>OZ014524.1:505348312-510148312 GCA_963966055.1 Lathyrus aphaca | reverse complement strand
TTGTGATAGTGGCAACGTCGAAAAGTGTGGGTGTCATCATTCCACAAGGGAGATGGAATGGGTAATATATGATATCCCAGAATTATAAGGATGACGCCAACAAGGTCGAACAATATGGAAGACCATTTTTCGATAACATTACTAGGTTATAAATTCCTAGGTCTTTCTAAGTTTGAGTCATGACCTTTTCTACCTTGGTCAACCAAAGGTCGAAGTCTTTAAAATAAGGGACTACTCTAATCAACATAGATCAATCATGCAAATACTGTAAGTCCATGTTAATTATAGTAACATTATCAAGGTAATATCCTTCTACCCTGGTATTGTCCTTTTCCTCTAAGGGTTTAGTTTTACGGTATGAAGGGAAGTATTCACTAAGTTTCTCATGATCAACATTAACAACAAACAATGGAAAAGATAAAGCATATTATTGGGAAGCCATGATGAATGGTTAGGTCATAAAAGATGCCTTGCCAAGGTCGACTTGGGTTAATCCTAAGTCATCAATTTGTACACCATTACTATTATTGGGAACCCACTTGCATTTAAATAAAGCCACTTTGAAAATAACATAATCAATCTCCTAAATATCAATAATGACACCATAAAAATGCGGTAGTTGCCAATACTGGATTCTTATCTTTTGAACTAGAGAAATACATTGATTCGGTTTCAACCATAACCCTACTATTTTACATTGTACTACGATCATTTTTTGATTTTGTATAAAAGGTATAATGATCAATGTTGTAAGCACTCCAAGTAATGACACAAAATTTTGGCTCATAAGTCAACCATTTAAGTATCTGGGATGCACTACTATCATTAGATATACTTATATTAAACTAATTTATGAATCTATTATTATTCTCTATCAATAACAACTTGTCACTCATTCAGGGATATTTTTCTTCAAAAGTCTATTATGAGTATCTATGAAAGGCTGAACTTCACCTATATTATTCAATATATAGAAATGTGTTTGAATAACTACATCCCGAGCCATTTAAATAACATTTAGACCTTGAATACCTCTTTCGTCTGTGTCAGCATGACGAGACTTTGGAATTCCTATAGAATCTGCATCCGATAAAGGGTTTGTACAAAACTCAACAGCTTCTTTTGTGATATACCCTTAAACAATCGAAGCTTCTGATCGGTGATGAATATCCTTTAAATATCTTCATATATCACTCTACTGGATACATCAACCTTAAATACATTATACTATAATGTAACACGGTGGGAGAACTGACTTTAGTTATGTTGCGGATAGCAAGAGTCGCCACCGACTTTTATTTTATCCAAAAGGAAAGGGTATAAAAGAACAGGAAAGACCTTAAGAGATATTTTTGGGTCCGGGGGGTAGGTTATGTAAAGGGAAGGTGTTAGCACCCTTTACATCCATGGTTATCCATGGGCTCTTAGTTACTTAGCTCACTTTGAATTGTTTTTGAAAATGTGAAGTTTGTGAATAGAAATTTTCATAAGAGTTTGATAATGATCCATGTACGGATGCGTAAAAAATTTGTGTTTGAAAATTTGTTTGAAATTGTGGAAAGTTTGAAAAAAGTTTTTGAAGTGAGCAAGTACATAAGAGGAACCTACCCTAAAGTTTTAAGTCTTTCTTGTTCTTTATCCTTTAATTGGTAAGACTATCCCTACTATTAAGGAGTAGGTAGTCATTACCTTGGATGTAAGGGACATGAGAGGGACATTCTGTTTTATGAAGGCAACTGTGGGGTGTAATAAGCATATAGGAGGGACTATCATCATTATTCGAAGGGACTTGATCTTTAAGGCAACCATTAGGGACTTGATGATTTTTCTTTTTAAGGGACTTGCTTTTTACACCCCACTTGACCTTATTAGTAGGCAACATTGAGGGATAGCCTTAGAAAGTGAGACGGCGATTAAAAATCGACTTACGTGTGTGAGTGTTTAATATTAATTATCTTCAACTAAAATGAGCTAAATTTATTTTAAATAGAATACATGTTTACACTCCCTAAATTACTAACCATAGCATAAAAATTAAATAAATAAAATATTTACAAAATTTACACCAAGGAGCAATTACAACAATAATAAGCAATTAAAATAAATAGCTAATAAATATAAATATATAAGCAAAATAAATAGCAAAATATAAATAATAAGCAAAAAATAGTAAATTAACAATAAATAAATAATGGGTTAGTAGTAATAAAAATTAGGAAATAGGGGTTAGTTAAAATAATAATAACATTAAATAATAATCAAAAAGTTAGTAATAATAAAATAAGTGAGGTTAATAAATAATAAAAATTAGTGAAAGAATAATAATATATAAAATTAATAAAGCAAAATAAATAACATGGTTAATAATAATAATTAAATAAAATAGAATTAAATATTATAAACACAAAATTGGATTTTAATATATAACATTTATTTAGAAATAAGAATTATTAAAATAAAAAATTTTAAGCATAATGTAATTATAAATTTTAATTATTACAAATTTAATCATTTTAAGCATATATTAACATTTATTAAAAAACAATTATTTACACATTATAAGGAGAAAATAAGTTTTAAGTATTATATTCACAAAATTAATCATATTTATAAAATTTAATTTTATTAATTATTATATTCACAAAATTATATCAAATAAATATATATTATAATTATGTAAAGAATTAGAAAGTAAAAATTATTTAGAAAGTAAAATTAGGTTTTCACAAAAATTAGGGTTTTGTTTAGAAAATATTTTTCTAGGGTTTATAATATACAAATTATTTTAACTAATATATATATATTATATTTACATAAAATAATAAAAAAACATAATTTTGAATTAGAGAAAAAAAATAGAAAGTTTAGAACTTTTAGAAAATATGATGTTATTTTAAATTTTTGAATATGTATGATTTATTTTTTATTAAGAAAAACAATTGAATTAATTATTTAAGAAATTAGAATAGAAAAAGTAATAAAAAAAAACATACCTTGGCTGGGTTTGAACCCAGAACACTCAGGTTACAGCCTTCAAAACGTACCACCAGGCCAGCCAGGCTTTGGTGATAATAGAATAGGCCTTCTTTGTTTTATGCTTTGCCTTGAAAAATCCAGAAAATAATGAAAACAAAAGGCCTGGGGGTGGTGTTGAACCCAGGACCTTACAGATACACACATGCGCGCATTACCACCTGGCTGGGAGAGCCCTTCTGGTAGTATAGTGATAACATAATATAATATATTGAGTCTTCTTGTTATCCTGAAAAATAGAAAAAAATAATGTACGAGACCAAGACTCGAACTCAGGTCCCATAGGTTACACGCGCGTTACTCTCACCACTGGACCAAGCATGCTTTGGTGAATAAGATCAGAAACAATACAATAAAATATTATAACCAATTTTCAAATTTCCAGAAGCGCGCGAACAGCTTCATCTTCTACCTCATACCCTTCGATTTTTCCTGCGAAATTCTCTACCAATGTACCTGCGAAAAACAACTTTGCAGCAACACCTACGGATATCATACATGGCCAAAACTGTAAAATTTCAACAAATTAAAGAGTCAAACATGATCACAAGACCATCTGGAATTAAACCACGTTTCTAGAATGAATTTATGTTGCTTAGAACATAAAGCCCTAATAGAGGTCATAAACCCTAGTAATGGTCGAATCTGTATGGGGTCACTAAAATCCAATTAAATTGTCCAGAATTCTTCCAAAGCTTCAAATAACATCAAATCAACATACAAATTTCATTAATAATGGTTAAATAATGGAAATCGAAAACAAAATTTTCAAAAACAACCAAGCTTCGGGTTGTTCATATATGCATGATATTGATGCATATGAGCCGTGGTTTTGCTTCATGGATGGTCAAAGAACACGTCTATGTCTTTATTTTACCTTGAAACCTCTTGGATTGAAGAATCCGAATGTCACTTTTCAATGGTTTTTTTGGCTTTGTGAACTTACCTCTTGATGCAGCAAAATCGTGAATGAAGGTTTGCATTATGTTTGATACTTATATGTGAATGATTCTAGGTCAAAACATTGATGGATCATGTGGAAGAATTGATTTAAAAAGATTGAGATTGATCATGCTTTGAAAGTTCAATATTTGCTCATGAAAGCTTACTATTTTTGGATCAATCACATGATTTCTTTCTCTTTCAACTTCAATCAATATTGATGAGATTCTAGAAGCCAAATCTCCATTAAATAATATATTTTCATATTTTATATTCATTTAAAATGATTTTTTATGAATTAAATCAAAATAAATAAAAATAAAATAATAAAAATTCTGATTTTTAATCATTTGGGTCGTGCATGATGATAGTGTATGGATTGGATCACAATTTAGCAAGCCCATTTGGAAAGAAGTGGTTTTAAACCTCCATTTTCAACATAAACCATCATAAAATTTCCCAACTTTGCAAGGGCACATCTCCCTCATTTTTAAAGGTATGAGGGTGTTCTTGGACATTTTGGAAAGCTTGAAGAGTCCTCTAAACAACCCCATTGGTTTCAGGTCCATATCATTTACCAATTTCAAGTTATGCCCTTTTGAAGTTGTTGACTTTTTGTTGACTTTTGAAATGACCTATAATGTCTTAGCTCATATCTTCCAAATGAAGCATTTTTGGGCTTAACTTGCAAGATCAAAGTTGTAGAGAATTCAATTTCCTTCAAAATGAGCTTTGGATGGAGACTTGGTGATGAAGTATATGAAAGTTATGGCTGGTCAAAGTTCAGTTGACTTTTACTGAGGAAACCCTAATTTAGAAACTCCTGATTATTGATGATCTGGAACCTCCTTGATGAATCATGATCAACCCTTGATCAAATGATGAATTTTACTTCATATACTTGATGTTGGCAAAAAATCATGAAGTTTGACTTTGGTTTGACCACAGTTGACCTCAGTTTGACTTTTTAACTGCTTTGACTGATTTTGACTTATCTGATCATCTGACTGAGCAAACTTTTGAGAAAAGTATTGAAACTTGTCATGGGGGTTCTTATACACATATAAGATGTTATGAAGCTCACTTGGAGTCTTGGAAGTTCATTTAGCCTGATTAAAGTCAAAACCCTAGTTTTGGATGCACTGCTTAGGAGGTGCATTGTCTGAGGGAATTGTCAACTCTTCTGACCAATTGTGAACCTTGTGAACCATCATAAAATGTCTTGTGAACCTCATGGGAGGTATTGTGAAACTTGTGAACCTTGTGAACCTTCAAGAAGTAACTTGTAGACTTCATGAACCTCATGAAAGGTCTTGTAAATGTTGAGAAGCTTGTGAACCTTGTGAACCTTCAAGAAGTGACTTGTAGACTTCATGAACCTCATGAAAGGTCTTGAAAGTATTGGGAAGCTCGTGAACCTTGTGAACCTTCAAGAAGTAACTTGTAGACCTCATGAACCTCATGAAAGGTTATATAAGCATTGAGAAACTTGTGAACCTTGTGAACCTTCTTAGAACACAAAGTCTTGTATTGTGAGGGCAAATTTTGGGGTGCAACACATAAATTCTGATTTCTATGACTAGTTAAACAAGTATGTGAACCATAATGTCAAAAAATGATAGAGGAAAATACATCTCCAATTGACACAATATTATGACAGCCTCATCTTCTAATTCATCTAATTTTTTGAAATCAAGAACTTTATTACATATGGCATTGAAGAATAAACACAATCTCATTATAGTTACTCTCACATTTTTTTGAAGGATCACACACATAGCCACTTGTAGAAGTTGTTGCATCAATACATGAAAACAATCATGAGTAACCTTGCAAATACACACAAAACAGTTTCTTTTCCTTTTTAGATAGAGTGTGACATGCTCGAGACAGATAACTTCTATTTCCTTTCTCTATTGGAGCCAACTGATTTCATATACCCATATTCTCCATATCAATATGGGAAGTCTTACTATCTTTAGTCTTTCCTGGAATGTTTAGAAGTGTGTCAATCAAACTATCACACACATTTTTCTCCAGGTGCATCACATCAAGACAATGTCTAACATCAAGACTTGACCAATATGGAAGATAAAAAAAGATGGACCTCTTTTTCCATATATTTTTTGCAACTTCCCCTTTTTATTTTTCTCTCTTCCCAAAGACAACATTAATGTATTCTTGTTGTTGATAACTTCTTCCCTGGTTAAAGGTTCAGGAGCATCATCAAACTATTGCTCTCCATTAACAGCCTTTCACAATCTACCATAAAGATGCCCCGATTTTAGAAATTTTCGATGCCTAAGGTAAACGGTATTTTTTCCAAACTTAAGCCAGTGATAAAAATTATCATCTTCACATATAGGACACATTTTATGTCCTTTAACACTGTATCCAGCCAAGTTACCGTAAGCCAGAAAGTCGTTGATTATGTAAAACAACATTGCACGCATCTTAAACTTTTCTCCATAATATGCATCATTAACTTCAATGCCTTCATCCCATAAGAGTCTTAAATTATCAATTAATGGACTTAGATAAACATCTATGTCATTACCAGGTTGTCGTGATCCAGAAATCATCATACTTAATAGTATGTACTTGCGCTTCATGCACAACCAAGGAGATAGGTTGTAAATAGTGAGAAGAACATGCCACAAAGAATTATTAGTGCTTAGATTACCAAAGGGGTATATTACATCGGTGGCAAGCCCAAGCCTAAGGTTTATTGACTCGACTCCAAAATCCAGAAACAACGAATCAATTTTCTTCCATTGCAACGAATATGCTATATGGCGAATGTTTCCATCACGATTCCTTTCATCTGTATGCCATCTAAGATTATTTGCATCATTCGAATTAGCAAAAAGTCTATTTAATCGTGAAATTATTGGCAAGTACCATAAAACTTTAGCAGGAGGGTGCTTCCTACTAACACTGTCATAGTCATTGCCATCACCATTGTTGGCCTTTTGCTTGTAACGTGACACACCATATTTTGGATGTTGATACAAGTCTTCATACTCTTTCTGATATAATATGAAATCATTAGGGAAAGCATGTATTTTGATATACTCCAGACCCATTGGACATAATATCTTCTTGGCCTCATAGCAAGGATCCGTAAATTTGTTATCTTCTGGTAAGATTTGTTGTAGCAATTCAAGTAATTATGTGAAACTTTTATCCGACCATCCATTTTTTTTCTTCAGATTAAATAACTTATATAAAGGGGTGTTTTTATCACTACATAAACTATTATAAATATGAGCATTCTTAAAAGAAGATTCCTTAATATAATGGAATATATCCTCTAGTTTATCTTCCATATATTCATCTTCATCCATTCTTTGACTTTGTGACCCCAGACATTCCTCTTTATCCACCTCAACATGCCACGTCCATATTATATAATTTTGACATATACCATCACAACAAAGGTGATGGTATATTTCTTTCTTTAAAGCCTTTTTAATATTCGCACAAACAACACAAGGACAATAAAAGATACCATTATTGTCGGGAAGATGTTTATCAGTGTATTCAAGGAATTCACAATCTCTGTTCTCATAAACCGGGCCTAATATAATGGCTTTCATCCAACTACGATCCATTACAACTTCTGAAATTTATACATATATAATAATGTGAATGACATACCAAAATATAATCCAAAAACTTAAGCATATGCATATACAATATGAACAAATAAAAAAGGAATGAAGATGTACTCTCATACTAAACCTAAAACATATGAAATATGTACTCTCATACTCACTTAACAATATAAATATGAACAAAGAAAAAAGGAATGAAGATATTGAAGATTACCGTACTTCAAAGTTGTAATTGAATGAACATAAGAAATAAAGATGTTGAAGAGTACCGTACTTCGAAGCTGAAGAATCAACTGAACAAAGACGGTGAATATTTGAGCATGTACAACATAAACCAAGAAAAAGGAATGAGGATATTGAAGAGTATCATACTTCGAAGATGAAGAATCAAATGAATAAAGAAGGTGAATATTTGAGCTCCAAATGAATGGATACGAAGAGGGTAAAGATTACGCATTGATGTCGTCTATGGCTCGCTTGTTCGATTAGGACGTCTTATGAAATAAATACATAATAAGTTTTGTTTTAATTTATCATGCTTTTCGGTTGGAAAGCCAACCGTAGTAGAATTTTAAACATATAACAACAATTGTTTAATTTAACCGTTGTAAAATCATTTACAAATTATTTTTTAAATAATGGACTAAAGTGACACATGCTAAAAGTACTCTAAAAAATGGAAAAAATGTAGTTACATGGAATCGAAGCTTGCTACATTTCATTTATTACTACAGTGGTAACTTACAACCGTCATTAAATGACTGTTTATACATCCAACTAATGACTGGGCGCAAAATTTTCAACCTATTACAACGGTGGAAATGGATGTGTTGTAAGCCTGACGTTGTTGTTTCTGCGTTTTGTAGTAGTGAATGAAACATTTATGAAAAAATCCAGAAAAGAGATTACAATTCAAAACATGAAAATACAAGCGCTCAAATCTCTAATGTTATATACCAGAAAATTTATTAGACTAAATAAAGAAAAAAAGTAAATGCTAAGAGGGCGTCGAAGCCATCTCACGATCATCACAATCTATCACCCCCGTTAATTACTTGTACAACATTGCACAAAGTCAATCCAACAAAATAAACAAGGGGGTGAGAATACACTTACAAGTAATAACGATGAAATTTAGCAACAAAATGATAAAGGAATATAACAATAATACTAGTAAACAACCACATACACTAACATAAAGACATATATCATTCTCAACATATGCACCAACTCCTTCACCTATATGCATTTGGTACCATGTTTTTGTGGATATCAGATGTATTCTTCATTCCATTCGCGATCTTCTGTGTGTTTTATGTTTTAATGCTAACGAATATCTTCGTCATCTTTTGTTCGATTGATGTTTTATAACAAACGCTAGGAGGAATGTTGCAAAATGGATCGGTATAGAGTAGCTTAATGATGAGGTGGAGTGGGATTGGGATATAGTGGCTTAATGATGACGTAGAATGGAAGCTGTAACACCCCAAATTTTCCCTCTCCTGTTTAGCATCATCATCATATCATAATCATCATAAGCATGTCATGTCCTTAACATTATTGTATAGAAAAATGAAACATAGCACTTGCATATTCCAGCATAAGGCGTATGATCAATCATCAGGGAAATTCAAAGCTCGCAGGGCATGTTACAAGTTTGACATCATGGTCAAAGCCTAAAAAAGGATTGAGGATCAAAATCAGATCAAAACGGTTGGCGCCGGGTTATTCCTGAGCTTTCCCACCAAAAGGAGGGAAAATTCAAAATTCATTGGCGTTAACCGGTTAACGCTTTGGTTAACCGGTTAACGGCTGCGAATTTTGAATTCTAGGAGCAAATTCAGCATGTGCTTTGGCTCCAAATTTCCAAATTTCTGATTTTTATTCATTTGAATTAAAGAGAAGGATCTAGAGCATTTATCCAAGCCTAATTCCATTGCTAAAACCTAATCACATTGCTAAACCACAGTTTTTGGATCCCAAGCCTAAATTTTGGGCCCCAAACCTAAACCATATTTAATCCATTTCTCTCCAAACCAAGAGGGAGCTCTCTCATTTTGACTCTCCATTCTGAATTTTCACTCTTCTCTCTCACTTTTCTCTCATTTTTCTCTCCCACATTTTCCAATTCACTCAAAGTTCCTCTTTGAAGATCACATAACCTTGTCTTAAGGTGTGTAGATCTTGGAACTAGACCTCCATTCTTAACTTCTTTGCATCATTTTGTTGGTTTAATTGGTAATTCAGATCTGGTTTGGGATTTAGAAGTGCTTTTGGATCCAAAATTCTGCATTAAGACCTTGTTCTTGCATTTATTTTGCATGGAGTGTGAAGCTTAGCACCAGATCTTCAAAGTTCTCCGTGAGATCTCTCATTTCCAGCTCAATCAACAATTACCAAAGCATACCTCAGCTTTGTAGGTTGGTTAATTTCAGATCTAGCTCTGTTTTAGCTTATTTGCATGCTTATGCTTTAGATCCACCATGTGCTTGTGTATTTGCTTGTGTTGCTTGATTTTATTGGTTGATTTGTGACCGAATCCATGTGCTAATGTTCATGAGCTTAATGATGTTATTTAATGTGAATTGATCCATTTAATTCATGCTCAATTGATTGCTGGTCTAGTGTGAGATTAATTGGATAAGCTGGTTTGAACTGATTTTCTGCAGGAAATTGTTGTTGTTTTTTCAGTGTTAACCGGTTAACGCTTTGGTTAACCGGTTAACGCACTTGTTTCTGTACTAGTTTTCTACAGGTTTGGTTTGGTTAACCGGTTAACACTTTGGTTAACCGGTTAAAACTGATGCAGTGTGCCATTTTTAAGTTGTTTTAGGCTTGTTTAATCCCCTTACTGGTTTTAAATGCCATGGATCATTATGTGATCATTGAACATGCTTGTTTAGGGTGATTTGCTTGTTGGTTGATGCATGCTTCCATGTTCTCGACACGTAAATGCTTGTGTGCAAATTTGACGTGTTGTATGATCTTTGTTGATGTGAACTTTGAGCATGCCATTTCCATGAGTTTTGTTGATGAACATGTGTTGGATTTCGCTAACACTTGCAGGGGCTCATGGTAAGAGAAGTGTGGATGTTCATCCATATTTCAACTCTTCATCCTTTCCCTTTTAAGTTGCTTTCCCTTTGTGTTTTGATGTGCCTTATACCATCATGTGATGCAACTTTCTTCTTCCCCCTTTAGGAGCAACTTATCTCCTTTAGAGGAGTAAGTTGCTTGTTAGCTCTTGCCTCCTCTTCTCCTCGCTCCTCTTTGGTTTTTCTTTCCTTCTTCTTCATTAGGATAGTTGAAACCTCACTAACCTTAGGACCACTTTTGCATGACAACTTTAGGATTAGTCTTTCCCCATTTTAGACTTTTTGCCTTTTTGCTCCTTTGGTTCTATCTCTTCTCATCTCAAAACAAAACCTAAAAAACATTAATAAAGAAAGAAGTGACTTTTTGTGTAATAGCCTTATTCCATGGGGCATATGTATTCATTCCATCTTGGAATAGTGCATTTGTCTAGCATGATGCACAAGTCGGATCATGAAGTCATTTTCATCAAGAAAAACCCTAAAAAACACTTCTTCATTTTTAATCACTAAAACACCTAATAAATTCAACAAGTCAATGAATTTGGGCCCTTGCCCTTGGAAATAAGTCTTGGATAAATTCTCCTTACTTGGTGTGCTTGTTCTATTATTCCATCTTGGAATGTAGTAGCAAGTACACATTCCATAGAAAAGAGCTTAAGTTCATTCTCTTGTGCCACACCAATAAAAAGCTCATAAAAAACACAAACAAACAATAATCGGCTTTCCTTCGGGAATTCTTCTCTCATCTCCTTCGCTTCGTCCACGAACTTGCTCCTACTTGTCATTTTGCAAGACGGTTACGCACTCGTCGTTCGAGCCTGCAACACCTGAGCACTGACATAGGAAGTTCAAGCCTTAATTCACAAGCAATCTTTCTACCCCTAGTTAGGGGAACTACGACGTCTCTGATCTTCATGTCCAGATGAGGTACGTAGGCAGCGGGGTAGGGCCCGTTCGAGCACAATCTTTATTTTCCCTACATTTTTCCTTTTCATTTCTTGATTAGTCCCCTTTTATTTTCTTTTTATCCAGTTCAGTTCCTTTTCTTTGCAGCAGCTTTCATCCCTTCACCCTTTGAAACAGTTTCTTTGCAAGCGTGGATCCCGTCGGGTACGGCGGACGATCTGGGGTGCTAATACCTTCCCAGATCGTAACCGACTCCCGATCTCAGATTCTTTGGTTCGCAGGACATTTGTCCTTCCTTTTCTTTTTTTTTCTGGTTTGTGCAGCATTACCATTCCCGGTTCTTCGGGATAAAAATGCCTAGCTGGCGACTCTACCTCTTTCCGCGTCACTTTCGCGTTTGTACCAGGATGGAAATCCGGGGAGCGACAGAAACGTTATTCGAATTGGATAACGGTTGCTTGTTTTAGAGGGTTAACGTTGATGTTATATGGGCTGCGGTTGTTTGGAATTTATGGAATGTAGGAACATCCTTCTTTTTAAGGGAGGTCGATGTAGCCTTCCAGACCTGTTGTAGAATATTAAATTGACAGAATGGAAATGGTCTGTTATCGGAGAAAATTCTTATTCTAACTGCAATTTTATTTTATTTTAGCCAAGAGCTGGTTCTTTGCTTGTCTTAATGTTTGAGTTGGTATGGATTTTTTTGTGGTTTTTATGTTCGATTCCCTTTTGTATCAAGGATTAGAGTACCCCTATTACTCTTTATCTTTTATATAACCTTTGCTTACCAAAAAAACAAGTTGGAAAGACTTCATTTTTATGACTTTTAGATGTATTATTTTTTTATATATTATAAAAGAATGTATTTTTTTTCTTTCCAAAACACTCTTTTTAGCCCAAATGACAACACTTTTTTAATAGAGTTGTCGTTTGACAGCCAACAAATATCATGATAAAACAACAAGAGTCCTTTTTGCAAGAGTATCTTCATTTTCTATAAACTAGAGCACTTTAAACACACAAATTTCCAATCTCATTCAATGTGGGAGACATCGTATAGCGAAGCCATTCAACGATTTTTCTTTTCCTTTTAGAAAACTAAAGGAAAAAAAAACATCTTCAGATTTTTCGAAATTTAATAGTGAAAATGGAAAACAGTTGAATAAAAGAAATTATGTTAACAATCTACTATCTATCTTTTAAAATTCAATTGCATGAACTTCCAAAATTGTCCTTTCACTATAAAATTTTTGCACTAACAAAAAGACATTTTAGTAATCAACTAATGTTTACTTTTTTCTTTTTCATTTCCTATCATATCATGACAAGTGACATTCATTTATCATCCCCCACCAATTAAATTACAATTAAATATTACATACATGCATTCTCTCTATTCATTCAAATTTCAAATCTTTCTCATATTTTTTTCCACACTTTCTCACTTTCATTTTAATTTTTTCTCCATTTATTTATTATCACTAAAAATACTAATAATCTATTTTTTTTATTTTAATAAAATTAAAAATTTATTTATCTCACGGTTCATTATCAACATAATATCTATTTTATTTTAATAAATATGTATCTTAGTTTGAGAGATAAAATTCTTATTTTTAATTTTTTTTTCTTTCTTCATCTCATAATTATTTTTTTTCTTTTTATATAATTATTTAATACAATTTAATTTATATGATTATTTTTCATTTTACAATTAAGTATATCATTTTAAATTTTGCAATTGTATCTAAATACATTTTATATCGCTTCAAATAAATTTTTTTATCTCACGTGTCATTATCGCTTCAAAATTATTATTTTTTTATCTTTCTTCATCTCACGAGTCATTTTTTACATTTGTATTTATAAAAAAACATTAATTTGTATCTAAATACATATTTTACATTTTTCTTTCTCCATCAAAATTTACATTTGTATATAAATACATTTTATATTAAATCAAATATTATTTATATTTCACGGGTCACTATAAATATAATGCATGTTTTATTTTAACCAATAATTATCTTAATTTGAAAGATAAAATCATTATTATCAAATATTAATATTTTTTTTCATCTCACGAGTCCCTTTATTCTATTTGTATTTTAATACAATTGAATATGTATAATTATTGTTCATTTAAAAATTAATAGCTAATTTCAAATTTAAATATTCATATATATACATTATTAACGTTTCAATACAAATTTAAATATATTTTATACCGTATCAAATAATTTTACTCACGCGGGAGCACGAATATCTTTCTAGTAAATATAATAAAAATAAGGATTACAACAACAATACATAATAAAAACATAAATAGACTGAGCCACTCTTAATCTAATTTTAACAAAAATATGATGTCTAACTTGCATTACTATCAAAATATGAATGTGAAGCTTTACTTTGAAATCAAATAACAATATAATAATAATTATTACTAAATTAAAGAATAATATTTTCATATTATTTTAGTTTTAATTTTATGTTTAACAATTCACAGATTTACCACATATATATTCAAGAAATTCATAAATATATTCATAAACATTAAAAAGCACACATTAAGTGATTCATAAATATATATATATAAACATTAAGAAGCACACATACATAAATATATTATACATAAATATTAAGAAGCACACATTATTCTGCAGATTGACAACTCTGGCCAATCTTTATCATACACATCAAACTAGATAAGATCAATTCACTTCACAAGGTGGCTTTTGAAGACTGCAATGGAACCCAGATAAGATGGTTTATAGAAAAGAAGTGACACACTGAAGTATTCTTCCCAGGATTAACTTTCAGTGTCTGGAATATCAAATGATTTGGGTTCCAATCAGATGTATCCAAATGACACATTCCAACAGTTTCCATTATATCTCCATTCTTATCACCAACAAGTGTGACTTTGAACACTTTAGTCGCTGTAACTATGGTGTGACATAAGTAAACTGCATATGGATATGGGATAGGATGACAAGATACCCATTTGGGAGCATCAATGTCATGCGATACTTCCAAAATGGTGTATTTCTGTAAAGGTATTGCAGATGGTGAAGGGTAACTAGTTGTGAGAAGATTATGCTTAGTTTCCGAACCAATTATTGTGTCAACAAATTCAAGCATGGACTCTACTGAATTAACACATATCTTGATTTCTCCTTTGACTGATTCTGCTTCACATTGTTCAAGTGTGCCATTCATGGTTTTGGCTTCAAGAGAGTCTTCAGGGATTGAGAAAAGTTGAAGAACACTTTGTAGTTGTGCCACTGAAAAAGGAATTTTGTCAGCCTCTTCTTTTCTTGAAAAAAAGTGAGGAATCTCTTGAACAAAAAATTGGAGGGTCATTACTTTTCCAACATGAAGATCATCTAGAGTGAAAAATCCTTTCACGAAAGCTTCTATATGATCAAGGTTATAATTATCATTGGGTTGTTTTGTTTCATGATTATAATGATACCACCAAAGAGTAGATTCATGAGTATTAACCTTATAATCATGAATCGAAAGAGTTGTTTCATGATTACGGGAAAATCGGTAAGGATTTAGATCATGAGTATTGACCGTAAAATCTTGGTTTCCTAACTCTGCTTTCAGGTTTTCAACAATGATGCCTTCACCCTTCTACAAAATGTTGAGAAGCAAATAAATATTAGTTATCCAATAATAATTAATATTTTGATTGCAAGAACTTCTAACAATATGAAAATGAAAATATTGTTTAAAAAAAAAAGAGCATGAGTGATAGAATTACCGTAAGGAAGAAAAGGATGAAAGATAGAAAGTGAAATATTAATGTAGGAGCCATCTTTCGTGTATTGGAAAGCATCATTGCCATTTTTGGATGAGTTCCACTTGATATGAACTAGCCTTTTTATAGTTGAGATTGGGGTTTCATAATTCATATATCATGCATGATTTTTTTTTTGAAAGTCCAAAAGAAATTATAATTAAAAAGCAGCAGCACAAGCAGCCCTTAAAAATAACATAAACAATATTATAAACAAGCAGCCCTTAAAAATTACATAAACAGTATTATAAACAAGTCTTAGACAGTGGGAGTTAAAGAGTTTTAATTTTCAGCTTTGTAATTTTTTTTTTGATTTCCTATATATATATATATATATATATATATATATATATATATATATATATATATATATATATATATATATATATATATATATATATTGCCTGTAGTTTAGTCTCTAAAATCAAAATCAATAAAATAATCTGCAGAATTGCTATGAATTTTCCTACAAAATTTTGGTTTTATGAAATATAATTAACGCGAATGTAAACTATAGAAACAAAAACAAAAACTATATATACTTCAAAGACGAAAGTAAAAAACTCACTAACAGATCGAAATGAAAACACTATTTAAACATATAAACAACTTTACAAATTGCACCAGAAAGCAATGTTATAAACAATATTATTAGCCAAATAATTCAGCGACTATTGTCAGTGTATTATTTTTGGTTTGGTAAACGAAATGAATAGTAAATTATGAAGCCAAATAATTCAATATTTAGTGAGTAGAGTTTCTCCTATTCGTCCTACATTCATATACTAATACATTATTATATTTTGAAGCTTCTATCAATACTTTTTTATATACATAATCAAATGATACACGATATATTAGAAAAACCGAAAAATGTATTAGATCAATAATTAATAATTGCAAGTGACGTTGGTTCTTGTCTATAGTATAGACTCTACTATTAAAAGTAATAATATAACAATTGTCATGATACGCGAGAAAGCCAGGAAATATTATAGAATGGTTTGGCTACATACAAGTGAAATAATCTCCAATAATGCAAATGGGTAAACACTATACAAATACAATAATGCAAATAATGCAAATGGGTAAACACTGTACAAATACAATAATGCAAATGGATAATTTTTTTTAGGGTTAAACATATTTTTTCCTATAAATATTTTAATTTTTATTTTTAATTCTTATTAAAAAATAATATATTAAATTTCTACAAATTTTAAATATATATAATTTTAGTCTCTGTTATTTTTTAAAATTTTAAAATTAATTAATTAGTCTTAAACTTTTAAATTTTTAAATAATTTTTTTCATCTATATTTAAAATAATTTATTTAGAATAAGAAGAATTAAATATAAATATTTTAAATTTCAAAATATAACGATAAAAAAAGTAATGAAAACCTCGACTTAGAAATTAAATTTGAATTTTGTTTTCAAAAAACTTTTTATAACATTCTACAGAAATCTGTAAAATAATTATTTTAAAATACACATTAGTTTATCAATAATGACTAAAACTACGTATAAATATTATAATTTATATATTGTATTTATACTTTTTCAATTACTATGTTTTAGATCCAAACTTAAATAATTATCGATAATTGCAAGTGACGTTGATTCTTGTCTATTTAATATATTTAATAAAGAGCGAAGATGAACCAAACACTATTATAATATAAAATTCAAATCATTAGTATTTTTATTAGAAATAATAATTTATATTTTTGACAAAGTTGGTGACTAAGTTTGATTAGGGATATTTTAGTACTTTATTTTATTGTATTTTAAACTTGTAGGCTAAATTTAGTTTTCTTATAAATAGAGTAAAAAACACTTTTGTAATCTCTCCCTCCTTTAATACATTCCTTTTGTTCATCATTTTATTTCACCTTGTGCACCAACAATTGGTATCTAGAGCTCCGGTTCAAATTTAGTGGGAGAAACACCGAAAAACACGAGTGAAAAAGTGAGGCTTGTGTGATTGATTTTTGGTTCTTGGATTCATGTTGAACCTTGAACAAAAATATGATCAGAATCACATTGATTTTGTGGGTTAGGAAACACTGTGTGGTGAGCTCTGAGTGTATTGCACAAGGTAGAACACGATGAACGGAAATGGCGGCATCACTACAAGGAAAAAAGTGTTTTGCGAAACATAGATTGCGACGATTCCCTAAAAATTGTCCTCCATTGTAAGTTACGACGGTTGCTACGACAGTTTTAGACAACCGCCGTTAAATTTTTTAAATTCTTTAATATTTTACGACAGTTGTAGGTCTATCTGCCATAAAAAGAAGTCTGCGACGGTTTAATAACTATCGCCCCCAAATAAATTCAGAAACCCTATATACTCCTTTAACAACAATTAAAAAAACAAGAACCAAAAGTTAACAGAACCGCGCATTAAAAGTGAAATAGACGAAATTTCTTATTCTGAGAACACATTTTCCTTAACTTATTGATTCAACCCTAAAAAGCTTTTTATCTCCATCACTCAACATCGTTTATTGTTCCTTAGAAATCCTTTTGAACCTGTAAGTAAAAATCAGTTAAACCCTTATTAGAATCGTTCCCCGGAATTCGTTGAACCCTAGCTAGTAATCGTTTCCTGAAACTCGTTGAACCCTAAAACCATCTTCTTATGTCTTTCACCATCGTAAGTTGTTTCAGAGCTTTTGCAACCCAGGAACTTTTGATCACAAATATTTCTGTAATTCATTGGTGTAACACCCCATTTTCTAACCGCGAATATAACTGAAATCAGAGTTTATAAAAACTTTCCACAAAACAGGATATCACATTTTCAACTATAAACAAATTTCAACTTAAGGAAGTCATACTTAATACATAATACTTTTCATAATAACACGAAACAACTTCAGTTTACTCCAATAAATCAACTTCATAAAACCTTACGCAGCGGATTCACATCACAACTCATAGCATTTTTATTCAACCTAATAACAACTTTAAACTAAGAAATAAGCAACTCTAAGTCCTTCAACTAAATAAAATTTAGCAATAATAAAAGATCAACAAAGCAGACACGCATCAATCCCCCCCCCCCCCGAGTGCTACGTATCAGAGCGACTGACCACCGACTAGACTAATGGTAACCAGCTACTCCTCAGGATTACCTGCACGTTGCCCCATAAGGACAACATTCAACAGAAGAGGTGAGTTACGATAATTATAAGCAGTATATGAAAAACAATACAATGAATAAGGATCATAAACAAACACCACTTCACAACTCTAACCAAACATCAACACAGATAACTCAACAAGAATGCAACTTTAATACGACTCGACTAACTATGCATGTGGTACCAATCGGAGTAAATCTCCCAACTTAATAATTTCCAGGTTATCGAAGCATCATGTCATAAGCCTTCAACTGTCAACTTAACTTGCCAATCCAGGCCAACGTGGTGTGAGCAACGACTCCGACAAATGCAAATGACTTAAATGGCATACACGACTTTAAAACTCCGTCAACATAACAATAATAACAACACAACAACGTTTACAACATAATCAACTTATATTCAACTTTGGCTTATCAAGCCTACAACTTAGCAACTTTAATATTTTTCGTAACCGGGACAACTTAACAACTCAGTTGTACCTGTATCAACATTTTACAACATAATTCCAACAAAATAACTCATCAAAATCAACTATAATATTACCCGACTTACCCCAACGAATTTCATTAAAATCCGAGCAACTTCGTTTTTCGCCTAATTCGGCTAAATCGACTAACCGGTATTATTTTCTAACTTTCTGTGATTAATACGTTTTTATTACAAAACTTGAATTTTCTATTTCCTGTTAAAATCATTTGTCATAGAAAATATGCTACTACTACTGTATCTGTCAAATTCCTAACCAGCAACTTTCTGCTAAACCACACAACACAATGATATTTTACAAAGTGTTTTCTTACTATTCGTACCATATGAGATTAAAATGTTAAGCCTTATATCTAACTATATTTCTCCTAAATTTACTAATTCATGATTCAGGAATTATAGAATTTATATTTAAGTTATTGAATTATTTAATGGATTAATCAGAAAAATGAGAATTTAATTAAAGTGAACTCCCCACACACAACAGGGTGGCCTGCGCCACCCTTTCCCACTCAACCTCTATGGCCTGCGCCATAGAACTAATGGCCATCACATGGCCTTCCTTAATTTAGTTATGGCCTGCGCCATAATTGTCATGTGAGAGCCACACAAAAAAAATCATTTTCTCAACCTATATGGCCTGCGCCATATTCTAATGGTGGGGGTACATGGCCTACGCCATGGTACCACCTGGCCTGTGCCATGTGCCTAACTCACACAGCTATGCCCTGCATGTCCTTACCATTTCCATTACCATTCCTGTCATCGTCCCGAAACCAACAATTTTTTCTAGAATTAAAGACAACACAATAACAACAACAACCAGCAACATAACAGAACAACTTTTTAATCAATAAAATCAACAATCAGAACAACCAATTTTATAATCAAACATCTCAATCATAATATACAGATTATTCACACAATATCAGTATCAACAATTAAACACAACAACCTAGTTACCCAAATCAATTCAATCATAGTATCAAAATTCATATCCGATTATAAGAATCGAACCCACCCTTACCTTATATTGGATTGAAGGTTGCTCTTACGATTGGATTCCAGAAATCGCTTCCGATTGAAGTTTTCCTCTCACGACTCCTCTCCCACGTTCTTGCACTTTCAGTTTTCTAAATTTCCTCTACTGATACAACCTAACTCCTATGTTTCTTATTATTTGTTTTTATTAAAATTAAACTAATATTATCACTACTAATGGGCTTAACAATAACACCTCCCATATTACTAATTCAAATGTGAATTCTATCCAACTAACCAATTAACACCACAACTATATAATTAATTCTACTAATTAATTCTACGGCTTCCGACTTATTTTTCCGACTTAACGACTTAATTTACCATAATGCCAAATCAACCGAATAATAATTAATGACTGAATACTTATTCCCGATTTAATCGATTAAATTCCAATTATCAATCAAATGGTTCACACAATTCCGACAAGATATCCAACAATACCTGAAGAATATTCTATATCGTATTCCATAACTTATATCAACTTAATTAATCAAATTCGACTTAAACAAACTTATAATTATCAACATAATATTCCGATATTTTGGAAATCAAATTAAATCAACGCGACTTAACACAACATATCACAATTATATTTAATTAAATAATTTATTAAATAAACGGGCGTTACAATTGGTACCGATGAGTAGCACTAGGTTTTGAACTGAAGAAGCCAATTGCTTATTGGGTTCGTTAATTTCATATATTGAACTATTTTGTTCAGCTTTTAATTTTGGTTTCAATTTTTTTGTTGCAGTCTACTATTATATCTGGGCGGTGATGATTCCCTAGATTTACTCTTTGATGTTTCCAACTCCAATAGCTTAGAATTCTCCTTAGAGAATCTCATTCACTCCTCCAAATCCGATTTTGGCTTTCCAACCTTGCTCCAAAAGAATTCTCTCAACAATTTTGAGTATACTTCACTCAAAAACCCATCTTTCAAGCTCTTTAGAAACTTGTGTGTTGGTGAGTGTATAAACCATAATTTTCTTATTGATCTTGATGGAGTTATTGTTGTTTATAGTATTTTGAGGTTATAGGTCGTTTCTGATCATATGTTGATTCAGTGGGATGTGCATGTACAGGTTTTGGAAATGTTTGTTTGGATGGGAAACAACACTAAGGGCTATTTAGAACTAACGATGTTTCTAGTCCATAGTATACGGTGGTTTGTACATCATGTGATGGAAACTCTGAATTGTTTGGAGAGCTTTACAGTGAGTCTGGTTGGCTAGCAGTGGCAGAAGGATTGAGAAACGCTTCTTCTAGTTAGTATGAAATTTATGTTTTTCTTGTGTAATTTAAAAGTTCATTTCATCTTTGTTGTGCTCTAGAGTCATTGGTATATTATAACATAGATATTATTTATTTATATGTCTTTAATTCCACAAAACATGAAAAGGGATTAAATAAATCCCATTGAAATATGGTCTGTAATTGTAAATATATTTTAATCTTTAATAATATATATTTACGTTGTTAGATATTCAAATTAATCAGGTAAAAATTTTGGTTAGGTTTTGAGTTTAACTTGTATAAAAGTTCAAGTAAAGGTTATTGAATTGAATCTGGAAAAAAATATGATTTAGGTTTTGAGTTGAGCTTATATAAAATTTATATTTGTTTGTGGACAATTTTCGGACCAATCTTGTATAAATGTTCAAGTTGTGTTGAAGAGTTGTTTGAGTTGATCATGTAGAACGTTTAACTTTTTTATTAGTGAACATTTGAAGGAACTCTTGGGTGTTGGAGTAGGAAAAATGATTTAAGTCGAATTAGAATAATTATTTGATGTGGTCTTTATATCTCTTCTCTTTTATTTACTGTCACTTTTAATTTTCATTGTTTATTTACCTTTTCCATTATTATGATATTTATTTTTCATCTTTGTGTTTTTATTTCTTTTAAAATAAATCTTCTTATAAGAAATGCACAATATTACCTTGAAACTCCATGTTACAGAGAAATATGACATCTGATTGTGGAATTCTAGGTTGCGGAGTAGCATAATATCTGATTGTGGAACTACGGATTACTGATTTGCAGCGGAACAAATTTAAAATGAAGGTTCAAATGATTGGTTTTATAAAGGGAATGGCTTGGTGAGTGATATACATTGTTTTTTTTTTAATTTTATCCTTTTGGTTTCTACTTTACTTTCTAAACCTAAGAACAACAACCTGGAATTCAGTTTGGTTCTTTTAAATTTTGCAGGTCATTTCAAAGTTTGAATTATTTTTGGAGCTTGAAAACAAGGAACTTCAATCTTATGTTTCACATTTCGCTCATCTTTGAAATAAAGGCATGCCCATGGTATTATATGGGTGAGTTGGTTGTCGTCAAATGAGATTTTGATAAGGTTAAGGAGAAATGAGAGAGTGGAGGGAAGAAGAACTATATTCACCATGCATTTTGGCATTTGGAAGTAGCATGAAAGGAAAAAATTCATATTCACATGACTTAGACTCAGATGTATGCAAGAACATAATATAATAGTTATTGCGATTATAGAAATATAGTGAGAGATTTAGTTAAGTTATGGTTTTAGGTATAAAAAGGAGAAAAATATTATGGTATAGTTGACAATGTTATTCTAATTCGCCACATGTTTTCATTCACATAGAAGTATTAGGAAATATCATGTTTTTGTGTAAAAAATTTAGTAAACTTCTATATATGTAGTATATGTTTAGTTGAATGAAGAATATGTTATTTTCTGCTACATTATGTTCATATTTATATAGACAATTTTTTTTAACTTTAAAAATAATTTACATGCGAATTTACCCGTGGAAAGGAAATTTCCTACGGATTTATCTGCAGATGTACCTATGGAATAGAAAGTTGCGACGGTTGGAACCGTCATAATCAATAATAAACATAAAATCAAATGGAAAGGTATGACGGTTGTACACGTCACAATATGCATTTTACGTCAGTTTTCCACTTGTCGTGAAAGATAACGACGATTGTGCGACGATTTTGATAACTGATGTGATACGTCCTTGCGACGCATGTTTCTGTGACCGTGAGGTACCCGTCATGACTTGAAAATTACAGCGGTTTTAACCGTCATAACCTGCCAAAATAATCGTCGTAATATGCCAATTTTCTTATGGTGCATGAACACCAAGCTTCCAGTATTTTATGGAAAAAACTGGAATCGTTGGATGATTCATATGCGTGTTATGTTCGGTGCTCAATATGTTATGGATCTTGTCACTGAAGGTTATGTTCCGGTAGCAGCAGATGCATTGGAGGAACAGAAGAATACGCAAAAGGATACAAGGAAGAAAGATCTGAAAGCTATGTTCTACATCCATCAGTGTGTGGATGCAAATGTGTTTGACAAGATTGCAGATTCAATGACAGCAAAGGCTGCATGGGACACACTGGTCAGATGTTATGGTGGTGATGCATAAGTGAAGAAGGTGAAGCTTCGGTCCTTGAGAAAGCAATATGAGAATCTCAACATGAAAAACAATGAGAATGTTTCTGAGTACATCTCCAGAGTGATTCTTATTACTAATGAGATGAAGGCTTGTGGAGAAACTCTTTCTGAACAAGTCATCATTGAGAAAGTATTGAGATATCTTACCCCCCCAGTTTGATTACATTGTGGTAGCAATAGAACATTCTAAAGATCTGAGCACCATGAGGATTGAAGAGCTGCAAAGCAGTTTAGAAGCGCAAATGTTGCGTCTAAATGAGAGAACTTCTGAAAGGGAAGTAGAGAAGAAGACTCTGAAAGTGGTTTCTGATAAGAGGCATCAGAAGCAGTCTTAGTCAGAAGCTAGGAGAAGATCTGATGGTGGTCAAAAGTCAGAAACCTCAACCTCTGATAGGAAAAAGAATGCTCAGAAGGGAAAAGATAAGTATGACAAGAAGAAGATTCAATGTTACTGTTGCAAGAAGTTTAGTAACTTTGCTAAAGATTGTTGGTCAAACAAAGAAAGGAAATCAGAAGAAGCGAATATAGCCAGAAGTTCTGATGACGAATTTGTGCTACTGATGGCTTCTGAATCCGATGATACGAATTTAACAGACTGGTGGTATATGAACTCTTGCTGCTCAAATCATCTTACTGCAAATATGAAATGGCTGGTTGATTTTGACTCTGAAAAGAGGATAAAGATCAGATGTGCTGATGACAAATATCTTAACTCTGAAGGTATGGGAAATGTCAGAGTTATTCTGAACAATAGGAAAACAACATTGATTCAGAAAGTGTGGTATGTACTTGGCATAAGAAGCAATCTGATGAGTGTGGGGAAATTAATTGAGAAAGGTTTTTCAGTTACCATGAAAGACAATCTTCTGAAGTTGTATGACTGTAATCAAAAGTTGATTATGGAGTCAGAATATGGAAGAAAGAGAACATTCAAAGTGAATGTCAGAACTTCAGACTCAGAATGTCTTAGTGCAACAAGTGTTGTGGAGGAAAGTGAGTTGTGGCACAGAAGATTTGGTCATCTAAATTTTAGAAGCTTAGGGCATCTGAATTAAAAGAAGCTGGTATATGGAATTCCAACAATCAAGAAGCCTGAGATGTCATGCAGAGTGTGCATGGAAGGAAAGCAACCAAGATTGCCATTTGTGTCAGAAGTAGCTCCAAGAGCCAAACATGCCTTGGGAGTAGTATATTCTGATGTGTGTGGTCCATTTCCAGTAGCATCGATTGGAGGGAACAAATACTTTGTGTCATTTGTTGATGAGTTCACCAGAATGATGCGGCTATCCCTCATTTAGTTTAAACATGAGGTGTTTTCTGAATTCAAGAAGTTCAGATTGAAGGTTCAGAATCAGAGTGGTTAGACTCTGAAGATTCTCAGAACCAGTGGTGGAGGAAAGTATAACTCCAAAGAGTTCTAAAAGTTTTGTGAGGAGAATGGAATTGAGCATGAGGTTACTTCTCCCTATACTCCTCAACACAATGGTCTTGCTGAAAGAAGAAGCTTCCTCAGAATTTGTAGGGAGAAGTTGTTGCCACCACAACATATGTACTCAATAGATGTCCAATGATGAAGCTGAAAGAAATAGTTCCTATTCAGAAGTGGATTGGAGATAAGCAGGGTGTCAGTCATATGAAGGTTTTTGGTTCTGTATGTTACAAACATGTTCCAGAAGCTAGAAGACAGATATTGGATGATAGAAGCAAAGTGATGTTACTAGTGGGGTACCACAGTACAGGTGCATACAAGCTTTATTGTCCAGAAACTAATAAAGTTGAATTCAGTAGAGACATAATTGTGAAGGAATCATAAGTTTGGAATTGGGATACATCTCAATCGAACTCTGATGTGAGAACTTCTGAAGAAAGCTAAGAACTAAGAATTCCTGAAGCTTGAGTGAATTCTGATAATGATTCTAACTACGATGGTGATTCTGATTCTGAAGAAGACTCAAAAGATGAAGGTGATTCTGATGACCCAGATTCTGGTGGTAATTCAGACTTTGGGAATATGCCATACTCTGAAGATGGTCAAGGCTCTAGAGGAAGTCAACATTTTGAAGCTAGAACTTTTGAAGGAGAAACTTCTGAGGTTCAAACATCCGAAGGAGATTATGAACAAGGTCAGAGGCCACAAAAAATTAGAAGATTTTAGAGAAGGTTTGCAGAGTTTGACATGTTGCAAGACACTGAAGTAGATTCTGAAGGAGAAGTTATTCAGTGTGCCATGTTAGTAGACTCTGAACTCGTGAGTACGAAAGAGGCTCTTAAGCAGAAAGTCTGGCTGAAGGCCATGAAAGAAGAACTTGATGCTATAAAGAGAAACAAAACTTGGAAGCTGACAGAACTTCCGAAGGACAAGAAAGCCATCAGCGTCAGATGGGTTTTTAAGAAGAAGCTAAAGCCTGATGGATCAATTGACAAACACAAAGCGAGGTTAGTAGCAAGAGGATTTCTACAGAAACCTGGTTTAATACCTCAAAATTTTCCCTCTCATTTCCTTAACATCTTGCATAGCATTTAGCATAAACAAATTCATGAAATAATAAAAAAAAACATTGCATCATGTGTATCATAGTTGAGGCATAGGCATGTGATCTTTGATTGGAGAAATTGAAGGCTATACAAAGGCAACCAAGGAGCCACAAATCTTCTCAACCTTGTGCAAAGGGTTCACAACATCCCACAAGTCTTCACTTGAGGCCACAAGTCATGGAAATATTTGAATTGATCAAAGGAGGCAAGTAGTGCAACATCTCCTAATGAAAGGGGCCAAATTAGGGTTTCATTTCTACTGGGCTTCTCAATGAAATTTTGACTCAAAGGGGATTAAATTGTCTTATATGTGATTTCAAGTGCATAGGGTTCAAATTTCATCCATAGAAACATTTTGGAAGAGGTTCAATTGGCCAGATGACTGAAAATCAGGGATTTGGGGAAAAGTCAACCATGTTGAGGAAAAAGTCAACTCCTGACTTTTTGAGATCAAAATCATGAAATTAGGGTTACAAGTATCCTATGGTTCAAATTTGATCAAGAAATGATGGAGGAATCAAGAGAAATCAAGAAAACCAAAACTTACCATTTTTGGAAAATTAGGGTTTCCAAAAATGGCAAGTTTTGGCCATTTTGCAGCAACTTCAAGAGATGCCTTCTCCCAAAATATTAAGGCTATCAAAATTCTACCTTGAGCCAATTAAAGATCTCATCTTAAGCTTCAAATCCATAGGTGGAACTCATTCATAGCATCAAAATTGAGGGAGATATGATCATTCAAAGTTGGTGCAAATCAAGGCAAACTAGGGCAAAAACCAAGGCAGACCTTGCCTCCTGCGCGCGTGCCAGGCAAGGAATTCCATCAAACAGGTGGTGGGTCATAATTAAAGCTATTTTTCTCCATTTTAAAGGCTTCAAATGAAATTTCTTTGAACTACAAATTTGTTTATTGCCATGTTTCCAACAACTTTGATGTTCAAAGATTTTTCATTTGGTCAATGGTTTGAGAGCTATGGAGGGGAAAAGTGTGTGCCTCACAACTGATCATGTGTAGGAATCCATGGCACAAGACAAGGCAAATCTTGCACGCCCATTGTGCAGCATCATGATGTTATTTTCAATGGTCATTTTGAGTGGCTTAGAAGCTTTATCTTCACTTGTCATCAACATCAAACATGTAATATGAAGTATCTCCTTCAATTTGATCACAAGAACTTCTTCATTTGATCACTTGTGCATGAAGAAACATTCAGAGGAAGATCACAATATGTCATTCACTTTCTTGTGCCGCAAGGCAGTATGTTTCATGTGGGGATCAACTTAAAACAATTGTGTGTGCTTCATCCAATTTGGTAGTGTTCACAGAATGCATTTTGAATACATGATCACCTGGCTGCTGGTTCACATCACATGCCATGTACCCATTTTGCAATTCATGCCAAGTGATTCCATTTCACACCTTGCACTGCATGTTTCAACTTTGATCCAACAAGCTTCCTGCTGCAATCACATTATAGTAAGCCTCACCATAGAAGGCATGAACTTCATTACATGTGATTGAATCCAGCCAGCTTCGACTCGAGCTCCAACTAACTTCACTCACTATAACTGATTCTCCAAACTAACTTGACTCAGTTAACCACACTTCCAACTGTTAACTGAGTCAGTTAAGGGTTTAACCAGGGCTATATAAGGAATCAACCATTGTTGAACACACATTTCATCATCTTTGCTCTGAAATTTCACCTTGCACTCATAACATTCTCTCTGAAAATCTCCTGCATTTTTCTTCGAGCAAACTTCAATTGCCATTGCCATAGCTCATTCTTCCTCAGATCATCATCATCATCATCATATTAGACACAAGCTCCATTAATTGCATAGCTTGATTCTCCAATGATCAGCCATTGCACCTTGTATTGCACTGCATTTTGGATTAAATCATCATCAACTTCATCAATTCAAGATTGAGTTTCATCCAATCATCTTCATCATCAATTGTTGCACGATCTCCATGGAATTCATAGCTTGAAGCACCAAAGATCCACTACTGCATAACCTTACATTGTACTGCACCAGATCCAATTCCTCAAGCATTCCAAGGTACAGAGTGTTCAAGATTAAGGTCAAAGCAAAGCATATGAGTTTCATCTCTGGTTTTCTTCAGCTTTTGGTATCTCTGCAATTCAGGTTCCTTCATGAACTCTATTTTCTTATTTCCTTCACTTCTTGCTAGTTTTGTGATGTATTGAGCTCATTAGGAGCAGTGTGATGCCTGGCTAGTTGATAGACACCATAGGTGTGTAGATGCAGTTTTTAGGTTGGTTGATGTTTGCTTCGATTTGCGCAATCTAAGAACCCTAAGCTAAAACTAAGGCCAGATATGGATTCAGAGTGAGGAGGCAAGCAAGACTGTGGTCTTAGATTTCATTTTAGGGAAGATTGATGGAATGCCCTAACTAGAGTGACCGGAGAATAGCTCCGGTCACCTGAACAGTAGCCCTAATTTGTTTTCAACTTTATATCCTAGACTTTAGATCATGTTCATCCAACGCTCACGAATCTACCAACAAATAAATGCAAGCGTGAGGCTCACGTGCATTAGTTTGTGAAAGAATTCTCAGCGTACTTTTAGTACCTCCCATGCGTGTAAACAAAGCCCAGTTCAGTTGTTTTTGTTGCTTTTAACACCTCTCAGGCCCAATGCATATATTCAGTCCATTCTTTTTCTTATTTCTTTTTCCTTTTTTTTATTCATTTTCGTTTTTGATTATTAAAAATACTTAAACTTCATAAAAAATTCCAATTTAATTCATGAGAGGACTTTGCATTTTTCCCAAATTTTCCATAATTTTTGTTCATATTTTTCTTTTATATTTTAATCAGAATTAATTTCTCATGGAATTAATTTCTATTTTCTCATTTTGACCAATCATCTTGTCCATTTTCTTTCTCCCAAACCACAAAATATAAATAGTCCATTTTTTTGCATTAATCAGTAGACTCGTCAAAGTTCCCTACCATATTTTTGTTTTGATTTTTAGGTCACCTTAATCCATGTTTTGATCTCATTCTTTCACACACATGCTCATAAACCCTAATCCATTTCAAACATCATTTGAACCCTCAAAAATGATAATTTTTGTGAGAAGTTTTGTGTGCAATTCACTCTCTGGATTTTGTATTCAAGTGTCAATTTTCATAATTTTTCATGACCATTTAGGATTTTTCCAAGTTGCTTGGTTCACAAGTCATAGTTTTGGTCCTTCCATTCCTTTCCTTTGGGCCCATTACCTAAGGCCTTCATGCAAATACTTTGAGGTCCTAATCTTGAGTCTCTTAGATCCTTTAGGATGTATATAAGAGTTAAATACAACCCTTAGGTCTTCACCTTTAATTTTAGGCTTGCCTTGAGTCTTAAGTCACATAGGTCCCATTTTAACCTAATCTCCCTCCTCCTTCCATCTTAAACACTTCAAATTCAATTTTCACATAATCCAATTCAATTTTTCCTTTGTTTGGGTGTCTTAAAAGTGTTTTTTTTATCATCCATACATGTTCATCTCAATTGTAGAACCTTTGTGCTTCTTTTTGAACTCCATTTACCTTTTAAAGGACTTTAAACAAAACCATAATTTGAACACCTAGTCTTAGGAGAATTCTTACCATCATTTGTGAAGATTTTTCCAAGTCTAATTTCCATTTTAAGTTGTTGTCAAGCCCCTAGTTTTTGCATGGGGAAGCCAAGTCTCTTTGGGCACTTTTTAATTTTTTTTCTAAGTCATTTTGTTTCATCTTTAGAACCATGCTTCTATATGCATTCTCCCACTTTTCAATTTCCCATTTGAGTACCTTTAATTAAAATTTTTTCTTTCCCATTTAATCTATTCATATCCTT
This sequence comes from Lathyrus aphaca, assembly GCA_963966055.1. Classification (NCBI taxonomy): domain Eukaryota; kingdom Viridiplantae; phylum Streptophyta; class Magnoliopsida; order Fabales; family Fabaceae; genus Lathyrus; species Lathyrus aphaca. The sequence continues at coordinate 510,118,381 of OZ014524.1, read as the reverse complement.
CACTTCCATATAGTGTTAAGTTCTGGATTTTTCATTTACCTTTGATTTAGGAGATTTTGGTTCAATAAACACTTAGGTTATCTTTCTAACCTCATCCTTAGGGTTTAGTAGTACTTTAGGGCATAGTTTAACTTTAACCCTATTAATCCCTTTAGATACTTTTGAATTGATTTAGTTACTGACTTTTTTAAGTGAGTTACCTTATAAGATTCTTTAGGCTTAGGTATTAACCTTGGAAGTTCACTAACATCATTCCTTAGCTAGTGTGAGTTGTTATTGAAATTTGCCATGTCATAATTTTTAATACTTCTTCATCATGCTAACATTTGTTTTGTAGTGGGGAAGATGAGGTAATCATTCTTTATTCCTATCTCTTATGCATTTAATTGTCTTTGCCTTAGCACTTGGTGCTTTGTTCATAGGATTCCCTTTTGTTCTTTAGATTCAACTTAACTTCCTTAGGAAGTAAGTTGAACTCTAACTTTTCCTTTTTCCTTCTTAGGTTTAGAATACCTCATTAACCATAGGATCACCCTCTTGTACATAATAATATAACTTAGGGTTATGTCTTAGTCCCCCATTAGTTTTGACCTTTTCCTTTTGAGTCTTCTTCTCTCATCTTCAAACAAAAAACCCAAAAAAGACTTAATACATGCATGAAAGGACCTCTTGTGTATAGCCTTATTCCATGGGGCACTTACATTTATACCATCTTGGAATAGTGTAGGCTTGTCTAGCATGATGTACAAGTCTTATCAAGAGGTTATTTTCACAAAGAAAACCTAAAAGATACTTCTTCACAAAAGCTACAAAAACATGTAATAAAGTTCAACAAGCTAGTGAACTTAGACCCTAATCTGTGGAAACAAGTCTTAGATAAATTCTCCTTGCTTGGTGTGCTTGTTCTGTTATTCTATCTTGGAATGTAGTAGTAAGTATACATTCCATGGAAAAGAGTTTGAATTCACTTCCTTGTGCCAAATTCATACAAAACTCTTAAAAAGCAAATAACAAACAATAAGCGACTTTCCTGCGGAAACTTCTTTTCTCACCTCATTCATCCTCAACACAAACTTGCGACGACTTGTCTCGCACGAAGACGGTAAACACACTCGTACCAGACGAGCCTGCAACACTTGAGCATAGACATATGCAGTTCCAGCCATAAAAAACACAAACAAATAGTTCCCGCCTTAGTTAGGCGAACTACGTTGACTCTAATCCTCATTTTCCCGATGAGGTACGTAGGCAGCGGGGTAGGGCCCGTTCGAGCACATTCTTTATTTTCCCTACATTTTCCCTTTCCAATCTCTTTTTTCAGTTTTATTTTTATCCCAGTTAGCAGTACTTCTGTTCAGCAGCAGTTCTATTTCCTCACCCTTTGAAACAAACAAACAAGTGTGGATCCCGTCGGTTACGGCGGACGGTCTGGGGTGTTAATACCTTCCCAGGTCGTAACCGACTCCTGAACCTAGATCTTTGGTTTGCAGGACCTTGTCCTTTCCTTCTTCCTCAGGTTTGTGAAACATTACCTTTCCCATTCATTCGGGATAAAAATGTCTGGCTGGCGACTCTACCTTTTCCGCGCCACTTTCGCGTTTGTACTAGGATGAAAATCCCGGGAGCGACAACTGGCGTCTCTACTGGGGATCGAACCCAGAATATCTGGTTTCCCTTGTAGAGTCACTCCTAGCCTGTTTGTTTTTGTTTCTTTGGGTGTTTATATGGGTGGTGTGTGTGTTGTTGTGTTTATTTACTGTTTTCGTTTACAGTTTATTTTACAGCTTTATTTACTGCTTACAGTATTTATTTTCACATGCATCATATACTGGACTGTGTTGGTTTCATTTTTTCTGTGGGATGGGCTTTGTTATTGTGAGATAAGCCAAATATCTGGCTTGAGTGCACTTAGGACTTAGAGTGGTTCCACTTTGGCTTCATGGAATCTAGCTATGTTTGTATTAGTGAGTTCCACGCCACTTGCGACCTTCTCAGAAATGTATTGATGCCAAAATCTTTCTGGGGCAATACACTACCTTGATAGTTATGTGAAGTCAAGGGACCGATCATTGAGAACCTTTGTGGAAACATCCCTCTCCAGTGATGACAGTGGCAGACCATATTTGTTGGCAAACCCACTCGCATCCGAGGGTCCACTGGAAACTCGCATAGGATGGCCTGGTTCTCTCATAGGAATCTAGTTAAAGAAAAATGTTCGTATGACGATAGTATTGTACCCTTCGGGATGAATGTACTATTGTTTCTCGATTCAATGGTTGAAGCTGGGGACTTATGAGGGATGCTTGTTTCCTTGGACTCAGCTGAGACATCCCTGAGTAGTACATAATGCTAAACCGATTCCCTGATTTGGTCACGAGCCATTTCTCGGAGATGGTGAACTTATTATTGCTATTCGGCTTTGAGAGTCTGTGATGTTGACCCGAGTAGCACATCCGTGAGATTGGGAGGGGTTTACAGGATTGCAGGAGCCTTGACCTTCAACATACCCATTGTACCAGCATATTTCAGTATTATGATATGTCCTGTTACACATGGATTCTGAGATCTGAACCTCAGATCAGAGAGATACTTGTGATGATGTTGTGACCCTGCACAGACACTTGATTACATGATTGACACCATACAGACACATCACTGATCACATGCCTTGCCTTGCATAAGTATCATAACATCATTAATCATTTGTGTTCTTTTTATTCTCAGGGTTCATATTACTTCCTATTCCCGGTCATATTGCTGCTTCAAGATGGAGATTCCAAGGAAGAAGAATATCCACTATACTTTTCCACAACCAGAGACAAAGGGTATTCAGAATTTGATTAGCTTGATGGGTGACAAAGTTCTTGATGACTTCAGAGGGGAGTTTGGAAAGATTTTGGATTATGTGAATAAGCCAACAATTGACCAGAGGGATAGCCTGCATTCCCTGTTGCAATTCTATGATCCACAACTGCGGGTCTTTGTTTTCCCAGATTACATCTTGGCTCCCACATTGGAAGAGATTTCCAGCATCCTTAGGATTGCCATAAAAAATGGTGCTCCTTACTATGGCTTAGATGCCTTCATGCAAAGACATAGCTGACTCTTTTCATTTGGATTTGTCCAAGGTCAGTAGAGGGCTGGATGCCAGCAAAGGTAAATGACTTCTCTTGGATTTTCTTTTCAAGGAAGCTTGATAACGAGAAAATGTATCGATTATATTGCTATGTTTCAATACCGTTTTATTGCATAATTGTCGTTTTAACACCCGATTCCTCGAGTTTTCCTTGCCATTTTTGATGGTACATCGTATACAAAGCTAAATCATGAGCCACAAGCAAAAGGAGCGAAAACAACCATAAAAAGATGAAGAAGTGAAGAATTCTGCAAAACCTGCATATTTTGTAGCACTCACGGTCGTCACCTAGGTGTCACGACCGTGACACCCCAAAAGGAGCAATCACGACCGTGACATATCCCTCACGACCGAGACACTTATTTTACAAGGGACACGAACGTGATGCCCTTGTCACGACCGTGACAAGGGAAAAATAGGTTATTTGACTGAAGACTTGGTCATAACGTTACGCTGCATATGAAACGCCTATTTTCCAGCTGACCCTGTATCCACACGTTCCTGGATTTTCTCAATGCTCCTACGAGGCCCAAGCAACAAATTCAACCACCAGCCCATTTAATCTTCTATAAATAGCTTAATTCAAATGAACAATTTACAGAGTTTAGTTTTATTAATTTCTTGCGGAAGCTCTGCCGAATTATTTTACACCCTTATTATTTTTCCAGCATTATTTTCATTGCTTTATTTTTCTTGTATCCAAACCCAACCTATAACAATTTCCAACATCAGGAAATTGTTATAAAATTTATTTGTTTCAAAGCCTTCAGAATTTTTAGTTTATTTCCGATTCCGACAAATACTCCGAGCTTTCCAGCCTGTGGAAGAAGGAGTCTGCCATTTTTATTGTTAACCAGGTTTATATCAATTTGCAATTTTATATTTATGTTGGATATTTATTTTTCTGCCATGAATATTTCGTTTATTGTTTCTCTGCCTCTGTCTGGTTCAACAAAAATGAGTAGCTAAATACCTTAAGGCGGTATGTAATTAAAACAAACTAAATTGGTAAAATCAACTATAGGCTTAAAATAATTAAGAGCTTAATATTCTGGCTAATACTTTTTATTATAAAATCGACCTTTTTGTTACGAGAGTAAGGAAAGTGTATTAGGTTAGGTCAAGACCACGAGAGTGTGAGATTTTAACCAGATAGCTAAAGTTAGGCATTTAAATTAAACACAGCGAGAGCGCTTTAAAATAAATTAGAATTACTAAGTTTCCAAAAATTATCTCTAAACACTTATGGGCTAGCGAGAGCAGGCATAGGGCTTTAGGGGTAAGATCTGAGATAAGACCACGAGAGTGTGAGTTAAGGATATTTAAACTGGTAACCTCTACAGAATAAGATTAAGCGAACCATCTTTATAAGCCTAGGTTAGATTGACCCGCCTAAGTTAGCATAATTACATACCGACCGCCTTAGTATTATTTTATTAAACTTAATTTTAATTCCCGCCTTTAATCTTTAAAAACAACAAAAAAAAATCGTGACAACCCTTCACCTTAGCTAAACTAGAAGTTCATCTAGCACTAAGTAACCATAGAGTCCCTGTGGATCGATAATCTTAAATATTACTTCGATAGACTGTGCACTTGCAGTTAATATACCGCTAGACACATAATTAGATACGTATGGCTCAAAACCATTACCAATGGGGAAGCGAGAGAGTCGCAACTGAGAAACCAAGAAAAGGAGGTATGTACAAAGTGAGTAGTATGGACCAAGTCAATGCAAAGTTTGACCAACTAAACCAAAAGATCGACAACTTGGCCATAACACCAACAGCCACCGTGGCTGCAGTAACACCTAACTGTGAGTTATGTGGAGTTCCAGGACATGATGTTCCTGATTGTCAACTATTGACAGGAATTCCCACAGATCAAGTGAATTATGCTCAAGGAAACCCATACTCAAACACATACAACCCAGGTTGGAAGAATCATCCGAACTTCTCCTATAAGAATAACAATGCTTTATACGCACCAGGTCAAGCACCAGCTACACCACCAGGATATCAAAAGACTGCTCCTAATGTCCCTAGAAAATCGAACCTTGAGTTGATGATGGAGAACTTTATAGCTAACCAATCTCAGACAAACAAGGACTTCTTAAACCAAAACATTCACACTAGTGAGCAGATTAAGCAATTAGTAAGCAAAGTAGATGCATTAGCTACACATAATAAAATGCTTGAAACTCAGATTTCACAAGTAGCTTAACAACAAACACCTACCGCTGCACCAGCTGGAGTATTTCCTGGACAACCTCAACCTAATCCGAAAGGACATGCCAATGCCGTGATATTAAGAAGTGGCAAGGAACTTGACGGACCTACCGATCCAAGACTTGACAATCCAGCCATGTACCAAAAACCAGATAAACCGACTGAAATGGTGAATGATCCAAAAGAAAAGGAAGATGATAATCAAGAGGCAGTGGAGAAAGAAAAGCCTTATGTACCTCCACCACCCTATAAACCACCAATTCCGTACCCTCAGAGATTAACCAATTCCAAGACGATGGGCCAGTTTAAGAAATTTGTCGAACTTCTGAAACAGTTGAATATTACTATTTCGTTTACAGAAGCTATCACTCAAATGCCCTCGTATGCTAAGTTTTTAAAAGAAATCTTATCCAATAAGAAAAAGATAGAGGATAACGGAACAGTTACACTTACTGCTGAGTGTAGCGCCATAATTCAGAATAATATGCCTCCTAAGCTAAAAGATCCAGGAAGTTTCTCTATACCCTGTATAATAGGAAAATTCGTCATTGACAAAGCTCTATGCGATTTAGGAGCCAGTATCAGTGTTATGCCCTTAACGATTTGCAAAAGGCTAGACATGGGAGACCTAAGACCAACTAAAATGTCTGTTCAACTAGCCGATCGCTCTGTTAAATATCCTGTAGGCATACTAGAAAACGTCCCAGTATGTATAGGACAATTCTACATCCCTACTGATTTCATAATCATGGACATCTCTGAAGACTCCACTACACCTATCATACTAGGAAGACCATTCTTAGCTACCGCCGGAGCTATAATAGACGTAAAGAGAGGAAAGCTAACCTTTGAAGTAGGTGAAGAGAAAGTTGAATTTATTTTAACACAATTCTTACAATCACCAGCTATAGAGGATACCTGCTATCTATTGGCCGTAATTGACGAATGTGTAAGAGAAATGGAAATGAAAGAAACTACCTATTCTGAAATTATGAAAATTCAAATCCCTCTGATTTTCGAAGATGATAATTGGCGTGCACCGTATCAAGACGATAGTCTAAGCGAAAGTTTAGCACTTACACCGGATCCCATGCCAAGTAAAGATAAACCTACATTAGGATTAAAAACTTTACCTAATAACCTAAGGTACGAATTCTTAGACATTGAATGTAAAAGACCGGTTATAATAAATTCCAGTTTAGGAACAATCGAAACAAAGAAACTTTTAGATGTCTTAAAGAAATATCCAACTGCATTAGGATATAACATATCTGATCTCAAAGGAATATGCCCTTCAATCTGTATGCATCGTATTCTGCTAGAAGAAGATTGCAAAACCTCCAGAGAATCTCAAAGAAGAATTAACCCAATCCTTAACACTGTAGTAAAAGAAGAAGTTAAGAAACTACTAGATGCCGGAATAATATATCCAATCTCTGATAGTAAATGGGTTAGTCCAGTACATGTAGTGCCAAAGAAAGGAGGTATCACTGTTGTGAAAAACGCTCAAGGCGAATCGATATCGCAAAGAGTAGTGACAGGACATAGAGTGTGCATCGATTATCGTAAACTAAACAAAGCCACTCGAAAAGATCATTTCCCACTACCTTTTATAGATCAAATGTTAGAACGATTAGCCAAGCATTCATATTTCTGTTATCTTGACGGTTACTCAGGATTTTTCCAAATCCCTATCCATCCAGATGATCAAGAGAAGACTACATTCACATGCCCCTATGGAACGTTCGCTTATAGACGAATGCCCTTTGGGTTATGCAACGCTCCTGCAACCTTTCAAAGATGTATGATGTCAATCTTTGCAGATTTTATAGACAACATCATGGAAGTGTTCATGGACGACTTCTCTGTATGCCGGCAAAGTTTTGAAGGATGCCTATCAAATTTAGAAATGGTGTTAGAAAGATGTGTAAAAGTAAACCTCATGCTTAACTGGGAAAAATGTCATTTTATGGTCAGAGAAGGAATCGTATTAGGACACGTCATATCCGACAAGGGAATTGAAGTTGATAAAGCTAAGATAGAAGTCATAAAAGATCTTCAACCCCCTAAAACCGTTCGAGAAATACGAAGCTTTTTAGGACACGCCGGTTTCTACCGACGATTCATCAAAGATTTATCGAAAATCACTAAACCTCTTACTGGTTTATTAATGAAAGACGCTGAGTTCATATTCAATGAAGATTGTCTTAAAGCATTCGAAACTCTAAAAACAGCCCTCATCACCGCACCAATCATGCAACCCCCTGACTGGAGATTACCTTTCGAAATCATGTGCGATGCGAGTGACTATGCTGTAGGCGCAGTTCTAGGCCAGAGAAAGGAAAAGAAACTTCATGCGATTTACTATGCCAGTAGAACCTTAGATTCTGCTCAGATGAACTACGCCACCACTGAAAAAGAATTGTTAGCAGTTGTCTTTGCGCTTGACAAATTCCGTTCTTACCTAGTAGGAGCGAAAATAATCGTTTACACAGACCATGCTACTATCAGATATCTATTGACTAAGAAAGATGCTAAACCAAGACTCTTGAGATGGATTTTACTCTTACAAGAGTTTGATCTCGAAATAAAAGATAAGAAAGGTATTGAAAACGTCGTAGCGGACCATTTATCTAGAATAGAAGGTATTAAACCCGAACAAGTGCCGATTAACGATGATTTTCCGTATGAACAACTGATAGCACAAATAGGAAGCGACCCAATCCAGTTAGACATAGATGAACCAGAACCCGTGGAAACAATCCAAACGACTGTAGGACTGCCATGGTACGCTGACATTGTTAACTACCTAGCCGCAGGAGCTCTTCCACCGGATTTAACCTATCAGCAGAAAAAGAAATTCTTTCATAATCTAAAACATTATTATTGGGATGAACCATTATTGTTCAAAAGAGGACCCGATGGAATCTTTCGTCGATGTATTCCCGAAGAAGAAATAGAAGATGTCATTGCTCAATGCCATTCATCTCCTTATGGTGGACATGCAAGCACTTCCAAGACTTGTGCAAAAATCCTGCAAGCCGGCCTATTCTGGCCTAATCTATGGAAAGATGTCCACATCGCTGTTATAAATTGCGATCGGTGTCAACGCACCGGTAATATTTCAAGAAGAGATGAAATGCCTCAAAAAGGAATATTAGAAGTAGAAATCTTTGACGTCTGGGGAATAGATTTCATGGGACCATTCCCATCATCTTTCGGTAACAATTACATACTCGTAGCTGTTGATTATGTTTCAAAGTGGATTGAAGCTATAGCTTCTCCTACAAACGACACACGAGTAGTAATAAAGCTTTTCAAAAATATAATCTTTCCCAGATTTGGTGTGCCTAGACTCGTCATAAGTGACGGTGGCTCGAACTTCATTTCAAAAATCTTTGACAAATTACTATCTAAGTATGGAGTAAGACACCGTGTGGCAACACCATACCACCCACAAACAAGTGGACAAGTCGAAGTCTCGAACAGAGAAATCAAACAAATCTTAGAAAAGACTGTCGCCATATCTAGGAAAGATTGGTCATCTAAACTTAATGAAGCTTTATGGGCTTATAGGACCGCTTACAAGACACCCATAGGAACTACACCTTTCAAATTAGTTTACGGAAAATCTTGTCACCTCCCGGTAGAACTAGAACACAAAGCTTATTGGGCGATCAAAACTCTCAATATAAACTATAATGCTGCAGGAGAAAAGCGAATCCTAGATATTAACGAATTAGAAGAATTAAGGCTAGATGCTTATGAGAATGCTAAGATATATAAAGAAAGAACTAAGCGATGGCATGATAAACGCCTATCTAGGAAAGAATTTAGTGTGGGAGACATTGTACTCCTCTTTAATTCAAGACTTAGGCTCTTTCCTGGAAAATTAAAATCTAGATGGTCAGGACCCTTTGAAATAACTAGAGTGTTCCCGAGTGGAGCAATGGAAATTAAGGGTAGGAATAGTGAACCATTCATAGTAAACGGACAATGTTTAAAACATTATCATAAAGTTGAAAATAGAGATTATGCGAATAGTCTAAGGCTTTTAGAGTTGTCCACTAATTCCTCTGATTAATCTACACCTAAGCATTACGTCAGGCTTTTGACGATAAAAACAGCGCTTAGTGGGAGGCAACCCATTTACCCATTTAATCATTTAAATCATTTAAAATCATTTTCATCATTTTATTATTTTGTCATTTATCATTTTATTATTAGTTCATTTTCTTTGTCATTTTATTATAGTTTTATTTCATTATTACTATTATTGCCTTTAATTTATACATTTTATTTCCTTATTTTTCCTTATTTTAATCTTAAATCACTTTTACAGATTTTCTAAAAGTCTTTTCCACTTTCCTTCTCCCCCTGATTTGTTTCCTCCGTATTTGCACTAACCATGGCTAACCAACCGATAAACCATATGGAAACCAAATTTAGAGGTAGGAACCAAAGAATGAAATTTGAAGAGTTATCGCAGAGACCAATGGATTTGACTCTGTACCCGGATGATCTGACTATGGAAACCCTAGGTATACATGATAGCATCCTGTACTTGTTTAACCGACTTGGATGGGAGAATGCACTGATTCAACATAAGTTTGTGACTTACCGCGAGCTCACCCTTGAGTTCCTTAGCTCCTTAGTTTACCTACCCGAGCGCGGTTTTGGATTCAGGAAAGGATTTATCAGTTTCCACCTATTTGGAATAGAATATGACTTTAACCATAAAGAACTAGCTGACTTATTAGGATTCCCTAGTGGACCCTTTGCTTTTACTACCACACAGGTAGAATTGATGGACATTGAGCTGGATTTCTTTTGGGGAACATTAACCGGAAACTACCACCCTGAACCAAATAGCATGAACAATGATGAAATACATAACCCAGCTATCCGTTACTTCCATAAGATTCTTGCCCACACCTTCTTTGGAAAAGAAGAAAACCTCACTGGAGTATCTAAAGATGAGATATTCATTATGTCATGTTTCACTAATGGACAGCCTGTCAATGGTGTGCCTTTCATGATGCAAACCTTCACCCGAATCCAAGAAGAACCTGAATTACCTATATTAATCGGAGGTCTTGTAACCATGATTGCTGATGCCTTAGGACTTAGATACCAACTGCACAGGTGTAATCGTTTAGGTACCATCCGTCCTATGAATCTTAACTTTTGCTTTAATCGCCATATCATAAGGAATTTAGGACATCCACCTTTCGAGTACCTAATCTGGAATGAGGTAGTAACCCTGTTCACACTACCAAACCATGCTAGAGTAAGTGTTCACAATAAGGATGATTGGCTTTATGAGTTAACCCCACCTGACTATCCATCTACTCCTGAAACACCTCAGTCTTACAAGATAAAAGATGATATAATGACCGATGTAGAAAGTGACCCTGAGACGCCTCCTGGTTACCATGACATTGACCACACTGACGAAGTGATTGAAACCCCTGAAGTGAATCAAGTAGATTATGCTAACAACTTAAAGAATATCATGAACACTCTTGAAGCTTACCAAACTGATATAAATACCGTTAAGGATGAGATTAAGAGCATGCGATTGGACATTATACGTCTAACTGACATAACCTGTGAGCAATTCTACCACCTGAACTCCGCAATCGAAGATTTGAAGAAGCACTTTTGAAAATGCTATAGTGATCTAGCTTATTTTACTTATTGTTTTCGTTTCTAGTTAGTTTTACTTTTCGCAAACATTTTCGTACCGTATTTTCATTAATATAATTTCATTTCAATTATCAAATGCAAAGCACTTCTAGTTTACAAATTTTTCCATTTTAATCAATTTATATGTTTTTCAATCTATATACTGTTATGCTTGAATTGATTCATATTTTATACAATCTCTCGTGTGATGCAATTTACAAGTACTATGTTGATTTTATTTACTATATGGTGTTTATATTTAATATTGAGTGAGAAGTGATCAAAAATATTATATAAATTATATGAAGCGTGAGAGAGATAATGCTTTCTGGAAATTATTCAAGGAATTCAACCCTCACGGTCGTCATCATCCCCCTAACGATCGTGACAAGCTAATTAGCGTGTCACGACCGTCATCCCCTTGTCACGACCGTGACAACCCTAATTATAGGATTCGTGAGAAACAGAACTGTTTCTTCTTCGAAACCTCTTCATCTTTCTTCTTCCATAACTTTCAAAACCACCCATTATCTCCCCCAACTTCCGTAACCTCCCATTACCAAATTAAAACCCATTAACCTCTCCATTATCACCACACCTATCACATTCTCACCTTCCAATATTTATCCGAACCATTATTTCTCTCATTTTATCACTTTTTCACAAAAATCCAAACTCCTCATCTCCCACTCTTGTTCTTGCATGCAATGGAAGCTATTCAATTCAGAGATGGTGAGAATGGAGAAAACCAGAGAGAGAGGTTCATCCGATTCCAGAACCGTGGCGTGCAACCCACGCGATATGTCGACACTGTCTGTTTGAGAGAACTGGGAATGCTTAACAGTGTCAAGAGCCTGCTTCAAAAAGTCAGTCTGTGGGATCTTTGCAGTCAGCCCCAGCCCACATTCGAGCTTCTGACATTGGAATTCCTAAGCTCATTCCATTACATCACTCCTACCGGTTCTCAGAGTCAGCTTACCGGCTTCGCTAAGTTCAGATTACTTAGCCGGGAGTTCGAACTTTCGTAAAACAGGATAGCCGAGTTGCTAGGCATCGATCACGGGAATGAAGCTCACCTCCGCGTGCCAGATAATTTCAGTGAAACCTCTTTCACCCTATGGCACGACATAACCAACACCCGTGCCTCAGCCTTTCAGAGCCTTAATGCTACGCATATCCACAACTCGACAATCCGATATTTTCACCGCATCATTTGCAACACCATCTTTGCACGAGAGAGTAACCATAAGCTCAACTCCAAGGAGCTTCTGTTCTTGCACTGCGCTCTAAATGACGAGCCAATCAACGCTGCCCCGTTCATGCTTTCTCACATCCAGGCCATTGCGCAAAGAGGCGCAACCCCATTTTACATAGGCGGCATTGTCACCACCCTCGCCATTCAGTTGGACCTTGGTGACTTGGTCGTAAATTTGCCTAGCAGAGCCGCCGAGTTCCTAACGAAGAACTATTGCAGGTCCGCTCACTTGATTGCGCAGAGAGAGGATGGCAGGTTCAACCCTGTTATCCACGACACTGTTTATCACCACATCATCCTGCCGTCCTGTGACCGCATCGATCCGTCTAGCCGAGCCAACTGGCTCTTTGTTTTACCGGATGCTGCCGGCCACGCCCCCATTCATGATGATCAGGCCGATCCTCCAGCGGACGAGATGCAAGACGCCATGGATGCAGCTGAGCCTGTCCAGGACATTCCCGAGTCATCTACCCGACAGCCTCCTGCACAAGAATTCACTCTTGAGGACGTCCTCCGTGCGATTCATCAGCAGAACCAGATGAATGCCGCACTGGAGCGAAGGCAGAAGGAGTAGCATGATGCTTTACTCCGCACTATTGCAACCAACCAGACGGCTACTGATGAGAAGCTCGGCGAGATCTTTAGCGAGCTAGAGGCTTTGCGCATTGACATCACTGCCATTACCGGTACCGGTTCTGATCTTGAAGCGACTCCGACCAGACGCTCCCGCACCAGAAGCCGAGGCCGCGGTCATCAGCAACCTTAGTTTTAGTTTTTTGTTTATGTTTGTTTTTCATTTTCGTAGTTTGTATTGTACTTTTACCGCTATTATATCACAACATTGAGGACAATGTCTGATATAGTGTGGGAGAGGTACCTTTCATTTTCCGCATTTTCCCTTTTTCGCACTTTTCCATTCCGTTGTATTTCCATTCCGTTGTATTTCTTTTCGTAAGTTAATGAAACGAGCAATTTTTGTGCTATTTTCTTTAGTTTCGAATTTTCCCCGTTTATTTAGCCATACTGAAAAAAATCTTTAATTATTCGCATTACCCGACTTACCTACGAAATCATAATTAGGAAGCTGAGAATGATTCAACAAGATCAATACAGTCTTGACACCTTAGACTTCCCACTTAAGCAATCCCGTTCCGATGATTGTTACGACTACACCTTAAGTTTCAGTTCAAAAGTAACCCCTAGTAGTTTATACTAGCAGTCAGCACCGTCTGAACACAAACCACGTGGGGAGCCGATGAATATAAGCGTTTGATGCCTAATCTATAATGATCCTTCATATCTCGATGCAAATAAAAAGAAATTGCACCAAAGTACACGGTCGCATATAAGAAACGAGAAATACGAGAAGGAGTCCATTGCGGGTTGGTTCAGAGGTACTGGCTCTGAACTTGGTAGGGCGTGCTACGGCTCGATCCCCCACGACCTCCAAATCGGATAATGTATATAGGGTTACCACATTCGTGTACCAGACCCCGTGCTTTTAAAGGATCAAATTCGCTAACCGGCTACTCCACTACGTCTGTGCTAAGGCAAAGGGCTTAATGTTATTGCGCTAGAATGAAACCGGGCGAAATAAGATCGAAAAACTCTAGGTGAAATCGTAAAGCAATTGCCGAATGTTTCGTTTAACGGGAAGTCGACGACTTAGCTTGTTGCTTGTGTCATTAGTGTATCGTTAGTGTTTTATCATAGTACCGGTTTATCCGACAAAACGATCCCTCGTACGGTTTGTTATGTGTGTGCGTCGATAAAAACTTGTCCGACAATTTTCAACCGACTATTTGCTTGAGGACAAGCAAAGGTTTAAGTTTGGGGAAGTTTGATAACGAGAAAATGTATCGATTATATTGCTATGTTTCAATACCGTTTTATTGCATAATTGTCGTTTTAACACCCGATTCCTCGAGTTTTCCTTGCCATTTTTGCAGGTACATCGTATACAGAGCTAAATCATGAGCCACAAGCAAAAGGAGCGAAAACAACCATAAAAAGATGAAGAAGTGAAGAATTCTGCAAAACCTGCATATTTTGTAGCACTCACGGTCGTCACCTAGGTGTCACGACCGTGACACCCCAAAAGGAGCAATCACGACCGTGACATATCCCTCACGACCGAGACACTTATTTTACAAGGGACACGAACGTGATGCCCTTGTCACGACCGTGACAAGGGAAAAATAGGTTATTTGACTGAAGACTTGGTCATAACGTTACGCTGCATATGAAACGCCTATTTTCCAGCTGACCCTGTATCCACACGTTCCTGGATTTTCTCAATGCTCCTACGAGGCCCAAGCAACAAATTCAACCACCAGCCCATTTAATCTTCTATAAATAGCTTAATTCAAATGAACAATTTACAGAGTTTAGTTTTATTAATTTCTTGCGGAAGCTCTGCCGAATTATTTTACACCCTTATTATTTTTCCAGCATTATTTTCATTGCTTTATTTTTCTTGTATCCAAACCCAACCTATAACAATTTCCAACATCAGGAAATTGTTATAAAATTTATTTGTTTCAAAGCCTTCAGAATTTTTAGTTTATTTCCGATTCCGACAAATACTCCGAGCTTTCCAGCCTGTGGAAGAAGGAGTCTGCCATTTTTATTGTTAACCAGGTTTATATCAATTTGCAATTTTATATTTATGTTGGATATTTATTTTTCTGCCATGAATATTTCGTTTATTGTTTCTCTGCCTCTGTCTGGTTCAACAAAAATGAGTAGCTAAATACCTTAGGGCGGTATGTAATTAAAACAAACTAAATCGGTAAAATCAACTATAGGCTTAAAATAATTAAGAGCTTAATATTCTGGCTAATACTTTTTATTATAAAATCGACCTTTTTGTTACGAGAGTAAGGAAAGTGTATTAGGTTAGGTCAAGACCACGAGAGTGTGAGATTTTAACCAGATAGCTAAAGTTAGGCATTTAAATTAAACACAGCGAGAGCGCTTTAAAATAAATTAGAATTACTAAGTTTCCAAAAATTATCTCTAAACACTTATGGGCTAGCGAGAGCAGGCATAGGGCTTTAGGGGTAAGATCTGAGATAAGACCACGAGAGTGTGAGTTAAGGATATTTAAACTGGTAACCTCTACAGAATAAGATTAAGCGAACCATCTTTATAAGCCTAGGTTAGATTGATCCGCCTAAGTTAGCATAATTACATACCGACCGCCTTAGTATTATTTTATTAAACTTAATTTTAATTCCCGCCTTTAATCTTTAAAAACAACAAAAAAAAATCGTGACAACCCTTCACCTTAGCTAAACTAGAAGTTCATCTAGAACTAAGTAACCATAGAGTCCCTGTGGATCGATAATCTTAAATATTACTTCGATAGGCTGTGCACTTGCAGTTAAGATACCGCTAGACACATAATTAGATACGTCTTTAGCCCTTCAAAGCTCATGATCTAGCCTCTGAAAACAAATGGGCTAAGTTCAGTACATTACTTGCTTTGATAGTGTATGGGATTAGTTTGTTTCCAGGTGAGAAAGGATTAATCAGCATGGAGGCTATCACTATCTTTGTCAGGAGAAACCCAGTACCTACCTTGCTGGGTGACTTCTATTATGGGTTTCACCACAGGAATGAAAAGAGGAAGGGACATGTGAACTGTTGTGCTCCCTTGTTTGCTGACTGGTTTGTAAGGCAATTCCCAAAATCAGGGCCTTTCCAGGATTTGAAATAATCTTGGAAGTGGTCCAAAAGATTGATGGGTTTAACCTCAAACGACATTGGTTAGGGATGCAACAGAGATCTTGTGGGCAAAGAAATCTTGGTCAGTTGTGGTAGCTTTCCAAATGTACCCTTGATAGGAAGGAAAGGTGGAATCAGCTACAGTCCTATATTATCCAAGAAACAATTTAGTTATCCTTAGAGAGTTGTACCATTGATTGAGGAGATGAGTGAGTCACTATACTTTCCAGCAGCAGGTAACCTGAAGATGAGCATACTAGCATGTCAAGCTTGGGAGGTTAGAGTGATGAAGAGGAAGAAAGACTTTGGGAGAGTAGATCCCAAGACTTATGATCCTTTTGCCACCTGGTTGGAAGATCGTGTAGAGACTTTGTTTCTCCCATTATCTAAGAAACCACCTCTCTACCCTAAGGAGGTAGCACCCATAGCTTCAGTTCCTCTTTAGGAGTATCAGAAATTAGAGGCATTGGTTAAGCAACTCAGGTTAGAGAATCAAGAAGCCAACAACTCATGCCAGAAGTTGAAGATCCAAAACCAGAAATTAGAAGAAAGAGCTCACCAAGATGAGGAATTGGTCAGGCTCAAGCAGCAAGACTTTCAGGAGAGGGAGCTCTATTTCAAGAAAATGGGATTAGCTGAAACTTACAAGGCGGTCCAGCGTCGGAAAGAGCTGGAAGTATCACCTTATGGCAAGAGAAATGGGAAGACAACTTGAAGAGGCAGAAAGAGCTGGAAGTCAGGTACAAGTTAGAGATCAAAGGCCTTCAAGATTCTTTGGTTGAACAGGGAGAGCTCCTTCAGAAGGATCGCTGCCAAGAGAAGAGTCGTCTCCAAGATCTAGCAGAGAGTCAATGGATAGAAGAGTTGAAGTTGAGAGCTGATGTCAAGAAGACCAAGACTGATTCCATTGCAAACAAGGGGAGTGAGAAGGTATTCTTGCAGCAAATTGAGGAGTTGCATGCCTCCTTTGACCTTAGGGATCTCCTGATTCAAAAGCTCATATAGGAACCTACACACCCAGATATAGCCCAGTTGCTTCAAGGTGTCAAGCGCCTTAGTTGGAGGTTGCAGGATGTGGATCTTCCTAGGCTTTAGTCTTGTATTCATATGGTTTGGATTACCCACAAGCTTGTTGTTGGAATCCTCTATCTTGATGTACTTTTTCTCTTTGATGTATGAACTTGTACCCTATGAGGGATTTGCTATTCCATTTTTCTTTTGGTTTACCTGAAGTCTCTGGTTATTATCTATTGCACGGACACGAGATACTAAATACTGCCACTTCACATTTGAATGTCATGCAAGGTCTTCTTGCAAATTCTATTTTCCCAACACCGGAATGGGAAAGTAAATAAAACCTTGAGGATAAAAGGGACACATTGCATTGCATACATATCCTTTTCATTTTTCTTTATTTTTGCAGGTTTCTCTAGGTCACTTAACTTATCTGCATTTCAGGCAAAGATTGCGAGAGCTACCAAGACCCGTCACTTCCGAAAAAATATTCCTCATCGTTACGCAACACACAACAACCAAAGGACTGTCATGGATGCTATGCAAAGTGAGCTCAATGAATTCCACACCAGGATGGGGGAATTTATGGTCATGATGCAAGGAATGAACCAAGGAAAACAAGATTTGAGGAATGCTATACAAGGGCTCAATCCTCCTCAGACTGACCCTCATATACTCACTCCAAAGGTTCAAGTGAATCCCCCCAACAACAACAATGGAGCAGGTGGGCCTCCAGTTCCAGAACCTGGCACAACAACTTTTATTCCGGTAGTAGACCGACAAGAGGATCAGTTCCCTCCTCTTAACAATGATATGGGATTTGGCGGGGAAGGAAATTTTCAGGACTTCTTGTTGCTTGCTGAAAAGGTCAAGGCCCTGGAGTGTAGAGACACTCTTGGGATAGATGTATCTGACATGGGCTTAGTTCCTAGGGTGGTCATTCCTCCCAAATTCAGGCCACTAACGTTTGACAAATATAATGGTAACTCCTTCCCCAAAGCTCACCTGCAGGCGTTTTACCGAAAGATTGCTGCCCATAGGGGTAAGGAAATAAAGTTCTCTGGGGGATCAAAGGAATGAGGGAAACACTGACGAGGATGACCATCAGGTTGAATAGAAAAGGTCAAAGATGGGGACGGTCATCGGGTAAAACTGATGAAGGACGGTCATCAGGAAAAGGAAAAGGGACCACGACGGGGACAACCATCGGGTTAAAGAATAAATGAAATATTTGATGAGGGACGGTCATCAAAGGTGAAGGACGATCACCTAGCAGGGGGGCGGCCTGCTCTTTATCACGACATAGGACGAATTCCGGATAGAAAAGATCAACGATGGGGACGGCCATCGGAAAAGCATGATGAAGGACGATCATCAAGAGGTGAAGGACGATCACCTAGCAGGGTACAACTACTCTTGGGGATTATCGCGACATAGGACGAATTCCGGATATAAGGATCAATGATGGGGACGGCCATCAAATAAATGATGAGGGACGGTCATCAAAAGGTGAATGACGATCACCTAGCAGGGGACGACTGCTCTTTATCTCGACATAGGACGAATGCTAGATAGAAGGTTCCAACAATGGGGATTCCACTGGGAAAAAGATGAGGGACGATCATCCAAAGGTGAAGGACGATCACCTGGCAGGGGACGGCTACCGAAAATATCACGACATAGGACGAATGTCGGATAGAAAAGGTTGTTTTGTTTCTGTGGGGATGTAAACACGGACGAGTGCTTACGCTTTAAAATAAAAGGTATAAGTGTTTAACGGTGTGTATAGACCAAAGATGCGGACGAGCATCCTTAGGACCATGATACGGATGAGTATCGATAGAAGCAAACGCTAACACGTGATTAAGGGTGATGATACAGACGAGTATCAATCGATTAAGCAAGGAACACAGACGAGTGTTGATCTACTGAGGAGGTGATATATACAAGATACAGACCAGTATCAAAGACTTTTGTATAAGTATGTACAAGTATTGATCTGCTGGGGAAGTATGTGCAAGACGCGGGCGAGTGTTTTGACTTGCTAGGGAAGTATGACACGGGTGAGTGTCAAAAAGGAATATGTACAAGTGTTGCACCACAAAATTTGCCCTCACATAGTCAAGACATTGTGCTCCAAGGTATCCCAAGAGGTATCCCAAGGTTCACAAGGTATCCCAAGAGGTTCACAAGGTTCACAAGGTATCCTAAGAGGTTCACAATTAGTCAGAAAGTTTGACAATTCCCTCAAACAAAGCATCTTCCTAAGCAATGCACCCTAAACTAGGGTTTTGGATTTCATCAGGCTAAATGGACTTCCAAAGCCTCAAGTGAGCTTCATATCATCCTATATGTCTTCAAGTATCCCTATGTCAAGTATCAAGGCTTTCCCAAAAGTTTGCTCAGTCAGATGATCAGATATGCAAAAATCAGTCAAAGTGGTTAAAAAGTCAAACTGAGGTCAACTGTGGTCAAACCAAAAGTCAAACTTCATGATTTTTTACCAACATCAAGTTTATGAAGTAAAATTAATCATTTGATCAAGAGTTGATCATGATTCATCAAGGGAGTTTCAGATCATCAAGAATCAGGAGTTTCAGATCATCAAGAATCAGGAGTTTCTAAATTAGGGTTTTCATAGCAATTTTATGATCCAATCTCTACCATGACATCATGCACGACTCAAATATCATTTATTTAGATTTTTATAGTTTATTTTTTATTTATTTTGATTTTATTCATTAAAAATCAATTTAAATCAAAATAAAATATGAAAAACTCAATATTGGATGTGATTCTCATTCTAGAAGCTCATAAAGGTCATTCAAAACTGATTGGTATCATTCAAATTCGTGCTCAACCAAATTGGAAAGGTTTTATAAGATTTTTTTGGAATATTTGAAAGTGGTGAAACTTCATGATCAAGCAACCATCAAAAGCCCAAAAATCCACAAACTCTTGACCTAATTTACATCACCATATATACACAAACTGATTGCAAGCACAAGGGACAAAATTCAGAGGCCAAAGCATAGGATTCAAACTTCCAAATTTCATACAAAAACTCACATTCGGATTTTGGATTGCAGGCTATATCAAAGTGTTTTGAAGGTTGCAATATGTTCCTTGAGCATCATTGATACTTTCCCAATCATTTGCATCATCAAAAACACCCTTGAATGCATAAACCGAATTCACATTTGAGCTTGAAATTTTGATTTTCGATTTTTATTATATGTGCTATATAAATGGAATTTGATTGTATATTGTTATTCATATTGATGTTTGCAATGTTTCTGGTTAGTTTGATTTGAGTTTTAGTGCAGGATTGATGGCACACCATTATTAGGGTTTCGAAGGTCCAAAATCAGGAACCCTAGCTACGAGTGATTTCGTTTGAAATTGAGGCCTTAATTGGACTTAGAGGACATGCCTTGACTGATTTGAACCCTTGAAACGAATTTATATTGTGTATTCTATGTTTTTGAATTTCCAGGACCTGTAGCTACGAAGAAAATTCGTCACTATAGGCTTTAGTGACGGAAAAGTGTCACTAAAAGTCTAAGACGACGAACAGAGGAAGAAGATGAAGCTTGGTGCGAAAATCCGTTTTGAATATTTGTTTTATTTTATTATGTTTTGTTTAGGTTATAATATCACAACACGCTGGAAGCTCAGTTGGTAAAGCATGCGTGTGTGCAAGCGTGAGAACCAGGGTTCGATTCTGGCTGTGTGCGTTTGGTTTTTTTGCTTTAATTTATTTCTTTTGCAGGTTGAAAATATAATGAATTGGTGATGTAAAGAGATCACCAGCACGCGCTGGCCCAATTGGTTTTGTGCTGCGTATTTGAGGTAAAGGACCTGGGTTCAAATCCCAGGTCCTATCTTTTTAGTGATTTTCCTTGTTTTATTTTCTAATTGTTTTATTTATTTTGTTTTTAATAATATAATTAAACTATTTTCTAAATGAATAATCAATAATATGTTTTTATATATAAATTTTATATTTTCTAAAATCCATAATTATTTTCTTAATGCTTATTAATTATATTAATTATTTCTTTTATATAATATATTTGTATATAAGTTTTTATTTCATATAATTTGTAAATAATTTATTTAAATCTTATTTAATTTCTAAACCTAAATACTAACCCTAATTTTTCTTAATTAAAATATTAACCCTAATTTTTCTTCTAACCCTAAAAATTAACTTATTTTTTCTAAACCCTAATTATTAATCTTTATTTTTATTAATATGTAAGTAACTTAATATTTTGTTTATTATTATTAAATTTGTTATATTTTCTTAATTAACTTCTAAAAATTTTCTAATATTTATTTAACCTAAAAATAATTTTTTCTCTTTTAAATTCTTATTTTCTTTATTTATTATTCTAACCATTATTATTATTAATATTTTATTATTGCTAATATTTTGTGGTTTATTTATTATTCTTATTATATTTATCATTATTATTATTCTTATTTGGTTATTATGTATCTGCTAAAGCCATGTAATATTTGTAGGTTTATTTGCTATCTTTACTTTATTTTCGTAAATATTTTATTGTATGGTTAGTAATCTTAGGGTGTGTATAACCTATATGTGATTAAAAATAACTTAGAAAATTAATTTAAATAATATAAATACCTGAATACAAACACTCACACACGTAAGTCGATCTTTGGTCGCCATCTTGCACTTCCTAGGTTACCCCTCTCAGTTGCCTTAAATATGGTCAAGTCCCTCGAATATAGGGGTGTCTTAAGCAAAGTCTCTTCATAAAATCATCAAGTCCCTACAATTTAAAAGATCAAGTCCCTTCGAGGTTGCCTATGGAATAACGATCTTGTCCCTCCGAATAAATGATGATAGTCCCTACGAATTGCTAAAGACACCCTTTAAGTTGCTTTCTATGACCATACGATGACCCTATGCTTGTCCCTTAAACACATCCAAAGTAATGACTACCTATTCCTTAATAATAGGGCTAGTCTTACCATTGAAAGAACATACGAGAACACGAAAGACTTAATCTAGGGTAGGTACCTCATAGTTACTTGCTCACACTTTTCAAAATTACTTTTACACCTCACAATTTCTAAACTAGGCTTTGTATACACCCATACGAGGGTCATTACCAAGTACTTAAAGAAATTTTTCTAATCACACACTACACTCTTCAAAAACAATTTAAGTGAGCTAAGTAACTAAGAGCCCATGGATAACCATGGATATAAAGAGTGCTAACACCTTCCCTTTATATAACCTACCCCCCGAATGCAAGTCTTTAAAAATAGGTCTTTCCTGTTCTTTTATGTCCTTTCCTTATGGATAAAATAAAAGTCGGTGGCGACTCTTGCTATCCGCAACATTTATAGAAAGTCAGTTCTCCCACCGTGTTACAACAAGTATGAACAAAACTCTGTATTGAGAATGCATAAGGTATTCTGGAGAATTTACTGGAGAAAGATGACACAGACGAGTGTCGAAAAGAGCATGTGTATAAATATGAACATGCATCTGTGTTTGGGAGTGCAAAAGGGATGCTTTGGTTTTTATCTGCAGGGGATAAGTTTTATATATTGCTGATAAAGTGATTTGGTATTCGCAGGTGACTGGCTCGAACTTGGCTCATGATCATGCAAATGTTTGATTTTTGCCGTAATGCTCCATTTTAGACGGAATGCTACGCTTATTTTGGTGAAAAATGATGTGAATGCTATGATTATGCAAATGAGAAACCCGATCTGAAATCCGGATCCTGCGGGGATAAAGATCTCTGGTTTATCTGTCCGGAGAGAGAACTCCGCTGGGGACAAAGAAGTTTCAGCAACTCCCCTGGGGAAGTATTTTATGCATTTCTCTACTGGGGAGAGAATGGCAGCTCTGATGGGGAAGCAATTCCACCGACTCTGCTGAGGATGAGAGAATCCTGGCAACTCTGATGTGGAATAGAAAGTTCCTGGCCACTTTGATGGGGAAAAACCGTCAGGCATTGTTCGGGAGATCCTGCTTGGGGAGGAGATAACTTCTGGGAAGTAATCTGTTGCCACTCCTTTGTCTAAGCGATATGCTGGGGATTGATGAATTCCTCAAGGGAAATACTTCTCGTCAAGGAGTCCTGCTGATGATGTGATTGCTGGCTTGGCCTGTGATACTACTTGATATGCCCCATGATGTGAAAGATTGTCTGCCTTGAGTACCTGTAACCTGTTAAGACAAAGGAAAATGCACAAGTGTACCGAGGTATCCTCAACCGGATTCCATCATAGGAGTTAGATTTGTATGAAAGCAACATATTTCCTGCAAGCATTTATTAAAATGGCTCATATGTTTTATGCAAGTGTCGTATTATGAACTTTGGACATTTTGAAAACGAAACAAAAATGTACAAAAACAAAGTGTGACTGAATATTCTGATTTTATTGATTTGTGTGCCCTGAATAGGCAAGTATAGTCAAAGAAGTGAATCCCCTGAAAGGAGAAGATTGCTGTAAATTGAGAAAAATAAAAGTGTTGGCAATGTTGAAGATGACGCTCCAGTGAGCTTCCTTTGCTATGACCCGTATGACCTTGATGTTCTTCTTATCCTGCTTTCTGAAGAAGGTTGATTATGACCGATGCTTTATCCTTTTGAAGCTTGCCATGTTGTGAGTGATGCAGACGAATTCAGAATGCAGTTGTTCGCTTATTCCCTGATTTTGCATGGATCGCCCTTTCGGGTTTTCAATCCACCGGGATACCCATTTTTGCCTGAGTTGTCCGATGTGGCTTTTCAACTCAGCGGGTGTACATTTTTTTTATTTTTCCCTTATTTTTTCCCGAGTCTTTTATTTTGTTTTTTACTCGCTGGGATGCCCTATTTTTGCATGGACTTACATTCTGTTTCATGTCCAGCGGGTCTTTTATGCGAAGTAATTTTTAACTGCATTTGAATTCACAGGAGACGGGAAGTCTTCACCATCCATGGTAGTGAGCATCAGTGCCCGACCAGAGAAAACTTTCTTTATCACATAGGGACCTTCATAGTTTGGCGTCCATTTGCCCCTGTGGTCTGTATGAGGAGGAAGAAGTCTTTTCAGCACAAGCTCTCCCACTTGGTATTATCGAGGCCTGACCTTCTGATAGAAGGCTTTCTTCATCCGTTTCTGATACAACTGCCCATGAAGGATAGCTACTAATCTTTTCTCTTCAATCAGATTCAGTTGATTGCATCGAGACCGGACCCATTCTGCTTCATCCAGTTTCACATCCATCATTACCCGTAAGGAGGGTAGTTCAACTTCAACAGGTAGGACAACTTTCATACCATACACAAGCTGATAAGGCGTTGCCCCAGTAGATGTTCTGATAGAGGTTCGGTACCCATGTAAGGCAAATGGTAGCATTTTGTGCCATTCTTTGTAGGTGACTACCATCTTTTGCACAATCTTCTTGATATTCTTGTTAGCGGCTTCAACAACGCCATTCATCTTTGGCCTGCAAGGAGAAAAGTTGTAATGTTGAATTTTGAAGTCCCGGCAAAGTTCTGCCATCATCTTGTTGTTCAAATTAGAACCATTATCAGTAATTATTCGCTCGGGAATTCCATATTGATAGATGATATCTCTTTTCAGAAATCGAGCTACCACTTGCCTAGTGACATTTGCATACGAAGCTACTTCGACCCATTTGGTGAAGTAATCAATGGCTACCAGGATGAATCTGTGACCATTTGAAGCAGTCGGTTCAATATTTCCAATCATATCAATTCCCTACATGGCTAAGGGCCAAGGCGAAGACATTACATTCAAAGGATTCAGAGGCACATGCACTTTATCTGCGTAGATCTGTCATTTGTGGCATTTTCTGGCATATGCACAACAGTCTGCATCCATTGTGATCCAGTAGTAACCTGATCTTAATAACTTCTTTTCCATTGCATGTCCCACGACATGGGTACCGAAAGAACCTTCATGTACTTCGTGCATTAGTAGGTCTGCTTCCTTCTTGTCAACACATCTGAGCAAGACCATGTCGAAGTTTTGCTTGTACAAAGAACCATCAGTATTGAGGAAGAAACTACCGGCTAGCTATAAACACCCCAAATTTGCCCTCACTAAGTTCACACCATGGCCTGTGATCTTTCATATTTGCATTAGTTCAATCAAATCATATCATGTGGCATTTTTGCTTCACTCCATGGGTTCAAGTTCATCTGCATCTAGGGTTTGTGATATGAGCAATCCAAGATGCTTCTGAGCCACTCCAAAGGTCTTCAATCATACCAAGAGGGTCCATGTATGTTCTATCATCATTTTTTATCCCTCCAAAGATAAAAGAAGTCAAAAATCACAAGAATTGGCAAAACATGGAGGCTGAGCCAAGGGTTTAACTGCAGATGACCTAAAATTAGGGTTTTGGTTTCAGAGGCCATAACTCCAATTTTTTTGGTCATTATTGTTTCTATTGATCTCAATATGCTATAAGGATCATACATACCAAGTTTGATGAAGAAATTCATTGTGGAAGTCATCTGATCACTGGGTAACTTCCTGAGCAAGTCAGAGCTAAATCAGGGCATCTGAGGCCCCCAACAATGGAACCAAAGGGGTATTTTCATCAAATTGAAGTTATATGATCTTTATTTGATCATTCAAGTGCTTGGAAGTTCACAAAATTGAAGAAAAGTGAGAAAAAGCAAAAGTTGCCAAAAATGGAAATGACTTGTAATGTAAACTTTCCATTTTGGGAAAGTTTTTCAACCTCCTCTTTCTCAACCAAAAATGCTTCAAATGAAAAATTATTGGTCATGAAAGTTGTAGATTGGATCATTCCCTTTTCAAAAAGTACAAGAACAAGATCTAATTCATTTTGGAACTCAAGTTATGGCTTTCCAAAGTTGGCAAAAATCACATAATTTCAAGTTTCATGCCAAAGAGGGATTTTGCAAAATGGCATGTTCAAGCTTTCTAATGACTTCTAATTGACTTCTAAGCATCATACAAACATTATGCATTGCCTAAAACTCAGAATTGGCCCAAGAATCTCACATTCTCATGACTTGCACATAAAGAAATCTTTAAAGGGCCAAACTTTGTCAAATTTGCAAAACCTCCCATAACATTTCACAAACATTCTGAATTGCCTCAAAGTGATTTCCATGGCCATCCTTGATCCTTGCTGCACCAGACACCCCTTTGTACCAAGCCTGAACCAGCCCATACCTCAAAGTACAACCAACCTTGACTTTTTGCATTTTCACCCATACCAATTAGCATAGCCCACACCAACTCCACAGACCTATCCCAGCTTGATATGTGGACTTTATGCAAGCCATAACACACAAGAACCAGACCTAAATCCTCAGCATTGCCCTAATTCACAAAAATCCCCTCTCTTGCATTTTTCTTCGAAACTCACTCCTCATCCATCAAAACCTCAAAATTCTTTCACCATTCAACTCAACATCAATCATAGAGCAAAACTCAACCATTAAAATGGCCTGAAACCCACCATACACCAAATACGATTTTCCACCCCCTAAACTGAACTTCAAAAAGAGGTCACATACACTTCAGCAAAGCATCAAAGAAGCTCAAGGGTGATTAGAGGAGAGTGTTTGCATCAAGAAGAAGGCCCAAGCAGCTCCATTGGCAAAGCTTCATCTCAGGTATCTTTTTGAAACATTTTTTCAGAAATCGTTTCTTTAGTTATGGGATGATAGAGTTTGCTCTCCTGATCACAATGAACATTTATTTTGAAGAATGGTTGAGAATTGACTGTGTATGCGTGTTCTGAAATTTTGTTCTTTTTTATGTTTTTGTTCGAATCATGATCATGATGTAAAATAAATGAATTATGTTGTTGGATTCTTATTCCATGGGGTTTGGGGATCATTTCTGGAGGTTTGGGGGGTTTGTCATGACCTAGGGAGTGATTTGGGAATTTTCAGGGGAGGGGTTGGCCGGAGAAGATGACCGGAGGTCTTCTCCGGCCACCTAAGAGTGATTAAATGATAATTAGGGTTAGGGTTTCATGTTTAAATCTGGGCCCTTAGATGTGTCTTTACCGCGTGAGATGGAGGGTGGAGATTAGTTCACTTAAGTTTAATCTGGATTATTGAATTAATTAATTAGGATTATTAGAGTTTGAATTAGGGTCGTAGGATAGCGCGCCAGTCAACAGATTCAAACCCAGAATCAATCATGTCTCTCCATTTTGCATACTTTCCATTTATTTTAATTTTATTTCATTTTTCTCAATTTATTTTGTACGAATTTTTAAAAATAGTAAAAACCATCAAAAAATTATGAAAATTTTTATCAAACCTTTTATTAATTTTCAGAACCCAAAAATATTTTTATTTTTATTTTTTGCATTAAAAAATAATTTTTTAGACATTTATTTGTTTATTTTAATTAATTAATGAAAATTAATTAATTAAAATATCATTTAGGTTTCTAAAAAATCCCAAAAAATTCATATTGCATCTTTAAACATTTATAGACATTGTCATACCATCCACACAAATTTCTTTTTGGTTTTGAAACATTTTGACATTTTGTCTTTGAATTTAGGGTTCATAAAATCCCATTTTTGAACCCTAACTTCAAGAATTATTTTCTGCCTAACCAAGAATGGTATGACCATGGTTCTTTATGCATTGATCTTCATTTGAGATTTAGTTTCTAACATATTTTTGTCATGAATTTCTTCTGCCTTTTTGAATTGATTTGCATTTTTCCCCTTTAGGTACCTTAAAACCCTAGAAAACTTAGAAAAATCATAAGTCCCTTAGGGTTAAGAGTTAGCTCTCCTCCTTTGGGGTATGATATCACATGGGTTTAGGGTTCCTTTGAGTGCATTTTCAATTTTTTATCTTGTCATTTGCTTCTGATTTTGAGTTTGGCATCTCATCCTTTCATAAAACCCTATCTTTGCATCTTCATTTGCATTCATCTTGCATATGCTTGCATATAAGAACTTGCCATGACATTTTATGCATCCACATGACATATAAGACATCTTAGGACACATTAGAATCATGTTTGATCATTGCACCATCCATTTGCCATGTTATACATTCATTTCATTTCATGTGCATCCATGAACTTTCATGCTTCCCTTATGCTTCATTTGTATCCTCATCCTTGTATGATCATTCACATCTCTTGACATGCATTTGTATCATCTCATAGTATCATTTTCATCATGAATATGCTTCTGGTTTTGGTTTGCATCTTTGCATTTCATTTCATTTCATTTCCTTTTGCTAACTTTTCAGGTGGTAAGTACTTTGAGAAGTGAATTTGCCTTCACTTCTCATAATCTCTTCTCATCTCTCTTATGCATCCTTGCTGCATTTTGTATTTGTACTAGAGTGAGCTTTCTCATTCATGTCCTTTCTTCACTTTCTTTCTTCAAGCAACTTATCTTCTTAAGTGAAGTAAGTTGACTTGCTTCTTTCTGCTTCTCCTCCTTCCATCTTTGCTTCTTCCTTGGTGGTTCTTCTTGAAGATCTCTTGCAAGCCTCATAAACCCTAGGAATACCCAAGCATGTTAACAATTAGGGTTTAATTAGTCCCCCCATTAGTTTTACCTTTGTGTCATCTTTTGTGTCTTCTCTTCTCATCTCATAATCAGGGACTAAACCTTAAAGGTTTTAAGGCTTTGTGATTAAGGTTATGCCTGAATCCTTCTATTAGGATGGAGTGTATAACTTTAATCCTAAATGTTAAACCCTTAATGTGTTTAAATCCTTTAATCAAATCATCTAATAATCACTAAGACATCAATCTTGTAACTTGGGTCTTGCATTAGGGTTCTAATTCTTCCTTAATTGGTTAAGAAGGACTAACCCTAGTGTTAATGGACAAGTCCCCCTCAAGTTGTCTTACAAACCATAAAATTCACTTCTTAACCTTACCATTAACTAAAATCCACTTTAATAAAGGCTTTGTTTTGTCATGAGGTTAATCCCTAATCATGGATTAAGTTGAGGAGCCTTCCTCAGCTTAAATGTTCTCATCTATTATCCTTCTATTAGGATGGTGTAATGGGTCCATTAAATCCTTGATTATGGCTTAAACTCATTACTCAACACTAAACAAAAACATCAAAAAAGCACCTAAATAAATGCAAGTAGGTTAATGATCTTAATTCTACACCATGGTGACTAAGTGTGAGGTGTTTACTCCATACTTAAGGTATTCTCATTACCCCTAATCAGAGGGAAGATGTGATAAGTTTACTAATCCCTGGTTTAGGCTTAAGCTCATTTTATTATGACAAACTCCAAAAGCAATAAAATATTGAAATCTCCAAAAACAAACAATAATCGTCTCCTCCGGGATTCTTTTCTCATCTCATTCACTCACAAACGAGAACTCGCTTCTTCCGTCTAATGCAAGACAGTTTGCACCTGAGCTAGACAGGTCATACACTTGAGCATAGGCAAGTAGGCAGTTCATCAGTCAATTTATCTTGCAGTCTCTTTGAGTCGAACTACGGTGTTCTGACTTCCTCATTGCACGAGAGGATACGTAGGCATAACTTGACTATTATCGAACAAAAGTCTCTGTGTCTTCCCCCTCTTTCAGCATTCTCTTTTAAGCCTCATTTCCTGAGTAATTCACACCTTCTCCTTTTGCACTGACACTTGTATATTCTTTTCCAGCTTTTGCACACAGATAGTACATACACTACCCCTTTAAACACAATCTTCTAAGCGTGGATCCCGTCGAGTACGACGGATAATCTGGGTGCTAATACCTTCCCAGGTTGTAACCAACCCCCTTTCTCAGTTTCTCTGGTTCGCAACCGTCTTATCCATCTTTTCTTAGGTTTATGCAGCATTACCTTTCCTTCAGGATGAAAATGCCTAGCTAACGACTCTTATCAGTTCATCTTCATTCTCTCTTTCGCCGACCGTTCGCGTCTGTACCCCTTCTGATTGTGTGTCATTTGGAGGGAGCGACAGCTTGGCGACTCTGCTGGGGACCCTTATATTGCAACCAGGGCTTCTGGTTCTTCTTGTGGGTTCCTCCTAGCGCTTGTTTGATTTGTGTTTACTGGGGTGTTATGAGCTAAGTGTGTTTATTTTCTTTATTTATTTATTTATGTACAACTTTATTTATTGCTTTCTTTACAGTTTTTTATACATCATACTATCATTATCATTGCTGGATCCGGTTTCTGTTTTGGTGGGTGGGGTTTCACTGAGTGATTAAGGTCCTATACCTGGGACCTGAGTGACACCTAGGCTAGAGTGGTTCATATTCTTTCCCATTCCATTTTGGTCTGGTGCGGGAATATGAAACACGGTTCAGATATGGGTTTCTTCTTGAGAACTCTGTGCTACAGATTTCCTGTAGTGCTAGGGCTATCTGGGAAGCCTGCTAAGTCTGGATGACCTTTACTATGACCTTCAGAATCTGGGGTGAATTAGAGGAGGATCTTTTATGTTTATTGTAAACACTGTACCTCTGGGTTAGAAGTGTTTACACTTCTCATAACTGATCCAAGTCTGAGGATCTTTGTTCTAGAACACTACATGTGAGGGGGTTGGGTTGTTTACAGGTTTGCAGGAACCCTTGGCCACATCATACCCTGTTACTGTATTGTTTAAGCATACTTCATTTTGGACAGTTCTTGTGATTAACCCAGGACATGTGACTCTTTATTTGAGTCCCCCACCCTGGTTACTGGATTTCTGAGCCTCCATCTGGACCTTTGAACATACATGGACCTTATATCAAGACAGATAATCAGATCCAGCTCTTGATCACAAACCCTTGCATATCATTTGCATACATCATCATTTCATCATTTAACATTTGTTTATTTGTTTTTCAGGGTATCCATCATATTATATTTGGTTTGGTTTTGACCCCTTCTACTGCTTAGACCTTAGCTTCAGCTATCTCCTTCAGCACTTGCATCAGTCTGTCAGAGACTCACCTTCACCAGTCTGCCAGAGACTCACCTCCAGCTTCTCATCCTGTGATCTTCATCATCTTGTTTTCAGCCTCTTCATCAGCACTCATGACTACTCCAAGGAAGAACAACATATCTTATCATTTCTTTGATCCTATATTGACTGGTATCAGGCAGGTCCAGTCCCTTATCACACCTGACCACATCCCATTATTCAGAGAGCACTATGGGGGAATTTTGGACATGGTCATGGATCTTGATTCATCTCAGAGGAGCATGATCCACACATGTTTGCAGTTCTATGACCCTCCACTTAGATGCTTCACCTTTCCAGACTTTCAGATGGGACCACTGCTAGAGGAGTTTTCTTTGTTGATTGGAGTTCCTATCATAAAAGGAATTCCTTTCAACCTAGAGATGACTGCCCCCAGGAGTGAAGAGATAGCTAGGGCACTGCATCTGGAGCCTGCCCTCATTGAGCAAAACATGACAACAAAAGCTGGGATTCCTGGTTTACATCTGGACTTCTTGATTTCTCAGGCCACCCTGAAAGCTGCAGTGGGAGAATGGAAGGCAGTCTGTGCACTCTTAGCCCTCAGTATATATGGGGCTATATTGTTTGCAGATGAGCCTAAGTTTGTCAGTAAGAATGCCATCCACTTGTTCTTGCTGAGGAACCCAGTGCCTACATTGCTGGGGGATTTTTACTACTCAGTTCACCAGAGAAATGAAAAGCAAAGGGGGAAGCTGGTTAGATGTTGTGCTCCTTTGTTCTACTCTTGGCTATTCAGACACCTGCCTAAATCAGATGCTTTCCTAAACCCACATCAACATAAGAATTGGGCCAAGAGGTTCATCTCCTTGACTTCAGATGACATCAGGTGGTGCACCCAGAGCACCAAAGGCAAGGATATTATCACCAGCTGTGGGCAATACCCTAATGTGCCTCTAATAGGAGTAAAAGGTTGCATCAACTACAACCCTTTATTGTTTAAAAGGCAATTGGGATATGCCTTGGTTCATCCTCCCAGGGAACAGGATTTAGCTGAGACCCTATACTGTGAGAACTAATTTGGCTCTGTTGTAGTCAGGCAAGCTGCTTGGGCCTGGGACAACATCCAGGCCAGAAGGACAGTTATTCTTGGGAGATACAACAATATTTCTTCAGCTTAGTACTCTGACTGGTCCCGTGATAGAGCTCAGATCACCAGAATGCCTTTCACCTTGGAAGACACCCCTAGACCCTCTACAGTACAACCAGCAGCAACTGTCATCCTGGAGGAATTTGAAAAGTTGAAGGAAAGAAATGAGCGGCTATCTGAAGCTCTAAAGAAGACTCTTTGGGAAAGAAGTGATGGTCGTCTGGACATTGAGATATTGGAATGGCTCAAGATTGAGCATCTGACCAAGATTGAAAGGACAG
The DNA here is from genome assembly GCA_963966055.1 of Lathyrus aphaca. Taxonomy (NCBI): domain Eukaryota; kingdom Viridiplantae; phylum Streptophyta; class Magnoliopsida; order Fabales; family Fabaceae; genus Lathyrus; species Lathyrus aphaca. The sequence goes on along the minus strand of OZ014524.1, from coordinate 510,085,984 downwards.
AGGACTACATTAGGAAAGCAAGAGCTGGGGAGCAGATACTGAAGAATGCCTGCAAGGAGGCCAAGATCCAAAAAGCGAGGGCAAAGCATTATCTAGAAGAAATCCAGGCTAGGTGGGTCAGGATCACCGAAGCCCGTACACAAGACGACCAGAGGACTCAAGCCAAGATTGAACAGCTGGAGGCCAATGAGAAGAAGCAGCAGGAAGCTTTGTTGGCAGCACAGAAGGAGATATCAGAGTTAAAGCTCCGGGCAGGGTTAAAGAGATCCAAGGATCAAGACAGGCATAAGAAGCTGACTAATGCCATTGCTACCAGGAACCTCCTCATTCGTACTATTACAGAGCACCCAGCTGGTCCAGTGACAGAGGCTCTTCTGAAGGAAGTCAAGGAGGATGACTTCGGATTGGATGTCTGATCTTTTTGCTTGTATTTCTTTCTTTTGATGTACTTTTCTTTTTGTTGTATTTTGACCCACCACGGGCTTGTATTGTAAACAGACTATGTATTTTCATTATTTGTAATATATCAGTTTGTTTTATTTTGGTGGGCTTTCTCTCAACATCATCAAGCATCTCCTCGAGGTCTGGAAAGGTCAAAACCAAGAACCAAACCGGATACCTTGGAAAACAAATAAGCATATTGCATTGCATACTAACATTTTTCTTTGTTTTGTAGGTGTTGTTTTTTATTGTTTGTTTCTCACTTTGTTGTGGTTTCAGGAAACATTGCTCGTCGCCGAGTGTTCCCTGTCAACCGTGCACACCGGTACCCAACTCGTAATAACCTTCTAGGCATTTAGATGGATCAGGTGCAGCAGGACCTGAACGAAGTGAGAAATCAAATGGCAAACGAAAGGGTCGAAATGAGAAACCAAATGACCTAGTTTATGGCTGTAATGACTGGCTTGGCCCAGAGCCAAGAAAGGATGAGGGAGCTAGTGGAAAGACAAACACCTGAAGAGCCTCACCCTGTTACAGGGGGAACCAGCAATAATGAGTGCGGACAGCCTCAGATTGACCCACTAGAGTTCGGGCCCCATTTGAACCCCGATCTTAACAGTGTAAGGAATATTCAAGGAAACACTGCCACAGGCAGGATATTGCAGGAAGACCCCCAAGAGGAATAGTTCACAGTTGTCGGAGCTGGGGATGAGGTGTATGACAGAAGACTGGATGAGATTGCTGAAAAATTAAGGTCTTTGGAATCCCAGAACTCCTTGGGATTTGACGTGATGGATATGGGGCTGGTAAATGGGGTGAGGATTCCTCACAAATTCAAACCCCCTTGCTTTGAGAAATATAATGGTACCTCATGCCCGCGTACTCATCCACAATCCTTCTTAGGAAGACTTAAGGCTTATACCATGGATGAGAAGTTATGGATGTTCTATTTTGAGGACAGTCTGACTGGAGCTTCAAGAGAATGGTATTCGCACCTGACAAGGGCCACTATAAGATGTTGGAAAGACTTGGCCGAGGCCTTTATCCGTCAGTACCAGTACAACCTAGACATGGCCCCCAATAGAACTCTTCTAATGGGCATGTCTCAGTCTTCAAGAGAGAGCTTCCAAGATTATGCCCAAAGATGGAGACAGTTTGCTGTTGCTGTCCAGCCACCCATGTCAGAAATAGAGATGGCTGGCATGTTTATGAACACCTTGCAGGGAACTTATATTGATAGACTTGCTGCTTTCTCTTCCACCAGTTTTGCCAATGTAGTTATAACTGGTGAGAGAATTGAGAGTCTTTTGAAGATGGGCAAAATCTCTGACAATGGTGCAAGCTCTTCCAACAATCCCAGAAGACCTTTTGCACGACCCCGAAGGGCGGGTGAGACAAATGCTATTCATACAGGCAGGGGCAGACCCCAGTATTCTCACAGATCAATAGCGGTCGTTACTATCCCGGCTCCAGTTCCACATCAACCACTTTATCCTCAACAACAACAACAACAACCTCACTATCAGCAACAATCTCATTTTCCGCAACAAAGAACGTACAGCAACAACAACAACAACAACCAACAGCAACGCCCTTTTCAACAGAGGCCATCTCAAGCAAATAGGGTGATTGACCCTATCCCTATGCCTTATGTCGCTTTATTGCCACAACTCCTGAAACTTAACCTGGTTGAGTTAAGGACGTTGGCTCCACCATATCCTCTCAATATCCCAAAGAATTATGATGCCAATGCCAGGTGTGCCTTTCACTCCAACGCACTTGGTCACAGTACCGAGAAATGTAGAGCCTTGCAAATGAAGGTTCAAGATCTGGTCGATTCGAAAGCTCTCAATTTCGCACCTCCCCCGAATGTTAACCGAAATCCTATGCCTAATCATGGTGGGCCCAGGATTAATGCCATAGAAGAGGACCAACCATTTGCACTAATTGACAATGTCGCACAGATTCAAACACCGTTGGCCGAAGTCAAAGCTCAGCTCTTAAGATGCCAAGTGTTCCCAGGATGTGAGGCCTGCTACGAATCGTGCAAAACTGCTATTAATGGTTGTGAGAAGCTAAGGTTTGGCATAGATGGCCTTATTAGAGATGAAATTTTACAGATTACCACAACGGCATCTACAACATCAACAATTCTTTCTTCGGCAACGACAGAACCTCCTACAACAGCAACAACTATCATTCCCACTGATTCATCCACAACACTAGCAATCACTCCATCCGTTATTTCAATAGATCAGAGTTCAGCAACATATACTTCTACAACATCAGCACCCATCTTATCAACGGAATCGCCTACAACACCAGCAAACACTAATGAAGATGTCTCAACGGTCACGATCTATTATGACCCAGAAAATGTTAATTCCAACAACAATTTTCAACAACAAACTGCAACACCTCCTGTCAGATCTCCAGTCACAATTTACTATGACCTGCATACTATCACAGTTCCTTCCGCTGCAGCAATCAGTCTGGTCACCATTACGGTACCTGGACCTATTCCTTATGAAAGCAGTAATGCCATACCCTGGCACTACGGCTCTGATCTCTACTGCGACGGGAAGAAAATCACTCTAGATCCATCAACCTCTTCACCACAAGTTGACAATGTTGGGGGAGGCGGAGGCTTCACTAGAAGCGGACGCCTTTTTGCCTCACAAACACCAAGACCCAATGCTGAAGCAGAGGCTGTTGCCAAAGAAAAAGGGAAGAGTGTGGTACCCGAAGAGCAAGCTGTTAAAGAAACTCAAAAGACGTCTTTTGAACAAGATGTGGACGAGTTCATGAGAATAATCAAAAAGAGTGATTACAAAGTGGTGGACCAGCTTCATCAGACACCCTCCAAAATCTATATATTATCATTGTTAATGTGTTCCGAAGCCCGTAGGAATGCATTGTTGAAGGTCCTGCATGCAGCATACGTGCCGGAAGAGATTACGGTTAATCAGCTGGAAACAGTGGTTGCAAATGTCAACACCAGTCATGGGCTGGGCTTCACAAATGTTGATTTAACGACAGAGGGATGCAACCATAACAAGGCTTTACACATCACCTTAGAATGCAAAGGTGTTGTTCTTTCCCATGTACGGGTAGACACTGGGTCTTCACTCAATGTCCTCCCAAAGAAAGCCTTGGTGAAGTTGGAGTATGATGGTTTGGCATTGCGTCCAAGTAACTTGGTGGTGAGAGCATTTGACGGCTCTAAGAGATCAGTGCTTGGAGAGATTGATTTACCTGTGATGATTGGCCCACAAATCTTTAAAACTACTTTCTTCGTGATGGACATACAACCCGCCTACAGCTATCTGTTGGGTAGACCCTGGATTCACGCCGCTGGAGCCGTTACATCTACCCTTCACCAGAAGTTAAAATTTGAGTGGGAAGGCCAGATCATCACAATCTGCGGGGAGGAAGACATTTTTGTTAGCCAGCTGGCTACTTACAAGTACATAGATATGGATGGAGAGATCCATGAGACTATGAGTCAGGGGTTTGAGGCCCTTAATATCAATGAAGCAACTTTTGTGTCTGGAACTTCATTCACTTCATATCAACAAGCCCGGAAGGTTGTTGAAGAGGGTACCGCTCAAGGCTGGGGCAAGCAGCTGCCAGTAGAAAAGAAAGAAGACAGATTCGGGTTGGGTTACAAACCAACTCGACAAAATCAACTAGAGGCTGCAACGGAGCCCAAATTTTTCAGCGGGGGAATGCTTACCCCGAATGTTGTGAACAGTCTGGAAGACGAGGAGGAAGGCGAGCGCAACCTGGAAAACTGGATACGTCCAAGAATCCCGGGGAACCAAGTCTCAAACTGGTCTTCCCAGGAAATTATAAGGGTTACTCCGGCAGAGTAATTATTATTTCCTGTCTTTTTAAGCATGCATCAAGTCTTGCATCTTGCCCAAGATGTCAGGACTCATTTTGTAATCGGGCCATCTTGTATTTTGTGCAAACGATCAATTAATGAATATCAGGACATCTTTTGCAAATGTGTCTCTTCTTTTTTCCCGCTCACTGTTTTTCATTTTTCATTTTTTTGTACAAAAATAAAATGGCAATGTTTTTCAAAATAATAACTTCATTTTCACTTTTTCTAAACAAGATAAAACTGATCACTAAAATGAACCAATCTAAACCCTTGCAGAGAGTGCCCTCCAGACTGCACCGACAATGACACTGCTATGACTTCGTATGACTTTGACAATCCGATTAATCAAGCCTATGAAGGGGTTGAAGAAGATTATGAGCTACCTGAAGAACTAGCCAGGTTGTTAAGACAAGAAGAGAAGGTTATCACTCCTCATCAGGAGGAAGTTGAGACAGTTAATCTTGGTACCGAAGAAGACTTGAAAGAAGTGAAGATCGGGGCCCGTCTGCAAGATTCGGTGAAAGAGCAACTTATTGACATGCTTCGGGAGTATGTGGATGTTTTTGCTTGGTCTTATCAAGATATTCCAGGTCAGGATACCGACATTGTTATGCACAAGCTGCCTCTAAAAGAAGACTGCCCTCCCGTAAAACAGAAGTTGCGCCGTACTCGCCCGGATATGGCCATGAAGATAAAAGAAGAAGTACAAAAACAGTGGGACGCCGGTTTCCTTGCTGTAACTAGTTACCCACCGTGGGTTGTTAACATTGTACCTGTGCCTAAGAAGGATGGCAAAGTACGGATGTGTGTGAATTATCGGGATCTGAACAGAGCCAGCCCGAAAGATGACTTCCCATTACCTCACATTGATGTATTGGTCGACAACACGGCTCAATTCTCGGTATTCTCCTTCATGGATGGATTTTCAGGATATAATCAGATCAAGATGTCACCTGAAGACATGGAGAAGACAACTTTCATCACACCCTGGGCACATTCTGTTATAAGGTAATGCCATTCGGACTGAAGAATGCTGGTGCCACTTATCAACGGGCTATGGTGACATTATTCCACGACATGATCCACAAAGAAATTGAATGTTATGTGGATGACATGATTGCCAAGTCCCTCACAGAAGAAGACCACCTGGTAAATCTGTTGAAGCTGTTCAAACGCCTGAGGAAGTACCAGCTGAAGCTAAACCCCAACAAATGCACATTCAGGGTGCGGTCCGGTAAGCTGCTGGGTTTTATTGTAAGCGAAAAGGGAATTGAAGTTGACCCTAACAAAGTCAAAGCCATTCATAAGATGCCTGCACCAAAGACTGAAAAAGAAGTTCGGGGGTTTCTAGGTAGATTGAACTACATTTTAAGGTTCATATCTCACCTTATTGCAACCTGTGAGCCCCTGTTCAAGTTGTTAAGGAAAGAACAAATGGTCAGGTGGAATGAAGATTTCCAGAAGGCTTTTGACAAAATCAAGGAGTACTTACAAGAACCTCCAATCCTTATGCCTCCAGTTGAAGGAAGATCTCTAATAATGTACTTTACAGTATTAGAAGGATCAATGGGGTGTGTGCTGGGCCAGCATGACGAGTCTGGTCGAAAAGAATATGCAATATACTACCTAAGCAAAAAGTTTACCGACTTTGAACAACATTATTCACTGCTCGAGAAAACTTGTTGTGCTTTAGCGTGGGCTGCTCGCCGACTAAGGCAGTATATGTTGACCCACACTACCTTATTGATCTCAAAGATGGATCCAGTCAAGTACATATTTGAGAAGCCAGCACTTACCGGAAGGGTTGCAAAATGGCAAATGATTCTGACAGAGTATGACATTCAGTACACATCTCAAAAGGCCATTAAGGGCAGTGTACTGTCTGACTATCTGGCTGAGCAACCCATTGATGATTACCAGCCTATGAGATTTGACTTCCCTGATGAAGACATCATGTTCCTAAAAGCAAAAGATCATGAAGAGCCTGTTCACACTGAAGGGCCTGACCCAGAAGAAGAATGGACAATGATGTTTGATGGGGCTGTCAATATGAATGGTCGTGGTGTTGGTGCAGTGCTCATTACACCTAAAGGAGTTCACATGCCTTTCTCGGCAAAACTCACCTTTAACTGCACTAACAACGAAGCTGAATATGAAGCCTGTATCATGGGTCTCGAGGAAGCCATTGACCTCAGGATCAAGACCTTAACTGTATTCGGAGATTCAACTCTGGTAATCAATCAGACCAATGGTAAATGGTACACTCATCAGGAGCATATGATTCCATACCGGGACTATACGAGGAGATTACTGACTTTCTTCACCACAGTCAAGCTTGAGTATATCCCTCAAGACGAAAATCAGTTCGCAGATGCTCTGGCTACCATTTCATCCATGATCAAAGTTCAAGCTGCCAACTTTGTGCCTCGGATTTCAGTATCCAGACTTGACAGAACAGCATATGTATTCTCTGTAGACAGCGCTAAAGATGATAAGCCTTGGTTCTATGACATCAAATGCTTCTGGGAGGATCAAACATACCCACCTGGGGCATCATCCAATGATAAGAAGACATTAAGAAGGCTAGCTGGTAGTTTCTTCCTGAATGCTGATGGTTCCTTGTACAAGAGAAACTTCAACATGGTACTTCTCAGATGCGTTGATAAGACTGAAGCAGACTTGCTGATGCACAAGGTGCATGAAGGATCTTTCGGTACCCGTGCCGGAGGACATGCAATGGCAAAGAAATTGCTAAGATCAGGTTACTACTGGATCACAATGGATGCAGACTGTTGTGCCTATGCCAGAAAGTGCCACAAATGCCAGATTTATGTAGACAAAGTGCATGTACCTCTGAATCCTTTGAATGTGATGTCTTCACCTTGGCCCTTCGCCATGTGGGGCATTGATATGATTGGAAAGATTGAGCCGACTGCTTCGAATGGCCACAGATTCATCCTGGTAGCCATTGACTATTTTACCAAGTGGGTCGAAGCAGCTTCGTACGCAAATGTCACCAGGCAAGTGGTAGCCCGATTCCTGAAGAGAGACATCATTTGTCGGTATGGAGTGCCCGAGCGAATCATTACTGATAATGGTTCCAACTTGAACAACAAAATAATGGCAGAACTGTGTCGGAACTTCAAAATCCAACACCACAACTCTTCTCCTTACAGGCCAAAGATGAATGGCGCTGTTGAGGCAGCTAACAAGAATATCAAGAAGATTGTGCAAAAGATGGTGGTCACTTACAAAGACTGGCACAAAATGCTACAATTTTCCTTGCATGGGTACCGTACCTCAATCAGAAAATCCACTAGGGCAACACCGTATCAACTTGTGTATGGTATGGAGGCAGTCCTACCTGTTGAAGTTGAATTACCCTTGTTGCGGGTACTGATGGATGTCAAGTTGAATGAAGCAGAATGGGTCTGTTCTCGGTACAATCAACCGAGTCTGATTGAAGAGAAGAGATTAGCTGCAATCTGTTATGGGAAGTTATACCAGAAGAGAATGAAGAAAGCCTTCGATCAGAAAGTCAGGCTTCGAGAATACCAAGTAGGAGATCTTGTGCTGAAAAGACTCCTTCCTCCTCATACAGACCACAGGGTCAAGTGGACTCCAAACTACGATGGTCCATTCATAGTAAAGAAGGTTTTCTCTGGTGGAGCACTGATGCTCACCACTATGGATGGTGAAGATTTCTTATCCCCTGTGAATTCAGATGCAGTTAAAAAATACTTCGCATAAAATGACCCGCTGGAGATAAAAACAGAATGTAAGTCCAGGCAAAAATAGGGCATCCCGGCGAGTCAAAAACAGAATAAAAGACTCGGGCAAAAATAAGGGAAAATAAAGAAAAATGTACACCCGCTGAGTTGAAAAGCCGCATTGGACAGCTCAGGCAAAAATGGGTATCCCGGTGGATTGAAAACCCGAAAGGGCGATCCACGCAAAAATAAGGGAATAAGCGAACAACTGCATTCTGAATTCGTCTGTATCACTTACGACTTGGCAAGTTTCGAAATATTAAAGCATCGGTCAGAATCAGCCTTCTTCAGGAAGCAAGATGAGAAGAACGTCAAGGTCATACGAGTCATAGCAAGAGGAAGCTCGCTAAAGCGTCGTTAACATTGCCAGCACTTTCATTATTTTTAATTTGTAACAATCTCCTCATTTCAGGGGATTTGTTTCTTTGACTGTACTTGCCAATTCAAGGCACCCAAATTAATAAAATCAGATTTTCAGTCACATTTTGTCTTGTACTTTTTTATCTCGTTTTCAAAAATGTCTGATATCCCTGATATAATGCTTGCATAAAAAAATAGATGTGCCTTTCTATCACTCCCCGGATTTCCATCCTGGTACAAACGCGAAAGTGGCGCGGAAAGAGGTTAGAGTCGCCAGCCAGGCATTTTTATCCCAAAGGAACGGGAATGGTAATGCTGCACAAACCGAAGAAAAGAAAAGGAAGGACACGGGTCCTGCGAACCAAAGAAACTGAGTTCGGGAGTCGGTTACGACCTGGGAAGGTATTAGCACCCCAGATCGTCCGCCGTACCCGACGGGATCCACGCTTGCAAAGAGATCTGTTTCAAAGGGTGAATAAATGAAAGCTGCTGCAAAACTGAAACTGGAGAAGAAAGAAAAGAAAGGGGGGAAATGTAGGGAAAATAAAAGAGTGTGCTCGAACGGCCCCTACCCCGCTGCCTACGTACCTCATCTGGACAATGAGGATCAGAGTCGCCGTAGTTCCCCTAACTAGGGGTAGAAAAGATATTGCTTGTGAATTAAGGCTTGAACTGCCTATGCCAATGCTCAGGTGTTGCAGACTCGGACGACGAGTGCGTAACCGTCTTGCAAAGTGACAAGTAGGAGCAAGTTCACGTACGGAGCGAAGGAGATGAGAAAAGAATTCCCAGAGGAAAGACGCTTATTGTTTGTTTGTGTTTTTTATGAGTTTTCTGCTTTGAAGTTTGCATAGGTAAGTGTACCTAAGTCTTACTCATTCGGATATGTATGTCTCACATCATCCCGAAATGGAATGCGCAAGAGGCACACCTATCTATGGAGGAAATCCCCAAATTTAGTCCCACAAGTGAAGGCTCAGACACACTGACCTATTAACATTAATTAAGTGTTTTTGTGATTTTTGGTTAAGAAGTGTTTTTTAGCTTTTCTTTGTGAGGTAATCTCATGCTAAGACCTATCCACCATGAGGGATAACTTACACCTCGCCCCGAAACGGAACACGTGCAAGTATCTCATAGTAAAGTCTCATGTCACATAAAAGTACTCAACATTTATTAAAGTGAATTAAAATTAAGTTTGAAGATGAGAAGAGAAAGCAGAAAAGGGATGAGTAAGGCCTAAGCCCAACAATCAAAGGTTAGCACAAGTAAGAATAAGAAGAGAAGAGATGAGATTTGGAGATGTGGGAATCACTTCCACACCTCTCACTTACCATAGCCCCTGAAAAGGTTAGCACAAGCACAAAAGTAAAGCAAAATGAATATAATGACATGCCAACATCATACAAACAGAAGTGAAATCATATATACAAAAGCTCAATGCAAGTGCAAGTCACAAGAATGAGAAAAGAAGCATACAAGTCAATATGAAGTAACATGGATCACATGGCAAAGCAAAGCAAACTTAACAAGATGCAAAGCAAAAATGCATAAAACATGAACTCAAGGCACAAGACCAGAACCAAATCAAGTTAAAGAAGTGCTTTAGAAGCAAGAGAGATGAAGAGAAGAGAAGCACAAGACCAAACAATCATATTATGAGATGGAAAGGAGCAAAGAAATGAGGTGAAGGCACATAAGAAAGGATGAACTTAAAAGGTAAGCAAATACAAAATTTCCAAGACACAAACCCTAAACTAAGATCAGAAAGGTATCCATACCCCAAAGAGACCCCAAATGAGAGGAAGAAGTTGGCACAAGTGCCCTTCTAGTCTAATGAGAGAGCTTATGATCAAAAGGAAGCAAAATGGGACAAGTTATGAACCAAAATTCAAATCAAATCAACAATGCAACCAAAAATTCCACAACTTGGGACAAATGATCTTCAAACATGATATAACAAGATGCCAAAAGGATAGGAAGAAATTCAGAAGCTAGCTAAGGCAAATGGGGACATAAACATGAACTAGGGTTAAGAAACTTCCTTCACAAGTCAAGGATCAAAACCAAATGAATAAGTTTCTAAAAAACAGGGAAAAAATCACACATGAACTTAATCCTCTTATGAATCCAGAGCAAAAAGAACCAACAAGAAATTCAAAATGATGACCACTATGGAAATTGGACAAGGCAGCATGCACAAAAAGGAATTAAAAAGAATTAATTAAGATGAACAATTAATTGACACGTGGATATGAAAAATAAATGGAAAAGAAAAATATGGAAAATTAAAGAAAACTCAAATGAATATCCATGAATTAATTCAGAATTGTTTGAAGCTTGGAAGTATTTTTTAAAAATGAAAACCAAAATGAAATAAAAGAAATAAAAAAGAAAAGAAATAAAAATAAGAAGAGGCTGGGGGTGTGGAAAGCAGGGAGAGCCAGTTAAAATGAATTGGGCCAAAGAAGGAGGGGGTGCGAATAGAAGGGCTAAGCCCACCCCAAATCTGCACAGGATCATCATATGAGGGTGGAAATTCAGGAAAATATGGGAAAAACAAAGGCCATCAGATGAAATGGACGCATCTTGTGAACTCATTCATTAATTGACATGGCATTCTCATAGGTCCAGAGCTGAGGAACATGTGAGTTAACATGGGGTGAGAAACACTAAGCACATTCAAAAACAAAAATATAAAAGCCAAGCACGTGAATGGGAGGCTGTGTCATTAAATGACGTGGCATGATCTTGTGCGTGGAGATGGACAGATCCAAGGGCAGAGGAGTTGTCTTCTTCAATGAGAAACCCTAATTACATTTCTAGATTCCGGTAACTGGAGCTAGGGCTCCGGCACCGGAAATTGCATAGTATGAACAGATCACAACCAAAATTAACAAAAAGCTCCAGATTGGACAAATGAATCATGCTGATTCCAAATATGGTGATGAAATTCTCAAAAGATCAAAGAATCTCATGGATCGAAGGAAAGCAGTTGGGACCAAGAAAATTCAAATTCACATTACAAACTCAATAATGCACCAATTTCAAAACTAAAAACAACAGAATGATCGGTGAACATCAAGGATCAGCATGCACACAACCAATTTCATTTTCAGATCTGAAGATTTGGAGGCTTACCTGAGATTGCAGTTCTTGAAAAAAACTTGTTAGAAGCCAAGATAAAGAAGCCAATCCACTCCAAATGCATTCTAGTTGCAAAATAAATGCAACTAGAGTCTTGAATCTTGCTGGATCTTGGATTTTTCAGCCAACTGGCCTGAAATGGCAAGGTTATGATTCTTGAGAGATAACTTGCACAATGGTGAGATTTATAATCCTGAGCTCTCAAGGATGAAGGATCTGTGATTTGTTTTTGGAGAGAGCAAGTGTGTGAAGAGATTTGAGAGAAAATGCAAATGGTGCAAAAACTTGGAAGATGAGCAATGAGAGAGAACTAGATCCTCTAAAACCCTAATTTGGTTTTATATCATGTCATAAGGAAATGCTGAAGAGATGAGGAACTTTGCACGTGAGAATGAAAAGTTTTAGTGATTTTGCAATTTTGGCCAATTTGGTGTGATCTCATGAAATCCTCATGCCTTCCCTTGCCTCTTGCCCATGTGCACTTATAATCTGACCCTTAATCTCAATCCAAACAAATCTTGGCCCTTAGATGAAGATGTCACACTCTTTTCATGTTCATGCAAAAATTGCCTTTATGGAATGCCATTCTCATTGTGCACGAATTTTGTGTAATTCTTTGAGAAAAGTGAGCCAAATGCATTGCCTTTTAATATTGTGAACTTATTTGGTATGTACCAATACACAAAAATGAGATTCATGACTTTTGGCTCTTGGTGCATAAGTGAAAATCAACTTTTTGCCCTAATTTGATGAAATTTGCGAGGGGCATATATCTTTAACCATGAAGGCTATGAAAAAGTACTTGTACTTTTTTGAAAATGGGAGGCCTTAATCTCCAACTTTCATGTTTGACTTTGGTCCATTTGAAGATTTTTTCATTAAGTTATGCTCGCTTGAATTTTAGGGCAAAAACTTGCCAAAAATGGCATTTTCCATAACCAACTTTGCACCAATTTTGCAAAACACCTCAAAACCTCATGATTATTGATCTTTGAAATTGCCAAACCTCTTTTAAAATTATAAGAACATCCCTTGGCTAGAAAAATGGGATTGGACCCCTTGAAATCACACAGTTGACTTTTTTAAGGCACAATTGACCAATTACTTCATCTGCAAGCAACTGAAGAAATGCTTGACTTCCACAAGGAATTTTCTCACCAAATTTGGTACCTAGGATCCTCTTAACATGTAAAAGACTTTGCCCGAATGAAATGGCCAAAGTTTTGAGGTTTTCATGCTTGAAACTCAAACCCTAGTTTAGGACCATTGTGTAGGAGCTTTGCCCTAGCATGGATTCCCTGATGATCTTCCAACCTTCTGAGCTTTTGCAAATGAACTTGACCTTGTAAATGCAATGTAGATCCTTCATAGGACTTGTACAAAACCATTGGGCCCCTTGTCATGGCTTGTAATGCCTCAAGAACCTCCACAGATGATCATATGCCTAATGCTAGGTCATGATAAATGTTATGCCTCATCTTTCCATGCTAAAATGCTAAGAATATGATATGTTCATAATGAATATGATGTGATATGATGCTTAAAATGAAGAGGGCAAATTTGGGGTGTTACAACTGCCCCTATTCAAACAACCGTTAATCTGAAAAGGACGATAGCACGGGCTATCGACCGTTCAAGATAAACTGTGATTGAATACCAAGAAGACCTGAAATATGCACTCTGACGAAGAATGCAGAACTGGGAAATAAACCCAACCAAATGATGCTTTGGTGATTGAAGTGAAAAGAAAGCAGACGAGCTTCTTCTAAGTTGAAACTGTTATCTGAAATCAGAATACTCTGACAGACGAGTCTTCTTCGAACAATCCTGTTACGCCAGGAACTGGACGTACGAGTCCTCACATACTCTGTAACACATATGACTTGAGACAAACAAATCTCCTTCGGATATACCTGTTATGCCAGGACCGGGATGCACTTAAGTCTGTGGGATAGACATGCATAAACAGGGTAGACGAACCCTCTTCATATATTATCCGTGGATATATGGTATAAGACAGATGAGTCTTCTTCGAACAATCCTGTTATGCCAGGTGCAACAATAATAAGTGGTGCTTGAGACAGACGAGCCTCTCTCGAATATACCTGTTACGCCAGGACCGGTAACCATTTTGACATTTATTCCCACAGTCAGGATTTTAAACCTCTTCAATACAGATGAGTATTGGATGATCATCAAGATAACACATACGAGTGCCATAAGTCAATAATACAGACGAGTATCAGACGATGCTCTAAGAAACACAGACGAGCGCTTCAGGCAATGATACTGACGAGCATCGGCAATTGGTACAGACGAATACCAGAAATTCAAACACAGACGAGCATTTGGAGTAGTCATACAGACAAGTGTGAGAATAAACAGCAAATCCACACATACAGATATAAGTTAACACAGACGAGAGTTAGGGATGATACAGACGAGTATCCAAACAAAGCAGACGAGTTTCAAGCCGATAGAACACAGACGAGTGCTGGAGAATGCAGACGAGCAACCACAAATATTACATATATCAAACACTGACGAGTGTTGGGAATTGCAGACGAGCAACAACAATTATCAAATATCGACACATACGAGTGTTGGAAGTGCAGACGAGCAACATCAAATATCAAATATCAACACAGACGAGTGTTGGAAGTGCAGACGAGCACTAGCAAATATCAAATATCAACATAGACGAGTGTTGGAAGTGCAGACAAGCAACAAATAAAGTAACCAGGGGCCACTGCTGGGGAAAGCAAACGAGCAATACCAAAATGACAACACAGACGAGTGTTGAGAGATGCAGACGAGCAACAACAAAGCATGAACACAGACGAGTGCTGGAGAATGTTTCCCTGATAACTGGGAATTCCTCAAATATCCACTGTTGGTGAAAAGGGTCTTGACAGATAAACTCTGTGGGGAATGGGCCTCCCACTGCTTGTTGGGTATACTTCACTGGGGAATATTTCACTGATGGGAGTGAAAATCAAATATGAACCTTGTGGGGACATTAGGCATTCAGCTTCCTGCTGGGCATACTCCACTAGGGAAGAAAAGACTGCAGGGGATCCCATCTGCCATGACTTAGCTGGGGGGAAAATTCTGCTTGGGAGAATGTGACGCCATCCTGCAACCTGCAACAACAGAAAACACAAGTGTGACCCGGGGACTTGCATGGTATGATCTGTTCATCCATCGTCACCCGACACTCAAAGGGGGTTTCAAATGTTTCCCTGCAATGTCATTTTTTTTAAATTATCACCATGTTTAAATGCAATGCTATTTTTGCCAAAATTTCAGGACATTTTGCAAACAAAAATAAACACAACACAACTTTTTGACTGAATATTCTTTTTATTGAAAGGCCTCTGAATAGGCAAAGATTTACATCAAGAAGCAACCACCTGGAAAGAGGTAGTCATCATAAAATTGAGAAAACAAACTATCCTAATGGCAATGGACACGACATTCCAATGAGTTCCAATTCTGCTATGACCAGCATGTCTTCAAAACTCTCCGTTCTTGCCTTTGCTTTCTGAGAAGATGAGGGGACTGATTCCTATCCTTCTGATATTGTCAGGTTGTACGAAACGATGATTTAGTTCAGATAACTCGAATCGTAGTTGTTCGCTTATTCCCTTATTTTGCGTGGATCGCCCTTTCGGGTTTTCAATCCACCGGGATACCTTTTTTTGCCTGAGCTGTCTGATGTGGCTTTTCAACTCAACGGGTGTACATTTTTTTATATTTATTTCCCTAACTTTTGCCCGAGCTTTTTATTCTGTTTTTAGCTCGCCGGGATGCCCTTTTCTTGCCTGGACTTTTAATTCTGTTTTTGTGTCCAGCGGGTCTCTTTATGCGAAGTATTTTTTAACTGCGTCCGAGTTAAAAGGGGATTGGAAATCTTCTCCATCCATAGTGGTAAGCATCAGTGCTCCTCCTGAGAAAACTTTCTTCACTATGAATGGTCCTTCGTAATTTGGGGTCCACATGCCCCTGTGATCTGAACCTGGAGGAACAATCCTCTTCAGCATAAGCTCTCCCACCTGATACTCCCGAGTACATACTCGTTGGTCGAATGTTCGCTTCATTCTCCTCTGATAAAGCTGACCATGACAGATAGCCGCTAATCTCTTTTCCTCAATTAGACATAGCTGATTGTAACAAGCACGCACCCATTCAGCCTCATCAAGCTTCACATCCATCATCACACGCAATGAAGGAATCTCTACTTCAACATGCAGGACTGGCTCCATACCATATACCAGAGAGAAAGGAGTTGCCCCAGTTGACGTCCTGACTGACGTTCGGTACCCATGCAGCGCAAATGGTAACATCTCATGCAAATATTTGTAAGTGACAACCCTTTTTTGCACAATCTTCTTGATATTCTTGTTTGCCGCCTCTACCACACCATTCATCTTTGGTCGGTAAAGAGAAGAATTGTGATGCTGAATCTTGAAGTCCCGACACAACTCTGCCATCATCTTAATGTTGAGATTAGAACCATTGTCAGTAATGATTCTTTCGAGCACTCCGTATCTACAAATGATGTCTCTCTTCAAAAATCTTGCAACCACTTGACGAGTGATGTTGGCATAAGATGCTGCTTCAACCCACTTAGTGACGTAATCAATCGCAACCAGGATGAAACGATGACAATTTGAAGCAGTAGACTCTATCTTCCCGATCATGTCAATGCCCCACATAGAAAAGGGCCAAGGAGATGACATGACGTTGAGCGAGCTTGGAGGAACATGCACTTTGTCTGCATAAATCTGGCACTTGTGGCACTTACGAGCGAATGAACAACAATTTGCATCCATTGTCATCCAGTAATACCCCGACCTCAGCAATTTCTTGGCCATAGCATGCCCTCCTGCATGGGTACCGAAAGATCCTTCGTGGACTTCCTGCATTAACAGGCTTGCTTCGTGTCTATCCACGCATCTGAGCAAGACCATGTCAAAGTTTCTCTTGTACAAAACCCCGTCTGTATTCAAGAAGAAGCTAGCAGCAAGTCGCCTTAAGGTCTTTGATCACACTAAAATTCACCGTATTTCTGACTCCGATTTCGCATGCATTCTTAGCTTTTATTATTATTTTGTTATGTTATTAATTTGTTTTCTTTTGTTTTCAGGTTTTTTATGTAATCGGGGCTTGAATCAAGAAAAGGAGCGAAAAAGGAGTGGAAACGGACGAAAACCTAGAAATTCAGCGTTTTGCACTTACGACACCCACCGTGGCGGGCGCCATGGGGTTAGCCATGACGTGGCCACGTCTCAAGACCACTCCACAACTGCCAAGACCCACGATCCCCACTCTTCCATTCCCTATTAGTACTATGGCGGGCGCCACAAGGCAAAAATGCAGTTCCCTCCACTTTTTAGTGGAGGGGCATCCTGGTCATTTCCCGCATTTAGTTTTCCTATAAATTGGACTTTAGTTTTTTGTTTTTCATCATCCAAACTTAGATTTCTCTAGGCATATATCAGTTTCAAAGCAGTTACCATTCCACATCGGGGTGTTTCTGCAATCGAGTGATCGAGTCTGTAATCTGTCTGTGTGATCGAGTTTTGGAGCACTCTGGAGGAAGTTAATCTTGCCGCCATTTTAATTCCAGTTCGTATTTTACTTTTCCGCATTGCTTTACTTTTATTTATTTCTCGCACTGCTTTACTTTCTTTATTATCCGCACTCGCACTTTATTTTATTTATTTCTCGCACTGCTTTACTTTCGTTTATTATCCGCACTCGCACTAAATTCCTTTATTTTCCGCACTCGCACTAAATTACTTTATTTCTCGCACTCGCACTACTTTCATTTACTTTCCTCACTCGCACTAAATTACTTTTATGAAAAATTATAAAAAGAACATTTACTTTATCATGTCTAACTAATTCCATAAAGGTTAGGATGTAAGGATCGTAATTAAACCAGTAATCCGTATAATTGTTCGTGGAAACACTTAAGGGCTATTTTATCTTTCAATCTAATTGTTTTTAACTATTTCAAAAACAGCCAAAAGCGCTTTGTCTAGTTCATTAGGAGTTTTTAGATTAAAAAGAAAAGAGATTTTAAAACGATTTTCGGACGCGTTATGAAGTTTAGAGTCTGGTTCATAAGAACCTCTTTTTGCTAAGAAATCCAGGTTAAAGTACTTTTCAACTTAGTCAAGATACTACATTTCTTAAAAATAGGTTTACTACTCTAACGCAGTACGCACCTTTTTATCCGTGACAATAGGAGGGGTTGATTAGAGAGTACAACTCGGTTCTGAATACGCGAAAGCGACAGTTCCTGTTAAATTAGTTCTTTTCAAAGGAGAAAACATTGCCCATAAGTAGTTCCATTAACAAGTACTGGATTATCATTGATTACGTGAATTACATTCGAGCCTGTCTTTTATTTATTATTTAAAATTATCATTTTATTTACCATTGCACCCTTCTTAAAACCCCTATATTTAGTTGCCTTAGATACACACCATAACAACAGGTACGATAGATTGACACTTGGTCTCTGTGGATTCGACAATCTTTTATATTACTCTGACGTGTTCGTACACTTGCGAAAAACACGCATCAAGTTTTTGGCGTCGTTGCTGGGGACCAATTTCGTCAAATTTCATTACCCTGTAGTTATATCGTTTAGACTAAGGTTGTTACCCACCGGTCAATGCGAAAGACTCGCAGTGCCGGAAGTTTAGTAGACCCTCTAGCTGAACCTGAACGTTACGCTCGCGCACGTTTGTTTTTCCATAGGAATAGGAGAGCTATGGCCGAAGATCAAAACCGAAGACCTCTTAAGGACTTCGCCCAACCATCAAACGAGGAACCTAGTTCCAGTATAGTAAACCCCGCTATCCCAGCCAATAATTTTGAACTTAAACCATCCCTGCTGCAATTAGTGCAACAGAGACAATTCGCAGGTCTCGCTACTGATAACCCGAACCAACATTTAAAAAACTTTCTTCAGTTAGCAGACACCTTTAAAACCAATGGAGCTTCTCCTGAGGCGATACGTTTAAGATTATTTCCCTTTTCCCTCAGAGATAAAGCTCTATCATGGTTAGATTCCCTTCCACCCAACTCAATAACAACTTGGGATGACCTTAGGAAAGTTTTCCTTGCTAGATATTTTCCCCCAAGTAAGACCGCTCTTCTTCGAAACCTAATAACTAGATTTACCCAACACCAAGGAGAGTCGTTGTTCGAAGCCTGGGAGAGATATAAAGAACTATTAAGAGCATGCCCACATCATGGCTTAGAGAATTGGCTAATCATTCAAACCTTCTATAATGGACTTCATTATAACACTAAGATGACCATCGACGCTGCCGCTGGTGGCGCACTGATGAACAAACCTTACCCTGAAGCTAGTGCCCTTATCGAGGATATGGCCCAAAACCATCAATCATGGGGAGTAGAACGAGCAACAGTGGAAAAGAAGGAAGCCCAAGGAGGAATACATGAGCTAAGCTCTATAGACATGATGCAAGCTAAAATGGACGCGTTGGCCCTTAGAATCGAACATATGTGTACAACCCCGAATATTGTAGCTGCAGTTTCGCCGAATTGTGAGATATGTGGGACGCAAGGACACCAATCCGCCGAATGCAATCTGTTGAATGAGACCAACACTGAGCAAGTGAACTACACCCAAGGGAACCCATTTTCAAACACATATAACCCTGGATGGAGGAATCACCCAAACTTCTCCTACAAAAATAATAACCCTATTCAAAATACCACACCTCCGAGACAACAAGGTTACCAAACCCCTAGAACAAATCAACCTATGCAACATGTACCACCAAGTCCGAGCCTTGATGAAGTTGTAAAAAACTTTATCACCGCTCAAACACAACAAAACAAAGAGTTCATGAACCAAAACGTCCATGTTAACGAACTAATTACCCAGTTAGGAACCAAGGTTGATCAAATCATTACTCATAATAAGATGCTTGAAACCCAGATCTCTCAGGTAGCTTTAAACCAAGCCCCTCAGACTACACCTGGAGGACAGTTCCCTGGACAACCTCAACAAAACCCGAAAGAGCAAGCTAATGCCATTACTCTACGAAGTGGAACCGCTTATAAGGAGCCTTTAAACCCTAGATTAAGTGAGCCCGAAACTTCTGAGAGGAATGAGGAACCAGAGGAGTCTGAAACCCCGAAAAGTCAAGAAAAAGGAGAAGAACCTAAAAATAAAACCTATGTACCACCACCGCCATACAAACCACCTATACCATACCCTCAAAGATTAAAGAAAACCCAAATCGATAATCAATATCAAAAATTCGTTAAGGTTATAGAAAAACTTCACGTAGAAATCCCCTTTACAAAAGCCATCACCCAAATACCTTCTTACGCTAAGTTTATCAAAGACATACTTACGAATAAACGTAGACTTGAAGATCCGAAACCCGTGGAATGTAATTCTATTTCCGAAAATAGGTTAGCAAATAAAGATAAAGATCCCGGAAATTTTTCCATTCCTTGTATTTTGGGGAATCAGGTCATCGAAAAAGCTTTTCTAGACTTAGGAGCTAGTGTGAGCTTAATGCCTTTAGCAGTTTGTGAGAGATTAAACTTAGGAGAATTACAACCTACTAAGATGTCACTTCAATTATCCGATAGATCCGTTAAATACCCTATAGGCATACTTGAAGACGTCCCTGTTAGGATAGGTCAGCTGTTTATACCTACTGATTTTGTTGTCATGGACATTAAAGAAGATGACGACATACCAATCCTCCTAGGTAGACCGTTCTTATCGACTGCTGGAGCCGTAATAGATGTTAAAAAAGGGAAACTAACTTTTGAGGTAGGTGACGAGAAGATAGAATTTATACTTTCAAAATTTCTTATGGAACCCGTGATAGGAGATGCTTGTTATGCCTTAGATATCATCGAAGAATGCATTAGGGAATTAGAACAAGAAGAAGAAACTGAATCTATAAAATTGCCATCAACCCTTATTTTGGAAGATGACAATTATAAAAGACCCTACATTGATGATGACCTTCACGAATGTTTATCTCTTACCCCAGATCCTATGCCTTGCCCTATGAAACCAACCGTAAAACTTAAGGAACTGCCTAAAAACCTGAGATATGAATTTCTCGATGAAGAAATGAACCGTCCAGTTATAGTCAGTGCCACCTTAAACCAAGAGGAAACCGATCAATTATTAGATGTTTTACGTAGGTACCCCTCAGCCTTAGGATATAAGATCTCTGATCTAAAAGGAATAAGCCCATCCGTATGCATGCATCGGATTTTGCTTGAAGAAGATTCAAAACCTTCCAGAGAACACCAACGAAAAATAAATCCTATAATGAGTATTGTAGTTAAGACTGAAGTTCTTAAGTTACTAGAGGCAAGTATAATATATCAGATCTCGGACAGTAAATGGGTGAGTCCTGTGCATGTAATACCTAAAAAGGGAGGCATCACAGTCGTGCAAAACGAGAAGGGCGAACCTGTAGCAAAAAGAACCGATGGAGGTTGGCGTATGTGCATAGATTATAGAAAATTAAATAAAGCAACTAGGAAGGACCATTTCCCATTACCATTCATAGACCAAATGTTGGAGCGCCTAGCCAGACACTCTTACTTTTGTTACCTAGATGGATATTCAAGATTCTTCCAAATACCTATTCACCCCGAAGATCAAGAAAAAACTACCTTTACATGCCCAGTTGGAACTTTTGCCTATAGAAGGATGCCTTTTGGACTCTGTAATGCTCCTGCCACTTTCCAACGCTGCATGATGTCTATCTTTGCCGATTATTTAGATGGAATCATGGAAGTATTTATGGACGATTTCTCAGTTTGTGGATCTGATTTCAAAAATTGTCTTATCAACCTTGAGAAAATCCTGGAAAGATGTGTGGAGGTAAACCTTGTGCTAAATTGGGAAAAATGTCATTTCATGGTCACCGAAGGGATTGTTTTAGGACATATAGTTTCCGAAAAAGGTATAGAGGTAGATAAAGCAAAAATAGAAGTCATAGAGAATCTAAAACCGCCGAAGACTATCAGGGAGATAAGAAGTTTTCTTGGACATGCCGGATTTTACCGACGTTTTATCAAGGATTTCTCCAAAATAACAAAGCCCTTAACCGGTCTTTTAATGAAAGATGCTGAATTCATCTTCGATGAAAAATGTACTGAAGCATTTAATCTTCTGAAGCAAGCTCTGATTTCAGCACCTATAATGAAACCCCCTGATTGGTCAGAACCGTTTGAGATAATGTGTGACGCCAGTGATTATGATGTTGGAGTCGTTCTAGGTCAGAGAAAAGACAAAAAGTTACATGTAATTTATTATGCCAGTAGAACCCTAGACGCTGCACAGCTCAACTACGCAACAACCGAAAAGGAGCTCCTAGCTGTAGTTTTTGCCATAGACAAATTTAGATCTTATCTAGTAGGAGCCAAGATTATAGTTTACACCGACCATGCTGCCATTCGTTACTTACTAAGTAAAAAGGATGCCAAACCTAGGTTACTTCGATGGATTCTATTACTGCAAGAGTTTGATTTGGATATCCGTGATAAAAAAGGCACTGATAATGTAGTAGCTGATCACCTTTCCAGGCTAGAATACCTGAAACCTGACTCAGTACCCATAAATGACGATTTTTCCTATGATAGACTGATAGCCCAACTAGAAACTATTGAAGATGATAACCCAGACCCACATGAGCATTCTCATAAATCCTTGGCTATAAGTAATGTACCCTGGTATGCAGACTTTGTTAATTACCTAGCCGCTGACATCATACCCCCTGATCTAAACTACCACCGGAAGAAGAAGTTCTATAGTGATGTGAGAAACTTCTATTGGGACGAACCGTTTCTTTTCAAGAGAGGTAAAGATGGCATTTTCCGCCGTTGTGTTCCAGAAGAAGAGGTACATAATATAATTGAGCATTGTCACTCCGCACCCTATGGTGGACATGCGAGCACATCTAAGACCTACGCCAAGATTCTTCAAGCTGGCCTATTCTGGCCTACTATTTGGCGTGATGTCCATGCTTTCATCGTCAAGTGTGACAGATGCCAACGCACAGGAAATATTTCAAGACGTAATGATATGCCGTTAAGAAATATCCAAGAAGTAGAACTCTTCGACGTATGAGGTATAGACTTTATGGGACCGTTCCCACCATCTTTTGGAAATCAGTACATCTTAGTAGCTGTTGACTACGTGTCTAAATGGATTGAAGCTATCGCCGCACCCACGAACGACACCAGAGTAGTCACCAAATTATTCAAAAACTATATATTTCCCAGGTTTGGAACCCCCCGTTTAGTCATAAGTGATGGAGGATCACACTTCATATCGAGAATATTTGATAAACTTTTAAGCAAGTATGGAGTTAAGCATATAGTAGCAACACCATACCACCCACAGACCAATGGACAAGTGGAAGTATCTAATAGGGAGATCAAACAAATTCTTGAGAAGACTGTCTCTATATCTAGAAAAGATTGGTCGCAGAAACTTCAAGAAGCATTATGGGCCTATAGAACCGCTTTCAAAACCCCTATAGGAACAACCCCTTATCAACTGGTCTATGGAAAATCATGTCACTTACCTTTTGAATTGGAGCATAAGGCCTATTGGGCCATCAAAACTTTGAATTTGGATTACTTGACTGCTGGTGAGAAACGTATCCTTGATATCCACAAATTAGAAGAGCTCAGACAATCCGCCTACGAAAATGCCATCATATACAAAGAAAGAACAAAAGCTTGGCATGACAAAAGAATCATAAGAAGAGACTTCAAAATAGGCGATCCTGTTCTCTTGTTCGATTCTAGGTTACGACTTTTTCCAGGAAAACTCCGTTCGAGATGGACTGGCCCTTTCGAAGTATCTAAGATCCTAAGATCCGGTGCTATTGAAATCAAGAACCAAACATGTAGACCGTTCATCGTCAATGGACAGAGGTTGAAGCCCTACGAAGGAGGTGACATCCCAACAACATACACCTGCCATACTCTGAGTGATCCACCATATTCTTCCAATGATGTTTAAAAATCGGTCGTCGAGCTAATGACGTTAAACAAGCGCTGCATGGGAGGCAACCCATGGTTTTCTTACTTATGTACTTTTTATTTATTTTTACTTTATTTTAATTTGTTTATTTTATTATTATGTCAGGACTAACGATTGAATGTTTTATGTGCTTTCAGGACTTGTTTGCTAACCTTGTACAGAATGCAGAACCCTGATGACATGCACGTGGCCTTTAGAGACGACGCACAGAGAGAGCGTTACTATGTCCACATGAGACGCCCTATGGCTCCTACCAGGTACCCTGACCATGACTGCAAGGATGCCTTGGGGATAGAGCCAAGCGTCAGATTCTTATGCCATCAACTCCAGTGGGACCAGTTTGACGACAGGAACAACACTTATAGGAACTTGACTCTTGAGTTCCTCAGCTCGTTTCATCATGACCCTTGGGCTGGACCCGATGGACTCGCTGTTTTCAGGTTATTCGGGATTGACTACTCCTTCTCTCACAAAGAGTTTGGTGATTTACTAGGTTTCCAGACTACTCCTGATGCTATTCCAGAGACACCGATGGGATATTTTATGAGCAGAGAAGTGGAAAAATTTTGGTCTAAAATATCGGGTGGAGGAAGCCAAGATCCTTCCACTCAGTTTTCTCAGGTAATCCACAACCCTGCGTTAAGGTACTTCCAGATGATTCTAGCGCATTCCTTCCTAGGTTTGCCAGATACAGAGACTCTGCTAAGTGAAGAGGAGATTTTCCTACTGTTTTGTGCGACTCAGTCTCGCTCAGTTGCTTGTGGCAATTTTCTGTTGAAGGGCCTTGCTAGTGTTGCCAGATCATCTGTAGGCATCATACATGTCGGTGGGATTGTTACACAGATGGCTACTGCATTGGGTTTGTCTCGCAAATTATTGCACCTCAGAACCTTCTGCTGCTACACCACCCTGGATGTTGATTTTTGTCTTGACAGAGGACTGATGAGGAGGGCTTCTTTTGAGCCCAACATGTTTAGATTACTGATCGACGGCGAAGCGATACACTACTTTACATTACCAGATCCGCTGATGACCAGTGTCCATGATCTTGCAAATTGGAGTTATGCTCTAGAGGGTTATGGAGAGACTGTCGAAGAGCCGAAATCGCCTCCCGCCGCTGAGTACACTCCTACACCTCTTACTCCCCGAATCACTGTTATGTCTAACAATATGTCTCTGCAGCCGCCTGATTTACAAACACAGATTTATGAGCTCCGTAAGGAGACTGCCCTGCTCAAGCAGGAAGTGGCGGACTTGGAATTACAGATTCAGGTCTCTAATCTCACTCATGCCTCAGAGGCTGATGCTCTATATCAGGAGATTGAAGAGCTTCGGAGGGAGATAGCTGAGATTCGTGGATCAAGCCAGGAGAAGAAGCCTACCACATGATTCATTCCACACTGACGATGCTACCCTAGTATTTAATTTCCTTTTTTACGCTTTATTTTATATATCGCATCTCCAGACATATCTTACATTATTGCATCTATTATATTTCCATGTACTTTGAATTCCTCTTATATATACATATTATGCACTAATGTTAATTTTTCTCTTTTCTTTTTGATTTTTTAATTATTTTATTTTTGTCGTGCAAAGAAAAAAATATAAGACAAAAATATTTTCATTTTTTGTCTTCACAAAAAAAAATAATATGCAACCCTCATGCCTTGAAAAGAAGAAGAAAACGCTATCCAGACCCCCCGAAGACCGGAGGTGCAAAGAAGGCCCAAAGGAGGATTTTAAAAAATCCAAAGCCCAGGAAATAGCCTTGTGGCGTGTAACAGCTCGGGCCCCTCGCAAGGCAATCCCGACACTGCCACCTCACGATCTTCTCTACTCCCCTCACTAGTAGAGTTTTTGCCTTCCGTGGGAATCGAACCCTGTACCCTGGGGTTCAAGTACATGTTCATTCCATTCCCACTACCAATTGAGCTACTAGCTCAAGTGGTAGTGGGAATGGAATGAACATGTACTTGAACCCCAGGGTACAGGGTTCGATTCCCACGGAAGGCAAAAACTCTACTAGTGAGGGGAGTAGAGAAGATCGTGAGGTGTGTCGCTCCCGATAAATGGGAAGGGCCCAGATAAAGGTACAGACGCGAACGGTCGGCGAAAGAATGATGTGAGGACACACAGGAGTGAACTCACGGGGAATGAATAGAGTCGCCAGCTAGGCATTTTTATCCCGGAGGAAAGGCAATGCTGCATAGGCCTAGAAAAGAATGGATAAGACGGTTTGCGAACCAGAGAGACTGAGAAAGGGGGTTGGTTACAACCTGGGAAGGTATTAGCACCCAGATTGTCCGCCGTACTCGACGGGATCCACGCTTGAAAGATTTGTGTTTAAAGGGGTAGTGTCAGTGCAATTTGTGTATAAAAATAGCTGGAAAAGATGTACAGGTGTCAATGTAAAGTGTATAAGTGATATGAAGTATGGAAGTGTCAGTGCAAGGAAAAGAGTGAGATCCTCAAGATCATGAGGCTTAAAGAATAAAGCTAGAAAGAGGGGGAATATACAGAGACTTTTGTTCGATAACTATTAAGTTATGCCTACGTATCCTCTCGTGCAATGAGGAAGTCAGAACACCGTAGTTCGACCCAAAGAGACTGAAAGGTGAATTGACTTGTGAACTGCTTGCTTGTCTATGCTCAAGTGTATGATCTGTCTGGCACAGATGCAAACTGTCTTGCATTAGACGGAAGAAGCTAGTTCTCGTTTGTGAGTGAAGGTGATGAGAAAAGAATCCCGGAGGAGACGATTATTGTTTGTTTTTGCGTTTTCAGTCTTTTATTGCTTTTTGAAAGTTTGTCGTAAGTTAATGAGCTTAAGCCTAAACCAATGGGTTAGTAAACTCATCACATCTTCCCTCTGATTAGGGGTAATGAGAGTACCTTAAGTGTGAAGTCAGATTCTCACACTTAATCACCTTTGGTATAGGATTAAGATCATTAACCTACTTGTGATTATTTGAATGTTTTTGGTGTTTTTGTTTAGTGTTGAGTAATGAGGTTAAGCCATAATCAAGGATTAAACAGACTCATTACACCATCCTAATAGAAGGATAATAGATGAGGGTGTTTAAGCTGAGGAAGGCTCCTCAACTTAATCTATGATTAGGAATTAAAATCATGACAAAACAAGCCTTTGATTAAGTGGATTTTATTTAATGATATGATGATGAAGTGATTTTTAGGGTTTGTAAGACCACTTGAGGGGGACTTGTCCATTAACATTAGGGTTAGTCCTTCTTAACCAATTAAGGAAGAAATAGAACCCTGATGCAAGGCCCAAGTTACAAGTGTAGTGTCTTGATGATTATTATGTGAATTAATTAGAGGATTTAAACACATTAAGGGTTTAACACTTAGGATTAAAGTTATACACTCCATCCTAAGAGAAGGATGCAGGCATAAGCTTAATCACAAAGCCTTAAAGCCTTTAGGGTTTAGTCCCTGATTATGAGATGAGAAGAGAAGACTCAAAGAGACACAAAGGTGAAAACTAAGAGGGGAGACTAAACAAAACCCTAATCATTGTCATGCTTGGTTGTTCCTAAGGTTTGTGAGGTTAAACAAGAACAATCTTCAATGGAACCACCAGGAAGCAGATGAAAGGATCAAGAGAAGCAAAGTAACTTGCTTCATTCAAGAAGTCAAGTCACTTGAAGAAAGAAAGTGGGAGGAACAAGAATGAGCAAGCTCAATCCAAACACATACAAAAATGCAGCATGGATGCAAGAGAGATGAAAAGAAAAGCATGAGAAGTGAAGGCAAATTCACTTCTCAAAATCACTTACCACCTGAAAGGTTAGGAAAGAGATGCAATGTAATGCAAAATGGGATGGAATGACATGATGCAAATCAAAACCAGAAGCATTTACATGATGTTAATGATGCTAAGAGATGATGCAAACACATGTCAAGATTTGTGAAATAAGTTCAGTTTTTCAGGATGTCCCAACAGATGTTGGGACATCTCAGACAGAGTATAAGCAAATGAACTTAATTCAGAATGTCACACCAGATGTTGGGACATTGCATCAGTTAATGAAATAAACTCAGTTTTTCAGGATGTCCCAACAGATGTTGTGACATTATCAGTTAATGAAATAAAACTCAGTTTTTCAGGATGTCCCAACAGATGTTGTGACATTATCAGACAGAGCATAAGCAAATGAACTTAATTTAGAATGTCACACCAGATGTTGGGACATTGCATCAGTTAATGAAATAAACTCAGTTTTTCAGGATGTCCCAACAGATGTTGTGACATTATCAGTTAATGAAATAAAACTCAGTTTTTCAGGATGTCCCAACAGATGTTGTGACATTATCAGTTAATGAAATAAAACTCAGTTTTTCAGGATGTCCCAACAGATGTTGTGACATTATCAGACAGAGCATAAGCAAATGAACTTAATTCAGAATGTCACACCAGATGTTGGGACATTGCATCAGTTAATGAAATAAACTCAGTTTTTCAGGATGTCCCAACAGATGTTGTGACATTATCAGTTAATGAAATAAAACTCAGTTTTTCAGGATGTCCCAACAGATGTTGGGACATCCCAGACCTGCTACCAGAATTACTGACTAACAAAACTGAATAAATTAAGGAAAGTTACCTGGAATTAATTATGGAAGAATGAAACAGAATAAGGCGCGTCTGTACTGAGCTGGAGACCTTCGAAAGTGAGCTTTCAGAGCTTCCCTCTTGTGCAAATGATCTCCCTTTAACCCCTTGAGGCCAATGGAAACCTTGAATGAGGCTGAAAGTGGCTAGTTTTTTTTTTGTGGTTCAATTCTGGTGTAACAGGAAATGCAGTTCTTGTGTGTTGTGTTTCAGATCATTGTAAGGGGTGGGATCTGTTCTATGGATGATTTGTGGTTTGTGTGTGAAGGAATTTTTTTTAATGTTTGAAGGCTGTGGAGAGAGTTTTTGAAGAGGAGAAGGTTCAGGCCAGTTTTTTTTGTGTATGCTGCAATGTGTGTATTCAGTTTTGTGTATGGCTTGCTTTATGTTCCATAATGTTTGAGTAGGCTATGGAGCAGGTTTGTAGAGGTGGCTGATCACTATTCCAAGAGCATGGGAGAAATTGCAAAAAGTCATGGTTTGGTGTACTTGAAGCATGGGCTGTGTCAGAGATGGTTTCCTAACCTGTACTGCATCAGCTGAGTTCAAGGAAGGCCCTTGGATGGTTCATGAAAGGCTACTGCATTTGGATCATGAGCTAGAGGAGTTTTTGCAACTTACCCACTTGTGACATTTCATGATTTTGGCTATGTGAATGTGAGAAGTCTTGCTGAATTGTTGGTGAGGCATGCTTCATTAGGTCATGGCCAAGTTTTGAAAACAGCTAGAGATCATACAACTCCTTTGAGAATGATTTTGCCAAAAATCCCTCTTTGCACTTTCATGAAAAATGACTTATGGATACTTGAAAATCAAAGCATAGAAATGGGAAATTCCTTAGGCCAAACTGAATTTCAGGTCATGCATTGTTTGTATGATTCTATGATCAAATAAAGATCATACACATTCAAAATGATGGGAAAAGCTGAAATTCTGGGATCAGGTCTGAGATGTCCCAACATCTGTTGGGACATCTGTTGGGACATCCTGAAAAAACTGAACTTATTACATTAACTTACACAATGTCACAACATCTGGTGGGACATCCTGAAGCCTGAACTTCAACACTTCTTGTTTGTCCAAAAATCCTACCAATTCTAAAACATCTACAAAAACCCTTTGGTTGGATGATTGGGGTCCTCAGATGCCCTGATTTTGTACTGACTTGCTCAAGAAGTCATCTTTTGATCAGATGCCTTCCCCATTGAATTCCTTCATGAAAATTGATATGCATGATCCTCATACCATATGGAGACCAATGGAAACAAGAATGACCAAAAAATTTGGAGTTATGGCCTCTGAAATCAAAACCCTAATTCTAGGTCATCTGTGCAGTCAAGCCTGGCCCTGCTTCCACACCATTTCCAGTTCTTGTGATTCTTTGGCGTGCTTGACTTTGAAAGGATGTAATATGATATAAGAACACACATGGATCCCTTTGAGATGATTGGTGGCCTTTGGAGTGGTTCAAGAAGCTCGGGGATTGCTCAGATCACAAACCCTAGATGCAGATGACCTAGAACATATGCAGTGAATCAGAAAATGTAATATGAGGTGATATGATTGTGTTTATGCACATGAGATGACCACAAGCCATGGTGTGAATGGGTGAGGGCAAATTTGGGGTGTTTACAGCTGCCCCTATTCAAGCATGAGTTAGCTGTGCAGGTTGTGAGCGACGGCTTAACAGGCAAACAAGATAACTTGTGGTTGAATACCAAAGACAGTCCAAAATTTGCACTCACTGGGGAGAAGAAAAAAAGATATAGATTGTAAAAGGAAAATAAAGTATATTGTAAAGTGGGCGACGGAGGACGACCGTCGAGCAGAGGACGACTGCTGGATAAAGAGCAATGACGGGGACGGCCGACATGCTGGGAAGGTGCTGAAAATAAAGCAATGACGGGGACGGCCGACATGCTGGGGACAAAAGGTAAAGCCAAGACGGGGACGGCCGACTGGCTGGGGAAAATAAAATTATGATGGGGACGGCCATCAAGATAAAGTAAGATTCTCTGGGAATTAATGAAACATGATGGGGACGGCCATCAAGTTCACAAAGCAAAGTAACCAACGATGGGGACGACCATCGGGCTAAAAAGGAAAAGGGACCACGACGGGGACGGCCATCGGGTTAAAGAATAAATGAAATAAACAGATGATGGGGTACGGTTATCTAGCAGGGGACGGCTGCTCTGTTGAGAATAAAAGAAATATGATGGGGACGGCCATCAAAGGTGGAGGACGACCACCTGGCAGGGTACGGCTGCCGAAAATATCAACGATGGGGACGGCCATCGGATGAGCATGATGGAGGACGACCATCAAGAGGTGGAGGACGACCACCTAGCAGGGGACGGCTGCTCTCAGGGTTTATCATGACATAGGACGAATGCTAGATAACCAAAATCAATAATGGGGACGGCCATTGGATAAAATGAAGAAGGACGATCATCAGGAGGTGGAGGACGACCACCTAGCAGGGGACGGCTGCTAAATAAAACAACGATGGGGACGGCCATCGAATGAGCATGATGGAGGACGACCATCAAGAGGTGGAGGACGACCACCTATCAGGGTACGGCTGCTCTCAAGGTTTTACCGTAACACAGGACGAGTGTTAGATAAAAAGGAAAATGCTTACTTGGCGATCTACTGGGGATATAGTGAACACGGACAAGTGTTCACAACCAAGAAAGGAAAGTATAAGTGTTTGGTATTGTGTATAGATTAAAGATGCGGATGAGCATCCTTAAGACTGCGATACGGACGAGTATCGGGTAGAAACAAACTGACACATGTTCAGAGATGGTGATACGGAAGAGTATCAACTGGTTAACAAAGAACACGGACGAGTGTTGTATCTGAAGGGACTCTTCTGGGGAAAAGTTGACACAGACGAGTATCTATATTCAAGAAGACACGAGTGTTTGACATGGTGTATGGATTAAAGATGCGGACGAACATCCTCAAGACTATGATACGGACGAGTATCATGTAGAAACAAACTCTAGACGCGTGTTCTGAGATGATGATACGGACGAGTACCATCTGGTTTAACAAAGAACAAGGACCGAATTCGAATCTGTGGGGATATGAATGGTATATACAAGATACGGACGAGTATCTGTATGAGTGTAACATGAGTAATGAGTATGAGTATTGCATAGATGAATGTTTATCTGCTGGGGAGAGTGACACGGACGAATGTCGAGAGAGAAAAGTATAATAATCAACAAGTATATGGGTTGTAAAAGTGTAAGCGACTGCGCTGGGGAAATGACACGGACGGGTGTCAAGAAAATGTATAAGTATATGTGAGTGCAAAGAGGATGTCTTTGGCTTTCTGCTGGGGTATGACACGGACGGGTGTCAGGACGTATCTGTAATACGGGTGATCTTGTTTGTAAAGGAGTGTTCTGGCGACTTTACCGGGGAGTAATGACACGGACGAGTGTCAAAGGGGGTATATATATACTGGTGTTTGAGAATGTGAGGCAACTGTTTTTGCTGGGGAGTCTCCGCTGGGGATTTGGGAGGAGTATTCTGTATGTTGATGGGTTGTCATTATTCACAAGTGTTGGTTCAAAACATGGCTTATGATTATGCTATGCGTTGGATTTTTGCCGTAATGCTCCGTGTTAAAACGGAATGCTACGCTTTGAGGGTGAATTGTGATGCGAATGCTATGATTATGCAAAGGGTGCCAAACCAGGACTCGGATCCCGTTGCTGCACAGATCTTCGGTCGATCTGCTTGAAAAGGACATCCCAGCTGGGGATGCAATCATTGGTAGATCTGATGAGATGATATCTGCTTGGGGATATGGGTCAATGATAGACCTATTCCTGTATTGAGGGACCCAGCTGGGGTTTGAAGGAGCTTTCTTTACTCTGTTGTGATTTCTTCGTGCGTTGCTCTTCTGGATAGAGGCTGAGACTCTGTGGGGAGATGGTCCCCTGACTCAGCTGAGAAACGGCAACTCGGCTGGGGTTAAAGAGATACCACTGAAAAGTCTCCTTAGAGATTCTGTTGAGGAGGATTCTTGACTCAGCCGGGGACACGGGCGCCTTCTGGTACTGCCCTGTTGGAGAAGTGATGCCTGACAACTCTGATGGGGATAAGCAGAGAGTGGCAACTCAGCTGGGGAGAAGACACTTTGGGTGCTGAGTGTCGATTGGTCAGTTTGCTGGAGTGAAGCTTACATGCCCCAGGTATAGCATAACAGCTGTGTCGGGAAGATATGCCAACGAAAATGAGAATAACCAAATCCTCACGAACAAACCTTGTCGGCTGAAAGAAGATCTTTATGCTCGGGGAAGAAATAAACTTCCAATGCCCTGTTGGTAAAATAAATACCAGACATTCCCTGAGAATTAACACAGTGCTTCAAACTTCTGAGCTCAACAAAAGCATTACTGATCATCCTGAGTGAACTAACATTCCCTTAACTCCTCAATTATACCATACTGCGTCATCCATAAAAAGATCGTCTTCAGAGGATTTTACAGAAGACATGGCATCCAGAATTGCCCCAGTGTCTTCAAACTCTCACAGAAATTCAACAAGTCTTGAGATAACTTCCCCAGATTACGTCTTGAAACGATTATTGCCCCACATCAGAGCTAAAACAGAAACCATGCGGTATGAAGATGCAATGCAAATGATGTACAATGCAGACGTATGCTCATAACCAAAGATACGAAACAAGGATGGTTGGGCGCTAGGGCCTGGTTGATAGATATATCTATGGTTGCCAAGCAATTGGACTTTTGAAGGTGAATTACCAGACGAGAACTGGTTTATTGAAGTTAGGCCAACAGACGAGAACTGATGGGCAAAGAATAAGTCGTCAGACGAGAACTGACTACTTGGGGTTCATTGTCAAACGAGAATTGACTCTGAAAAAAGAGAGACTACCAGACGGGAACTGGCGTTCAACGGGCTAAATGAAAAGGTGACCAGACGGGAACTGGTTAAAAGATTCGCCTACCAGACGAGAACTGGTATTTGAAATTGGTTTGCCAGACGAGAACTGGACTTTGGGTTTGTCTGCCAGACGAGGACTAGACTTTGAAAAGGGTTTGCCAGACGAGAACTGGACTTTGGATTGATTTATAAGCTAGGGTTACGGGGCCCTGGGTGTGAGATTGATGTTTGGGGGGTTGTGACCAATGCAAATATGATGCATATGCTCTATATGCTCGAGCGAAGCGACATGAATAACGTATGCAAATGATTTATGCAATGATTATGAAAAGCTAGAAAAACTCCCAAGGATGGGAAGAAAGGTCTTATGTGACAAGGCTTCTGATGAGAAGGGTGACAAAGGCGACGGTGGGTAATACGATTTCCCGATACCCGTCATGAACTCGAAGATCACTAATACAAATTGCTCTGTGTAGCTAAAATTTACCCCTGTTGGGCGAGTCTCTGAACAGATTGTTGTTGATTATCCAATTTCTGGAATAGCAAACTTGGATGTTCTCTCGAGGAGAGTTGCACTTAGTGATCTCTGGAAGTGTCCTTCCCCGGTATGAGCGTGTAAGCGACTTGATTCATTCTGACTGAGTATTGGAAGAATTGACCCTTAGTCAACGGAAACTCCGGGTGTCCTTCCCCTGCTTGGGAGATTCAACTTTGATCAACTAATTCTTGAATGACGTCCCTCCGTCAGCTGATGCTTAGGAACTTGCTTTACTCTGACGGATACCTTGGTCGACAAAGCCACTGGATAACATGCCCCTGATTCATAGGCCTACACGATGCGCTTGATTCTGGTCATCATTGTTGAATAATCAAGTTTTCCTCTGATTGTCCTTTGTAGGAACTTCCCGGGTGTCACAAACTAACTTGCAATTAAAACTGTACATTCACAAATGGTAATTTTAATGCAGTGCACATGCAAGTTTTGAAAATCCATTTTATTTAAATGTTGTGACAGTGTGTGACGAATGGACGATTAGTCCAAACGTAGTGCTGAATTAGCAAACCTTTAGGAGTCAGTTTACGCAACCTTGTCGTAGTATGCTTTCCGAATTGAACCTGATTCAATTAGGACTTTCAAGGGTTATAACGTGGTCTGGTTCACGGTTTTAGAAAGAAGGATTTATGGCTCAAAGTTTATTTGTGCCCACCCATTCTCCTTGATGTTCTCCAGTCCTATGTCCAGCTAATTCGACTTAAGCGTTCGCTTCTCACAAGGGTTTTGTAATGATTGAGGAACCAATGACGTTGATGGTTTACGCACCAATGAGGTTTCTTGGAGTAACAGTCACCCATTCTGACTTTGTGTCTGGTCACACGACTTTGTTCTCATGGAAGATTCTCTTTCATTTTTTTACTCCCTAACTTTTGCCTGGACTGGTTCTTTTTTTTTTTGAATTTTTCGATTTTGAAGTCCAGCGGGATGCCCTAACTTTTGCCTAAGTCATATGTTTTCACACATTTTTTCGACTTAGCGGGCTTTATTTCTTTTTTTTTCCTTTGATTTTTGTTGAACAAATCGTGTGACACTGGCTTGTCATGACTTGCTGAAAGGGTTGACTGCCTCATTCTTTTGTTGGTGAGGGATAACCATTGTGGTTTCACGTCCCTTGACCTCTTGAGGTGTAATGAATAAAGGTAATGGATCCTCGGATGCACACTCCTTTGGAAATTTGAACGCTCGGTCAAATTAACTGATAACTACCCTGCCCCGGGTTGAATGTGAGGGTTTTTTTTTTTTTTTTTTGTTTAGAAAAGGAACTCCTACTTCAAGGCTCAAAGGGGTTGACGAGGGTCTATCTCCCTTATATCTCCGGTGTTTGGGGATTGAAACAATGCCTGTACATCGTCAGCAGGTTCTACCCTGAAAGCATACCTTGAACAATTATGAGTATTCGGTTGTCATCATCCTCCCTCAAACCTGCTAAACAACAGTGACATAGATGGGAGGTAAATGGATGCAATTTTTTTTTATTTTTCGTTTTTGATGCAAGGAAAGAAAAAAATGAGCGAATGCGACATAATTGATTCAAAAATGCAAGGTCACTACATTAACATTACCATTCAAAAATAACATTGCTTAAAAGACAAGTAGCTGCTAACAGGAAAGAAACTACAATGCAAATGATAAAAGGATACAGCGATCACCAATTCTGATGACATACTGTTGTCTGAGCCACTGAAATCAAGATACGCTTCTTCTGAAGTCTTTGAACTCAATCAGGTGAAAGGTTGACGTGCACAACCAAGCTTCCTTCTGGAAAGGAGATGTAACCCTTGTCGATCAACTGCTGTACTTTGGCTTGAAAAGCTTTGCAATCTTCAGTTGAATGCCCCATTGATCCACCATGATACCCGCACTGCTCATGAGGATTATACCCTGGAGGGTACGGCTCTGACAACGGCTTGAGAGGCTTAGGAACCACCAAAAAGCTTTGAATTAGATATGGAAAGAGTTCACTGTATGCCATGGGGACCGGATGAAGAGGAGCAATCCTTCTTTCCAGATTGTTACGAGGCCTAGGCTGGCTCTGAAGTTGATTCTGAGGTCTTCGACCATGAGATTGCAGATTTGGACGAGGAGGAGCCCAGGGTTTTTGACACGGTGTTCTGAGCATTGCCGAATGCCCGTAAGAGTAATCAGATTCAGGAACAGATGATCTCTGAGAAGATGTTGTTCTAGAATATTCGATATTTGCCATGACTGCACTGACGTCATTCCATTCTTCCTCTTGGGAGCTAACAACAGGCTCACCTTCACTAGCTGGGATATTCGAAAAGTCCTGGATCTTTCCACTTTTGAGCAGGCTCTCAACGCGTACTCCAACTATCATCAAATCAGAGAAGCTTGTCATCCCAATGCTACTCATTCTTTCCAAGTATGGACCCTGCAAGGTGCCCACGAACAGGTCAATTAATTCTCTGTCTGAAAGTGGTGGTTGCACTTGGGCTGCCAATTCTCTCCACCGCTGTGCATATTCTCTGAAAGATTCACCACTCCTCTGGGATAGGCTCTGCAAGTGCGTGCGATTGGGCGCCACGTCCATATTGTACTGGTATTGCTTTACGAAAGCTCTGGATAAATCATTCCAAGATCGGATATGACTGCTTTCCAAATCCATGTACCAACTTAAAGATGCCCCACTTAAACTGTCCTGAAAACAGTGAATCATCAACTTATCATTGCAGGCATGAGAAGTCATTTTTCTACAGAACATCACCAAATGACGCTTCGGGCAACTGACACCAGTGTATTTCTCAAACTTCGGAGTTTTGAAATCTGGAGGAATGACAAGACCAGGCACCAAACACAGGGTTAGAGCATCAAAACCAAAGGCATCAGGATCCGCTAAGGCTTTGAGTCGCTCGTCCAACACACGAAATCTTTCGGCAAGATCAATAACTTGTGGATCCTTGGTTTTCACAAGAGGGATTGCCCCTTGGAAATCTGGCATAGGGAAGGCAAAACCCTGATAATATGTAGAATCAGAAGAAGATGAAGGTCCGCCTCGGACAGCAGATGGTTCAGGTACATCCTGATTCACGATCGGGGTCTGTGCAGGTTGAGCTTGAGCAAGATTGCTCACTTGTGGAAGATCTTCATCAGGAGAAAGACCATACAGAGGATTGGTCATTGAAGTGAAACCAGGTGGAAACTCAACATTCTGACGGTTGTTCTCTGACATAGCTACTGACGGCTTCCAATCTGACCCTTTACCTCTTGACACTGCTCAATCTTCTTTCAAACACTGTCGTCTTCTAACAGTTAACACTTGTTCAAACTGAGTACCGGGAAATCAGCTGGCTTGGTATGGACAAAAGAGGAAGGATGAGCTCTCTGGAAGAAGGAAATGCAATGCTGATGCAAATGCGAAATGCAAAATGATAATGCAAAAGATGCAAAGACATGGGATCACAGCTGGAAACTGCCTGGAATCTGGAATGCCGGACCAAGAATCGAGTGTCTGTAACCACAAGATCTGCATAATAACCCAAAATAGTAACCGAGAACCAAAGGTTGAAGAACTCCAGGATCATAGAGACCAGATCAAAACATAAGACTACACTGGTAATGAGGGTATGTTGAGGTCATGGGTTCCTGCAAACCTGTAAACAGCCCAACCCCCTCACAGGTAGTGTTCTAAAACAAGGATCCTCAGACTTGGATCAGTTATGAGAAGTGTAAACACTTCTAACCCGGAGGTACATTGTTTACAATAACCATACAAAATCCTCCTCTAATTCTCCTCAGTTTCTGAAGGTCATAATAAAGGTCATCCAGACTTAGCAGGCTTCCCAGATAGCCCTAGCACTACAGGAGATCTGTAGCACAGAGTTCTCAAGAAGAAACCCATATCTGAACCGTGTTTCATATTCCCGCACCAGACCGAAATGGAATGGGAAAGAACATGAACCACTCTAGCCTAGGTGTCACTCAGGTCCCAGGTATAGGACCTTAAACTCTCAATGAACCCCACCCACCAAAACAGAAACAACAGATCCAGCCAGAACAGTATGACAGTACGATGTATATAAAGCTGTAAAGAAAGCAGTAAACAAACTGTACATAAAGCAATAAATAAAACAAATATACAAACACAATCAGCACATAACACCCCAGTAAACACAAATCAAACAAGCTCTAGGAGGAACCCACAAAAAGAACCAGAAGCCCTGGTTACAGTATAAGCATCCCCAGCAGAGTCGCCAAGCTGTCGCTCCCGATAAATGGGAAGGGCCCAGATAAAGGTACAGACGCGAACGGTCGGCGAAAGAATGATGTGAGGACACACAGGAGTGAACTCACGGGGAATGAATAGAGTCGCCAGCTAGGCATTTTTATCCCGGAGGAAAGGCAATGCTGCATAGGCCTAGAAAAGAATGGATAAGACGGTTTGCGAACCAGAGAGACTGAGAAAGGGGGTTGGTTACAACCTGGGAAGGTATTAGCACCCAGATTGTCCGCCGTACTCGACGGGATCCACGCTTGAAAGATTTGTGTTTAAAGGGGTAGTGTCAGTGCAATTTGTGTATAAAAATAGCTGGAAAAGATGTACAGGTGTCAATGTAAAGTGTATAAGTGATATGAAGTGTGGAAGTGTCAGTGCAAGGAAAAGAGTGAGATGCTCAAGATCATGAGGCTTAAAGAATAAAGCTAGAAAGAGGGGGAATATACAGAGACTTTTGTTCGATAACTATTAAGTTATGCCTACGTATCCTCTCGTGCAATGAGGAAGTCAGAACACCGTAGTTCGACCCAAAGAGACTGAAAGGTGAATTGACTTGTGAACTGCTTGCTTGTCTATGCTCAAGTGTATGATCTGTCTGGCACAGATGCAAACTGTCTTGCATTAGACGGAAGAAGCTAGTTCTCGTTTGTGAGTGAAGGTGATGAGAAAAGAATCCCGGAGGAGACGATTATTGTTTGTTTTTGCGTTTTCAGTCTTTTATTGCTTTTTGAAAGTTTGTCGTAAGTTAATGAGCTTAAGCCTAAACCAATGGGTTAGTAAACTCATCACATCTTCCCTCTGATTAGGGGTAATGAGAGTACCTTAAGTGTGAAGTCAGATTCTCACACTTAATCACCTTTGGTATAGGATTAAGATCATTAACCTACTTGTGATTATTTGAATGTTTTTGGTGTTTTTGTTTAGTGTTGAGTAATGAGGTTAAGCCATAATCAAGGATTAAACAGACTCATTACACCATCCTAATAGAAGGATAATAGATGAGGGTGTTTAAGCTGAGGAAGGCTCCTCAACTTAATCCATGATTAGGAATTAAACTCATGACAAAACAAGCCTTTGATTAAGTGGATTTTATTTAATGATATGATGATGAAGTGATTTTTAGGGTTTGTAAGACCACTTGAGGGGGACTTGTCCATTAACATTAGGGTTAGTCCTTCTTAACCAATTAAGGAAGAAATAGAACCCTGATGCAAGGCCCAAGTTACAAGTGTAGTGTCTTGATGATTATTATGTGAATTAATTAGAGGATTTAAACACATTAAGGGTTTAACACTTAGGATTAAAGTTATACACTCCATCCTAAGAGAAGGATGCGGGCATAAGCTTAATCACAAAGCCTTAAAGCCTTTAGGGTTTAGTCCCTGATTATGAGATGAGAAGAGAAGACTCAAAGAGACACAAAGGTGAAAACTAAGAGGGGAGACTAAACAAAACCCTAATCATTGTCATGCTTGGTTGTTCCTAAGGTTTGTGAGGTTAAACAAGAACAATCTTCAATGGAACCACCAGGAAGCAGATGAAAGGATCAAGAGAAGCAAAGTAACTTGCTTCATTCAAGAAGTCAAGTCACTTGAAGAAAGAAAGTGGGAGGAACAAGAATGAGCAAGCTCAATCCAAACACATACAAAAATGCAGCATGGATGCAAGAGAGATGAAAAGAAAAGCATGAGAAGTGAAGGCAAATTCACTTCTCAAAATCACTTACCACCTGAAAGGTTAGGAAAGAGATGCAATGTAATGCAAAATGGGATGGAATGACATGATGCAAATCAAAACCAGAAGCATTTACATGATGTTAATGATGCTAAGAGATGATGCAAACACATGTCAAGATTTGTGAAATAAGTTCAGTTTTTCAGGATGTCCCAACAGATGTTGGGACATCTCAGACAGAGTATAAGCAAATGAACTTAATTCAGAATGTCACACCAGATGTTGGGACATTGCATCAGTTAATGAAATAAACTCAGTTTTTCAGGATGTCCCAACAGATGTTGTGACATTATCAGTTAATGAAATAAAACTCAGTTTTTCAGGATGTCCCAACAGATGTTGTGACATTATCAGACAGAGCATAAGCAAATGAACTTAATTCAGAATGTCACACCAGATGTTGGGACATTGCATCAGTTAATGAAATAAACTCAGTTTTTCAGGATGTCCCAACAGATGTTGTGACATTATCAGTTAATGAAATAAAACTCAGTTTTTCAGGATGTCCCAACAGATGTTGTGACATTATCAGTTAATGAAATAAAACTCAGTTTTTCAGGATGTCCCAACAGATGTTGTGACATTATCAGACAGAGCATAAGCAAATGAACTTAATTCAGAATGTCACACCAGATGTTGGGACATTGCATCAGTTAATGAAATAAACTCAGTTTTTCAGGATGTCCCAACAGATGTTGTGACATTATCAGTTAATGAAATAAAACTCAGTTTTTCAGGATGTCCCAACAGATGTTGGGACATCCCAGACCTGCTACCAGAATTAATGACTAACAAAACTGAATAAATTAAGGAAAGTTACCTGGAATTAATTATGGAAGAATGAAACAGAATAAGGCGCGTCTGTACTGAGCTGGAGACCTTCGAAAGTGAGCTTTCAGAGCTTCCCTCTTGTGCAAATGATCTCCCTTTAACCCCTTGAGGCCAATGGAAACCTTGAATGAGGCTGAAAGTGGCTAGTTTTTTTTTGTGGTTCAGTTCTGGTGTAACAGGAAATGCAGTTCTTGTGTGTTGTGTTTCAGATCATTGTAAGGGGTGGGATCTGTTCTATGGATGATTTGTGGTTTGTGTGTGAAGGAATTTTTTTTAATGTTTGAAGGCTGTGGAGAGAGTTTTTGAAGAGGAGAAGGTTCAGGCCAGTTTTTTTTGTGTATGCTGCAATGTGTGTATTCAGTTTTGTGTATGGCTTGCTTTA
Organism: Lathyrus aphaca; assembly: GCA_963966055.1. Classification (NCBI taxonomy): domain Eukaryota; kingdom Viridiplantae; phylum Streptophyta; class Magnoliopsida; order Fabales; family Fabaceae; genus Lathyrus; species Lathyrus aphaca. The sequence goes on along the minus strand of OZ014524.1, from coordinate 510,044,993 downwards.
TGTTCCATAATGTTTGAGTAGGCTATGGAGCAGGTTTGTAGAGGTGGCTGATCACTATTCCAAGAGCATGGGAGAAATTGCAAAAAGTCATGGTTTGGTGTACTTGAAGCATGGGCTGTGTCAGAGATGGTTTCCTAACCTGTACTGCATCAGCTGAGTTCAAGGAAGGCCCTTGGATGGTTCATGAAAGGCTACTGCATTTGGATCATGAGCTAGAGGAGTTTTTGCAACTTACCCACTTGTGACATTTCATGATTTTGGCTATGTGAATGTGAGAAGTCTTGCTGAATTGTTGGTGAGGCATGCTTCATTAGGTCATGGCCAAGTTTTGAAAACAGCTAGAGATCATACAACTCCTTTGAGAATGATTTTGCCAAAAATCCCTCTTTGCACTTTCATGAAAAATGACTTATGGATACTTGAAAATCAAAGCATAGAAATGGGAAATTCCTTAGGCCAAACTGAATTTCAGGTCATGCATTGTTTGTATGATTCTATGATCAAATAAAGATCATACACATTCAAAATGATGGGAAAAGCTGAAATTCTGGGATCAGGTCTGAGATGTCCCAACATCTGTTGGGACATCTGTTGGGACATCCTGAAAAAACTGAACTTATTACATTAACTTACACAATGTCACAACATCTGGTGGGACATCCTGAAGCCTGAACTTCAACACTTCTTGTTTGTCCAAAAATCCTACCAATTCTAAAACATCTACAAAAACCCTTTGGTTGGATGATTGGGGTCCTCAGATGCCCTGATTTTGTACTGACTTGCTCAAGAAGTCATCTTTTGATCAGATGCCTTCCCCATTGAATTCCTTCATGAAAATTGATATGCATGATCCTCATACCATATGGAGACCAATGGAAACAAGAATGACCAAAAAATTTGGAGTTATGGCCTCTGAAATCAAAACCCTAATTCTAGGTCATCTGTGCAGTCAAGCCTGGCCCTGCTTCCACACCATTTCCAGTTCTTGTGATTCTTTGGCGTGCTTGACTTTGAAAGGATGTAATATGATATAAGAACACACATGGATCCCTTTGAGATGATTGGTGGCCTTTGGAGTGGTTCAAGAAGCTCGGGGATTGCTCAGATCACAAACCCTAGATGCAGATGACCTAGAACCTATGCAGTGAATCAGAAAATGTAATATGAGGTGATATGATTGTGTTTATGCACATGAGATGACCACAAGCCATGGTGTGAATGGATGAGGGAAAATTTGGGGTGTTTACAAGGTGGCAGTGTCGGGATTGCCTTGCGAGGGGCCCGAGCTGTTACAAAAAAAGGCGCCTTTTTTTGTAACAGCCCGAGCCTTCTATGCTCCCGGCACTATTACCTCATGATCTTCTCTACTCCCCTCACTAGTAGAGTTTTTGCCTTCCGTGGGAATTGAACCCTGTACCCTGGGGTTCAAGTACATGTTCATTCCATTCCCACTACCACTTGAGATAGCTCAATTGGTAGTGGGAATGGAATGAACATGTACTTGAACCCCAGGGTACAGGGTTCAATTCCCACGGAAGGCAAAAACTCTACTAGTGAGGGGAGTAGAGAAGATCATGAGGTAATAGTGTCGGGAGCGTAGAAGGCTCGGGCTGTTACATGGCGGGCGCCACAAGCCCATGGCGGGCGCCATGGCGTTCTCCCCTATTTCGGGGCTGAACTTCATTTTCCACCATTTTCATACCTTCCTTCTCCAAAAACCCATTTTTGCAACTTTCAAAAACCTCCTTGAACCCCATTAAAGCTCCCCCATTTCCAAAATACCCACCATCCATAAAACCTATCCAAAATCCATTTTCATTTTCATCCATCACAAACCATAAAAATCAAAACTTTATCATTTCTCTCATAAACCATTTTTCTACCATTTTCACTTCCTAAGGAGCAATCAACAATGGAGTTCAATGGATTTCTTCTTCGTGATGGAAGACCGGGTGATAGGCAACGGAAAATTATTCAGAGGCTTCAGAGTCGAGAAATTCTCTCGACTAGGTACGTCGACGATAACTGTCTGTATGTTTTGGGTATTTATCATAGTGTTTTTAATTTATTAGATTTTTTAGGCTTGCATAATATTTTCGTTAATCAGGAACCTACCTATGAGAGACTGACAATTGAGTTTTTGAGTTCTTTGATATACACTGTCAGTCCTAACACTGCTAGCACTGTCGGTACTGTTATTTTTAGACTGTTTGGAATTGAATATGAATTCAGTACCAACGAGTTAGCAGGCTTGTTAGGGATCCCTCATAGGGAAGGTGCGATTTGTGAGGCACCTTTGGATGCGGAATGGTCGGCCGAGGTATTCTCCTTCTGGCAAAGGCTTTCAAGTTTAATTCTCTTGAAGGGATACTTGCGTCGACCATTCATAACCCGGCCATAAGAGTTTTCAGGTATCTTTTGGCATGTACTATTTTTGGCTGGGAGAGTCCAAACAAGGTAAATGCTAGAGAACTCCTATTTTTGCAAGGTTGCCTCACTAGTACCCATATCAATCCGGTCCCGTTTATGCTTGCACACATGGCTTTACTTACTAATAAGACAGGACCGATTGTTTTTGGAGGGCTTGTTACGTCTATTGCTCGGGCTCTTGGCCTGAACGATGAGATAGCTACACTTGAACCACTACCTCCTTGCACAATTAATTTAAAATTTCTGAAAGACATGAAATTGTGCCGAACGAGGAGAGAAGGTGGTTATGAGTTGATGGTTCATGGGGTAGCTATCCCATTTGTTGCTTTACCATGCAGTAGACGTACTGATGTACGTGATGAAAGGAACTGGACCTATGATCTGAATGCTCCACCTATTTTGGATCCACTTCCTCCTAATATTCCTGATGGGGAGGCATATGACACTGATGAAGAGTATGATCGGAGAGAGCAGTCTCCCATACCTCACATGTCCCCCCATCGTCCTTCACAGTCACACACCGCACCATCTTCCTCTAACCCTGTTGCAGGTGCTGCTCCTGGATTCTATGTCACCGAGGAGATGTGGCGTGATATGACAGCTAGAGAGGAAAGGTGAGACGGCCTTCTCTCTACTATTTCACAACAACTGACGGACAACATGAGCTTCATGCAACAATCGCGATTGGTTTCGGATCGTGCTTATAGCAACGTTTGTCGTACCTTGAACGATATCTCATTAGAGCAAAACCGTCAGAGAGAGTTCAACAGCCGGCACTACCAGCTTGTAGAGGCTACTCAGGGTTCCATCTTAGGTAACCTTCGAGAGGTCCGGAGTGCTCAGGCTGCCTTATCGGCACGACTCGACAGGAGGGACCAGCATCGTAGTAGATCCCGTCGTTCCAGACCATCACAGCAGGACGGCGAGGGCACCAGTGCTCCTCCTCAGTAGTTTTTTTTCCAGGTTACCCCCCTTATCTTATTTCGAAACATTGGGGACAATGTTCGATTTAAGTGTGGGAGGGGATTTTATTGCTTTCTGTTATTTCCCTTTTTAGTTAATTATTTCCTTTCAGTTATTTCCCTTTTCAGTAAGTTATTTAGTTTAATTTTCTTAGATAATGCATGAGTCTGACGAGTCACCAGTATAGTGTATTTTTAGTACATCTTCATTTTTTCCCATTTCCTTAGCCTTACCAGAAAATTTGTAAAGAAAACAATGTTGTTTCACATGTTTTTTGGGCTTTGAGACAGGTTTAGATTAGGATGTGGTGACTTAGGTCAACTTTTTGAAACATCAGCACCATTTTAGCACCATAGACCTCTTGAATATAGGAATCACTCCTAAACCCCACCACCATGGCCTTTATTATCATTTAAAAAATTGTCCTAAGTAGTTTATTTTAGCAGTCAGCTCCGGCCTAAGCATGCTCTACGTATGGGGCCGATGAACATAAGTGAATGATCCAGTGCTAATAAAAAAGAGAGAAAAAAGGCAAACTCTGGGATAGGTGACCCTCACAAAGTCATTTAAACCGAAAAAAGAGAAGAAAAAAAAATTTTCCACAAAAAAACAATAAATAAATAAATAAAAAAAAAAAAATTAAAAAAAAAATTGCAAGTCACCTATTGTTAGTTGGTTCAAAGGTATCTGGCACTGAACTTGGTAGGGCGGATTACGATCCGATCCCACGCAACTACAATTAGGTCAAATAAAATAGGTTTACACATGCTTATGTGCCAGAAACCTTATGTTATGGATCAGAATCACTAACCGGTCACTCTACTATGAAGCATGTACGGATAACGGGCTTAATGTGATTGCGCCTGAATGAAAAGGACACAAAAAGATGAGAAGATAGGCCTAGGTATTGTGGGATGATATGGAGTGGTTAATATAGGATTGAAGTTTGTGTTTGTGTTACTATGGTACCCTTGGTTCACTTAGTTAGTACCTGTCACTCCACCCTGACTTGAACTTAGAAGCCCTTTAGCCCAAAGACACGTGTTGACACCATATTTTCTTGAGCTTTAATGTTTGCTTGAGGACAAACAAAGGTTTAAGTGTGGGAGAATTTGATCACACTAAAATTCACCGTATTTCTGACTCCGATTTCGCATGCATTCTTAGCTTTTATTATTATTTTGTTATGTTATTACTTTGTTTTCTTTTGTTTTCAGGTTTTTTATGTAATCGGGGCTTGAATCGAGAAAAGGAGCGAAAAAGGAGTGGAAACGGACGAAAACCTAGAAATTCAGCGTTTTGCACTTACGGCACCCACCGTGGCGGGCGCCATGGGGTTAGCCATGACGTGGCCACGTCTCAAGACCACTCCACAATTGCCAAGACCCACGATCCTCACTCTTCCATTCCCTATTAGTACTATGGCGGGCGCCATAGGCCTGTGGCGGGCGCCACAAGGCAAAAATGCAGTTCCCTCCACTTTTTAGTGGAGGGGCATCCTGGTCATTTCCCGCATTTAGTTTTCCTATAAATAGGACTTTAGTTTTTTGTTTTTCATCATCCAAACTTAGATTTCTCTAGGCATATATCAGTTTCAAAGCAGTTACCATTCCATATCGGGGTGTTTCTGCAATCGAGTGATCGAGTCTGTAATGTGTCTGTGTGATCGAGTTTTGGAGCACTCTGGAGGAAGTTAATCCTGCCGCCATTTTAATTCCAGTTCGTATTTTACTTTTCTGCATTGCTTTACTTTTATTTATTTCTCGCACTGCTTTACTTTCTTTATTATCCGACTCGCACTTTATTTTATTTATTTCTCGCACTGCTTTACTTTCGTTTATTATCCGCACTCGCACTAAATTCCTTTATTTTCCGCACTCGCACTAAATTACTTTATTTCTCGCACTCGCACTACTTTCATTTACTTTCCGCACTCGCACTAAATTACTTTTATGAAAAATTATAAAAAGAACATTTACTTTATCATGTCTAACTAATTCCATAAAGGTTAGGATGTAAGGATCGTAATTAAACCAGTAATCCGTATAATTGTTCGTGGAAACACTTAAGGGCTATTTTATCTTTCAATCTAATTGTTTTTAACTATTTCAAAAACAGCCAAAAGCACTTTGTCTAGTTCATTAGGAGTTTTTAGATTAAAAAGAAAAGAGATTTTAAAACGATTTTCGGACGCGTTATGAAGTTTAGAGTCTGGTTCATAAGAACCTCTTTTTGCTAAGAAATCCAGGTTAAAGTACTTTTCAACTTAGTCAAGATACTACATTTCTTAAAAATAGGTTTACTACTCTAACGCAGTACGCACCTTTTTATCCGTGACAATAGGAGGGGTTGATTAGAGAGTACAACTCGGTTCTGAATACGCGAAAGCGACAGTTCCTGTTAAATTAGTTCTTTTCAAAGGAGAAAACATTGCCCATAAGTAGTTCCATTAACAAGTACTGGATTATCATTGATTACGTGAATTACATTCGAGCCTGTCTTTTATTTATTATTTAAAATTATCATTTTATTTACCATTGCACCCTTCTTAAAACCCCTATATTTAGTTGCCTTAGATACACACCATAACAACAGGTACGATAGATTGACACTTGGTCTCTGTGGATTCGACAATCTTTTATATTACTCTGACGTGTTCGTACACTTGCGAAAAACACGCATCAGTCTTCTTGTCATTGGAAGATGCCCCAGTTGGGTATTTTTGCTTTTCCAAGAATAGCTTGATATCAAAATACCAAGGTTTCTCGTCAGACACTGCGTCTACAAAGAAAGCATGAGCTGGAGCGTCAAGCCTGGAGATGTCAATTCTGGGCACATAATTCCAACGCAAGACTTTGATGGACGAAGAAAGAGTAGCCAATGCGTCGGCAAATTGATTTTCATCACGTGGTATGTACTGAAGCTTAACTGTTGTGAAGAACGTCAACAATTTTCTAGCATAATCCCTGTAAGGAATTAGATGCTCTTGATGCGTATACCACTTGTCGGTAACCTGGTTAATGACGAGAGCTGAATCTCCGAATATATCGAGGGTCTAAATCCGAAGATTAATAGCCTCCTCTATTCCCATTATGCATGCCTCGTATTCTGCTTCATTGTTGGTGCAACCAAAAGTAATTCTGGCAGCGAAGGGAAAGTGAACACCTTCGGGAGTAATAAGAACGGCACCAACTCCACGTCCATTGATATTAACTGCCCCATCAAACATCAAATTCCATTTGGATTCAGGGTCTGGCCCCTCCTCCAGAAGTGGTTCCTCGCAATCGTTTGCTTTGAGGTACATGATGTCCTCATCAGGGAAATCAAACTTCATTGGCTGATAATCATCTTCAAGAGGTTGCTGTGCAAGGTAATCTGACAATACACTTCCCTTGATGGCTTTCTGAGAAGTATACTGGATGTCATATTCTGTTAAAATCATTTGCCACCTAGCAACCCTTCCGGTTATTGCTGGTTTCTCAAAGATGTACTTGACAGGATCCATTTTAGAAATTAGCAGTGTGGTATGAGTCAACATGTACTGTCTCAGTCGGCGAGCAGCCCATACCAAAGCGCAACAAGTTTTCTCGAGCAGTGAGTAACGGGATTCACAGTCGGTAAACTTTTTGCTAAGGTAATAAATAGCGTACTCTTTTCGACCAGACTCGTCATGTTGGCCTAGAACACACCCCATTAACCCTTCTAGCACGGTCAAGTACATGATCAAAGGTCTTCCTTCAACTGGAGGCTCCTGCAAATATTCTTTTATTTTATCAAAAGATCTTTGGCAGTCTTCATTCCACCTGACCGTTTGCTCTTTTCTTAGCAATTTGTATATTGGTTCACACGTGGCAGTTAGATGAGATATGAACCGTGAAATGTAGTTCAACCTCCATAAAAACCCGCGCACTTCTTTTCCTGTTCTCGATGCAGGCATATCTTGAATTGCTTTTACTTTTGCAGGATCTACCTCAATTCCTTTCTGACTAACAATAAAACCCAGCAGTTTCCCGGAACACACTCCAAAAGTGCACTTGTTTGGATTCAACCTCAGCTTGTATTTTATCAGTCTATCAAACAGCTTCTTGAGATTGACCATATGCTCTTCTTCGTCTCGGGACTTAGCAATCATATCGTCCACATAACACTCAATCTCCTTGTGTATCATGTCATGGAACAATGTGACCATAGCCCGCTGATAAGTTGCCCCGGCGTTCTTCAAACCAAAGGGCATGACCTTATAGCAGAATGTACCCCACGGGGTAATGAACGTTGTTTTCTCCATGTCTTCCGGCACCATCTTAATCTGATAATATCCGGAGAAGCCATCCATGAAGGAAAATACCTATAATTGAGCAGTATTGTCTACCAACACATCAATGTGAGGCAACAGAAAGTCATCTTTTGGGCTTGCTCTATTCAAATCCCGGTAGTCAACGCACATTCGGACCTTACCGTCCTTCTTTGGTACAGGTACAATATTAGCTACCCAAGGTGGGTAACTTGTAACGGCAAGGAAACCGGCATCCCATTGCTTCTGAACCTCCTCAACTTCTGCTTCATAGGAGGACAGTCTTCTCTCAAAGGTAGCTTATGCACAACGATGTCGGTATCCAACCCTGGCACATCTTGATACGATCAGGAAAAGATATCCACATACTCACGCAGCATACTGATCAGCTCTTTCTTTATCTCGGCCTGCAGACTGGCCCCAATCTTGATCTCTTTTTTCACGTCTTCAGTGCCGATGTTGATGATCTCAATTTCTTCCTGATGAGGCTGAATAACCCGTTCCTCTTGTTTCAACAATCTGACCAATTCTTCAGGGAGTTCACAATCTTCCTCAACCCCTTCATCAGCTTGGTAGACAGGATTGTCAAAGTCATGCGTGGTCATAGCAGGAATGTTATCAATGGAATCCGGATGATCAACACTGCACAGATGATGTGCTTATTTTAGAATCTGCTTATTTTTAAAAGAGACGCAAACACAAAAACAAAAAGGAAAAACACATTGCCATTTTTATATTTTTGTGAAAATTTTAAAACAAAAGAAAGAGAACACAATTTGTCTGAAAATGTCCTTTATTTCATGGTAAAATAAATGCATACAAACATGGTGGCCCATACAATGGATCCTAGCATTTTGGGCAGAATGCTGGATTTGACAACGCAGCATGATAAGAAAAGGAAACAAATAAATTACTCTGAGTGCCAGGTAACTTGGACAATGTCTTCAGCAGACCAGTTCTTCAGCTCCTCTCCGGGTGCACACGGATGAATCCAGTTGTCGCAGTCACCGTCACTATCTCCTTCTTGGCTTGTCACACAAATTTGGTTGCGGTCGAGCATCCCAGCGCTTGTAAAGGTAATGGCTTTACCACTTGGAGTAGACCCACCAGGCTGATAACCCAAACCAAGCTTGTCGTCTTTCTTCTCCAATTCTAGTAATTTGCCCCAGCCTTGGGCGCTTCCTGACTGAACCACCTCCTTTGCCTGCTTGTAGGAATGAATGGAGGTAACTTCTTTCTCACTGCTCTTCTCTACAGGATTCAAGATGCTGACATTAACTGCTTCGAAGGCCTGACACAGAGTCTCATGGATCTCTCCGTCCATCTCTACATATTTGAACGTTGATAAGTGGCTCACAAAGATGTCTTGCTCTCCGCACACTATGATTACTTGGCCATCAACCACATATTTGAGCTTTTGATGCAGGGTGGAAGTTACAGCTCCAGCAGCATGAATCCATGGGCGTCCCAACAAGCAGCTATACGCGGGCTGAATGTCCATGACGTAGAAGATACTTTTGAATACTTGATAACCTATTTTCACGGGTAACTCAACTTCTCCAAACACTGACCTTCTGGACCCATCAAAAGCTTTGATAATCAAATCACTGGGCCTTAAGACAATACCATCAACATTGAGCTTCATTAATGCTTTCTTCAGAAGTACATTAAGAGAAGAACCTGTATCAACAAGGACATGCGACAACACAGCACCCTTGCACTCCATAGTAACATGTAGTGCTTTGTTATGGTTACGGCCCTCTGACGTAAGGTCCCTGTCTGTAAAGCCCAGCCCATGGCTTGCATTCACACTGCCCACTACAACTTCTAGTTGATTAACAGTTATTTCTTGAGGAACATAGGCCATCTGCAGCACTTTCAACAAGGCCTCTGTGTGTGCAGGAGAACACATCAGCAAAGACAAAATGGATATCTTGGAAGGTGTCTGGTTCAACTGCTCGACCACCTTATAATCACTCTTTTTAATTATGCGCATAAATTCCTCGACCTCCTTCTCAAAGGTACCCTGTCCAGCAATAGGAGTTATTGTTTCTTCAGTCACAGCTTGCTTTCCTTTAGCCTTTGCCAAAGCCTCAGCTTCAGGATCCCCTCTCAGAACTGTGGGAGCAAATAGACGACCACTTCTCGTAAAACCTCCAACCCCTCCGACGTTCACTACAGTCGGGTCAACAGCAACTGACTTACTCACAACTTTCTGTCCAGCCACGTACATATCTGAGCTGTAATGCCATGGAATGGCTTTATCATCTGTGTAAGGAACAGGCCCAGGCACGGTGAGGGTCACAGGACTAACTTCAGGAGCATAAATGGTCACAGGTTCTCTTCTGGCAGGCATCTCAGCTGCATCATAAAATATAGTTATAGTGGACACATCATCAACTTCATTATCAACCTTGTTAAACTGCAAAGATCCTTCATCAATCAGATTCTGCAATCCCATCTTCAGGTCTTCACACCCATTCACAGAATTCAAACATTTCTCACAACCAGAACTGCATCCTGGAAACACTTGACCTTTCAGCAACCTCTCTTTCACTACCAATAACGGAGTCTTCACTTTTTCTATACTCATAATCAAACTTAACTTCTCACCACCCTCAACGGCATTTATTCTAGCCCCTCCATGATTCGGAATAGGGTTTGAAGTAACATTCGGCGGTGGTGCAAAGTAAATCTCCTTGGAGTCAATCAGATCTTGAACTTTGTGCTGTAGCGCCCTGCACTTCTCAGTTGAGTGCCCGGGTGCCCCTGAATGGAAAGCGCATCTAGCATTGACATCGTATCCCACTGGAAACTCTCCAGGTGGTGGTGGTGCCAAAGTTCTTAGTTGTATCAAATTCAGGTCCAACAATCTTGGTAACAATGCAGCGTATGTCATGGGAATTGCCTCAAGCACCCTATTAGTCGGGAGAGTCTGCCTTGGCTGATAAGGTCTTTGTTGATAGTTGTTATATTGTGACTGCTGTTGTTGTTGTTGTTGAGGTTGTACATGATGCACAGGACTGGAAGGAATTGTGACTGCTACCACTTGCTCATATGGTCTTCTATATCCTCGGCCCCGTCCTCGGCCAAACACAGCATTGGTCTCACCTTCCCTCCTTCTCGGGGGTCCGCTGAAAGCTTTTCTTGCTCCATTCGAACTGCTCGCACTTGTATCCTGAATCTTTCCCATCTTTAACAAAGTCTCAACCCTCTCTCCAGCAATTACTATATTGTTGAATTTGGTAGCCGAACAAGACGCCAATCTTTCGATAAACACTCCTTGTAATGTCCCCATGAACATATCAACCATCTCATTCTCCCGTAGTGGTGGTTGCACCCTGGCAGCGAGCTGACACCACCTTTGAGCATATTCTTTGAAACCCTCCTTAGCAGTTTGAGACATGTGTTGCAATTGAGTGCGATTTGGAGCCATGTCCAAATTGTACTGGTATTGTCTCACAAAAGCCTCTGTCGGGTCCTTCCAGCTCTTAATGTTGACTCTGCTTAGCTTCATATACCATTCCAAGGAGGCCCCAACCAGGCTGTCCTGGAAATAGTACATCCATAGCTTTTCATCATCAGTGTGGGCAGCAATCCTTCCTACAAAGGACTGAAGATGAGTCTTGGGACACGCTGTGCCATTGTACTTCTCGAAAGTTGGGACCTTGAACTTGTAAGGGATTCTAACCCCTGGAACCAAGCCCAAGTCAGTAATGTCGAACCCTAGAGAGTTCTGAGATTGAATAGCCCTGATCTGTTCTACCATCTCCTCAAACTTCTTGTTCATCTCAGCCCCCTAGCCTTCAGTCTCGTCCAGCAACGTGAACTGTTCGTCTTGACCGTCCATATGTACATTGTTCAGTCCATCATTGATTATGGTAACCCCTGGCTGTGCTACAGGGATTTTGACTTAACGGGCACCCGCACCGTTACGATTACCTCCCTCAGCAGTACCGTTGTTCCTAGCTTGACTATTCTCAACCAACTCCCGCAGACGTTCCTGATTCTGACCCATGCCTGCCATCAAGGTCATGAAGTTGTCCATCCTCAACCTCAAGTCAGCTAAGTCAGCTTGCATTTGATCCATGACTCTTTCTCTGTTGACCTTTGTTGGATATCTGTGTGTGACTGGCTGTTCTCGAACTTTCCTGGGAGCTATAGTGCCTGAAACATAAAAGACATTAGGAACTGGTGTCCATACCTGCAAAACAAGAAAACAGGTGATATGTATGCAATGAAGTTGTTTATGTTTTCAATCCCAGGTCATTCATGACCCGGTTCCGGTATTTAGTAAAGAAAACCAGATGGATATTGATCCTCGACTTTCAGAAACCTTCGCATAGAAACCACATTCAAACCATAACAGCAGGCACAGAAAAAAGGTGAACTAAAAAACTGCATAACATAAATCAGCCTATTAGGCAAAAATAATAGAATTCCCCGTAGGGTACAAGTTTCTAAGAAGAAAAATAAACAACCAGGATTCCTACAACATGTCTGTAGGTAATCCAAATACAAGGGAAACAAACTAAGAAGCAAGACCACTGCTTGAGGACCCTGAACCTCCCTCACTAAGTCCCAACTCAGACCTAGCCTTGTTGACTCCAGCCATCAACTTGAGGTCTTCAATCTCTTTAAGTGCTGCTTCTAAAGCTTGTTGACTATCTGCTAACTGTTGAGTCTTCTCCCTTCTCACTTCCAGTTCCTCTAGTTGCTGAGTCTAATGATACTGTGTCTTTAGAGGAGTTCAAGAAGTTGGAAGCCCAGCTGCATGAAGTCAGGGTGGAGAACACTGAAATGGTTAATTTGTACCATCTTGCCAACCGGGCCAAGAATGAAGCTGAAGAGAAATTGCTGAAAATGCAGACCACCTTGGAGGCTAAAGAGAAGGACTTTGCTGGAAGGGAAGCTCACTTTCACAGGTTGGGTATGATGGAAGAAAAAAGAGAAGCTGAACGCAAAAAGACTTTGAAGACTCTCAAGGAAGCTCGTCAGTCCATTGTCTGGTTGCAGGGACAAAGAGAGCAGGAGTTGAGGAGCTATAAAGAAAAAGAAGAGTTTTTTGAAGTGCAAATGACTTTCAAGAAGGAAGAAGTGGAACAAGCCCACCAGATTCCCTTCCAGCAAAGTCCTTCTCTTTAGCCTCCAAGGTGGTCTACATCTTCAGCAATTTCTCTTCAGCTTCATTCTTGGCCCGGTTGGCAAGATGGTACAAATTAACCATTTCAGTGTTCTCCACCCTGACATCATGCAGCTGGGCTTCCAACTTCTTGAACTCCTCTAAAGACACAGTATCATTAGACTCAGCAACTGGAGGAACTGGAGGTGAGAATGGCAGCAATACCCTTCTGTCTTTCAACCAAGCCTCATACTCCGAGAAGGTCTGATTGTTGCACTTTCCAAAGCTAGCTATCCCTTCTCCCTTAATGCACTTCCAAGCTCCAGCAACTTTCCTCACTAAAGGCATATTGTCCTTTACCCGGAAGTAGAAAATAGGGGTCAACTTCAATTCTTCTGGTACCTCTCTCAAGGCATATCCCAACTGTCTTCTCAACAAGATCGGGTTGTAGTTAATCCCTCCAGTTACTCCCAATAAAGGCACACTAAGATAGCTCCCACAGCTAGTGATGAAACGTGCACCTTGAAGCCTCTGAGTAATCCACCTGACATCCTTGGCAAGCAACTTTTCCAGCTTCTGAGCCCATACCAAGGTATGGTCACTAAACACTCCAGTACTAGGCAGATGCCTCATGAACCACATATGAAATAAAGGAGCGCAGCAACGAACTAAACCTCCCCTCTTCTTCTCAGTCTTGTAGTGCACCGAGTAATACAAATCTCCGAGCAACGTAGGCACAGGATTCTTCAGCAAGAAGATATGTATGGCATTCATGTCTATGAACTTCTCCATATCTGCAAACAAAATAATGCCATAGATAGAAAGAGCCAAGATAGCACAGACATAAACCCATTCCTCCTCAACAGCCAACTCTTCCACCTTCTTTACTAAAGCCTCTAAATAAAACCCAGGTACATCTCCCTTAATGATAGTCATAGAATTCACAGCAGAAGTGCTCAAATAAAGAGCCTTGGCAATAGCCTCGGGTGCAGGTCTACTCATCTCAGCATTGAACGGAATCTGGTCTTGAACAGGAACTCCCAAGATCAAAGCATACTCCTCCAGCAAAGGACCTAACTGAAAATCAGGAAAAGTGAAACAACGGAGCTGAGGATCATAGTACTGAAGCAGGGTATAAATGTCACTTCTCTCAGAAGGATCTAACTCTACCACCACATCCAGAATACTCCCATAAGCCTTCCTGAACCTCTCTACATGATTGGGTGTGATCAGCTTCACCATCTTCTTTAACAGGCCAACCTTAGTGTCAAAAAACTTGAAATGATTATTCTGCTTGCGAGGATCTTCCATCTCTGAAGAGGATACCGGAACCGGAAGCAAAGATATGAACCTGTGAATGAAAACAAAACATGATTAATGATGAAATGATGCAATGCAAATGCAAATGCAAAGACATATGATCCATCTGGGACTGTCTGGAATCTGGATGCCAAGGCCAAGTGATCATAAACCCAAATCCTCTGAATAACAACCCATAAACACTCAGATAATCTCAGATACACCCAATCCAGAACCAGATAAACTCAAGAACTCCGGAACCAAAGTAACTGTATCAGAACATAAGACTGCACTGGTAACAAGGGTATGATGAGGTCAAGGGTTCCTGCAAACCTGTAAACCCCTCCCAATCTCACAGGTGTGCTCCAGGACAAACATCACAGACTCTCAAAGCCGAATAACAATAATACTTTCACCATTTCCGAGAAATGGCGCATGACCAAATCAGGGAATCGGTTTGGCATTATGTACTACGCAGGGAGGCCTCAAATGAGTCCGGGAAAAACAAGCATCCCTTATAAATTCCCAGCTTCGAGCGCTGAAATCGAGAAACAATAGTACATTCAGCCCGTAGGATACAATACTAATGTCATACGACCAGATGCTTTAACTGAGTTCCTATAAGAGAACCAGGCCATCCTATGCGAGTCCCTAGTGGGCCCTCGGGTGCGAATGGGTTTGCTACAAAATGTAGTCTGCCACTGCCACCACTGGAGAGGGTTGTTTCCACAAAGGTTCTCAATGATCGGTCCCCAGATGCACATAACTATCAAGGTCCTATCCCAAAGTGGAGGAAATCCCCACACAAGATATTTCCAAGACGGTCGCAATCTGGGCGTGAAACACATCGCCACTCATCATGTCACATGTGAGTACAATATGTCCACTCTAATCCTATAGTGCACTCAAGCCGGGTACTTGGCTTATCTCTCAGAAATAGTATCACCCAAGCCCACCAAACAGAAAACCAATCTAGACAGTCCAGTATGATATATATGATGCGGAAAATAAATACTGAAAACTGTAAATAAAGATGTAAATAAAACTGTAAATAAAAACAGTAAAATACAACACACAACAGCAAACAGTCATCACCCAAAGAAACAGAAACATGCAAGCGCTAGGAGAGACTCACAGGGGAACCAGAGATTCTGGGTTCGATCCCCAGCAGAGTCGCCAGCTGTCGCTCCCCGGATTTCCATCCTGGTAAAAACGCGAAAGTGGCGCGGAAAGAGGTTCGAGTCGCCAGCCAGGCATTTTTATCCCAAAGGAACGGGAATGGTAATGCTGCACAAACCGAAGAAAAGAAAAGGAAGGACACGGGTCCTGCGAACCAAAGAAACTGAGTTCGGGCGTCGGTTACGACCTAGGAAGGTATTAGCACCCCAGATCGTCCACTGTACCCGACGGGATCCACGCTTGCAAAGAAATCTGTTTCAACGGGTGAAGAAATGAAAGCTGCTACAAAACTGAAACTGGAGAAGAAAGAAAAGAAACGGGGGAAATGTAGGGAAAATAAAAGAGTGTGAATTAAGGCTTGCAAAGAAATCTGTTTCAACTTGTGAATTAAGGCTTGAACTGCCTATGCCAATGCTCAGGTGTTGCAGACTCGGACGACGAGTGCGTAACCGTCTTGCAAAGTGACAAGTAGGAGCAAGTTCGCATACGGAGCGAAGGAGATGAGAAAAGAATTCCCGGAGGAAAGACGCTTATTGTTTGTTTGTGTTTTTATGAGTTTTCTGCTTTGAAGTTTGCATAGGTAAGTGTACCTAAGTCTTACTCATTGGGATATGTACGTCTCACATCATCCCGAAATGGAATGCGCAAGAAGCACACCTATCTATGGAGGAAATCCCCAAAGTTAGTCCCACAAGTGAAGGCTCAGACACACTGACCTATTAACATTTATTAAGTGTTTTTGTGATTTTTGGTTAAGAAGTGTTTTTTAGCTTTTCTTTGTGAGGTAATCTCATGCTAAGACCTATCCACCACGAGGGATAACTTACACCTCGCCCCGAAACGGAACGCGTGCAAGTATCTCATAGTAAAGTCTCATGTCACATGAAAGTACTCAACATTTATTAAAGTGAATTAAAATTAAGTTTGAAGATGAGAAGAGAAAGCAAAAAAGGGATGAGTAAGGCCTAAGCCCAACAATAAAAGGTTAGCACAAGTAAGAATAAGAAGAGAAGAGATGAGATTTGGAGATGTGGGAATCACTTCCACACCTCTCACTTACCATAGCCCCTGAAAAGGTTAGCACAAGCACAAAAGTAAAGCAAAATGAATATAATGACATGCCAACATCATACAAACAGAAGTGAAATCATATATACAAAATATCAATGCAAGTGCAAGTCACAAGAATGAGAAAAGAAGCATACAAGTCAATATGAAGTAACATGGATCACATGGCAAAGCAAAGCAAACTTAACAAGATGCAAAGCAAAAATGCATAAAACATGAACTCAAGGCACAAGACCAGAACCAAATCAAGTTAAAGAAGTGCTTTAGAAGAAAGAGAGATGAAGAGAAGAGAAGCACAAGACCAAACAATCATATTATGAGATGGAAAGGAGCAAAGAAATGAGGTGAAGGCACATAAGAAAGGATGAACTTAAAAGGTAAGCAAATACAAAATTTCCAAGACACAAACCCTAAACTAAGATCAGAAAGGTATCCATACCCCAAAGAGACCCCAAATGAGAGGAAGAAGTTGGCACAAGTGACCTTCTAGGCTAATGAGAGAGCTTATGATCAAAAGGAAGCAAAATGGGACAAGTTATGAACCAAAATTTAAATCAAATCAACAATGCAACCAAAAATTCCACAACTTGGGACAAATGATCTTCAAACATGATATAACAAGATGCCAAAAGGATAGGAAGAAATTCAGAAGCTAGCTAAGGCAAATGGGGACATAAACATGAACTAGGGTTAAGAAACTTCCTTCACAAGTCAAGAGGAAATGCTGAAGAGATGAGGAACTTTGCACGTGAGAATGAAAAGTTTTAGTGATTTTGCAATTTTGGCCAATTTGGTGTGATCTCATGAAATCCTAATGCATTCCCTTTCCTCTTGCCCATGTGCACTTATAATCTGACTCTTAATCTCAATCCAAACAAATCTTGGCCCTTAGATGAAGATGTCACACTCTTTTCATGTTCATGCAAAAATTGCCTTTATGGAATGCCATTCTCATTGTGCACGAATTTTGTGTAATTATTTGAGCAAAGTGAGCCAAATGCATTGCCTTTTAATATTGTGAACTTATTTGATATGTACCAATACACAAAAATGAGATTCATGACTTTTGGCTCTTGGTGCATAAGTGAAAATCAACTTTTTGCCCTAATTTGATGAAATTTTCGAGGGGCATATATCTTCAACCATGAAGGCTATGAAAAAGTACTTGTACTTTTTTGAAAATGGGAGGCCTTAATCTCCAACTTTCATTTTTGACTTTGGTCCATTTGAAGATTTTTTCATTAAGTTATGCTCGCTTGAATTTTAGGGCAAAAACTTGCCAAAAATGGCATTTTCCATAACCAACTTTGCACCTATTTTATAAAACACCTCAAAACCTCATGATTCTTGATCTTTGAAATTGCCAAACCTCTTTTAACATTATAAGAACATCACTTGGCTAGAAAAATGGGATTGGAGCCCTTGAAATCACACAGTTGACTTTTTTAAGGCACAGATGACCAATTACTTCATTTGCAAGCAACTGAAGAAATGCTTGACTTACACAAGGAATTTTCTCACCAAATTTGGTACCAAGGATCCTCTTAACATGTAAAAGACTTTTCCCAAATGAAATGGCCAAAGTTTTGAGGTTTTCATGCTTGAAACTCAACCCTAGTTTAGGACCATTGTGTAGGAGCTTTGCCCTAGCCTGGATTCCCTGATGATCTTCCAACCTTCTGAGCTCTTGCAAATGAACTTGACCTTGTAAATGCAATGTAGACCCTTCATAGGACTTGTACAAAACCATTGGGCCCCTTGACATGGCTTGTAATGCCTCAAGAACCTCCACAGATGATCATATGCCTAATGCTAGGTCATGATAAATGTTATGCCTCATCTTTCCATGCTAAGATGCTAAGAATATGATATGTTCATGATGAATATGATGTGATATGATGCTTAAAATGAAGAGGGAAAATTTGGGGTGTTACACTTTCTAATCACATGCTTGCAGGAAATATATTTCTTACTCCCGGGAGCGTCTAAATTCCTATGACGGAATCCGGTAAGGGATACCTCGGGATACTTGTGCGTTTCTTTGTCTTAACAGGAGTGCCGGTATTCAAAGCGCAACATGGGGCATGAAAGGTTTTCCCCAGCAAAGCTGCCAGATCATTATTTCCTCAGCACATCATCCAAACAACACCAGAAGTGTTTTCTCCCCATCAGAGTTGCCAGGCATCACTTCTCTAGCACATCTTTCAGAGCAGTACCAGAAGGTGCTCATGTCCCCAGCTGAGCTGTCAGATATTATCATCCTCAGTAGGATCCCCACAGAAATCTCCAGGAAGATCGTTCAGTGATCTTTTTTCTTCCTCGGCCGAGTGCTAGACGGGGAACCATCTCCCCACAGAACTCCAGCCTCCCCAGAAGAGCAAATGTCTGAATTTCCCACACAACAAAGTGATGAAAGCTACCACATCCCCAGCTGGGCTCCTCATTACAAAGATAGGTCTATCAGTGACTTATTTCCCCAAGCAGAGCTATATATCAGATCTACCAATGATCTCGTCCCCAACTGGGATATCCTTTTGAGCAGATCAATCGGAGATCTCCACAGGCAACGGGATCCGAATCCCGGATCGGTATCTTAGCATAATCATAGCATTTGCATCATATTTCCCCTAAAAGCGTAGCATTCCGTTTAATACGGAGCATTACGGCAAAAAATCAAACATATTGCATAATCACAAGTCAAGTTCAAACCCGTCACCTGTACATACCAACATTCCATCAGCAATGTATATAAAGACTCACAGTCCCCGCAGAAAGCCAAAGCATCCCCTTTGCATTCTCAAAATACAGATACATGCTCTTTTTTTGACACTCGTCCGTGTCATCTTTCCCTAGTAAAGTCACCAGAACACTATTTACAAACAGATACTTATACATAACCTGTTTGTCCCGACACTCGTCCGTGTCATCTCATATTTCCTCAGTAGAAAGCCAAAGCGTCCTCTTTGCACTCTCAAACACAAATACATGTTTATATATACTCTTCTCGACACTCGTCCATGTCATCTCATATCATCCCCTGCAGATATATCTATACAATCTCTTGACACTCGTCCGTGTCACCTATCCCCAGCATGGTCGCCTAATCACTTATTGTAAACCCAAACACTTGCTTATAATACACTTCTTTCGACACCCGTCCGTGTCATCTTTTCCTCACAGATCACCAAGATTACCTCTTACACTTACAAGTTCGTAACTTATGTGTTTCTTTTTATGACACCCGTCCGTGTCATACCCTACCCAGCAAGTTGAAAACTCGTCTGTGTCTCACTCATGCTTATTTCTACTCATACAGATACTCGTCTGTATCTTGTATACACACTTTTTTCCCTCAGCAACACTCGTCTGTGTTCTTTGTTAACCAGGTGGTGCTCGTCCGTACCATCATCTCTGAATATGCATCAGCGTTTGTTTCTACCGATACTCGTCCGTATCATAGTCTTAAGGATGCTCGTCTATATTTTTAATCTATACACAGTGTCAAGCACTTATACCTCTTATTTATTGGATGTAAACACTCGTTTGTGTTGACTATTCCCCAGCAAATCCCCAGTGAAATTATTTTTCTTCTATCTGACATTCGTCCTATGTCACGATACTTTCGGCAGCTGTACCCTGCCAGATGATCGTCCTTCACCTTTGGATGATCGTCCCTCATCCTTCTCCCAGCGGAGTCTCCATTATTGGAACCCCTTTGTTATCCGGCATTCGTCCTATGTCGTGATATTCGGCAGTCGTACCCTGCCAGGTGATCGTTCTTCACCTTTTTGATGATCGTCCTTCATCATTTTATCCGGTGGTCGTCCCCATCGTTGATCTTGTTATCTGACATCCGTCCTATGTCATGATAAACCCCAGAGCAGCCGTACCCTGCTAGGTGATCGTTCTTCACCTCTTGATGATCGTCCTTCATCATGCTTATCCGATGGCCGTCCCCATCGTCGACTTTTTTCTATCCGGCATTCGTCCTATGTCGTGATACTCTTGGCAGCCGTACCCTGCCAGGTGATCATCCTTCACCTTGGATGACCGTCCCTCATCCTTATCCCCAACAGAGCAGCCGTCCCCTTCTAGGTGATCGTCCTTCACCTTTGATGACCATCCCTCATCATTTATTTCTTTAAACCGATGGCCGTCCCCGTCGTTGTTTACCCTTACCTTACAAACCTGATGGTCGTCCCCATCATTGATTTTATCTTGATCCCCAGAGAATCTTGTTTCTTTACTTGACGGCCGTCCCCATCACGATCTCTTTATTTCCCCAGCATGTCGGTCGTCCCCGTCATTGCTTTATCCCCAGCAGTCGTCCTCTGCTCGATGGTCGTCCTCCATCGCCCTCATTTTTATAATCATACTATACTTCCTTTTACAATCTATATCCCTTTTCTTCTTCTCCCAGTGAGTGTAAATTTTGGACTGTCTTTGATATTCAACCACAAGTTATCTTGTTTGTCTGTTAAGCCCGTCGCTTACATCCTGCACAGCTAACTCATGTTTGAATAGGGGCAGCTGTAAACACCCCAAATTTTCCCTCACTAAGTTCACACCATGGCTTGTGATCTTTCATATTTGCATTAGTTCAATCATATCATATCATGTGGCATTTTTGCTTCACTGCATGGGTTCAAGTTCATCTGCATCTAGGGTTTGTGATCTGAGCAATCCAAGATCCTTCTAAGCCACTCCAAAGGTCTTCAATCATCTCAAGAGGGTCCATGTATGTTCTATCATCATTTTTTATCCCTCCAAAGATAAAAGAAGTCAAAAATCACAAGAACTGGAAAAACATGGAGACTGAGCCAAGGGTTTAACTACAGATGACCTAAAATTAGAGTTTTGGTTTCAGAGGCCATAACTCCAATTTTTTTGGTCATTCTTGTTTATATTGATCTCAATATGCTATAAGGATCATACATACCAAGTTTGATGAAGAAATTCATTGTGGAAGTCATTTGATCACTGGGTAACTTCCTGAGCAAGTCAGAGCTAAATCAGGGCATCTGAGGCCCCCAACAATGGAACCAAAGGGGTATTTTCATCAAATTGAAGTTATATGATCTTTATTTGATCATTTAAGTGCTTGGAAGTTCACAAAATTGAAGAAAATGGAGCAAAACCAAAAGTTGCCAAAAATGGAAATGACTTGTAATGTAAACTTTCCATTTTGGGAAAGTTTTTCAACCTCCTCTTTCTCAACCAAAAATGCTTCAAATGAAAAATTATTGGTCATGAAAGTTGTAGATTGGATCATTCCCTTTTCAAAAAGTACAGGAACAAGATCTAATTCATTTTGGAACTCAAGTTATGGCTTTCCAAAGTTGGCAAAAATCACATAATTTCAAGTTTCATGCCAAAGAGGGATTTTGCAAAATGGCATGTTCAAGCTTTCTAATGACTTCTAATTGACTTCTAAGCATCATACAAACATTATGTATTGCCTAAAACTCAGAATTGGCCCAAGAATCTCACATTCTCATGACTTGCACATAAAGAAATCTTAAAAGGGCCAAACTTTGTCAAATTTGCAAAACCTCCCATAACATTTCACAAACATGCTGAATTGCCTCAAAGTGATTTCCATGGCCATCCTTGATCCTTGCTGCACCAGACACCCCTTTGTACCAAGCCTGAACCAGCCCATACCTCAAAGTACAACCAACCTTGACTTTTTGCATTTTCACCCATACCAATCAGCATAGCCCACACCAACTCCACAGACCTATCCCAGCATGATATGTGGACTTTATGCAAGCCATAACACACAAGAACCAGGCCTAAATCCTCAGCATTGCCCTAATTCACAAAAATCCTCTCTCTTGCATTTTTCTTCGAAACTCACTCCTCATCCATCAAAACCTCAAAATTCTTTCACCATTCAACTCAGCATCAATCATAGAGCAAAACTCAACCATTAAAATGGCCTGAAACCCACCATACACCAAATACGATTTTCCACCCCCTAAACTGAACTTCAAAAAGAGGTCACATACACTTCAGCAAAGCATCAAAGAAGCTCAAGGGTGATTAGAGGAGAGTGTTTGCATCAAGAAGAAGGCCCAAGCAGCTCCATTGGCAAAGCTTCATCTCAGGTATCTTTTTGAAACATTTTTCCAGAAATCATTTCTTTAGTTATGGGATGATAGAGTTTGCTCTCCTGATCATAATGAACATTTATTTTTGAAGAATGGTTGAGAATTGGTTGTGTATGCGTGTTCTGAAATTTTGTTCTTTTTTATGTTTTTGTTCGAATCATGATCATGATGCAAAATAAATGAATTATGTTGTTGGATTCTTGTTCCATGGGGTTTGGGGATCATTTCTGGAGGTTTGGGGGTTTGTCATGACCTAGGGAGTGATTTGGGAATTTTCAGGGGAGGGGTTGGTCGGAGAAGATGACCGGAGGTCTTCTCCGGCCACCTGAGAGTGATTAAATGATAATTAGGGTTAGGGTTTCATGTTTAAATCTGGGTTCTTAGATGTGTCTTTCCAGCGTGAGATGGAGGGTGGAGATTAGTTCACTTAAGTTTAATCTGGATTATTGAATTAATTAATTAGGATTATTAGAGTTTGAATTTGGGCCGTAGGATAGCGCGCCAGTCAACAGATTCAAACCCAGAATCAATCCTGTCTCTCCATTTTGCATACTTTCCATTTATTTTAATTTTATTTCATTTTTCTCAATTTATTTTGTACGAATTTTTAAAAATAGTAAAAACCATCAAAAAATTCTGAAAATTTTTATCAAACCTTTTATTAATTTTCAGAACCCAAAAATATTTTTATTTTTATTTTTTGCATTAAAAAATCAATTTTTAGACATTTATTTGTTTATTTTAATTAATTAATGAAAATTAATTAATTAAAATATCATTTAGGTTTCTATAAAATCCCAAAAACTTCATATTGCATCTTTAAACATTTATAGACATTGTCATACCATCCACACAAATTTCTTTTTGGTTTTGAAACATTTTGACATTTTTTCTTTGAATTTAGGGTTCAGAAAATCCCATTTTTGAACCCTAACTTCAAGAATTATTTTTTGCCTAACCAAGAATGGTATGAACATGGTTCTTTTTGCATTGATCTTCATTTGAGATTTAGTTTCTAACATATTTTTGTCATGAATTTCTTCTGCCTTTTTTAATTGATTTGCATTTTTCCCCTTTAGGTACCTTAAAACCCTAGAAAACTTAGAAAAATCATAAGTCCCTTAGGGTTAAGAGTTAGGTCTCCTCCTTTGGGGTATGATATCACATGGGTTTAGGGTTCCTTTGAGTGCATTTTCAATTTTTTATCTTTTCATTTGCTTCTGATTTTGAGTTTGGCATCTCATCCTTTCATAAAACCCTATCTTTGCATCTTCATTTGCATTCATCTTGCATATGCTTGCATATAAGAACTTGCCATGACATTTTATGCATCCACATGACATATAAGACATCTTAGGACACATTAGAATCATGTTTGATCATTGCACCATCCATTTGCCATGTTATACATTCATTTCATTTCATGTGCATCCATGAACTTTCATGTTTCCCTTATGCTTCATTTGCATCCTCATCCTTGTATGATCATTCACATCTCTTGACATACATTTGTATCATCTCATAGCATCATTTGCATCATGAATATGCTTCTGGTTTTGGTTTGCATCTTTTCATTTCATTTCATTTCATTTCATTTCCTTTTGCTAACTTTTCAGGTGGTAAGTACTTTGAGAAGTGAATTTGCCTTCACTTCTCATAATCTCTTCTCATCTCTCTTATGCATCCTTGCTGCATTTTGTATTTGTACTATAGTGAGCTTGCTCATTCATGTCCTTTCTTCACTTTCTTTCTTCAAGCAACTTATCTTCTTAAGTGAAGTAAGTTGACTTGCTTCTTTCTGCTTCTCCTCCTTCCATCTTTGCTTCTTCCTTGGTGGTTCTTCTTGAAGATCTCTTGCAAGCCTCATAAACCCTAGGAATACCCAAGCATGTTAACAATTAGGGTTTAATTAGTCCCCCCATTAGTTTTACCTTTGTGTCATCTTTTGTGTCTTCTCTTCTCATCTCATAATCAGGGACTAAACCTTAAAGGTTTTAAGGCTTTGTGATTAAGGTTATGCATGTATCCTTATATTAGGATGGAGTGTATAACTTTAATCCTAAGTGTTAAACCCTTAATGTGTTTAAATCCTTTAATCAACTCATCTAATAATCACTAAGACATCAAGCTTGTAACTTGGGCCTTGCATTAGGGTTCTAATTCTTCCTTAATTGGTTAAGAAGGACTAACCCTAGTGTTAATGGACAAGTCCCCCTCAAGTTGTCTTACAAACCATAAAATTCACTTCTTAACCTTACCATTAACTAAAATCCACTTTAATAAAGGCTTTGTTTTGTCATGAGGTTAATCCCTAATCATGGATTAAGTTGAGGAGCCTTCCTCAACTTAAATGTTCTCATCTATTATCCTTCTATTAGGATGGTGTAATGGGTCCATTAAATCCTTGATTATGGCTTAAACTCATTACTCAACACTAAACAAAAACATCAAAAAAAAGCACCTAAATAAATGCAAGTAGGTTAATGATCTTAATTCTACACCATGGTGATTAAGTGTGAGGTGTTTACTCCATACTTAAGGTATTCTCATTACCCCTAATCAGAGGGAAGATGTGATGAGTTTACTAATCCCTGGTTTAGGCTTAAGCTCATTTTCTTATGACAAACTCCAAAAGCAATAAAAGATTGAAATCTCCAAAAACAAACAATAATCGTCTCCTCCAGGATTCTTTTCTCATCTCATTCACTCACAAACGAGAACTCGCTTCTTCCGTCTAATGCAAGACAGTTTGCACCTGAGCCAGACAGGTCATACACTTGAGCATAGGCAAGCAGGCAGTTCATCAGTCAATTTATCTTTCAGTCTCTTTGAGTCGAACTACGGTGTTCTGACTTCCTCATTGCACGAGAGGATACGTAGGCATAACTTGACTATTATCGAACAAAAGTCTCTGTGTCTTCCCCCCTCTTTCAGCATTCTCTTTTAAGCCTCATTTCCTGAGCAATTTACACCTTCTCCTTTTGCACTGACACTTGTATATTCTTTTCCAGATTTTGCACACAGATAGCACATACACTACCCCTTTAAACACAATCTTCTAAGCGTGGATCCCGTCGAGTACGACGGACAATCTGGGTGCTAATGCCTTCCCAGGTTGTAACCAACCCCCTTTCTCAGTTTCTCTGGTTCGCAACCGTCTTATCCATCTTTTCTTAGGTTTATGCAGCATTACCTTTCCTTCGGGATGAAAATGCCTAGCTGGCGACTCTTTTCAGTTCATCTTCATTCTCTCTTTCGCCGATCGTTCGCGTCTGTACCCCTTCTGATTGTGTGTCATTTGGCGGGAGCGACATTAGCCTTCTTAATGTCTTATCATTTGACGATGCCCCAGGTGGGTATGTCTGAGTTTCCAAGAAGCATTTGATGTCATGGTACCAAGGCTTGTTATCAGTGACAGTGTCCACATAGAATACATATACCGGTCTGTCCAGTCTGGATACCAAAATCCGAGGTACATAATTAGCAGCTTGTACTTTGATCATGGATGAAATGGTAGCCAAAGCGTCTGCAAAATGATTCTCATCTCAAGGGATGTATTCAAGCTTGACTGTTGTGAAGAAGGTCAATAATTTCCTCGTATAGTCACGGTAGGGAATCAGATGCTCCTGATGAGTGTACCACTTGACGTTCATCTGGTTGATTACCAAAGCTGAATCTCCGAATACATTCAAGGTTTTGATCCCGAGGTCAATGGCTTCCTCAAGACCCATGATATAAGCTTTGTATTCTGCTTCATTGTTAGTGCAGGAAA
Organism: Lathyrus aphaca; assembly: GCA_963966055.1. Lineage (NCBI taxonomy): Eukaryota > Viridiplantae > Streptophyta > Magnoliopsida > Fabales > Fabaceae > Lathyrus > Lathyrus aphaca. The sequence continues at coordinate 510,018,756 of OZ014524.1, read as the reverse complement.
ATGTGAGTTTGTTGAGAAAGGCATATGGACTCCTTTAGGTGTGATAAGTACTGCTCCAACCCCACAATCGTTGCAATTAACTGCCTCGTCAAACATCATAGTCCATGCTTCTTCTGGGTCAGGCCCTTCAGTGTGAATAGACTCTTCACAATCTTTTGTTTTTAAGAACATGATGTCTTCATCAGGGAAGTCAAATCTCATAGGCTGGTAATCATCAATGGGCTTCTCGGCCAGATAGTCAGGCAATACACTGCCCTTGATTGCTTTCTAAGAGGTGTACTGAATGTCATACTCTGTTAGAATCATTTTCCATCTTGCAACCCTTCCGGTAAGTGTTGGCTTCTCAAATATGTACTTGACTGGATCCATCTTTGAGATCAATAAGGTAGTATGAGTCAACATATATTGTCTTAGTCGGCGAGCAGCCCACGCTAAAGCATAACAAGTTTTCTCGAGCAGTGAATAATGTTGTTCACAATCGGTAAACTTTTTGCTTAGGTAGTATATTGCATACTCTTTTCGACCAGACTCGTCATGCTGGCCCAACACACACCCCATTGACTCTTCTAAAACCGTCAGGTACATGATTAGAGGTCTTAAAAGTATAACAAGTTAATGCAAGGAAACCTTTCTTAGGACCGCGTAGGACAGGTGAGACCAATTCAGTTCACATGGGCAGAGGTATGCCTCAATACATGCCAAGATGAGTAGTTGCTGTCACCATTCCAGCTCCAGCACCTCAACAACAGTATCCTCCACAACCACAACACTTTCCACCGCAATAACAATTTCCTGAACAGAGATCTTACAACAATAACAATCAGCAACAACGTCCGTTTCAACCGAGGAATTCACAAATCAACAGGGTTATCAATCCCATTCCGATGCCCTATGCTGCCTTACTTCCACAGTTATTAAAGCTCAATCTGATCAAATTAAGGACTCTGGCCCCACCAAATCCCCATAACCTTCCAAGAAACTATGATGTTAATGCTCGATGTGCCTTCCACTCCAATGCACCTGGCCATACAACAGAAAAGTGCATAGCTTTACACATGAAGGTTCAAGATTTGGTTGATTCTAAGGTAGTCAACTTTGCACCCCCTCCAAGTGTTACCAAGAATCCTATGCCTAGCCATGTTGGGCCTAGGATAAATGCCATTGAGGAGGGTCAACCATTAAGCCTAATTGACAGTGTTGCAAGCATTCAAACACCTCTGGCCGAGGTTAAAGCCCAACTTTTAAAGTGCCAAGTGTTCCCGGGTTGTGAGGCCCATTGCGAAGCTTGTAAGACTTCTGTCAACGGTTGTGCAAATTTGAAGACTGGTATCAACCATCTTATCAAAGAAGGCATTTTACATATCACTTCAACAGTTCTAGCTCCTACAACATCAACAACCATTCCTCCTATAACACCATCATATGTCATTCCATCAGATATGACAAGTATCACTCCTACAACTTCAACAACAATCATTCCAACGGATTCTTCTACAACATCAACAACCATCCCTTCTTCAACTTCAACAAATATCAGTTCAACACATCCTTCTACAATAATAACAACCATCAATGAAGACATTTCCACAGTTACCATTTACTATGATCCGGCAACAATCCACGTTCCATATTCTTTCAACAACTCACATCAACATCTCTATCAACATCAGCAACCTTCATCACCAGAACCATCTTTGGTCAGACCCCCTGTCACAATTTATTATGAACCTCATACTGTCTCAACTCCTTCTTCCGCAGCAATCAGTCCAGTTACTATCACGGTACCAAGACCAGTTCCATATGACAGCAGCAGTGTCATGCCTTGGCACTATGGCTCAGATTTATATTGCAACGGAAAGAAAGTCACTCTTGACACTTCTACACCATATATTGATAATGTGGGGGAGGCAGAGGCTTCACTCAAAGCGGACGTCTCTTTGCCTCATAATTCCAAAGAACTAATGCTGAAGCAGAAGCTGCTGCCAAGGCTAAGGGCAAGAGTGTGGTGCCTGAAGAACCTATTACCAAGGAAGCTCAGAAGACATCCTTTGACCAGGATATAGACGAGTTCATGAGAATAATCAAGAAGAGTGACTATAAGGTTGTGGACTAGCTCCACCAGACACCTTCCAAAATCTCTATTCTATCACTGCTAATGTGTTCCGAAGCTCACAGGAATGCACTTCTCAAAGTCCTGCACGCAGCTTACGTGCCAGAAGAGATTACAGTTAATCAGCTAGAAACGGTGGTTTCAAATGTCAATACTAGCTATGGGCTAGGTTTTACTGATGCTGATCTAACTACGGAGGGTCGTAACCATAATAAGGCTTTACATATAACCTTGGAGTGTAAAGGTGCTGATCTTTCTCATGTCTTGGTTGACACTGGATCCTCACTCAATGTTCTTCCAAAGAAAGCCTTGGTCAAGATGGAATATGATGGTCCCGCACTGCGTCCAAGTAACCTGGTGGTGAGAGCCTTTGACGGTTCTAAAAGATCGGTTCTTAGGGAAATTGAGCTGCCTGTGGTGATTGGCCCACAAATCTTCAAAACTATCTTCTACGTGATAGACATTCAGCCTGCCTATAGTTGTTTGTTGGGTCGGCCTTGGATTCATGCCGCTGGCGCTGTAACGTCGACCCTTCACCAGAAGTTAAAATACGAATGGGAGGGCCAAGTTATCACAATCTGTGGGGAAGAGGATATCTTCGTCAGTCATCTAGCTACTTACAAGTATATTGAGATGGATGAAGAGATCCATGAGACAATGAGCCAAGGGTTTGAGGCCTTCAATGTCAATGAAGCAACAACTGAAGTGTCTGGTACTTCGATTTCCTCTTATAAGCAAGCTCGGAAGGTTGTTGAAGACGGAAATGCCCAGGGCTGGGGCAAGCTGCTACAAGTTCAGGTCAAGGAAGACAAGTTCGGGTTGGGTTACAAACCATCCCGACAGGTCCAAGAGGAGGCTGCTGAAGCTCCCAAGTTTATCATTGGGGGAATGCTAACCCCGAATGCAATTAACAATGTGGAAGACGAGGCTAAAAGCGACTTCAACCTGGAAAGCTGGATTCGTCCAAGGGTCCCAGGCCAGCAAGTCCTCAACTGGTCTTCCCAGGAAATTATAAGGATTACTTCTGCAGAGTAATTATTATTTCCTGTTTAAGCATGCATCAAGTCCTGTATCTTGCCCAAGGTGTCAGGTCTCATTTTTTATAGGGCCATATATGTATTTTGCGCAAATGAATGATTAATTAACAAATGGACATCTTTTGCAAACGATCTTTTCGCTCACTGTTTTTCATTTTTGTTATTTTCGCACAAAACAATAAATGGCAATGTTTTTCAATAATAACTCCATTCACACTTTTTCTAAACAAGATAAAATCAATCACTAAAATGAACAAATCTCAACCCTTGCAGAGAGAATCCTCCAGATTGCACCGACAACGACACTGCTATGACCTCGTATGACTTCGACAATCCGATTAATCAAGCAGATGAAGGGGTTGATGAAGACTATGATTTGCCTGAAGAGTTGGCCAGGTTGTTGAGACAAGAGGAAAAAGTGATTGCTCCTCATCAGGAGGAGGTTGAAACTATCAATCTTGGTAATATAGCCTCCTCTTAGGCTTAAATTCAAGGATCCTCAAAGGCTTCCTAAAAGCATAGAAATAGATCCTTAGAATCAAACACCTACAATAGTCTCCCTCTCCCCGATAGATGACCAATATAGCCTCCTCTTAGGCTCTAAGAAATTGAACCTCCCCAGACAAAGGAAAGTATGATGACCTTAACTTTTACAAAAAACACAGATAAAACACTTTTCATGAAGAGTCAGTCTCCCATTAATTTTCATCCTTCTATCCTGGGCTTCATTCAGGATACAAATAAGTCAAGAGTCAATCTCTCACAAATAAGCTTCACACATGGGCTTCCAAATCAGGACACAGATAAACTTCCCCATAGTGTCAGTTTTCTTTGTTTAGCTTCAACTTTAGGCTTCAATCAAGGCACATATAAATAACCTCTCTCCTCTTTACCCTTAGGAACATGAAACCCATATTTTGGGCTTGTTTATTCAATATCTTTAAACCCTTAGTAATTAATGTTTATATTTCAGTTTGTACCATATTATTCACTAGCCTTAGCTTTATAAAGAAATAATAAATTACAATAGGTTAACATTGGTCTCTGTGGGTTCAATAATCTTTTATATTACTTTGACACTTCAGTGCACTTGCGGACGCATCATTAGAATTCATAAAAACTTATGGAAAGAGACCACATACCCCAACATACTTCCACCATAATCAAGAAGAGCACGAGAGAGGCATAAGGAGAAGAAGGAACAAAGATGATGATAAGAAGAGAAAAGATACAACAAATGTGGTAAATTTGGCCACAACAAATCCTCATGCCCAACTTCCCAAAGACAACCTGCATAATCCCAAGCACAACAAACACAACCTAAACAATCCTAAGCACAACCAACCCAATCAACATAAGTCTAAACATAACCAAATTAATCCACACAATCCCAAACTCAACCAACTCAAAGACTTCAAACTAGAAAAAGAGGGAGAAAGTTAAGATGATTTTGATAGTATATATTTTCAGAATCATAACTCAAACATAATTTAAAAGACTATATAATGTTGTTACCACTAACGAATTATTTTATGTTTCAATTAAGGAACTTAGAAAAAGTTCACTAAGCGATTTTAGACAGGTTAAATGAAAAGATCATTATTTATAAGCTTAAGATCTTATGGACAAATATCAACGTTGATATTTCATATAATCAAAGTTGTACACTTTGTGAACATGTGTATTCAAAACAGATATACCCAATATTGTTCAGAAGTTGTGAACTTTCTGAAAGTAAAGTTAACATGTTTTGATATCATATTGCTCAGAAGTTGTAAGCTGTCTGGAAGTATGAAGTTAGAACTTAAGTGTAACATCCCGATTTTAGTAATTATTTATTTATATTAATTACGTAATTGTGTAATTGTGTGCCTAATTGAATTATTTGACTTGTTTGATCTAACTGACTTATTGGATTTATTTGAATTAATTAATTAAATTAAATTATGTGATTTAATTTAATTTAATTAATTGAATTATTTATTTTATTCGAAATAATTGATATAAGTGAATTAATTGATTTATTTGATTTATTGAAATTAATTGATTTATTAGATTTATTTTATTTAGTGGAATAGAATAGATTTAGTAACTTTAATTAATTGGGCCAAATGAGTGTGTGATTAGTAAGTTAGGGAGTGAGTTAGAAAGCCCAATAAGAGAATAAAATATTTATGAGTAGATTTAAGGGTTTTAAAAAAAGAGATTGAAAGAATAGAAAGATACAAGAGGCTAGGAGAGGAGGAAGAGAAAGAGAAGCTCAATAGCAACTAGAAAGCTCAAGGAAAATTCAAGGTAAGAGTGGGTTTTCATAAAATTATTGGGATTATTAGATAGTGTGTAATGAGTAGAAATGTGGTTAGGATGAAATCCCAATTTTTTTTTATGATTTTATGATTATTAGGTTTAGATGATAATCTTTGATTTTGTGATAATTAATTGGGTTTGAAGTTGGTATATTAGTATACTATTGGGATCCATTTATATTTGAAATAAATAACTTGATATAGATATTTAGATGTACAGTAGCAAAGTAATAGTATCAATTTCATGTGAGGTCCTTATAATTCCCTGTAGCCGGTTTCTTATTGTGGATGTATAATTAATGGTTCACGACGGAACTATCCCACGGCTTGATGCAAATTTTGATAGGTGAATTTTGTTTTATTAATAGTATGAAGAATACTAAAGCCTTATGTCACGGTAATTTTAAGTCTAAATATTGAATTTGTGTGTATGCAAATATTAAGTGATAAAAACAAGGAGTCCTGTATCTACTTAGTAGTGAAGTAACTACATAATATATTTTAGACATTGGTTCAGTGCCATATGCATCAAGAAAACAAGGAAATGAGTTAGCTTTACTACACTGTGTAGTCATCTGAGTGTGTGTGACATGCGATGGAAATGTAGTATTTTGAGAAATAAGAACTTTAGTGAATTAATTAATCATGGTGATAGCTTATTTCTATTTATTGTGTGTAGAGAAATGACAGAGAATTGTCTTTCTAATTACATGACACTTTTGTATATTAGGATAAGTATGTATGTTTTTATATTAGGGGTAAAATTATTCGTTGTTTCTATTATAGCCACACTTTTTAAAATACCACTAGAGTTTAATTAATTGGTGAAAATACAAATATTACCACACCTTTAAACTCTATGACAAGCTTGTTTTCATATCTTGTGTATCATATTTGTAGTAGAAAGTTCTATGACTAGAATAAACGGTAGAAAATATTAGTAAATAGACGACACACTTCTTGGTTGCCAAAGTAAAAGTATGATATATGCTTTTATAAAACATAATAAAGAAAATTTATTAAATTAGAAACTATATTGAGTATTAATATAGTTAGTGAGGATTAATATAGTGGTTGAGTATTAATATAATTATTGAATATTGAATTTTAAATTGTTGATTAAATCGATGATTATTTTAGTGATTATATTGGTGATTAATTTAGTGATTATTTTGGTGATTAACTTTATGATAAATTAATCATTTCATGTTTAATCAGTAATGCATATTTTGTTAATTGTGATTGAATTGTGTTGATACCTCTTGGATTACTCGCTTGTTGTGAGATAATGTCATTGAGATTATATTATAAAATGTGTTGTATACTGTTTAAAAATCATTTGTGTGTGGATGATGCATAAATATGTGCAAGTATGTGTAATTGTGTGGTAATTCAAATGTGACGAATTATTGAAGATATGCATGAATATTAAGATTAAGGAACGGTCTTAATTGCATATGGTTGTTGAACTTGCACATGCATCATTTTGTCAAGAGGCAATGCTTGCTAGTTCCGTGGGAGCTAGTGACTTGTCCCAAACCTAGAGGACGGGTTTGAAAGCTTAGAGAACGGGATTTTGTGAGTTATCGGTCTAGAGGACAGACCCGGTTTAATGTAAAAACCCAAAAAAATGATAACAAGAGATTGGTGCCACATGCATGAGATGCATTTGAGTCTTGCATCGAGTCTCATTGCATTTATGGTTACAATCTTAGATTATGTGGATTGTGTGAATTGTTGGATTGATGAAATTGTGAATTGTGTGTATATACTTGTGAATAGTATGGTTACTTGATTGATAACTTATTGATGAAGTTTTGAAGTGTGAGATTAATTATGTATGCTTGTATGATTCCTACTATATATTATCTTATGATTTTGATAATTATATGAATTCTCACCCTTCTGTTGGAATGATGTTTTATATGACATCACTCAGGTACCGAGGAGTAAAGCTTCTTCTAGCGTGAGGTAGCCATTTGAGTAGCCTATTTTAGTTTCTTATTTATTTTGGGTCGAGTCGTGCTCTAATTATGTAACACTGGGGAATGTTTCGATCCATGTTTTGAGAGATACTTTATGTATTCTACTTTATTTCGCTATTGTTATTTGAATTACATGAAGTATTGGCTTTTATGCCTAAGTGATGATTATGAAATGAGTTGATCATGAGATTTTCATTATGTCTATTATGATTGAAGTATATCCACTGCTATATGCTAATGTGAAAGTATATATAAAAAAAATTATATTTCAAGTGTTATTGAGCATGACAGGTGTTTATATGATGTTTTGAAAAATATGTGACATCCTAATTTGAGATGCATGATTAATTTACTCTGGTTATTTGTATATATTCCATGGGGTTTAGAAGGGTGTTACATTAGTAGCTCAATTGGTAGTGGGAATGGAATGAACATATACTTGAACCCCAGGGTACAGGGTTCGATTCCCATGGAAGGAAAAAACTCTATTAGTGAGGGGAGTAGAGAAGATCGTGAGGTGGCAGTGCAATGGAGTAGAGAAGATCGTGAGGTGGTAGTGCCAGGATTGCCTTGCGAAGGGCCCGGGCTGTTACATTAAGCGCCAGGAGCAGAAATCTTCTTGAAAGTTGTCAAAGTCAAGTCTTCAATTCAAGATGCTATTTAGAAGATATGATCAAATCAAAAGTCATGGACTGTATGAAGATATGGAAAGTAGATTCTGCCATATCAAACTCTAATACTCAAGAAGTTGTGAGCTTCTCCAGAAGTATAGAGTTTTGATTATGATAAAGAAAGAATCAAAGAAAAGAAGTTCTAATGATGTAAGCGATGTTGTATTCTATCAGACTCATAATCAAGCTTTGATTGTTCATCAGATGTTCTATTCAATCAGATTCAGAATCAAGCTTTGGTTATACATCTTATCTCTTTATTTTGATGATAACAATGGAGTATTTGTGTGGGAATAATTTGGTACTCAAATATTTATTATTTTGTAGATTTAACAAATAAGTTCGGATGATTGATAAAGACTATATGAGTTTTACTATGTGTAACATAAGTTGCTTTCGTGCTAAAAAAGCAAGGGTGCTTCTATATATGATCACAATCAGAAAGATCCTAAGATGACTCTATGTTGTTGCTGCAATGCTCTTTTGGATTTTGTTTTGACCGTGATTATGATATTCTACTTCTGAAGCCAGTGAAGCTTCTAAAGTCGTTATCTTTTGAAGACTAAGTGCTGGAGAATTTTGAAGATAAGGTTCTACTGAAAAAAGTTCTAAAGATTATGAAGACTTAAGGTTTATGAAGATTGAGGTTCTGAAGACTAAGTGTTGAAGACTCTGAAGACAAGGTTCTATTGAATGAAGTTCTGAAGACTCTAAGACTTAAGGTTCTGAAGACCAAGGGTTTCAAAGACAAGTGCTGAAGTTTCTGAAGACAAGGTTCTGGTGAACAAGTTCTGAAGACACGAAAGACTTAAGATTCTGAAGACCCAATTATCATCTCTCTATTCATGCTTCAATCATCTCAGAATCAGAAGCCTTATAAGAACAGAAGATAAGGTTACCGTTTACAAGGGAAAGTACACTGTACACAAATGCTTTATTCCAATACCTCTCCACTAACCTGATTTTGTGGAAAAGGGCAGATGTGGTTGTATGAATTTCATTCCTATGTAACGACATTCCTTCAGTAGCCAGCTCATTCAAGAATTACTGATCTGCCCTCTAGTGAATCTATTTTTGGCTATATATGGATGTGATCACTTGAAGAAACATGATGGTCTGTACGTGAATGAATATGCTGCTGAAGCTGCATATTAAGGCCATAACAATGTGACTGTATGATGAAAACATTCAATGAAACAAAAGGGCTGTTGTCCTGTTGCTAGAGTTGTTGTTCAAGGTCCATGATGATAACAAGAGAGCTAGGTTGTTGTCCATGATGAAGCTTTCGTGAGAAACAAGAAAAAGAATTCACACAATACTGAGCTATCATAAAATGTAATATTCATAGTGTGTATGTGTGTATTAGTTCTCTTCTAGTTTACTAATATAAATGTGTTTACCCATCTCATAAAGAAGCACTCAATTGTAAACATTTCCCTTTTACAAACTGTTGTTTGTATTCCCTAAACAACCAGGTTGTTCAGAATCTTTAGGAAGACTAGGACTATGTGTCTTAATGGTTGTTAGTCACAATAGTTGGTTGTGCAGTTCGTCACGACAGGTAGTTGTGCAGGTTGTTAGTCACAACAGTTGTTATGCATGTTTTAGTCACAAGTGGTTGCTTGTGCAGTTAGTCACGATAGTTGGTTGTGCAAGGTTGTTAGTCACGATAGTTGGTTGTGCAAGGTGTTAGTCATAGGTGGTGGTGTACGATTGTAGTTAGTTTGGTTATAGTGGATTAAGTCTTTAGTTTATGGCAAAATCACCTTAGCGGGTGGACTGGATTAACTTGAAGTTTTCAAGTGAACCAGGATATAATGTGTTCTTATATCTTGTTTATTAATTGCTTTACATGTTAATGCTTCCGCGAAAAAGTTTACTAGAGTTAAAAACCCAATCCAAACCTCCATTTCTTGTGTTTTTCTCACACCTTCAACATTAACATCAATATAAACCACAATCACCACTTATTGATCAAAATACACATCAATATTACAAAAATAATAACTAAAAACATTAAGGAAAAAACTAGCATCTTCAACATGTTCTTCATCATCTCCTTTGTGTAGCAGTCATCTCCATAGATCTTTATTATCTTCTTCAGCATGTTGATTTCTGCATCATTTTCATCACATTTTGAACATCTTTTTTTGTGTTTTGATTTCTACTTTCCCTTCACCGTTGCACTCTTTTTCAACCCACTCTAAAAAGTTGCACCCACAGTTTGAACCTTCACTCTATTAATAGATAACAGTTAGCATTATCAAATAAGACATAGCAAACGATAACAATAAACATAGCACAAAGTTTTTGCAGCCCCACAATAGCTTCCCAAAGTTTTGTCCTTTCTTCCTAATTGTTTGTATCCCTGCCTTTGCTCCACAAGCAGACCTTGGTTTGATTTCGCCGTGGGTTGCACTCAAAATGAAAGATTTAGAGTTCGAAATACATGAATTTGAGAAATTTATACCATACAAAGCCATTGTTCGAGAAAGGAGAAGATGAACTCGATTGGACTAGATGGCCATAATTATAGGGATTTGATGAAAAAGAAAGTGATTTTTTTTTCTAATTAGTTAAAGTCATTCAAAATAATTACATCTCAACAACGTTACAACCACATAAGCACCGTTAATGATATCTATGCATTTTTGGAACGAAATCATTAAAAATGACTAACGGTATAAAGATTATATAACTTAAATGACTAACTTATAAAAGAAAGAAAAATTAAAACACCTATCTATTTCAATTAAATATCCTAAAGAACCCTAATGAAAATTTTCCTAAAATTGAATTTATCTTGGGTGAGATATTTCCCTTCCGCTATTGTAACTTCTCCTTTAATTTAAATTGAATTTATAAAAAAAGACATTATAAGTGTTTGTAGATTTCATAAAAAAAAAAGTGTTTGTAGATATGATGTGACTTAGATTATTATTAATTAAAATCTAATTAATGAGATGACAACTCATATATGTTGATATGATGTCTCTCAATTTAATGACTAAAAAATATAAAAGATTATATCTTTTACACTATTTATTTGTTTAGTGTTCTTATGTATATTATATTATTTTAACAATATTTATTCAGTGTTTTAATTTTATTTTAAATCATGTCCACTATTATTTTTAAGTTGATTTTATTGAACAATATTATATTTTTAGTTAACTTTAAATTATGTAAGCTATAGATTCTCAATCTCAAATATCGTATACACTCTTAAATTATTTTTAAATTTAAATATAACAAATGTCTTAGTAAAACTTTTTGCTTTAAATTTAAATAGTTAACGTCACTGATCAAGCAATCAAATAGATTTTATTATTTTCAAATTTTTAACATAAACTTGCAACATCTGATCTTAACTTGTACAGAAGTATGCGTCTGAAGTATTGAGTCTATTGACTACTAAATTGGCTGTGTATGTTCATGTCCATATATAACTTTTATTGCTCTGTCATACATGTGATATCTGATATGCATGTTAAGTAAATGTTTTTAAACTGAAATATTGGCGATAAGTTATTAAGCCAATTTCGGTAGTTAATTATTAATTTGATAATCAATTACGGATATTGTTTTGCTATCGAAACATCCTCCACAAAAATCTAATTCACATGGTTGGAAAGGTATACTGTTCTCTTTATATAATTTATATAGGAGTTTTTTCACTAGTCTATGAGATCCAGTAGTCTAAGAACTCAATTTTGTAGAATGTTAATAAAAGTCCAGAAATCGAATGTTATAATCTCTTGCTTTTCATTCTGAGACTGTCAGTTATTATAGTCCAAAAGGGTGGTGATCCATGGTGGTACATGACAGTAGAAGAACTCCTCCCAGCTAAATATTGTGATAAAGCAGCAGAATATGAAAAGGGGACTGACACAATGGATGTATGGTTTGATTCAGGTACAATAACTGGCAATTCTTTTGGTGGTGATGCATGTCTTTTCATTAGTTCTGTTTTTTCTTGATAATTCCCTTTTATTTTAAATAATCAATAGTTTTGGGTAAATTTCTTCTTCTGTTTAACACTGAATAGAGGTCTAATAATAACAAATTAATCACAACCCTGGAAGATTTATTGTACACTTGTATAATATATAATAGTCACAACCCTGGAAGATTTATTGTCCACTTGGTATAATATATAATAGTCCTGTGTTTTTGAAACCAATGACACTATAACAGACTGCTATTATTTGATATAATCCTGTGAATGGAACCAAGCAAAGTGAATAACAAGATGTGGGGATATGTGAATGGTGAAAATGATGAGGATGGTTTCATGATTGGTTGTGTTATGCCTATGTTTGGCTATTTGATGACGATACAGTTAATGCTGGTTTCATGGTATGTAAGGCTCCCGGACAGTGTGGTATCAGAGCCTGTACAGAAAGAAGGGGTGCATATGGTATGAATATAATAAAGAGAGTGAGTAAGGGAGAAAACCACCTAAATATGGAAACACCTGAACCAAACACTCAACCTATCACTACCACTTCTTCTTTATCGCTTCCTAAACTCTGTAAAAAGACTAATTCCCATAAAATAGAGAACCTTATTGAGTACTCTCATGTTCCAGAAGATGCTCAAATTGCCGAAACAATACCTCCTCTATTAAGTCCGTACAACATCTTCAAGAGACAACGAAGTGTTACCAGATCTATCCGAAATCTTATCTCTACAAACCGCCCTCAAATGAAAGAATACATCCAGTCATCTAGACTAGACCAATGTAGCCTAAGAGCTACAAACCAGGAGCAGTATGTAGATCTGGAGATTCCTCAATATCTCATAAACCACTGGAAGACTGAAGGATACACAGCCTTACACTTTGGGGCTGTCAGGCTCATCCTTTCCCTTCATGGAAGGAAGAACCAACCCGTCTTTTGCAAAATAGCTCTACTGGACTCCAGCTACCTCCACTATGAAAATGCTGTGATAGGGACTGTTCTAACTACACTTCATGCAGGAAGTGTTGTCCTCACCATTTTTCCAAACTATAACGTAAGTCTTAATGATAATACTTTATCTACAAGACTGAAAGTACAAGTCCAGATCACCGGAACTGACCAAGTTCCAGAAGCTATGTCAGCCACCCTTCATCACCAAATAATATACCGCTTACAAAATCACTCAATAGATCTTCCGATCTCAGGATGCTCTTCTGATTCCCTATTGGTTGTTACCAATAGAGAAGAAGACATACCCTCGATAGTCCAAATTCCCAGAAGAATCACAAGAGAAGAATTGACTCAACTAATTCCCCTTGAATGGATAACCAACTACGAGAGACTTCATGTTGACAGACGACCTATCCAATCCCAAGAGGCTACTTTTAGAAGATCCGTTGACAAGACCGTCAAAACGATTTTCAAGAAGCCAGACGAAGGGTCGAGCTCAATATCTCCAATCTTCCATACAATGATGATCCAACCAGTTCTCAAAGAAGACTGGTGTCCTGTCCATGCTGTTACGGCAGAGGGAAAACCCATCTACACTGACAAAATAGATGGCCACTTCCTCTGGGATGTTGATCCAACAAGATGTGACCCAGATTGTGACTGCTGGATGCACGACAATGATATCGACCGAGATATCATTTTTCCCAAAACAAAGAAAAAAGGAAAGTGCAAACCTCCTCCACCTCCACAAAGGAGATCTGATCCAGACAATGGTCCATGGGTAGGAATCCATGGAAAAAAGAAACCCCTCAACATCTATGAAGAAGGACTTAAGATTCTTCGGAAAGAAGGATTGCTACCACCTGATGATCCGACTCTTATTACATGGTCACCGACAGACCACTGTAAACCACTACATCCTCCAGATGTAGCCCAACCAATTCCTTGTTTTATGTACTCATCCACAAATTCAGAGTACGATCAACAATTTCCTGCTTTGGAAAGAAAGATGGATCCAATCACAGGCCGAACATCCAAGCCTTTCATTCATCCAAGTGAAGTTCAGCCAGATGGGAAGCTTAAACCTTTAACTCAAGCTGAAGAAGTTCTAAACTGGCAATCTGAGAACATGGTTTCTCAAAATGAAATTCTCCAAAACCTTGACAAAAAGGTAGACAAGATTGCTGGGAAAATAGATGAAACAGATGAGTACCTCAAGGTTTTATCCCAAAAAATGCAGAAACACTACAGGAGCTTGAAAGCCCAAGTATCCCAACTAGATCGTGATTTGCGAAAGATGTTAGAAGAGAGGAATTTTGGCCAAACTTTTGACCAAAAGGAAAGAGAGATCAGAAGTCTACAAGGCCAAGTAAAAGAGATAGATGATTTCTTAAGGGCCTCTCATGAAAGAAACACCAAGCCTGTTGAAAACTCTTTCTTAGACCCTCCTACTTTTCCTACATATTTCAAACTACCAGAAAGGCCTTCTCCTTTCTACCCTTCCTATGTTTCATCACCACCAAACCTGGTCAAATACATACCTACAACTTACAGACCGAAATCCACCAAAACTACCACTACCTCAACCTCCAGGAAAAAAGAGAAAGCTGTTTGTTTGAATACCTCATCATCAGAATCCCAAGATATCCCTGAAACACCTCCTCCAAAAATCCAAAAGGAAGAAAAATTTCCTGATCAAGGTTTCCAAGCCTTGGCAATTACTAGAAATTATGAATCTTCCCAAAATAATCACTCTGAATCTTCAACACAAAAGGAAGACGAATCTTCTTCAGATGGTGACAACAACTCTGATCAAGAAACATCCTCTGATGAAACACCGAGATCCTTTTCATCTATACCAGAATCCGAAGACCATCATATCCCAAGACTCTTCATGACAAATATAAAAGAGGAAGAATCCTTTTTTGAAGAGGAATCCCCTGAAGAAACTCTAGTCCCTGAAAGGACTAGACCAAATGGCGGTCCCTGGTTCACTTTTGATGATATACCACCCAGCCGATGGAGAAAGAGACTACTGGAATTTGGAGCTTGGCTTGACACCCAAATGATGAAGACAAGTGCAGATAACTATAAAATCATTGAAGAATTTTGCTGTAGAATGACCGGAACGATGAAAGAATGGTATCATAATCTTGGAGATTTCAAACAAGATGAGTTGCATCGTTTAGAAACTACGGCTAATGTTCTTGGTGTGCTTCACCGTGAATTCATTGGTGACATGGAGATATTTGATAGGAAAAACAGACAAGAATTCTTTGAGATGAAGTGTTGCTCTCTCAAAACAAAGGATCTTGACAAACACTATCATAGGATGGCACAGAGGTATTATGTCCTTAATGGATACAATGATCCTAGTCTAAAGAATACATATGTGTCCTCTCTACCACAAGAACTCCAACCAGAAATTCACAGGATGTTAGCCACAACTCAAAGGGATATTAAAACCATGAGTCTTGGCCAAATCCACCAGGTGACACTAGAAGCACTTGAAAAGCTCTGCAGTTTCCACCATCAATTCTCCGAAGTTATAGAACAAAAGTCCAAATTCACCCAAGCATGTAAGAAGCCCTACCTGGAGATTAAGTGTAAAGACAAAAGATGTAGTTGTGCAACAACAAAGAAACATCATCACAAAAAATACACCAAATCTCCTAGGATATTCAAGGGAAAGAAAAGAAAGAATATGAAGTTCTTTAGGAAAAAACCTTTCCGAGGAAAAGGAAGAAATCAAAGATGCTTTATTTGTGGAAAAAAGGGGCACTTCTCTAAAGAATGTCCTAATAACACTCATAAAGCTGCAAAACTGATTAATTCACTTCAGCCTCTAGAAGGAGACTTAGAATCTTTATATTCTGAACAAAGCTCTGCTGATGAAGAAACAATTTTTGCCCTCCAAGGCTCTTCCTCCGATGAAGCCTCGTTTTCAGAAAATGACGATGACACATATCTCCCTGTTTACTCCTTCAAAGAGATAAGCAGCTCTCTTCCTACTACACCACTTCCTTGTGTTGAAGCCCATATCCTCGCAACAAAGTTTTCCCGTCCGAAAAAGGTCATAGCTTACATGGACACTGGAGCCCAGATCACAATGATGAATCCCAACATTCTCCCTGCAGAATCATGGGTGACGCATGCTGCATACTTTGTAGCAGCAGATGGAAAAGTTTTCAAAACAGATTTAATGACCAAAGACAAAATAGGAATTAAATTCTTCCCAGACTGCATAGTCTGGACCAGAGTCATTGGCAGTAATCTTCCAAACAAAGATATTGTAGTAGGAATGGATGTCTATTCAGCAGCAAGTAGACTTCAAATTCTCCCCACGGGAATTAAATACAAAAGAGAATTCAAAGCTTATTCTGGGATATTGAAACTATACTCACTTTCCAAAATCCCTGCTGGCTATGAAGAAATAAAGTCCAACTTGCTCAAATTATGTGCTGACAACCATGAAGATTTCCGTCACCCAAAACCTCTATGGAAGAATAAAGACTTCTTCGTTCAACTTCCTTTCAAGCTAAATGAAGATGTTAATCCAACCAAGGCCACTCATCCAGGAATGAGTCCATCAGATTACACATTAGCCAGGGAAGAATGCAACCAGCTTCTCAAGCAAGGTCTGATAGAACCTACTAAATCAGAATGGGCTTGCCAAGCATTTTATGTGGAAAAGAGATCTGAAAAGTTGAGAGGAAAGAAGAGGCTAGTAATCGATTACAAACCTCTAAATCATTTTCTCAAAGATGATAAATTTCCCATTCCAAAGGCCTCGTCATTGAATGTTTTCATCAAAGATGCCCAGATCTATTCTAAGTTCGATCTCAAGTCAGGTTTTTGGCAACTAGGCATTGACCCTGAGGATCGTCACAAAACAGCATTCTGCATTCCTAATGCCCAGTACCAATGGACGGTGTTACCATTTGGACTTAAGGTGGCCCCATCTCTCTTTCAAAAAGCCATGACTAGAATTTTTGAACCCATTCTCAATAGTATCCTGATCTATATTGATGATGTGCTATTATTCTCAAAAGATGAAAAAGCCCATAAACAATTATTGGGCCGATTCCTTCAAATAGCCCAACATCATGGAATGATGCTCTCTGAAAAGAAAAGTCAAGTGGGGCAAACAGAGATTGATTTCCTAGGGATGCATTTTTCCCAAGGAAAATATCAACCCCAACCTCATATTGCCCAGGAACTATTAAACTTTCCTGATGAAAATCTCACAATTAAGCAGATCCAACAATTTCTGGGTATAATTAATTATATCCGAGATTTCCTGCCGAAGCTGGCGAGATACACAAGTCCCTTATCCCAAATGCTGAAGAAAAAACCTCCACCATGGGGAGAAAAACAAACTGAAGCAATAAAAGCGTTGAAGAAAATCGCACAAGCTCCACCTGCCCTAAAGATTCCTGGAAATGGCAAGAGAATCCTGCAGACCGATGCCAGTGATCACTATTGGGGAGCAGTTCTGATAGAAGAACTTGATGGAAAAAGATACTATTGTGGTCATGCCAGTGGTCAATTTAAAGAAGCTGAAAAACACTACCACACCACATACAAAGAAGCTCTCGCCGTGAAAATGGGAATCCAAAAGTTTGACTTTCACCTAAGAGGCTACCAGTTTGAAGTACAGATGGATAACTCCTCTTTTCCTAAGATCCTTGAATTCAAGAATAAGATGCCTCCTGATCCTCAAACTCTCAGGCTCAAAGATTGGTTTTCTAGATATGATTTCTCTGTAAAACATATCAAAGGAAATCAAAATGTAATCCCTGATCTACTATCCCGACCTATGAAACCTATCCAGATCATCACAGCCAAACATACTTTTCCTCTGATTCTCATGGTCAAGCCATTACCAGCCCATGCATCCAAAACCAAAAATCTTCCTCCAGGAGTAACAATATCTTTTTCACCGTCCCAGCTCAAGCAGTATGCCAGGAACAATCTCTTCTACTACATGACAAAAATCATAAGGAATAAACTACCTGACCATAGTCCTTATTTCCCAGACACACCTTTTCTCCTACCAATTTTAATAAACCCAAATTTTAAATTCACAAAAAACCATTTATGGTATATCTGGTGTGCCACCTGTTTGTATTTTATGCCTGTTCTCATTCCCACTGAGGTCATGTATCAACACATAATGGATCCCAAGAATCAAAAGTCTTTAATTTGGACTACTCTTGAGTGGTACTCTCCATTACAATGGTGGAGAGATCAATTAAAACCGATCATAGACGAAGTCCAAGCTCGGAGATTATCCCCTGAAGATATTAGCAAACTCAAGTCTGTTTTCTTTCTACACAGGCCTTATATGACAGATCCTGTAACCAAGCTGCTTGATTGTAAGAGTTATGTTCATCTTTGGGAAACTATTAATGAATATCCTCCCAGCCTAAAAATCACAAGGGAATTATTGGAGTATGTTAATTTCATTAATTTGTATGATCCAAAGAACCTTGATGATAGTTCAACCTGCATCAGTCATGAAAAGTTCAGGAGACCAGAAGTAGGAGAAAGCTCGACTCAAGCCACACAACAGAAACCAGATTCTCCGATGGAAGCTGAATTCTCAGAAGGACAAGTGGCAGACGCTAATACAAAATTAGCAGATCACGCTTACATGATGGATGACACCTGGGAGCATGAGTCATCTCAGTATAAAGATTGCTTTTCTGATGAAAATTTATCCGATCAGAACATGTCCCCCTCTCATGAACCCATTTGCAAAGACTAAATGGACAAGTGTCCTTCAAAGACCATAAGCATGTTTGTGAATAGTAATATTTCGTCCTTTTGTGTAATAAGACTACAATAATGTAATCCATAATGGATAAGTGTGTCGGGTGGTTTGAAAAAGGCATTTATATAGTATAAAGAATGCCATGCTTGTAAATAGTGTTGCTTTTGTCTTATTTGTACCTCCTTGGCTATAAAAGGAGGGTCCTTGTAACATATTTTCATCAAGCAATCACAAATAAACTCTCTTGTGTGCTTAAGAACAAACATGTTCTAAAAATCTTTTCTTTCTCTCTCAAAGCTTTAGTTATTATGTTCATATCATAAATCCCCTCAAAGATGCAAGTATGCTCTACACCTGCCTCTAAATGAGGATCTTGTGTATCAGAAAACATCTGACCATTGATCCATACTACGGTCCTTGCTATCATGAAATTTCAGTTTTAATTGTTGGTCTGTGTTATGCCTATGTTTGGCTATTTGATGACGATACAGTTAATGCTGGTTTCATGGTATGTAAGGCTCCCGGACAGTGTGGTATCAGAGCCTGTACAGAAAGAAGGGGTGCATATGGTATGAATATAATAAAGAGAGTGAAAACGATGTATTCATGATTGGTTGTATGCAAACTGTTTATCATATACATGTCATGAATAATTTCAACCACACTCAAATATTTTACTTCAACATGTATAAGAGAATATTAAACAAATCCTTTGCTTCAACATCATATTCATCACCAGAAATATTTACATGTACTATTGAGTTGAAACCAAGCAAAGCTAGATACTACTTGGATGATACTGCAGAAGTCAGGGTCTTACTTCAGGGCCCTGATACTAATTTGACATGTTTTAAGATTTAAGGAACCAATCTGATAAAAAAAAAATTAAGAGATCAATCAGAATCCAAGAATATAGTTAAGGGACCAAAAATGATATTTTGTCCTATAATTTTATTCCTTATTATTATATGAGGTTTGTATTGAAACGGTAAGATTTATATAAGTCATTATATTCATTTTGTAAAGACAACAAGTTAACACACTTGATTAATATTACTAAAGTTATTGCTACTTCTTCAGTGTGACCATGGAAGCCCCATAAAGACTATAGATAATGAACATAATCAGTTCAGTTAATTTCTGTAATTTATCATATTCACGTGTGACAATATGTATTGTCTAGAATTCTATGTATTTTTTTCTTTCTATTTTAGTTTGTTTATTACATTATTTCATCCAATTGGGGGCATTTTCCATGATATAAACTTAAGTCTAACACTAGCTATACGCCAGCCAAGCAATTATTCTGAATCGCAAACTCAGCCTCATCCTTTTTGGTATTGTTTGAATATGTGAAATTTTCTACTTTGGATTTTAGCTGTTGTTACCACAGTCTTAATATTATATCATTTTGGTTTGTCGAATGTTCATGAAAGTCACTGGTGGTTTCTTCAATTGGTTGTTGTTAGGTGGTCTTTTCTTCGGCACAAACTTTATTGGTTGATTGTTCTGTAGTTCTTCATTGGTTTATCAAATATATCTTTTCTAGATCTAATTATGTCACCGGTATATGATTATTGATGAAGGACAAAAGTATTTGGTTCAGAATTGTTGCCAAGACTTTGGTTCCATTATCAAATCAAAAGTCTTTGAGTAACTCATGATTTGAGAAGTCAAGTCCATGCTCTCAATGCATCATTGCAAAGACAAGAATAAGAGAAGTTGGAGATGAAGTAACAATTGCATTTTCTTCTCATCTGTCCCAAGTCAATAATGAAACTGATCACCCAAATGAAGATGGTGTTGACAAATCAGATGAAGACATTAGTAGTGAATTTTGATTTGGATTGTTTGTTTTGTTAACTTGTTTGAAATTTGGAATGTTTTTCTTTATTAATTTGGTTGGACAAGTGATTATTAGTATAACTTTGGTTTTGGATTGTTTGTTTTGTTAACTTCTCTGAAATTTGGAATGTTTTTACTTACTAATTTGGTTGGGCAAGTGATTATTAGTATAACTTTGGTTGTGTTATTTTTATTATTTTAATTCAAGAAGTATTTGTTATTGACTTCATAGTAAATATTTAGTAATTTGGTTGCTTTAAAAATTTAAATGTGATTCGTTTTGAATTATCTTATTCGAATTAGATTTTTATTTTTATATTATTATTACTTTGAAATTTAACATTAATTATAATGTTTTAAAATGAATTATTAATGATTAAATTAATAATTTGAGAAAGAAATTATTTGAGAATTTATATGTAGATTTTAAATTTTCTGCGAAAACATCAATTACTTGCGGTCTTATCTGCGAATTTGAAGTTTTTCCCGCGACACTTTCCTATGGTCTTACCTACTAAAACAATTTCCAATGAAGGTTTTAGTTGGAACACAAAATGGCAGGAAAAACTACAGTAATATGTTACCTGCAGAAATTTGGTCATAATCCTCATGAAACATTTCTAGTAGTACCCCTGTGATTGATGAAATCTCCATATGAGAACTCATCCTAGAAGAGAAATCAGAAGCATAAGTTCATGGATCTAGAAGAGAACTCTTCTATTGTTCATTCAATAAATATTCTTTCACGTATTAATCATCAAATCATTTCTAATATGTACTCTCAAATACCTTGGGATCCAAGTTTCATCTTACTCATGCCGATACTTTCTCTCAACTGTTTCGCATGCAACAATGTTATTTATTTCCTTCCATAACATAGTACACTATAATATGATTCTTTTAATTTGTTGATTCCAGGAATTTGAAATTAAGACCAACATTTTGTTAGCTTGTCAACTTCTTCATACTGGTTATTTTGTTACATGAAGAACCTCTGCTGCTTGCGATATATATTCCCTATATAGTAGCTTAGTGCTAACTAGTATTATGAAACTGTTGACTGAGTTTTCTTTGGAAATAATTGTTCGCATTGGATGTGAGGTATCTTATTTATATACATGAAAATTCTACTTATATATTTTGTAATAGGATAAAAATTTCATCACTAGCTCTGATATCCATCAATGAATTTGGAGATCTTTGTTGATTTTTCCTTAGCTTCCTCTCGCATGGTGATTTTGAGGAGCTGGTTGATATTACTTTTTTTGGAGTCATATGTTCTAGCCAAAAATAGTTACATCACCAAAAATGCTAGCTCCCCTCTTTCTGGACAAGGAGAACTACGTAGTCTGTATTGAGCAATACGTTGGATGATTCAAGAGCAGTATTGAAGCAGTAAGTCTCAAGATGAATGTGTCTTTCTTATCCCTCTGGAGGGAGCCCCTTTTATAGTTGTCTTCCAAGTTTGCATTAAGAGAGGTCATTAAGAGGAGTCCCTTGGCCTTCCACTGTTGCAGAGTCTTGAATATGTAACTCCCCTTCATGATTGTCTGCTTTTAAGGCTAAGTAACATCTGTATTGATGCGCTGTAATCGTTACAATCTTTTGGCATGCTTGGTGAATGTGTGCCAAGTTATGTGAATATGGTATCCGACCTCATATGAGACGGGTTGAGTAAGATAGTTAGTTCAGGCTGTGATGGTTAGTGATGGTTATTGTTCTTACTCTTGTGTTGGTCAAATCTCTTCCGCTCTCATGACTTCGTTCACGCCCTGCCATGTCCGACACTAGAGCCAACTCCTTAAATATATTGGGTATGTACATAAGCTCCCGAGCTCTATTCCCGTTTTACGGGTATAGTACTCGACAGTTCTCTAAACACATGCATATTTAAGTCTTACCGACTTTATGTCTCGGCTTCCACGTGTCAAAATTCCCTTGGAGGGTTGTGTCCTTTCATTTCTCTCTAACATAATGATGAATGTTGGTGGCTACTTACTTAGCCTCTTTGGGTACTGTGCTTTCTTTTAAAGCCTTCTTTTCTTACTTCTTTCTGCATTATTCTCCTTATTTCCTTTTCAGCGAACAAAGAACTTCTCCACTTTTCCAAGACTTCTCTCACTCCCAAGTGAAATCTCTACCATTTTTAACCCTGTTTTTATAGCGTAATTATTTTCTTTAAATATCGCAATAGGTTATAGCATATAGGTTATGAGGGTAGTGGTTAGATCGTTTATATGAATGCCTTAGAAAGAAAAAAGTTGTGGGATGAATGCATGTGGGAGATGGAGAATGCTCTAGGGCCAGAGGAATTTGGGAGAGTTATAAACGAAGCTTATGGTGACATTCTCATGCCTGGAAGTAATTTTTCTTCTGGATCATCTTCCTCGAGTTTCACAAAGGCTCTGATATCGACTATTCACTATCTTTGATCTTGAAGTTATGAACCATAAAAAAAAGTATTGTAGATGACGAAGGGATCGCCGAGTTGCGAGCAAGGAAGCAGATATCTTTTACCGGATCTGAGGATAATGTCCTTTTGGATGCATGCATCTCCGGAGAACCGATTTTCCTTCTTCGTCCCAAAGGTGTTAAAGAAGATTCCTTCTAATTTTATGTTGGAGCTTTAGAAGACTTTAACATCAAAATACCTTTCTCCGATTTTGAGGTGGATGTTCTAAAAACTGCCAACATAACTCCCTCGCAACTTCTCCCCAATAGTTGGGGCTTTATAAAAACTTTTGAGAGGATTTGTGAGGTCTTGAGTATCACTCTTATCATCAGCCTATTCTTTTCTTTCTTTGAAGTAAAGAAAATAGACAAATGCAGCTGGGTGCAAATTAGTGGGATACTCGGTCGTAGCTTCCTCCAACCGTAATATTCAAATTATAAGCATTATAAGAACCGGTTCCTAAGGGTGAGGAGCGGGACAAGATGCCCTCAAGTAGTTTATGTGTTGGACGGGTTTCCCCACTTTCCCCTATACTTGGTTGAGAACCCAAGACCCATCACTGAGTTTAACCCTCATAAGTTGAATTATTTGGAGTCTCTAGAGTTAGAGGTTCTTGGTTCCTTCTATATTATGAAGGTCAAGGAGTTGTTGTCTTTAAATGAAGAGCAACTGCTCGCCTTCTTGGATAATTGTTTGTTCTCTGTTTCCCATACTCGAATTTGCTTAAATTCTTATGTTTGTATATTTTGTTTTGTAGATAAAACGACTCAAATATCAATAGCTAAGAAGAAGAGATTGATGCAAATGGCCCGTGAGGCTCATAGAGGATAAGGGGAAACCATTCCTACAAAGTAGGATCCTGCCGGGTTAGAACTCCGACAACCTAAGCGTGCCAGGGCGGCGAGCTCTAAGGCTACTCCTAGCAGAGATGAGACTCATCTTCCTGTCCCACTAGCTTCAAAAGAGCCTTCTCAAGGTGCTCCTAATTTTTTTAAAATTCTCATGCCCAATGTGGTGTGTCGAACTGATATGGAGATCATCTCACTCTAATGTGCTTCCGGGGAAGGAGCAACATCTGGGAGTTTAAGTTTTGGTCCAATAACTTTGATGGACTCAAGTTTTTAAATGATCATCTCAAAACAACTGAGGATGTCAATAGGGTCACGATGATAGGCTAAGAGAATATTACCCAAAATTTGAGTTCTTATCTAATATGGTGTGTTATGCTTTCCTGATGTCTGTTTGAATCTAGTGTTGACTCTGAGCAAGCGGAGTCGAGTTTGTAGAAGGAGGTTACTCAGTTGCAGGAAAAAATTCTCGGCTTGGAGAAGGACTTGGCCGATGAAAAGAAAGCCAATATAACTTTGAAGTCTGAGCATGAGCTGGCTCTTTCAAAACTCAAGAGCTTCTGGATTCGAATAATGAGCTTACTGAGTCTTTGAGGAGGTCTCAGATTCAACTTCTCACTGTTGGTGACGAGGGATTTGACAAGGCTAAAGGGCAAGCTCTCTATCTTTACCTTGAGCTGGATTTTCCGGAGTTGGACTACTTCAAGGTGTTGCAGGATAACCTCCTTATTGATATGGAAGAGCCTGAGAAGGATAACTCAGAAAAGCCCCATTCTCCCGTCCATAATGAGAACGAGAACAAGAACCCAGAAGTTTCTAGAGAAAATAACAACTTGACTGCCATTTGATTTCTCTTTGTTTCTATTGTTAGTCATCCTTTGGATGCACATTTTGAATGTCTTTGTAACATTTTTGCCTTCGGTTCTTTTTAATTTGTAACATACAATTCTCTGGCCCTACTGAGGCTTTATGCTATGTTTGTTGCTTATTTAAAAGTTTTTTAGTTTTCTTAATTTTTCAGGTTGACGAAAATGTCCCCAAAGAGAGGAGATAAGGGAAAGCATACCGCTACAGAGTCCTCGCACCCACAAAAGCGCACAATCCGAAGGCCAAATTCCCACGACATTATTTTCGACAATGAAGAACATGAGAGGAGGTATGACATGCCTGTGAAACGCAAAATTACTCTGATGAGGTATTTGTGTTCTGATACTTTATTGCAACTAGGGTTGTCTGGAGAGGTAGATAAGATGTTTCATACATTAAGAATGTTAGAGTTTATGTAGTATGAGGCGCTGACTTACGAGCATATTGTGAGCTTCTTAGTTTTTGATCGATTATGAATTTTAAAGTGTTTTATGATTGTTCTATGTTAAGGCATATGTTTTTATCACTTTGGTTCTCTTGATCTTCATTGTTTATGAATTTGCTGAAAAATACGCATAATGAATCGATTCATTATGGCTTGAATCGATTCATGTTGTAGTATGGATTCTGGTTTTCATTGTTTATGCATTTGTTGAAAAATACGCATAATGAATCGATTCATTATGACTTGAATCGATTCATGTTGTAGTGTGAATTCTGGTTTTCGCAAAATGAATCGATTCATCTTGTGATGTATCGATTCATACAGTTTAATCAATTCTGTTTTTCTAAAAATCAATCAGTATGAATCGATTCATGCTCACTTGGATCGATTCATTCTTCTGTTATTTGCCTAACAGTTTCTGCAATATATATGTGTTTGTTTTTCATTTTAACTGAGATCACAGATTACAGAAATTGGGCATACGAATTTTCAGTAGTGATTGAACATTGAAGAACACATCAAGATAGGGTTTGTGGTGTGTTGGAACTTCAATTTGTTGAGCAAGCTTGAAATCTAGAATCAAGACATCTTCATCATCTTCTCAAAGATCTTATTCAAGAACATCAACAAGAGTGTTTGCTGTCCTGTGAATTGAAGACTTTAGAGACAACGTTCAGTGGTACGATCGTAGATCTAGCTGAGTTGAAGATTGATAGAAGATTTCAAGGGAAAAACCAGCTGGGTTTTCCTTCAAGAACGGACGTGTTCTTGAGGGTTTTGTGAGTCAAGTTTACAAGTCAGATTCAGCCGCAGCGAGAGTTTTAGGAATCGGTGGATTTCGCAAATAGGTCGTGGAACCGGTGGATTGATTGTGAAGCTTGCAGGAAATCTCGATTGGGCTCAAATCGAGTGGAGGTTGATACAATAGGAAATTCTAGGAGTTTAGAATTCTGGATTTTGTATTCGAACCTTGTAATCAACGGATTCAGCAACTTTGATATAAGAATTCTCAATTTCGATTTGAAATTGAGAGGGAGACGTACCCACACGCGAGGACGACCGTGGGGAACTTCCTTACCAAATCTCGGCGTATTGTTTCTTCTCTCTATCTTTACTTTAGTATTAAATTTGTTTTTCGATTCATTGGAAATTGATTTAGTGATAGGTGCATTCAACTGTTTTCATATCGTGTGGTTTATTCTTTATCATAGCAATCGTTAAATCCAGCACGTTATCGCTTGTCTGGTCTTCTAGTGGCCGGTTCAGAATAGACGCTTATTCTATTCGGGACCTTTGCTTCCATAATACTTTGAAAACTCTGAAAAAGTTTTAAATCCGTGAAAACAAGGGTGTGATCCATTCACCCCCCTCTAGATCACTCGCCACAGCGTCTAACAAGTGGTATCAGAGCACCGGTTTGCTGGTGCTTTGTGGCTGCCTGTAACGTTATGGATTCTGAACCAAAGGGGGCGTACAATAGAGCTCCTGTTTTCAACGGTGAAAATTATGGCTATTGGAAAGACTGCATGCGAGTACATATAAATTCTGTTGATAGGCGCGTATGGGCTGCCATTCAAAATGGTCCTTTTCAAATTACCATGATGAATGAGGCAGGAGCCATAGTACCTAAACCGGAAGACGATTGGGATGAAAAAGATGAGAAAAAGTGGTCAAGTGATTGGAGAGCTCGAAATATGCTAATTTCAGCACTTAGTGCAGATGAGTATTATCGAGTTTCCCATTGCTCGACAGCTAAAGAAATGTGGGATGCTTTAGAAATTGCTCATGAGGGTACAACTGAAGTAAAACAGTCCCGCATTAACACACTTAATCAAGAATTCGAACTCTTTCGCATGAAACAAGGAGAATCAATTCTCGACATGCAAAAGAGATTTGTTCATCTTATTAATCATTTGAATGCACTTGGAAAACCGGTTTCCAATGATATTGCTACTAATAAAATTCTGAGATGTCTTAGCAGGGAATGGCAACCTAAAGTGACAGCTATCAAGGAAGCCAATGATCTAACAACACTCACAATGACTACCTTGTTTGGAAAGCTGGAGGAACATCAACAAGAACTAGAAAGTCTAGAAAAGTTTGAAAACAAAAGTAAAAAGGGAAAAGAGAAGAACAAAGACAAAGAGGGTGAGAAGAGGCCTATAGCTCTTATGGCTTCAAACTCAAAGTCCTCACAAAAAGAGCTAAGCAACAATGAGTCAAGTAGTGATGAAGACTCCGGTGACGAAGAAATGGGACTTTTTGTTAGGAGATATAATAGATTCATTCGAAAGAATGGAATAAGGCATTCCGACAAAAATCTCATAAACTTTAGAAGACAATCTATGGATACAAAACAAGAAGAGGTTAATAAGAATAGAGAAAGAGGGTCTTGTTTTAATTGTGGCAAGTCCGGTCATTATAAAATGGATTGCCCTTTAAAGAAAAAGGATAAAGGAAAAGCTCCTCCAAGAAGGTATAATAATAAGCAAAGAATAGCTTACATTGCTTGGGAAAGTGATAGTGATTCATCAAGTACACAATGCACAAGTGATAGCAATGAAACCACAAATTTGTGTCTTATGGCTCACACCAAAAATCAGTCCCATCACAAGAAGAAAAGTGATGATAAAAAGGTAAAACAAGCTTATTATAACAACTTTTCTTCCTTATCTTTTTCTGAATTAAAAGTAGCTTTTGAAAATCTGCATAATGAAGCTAAAGAAGCATTTAAAAGGTTAGCTTCCGATAAAAGAATTTTTTCTTACTTGGAAGGTAAAGTACAATATGCTGAAAAAGATTTAGAATGCTTAAAAGCTAGTATTGCAGAAAATTCAAAAGCTATTGATATTGATGGTTGTAGTAAAATTAGACATTGTGAAAGGTGCCACATTTGGCAACAAGAGGTCATCTCTCTTAAAGCCAAGTTGGAGAAAGCCTTGCAACCTAAGATTACTTATGCCGTTGATACTAGATTGTTCAAAAAGTCATTAAATCCTCCTTATGCAAAATATTCTTTTGTTCCAAAGGATTTAAAGACTAATAGTAAACATTATCATTATCGTAGTGTTTGTCACTATTGTTGTCGTACTGGCCATACCATTGAGAAATGCAAGTTTAGAAGATTTCTTGTTCCTAAAGGCATTTACCAATGGAAGCCTAAAGGCAACCATGTTATTACTTACCCACTTGGACCCAATAAAAATTGGGTACCTACTTCTCTCTTTTGATATTGTAGGATGAGTGTCTTGCATCCATGGAAGGAAGGTGGTTTCTGGACAGCAGATGTTCAAGGCACATGACGGGTGACATATCACTTTTTATTGACTTCAAAGCAAAGAAAAAGGGATATGTTACTTATGGAGACAATAACAAAGGAGCAATACTTGGTAAAGGTAGTGTAGGTAATCCCTCTACCACTACTATTTCTGATGTACATCTTGTAGAGGGACTTAAACACAATTTGTTAAGTATAAGTCAATTATGCGACAAAGGTTATAAAGTGTCTTTCACAAAAACATGTTGCAAAATTGAACATACCGAACAAAATGTTGTGTTTAAGGGTGTTAGAGTAAACAATATATATATGCTTGATCTTTTGAGTGTATACTTAACTAGCACTAAATGTCTAGTTGCCTTAAATGATGATTCATGGCTATGGCATAGACGCTTAGCGCATGTTAATTTCGATTTGCTTAACAAGGTTATATCCAAGGATCTAGTGATAGGTCTTCCAAAAATAAAGTTTTCAAAAGACCACCTATGTGATGCTTGCCAAATGGGAAAACAAACAAGGGTCTCTTTCATATCTAAAAGTATAATTTCAACTTCAAGACCCCTTGAGCTTCTCCATATGGATCTCTTTGGACCATCTAGGACAAAGAGCTTAAGTGGAAACTATTACGGTTTCGTTATAGTAGATGACTACTCTAGATTTACTTGGACTATATTTCTTCAAAGCAAAGATGAAACATATTCTGCTTTCAAAAGTTTTGCAAAGCTGTCCCAAAATAAAATGAATTCTAAAATAGTTACAATCCGAAGCGATCATGGAGGTGAATTTCAAAACCACCTCTTTGATAAATTTTGTGACAAGTATGGCATTGAGCATAACTTTTCAGCTCCTCGAACTCCACAAAAAAACGGTGTTGTGGAACGGAAAAATCGAGTTTTAGAGGAATTGGCAAGAACAATGCTCAATGAGGGTGGCTTACCAAAATACTTTTGGGCCGATGCAATAAGTACGGCTTGTTATGTTCTCAATAGGATTCTAATTCGTCCTATTTTGAATAAAACTCCTTATGAAATCCTAAAAGGTAGAAAGCCCAACTTGTCTCATCTTCATGTGTTCGGTTGTAAATGTTTTGTCTTGAATAACGGTAAGGAAAATCTTGGGAAGTTTGATGCCAAAGCTGATGAAGGCATTTTTCTTGGTTACTCTCAATCAAGCAAAGCATATAGAGTTTATAATAGGCGTTTACTTTCTGTCGAAGAATCTGTCCATGTTTCTTTTGATGAGTCTTACCCAAAAATTGTCGGAAAAGGTATCTCTTTTAATGATGCAAGTGTATCTACACAAGACATACTCAAAGAAGCTAGTTCGGAAATTGATCAATCCGAAGCGGTTGCTATTGAGAAGGAGGAAGATACATGTATTGAAAAAGATAAAGAGGAAGGAACATCCGAAGTAAAGGATCTTCCACTAGCTTGGAAATCCTCTAAAGACCATCCCATAGACAATATATTGGGAGACATTTCAAAAGGAGTCTTGACTCGTTCTAAGATAAGTAATTTTTGTTCTCACTTCGCTTTTGTATCACAAGTGGAACCTAAAAACGCCAAAGAGGCCTTGGTTGATGAATTTTGGCTAATGGCCATGCAAGAAGAGCTAAATCAATTTAAAAGAAATGACGTTTGGGAACTTGTCCCTCGTCCGCGAGATCATCACATCATAGGCACCAAATGGGTTTTTAGGAATAAACTACATGAAAGCGGGGTGATAACTAGAAATAAGGCACGCTTGGTAGCACAAGGGTATAACCAAGAGGAGGGCATAGATTATGAGGAGACTTATGCTCCTGTTGCTCGCCTTGAAGCTATACGTCTTTTGCTTGCCTATGCGTGTTCCATGAATTTTAAGCTTTACCAAATGGATGTAAAGAGTGCGTTTTTAAATGGTGTTATAAATGAAGAGGTATATGTTTCACAACCTCCTGGTTTTGAAAATTCTGAATATCTAGATCATGTCTACAAGTTAAAACGTGCTTTATATGGTCTTAAGCAAGCACCTCGTGTGTGGTATGAAAGACTTAGTAAATTTTTACTTGATCATGGATATTCTAGAGGTAAAGTGGATAATACACTCTTCATTAAACACAAAGGAAAACACATTCTTTTAGTTCAAGTTTATGTAGACGATATCATATTTGGTTCAACTAACATACACTTGGTCGAGGAATTTTCTAATGTTATGCAGGGTGAGTTTGAGATGAGTCTCATGGGGGAGTTGAATTATTTCTTAGGCCTCCAAATAAAGCAACTTGATGAAGGTACAACAGTATGTCAAACAAAATATTGTAGAGAGCTGCTCAAACGGTTTGGAATGAATGATTCTAAATCAATTGACACTCCTATGCCTACCAATGGAAACTTGGATAAAGATGAACATGGTAAGTGTGTTGATGTCAAGAGGTATAGAGGTATGATCGGATCTCTTTTGTATCTTACTGCGTCTAGACCAGACATCATGTTCAGTGTGTGTATGTGTGCAAGATATCAATCAAATCCTAAGGAATCTCACTTAAAATCAGTCAAGCGTATATTTAGGTATCTCAATGGAACACCTAAATATGGGCTCTGGTATTCCAAAGGAAGTGATTGTAGCTTAGTAGGTTATTCTGATTCTGATTTTGCTGGCTGCAAATCAGATAGGAAAAGCACTAGTGGCACTTGTCATCTGTTTTCAAATTCTTTGATAAGTTGGCATAGTAAAAAGCAAGTATTCGTAGCTTTGTCTACTGCAGAAGCTGAGTATGTCGTAGCCGGTAGCTGTTGTGCTCAAATTCTGTGGCTAAGACAACAATTACAAGACTTTGATATTGAACTTAAACGTATTCCAATTAAGTGTGACAACACTAGTGCCATTAACCTCACTAAGAATCCTGTTTTACACTCGCGCACCAAACATATTGAGATTCGACATCACTTTCTTCGCGATCATGTTGAAAAAGGGGATGTCATTTTTGAGCATGTTGATTCTAAAAATCAGCTTGCTGACATTTTCACTAAACCTTTGGCAACTGAACTGTTCTTCAACATTCGTCGCGAGTTAGGAATTCTTGATCTCTCCGCTTTGGTGTCTTAAGCTTGATTGACATTACTTCTATTTATCTCATCATATTTGCAAAGTTTTGATTGTAGCCTATAGTGCCGTATGAGAATACTACGATGGAGGTAATATCGTTTCCTCTCCTCTCCTTGATAATGATATATGATCAATGTATGTTTTGATTAATGATCATTGGTTTACATGAATTTCTGTTCATATGAGTGTTTGAACTTGGATTTCTGGTATTCTTAAGTTTGCATACCTTGTTGTATTTATTTAAATGCATAATGAGTGTTTTGCTTCTGCATAAGTGTGTCAATTCTTGAAAAATCACTGAAATGTTCAAAATTTCGCAATATGAATCGATCCCAACATTCATGAATCGATTCATGATTTAATTTTACAGATTTTTTAAAATTCAGTTACAGTATGCATCGATTCATGCTCACTTGAATCGATTCATTCTCATTTACAAAATAAAAATTCGCAATATGAATCGATCCCAACTAGCTTGAATCGATTCATGAATTAATTTTGTCAATTGTTTTTGGACAGTTACAGTATGTATTGATACATACTCTCTTGAATCGATTCATAGCAGTTACCTTTTACAAATTTTCGAATAATGAATCGATACATACATCAATGAATCGATTCATACTGACGAAATTTCAATTTTTCTTTAATGAATCAACACATCAGCATTCCCCATTACATTTGTAACTGTTTCAATACCCTATTATCTCCATTACCTCTCTCATTATCTCATTACATCAGTTACATAATTTGCATCATAAACCTAAAAACCCCTCTTCTTCTCTCAAACCCTAAAAACTTCACAATGCCTCCAAGAGTCATGGTTCCAAGAGAAAGAAGCAAGAGAAAAGGAAAGGAACATATTGGGTCTTCTTCTCAAGCTCCTCCTGTTTCAGAAATCCCTCCATCCGGGGCTGCTATCCTTCATCCGGCTGTCATGGAAGAATTTGAAACTTCCTTCAAATCAAGGTTAGTTATGAAACCTCATATGTTTGATCCTAGTGATGCTCGTACTCTAGGATTAGAAGAAGTTGCTGATTTGGTTGATGCACAAAACTTTGGTTTCTTTTTATATGTTAAAGATGAGTATCATGAGGATTTTATACGTGCTTTCTATGCTGGTGTGAGAACTGCAAGAGGATATATGTTTAAATGCTTGATTGGAACAAGAACATATCGTTTTGAAGCTGCTGACTGGGCTACTGTGTTCGGTATGCCATCTGAGTTGGATGATTTACAGATGTGGCATGACCAGAATTTCGAAACTGTAAATTGAAGGCATTCTGTGCATCCATTTCTAAGTTAGATAGACCCCTTGCTGATGATGAGCAACTAACTTCAGGGATGATCAAAAGTGTACCACGGATCCTGCATTGGATTCTTTCGCACATATTGCGTCCAAGGTCCGGTGGTCATTCTCGTCTGGACAAGCCGGATATTCATTTGCTATACATTTTGCAGAAAAAGATTCCATTAAATTGGGCAAATTACTTTGTCAAACGCATCTTCCTGACACGAAACAGCTCCAAGAACATAACTCTTGCCTATGCTTCTCAAATCATGAGGATTCTAAAGTTTTGGAATGTTACTTTTCCTCCTGTGCCTCTTATATCAGTCTCAAGTGTGCAGGAATTCAACAATGCTACACTTTCTCATATGGGGTATCGATGGGACATCGAGCATCGGTGTTACTACTTCTTTGAACGTAGCACACGTACTCGCATTTACAACTTTGATAACCCGGATGAACACATATATGTCGAAGAAATCAGAGATGAAGATATGGAAGAAGCTGATATTCCTGCTCCCGATGCACCGGCAAACACCGGTTGGGGTGAGTGGATACCACAAAGGTGGTCTCCCACTAATTATGATCCTGCTCCCTCGACGGCTGCACCGACTTCCTCCACTGCTGCTCCAGCTTATCTCACCGACATGTTTGCACAGATGGAAGTGGCAAACAATGCCCGGCATGAGGAAGCTCGTTCTTGGCATGTCCAGCAATCTGAATGGCATAAGGAGCATCGTGAGTGGCACGATGACCATACTCGTATGTACCATAACCAATATTCTTGGCATACTGAGCTAGTTAAGTGGCATCAAGTGTTTTATAATGAGATGTCAGGCTTTATGGATGACTGCCGTTCGCACCCGGGCATTATGGAAAGGTTTCAAAGTACCGAAGTCCAGAGGCGTTTTCGGCGTTATGCGTTTATGGGGCAGAATCCAGATGAGATGGAAAGAAAGCCAATATAACTTTGAAGTCTGAGCATGAGCTGGCTCTTTCAAAACTCAAGAGCTTCTGGATTCGAATAATGAGCTTACTGAGTCTTTGAGGAGGTCTCAGATTCAACTTCTCACTGTTGGTGACGAGGGATTTGACAAGGCTAAAGGGCAAGCTCTCTATCTTTACCTTGAGCTGGATTTTCCGGAGTTGGACTACTTCAAGGTGTTGCAGGATAACCTCCTTATTGATATGGAAGAGCCTGAGAAGGATAACTCAGAAAAGCCCCATTCTCCCGTCCATAATGAGAACGAGAACAAGAACCCAGAAGTTTCTAGAGAAAATAACAACTTGACTGCCATTTGATTTCTCTTTGTTTCTATTGTTAGTCATCCTTTGGATGCACATTTTGAATGTCTTTGTAACATTTTTGCCTTCGGTTCTTTTTAATTTGTAACATACAATTCTCTGGCCCTACTGAGGCTTTATGCTATGTTTGTTGCTTATTTAAAAGTTTTTTAGTTTTCTTAATTTTTCAGGTTGACGAAAATGTCCCCAAAGAGAGGAGATAAGGGAAAGCATACCGCTACAGAGCCCTCGCACCCACAAAAGCGCACAATCCGAAGGCCAAATTCCCACGACATTATTTTCGACAATGAAGAACATGAGAGGAGGTATGACATGCCTGTGAAACGCAAAATTACTCTGATGAGGTATTTGTGTTCTGATACTTTATTGCAACTAGGGTTGTCTGGAGAGGTAGATAAGATGTTTCATACATTAAGAATGTTAGAGTTTATGTAGTATGAGGCGCTGACTTACGAGCATATTGTGAGCTTCTTAGTTTTTGATCGATTATGAATTTTAAAGTGTTTTATGATTGTTCTATGTTAAGGCATATGTTTTTATCACTTTGGTTCTCTTGATCTTCATTGTTTATGAATTTGCTGAAAAATACGCATAATGAATCGATTCATTATGGCTTGAATCGATTCATGTTGTAGTGTGGATTCTGGTTTTCATTGTTTATGCATTTGTTGAAAAATACGCATAATGAATCGATTCATTATGACTTGAATCGATTCATGCTGTAGTGTGAATTCTGGTTTTCGCAAAATGAATCGATTCATCTTGTGATGTATCGATTCATACAGTTTAATCAATTCTGTTTTTCTAAAAATCAATCAGTATGAATCGATTCATGCTCACTTGGATCGATTCATTCTTCTGTTATTTTCCTAACAGTTTCTGCAATATATATGTGTTTGTTTTTCATTTTAACTGAGATCACAGATTACAGAAATTGGGCATATGAATTTTCAGTAGTGATTGAACATTGAAGAACACATCAAGATAGGGTTTGTGTTGTGTTGGAACTTCAATTTGTTGAGCAAGCTTGAAATCTAGAATCAAGACATCTTCATCATCTTCTCAAAGATCTTATTCAAGAACATCAACAAGAGTGTTTGCTGTCCTGTGAATTGAAGACTTTAGAGACAGCGTTCAGTGGTACGATCGTAGATCTAGCTGAGTTGAAGATTGATAGAAGATTTCAAGG
This sequence comes from Lathyrus aphaca, assembly GCA_963966055.1. Classification (NCBI taxonomy): domain Eukaryota; kingdom Viridiplantae; phylum Streptophyta; class Magnoliopsida; order Fabales; family Fabaceae; genus Lathyrus; species Lathyrus aphaca. The sequence continues at coordinate 509,983,355 of OZ014524.1, read as the reverse complement.
GAAAAACCAGCTGGGTTTTCCTTCAAGAACGGACGTGTTCTTGAGGGTTTTGTGAGTCAAGTTTACAAGTCAGATTCAGCCGCAGCGAGAGTTTTGGGAATCGGTGGATTTCGCAAATAGGTCGTGGAACCGGTGGATTGATTGTGAAGCTTGCAGGAAATCTCGATTGGGCTCAAATCGAGTGGAGGTTGATACAATAGGAAATTCTAGGAGTTTAGAATTCTGGATTTTGTATTTGAACCTTGTAATCAACAGATTCAACAACTTTGATATAAGAATTCTCAATTTCGATTTGAAATTGAGAGGGAGACGTACCCACACGCGAGGACGACCGTGGGGAACTTCCTTACCAAATCTCGGCGTATTGTTTCTTCTCTCTATCTTTACTTTCGTATTAAATTTGTTTTTCGATTCATTGGAAATTGATTTAGTGATAGGTGCATTCAACTGTTTTCATATCGTGTGGTTTATTCTTTATCATAGCAATCGTTAAATCCAGCACGTTATCGCTTGTCTGGTCTTCTAGTGGCCGGTTCAGAATAGACGCTTATTCTATTCGGGATCTTTGCTTCCATAATACTTTGAAAACTCTGAAAAAGTTTTAAATCCGTGAAAACAAGGGTATGATCCATTCACCCCCCCCCCCCTCTAGATCACTCGCCACAGCGTCTAACACATATCACACTTAAGTTCCTGAGCATAATTGAGTTTAAGTTGAAAAAGAAATGGACAGGTACTGCTAATTATTTTTATGGCACAATGAGTTTCAGGTTACATGACAACGACCACGAGCTGATAGTTGAAGATATAAAGGGTATTATGAACCTCCCAATTATTGGTCCTGTATTTGTGCCGGAAGAGTTTGATGCGCATTCCTTCTGGACAACAATCACTGACCACTCTGACTATATGGCAAAGGCAGCAAAGGCTTTAGGGATTCAGAATCATTATTTTTGTTATGCACAAAAATGCCTAGCCTACACATTACTTGGCTGTGGCGACAGCACATGAGTAGCCACACAAAGAGAGTTGTATTTCCTTATCTCCATGGCTAATCAGATTCTAGTGAGTGTCACTGATTTTAGAGTAGATTATCTGGGGAGAGTTAGTAGGACCACTTTAGGTGGTATCTCTATTGGGGGTATGATCACCCATATTGTTGAACACTTAGGATACGACCAGACTACACATGGTGAGACGCCGGTCTCTGGTAAGACTCGATTGGACATGAACATTTTAGTCCAACAAGGTATGATTGCTTTCATTGATGGATACAATTCTTTGTTCTGCTTTAGTCAATTTATGATGGTTTTACCTAAACCCCCACAGATTTGGGGTTGATGATATTGATAATTGGGTTTATGGAGATGTCGTCCTCAATGTTGCGGATGAGCAGGATGAGGAAAATGTAAATGCAGGTGATCAGGACCAAGAAGGTTTTCAGACAGAGTTTGAATCACATCGGACTATCCCTCCTCATGCAAGAGCATCGAGCACCGGGACGGGGTCATTCTCCATGACACCTGATCTGAAATTCTAGGATCAGATATGAGATGTCAAAACAGATGTTTAGACACTGATATCCTAAGCAATAAATTAATGAGCTAGTAAATTAATTAACACAGGAAATTGTTAACCCAGTTCAGTGTATCTCCACACTTACATCTGGGGGCTACCAAGCCAGGAAGGAAATTCAATATAAGTAATATTAATTAGGGAGTTAAACCAATCAGTTTAATCCTTCACGTAATATCTACCCAAGGCAATTTCTATCTAAGACTCTACTTAGATATGAGTACCTACTCACTCCCCCTCAATCACACAGTGATCTCTAACTTAGAATGATTAATAAGTTTGAAGTCACACTTCAGACACACCAGCTTGATCTTACTTATCAGTTTCAATCAAGACACAATTCACTTTTTGCTTAAAAGCTTATATAGTGAATAACACACAAATAAAACCTGCTTAAGTAACTAGCTTCACTAACACCCTTGACACTCTGCTTAAATTCGTTGGCTTTACTTGAGTGTATCAGTTTCTTAAGTAGATGCTGAGTTTGTGGGCTTTTTGCAAATTATCCAGACTTGTAATTTCTAAATCCCACAGTTATCTCCTTGAATAAAGGTGAGTTAGTTTTCTGTTTTAAATCCCACAGTTATCTCCTTGAATCAAGGTGAGTTAGTTTTCTGTTTTAAATCCCACAGTTATCTCCTTGAATCAAGGTGAGTTAGTTTTCTGTTTCCTTTACACTGGAACCAGACAACTTAACTTCCTAAAGAGGCGCCTTGGAGTGCTCACCCTTTACGTTTACTTCCAGATATTTACTCTTGATTTTAAGCACTTCTGTTGTGTATCATTTAAGGCAGATAGCATGTTCGCGATGTCATAACATCTGGTGTGACATCCTGATGTCCTGAACTAAGTTCATAACGTTTACTTTGTTTTTCAAAAATTCTGCCAATTTCTAACATCTACAAACTCCCCCTTTGGCTAATTTTTGGCTAACATATTCTTCTGGTTTTGTCAGAGAGCAGCGAAGTTCCTTTCTGTTGGATCATGTGAGAGCTAAGAATTTTCTCCCCCTCAAACATGTAGTTACCTGAGATGAACACTGCCATGACTTGGCCCAACAGACTTTGATAAGTACCCATTACACCCAGTGACACTTTGATAGGTCCAAAATATACCATTTCAGCAGACAGACATAATATCATTGTTCAACACACACAAATTTCTCCCCCTTGTTAGACATAAATTTTGGGTCCAAACAAAACATTAAAGAAACAAACATAACAAACATACAATTCAGAACAGACAGACTCCAAACATACATTTTCCACTAACAAACAGCTTCACTCTTCATCCTCTGTATCCTCAGACTCATCACCAGCTCCACCATCATTCCCAGCAGCCTCTTCCAGCTCCAGTCTTTGAATTAGGTCCTCAAGCTTCTTCTTCCTTTCTTCCAGCTCCTTGCAGGTTGTCCTGAGCTCTGCAATTAGGGTTGCCTTTGATATAGGTGTCTTGACAGCAGATGTCCCAGCAGATGTCCCACCTGGTGCTTCAACATCTGTAGCATGATGACCTAGAAACAGCTTGTAATGGAAAGACAGTGGACTTTCCCTTTTACAGATAGAGTCCTTGTCAGTAAGGATTCCTGGATACTGGTTGAGAATCACCCCACAGAGTAGTGATGGGAAGGCTATTGGAAGCTTGATGGCTGAGGTTCCTGCATGCTTGAGAGTCTGGTCAAATATGTATGCTCCATAATCCAGCTTGGTTTGGGTGCCTACAGCATAGATAAACCTCCCAAGCCCAGTGGCTATGGTTGAGGTGTGGTTGGTTGGGACCCAGTTGGCTTTCCCAATTCTGTGTAGCATGGCATATTTCCTGGTTAACAAGCTGACTGAGAGTTTGCCTTTTACTGGCCATGTCTTGACCTGGTTAGCTGTAATTATTCTGCACACTTGATTGTCAGTCTTGCCAAGCTCAGTTGGCCCATTTGCTTCTCTCCCCAGGTACTGATTGATCACCCTAGGAGAAAATTATACACACCTTCCCCTGACATACACTTTTCTGAAATCCTCAGATTTCCCATCAGCACATCCTTCTTGTAAGTTCACTATAAATTCTTTTACCAACAACTCATAACATGGAGAGAATTTAGAGACAGTCTTGAACAGTCCAGCATTGGAAATTAAATCAATTACCTTAGTACAATCCAAGGCATTACTACCCATCTCTCGTTCCAGAGCCACCCTTCTCTGATAGACATATTTCGACATGCTTACGCTGGAGACATGGTGGAAGGACACATTATCCAGGGGTGCTTTAGGGACAGCAGTGGCAGTCCTAGAAGGTGCTGGCCTCTTTCTGGGTTGAGATGTTGGGACATCCTCCTCAACATCAGAATCAGATGGAGCTGTGGCCTTCATCTTTTGTGTGCTGACCTTACTCCATGGCTTTGTAGGTCCAAAAGCAGTTTTGACCTTGTCCTTCTTGGGGGTTGGCTGTCTTTTCTCAGGGGTTGCTTGAGTAGCTGGCCTCTTATCCTTCCTAGCCATAAGCCTCTTGGCTATGCTAGGATCAACAGCTGCTATAATCTCTGTATCAGAATCATCGTCCAGGTTCACACCTGGTGGAGGTTGGGAAGCCTCATTCTCAGCATCTTGGTCATCAGTAGGACCTTCTACTCCTTCATCATCATTTGGAGCTTTGTCCTGGCCCTCAGTTGTCTCAACATTACTTGGGACATCTTATGGAGCAGGCATGTCTTCTTTAGCTTGGTTGTTGGGAGTTGAGGCAGGCATCCTGTTCAGGGGAACTAACACCCCAGGCACAACCCTTTCTTCTGTCAGGATCCTGGTTACAAGATCTCTGATTGTGGAGTCCATGTAAGCAGAAGCTTTGGGAGCACTGGAAGTTGAAGAGGTTCCCTTACTTTTTCTGAAGACTGGCTCCTTGGGTCTTCTTGCATGGGGAGTCCTGGGCTTTTGGGCGATGGGAATGCTTCCTCTAACAACGTTTATGGGTGTCGCATCCATGGGTACTACAGACAATGGAGTGACGTCCACTATTTCTTCCTGAAGGAGACCCTCATCAATGGAGTTAGGGTTATGATGTTGTGACACTTTAGCGATTGTAGATGGGTTCAGAGTCTCAGCTGTAGCATGCAAAAGGTTCAGTGGTGCTAATGAGAATGTGAGAAGCTGAAGGCACATTTGTACATAAATAGAGCCTGTTTCTATTGGAATTTGTAAAACTGGAATACAAACGGTTATTGGCCAGACTAGTGCTGCCACCTGGTGGTCATGCCTCACGATGTCATAAGACATGCTGGCACTTCTCCATAATTTCTATATGTCACACATGCAAATTCCCAATTCACCCCTTAGGTTTTCAAATTGGGTAGCATCCAAAGCCTTGGTGAATATGTCAGCTAATTGCAGCTCTGTGGCTACATGCTCCAATGTGATCACCTTCTCCTCCACAAGGTCTCTGATGAAGTGATGTCTGATATCTATGTGCTTAGTCCTGCTGTGTTGGATAGGATTTTTGGAGATATTAATAGCAATTAAATTGTCATAGTACAATGTAATGACATATTGTGTGACATTGTATTCTGTGAGCATTTGTTTCATCCATACCAGCTGTGAACAACTGCTACCAGCTGCAATGTATTCAGCTTCAGCAGTGGATAAGGACACACAATTCTGTTTCTTACTAAACCAAGAAATTAAATTGTTCCCTAGAAAGAAGCATCCTCCTGATGTACTCTTTCTATCATCAGCACTTCCAGCCCAGTCAGCATCACAAAACCCAGTGAGGATGGGTTCACAACCATGAGAGTACATTATGCCATAGTCACAAGTGCCATTTACATATTTCAAGATCCTCTTAACCTGGTTGAGATGGCTCACCTTTGGTTCAGCTTGATACCTTGCACACACACCTACTGCAAAAGCTATATCTGGTCTGCTAGTTGTAAGATATAGTATACTTCCAATCATGCTCCTGTACAAGCTTTGGTCCACACTCTCACCTTTGTCATCCTTTGTCAATTTTAGATGACTGGGGGCAGGTGTTCTCTTGTGACTTGCATTGTCCATCCCAAACTTCTTGACAGTGTTCTTTGCATACTTGCTTTGGGATATGAACATGGAGTCCTCCATCTGTTTGATTTGCAGTCCAAGGAAGTAATTTAATTCTCCCACTAGGCTCATTTCAAACTTAGACTCCATTTGAGTCACAAAATGTTTAACCATCCTGTTTGACATCCCACCAAACACTATGTCATCCACATATATCTGAGCAATCATAACCTTTCCCTCTTCATCCTTTACAAACAGGGTTTTGTCTATTCCTATCTTCCTGTATCCATGCTTAATGAGAAAGGTGGTCAGTCTTTCATACCATGCTCTGGGAGCTTGCTTTAGCCCATACAGAGCCTTCCTCAGCTTATATACATGGTCTGGACAGCTTGGATCAACAAATCCCTTTGGTTGCTCCACATATACTTCCTCATTAATGTACCCATTTAGGAAGGCACTTTTAACATCCATCTGAAATAATTTGAACTTTAGGATGCAAGCAATTCCTAGGAGTAGTCTGATGGATTCAAGTCTTGCTACTGGTGCAAAAGTTTCATCAAAATCCACCCCCTCAATTTGAGTATATCCTTGAGCCACAAGCCTAGCCTTGTTTCTTGTAACTACTCCCTGCTCATTAGACTTGTTTTTGTACACCCACTTAGTGCCAATCACATTATTGCCATCAGGCCTAGGAACAAGATCCCATACTTCATTCCTTGTAAACTGGCCTAATTCTTCCTGCATAGCAGAGATCCAGTACTCATCATTCAGAGCTTCCTTGATGTTCTTAGGTTCTACCTTTGAAACAAAGCAGGAGCCTGAGATCATCTCTCTTGATCTAGTGGTGACACCATTATTGAGATCACCAAGTATCAGTTCTTTAGGATGATCTTTCTGGATTCTGATGGAGGGAGATTTGTTGGATTGCTCTGACTTTGCCTCAGTTAAAGTGAAGTCAAGATTATCACTTTCTATTTTAACTTTAGTTGGATTGTCAGCAGATGTTCCAACATCATCAGCAACATCTGTCTTTGCATAGGTATCATCAATAGTCACATTTATTGACTCCATCATAACCTTGGTTCTGGAGTTAAATATTCTGTAAGCTCTGCTATTTATAGAGTATCCAAGAAATATCCCTTCATCACTCTTAGGGTCCATCTTCCTTCTTTGATCCCTATCAGCCAGGATGTAGCACTTACTTCTAAATACATGAAAGTACTTGACTGTAGGTTTTCTACCCTTCCAGACTTCATAGATGGTGGATAGAGTTCCCTTTCTTAGTGTGACTCTATTGTGGATGTAGCATGTTGCGTTCATGGCTTTAGCCCAAAAGTACAGGGGTAACTTCTTGGCATGAATCATGGCTCTAGCTGACTCCTGAATAGTTTTGTTTTTCCTTTCTACAACCCCATTCTGTTGAGGGGTGATGGAAGAAGAGTACTCATGGTTGATTCCTTCTGATGAACAGAAGTCTGGGAATTTTTTATTCTCAAACTCCTTTCCATGATCACTTCTTATTCTGACCACACAACTTGCCTTTTCTCTTTGGATCCTATGGCACAGATCTCTAAACACCTCAAACACATCTGACTTTTCTTTGATGAAGCTTATCCAGGTATATCTTGAGAAGTCATCAAGAACCACATATGCATATCTTTTTCCACCAAGACTCTCTACCTGCATTGGTCCCATAAGGTCCATGTGTAGTAATTCCAAGACGTTGGAGGTTGTCAGATGTTGAAGCTTTGGGTGTGACATCTTGGTTTGCTTACCCATTTGACACTCACCACACACATTTTTTTCATCAATCTTAAGTCTTGGGATCCCTCTTACAGCCTCCATAGAGATGATCTTCTTCATTCCTCTGAGATGGAGATGACCCAATCTTTGATGCCATAGTTTTACTTCTTCTTCTTTGGCTATGGAACAAGTAGATGTGAGGCTGGAATCTTGGGGTTCCCACATATAGCAGTTATCTTTTGATCTAGCTCCTCTCATGACCACTTTCAGCTCTTTATCAGAAACTATGCACTCAGCTTTGGTGAAGTTGACACTGTAACCTTGGTCACATAACTGACTTATGCTGATCAAGTTAGCAGTTAACCCTTTCACCAACAGCACACCATCTAGACTTGGTACACCTGAGTAGTCCAGGGTCCCAACTCCCTTGATTTCCCCCTTTGCTCCATCTCCAAAGGTTACATAGCTGGATGAGTGTGGCTTTAAGTCTACCAACAGATACTTCAGTCCAATCATGTGCCTTGAGCAGCCACTGTCAAAATACCAGTCTTCCTTAGCAGATACCCTGAGAGATGTGTGTTCTATAAAGACAACACCCTGCTTGGACCATTTGTGCCTGTTGTGAGGATTCCTTTGCCTAGATGTGAGTTCAGATCAGGCTGTCTTCCTCTCTTAGGCTCCCACTGCTGGATATATGTGTGTCTCCTCTGATGCATCTGCCCTGGGTAGTGTCCATCTCTAGAGTTCCAAGGTTGCCTGGTGAACTTGTTCTTCTTCTTAGGCATGTACTGGTAGCTTTGATCAGTATAATGTCTAGCTTTAGGTATCCAAGTTTTCCTGGTGACCTCTGTCTTCTGCTTAGGAAGGTGTTGGGAACTCTGATTGGGGTATCCATGCAGTTTGTAGCAAAAAGGTTTGATGTGACCAAACCTTCCACAGTGATGGCATCTCCACCTTTGATATTTCTTTTTCATCATGTTTTTCTCATGATGTTGAGACATCTGCTTGAACATCTTGTTTGACTTCATAGGATCTGGAGTTGTTTGGCTGGTGCTAGCCTCAGAGTTTTGAGCTTTATTAAATCCCAACCCAGTCCTATCCCCTGAGTACTTGTTGTTGTTGAGAATGGCATCCAGTGTGTTTGAGCCACTATTCAACATTCTGACAGATTTGGACATATGCTCCATTTTGGAGTTGAGTAGGCTGACTTCATTTTTCAAAGTGGCAATGATCTCCAGATGACTTGCCTTTTCAGCTTTTAATTCCTCAATCTGCTTCTTCTGCTGTTCACTTTCCTTGCATACCTCAGTGCTCCTTTCACACAGCATCCTGTAAGATGTTTCAAGCTCTTCAAATGTCAGATCCTCATCACTGGATTCCCCTTCAGTTTCACATACTCTAGCTAGAGCAGTGATGTGCTTTGCAGACTCTTCTTCTGACTCACTGCCTAAGTCTTCATCTGACCAGGACACAGAAAGGCCTTTCTTTTGCTTCTTTAGATAGGTTGGGCATTCACTTCTAATGTGTCCATAACCTTCACATCCATGACATTGGATCCCTTTTCCTTGGTTAGTCTTCTCATCATAGTTTGACCTTCTGTTAGAGTCATAAGATCTTTTATTCTCAGAGGTTGAGTTTCTTCCACTTGGTATGGGCCTGTTGTCCAGTCTTTTGATAATTTTGTTAAATTGCCTCCCAAGCATAGCAATTGCATCTGATAAGTTGTCCTCAGATCCTGCTTCATGACTTTCTTCTTCCTTATCAGTGTTTGAGACCAGGGCTATGCTCTTGTTCTTCTTCACAATAGTATCACTCATTCCCATCTCAAAGGTTTGAAGGGAACCAATGAGCTCCTCAGATTTCATTGTGCAAATGTCCTGAGCTTCTTCTATAGCATTGACCTTCATGTCAAACCTCTTGGGCAGTGATCTGAGAATCTTCCTTACCAACTTTTCATCACTCATCTTCTCTCCCAAGGCACCAGAAGTATTAGCAATCTCCAGGATGTTCATGTAGAACTCATGAATGGTCTCATCTTCCTTCATCCTCAAGTTCTCAAACTTGGTGGTGAGAAGTTGAAGTCTTGACATCTTCACCTTTGATGTTCCTTCATGAGTAGTTTTGAGGGTGTCCCAAACATCCTTGGCTAGCTCACAGTGGTGCACAAGCCTAAATATGTTCCTGTCAATGCCATTGAACAAGGCATTTAAGGCTTTGGAATTTCCAAGAGCTGACTCCTATTCCTCTTTAATCCACTCTTCTTCAGGCTTCATCACTTTTGTCCCATCCTTATTGTCTTTGACAGGGTGCTCCCATCCTTTGTTAACTGCTTTCTAAGCCCTGCTATCAAGAGATTTCAAGAATTCTACCATTCTTGGCTTCCAGTAATCATAGTTGGATCCATCCAAAATAGGTGGTCGATTCACAGATCCTACATCTCTGTCCATGTTCCCAAAATTTGCAGTCCCTAGATCTCACCCAGTTATGCAGGCAGGGTGCCTGCTCTGATGCCAATTGAAATTCTGGGATCAGATATGAGATGTCGAAACAGATGTTTAGACACTGATATCCTAAGCAATAAATTAACGAGCTAGTAAATTAATTAACACAGGAAATTGTTAACCCAGTTCAGTGTATCTCTACACTTACATCTGGGGGCTACCAAGCCAGGAAGGAAATTCAATATAAGTAATATTAATTAGGGAGTTAAACCAATCAGTTTAATCCTTCACGTAATATCTACCCAAGGCAATTTCTATCTAAGACTCTACTTAGATATGAGTACCTACTCACTCCCCCTCAATCACACAGTGATCTCTAACTTAGAATGATTAATAAGTTTGAAGTCACACTTCAGACACACCAGCTTGATCTTACTTATCAGTTTCAATCAAGACACAATTCACTTTTTTCTTAAAAGCTTATATAGTGAATAACACACAAATAAAACCTGCTTAAGTAACTAGCTTCACTAACACTCTTGACACTCTGCTTAAATTCGTTGGCTTTACTTGAGTGTATCAGTTTCTTAAGTAGATGCTGAGTTTGTGGGCTTTTTGCAAATTATCCAGACTTGTAATTTCTAAATCCCACAGTTATCTCCTTGAATAAAGGTGAGTTAGTTTTCTGTTTTAAATCCCACAGTTATCTCCTTGAATAAAGGTGAGTTAGTTTTCTGTTTTAAATCCCACAATTATCTCCTTGAATCAAGGTGAGTTAGTTTTCCTATTTCCTTTACACTGGAACCAGACAACTTAACTTCCTAAAGAGGCGCCTTGGAGTGCTCACCCTTTACGTTTACTTCCAGATATTTACTCCTGATTTTAAGCACTTCTGTTGCGTATCATTTAAGGAAAATAGCAGGTTCGCAATGTCACAACATCTGGTGTGACATCCTGATGTCCTGAACTAAGTTCATAACGTTTACTTTGTTTTTCAAAAATTCTGCCAATTTCTAACATCTACATGATCAATGGACTTAGCTGCAAACTAAGATCGGCGAGATCGGGGGGAGTAGTCACGCCAAGGTATTGAGTAGGCCCGTCAAGGGAAGATGATGGATGAGATGCACCAGTGGATGCAACAGATGAGGTTGCATTTTCCTCCTCCTCAGTGAGGCTATGTGATCCCTCCTCTTGTTTGTTCTAAAACAGTGAGGTCCCTGTTTAGTTTAAGTGTGGGGGTTATTTAGTTTGCTTTCTGCTTGTTTTTCGTGTTTTGTTTAGTCTTAGTCAGTTTTTCTTTTCTTTTGTTCTGTTAGTGTGGTGTTATGGGTTTTTGTGTGTGAAAACCATTGTGAATTCTCCCTAAATGAGAACTAAAAAAATAAACTTTTTGTTTGAACACTGTTATTGTGAGTTGGTTGAGAAAGTATATAGAGTTAGAGTGAAAAAGAGCTTAATATAGGGACTTGGGAAAATCTGAAAACTTGGGTATAACTTGAACACCCTGAACTCTTTGAGTAAGAAAACGAGTTTAACATGTAAATTTATGTCATAGTGCTTGGATTTGAAAAGTATTCCCCAAGTAATTTATAATGATAGTCTGGCATAATTAACAAGAATTGCATGTACAAGGTTGATTGAGAAAAATAAATAAGGGCATCGAGAAAAAAAATGTGAATTATGGCATTTAGACAACTAATCCTTCTAAGTTGGGTAAACCTCACCCAGTTACTTAGCCTAACGGCGGTTGATTCAAAAAGGTTTTCCCAAAGTGGACAAATAAACTCCAATGTGCGAGAAAAAATAAAGGTGCCTAGAAAAAATTCTTGATCAATTTTTTACATGCGAGGAAAAATCATCATAAGCGCCTTAAAGTGATTATCCGAATGAAAGGGGTAGAAAATAAAAGAAAAAACTTAAGCCCAAAGCATAGCTGGAGAGGTTACCGAAAGGGGGATTTAGGTCCATGGTTTCACTGCAGTTTGTATTTGTGGGATACTTTTGTTAAAGGAGAAGTACCAAGAGAACTTGTTGAGTCGATAGGAACAAAAAGCTCACGTATGAGTATCGACACATCACATTCAAACAAGTCTTTCCTGTGACAGTTCATTTTTACTAGAATACTATATGTTAGCTTATTTCTTGAGGTCAAGCAACAATTTAAGTTTGGAGAAATTTGATCAGTGATTTTCACTCGTAATTTTTTAGTCTTTTTATGGCTATCTTATTTGTGTTTCTTTTGCATTTGAATTCCTTTTATCGCTTTTTACTAAGTGTTTTTGTTTTTATTTAATTAAGTCCTAGTTTCAATGTTATTTCATTCATAGGTCATTTATGCTTTGATTTGGTAGTATTTGGTGTTTCTCAGGTACACATAAAGAGTCTTTAATCGGATGTGCGTGCAAGGAAGCTCCGGAGTGCAAGAAGAGTAGATATGTGGTGTTTCAGAGGCCTGGCACGGGTGCCCATGTCACCTGACACGACCCATGTCAAGAGGCTTGTGAGAGAGGAAGACTTGTCATGAAGGAAAGAAAAGCCAGAAGACTGACACAGGAGCCCGTGTCATTGGACACGACCCGTGTCAAGGCCCCTGACGAAGAAGAAGTTGCGCAAGCTAAGTCAGCAGCCTGACACGGCTGCCCGTGTCACAAGACACGACCCGTGTCAGGAGCCCTGGAGGAGAAATTTTTGTGATTTTTTGTAATTTCACTTAAGTGTCTGAGAAGGGTCTTTTGGGTATTTCGGATGATATTTTGTGGTCTGAAGCTACTTAAGAAAAATTGATGAGGAAAGAACGACACTTTTTGATTACGCATTATTTTGGAATCGAATTTTGTGCTCTCACGAGTTTTTTGAGAACGAAGATCTTTCAATCGCGAAAGCCATTAAAGATCCAAGGAATCTAAATCTTAGTGTAATGGCTTTTTCTTATATTTATCTTGTTTTTGTTTTTGTTATGAACATGAGAAGCTAAACCCTCCAATGATATGGGGTGTCCATGATTTCCGTTTGTAATGACAATTTGATCTGATTCATAGTAATTTGACTGCTTTCTCATTATCATCTTGTTGTATAATGTTTTTAATGTGAACCTGTATTGGAAAATAAGGTTCTAAGTTAAGGTTAACTTTAGGTCGGAAAAACCATAGTTAACGCTTTTATACAACAATATTCTATTAGATATCGTCGGGGAATTGGGATATCATATTGTAACTGTGTTACTTTTGATAAAATAAAGGGTTAAATAGTATTTATCCCCTGTCATATTAGCGTGTTTTGATTTAACCCCCTTAAGAAAAAACAATTGAGATTCCCCCTCAACCTTTTCAGATTTCATTTGCAAGCACCCTGATGCACACTTATCACTAGGGGTATTCGCGGTGCGGTTTGAGTGGTTTTCACGCAAAAAATCATCTGAACCGCAAGAGAAAAAATATACGGTTTGGTTTGGTTCGGTTGGCTTTAAGAAATAAAACTACATCGAACCAAACCAAACTAATGAGATTTGGAATTGTTCGGTTGGTTCGGTTTTTTACAATATTTTTATTGAACCATACATACACCAATAGAGAACAACGTAATTTTGCATTTAGTCATTCATACATTATCAAATAGCAACAAAACTCATCATATTTAGACAATAAATTCTCATTCGATATACAAAAATAAGATTATACCAAAGTGGAATAAAAAACATAAAATAGTAGTATAAAACAATATCAAAAATATTACAATAAAAAGAAAAAACGGAGGAGACGAAAGATTAGAGAAGATGAAAAAGAAAGATCATAAGATATGTAATATTATAGAAGAAATGTACGATAAAAACGTAATTGGAAGAGAAAACAATAATATAACAAATGAGAAGATGAATATGAAAAAGAAAGAACATAAAATAAGAGAAATTAATGTATAAGAGATGATATGTACATAGCAAATATGATGAGAAGAATATGCGATACTACTCGAAGAGATTTGAGAAGGTTGAAACTAAAACCCTAAGTGTGACTAAGAGAATATTTGTATGGTTAAGGCATAATAAGTTTGAGTTTTGGGTTGGATGTGGGATAAGTGAAGTTTGGGTTGTAACATAATACGATTTGGTTTGGTTTGGTTTAGTTCGGTTTGCAAAATACAAACCGCAAACTGAACCGAACCGCGCGGTTTTGTTAAAAAATGGCTCAAATAAATCCGAACCAAGTGCGTTTTTTTTTTGCGGTTTCGGTTTGGTTTGGTTTGCGATTTTTTATTGGGTTGATTTGGTTTTGAACACCCCTACTTATCACCATGATTCGCTTACATGGCGTCACTGTGTACTGCTGACTGTGAAATTATTTGCCACGTTGGCCAAAAAAACATTTAATATTTTTATTATTTTTATATATTATATTTATTTATATTTACTTTTTAATTCTATTAATTTTATTTTCATATTAATTTTTTTATTAAGTTTAGAAATTATTTTTCTAAGTTTTGATTATTTTTTTAAATTATCAAAATATTAATTTCAAGCGCAAGCTAAGTCAGCCGCCTGACACGGCTGCCCGTGTCACAAGACACGACCCGTGTCAGGAGCCCTGTAGAGGAAAATTTTGTGATTTTTTGTAATTTTACTTAAGTGTCTGAGAAGGGTTTTGGGGATTTCGGATGATATTTTGTGGTCTGAAGCTACTTAAGAAAAATTGATGAGGAAAGAACGACACTTTCTGATTACGCATTATTTTAGAATCGAATTTTTTGCTCTCACGAGTTTTTGGAGAACGAAGATCTTTCAACCGCGAAAGCCATTAAAAATCCAAGGAATCTAAATCTTAGTGTAATGATTTTTTCTTATATTTATCTTGTTTTTGTTTTTGTTATGAACATGAGAAGCTAAACCCTCAATGTTATGGGGTGTCCGTGATTTCCGTTTGTAATGACAATTTGATCTGATTCATAGTAATTTGACCGCTTTCTCATTATCATCTTGTTGTATAATATTTTTAATGTGAACCTGTATTGGAAAATAAGGTTCTAAGTTAAGGTTAACTTTAGGTCGGAAAAACCATAGTTAACGCTTTTATACAACAATATTCTATTAGATATCGTCGAGAAATTGGGATATCATATTGTAACTGTGTTACTTTTGATAAAATAAAGGGTTAAATAATGTTTAGCCCCTGTCATATTAGCGTGTTTTGATTTAACCCCCTTAAGAAAAAACAATTGAGATTCTGTTCGCTGTGGTTTCTGGCGAACAACCTCTGGTTAACCAATTTCTTCAGAAAACTGGGTTACTTGCAGGACCAACCAAACAAGTACTGGGATACATGTGCATTTGATTCTGTCGAACTATTCTTAGAGTTTGTGATAAATTTGTGGTTTGTTTTATCAATATTGTCAAAGTGTTAAGAACTTTGATTTTTACAAGTAAAATAAAGTTTTAAGTTTTAAAATGAAAGAAAAGGTATTTAAACAAGCATGAGAAGAAATGTCGAAGGCTAAAAACTTGCAGAAAAGTAAATAAAGTTTAAAGATGACATAAACTTGAAGAATGAACAAGTAATTTAAATAACTTTGAAATATAAATGGTGTTCAAACGTACATGGTTCCAAATATCAGACTCATTTTCTCTCACATTGGGTACTTAGAGTTTTTTTTACATGAATTTTTGTATCAATTTTCACACACCTATTCTAAACACAAACTATCCTATTTATATACAAACAAAATAACTGCTTAGAACGGAAAAACTATAACTAAATGACAAGTGTCAGCCTGCATGTAATTTTCTTCTCTGAAACTTCCATGTGTCCAACTGCCAAAGGTTACAACCTTTTGAATTTGAATTCCTTTCTTTGGTGACGAAACCTTGCACCTCTTCAGACCGTCGAAGCCCTTTAAAGAAAAAACAAACTCTTTCAACATCTAACAAGAAACTGTCTTTTGTCAAAAATCCTCTTCTGTCGAAATCATCAAAAGACCAACTTCTTCTGTCAAACGCTTAGTTACAAATAACTTTCCAGCTTATTCTGCCAGAACACTATTTTCCTTTCTGTCGAAATAATGGAGTTTTAAACCTTGTCAGCAATTCTTGAATTCTCTTCCTTCCATTATCTTTCGACAAAAATGACCTCAAACCCTTAATTTCAGTCTGTCGAAATTATGGGTTTACAAATTGCCCCCCAGCAAAGATGTTTTCGACTATTCTTGGAGAAATATCCTTTGCTGTCGAAGTGACCTTTGACTTCCTGTCAGTCGCATTTATTGTAAAGTGATTTTGTTGAGTCCCAAGAAAACATTATGATTTCCACTTTATGAAAACGTCACATCTAGCCCACGTTTTACACAATCTCCCATGACCCTATATTGTAGGTAAATCATGGCCTCCTACCAACTGCCACTTTCTAACTTCCACCAATGGATCAGAAACGCACGTCTCCACTTCCCAATTGAAAATCTTTTTATTTTCCCTTTCTTTAATATTAGTCATTTATTTCATCCTCTATAAATACCACTTTCAACAACATTTCACACTTTTCACCTTCTCAAACTCTTCTCTTACCCAAACGTAAAACTCCATTTCAAGACCTTTCAAAGCTTCTGTTCTTTCAACCTCTTCATCAAATCAATGGCTCCTCCAAAGACTACTACTGGCCGCAGTGCAAAGAAGACAAAGAAGACCATGGATCTTCCTCCTGCTCACGTATTATCTGGGCCCACACAAACGCAGCACCAACAGTATTTTCCAGAACCCCCAAATGAAAGGGAAAAGGCAAGCATTTACAGGTCACAGGTAATGATTCCCATTTCTGTTTCTGGAGTTCATCATGCTATGTTAGGTCCTATTTTTGATCCCACTGTTGACCCTAACCGTCTGAAAGAATTTTATCCTTGTTATTCTGCTTCTAAACCCATAGCTGCTAACAAAAACCCTAAGCCTGTCGAAACCTCATCAAAAGAACCTGAAGTCCTCATGGCTTCGACAGAGATAGATCTGTCTTACCTAAACCAAACTAGGATTTTTAGGAGTCCCCCTTTGACGAAAGATCCCTCTGACTACCTAGCATGGCTTACTAGGGTCGAAAAAGCCAAAGAAATGTTTTGGAAGAAAACTGGTATTTATGACTTAATCCAATTGTCGAAGGAGGGTCCCCGTTATTGCCAAAACATGCTGTTAGCCTCCTTGTATTTTTGGGATAGTACTTACAATACTTTCCACTTACCCTGTGGAATGATGACTCCTACCCTATTCGACATAGCAGCCATAACTGGCCTTAGTCCTTTAGGAGAAATCTTTAACCCTGAACACTTAAACAAGGATCCCATAGGCTTCGACACAAAGCATGCTGGGTATTCTGTTTTCATCACTCACCACCAAGGTGAAGGCAATGAAGAAGTCTCTGACAGAGAGCATATTGCTTTCCTCAGCCTGTGGTTATCCAAATTTGTATTCTGTACTAGGTCCCTTCAGGTGGCCAGAAGTTATATCATTATGGCTAATCAACTTCATAATGGAGTTGCATTCTGCCTGAGTGAACTACTTTTGGCAAACCTCTATGAATCCTTAAGTGAGAGTGTAAGCAACCTCAAAACCCTTAAGGACAAAGGTAACATTAGTCTTACAGGCCCTTTTTGGCTCCTACAACTATGGCTGAATGCCACTTTTGAAAATTTCATCCCCATCAAAATGCCAGTTGTCGAAGAAGCAGTAAAAGAAAGGCGTGTCGAATGGCCTAGGCTGGTTCAACTGACCCCTACAGATGATAATACAAGCCTTCAACAAGCATTCACTGGCTACATCATGATGTTCGCCAAACGCTACAAATTTTCTCCTTCAATGGCACCATTCGCCAACAGACAAGTAGGTCCAAGATGGTTTATCAGACGACTCCCAGTGGAGAACCAGAAAGATGAAGACTCCTATATCTCCATTTGGGAAGCTTTTCTCATGCCCAGGCACTTTTTCTCCCATCATAGTCTTAACAACACAAAGGTATCCCTCATTGTTTACCAACCCAATCTGGTAGCTAGGCAGTTTGGATTAATTCAGACGAAGACGAAGCCTATCTACCACAAGAAAGGTGCTATCATCTTCTATAACTCATTTCACCACTTCGACAAAAGTTTAGAGCTGTACAACAAGTTTTTCGACCCATCTTTGGAGGTTTATCCCACCATCTTTCTACCAAACTTCCTCTGTACTGAAGAATTCGACGTCTGGTGGAAGGAATATTATATCAACAGATTTTTCGACGTAGCAACCTTCACTACTCTTCTGACGAATGCTTTTACCTTTGTGCAGGACAAGAAGAAAAAAGGTACAGATCAGCATATCAAAGAAATTCAAAAGTTTCAAAAGTATTTTGAAACTATTTACAGGCCTGATGATCTTCGTCGAACCATAAGCGAGGCAGCAGTATCTTTAAAACACAAATTCACAGAAAAATTGAATAAGTTGTTTTTTCCTTCATCTCTTCCACCACATGCACATTATGACTTTGCATTCACCACTTTTCCTCCAAAATTCCCTCCACTCCCTTCTGCAGAATTTGGAGTGGCCTTGTGTCCTCCATTTCCAGATTGGTTTGTGTGTGGATCTGATTTGAAATTACTTCGTGAAAGAAACAAAAAACCTGCCGAACGCGTGGTTGCGACGAAGTATCACTTGGACAACTTCACTGGACACCTTCACATTGGGATAGAACATGTTACTGTGGACGAACCCATTCTTGAAGGTGTAACACGGTGGGAGAACTGACTTTAGTTATGTTGCGGATAGCAAGAGTCGCCACCGACTTTTATTTTATCCAAACGGAAAGGGTATAAAAGAACAGGAAAGACCTTAAGAGATATTTTTGGGTCCGGGGGGTAGGTTATGTAAAGGGAAGGTGTTAGCACCCTTTACATCCATGGTTATCCATGGGCTCTTAGTTACTTAGCTCACTTTTGAATTGTTTTTGAAAAGGTGTAGTGTGTGAATAGAAAATTTTCATATGAGTTAATAATGATCCATGTACGGATGCGTAAAAACTTGTTTTTGAAAATTTGTTTGAAATTTGTTAAGTGTTTGAAAATTTTGAATGGAGTGAGCAAGCAACTAGGAGGTACCTACCCTAAAGTTTTAAGTCTTTCCTGTTCTTTATCCTTTAAGTGGTAAGACTATCCCTATTATTAAGGAATAGGTAGTCATTACCTTGGATGTAAGGGACATACGAGGGACATCTGTTTAATGAAGGCAACTGTGGGGTGTATTAAGTATTCTGGAGGGACTATCATCATTATTCGAAAAGGGACTTGATCTTTAAAGGCAACCATTAGGGACTTGATGATTTTTTCTTTTAAGGGACTTGCTTTATACACCCCACTTGACCTTATTAGTAGGCAACATTGAGGGATAACCTTAGGAATGTGAGATGGCGATTAAAAATCGACTTACGTGTGTGAGTGTTTAATTTAAATTTATCTTATAATTAAAGTGATCTAAATTTAATTTTAAAATACAAATAATTTTCACTCCCTAAATTACTAACCATAGCATAAAAATTAAATAAATTACATATTTACAAAATTACACCAAGAAGCAATTACATAATTATAATAATAAATAAATAGCAAAAATATAAATATAAAAGCAAAATATAAATAATAAGCAAAAATAATAAATAAGCAATAAGTAAATAAAATAAGGATTAGTAATAGTAATAATAAAAATTAAATAAGGTTAGTGAAATAATAATAAATTAAATAATGTTTGTGAAATAATAATAATAAAAGATTAGTAATAACATGATTAATAATAATAATAGAAATCAAAATAAATTGAATTAACAAAAATATTATAATAACAAAATTAAAATAATAAACAAAAGTTTAATATGAACAATTAAATAATTATAGCATTTTAGTTTATATACTAATTATTAAATTATTTATAATTGTAAAAAAATTTAAATTATTATAAATTTAATTGTTTCTATACATATGTTAAAAGAAAATAATTTAGATTATAGACATAGTATATAAAATATATTTACATATTATTAATAATAGATTATATTTACAAAAAAATTAATTATATTAAAGATTATATTAAATATATACATGACAATTATATTAAAAATTAGAGAATAACAATTAAGTTTTTTAATAAGTATTTAGAAAAATAAATTAAGGTTTCTACGATTAGGGTTTTATTAGAAACATATTTTTAGGATTTATAATATAATGACAATTTCTTTATTTAAATAGTACATACATATATTTTTTATAATTTAAATAAACATACAATAATAGGAACTAAATTTTTTAGAAAAATAATTTTTCAGAAATTAGAAAATCTAATATATATATATATATATATATATATATATATATATATATATATATATATATATATATATATATATATATATATATATTTTATAATAATAGAACAATATAATTTATTATTTAAATTTATTTTAATATGAAATATTAATTAAATTGAAAAGAAAATAAAGAAAAAAAAATGAGAAAACTAAAAACCTGATGGGGCTGGGGTTTGAACCCAGTCCCCTATGCTTGCAACCAACAACATACACCACTGGGCTGCGCACGCCTTGTGCACAATGATTCCAGCAACATCCCTTTTGTTAAATGCCCTGCAACAATTATGAAGAAAAAAAAACAAAATAACAAAACGGCCTAACGGGAATCGAACCCAGGCCAAATAGCATTCCTATACGCACGTTCACCATCTGAGCTGCACACACACACTGATATTTTTACCAAACCAAAAACCATATAAATAATACAAAGAAAATTCAAAATATTTTTCGCGCCCAGGAGTCGTCTCCTACCTTTGGACCTGCGAAACTAGCTACGAATTTTGCTAGGGAATTACCTGCGAATTCTGTTTCACAGGAAAACCTACGAACATCATATTACTCAATTTCCGCACGATTGTTTCAAATTGATGGTGCCAACATGTTCCAAATCACTCACACAATTCAAATATGTCAATAAAAATCATTTATATGGCCTATATCTCATAACCCTAATTCGGATACTCAAACCCTAAACATGGCAACTTGTGATACCTGCACCAAAACTCACTAACAAATGTCCAAAAACAATCAGCAACACATTATGAATCATAATCAATCAAAAAAAACAATGGAAAATGCATATATGAATGGAATCGAAATTTTGTCTTCCATGGCCATTTGAAGGTTCGGTTTTCACTTGATATGGGGTTATGGATGCTTATGAACATGTGAATAGCATCCTGGGAGTATAAGAATCATCTCTATGTCTTTACAATACCTGTAATTGTCCTCTAAATGTGAATCCGAAAATTGAAATTTTAATGGATTTTTTGAATGTCAAGAATGCTTTTGGAGGCTGCCAAATTCGTGTATGAGTGCTAGGGTTATGATCAGTACTTATATGAGGATCATTTAGGTCAGAAAAATTGAATGGTTGTATGGAAGTTTTGATATTTGAAGATTGAAAAAGATTATGCTTTGAAATTCAAATATTTGCTCATGAAGGCTTGCTATTTTTGTACCAATCTCATGATTTCCTTCCCTTTTAATTCAAATCAGTATTGAAGAGATTCTAGAAGCTCAATCTTCGTCAAATATTGTATTTTCATATTTTATATTTATTTAAAATGATTTTTTATGGATTAAATCAAAATAAATAAAAATAAAATAATAAAAATTCTGAATTTTAATCATTTGGGTCGTGCATGATGATAGTGTATGGATTGGATCATGATTTGCCAAGCCCATTTGGAGAAAATTGGTTCTAGACCTCCTTTTTCATCATAAACCATCACAAAATTTCCCAACTTTGCAAGGGCATATCTCCCTCAATTTTAAAGGTATGAGGGTGTTCTTGGACATTTTAGAAAGCTTGAAGAGTCCTCTAAACAACCTCATTTGTTTCATGTCCATATCATTTACCAATCTCAAGTTATGCCCTTTTGAAGTTGTTGACTTTTTGTTGACTTTTGAAATGACCTATAATGTCTTAGCTCATATCTTCCAAATGAAGCATTTTTGGGCTTGACTTGCAAGATCAAAGTTATAGAGAATTCAATTTCCTTCAAAATGAGCTTTGAGTGGAGACTTGGTGATGAAGTATGTGAAAGTTATGGCTGGTCAAAGTTCAGTTGACTTTTACTGAGGAAACCCTAATTTAGAAACTCCTGATTCTTGATGATCTGAAATCTCCTTGATGAATCATGATCAACCCTTGATCAAATGATGAATTTTACTTCATATACTTGATGTTGGCAAAAAATCATGAAGTTTGACTTTGGTTTGACCACAGTTGACCTCAGTTTGACTTTTTAACTGCATTGACTGATTTTGACTTATCTGATCATCTGACTGAGCAAACTTTTGAGAAAAGTCTTGAAACTTGTCATGGGGGTTCTTATATACATATAAGATGTTATGAAGCTCACTTGAGGTATTGGAAGTCCATTTAGCCTGATTAAAGTCAAAACCCTAGTTTTGGATGCACTGCTTAGGAGGTGCATTGTCTGAGGGAATTGTCAATTCTTTTGACCAATTGTGAACTTTGTGAACCTTGTGAACCATCATAAAATGTCTTGTGATACTCATGGGAGGTATTGTGAAGCTTGTGAACCTTGTGAACCTCATGAAGTGACTTGTAGACTTCATGAACCTCATGAAAGGTTATGTAAACATTGTGAATCTTGTGAACCTTGTGAACCTTCAAGAAGTAACTTGTAGACTTCATGAACCTCATGAAAGGTCTTGTAAATGTTGAGAAGCTTGTGAACCTTCAAGAAGTGACTTGTAGACTTCATGAACCTCAAGAAAGGTATTGAAAGCATTGTGGAACTTGTGAACCTTGTGAACCTTCATAAAGTAACTTGTAGACTTCATGAACCTCATGAAAGGTCTTGTAAGTGTTGGGAACTTGTGAACCTTGTGAACCTTCTTAGAACACAAAGTCTTGTATTGTGAGGGCAAATTTTGGGGTGCAACAGCTGCCCCTGTTCAATTTTATGAAACCTGAGGGGTTAGATTGGTATATTTGCCAGTCGTGACCTGGAAGGTTGAAGGGGATTGAACACAAAAGCCCAAAAATTTGCACTCACCAGTGCATGGCTAGTTGAATATGATTGAGTGGGCTTAAAGATGCCACTTGGAAGAACGGGAGATGGGCTTAGAGATGCCATCTAAAGTATCAGAATATGATGATGTCTTTATGTTGATACTGGATATCAGTACTAAGTCTTTGTATAGGCCGTCTCTGAATCATTTATGCAACATGATTTGAGTTGTTGGATGGACCAGTAGAAATAAATATTGTGATGATTATCTCTTCTGGAAATATTTTGGATTAGGGAATAGATCTTTGTACAGACCGTTTACCTATTCTCCAAGGGCCAAAAGAACGTCAGGATTTGTTCTTAAGGATCAAAAGAACATCAGGATTTGTCCTTCTGAGTAAAATATCTTGAACAAGGAGTCAAAAGAGCGTCAGGATTTGCTTTTAAGGGTCAAAAGAACGTCAGGATTAGTTCCTCTGAGAAATGTCTTGAACAAGGTGCCAAAAGAACGTCAGGATTTGTTCTTAAGGATCAAAAGAACATCAGGATTTGTCCTTCTGAAAAAAGTCTTGGAGGATGAAGCAGTCCAGAAGTAATGATGATAGCTGTCAGGAGGATGGAGCAATCCTGAGGTAATAATAAGCTGTCAGGAGGATGGAGCAATCCTGAGGTAATAATATGATATGCTTTCAGGAGACTGGAGTAATCCTGATGTAACAGCATGTCTTCAGGAGGATAGAGCAGTCCTGATGAGATTATAAGCTTTCAGGAGGATGAAGCAGTCCTGAGGGATTGATGATATGCTTTCAGGAGACTGGAGTAATCCTGATGTGACAGCATGTCTTCAAGAGGATAAAGCAGTCCCGAGGATCATAAGTTTCTTTGTTGGATAATTAACCTGAAACCAAGGTGACATTCCGTATAATAATATTAGTTTATGCTTTATGTATGCATGCATAGTATGATGCACCTAAGTAAATGTATTATGTATTTATGGATATGTATGTTATGGTATGATGTAAATGATGTATGTATGATATGATACTTCGTATAACAACTGCTGGCCATGGAAAATAAATCCCGATTTGTTGCTGAAGAATATATTATACATAATCTTCCGTCTGCTGGGGATAGCAAGGCATATACAACCTCCCAGATGCTGGGGATAACAAGGTATAGATAACCTCCCGTATGTTGGGGATAGTAAGGTATATATAACCTCCCGGATGCTGGGGATAGCAAGGTATAGATAACCTCCCGTATGCTGGGGATAGTAAGGTATATATAACCTTCGTCTTCGTTTGATGGTAGGATAACATCCCGTCTTCGTTTGTCGTGCCCTTATTGGAAAGTAAATTTCTGTATATCCGTATGAGGATAAAAGAGATGGATATAAATTCCAGGGGAGATGAGACTTTATGAAGATGGATTCGTCCTACTGAGGGTTTGTAACTGTCTTGTAAAGATGAACAGGCGAAGCTTCGTTGAAATCCTTCCCTCGTTCGTCCTTAGTAAATACTATTACTGCATTTTTATGCATTTCTGGTAAACATCAATCATATTAAAAGCATACATGCATTTTTGGTAAACATCAATCAAAAGCATACATACATTCAAACACAACCAATGGACGTTTCGATTATGTAAATAGGGTAAAAGTAAATCTGGATTTAAAAGATGGAATTTATTTATATCAAAAAGTGACCCATACACGGGTAAGTTTGTACAAGGAGACATAAACCCAAGTAAGAGGATTTTGTCATAAAGTTTTTACAAAACAGAGAAAATTAGCTATGTGGGAAACAATCCTATTGAGTTTCAATTCTACTATTGCCATTATCTTCAAGTATCTCATCTTCTGCTGTTGAGACGAAAACGATTGGATTGAGCTTTATCTGTTCGAGCTTGAATAAGTAGTACCACTGGTTGCAGTTTCATGGGTGATCCAAACGAGACATAGTCATACGCTTTAATCCCTAACTTTTGCCTGGATTGCCCTTTCAGGTTTTCAATCCACCGGGATACCCTTTTTTGCCCATGCCGCCTTTTCAGGTTTTCGACTTGCCGGGTGTACATCTTTTTATATATATCCCTAATTTTTGCTCAAACCCTTTTGGTCTGCCGGGATGCCCTTATTTTTGCCTAGGCCTGTCAACCTAGCGGGTCTCTTTTTATGCGTAGTATTTTTTAACTATGTCTGCGTTTACAGGCTGCGGGAAGTCTTCACCATCCATTGTAGTTAGTATCATGGCACCTCCTGAGAACACTGTTTTGACTACAAATGGTCCCTCATATGTTGGGGTCCACTTGCCCCTAGGATCACCCTGTGGTAATATGATACGCTTGATTACCAAGTCACCAGCCTGATATACCTTTGGCTTAACCTTCTTGTTAAAAGCTTTGGTCATTCGTTTTTGGTACATCTGGCCATGACAAACTGCTGCTAACCTCTTCTCATCAATCAAATTTATTTGGTCCAGTCGAGTCTGAATCCACTCATCTTCATCCAAGCCTGCATCCTTCATAATTCTTAAGGAGGGAATCTGAACTTCAATGGGCAGAACTGCTTCCATACCA
Source organism: Lathyrus aphaca (assembly GCA_963966055.1). NCBI lineage: Eukaryota > Viridiplantae > Streptophyta > Magnoliopsida > Fabales > Fabaceae > Lathyrus > Lathyrus aphaca. The sequence goes on along the minus strand of OZ014524.1, from coordinate 509,957,943 downwards.
TAGACTAAGGAGAATGGGGTTGCCCCTGTTGAAGTACGTATTGTGGTACGATAACCATGAAGAGCAAATGGTAACATCTCATGCCAATCCTTGTAAGTAACAGTCATCTTCTGTACAATCTTCTTAATGTTCTTATTAGCAGCTTCAACTGCCCCATTCATCTTCGGACGATACGGAGAAGAGTTATGATGCTTAATCTTGAACTGTGTGCAGAGATCAGTAATCATAGTGTTGTTCAGATTAGAGCCATTGTCAGTGATAATCCTTTCAGGGATGCCATATCTACATATGAGATTATTCTTAATGAACCGAGCCACAACATTCTTTGTAACAGATGCAAATGAAGCTGCCTCCACCCACTTCGTGAAGTAATCAATAGCAACCAGGATGAAACGATGCCCATTAGAAGCAGTAGGCTTGATCTCACCAATCATATCAATGCCCCACATGGCAAAGGGCCAAGGAACAGTCAACACATTTAATGGTTATGGAGGTATATGTACTTTATCAGCATAGATTTGACACTTGTGACACGTTCTGGAGTGTTGATAGCAATTAGCTTCCATGGTAGACCAATAGTAACCTGCTCTCAGTATCTTCTTTGCCATGGTATGACCACTAGAATGAGTGCCAAAAATTCCATCATGCATATCTTCCATAATCTCAATTGCTTCCTTCTTATCCACACAACGAAGCAAAGTTGAATCATGATTGCGCTTATACAAAATGCCATTACTCAAGAAGAACTTAGCAGAAAACCTTTTCAGAAACTTCCTATCTTTGACAGATGCCCCTTCAGGGAACTCCTGAGCTTCAAGATATCTTTTCACTTCATAGAACCAAGGCTTCTCCTCTGCCCCTTCTGTGTCAATCTCATTGCAGTATGCAGGCTTTTCAAATCTATCAATAGTAATCTTGGGAGCTTCATCATCCCAGCTGATCTCAAACATAGATGCCATGGTGGCTAATGCATCTGCCAACTGGTTCTCTCTTCGTGGAATATGTTCAAAGGTAATCTGTTTGAAATGTGGGATCAAAGACAACACATGCTCTCTGTAAGGAATGAGGTTATCATGCTTGGTATCCCAATCTCCTTTAATTTGACTTACTACCAGGGCTGAATCTCCATACACATCAAGGAACTGAATCTTCATATCCATAGCAGCTTTAATACCCAGGATACATGCCTCATACTCAGCCATGTTATTGGTACAATAGAAACAAAGTCTGGCAGTAATCGGGGTATGACAACCTTCAGGGGAACTAATCACAACACCAACACCATTACCAAGTGCATTAGAGGCACCATCAAAAACCATAGTCCATCGGGATCCTTGTTCAGGTCCGTCATATTGTCCAGGTTCTTTGGTAATAATCATAATGTCTTCATCAGGGAACTCAAAATTCATTGACTGGTAATCATCTACTGCTTGATGAGCCAAATGATCAGCAACAACACTTCCCTTGATGGTCTTCTGAGTAGTATACTGTATGTCATATTCTGTCAAGATCATTTGCCATCTTGCAATTCTTCCGGAGAGAGCAGGTTTCTCAAATATGTACTTGATTGGATCCATCTTTGAAATCAATAAGGTAGTATGGGTCAACATATACTGTCTTAGTCGGCGAGCAGCCCATGCCAAAGCGCAGCAAGTTTTCTCGAGCAGTGAGTATCTTGTTTCACAGTCGGTAAACTTTTTGCTAAGGTAGTATATTGCCTGCTCTTTTCGACCAGACTCGTCATGTTGCCCCAACACACACCCCATTGAGTTGTCTAACACTGTTAAGTACATAATCAAGGGTCTTCCATCCACTGGTGGCATCAAAATTGGAGGTTCCAGCAGATATCTCTTAATTTCATCAAAGGCAGTCTGGCACTCATCATTCCATTCCATCACCTGATCTTTCTTCAACAACTTGAAGATTGGCTCACAGATGGTAGTTAACTGGGAAATAAATCTGGCAATGTAATTCAATCGTCCCAAGAAACCTCTAACCTCCTTCTCAGTACGGGGAGCTGGCATCTCTCGTATAGCTTTCACTTTTGCAGGATCCACTTCAATACCTTTTCCACTGACAATGAAACCCAGGAGCTTACCAGATCTAACCCCAAAAGTACATTTGTTTGGGTTCAGTCTCAACTTGTATTTCTTCAACCTCTCAAACAATTTATGCAAATGATCAAGATGTTGCTCTTCATTCTGGGATCTAGCTATCATATCGTCCACATATACCTCTATCTCATGATGAATCATATCATGAAACAAAGCCACCATAGCACGCTGATATGTTGCCCCTGCATTCTTCAAACCAAATGGCATTACCTTATAGCAAAAGGTGCCCCACTGTGTCACAAATGTTGTCTTCTCCATATCTTCAGGTGCCATCTTGATTTGATTGTAACCAGAGAAACCATCCATAAAAGAGAATACCTTATGCTGAGCAGTGTTGTCTACCAGAATATCAATATGAGGAAGTGGAAAGTCATCTTTAGGGCTAGTCTTGTTCAAATCTCTGTAGTCTACACACATACGTACCTTACCATCTTTCTTAGGAACTGGTACCACATTTGCAACCCACTGAGGATAAGAAGTTACTGCTAAGAACCCTGCATTGAACTGTTTCATTACCTCTGCTTTGATCTTTTCTGACATTTCAGGACGCATACGACGAACCTTCTACTTCTTTGGACGACAATCTTCTTTTACCGGTAGACGGTGAACCACAATGTCTGTATCCAACCCTGGCATATCTTCATAGGACCAAGCAAAGATCTCTACATAGTCACGTAACATCTGAACCAATCTGCTCTTGACGTTGTCCTCTAAATCAGCCCCTATCTTGACCTCTTTTCTGTTTTCTTCAGTTCCCAAATTCACAACTTCGACTGGCTCTTCATGTGGCTGTATAGCTTTCTCTTCTTGTTGTAACAACCTAGCAAGCTCTACAGGTATTTCACAATCGTCCTCATTTCCGTCTTCAGTTTGATAGATCGGATTCTCGAAATTATAATTGGCAATAGTAGAACTGTTATCAACAGGATCCAGAGTGGATGAGGATCTGCATTTTAGTGATGTGGGTGTGTGTAAGAACACATAGCTGATAAAGCAAAAAGAAAAGAAAAGAAAGACAAGGAACACAATATTTACGAAAACGAAACGTCCACTGATTTTATTGAATGAAGTATGCAAATGAAATGACAACCCGTAACAAGCACACCATTGTGCCCCGGGTAAGGCACATGGCTTGAAAGTTTTATTGTTCAAGAAATTACAAATTTAAAAAACACAACACAGTAATAGTATTTACTCCTGACTAAAGGAGATAGGGATAACATCTTCAGCTTTCCAATTATTGAGTCCAGCACCCACAGTAGGAAAAATCCATGCCTCCAAGTTGTAGTCTTCATCTTGATCTCCCACAGCATTAATCTGGTCCTTCACAACCCCTTGATTAGTGATACGAGCAGCACGAGCACGACGAACAGCCTTCTGGGACTCTGCAGTGAAACCCAAACCAAACTTGTCAAACTTGTATGGAATATCAGGAAGCTGACCCCAAATAGTACAACCACCTTCATCCACCACAGCTCTAGCATCATTGAGGGAAGCCATTGCCATTGTTGGAGGTTTTCTGGTGACCACAGGAACTTTCTTCGTAACAGGAGGAGCTACATAATCATTAACAACCCAGGGAACCACTTCAAATGTTTGACACGGAGTTTCAATGTATTCACCTTCCATTTCCAGATACTTGAAGGTATTCACATGGATGACAAAGTATTCTTCTTCTCCATAGACAGTAACAACCTTTCCATCTACCGGATATCTCAACTTTTGGTGCAATGTAGAAGTTACAGCACCTGCCCCATGGATCCAGGGACGACCAAGCAGACAAGAGTATGAAGGACGAATATCCATCACAAAAAATGTAGCAGTAAACACCTGGGAGCCAACTTTGATTGGAAGATCAATTTCTCCATGCACTACTCTTCTAGAACCATCAAAAGCCTTCACCACAATGTTACTAGGCTTCAGCACAGCATCTTCAGGACTCAGCTTATTCAGGACTTCCTTGGGCAACACATTCAAAGAGGAACCATTGTCTATCAGTACATGTGACAAGGTAGTTCCCCTGCATTCAATTGAAACATGCAAGGCCCTGTTATGATCCCTCTTGGCAGGGGTCAAATCAGCATCAGAGAATCCTAACCCATTGTCATAGGTCAGGTGGGCAACACAGTTCTCAAATTGGTCAACAGAAATTGCACTGGGTACATGAGCAGTCTTCAGAAACTTGATCAAGGACTTGGCATGAGCCTCAGAACATAACAACAAAGACAGCATAGAAATCTTTGAGGGAGTATGTCCCAGTTGATCAACAATGTCATAATCACTCTTGCGAATGATTTTCAATACTTCTTCCATCTGCTTAGAGAGGTCATCAGCAGCTGGCACATCAGTAGATACAGGCTCAATAACAGGACCCTTGCCCCGAGCATCAGTGGTGGAGGTAGCAGCAGGAGTAACTACATTCTGGGAAGTAACTGGAGGAGAGAAGACTCTTCCACTACGAGTGATCTTGCTAGATCCAGCAATATTATCAATGTCAACAGGCACATCAGCTATAGGCTCTTGCTTAACACCATGGATGTAAACATCAGACCCATAGTGCCAAGGCACAACTTTGTCAGACGTATATGGGATAGGACCAGGAGTAGTAATGACCACAGGAGCTACTCTGGCTTCAGCAACAACTTTCACGGGACCTTCAGCAGTAATTTTGATTGGACCCTGATGAGTGATTTTAATGGGACCCTTTGAAGTGATTCTTATTGGTACTTTGTCAACCATGCCAACCTCTTCAATCTTCCTACCTTGAGTCAAATGATCCACCATACTTTCTACAGACGACGGAGTCCTCTCAAACACTATAGTATACTTATCCATGAGACGTTGAATTCCATCTCTCAATATGAAGCAACTATCCGGCTTATAGGTACAATACAAACAATCTTCACGACAACCTGGAAAGATCCCAACTTGTACTAACCTCTTTTTGATAACAGACAGTGGTGTGGTCAACTCCATAACTGAATAGACATGTAGATCTTCATCAATGGCATTGACAGTCTTCTCGTGATTCGGCATTGGAGCAGTAATCACATTTGGAGTACCTGGAGGATCAAACTCAATTTCTCCAGCATCAATCATATCTTGAATTTTATTCTTCAAGATCCAGCAGTTATTAGTATCATGTCCCTGACAGTTTGAATGATATGCACATCGTGCATTGGGATTGTACCTGGGAGAGGTAACATTAGGATTCTGAGGAGCCTCTTTCAAAGTAATGAGTTCATACTTCAACAAGTGTTGCAATGCCTGTGCCATTGACATGTTGATCTTCGTGAACTGCCTTCTAGCCCTCTGTTGGTTGCCCTGTGGCTGCTCTGTTGTTGCAGGAGTTGGATTTGAAATATGCACTGCACTAACAGACTGATGTCTTCTGTTACGATCAGGCTGACCATAAATAGCATTAGATTCTTTCTTCCCAGTGGGAGGCTTCTTTGCAACACCTGATGAGGAAGCACCCACTTGGATCTTACCATTCTTTATACCATTCTCTACTCGCTCTCCTATCATTATCAACTCAGTGAAGCCAGATGATGAGCTTCCAATGAGATGACTGTAAAACGGACCATTCAGCGTGCACATGAACATATCAACCAATTCCCTGTCAGTCAAAGGGGGTTGAACTCTTCCAGCTAAATCTCTCCACTTCTGAGCATACTCTTTAAAACTTTCTTTGGCACCCATAGACATGCTCTGAAGCTGCATGCGAGTGGGGGCTAAGTCAGCATTGTATTGATACTGCTTATAGAAAGCTTCAGCAAGATCATTCCAGTCTCTGATGTTGGCACTCTCCAACTGATAATACCACTCCAGCTGAGCTCCAGATAAGCTCTCTTGAAAGAAATGTATCCACAACTTTTTGTCAGCAGTGTGGGGTTGAATTCTTATGACATAGGACCTCAGATGCAGCTTGGGACAAGAGACCCCATCATATACAACAAATGTAGGAACCTTGAACCCAATGGGTATGACTACCCCAGATATCAAACTCAAATCCTCAAAATCCAGCCCAGATGACTTCTGTAACTCCATGGCATCCATCCTATCCACCAGCATCTTGAATTTGTCTTCATTAGGCTCATGGTAGTAATTAGCCTCAGAATCAGAGTCCCCCATTGTATGGTGGAGACTGCCTACCTCTTGCTCAAATTCCTCAGATTCATAGTCTTCAGCTGGTTCCTTGGTCTTGGCAAGACCTTTGAACCTTCTTTCCATGTTGATCAACCCAGCAGACCTTCTAGTCTTCTTAGTCTTCTTGGCCAACAGTGCCTTCAATTCATCCTGCCCCTTGGACAGGTTCAAGATTAGCTCTTGGAACTGTGCATTTTGTGCCTGGAGATCCTTAACTGATTGTTCAAGAGCCATTGCTGAAATAAACAGCGAGAAGATGAGAAACCTGTGCACAATTATAAACCTGTGATGCAATGAAATGATATATGAATGCGTATGCGATGTTTTCAAGGACCGCAGGATTTAAATTCGCTTAGACAAACACGAAAGTAAACTTTTATTAGTAATAAATTTGTTTTGCCTTTTAGGCTTACAAAAATGAAATGAAATAAATACAAAAGATGGGGTTTTAAGTCTCCCATGGACGTTTCCTCTTTGTGTTGAGGTATGAGTTGAGATTCCGTTCCTCGTGAAGTTGCTTTGTTAGCTCTAGGATTCTTGCTTGGCTTGCTTTGTAATGAGCCTCGAAAGTATCCCTTTGCTCCTTCAGTTGGATCCATGATCTCTTCAAGTCTTCCTTATCAGTAGGCATGTCTGGGTGAAGGATGGTATAAGTTGTGTCTCCTTCAGCAACAGGTTCTATGGTAACTGGTAGGACGGCAGGATATGGCATCATGAGTGTCTGAGCACGAGATCGTACCCATCTGAGATAAGCCTCCATAGGAATAGTGTACTTAGGCTCCAGTGTCTTGCTATCAACCCTGTTTACTTTTCCCCATGCTCGTATGAATCTCTGACGGTAACCTTGAAGATCGTTGTCGTAATCAAACACAATGCCCTGAATCAACATGTCATGTGGGCCATCGCTCCGAGCGTAACCAAACTGTCGTAAAGCTAGAGAGGGGTTGTAGGTGATGCCTCCTCTTATGCATAGAAGTGGCACATTAGGAAACTCCCCACAACGGTCAATGATAGTGACATTCTCCATAGATCTGGAGCACCAATGGATGTCTGAATGAGAGAGTGACATAATTCTTTTGGACCATCTGAACCCTTGCTCATTCTTCATTACTGAGCGAGGAAGGTGAGAAATAAACCACCTAGAAAGCAAAGGTATACAGCACATCAAAGTTCCTCTCGCCCTTGTAGTACGGGTGTGAAGAGAATGCAGGATGTCTCCAAGCAATGTAGGCACTGGATTGTGACTCAGGAAAATGTTGATGGCATGAACATCTATGAACTGATCTGGATTGGGGAACAATACTAAGCCATATATCAGCAAGGCTAAGATCTCCTCAAAAGCATCATAGCTCATGGCCTTCAAGAACATTTGAGCTTTATCCATTAGCACCTTGGCAAGAATACCCTTGACTCCACTTCTCGTTTCTAGAACAATGTCAGACTTCTTCAGATGTAGAGCTGCAGCAATAACCTCTGGTTTAAGCTCCTTCTCTAAGCCTGTGAAGGGTCTTTGATCAAGAACAGGTATACCCAGAAGTTTAGAGAACTCCTCCATGGTTGGAACCAACTGATAGTCAGGGAATGTAAAGCAATGGTGCTTAGGGTCAAAGAACTGAAACAGGACACTCATCATGTCTTCATTGAACCCTGTCGTGACTAGATCCAATAGGTGACCATGTCTCTTGATGAACTGGGAGTGATCAGACACCTGAGAAATCAACTCTTTAAGCTTGGGAGGTATCCCTACAAAGTTGATCCTGATAGTGTTTCTACGAGTAGAAGCCATGACCTGCAACAAAGAACAAAGATAAATCCTTTGGTCCTTGAAATGGTTAGTGAAAATGCTATGCTTATGATGCATGATGATGTCATGATGTTATGCTCAATCACAAACATGTGGCACACACAAACAAGTCACACCATAGCCCTAGGTTTAAAGGCTTGCATGAAGTTTAAAGGTAAGTACCCTCCCCTGAAGTTAGATGGTTCATCCTGTCCTACAAAAGTAACCAGGTTCTAAGGGATCTCAATATCATTGATCCTTCACAAGGGTGGTTGTTCAGCAGGCAACTTACTTGCCAACCAAAACCCTCCAAGTTTAAGATCTCAATGAGCGTAGCATCGAGTGTCAACCAACTTTAGTCTGCACCAAAGCCGGATACCTCACTACTTTCTAAAGGCCAAGATGAGTTAACTAGGGTTCTAAAAGTTAGTTAGTGCATTGACAACATATGGTAGCCTCATATTATCCTCAACTTGACTTAAGGAACATAAGCACCAACCAAGAAGTCGCACTAACTATGGCCACCAGATCAACCGTATCGATATACGTCGTACAGTTTCCTTGGTCTATTGCCATTTACCTAAGGTACACTAGATCCGGGTTAGGACCTTTCACACATAAGAGCACCCCAACAATATAATAAAGCAAACAAATCAAACAATATTAAAGTGATCTTAATTCCTAAGGGTACCCCTCTTAAATAAAAATCCCCAGCAGAGTCGCCAGTTCTGTAACACGGTGGGAGAACTGACTTTAGTTATGTTGCGGATAGCAAGAGTCGCCACCGACTTTTATTTTATCCAAACGGAAAGGGTATAAAAGAACAGGAAAGACCTTAAGAGATATTTTTGGGTCCGGGGGGTAGGTTATGTAAAGGGAAGGTGTTAGCACCCTTTACATTCATGGTTATCCATGGGCTCTTAGTTACTTAGCTCACTTTTGAATTGTTTTTGAAAAGGTGTAGTGTGTGAATAGAAAATTTTCATATGAGTTAATAATGATCCATGTACGGATGCGTAAAAACTTGTTTTTGAAAATTTGTTTGAAATTTGTTAAGTGTTTGAAAATTTTGAATGGAGTGAGCAAGCAACTAGGAGGTACCTACCCTAAAGTTTTAAGTCTTTCCTGTTCTTTATCCTTTAAGTGGTAAGACTATCCCTATTATTAAGGAATAGGTAGTCATTATCTTGGATGTAAGGGACATACGAGGGACATCTGTTTAATGAAGGCAACTGTGGGGTGTATTAAGTATTCTGGAGGGACTATCATCATTATTCGAAAAGGGACTTGATCTTTAAAGGAAACCATTAGGGACTTGATGATTTTTTCTTTTAAGGGACTTGCTTTATACACCCCACTTGACCTTATTAGTAGGCAACATTGAGGGATAACCTTAGGAATGTGAGATGGCGATTAAAAATCGACTTACGTGTGTGAGTGTTTAATTTAAATTTATCTTATAATTAAAGTGATCTAAATTTAATTTTAAAATACAAATAATTTTCACTCCCTAAATTACTAACCATAGCATAAAAATTAAATAAATTACATATTTACAAAATTACACCAAGAAGCAATTACATAATTATAATAATAAATAAATAGCAAAAATATAAATATAAAAGCAAAATATAAATAATAAGCAAAAATAATAAATAAGCAATAAGTAAATAAAATAAGGATTAGTAATAGTAATAATAAAAATTAAATAAGGTTAGTGAAATAATAATAAATTAAATAATGTTAGTGAAATAATAATAATAAAAGATTAGTAATAACATGGTTAATAATAATAATAGAAATCAAAATAAATTGAATTAACAAAAATATTATAATAACAAAATTAAAATAATAAACAAAAGTTTAATATGAACAATTAAATAATTATAGCATTTTAGTTTATATACTAATTATTAAATTATTTATAATTGTAAAAAAATTTAAATTATTATAAATTTAATTGTTTCTATACATATGTTAAAAGAAAATAATTTAGATTATAGACATAGTATATAAAATATATTTACATATTATTAATAATAGATTATATTTACAAAAAAATTAATTATATTAAAGATTATATTAAATATATACATGACAATTATATTAAAAATTAGAGAATAACAATTAAGTTTTTTAATAAGTATTTAGAAAAATAAATTAAGGTTTCTACGATTAGGGTTTTATTAGAAACATATTTTTAGGATTTATAATATAATGACAATTTCTTTATTTAAATAGTACATACATATATTTTTTATAATTTAAATAAACATACAATAATAGGAACTAAATTTTTTAGAAAAATAATTTTTCAGAAATTAGAAAATCTAATATATATATATATATATATATATATATATATATATATATATTTTATAATAATAGAACAATATAATTTATTATTTAAATTTATTTTAATATGAAATATTAATTAAATTGAAAAGAAAATAAAGAAAAAAAAATGAGAAAACTAAAAACCTGATGGGGCTGGGGTTTGAACCCAGTCCCCTATGCTTGCAACCAACAACATACACCACTGGGCTGCGCACGCCTTGTGCACAATGATTCCAGCAACATCCCTTTTGTTAAATGCCCTGCAACAATTATGAAGAAAAAAAAACAAAATAACAAAACGGCCTAACGGGAATCGAACCCAGGCCAAATAGCATTCCTATACGCACGTTCACCATCTGAGCTGCACACACACACTGATATTTTTACCAAACCAAAAACCATATAAATAATACAAAGAAAATTCAAAATATTTTTCGCGCCCAGGAGTCGTCTCCTACCTTTGGACCTGCGAAACTAGCTACGAATTTTGCTAGGGAATTACCTGCGAATTCTGTTTCACAGGAAAACCTACGAACATCATATTACTCAATTTCCGCACGATTGTTTCAAATTGATGGTGCCAACATGTTCCAAATCACTCACACAATTCAAATATGTCAATAAAAATCATTTATATGGCCTATATCTCATAACCCTAATTCGGATACTCAAACCCTAAACATGGCAACTTGTGATACCTGCACCAAAACTCACTAACAAATGTCCAGAAACAATCAGCAACACATTATGAATCATAATCAATCAAAAAAAACAATGGAAAATGCATATATGAATGGAATCGAAATTTTGTCTTCCATGGCCATTTGAAGGTTCGGTTTTCACTTGATATGGGGTTATGGATGCTTATGAACATGTGAATAGCATCTTGGGAGTATAAGAATCATCTCTATGTCTTTACAATACCTGTAATTGTCCTCTAAATGTGAATCCGAAAATTGAAATTTTAATGGATTTTTTGAATGTTAAGAATGCTTTTGGAGGCTGCCAAATTCGTGTATGAGTGCTAGGGTTATGATCAGTACTTATATGAGGATCATTTAGGTCAGAAAAATTGAATGGTTGTATGGAAGTTTTGATATTTGAAGATTGAAAAAGATTATGCTTTGAAATTCAAATATTTGCTCATGAAGGCTTGCTATTTTTGTACCAATCTCATGATTTCCTTCCCTTTTAATTCAAATCAGTATTGAAGAGATTCTAGAAGCTCAATCTTCGTCAAATATTGTATTTTCATATTTTATATTTATTTAAAATGATTTTTTATGGATTAAATCAAAATAAATAAAAATAAAATAATAAAAATTCTGAATTTTAATCATTTGGGTCGTGCATGATAATAGTGTATGGATTGGATCATGATTTGCCAAGCCCATTTGGAGAAAATTGGTTCTAGACCTCCTTTTTCATCATAAACCATCACAAAATTTCCCAACTTTGCAAGGGCATATCTCCCTCAATTTTAAAGGTATGAGGGTGTTCTTGGACATTTTAGAAAGCTTGAAGAGTCCTCTAAACAACCTCATTGGTTTCATGTCCATATCATTTACCAATCTCAAGTTATGCCCTTTTGAAGTTGTTGACTTTTTGTTGACTTTTGAAATGACCTATAATGTCTTAGCTCATATCTTCCAAATGAAGCATTTTTGGGCTTGACTTGCAAGATCAAAGTTATAGAGAATTCAATTTCCTTCAAAATGAGCTTTGAGTGGAGACTTGGTGATGAAGTATGTGAAAGTTATGGCTGGTCAAAGTTCAGTTGACTTTTACTAAGGAAACCCTAATTTAGAAACTCCTGATTCTTGATGATCTGAAATCTCCTTGATGAATCATGATCAACCCTTGATCAAATGATGAATTTTACTTCATATACTTGATGTTGGCAAAAAATCATGAAGTTTGACTTTGGTTTGACCACAGTTGACCTCAGTTTGACTTTTTAACTGCATTGACTGATTTTGACTTATCTGATCATCTGACTGAGCAAACTTTTGAGAAAAGTCTTGAAACTTGTCATGGGGGTTCTTATATACATATAAGATGTTATGAAGCTCACTTGAGGTATTGGAAGTCCATTTAGCCTGATTAAAGTCAAAACCCTAGTTTTGGATGCACTGCTTAGGAGGTGCATTGTCTGAGGGAATTGTCAATTCTTTTGACCAATTGTGAACTTTGTGAACCTTGTGAACCATCATAAAATGTCTTGTGATACTCATGGGAGGTATTGTGAAGCTTGTGAACCTTGTGAACCTCATGAAGTGACTTGTAGACTTCATGAACCTCATGAAAGGTTATGTAAACATTGTGAATCTTGTGAACCTTGTGAACCTTCAAGAAGTAACTTGTAGACTTCATGAACCTCATGAAAGGTCTTGTAAATGTTGAGAAGCTTGTGAACCTTCAAGAAGTGACTTGTAGACTTCATGAACCTCAAGAAAGGTATTGAAAGCATTGTGGAACTTGTGAACCTTGTGAACCTTCATAAAGTAACTTGTAGACTTCATGAACCTCATGAAAGGTCTTGTAAATGTTGGGAACTTGTGAACCTTGTGAACCTTCTTAGAATACAAAGTCTTGTATTGTGAGGGCAAATTTTGGGGTGCAACAGAAGGTGTCGAAGAAATTGCATTCCTCTTTTTTGTTTCTAACTCCTTTTATTTCTATATCAATGTTCATGCAACTTTTCTTTTTCAGCTGTTAGAATTGTCAGGAAGACTGCTGGCGAAGGAACTTCTTCTAAAACAGTCGAAAAATCCCCCACAACTGCCAAGAAGGTTTCGACAAAATAGAGCATCCCCCCTTATTTATGTACTTCACATTTTCTCATACTGAACAATTCTTTTTTTCTATTGTAGGTAACTCGTACCCCAACAAAGAAAAGAAAACCAGAAGAGAAGGAGGAAAGCGTCGAAGAGTCTGAGGACGAATCCCCTGAACCCCAACCTTTGAAAAGAAACAAAGGTCTAAGAATAAAAACAGTAGCATCTCAAAGATCTATAGTCCAAAGACGAACTCCACCTGCCAGTCCAGTCAGCAAAATTCCCTCAAGGAGTGAAAGAAGTGGGGACTCAAGTGCCCATACTATAATTCCTCAGGTAATCACTTCGACAAACAACATCCCCAGTCTTGACTGCATGTATCTTTATCTTATAGCTCTCTTTTATGTTTTCTGTAGGTTGTCATTGATGTCGAAGAGACTTCTACAATCCAAGAAGAAAATGTCCCTTCTAATTCTGAGAGGACTCTGGCTGAAAGACTTCAAGATGATGCCACTCCAGATGCAGGTGTCCATGGACCTCAAACCTTGGATGAATTCGACCTCAGTGATTCTGAATCTTCTGGCAACAATTCTCCTTTTCGACCAGACTTCACTGCAGAAAAAATAATTCCAGATCAAGATGCACCACTTCCAACACCAGCTGCTATACCAGACACTGACGAAGATGCCCTTGCTCAGGATGCACAAGCTCCATATCCAACTGACACCACACCAGCTGACAAAGAGAATGTCGAAGAAGAGGTCACTCTGTCGAATCAACCAGAAGTCAACTTGAGCATTGGAGGAACTTCTCAAAACATTCCTTCTTCAACAAAAGTTCCTGCTGAAACTTCTGTGGGTACTGATTCGACGAGCTTGTCACACGAAGAGATTGAGAGCTTGAAAGTTAGAAAACCCTTGGAATATTTAAAAGCCTTACTCAACACCAGGTATAACTTCCAAGACTCCTCTCCCAGTGGTTCGACAGCTTCAGGGGCCACTTCTGACCTTCAACCAATCAGTGTCATTATGGATGAGATCAAAACAAGAATCCTTGGAGTTGACCTGTTTGAAGTCTTGGCTGCGAATGCTTCTGCCCAATATGATCTGAAGAAGCTCCTGAAAAGTGCCAATTTGTTGGAGGCTTCAACTGAAGAAAGTCGTTTGGTGATGGACTTGATGTCCTTAATTGATTCTGTCAGTGCTGATCTGGTTCGACAAAAAGAGTTTTCCCAAAAAATCACAGCCAAGTCTGAAGAGCAAGTTTCAGAATGGAACATAGTGGCTTCTTCGACAGAAAAGATTTCAGAACTTAATAAGCTTTCTGACGAATACACCAAAGCTGCTGCTGAGTGTGAAAGCAATATTCAAGCCTACCAGACCCAGATTGCTGATCTTCAAAGGAAAATCCTCCAAGAAAAGGAACGTCAGGCCTCTCTCCAACAACCAAATCAAGAGGCAATTGACAGTGAACTTCAGAAAGGGCTACAACATGCAGAAACAGCCCAGCAACTTCACAGAGAGATTGATGAAATGACTGTCAGCAAGAGTCTCTGCGAGCGTTGAATTCAGCTTCAAAAGAAAATATTCGACGAACTCAAAGCTACCTTCCTTCGACAGTAGTTTTGCAATAGGACTTAGGAAAATTTATTTGTTTTAAGGATGCTTTCTTTTTGCAATTTCATATGTAATGCTATTTCACGCCATCTGTTTGGCGAAGACAAGTTTCATTTGCAATTTTAATTTGTTCCTATTTTTATTTCCTGCAATGTTGGTTTATACTTCTTCAAGTACTTTCCATTTATTTTCAGCACTCTTCTGTCTTTTTTTATTTCTTCGACTTCGTATGCACCATTGGAAAAAACTCTTAGAATTTTGAAAGGTCCTTCCCATTTAGGGGACCATTTTCCCATCACTCTGTTTTTCTTCTCCATGGGCAAGATCACTTTCCAAACTAAATCATTTACTAAAAAGGCTTTGAATTTTACTTTTTTGTTATAAAACTTTTCGACTCTCTCTTTCTGCCTTCTTATTAATTCTAAAGCACGCAACCTTTCTTCGTCTAAATCAACCAACTCATCCATCATCATACTCCAATAGATTTCAGATGGAATCTCATGATGTCTTTGAATTCATATTGACTGTAAACAGATTTCGACTGGCAATACTGCATCATGTCCATAGGTTAATTTAAATGGGGTAGAATTAGTTGCCTCCTTAGGGGATGTTCGACAAGCCCAAAGGATTTGATCCAGAGTCTTATGCCAATTTCTTGGTTTTTTACCCACATGTTTCTTTATCAGGTTTATTACTACTTTGTTGGCTGCTTCAACCTGACCATTTGCTTGGGCATAATAGGGTGTCGAAGTCAACAACTTAAAACCTGTCTCTCTTGCAAATGCCTGCATATTTCTGCCAGTAAACACAGATCCTTGATCAGTGGTTATAGTCTCTGGTATTCCAAATCTATACATTATGTGTTTCTGGATGAAGTCTATGACTGCCTCCTGATCTACATTCGTCAAAGGTATGGCTTCAATCCACTTAGTGAAGTAGTCTACCCCCACTAAAATGTACTTCTGCCCTTTTGAAGAGGCTGGTCGAATTTCACCAATCAAATCTAAAGCCCAACCTCTAAATGGCCAAGGCTTTATAATAGAATGTAACTCATCTGCTGGCACATGAGGTATGCCTGCATGAATTTGACATTCCTGACAACCCTTTGCAAATTCGACACAATCTTTCAACATGGTTGGCCAATACATCCCTTGTCGAAATAATAGCCATTTCATCTTATGTCCTGCTTGGTGGGCACCACATGCACCACTGTGTACATTCGACAAAGCTATATAAGCTTCAGTCTCTCCTAGGCATTTTAGTAGAACTCCTTCTGCAGTCTTTTTAAACAATTCATTTCCAAAGAGTACATAACTTATAGCTCTGTACTTTATCTTTCTTTCGACTGTCTGATTTGGATTTTGTAAATAATCTTTGATAGGTTTTCTCCAATCTCCAACCTCTAGATTATCTATATTGAAAATCTCAAAGTTTTCTTCATCTCCATATCCCAACCTTATTGTCTCCAAATCAGATGGGGACAACCTAGTGGACAAAACTTTGCCTCTCACTTCGACAACCTTCATCAGATTTTCCTTCGACACTTTATATCCTGAAGCTAATTGAGCCAAGTCATTTGCTTCCTGATTTTCTAATCTGGGAATGTGTCTAAAAACTACACTGTCGAATCTCTTGAGGAGTCTGTTGGCTATAACAAAGTACATGATCAAATTTTCTTTGACACATTTGTACTCTTTCGTCAATTGTTTTATCACCAACTCAGAGTCACCCATTATTTCGACCTCTGTTGCCCCCAGTTCCAACAAAATTTCAAGTCCAGCAATTAAAGCTTCATATTCTGCCTCATTATTTGAATAGAATCCTTCTATTTTATACTTGAACTTTGTTGGAATTTTATTGGGAGAAATAATTAACACCCCAACACCTGTTCCATTTTTATGACTGGAACCATCAAAATATAACCTCCAAGGCTCTTTTTCGACATAATTTGTCTCATCTCCAAGTATGGAGTGGTCAGCTATGAAGTCAGCAACTACTTGCCCTTTAACAGCTTTTAGAGGCATATATTTTAAAGAATATTCAGTCAAGGCTAAAGCCCATTTTCCAATTCGACTATGTAAAATAGACTTAGACAACATATGTTTTATTACGTCGAAATGAGAAGATATATGTACATCAATGGGTTTTATATAATGCTTCAATTTTGTACACGAGAAATATACACATAAACATAATTTCTCTATCATACTATATCTAGTTTCAGCATCATTTAAGACTCTGCTGAGATAATAAATGGCTCTTTCGACGCCATGTTCATCTTCTTGACAAAGCATACTTCCTAATGTTTTGTCAGATGCTGATATGTAGAGCCTCATGCTTCTTTTTCGACAAGGAGATATTAAGACTGGAGGATTTGCCAGATACTCCTTGATCTTGTCGAAAGCATCTTGCTGTTCTTGCCCCCAAGTGAAACCCTCCTTCTTTAGTCGAAGCAGAGGTGAGAAGGCCTGAGTCTTTCCACTAAGGTTGGAGATGAACCTTCTGAGAAAGTTGATTTTCCCTAGTAGAGACTGCAATTCCTTCTTTGTCGATGGCGCTTTTGCTTCCATTATTGCTTTAGCTTTGTTTTCATTAATTTCAATCCCTTTCTTGTGGACCACAAAGCCTAAGAAGTCCCCTGCCTGCACACCAAAAGCACATTTAAGAGGATTCATTTTCAAACCAAACTTCCTCATCCTTTCAAAGGACTGTCGAAGATGGTTAATATGGTCCAAGCCTGAAGCAGATTTAATCACAATGTCATCTATATAAATTTGCATAAATGTTTCGATGAAATCATGAAAAATGGAATTCATGGCCCTTTGGTAAGTAGCTCCAGCATTTTTCAAACCAAAGGGCATGACTACCCACTCATATGTTCCTATTGCTCCTGGACAACGAAAAGCTGTTTTTGGAACGTCTTCTTCAGCAATGAAAATCTGGTTGTAACCAGAATAGCCATCAAGCATACTTAAATACTCATGGCCTGCTGCAGAATCTACTAGCATTTCTGCTACTGGCATAGGATACTCATCCTTAGGGGTGGCTGAGTTTAGATCTCTAAAATCAATACACACCCTCAGTTTGCCATTTTTCTTAATCACAGGAACAATATTAGCAATCCATTCGACATACCTTGTTGTACGGATGAATTTGCATTTTAGAAGCCTTTCGACTTCTTCTTTGATTTTCGACAGAATTTCAGGTGCAAAGCGTCTGGGAGTCTGCTTTATTGGCTTCTTCCCTTCCAGTATTGGCAACTTCAATTCAACCAAACTTCTGTCTAAACCAGGCATTTCGTCATAATCCCAGGCGAAGCAGTCTTTAAACTCCTTCAGTAGTTGAATTATTTCGACTCTGAGTTGAGGATTTAACTTGGCACTGATGTAAGTGGGCATTTTCTCTGCCCTCAGTCCCAGATTAATCTCCTCTAAAGGATCCTGCGCCACCATTTTCATATTGGTTGAGGTTGGATCCTTTTCGAACCCCAAAGGTTCGTCATCATAAATGGCATCAAGTCTTTGATTCTGCCATTCGCCATTTGAGTCTTCTTCAAAACTCTGATTTGCATGTTGCTCCTCAATATTTTCTTGAGGATGTTGTCCTTCGACAACCTGAGTGCTGGCTTCGACAGCCATATTTCTAACTTCAGCCTCAAGGGCCGTTCTGAGTTGTTTTTCGGCTATATAAGCCGAAATCCTTTCCATTGCTGAAACTTCAGTCATTTTCACTGAATTCACTCCCCCATCCAGTTGGGTTGACATGGGCAGTTCCCCAAGTGTAATTTGTCTCCCCAATTACTTCTTTATCCCACTGGAAACCATGCGTAGGATGGAGGTACATGGAACAGTAAGCATTGTCGGAAGCTGTTAGGTCGAAAGCAGCAGGATTGCATGGTGCTATATGGGCTAAGTTTTTGTCGAAGTTACGACCAGTGACATTGTTCACATCAGCTATGAAGTAACTCTGATCTGCTTCTATGTTTTCGACAATCCCATCTGGTCTCCAGATTGCTATCCTTTGATGCATGGAGGATGGTACAGCCCCAATCCCATGGATCCATTCTCTTCCCAACAGTAAGTTGTAATTTGCCTTTGATGTTATCACCACAAACATTGTAGGCCTGGTGATGGATCCTACAGTCAAGTTTAGTTGTATTACTCCCAGTGTTGTCCCTACTTTACCTTCATAGTTAGACAATACCATATTGTGAGGTTTAGTGTCGGAGTCATCTTTTCCAATTCTCTTTATCATGTAGTGAGGAATTAAATTTACAGCTGCTCCACCATCTATCAGAATTTTGTTGACCCCCACATTTTCTACCTTTCCTTTTATGAAGAGAGGCTTTAAGTGAGCCTTCATTGCATCATCTGGCTTTTCGAAGAAAGCATTTTGCTCTTCGACACAACCATTGTTCATTATGTAGTAGCATACAGGCTTCAAGCCTATGCTGTCATCTGCCATGTCATCCTCTTCATCTTCGACTTCCATTATCCTGTCATAATCTCTGGGCAGCACAGAAACCACATTGCAAGTTACGTCGAAAGAGGCATCTGATTCTGAACTAAATTCATCTGTGACTTCTTCGTCCACTGGCACTCTGTTGTGTGTTTTCTGCATTTCTGTGATGTCACTAGATCTATTCTCCTGAAGGGTCTCTTTTTCTGCCCGAGGTATCCCCTTGTTTGTGATCTGCACACATTTGCTTGATTCAGCTTCCTTCTGCCCAACCCTTTGGTGTTCCACAGTTCCCTTTTCAATTTTCTTCTGCCTTTGGAATCTTGGGATCTGGACATAGGATTCTTTCCTTTGTAGTTTTCAGAGACGTATTTTGGCTTTGCCTCCTTTTTAACTTCCAATGAGGGACCCCTGTTCACTTCAAAACTCTTCCATCTCTTCTGACCTTGGGCATCCCTTATAGGCTGAACCCATTTGTCATCATTTGGTCTGTTGGATGTTTTGTAGGTGTTGAAACATCTTTCTCCCACCCCTTGACTGTGATGCTTCCCTCTTCTTGGGTCGAATCTTTCATTTCTGGTTGGTGGGACTGTTCCCCAATTTCTTTTTCTCTGGGTCTTTTCCGCTGCTTCTAAGTCATCAGCTGCTTTCCTGTCGAACACAGCACTGCATCTTGGGCAAAGCATGACTTCTGCATTCTTCCTTTGACACCTCTGGATGAATTCGACAAGACTCTCATTCTCTTCTGGGTAAACCAGCTTCTGATGTTTCTCTTGACGTTTCCTTCCCTTGTTGGTGTCTAGTCCTCCCTTTTGAGTGATTTCCACCATATGAATCCCAGCACTCTGTTCAGTTGTAATTTTCAATTTGTTCATTTTTTCGACTAGCATCATTTCCTCTGGAATATTCTCCTTTGACTGATTTACACTGCCTTTTGGGTGTAAACCCTTATAGATGTATTTGCAGCAGTGTGCAACCCTTTCGACAGGATGTTCTTCAGTTCTGGTGGTACCAATGTTTATTGGTTCGACAGTAAGGGAATTGTCATCAGTCCCTGCTGTTTTGATCTCCTCTTGGTCAAGGCCCTCAGTGGCCTCTTTTTGGACAATGAGGGTTTTGTTACCCTCCTCTTCGTCATCCTTTTTGAAGGAATCTCCCCATCCTGTGGGTTTGATTTTGTTAATATTTGTTTTAGAGCTTGGTGGTGCTGAATATTTCACCATGAAGTCGAACTTCCCATTTGACTCTCCTAAAGTGTCCCAGATCACCCCCTGCTCTGCATCTTTTTCATAATTTTTCTTGTCGAAACTTCTTCCCACTTTTACTGTATTTCTTTCGTCGAAACCTTCAGTAGTTTCAATGGCAGCCTCATTGTCGAAGTCTTCAGAAGCTTTGACTTCTTTTTCCTCAGCTTGGTCAGTAGAATTATCACCTTCTTCCACCACATTGACATGGGTGTCGAAACCTTCAGCAGCTTCTATCATGGTGAAGTTGGTGTCGAAGCTTTCAGTAACTTCTACCATTTCAAAATTTTCTTCTGCCATGATCTCCATTTCGACCACGTTTACCATTTCTGGTTCAGCATAATTGGCCTCCACAACCTGCATGGGATTGGAGTCAATCTTCATCTGCTGCTTGCCTTTGTCTCCAAACTTCAGTCTTCCATTTTGGATTGCATTCTGGACAAGATCCCTGAAAAGGTAACATTGAGAAGTTTTATGATCCAAGAAATTATGGTATTTACAAAAACCTCTCTTTTTCTGTTGGTCTACAGGAGGCTCTTTAGTGCCTGCTGGTTTTATTAACTGACCATCTTTGACTAATAAATCAAATATCTCATCACACTTGGTGATGTCGAATGTATAGGTTCTTTTAGGGAACCTGTCATTCTTTTCCACTTCGACTGGATTTTTTCCATTCGACGGGGCTAAAACTTTACAAGAATATGGAGGGCCTTGTTTTAATTCTGCAAGATCAATTTCTTGCTGGTCGAAAATGACTGGTTCGTTTTCGTCATAATCATCTTCTTGAACTATTCCTACATAGGCCACTCTTTCCTTCTTGTTTTTGTTTGATCTAAATTTTTCATTTTTCAGTCTTTCTATTTGCCTCACTCTGTCTGCCAGTTGTGCCATGTCTCTCAAGTACTGGGTATCCAGTTTTTTCCTTATGGAATAATCTAGACCCCCTGCAGCCATTTCGACTAGTTCTTGTTCCGGCACTTGCGTAAAGCATCTGGCTTTTAATAATCTAAACCTATTCAAATAGTCATCTATAGGTTCGGAAAATTTTCTTTTGACACTTGCCAACTCTTTCAAACTTATCTTGGTTTGTCCCATATAAAATTGTTCATGGAACAATCTCTCTAATTGGGTCCAAGTAAAAATTGAAGTTGCAGGAAGTGATGTAAACCAAGTGAAAGCATTTTTCGTCAAAGAACTTGGGAAATATTTCATCCTTAAGTTCTCATTATTGGCAATCTCTCCTGCCTCTATCAAATAACGTGCCACGTGTTCTATGGTGGACTCACTAGTATCCCCTGAGAATTTTGTAAATTTGGGGACTTTCCACCTTGGTGGTAACTCTTGTTGTAAGACAAATTCAGACAAGGGGGAAGTATAACTAGGCCTTTGTAATCCTACGTTTACTCCATTTTGTGCCATTATTCTCTCAACCATGGTGGCAATATTATTTTCGACAGGCATGTTATTGTAACGCATTCTCTGCTGTAATACTTCGTCAGCATTTTGGTTTCTCTGGACTATTATCCTTCTTGGTTCCTGTCGAATAGGCTCCTCTACATTAGGCTGTTCAACTACCACCTCTTGGCCTCTGGGATTTTCATGAGGGTTTCCCAATGGCCTTTGGTTTATAGTAAGTTCCTCTTCGACAGCCCTATTGGCAGGATTCTGATTTAATTGCATTCTTTGCTGTGCTTGCGGGACTCCAAAAAAGTCAGCAATGCGTGCCATTTGTTCTGCCAATATTTGGTTTGTTTGGGTAGTGTTTTGTATTAAGGGATTGAACACTTCTCCCATTTGTTGTGTCAAAGCCTGCACCATATCATGATTGCTTTCATCCATCTGTTGACGAATTACTTGTGCAGAATGGTTTGTCATAGCGGGCATATGGAAACCTGGTGGAACTTGATTCATCCTATTTCCATTTCCACCATATCCTGATCCCTGCAATGGTGATGACATTTGAACCATAGCATCAGAGAATAATGGTGACGAATTATGTAGGCTTGCCATCATTGAAGTTGGCATTCCATATGGTTGTTCCCTCCCAGTCAAAGGCTGAGAATAATTCAGATATGGCCTGAATGTATTTCCTCCAGGGGGAGGGGTTCCAAGGGGTCTGGCGTGTCCCATGGTGGAAGAACTAGGCGCATTCTGGGATCCTGAACCCGTTGGTATGGAATCCCCCAAAGGAGGCCTAATTTGTTCTAAAACAGGGCCAGACGCTGGTATTGTCCCTGACGAAGGGATAGGATTGGAAACTGGTATTGTTTCGTCAGGAATGTTTGAAGCATTTGGCAAGTTAGCCATGTTTCTTCTTCTTGTTCTCTTTGGTCTCTCTACGTCGGTTACGGCTAGTTTACCGCTTCTAAGAATCATACAACGTAGCAAGGAACAATTTGTCTAAGAAGTTCTCTATTAGATTTTTTCAAATGCACTAGTCCCACTGGGCGTGCCAATTTGTTCGCTGTGGTTTCTGGCGAACAACCTCTGGTTAACCAATTTCTTCAGAAAACTGGGTTACTTGCAGGACCAACCAAACAAGTCCTGGGATACATGTGCATTTGATTCTGTCGAACTATTCTTAGAGTTTGTGATAAATTTGTGGTTTGTTTTATCAATATTGTCAAAGTGTTAAGAACTTTGATTTTTACAAGTAAAATAAAGTTTTAAGTTTTAAAATGAAAGAAAAGGTATTTAAACAAGCATGAGAAGAAATGTCGAAGGCTAAAAACTTGCAGAAAAGTAAATAAAGTTTAAAGATGACATAAACTTGAAGAATGAACAAGTAATTTAAATAACTTTGAAATATAAATGGTGTTCAAACGTACATGGTTCCAAATATCAGACTCATTTTCTCTCACACTGGGTACTTAGAGTTTTTTTTACAGGAATTTTTGTATCAATTTTCACACACCTATTCTAAACACAAACTATCCTATTTATATACAAACAAAATAACTGCTTAGAACGGAAAAACTATAACTAAATGACAAGTGTCAGCCTGCATGTAATTTTCTTCTCTGAAACTTCCATGTGTCCAACTGCCAAAGGTTACAACCTTTTGAATTTGAATTCCTTTCTTTGGTGACGAAACCTTGCACCTCTTCAGACCGTCGAAGCCCTTTAAAGAAAAAACAAACTCTTTCAACATCTAACAAGAAACTGTCTTTTGTCAAAAATCCTCTTCTGTCGAAATCATCAAAAGACCAACTTCTTCTGTCAAACGCTTAGTTACAAATAACTTTCCAGCTTATTCTGCCAGAACACTATTTTCCTTTCTGTCGAAATAATGGAGTTTTAAACCTTGTCAGCAATTCTTGAATTCTCTTCCTTCCATTATCTTTCGACAAAAATGACCTCAAACCCTTAATTTCAGTCTGTCGAAATTATGGGTTTACAGATTCCCCCTCAACCTTTTCAAATTTCATTTGCAAGCACCTTGATGCACACTTATCACTAGGGGTATTCGCAGTGCGGTTTGGGCGGTTTTCACGCAAAAAATCATCCGAACCGCAAGAGAACAAATATACGGTTTGGTTTGGTTCTGTTGGCTTTAAGAAATAAAACTACATCGAACCAAACCAAACTAATGAGATTTGGATTGGTTCGGTTTTTTACAATATTTTTATTGAACCATACATACACCAATAGAGAACAACGTAATTTTGCATTTAGTCATTCATACATTATCAAATAGCAACAAAACTCATCATATTTAGACAATAAATTCTCATTCGATATACAAAAATAAGATTATACCAAAGTGGAATAAAAAACATAAAATAGTAGTATAAAACAATATCAAAAATATTACAATAAAAAGAAAAAACGGAGGAGACGAAAGATTAGAGAAGATGAAAAAGAAAGATCATAAGATATGTAATATTATAGAAGAAATGTACGATAAAAACGTAATTGGAAGAGAAAACAATAATATAACAAATGAGAATATGAATATGAAAAAGAAAGAACATAAAATAAGAGAAATTAATGTATAAGAGATGATATGTACATAGAAAATATGATGAGAAGAATATGTGATACTACTCGAAGAGATTTGAGAAGGTTGAAACTAAAACCCTAAGTGTGACTAAGAGAATATTTGTATGGTTAAGGCATAATAAGTTTGAGTTTTGGGTTGGATGTGGGATAAGTGAAGTTTGGGTTGTAACATAATACGATTTGGTTTGGTTTGGTTTGGTTTAGTTCGGTTTGCAAAATACAAACCGCAAACTGAACCGAACCGCACGATTTTGTTAAAAAATGGCTCAAATACATCCGAACCAAGTGCGTTTTTTTTTGCGGTTTCGGTTTGGTTTGGTTTGCGATTTTTTATTGGGTTGATTTGGTTTTGAACACCCATACTTATCACCATGATTCGCTTACGTGGCGTCACTGTGTACTGCGGATTGTGAAATTATTTGCCACGTTGGCCAAAAAAACATTTAATATTTTTATTATTTTTATATATTATATTTATTTATATTTACTTTTTAATTCTATTAATTTTATTTTCATATTAATTTTTTTATTAAGTTTAGAAATTATTTTTCTAAGTTTTGATTATTTTTTTAAATTATCAAAATATTAATTTCAAGCGCAAGCTAAGTCAGCCGCCTGACACGGCTGCCCGTGTCACAAGACACGACCCGTGTCAAGAGCCCTGTAGAGGAAATTTTTATGATTTTTTGTAATTTTACTTAAGTTTCTGAGAAGGGTTTTGGGGATTTCGGATGATATTTTGTGGTCTGAAGCTACTTAAGAAAAATTGATGAGGAAAGAACGACACTTTCTGATTACGCATTATTTTGGAATCGAATTTTTTGCTCTCACGAGTTTTTGGAGAACGAAGATCTTTCAACCGCGAAAGCCATTAAAAATCCAAGGAATCTAAATCTTAGTGTAATGGTTTTTTCTTATATTTATCTTGTTTTTGTTTTTGTTATGAACATGAGAAGCTAAACCCTCAATGTTATGGGGTGTCCATGATTTCCGTTTGTAATGACAATTTGATTTGACCGCTTTCTCATTATCATCTTGTTGTATAATATTTTTAATTTGAACCTGTATTGGAAAATAATGTTCTAAGTTAAGGCTAACTTTAGGTCGGAAAAACCATAGTTAACGCTTTTATACAACAATATTCTATTAGATATCGTCGAGAAATTGGGATATCATATTGTAACTGTGTTACTTTTGATAAAATAAAGGGTTAAATAATGTTTACCCCATGTCATATTAGCGTGTTTTGATTTAACCCTCTTAATAAAAAACAATTGAGATTCCCCCTCAACCTTTTCAAATTTTATTTGCAAGCACCCTGGTGCACACTTATCACTAGGGGTATTCGCAGTGCGGTTTGAGCGGTTTTCACGCAAAAAATCATCCAAACCGCAAGAGAAAAAATATACGGTTTGGTTTGGTTCGGTTGGCTTTAAGAAATAAAACTAAATCGAACCAAACCAAACTAATGAGATTTGGATTGGTTCGGTTGGTTCGGTTTTTTACAATATTTTTATTGAACCATACATACACCGATAGAGAACAACATAATTTTGCATTTAGTCATTCATACATTATCAAATAGCAACAAAACTCATCATATTTAGACAATAAATTCTCATTCAATATACAAAAATAAGATTATACCAAAGTGGAATAAAAAACATAAAATAGTAGTATAAAACAATATCAAAAATATTACAATAAAAAGAAAAAACGGAGGAGACGAAAGATTAGAGAAGATGAAAAAGAAAGATCATAAGATATGTAATATTATAGAAGAAATGTACGATAAAAACGTAATTGGAAGAGAAAACAATAATATAACAAATGAGAATATGAATATGAAAAAGAAAGAACATAAAATAAGAGAAATTAATGTATAAGAGATGATATGTACATAGAAAATATGATGAGAAGAATATGTGATACTACTCGAAGAGATTTGAGAAGGTTGAAACTAAAACCCTAAGTGTGACTAAGAGAATATTTGTATGGTTAAGGCATAATAAGTTTGAGTTTTGGGTTGGATGTGGGATAATTGAAGTTTGGGTTGTAACATAATACGATTTGGTTTGGTTTGGTTTGGTTTAGTTCGGTTTGCAAAATACAAACCGCAAACTGAACCGAACCGCGCGGTTTTGTTAAAAACTGGCTCAAATACATCCGAACCAAGTGCGTTTTTTTTTGCGGTTTCGGTTTGGTTTGGTTTGCGATTTTTTATTGGGTTGATTTGGTTTTGAACACCCCTACTTATCACCATGATTCGCTTACGTGGCGTCACTGTGTACTGCGGATTGTGAAATTATTTGCCACGTTGGCCAATAAAACATTTAATATTTTTATTATTTTTATATATTATATTTATTTATATTTACTTTTTAATTCTATTAATTTTATTTTCATATTAATTTTTTTATTAAGTTTAGAAATTATTTTTCTAAGTTTTGATTATTTTTTTAAATTATCAAAATATTAATTTCAAGCGCAAGCTAAGTCAGCCGCCTGACACGGCTGCCCGTGTCACAAGACACGACCCGTGTCAAGAGCCCTGTAGAGGAAATTTTTATGATTTTTTGTAATTTTACTTAAGTTTCTGAGAAGGGTTTTGGGGATTTCGGATGATATTTTGTGGTCTGAAGCTACTTAAGAAAAATTGATGAGGAAAGAACGACACTTTCTGATTACGCATTATTTTGGAATCGAATTTTTTGCTCTCACGAGTTTTTGGAGAACGAAGATCTTTCAACCGCGAAAGCCATTAAAAATCCAAGGAATCTAAATCTTAGTGTAATGGTTTTTTCTTATATTTATCTTGTTTTTATTTTTGTTATGAACATGAGAAGCTAAACCCTCAATGTTATGGGGTGTCCATGATTTCCGTTTGTAATGACAATTTGATCTGATTCATAATAATTTGACCGCTTTCTCATTATCATCTTGTTGTATAATATTTTTAATTTGAACCTGTATTGGAAAATAATGTTCTAAGTTAAGGTTAACTTTAGGTCGGAAAAACCATAGTTAACGCTTTTATACAACAATATTCTATTAGATATCGTCGAGAAATTGGGATATCATATTGTAACTGTGTTACTTTTGATAAAATAAAGGGATAAATAATGTTTACCCCATGTCATATTAGCGTGTTTTGATTTAACCCCCTTAATAAAAAACAATTGAGATTCCCCCTCAACCTTTTCAAATTTTATTTGCAAGCACCCTGGTGCACACTTATCACTAGGGGTATTCGCAGTGCGGTTTGAGCGGTTTTCACGCAAAAAATCATCCAAACCGCAAGAGAAAAAATATACGGTTTGGTTTGGTTCGGTTGGCTTTAAGAAATAAAACTAAATCGAACCAAACCAAACTAATGAGATTTGGATTGGTTCGGTTGGTTCGGTTTTTTACAATATTTTTATTGAACCATACATACACCGATAGAGAACAACATAATTTTGCATTTAGTCATTCATACATTATCAAATAGCAACAAAACTCATCATATTTAGACAATAAATTCTCATTCAATATACAAAAATAAGATTATACCAAAGTGGAATAAAAAACATAAAATAGTAGTATAAAACAATATCAAAAATATTACAATAAAAAGAAAAAACGGAGGAGACGAAAGATTAGAGAAGATGAAAAAGAAAGATCATAAGATATGTAATATTATAGAAGAAATGTACGATAAAAACGTAATTGGAAGAGAAAACAATAATATAACAAATGAGAATATGAATATGAAAAAGAAAGAACAT
The DNA here is from genome assembly GCA_963966055.1 of Lathyrus aphaca. Taxonomy (NCBI): domain Eukaryota; kingdom Viridiplantae; phylum Streptophyta; class Magnoliopsida; order Fabales; family Fabaceae; genus Lathyrus; species Lathyrus aphaca. The sequence continues at coordinate 509,929,696 of OZ014524.1, read as the reverse complement.
AAAATAAGAGAAATTAATGTATAAGAGATGATATGTACATAGAAAATATGATGAGAAGAATATGTGATACTACTCGAAGAGATTTGAGAAGGTTGAAACTAAAACCCTAAGTGTGACTAAGAGAATATTTGTATGGTTAAGGCATAATAAGTTTGAGTTTTGGGTTGGATGTGGGATAAGTGAAGTTTGGGTTGTAACATAATACGATTTGGTTTGGTTTGGTTTGGTTTAGTTCGGTTTGCAAAATACAAACCGCAAACTGAACCGAACCGCGCGGTTTTGTTAAAAACTGGCTCAAATACATCCGAACCAAGTGCGTTTTTTTTGCGGTTTCGGTTTGGTTTGGTTTGCGATTTTTTATTGGGTTGATTTGGTTTTGAACACCCCTACTTATCACCATGATTCGCTTACGTGGCGTCACTGTGTACTGCGGATTGTGAAATTATTTGCCACGTTGGCCAATAAAACATTTAATATTTTTATTATTTTTATATATTATATTTATTTATATTTACTTTTTAATTCTATTAATTTTATTTTCATATTAATTTTTTTATTAAGTTTAGAAATTATTTTTCTAAGTTTTGATTATTTTTTTAAATTATCAAAATATTAATTTCAAGCGCAAGCTAAGTCAGCCGCCTGACACGGCTGCCCGTGTCACAAGACACGACCCGTGTCAAGAGCCCTGTAGAGGAAATTTTTATGATTTTTTGTAATTTTACTTAAGTTTCTGAGAAGGGTTTTGGGGATTTTGGATGATATTTTGTGGTCTGAAGCTACTTAAGAAAAATTGATGAGGAAAGAACGACACTTTCTGCTTACGCATTATTTTGGAATCGAATTTTTTGCTCTCACGAGTTTTTGGAGAACGAAGATCTTTCAACCGCGAAAGCCATTAAAAATCCAAGGAATCTAAATCTTAGTGTAATGGTTTTTTCTTATATTTATCTTGTTTTTATTTTTGTTATGAACATGAGAAGCTAAACCCTCAATGTTATGGGGTGTCCATGATTTCCGTTTGTAATGACAATTTGATCTGATTCATAATAATTTGACCGCTTTCTCATTATCATCTTGTTGTATAATATTTTTAATTTGAACCTGTATTGGAAAATAATGTTCTAAGTTAAGGTTAACTTTAGGTCGGAAAAACCATAGTTAACGCTTTTATACAACAATATTCTATTAGATATCGTCGAGAAATTGGGATATCATATTGTAACTGTGTTACTTTTGATAAAATAAAGGGATAAATAATGTTTACCCCATGTCATATTAGCGTGTTTTGATTTAACCCCCTTAATAAAAAACAATTGAGATTCCCCCTCAACCTTTTCAAATTTTATTTGCAAGCACCCTGGTGCACACTTATCACTAGGGGTATTCGCAGTGCGGTTTGAGCGGTTTTCACGCAAAAAATCATCCAAACCGCAAGAGAAAAAATATACGGTTTGGTTTGGTTCGGTTGGCTTTAAGAAATAAAACTAAATCGAACCAAACCAAACTAATGAGATTTGGATTGGTTCGGTTGGTTCGGTTTTTTACAATATTTTTATTGAACCATACATACACCGATAGAGAACAACATAATTTTGCATTTAGTCATTCATACATTATCAAATAGCAACAAAACTCATCATATTTAGACAATAAATTCTCATTCAATATACAAAAATAAGATTATACCAAAGTGGAATAAAAAATATAAAATAGTAGTATAAAACAATATCAAAAATATTACAATAAAAAGAAAAAACCGAGGAGACGAAAGATTAGAGAAGATGAAAAAGAAAGATCATAAGATATGTAATATTATAGAAGAAATGTACGATAAAAACGTAATTGGAAGAGAAAACAATAATATAACAAATGAGAATATGAATATGAAAAAGAAAGAACATAAAATAAGAGAAATTAATGTATAAGAGATGATATGTACATAGAAAATATGATGAGAAGAATATGTGATACTACTCGAAGAGATTTGAGAAGGTTGAAACTAAAACCCTAAGTGTGACTAAGAGAATATTTGTATGGTTAAGGCATAATAAGTTTGAGTTTTGGGTTGGATGTGGGATAAGTGAAGTTTGGGTTGTAACATAATACGATTTGGTTTGGTTTGGTTTGGTTTAGTTCGGTTTGCAAAATACAAACCGCAAACTGAACCGAACCGCGCGGTTTTGTTAAAAACTGGCTCAAATACATCCGAACCAAGTGCGTTTTTTTTTGCGGTTTCGGTTTGGTTTGGTTTGCGATTTTTTATTGGGTTGATTTGGTTTTGAACACCCCTACTTATCACCATGATTCGCTTACGTGGCGTCACTGTGTACTGCGGATTGTGAAATTATTTGCCACGTTGGCCAATAAAACATTTAATATTTTTATTATTTTTATATATTATATTTATTTATATTTACTTTTTAATTCTATTAATTTTATTTTCATATTAATTTTTTTATTAAGTTTAGAAATTATTTTTCTAAGTTTTGATTATTTTTTTAAATTATCAAAATATTAATTTCAAGCGCAAGCTAAGTCAGCCGCCTGACACGGCTGCCCGTGTCACAAGACACGACCCGTGTCAAGAGCCCTGTAGAGGAAATTTTTATGATTTTTTGTAATTTTACTTAAGTTTCTGAGAAGGGTTTTGGGGATTTCGGATGATATTTTGTGGTCTGAAGCTACTTAAGAAAAATTGATGAGGAAAGAACGACACTTTCTGCTTACGCATTATTTTGGAATCGAATTTTTTGCTCTCACGAGTTTTTGGAGAACGAAGATCTTTCAACCGCGAAAGCCATTAAAAATCCAAGGAATCTAAATCTTAGTGTAATGGTTTTTTCTTATATTTATCTTGTTTTTATTTTTGTTATGAACATGAGAAGCTAAACCCTCAATGTTATGGGGTGTCCATGATTTCCGTTTGTAATGACAATTTGATCTGATTCATAATAATTTGACCGCTTTCTCATTATCATCTTGTTGTATAATATTTTTAATTTGAACCTGTATTGGAAAATAATGTTCTAAGTTAAGGTTAACTTTAGGTCGGAAAAACCATAGTTAACGCTTTTATACAACAATATTCTATTAGATATCGTCGAGAAATTGGGATATCATATTGTAACTGTGTTACTTTTGATAAAATAAAGGGATAAATAATGTTTACCCCATGTCATATTAGCGTGTTTTGATTTAACCCCCTTAATAAAAAACAATTGAGATTCCCCCTCAACCTTTTCAAATTTTATTTGCAAGCACCCTGGTGCACACTTATCACTAGGGGTATTCGCAGTGCGGTTTGAGCGGTTTTCACGCAAAAAATCATCCAAACCGCAAGAGAAAAAATATACGGTTTGGTTTGGTTCGGTTGGCTTTAAGAAATAAAACTAAATCGAACCAAACCAAACTAATGAGATTTGGATTGGTTCGGTTGGTTCGGTTTTTTACAATATTTTTATTGAACCATACATACACCGATAGAGAACAACATAATTTTGCATTTAGTCATTCATACATTATCAAATAGCAACAAAACTCATCATATTTAGACAATAAATTCTCATTCAATATACAAAAATAAGATTATACCAAAGTGGAATAAAAAACATAAAATAGTAGTATAAAACAATATCAAAAATATTACAATAAAAAGAAAAAACGGAGGAGACGAAAGATTAGAGAAGATGAAAAAGAAAGATCATAAGATATGTAATATTATAGAAGAAATGTACGATAAAAACGTAATTGGAAGAGAAAACAATAATATAACAAATGAGAATATGAATATGAAAAAGAAAGAACATAAAATAAGAGAAATTAATGTATAAGAGATGATATGTACATAGAAAATATGATGAGAAGAATATGTGATACTACTCGAAGAGATTTGAGAAGGTTGAAACTAAAACCCTAAGTGTGACTAAGAGAATATTTGTATGGTTAAGGCATAATAAGTTTGAGTTTTGGGTTGGATGTGGGATAAGTGAAGTTTGGGTTGTAACATAATACGATTTGGTTTGGTTTGGTTTGGTTTAGTTCGGTTTGCAAAATACAAACCGCAAACTGAACCGAACCGCGCGGTTTTGTTAAAAACTGGCTCAAATACATCCGAACCAAGTGCGTTTTTTTTGCGGTTTCGGTTTGGTTTGGTTTGCGATTTTTTATTGGGTTGATTTGGTTTTGAACACCCCTACTTATCACCATGATTCGCTTACGTGGCGTCACTGTGTACTGCGGATTGTGAAATTATTTGCCACGTTGGCCAATAAAACATTTAATATTTTTATTATTTTTATATATTATATTTATTTATATTTACTTTTTAATTCTATTAATTTTATTTTCATATTAATTTTTTTATTAAGTTTAGAAATTATTTTTCTAAGTTTTGATTATTTTTTTAAATTATCAAAATATTAATTTCAAGCGCAAGCTAAGTCAGCCGCCTGACACGGCTGCCCGTGTCACAAGACACGACCCGTGTCAAGAGCCCTGTAGAGGAAATTTTTATGATTTTTTGTAATTTTACTTAAGTTTCTGAGAAGGGTTTTGGGGATTTTGGATGATATTTTGTGGTCTGAAGCTACTTAAGAAAAATTGATGAGGAAAGAACGACACTTTCTGCTTACGCATTATTTTGGAATCGAATTTTTTGCTCTCACGAGTTTTTGGAGAACGAAGATCTTTCAACCGCGAAAGCCATTAAAAATCCAAGGAATCTAAATCTTAGTGTAATGGTTTTTTCTTATATTTATCTTGTTTTTATTTTTGTTATGAACATGAGAAGCTAAACCCTCAATGTTATGGGGTGTCCATGATTTCCGTTTGTAATGACAATTTGATCTGATTCATAATAATTTGACCGCTTTCTCATTATCATCTTGTTGTATAATATTTTTAATTTGAACCTGTATTGGAAAATAATGTTCTAAGTTAAGGTTAACTTTAGGTCGGAAAAACCATAGTTAACGCTTTTATACAACAATATTCTATTAGATATCGTCGAGAAATTGGGATATCATATTGTAACTGTGTTACTTTTGATAAAATAAAGGGATAAATAATGTTTACCCCATGTCATATTAGCGTGTTTTGATTTAACCCCCTTAATAAAAAACAATTGAGATTCCCCCTCAACCTTTTCAAATTTTATTTGCAAGCACCCTGGTGCACACTTATCACTAGGGGTATTCGCAGTGCGGTTTGAGCGGTTTTCACGCAAAAAATCATCCAAACCGCAAGAGAAAAAATATACGGTTTGGTTTGGTTCGGTTGGCTTTAAGAAATAAAACTAAATCGAACCAAACCAAACTAATGAGATTTGGATTGGTTCGGTTGGTTCGGTTTTTTACAATATTTTTATTGAACCATACATACACCGATAGAGAACAACATAATTTTGCATTTAGTCATTCATACATTATCAAATAGCAACAAAACTCATCATATTTAGACAATAAATTCTCATTCAATATACAAAAATAAGATTATACCAAAGTGGAATAAAAAATATAAAATAGTAGTATAAAACAATATCAAAAATATTACAATAAAAAGAAAAAACCGAGGAGACGAAAGATTAGAGAAGATGAAAAAGAAAGATCATAAGATATGTAATATTATAGAAGAAATGTACGATAAAAACGTAATTGGAAGAGAAAACAATAATATAACAAATGAGAATATGAATATGAAAAAGAAAGAACATAAAATAAGAGAAATTAATGTATAAGAGATGATATGTACATAGAAAATATGATGAGAAGAATATGTGATACTACTCGAAGAGATTTGAGAAGGTTGAAACTAAAACCCTAAGTGTGACTAAGAGAATATTTGTATGGTTAAGGCATAATAAGTTTGAGTTTTGGGTTGGATGTGGGATAAGTGAAGTTTGGGTTGTAACATAATACGATTTGGTTTGGTTTGGTTTGGTTTAGTTCGGTTTGCAAAATACAAACCGCAAACTGAACCGAACCGCGCGGTTTTGTTAAAAACTGGCTCAAATACATCCGAACCAAGTGCGTTTTTTTTTGCGGTTTCGGTTTGGTTTGGTTTGCGATTTTTTATTGGGTTGATTTGGTTTTGAACACCCCTACTTATCACCATGATTCGCTTACGTGGCGTCACTGTGTACTGCGGATTGTGAAATTATTTGCCACGTTGGCCAATAAAACATTTAATATTTTTATTATTTTTATATATTATATTTATTTATATTTACTTTTTAATTCTATTAATTTTATTTTCATATTAATTTTTTTATTAAGTTTAGAAATTATTTTTCTAAGTTTTGATTATTTTTTTAAATTATCAAAATATTAATTTCAAGCGCAAGCTAAGTCAGCCGCCTGACACGGCTGCCCGTGTCACAAGACACGACCCGTGTCAAGAGCCCTGTAGAGGAAATTTTTATGATTTTTTGTAATTTTACTTAAGTTTCTGAGAAGGGTTTTGGGGATTTCGGATGATATTTTGTGGTCTGAAGCTACTTAAGAAAAATTGATGAGGAAAGAACGACACTTTCTGATTACGCATTATTTTGGAATCGAATTTTTTGCTCTCACAAGTTTTTGGAGAACGAAGATCTTTCAACCGCGAAAGCCATTAAAAATCCAAGGAATCTAAATCTTAGTGTAATGGTTTTTTCTTATATTTATCTTGTTTTTATTTTTGTTATGAACATGAGAAGCTAAACCCTCAATGTTATGGGGTGTCCATGATTTCCGTTTGTAATGACAATTTGATCTGATTCATAATAATTTGACCGCTTTCTCATTATCATCTTGTTGTATAATATTTTTAATTTGAACCTGTATTGGAAAATAATGTTCTAAGTTAAGGTTAACTTTAGGTCGGAAAAACCATAGTTAACGCTTTTATACAACAATATTCTATTAGATATCGTCGAGAAATTGGGATATCATATTGTAACTGTGTTACTTTTGATAAAATAAAGGGATAAATAATGTTTACCCCATGTCATATTAGCGTGTTTTGATTTAACCCCCTTAATAAAAAACAATTGAGATTCCCCCTCAACCTTTTCAAATTTTATTTGCAAGCACCCTGGTGCACACTTATCACTAGGGGTATTCGCAGTGCGGTTTGAGCGGTTTTCACGCAAAAAATCATCCAAACCGCAAGAGAAAAAATATACGGTTTGGTTTGGTTCGGTTGGCTTTAAGAAATAAAACTAAATCGAACCAAACCAAACTAATGAGATTTGGATTGGTTCGGTTGGTTCGGTTTTTTACAATATTTTTATTGAACCATACATACACCGATAGAGAACAACATAATTTTGCATTTAGTCATTCATACATTATCAAATAGCAACAAAACTCATCATATTTAGACAATAAATTCTCATTCAATATACAAAAATAAGATTATACCAAAGTGGAATAAAAAACATAAAATAGTAGTATAAAACAATATCAAAAATATTACAATAAAAAGAAAAAACGGAGGAGACGAAAGATTAGAGAAGATGAAAAAGAAAGATCATAAGATATGTAATATTATAGAAGAAATGTACGATAAAAACGTAATTGGAAGAGAAAACAATAATATAACAAATGAGAATATGAATATGAAAAAGAAAGAACATAAAATAAGAGAAATTAATGTATAAGAGATGATATGTACATAGAAAATATGATGAGAAGAATATGTGATACTACTCGAAGAGATTTGAGAAGGTTGAAACTAAAACCCTAAGTGTGACTAAGAGAATATTTGTATGGTTAAGGCATAATAAGTTTGAGTTTTGGGTTGGATGTGGGATAAGTGAAGTTTGGGTTGTAACATAATACGATTTGGTTTGGTTTGGTTTGGTTTAGTTCGGTTTGCAAAATACAAACCGCAAACTGAACCGAACCGCGCGGTTTTGTTAAAAAATGGCTCAAATACATCCGAACATGGTGCGTTTATTTTTTGCGATTTCGGTTTGGTTTGGTTTGCGATTTTTTATTGGGTTGATTTGGTTTTGAACACCCCTACTTATCACCATGATTCGCTTACGTGGCGTCACTGTGTACTGCGGATTGTGAAATTATTTGCCACGTTGGCCAATAAAACATTTAATATTTTTATTATTTTTATATATTATATTTATTTATATTTACTTTTTAATTCTATTAATTTTATTTTCATATTAATTTTTTTATTAAGTTTAGAAATTATTTTTCTAAGTTTTGATTATTTTTTTAAATTATCAAAATATTAATTTCAAGCGCAAGCTAAGTCAGCCGCCTGACACGGCTGCCCGTGTCACAAGACACGACCCGTGTCAAGAGCCCTGTAGAGGAAATTTTTATGATTTTTTGTAATTTTACTTAAGTTTCTGAGAAGGGTTTTGGGGATTTCGGATGATATTTTGTGGTCTGAAGCTACTTAAGAAAAATTGATGAGGAAAGAACGACACTTTCTGATTACGCATTATTTTGGAATCGAATTTTTTGCTCTCACGAGTTTTTGGAGAACGAAGATCTTTCAACCGCGAAAGCCATTAAAAATCCAAGGAATCTAAATCTTAGTGTAATGGTTTTTTCTTATATTTATCTTGTTTTTATTTTTGTTATGAACATGAGAAGCTAAACCCTCAATGTTATGGGGTGTCCATGATTTCCGTTTGTAATGACAATTTGATCTGATTCATAATAATTTGACCGCTTTCTCATTATCATCTTGTTGTATAATATTTTTAATTTGAACCTGTATTGGAAAATAATGTTCTAAGTTAAGGTTAACTTTAGGTCGGAAAAACCATAGTTAACGCTTTTATACAACAATATTCTATTAGATATCGTCGAGAAATTGGGATATCATATTGTAACTGTGTTACTTTTGATAAAATAAAGGGTTAAATAATGTTTACCCCATGTCATATTAGCGTGTTTTGATTTAACCCCCTTAATAAAAAACAATTGAGATTCCCCCTCAACCTTTTCAAATTTTATTTGCAAGCACCCTGGTGCACACTTATGACTAGGGGTATTCGCAGTGCGGTTTGAGCGGTTTTCACGCAAAAAATCATCCAAACCGCAAGAGAAAAAATATACGGTTTGGTTTGGTTCGGTTGGCTTTAAGAAATAAAACTAAATCGAACCAAACCAAACTAATGAGATTTGGATTGGTTCGGTTGGTTCGGTTTTTTACAATATTTTTATTGAACCATACATACACCGATAGAGAACAACATAATTTTGCATTTAGTCATTCATACATTATCAAATAGCAACAAAACTCATCATATTTAGACAATAAATTCTCATTCAATATACAAAAATAAGATTATACCAAAGTGGAATAAAAAACATAAAATAGTAGTATAAAACAATATCAAAAATATTACAATAAAAAGAAAAAACCGAGGAGACGAAAGATTAGAGAAGATGAAAAAGAAAGATCATAAGATATGTAATATTATAGAAGAAATGTACGATAAAAACGTAATTGGAAGAGAAAACAATAATATAACAAATGAGAATATGAATATGAAAAAGAAAGAACATAAAATAAGAGAAATTAATGTATAAGAGATGATATGTACATAGAAAATATGATGAGAAGAATATGTGATACTACTCGAAGAGATTTGAGAAGGTTGAAACTAAAACCCTAAGTGTGACTAAGAGAATATTTGTATGGTTAAGGCATAATAAGTTTGAGTTTTGGGTTGGATGTGGGATAAGTGAAGTTTGGGTTATAACATAATACGATTTGGTTTGGTTTGGTTTGGTTTAGTTCGGTTTGCAAAATACAAACCGCAAACTGAACCGAACCGCACGGTTTTGTTAAAAAATGACTCAAATACATCTGAACCAAGTGCGTTTTTTTTTTTGCGGTTTCGGTTTGGTTTGGTTTGCGATTTTTTATTGGGTTGATTTGGTTTTGAACACCCCTACTTATCACCATGATTCGCTTACGTGGCGTCACTGTGTACTGCGGATTGTGAAATTATTTGCCACGTTGGCCAATAAAACATTTAATATTTTTATTATTTTTATATATTATATTTATTTATATTTACTTTTTAATTCTATTAATTTTATTTTCATATTAATTTTTTTATTAAGTTTAGAAATTATTTTTCTAAGTTTTGATTATTTTTTTAAATTATCAAAATATTAATTTCAAGCGCAAGCTAAGTCAGCCGCCTGACACGGCTGCCCGTGTCACAAGACACGACCCGTGTCAAGAGCCCTGTAGAGGAAATTTTTATGATTTTTTGTAATTTTACTTAAGTTTCTGAGAAGGGTTTTGGGGATTTCGGATGATATTTTGTGGTCTGAAGCTACTTAAGAAAAATTGATGAGGAAAGAACGACACTTTCTGATTACGCATTATTTTGGAATCGAAGTTTTTGCTCTCACGAGTTTTTGGAGAACGAAGATCTTTCAACCGCGAAAGCCATTAAAAATCCAAGGAATCTAAATCTTAGTGTAATGGTTTTTTCTTATATTTATCTTGTTTTTATTTTTGTTATGAACATGAGAAGCTAAACCCTCAATGTTATGGGGTGTCCATGATTTCCGTTTGTAATGACAATTTGTTCTGATTCATAGTAATTTGACCGCTTTCTCATTATCATCTTGTTGTATAATATTTTTAATTTGAACCTGTATTGGAAAATAATGTTCTAAGTTAAGGTTAACTTTAGGTCGGAAAAACCATAGTTAACGCTTTTATACAACAATATTCTATTAGATATCGTCGAGAAATTGGGATATCATATTGTAACTGTGTTACTTTTGATAAAATAAAGGGTTAAATAATGTTTACCCCATGTCATATTAGCATGTTTTGATTTAACCCCCTTAATAAAAAACAATTGAGATTCCCCCTCAACCTTTTCAAATTTTATTTGCAAGCACTCTGGTGCACACTTATAACTAGGGGTATTCGCAGTGCGGTTTGAGCGGTTTTCACGCAAAAAATCATCCAAACCGCAAGAGAAAAAAATATACGGTTTGGTTTGGTTCGGTTGGCTTTAAGAAATAAAACTAAATCGAACCAAACCAAACTAATGAGATTTGGATTGGTTCGGTTGGTTCGGTTTTTTACAATATTTTTATTGAACCATACATACACCGATAGAGAACAACATAATTTTGCATTTAGTCATTCATATATTATCAAATAGCAACAAAACTCATCATATTTAGACAATAAATTCTCATTCAATATACAAAAATAAGATTATACCAAAGTGGAATAAAAAACATAAAATAGTAGTATAAAACAATATCAAAAATATTACAATAAAAAGAAAAAACGGAGGAGACAAAAGATTAGAGAAGATGAAAAAGAAAGATCATAAGATATGTAATATTATAGAAGAAATGTACGATAAAAACGTAATTGGAAGAGAAAACAATAATATAACAAATGAGAATATGAATATGAAAAAGAAAGAACATAAAATAAGAGAAATTAATGTATAAGAGATGATATGTACATAGAAAATATGATGAGAAGAATATGTGATACTACTCGAAGAGATTTGAGAAGGTTGAAACTAAAACCCTAAGTGTGACTAAGAGAATATTTGTATGGTTAAGGCATAATAAGTTTGAGTTTTGGGTTGGATGTGGGATAAGTGAAGTTTGGGTTGTAACATAATACGATTTGGTTTGGTTTGGTTTGGTTTAGTTCGGTTTGCAAAATACAAACCGCAAACTGAACCGAACCACGCGGTTTTGTTAAAAAATGGCTCAAATACATCCGAACCAAGTGCGTTTTTTTTTTGCGGTTTCGGTTTGGTTTGGTTTGCGATTTTTTATTGGGTTGATTTGGTTTTGAACACCCCTACTTATCACCATGATTCGCTTACGTGGCGTCACTGTGTATTGCGGATTGTGAAATTATTTGCCACGTTGGCCAATAAAACATTTAATATTTTTATTATTTTTATATATTATATTTATTTATATTTACTTTTTAATTCTATTAATTTTATTTTCATATTAATTTTTTTATTAAGTTTAGAAATTATTTTTCTAAGTTTTGATTATTTTTTTAAATTATCAAAATATTAATTTCAAGCGCAAGCTAAGTCAGCCGCCTGACACGGCTGCCCGTGTCACAAGACACGACCCGTGTCAAGAGCCCTGTAGAGAAAATTTTTATGATTTTTTGTAATTTTACTTATGTTTCTGAGAAGGGTTTTGGGGATTTCGGATGATATTTTGTGGTCTAAAGCTACTTAAGAAAAATTGATGAGGAAAGAACGACACTTTCTGATTACGCATTATTTTGGAATCGAATTTTTTGCTCTCACGAGTTTTTGGAGAACGAAGATCTTTCAACCGCGAAAGCCATTAAAAATCCAAGGAATCTAAATCTTAGTGTAATGGTTTTTTCTTATATTTATCTTGTTTTTATTTTTGTTATGAATATGAGAAGCTAAACCCTCAATGTTATGGGGTGTCCATGATTTCCGTTTGTAATGACAATTTGTTCTGATTCATAGTAATTTGACCGCTTTCTCATTATCATCTTGTTGTATAATATCTTTAATTTGAACCTGTATTGGAAAATAATGTTCTAAGTTAAGGTTAACTTTAGGTCGGAAAAACCATAGTTAACGCTTTTATACAACAATATTCTATTAGATATCGTCGAGAAATTGGGATATCATATTGTAACTGTGTTACTTTTGATAAAATAAAGGGTTAAATAATGTTTACCCCATGTCATACTAGCGTGTTTTGATTTAACCCCCTTAATAAAAAACAATTGAGATTCCCCCTCAACCTTTTCAAATTTTATTTGCAAGCACCCTGGTGCACACTTATCACTAGGGGTATTCGCAGTGCGGTTTGAGCGGTTTTCACGCAAAAAATCATCCAAACCACAAGAGAAAAAATATACGGTTTGGTTTGGTTCGGTTGGCTTTAAGAAATAAAACTAAATCGAACCAAACCAAACTAATAAGATTTGGATTGGTTCGGTTGGTTCGGTTTTTTACAATATTTTTATTGAACCATACATACACCGATAGAGAACAACATAATTTTGCATTTAGTCATTCATACATTATCAAATAGCAACAAAACTCATCATATTTAGACAATAAATTCTCATTCAATATACAAAAATAAGATTATACCAAAGTGGAATAAAAAACATAAAATAGTAGTATAAAACAATATCAAAAATATTACAATAAAAAGAAAAAACGGAGGAGACAAAAGATTAGAGAAGATGAAAAAGAAAGATCATAAGATATGTAATATTATAGAAGAAATGTACGATAAAAACGTAATTGGAAGAGAAAACAATAATATAACAAATGAGAATATGAATATGAAAAAGAAAGAACATAAAATAAGAGAAATTAATGTATAAGAGATGATATGTACATAGAAAATATGATGAGAAGAATATGTGATACTACTCGAAGAGATTTGAGAAGGTTGAAACTAAAACCCTAAGTGTGACTAAGAGAATATTTGTATGGTTAAGGCATAATAAGTTTGAGTTTTGGGTTGGATGTGGGATAAGTGAAGTTTGGGTTGTAACATAATACGATTTGGTTTGGTTTGGTTTGGTTTAGTTCGGTTTGCAAAATACAAACCGCAAACTGAACCGAACCACGCGGTTTTGTTAAAAAATGGCTCAAATACATCCGAACCAAGTGCGTTTTTTTTTTGCGGTTTCAGTTTGGTTTGGTTTGCGATTTTTTATTGGGTTGATTTGGTTTTGAACACCCCTACTTATCACCATGATTCGCTTACGTGGCGTCACTGTGTATTGCGGATTGTGAAATTATTTGCCACGTTGGCCAATAAAACATTTAATATTTTTATTATTTTTATATATTATATTTATTTATATTTACTTTTTAATTCTATTAATTTTATTTTCATATTAATTTTTTTATTAAGTTTAGAAATTATTTTTCTAAGTTTTGATTATTTTTTTAAATTATCAAAATATTAATTTCAAGCGCAAGCTAAGTCAGCCGCCTGACACGGCTGCCCGTGTCACAAGACACGACCCGTGTCAAGAGCCCTGTAGAGAAAATTTTTATGATTTTTTGTAATTTTACTTAAGTTTCTGAGAAGGGTTTTGGGGATTTCGGATGATATTTTGTGGTCTAAAGCTACTTAAGAAAAATTGATGAGGAAAGAACGACACTTTCTGATTACGCATTATTTTGGAATCGAATTTTTTGCTCTCACGAGTTTTTGGAGAACGAAGATCTTTCAACCGCGAAAGCCATTAAAAATCCAAGGAATCTAAATCTTAGTGTAATGGTTTTTTCTTATATTTATCTTGTTTTTATTTTTGTTATGAACATGAGAAGCTAAACCCTCAATGTTATGGGGTGTCCATGATTTCCGTTTGTAATGACAATTTGTTCTGATTCATAGTAATTTGACCGCTTTCTCATTATCATCTTGTTGTATAATATTTTTAATTTGAACCTGTATTGGAAAATAATGTTCTAAGTTAAGGTTAACTTTAGGTCGGAAAAACCATAGTTAACGCTTTTATACAACAATATTCTATTAGATATCGTCGAGAAATTGGGATATCATATTGTAACTGTGTTACTTTTGATAAAATAAAGGGTTAAATAATGTTTACCCCATGTCATATTAGCGTGTTTTGATTTAACCCCCTTAATAAAAAACAATTGAGATTCCCCCTCAACCTTTTCAAATTTTATTTGCAAGCACCCTGGTGCACACTTATCACTAGGGGTATTCGCAGTGCGGTTTGAGCGGTTTTCACGCAAAAAATCATCCAAACCGCAAGAGAAAAAATATACGGTTTGGTTTGGTTCGGTTGGCTTTAAGAAATAAAACTAAATCGAACCAAACCAAACTAATGAGATTTGGATTGGTTCGGTTGGTTCGGTTTTTTACAATATTTTTATTGAACCATACATACACCGATAGAGAACAACATAATTTTGCATTTAGTCATTCATACATTATCAAATAGCAACAAAACTCATCATATTTAGACAATAAATTCTCATTCAATATACAAAAATAAGATTATACCAAAGTGGAATAAAAAACATAAAATAGTAGTATAAAACAATATCAAAAATATTACAATAAAAAGAAAAAACGGAGGAGACAAAAGATTAGAGAAGATGAAAAAGAAAGATCATAAGATATGTAATATTATAGAAGAAATGTACGATAAAAACGTAATTGGAAGAGAAAACAATAATATAACAAATGAGAATATGAATATGAAAAAGAAAGAACATAAAATAAGAGAAATTAATGTATAAGAGATGATATGTACATAGAAAATATGATGAGAAGAATATGTGATACTACTCGAAGAGATTTGAGAAGGTTGAAACTAAAACCCTAAGTGTGACTAAGAGAATATTTGTATGGTTAAGGCATAATAAGTTTGAGTTTTGGGTTGGATGTGGGATAAGTGAAGTTTGGGTTGTAACATAATACGATTTGGTTTGGTTTGGTTTGGTTTAGTTCGGTTTGCAAAATACAAACCGCAAACTGAACCGAACCACGCGGTTTTGTTAAAAAATGGCTCAAATACATCCGAACCAAGTGCGTTTTTTTTTTGCGGTTTCGGTTTGGTTTGGTTTGCGATTTTTTATTGGGTTGATTTGGTTTTGAACACCCCTACTTATCACCATGATTCGCTTACGTGGCGTCACTGTGTATTGCGGATTGTGAAATTATTTGCCACGTTGGCCAATAAAACATTTAATATTTTTATTATTTTTATATATTATATTTATTTATATTTACTTTTTAATTCTATTAATTTTATTTTCATATTAATTTTTTTATTAAGTTTAGAAATTATTTTTCTAAGTTTTGATTATTTTTTTAAATTATCAAAATATTAATTTCAAGCGCAAGCTAAGTCAGCCGCCTGACACGGCTGCCCGTGTCACAAGACACGACCCGTGTCAAGAGCCCTGTAGAGGAAATTTTTATGATTTTTTGTAATTTTACTTAAGTTTCTGAGAAGGGTTTTGGGGATTTCGGATGATATTTTGTGGTCTAAAGCTACTTAAGAAAAATTGATGAGGAAAGAACGACACTTTCTGATTACGCATTATTTTGGAATCGAATGTTTTGCTCTCACGAGTTTTTGGAGAACGAAGATCTTTCAACCGCGAAATCCATTAAAAATCCAAGGAATCTGAATCTTAGTGTAATGGTTTTTTCTTATATTTATCTTGTTTTTATTTTTGTTATGAACATGAGAAGTTAAACCCTCAATGTTATGGGGTGTCCATGATTTCCGTTTGTAATGACAATTTGATCTGATTCATAGTAATTTGACCGCTTTCTCATTATCATCTTGTTGTATAATATTTTTAATTTGAACCTGTATTGGAAAATAATGTTCTAAGTTAACGTTATCTTTAGGTCGGAAAAACCATAGTTAACGCTTTTATACAACAATATTCTATTAGATATCGTCGAGAAATTGGGATATCATATTGTAACTGTGTTACTTTTGATAAAATAAAGGGTTAAATAATGTTTACCCCATGTCATATTAGCGTGTTTTGATTTAACCCCCTTAATAAAAAACAATTGAGATTCCCCCTCAACCTTTTCAAATTTTATTTGCAAGCACCCTGGTGCACACTTATCACTAGGGGTATTCGCAGTGCGGTTTGAGCGGTTTTCACGCAAAAAATCATCCAAACCGCAAGAGAAAAAATATACGGTTTGGTTTGGTTCGGTTGGCTTTAAGAAATAAAACTAAATCGAACCAAACCAAACTAATGAGATTTGGATTGGTTCGGTTGGTTCGGTTTTTTACAATATTTTTATTGAACCATACATACACCGATAGAGAACAACATAATTTTGCATTTAGTCATTCATACATTATCAAATAGCAACAAAACTCATCATATTTAGACAATAAATTCTCATTCAATATACAAAAATAAGATTATACCAAAGTGGAATAAAAAACATAAAATAGTAGTATAAAACAATATCAAAAATATTACAATAAAAAGAAAAAACGGAGGAGACAAAAGATTAGAGAAGATGAAAAAGAAAGATCATAAGATATGTAATATTATAGAAGAAATGTACGATAAAAACGTAATTGGAAGAGAAAACAATAATATAACAAATGAGAATATGAATATGAAAAAGAAAGAACATAAAATAAGAGAAATTAATGTATAAGAGATGATATGTACATAGAAAATATGATGAGAAGAATATGTGATACTACTCGAAGAGATTTGAGAAGGTTGAAACTAAAACCCTAAGTGTGACTAAGAGAATATTTGTATGGTTAAGGCATAATAAGTTTGAGTTTTGGGTTGGATGTGGGATAAGTGAAGTTTGGGTTGTAACATAATACGATTTGGTTTGGTTTGGTTTGGTTTAGTTCGGTTTGCAAAATACAAACCGCAAACTGAACCGAACCACGCGGTTTTGTTAAAAAATGGCTCAAATACATCCGAACCAAGTGCGTTTTTTTTTTGCGGTTTCGGTTTGGTTTGGTTTGCGATTTTTTATTGGGTTGATTTGGTTTTGAACACCCCTACTTATCACCATGATTCGCTTACGTGGCGTCACTGTGTATTGCGGATTGTGAAATTATTTGCCACGTTGGCCAATAAAACATTTAATATTTTTATTATTTTTATATATTATATTTATTTATATTTACTTTTTAATTCTATTAATTTTATTTTCATATTAATTTTTTTATTAAGTTTAGAAATTATTTTTCTAAGTTTTGATTATTTTTTTAAATTATCAAAATATTAATTTCAAGCGCAAGCTAAGTCAGCCGCCTGACACGGCTGCCCGTGTCACAAGACACGACCCGTGTCAAGAGCCCTGTAGAGGAAATTTTTATGATTTTTTGTAATTTTACTTAAGTTTCTGAGAAGGGTTTTGGGGATTTCGGATGATATTTTGTGGTCTAAAGCTACTTAAGAAAAATTGATGAGGAAAGAACGACACTTTCTGATTACGCATTATTTTGGAATCGAATGTTTTGCTCTCACGAGTTTTTGGAGAACGAAGATCTTTCAACCGCGAAATCCATTAAAAATCCAAGGAATCTGAATCTTAGTGTAATGGTTTTTTCTTATATTTATCTTGTTTTTATTTTTGTTATGAACATGAGAAGTTAAACCCTCAATGTTATGGGGTGTCCATGATTTCCGTTTGTAATGACAATTTGATCTGATTCATAGTAATTTGACCGCTTTCTCATTATCATCTTGTTGTATAATATTTTTAATTTGAACCTGTATTGGAAAATAATGTTCTAAGTTAACGTTATCTTTAGGTCGGAAAAACCATAGTTAACGCTTTTATACAACAATATTCTATTAGATATCGTCGAGAAATTGGGATATCATATTGTAACTGTGTTACTTTTGATAAAATAAAGGGTTAAATAATGTTTACCCCATGTCATATTAGCGTGTTTTGATTTAACCCCCTTAATAAAAAACAATTGAGATTCCCCCTCAACCTTTTCAAATTTTATTTGCAAGCACCCTGGTGCACACTTATCACTAGGGGTATTCGCAGTGCGGTTTGAGCGGTTTTCACGCAAAAAATCATCCAAACCGCAAGAGAAAAAATATACGGTTTGGTTTGGTTCGGTTGGCTTTAAGAAATAAAACTAAATCGAACCAAACCAAACTAATGAGATTTGGATTGGTTCGGTTGGTTCGGTTTTTTACAATATTTTTATTGAACCATACATACACCGATAGAGAACAACATAATTTTGCATTTAGTCATTCATACATTATCAAATAGCAACAAAACTCATCATATTTAGACAATAAATTCTCATTCAATATACAAAAATAAGATTATACCAAAGTGGAATAAAAAATATAAAATAGTAGTATAAAACAATATCAAAAATATTACAATAAAAAGAAAAAACGGAGGAGACGAAAGATTAGAGAAGATGAAAAAGAAAGATCATAAGATATGTAATATTATAGAAGAAATGTACAATAAAAACGTAATTGGAAAAAAAAACAATAATATAAAAAATGAGAAGATGAATATGAAAAAGAAAGAACATAAAATAAGAGAAATTAAAGTATAAGAGATGATTTGTACATAGCAAATATGTTGAGAAGAATATGCGATACTACTCGAAGAGATTTGAGAAGGTTGAAACTAAAACCCTAAGTGTGACTAAGAGAATATTTGTATGGTTAAGGCATAATAAGTTTGAGTTTTGGGTTGGATGTGGGATAAGTGAAGTTTAGGTTGTAACATAATACGATTTGGTTTGGTTTGGTTTAGTTCGGTTTGCATAATACAAACCGCAAACTGAATCGAACCGCACGGTTTTGTTAAAAAATGGCTCAAATACATCCGAACCAAGTGCGTTTTTTTTTTGCTGTTTCGGTTTGGTTTGGTTTGCGATTTTTTATTGGGTTGATTTGGTTTTGAACACCCCTACTTATCACCATGATTCGCTTACGTGGCGTCACTGTGTACTGCTGACTATGAAATTATTTGCCACGTTGGCCAAAAAAACATTTAATATTTTTATTATTTTTATATATTATATTTATTTATATTTACTTTTTAATTCTATTAATTTTATTTTCATATTAATTTTTTTATTAAGTTTAGAAATTATTTTTCTAAGTTTTGATTATTTTTTAAAATTATCAAAATATTAATTTCAAGCGCAAGCTAAGTCAGCCGCTTGACACGGCTGCCCGTGTCACAAGACGCGACCCGTGTCAGAAGCCCTGTAGAGGAAATTTTTGTGATTTTTTGTAATTTTACTTAAGTGTCTGAGAAGGGTTTTGGGGATTTCGGATGATATTTTGTGGTCTAAAGCTACTTAAGAAAAATTGATGAGGAAAGAACGACACTTTCTGATTACGCATTATTTTGGAATCGAATGTTTTGCTCTCACGAGTTTTTGGAGAACGAAGATCTTTCAACCGCGAAATCCATTAAAAATCCAAGGAATCTGAATCTTAGTGTAATGGTTTTTTCTTATATTTATCTTGTTTTTATTTTTGTTATGAACATGAGAAGTTAAACCCTCAATGTTATGGGGTGTCCATGATTTCCGTTTGTAATGACAATTTGATCTGATTCATAGTAATTTGACCGCTTTCTCATTATCATCTTGTTGTATAATATTTTTAATTTGAACCTGTATTGGAAAATAATGTTCTAAGTTAACGTTATCTTTAGGTCGGAAAAACCATAGTTAACGCTTTTATACAACAATATTCTATTAGATATCGTCGAGAAATTGGGATATCATATTGTAACTGTGTTACTTTTGATAAAATAAAGGGTTAAATAATGTTTACCCCATGTCATATTAGCGTGTTTTGATTTAACCCCCTTAATAAAAAACAATTGAGATTCCCCCTCAACCTTTTCAAATTTTATTTGCAAGCACCCTGGTGCACACTTATCACTAGGGGTATTCGCAGTGCGGTTTGAGCGGTTTTCACGCAAAAAATCATCCAAACCGCAAGAGAAAAAATATACGGTTTGGTTTGGTTCGGTTGGCTTTAAGAAATAAAACTAAATCGAACCAAACCAAACTAATGAGATTTGGATTGGTTCGGTTGGTTCGGTTTTTTACAATATTTTTATTGAACCATACATACACCGATAGAGAACAACATAATTTTGCATTTAGTCATTCATACATTATCAAATAGCAACAAAACTCATCATATTTAGACAATAAATTCTCATTCAATCTACAAAAATAAGATTATACCAAAGTGGAATAAAAAATATAAAATAGTAGTATAAAACAATATCAAAAATATTACAATAAAAAGAAAAAACGGAGGAGACGAAAGATTAGAGAAGATGAAAAAGAAAGATCATAAGATATGTAATATTATAGAAGAAATGTACAATAAAAACGTAATTGGAAAAAAAAACAATAATATAAAAAATGAGAAGATGAATATGAAAAAGAAAGAACATAAAATAAGAGAAATTAAAGTATAAGAGATGATTTGTACATAGCAAATATGTTGAGAAGAATATGCGATACTACTCGAAGAGATTTGAGAAGGTTGAAACTAAAACCCTAAGTGTGACTAAGAGAATATTTGTATGGTTAAGGCATAATAAGTTTGAGTTTTGGGTTGGATGTGGGATAAGTGAAGTTTAGGTTGTAACATAATACGATTTGGTTTGGTTTGGTTTAGTTCGGTTTGCATAATACAAACCGCAAACTGAATCGAACCGCACAGTTTTGTTAAAAAATGGCTCAAATACATCCGAACCAAGTGCGTTTTTTTTTTGCTGTTTCGGTTTGGTTTGGTTTGCGATTTTTTATTGGGTTGATTTGGTTTTGAACACCCCTACTTATCACCATGATTCGCTTATGTGGCGTCACTGTGTACTGCTGACTATGAAATTATTTGCCACGTTGGCCAAAAAAACATTTAATATTTTTATTATTTTTATATATTATATTTATTTATATTTACTTTTTAATTCTATTAATTTTATTTTCATATTAATTTTTTTATTAAGTAGAAATTATTTTTCTAAGTTTTGATTATTTTTTTAAATTATCAAAATATTAATTTCAAGCGCAAGCTAAGTCAGCCGCCTGACACGGCTGCCCGTGTCACAAGACGCGACCCGTGTCAGAAGCCCTGTAGAGGAAATTTTTGTGATTTTTTGTAATTTTACTTAAGTGTCTGAGAAGGGTTTTGGGGATTTCGGATGATATTTTGTGGTCTAAAGCTACTTAAGAAAAATTGATGAGGAAAGAACGACACTTTTTGATTACGCATTATTTATGAATCGAATTTTTTGCTCTCACGAATTTTTGGAGAACGAAGATCTTTCAACCGCGAAAGCCATTAAAAATCCAAGGAATCTAAATCTTAGTGTAATCGTTTTTTCTTATATTTATCTTGTTTTTGTTTTTGTTATGAACATGAGAAGCTAAACCCTCAATGTTATGGGGTGTCCATGATTTCCGTTTGTAATGACAATTTGATTTGATTCATAGTAATTTGACTGCTTTCTCATTATTATCTTGTTGTATAATATTTTTAATGTGAAACTGTATTGGAAAATAAGGTTCTAAGTTAAGGTTAACTTTAGGTCGGAAAAACCATAGTTAACGCTTTTATACAACAATATTCTATTAGATATCGTCGAGAAATTGGGATATCATATTGTAACTGTGTTACTTTTGATAAAATAAAGGGTTAAATAATGTTTACCCCCTGTCATATTAGCGTGTTTTGATTTAACCCCCTTAAGAAAAAACAATTGAGATTCCCCCACAACCTTTTCAAATTTCATTTGCAAGCACCCTGATGCACACTTATCACTAGGGGTATTCGCAGTGCGGTTTGGGCGGTTTTCACGCAAAAAATCATCCAAACCGCAAGAGAAAAAAATATACGGTTTGGTTTGGTTCGGTTGGCTTTAAGAAATAAAACTGAATCGAACCAAACCAAACTAATGCGATTTGGATTGGTTCGGTTGGTTCGGTTTTTTACAATATTTTTATTGAACCATACATACACCGATAGAGAACAACATAATTTTGCATTTAGTCATTCATACATTATCAAATAGCAACAAAACTCATCATATTTTGACAATAAATTCTCATTCAATATACAAAAAAAAAATTATACCAAAGTGGAATAAAAAACATAAAATAGTAGTATAAAACAATATCAAAAATATTACAATAAAAAGAAAAAACGGAGGAGACGAAAGATTAGAGAAGATGAAAAAGAAAGATCATAAGATATGTAATATTATAGAAGAAATGTACAATAAAAACGTAATTGGAAGAAAAAACAATAATATAAAAAATGAGAAGATGAATATGAAAAAGAAAGAACATAAAATAAGAGAAATTAAAGTATAAGAGATGATTTGTACATAGCAAATATGTTGAGAAGAATATGCGATACTACTCAAAGAGATTTGAGAAGGTTGAAACTAAAACCCTAAGTGTGACTAAGAGAATATTTGTATGGTTAAGGCATAATAAGTTTGAGTTTTGGGTTGGATGTGAGATAAGTGAAGTTTAGGTTGTAACATAATACGATTTGGTTTGGTTTGGTTTAGTTCGGTTTGCATAATACAAACCGCAAACTGAATCGAACCGCACGGTTTTGTTAAAAAATGGCTCAAATACATCCGAACCAAGTGCGTTTTTTTTTTTTGCTGTTTCGGTTTGGTTTGGTTTGCGATTTTTTATTGGGTTGATTTGGTTTTGAACACCCCTACTTATCACCATGATTCGCTTACGTGGCGTCACTGTGTACTGCTGACTGTGAAATTATTTGCCACGTTGGCCAAAAAAACATTTAATATTTTTATTATTTTTATATATTATATTTATTTATATTTACTTTTTAATTCTATTAATTTTATTTTCATATTAATTTTTTTATTAAGTTTAGAAATTATTTTTCTAAGTTTTGATTATTTTTTTAAATTATCAAAATATTAATTTCAAGCGCAAGCTAAGTCAGCCGCCTGACACGGCTGCCCGTGTCACAAGACGCGACCCGTGTCAGAAGCCCTGTAGAGGAAATTTTTGTGATTTTTTGTAATTTTACTTAAGTGTCTGAGAAGGGTTTTGGGGATTTCGGATGATATTTTGTGGTCTAAAGCTACTTAAGAAAAATTGATGAGGAAAGAACGACACTTTCTGATTACGCATTATTTTGGAATCGAATGTTTTGCTCTCACGAGTTTTTGGAGAACGAAGATCTTTCAACCGCGAAATCCATTAAAAATCCAAGGAATCTGAATCTTAGTGTAATGGTTTTTTCTTATATTTATCTTGTTTTTATTTTTGTTATGAACATGAGAAGTTAAACCCTCAATGTTATGGGGTGTCCATGATTTCCGTTTGTAATGACAATTTGATCTGATTCATAGTAATTTGACCGCTTTCTCATTATCATCTTGTTGTATAATATTTTTAATTTGAACCTGTATTGGAAAATAATGTTCTAAGTTAACGTTATCTTTAGGTCGGAAAAACCATAGTTAACGCTTTTATACAACAATATTCTATTAGATATCGTCGAGAAATTGGGATATCATATTGTAACTGTGTTACTTTTGATAAAATAAAGGGTTAAATAATGTTTACCCCATGTCATATTAGCGTGTTTTGATTTAACCCCCTTAATAAAAAACAATTGAGATTCCCCCTCAACCTTTTCAAATTTTATTTGCAAGCACCCTGGTGCACACTTATCACTAGGGGTATTCGCAGTGCGGTTTGAGCGGTTTTCACGCAAAAAATCATCCAAACCGCAAGAGAAAAAATATACGGTTTGGTTTGGTTCGGTTGGCTTTAAGAAATAAAACTAAATCGAACCAAACCAAACTAATGAGATTTGGATTGGTTCGGTTGGTTCGGTTTTTTACAATATTTTTATTGAACCATACATACACCGATAGAGAACAACATAATTTTGCATTTAGTCATTCATACATTATCAAATAGCAACAAAACTCATCATATTTAGACAATAAATTCTCATTCAATCTACAAAAATAAGATTATACCAAAGTGGAATAAAAAATATAAAATAGTAGTATAAAACAATATCAAAAATATTACAATAAAAAGAAAAAACGGAGGAGACGAAAGATTAGAGAAGATGAAAAAGAAAGATCATAAGATATGTAATATTATAGAAGAAATGTACAATAAAAACGTAATTGGAAAAAAAAAACAATAATATAAAAAATGAGAAGATGAATATGAAAAAGAAAGAACATAAAATAAGAGAAATTAAAGTATAAGAGATGATTTGTACATAGCAAATATGTTGAGAAGAATATGCGATACTACTCGAAGAGATTTGAGAAGGTTGAAACTAAAACCCTAAGTGTGACTAAGAGAATATTTGTATGGTTAAGGCATAATAAGTTTGAGTTTTGGGTTGGATGTGGGATAAGTGAAGTTTAGGTTGTAACATAATACGATTTGGTTTGGTTTGGTTTAGTTCGGTTTGCATAATACAAACCGCAAACTGAATCGAACCGCACAGTTTTGTTAAAAAATGGCTCAAATACATCCGAACCAAGTGCGTTTTTTTTTTGCTGTTTCGGTTTGGTTTGGTTTGCGATTTTTTATTGGGTTGATTTGGTTTTGAACACCCCTACTTATCACCATGATTCGCTTACGTGGCGTCACTGTGTACTGCTGACTATGAAATTATTTGCCACGTTGGCCAAAAAAACATTTAATATTTTTATTATTTTTATATATTATATTTATTTATATTTACTTTTTAATTCTATTAATTTTATTTTCATATTAATTTTTTTATTAAGTTTAGAAATTATTTTTCTAAGTTTTGATTATTTTTTTAAATTATCAAAATATTAATTTCAAGCGCAAGCTAAGTCAGCCGCCTGACACGGCTGCCCGTGTCACAAGACGCGACCCGTGTCAGAAGCCCTGTAGAGGAAATTTTTGTGATTTTTTGTAATTTTACTTAAGTGTCTGAGAAGGGTTTTGGGGATTTCGGATGATATTTTGTGGTCTAAAGCTACTTAAGAAAAATTGATGAGGAAAGAACGACACTTTCTGATTACGCATTATTTTGGAATCGAATGTTTTGCTCTCACGAGTTTTTGGAGAACGAAGATCTTTCAACCGCGAAATCCATTAAAAATCCAAGGAATCTGAATCTTAGTGTAATGGTTTTTTCTTATATTTATCTTGTTTTTATTTTTGTTATGAACATGAGAAGTTAAACCCTCAATGTTATGGGGTGTCCATGATTTCCGTTTGTAATGACAATTTGATCTGATTCATAGTAATTTGACCGCTTTCTCATTATCATCTTGTTGTATAATATTTTTAATTTGAACCTGTATTGGAAAATAATGTTCTAAGTTAACGTTATCTTTAGGTCGGAAAAACCATAGTTAACGCTTTTATACAACAATATTCTATTAGATATCGTCGAGAAATTGGGATATCATATTGTAACTGTGTTACTTTTGATAAAATAAAGGGTTAAATAATGTTTACCCCATGTCATATTAGCGTGTTTTGATTTAACCCCCTTAATAAAAAACAATTGAGATTCCCCCTCAACCTTTTCAAATTTTATTTGCAAGCACCCTGGTGCACACTTATCACTAGGGGTATTCGCAGTGCGGTTTGAGCGGTTTTCACGCAAAAAATCATCCAAACCGCAAGAGAAAAAATATACGGTTTGGTTTGGTTCGGTTGGCTTTAAGAAATAAAACTAAATCGAACCAAACCAAACTAATGAGATTTGGATTGGTTCGGTTGGTTCGGTTTTTTACAATATTTTTATTGAACCATACATACACCGATAGAGAACAACATAATTTTGCATTTAGTCATTCATACATTATCAAATAGCAACAAAACTCATCATATTTAGACAATAAATTCTCATTCAATCTACAAAAATAAGATTATACCAAAGTGGAATAAAAAATATAAAATAGTAGTATAAAACAATATCAAAAATATTACAATAAAAAGAAAAAACGGAGGAGACGAAAGATTAGAGAAGATGAAAAAGAAAGATCATAAGATATGTAATATTATAGAAGAAATGTACAATAAAAACGTAATTGGAAAAAAAAACAATAATATAAAAAATGAGAAGATGAATATGAAAAAGAAAGAACATAAAATAAGAGAAATTAAAGTATAAGAGATGATTTGTACATAGCAAATATGTTGAGAAGAATATGCGATACTACTCGAAGAGATTTGAGAAGGTTGAAACTAAAACCCTAAGTGTGACTAAGAGAATATTTGTATGGTTAAGGCATAATAAGTTTGAGTTTTGGGTTGGATGTGGGATAAGTGAAGTTTAGGTTGTAACATAATACGATTTGGTTTGGTTTGGTTTAGTTCGGTTTGCATAATACAAACCGCAAACTGAATCGAACCGCACAGTTTTGTTAAAAAATGGCTCAAATACATCCGAACCAAGTGCGTTTTTTTTTTGCTGTTTCGGTTTGGTTTGGTTTGCGATTTTTTATTGGGTTGATTTGGTTTTGAACACCCCTACTTATCACCATGATTCGCTTACGTGGCGTCACTGTGTACTGCTGACTATGAAATTATTTGCCACGTTGGCCAAAAAAACATTTAATATTTTTATTATTTTTATATATTATATTTATTTATATTTACTTTTTAATTCTATTAATTTTATTTTCATATTAATTTTTTTATTAAGTTTAGAAATTATTTTTCTAAGTTTTGATTATTTTTTTAAATTATCAAAATATTAATTTCAAGCGCAAGCTAAGTCAGCCGCCTGACACGGCTGCCCGTGTCACAAGACGCGACCCGTGTCAGAAGCCCTGTAGAGGAAATTTTTGTGATTTTTTGTAATTTTACTTAAGTGTCTGAGAAGGGTTTTGGGGATTTCGGATGATATTTTGTGGTCTAAAGCTACTTAAGAAAAATTGATGAGGAAAGAACGACACTTTTTGATTACGCATTATTTATGAATCGAATTTTTTGCTCTCACGAATTTTTGGAGAACGAAGATCTTTCAACCGCGAAAGCCATTAAAAATCCAAGGAATCTAAATCTTAGTGTAATCGTTTTTTCTTATATTTATCTTGTTTTTGTTTTTGTTATGAACATGAGAAGCTAAACCCTCAATGTTATGGGGTGTCCATGATTTCCGTTTGTAATGACAATTTGATTTGATTCATAGTAATTTGACTGCTTTCTCATTATTATCTTGTTGTATAATATTTTTAATGTGAAACTGTATTGGAAAATAAGGTTCTAAGTTAAGGTTAACTTTAGGTCGGAAAAACCATAGTTAACGCTTTTATACAACAATATTCTATTAGATATCGTCGAGAAATTGGGATATCATATTGTAACTGTGTTACTTTTGATAAAATAAAGGGTTAAATAATGTTTACCCCCTGTCATATTAGCGTGTTTTGATTTAACCCCCTTAAGAAAAAACAATTGAGATTCCCCCACAACCTTTTCAAATTTCATTTGCAAGCACCCTGATGCACACTTATCACTAGGGGTATTCGCAGTGCGGTTTGGGCGGTTTTCACGCAAAAAATCATCCAAACCGCAAGAGAAAAAAAATATACGGTTTGGTTTGGTTCGGTTGGCTTTAAGAAATAAAACTGAATCGAACCAAACCAAACTAATGCGATTTGGATTGGTTCGGTTGGTTCGGTTTTTTACAATATTTTTATTGAACCATACATACACCGATAGAGAACAACATAATTTTGCATTTAGTCATTCATACATTATCAAATAGCAACAAAACTCATCATATTTTGACAATAAATTCTCATTCAATATACAAAAAAAAAATTATACCAAAGTGGAATAAAAAACATAAAATAGTAGTATAAAACAATATCAAAAATATTACAATAAAAAGAAAAAACGGAGGAGACGAAAGATTAGAGAAGATGAAAAAGAAAGATCATAAGATATGTAATATTATAGAAGAAATGTACAATAAAAACGTAATTGGAAGAAAAAACAATAATATAAAAAATGAGAAGATGAATATGAAAAAGAAAGAACATAAAATAAGAGAAATTAAAGTATAAGAGATGATTTGTACATAGCAAATATGTTGAGAAGAATATGCGATACTACTCGAAGAGATTTGAGAAGGTTGAAACTAAAACCCTAAGTGTGACTAAGAGAATATTTGTATGGTTAAGGCATAATAAGTTTGAGTTTTGGGTTGGATGTGAGATAAGTGAAGTTTAGGTTGTAACATAATACGATTTGGTTTGGTTTGGTTTAGTTCGGTTTGCATAATACAAACCGCAAACTGAATCGAACCGCACGGTTTTGTTAAAAAATGGCTCAAATACATCCGAACCAAGTGCGTTTTTTTTTTTTGCTGTTTCGGTTTGGTTTGGTTTGCGATTTTTTATTGGGTTGATTTGGTTTTGAACACCCCTACTTATCACCATGATTCGCTTACGTGGCGTCACTGTGTAATGCTGACTGTGAAATTATTTGCCACGTTGGCCAAAAAAACATTTAATATTTTTATTATTTTTATATATTATATTTATTTATATTTACTTTTTAATTCTATTAATTTTATTTTCATATTAATTTTTTTATTAAGTTTAGAAATTATTTTTCTAAGTTTTGATTATTTTTTTAAATTATCAAAATATTAATTTCAAGCGCAAGCTAAGTCAGCCGCCTGACACGGCTGCCCGTGTCACAAGACGCGACCCGTGTCAGAAGCCCTGTAGAGGAAATTTTTGTGATTTTTTGTAATTTTACTTAAGTGTCTGAGAAGGGTTTTGGGGATTTCGGATGATATTTTGTGGTCTAAAGCTACTTAAGAAAAATTGATGAGGAAAGAACGACACTTTCTGATTACGCATTATTTTGGAATCGAATGTTTTGCTCTCACGAGTTTTTGGAGAACGAAGATCTTTCAACCGCGAAATCCATTAAAAATCCAAGGAATCTGAATCTTAGTGTAATGGTTTTTTCTTATATTTATCTTGTTTTTATTTTTGTTATGAACATGAGAAGTTAAACCCTCAATGTTATGGGGTGTCCATGATTTCCGTTTGTAATGACAATTTGATCTGATTCATAGTAATTTGACCGCTTTCTCATTATCATCTTGTTGTATAATATTTTTAATTTGAACCTGTATTGGAAAATAATGTTCTAAGTTAACGTTATCTTTAGGTCGGAAAAACCATAGTTAACGCTTTTATACAACAATATTCTATTAGATATCGTCGAGAAATTGGGATATCATATTGTAACTGTGTTACTTTTGATAAAATAAAGGGTTAAATAATGTTTACCCCATGTCATATTAGCGTGTTTTGATTTAACCCCCTTAATAAAAAACAATTGAGATTCCCCCTCAACCTTTTCAAATTTTATTTGCAAGCACCCTGGTGCACACTTATCACTAGGGGTATTCGCAGTGCGGTTTGAGCGGTTTTCACGCAAAAAATCATCCAAACCGCAAGAGAAAAAATATACGGTTTGGTTTGGTTCGGTTGGCTTTAAGAAATAAAACTAAATCGAACCAAACCAAACTAATGAGATTTGGATTGGTTCGGTTGGTTCGGTTTTTTACAATATTTTTATTGAACCATACATACACCGATAGAGAACAACATAATTTTGCATTTAGTCATTCATACATTATCAAATAGCAACAAAACTCATCATATTTAGACAATAAATTCTCATTCAATCTACAAAAATAAGATTATACCAAAGTGGAATAAAAAATATAAAATAGTAGTATAAAACAATATCAAAAATATTACAATAAAAAGAAAAAACGGAGGAGACGAAAGATTAGAGAAGATGAAAAAGAAAGATCATAAGATATGTAATATTATAGAAGAAATGTACAATAAAAACGTAATTGGAAAAAAAAAACAATAATATAAAAAATGAGAAGATGAATATGAAAAAGAAAGAACATAAAATAAGAGAAATTAAAGTATAAGAGATGATTTGTACATAGCAAATATGTTGAGAAGAATATGCGATACTACTCGAAGAGATTTGAGAAGGTTGAAACTAAAACCCTAAGTGTGACTAAGAGAATATTTGTATGGTTAAGGCATAATAAGTTTGAGTTTTGGGTTGGATGTGGGATAAGTGAAGTTTAGGTTGTAACATAATACGATTTGGTTTGGTTTGGTTTAGTTCGGTTTGCATAATACAAACCGCAAACTGAATCGAACCGCACAGTTTTGTTAAAAAATGGCTCAAATACATCCGAACCAAGTGCGTTTTTTTTTGCTGTTTCGGTTTGGTTTGGTTTGCGATTTTTTATTGGGTTGATTTGGTTTTGAACACCCCTACTTATCACCATGATTCGCTTACGTGGCGTCACTGTGTACTGCTGACTATGAAATTATTTGCCACGTTGGCCAAAAAAACATTTAATATTTTTATTATTTTTATATATTATATTTATTTATATTTACTTTTTAATTCTATTAATTTTATTTTCATATTAATTTTTTTATTAAGTTTAGAAATTATTTTTCTAAGTTTTGATTATTTTTTTAAATTATCAAAATATTAATTTCAAGCGCAAGCTAAGTCAGCCGCCTGACACGGCTGCCCGTGTCACAAGACGCGACCCGTGTCAGAAGCCCTGTAGAGGAAATTTTTGTGATTTTTTGTAATTTTACTTAAGTGTCTGAGAAGGGTTTTGGGGATTTCGGATGATATTTTGTGGTCTAAAGCTACTTAAGAAAAATTGATGAGGAAAGAACGACACTTTTTGATTACGCATTATTTATGAATCGAATTTTTTGCTCTCACGAATTTTTGGAGAACGAAGATCTTTCAACCGCGAAAGCCATTAAAAATCCAAGGAATCTAAATCTTAGTGTAATCGTTTTTTCTTATATTTATCTTGTTTTTGTTTTTGTTATGAACATGAGAAGCTAAACCCTCAATGTTATGGGGTGTCCATGATTTCCGTTTGTAATGACAATTTGATTTGATTCATAGTAATTTGACTGCTTTCTCATTATTATCTTGTTGTATAATATTTTTAATGTGAAACTGTATTGGAAAATAAGGTTCTAAGTTAAGGTTAACTTTAGGTCGGAAAAACCATAGTTAACGCTTTTATACAACAATATTCTATTAGATATCGTCGAGAAATTGGGATATCATATTGTAACTGTGTTACTTTTGATAAAATAAAGGGTTAAATAATGTTTACCCCCTGTCATATTAGCGTGTTTTGATTTAACCCCCTTAAGAAAAAACAATTGAGATTCCCCCACAACCTTTTCAAATTTCATTTGCAAGCACCCTGATGCACACTTATCACTAGGGGTATTCGCAGTGCGGTTTGGGCGGTTTTCACGCAAAAAATCATCCAAACCGCAAGAGAAAAAAATATACGGTTTGGTTTGGTTCGGTTGGCTTTAAGAAATAAAACTGAATCGAACCAAACCAAACTAATGCGATTTGGATTGGTTCGGTTGGTTCGGTTTTTTATAATATTTTTATTGAACCATACATACACCGATAGAGAACAACATAATTTTGCATTTAGTCATTCATACATTATCAAATAGCAACAAAACTCATCATATTTTGACAATAAATTCTCATTCAATATACAAAAAAAAAATTATACCAAAGTGGAATAAAAAACATAAAATAGTAGTATAAAACAATATCAAAAATATTACAATAAAAAGAAAAAACGGAGGAGACGAAAGATTAGAGAAGATGAAAAAGAAAGATCATAAGATATGTAATATTATAGAAGAAATGTACAATAAAAACGTAATTGGAAGAAAAAACAATAATATAAAAAATGAGAAGATGAATATGAAAAAGAAAGAACATAAAATAAGAGAAATTAAAGTATAAGAGATGATTTGTACATAGCAAATATGTTGAGAAGAATATGCGATACTACTCGAAGAGATTTGAGAAGGTTGAAACTAAAACCCTAAGTGTGACTAAGAGAATATTTGTATGGTTAAGGCATAATAAGTTTGAGTTTTGGGTTGGATGTGAGATAAGTGAAGTTTAGGTTGTAACATAATACGATTTGGTTTGGTTTGGTTTAGTTCGGTTTGCATAATACAAACCGCAAACTGAATCGAACCGCACGGTTTTGTTAAAAAATGGCTCAAATACATCCGAACCAAGTGCGTTTTTTTTTTTTGCTGTTTCGGTTTGGTTTGGTTTGCGATTTTTTATTGGGTTGATTTGGTTTTGAACACCCCTACTTATCACCATGATTCGCTTACGTGGCGTCACTGTGTACTGCTGACTGTGAAATTATTTGCCACGTTGGCCAAAAAAACATTTAATATTTTTATTATTTTTATATATTATATTTATTTATATTTACTTTTTAATTCTATTAATTTTATTTTCATATTAATTTTTTTATTAAGTTTAGAAATTATTTTTCTAAGTTTTGATTATTTTTTTAAATTATCAAAATATTAATTTCAAGCGCAAGCTAAGTCAGCCGCCTGACACGGCTGCCCGTGTCACAAGACGCGACCCGTGTCAGAAGCCCTGTAGAGGAAATTTTTGTGATTTTTTGTAATTTTACTTAAGTGTCTGAGAAGGGTTTTGGGGATTTCGGATGATATTTTGTGGTCTAAAGCTACTTAAGAAAAATTGATGAGGAAAGAACGACACTTTCTGATTACGCATTATTTTGGAATCGAATGTTTTGCTCTCACGAGTTTTTGGAGAACGAAGATCTTTCAACCGCGAAATCCATTAAAAATCCAAGGAATCTGAATCTTAGTGTAATGGTTTTTTCTTATATTTATCTTGTTTTTATTTTTGTTATGAACATGAGAAGTTAAACCCTCAATGTTATGGGGTGTCCATGATTTCCGTTTGTAATGACAATTTGATCTGATTCATAGTAATTTGACCGCTTTCTCATTATCATCTTGTTGTATAATATTTTTAATTTGAACCTGTATTGGAAAATAATGTTCTAAGTTAACGTTATCTTTAGGTCGGAAAAACCATAGTTAACGCTTTTATACAACAATATTCTATTAGATATCGTCGAGAAATTGGGATATCATATTGTAACTGTGTTACTTTTGATAAAATAAAGGGTTAAATAATGTTTACCCCATGTCATATTAGCGTGTTTTGATTTAACCCCCTTAATAAAAAACAATTGAGATTCCCCCTCAACCTTTTCAAATTTTATTTGCAAGCACCCTGGTGCACACTTATCACTAGGGGTATTCGCAGTGCGGTTTGAGCGGTTTTCACGCAAAAAATCATCCAAACCGCAAGAGAAAAAATATACGGTTTGGTTTGGTTCGGTTGGCTTTAAGAAATAAAACTAAATCGAACCAAACCAAACTAATGAGATTTGGATTGGTTCGGTTGGTTCGGTTTTTTACAATATTTTTATTGAACCATACATACACCGATAGAGAACAACATAATTTTGCATTTAGTCATTCATACATTATCAAATAGCAACAAAACTCATCATATTTAGACAATAAATTCTCATTCAATCTACAAAAATAAGATTATACCAAAGTGGAATAAAAAATATAAAATAGTAGTATAAAACAATATCAAAAATATTACAATAAAAAGAAAAAACGGAGGAGACGAAAGATTAGAGAAGATGAAAAAGAAAGATCATAAGATATGTAATATTATAGAAGAAATGTACAATAAAAACGTAATTGGAAAAAAAAACAATAATATAAAAAATGAGAAGATGAATATGAAAAAGAAAGAACATAAAATAAGAGAAATTAAAGTATAAGAGATGATTTGTACATAGCAAATATGTTGAGAAGAATATGCGATACTACTCGAAGAGATTTGAGAAGGTTGAAACTAAAACCCTAAGTGTGACTAAGAGAATATTTGTATGGTTAAGGCATAATAAGTTTGAGTTTTGGGTTGGATGTGGGATAAGTGAAGTTTAGGTTGTAACATAATACGATTTGGTTTGGTTTGGTTTAGTTCGGTTTGCATAATACAAACCGCAAACTGAATCGAACCGCACAGTTTTGTTAAAAAATGGCTCAAATACATCCGAACCAAGTGCGTTTTTTTTTTGCTGTTTCGGTTTGGTTTGGTTTGCGATTTTTTATTGGGTTGATTTGGTTTTGAACACCCCTACTTATCACCATGATTCGCTTACGTGGCGTCACTGTGTACTGCTGACTATGAAATTATTTGCCACGTTGGCCAAAAAAACATTTAATATTTTTATTATTTTTATATATTATATTTATTTATATTTACTTTTTAATTCTATTAATTTTATTTTCATATTAATTTTTTTATTAAGTAGAAATTATTTTTCTAAGTTTTGATTATTTTTTTAAATTATCAAAATATTAATTTCAAGCGCAAGCTAAGTCAGCCGCCTGACACGGCTGCCCGTGTCACAAGACGCGACCCGTGTCAGAAGCCCTGTAGAGGAAATTTTTGTGATTTTTTGTAATTTTACTTAAGTGTCTGAGAAGGGTTTTGGGGATTTCGGATGATATTTTGTGGTCTAAAGCTACTTAAGAAAAATTGATGAGGAAAGAACGACACTTTTTGATTACGCATTATTTTGGAATCGAATTTTTTGCTCTCACGAATTTTTGGAGAACGAAGATCTTTCAACCGCGAAAGCCATTAAAAATCCAAGGAATCTAAATCTTAGTGTAATCGTTTTTTCTTATATTTATCTTGTTTTTGTTTTTGTTATGAACATGAGAAGCTAAACCCTCAATGTTATGGGGTGTCCATGATTTCCGTTTGTAATGACAATTTGATTTGATTCATAGTAATTTGACTGCTTTCTCATTATTATCTTGTTGTATAATATTTTTAATGTGAAACTGTATTGGAAAATAAGGTTCTAAGTTAAGGTTAACTTTATGTCGGAAAAACCATAGTTAACGCTTTTATACAACAATATTCTATTAGATATCGTCGAGAAATTGGGATATCATATTGTAACTGTGTTACTTTTGATAAAATAAAGGGTTAAATAATGTTTACCCCCTGTCATATTAGCGTGTTTTGATTTAACCCCCTTAAGAAAAAACAATTGAGATTCCCCCACAACCTTTTCAAATTTCATTTGCAAGCACCCTGATGCACACTTATCACTAGGGGTATTCGCAGTGCGGTTTGGGCGGTTTTCACGCAAAAAATCATCCAAACCGCAAGAGAAAAAAATATACGGTTTGGTTTGGTTCGGTTGGCTTTAAGAAATAAAACTGAATCGAACCAAACCAAACTAATGCGATTTGGATTGGTTCGGTTGGTTCGGCTTTTTACAATATTTTTATTGAACCATACATACACCGATAGAGAACAACATAATTTTGCATTTAGTCATTCATACATTATCAAATAGCAACAAAACTCATCATATTTTGACAATAAATTCTCATTCAATATACAAAAAAAAAAATTATACCAAAGTGGAATAAAAAACATAAAATAGTAGTATAAAACAATATCAAAAATATTACAATAAAAAGAAAAAACGGAGGAGACGAAAGATTAGAGAAGATGAAAAAGAAAGATCATAAGATATGTAATATTATAGAAGAAATGTACAATAAAAACGTAATTGGAAAAAAAACAATAATATAAAAAATGAGAAGATGAATATGAAAAAGAAAGAACATAAAATAAGAGAAATTAAAGTATAAGAGATGATTTGTACATAGCAAATATGTTGAGAAGAATATGCGATACTACTCGAAGAGATTTGAGAAGGTTGAAACTAAAACCCTAAGTGTGACTAAGAGAATATTTGTATGGTTAAGGCATAATAAGTTTGAGTTTTGGGTTGGATGTGAGATAAGTGAAGTTTAGGTTGTAACATAATACGATTTGGTTTGGTTTGGTTTAGTTCGGTTTGCATAATACAAACCGCAAACTGAATCGAACCGCACGGTTTTGTTAAAAAATGGCTCAAATACATCCGAACCAAGTGCGTTTTTTTTTTGCTGTTTCTGTTTGGTTTGGTTTGCGATTTTTTATTGGGTTGATTTGGTTTTGAACACCCCTACTTATCACCATGATTCGCTTACGTGGCGTCACTGTGTACTGCTGACTATGAAATTATTTGCCACGTTGGCCAAAAAAACATTTAATATTTTTATTATTTTTATATATTATATTTATTTATATTTACTTTTTAATTCTATTAATTTTATTTTCATATTAATTTTTTTATTAAGTAGAAATTATTTTTCTAAGTTTTGATTATTTTTTTAAATTATCAAAATATTAATTTCAAGCGCAAGCTAAGTCAGCCGCCTGACACGGCTGCCCGTGTCACAAGACGCGACCCGTGTCAGAAGCCCTGTAGAGGAAATTTTTGTGATTTTTTGTAATTTTACTTAAGTGTCTGAGAAGGGTTTTGGGGATTTCGGATGATATTTTGTGGTCTAAAGCTACTTAAGAAAAATTGATGAGGAAAGAACGACACTTTTTGATTACGCATTATTTTGGAATCGAATTTTTTGCTCTCACGAATTTTTGGAGAACGAAGATCTTTCAACCGCGAAAGCCATTAAAAATCCAAGGAATCTAAATCTTAGTGTAATCGTTTTTTCTTATATTTATCTTGTTTTTGTTTTTGTTATGAACATGAGAAGCTAAACCCTCAATGTTATGGGGTGTCCATGATTTCCGTTTGTAATGACAATTTGATTTGATTCATAGTAATTTGACTGCTTTCTCATTATTATCTTGTTGTATAATATTTTTAATGTGAAACTGTATTGGAAAATAAGGTTCTAAGTTAAGGTTAACTTTAGGTCGGAAAAACCATAGTTAACGCTTTTATACAACAATATTCTATTAGATATCGTCGAGAAATTGGGATATCATATTGTAACTGTGTTACTTTTGATAAAATAAAGGGTTAAATAATGTTTACCCCCTGTCATATTAGCGTGTTTTGATTTAACCCCCTTAAGAAAAAACAATTGAGATTCCCCCACAACCTTTTCAAATTTCATTTGCAAGCACCCTGATGCACACTTATCACTAGGGGTATTCGCAGTGCGGTTTGGGCGGTTTTCACGCAAAAAATCATCCAAACCGCAAGAGAAAAAAATATACGGTTTGGTTTGGTTCGGTTGGCTTTAAGAAATAAAACTGAATCGAACCAAACCAAACTAATGCGATTTGGATTGGTTCGGTTGGTTCGGTTTTTTACAATATTTTTATTGAACCATACATACACCGATAGAGAACAACATAATTTTGCATTTAGTCATTCATACATTATCAAATAGCAACAAAACTCATCATATTTTGACAATAAATTCTCATTCAATATACAAAAAAAAAAATTATACCAAAGTGGAATAAAAAACATAAAATAGTAGTATAAAACAATATCAAAAATATTACAATAAAAAGAAAAAACGGAGGAGACGAAAGATTAGAGAAGATGAAAAAGAAAGATCATAAGATATGTAATATTATAGAAGAAATGTACAATAAAAACGTAATTGGAAGAAAAAACAATAATATAAAAAATGAGAAGATGAATATGAAAAAGAAAGAACATAAAATAAGAGAAATTAAAGTATAAGAGATGATTTGTACATAGCAAATATGTTGAGAAGAATATGCGATACTACTCGAAGAGATTTGAGAAGGTTGAAACTAAAACCCTAAGTGTGACTAAGAGAATATTTGTATGGTTAAGGCATAATAAGTTTGAGTTTTGGGTTGGATGTGAGATAAGTGAAGTTTAGGTTGTAACATAATACGATTTGGTTTGGTTTGGTTTAGTTCGGTTTGCATAATACAAACCGCAAACTGAATCGAACCGCACGGTTTTGTTAAAAAATGGCTCAAATACATCCGAACCAAGTGCGTTTTTTTTTTTTGCTGTTTCGGTTTGGTTTGGTTTGCGATTTTTTATTGGGTTGATTTGGTTTTGAACACCCCTACTTATCACCATGATTCGCTTACGTGGCGTCACTGTGTACTGCTGACTGTGAAATTATTTGCCACGTTGGCCAAAAAAATATTTAATATTTTTATTATTTTTATATATTATATTTATTTATATTTACTTTTTAATTCTATTAATTTTATTTTCATATTAATTTTTTTATTAAGTTTAGAAATTATTTTTCTAAGTTTTGATTATTTTTTTAAATTATCAAAATATTAATTTCAAGCGCAAGCTAAGTCAGCCGCCTGACACGGCTGCCCGTGTCACAAGACGCGACCCGTGTCAGAAGCCCTGTAGAGGAAATTTTTGTGATTTTTTGTAATTTTACTTAAGTGTCTGAGAAGGGTTTTGGGGATTTCGGATGATATTTTGTGGTCTAAAGCTACTTAAGAAAAATTGATGAGGAAAGAACGACACTTTCTGATTACGCATTATTTTGGAATCGAATGTTTTGCTCTCACGAGTTTTTGGAGAACGAAGATCTTTCAACCGCGAAATCCATTAAAAATCCAAGGAATCTGAATCTTAGTGTAATGGTTTTTTCTTATATTTATCTTGTTTTTATTTTTGTTATGAACATGAGAAGTTAAACCCTCAATGTTATGGGGTGTCCATGATTTCCGTTTGTAATGACAATTTGATCTGATTCATAGTAAATTGACCGCTTTCTCATTATCATCTTGTTGTATAATATTTTTAATTTGAACCTGTATTGGAAAATAATGTTCTAAGTTAACGTTATCTTTAGGTCGGAAAAACCATAGTTAACGCTTTTATACAACAATATTCTATTAGATATCGTCGAGAAATTGGGATATCATATTGTAACTGTGTTACTTTTGATAAAATAAAGGGTTAAATAATGTTTACCCCATGTCATATTAGCGTGTTTTGATTTAACCCCCTTAATAAAAAACAATTGAGATTCCCCCTCAACCTTTTCAAATTTTATTTGCAAGCACCCTGGTGCACACTTATCACTAGGGGTATTCGCAGTGCGGTTTGAGCGGTTTTCACGCAAAAAATCATCCAAACCGCAAGAGAAAAAATATACGGTTTGGTTTGGTTCGGTTGGCTTTAAGAAATAAAACTAAATCGAACCAAACCAAACTAATGAGATTTGGATTGGTTCGGTTGGTTCGGTTTTTTACAATATTTTTATTGAACCATACATACACCGATAGAGAACAACATAATTTTGCATTTAGTCATTCATACATTATCAAATAGCAACAAAACTCATCATATTTAGACAATAAATTCTCATTCAATCTACAAAAATAAGATTATACCAAAGTGGAATAAAAAATATAAAATAGTAGTATAAAACAATATCAAAAATATTACAATAAAAAGAAAAAACGGAGGAGACGAAAGATTAGAGAAGATGAAAAAGAAAGATCATAAGATATGTAATATTATAGAAGAAATGTACAATAAAAACGTAATTGGAAAAAAAAACAATAATATAAAAAATGAGAAGATGAATATGAAAAAGAAAGAACATAAAATAAGAGAAATTAAAGTATAAGAGATGATTTGTACATAGCAAATATGTTGAGAAGAATATGCGATACTACTCGAAGAGATTTGAGAAGGTTGAAACTAAAACCCTAAGTGTGACTAAGAGAATATTTGTATGGTTAAGGCATAATAAGTTTGAGTTTTGGGTTGGATGTGGGATAAGTGAAGTTTAGGTTGTAACATAATACGATTTGGTTTGGTTTGGTTTAGTTCGGTTTGCATAATACAAACCGCAAACTGAATCGAACCGCACAGTTTTGTTAAAAAATGGCTCAAATACATCCGAACCAAGTGCGTTTTTTTTTTGCTGTTTCGGTTTGGTTTGGTTTGCGATTTTTTATTGGGTTGATTTGGTTTTGAACACCCCTACTTATCACCATGATTCGCTTACGTGGCGTCACTGTGTACTGCTGACTATGAAATTATTTGCCACGTTGGCCAAAAAAACATTTAATATTTTTATTATTTTTATATATTATATTTATTTATATTTACTTTTTAATTCTATTAATTTTATTTTCATATTAATTTTTTTATTAAGTAGAAATTATTTTTCTAAGTTTTGATTATTTTTTTAAATTATCAAAATATTAATTTCAAGCGCAAGCTAAGTCAGCCGCCTGACACGGCTGCTCGTGTCACAAGACGCGACCCGTGTCAGAAGCCCTGTAGAGGAAATTTTTGTGATTTTTTGTAATTTTACTTAAGTGTCTGAGAAGGGTTTTGGGGATTTCGGATGATATTTTGTGGTCTAAAGCTACTTAAGAAAAATTGATGAGGAAAGAACGACACTTTTTGATTACGCATTATTTTGGAATCGAATTTTTTGCTCTCACGAATTTTTGGAGAACGAAGATCTTTCAACCGCGAAAGCCATTAAAAATCCAAGGAATCTAAATCTTAGTGTAATCGTTTTTTCTTATATTTATCTTGTTTTTGTTTTTGTTATGAACATGAGAAGCTAAACCCTCAATGTTATGGGGTGTCCATGATTTCCGTTTGTAATGACAATTTGATTTGATTCATAGTAATTTGACTGCTTTCTCATTATTATCTTGTTGTATAATATTTTTAATGTGAAACTGTATTGGAAAATAAGGTTCTAAGTTAAGGTTAACTTTAGGTCGGAAAAACCATAGTTAACGCTTTTATACAACAATATTCTATTAGATATCGTCGAGAAATTGGGATATCATATTGTAACTGTGTTACTTTTGATAAAATAAAGGGTTAAATAATGTTTACCCCCTGTCATATTAGCGTGTTTTGATTTAACCCCCTTAAGAAAAAACAATTGAGATTCCCCCACAACCTTTTCAAATTTCATTTGCAAGCACCCTGATGCACACACATCACTAGGGGTATTCGCAGTGCGGTTTGGGCGGTTTTCACGCAAAAAATCATCCAAACCGCAAGAGAAAAAAATATACGGTTTGGTTTGGTTCGGTTGGCTTTAAGAAATAAAACTGAATCGAACCAAACCAAACTAATGCGATTTGGATTGGTTCGGTTGGTTCGGCTTTTTACAATATTTTTATTGAACCATACATACACCGATAGAGAACAACATAATTTTGCATTTAGTCATTCATACATTATCAAATAGCAACAAAACTCATCATATTTTGACAATAAATTCTCATTCAATATACAAAAAAAAAAATTATACCAAAGTGGAATAAAAAACATAAAATAGTAGTATAAAACAATATCAAAAATATTACAATAAAAAGAAAAAACGGAGGAGACGAAAGATTAGAGAAGATGAAAAAGAAAGATCATAAGATATGTAATATTATAGAAGAAATGTACAATAAAAACGTAATTGGAAAAAAAACAATAATATAAAAAATGAGAAGATGAATATGAAAAAGAAAGAACATAAAATAAGAGAAATTAAAGTATAAGAGATGATTTGTACATAGCAAATATGTTGAGAAGAATATGCGATACTACTCGAAGAGATTTGAGAAGGTTGAAACTAAAACCCTAAGTGTGACTAAGAGAATATTTGTATGGTTAAGGCATAATAAGTTTGAGTTTTGGGTTGGATGTGAGATAAGTGAAGTTTAGGTTGTAACATAATACGATTTGGTTTGGTTTGGTTTAGTTCGGTTTGCATAATACAAACCGCAAACTGAATCGAACCGCACAGTTTTGTTAAAAAATGGCTCAAATACATCCGAACCAAGTGCGTTTTTTTTTTGCTGTTTCGGTTTGGTTTGGTTTGCGATTTTTTATTGGGTTGATTTGGTTTTGAACACCCCTACTTATCACCATGATTCGCTTACGTGGCGTCACTGTGTACTGCTGACTATGAAATTATTTGCCACGTTGGCCAAAAAAACATTTAATATTTTTATTATTTTTATATATTATATTTATTTATATTTACTTTTTAATTCTATTAATTTTATTTTCATATTAATTTTTTTATTAAGTAGAAATTATTTTTCTAAGTTTTGATTATTTTTTTAAATTATCAAAATATTAATTTCAAGCGCAAGCTAAGTCAGCCGCCTGACACGGCTGCTCGTGTCACAAGACGCGACCCGTGTCAGAAGCCCTGTAGAGGAAATTTTTGTGATTTTTTGTAATTTTACTTAAGTGTCTGAGAAGGGTTTTGGGGATTTCGGATGATATTTTGTGGTCTAAAGCTACTTAAGAAAAATTGATGAGGAAAGAACGACACTTTTTGATTACGCATTATTTTGGAATCGAATTTTTTGCTCTCACGAATTTTTGGAGAACGAAGATCTTTCAACCGCGAAAGCCATTAAAAATCCAAGGAATCTAAATCTTAGTGTAATCGTTTTTTCTTATATTTATCTTGTTTTTGTTTTTGTTATGAACATGAGAAGCTAAACCCTCAATGTTATGGGGTGTCCATGATTTCCGTTTGTAATGACAATTTGATTTGATTCATAGTAATTTGACTGCTTTCTCATTATTATCTTGTTGTATAATATTTTTAATGTGAAACTGTATTGGAAAATAAGGTTCTAAGTTAAGGTTAACTTTAGGTCGGAAAAACCATAGTTAACGCTTTTATACAACAATATTCTATTAGATATCGTCGAGAAATTGGGATATCATATTGTAACTGTGTTACTTTTGATAAAATAAAGGGTTAAATAATGTTTACCCCCTGTCATATTAGCGTGTTTTGATTTAACCCCCTTAAGAAAAAACAATTGAGATTCCCCCACAACCTTTTCAAATTTCATTTGCAAGCACCCTGATGCACACACATCACTAGGGGTATTCGCAGTGCGGTTTGGGCGGTTTTCACGCAAAAAATCATCCAAACCGCAAGAGAAAAAAATATACGGTTTGGTTTGGTTCGGTTGGCTTTAAGAAATAAAACTGAATCGAACCAAACCAAACTAATGCGATTTGGATTGGTTCGGTTGGTTCGGCTTTTTACAATATTTTTATTGAACCATACATACACCGATAGAGAACAACATAATTTTGCATTTAGTCATTCATACATTATCAAATAGCAACAAAACTCATCATATTTTGACAATAAATTCTCATTCAATATACAAAAAAAAAAATTATACCAAAGTGGAATAAAAAACATAAAATAGTAGTATAAAACAATATCAAAAATATTACAATAAAAAGAAAAAACGGAGGAGACGAAAGATTAGAGAAGATGAAAAAGAAAGATCATAAGATATGTAATATTATAGAAGAAATGTACAATAAAAACGTAATTGGAAAAAAAACAATAATATAAAAAATGAGAAGATGAATATGAAAAAGAAAGAACATAAAATAAGAGAAATTAAAGTATAAGAGATGATTTGTACATAGCAAATATGTTGAGAAGAATATGCGATACTACTCGAAGAGATTTGAGAAGGTTGAAACTAAAACCCTAAG
This sequence comes from Lathyrus aphaca, assembly GCA_963966055.1. Taxonomy (NCBI): domain Eukaryota; kingdom Viridiplantae; phylum Streptophyta; class Magnoliopsida; order Fabales; family Fabaceae; genus Lathyrus; species Lathyrus aphaca. The sequence continues at coordinate 509,885,808 of OZ014524.1, read as the reverse complement.
TGTGACTAAGAGAATATTTGTATGGTTAAGGCATAATAAGTTTGAGTTTTGGGTTGGATGTGAGATAAGTGAAGTTTAGGTTGTAACATAATACGATTTGGTTTGGTTTGGTTTAGTTCGGTTTGCATAATACAAACCGCAAACTGAATCGAACCGCACGGTTTTGTTAAAAAATGGCTCAAATACATCCGAACCAAGTGCGTTTTTTTTTTGCTGTTTCTGTTTGGTTTGGTTTGCGATTTTTTATTGGGTTGATTTGGTTTTGAACACCCCTACTTATCACCATGATTCGCTTACGTGGCGTCACTGTGTACTGCTGACTATGAAATTATTTGCCACGTTGGCCAAAAAAACATTTAATATTTTTATTATTTTTATATATTATATTTATTTATATTTACTTTTTAATTCTATTAATTTTATTTTCATATTAATTTTTTTATTAAGTAGAAATTATTTTTCTAAGTTTTGATTATTTTTTTAAATTATCAAAATATTAATTTCAAGCGCAAGCTAAGTCAGCCGCCTGACACGGCTGCCCGTGTCACAAGACGCGACCCGTGTCAGAAGCCCTGTAGAGGAAATTTTTGTGATTTTTTGTAATTTTACTTAAGTGTCTGAGAAGGGTTTTGGGGATTTCGGATGATATTTTGTGGTCTAAAGCTACTTAAGAAAAATTGATGAGGAAAGAACGACACTTTTTGATTACGCATTATTTTGGAATCGAATTTTTTGCTCTCACGAATTTTTGGAGAACGAAGATCTTTCAACCGCGAAAGCCATTAAAAATCCAAGGAATCTAAATCTTAGTGTAATCGTTTTTTCTTATATTTATCTTGTTTTTGTTTTTGTTATGAACATGAGAAGCTAAACCCTCAATGTTATGGGGTGTCCATGATTTCCGTTTGTAATGACAATTTGATTTGATTCATAGTAATTTGACTGCTTTCTCATTATTATCTTGTTGTATAATATTTTTAATGTGAAACTGTATTGGAAAATAAGGTTCTAAGTTAAGGTTAACTTTAGGTCGGAAAAACCATAGTTAACGCTTTTATACAACAATATTCTATTAGATATCGTCGAGAAATTGGGATATCATATTGTAACTGTGTTACTTTTGATAAAATAAAGGGTTAAATAATGTTTACCCCCTGTCATATTAGCGTGTTTTGATTTAACCCCCTTAAGAAAAAACAATTGAGATTCCCCCACAACCTTTTCAAATTTCATTTGCAAGCACCCTGATGCACACTTATCACTAGGGGTATTCGCAGTGCGGTTTGGGCGGTTTTCACGCAAAAAATCATCCAAACCGCAAGAGAAAAAAATATACGGTTTGGTTTGGTTCGGTTGGCTTTAAGAAATAAAACTGAATCGAACCAAACCAAACTAATGCGATTTGGATTGGTTCGGTTGGTTCGGTTTTTTACAATATTTTTATTGAACCATACATACACCGATAGAGAACAACATAATTTTGCATTTAGTCATTCATACATTATCAAATAGCAACAAAACTCATCATATTTTGACAATAAATTCTCATTCAATATACAAAAAAAAAAAATATACCAAAGTGGAATAAAAAACATAAAATAGTAGTATAAAACAATATCAAAAATATTACAATAAAAAGAAAAAACGGAGGAGACGAAAGATTAGAGAAGATGAAAAAGAAAGATCATAAGATATGTAATATTATAGAAGAAATGTACAATAAAAACGTAATTGGAAGAAAAAACAATAATATAAAAAATGAGAAGATGAATATGAAAAAGAAAGAACATAAAATAAGAGAAATTAAAGTATAAGAGATGATTTGTACATAGCAAATATGTTGAGAAGAATATGCGATACTACTCGAAGAGATTTGAGAAGGTTGAAACTAAAACCCTAAGTGTGACTAAGAGAATATTTGTATGGTTAAGGCATAATAAGTTTGAGTTTTGGGTTGGATGTGAGATAAGTGAAGTTTAGGTTGTAACATAATACGATTTGGTTTGGTTTGGTTTAGTTCGGTTTGCATAATACAAACCGCAAACTGAATCGAACCGCACGGTTTTGTTAAAAAATGGCTCAAATACATCCGAACCAAGTGCGTTTTTTTTTTGCTGTTTCTGTTTGGTTTGGTTTGCGATTTTTTATTGGGTTGATTTGGTTTTGAACACCCCTACTTATCACCATGATTCGCTTACGTGGCGTCACTGTGTACTGCTGACTATGAAATTATTTGCCACGTTGGCCAAAAAAACATTTAATATTTTTATTATTTTTATATATTATATTTATTTATATTTACTTTTTAATTCTATTAATTTTATTTTCATATTAATTTTTTTATTAAGTAGAAATTATTTTTCTAAGTTTTGATTATTTTTTTAAATTATCAAAATATTAATTTCAAGCGCAAGCTAAGTCAGCCGCCTGACACGGCTGCCCGTGTCACAAGACGCGACCCGTGTCAGAAGCCCTGTAGAGGAAATTTTTGTGATTTTTTGTAATTTTACTTAAGTGTCTGAGAAGGGTTTTGGGGATTTCGGATGATATTTTGTGGTCTAAAGCTACTTAAGAAAAATTGATGAGGAAAGAACGACACTTTTTGATTACGCATTATTTTGGAATCGAATTTTTTGCTCTCACGAATTTTTGGAGAACGAAGATCTTTCAACCGCGAAAGCCATTAAAAATCCAAGGAATCTAAATCTTAGTGTAATCGTTTTTTCTTATATTTATCTTGTTTTTGTTTTTGTTATGAACATGAGAAGCTAAACCCTCAATGTTATGGGGTGTCCATGATTTCCGTTTGTAATGACAATTTGATTTGATTCATAGTAATTTGACTGCTTTCTCATTATTATCTTGCTGTATAATATTTTTAATGTGAAACTGTATTGGAAAATAAGGTTCTAAGTTAAGGTTAACTTTAGGTCGGAAAAACCATAGTTAACGCTTTTATACAACAATATTCTATTAGATATCGTCGAGAAATTGGGATATCATATTGTAACTGTGTTACTTTTGATAAAATAAAGGGTTAAATAATGTTTACCCCCTGTCATATTAGCGTGTTTTGATTTAACCCCCTTAAGAAAAAACAATTGAGATTCCCCCACAACCTTTTCAAATTTCATTTGCAAGCACCCTGATGCACACTTATCACTAGGGGTATTCGCAGTGCGGTTTGGGCGGTTTTCACGCAAAAAATCATCCAAACCGCAAGAGAAAAAAATATACGGTTTGGTTTGGTTCGGTTGGCTTTAAGAAATAAAACTGAATCGAACCAAACCAAACTAATGCGATTTGGATTGGTTCGGTGTGTTCGGTTTTTTACAATATTTTTATTGAACCATACATACACCGATAGAGAACAACATAATTTTGCATTTAGTCATTCATACATTATCAAATAGCAACAAAACTCATCATATTTTGACAATAAATTCTCATTCAATATACAAAAAAAAAAAATATACCAAAGTGGAATAAAAAACATAAAATAGTAGTATAAAACAATATCAAAAATATTACAATAAAAAGAAAAAACGGAGGAGACGAAAGATTAGAGAAGATGAAAAAGAAAGATCATAAGATATGTAATATTATAGAAGAAATGTACAATAAAAACGTAATTGGAAGAAAAAACAATAATATAAAAAATGAGAAGATGAATATGAAAAAGAAAGAACATAAAATAAGAGAAATTAAAGTATAAGAGATGATTTGTACATAGCAAATATGTTGAGAAGAATATGTGATACTACTCGAAGAGATTTGAGAAGGTTGAAACTAAAACCCTAAGTGTGACTAAGAGAATATTTGTATGGTTAAGGCATAATAAGTTTGAGTTTTGGGTTGGATGTGAGATAAGTGAAGTTTAGGTTGTAACATAATACGATTTGGTTTGGTTTGGTTTAGTTCGGTTTGCATAATACAAACCGCAAACTGAATCGAACCGCACGGTTTTGTTAAAAAATGGCTCAAATACATCCGAACCAAGTGCGTTTTTTTTTTTTGCTGTTTCGGTTTGGTTTGGTTTGCGATTTTTTATTGGGTTGATTTGGTTTTGAACACCCCTACTTATCACCATGATTCGCTTACGTGGCGTCACTGTGTACTGCTGACTGTGAAATTATTTGCCACGTTGGCCAAAAAAATATTTAATATTTTTATTATTTTTATATATTATATTTATTTATATTTACTTTTTAATTCTATTAATTTTATTTTCATATTAATTTTTTTATTAAGTTTAGAAATTATTTTTCTAAGTTTTGATTATTTTTTTAAATTATCAAAATATTAATTTCAAGCGCAAGCTAAGTCAGCCGCCTGACACGGCTGCCCGTGTCACAAGACGCGACCCGTGTCAGAAGCCCTGTAGAGGAAATTTTTGTGATTTTTTGTAATTTTACTTAAGTGTCTGAGAAGGGTTTTGGGGATTTCGGATGATATTTTGTGGTCTAAAGCTACTTAAGAAAAATTGATGAGGAAAGAACGACACTTTCTGATTACGCATTATTTTGGAATCGAATGTTTTGCTCTCACGAGTTTTTGGAGAACGAAGATCTTTCAACCGCGAAATCCATTAAAAATCCAAGGAATCTGAATCTTAGTGTAATGGTTTTTTCTTATATTTATCTTGTTTTTATTTTTGTTATGAACATGAGAAGTTAAACCCTCAATGTTATGGGGTGTCCATGATTTCCGTTTGTAATGACAATTTGATCTGATTCATAGTAAATTGACCGCTTTCTCATTATCATCTTGTTGTATAATATTTTTAATTTGAACCTGTATTGGAAAATAATGTTCTAAGTTAACGTTATCTTTAGGTCGGAAAAACCATAGTTAACGCTTTTATACAACAATATTCTATTAGATATCGTCGAGAAATTGGGATATCATATTGTAACTGTGTTACTTTTGATAAAATAAAGGGTTAAATAATGTTTACCCCATGTCATATTAGCGTGTTTTGATTTAACCCCCTTAATAAAAAACAATTGAGATTCCCCCTCAACCTTTTCAAATTTTATTTGCAAGCACCCTGGTGCACACTTATCACTAGGGGTATTCGCAGTGCGGTTTGAGCGGTTTTCACGCAAAAAATCATCCAAACCGCAAGAGAAAAAATATACGGTTTGGTTTGGTTCGGTTGGCTTTAAGAAATAAAACTAAATCGAACCAAACCAAACTAATGAGATTTGGATTGGTTCGGTTGGTTCGGTTTTTTACAATATTTTTATTGAACCATACATACACCGATAGAGAACAACATAATTTTGCATTTAGTCATTCATACATTATCAAATAGCAACAAAACTCATCATATTTAGACAATAAATTCTCATTCAATCTACAAAAATAAGATTATACCAAAGTGGAATAAAAAATATAAAATAGTAGTATAAAACAATATCAAAAATATTACAATAAAAAGAAAAAACGGAGGAGACGAAAGATTAGAGAAGATGAAAAAGAAAGATCATAAGATATGTAATATTATAGAAGAAATGTACAATAAAAACGTAATTGGAAAAAAAAACAATAATATAAAAAATGAGAAGATGAATATGAAAAAGAAAGAACATAAAATAAGAGAAATTAAAGTATAAGAGATGATTTGTACATAGCAAATATGTTGAGAAGAATATGCGATACTACTCGAAGAGATTTGAGAAGGTTGAAACTAAAACCCTAAGTGTGACTAAGAGAATATTTGTATGGTTAAGGCATAATAAGTTTGAGTTTTGGGTTGGATGTGGGATAAGTGAAGTTTAGGTTGTAACATAATACGATTTGGTTTGGTTTGGTTTAGTTCGGTTTGCATAATACAAACCGCAAACTGAATCGAACCGCACGGTTTTGTTAAAAAATGGCTCAAATACATCCGAACCAAGTGCGTTTTTTTTTTGCTGTTTCTGTTTGGTTTGGTTTGCGATTTTTTATTGGGTTGATTTGGTTTTGAACACCCCTACTTATCACCATGATTCGCTTACGTGGCGTCACTGTGTACTGCTGACTATGAAATTATTTGCCACGTTGGCCAAAAAAACATTTAATATTTTTATTATTTTTATATATTATATTTATTTATATTTACTTTTTAATTCTATTAATTTTATTTTCATATTAATTTTTTTATTAAGTAGAAATTATTTTTCTAAGTTTTGATTATTTTTTTAAATTATCAAAATATTAATTTCAAGCGCAAGCTAAGTCAGCCGCCTGACACGGCTGCCCGTGTCACAAGACGCGACCCGTGTCAGAAGCCCTGTAGAGGAAATTTTTGTGATTTTTTGTAATTTTACTTAAGTGTCTGAGAAGGGTTTTGGGGATTTCGGATGATATTTTGTGGTCTAAAGCTACTTAAGAAATATTGATGAGGAAAGAACGACACTTTTTGATTACGCATTATTTTGGAATCGAATTTTTTGCTCTCACGAATTTTTGGAGAACGAAGATCTTTCAACCGCGAAAGCCATTAAAAATCCAAGGAATCTAAATCTTAGTGTAATCGTTTTTTCTTATATTTATCTTGTTTTTGTTTTTGTTATGAACATGAGAAGCTAAACCCTCAATGTTATGGGGTGTCCATGATTTCCGTTTGTAATGACAATTTGATTTGATTCATAGTAATTTGACTGCTTTCTCATTATTATCTTGTTGTATAATATTTTTAATGTGAAACTGTATTGGAAAATAAGGTTCTAAGTTAAGGTTAACTTTAGGTCGGAAAAACCATAGTTAACGCTTTTATACAACAATATTCTATTAGATATCGTCGAGAAATTGGGATATCATATTGTAACTGTGTTACTTTTGATAAAATAAAGGGTTAAATAATGTTTACCCCCTGTCATATTAGCGTGTTTTGATTTAACCCCCTTAAGAAAAAACAATTGAGATTCCCCCACAACCTTTTCAAATTTCATTTGCAAGCACCCTGATGCACACTTATCACTAGGGGTATTCGCAGTGCGGTTTGGGCGGTTTTCACGCAAAAAATCATCCAAACCGCAAGAGAAAAAAATATACGGTTTGGTTTGGTTCGGTTGGCTTTAAGAAATAAAACTGAATCGAACCAAACCAAACTAATGCGATTTGGATTGGTTCGGTTGGTTCGGTTTTTTACAATATTTTTATTGAACCATACATACACCAATAGAGAACAACATAATTTTGCATTTAGTCATTCATACATTATCAAATAGCAACAAAACTCATCATATTTTGACAATAAATTCTCATTCAATATACAAAAAAAAAAATTATACCAAAGTGGAATAAAAAACATAAAATAGTAGTATAAAACAATATCAAAAATATTACAATAAAAAGAAAAAACGGAGGAGACGAAAGATTAGAGAAGATGAAAAAGAAAGATCATAAGATATGTAATATTATAGAAGAAATGTACAATAAAAACGTAATTGGAAGAAAAAACAATAATATAAAAAATGAGAAGATGAATATGAAAAAGAAAGAACATAAAATAAGAGAAATTAAAGTATAAGAGATGATTTGTACATAGCAAATATGTTGAGAAGAATATGCGATACTACTCGAAGAGATTTGAGAAGGTTGAAACTAAAACCCTAAGTGTGACTAAGAGAATATTTGTATGGTTAAGGCATAATAAGTTTGAGTTTTGGGTTGGATGTGAGATAAGTGAAGTTTAGGTTGTAACATAATACGATTTGGTTTGGTTTGGTTTAGTTCGGTTTGCATAATACAAACCGCAAACTGAATCGAACCGCACGGTTTTGTTAAAAAATGGCTCAAATACATCCGAACCAAGTGCGTTTTTTTTTTTTGCTGTTTCGGTTTGGTTTGGTTTGCGATTTTTTATTGGGTTGATTTGGTTTTGAACACCCCTACTTATCACCATGATTCGCTTACGTGGCGTCACTGTGTACTGCTGACTGTGAAATTATTTGCCACGTTGGCCAAAAAAACATTTAATATTTTTATTATTTTTATATATTATATTTATTTATATTTACTTTTTAATTCTATTAATTTTATTTTCATATTAATTTTTTTATTAAGTTTAGAAATTATTTTTCTAAGTTTTGATTATTTTTTTAAATTATCAAAATATTAATTTCAAGCGCAAGCTAAGTCAGCCGCCTGACACGGCTGCCCGTGTCACAAGACGCGACCCGTGTCAGAAGCCCTGTTGAGGAAATTTTTGTGATTTTTTGTAATTTTACTTAAGTGTCTGAGAAGGGTTTTGGGGATTTCGGATGATATTTTGTGGTCTAAAGCTACTTAAGAAAAATTGATGAGGAAAGAACGACACTTTTTGATTACGCATTATTTTGGAATCGAATTTTTTGCTCTCACGAGTTTTTGGAGAACGAAGATCTTTCAACCGCGAAAGCCATTAAAAATCCAAGGAATCTAAATCTTAGTGTAATCGTTTTTTCTTATATTTATCTTGTTTTTGTTTTTGTTATGAACATGAGAAGCTAAACCCTCAATGTTATGGGGTGTCCATGATTTCCGTTTGTAATGACAATTTGATTTGATTCATAGTAATTTGACTGCTTTCTCATTATTATCTTGTTGTATAATATTTTTAATGTGAACCTGTATTGGAAAATAAGGTTCTAAGTTAAGGTTAACTTTAGGTCGGAAAAACCATAGTTAACGCTTTTATACAACAATATTCTATTAGATATCGTCGAGAAATTGGGATATCATATTGTAACTGTGTTACTTTTGATAAAATAAAGGGTTAAATAATGTTTACCCCCTGTCATATTAGCGTGTTTTGATTTAACCCCCTTAAGAAAAAACAATTGAGATTCCCCCACAACCTTTTCAAATTTCATTTGCAAGCACCCTGATGCACACTTATCACTAGGGGTATTCGCAGTGCGGTTTGGGCGGTTTTCACGCAAAAAATCATCCAAACCGCAAGAGAATAAAATATATGGTTTGGTTTGGTTCGGTTGGCTTTAAGAAATAAAACTGAATCGAACCAAACCAAACTAATGCGATTTGGATTGGTTCGGTTGGTTCGGTTTTTTACAATATTTTTATTGAACCATACATACACCGATAGAGAACAACATAATTTTGCATTTAGTCATTCATACATTATCAAATAGCAACAAAACTCATCATATTTTGACAATAAATTCTCATTCAATATACAAAAAAAAATTATACCAAAGTGGAATAAAAAACATAAAATAGTAGTATGAAACAATATCAAAAATATTACAATAAAAAGAAAAAACGGAGGAGACGAAAGATAAGAGAAGATGAAAAAGAAAGATCATAAGATATGTAATATTATAGAAGAAATGTGCGATAAAAACGTAATTGGAAGAGAAAACAATAATATAAAAAAGGAGAAGATGAATATGAAAAAGAAAGAACATAAGATAAGAGAAATTAGAGTATAAGAGATGAAATGTACATAGCAAATATGATGAGAAGAATATGCGATACTACTAAAAAAAAAAACCCTACTTATCACCATGATTCGCTTACTTGGCGTCACTGTGTACTGCTGACTGTGAAATTATTTGTCACGTTGGCAAAAAAAATATTTAATATTTTTATATATTATATTTTTTTATATTTATTTTTTAATTCTATTAATTTTATTTTCATATTAATTTTTCTATTAAGTTTTAAAAAAAAAAATTAAAGGACATCATTTGAATACCCAGCTTATGATTCATGACCTATTCTAGGACTCACATCATGACCTTCATTGGACGCATGTTTGGAGAAAATATCAATACCATTCTCTCTAAAGGACATCATTTGTCAAGAAATATAAGAAAACAAAACCTGATGAATGTGATTGAGAGATGAATTGTGTTGAGAGATGAATGTGATAAACAGTGATTGTGTTGAGAGATGAATGTGATAAACAGTGATTGCATATTCCTTCATCAAGTGAGAGCTAGTATAGCTTACAAAAGAATTACAACAAAATACTTGGCAACTACTACCATTACCGTCTCTGTTTCTTTTTATACACCAAATTATATCTCATACTTCTCTAATTTATTATTTAGAAGTTGTTAGTCGTATTTTGATTTTTCTAACATCTAGAACTTCATCATTTTCGTGCTTACGTGAAACAAACATTTTTATAAATATAGTTTTGTAGAAACAAGCATACAACAGCTGGAATTTTCATATGTGGAGATGTTTTAGGTTATAGAATTTTTCTGGCGTCGAATTTTTTTTTTAAAATAAGTTTGAGAAAGCAACTTGACAAATCCATCACAAATTAAACTCTGCGCATGCATTCGACTAATTATAGTTAGTTTATGAAAAGGATACAAAGAATAAGTGGATATATGCTATTCTCTATTTCTGAAGAATAAGTGTTGGGGAGAGTATCAGGATGACGGTGTTATAGCAGTGGTGATATGGTGTTCAGAAAGTGAGTGTGTGGTTTATGTAGTCACATATCACTCATAAAGGGAATACCAAAAGGTTTTCTTTTAAAGGAATTTTGAAAAACTATTCTAAAAAGACGATAATGATTTAGCTTAGTGGTGATTTGTTAATAGTAGGGTTATTGTTATTATAAGGGATTTCATACGCCTATCCCTAGTGTTATTCTCATATTTATCAAAAACAACTTATTTTTCTATTGAGTACTTTTATTTGTAAGTTATAATTTTAAAATCAATATCAAAACAACCAAAAGAATTTTTGTTCAATTGAATTTGTTAAAAAAGTTATTTTTCTTGTGCAGTCCTTAAGAGATCGACATTGGAGATAATCCCAACTATTATTACATCGAGAAAATAATATACTTATTTTTCAGATCATTAATTTCAAAGTATCAATAATAAATAGGGTCATATCATCAACATATCATATACATATCTCTCCCTTCCATAATTTGAATACCACAGGATCATAATTTGAACACCGTAATTTGAATACCACAGGATCCGCATATCATATTAGCACAAAATAGTCACTGGACCCCTTAGAAAACCCTTCATCTGTGTGTACAAACATGTCTATCGAAGCAGGAGCGGTGACATTTGTCTTAACAAGAGGAATAACCTTCAAATCATCAGTAGTTGGCACCTCAGTAGCCATAAGCAAAATAGACATCTCAATAATTGTTTATGGAGTAACCTTTATAGTAGTCGCTACCTCTACCTCAAAAGGATGGAACACGACTATCATCTCTGAAATATGGGGCACCTTAATCTCTGCCACCATCTGCACGTCATCCTGAACCATTGTCTGAACATCAACTAGTTCATCCTCATCATCTCTGGTCCATCCAGAGGCAAATATTCGGTAGTATGTAACAATTATTCAAAAATCACCAAAGGTTTTTGAAAAATAAGAAAATAAACAATGCTTTTGTAAAATATCTTTTAAAAAATTTACAAATGTTAAAATGGTAAAAATGGCATAGTGGTTGTGGGGATTCCGCATGTAACTAGAAAGTATGAGGATAAAATCTCAAACAATTACTCTCAGGGTTTCATTTATTCTCTTTAAAGAAGAAAAACTAAGGAGGCATTCTCCTTTCTATCTTCTGTCCTTTTATTTTCTTCTAATAACAAATTCATTGTGCTTATACCTCAAATCATGCATTTCGTTAGGTTGCTTATCAACGAGACCCCATGTTTTTCCTTCATAAAGAGGAATAGATGCACCCACATTTAGTTTTTACATGGACAAAGAACGCACTTTCATATAGGAAACAACAACATTGTGATTAGCAGAAAAAGTGGTATTCAATCCTCTTCATCGTTCTCTATATTATAATTATCAGCCAAAAATGTCTTCAGTAATGATTGATTCCTCCTCAGTATCAATACATGATTCTGAAGGTATCTGAAGTGATTCATAGTTTAATTGCCTAGAAGCTTCATACAAAGCTATGCCAACACTTACCGAAAGATTCAAACACCTGACATACGTTTCAACCATCGGGATCTTAATAGTCCCACCACCAAATGGCTCAGTTTTGCAGTCTAACAAAGCTTCAGGCGGAAGACCAGTAGTTTCAGCACCGAATAATAGATAATCGCCTTTTCTGTAGGAAAAATCCTGCAGCATATACCAAGGAACCAATAATTAATGTTTCATGATACCAAATAGATAAAAAATAAAGCGACTACGCTATTAAACTTTAAGATGAGCAACTCACAGAATGAATTTTTGTTCCCCTCTTTGTAAATGCTAGCAATCGCTTTTCACCTTCCTGTACCAAATAATAGACATTAGAGTCAAAAGGAAATCACAACGATGATTCGAGCAATTTAATTTTTAGGATGATAATCACCTGTTGCAAAAAATAATTACGAAAACCTTCCCAAGAATTGTGAATTTTAACAACCACGTACGGCCAGTAGTCCAATCCAGCTCTCTTTAGTTTGGTATCATCCACCTGATATCCCAAAGGCTGAAAAGATAGAGGTATACAAAGGCTATAATTAGTATTTTACATTGCCGTTAAATAGCAGCTATAGCAGTACAAAAATTTGGACAAATGATAGTGTTTTACAATAAGCTATTTGATACAAAATGTTGTCAAAAAGAGGCTGGTGCCGCTATAGCATTGTTGAGTAGTAGAATTTGAACAAACTGTTATTTCCTGCGATGCGCGGTTGACTATTGACAACACTATTATTTGGCAACAAACATGAAAATAGAAGATAATCTTAAATATCGAATGTAAATAATTGTTGACTTAGAAGCGAAACTCACCCCAACTAAGTGTAGTCCAACAGCCGATGCTGCACATGTTCTAGCAATGCAGCCAGTGTTTCCTGGAATCTAACAAGAACAGCATGAATATCAGAGAAGCCTTCTGAAATTGAGAGATATTGAAGCTAAAAATATGTTTACCAGAGTCAATTTACAATAGAGGGGTTGAATAAAAATACTTTTTTTGCATGTTGATCATTACAACTCGTCTTTTTTCGACAATTGTTTTCATAAATATTGGTTATTCTTTTGAATAAAAGTCATTGTTATTGGATTAAGGAATTCATTAGGAAAATGACATAAACCAGTCTTTCGTGTGATATTGAGTGGTGAACCACCAGGCTTGACAAGCAATGTAGTCAAGCACGAGATCTTAAGTAGGATCGATCAGTTTGTGAAAGATCGTAAAATTTGGATCATTAGCATGGTACGTAAGATCCTACCTAAGGGAAAAGGGGTAATTTCATACATATATACGCACACGCAAAAAAACATGAAAATCATAATACAGGCCCCAAAAAAAAGACCCAGCATGTTTTTTATTTTTTACGATATTGCTTCAAAAAGCTCGATCTTGACCATGCCGGCGTTGAAATCTCTCTTTGACCGTAGCACTCTCAGGCATCCTTAGCACGTAAGCTCTTCCGTTCTTACGATCCAGCACTTGATCTTGACTACATTGTTGACAAGTATTTGAGACTATACAACAGAGTTCTTAGCAGAGGATTAAGAGCTTGGTTTTCAGTTTTCACCAATTCAAATACATCTCCAGCCTCCTAGACTATTTAAGTCTGTCTCTATACTTTCATTTTCATCCCTCTAAACCAAAATAATTGCAGCAATTACAATATTCTAGAAATAGTTAATTCCCAATCCTTAACTAATAATCAAAATCTTCTTTTGAAGATTGATTTTGCATTCTCATGTAGTGTAGATGTAGAACTGTTCAATTTGACAACTAATAACAAATGTCATATTTAATATATTATCGGGTTTCGGACAAATGTCCGAACACGACCTGACCCTGACCCAAACACGGAAACACCGATAATAATTTTAAAAAATGATAAATTAAATTTAATCACAAGTGTCAATAAGTCATTTTTTGGAGATGTTACCTGAGGTGAAACAAGAACAACTTGAAGAATCTTGGGATGTGAAGCTTCATTAACCCCCTCTCCAACACCCTGAGGCAAAGTACCTTCCTTGCTTATCTCAGCAGCAGCAATAGCAGAACCATCTGCAATAATAACATTTAAACAAAAACTATAACAACATTGGAGCAATTGAAGCAACAAGAGCAAATTAAAATCAACCATGAGAAAGAGAGATTACTGGTAAGAGAAGAGAAAGAAAGGGGAAAGAGGCGAGGCGAAGAAGAAGAAGAGGAAATGGAGGGTTTGAAGTGAAGTAAATTGAGTGTTTGACGAAAAAGAGAAAGTTTGGAACGAAAATGAAAAGTGTTTGATGGTGGTAAGTTGAGGGTTTTTAAGGCGGCAGGGAATGATATGTCCATTGTTTACGGACACTCGCCCGCCCCTACGCTCTATCTATCCGATGGAGAGGGAAAGTGTGTTACGGTTAGTCGGTTACACAGACACTAAGTCTAGCTTAATTTTTGTTTTTGTTTTTGATTGGATATTTCAAAGGCAAATTGTCAGTTATAATGTCAAAAATTGTATAGATTTTTTAAAATTTAAAAGAACTTAATGAATTATTTTAACAAAGAAACTAAGAGTAATAAAAAGGATACAGAAAATAAGTTCTAAAATCAATACAAATGTTAAAACTTTGTACTAATAAAATTATAATTTTCTAACAAAAATTTTATTTTCTAAAAATATAATAAACTAGTTATAATTTCATATTATTATGACTAATGTTTCTCTAAATATAAATATTTAAAGATATCATAGTCCTCCATAGATTCATAAATAAGGTTTTTGTGGTTGAACTTGAGGAAACCTAAGAAGGTCACGAGTTCAGACTAAAAATTTGTGAGGCCATACTAATATCTTCAAACATTTCACTAGATTGTGTTTATGTAATACCATAATCTCTGATTGATATTTAATAAAAATAATTCAAACAAAACTCCACAATCAGAGTGTCATATGTAACGTCCCGATCATTTATTTAATTATTTAATTATTTAATTGGAATTATTGTGTTTTGTGTGTGTGGTATAAAGTGGTAGTACGTGGAAGGAAATGTAATATTATTAAGGGATAATTATACGAAACCCCCTTGTCATTAGGGCGAGATTCGGTTTTGCCCCCCTGAAGTTTTTTTTATCAACTCCCCCTTATAAAATCAAAAACCATATTTCACCATCCCCTTTTACTTATATCTCCCTAACTTCATATCTTTCTTGACACATATCAGTCAACCATGCTCCAGGACTCACCAACTATAAAACAAAGATTAGGTAGATATAATTAACAAGATTCAACCCAAATCACCATTAAAAACATCATAGTAACCACCATTTAAGAAAATGAAACTTACCAATAAGCTTCTTTGGATGATTTTGGCCTTCTTTTTGGCTTTCTGAGGAAGCTTACAACCTTTCATAGCAAGAAAATCTTCTTCTTTCTCTTTGCTAGACAGAGCGATGTAAAGCTTAGGCCAAACAAGAGCTCTATCTTCACCGTTGTTAACATCGCCGATAACTTTACCATTATCCTCCGCTGAACCCCTCGTCGTGTAGTACCGATCTTCCTTCTCCGGCGATGCCGATTTCCGACTATCTCCGGCCGCCGGTCGTAGCACTTTTTTCTTCTGGGAAATAGAAACTTCTCTTCTGCAGAGAAAATTTCCCATTAACCAAAACCAATTGGAAACTCCACCATTACATTAGTTCAACAAAAAAAACCATTTTTTTCTTTTACTAAAAATCAAAGGAATGGGAAAGGGAAAGTTTCTCTTTTTCAACAACCAACGAGAAGGAAGAAGAGAAAGATGAATCTGAGAAGATCCGTAAGATGTTGATTATGTGAACACAAACAACCTTGTGAGACGGTTCGGCTGTTGATGATGAATATGTGAAGTTTCTTTCTCGGAAAGAGTAACACCGGAACGATTGTTATCCGCTCCGGAATTAAGTTTCCTTCTGACACCGCCGTTGAGCCTAGTTGAAATCCGAGGATCTTTCACCCCCACGCATCTCAGACGCTTTCTGCTTCCCCACTGCAAGAAGAACTCTGGCTCTGTCGCCTTACACGCTCTCTGGTTCCTCTCTTCTGTCTCCATTCCTGCAACAAAACAACACAAAAATCAAATTTCAGTTCATCCGTATGAATGAGATTCGGATAAGGATTGAAGAAAATCTTAAAACATGGCATAGAAAGATGAGATACCAAAGTCTTAAAGGGTTGCTTCCAAAAGCATGTCACAAATGTTGCTTTGTTATGATTTTGGTGAAGATGTTCATGAACCCTAATTTGGTGATGAAGGAGAGGATGAAGGAGAGTGGTTGGGGAAGATGATGAACAGTAGATAAGTAAAAGGGGGTGGTGAAATATGGTTTTTGATTTTATAAGGGGGAGTTGATAAAAAAAAACTTCAGGGGGGCAAAACCGAATCTCGCCCTAATGGCAAGGGGGTTTCGTATAATTATCCCTATTATTAATATGATATAAATTTAAATAAATTATATTATATTGAATAAATAAAATATTGGAATATAAAGAGAAAATTATAGAATGGTAATTTGGTGAAGGATAGTGAGGGCAATATAGGAAATCCTTAATTGGGGTCTAAGGATTATATTTGAAAATTAGAAAAGAAGGAATCAGTCGTGGAAACTGGTCGTGAAGGAGAACATGAACAGATGAAGAGGAAGGAGAAAGGATAAAAGCTTGAAGAGGAAATTCCGGCTAGGAGAAGGAAATCGCTCATCAAACTAAAGTAAGGGTGAAATTTCTTCATCTCCTAAGGGTTGGATAATAGGAATATTAGACATAATGTTGTTGAGTAGAAGACATGGGGTTGGGTGAATTTGGATGAAAAAGTATGTTAGGTTGTTCGAAATTGTTGATTGTATAATAATTGTATGAATTAGGTGTTTGAGAAATTCTGTGTTTTCTGGCTGTAAGACTGGTTTTGGATGTAAAAATTGTAGCAGGGTTTTGGCTGTTTCGCAGAAGGAAAACTATTGAAATCGCAGTTCTCGCTTAGCGAGCGAGTGAAAATTTTGGACATTTCGTTACAAAGAGTTGCTCGCTTAGCGAGAAAGCATTTCACTTAGCGAGACCTGAAGTGAAAAATAAATCATTTTTATTCTGAAAAATTCTCTAAAATTCTTTAATTGATATATTAAGGGATGGGATCGATGTAGTACTATTGGAGGTAGGTAGAGATGGGTTATGTGCTTAATTGGAAGAATAATGAGCATAACTTAATATGAACATGAGTTGATATGAATTCTTGTTGTCGATGTTGTTATATGTGGTTATTGTTGTTTTGTTACATGACATTGATGTTAATATATGTTGATGTAACTATTGAGGTACATGTGTTGTTGTTATGTGTTCTTGTTGATGTTGATATACGTTGTTGTATTCGAAGATTGCATGTTGTGGATGTTGTTCGGTTTTGTATTAAGTTGTTGTTATATGTTGGTTATTGATGTTGGTTGCATGAAGTAGTTGTTGTAGTAATGCATAATTGTCATTGATGGTGCATGGCATGTGCATGGTTGGGAATAATGTGTCAAGTTAGGGTATGTCCATTAGAATCCCAAAGGGGATTGGTGTGATGTTGGTGCAGTCATAAAATAGAGATCATACGTGACCATGAAACATGGGTCGGGGGTGTGATCATGAAATATGGTTCATATTGGACCATGAAATAGGGGTCGAGAGTTCTGACGGGAACTGGATCATGAAACATAGATCGATAAATGGTATCACATGCATATAGTCGGTAGAGTCTCATTGCATAAGTTGTTGTTTTTGTGCATAATATCAATATTATGTTTCAGTGTATTTGTTTAATTGTTGTTTGATGAGAAGTGGTGAATTATGTGATGATACTTGCGTTTGTTCTTATTATATTTCCTTATGTTGGTGTAAGTATCTCACCCCTTATGTTTGAATGTTACCCTTATATTGGTAACGTGTAGGTGATCAGGATTAGTAGAGTTGGTGGTCGGTGAAGTCGGTATACTTCACAGTTAGAAGAGTCGACTCTGATATGTGTTTTGGGGTGTCAGGACGACGATTGTTTCTTTGTGTATTTATTTTAGAAAAAATGTTGCTATTAAATCTTATTTTGTGCTTCTTAGAGATTTCTGCTGCAACTAAAAATATTTTGTAAGACGTATCAAATTGAGTCGTGTGTTTTTAGTGAATGTGACACTTAAAATTAATTGCTTGTTTTAATAACTTTGATTTTAAATCAAAAACTCGTGGGAATATTTTGGGTGTTACAAAGTGGTATCAGAGTAGGTCGGTCCGTCCGACCAAGTAATTGAGTCTTCGAATCATTGTTGAGTGTTGTGGTAGAGTTCTTAATCGTTGTTTGGATGTTGTTATGTGCCAGATTTAGAATGGATGGAAGAAATTATGTTGCACTTGATGCCGCTATGCAGGTGATGGCTCAAGCTGTGCAAAATCTGATGAATGTTGGGGATCGTGAGAGTGATGAGTTTCGGAAGAATGATCCACATACATTCAAGGGAAAGTATAACCCGGATGGAGTACAAGAGTGGCTCAAGGAGATTGAGAGGATCTTCAGAGTGATGTAATGTTCTGAAGGCAGTAAGGTACGATTAGGTGCTCACAGGTTGGTGGGAGAAGCGGATGAATGGTGGGTTAGCACTCGTCAGCGGTTGGAGACGTCAGGTGAGGCAATTATCTGAATTGTGTTTAGAAGAGAATTTTTGAGGAAGTACTTTCCTGAAGATGTTCGGGGAAAGAAAGAGATTGAGTTCTTGGAACTGAAACAAGGAAGTATGTCAGTTACCGAGTAAGCTGCCAAATTTTCTGATCTGGAAAAGTTTTATCCGCACTATAGTGAGGCGACTGTTGAGTTCTCGAAATGTGTTAAGTTCGAGAATGGTTTGAAGTCTGCGATCAAGAGGGCCATTGGTTAATAGAGAATCCGAAGATTTCCAGATTTAGTTGATTGTTGTAGAATCTTTGAAGAAGATAGCAAGGCTCGATCAGATCACTTCAAGAGTTTGGTTTATAGAATAGGAAAGCAACAGATGCGTCATGGGAAACCTTATGCAGCTACAACTGATAAAGGTAAGCAGAAACAAGTTAAGGGTAAGAGGCCAAGTGGAGGAGGTGCTTCTGCTTCTCTGAAGTGTTACCGGTGTGAGGAACTTGGTCATCGTATCAGTGAGTGTACGAGTGACCTGAAGAAATGTTTTAAATGTGTTCGGCCTGGACATTTGATTGTAGAGTGCAAGATTAATCTGGTTACTTGCTACAACTGTAGAGAGCAAGGTCATATCAGCACTCATTGTTAGAAGCCAAAGAAAGCTGCAACTGGAGGAAAAATGTTTGCTTTGATAGGGATATAGACATCCAGTGAGAATCGTTTGATCATAGGTACTTGCTATATTAATGATATGCCTTTGATTGCTATGATTGACACAGACGCTACGCATTGTTTTATTTCTATTGACTGTGTGAGAAGACTAGGTCTTGTTGTTTCCCTTATGAAAGGAGAAATAGTTATCGAGACTCCTGCTGATGGGTCGTTAACTACTTCTCTCATTTGTTTGAATTGTCCTCTATCGATATATGGTAAGGACTTTGGTGTGGATCTGATTTGTTTATCGTTGGGAGGTTTAGATGTGATTCTGGGAATGAACTGGTTGGAGTTCAATCATGTTCACATTAATTGTTTCAGCAAGTCATTTTGATTTATTACTCTGGATGAAGAGGAAGAAGAAGCTGGTTATTTATCTGCTCGAGAGTTAAAAGAACTTTTGAATGAAGAAGTGCAAGTTTTGGCATTGTTTGCATCTTTATTGGTGGAAAATGAAATAGCAATCGGCGAATTGCTAGGGGTGAGATATTTTCCGGAAGTATTTCCAGATGATATTGTGGATGTTAGGCCAGAGAGAGAGGTGGAATTCAGTATTGATCTTGTGCTTGGAACTAGACCTATTTCGATGGCACCATATCGTATGTAGACTTCCGAGTTATCTGAATTGAAGAAGAAGTTAGAGGATCCGTTAGAAAAGAAGTTTGTGAGACCAAGTGTGTCACCTTGGGGAGCTCCGGTATTGTTGGTGAAAAAGAAAGACGGTAGCAGGAGATTGTGTATTGATTACAAGCAATTGAATAAGGTGACAATTAAGAACAAGTATCCACTTCCAAGAAAAGATGATATGATGGATCAGTTGGTTGATGCTCGTGTGTTTAGTAAGATTGATATGCAATCAGGTTACCATCAGATAAGAGTGAAAGATGTGGATGTGCAGAAGACCGATTTTAGGACTCAGTATAGACACTATGAATATGTAGTGATGTCGTTTGGAGTTACTAATGCGCCTGGAGTATTCATGGAATATATGAACCAGATTTTCCATGATTATTTGGATCAATTTGTTATTTTTTTTATAGATGATATTCTAATTTACTCTATGTCAGAAGAAGAGCACGCTAAATATCTGCGGATTGTGCTGCAAGTGTTGAAAGAGAAGAAGTTGTATGATAAGTTATCGAAGTGTGAGTTTTGGTTGAAGGAGGTGAATTTTCTTAGTCACGTGATTTCGAGAAAAGGGATTGCTATGGATCCATCCAAGGTTGATGCAGTTCTACAATGGGAGACTCCAAAGTCAGTGACAGAAATTAGAAGCGTCTTGGGATTAGCCGGTTATTATCGAAGATTCATTGGAGGTTTTTCGAAGTTGGAAATTCCATTGACTCAATTAAATTGTAAGGATAAGGCGTTTGTGTGGGATGCCCAGTGTGAAAAGAGTTTCATTGAGCTAAAGAAGAAGTTGATTACCGCTCCAATTTTAACTTTACAAAAACCAGATGAGTCGGTGGTTTATTGCGATGCTTCTTTGATGGGTTTGGGTGGAGTGTTAATGCAAGACGGTCGAGTGGTGGCATATGCCTCGCGTTAGTTGAGAATTCATGAGAGGAATTATCCTACTCATGATTTGGAACTAGCAGCCGTGGTTTTTGTATCAAAGATTTGGAGGCATTATTTGTACGGTTCGAGATTCGAAGTATATAGTGATCATAAGAGTTTGAAGTATCTGTTTGACCAAAAATAGTTAAATATGAGACAGAGGCGTTGGATAGAATTCTCGATGGACTATGATTTTAGTTTGAATTATCATCGCGGTAAGGCCAATGTTGTGGTTAATGCCTTAAGTCATAAGACATTGCATATGTCGATCATGATGGCTAGAGAATTGGAGTTGATTGAACAATTTAGAGATATGAGTTTGGGTTGTGAAAAGACACCTCACAGTGTAATGTTGGGAATGCTGAAGGTTAACGATGATTTTCTTAATCGTATAAGGGAGAGTCAGAAGTCAGATGTGAAATTGGTGGACTTTATGGTCAGCGATGAATGGGATGGAGGTAATGAATTTCGAGTTGATGAACAGGGGGTACTAAGGTTTAGGGAGCGTATTTGTATTCCTGATGATCTTGAATTGAAGAGAATGATTCTTGAAGAAGGACATAAAAGTAGTTTGGGTATTCATCCGGGAGCGACGAAAATGTATCAAGATTTGAAGAAGATATTTTGGTGGCCCAGTATGAAGCGTGATGTGACTCAGTTTGTTTATGCTTGTTTGACTTGTCAGAAGTCAAAAGTAAAACATCGGAAACCTGCTAGTTTGATGTAACCGTTGGATATTCCCGAGTGGAAATGGGATAGTATCTCAATGGATTTTGTTACGGGGTTACCTAATACTCTGATAGGGCATGCTGTTATTTGGGTGCTTGTTGATAGGTTGACAAAGTTAGTGCATTTTATTCTAATTGGTATTGCTTATTCTTTGTAGAGATTGGCAGAGATATATGTCAATATAATCGTGAGGTTGCATGGGATTCCTTTGAGTATTGTGTCGGATATAGATATGTGATTTACTTATAGGTTTTGGGTTCCCTAATAAGAACAGGTGAATGGCATTCTTGCTCACAAACTTTGGCTCATCTGCAAACAAGATAACCCCATATATACTGAGGGCTAGAAGTGCACAGACAGCCTTCCATTCTCCTATTGCAGCATGCAGGGTGGCCTGGGAGATCAAGAAGTCTAGGTGAAGGCCTGGAACCCCAACCTTGGTTGTCATGTTCTGATCAATGAGGGCAGGCTCCAAATGCAATGCCCTGGCTATGTCTTCATTTCTGGGAGCAACCATCTCAGGGTTGAAAGGAATCCCTCTCCTGATAGGAACTCCTAACAACATGGAAAATTCTTCTAACAGAGGTCCCAACTGGAAATCAGGAAAAGTGAAACATCTGAGTGGAGGATCATAAAACTGCAGGCAAGTATGGATCATGCTCCTCTGAGATGCATCAAGATCCATGACCATGTCCAATATGCCCCCATAATGTTCTCTGAATAGTGGGACATGATCAGGGGTAATGAGGGACTGGATCTGCATGATGCCAGTCAGGGTGGGCTCAAAGAAGTGGTATGTGATGTTGCTCTTTCTTGAAGTGTCCATGGATGTTGGTGAAGAAGCTGATAGCAACTGCTGATGAAGGTCACTGAATGAGATGCTGGAGGTGGGTCTCTGATGAAGATAGCTGGAGGAGAATCACTGACAAACTAATGAAGGTGTTGGAGAAGATAACTGAAGCAGTCTGAGCAGCAGAAGGGGTCAAAACCAAACCAAAGATAATATGATGGATACCCTGTAAAACAAATAAGCAAATGTTAAATGATGCAAAAATGATGTATGCAAATGATATGCAAAGGGTTTGTGATCTTTTGGATTTTGTATTTGAATGTCCATTTTCATAATTTTTCAATGTCATTTGATATTTTTCCAAGTATCTTGTACTAAAAGTCATATTTTGGTTCTTTTTCTCACTTCTTCTTGTTCAATTTTGGTAAGGCATTTATGCCATTCATTTGAGGTCATAAATTTGAGTCTCCTAGGGTCCATTAGAGGTCATTGAATGTTGAGAATCCATTTTAGGTCATTGTATTTTGATTTGTGTTGATTACTTGAGCTATAAGTCACATATGTCTTCCTTTGCCCTAATTCTTCTTCTTCTTGCAACTTAACACCTCAAAACCAACTTTGTGACCATGTTAACTTTGTCACCTCATTGTTTTACACCTCATAAGGGTTTCATACCCATTCTTAAGTGGTCATTTCAAGTCTTTAGTCTTTGTGCTTCATTTAGGATCATATACCTTCTTAAGAATTCAAAACTTAACTTTTGGTTCCTTAACCCTAATGCCATTCACTCCATGTCCTTTGTGGCCAATATTTGTGTTTAAACCACATCTTAACTTTTCATCAAGCCCCTGGTTTTTGTATGGGAAGTTCAAATCCCATTATTCATGTTTGACTTTTTTTCTTCTAAGTCCTTTTCTTACTTTGAAAATTGTTCATTCATTCTTTCATCCTCCACTCTTATGTTTGAATCTTTTTCACTTGAATCTCTTTGCTCCCACTTTTTTTTACATCTTAGGATACTTTCATTAAGTTTTAGCTCCTGTAATTTCCATTCACCTTTGAATTTATACAAGTTTATCATGCTTAACCATTTAAGTCTCTCATGTAACTTTACTTTAGCTCCTACTAGGGTTTAGCTTCCTTTTAGGGTATAATTTGAAGTAGTTCATTCTTATGGCTTTAGAATACTTAAGTGTGAGTTAGCTACTGACTTTAGAAGCTTGTTATCATGTAGGACACCTTAGGCCTAGGTCTTAGTCCTAGAAGTTCACTAATACTTTTCCTTAACTAGTATGAGCTTTGTTGGAGTTTTGCCATGCTTTGCATGTTCAAAATGCTTTTTCATACTAACCTTTGTTTTATAGGGGGGAAGATTGAGGTAAGCATTACTTCATTCTCATCTCTTATAAATTATATTTATGTTTGTCTTAGAATCTTGTAATTGGCTTTTAGGTTTCCCTTTTGTTCTTTAGAACCAACTTAACTTCCTTAGGAAGTAAGTTGAGTTCTAACTCTCTTTTCTTCTTTTCCTTTCTCTTTAGGATTAGAAAGCCTCACAAACCATTAGGGTATCCTTTTTCATACAATAAATAACTTAGGGTTGTGTCTTAGTACCCTTAGTGTTTGACCTTTCTCCATTTGAGTCTTCTTCTCTCATCTTCAAACAAACATCCAAAAGACACTTAATAAAGGATGGAAGTAGTCTCTTGTGTATAGCCTTATTACATGGGGCACTCATATTCATTCCATCTTGGAATAGTGTGGACTTGTTTAGTATGATGCACAAGTCTGATCATGAGACTATCTTCACAAAGAAAACATAAAAGATACTTCTTCAAAAGCTATAAAAACATGTAATAAGTTCAACAAGCTAGTGAATTTAGACACTAATACTTGGAAACAAGTCTTGGATAAATTCTCCTTACTTGGTGTGCTTGTTCCACTATTCCATCTTGGAATGTAGTAGAAAGTATACATTCTATGGAAAAGAGTTTGAATTCACTTCCTTGTGCCAAATTCATATAAAACTCTAAAAAAGCAAACAACAAACAATAAACGACTTTCCTGTGGGAATTCTCTTCTCACCTCACTCACTCTAAACGCGAACTTGGGACGACTTGTCTCACATGCAAGATGGTAAACGCACTTGTTCAAGGCGAGCCTGCAACACCTGAGAATATACATACACAGTTCCAACTATAAAAAACACAAACAAATAGTTCCCGACTTAGTTAGGCGAACTACGTCGACTCTGATCCCCATTTTCCCGATGAGGTACGTAGGCAGCGGGGTAGGGCCCGTTCGAGCATTCTTTATTTTCCCAACATTTCCCCAATTTTTTTCTTTCCATTTTATTTTCTAGTTCCCTTTCTCATTTCCAGTTCTAGTCAGAAATTCTTTTGTTCAGCAGCAGTTTTATTCTCACCCTTTGAAGTAAACAAGCAAGCGTAGATCTCGTCGGGTACGACAGACGGTCTAGGGTGCTAATACCTTCCCAAGTTGTAACCGACTCCCGAACCCAGATCTTTGGTTCGTAAGGCCTCGTCCTTTCCTTCTTTCTAAGATTTGTGCATCATTACCTTTCCCATTCATTCGGGATAAAAATGCTTGGCTGGCGACTCTACCTTTTTCCGCGCCACTTTCGCGTTTGTACTAGGATGAAAATCCCGGGAGCGACATATACATTCAGAGTAGGAAAAGGTCCAATTAATGCATATTGTTTAGCAGAAACAGATATTAGGATTGGTACCTAAGAAGCATAAATTCTTCTTTTCTCCTCTTTAAGTGGTTATGGGATGAACTGCTGGTTCCCCACTATGATGGGCCTTGAAATCTTGTCACAAGGAGGAAGTTGGGAAGTCTTATCTACATTCGTTGATTTTTTGGAGGAGATTTTCTGGGTTTTTGTGGATTCTTTGGTGTTTTTGGTTAGGTATGCCATTGCTGAAAGTTAAAGAACTTGATTTTTCTAGAAATTTTGGAAGTTGAAGAGAGTAAGAGTGCTTGGAAGATTGTTAGGAAGTGTAAAAGTGAAAAATGGCTGAGTTGATGGCTATTTAAAATGCGTGTTGAAGCTTAAGAGTTTCAAATCAACATTAACAAGCTGATATGCAGTGGGGAACGTGTTCCACCAGGAGAGCTAGATGGGACGGTGGTCGTTAATGCCTAGCCCTACGATTTCCTAGAGTCTAGGAGGTGTAATGATGGCTAAGAGATTCTCGCGTATAATAAGGATACGTTTCAAAAAATTGTCATTATGACTATGACGTCATGGGTAAGCTGAAGGAAATGAACGGTTTTTGGAGCATTGAGGTTTGAATGGTATCAAAGTCATTTGAGAGCCATTCAAGGCGTCAAAAGTTGTTAAAAAATTCCTTTTTCTTCACTGATGTCGAAAATGACATTTTTGGGGTAATTCGTTAGCTCCTAAATTCGATGCCTATTTTATGTTATTTTATAGAATGATAATTTTATGAGGGATTAGAAGGTTTCAATGAGAAAGTTATCATGCAGCTTGGTCGAAGGAGTCTTTAGGAAAAAAGAAATATTACAAGCGCAAGGTTATGAACTTAGAGAAATATTTTCTAAGTGGAAGGTCTAAGTTCAACTAAGACACCAATTAAGGTGTATTCGACGGGGAATTTGAATTAAAATAGTGGAGTAAATTCTTTGTTCTTATCCAATTTAAAGAAGGACACGTGGAACACACTTAAAGGATGAAGACATGCAGAGCAACACTTGTCTTGATTTTATCCATAGGCCATAAGAGGAAGTTATCTCCGTTTGTTAGAAATAGGAGATCTCCATAAGGAGATTACGTGTGTGTTCAATTGTGTATACATACTCTATTTTACTCAAAGTATCAAGTGTTAAGATAAACGAGTGTGAGATAATGTACATTATAATACTCCATATTTATTCAATGCAATTCATTAAGTTTTTCCTTTAAGGGTTTATCTTTTACTTGTCTAATTTACTTTATACTTTTTACCAGCATTTTCAATTTAAGTCTTTTTCACTTATCTTTCATTTACATTTTGAAAGCAAACTATGTGTTGAGCACTTATCTCTAAAGGAAAAAATTTATTTAACATCTTGGTTGGACAATTGTTGAGCACATATGTTGCAATGGCAACAACTTCTCCCCACACGGTGTGAGGGAGCTTCTTCTCCTTTAGCATGTTTTTTGTCATATCAAGCAAAGTTTGATTTCTTATTTCAACAAGACCATTGTTTTTAGGAGTATATGGAACATACACCTCATGCTCAATTCCATTCTTCTCACATAAATTCTTGAACTCTATAGAGTTGTACTCACCTCCACCATCAATTTTGAGAATTTTCAGTTTCAGACCACTATGTTTTTTAGCCTTCATTCTAAATTTCTTAAATTCAACAAACACCTTGTGTTTAAACTTCATAAGGGATACCCATGTCATTCTTGTGAACTCATAAAAAAATGACACAATATTTATTCCCTCAAAGTGAAGGTAATGTAAATGGTCCATACACATCAGAATGCACCACACCCAAATTATGTTTTTCTCTTGGAGGCATTTCGATCAGATGCAAATGACAATCTTGGTTGCTTCCCTCTCATGCACACATTACATGACTTCTATGGATTCTTAGTTGCACGAATTCCTTGTACCAACTTCTTCGAATTCAGATTCCATAATCTTCTGAAGTTCAAATGACCAAATCTTTTGTTCCATAACTCACTTTCCTTCACAACACTTGTTTTACCAAGGCCTTCAGAGTCCACAATTTTAATATTCACTTTGAATGTTTTATTCCTTCCCTATTCTGAATTCATAATCAACTTCTGATTACATTCATAAAACTTCAAAAGATTGTCCTTCATGGTAACTAAAAATCTTTTCTCACTTAATTGTCTTACACTCATCATATTGCTTTTCATGCCAGGAATATATCACACATTTTGAACCAAATTTGTTTTACCATTATTCAGAACTACTCTAACATTTCCTATACCTTCAGCATTGAGGTATTTATCATCAACACATCTGATTTTTGTCCTCGTTCTAGAGTCAAAATCAACCAGCCATTTCTTATTTCCAGTAAGGTGATTTGACCAACAAATTTCCATATACCACCATTTTACTAAATACATGTCATCAGATTCAGAAGCCATCGATAACAAAAATCCATCATCAAAATCCCTTTTGGCTACATTTGCTTCTTTTGACTTCCTTTCCTTATTTGACTAGCAATCAGCAGCAAAGTGGCCAAACTTCTTACAACAATAATATTAAACATTTCTTTTGTCATACTTTTCATTCCCCTTTTGAGCACTCTTCTGCCTTTCAGAAGTTGACTTCTAAATACCATCAAATCTCTTCTTGCCTTTTGACTAAGAATGCTTATGATATTTTTATCATAAGCTTCTTTTAGAGCCTGCTGCTCTACCTCCATTTCAGAGTTTCTCCCATGCAGACGCAACTCTTATGCCTCTAGACTGCTTCGCAGCTCTTATGTTCTCAAGGTGCTAAGATCCTTAGAATGTTCAATTGCTATAACAATGTAATCAAACTGAGGAGTAAGAGATCTAAGTACCTTCTCAATGATCGTTTCATCAAAGAGAGTTTTTCCACATGACTTTATCTCATTTGTGATCAAAATCACTCTGGAGATGTAGTCAGGTACCTTCTCATTTTTCTTCATGTTGAGATTCTCATACTGCTTACATAGAGACCAAAGCTTCACCTTTTTTATTGATGTATCACCACCGTATCACCGTATCAGTGTGTCCCATGCAGCCTCCGCCGTAGTCGAATTAGTGATTTTCTCAAACACATTCACATCCACACACTGATGGATGTAGAACAACACCTTTTGATCCTTCTTCCTCAGATCACACTGAGCATTCCTCTACGCATCAGTTGCATTTTCCGGAAGTACAACCGGAACGTAGCCTTCGTTGACGAGATCAAGAGCATCTTGAGCACTAAACAACACACGCATCTGAATCATCCACCGATTTCATTTTTTTCCATCGGACACTAGAATCTTGGTACTCAGATTATCGTTTTCGTTCATCTTCAACCTTGTGCAGTTCACTCAGATCTCACCAAACACTAGTGTTTCCCAATTCCGCAGAATCAAGAAATGTGATTCTGTTACGATTTCGATAAAAAATTCAACACGAAATCAAGAAACAAAAACAATCACACAACGCCCCACCGTTCACTCGTGTTTCCCTGTGGATCTGAACCGGAACTCTAAATGCCAATTATTGGTGCACAAGGTGTAAAAAATGAAGATGAAGAGAGAGAGAGAGAGAGAGAGAGAGAGAGAGAGAGAGAGAATGAGAATAACAAACTCTAACAAACTTCCACTACAACTTAGTTGGTTACACATAAAATGATTACTCAATTATTTTTGTATACATCGTGTTACATTACTTAATGACTAAACACGTTACTACTTATATACACAAATAATAATATCACATTCACAAAATATTAAAATACTTATTCATACCAAAATAATAAAAATAAGAAACATAATGATTCTATTTAATCTCTGATTTGAATTGTATTTAATGAATGAAAGAAAAACTTATTAAACTTAACCTACACAAATAATTATAAATAACCATTTTCGAACCTTTGTGTTGTAGGGAGCTAATTGCTATTTTACTCATAATTGACTCTTAAATTCAAGATCTAACTTCAAACGCCATTTTATTTTCAATAGCTTTCCTAGGTTGAATAACTTATGGTGACAACTTTATTGTTTTTAAACCACCTACAAAATTTTGGTTGAAACAACCACCAAATACACCAACACCTCCACCTCCACCTCCACCTTCTTCTCCATGTACATGTCCACATCCGCCTCCACCTCCACCTCCAAGTTTCCGTCCGCCAAAACTGTAAACCGATTTGTTTTCTTTCATGTTTTTGCATTCAAATTCTCCTATCATCAATGCAAATATCAAAGCAAGTACTCCAACAAAGTTGAGTAAATTTCTCATCTTAAAAGTTAAAACAGAAAATAGTATTAGAGGTGAAAACAATTGATGTATGCTCTTGTAATTAGAATGCTTTGCTAGGAGTTCTATTTATAGTAGCACATATCATTAATACACCAAGAATATGTCAAAGTCTTGCAAAGGAAAAGAGTATTCTAACACGTTTTTTCAAACAAATTAGGCACAATTCAAATGAGACGGATGGAATAAATTTCAAACATTGTGAAAGTTTTTGGTGCATGAATTCATAATTGTCATGACAAACATATGTTCCAATTCCCAGCCATCACTAACCTTAAAATTATTTAGGGGTATATTCGATTGAAATTTAAAAGAATTTTTATAATAAAAAAATTTATGGTGTTCAATCATTATTTTAGTTAGGAATATAATATATCTGGTTTGTGAAGAGTGTATATTTTCTTCAATTCTATCTTAGTGGAAGGATTCTTTACTCCCATGGTATTCCAATAGAGAATCTTCTTGTTGAATGTATGTTAGCTCCATTTTCTTGGACAAGTATTGTAGAAATTGTCTGTACTTTTATTGCTTTTAATTTTTCTTTGTATTCTTTGAATCATATGGGTTAAAGGTTGAGTCAACTCCAAGACTGATGTGTGTACCTTGTTCTTCATTTCAAGCTTGTTGAATAATGTTTAAGTCGGCAAGAACCATTGTCTTCAACTTTTCTCTTTGTGGTGGTTTGAGTGGTGTTTTGGGTCGGGCAAAGACCCGATATAAGCGAGATTTTTAAGAGTTGAGCTCAATGATGCAAAGACCATTTAAAGTTATCCATACTTTCATTTCATTCATTTTTTAGTATGTAACTGACTTGCGAGTTGGAGTGTTAATCTTGATGGTCAACCCCCACACTACTGTATTGAAGATCTCTAACACAACATCAGAAGTTGATGCGTGGCTACGTGTGGTAGCTTATTTGAAAGTGCTCAAATATTATTAGAGTAATATAAAAGATATTGAATCCACAAAAATCAATAATCAATCCTATCGTTGCCAATTATAGCTTTGTAAATCTAAGGCTAATCGGATATATTTTTGGATTTTTTGAAAGAAAATAAAGCAAGAAATAAAGTTTGGCTTAGGAGAATATTAATGAAAGCGAGACCGAAATGTAATTTCCAATTGCACCTCGGACTCAATAAATTCTTGGCATTTATTTTGGTTTTTAAAATATTTTTTTGAAAGAAAACATTAACTTAAAAACACTACTCACTTTCGTGCAACACATGTTATGTTTCGAAACCGTAATACTTGGATGTCATTGTCTCGATTACACTTTTAAAACACTTTTTTATAATCTAGTATAGGTCTCACATTCACTACAACATTTATAGTCTATGACAACGCCTAATTTTCGGAGGTAAAAAAACCGTTCTGATAGAGTATAAAGGACAACAAATTTTATATTCCGTTGTGGCAGGAGAGATATTTTTTTGAAACTTTTTGCAACGACTGGAAACCGTTTTGATAGATTGCAACGAAAACGGCTCTTATTAGCAAGGGTTTAATACCGTTCTCAAATACATTTTAATTATTTTAATAAAATTTTAATGATGAGACCGTTCTTCTATGTATGGATAAAACAAATTTTATTTATGAGAATGTCATATAACTGGATCGAACCATGGTCTTTATACACATATCATTAATTATTATTTTTTTTGTAAAAGAATTTTTTTCATGTCTTATAATAATTTTTAGGCTTTTTTTTAACAATTTCCGTTCCTAATTCATTAGGAAAATTGTAGCGGGATACTTCCCTCCTAGAATCATCAAAATTTTTATTAGCTTCTGTTTCTTTTGTGAAAGACTTTTCTCCCATACCCTAACCCTAACATTTCTCGTCTCCTTTTCGACAGCGGCGACGACAATTTCGACGACTGTGAAGAGGGTTTTTTCATTTTCAAGTTGTTTACGTTTGGTTGCCTCAGTAAGAGATTCTTTCAACTTGGTACAATGTCTCTTTCAACTTTTCTCAGGTTATGTGTTCTGTTTTACTTAGATTTGACTATGATTATACCAGGTTCATACCCTACACACTGAAGCTACAACTCGTCGTATATAACATTACCGACATTGACCGGAGATCTCAAGCATCAACAGAAGTTCATACCCTACACATTGAAGCTACAACTCTTTTTGTCCAACTGACATTATACCAGGTTTGAATTTACATCTCTATGAAATTTGTGGGATTGATTTCTTGATATTCTTGAATCTGATGTAAATACTAGTTCATGTTACTTGTTGAATGAGTGAATTTGGAATACCCCATATAAAATTCAAGAATTCTTATTAAGTTGCATAAAATTTCTATCATCTCGTCAAAAATACGTTTTGTTATAATTATTTTGATAATTGATAATTGCTATTATAGATTTGATTTGTTAATCATTAAAAAATAACCAAATTTTAAAGTGATTTTGCGTTGCACATTTGTATCAATTTTATCATGCAAACATTTCTAGTTTTTGTTAGTAAGTTTCAGTCTCTAATGAATTCTTTAGTGAGATTTAAGACAAAATGTTAGTAAGTTTCAGTCTCTAATGAATTATGTAGTGAGATTTAAGACAAAATGTTGAGAATAGTTTGTTATTTAGTAGTTCACTTTCTCATAGCATAGCAGAATTTGAACCAACTGTTATCTTTCACTATTGAAAACACATAAGCAAACACACGAGAACAAAATGACCTATCATAGAGTTCGGTCAATAGTGCATACATCTCCAACATCAATATAAAATCCATATTAAAAGAATGGATGCGGTGCTTATACTTATGGACAATATGTCTTCGAAAACAAATGAAAAAAATTTAGATTAGTAATAAGCATAAATAAGAAAATTAAGATTAGTAATTTGTCAACTAAACATCATGAAAACAGATGAGAAAACATACTTTATGTAAACCAAACATCATAGGAGAAATAAAAACAACAACAAAAAACTATTTTTAACAAGTGAAATACTAAACCGTGCGAGAAAATACAGTGTTGAATTACACAATCGAAAGAAAAGAACTAAGAGAAACTAGAAATGAAATTGAAAATGAGAATGAAAAAATGGAAGATGAGCGCTTACGACGATTGTGCAGCAGGGTGAGTGGGAGATTGTGAAATTGATCTGCTGTCTGAAATCAGAAATTATGATCAGTAGAGATTTTGGTTGATTTGTGTGGTTATATAATGCATCTATTCTTTAGACTATCTTGTGGATTAAGTTTCACAATGGACCATCATTTATAAGCATTAGATGCATATTTTCCATATATGGTAGTCTTCTCGTAAACCCGATGGACAAAGGAAAACCCCGCAAGTAAAGAGTACCAAAATGGTCTTGATTTTTTTCTAGATTATGCATACACCAAAGGAGAACCCCGCGGGAAAGAGATTTTATGTCCTTGTGCTAAATGTTATAATAGCAAATGGTTTATATGGAATGAAGTACGGGATCATTTAATCGCATTTGGATTTCAAAAAGGATATGATGTGTGGGTTCGACATGGTGAGAAGAAACCAAAACCCGGCGATCTTAATGATAACCATATGAATCAGGAAGATGACCAAATTGACGATATTGATGGACTATTGCATGAAATATTTAGAGATGTTGTACAAGCAGAAAATGAAGTAAATGTAGGCCTCAACGAAGATGCAAAAAAGTTATATAATCTAGTCGAAGAAGCAAAACAAGATTTGTATCCGGGTTGCAAAAACTTCTATAAATTGTCGTTCACCATTCGTCTTTATTTATTGAAATGTCTTTATGGTTGGAGCAATGTCTCATTCAATGCTCTCTTAGAGTTATTGAGGGAAGCTATGCCTTCATTGAACATCCCTGATACGTTTAACAAAACTAAAGGCATGATAAGAGACTTAGGGTTGGATTATAAGAAGATTGATGCTTGCCCTAATGATTGCATGATATATTGGAAAGATCACGAGAATGATACTTCTTGTCATGTTTGCGGTGCTCCGCGGTGGAATGAAGATGTAAAAGGAAATGACAAAGTTGAAAAAAATCATAAGTCTCATAAAGTTCCTTCAAAGGTTTTGAGGCACTTTCCCTTGATTCCTAGACTTCAACGATTATTTATGTGTTCAAAGACAACTAGCTCATTAAGGTGGCATGATGAAAAGCGTTCAAAAGATGGGAAGTTAAGGCATCCTGCAGATGGATAAGCATGGAAAGAATTTGATAAACGTCATTATGAATTTGCCGATGAGCCACGTAATATAAGACTTGGATTAGCCAGTGACGGATTTAATCCATTTAGATCCATGAATTTGTCTTATAGTACTTGGCCTGTGGTATTAATACCATATAACTTTCCACCTTGGTGGTGCATGAAGGCTGAGTATTCTATGTTGTCTTTGTTAATCCCTGGACCATTTTCACCAGGGAATAACATTGATGTGTACCTTCAACCATTGATAGAAGAGTTGAAAGTGTTATGGGATTTAGGTGTAGAAACATATGATGCATCACTTAATCAAACTTTCCAAATGCGGGAAGCTCTCTTATGGACTATTAGTCACTTTCCGGGGTATGCTATGTTGAGTGGGTGGAGTACAAAAGGGAAACTAGCATGTCCTTGTTGTAATTATGACACTAATTCGAGATATTTGAACAATAGTAAAAAGGTGTGTTACATGGATCATCGTGTTTTTTTTCCCGAGGATCATAAATATAGGTCAAATGCTAGGAATTTTAATGGGAACATAGAATATAGGCCCCCACCAGAGTTGTTAACATGGGAACAAATCTCGGATAAACTAAAGGACGTCAACAACTGGTTTGGAAAATTGCAAAAGAAAAGTAATAATGGTCCATGGAAGAAAAAATCAATATTTTTTGAGTTACCATATTGGAAGCATAATACTTTAAGCCACAACCTTGATGTGATGCACATAGAGAAAAACATATTTGATAGTATAATTGGGACTTTATTGGATATCCCAGGAAAGACAAAAGATCATAAAAATGCACGGTTAGACTTGGAAGAGATGGGTATTAGAAAGAAACTTCACCTCAAAGAGGTAGATCAAGGCAAAAAATCAGTGTTTGCAAAAGCATGTTTTTCCATGAATGCAAAGGAGAAAACTTCTTTTTGTTCCGTATTGGAAAATGTTAAAATACCAGATGGTTGTGCTTCAAACATTTCAAGATGTGTTCAACTTGCTGAAAGAAAAGTTAGTGGATACAAGAGCCACGATGCACATTTCATGTTGCATTACTTGCTTCAAGTGGCTGTGAGAAGTACATTATCTAACCAGGTTGCACACCCATTAATCCACCTTTGTTCATTTTTTCGTTGTTTATGTCAGAAAGTGATTGATGTGGCAGATTTGGATATCTTGCAATCTGAAATTGCAGAAACACTTTGCCAGTTTGAGACAATTTCCCCCCCGAGTTTCTTTGACATAATGGTTCATTTGCCAATACATTTTATGAATGAGGTAAGATTAGGAGGACCTGTTCAATTTCGGTGGATGTACTTCCCAGAAAGATATCTAGGAAAATTGAAGGGTTATGTTCGTAATAAAATTCATCCTGAGGGTTCTATTGCTGAGGGTTATTTGGTTGAAGAATGCTTGACGTTTTGCTCGCGGTATTTGCATAGTGGTGTTGAAACAAAGTTCACTAGAATGACACGGAATAGCGATAGATGTGATCCAAATGAATGTGAAAGTCCAAGCTCTTGTCTTAACGTTGGTCATCCTATTGGAGGAAAGAGAAAGGTGAAGCGATTTCTTTGGATTGTAAGTCAAGGAGTTTAGCCCATCGTTACATCTTATTTAATCA
This sequence comes from Lathyrus aphaca, assembly GCA_963966055.1. Taxonomy (NCBI): domain Eukaryota; kingdom Viridiplantae; phylum Streptophyta; class Magnoliopsida; order Fabales; family Fabaceae; genus Lathyrus; species Lathyrus aphaca. Next base: position 509,850,644 of record OZ014524.1, on the reverse strand, counting down.
TGAAGATGTCCAAAAATTTATAAGGTAATTGATGAATATACTTGTAGGTTTCAATTGCATAAAATAATTATTTTATAATTGTTTTAACAATGTAATTTTAATTGTAGTGAGCATGAACATGAAAATACCAATAAGAGAAAAGGGTGGAGCAAATCAAAGAGTCAAGAGTTAAATTTTGTTGAATGGTTTAAGAAGCGTGCATTGTTAAGTGATGTATCTGGAAACCTTAGGAATCTATCTAGAGGACCAAATAAAATTGCACGGAGTTTTTCTGGCTATGTAATTAATGGATATAGGTTTCATACAAAACACCGTGATGCTAGACGTAAAACACAAAACAGTGGGGTGACACTAGCGGCTATGACTGAAAGTTTTTCAAGTACCAAAGATGAAAATCCAATAACACAATCAGTAACTTACTATGGATTAATTACAGAAATAATTAAGGTAGACTATTATGGTAAGTTGAAGTTTGTGTTGTTCAGATGTGATTGGTTTGAAGTTGAAGAGGAAAAATATGGGATGACTTGTGTTTATTTCAACAAGAGATGTTACTGTGATGACCCTTTTGTATTGGCTTCTCAAGTCCACCAATGCTTCTACATTCAAAATCCTTTTGATTCTAATAAACACTATGTTATGAAGTCTGTTCCGAGGGATTTTTTTAACATGAATGAACAATCAGATTCAAATCCCCATCAGCCGTATAATTGTGATCTATCAGATCATGCAGTGAATCTATCTTCAAGTGATGAAATTTGTGAAGTTGAAGTTGTTAGGAATGACATTCCACCAACAATTGTTGATAATTTTGTACCTATGCCAAATGTAATAGAATCTGATGATGATTCAAATTTATGACAATGATTTATGTATGTTGTATGAATTTCAAATGTTGGTTTTAGCATTTCTGTTAGTATGTTTCTGAGTTTCTTTCTGCTGTAGTAGTTTAGCTTTTGTTTTTGAATTTCAAATGTTTGTTTTAGTATTTCTGTTAGTATGTTTTTGATTAAGATTGTTCAAACTAAATCGTGGTAACCATGTAGATTTCATCCTCTAGGTATCTATTGAGAAAAGTATTGTCGAAATTAGCTTGTTTAAGTGGTTAGTGACGAGTTAAGCCACAATCAGGAATGTTCTGACAAACATGTTTGTGCAATCTGAATTGAATTTTTTTCTAACAGACATGTTAGTGGGTTCTAATCATCTCTATTATAGCTATGACCCATGAATATGCTAAAACTTGTTCTAGTGAAAACTTGGATGTGTATGTGTGCCCTTTAGGTTACAATTTAACTAATAACAACAAACACCAATAGTTACAACATATTGTTGACTGTACTGTTAAAAAAATTGTTATATGAAATCCAAATTGTTTAATATTTTCTTATTTTTGTTGACTTTCATCTATTACTACTATCACAATTTTTATTAAACATGAAATGTTATCTAATCTTTGAGTCATACATTTTTTAGCAAATAATATCTCCTTGTCAAAAACGATATTGAATACAATGTGAATGTTCAAACTAGTCCAATCTCAAGGTAGCATATTTTTTTATCAGTGAACAACTTAATGTGTTGAATATAATGTGGATGTTGTAGTTTTAATATGTTGGATATATGTGTATGTTGTATCGTATAAGACTATCAAATTCTCCATGTTGTAGTTTTACTGCCCTAATGTCTTACTACAGTGTTGTTGAATATAATGACAAACAAGCTTCAAGCAAGTCATGCAAGTTTCTAAATGAACTAACAAGCTTCAAATGTTCCTGGAAGTTTATATATACTCATTTGGTTTATTGCACTATTTATTCAACTTATTGTATTGTTGTTTCTATTGCAGGAAAATGACAAACAAGAATGATTTTGTGTTTGATATCCAAGCTAAATCTAGCACAGATTTAAAGTGGATGATGAAAATTAAGGTTGAAAATGAAAAAGCTTTAAAAGACAACTCAACAAATCATGGGGGCAATCATATAAACACCAATGTTGGAAATATTCAAAAGTTAAACCATCGAAAGCAATCAAAAGTAGAAGCCTTTAAGAAAACCATTGAATCGAGCAAAGTAGTTGGACCATCGAAAACAATCAACAGTAACATTAGGAGGCAATCAGAAGTAGAAGTCTCTAATAAAAATGTCAAGCTGAGCAAAAAGCCTACTCTGAACAATAATAAGAGACAACTGGAATTAGAGTCCTCAAAGGAAATTACTGAGCCAAGAAAAGTACTTGTTCTGAACAATAATACTAAGAAGAAATTGAAGTCTACGGTGGATCCTCAAGTTAAAGATTCAATTGAATCACAAGGCTCTAAGAAAACCAGTGACGAAACAATGAGGTAACACTATGCAGTATTATTTGAATGACTATATAGGCCTATCTCATTAATTCTTCACTACTAGAGGCATATCTCATATGTTCTACATAGAATAAATTGGGTTAGATGTGAATGAGTATTTCCATCAAAATTGGTTAGTATTTGTTGGTTTGAGTATTTTCATCAAAATTGGTTAGTATTTGTTGGTTTGCTTTTGGTCTGCTTTAGGCTATTCACACTGCCCTTTGGTATTTGTTGGTTTCTTAATTATTTTTTTACAAACAGATTCTACAAAGCCTCAATAATACAAAGAACAAGTCTCAACAAGCCTTAGAGAAGAAACATGGAGTGGAGGTTGACAATGAAGATATAGAAGAAATTGGAATGGATATGGAGAATAACAATTGTGATGGTGAGGAAGTTGAGGGAAAAAATGTAAATAAAGCTGAAGGTAATACCTCGAGTGCTTCATCCTCGAGACTAATAAAAAAACGAGGAAAAACTTTATGTCGAAAGATTCATGCACGAGAATTCAAAGATAGACAAGAGATCACCTTGAATGAAGAAGGACAACCAATTGGGCCGGATGAAAAGACAGTGTCTGAACTTAGTAGTTTTTTAGGGACAATAGGAAGAAGTTCAGATTTATGTCCTCTCACTTTCACTAGTTGGATCGATTTGGTTAAGTTTTAGGAGGAAGAGAAGATAGATCCTGTGTGGGATTATGTGAATGTAAGTATTTTTTAATTTGATATTGTGTTTTTGTTAGCTTACTTTGATGCATATATATATATATATATATATATATATATATATATATATATATATATATATATATATATATATATATATATATATAATTTTACAGGATAAACACAATGTCCCAAAGGAAGGAAAGAAGTATGTATTTTCTATTACAAATGATGCTTGTAGACGATACAAATGCTTGCTTAAAAAGAAGCATTTTACTCCGTACAAAACCTTGCGCGAGCAGTTAAAAAATCGTCCAGAAGAGGTACCAGAAGAAGACTTCAGAAAGTTATTGGAGTATTGGAGAGATGAAAAAAAATCAAGTAAGATATATTCATATTCATGTTTTAAATGCTGAATCAAGTATGAATTTTGAGCTTAATTATGTGTTGAATCATGTTTTAAATGTTGAAATAAATTATAGTTCAATTTTGAATATTGCAAAAACAGTACAGCATGTTAAAAAAACAGTGTCATATATAGTTATTATTGACATCAGTTTTGCCTAAGCTTAGAGACCAAGCTTTTCAGATATAGTCCACTTAATTCTAAGTATCTTGTTAACAGTTTTGCCTAAACTTTTCATCGGTATTCATTGCAGATTGAGATTTCATATGATGTGCTTATGTGATATCATGTTTAACAAAAATTATTTTTTCTATATTAATGGATGTAGGAAGTTAGTCATCAAAATACCCAAAATATAGCTCAACTGAAATGGAGACATCGAACGGGAAATAAAGGCTTTACTGTTATAAGAGAAAAAATGGTATCCTTTTTTAATTATTCTAAGTGACTATTAAACTATGCTACTTTATTAATATTCTCATACTCTTGTTTTACTTGGTTTAGCGTGAAAGTAATGAAGATAAAGAACCTCTGAATCAAGCTGAAATGTTCATTGCTACTCGATAAAGTAGGAAAGGAAAAGAGTTAGATCAAGAAACCAACCACGCAATTGTAAGTTATTGTTGTTAGGTGTTATTGTTGTGGGTTGTTGTTGATCTCTATTGCTATTTTTCTAAACATTTGCATAAATGTAGTAATAATTACATAACATATATTTGGTGTTTCTTTGTTATATTGATTTGGTGTTTCTTCTTATTTTATTTACTAGATACTACTATATTATGTATGTTAGATAAAGCTTAAAGACTTGATTGAAAATCAAGGACAATCTTCTTCGGAAGCTTTTGAAAGCGTATTGGGAAAATAAAAACCTGGAAGAGTGCGATGCCATGGAAGAACCACAACTCCGACTCTCTTGAAAAGAAATGAAGAAATTTCTAAACTTAAAAGAGAGCATGCTGTCGAGGTTAGACAATTTAATGATAGATTACAGGAGATGGAGGAGAAACATCGTCAAGATAAGGAAGAAACAAATAGAAAAATTCAACTTCTTCTTAAGACTGTTTTGAATCAAAACGCCTCAGAATTGAATATACAAGCTCTAGCAGCTTTGATATCAGCTCCTACAACTGATTCTAACAGTGTCTTGCGTTCTTCTGCATCAACACATGCTCCAAATGCTCCAACTAATGATCAAGTAATATTTAGTTGTTTTATGCTATAAATTAAAATTTTAGAGAGTTTGGATAATAATATTATTTAAATTATAATTTTTTTTATGCTCCAACTAATAATCTTATTATACTTTTATTGTGTAGGTCATGAATGATGATATTAATGGAGATTTTCAATCATTTGAAGATGAAGAGACATAAATGTAGAGATGTGTAAATGTAGATATTCAAGTTTACTTTTATATATTAAAGATGTTATTTTGAATATGAATGATGATTGACATTTGAATATGCAATTTGAAGATATTTTGTATCATTTGAATGATGTTCAGCTTTACTTATATATATATATATATATATATATATATATATATATATATATATATATATATATATATATATATATATATATATATATATATATATATATATATATATATATATATATATATATATATAATGAATTATATTATGTAATTTATTTTAGCATTTAAGATCATTTTAAAATTTGTATATTATTAATATTATTATATCTAAAAAACATGTTGTGAATGATGTTATTAGTAGGTTAAAGAAATAAAATTATTTTAAATTTTTTTTTTAATTTTTTTTATCGCAACGGTTATAAGTTGTTGTAGCTTTGAAGAAGAAATTACAATGTCGATCTACCAGAACGGTCTGAAATGCACTACGGCTGAAAACCACTGTTAAATTCCAAAAATAGTCATTCCCTAAGACATAGCAACTGCAACGTTTTTTTTTATAAAAACGGATGGAAGTCATTGCTATTTGAAACTGTTCTAAAAAAGAAAACTACAACAACGGCTCTGTATAACGCGTTGTCGATGCGTGAAAAACCGTTCCTAAAGGCTAGGACAACGCCTAGGTTTGGCACGGCCATTAAACCGTTCTGGTATGTAAAGACAACAGTATTTTTATGTTTTGCAACGGTTTTAATCTGTTGTTGTATGGTTAAAATGTTTTAGTGATTGTCGCGTTGTTGACCAGTACATGAGTGTTTTCGCTTTCGGGCAAATCCTTTTGATTTCAAAACATAAAAATCAGAACAAGAAAAATAAATCAATATTAAAATTATATGCCAAATTATTTACTAAGTCCTGTCGGAACAACGGTTCTCACATCCGGACTCTAGTAATTTAGTCGGACATGGTTGCAGAAACAAATATGCGCAATTATAATGGTTCAGATTAAATAGAGACATGATAAACAATTTACAACAATTTATAGCAAGGGTTTGCAAATGAATTAAAGGAATAAACCAAGAATTCAGATCAATAACAATAGAAAAACAATAATAAGCATGAATTGTAAAAATAGTGACGAGAGTAAAGTACGTCGGAGGAGCATCTATGGAAACTTGTTGTCACATGAATTTCACGTAACTAATTAATGACATGGAATTCATGTCGTAACATTTAATATTATTGGGACAACATTCCCACATGAAAATCACGTCACTAATTAGTGACATGTAACTCACGTCGCAAACAACAATTATGAACAATACTGAAATGTGAGCAGATTATCAATGTAAACATGTAGTTGTGTGAGTTTCACGTCACTAATTAGTGACATGGTTTTTACGTCACAAAACTAAAAACTGTTTTAATTTTAGTGATATGAATTTCATGCCACTAATGGTTTTTATATACAGTTATATTAGCCACCTGATATTTAGTTCGCAGGTTAAATATTTAATAAAAACAAATAATAAAATGTAAAAATTAATAAATAATAATGAATAAAAACTAATTAATAAATAATAAATTGTAAAAATTAAAATAATTTTCGATTTAAAAAGTCAAATTTTCTAATAAATATAATCATTAAAAGATATAAAATATTTAGTTACAGGATGTTCACATCACAAGAAATAAATAATAATAATAAGTTATTCATCATCACTGCTAAATATATCATTTTCTTAGACAGAACGATTCGATTGTGAGACAAAAAGTTATCACATTTGTGCCTCTATCTCAGATTGCCTCTTCTTCATTTCCTCAATTTCAACATTTTGTCTATTATTTAATTCCTCCATTTCGTCCTTTAGCACCGCCTCACATGCCTCCTTCTCACGTCTCGCCTCTGATAGAGCTAGTTGTCTCACTGTTTCCAGCATTTTGGGTGTCAATTCTGGCGGACGAGATCCTCTTTTCCCATCTTCAATTCTTTGAAATAAAGTTCTATCCTCTTTTCTATAGTCGGCAGCCAAAGGTACATGACAAAAAAAACACCCATTAACTCCCTTCCCGCCAGCTCATAAACCTCAAATATAAAGATCCACATGTGGATCAAGTAGAGCATTTCCGGTCGAAGTATACTGAGGATTTTCAATTAGAAATTGGGCGAAGAAGGTCTGATACAAGTCTTACTCATGCAAAAAAAAAATTAAATTATATATAATCAAAACAATTTAGTCATATATAATAATGAAATATAAACAAGTTACCAAAGTTGATTTGGAACAGCCGATAACAAACTCCCCCGAATTTTTGGTTCAGGTCTTCACAAACAGCTCACTAATTTATGGCTCCCTCCCTAACTCCTTTTTCTAATTAAATAATTAAGTTTAATTTTATATATATATATATATATATATATATATATATATATATATATATATATATATATATATATATATATATATATATAAATCAACATAGAACTTAAAAATATAGTTATAATTACCATTCATAGATGATGTTTGTCGATACTAATACTTCTTACTACACTAAGGCAGCCCCCTAATTCAGATGCTTTTTTTTTTTGCATGTTGAGATTTTTTCTGAAATTCTTCTGTCTTCCAGTACTCATTAAGTTCCTCAAATACTTCATGGCATATCCAATTAGGATGAGTTTGTTGTCTTTCCCAATGTAATCTAGCATTCCTAAGCATGTCAGATAGTCAGCTATATATCTTACTTTTAAAGTTTTTTTAATCTTATACTCGTCAAATTTTTGCCACGTACACCTTTCCTGCAATGTTGTATGATATTCAATTAAAATGTTAGATAATTATAACAAAAATAATTATAAAATAAACATAACTTAAATAAAAATACAATTTACCTTAAATTTATTAAACCATTTATCTTTCTCATCTTCTGTGAGCTCTCCAAAAGACTTCAACAAAGTTTTATGCATTAGTTGAATGACCCGATTTATAGCTTTTGTAGCAGACCGACACAGATCAAAACTTAAAAGCAACAATATTTTGAATAAGTATTAAATATAAAATTGCAATATATAGTTAAATAAATATTATAAATTAAAAACTTTCCCCGATCCATCGGGTTTAATAACATGTCCTCCTTAAACCACCAAATGCTCTTCTGCAATAAGATTTTCCTGCTCCTCTTGAACTTCACCATCATCCTGAATAAGGTCATCCTTCTCCTAACACGCAGGTATATGTGTGGCATGTGGAATGTAGGGACTAGATCCCCCAGGTAGTTGCTTGAAGGAAGACTGTTGTGAAAAAATAGATCCCCCATCCTACTGCTTGAAGGAAGTTTGTTGAGGAAAACTAGACCTCCCAGGAATTTGTGCGAAGGAAGACTACAAAGGAAAAGTAGATCCACCAGGGTTCTGCGTGAAGGAATACTGCTAATAAAAACTAGACCCTCAGGCTACTACATAAAGGAAGACTATTAAGAAAAAGTAGATCCCCCAAGATCCTGCGTGAATGATGACGGTACCTGTGGAAAAGTAGATCCCCAAGTTGTTGCATGAAGGATCCCCCAGACTGGTATGATGAAGGAGAAAGCCCAAATAGACTAATAAAAATGGACTCCTTGATGGAACCATATGGGAGGAGGAGAGCGATGTTGTAAATGGCTGAGAAGTGTCCATAAACATTGGATCTGTCTAACTCTGTGGGTGAGAAGCATACATGGACGAGGTAGGTACCTCACGTACCCTTTCTCTTGGAAGGGGTTGGGTCGCCTTACCCTTAGCCTTGTCAATTCTGGATTGTATTTTATCTATTTTGAGAGAGTTGTCAATAAATAAATCAACACAATATATACACACAATAAGTAAAAACTATTTCCATCCATATTATGGTTTTTAACCTTATTCAAATATACACATATAATACATTAAGTAAAATTAATAAAAACTATCTATTAAGACTCTTCATGCTCTTCATCCATATTATTTTCATTCTCTGATTCGATAATGTCCTCAGATCCAAACTCTTCATTCTCTTCTTCCACATTATTTTCTACTAACAACACAAATGCATCAATTTGATGACCCTTAGCCAATGTATCACATGAATTTGTAATTTGTTCAACTTCAACCACATCATTAATTTGAGAAATTTCATCGTCTTGGTAAGAAACATCTTCCATTAGATCGTCAGTTTCAATATGACCCAATGGTTTTATTTTGATTACACACACCATTCACGTTTATGTGGCTTAATTGAAGGGTAAGGAACATAATAAACTTGCTTAATGATATGTGGCATTATGAAAGGGTCATACTCTTTGTACCTTATGTCCATTCGAATCTCAACAATGATATGTTTCTTATCTATTTTTGCGCCCTTGATAGATGGATCACACCAATCATAATAAAACAAGACAAATTTTTTTTTCCGAGTCCAAGTAATTGTATGCCAACTTGTAAATATGTGTAAAACACCATATAAGTTGTTTTCACCACCATTTGTAACTCCTTTAACAAATACACTGCTTTTTGTGGTTTTTTTTCCATTCGGTCCAGACTTGAGTGTGAAATTTATAACAAAATCACAAAGTATGTGTGCCATTCAATTTCTCTTTGAATAGGGCCTCTAGACATGTTTCTCAAATGGAGTATTGCTTGATTCAATGCAAAAATGCAAGATAATTGTTCCTTGAACCATGCTGTAAAAGATGCATGTATGTGACCTGTAGTTGCTTGTTCACCGGTGTTTTGAAAATAGGAGGTGTTAAATGTCCTATAAAGAAACATACTATTAGTTAGAAGGTAATAATTCAATCTGTAAAGCCAAATAGGCAGTTAGGGGTATACTTAATCATGATATGGTTTAACTTCAACGCAAATAATCAAGACATGAACATGTGCAAATCATAATTCTTTTTTGGTTAGCCAATGCATATTCTCCTTTCCAGAGGGACGACCGAGAAGACCAAAGACTTACAAGGTAAAATTAATACTTTTGTTAACATCAAATGCATTCCTTATGATTCTTGGAGTTAACATCAAATGATTGAAATAATGACTGCAAAAATGTGATGTTTCCCGATGTAAGTAATGTGAAAATATTGATCATTCAGCTTTAGCTTTATTTTTCACTGATCGATTTGAATCACCCACATATATTGAACAGGGCCACCAAGGTAAGCGTCATATGCTAAATGCACAATTAGATATTCCATAGAGTCTAAAAAATCAGGTGGACAAACTTGTTCCAACTTACATAGAATTACTGGAATATTTTGGTCTAACTTAGTGATGTTATCGAATCTTAAAGTTGACACACAAATATCTCTAAAAAATATACTTATTTCAATTAGCAGATTAAGCACATGTTTTGGTAGTGAACTAAACACAATTAGAAGCAATCGTTCCATGAAAACATGGCAATCATGACTTTTCATTCCATGCAAATTTCCAGTTTTGTCATCGACACACCTTGCTAAATTTGAAGCATAACTATTAGGAGTTCTCAATTCATTTAACCATCGACGAACAACTTTAGCGTCTTGGCAAGTTAGAGTGTAATTAGCCTTGGATTTTAATAATTTTCCATTAGGTCAAGGCTTCAACCCCAAGTCTTTTCTATCACACAAAATTTACATGTCCCTTCTAATCTTATCATTGTCTTTTTTTTTGCCTTGAACGTCCATCACTATGTTAAATACACTATCGAACAAATTCTTCTAAATATGCATAAGATCAAGATTATGTCGCAAAAAATTATCTTTCCAATATAGGAGGTCCTAAAATATACTTCTTTTTGTCCAATTTTGTTTGATCTCATATCCTTGAATTTTGCATGCTTCACCATAATATGTGAATTTTGGTAGTTCAAAAACTCTATTCCATATTTCATTTGGTCTCAATCAAGGGGGAGGAAAATATTTTACTCGTACATATTTTTTGAAATCATTCTTGTTTCTTCTAAAGACATGGTCTCGTGGTAGGAATTTGCGGTGACAGTTGAACCACAAACTTTTCCCCCCAAATTCCAATGTAAAAGCCTTTGTAAATTCCATGCAATGGGACACCCCATTTTTCCATGCGTACCCCAACCAGATAACATTTCATACGCAAGAAAGTAATTAATAATCCACATCAAGGCAGCTCGCAAAGTAAAGTTTTGTTTTTGATATATATCATAAGTCCATTATCCAATCTACAACCTCTTCAAATCATCAATTAAAGGTTGTAAATACACATCGATTCTGGCTTTTGGACCTGATAGTCCAGGAATGAGGAAAGTCAAAAACATGTGTAATACCCCGTAATTTATTTAATACTCTGAATAATATTAATTGATATTTTTATTGTTCCGGATTACTCTAAGAAATTTTAATGGAAATAAATAGGGTAATCAACAGGATTTTATTTTATTAACTAATATTAGCTGACTTAGAGGTTTTATAAAATATTGGGCTAAGGGACATTTTTTGATACTCTTTATTTGGACCTGTCGGTAGGAAAAGTTATGTTTCCTTTAAGACATAAAGTCTTGTTTCTTTATTTTTCTAGAAATAGAAATAGAGAAAGAAGGAGAAGAGAGAAAGGAAGAGAAAGAAGAAGAAGAGAAAGTCTTGAAGAAGAAGAGAAGAGCTCTTGATCTAGTTGCTTCCACCATCCATTCATTATTCAATCTTCTCCAATCATCTTGCTATAGGTGGGTTCTAGTTAATACCTTTTATTTTAGAAGTTATGGAATTTAGAGAGTTTTAGGTTTTATGGTAAAACATAAAATCGAAGGATTAAACGGTTAAAACTTGTTAAAAATGAAGTATATTGGTTGTTATATGCATATAATCATGTTTTGTTGATGATTTAACTGGTTGGTGATGTTTAAATGAGATTTTGGAGTTTAGAAGTGATTTTTCAGGTTTTATAGCAGGTGTAATCGATTGCAGCAGAGTGAAAATCGATTGCACCATAGTCCATAAACGTTTTTTTTTAAATCTGGGATTGTGCAATCGATTGCACCCTGTAGTTTTTTCAAAAATGAAATTGAAACAGCCATATCTTTTGAACTGTAACTCTGATTTGACCCTCGTTCGAAGCATTGGAAAGATATTTCAATGCTATATTTGATGGAAGTAAGAAATATTGTTTTATATGTAAAATTAATTAATTTGTAAGATTAATTAATTTGTGATATTTATTAATTTGTGAGATTAATGGAAAGAATGCAAATCTCATATCTTTGGCCTCGGGTGTCCGTTTTAGTTGTTCCATATATCGAATTGAAGCTAATAATTTGTTCTATCTTATGAGACCGAGAAATATTATTTTGAACCAACTTTTACCCGATTTTGCCCGACTTTTTGATTATACCGTAAAAACGTTAAGTTAGGGAATTGTGAGTTAAAGGTAATAAAAATGTGAAAACTTGTGAGGTAGCTAAGTTACCCTAGGTGATTACGGATTTGTGTCAAATACATAACAATAATTAGGCGTCGATACTCGAATAGTGTCTTCGGACTAGGTAGTTGAGAGAAGTTGGAATTTTACTTCCTTACGATATATTTTAATCCGTGGAATCGAATCCCTTAATGGATGACTGTGACCCGTACTCGTCACGGTGTGGCTGGGCGGGGAAAGTATCCATTAGGATAAGTAATGAGTGACCCATGCTCGTCCTTGTGTGGCTGGGCGAGGAAAGTTACTTTGTGGTAAGGTACCGTGACCCGTACTTATCCTGGTGTGACTAGGCAGAGAAAATACCTTAGTTAGATAATGAGTGACCCGTACTCGTCCTTGTGTGGCTGGGCGGGGAAAGTTATCTATGCATTGAGGATCAAGTGAGCCGTGCACGTCTGCTACGGCTGTGGTCTGACGGGGAAAGATGCCTCCAAGCACCTTGTGTGTGCTCCGTTGTGTTACTTGGATGTCTCTAGTTTATGTGAACTCGGAGTCTAGGTTTTCCCTAACTTGAGTAGCGACTAGTTTCGACCTTTTTGAGCCGAGAGAACTCTAAGATAGGGAACTCACCATGTTGATGTTGTTATTTCAAGTACTTTAGGTTCCGCAAAGGGTAAGGATAAGGCAATTTGATTATCTTTGCTTGTTTGACGACTTCTTCCACTGTGGACTTTTGAGATCTTTAGATCTAGTTCTTAGACTTTTTATTTTGTGAACATCTTGTATTATTTGTAGCCTTTTGTCTTAGAACCTTATGTTGTAGTGGCTACATTTATGCAATGTTTACTTAAGAACTTGTTGTATTTCAATACCAAACTCAATTTTATATATGAAAAATATGCTTTAAAGTGTGTCTTTTATATATGGGTATTGCAATTGGTATCAGAGCAGGTCGTATCCTCGACCTAGCCTTGGAATATTATAAGTGTTTCCTTCCGTTCATATACGTTAACTTGCGGTAGAATTAAATGTTATGTTTATGGTATTGAGACTGATCAACTTAATCCTGTTTTTATGACATTTAGGAATATGTCTGGTAGGCGTGGAACTCGTAGTCGACCCAATGTCACTCCTCCTGTTAGCGATCAGTTGGGTGGTGACATGAATGCTCCTATGTTCTAATTCATGCAACAGATGCAACAATAGCATCATCAATTCATGCAGGAAATGATGCATCAGATGAATGAGGGTCTTCATCCTCAAGTGGTTGCTCCTGAAGCTGGAGGTGGAACATTCCGAGACTTTTTCCGCATGAATCCTCAGAAGTTTCATGGTAGATTGGATCCAGTTAAGGCACATGAATGGGTAATCGGAATCGAGAGAATTTTCCAGATTGTGATTTGTGGTGAAGAAGACAAGGTGACTTTTGCGTCACATTTGCTAAAAGGTCCTGCTGCTAGGTGGTGGGAGAGTGCTTCAAATCTTATGGCAATGCAAGGAATTCCATGAATATGGCAACAGTTTAAGACAATTTTTATGGAGAAGTGCTTTTCGAGTTCCTTGAGAACCCAAAAAGAATTTGAATTCCAACAGCTTAGACAAGGGAGCATGATTGTGGCCAGTTATGCTGAGAAGTTCAAAGACATGGCAGACTACTCTAGGCAAACCATGTATGCTCCAGATGAAAGATGGAAGATTGATCAGTTCTTATTTGGTTTGAGGGCTGAAATCGCTCTTAGTGTCTCTCAAAGGGAGTTCACTACCTATTCCGAGTTGTTAAGACAGTGCTATGTTACCGAACATAGTTTGAAGAAAGTGCAAACTGAAGCTAATGTTGGAAGAGCAGTTCAAGGTGATCGAGGAAGAGCTAGCCAACCTTTTAGGCCAAGGCCTCAACCCTTCAAAGGGAAACAAGCTCAAAGTGTCGGACCTAACACTCCACCCACGTGTAGGTTGTGTAGCAAGCGTCATTTTAGTAAGTGTCACGGTGGAGGATTAAGGTGTTACAATTGTGATGGAGTGGGCCATATGTCAAGGGATTGTACCAAACCAAAGAATCAAGTTCAAGTGAGAGTTTACACTATGGGTGCTAGAAAGACCAAAGCCGACAACTCTCTCATTGTGGGTACATGTCTTGTAAATGATCATCCTTGTCTTGTTTTATTTGATTATGGGGCTACACATTCTTTTATATCTACTAGTTGTGTGAAGCGACTTGGGTTGCGAGTATTTCCTTTGTCTCCTCCGATGGTGGTTACTACCGCTATGGATGAAACTGTTGAGACACCTCTTAGGTGTGAGAATTGCACCTTGTTCGTGGATGGTAGAGTTTTTCAGATTGATCTCATTTGTCTTCCTCTTAAGAAAGTTGATGTTATACTGGGAATGGACTAGTTGTATGCCAATTCTGTGTTTATTGGATGTGAAGAGAAGTTGATCCTTATTCCATCCGTTGAAGCGCCTCTGAAAGATGTGTTGACAACGATCTTAGAAAGTACGGTTGGAATGGTAAATTTTCTGTTTGAACAAGAGAAGTTTGTTTTGCTTGTCCTTACTAAAGAGGAGAGTAATGACCGGTAAGTTTTGAATATTCTAATAGTTTGTGAATTTCCTGATGTCTTCCCCGAGGATGTCACTTCCTTACCTCCGTTGAGGGAAGTTGAATTCTCAGTTGACCTGATACCGGGGACGGCTCCTATATCTGTTTCCCCTTATCGGATGACACCGCTCGAGTTAAAATAATTGAAGCATCAATTAGAGGATTTGATGGAAAATCATTTTGTGAGACCAAGTGTTTCACCGTGGGGAGCTCCTGTTTTATTGGTGAAGAAGAAAGATAGTGGTATGCGGTTGTGCATTGATTATCGTAAGTTGAATAAGGTTACTATCAAGAATAAATATCCCTTGTCGAGGATAAACGATCTCCTAGATCAATTGAAAGGAGCTTGTGTATTCTCTAAGATTGAACTGAGGTCGGGCTATCACCAGATTCGTGTAAAAAGTTCTGATGTTCCGAAGACTGTGCTCAGAACCCGTTATGGTCATTACGAATTCTTAATGATGCCTTTCGGTGTGACGAATGCTCCAGCTATTTTTATGGATTACATGAATCAGATATTTCAAGATTATTTAGACCAATTTGTGGTGATCTTTATCGATGACATTCTTATCTATTCTTGTACTCCACAAGAGCACGGGGAACATTTAAGGATTGTTTAATCGATAAAATTTCAAACATTGATCAAGAATATTTTGATTTGACTTTGTGACCAATAATCTCACACACATTGATAATTTTGAGCCCGCCGACCCTCAAATGACGGCGTATTCATTACTTTTAACAATTGGTAAAATCTTTACGCTTCCTCATTCGACAACTTTTCCCCATAAAAATCTTGAGGTTCATCATATGTCACACTTACCCCAAAGGCATTGTCAACCATATCATCGGTCAAATTAAATTGTTCCTCAAATTCCATTTATGATCGACTGCTTGATTCAAGCGTATAAGTAGTCTCTGGCACATTAGAATTTCCTATACTTTTACCTACCATAGAATTTGCCCATCATAATTTCCTATACTTTTACCTTATAGTGGTATTTGTCCATCATAATTTCCTATATTTTTACCTACAATAGTATTTGTCCATCACAATTTCCTATACTTTTTTTATCCGTCACATTTTCCTATTTAATAAAATAGTATGTGTGACTCATAAGCTAAGTTAATAATTTTATTAGAAAACTAATATTTTCATAAAAAAAATATATATAACAAAAAAATTAGATATTTTTTTTATTTTATACAAAAAATTAATCTTACAAAAATAACTTTACTTTTTCTATAAAATTATTATCCATTATTAATCTATCAAAAATTTTACTCAATCTTATTATCCATTATTAATCTATTCAATATTAATCTATCCATAATTCTAATTTATTCTAAC
This sequence comes from Lathyrus aphaca, assembly GCA_963966055.1. NCBI lineage: Eukaryota > Viridiplantae > Streptophyta > Magnoliopsida > Fabales > Fabaceae > Lathyrus > Lathyrus aphaca. The sequence continues at coordinate 509,834,508 of OZ014524.1, read as the reverse complement.
AGTTGATTTCAAGCACAAGTCAAATGCAAATCCATTTCCAACAATTAAAACCAACATAACAACTTGTTCACATAACCTTACTTAGAATCCTAACATCCAAACATGCAGCTGACATTCTGTTTTCATTAACTATAACTAGTTAACTTCAAGTTCATTCTTTAACCTCTAATTGCTATATTATACCAGGCATCTCTTTCATTCTTCAATCTATAATGATATAAGAATTCTCACAATTTCTTGCTCAATTGGGATTTATATTTATTTTAGTACCAAACTGGCCTCTTACAAATAAACACAAACACACACATGTTTTCTGATAAAATTATTAACATAGCTTATGAGTCACACATACTACTTTATTAAATTGGAAAATGTGATGGATACAAGTATAGAAAATTGTGATGGGCAAATAGTATTGTAGGTAAAAATATAGGAAATTATGATGGACAAGTACCACTATAGGTAAAAGTATAGGAAATTGTGATGGGCAAATTCTGTTGTAGGTAAAAAGTAGTATTTAGTGACATATATTAATCCATCATTACAGATGAGTGTCACAAGATGGCATTTTTTTGTAGTGATTTAGATCCTCCTTATCAAACAATGCCTGAATATACTTATCAACAACTTTTTTACATAAAATCTAGCTATTCACAAAAGGAAAACTAGCTACAAGAGCATAAATAATGGTTTGGTTTTGGTTTATGTTTGGTTAACTACAATTCGTTCGGTTCTAGAACCGTTAGTAAAATATCGGTTCAGTTCACAAACCAAACATAACAATTCATTTATTTTAACTTTGGTTCAGTTCAGTTCGATAGTTAGGTTCAGTTCACGATTTTTTTGAACAATGCTAAATCCTACTATAAAGCTTCATCAAGAGGAAAACAAGCTGTTTATATATATTACTCTACATAGAAGATTGATTGACTGGTCATTATATACAAACAAAACAAGAACAAACATAATTTTGGATACTCAACAATTGAGTTAATTTCTCCAAAAAGAAAATAACTACTCAATTACACTATGAAACAACTTGTAGAGTCATCAGATTCTTAAAGAAAAATCTTGGAATAAGTTTATTATTTCCAAGCTCTTCTAACCTACAAATCATAGACTATTCAGATGTAGATTGTGTTGGAGTTGGTTGAAAATATACATGTTGAAGAAGTCAAACATCGCTTAGTTTTGTGAATGCTGAGAGAGTCACTACTACGGAAAACCCCTTTCACAACGGTTGGAAAATGGATATCATCACATCGGTCATATAATTGTTAAGTAGAGTGTCATTGTAAGGTTGTTGTTTCTACAATGGTCTAGAAACCATTATTGAAAGGCAGAACGCGCGCCCCATATCACAACGGTTATGCTTATAAACCATTGTAATATATACACTTAGGTATTGGGTTCGAACCCCATCACCAGCAAATTATGTAAAACATAAATTACCTTTGATATCGGTTACAATAGATAACTATTGTTGAAAGTAACCAGAGTTTATTATATTATATACATATTTCTTATTTTCCATACATCTCACTAAAGAAATACAAGGATTCAAATTGATGAAGAAGTCTATAATCTGAAAATTAAACTATTCTTGAAAACCAACTTAAACAAACCATTGTTGTTTTCTGATTGCATTCGTCTCATCGTGCATCTCACATTGTTTTACATATACAATGGTATAATGACATGGCTCCTTAGATGCATCACTATCTTCGATTATAGTTAAATTTCCATAATAACAAGACATTGGATAATATGTCTCATGATCATCATCATTTATCATCATAATTTTTATAATCTCAATTTTTACGATTATATGTGTTGATGGTGAGACAGATTATCCAATAAACTGTATTTAATGAAATTTAACTATAATCGAATACAATGATGCATCTAAGGATCCAGATCATTATACCATAATATGTATAAAAGAATGTGAGATGAACGAGAGACGCATGCAATTCATAAAGATTTACTCATATAAGTTGGTTTTCAAATACAACTTAATTTGCAGATTATAAGTATCTATGTCAATTTAAATGAATGTATTTTAAGTGATGATTAGTAAAACAAACAATCTACATAGAATATAATAAACTAAAACAATAACACAAACTATATTGAATTGTTTCAAGAACACACCTTTTATTGAAAATTATCGCGGAATTATGATATTCATCTAGTTTGTGAAGCAATGAAAAAGATATACAAGGTGGGGGAAGTTTCCATAATGACTTCATACTTCTTGTATTTTTTTCCATTGCTACACAAACCATATGAACCTTATCAACTCATATTATATGCTTGTTATCACCACTTATTATCACCATGTATCATCCCCATAATCTGCAAGGAAACACAAGAAACTTCAACAATGAGCATCTTTAGTTGAAACCAAACCCTAAAACTATAATCGAGTGAAGAGTAAAGAGAGATTGAAAGAGACAGTAGGAGAACATACCATCTTCACCGTTGTCGGAGTTTGGGCTGAGAAAATGAGAACAATCAACAAAAATAACATGCAAGAATCTTGGAACTGTAACAAATCAAGATATATTAAGTTCATCTAATTTGTGTAGCCATGAAAAAGGAATACAAGGTGGATGATGTTTCCACAATGACTTCATACTTCTTGTATTTTTCTTCATTTCTACACAAACAATATGAAACTTATCAACTCATATTATACGCTTGTTACCACCGCTTTCTATCACCATGTACCATCCCCTTAATCTGCAAGGAAACACAACAAACTTCAACAATGATTTTATTTAGTTGATACCAAACCCTAAAACCATAATCTAGTGAAGAGTAAAGAAAGATCGAAAGAGAAAGCAGGATAACATATACCATCTTCGCCGCCGTCGAAGTTTGGGCTAAAAAAGGAGAACAATAAACAAAAATAACATGAAACAATCGTGAAACTTTAACAATTCAAGATAAATTAAGTTCATATAATTTGTGTGGCAATGAAGAAGAAATATAAGGTGCATGAAGTTTATAAAATAACTTCATACTTCTTATATTTTTTTCTCCATGAACACAAAAACCTTAATGTATGAAGCACAAGATTCACATCTAATGGTGAATAAGAAGAGAAAAAAATAGATGCTAGGGTTTCGGTGTGAAGGAAAGGGCGCTACTGTCAATAAGTGAGACTATCTTCACTTATATATGGGTAAACTATTTCACAAGGGTTAAGACTACCAACCGTTTTGATAAGTAATTATTTATTATAAATCTATCACAATGGTTATTCAAAAGCACCATAGGGATATCCCTTTTATTTGCACCCTAACGTTAAAGGAATAAAATATTAATGGCGTTGAGGATCAAATCCATGAAAGCTGGATGGTATCACCATAGTTGGAACATCAACCTTTGTTATATACAAATAATTTTTAATTAAAAAATAAAAATAATATGATAGCGCCTTAGTTTAGAGATGTCACCACGGTGTAGGGAAGAACCAAGGTGACCATGGCATTGTTGTTTAAATGTTTTGTAGTAGTGAGTCCAAGGCTATATATATTATATAAGTTAGTTGAAGTCCCACGTCACTTGGTTTTGTGAAGGAAGAAGAAGTTCAAGGTTATATATAGGATTCAAGTTCTTCATTCCAAAATGAACCAGTCAAAATCACTTTAACCTTTTATTTGACTTTCTTTGTTATCTTATACTCTTATATTAGAGTGTTGTGAGATGTAGTTAAATATTTGTTTTGGAGGGTCTAGGTGTATTAGGGGTCTGGGTTAGTTGAGGGTATATTATGTATTGTAAAAATTTATGTTCAGGACTGGTCCAACGACTAAGTTTGGCCCAATCCTTTTCGGCCCAGAAACGGCCCAATAACTCATCATCTAGGGGACCCATCTCCAGGGTGCTCAGTCTCTCCTCCTCGATTATGGTCTCTCCTCAGCTAGGGCTGGGACCACCCAGGATCGATCAGGACAAATCCTTGCTAGGGGCTCCATGTCCGACACACAGGTCTCCCGAGAAGGATGCTCGTCCTCGCTCCCTTCCTGGCAGTTACCTATTTTTGAGGATCCGCGATCCAGACCCAAAAATAGAGACCTATGGCCATGCGCTGAGGGATCTCTATCTAAACCCTGTCATTTGAGAGGTTCGGGTATTCAATTCCCTCCCCTGAAATTCTATCCTCGTACTTGCTTACTCTTCTGTCCATTCTTACTTTGGCCTCAGAGTACCTTGCAGGCACACCCCCGTTCTCTTCATCGCACGAGCAGCCCTGAAGATCCATGTCTTCAGCCGTTGAAGTTATGATCATTAGGTAAGATTAGTGACGCCGTCTGTGGGAACGTCGTCTCCTCGTCTTTTCACCCTCCGATCGTAAAGACAAAACATCACTCTTTATTTCACTCTCGATGGCTCTCCAAGAGGATTCCGCAGCAGCTCGCATCCTTTCCAACATCCCTGTCAAGCAACGAGACAATGACCTGAACAACCCTCCCCTCGGGGAGCCAGATTGCTCTCAGGATGGATGAATAAAATCTCCATCCTCTGAACCATCCCATCAGCCTGTCATCATGCCCGCTGATGTCCTGTTGATCCCTATTCCAGAAGGGAGAAATCAAATTCTATCAGTATTGGTCGAAGCGACCAACACCATCAATATTCTGCTCCTTCACCAGAGCGAAAGACTGGACATCCTTGAAAAATTAAGAAGTTCCAGGTCGCCTATCCTGCAAGGATACAACGCCGATCCCGCAACAGATTTCCTAAGCTAAGGACGGATCAGCAACCAGAAGCCTCCGACTCTATCAAGAAGAGGACCCGTTCGTCACCCAGACACAACAAGTACCCTCGGACAGGGAAGATGCAGAGGAACCTCCAGCCGGGGGCGCAACCATCCCCCGAGGACAACAGGAATCGATCAAGATCTCCTCCCCGCAGGCATTGTGGTGATCGCTCTCGTTCAGTCACCCCATTTTCTAGTGACGAGGACAAGCCTCGTGGCCCCCTCTCCGAGGAGATAATGTCCACAAGGCTCCCAAAGCGACTTGAGAAACCCCCGCCATTGGGGACCTATGATGGCACTACCGATCCCGACGAATACATTGAGAACATCGACGCCCTGTTGGATTATCGAGGTGTCAAAGGAGCCATTAAATGCCGCCTTTTTCCCACTACACTGAGGAAATGGGCCATGGGCTGGTACAAGAGTCTTCCCTACGAATCCATCACCTCGTGGAGGCAACTGGGAAGGACGTTCTCCCGACATTTCAAGGACTCCCAACGTTATCCCAAAACCGAAGCATCGTTGGAGGCGATCGTTCAAGGGAAGGAAGATCCCCTTTGGGAATACATCGAAAGATTCAACAAGGAAGCTGTCTAGGTTTCAACTACGGACAACATGAAAAAGTATCTTTTGGAGCGGGGAACCGACCTCCGAGTGACTTCAGAAAGGTTGTGGGGATCGAGACGCTGGCCACGCTTGACACATTTCTCCTTAAAGCGTAAGCCTACATACAGTATGAAGAGAATGAGGCAGCAAGCACTTCCCGCGATACTCGGTGCAATGAGGACACGAAGCATTCCAAACATGACGATCCCTCGACGTCACGACGGGGAAGTGACAAAAGAAAAGAAGATCGCTCCTATGAACCGCGGTAACACAAAGGGCCTGTAGGAAGATTCCATGACTACATTCCCCTTACGGAAACGCGAGAAAAGATTATGTCCGACTGTGCAAACTCCGAGTTCCTCCAAGCCGAGGTTAGATTCCCAAAGAAGATACCGAGTAAACCAAATATGGACAAGACTAAGTATTGTTGTTTCCATAAATCGCACGGGCATAACAATGAGGATTGCATACACTTGAAGGATGCTATCGAGATACTCATCCAGGACGGCCATCTCAAGCAATTCACGAAGAATAAATAAGCCCCAGACAAGAAGTTCAAAAAGCTCAAAAAACCGACGACGCTGCCCCACCAGTCGCAGAAACTAACCTTCAGGTCGCGTTAAGCATTACACGACCTGAAGATTTATACATTCCCGAACCATACACTGGTCCAACGTACTTCTTCGCACACAGCCCGTGGGATTCCTTCCCTTCTACCATGGTGATATTCGGGGGAGGACCTTACGTTGGTTATGACCTCCAAGGCTTCAATGGCACAGTATCATGACCATGGGGCTATGTAGACATGATCGTCACCTTCAGAGTAGGAGAGACAACACGATCGGTCAAGGTACAATTCCTGGTGATAGAGTTCCCTTCGCTATACCAATGTATTTTGGGACGACCAACTCTGGTCGAGCTCATAGCAGTGCCTTCCATAGTACATTTGAAGATGAAGTATTACACTTCGGAAGGATAGGTGGCTACCCTTCACGTAAATATCAAGGCTGCTCGCAGATGTTACGAGGCCGCTTCCAAAGGTCTCAGTATCATAACCACGAAACTAGAGCCAATCAAGGCTACGCTCCCCTGCTCTTCCGAGGAACAAAAAGCACTGCCCCGCGTGGATTCCATCGAGTTGGACAACAGGTTCAATGAGGAAGAAGAACAACCCTAGTCGATCACAAAACTCTCCTTGGCCGCTCGACCTATCCCCGACGGTGATTTCGATCTAGTGATGTTGGGTGCAAATCCATCTAAGGACGTCAATATCAGGATTAAACTCCCCGACCTAGCCAGAAAGCAGCTCAAGGCCTGCCCGAGGGAGAATGCTGGTCTATTCGTGTGGAGTGCAGCTGAGATGCCCGGTTTAGATCCAGAGGTAGCATTCCATCATCTGGCCATCGACCCTGCCGCACGAGCGGTCGTGCAACGGAGGAGGAAGCAGTCCCATGAGAAACTAGAAGCAGCCGAACAGGCTGTAAAAGGCCTCCTAGAGGCTAATTTTGTAACCGATGCCAGGAATACCACCTGGCTCTCAAACGTTGTACTTGTCAAGAAAAGTAATGGAAAATGGAGAATGTGTATTGACTACACCGATCTTATTCGGGCATGCCCGAAAGATGCCTATCCACTGCCTAATATTGATAAACTAGTCGATAACTCTGCAGGTTTCAAACTTTTATCTTTCCTCGGCGCCTACTCTGGGTATAATCAAATACCCATGTCCGTGTCCGACAAAAAGTACATCGCATTCATGATCGAATCGGGAAACTATTACTACAACATAATGTCATTCGGCCTGAAAAACGTGGGTGCTACTTATCAACGCATGATGAACAAGGTCTACCAAGAAGAAATCAGAGACATGCTCGAAGTTTATATGGACGACATGATCGTTAAGTCCCACAAGGAGACCGATCATGCCTGTCACCTAAAAAGAATTTTCGACACAGCGCGCAAATGCAAGATGCGATTCAACCCGGATAAATGTACGTTTGGAGTCCGCGCGGGCAAATTCCTCGAGTTTTATCTAACTGAACAAGGAATAGAAGCCAACTCTGAAAAATGTCGATTATTTTCCGAGACGGCCCCACCGACATCGAAAAAATCCATTTAATCTTTAAACGGAGTACTCGCCTCGCTATCACGCTTTGTGGCAAAGTCGGCCCAACACGCCATCCCTTTCTACAAGCTCCTCCTCAAGGAGGCCGCTTTTGAATGGATCGAGGACTGCGAGCATGCCCTAAAACACCTCAAGAAAACCCTATCGGAACCCTCGGTTTTGTCCTGACCTGAGGCAGGGAAACCCTATTTCTCTATCTCGCAGTCGCAAACGAGGCTATAAGTGCCGCTCTCGTAAGAGAGTCGCCCGAAGGCCAAAAACCAATATACTTCACGAGAAAAGCCCTATAGGGGCCTGAGCTCAGGTATCAGAAGATTGAGAAAGTATCCCTCGCACTCCTCCACGCAGCAAGGCGATTTCAACATTATTTCCTCGCGCATACGATCATTGTACGTACGAATTAGCCCATTAAACAACTCCTCGAACGAATAGATATGGCGGGGAGGATGTTGAAATGGTCACTCAAACTGTAGGAATTCGACATTTGGTACGAAAGTAGAGCCGCCATCAAAACACTGGCCCTCGCTGATTTTGTGGCTGAAATGGTCACCCCATACATCCCGATCTGCCCATCCAAAAAATGGACTATTTTCGTGGATGGAGCATCGAGCTCGACGGGTAGCTGGGCGAGGGTCATCCTGGAGAACGAGGAAGGTATTCTGATCGAAGTATCCCTCTCACTATCTTTCCCAACATGTAACAACCAAGCGGAATATGAGGCATTCCTCGTAGGGTTGAGGCTGGCCGACGACCTAGGGGCAGTGGAGATCACCATCTGCACAGATTCCCAACTTGTAGCCATACAGGTCAAAGGGGAATACCAGGTCAAAAGCGATAACTTCTCAAAATACCTGACCCTCGTCAAAGAAAAAATCAAGAAATTCATGACCGTAGAAGTAAGGCATGTCCCTCGCGAGAATAACACTTGAGAAGACATTCTCTTGAAACTCGTGAGCATGAAGAAGAAAGGGGGAAATAAATTGGTCATTCAAGAAATACTTCCAAGGCCTAGTATCGAAGGATCGAAGGAAACATTAGACATCAACGTCATCGGTGACGCTAACTGCTGGATGACGCCCGTATATAAATTCTTGACTAACAACGAATTACCCGAGGACCCAAAGAAGGCTAGCATTGTCAAACGATGGTCATGCTCGTACGTCTTGGTCGAAGGAAAACTCTACCGACGAGGGTTATCCATACCTCTCCTAAGATTTGTCGAGGAAGAACTAATCCCACATATCCTACACGAGATCCACGAAGGAATCAACGCCCATCACTTGGGCGGACGATCCTTGGCAAGGAAAGCCCTCCGAGTAGGATACTATTGGCCTACGATGCAAAATGATGCAAAAGAGCACATGAAGAAATGTGAGAAATGCCAACGACATGGGGACATGCACCTCGCGCCTCTGAACGAGCTAAAAACGATGTCTTCCCCATGGTCATTAGTATGGTGGGGCCTGGACATCCTCAGTCAGTTCGTCGTCGGTTCCAATCAAAACAAATACCTGATCGTCGGTGTTGACTACTTCACAAAGTGGATCGAATCCAAACCCCTGGCCAAAATCACAGCCCTTAACATACTAGATTTCTTCAAAAGCAACATCCTCGCTCGTTTCGGGATACCCCAAGCGATTGTTACCGACAACGACACTCAGTTCAAGGACAAGAATTTCCAAGAGTTTGTCGTCAGCGTTGGGACCAAGCAACATTTTGCATCCATGGAGCACCCGCAAACCAATGGGAAAGCCGAGGCAACAGACACGTTCATTCTTCAAGGCCTCAAGCGAAGGTTGGACGAGATTAAGAGACGGTGGGTCGAAGAGTTAGACAACGTCCTATGGGCCTACCAGACCACTCCCCACTCAACCACCAGGGAGATCCCCTTTCGACTAACATACGGCACGAAAGTTGTCATTCCAATAGAAATTCACATCCAGTCCAGACAAACAAAAGCTCCTATGGACGAAGATACCAACGCGTAAATATTGCACAAGGAGCTCGATCTAGTCGAGGAAGTCAGGTCGGGGAAGCCCTACGCAAGGCGTCCCTCAAGCCGTGGATTTCCTTAAGGCATGACGCTAAGGTCATCAAGCGAGCTTTCCCGGTCGGTAGCCTCGTCCTCGGAAGGAATCATAAAGATTCCAAAGAAGGAAAACTGGAGGCTAACTGGGAAGGACCTTACCGAGTCCGAGCAAAAACGGACACCGAAGCGTATTACTTAGAAAATCTACAAGGAGAAGAGCTTGCTCGTCCTTGGAACACCGAGAAACTTAATTAATATTACAACAAAGGCACCAGCCGACACCGGCACCGGCTTGAAATACATACCTAGGTACAAGTATGGCATACCATATATTCAATTCGGTGAGACCCTCCCCAAGAACAAGGATGGTCATCCCCACACGATTGGATCCTCAAACGAATCCATCACCGTCTAAGTACCACAACCAGACAGAACACCTAGCTCGCGATGAGACGTTCACACCGCGAAGCACAAATCATCAACATGTTCTGAGCATCGTTCACCCTGGCCAGCCTTACAGGTGGCATTCTGCCCAGTAACCCAAATGGACCGACATTAAAACCGAGCGTTACCTTCCCAAAACATAAACACTTAGTAAAAATAATAAGTAAATATTTCCTCCGATGGACACATCATTACGAACAAATGAAATGCAGAAACTGACCACCAAGTTCGTAAATATGAAATTAAAAATGCGGCCAAAAAGACCGACTTATTCTGAGGTTACACAAAAGGGGGAGCATACTCCCCAGTCAAATATAAAAGGCTATGGTGTGCAGGCCAGCCAACAAAAAAAACATACAAAGAGAATCATGATTCAAACCTCATCGTCAGCTCCTGGTTGACCCCCAACAAGATTTCCATGGTCTTCATTCATAAGAGTGGCCTGCTCAGGCTCCTTGAGGAAGTAGGGAATATGGATAACACCATCCGCCACTTTATACATGAAACTAGTGCCTTCCTCGTTGAATGTCAAGCCTGGATTAACTATTTTTAACTGCTCGACCGCGTTCCTGAAGGAGACACTAGCCATTTCCTCTAAGTCGGTGTACCCCTCCTCGATTTTAGCTACCAGCTCGGCACGAATCTTGAGGGACTTAATCTCCGCAAACTCATCCTCATCCGGGGCCAGGTTAGCCTTTAGAGGAAATATCTCTTCATCGGAAGCCTTTTTGAATGAAGTCGCTGACTCCTCTAACTTCTTCACCCGCTTGGAAGCTTTGGCTAGAGACTTCTCCCGCTCGCCGAACAGTTCTTCAGAGGCCGCTAGCCGAGCCTTAAACCTGTTGATCTCCTCCTCCTGAGTGGTCGTCCCCTCGACAAACATAGAGGCCATCTCACAGACTCGAACAACCGAACTGGCATCCTGAGCCAACCAAGCCTGTCTGTCTGATCGGCTTGTCTGCTCCAAGTGAAGGGTGTCTTCTCGTTGGACCTGGAGGGAGTACTCCTCGAAGAAGTTCGGCTTGAGGAAGCAGGGTGGAAGCTCGAAGGAACGCTTCGGGGAAGCACCGTCTAGATTGACGATGTTGTCAGTTCTAGGTCTTTTGCCCACTCTGGAGGTCCCACCGGGAGAACCGTGACTGGCCGGTGAAGAGGTTCCCGAACCTGTGACCACCTTGTTGCTCAAATGGGTCAGGGTCAGTTTTTTAGCTCCTCGTTTCCTGCCCATGTTTGCCATGAACTTGTCTTGAGGGTTCACCATTGAATCTGGAAAGGCACAAATAAAACGGTCAGAAACAAGCAAATAACAAATGAGCATAAGAAATTATAAACAATAAATCTACTAAGATACTCAGGGACGTCTCCGTCCGTCGCACAAGTACGGAGCTTGGATTCTTCAATAAACCGGGGGGTCACCTTGGCACCCCCATCTTTGTCCAAGATATCATGGCCGTGCTTGTCCACATGCACCTTCATTGTAATTTTGGATACATAACTCATCAGTGCCTCATAGGTGGCCTGATCATTGTCGTCCAAAGTAGAACCGATCTCCAAGAACTCTTCAGTTCCTCAAGCAAAATGGTCTCGAGACTAGGAAAAAAGGAACTTCAATAGAAGTCGGGGGACTTCCTTCCCATCTTCGTCCAACACAGCATTTCCCTGGTCGTCAACATCCACTACCCAGAACTTGCAGGAGTTCAAGGCTCGATCAGAAAGAGGTTCGACCAAGAAATAACGGTATTTTAAGTCCCTTATCGATTCCGAGAAGGCCTTGAAGGCCTTCCTCTTCTAATTTAGAGAGACCCATCCAAACTTTCCATTCACTACCTGTCGTTGCAGGTGGAAGACATTGAAAAACAGGGGAAGCGTCGACCCTATCTGTAAGTAACCACAAGTCTTCTCGAATGCCCGGATGAAGGCAAACGAGTTCAGATGTATTTGAGATGGTGCGAGCTCCAGGTGAACAAAGACATTCTGCTGGAAGTCCGTGATGGGGATCCAGAACTTCATGTCTTTAAAAAGAATCTCGTACAACGGAAACATGTTCGTGCCATAGTCCATGCAAATCCAGTCATTAGAGGTATGGTACCTCACCATCCAGTCTGCGGAATTTCCAACCACAGGATGAGGTCCTACCACTTCCTGAGGATACTGTGAGATTATATTCAGTGGCTCAGCAGCAGCCCATTCACTTACAGGGATGTCCTCCTCCATCCCCTCATCCTTCTCCTCGGACTCAACCGAGTTGCCTCTAGTTGAGGTGGTCGCTTCAGAACCCACAGAAGATTTCGAACTCCTCCCCGAAGGTGAACTTTGCTCAGTGTCAGCAGGAGAGGATGCAAACTCGCTAGATAGCTCATCGATTTCCATATTTATGCGGTCATCGTTGGACATGGTTGCACCTGAAAAGCAGTGAAAGCAAACGTGAATTTGATGAAAAAATCAAATCCACCCTTCCACCGCTTGACAATTGAAAGGGTGCGCTAGGGGGCGAGGACGTTGTTCTCTTCCAAAGCCCTTAATTGTAAGGAATAACCACAATCAGGTAATTTTAGGGGTAAAACAAATTAAAGCCAGCACGAGAACCTCATGAGACGAGCATAATCTTACTGAAAACTACGGTTGGAGTTCAACCACAGAAGAAGAACACAGTCGTCGTGCACGGTGCAGACTAACCTTAAAATGCCATATCCGTGACTATTCCACCACCGGCCTCCGCCCACAGAGGCGACGAACACCGTGACAGGACCCTACATTCTCATCTAAATCACTGCTACCGCACTAGAGGCTATCCTAACCGCATGCTACTACTCTATTTATCGAAAATCAGAAGCTAAATAGAGATAAGTAAGCATCAAAACTTACAAGTTGAGAGTTCTCTACAGTGGTCATTGATCGTGCTCGGGAGTTGTGGTGGTAGATGGTTGATTGACGGCGGAAGCAAGCTGCAGAATTACATGAACAGAAAATTGGAGAGCGAGAAGTGTGGAAATGAGGCCAGATGCCCTATTTATAAGCCTTTCCAACACGTGCACGAGCACGTGCGGTCTACAAACCTATGAACGACGCACACATTAAATGCACACAATTTCCAAGACGCATGCGTGTCGCTTCAGCCACTCCAAACGTTTGGAATCCTCGTCTACAACGACCAGGATTCCACGACCGATTCCATCAGCGACCATGCTTATAAAACATACCAAGGATCTTTCCATCACGATAATGGTAAGACACCTTTAAGTCATCACTTCTCCGACCAGAAGCAACGAATAGGGGGGCTCCTGTTCTGGACTGGTCCAACGACTTAGTTTGCCCAACCCTTTTCGGCCCAGAAACGGCCCAATAACTCATCATCCAGGGGACCCATCTCCAGGGTGCCCAGTCTCTCCTCCTCGCTTATGGTCTCTCCTCGGCTAGGGCTAGGACCACCCAGGATCGATCAGGAAAGATCCTCGCTCGGGGCTCCGTGCCTGACACACAGGTCTCCCGAGCAGGATGCTCGTCCTCACTCCCTTCCTGGAAGTTACCTATTTTTGGGGATCCGCGATCCAGGCCCAAAAATAGGGACCGTTGGCCACGCGCTGGGGGCTCTCTATATAAACCCTATCATTTGAAAGGGCCAGGTATTCAACTCTCTCCCTTGAAATTATATCCTCGTACTTGCTTACTCTTCTGCCCATTCTTACTTTGGCATCGGAATACCTTGCAGGTACACCCCTTTGTTCTCTTCATCACACGAGCATCTCTGAAGATCCACGTCTGCAGCCGTTGAAGTTTTGATCATTAGGTAAGATCAATTTCACATAGTGTTATTCTATGGTTGTCAATTGACAACGTTCGTGGGTTTTTCTCCAGTTTTAAAGTTTCCACATTAAGTTTTTGTGTTGTGATTGTGCTTCTCTTTTATTTCTATGCTTTGTTTATTTTTTCCTAACAAGTGGTATCTAGAGTCTTGATTTAGTGGGGTGTAAATATTTTTAGTATACTTTATGGTTACAGTTCTGTGACCTTCCACATCAGAAAAGAAATTTTATACTCTGTTGGTTGGGAAAATTTTGTTTTGCTACAGGGAAGGTTTTGGTTAAATGTCAAGTTTTTCAAGTGCAATGAAGATTGACTTAGAGAAATTTATGGAATAATTAATTTTGGCTTTGTGGAAAATTCAAGTCAAAGATATTTTGATACAATTAGAATTATATAAGGCATTGAAAGGAAACATTTCCAACATGGAAAATGAGAAGTGTGAGGAATTAGGTTTGAGAGCTTCGAGTACGATCCACATGTCTTTGGCTAAGAATATTCTTATAAATGTTCTTGGTACGTCGTCAGCCAAAGAGATTTGGGAGAAACTTGAAGGTCTATATCAAGGAAAAATTATATCAAATCATTTATTATTGAAGGAGTAGTTTCATAGCTTGTGTATGGATGAAAATACGAAAGTATCTGATCATCTAAGTTATCTAAACGAATTGTTTATGAATTAGAAACTATTAGAGTCGAGATTGATGATGAAGATAAAGCTTTGAGACTCATATGGTCCCTTACATCTTCCTGTGAGCATATTAAACATGTTTTAATATATAGGAAGAAAACTTTGAGCTTTAAAGAAGTTTCCAGTAAGATTATTTATGAAGAAAGAAGATTGAAGGGTGAGGATAATACTTTATCAAACTTAGTGTTGGTTTCTAGAGGAAGGTTGTATGTGAAGAAAAACACTGAAACGAGCATGAGATAATGGAAATATGGAAAGCTTGGACATATAAAGTATAAGTGTCTTGATGGGGCAACTTCGGAGAAGGGCTCTGAGTCTAATGCTAGCAATGATTCTCTCGATGTGAGAGAGAATGATCTTCTCTGAAAATTGAGAAGTATGTCCTCGTGACATTTCTGTTTTCTTGGAAAAGGATGAGTTATTGCTAGCGGATTAACACATGGGCGTTAATGCAAAGTGTGTTGTGAGATTATGTTGATGGTTGAAGAGATTCCTGCCAACAAGGAAGTTGCACCATAAAGTTTCAACCAGGTTTTTGACATGGGAAAATTCTTGAAGTGGTTTAGCTTCAAGTGAAGTATACTCTTCTTTAGGTGGAGTATGATTGTTTTTTAAAACTATGATTGTCGGTGAAGACAATGTGAAAAGTCTTAGAGTGGTGTAGCTTCAAGTAAATATACTCTTTTATGGTGGAGTATGATTGTCGGTGAAGACAATGAAAGCTTATGTATTATTTTCAATCAAGGTGGAGATTGTTGGGGTTGATTGAAAATATACATGTTGAATAAGTCCCACATCACTTAGTTTTGTGAATGAAGAGAGAGTCCAAGGAAGAAGAAGTTCTTTGAAGTATCACATCACTTAATTTTGTGAAGGAAGAAGAAGTTCAAGGCTATATATAAGATTCAAGTTCTTAATTCTAAGATGCACCAATCAAAATCACTTTAAGCTAATGTTTGATTTTCTTTGTTCTCTTATACTACTCTTGTATTAGAGTGTTGTGAGATGTAGTTAAATATTTGTTTTGGTGGGTGTGGGTATAGTGGGGACCTGGTTTAGTAGAAGGTATATTATGTGTTGTAACAATTTGTATATAGTGTTATTCTCTAGTTGTGAGTTGACAATGACTGTGGGTTTTTCTCCGATTTTAGAGTTTCCATGATATGTTCTTCTGTTGTGATTGTGTCCCTCTTTTCTCTCTATGCTTTGTTTATTTTTTCCTAATATATTAGACTAGACGTATTGACTCAAGGAAGTAAACATAAAGGTATTGTTTTTTCATTAGTTCATATTTTTTTTAGAAAGCAAAGAAGTAACAACAATATCTAGGTCCTCATTTGATGCAGGGTATGAGACAATTGGTTCAACTATTTAATTAGCAGCTAGAAAAAAGCATCAACAATAGAATAATTTAATTAAAAATAACCATGTTTTGGTGTAAATATTTTCTACTATTATAAGATTTAGTTTCAAAACATCAATTTCATTTATAGATATGGTTTTTTATTTTTCGAATTGATTTTTAATTTGAGTTTTAAAGTTATATTGATGCAAAATAATGTTTAAAAAATTTATTTCGTGCAATTTTTGAAGTTTCTACATTTTTTTAAATCAAACATAGTAAAATAAAGTGTTTAAATCTTATTTCAAGATAGGTGACAATTGGGTCTATTTAATCAGAGGTTAAATATAAAAGAAAGTTATTTGAAAAAACATAATAAAATGTAGAAACTAAAAAAATGGCTTTATATAATTAATGGCTTGGACTTAGGTTAACAGAAGGAATGGCTTTCAAAATAACGACAAATGGGATGTATTCCCTTATGGAGGTGAGGTTGTTAAGAATCTTGAAGGTACTAACTCTTTTTACTTATCATAGTTTTCTCTTCGAACTAGTGCTCGGGATTTGTTTATGTTATATTGAAATCAGGGAGTGGAGAGAGGATGATGTTGATGATCACAAAGTGATTTGGCTAAGAGCATATGGGGTACCATGCCATACTTAGAACACTGATGTTTTTGAAAGTTTGGCAAACTTGTTTGGCACCTTTATTTGTGTTGATGATAAAACTAGTAAAGGATCTTCAATGGACATAGCAAGGTTTATAATTAGAGTTCCTTCTAATTTCGTTTTACAGGAGACATTTAAGGTTACCATTGATGAGAAAATGTTTGAGATTCTATTGAGCAAAGACACTTTTGGACCTGTTAGAATTAGTATGGACTAATGGACTAGTTTGTCCTATGTTTCATACGTTTCCTCTTTAGCTTTTGAGTTGGGAAATTTTGCAGAAGATGATGGATTGGGACCGAGGAAGAGGATGGAGATGTTTCTGATGAGAACACATATGTCGAGGTGAGTGAGAAAGTTGAAGCAGGATTTATGGGAAGTGATATAAAATGCGGGGCTAGCAAGTCTAGTTTTGGTGAGGTCACAGGGGCAGGTAACATGCACCAGATGGAGTATACGACGTGGAAATTCAAAAGGCAAAAGGGGATGTCAATCTTTCTTTGAATAATAAAGGAAATGAAGTAGGAAAAGATGATACAAAAGTTGCTTCAGAGACATTGATGTTGACGAAACACATCATGGTTAATTGTACAATTTTTTAGGAGGAGATAAATCTCAATGGGGACCACTTGGTTGGTAATAATAACTTGGGAAATCACAATGAGATCCATGGTAGGCAGAAGAAGAAAATTCAATTTAAAAGATTAAATAGTTTTGAGGGGTCCACAAGGAATAAAATTTGCAATACCCTCCCTCCTTCTCATAAAAAAATGTCTTATTTGAGCAATGTACAGTTCTTAAGAAAATGATTGGATGTGTTGGTTTTAGTGAAAAAACTAATATCATTTACTAGAATACCTCTATTAAAAGTAAGTAATCAAGTAGTTGAAAAACGTGAAAGTTAATAAATATGGGTATAGTAGTGAAAAAATAAATAAATATTGTATTGAAATTCTAAAGAGACATTTATTTTAAGACATAGAAAAAGTGCAAATAAGACACTTTTTATGAGACGGATGGAGTAATAATTTAAAGACGTGTTCTTTATCTTTCAACCTAATTTCTCCTTCAGGCGAAAGTAAGAATTCAATTAATAAAGTTACCAAAGGCTTCTCAAATAGAAGCAACCTGGTTTCTACTCAATGGCACGACGATAACTCAAAAGAATCAGACATCTACAGGAGCAATGTTAGATTGTGGAACAATTTAGAATCAAATGTGGGTAGTAAGTTATGTGAGTTGATATCTACTTTAGGATTCGCAGTTCCAAGTCACATGAAGGATTACAAATCTAGACTTGATGAACTAGAGAGATAGAGAGAGAGAGAGGAAAGAAACAGAAAGGTGGGATTGAAGGCGAAATTAACTTGTTCTTAATGTCTTTTGGATCATTGAATATCAGAGGGGGAGGAAGTTTGTTGAAAAGGAGGCATATTAGTCAGTTAATTAATAAAATAAAGGCAGATATTTTTCTTATCCAAGAATAAAAAATTCAAATTGTTTCTGAGGATATAACAAGGTTTTTGGGCAAAGGAAGACATTGGATGGACTTTTCTTAGTTCAGTACCTGCTTCTGGAGAGTTGATTATTTTATGGAAATTATCTGGTTTTGAGGTGCTTTGTAGTTTTAAAGGGGAAGGTTATGTTGGAGTGAAGGTGCTTTGGAAGAATTGCTTCTTCTATATTGTTAATGTGTACTTGTTGTGTGTGTAACACGGTGGGAGAACTGACTTTAGTTAAATGTTGCGGATAACAAGAGTCGCCACCGACTTTTATTTTATCCAAAAGGAAAGGACATAAAAGAACAGGAAAGACCTTAAAAAGATTTTGAGTTCGGGGGGTAAGTTATATAAAGGGAAGGTGTTAGCACCCTTTATATCCATGGTTATCCATGGGCTCTTAGTTACTTAGCTCACTTTAAAATGTTTTTGAAAAGTGTAGTGTGTGATTAGAAATTTTCTTAAGTACTTTATAATGATCCATGTACGGATATATATAAAGACTTTGTTTTGAAAATTGTTTGAAAATGTGAAGTGTTTTTGAAGTGTTTTGAAAAGGTGAGCAAGTACATAAGAGGAACCTACCCTAATTTGAATCTTTTCTGTTCTTAAATGTCCTTTAAATGGTAAGAATATCCCTATTATTAAGGAATAGGTAGTCATTACCTTGGATGTTATGAGGGATAAGTGAAGGGACATGTGAATGTAGGCAACTGTAAGGTGTATTAGCAATTCGAATGGACTTATCATCTTTTATTCGAAAGGGACAAGATCATTTACGAAGGCAACCATGAAGGGACTTGATCTTATAATTCTTTAAAGGGACTAGATGATATTAATAAGAGAAAGGACTTTGCTTTATACACCTTACTTGACCTTTTTCTTTAAGCAACCTAAGAGGTAACCCTTAAGAAGTGAGATGGCGATCCAAGATCGACTTATGTGTGTGCGTGTACAAATTCAAGTATTTATCTTATAATTAGTGATCTAAATTGATTTTAAGATACAAACATGTTTGCACTCCCTAATTTACTAACCATAGCAATTTAAATAAATAATAAAAATTCTATCACTATTACATAGCTTGCACAATTACATTATAATAAAATAATTTAAATAATAAGCATATAATAAATAAATAAATAAGTAAAAGGTTAGTAATAATAAATAAAAATAAATATAAGAGAAAAAGGAGGTTAGCATAATAATATACAACTTAATTAAAATTTCTTAGATTTTTTAGATAAGCAATTTTTAAATGATTTGTAATGAGAATAATAATAATTATTATTATATACTAATTTATAAACATAATTAATAATTCAATTATATATATATATATATATATATATATATATATATATATATATATATATATATATATATATATATATATATATATATATAAAATTTATTAAGTATATAAAAATAAGTAATTAAAATTAAAAGGAAATTAGGGTTTTGAATTGTTAGAAAAATAAATTAGGGTTTTAAATATTAGGGTTTAAAAAAAATATTAGGTTTTGTATAAACATATTAGTTTTTTTTTTTAAATTTAATATCAATTTAATTATTAAATAATATATACATACAAATATTACTAAAAACATATAAACAAATATATATATATATCAATTTAGATTTGTAAAAAAACAAATTTTAAAAGAAAATTAGGTTTGATTATAAAATGGTTTTAGGGTTTTTAATTTTAATTTACATTATTAATTTAATAAATAAGTATATACATATGAATATATAAACAAACAAATAAATAAATATACATATTAATTTTAGGTTTGTGAAAATAAAGTTTAATTAGAATATACTTTTAAACATTTTTTAGGAATTAATTTAAATAAATAATAATTATAAGAAATTAATAAAATAAATAAACCTAAAAAAAGAAGAAAGAAAAGCCAAAAAAACAGGACCTGGGATTTGAACCCAGGTCCTTTACCGGGAAACGCAAGGGCCTATCCACTGGGCTAGCGTGCGCAGCTGGTAACATATTACATCCATTTGCTTTTGTTCTTGTCCTGGAAAACAAAATAAAATTGAACAAAAAAAATGCCCTAAGGCTGGTTTCGAACCCAAGACATTGCCTTCACACGCGCACACACTTACCACTGGGACACAGGCTTGTGTGTGACATACAAATGGAACAAATTCATTATAATATATAACAAAAATTCAAATTATGAAAACGCGCGCAGGTCTTCTTCTACCTCCAGATCTGCAAAATTTGCTGCGAATTTTGTTATAAATTTTCCTACGAATTTTCATTTGCAGCAAACCCTACGAAATTCAATCATCAACAAAACAGTAAAATTTTATTAAATTGAATATACCAATACAATCCAGAGGTTAATTAGAGTTGATCCATGGTCTTAGAATTCATTTATAATTGACAAATCATAAAACCCTAAAACGGCCGAAGAACCCTAGCCATGGTGATTTCTCCATCTTGTACCTAAAATCAAATTAATTTATCCAGAAAGCATCCAAACATCATCATAAACACAAACCAACAGTTAGTTTTCATTATCAACGTGTAAATCATTCAAATCGAAAAATTTTAAAACATGAACAATGTGCATTCGGTTTTCACGATTTAGTGCATGAATGGATGATGTTATGATCCAGAATCAATCAATGAACCTCAAGGAACAAATTGCAACCTTTGGTTTGTTTTGAAAGGGGCTAAAAGTACCAAACCGAATTGGAGTTTTTAGTGAGATTTTTGAAGCTTGAAGATGATATGAGGAGGCTGTGAATTCGTGCCCTCTGATTGTCTTTGTGTTGTTTATATATAAGTGA
The DNA here is from genome assembly GCA_963966055.1 of Lathyrus aphaca. NCBI lineage: Eukaryota > Viridiplantae > Streptophyta > Magnoliopsida > Fabales > Fabaceae > Lathyrus > Lathyrus aphaca. The sequence continues at coordinate 509,813,714 of OZ014524.1, read as the reverse complement.
CTGAATTAGGTTAAAAACATTGCCAATTTGATGGATATTTGGATCATTGAAGATTGAAAAAGATTGGCTTTTAAAACTTGAATATTCTTGATACAAGCTTGCTATTTTGGGATGATTTTCATAACTCTTGTATCAATTAGATCCAAATATCCTTTATGACATTCTAGAAGCAAAATATTTTTAAATCTTCACCATTTCATATTTTATTTGAATTTAAAATGATTTTTAATATAAAAAATCATAATAAATAAAAATAAAATGAATAAAATTAAATATTAAATAAATTTCGTGCATGATGTCATGGAACATATTGGGTCACAAAAAAGTCAGTCCATTTGAAGAATTATGGTTTTAAGACCCCATTTACTTCATAAACCACTCAAACATTTCCCAACTTTGCAAGGGCACAAATCCTTCAATTTTAATGCTATGAGGGTGTTCTTGGACATTTTGGAAAGCTTAAAGAGTCATCTAACCAACCTATTTAGTCTCATGTCCATATCTTTTACCATTCTCAAGTTATGCTCTTTTGAAGTTGTTGACGTTTTGTTGACTTTTAAAAGGACCTATAATGTCTTAGCTCATACCTTCCAAATAAAGCATTTTTGGGATTTGCTTGTGAGACACAAAGTTGTAGACAATTCAATTTCCTTCAAAATGAGCTTTGGAGGGAAATTTTTTGATGAATCATGTGAAAGTTATGGCTGGTCAAAGTTCAGTTGACTTTTCCTATGAAAACCCTAATTTAGAAACTCCTGATTCTTGATGATCTGAAATCTCCTTGATGAATCATGATCAACCCTTGATAAAATGATGAATTTTACTTCATATACTTGATGTTGACAAAAAAATCATGAAATTTGACTTTGGTTTGACCACAGTTGACCTTAGTTTGACTTTTTAACTACTTTGACTGATTTTAGCCTATCTGATCATTTGACTGAGCAAACCTTTTGGGAAAGTCTTGAAACTTGACATGGGGATTCTTAAACACATATAGGATGCTATGAAGCTCACTTGAAGTCTTGGAAGTCCATTTAGCATGATGAAAGTCAAAACCCTAGTTTAGGATGCATTTCTTAGGAGGATGCATTGTCTGAGGGACTTGTCAAACTTGTCAACCAATTGTGAACTTTGTGAACCTTGTGAACCTCATGAGATGTCTTGTGAACCTTATGAATCTTGTGAGCCTCTTAGTATACAATGACCTGTCTTGTGGATGGCAAATTTGGGGTGCAACAGCTGCCCATGTTCAATTTTCTAAAACCTGAGGGGTTAGATTGGTATATGTGTCAGTCGTGACCTGGAAGGTTGAAGGGGATTGAACACAAAAGCCCAAAAATTTGCACTCACCAGTGCGTAAAGTAACACTAATGATTAGTTGTATATGCTGGAGTGGGCTTGAAGATGCCACTTGGAAGAATTAGAGATGGGCTTAGAGATGCCATCTGGAGTATGATAATGTGATGATGTATGTATGTTGATACTGGATATCAGTACTAGGTCTTTGTATAAGCCGTCTCTGAATCATTTATGCAACATGATTTGAGTTGTTGAATGGACCAGTAGAAATAAATCTTGTGATGATTATCTCTTCTGGAAGTATTTTGGATTAGGGAATGGATCTTTGTACAGACCGTTTGCCTACTCTCCAAGGTCAAAAGAACGTCAGGATTTGTTCTTCTAAATAATATCTTGAACCAGGGAATGGATCTTTTTACAGACCGTTTGCATGCTATTCAAGGGCCAAAAGAACGTCAGGATTTGTTCTTCTGAAAAATATCTTGAACCAGGGAATGGATCTTTTTACAGACCGTTTGCCTGCTATTAAAGGGCAAAAAGAACGTCAGGATTTGTTCTTCTGAATAATGTCTTGAACCAGGGAATGGATCTTTTTACAGACCGTTTGCCTGCTATTCAAGGGCCAAAAGAACGTCAGGATTTGTTCTTCTAAATAATGTCTTGAACCAGGGAATGGATCTTTTTACAGACCGTTTGCCTGCTATTCAAGGGCTAAAAGAACGTCAGGATTTGTTCTTCTGAATAATGTTTTGAACCAGGGAATGGATCTTTTTAGAGACCGTTTGCCTGCTATTCAAGGGCCAAAAGAACGTCAGGATTTGTTCTTCTGAATAATGTCTTGAACCAGGGAATGGATCTTTTTACAGACCGTTTGCCTGCTATTCAAGGCCAGATAGATGAAATCTTCTGGAAATATCCTGGATTAGGGAATGGATCTTCTTACAGATTGTTTGCCTACTCTCCGAGGACGTCTTGAGTAATGTATGGATCATTTTTGACCTGTTGTAAGTTGTTGATATTGTTCTACCTGCATATAATTATCCTGCAAGGAGAGTGTTAGTTTATGCAATATGTATGCATGCATAGTATGATGTACCTAAGTAATGTATTATGTATTTATGGATATGTATGCTATGGGACGATGTAAATGATGTATGTATGAATCATGCAGCCTGAAGCGTCTGGATATCTTCGTATAACAACTGCTGGCCAGGGAAAATAAATCCTGATTTGTTGCTGAAGAATATGAGGAACTCGTTCCCATCTTCGTTTGATGGTATAGTATTCATAACTTCCCGTCTTCGTTCGTCGTACTTCTATTGAAAGAATAAGTTCCTGAGTATCCCGACTGAGGATAAAAGAGATGGACATAAATTCAAGGGGAGATATGACTTGAAGTAGCTATGATGATAGATTTGCCTTACTGGGGATTTGTAGTTGTATTGTAGGGATGAACTGGCGAAGCTTCGTTGAATTCCTACCTTCGTTCGTCCTTGGTAAATACCATTACTGCATTTTTATGCATTTCTAGTAAACATCAATCATATTCAAAAGCATACATACATTCAAACACAACCAATGGACGTTTCGCTTATGTAAATAGGGTAAAAGTAAATCTGGATTCAAAGATGAAACTTTATTTATATCACAAAGTGACCTATACATAGGAAAGTTTGTACAAGGAGACAAAAATTCTAGTAAGAGGAATTCGTCGTAAAATTTTTTTTACAAAACAAAGAAAATCAGCTATGTGGGAAATAATCCTATTGAGTTTCAATTCTACTATTGCCATTATCTTCAAGTATCTCATCTTCTGTGTTGAGACGGAAATGATTGGATTGAGCTTTATCTGTTCGAGCTTGAGTAAGTAGCACAACTGGTTGTGGTTACATGGGTGATCCAAACGCGACATAGTCATACGCTTTAATCCCTAACTTTTGCCTGGGATACCCTTTTTTGCCCAAGCCGCCTTTTCAGGTTTTCGACTTGTCGGGTGTACATTTTTTATATATATCCCTAATTTTTGCCCGAACCCTTTTGGTTCGCCGGGATGCCCTTATTTTTGCCTAGGCCAGTCAACCTAGCGGGTCTCTTTTTATGCGTAGTATTTTTTAACTATGTCTGCGTTTTCAGGTTGTGGGAAGTCTTCGCTATCCATAGTAGTAAGCATCATGGCACCTCCTGAGAATACCATTTTGACCACAAATGTCCCTTCATATGTAGGAGTTCACTTGCCCCTAGGATCACCCTGTGCTAATATGATACGGTTGATTACCAAATCACCAGCCTGATATACCTTTGGCTTAACCTTCTTATTAAAAGCTTTGATCATCCGTTTTTGGTACATCTGGCCATGACAAACAACTGCTAACCTCTTCTCATCAATCAAATTTATCTGGTCAAGTCGAGTCTGAATCCACTCATCTTCATCCAAGCCTGCATCCTTCATAATTCTTAAGGAGGGAATTTGAACTTCAATGGGTAGAACTGCTTCCATACCATATACTAAGGAGAATGGGGTTGCCCCTGTTGAAGTACGTATTGTAGTACGATAACCATGAAGAGCAAATGGTAACATCTCATGCCAATCTTTGTAAGTAACAGTCATCTTCTGTAGAATCTTCTTAATGTTCTTATTAGCAACTTCTACTGCCCCATTCATCTTCGGACGATACGGAGAAGAGTTGTGATGCTTAATCTTGAACTACGTGCAGAGATCAGTAATCATAGTATTGTTCAGATTAGAGCCATTGTCAGTAATAATCCTTTCAGGGATGCCATACCTACATATGAGATTATTCTTAATAAATCGAGCCACCACATTCTTAGTAACAAATGCAAATGAAGCTGCCTCCACCCATTTAGTAAAGTAATCAATAACAACCAGGATGAAACGATGCCCATTAGAAGCAGTAGGCTTGATCTCACCAATCATATCAATGCCCCACATGGCAAAAGGCCAAGGAGCAGTCAATACATTCAAAGGAGATGGAGGTATATGTACTTTATCAGCATAGATTTGACACTTATGACACGTTCTGGAATGTTGATAGCAGTCAGCTTCCATGGTAGACCAATAGTAACCTGCTCTCAATATCTTCTTTGCCATGGTATGACCACTAGAATGAGTGCCAAAGATCCCATCATGCATGTCTTCCATAATCTCAGTTGCTTCCTTCTTATCCACACAACGAAGCAAAGTTGAATCATGATTGCGCTTATACAAAATGCCATTACTCAAAAAGAACTTAGCAGAAAACCTCCTCAGAAACTTCTTATCTTTGACAGATGCCCCTTCAGGGAACTCTTGAGCTTCAAGATATGTTTTCACTTCATAGAACCAAGGCTTCTCTTCTGCTTCTTCAGTGTCAATCTCATTGCAGTATGCAGGCTTCTCAAATCTATCAATAGTAATCTTGGGAGCTTCATCATCCCAACTGATCTCAAACATAGATGCCATGGTGGCTAATGCATCTGCCAACTGATTTTCCCTTCGTGGAATATGTCCAAAGGTAATCTCTTCAAAATATGGGATCAAAGACAACACATAATCTCTGTAAGGAATGAGGTTATCATGCTTGGTATCCCAATCTCCTTTGATCTGACTTACTACCAGGGCTGAATCTCCATATACATCCAAGAACTGAATCTTCATATCAATGGCAGCTTTGATACCCAGGATACATGCCTCATACTCAGCCATGTTATTAGTACAATAGAAACAAAGTCTGGCAGTAATCGGGGTATGACAACCTTCAGGGGAACTGATCACAACACCAACACCATTACCAAGTGCATTAGAAGCTCCATCAAAAACCATAGTCCATCGGGATCCTTGTTCAGGTCCGTCATATTGTCCAGGTTCTTTGGTAATAATCATAATGTCTTCATCAGGGAACTCAAAACTCATTGACTGATAGTCATCCACTGCTTGATGATCCAAATGATCAGCTACCACACTACCCTTAATGGCCTTCTGAGTAGTGTATTGTATGTCATATTCTGTTAAGATCATTTTCCATCTCGCTATTCTTCCGGAGAGAGCAGGTTTCTCAAATATGTACTTGATTGGATCCATCTTCGAAATCAATAAGGTAGTATGAGTCAACATATATTGTCTTAGTCGACGAGCAGCCCATGCCAAAGCGCAGCAAGTTTTCTCGAGCAGTGAGTATCTTGTTTCACACTCGGTAAACTTTTTGCTAAGGTAGTATATTGCCTGCTCTTTTCGACCAGACTCGTCATGTTGCACCAACACACACCCCATTGAGTTGTCTAATACTGTTAAGTACATAATCAAGGGTCTTCCATCAACTGGTGGCATCAAAATTGGTGGTTCTAGCAGGTATTTCTTGATTTCATCAAATGTTGTCTGACACTCATCATTCCATTCCATTACCTGATCTTTCTTCAACAACTTGAAGATTGGCTCACAGGTAACAGTTAATTGGGAAATAAATCTTGCAATGTAATTCAGTCGTCCCAAGAAACCTCTAACTTCCTTCTCAGTACGGGGAGCTGGCATCTCTTGTATAGCTTTCACTTTAGCAGGGTCTACTTCAATACCTTTTCCACTGACGATGAAACCCAAGAGTTTACCAGACCTTACTCCAAAAGTACACTTGTTTGGATTTAATCTCAACTTATATTTCTTCAACCTCTCAAACAACTTATGCAGATGATCAAGATGTTGCTCTTCATTCTGGGACATGGCTATCATATCATCCACATATACCTCTATCTCATGATGAATCATATCATGAAACAAAGCCACCATATCACGCTGATATGTTGCCCCGACATTCTTCAAACCAAATGGCATCACTTTATAACAAAAAGTGCCCCACTGTGTAACAAATGTTGTCTTCTCCATATCTTCAGGTGCCATCTTGATTTGATTGTAACCAGAGAAACCATCCATAAAAGAGAATACCTTGTGCTGAGCAGTGTTGTCTACCAGAACATCAATATGAGGAAGTGGAAAGTCATCTTTGGGGCTGGCCTTGTTCAAATCCCTGTAATCTACACACATACGTACCTTACCATCTTTCTTAGGTACTGGTACCACATTTGCAACCCATTGAGGATAAGAAGTCACAGCTAAGAACCCTGCATCAAACTGTTTCATCACCTCTGCCTTAATCTTCTCTGACATTTCAGGACGCATGCGACGAACCTTCTGCTTCTTTGGACGACAATATTCTTTTACCGGTAAACGGTGAACCACAATGTCTGTATCCAACCCTTGCATATCTTCATAGGACCAAGCAAAGATCTCCACATAATCATGTAACATCTGAATCAATCTGCTCTTGACACCATCCTCTAATTCAGCCCCTATCTTAACTTCTTTCCTATTCTCTTCAGTTCCCAGATTCACAACTTCGATTGGCTCTTCATGTGGCTGTATAGCTTTCTCTTCTTGTTGTAACAACCTAGCAAGCTCTACAGGTACTTCACAATCGTCCTCATTTCCATCTTCAGCTTGATAGATCGGATTCTCGAAATTATAATTGGCAATAGTAGAACTGTTATCAACAGGATCCAGAGTGGATGAGGATCTGCATTTTAGTGATGTGGGTGTGTGTAAGAACACATAGCTGATAAAAATAAAATAAAAGAAAGACAAGGAACACAATATTTACGAAAACGAAACGTCCACTGATTTTTATTGAATGAAGTATGCAAATGAAATGACATCCCGAAACAAGCATACCATTGTGCCCCGGGTAAGGCACAAGGCTTAAGAGTTCAATTGTTCAAAAATTACAAACTTAAGAAATAACAACACAGTAATAATATTTACTCCTGATTAAAGGAGATAGGAATAACATCTTCAGCCTTCCAGTTATTGAGCCCATCACCCACAGTAGGAAAAATCCAAGCATCCAAGTTGTAGTCTTCATCATAGTCACCCACAACATTGATCTGATCTTTCATAATCCCTTGATTGGTGATACAAACAACACGAGCACGACGAACAGCCTTCTGGGACTCTTCATCCACCACAGCTCTAGCATCCTTGAGGGAGGCCATTGTAGGGGGTACTCTGGTGACCACAGGAACTTTCCTGACAATAGGAGGAGCTTCAACATTAGGAACAACCCAAGGAACTACTTCAAACGTCTGGCACGGAGTTTCAACATATTCACCTTCCACTTCAAGATATTTAAATGTGTTCACATGGCTAATCATATATCCTTCCTCTCCGTAAACAGTGACAACCTTTCCCTTTACTGGATATCTCAGCTTCTGATGTAAAGTGGAGGTTACAGCACCTGCCCCATGGATCCAGGGGCGCCCAAGAAAACAAGAATACGAAGGACAAATATCCATTACATAAAAGGTAGCATTGAAGACTTGAGAACCCACTTTGATTGGGAGATCTATTTCTCCGTGCACCACTCTTCTCGAACCATCGAAAGCCTTCACCACTATATTACTTGGTCTCAACACAGCATCTTCAAGACTAAGCTTGTTCAGAACCTCTTTAGGAAGTACATTTAGTGAAGAACCATTGTCTATTAACACATGAGACAGGGTAGTTCCCCTACATTCAATATAAATATGTAAAGCCCTGTTATGATCCCTCTTGGCAGGAGTCAAATCAGCATCGGAGAAACCTAACCCATTATCATAGGTCAAGTGTGCAACACAATTTTCAAACTGATCTACAGAAATCTCATTTGGCACGTGAGCAGTCTTCAGGAATTTAATCAAGGCTTTAGCATGAGCCTTAGAACACAATAATAAAGACAACATGGAAATCTTGGAGGGAGTATGCCCCAATTGATCCACAACATCATAATCACTCTTGCGAATGATCTTTAGTACTTCTTCCATCTGCTTAGAAAGATCATCAGCAGTTGGTGCATCAGTTTGCACAAGTTCAATAACAGGACCTTTGCCCTGAGCATCAGCAATGGAGGTAGTAGTTGGAGTAACTGTATTCTTGGAGGTAGCCGGAGGAGAGAAAATTCTTCCACTTCTCGTGATCTTACTAGATCCAGCAATATTATCAACATCAAGATTTTCATCAACAACAGGTGTATCAGCTAAGGGTTCCTGCTTAACACCGTGGATATAAACATCGAAACCGTAATGCCAAGGTATGGATTTATTAGAAGTATAAGGAATAGGACCAGGAGTGGTAATAATCATAGGAGCCACTCTAGCTTCAGCAACAATCTTCACAGGGCCTTCAACAGTAATCTTAATTGGACCCTTATGAGTGATTTTGACAGGGCCCTTGGAAGTAATCCTCACTGGCACTTTATCAACCATATCCACCTCTTCCACCTTCGCACCTTGAGTTATATGTTCAACCATGCTCTCTACAGAAGGTGTCCTCTCAAACAATATGGTGTAATTGTCCATGAGGCGTTGAATACCGTCTTTCAACTTCCAGCAACTATCCAGTTTATAAGCACAATAGAAACAATCTTCATTACAACCTGGAAAGAAACTAGCTTGTACCAACTTCTTCTTAATAATAGACAATGGTGTAGTCACATCTGCAACTAAGGAAATATGTGAAACTTCATCAATGACATTAACAGTCTTTTCATGATTTGGCATGGGAGCAGTAATCACATTTGGAGTACCCGGAGGGTCAAACTCAATTTCTCCAGCATCAATCATATCCTGAATCTTATTCTTCAATATCCAACAATTATTGGTATCATGTCCCTGACAATTAGAATGATATGTGCATCGTGCATTAGGATTGTACCTGGGAGAGGTAACATTGGGGTTCTGAGGAGGGTCCTTCAAAGTGATGAGTTCACCCTTCAACAAGTGTTGCAAGGCTTAGGCCATTGACATGTTGAGCTTGGTGAACTGTCTTCTAGGCCTCTGTTGATTTCCCTGTGGTGGCTCTGGTGTTGTAGGAGTAGGATTGGAGATGTGAACTGCACTCATAGATTGGTGCCTCCTATTACGATCAGGTTGACCATAAACAACATTTGACTCTTTCTTCCCACTAGGGGGCTTCTTTGTAGTACTTGATGAAGAAGCACCCACTTGTATCTTGCCACTCCTTATACCACTTTCTACGCGCTCTCCTGTCATTATCAACTCAGTGAAGCCAGATGATGAGCTTCCAATGAGATGACTATAAAAAGGACCATTCAATGTACACATGAACATATCCACTAACTCCCTGTCAGTTAGAGGAGGTTGTACTCTACCAACCAAATCTCTCCACTTCTGGGCATACTCCTTGAAATTTTATTTAGCACCCATAGACATGCTTTGTAGTTGCATGCGAGTAGGGGCTAAATCAGCATTGTATTGATATTGCTTATAGAATGCCTCAGCAAGATCATTCCAATCACGGATGTTGACACTCTCCAATTGATAATACCATTCCAATTGAGCTCCAGACAAGCTCTCTTGGAAGAAATGGATCCACAACTTCTTATCAGCAGTATGGGGTTGGATTCTCCAGACATAAGACCTCAGATGCAGTTTGGGACAAGAAACACCATCATACACTACAAAAGCAGGGACCTTGAAACCAATGGGTATAACCACCCCAGATATCAAACTCAGGTCTTCAAAATCCAGCCCAGAAGACTTTTGCAATTCCATAGCATCCATTCTATCTACCAGCATCTTGAACTTATCTTCATTAGGATCATGATAGTAGTTAGCTTCAGAATCAGAATCCCCCATTGTATTATGGAGACTGCCTCCCTCTTTCTCAGACTCCTCAGACTCATAATCTTTAACCTGTTCCTTGGTCTTGACAGGACCTTTGAACCTTCTTCCCATGTTGATAAGGCCTCCTGACCTTCTAGTCTTCTTAGTCTTCTTGGCCAGCAGTGTCTTCAATTCATCCTGCCCCTTGGACAAGTTCAGGATCGGCTCTTGGAACTGGGCATTTTGTTCCTGGAGATCTTTGACTATTTGTTCAAGAGCCATTGCTGAAATAAACAACGAGAAGATAAGATACCTGTACATAAGAAACCTGTGATGCAGTGATATGATATGTAAATGCGTATGCAATGTTTTCAAGGACCGCAGGATTTAAATTTGTTTAAACAACCAAAAAGTAAACTTTTATTAGTAATAAATTTGTTTGCCCATTGGGCTTACAATAAAAATGAAATAAATACAAAAAAAGGGGTTTTAAGTCTCCCATGGACGTTTCCTCTTTGTGTTGAGGTATGAGTTGAGATTTCGTTCCTCGTGAAGTTGCTTTGTTAGCTCCAGGATTCTTTCTTGAATTGCTTTGTAATGAGTCTCAAACGTATCCATTTGCTCCTTCAACTGGATCCAGGATCTCTGTAAGTCTTCCATGTCAGTGGGCATGTCTGGGTGAAGGATGGTGTAAGAAGTATCCCCTTCAGCAACAGGCTCCATAGTAACTGGCAGGATGGCAGGATATGGCATCATGAGAGTCTGAGCACGAGATCTCACCCATCTGAGGTAAGCTTCCATAGGAATAGTGTACTTGGGCTCCAGAGTCTTGCTGTCAACCTTGTTCACTTTCCCCCATGCTCGTATGAACCTTTGACGGTAACCTTGCAGATCGTTGTCGTAGTCAAACACAATACCCTTAATCAACATGTCATGAGGACCATCACTCTGAGCATAACCAAATTGACGTAGAGCCAAGGAAGGATTGTAGGTAATGCCTCCTCTTATGCCAAGGAGTGGCACATTAGGGAACTCCCCATAACGGTCAATGATAGTAACATTCTCCATAGATCGAGAGCACCAATGAATATCAGAATGAGAGAGTGACATAATCCTCTTGGATCACCTGAACCCTTGTTCATTCTTCATCACTGATCGAGGAAGGTGAGAAATAAACCACCTAGACAATAGAGGTATACAACACATCAGAGTTCCTCGTGGCTTTGTAGTACGGGTATGAAGAGAGTGTAAGATGTCTCCAAGTAATGTAGGCACTGGATTGTGACTCAGAAATATGTTGATTGCGTGAATGTCTATGAACTGATCTGGATTGGGGAACAATACTAAGCCATAAATCAACAAGGCTAAAATCTCCTCAAAAGCATCAAAGCTCATTGCCTTCAAGAACATTTGAGCCTTCTCTATCAACACCTTAGCAAGAATACCCTTAACTCCGCTTCTCGTTTCTAGAACAATGTCTGACTTCTTCAAATATAGAGCTGTAACAATGACTTCAGGTTTAGGTTCTTTCTCCAAGCCTGTGAAGGGTCTCTGATCAAGGACAGGTATACCCAGAAGTTTAGAGAACTCTTCCATTGTAGGAACCAGCTGATAGTCGGGGAATGTGAAGCAATGGTGCTTAGGATCAAAGAACTGAAACAGAACACTCATCATGTCTTCATTGAACCCTGAAGTGACTAGATCCAGTAGGTGACCATGTCTCTTGATGAACTGAGAGTTTTCGGAAACTTGAGAGACCAATTCCTTAAGCTTAGGAGGTATCTCTACAAAGTTGATCCGGATAGTATTCCTACGAGCAGAAGCCATGACTCCTGCAACAAAGAACAAAGATAAATCCTTTGGTCCTTGAAATGGTTAGTGAAAATGCTATGCTTATGATGCATGATGATGCTATGATGTTATGTTCAATCACAAACATGTGGCACACACAAATAAGTCACACAATAGCCCTAGGTTTGAAGGCTTGCATGAGGTCCAAAGGTAAGTACCCTCCCCTGAAGTTAGTTGGTTCATCCTGTCCTATAAAAGTAACCGGGTCCTAAGGGATCTCAATATCATTGATCCTTCACAAGGGTGGTTGTTCAGTAGGCAACTTACTTGCCAACCAAAACCCTCCAAGTTTAGAATCTCAATGAGCGTAGTATCGAGTATCAACCAACTTTAGTCTTCACCAAAGCCGGTTATCTCACTACTTTCTAAAGGCCAAGATGGGCTGACTAGGGTTCTAAACGTTAGTTAGTGTATTGACAACATATGGCAGCCTCATATTATCCTCAACTTGACTTAAGGAACATAAGCACCATCCAAGAAGTCACACTAACTATGGCCACCAGATCAACCATATCGGTATACGCCGTACAGTTTCCTTGGTCTATTTCCATTTACCTAAGGTACACTAGATCCGGGTTAGGATATTTCACACATAAGAGCACCCAACAGATAAGTATAAAGCAAACAAGGCAAACAATTTTAAAGTCATCTAATTCCTAAGGGTACCCCTCTTTTATTAAATCCCCAGTGAAGTCGCCAGTTCTGTAGCACGGTGGGAGAACTGACTTTAGTTAAATGTTGCGGATAGCAAGAGTCGCCACCGACTTTTATTTTATCCAAAAGGAAAGGACATAAAAGAACAGGAAAGACCTTAAAAAGATTTTGAGTTCGGGGGGTAAGTTAAATAAAGGGAAGGTGTTAGCACCCTTTATATCCATGGTTATCCATGGGCTCTTAGTTACTTAGCTCACTTTAAAATGTTTTTGAAAATTGTAGTGTGTGATTAGAAATTTTCTTAAGTACTTTATAATGATCCATGTACGGATATATATAAAGACTTTGTTTTGAAAATTGTTTGAAAATGTGAAGTGTTTTTGAAGTGTTTTGAAAAGGTGAGCAAGTACATAAGAGGAACCTACCCTAATTTGAATCTTTTCTGTTCTTAAATGTCCTTTAAATGGTAAGACTATCCCTATTATTAAGGAATAGGTAGTCATTACCTTGGATGTTATGAGGGACAAGTGAAGGGGCATGTGAATGTAGGCAACTGTAAGGTGTATTAGCAATTCGAAGGGACTTATCATCTTTTATTCGAAAGGGACAAGATCATATACGAAGGCAACCATGAAGGGACTTGATCTTATAATTCTTTAAAGGGACTAGATGATATTAATAAGAGAAAGGACTTTGCTTTATACACCTTACTTGACCTTTTTCTTTAAGCAACCTGAGAGGTAACCCTTAAGAAGTGAGATGGCGATCCAAGATCGACTTATGTGTGTGCGTGTACAAATTCAAGTATTTATCTTATAATTAGTGATCTAAATTGATTTTAAGATACAAACATGTTTGCACTCCCTAATTTACTAACCATAGCAATTTAAATAAATAATAAAAATTCTATCACTATTACATAGCTTGCACAATTACATTATAATAAAATAATTTAAATAATAAGCATATAATAAATAAATAAATAAGTAAAAGGTTAGTAATAATAAATAAAAATAAATATAAGAGAAAAATGATGTTAGCATAATAATATACAATTTAATTAAAATTTCTTAGATTTTTTAGATAAACAATTTTTAAATGATTTATAATGAGAATAATAATAATAATAATTATATACTAATTTATAAACATAATTAATAATTCAATTCTATATATATATATATATATATATATATATATATATATATATATATATATATATATATATATTAAAATATTTATTAAGTATATAAAAAAAAGTAATTAAAATTAAAAGGAAATTAGGGTTTTGAATTGTTAGAAAAATAAATTAGGGTTTTAAATATTAGGGTTTAAAAAAAAATTAGGTTTTGTATAAACATATTAGGTTTTTTTTAATTTAATATCAATTTAATTATTAAATAATATATACATACAAATATTACTAAAAACATATAAACAAATATATATATATATATATATATATATATATATATATATATATATATATATATATATATATATATATATATATATATATATATATATATATATATATATATATATCAATTTAGATTTGTAAAAAAAAAATTTTTAAAAGAAAATTAGGTTTGATTATAAAATGGTTTTAGGGTTTTTAATTTTAATTTACATTATTAATTTAATAAATAAATATATACATATGAATATATAAAAAAACAAATAAATAAATATACATATTAATTTTAGGTTTGTGAAAATAAAGTTTAATTAGAATATACTTTTAAACATTTTTTATGAATTAATTTAAATAAAGAATAATTATAAGAAATTAATAAAATAAATAAACCTAAAAAAAAAGAAAGAAAAGCCAAAAAAACAGGACCTGGGATTTGAACCCAGGTCCTTTACCTGGAAACGCAAGGGCCTATCCACTGGGCTAGCGCACGCAGCTGGTAACATATTACATCCATTTGCTTTTGTTCTTGTCCTGGAAAACAAAATAAAATTGAACAAAAAAAATGCCCTAAGGCTGGTTTCGAACCCAAGACATTTCCTTCACACGCGCACACACTTACCACTGGGACACACGCTTGTGTGTGACATACAAATGGAACAAATTCATTATAATATATAACAAAAATTCAAATTATGAAAACGCGCGCAGGTCTTCTTCTACCTCCAGACCTGCAAAATTTGCTGCGAATTTTGTTATAAATTTTCCTACGAATTTTCATTTGCAGCAAACCCTACGAAATTCAATCATCAACAAAACAGTATAATTTTATCAAATTGAATATACCAATACAATCCAGAGGTTAATTAGAGTTAATCCATGGTCTTAGAATTCATTTATAATTGACAAATCATAAAACCCTAAAACGACCGAAGAACCCTAGCCATGGTGATTTCTCCATCTTGTACCTAAAATCAAATTAATTTATCCAGAAAGCATCCAAAAATCATCATAAACACAAACCAACAGTTCGTTTTCATTATCAACGTGTAAATCATTCAAATCGAAAATTTTTAAAACATGAACAATGTGCATTCGGTTTTCACGATTTAGTGCATGAATGGATGATGTTATGATCCAGAATCAATCAATGAACCTCAAGGAACAAATTGCAACCTTTGGTTTGTCTTGAAAGGGGCTAAAAGTACCAAACCGAATTGGAGTTTTTAGTGAGATTTTTGAAGCTTGAAGATGATATGAGGAGGCTGTGAATCCGTGCCCTCTAATTGTCTTTGTGTTGTTTATATATGAGTGACTGAATTAGGTTAAAAACATTGCCAATTTGATGGATATTTGGATCATTGAAGATTGAAAAAGATTGGCTTTTAAAACTTGAATATTCTTGATACAAGCTTGCTATTTTGGGATGATTTTCATAACTCTTGTATCAATTAGATCAAAATATCCTTTATGACATTCTAGAAGCAAAATATTTTTAAATCTTCACCATTTCATATTTTATTTGAATTTAAAATGATTTTTAATATAAAAAATCATAATAAATAAAAATAAAATGAATAAAATTATGAAAATATTAAATAAATTTCGTGCATGATGTCATGGAACATATTGGGTCACAAAAAAGTCAGCCCATTTGAAGAATTATGGTTTTAAGACCCCATTTACTTCATAAACCACTCAAAAATTTCCCAAATTTGCAAGGGCACAAATCCTTCAATTTTAATGGTATGAGGGTGTTATTGGACATTTTGGAAAGCTTAAAGAGTCCTCTAACCAACCTCTTTGGTCTCATGTCCATATCTTTTACCATTCTCAAGTTATACTCTTTTGAAGTTGTTGACTTTTTGTTGACTTTTAAAAGGACCTATAATGTCTTAGCTCATACCTTCCAAATGAAGCATTTTTGGGATTGGCTTGTGAGACACAAAGTTGTAGACAATTAAATTTCCTTCAAAATGAGCTTTGGATGGAAAATTTTTGATGAAGCATGTGAAAGTTATGGCTGGTCAAAGTTCAGTTGACTTTTCCTATGAAAACCCTAATTTAGAAACTCCTGATTCTTGATGATCTGAAATCTCCTTGATTAATCATGATCAACCCTTGATAAAATGATGAATTTTACTTCATATACTTGATTTTGGCAAAAAATCATGAAATTTGACTTTGGTTTGATCACAGTTGACCTTAGTTTGACTTTTTAACTACTTTGACTGATTTTAGCCTATCTGATCATTTGACTGAGCAAACCTTTTGGGAAAGTCTTGAAACTTGACATGGGGATTCTTAAACACATATAGGATGCTATGAAGCTCACTTGAAGTCTTGGAAGTCCATTTATCATGATGAAAGTCAAAACCCTAGTTTAGGATGCATTGCTTAGGAGGATGCATTGTCTGAGGGACTTGTCAAACTTGTCAACCAATTGTGAAATTTGTGAACCTTGTGAACCTCATGAGATGTCTTGTGAACCTTATGAATCTTGTGAGCCTCTTAGTATACAATGACCTGTCTTGTGGAGGGCAAATTTGGGGTGCAACAGTGTGACTTGTGTCGGAAGAAAATTCTTTGGAGAAAGTTACTGGATTTGGAATCTAGTTTTACGGATGGAGAATGGTGTATTGGAGGTGATTTTAATGCGGTATCGAATTCTAGTGAAAGTAAGGGTAGGGTGGCTGATTGTTTGTTGGTGGAATCGAGGGACTTTTCGGATTTTATCTTGGAGGGTGATCTTGTTGATGTTCCTTGTAAAGGGAAAATGTTTTCTTAGTTTAGCGGTGACGGGAGATCGATGAGTAGGTTAGATCGCTTTTTATCATCCGATGGAGATATTTCTAGGGGGAGTGGTTGGTCAACTTATAGGGACGAGGGATTTTTTTTTATCATTGTCCGGTGTGGTTAGTCTCAGATATTTCGGATTGGGGGCCGAAACTCTTCAAGGTGAATAATGAATGGTTCAACGATAAGAATTCCATTCCCTTTGTTGAAAAGGAATGGAAGAATTTGGTTGTTCATGTAAGGAGCTATTTTGTCATTAAAGAGAAATCGAGGATGCTCAAAGGTATCCTTCGGAAATGGAATATAGAGGTTTTTGGGAAGTTTGATTTGGAAGTGGAAGAAGGAGTTAGGGTATAAACGAAGGAGTTGAGGAAATTTCTTTGTGTAATGGGCTTGATGAGGACCATTTAGTAATTAATCGTAAAGAAGCATCTATCCAGTTTTGGATGAATCTTAGAATCAAAGAGAACATGCTAATCCAAAAGGCTAGGTTAAAGTGGTGTAATAATGGGGATAATAATAGTCAGTTCTTTCATAGTGTTATGAAGGAGAGGAGGAGGCATAACTTTGTAATCTCTATCATTACGGATGGGGGATGATTTCTTTGGTTGATAGGGTTAAGGAGGAGGAGCATGACTTTTTTGCTAGAAAATTTGTTCAACCGGGTAAGGATAGACCTATTCTTGAAGGGGTTAATTTCAAAATTCTTTCTTGTGAGGAGAGGATATTCGGAAGTTAGAGATGCGGTGTGAAGTTGCGCTGGTAATAAAAGCCTGGGTCCGAATGGATATACTATGATGTTTTTTTAAAGTGTTGTACTTTTTAAAGGACGACATTGTTAAGTTTGTGATGGACTTTCATCGTGGGAATACTTTATCTAAGGCGGTTATTTCTTCTTTCTTGACTCTTATCCCTAAGAATGAGAATCCTCTGACTAAGGTATTCTTGGTGGAGATTGGATTAAGGCGAGGGGATCCTTTGTCACCTTTCTTATTTGTGTTGGTAGTGGAAGATCTATCGGGGTTGATTTAGAATTCGGTTGGTATTGGAGAATTTTTCGGGGTTCAACATTAATGGAAATTGTCCTATTGATGTCCTTAAATTCACAGACGATACTCTTTTGTTTAGAGAAGGAGGTTGGAGGCAATTATGGGAAATCAAAGCGGTTCTTGGAGCTTTTGAATTGGTTTCGGGTTTAAAAATTAATTTTCATAAAAACAAGCTTATTGGAATTAACATTAACAATAGTTTCTTGGAAGCGGGGGCCATTTTTCTATCTTGTAGAAAGGAATCTCATGAATTTATTTTTCTTGGCATTCCTATAGGATCTAATCCTATAAGGTTGGCCATTTGGACTCGTCTTCTTGATAAGTTTAGAAAGAGGCTATCTTCTTAGCACATGTGGTTGCTTAGTTTCGATGGAAGAATTATCCTTATAAAATCGGTTCTCAGTAGCTTATCAATTTTTAATCTTTCCTTCTACTTAGCTTTGGTTCACATTAGCAAAGAAATGATGAGAATTCAAAGTAATTTCTTGTGGGGATGTTCGGAAGGTAAGAGGAATACCCATTGGATTAAGTGGGATGCTCTTTGTTATCCAATTAACAATGGCGGGCTGGATTTTAAGAGAATTGATGTTTTCAATGAAGCTCTCTTGAAAAAATAGAGATGTAGAATTTTAGTTGGATCAAAAGATTTGTGGTTTCAAGTTTTGAAGGCTAGGTATGGTGACATCCGTATTTGATGTCAGAAGTTGGTTCTTTTAAACATTACGAGAACACCATATCTTCGTGGTTTTCAGATATTTTATCGTTGACTAACTCTTATGTGGACAACATTTTGATTGATAATTGCTAGTTTGAGGTGGGAAGTGGTTTTAGTACCTCTTTTTGGTTTTCTAATTAGACCAGGGATGGTTCGTTAAAGACTTTATTTCCTGATGTTTTTGCAGTTTCTCATCTTAAGCATGTCTCAGTGGCGGTCATGAGGGTTGGGTATATGGAGGTTAGAAGTGGGGAGACTTGGGGGTTCCTAGATTAATTAGGGAGGTCATTAGGGAGGGTTTAGGCTTTCTGCCTGTTTTGGAGTAGGGTCATATGTCTTCGGCACAACCTTCAGGTGCCTCTGCTGTTGGAGAAGCAAGAATAGATTCTCATTTTCTGTTGCTGGCAACGTTGTATCAAGCTCTAGTTTCTGCATGTGCCAGGGATATCCCGCTTGTTGTTGGAGCAATGGGTGCAGCCCATTGGTCTCAGATTCTGGCAGCGCATCCTTTTTCCCTTAAATCTACCAGGGATTTGTTTTTACGGCACATTAAACATCCTCCTTGTTCTACATCCAGCGACTCATATTTTTGGCAGACGGAACCTCTTGGATTTTATTCGGTAAGATCTTTTTATCGCTTAGCTTGCCTCTTCCATAATCCTTTCGGACCTATTCATAGGGATGACAAGGATTTTGGTCTAGTTTGGAAAGTTTTAGAACCTTTTAGAATTCGTGCTTTTGGTTGGAGGTGCTTACTTAATAGATTACCGTCGAAGGATTTGTTGGGAAAGAGAGGCATTATTCCAACTAGCAGTCTTTTATCTTTCTTTTTTTGTAATAAAGATCTGAAATCTTTGCATCATGTTTTGTTCATTTGCAAGGTGGTTAAATTGGTGTTAAGGGATGTGGCAGAGTGGTTAGGTTTTAAGGATATATAGGTGGTTGGTTGTAAAAGGAGCTTTTTTGGGTTAGTTCAATTTGTTAGACGATGGCGCGGATCTAGAAGGGGGTTGAATAGATTCCTCTTAAAATATTTCCAACTTTCAAAAATTTAATTAAAAATGATTTGTGGAAGTTCCCCAGAAAATTCACGTCTAAATTATATTAAGTCACCGGTGATCGGATATGTGTTATCAAACCAAATGGGATACTAAAGATGAATGAATCAATATCAAGCTAATTAATCACTTAAACTTAACACACTTGATTTAACTACTACGAACAATGTTAAGAGATATGAAATAAGCACAAAGACAAAGATATAACGTGTTTTGAATTTTGTCAAACACTTGGTGGGGCACACCACACCAAGTGTGTTTTGCAAATATTTATAGTGCGGAAGTTTTCTAAGGTTACTATCAAATTTGATAGCCACAATTTCCCAAACACTTGGATTGCACCAAAATATGCAAAACAGAATTTTCAATTTCATACTATTTCAAGTTGTGCAAAAAATATAACGAAAGAGAAAAACGAAGAACACACGAATTTGTTTAGGCAGTTCCCCTGCCGTCCTCGCTAAGGGTACCTCTACCCCCAATTCAAAAATCGAATTGAGACTTTTTATTGAAATTGCAATGTCCTTACTAAGATAAATTAGAAACGACAAACAAATTCTAATTGTTGTAGTTGCTATGTTTCTCTTTGCCCCTTGATTCAAGTTGAATCAAGTTTTACACACGTGTCGAACAAACCTCCGACTGTTGCTCCCTTCTGCAAGAATCCTCGATTCTTCAAACTTTGAGCACGACTGTAACACCCCATTTCTTCCCGAATTTAATTATAAATAAGAGTCATAAAAAATTCATCAAAACATGGGATAATACATTTCAACTTTAAAATCAAATAACAAAACTTCATTTATAATCATGCTTCACAAACTACGCAACAGATTCAACAAAATTTGCAACTTTTAAAAACAATTTCCAGTATACTCAATATTAAATACTTCAACATGGTTTTCAACATTAAACAACTGAAACGAGTTCATAACTAAATAAAAATCCACAAAATAAAACATGCGTTCATCCCCCCGAAGTGCTACGTATCAGAGTGAAAAACACCGACTTGAGACGACTAGGTACTCGAATTTTGATTACCTACACGTTACCAACATAGGGCAGCATTCAAACAGAAGGGGTGAGATATCGAATAACATAAACGGGAATATGATAATCAATATATATAAGCAATAATTCATACAATCACCCACTTCACACAACCAGCAACATCAACATATAACTTGCAACCAACAACCAATAACAACATAGATAAAATGCGACTTAACTTATACATGCATGTGGTACCATTTGGAGTAAACTCTCAACTTAAACTATTTTTGGTTTATCGAGGCATCAACAACTTATTTTCCAATCCAGGCCAACTTAAATCGAGCATTCGCTCCAACTTGAAATTATGCAAATGTATGCAACTATGAATGGCATACAACAACAAAATAATCAACAACTTAACAACTCAACAACATGAATCAACATTGGTCATAAGACCTGTGTAATACCCTGAAATTTTCCCTCTCATTTGCATGGCATTTATCATATCATATTGCATACACAATTCTATATCATGGCCCAAAGCATTGCATTATAACAATCATAGCTGAAACATAAGGCTTGTGATCAATGACTGAAGAAATTGATGGTCACCCAAAGGCAATCAAAGGGCTACATGGATTCTCAACATTGTGCAAAGGGTTCACAACATCCCACAAGGTCTCATTGGGTTCCCCAAGTCTTAGAAAGAAGTGGATTGGTCAAGAAGTTCAAGCAGTGCAACACCTCCTAACAAAAGGGGATGAAATTATGGTTTCTGATTAAAGGAGTTTCTCAATGAAATTTTTGTTCAAACTTGATCTCATTGTTTCCTATATGATATTAAATGTCTAGGGTTGAAATTCCATCCATTGAGTCATTTCAGAGGGTCTTTAATTGATCAGTTACTTGAAAATCAAGGAATTGGGGAAAAGTTAACCATGCTAAGGAAAACGTCAACTCCTGACTTTTCGAGGTCAAATTCTTAAAGTTGAGTTTACAAGAGTCCATGGACCAAATTTGATCAAGAAATGATGGAGGGATCCTTAGAAATCAAGAAAATTAAGACTTACCATTTTTGGAAAATTAGGGTTTCCAAAAATGGCAAGTTTTGGCCATTTTGAAGCCAAGTTAAAGAGATGCCTACTCCCAAAATAAAAGTCAAATTAAAATTCTACTTGGGCTGTTTGAAATAGGGAATCCTAAGCTTCAAATCCATAGGTGGAACATGCTCATAGCATTAAAATTGAAGAAGTTATGATCAATCAAAGTTTTAGGAAATTAAGGCAAAAACCAAGTCATGGGCCAACCAAAGTAAGTCATGCACACGTTCCAGGCCAGGTAATTTATCAAGCATGTGGTGTTCAAGAAGTATGTCTATTTTTCTCCATTAAGATGACCTCAAATGAAATTTTTTCTAACATCAAAGTTGTTCATTGGTGTCTCCTCTACAACTTTCATGTTGGAAGATTTTTCATATGAGCAAAGGGTGAAGAGTTATTGAAGCTCAAAGTCATGGTGTCACCACTGATCCATTATAGGCACAAGTTTCCAGGTCAAGCCAATTCACTTAAGGCCAATGGTGCAGCACTATGACATGGTATTCAATGACCAATTTAAGGAACCTAGAGTCATTATTTCATCATGTGGCAAACATCAAACATGTAGTATGAAGATTGATCTTCAAAATAAGTCCAAGAAGTGCATCATTTGATTGCTTGAGATTGAAGAAATATCCCATGGAAGATCATTGTGTGTAATCTGATTTCTTGCTTGACAAGGCAATAACTAAATGCATAATCTGATCTCAATTCAAACTTTTTGCTTCATTTAGATTTCTATGATCATAAGCACACCATATGTGGAGTGTATCATATCATATGCATGATCACTCCAAGTACCATGTGCTATGTTCAAAACCAAGGCAATTTCAACATGATAAAGTATGTTGCACCATGATCAATTCATCTTCAAACTTCATCTAAATCTCACCATAACTAACATGATCACCATCACATGTAATCACAATCAAAGCCAACCAATTCAAGCTGCAAATTCAGGTTCAAATAATTGCACCACACTGTTCGCAGTGATTTTTGACGAACAACCTCTGGTTGACCAATTTCTCAGAAAAACTGGGTTACTTGCAGGACCAACCAAACAAGTCCTAGGACACATGTGCAATTATTCTGTCGAACTACTCTTAGTGTTTGTGAATGATTTGTGATTTGTTTTGTTAATGATGTCAAAGTATTCAATGCTTTGAGTTTAAAATTAAAATTAAAATAAAGTGAATCTTTAAATAAAAGTAAGAAAAGTGTCGAAAGATGTAACTTGCAGAAAAGTAAATAAAGCTTGAAGATAAAATAAACTTAATGAAACAACTGATAATTTAAATAACGTAAAAGATAAATGGTGTTCAAACGTACATGGTTCCAAATATCAAACTCATTTTCTCTCACACTGGGTACTTAAAGTATTTACAGGAATTTTGTATAAGTTTTCACACACACATTCTAA
Organism: Lathyrus aphaca; assembly: GCA_963966055.1. Classification (NCBI taxonomy): domain Eukaryota; kingdom Viridiplantae; phylum Streptophyta; class Magnoliopsida; order Fabales; family Fabaceae; genus Lathyrus; species Lathyrus aphaca. Next base: position 509,790,722 of record OZ014524.1, on the reverse strand, counting down.
ACACAAACTATTCTATTTATATACAAACAAAGTAACTGCCTAGAACAGAAAAATCATAATTAAATGACAAGTGTCAGCCTGCATGCAATTTCCTTCTCTGAAACTTCCATGTGTCCAACTGTCAAAGGTTGCAACTTTTAAATTTTGAACTCTTTTCTTTTGGTGACGAAATAATACACCTATTCAATCTGTCGAAGTCCCAAAGAAGAAAAACCCTTTCAAAATCTGCCAAATAATGCTTCTGTCCAACAACTCTTCTCTGTCGAAGTGTCGCAAGATACAGTCATCTTGTCAAAGGTTCAGCTATACAGAATTTTTCAAACTTGTCTTGCCAGAACATTACTTATCCTTCTGTCGAAACATTGGAGCTTTTAACCTTATCAACATTTCTTGAATTTCTTCACTTTCATTATTCTTTAACAGAAATGACTTCAAGTTCCAAATTTCAACATGTCGAAATCATGAGCTTACAAATTGCCCCCCAGCAAAGATGTTTTCGACTAGTTTTGGAGAAATATCTTTTGCTGTCGAAATGACTTTTGACATCCTGTCAGTCTCATTTATTACAAAGTGACTTTGTTGAGTCCCAAGAAAACACCATGATTTCCACTTTCTGAAAAACGTCACGTCTAGCCCACGTTTACACAACCTTCCATAACCCTATATTCTAGCTAAATCATGGCTCCCTACCAACCGTCACTTTCAATCATCACCATTGGATCAAACGCCTGTCCCCCATTTTTCAAACTGAAAAGTCTTTTCTTTTCTCTTTTTATTATTATTATTATTTTATTTTATATCTTCTTAACTTCTATAAATACCACCTTCAAAAACCTTTCTTCCTTTTCACATTCTCAAACTCTTCTCCCCTCTAACGCAGAAAACTCCATTAAAACCCCTTTCAAAGCTCTCTGCTCCTCCAGTTCTTCACCTTCTCATACCAATGGCTCCTCCAAAAACTGTTGCTGACCGTAGTGCCAAGAAGACAAAGAAAACTGCTGACCTTCCTCCTGCTCATACACTACCTGGACCCATACAAGTGCAGCAACAACAATACATCCCAGAACCCCCAAATGAGAGGGAGAAAGCAAGTATCTACAGATCCCAGGTAATGATCCCTATCTCAGTTTCTGGAGTTCACCATGCCATGCTAGGTCCCATTTTTGATCCTAATGCTGACCCAAATCGCTTAAAAGATTTTTATCCTTGCTATTCTGCCTCCAAGCCAATAGCTGCTAGTAAGAACCCTAGGTCTGTCGAAACAACATCTAAGAAACCTGAAATTCCCATAGCTTCGACAAAAATAGATTTGTCTTATTTGAATCAAACTAGGATTTTTAGGAGTCCTCCCCTAACAAAAGATCCTTTAGACTACTTAGCTTGGCTCACTAGAGTCAAAAGGGTCAAAGAGAAATTCTGGAAGAAAACTGGCATTTACGACCTGATCCAACTGTCGAAAGAAGGTTCACGCTATTGTCAGAACATGCTGCTGGCCTCTTTGTATTTTTGGGATAGTACCTACAACACCTTCCATCTACCCTGTGGTATGGTTACTCCTACCCTTTTCGACATAGCAGCCATCACTGGCCTCAGTCCTTTAGGATAAATTTTCAACCCTGAACACCTAAATAAAGATCCCATAGGGTTCGACACCAAACACGCTGGATATTCTGTCTTTATTGCTCATCACCAAGGCTAAGACAATGAGGAAGTATCTGACAGAGAGCATATTGCTTTTCTTACTCTGTGGTTAGCTAAATTCGTCTTCTGCACTAGGTCACTCCAGGTTGCCAGAAGTTATATCATCATGGCTAATCAACTTCATAATGGAGTTGCATTTTGCCTGAGTGAATTGCTCCTGGCAAACCTCTACGAATCCCTGAGTGAGAGTGTGAGTAACTTAAAAACCCTCAAGGACAAAGGAAATATCAGTCTCACAGGCCCCTTCTGGCTCCTACAATTAATGCTGAACGCAACCTTCGAAGCCTGCATCCCTGTCAAGAAGCCAGTTGACGAAGAAAAGGTGAAAGATAGGCGCGTCGAATGGCCTAGGTTAGTCCAACTAACACCTACTGATGACAACATAGGTATTCGACAAGCATTCACCAGTTACATAATGATGTTCGCCAAACGTTATAAGTTCACTCCCTCTATGGCACCATTTTCCAACAGAACTGTGGGTCCCAGATGGTTCACAAGACAACTCCCAGTGGAAAACCAGAAAGAAGAAGACTCTTATATATCCATCTGGGAGGCTTTCCTTATGCCAAGGCACCTTTTCTCCCATCACAGTCTAAACAACACTAAATTTTCTCTCGTTGTCTACCAACCTAACCTGGTGGCTAGGCAATTTGGGCTAACACAGACGAAGACGAAACCCATTTATCACAAGAAAGGCTCTATTCTGTTCGACAACTCATTCCAAAATTTTGAGAGAAGTTTAGAATTGTACAACAAATTCTTCGACGCATCTCTGGAAGTTTACCCCACCATATTTCGACCAAACTTCTTATGCACTGAAGATTTCGACGTTTGGTGGAAGGAGTATTATATTAACAAATTCTTTGATGTAGCAACTTTCATCACTCTCCTGACGAACGCTTTTGCTTTTGTGCAGGATAAGAAGAAGAAAGGTACAAATAAACATATCAAAGAAATTCAAAATTTTCAAAAATATTTTGAAACTATTTACAGGCCCAGTGATCTTCGTCGAACCATAGGCGAAGCAGCAGTAACTTTAAAACAGAAATTTACAGAAAAATTGGATAGATTGGGGGTGCCTTCGTACATTCCACCACATGCACATTACAACTTTGCTTTCACCTCCTTTCCTCCAAGGTTTCCCCCACTCCCTTCTGCAGAATTTGGTGTGGCCTTGTGCCCTCCATTCCCAAATTGGTTTGTGTGTGGATCTCATTTAAACTGCTTCGCGAGTCCAGCAAGAAACTTGCCGAACGTGTGGTTCCGACGAAGTATTACTTGGGCAACTTCACTGGGCACCTTCATGTTGGGATAGAATATGTTAGTGTGGAAGAACCCATTCTTGAAGGTGTCAAAGAAATTACATTCCTCTTCTTATCTCTAACTCCTTTTATATTTTATATCAATGTTCATGCAATTCTTTCTCTTTCAGCTGTTAGAATTGTCAAGAAAACTGCTGGTGAAGGGACCTCTTCCAAGACAGTCGAAAAATCGCCCATAGCTTCCAAAAAGGTTTCGACGAATAAAAACACCTCCCTCTTCTTCTTATTTATGTATTTCAATATTCTCTCGTACTGAACATCTCTTCTTTTTGTATACCTCAGGTAACTCGCACACCAGCCAAGAAAAGAAAACAAGAAGAAAAAGAGATGAGTGTCGAAGAGTCTGAAGACGAATCTCCTGAACCTCAACCTCTGAAAAGAAACAAAGGTATGAAAATAAAAACAGTGGCTTCCCAAAGATCCATAGTCCACAGACGAACTCCTCCTGCTAGTCCAACCAACAAAATCCCCTCAAGAAGTGAGAAAAGTGGGGATTCAAGCACTCATACTGAGATCCCTCAGGTATTAATTTTCGACTGACAATATTTATAGTCTTAAATGCATATATTTCTATTTTAAACTTTCCTTTTCTGTTTTCTTCAGGTTATCATTGACGTCGAAGAAACTTCTAAAGTCCAAGAAGAAGTTATTCCTTCTGACTCTGAGAAGACTTTGGCTGAAAGGCTTCAAGAAGAAGCCACCCCAGATGCAGGTGTCTATGGCCCTCAAACTTTCGACGAATTCGACATTAGTGACTCTGAGTCGTCTGGCAATAATTCTCCCCTTCGCCCAGACTTTACTGTGGAGGAAAAAACAGCTCCAGACCAGGATGCACCAACTCAAGGACCAATTAAAGCAACAGAAGTTGAAGAAGCTGCCCCAGGCCAGGACGCACAAGCTCAAGGGCCAACTGACACCACAGAGGCTGACAAAGAAACTGTCGAAGAAGAAGTTGATCTGTCGAATCAACCAGAAACCAACTTGAACCCTGGAGGAAGTACCCAAACTGTTCCTACTTCAACAGAAGTTCCAACAGAAACCCCTTTGGACACTGGTTCGACAAGCTTGTCACACGAGGAAATTGAAAGCTTGAAAGTAAGAAAGCCTCTGGAATATTTAAAAGCTTTACTCAGTTCCAGGTACAATTTCCAAGACTCTTCCCACAACAGTTCGACAGCTTCAGGGGCTACTTCTGACATTCAACCCATCAGCATTATCATGGATGAGATTAAGGAAAAAATCCTTGGGGTGGACCTATTTGAGATCCTGGCTGAAAATCCTTCTGCACAGTATGACTTAAAGAAACTCCTGAAACGAGCCAATCTGCTGGAGGCTTCGACTGAAGTGAGTCGTCTGGTGATGGACCTGATGTCAATGATTGACTCTGTAAGCGCTGACTTGGTTCGTCAAAAAGAATTTTCTCAGAACATCACAGCCAAATCTGAAGAACAAGTCTCAGAATGGAATGTCGTAGCCTCTTCGACAGACAAAATTTCAGAGCTGAACAAGCTTTCTGAAGATTACACCAAAGCTGCTGCTGAGTGTGAAAACAACATTCAGGCTAACAGGCTCAGATTGCTGAACTTCAGAAGAAAATCCTCCAAGAGAAGGAACGTCAGGCCACCCTCCAACAGCCCAACCAAGAGGAAATTGACAGGGAACTTCAAAAAGGTCTCCAACATGCAGAAACAGCCCAACAACTTCATAGGGAGATTGACGAACTGACTGTCAGTAAGAGTCTCTGCGAGCGTCGAATTCAGCTTCAGAAGAAGAAATTTGACGAACTCAAAGCCACCTTCCTTCGACAGTAGTTTGTAATAGAAAATAGGAAATTTTATTGTTTTAAGAGTTTTTAGCAATTTCATATGTAATGTTACTTTACGCCATCTGTTTGGCGAAGACAAGCTTTTATTTGCAATTTCATTCTATTCCTATTTTTATTTCTTGCAATGTTGGTTTATACTTCTTCAAATATTTGCCATTTATTTTCAGCACTCTCCTGTCTTTTTCTATTTCTTCGACTTCATATGCACCATTTGAAAAAACTCTTAAAATTTTGAAAGGTCCTTCCCATTTAGGGGACCATTTTCCCATCAATCTATCTTTCTTCTCCATGGGAAAAATTAATTTCCAAACCAAATCATCTACTAAAAAGGCTTTAAATTTTACTTTCTTATTGTAAAACTTTTTGACTCTTTCTTTCTGCCTTTTTATTAATTCTAAAGCACGTATCCTTTCTTCATCTAAATCAACCAACTCATCCATCATCATACTCCAATAAATCTCAGATGGAATCTCATGATGCCTTTGAATTCGTATTGACTGTAAACAGATTTCGACTGGTAATACTGCATCATGTCCGTAAGTTAATTTAAATGGGGTAGAATTAGTTGCTTCCTTAGGAGACGTTCGACAAGCCCAAAGGATTTGATCCAGAGTCTTGTGCCAATTTCTAGGTTTTTTACCCACGTGCTTCTTTATCAGATTTATCACTACTTTGTTGGCTGCTTCGACCTGACCATTTGCTTGGGCATAATACGGTGTCGAAGTCAGCAACTTAAAACCTGTCTCTTTTGCAAATGCCTGCATATTTCTTCCAGTAAACACAGATCCTTGATCAGTGGTTATAGTCTCTGGAATTCCAAATCTATACATTATATGTTTCTGGATGAAGTCTATGACTGCTTCCTGATCTACATTCGTCAGTGGTATGGCTTCAATCCACTTAGTGAAGTAGTCTACCCCCACTAAAATGTACTTCTGCCCTTTTGAAGAGGCTGGTCGAATTTCACCAATCAAATCTAAAGCCCAACCTCTGAATGGCCAAGGCTTTATAATGGAATGTAACTCATTTGCTGACACATGAGGTATGCCTGCATGAATTTGACATTCTTGACATCCCTTTGCAAATTCGACACAATCCTTCAACATTGTTGGCCAATACATCCCTTGTCGAAACAGTAACCATTTCATCTTGTGCCCTGCCTGGTGTGCACCACACGCACCACTATGCACATTCGACAAAGCTATATAAGCTTCAGTCTCTCCTAGGCACTTTAGTAGAACTCCCTCTGCAGTCTTTTTAAACAACTCATTTCCAAAGAGCACATAACTTATAGCTCTATACTTTATCTTTCTTTCGACTGTCTGGTTTGGATTTTGTAAATAATCTTTAATAGGTTTTCTCCAATCTCCTACCCATGGATCATCTACATTAAAAATTTCAAAATTTTCTTCATCACCATATCCCAGTCTTATGGTCTCCAAATCAGATGGGGACAGTCTAGTGGATAAAACTTTTCCTCTTACTTCAACAACTTTCATCAGGTTTTCCTTCGACACTCTGTAGCCTGATGCCAGTTGAGCCAAGTCATTTGCTTCTTGATTTTCTAATCTAGGAATGTGTCTAAAGACTGCACTGTCGAATCTCTTGAGGAGTCTGTTAGCTATCACAAAATACATGATCAAATTTTCTTTGACACATTTGTACTCTTTTGTCAGTTGTTTTATCACCAACTCAGAGTCACCCATTATTTCGACCTCTGTTGCCCCCAATTCCAACAATATTTCAAGTCCAACAATTAAAGCTTCATATTCTGCTTCATTATTCGAACAACAACCTTCTATCTTGTACTTGAACTTTGTTGGAATTTTATCGGGAGAAATGATTAATACCCCAACACCTGTTCCATTCTTATGACTGGAACCGTCGAAATATAACCTCCAAGGTTTTCTTTCGACATATTTTATTTCATCTCCAAGTATGGAGTGGTCAGCTATAAAGTCAGCAACCACTTGTCCTTTGACAGCTTTTAGAGGCATATATTTTAAAGAATACTCAGTCAAGGCTAAAGCCCATTTTCCAATTCGACTATGTAGAATAGATTTAGACAACATATGTTTTATTACGTCGAAATGAGAAGATATATATACATCAATGGGTTTTATATAATGCTTTAACTTTGTACAAGAGAAATACACACATAAACATAATTTCTCTATCATACTATATCTAGTTTCAGCATCATTTAAGACTCTGCTGAGATAATAGATGGTTCTTTCGACGCCATGTTCATCTTCCTGACAAAGCATGCTTCCCAATGTTCTGTCAGATGCTGAGATGTAGAGCCTCATACTTCTTTTTCGACAAGGAGACATTAAAACTGGAGGACTTGCTAGATATTCCTTGATCTTGTCGAAGGCATCTTGATGTTCTTGCCCCCAAATGAACCTTCCTTCTTCAGTCGAAGTAGAGGTGAGAAGGCCTGTGTTTTTCCACTAAGGTTGGAGATGAACCTTCTGAGAAAGTTGATTTTCCCCAGTAGAGACTGCAATTCCTTCTTTGTCGATGGCGCTTTCGCTTCCATTATGGCCTTGGCTTTGTTTTCATTAATTTCAATCCCTTTCTTGTGGACCACAAAGCCTAAGAAGTCACCTGCCTGCACACCAAAAGCACATTTAAGGGGATTCATTTTCAAACCAAACTTCCTCATCCTTTTAAAGGACTGTCGAAGATGGTTAATATGGTCTGAGCCTGAGGTAGATTTAATCACAATGTCATCTATATAAATTTGCATAAATGTTTCAATGAAATCATGAAAAATAGAATTCATAGCTCTTTGGTAAGTAGCTCCAGCATTTTTCAAACCAAAAGGCATGACTACCCACTCATATGTTCCTATTGCTCCTGGACAACGAAAAGCCGTTTTTGGAACGTCTTCTTCAGCAATGAAAATCTGGTTATAACTAGAATATCCATCAAGCATACTTAAATACTCATGGCCTGCTGCAGAATCTACTAGCATTTCTGCTACTGGCATATGATATTCATCCTTAGGGGTAGCTGAGTTTAGGTCTCTAAAATCAATGCATACCCTTAGTTTGCCATTTTTCTTAATCACAGGAACAATATTAGCAATCCATTCGACATACCTTGTTGTACGGATGAACTTGCATTTTAGAAGCCTTTCGACTTCCTCTTTGATTTTCGACAGAATTTCTGGTGCAAAGCGTCTGGGAGTCTGCTTTATTGGCTTTTTCCCTTCTAGTATTGGCAACTTCAATTCGACCAAATTTCTGTCTAAACCAGGCATTTCGTCATAATCCCATGTGAAGTAGTCTTTAAACTCATTCAGCAGTTGGATCATTTCGACTCTGAGTTGGGGATTCATCTTGGCACTGATGTAAGTTGGCCTTTTCTCTGCCCCCAGTCCCATATTAATCTCTTTCAAAGGATCCTGTGCCACCATTTTCATATTGGTTGGGGCTGGATCTTTTTCAAACCCCAAGGGTTCGTCATCATAAATGGCATCAAGTCTTTGACTCTGCCATTCGCCATTAGAATCTTCTTCTAAACTCTGCTTTGTATATTGTTCCTCAACATTTTCTTGAGGATATTGTTCTTCGACAAATTGTGGGCTGGCTCCAACAGCCATGTTTCTTACTTCGGCCTCAAGGGCCGCTTTGAGTTGTTTTTCGGCTATATAAGCCGAAATCTTTTCTATTGTTGATGCTTCAGTCATTTTCACTGAACTCACTCCCCCATCCAGTTGGGTTGACATGGGCAGTTCCCCATGTGTAATTTGTCTCCCCAATTATTTCTTTATCCCGCTGGAAGCCATGCGTAGGGTGGAGGTACATGGAACAATAGGCGCTGTCGGAGGCTGTTAGGTTGAAACCAGCAGGATTGCATGGTGCTATATGGGCCAGGTTCTTGTCGAAGTTATGGCTAGTGACATTGTTCACATCAACCGTGAAGTAACTTTGATCTGCTTCTATGTTTTCGACAATCCCATCTGGCCTCCAGATTGCTATCCTTTGATGCATGGAGGATGGCACAGCCCCAATCCCATGGATCCACTCTCTTCCCAACAACAAGTTGTAATTTGCTTTTGATGCTATCACCACAAACATTGTAGGCCTGATAATGGATCCTACAGTCAAGTTCAATTGTATTACCCCCAACGTAGTCCCTACCTTACCTTCATAGTTGGACAACACCATGTTGTGAGGCTTGGTGTCAGAGTCATCTTTTCCAATCCTCTTTATCATATAATGAAGAATTAGATTCACAGATGCTCCTCCATCTATCAGAATTTTGTTGACACCCACGTTTTCTACCTTTCCTTTTATGAAAAGGGGCTTTAAGTGAGCCTTCATTGCATCATCTGGTTTTTCGAAGAAAGCATTTTGCTCTTCGACACAGCCATTATTCATTATGTAGTAGCATACAGGCTTAAGGCCTATGCTATCATCCGCCATGTCATCCTCTTCGTCTTCGACTTCCATTATCCTGTCATAGTCTCTGGGCAACACAGAAACCACATTGCAAGTTACGTCGAAGGACGCATCAGACTCTGAACTGAAGTCATCCGTAACTTCTTCGTCCACTGGCATTTTGTTGTTTGCTTTCTGCATTTCTGTTATGTCACTAGGTTCATTCTTCTGATGGGGTTTTTCCTTCGCCAGAGATCTCCCCTTGTTTATAGTCTGCACACACTTGCTTGACTCAGCTTCCTTCTGCCCAATCCTTCTGTGTTCTACAGTTTCTTTTTCAATTTTCTTCTGCCTTTGGAAACTTCTCCATTGGGACCTGGACATAGGATTCTTCCCTTTGTAGTTCTCAGAGACGTACTTTGGTTTTTCTTTTTCTGCCTCCTTCTTTACTTCTATTGAGGCACCCCTGTTCACTTCAAAACTCTTCCATCGCTTCTGACCTTGGGCATCCCTTATAGGTTGAACCCATTTGTCATCGTTCAGTCTGTTGGATGGTTTATAGGTGTTGTAACGTCTTTCTCCCATTCCTTGGATATGATGCTCCCTTCTTCTTGGGTCGAACCTTTCATTCCTGACTTGTGGGACTGCCCCCAGTTTCTTTTCCTCTGGGTCTTTTCTGCCGCTTCTAAGTCATCAACTGCTTTCCTGTCGAACACAGCGCTGCATCTTGGGCAAAGCATAACTTCTGCGTTCTTCCTTTGACACCTCTGGATGAATTCGACAAGACTTTCGTTCTCTTCTGGGTAAACCAGCTTCTGATGCTTCTCTTGACGTTTCTTTCCCTTGTTGGTGTTTGGTCCTACCTTCTAAGTGACTTCCACCATATGAATCCCAGCATTCCGTTCAGTTGTGATTTTCAATTTGTTCATTTTTTCGACTAGCATCATTTCCTCCGGGATATTCTCCTTTAACTGATTCCCACTGCCTTTTGGGTGTAAACCCTTATAGATGTATTTGCAGCACTGTGCAACACCTTCGACAGAATCTTCCTCAGTTTTGATGGTACCACTGTTTATTGGTTCGACAATGAGGGTATTGTCAGCAGTTTCTGTTCTTTTGATCTTGACATGAACAAGGCCATCAGTGGCCTCTTCTTGGACAATGAGGGTTTTGTTATCTTTCTCTTCATTATCATTTTTGAAAGAGTCTCCCCATCCCGTGGGTTTGATTTTGCTGATATCCGTTTTGGAGCTTGGTGGTGCTGAATATTTCACCATGAAGTCGAACTTCCCGTTTGATTCTCCTAAAGTGTCCCAGATCACCCCCTGCTCAGCATCTCTTTCATAGTTTTTCTTGTCGAAGCTTCTGCCTATCTTGACTGTATTTCTTTCGTCGAAACCTTCAGTAGTTTCAATGGCATTCTCCCCGTCGAAGTCTTCAGAGGCTTTGACTTCTTCTTCAGTCTTGTCAGTAAGGTCATCAGCCCCTTCCACCACATTTACATGGGTGTCGAAACCTTCAGCAGCCTCTATCATGGTGAAGTTGGTGTCGAAGTTTTCAGTAACTTCTACCATTTCAAAACTTTCCTCAGCCATGATCTCCATTTCGACCACATTTACCATTTCTGGTTCAGCATAATTGGCCTCCACAACCTGCATGGGATTGGAGTCAATCCTCATCTGTTGCTTGGCTTTGTCTCAAAACTTCAGCCTTCCATTTTTGATTGCATTCTGGACAAGATCCCTGAAAAGGTAACATTGAGAAGTTTTATGACCCAAGAAATTATGGTATTTACAAAAACCTCTCTTTTTCTGTTGGTCTACAGGAGGCTCCTTAGTGCCTGCTGGTTTTATTAACTGACCATCTTTGACCAATAAATCAAAAATTTCATCACATTTGGTGATGTCGAATGTATAGGTTCTTTTAGGGAACCTGTCATTCTTTTCCACTTCGACTGGATTTTTTCCATTCGACGGGGCTAAAACTTTACAGGAATATGGAGGGCCTTGTTTTAGTTCTGCCAGATCAATTTCTTGCTGGTCGAAAATGACTGGTTCGCTTTCGTCATAATCATCTTCTTGAACTATTCCCACATAGGCCACTCTTTCCTTCTTGTTTTTATTTGATCTAAATTTTTCATTTTTTAGTCTTTCTATTTGCCTTACTCTATCCGCTAGTTGTGCCATGTCTCTCAAGTACTGGGTATCTAGCTTTTTCCTTATGGAATAATCCAGACCCCCTGCAGCCATTTCGACTAGTTCTTGTTCCGGCACTTGTGTAAAGCATCTGGCTTTTAATAATCTAAACCTATTTAAGTAATCATCTATAGGTTCAGAGAATTTTCTTTTGACACTTGCCAACTCTTTCAAACTTATCTTAGTTTGTCCCATATAGAATTGTTCATGAAACAATCTTTCTAATTGGGCCCATGTGAATATTGAAGTTGTAGGAAGAGAAGTAAACCAAGTGAAAGCATTTTTTGTCAGAGAACTTGGGAAATATTTCATCCTTAAGTTCTCATTATTAGCAATCTCTCCTGCCTCTATCAAATAACGCGCTACATGTTCTATGGTGGACTCACTAGTATCCCCTGAGAATTTGGTGAATTTGGGGACTTTCCACCTTGGCGGTAACTCTTGTTGCAGAACGTATTCAGACAAAGGGGAAGTATAACTAGGCCTTTGTAATCCTACGTTCACTCCGTTCTGCGCCATTATCCTCTCAACCATAGTTGCAATATTATTTTTGACAGGCAGGTTGTTGTAACGCATTCTCTGCTGTAATATTTCATCAGCATTTTGGTCTCTTTGGACTATTATTCTTCTTGGTTCCTGTCGAATGGGTTCCTCTACATTAGGCTGTTCAACTATTACCTCTTGGCCCCTAGGATTTTCATGAGGGTTTCCTAATGGTCTTTGGTTTATAGTAAGTTCCTCTTCGACATGCCTATTGGCAGGATTTTGATTCAATTGTATTCTTTGCTGTGCCTGAGGGACTCCAAAAAAATCAGCAATGCGTGCCATCTGTTCTGCCAATATTTGGTTTGTTTGGGTAGTATTTTGTATTAACGGATTGAACACTTCCCCCATTTGTTGTGTCAATGCCTGCACCATATCATGATTGCTTTCATCCATCTGTTGACGAATTACTTGTGCCGAATGGTTTGTAATAGTGGGCATATGGAAACCTGGTGGAACTTGATTTATTCTATTTCCATTTCCACCATATCCTGATCCCTGCAATGGTGATGACATTTGAACCATAACATCAGAGAATAATGGTGACGAATTATGTAGGCTTGCCAACATTGAAGTTGGCATTCCATATGGTTGTTCCCTCCCCGTCAAGGGCTGAGAATAATTCAGATATGGCCTGAAGGTGTTTCCTCTAGGGGGAGGGGTTCCAATGGGTCTGGCGTGTCCCATGGTGGAAGAACTAGGCGCATTCTGGGACCCTGAACCCGTTGATATCAAATCCCCTAGTGGAGGCCTAATCTGTTCTAAAACAGTGCCAGAAACTGGCATTCCTCCTGACGAAGGGATGGGATTGGAAACTGGAATGGTTTCGTCAGGATTGTTTGAAGTATTTGGCAAGTTAGCCATCCTTCTTCCTCTTGTTCTCTTTGGTCTTTCTACGTCGGTTACGGCTAGTTTACCGCTTCTAAGAATCATACAACGCAGCAATGAACAATTTGTCTAAGAAAGTTCTCTATTAGATTTTATTAACTGCACTGGTCCCACCGGGTGTGCCAATTTGTTCGCAGTGATTTTTGACGAACAACCTCTGGTTGACCAATTTCTCAGAAAAACTGGGTTACTTGCAGGACCAACCAAACAAGTCCTAGGACACATGTGCAATTATTCTGTCGAACTACTCTTAGTGTTTGTGAATGATTTGTGATTTGTTTTGTTAATGATGTCAAAGTATTCAATGCTTTGAGTTTAAAATTAAAATTAAAATAAAGTGAATCTTTAAATAAAAGTAAGAAAAGTGTCGAAAGATGTAACTTGCAGAAAAGTAAATAAAGCTTGAAGATAAAATAAACTTAATGAAACAACTGATAATTTAAATAACTTAAAAGATAAATGGTGTTCAAACGTACATGGTTCCAAATATCAAACTCATTTTCTCTCACATTGGGTACTTAGAGTATTTACAGGAATTTTGTATAAGTTTTCACACACACATTCTAAACACAAACTATTCTATTTATATACAAACAAAGTAACTGCCTAGAACGGAAAAATCATAATTAAATGACAAGTGTCAGCCTGCATGCAATTTCCTTCTCTGAAACTTCCATGTGTCCAACTGTCAAAGGTTGCAACTTTTAAATTTTGAACTCTTTTCTTTTGGTGACGAAACAATACACCTCTTCAATCTGTCGAAGTCCCAAAGAAGAAAAACCCTTTCAAAATCTGCCAAATAATGCTTCTGTCCAACAACTCTTCTCTGTCGAAGTGTCGCAAAATACAGTCATCTTGTCAAAGGTTCAACTATACATAATTTTCCAAACTTGTCTTGCCAGAACATTACTTATCCTTCTGTCGAAACATTGGAGCTTTTAACCTTGTCAACATTTCTTGAATTTCTTCACTTTCATTATTCTTTAATAGAAATGACTTCAAGTTCCAAATTTCAACATGTCGAAATCATGAGCTTACACACACACCTTCAAATTGCATCATCCATGTCTAACTAACTCAACCACAATTCTAACTGTTAATTGCGTTAGTTAAAGGATAATCACACATATATAAGCCTAACCTCTAACTGAATTGTTCATGAGCTTCATTTTGATCAAAACTACACCAAAAACTTCATCAATTCTCTCTGAATTTCACTTTGGTTTTGTGAAGAATTGCACTGGTTTTTGATTCGATCAAGCTTCATCTTCATTAATCACATATCAAGCTCCTTCAATTCATCATCCTCATCATTTAATGCATAAGTTCCATGGCTTAATCAGCTTGAATATTCAAGAATCCATTTTTGCATATTGCTGCATTTTCCAAGCTTCTTCAAGATTCATCAGCATTTGAGTGTTTATTTCACTCTATTGAAGTTCAAGGACAAGCATAAGTGCATTTGAATCAAGATCGCTGGTTTTCTTCAACCTTGGAAGCTCTGCATTTCACAGGTTCTACCTCAAATTCCATTGGCGCGATTTCACTCCTTTTTGATTGTTTTATGTCATTTGAAGCTTGATAGAAGCATTGCAATACCTGGATAGTTGATAGGCATCCTAAATGCTTAGTTTCATATTTTTAGGTTGAAATTGATTGCTTCGATTTGCTTTGATTATGAGTGAGAAATGAAAATAGGACCTAGATTCTTGATGTACTCGATGAGACAAACACAATGATGGTCTTAGATTCCATTTTAGTTATGTTTAGGTTTGTGCCCTAGATGCAGGTCACCGGAGAAGATGACCGAAGGTCTTATCCGGTGATGGAACAATGCCCTAGCTCAGGTGGCCAACTTTATAACGTAGTCGTACGATCTTGTCCATCTAATGCTCATAAACCTGCCACTGCATTAATGAAAACGTGCGCAGCATGTGCCTTGATAGTGGACTCAGATTGCTCTTAACACTCCACGCATATTAGACCCATTAAATTTGTACTGAGTCTCCTTTCTTTTCACACCTCCTTGCCATTTTTCTTTCTTTTATTTTTCCATTTAATTTAATTTCAATTTTAGTTCTATAAAAATGGTAAACCTCATCCAAAAATCATGAAATAATTCATACTTCAATTTTAACTTTTTTTCCAAATTTGTCACATTTTTTAATTTCTTTTTTCATTAATCTTTGAACCAGAATTAATTTTTCATTTTATTTCTTTTTGATTTTTCTTATTCTTGACCAATTGCTTTTCTCCATTTAATTTATCTTAAACAAAAAATGATCTAAATGCCATTTATTTTTCCCTAATCATAGGACATATTAAGGTCCTTAAAAATATTTTTTTTCATATTTTTTAGGTCATGTTTAGTCCTTGTTTGAGTCCCTTCTTTTAGCACCATCATTCAAAACCCTAATCCAAATTGTGCATTTTTTTATTGAGTTAAATTCCAATTTTTTGAGAGATATTTTAGAGGTTTGTTACCCCCTGGTTAGTGACCCCAAATCTCAAGTTTCATCATTTTCCATGTCTTTAGGTATTTTTTCTTATACCTTGTTTTACAAGTCACTTTTTGGTCCTTCTTTCTTCATGCTTATAAGCCTATTTTCACGAGGCATTCATGCCATGCCTTAGAACTTCTTCCATTGAGTTCATTTGTTTCTTTGAACTTTTATAAGTAGTTTTTATCCATTATAGGTCTTTGTCTTTGGAATATTTGGGTTACTTGGTCCTTAAGCTTCATATGTGTTCATGTATGTCACCTTTGCCCTAATTCACATGTTTCCTTCATCTTAACACTTCAAAATCCATTTTGTGAGCATGTGTAAACACCCCAAATTTTCCCTCTCTTTTTTCTCACACCTTGGCTTGTGATCCTTCATATTTCATTGCATAAGCATACCATCTCACACTGTATAGTTATTTCACTGCATAAGTTGCATAACTAGGGTTTGTGATCAAATGAATCTTAGAAGTGGTTTGAGCTATCTTAGAGGCCATGAAGCATGCCAAGAGGGTCCATGAGTGTTCTATGATCATATTATACCTCTAAGTTTTCTTTAAAGTCACAAAATCTCAGAGGATTGCATAGCTACCCAGGTAGGCTTAGGGTTTCCTACACAGATGACCAGAAATTAGGGTTTTGGGTTTAAGGGCCTTACACTTAAAATTTTGGCCTTTCTTGATTCTATTGGTCTATATATATTATAAGGAGCATGTGTATCAAATTTTAAGCAAAAATTCATTGTGGAAGTCATCTGATCAAATGGTAACTTGTTGTGCAAGAAAAGCCAGAATCAGGGCATCTGAGGCCTCCATCAAGGGTACCAAAGGGTCATCTTCATCAATTAGAGGTCCTATGATCTTTATTTGATCTTGGGAATGGTTAGAAGTTCACAATATTGGAGAATTTTGATCCATTTACAAAGTTTCCATTTTTGGACATGACTTGTAATGTAAACTTTCCATTTTGGGAAAGATTTTCAACCTCCTCTTTCTTGATCAAAAAGGCTTCAAATGAAATTTTTTCAAACATGAAAGTTGTAGATTGGATCTTCCAATTTTCAAAAAGTACAAAAACTCCTCTTGATTCATCCTAGAACTCAAATTATGATGGATCAAAGTTGGCAAAAATCACATAATTTTCAAGTTCATGCCAAAGAGGGAAATGTGCAATTTTGCTTTCCAAGCCTTCTCATGACCTCTAATGCACTTCTACACATCATAGAAACATAATGCAACTTTTTAGACCAGAATTGTGCAAAGAACCAATGATTTTCATGACTTGCATCTCAAGAGTTCTCAAAGTTGTGAAAATGCAAAATACATACAATCTCATGATCCAAATGTTACAGCTCATCACAAATGATCCAAGGGTGCTCCATGAAGTTAGATGATGAAGAACCACCCTTCAAAACATCTTTGTCCTAGCCCATGCCTCTAGTTCACAAAATCTTGACGTTTTGCATTTCAAGCCATGACAATCCCACAGTGCCACAACAACTCTTCTGACCAATAACATTGTTTATACAAACCCTAAGAAGCATAAAACACATAACATCAATCCTTGAAAGATACCATATCATCAGATTGCAAAAAAGAATCAAAAACTTCATCTCTTCGAATCTCTTCACCAAGCCATAAAACTTCACATTTTCTTTCACCAATCAACTCCACATCATCTAAGGAACAAATACCTCCCATTGCCATGGCCTAAAAATCAACACACAAGAACTCCATTTTCTGCCAAACCAGAACCACACATCATAAAATAGCCCATTTAAACTCCATCAAAGCATTTCCATAGCTTTAGAGGGACCAGAGGAGCCATTTTGCACCAAAGGGAGGCTCAGAAAACTCCTATTCAAAGGTCTTCAATTCAGGTATCCATCAAGAACAAATTTTCCAGAACTTCCTTTTCTTGTTATAAATCGAATCTATATGTTATCTTGATCACCATGATGTATTTAGATTTGAAAATGAGTGAGAAATGACCATTTTATGATGCTCTAAAATTTCGCCCGTGTTTGATGTTTGCTTCGATTGTCATGATTCTTGTGATATAAATGATTTTTTTTGATATATTCGTGTTGTATGATGTTAGAGGATCATTTCTGGGCAAAGTTTATGAGTTTTAGTGAGTTATAGAGGAAGTTAGGGTTTGAGGTTCGCCGGAGAAGGTGACCGGAGCTTCCCTCCGGCCACCTGAAAGTAATTAGGGTTAATCTTGTTTTTGTTTCCAGATGCAACCACAACCTTAGGATCATGTTTAATTAGTGGAACGAACGGCCCAAATTCCTCATTAAACCCTAATATTAATTAATTAAATTAAAACCTAATTAATTTAATCAGAATGAATGTGGACCCTTGGATAACGTGCGTATCATAAGTTTGAACCTTGACCCTTAGATTCCCATACCTTCAGTCAAGCTGACTTGCAATCTCAGTCTTTGATTCAGTTTCCACGCAATCTGAGCCATCCCTTTCAATCACTTTGCATTTTTATTTTATTTATTTCATTTTGGTTTCCTTTATTTATTTAAAATTGCAAAACATTTTCAAAAATTCTGATTTTTTACACTTTCACTCTAATTAATTTTAAAAACCCAAAAACATTTTTATTTTTATTTTTTGCATCAAAAGGTTTATTTTTAAATCATTTAATCGTATTATTTAATTAATTAATTCATTTTATTTAATTAAAAATACTTTTAGGTATTTAAAAATCACCAAAAAAAATCAGAGAGCATCCAATAAACATTTAGAACAATTTACAAACTCATCTTACAAATTTCTTTTAGGGTTTGATCATGTTTTGACAATTAACCATGAATTAGGGTTTCCAAATTTCCTATTTTTCTAACCCTAACTTCAAAAATCCATTTCTGATCAACCAATATGAGTTTTCACATGGTTCTTTTTGCTTCTTTCATACTTTTCATGTAGTATCTAGGGCCTTTAACTCATATTTTTGCACTACATTTTCAATTTGTTTAGCATTTTTCATGAAGAAGTACCCAAAACCCTAGCCTAACTTAGAAAAACCATAACTTGACTTTGGTATAGCTTCTGACCTCCATCTTTGGGGAGTGATCTTATGCGTGTTTGGGGTTCATTTGGTTGCATTTTCAAATTTTTATCATGTGTTATCCATCTGTTGTGGACATGTGCATCCCATACTTTCTTAAAACCCTAATTTGCCATGTTCATTTGCATTCATCTTTGCATACTTTCATCATATGAGCTTGACATGACATCTCATGCATTTGTATGTCATCTTAGATACCTTAGGATATGTATGAACATTGGTTGATCATTGTTGCATCCATTTGGTATGTTTTACATTCATTACTTCTTATGTGTATTCATGTGATTTCAAGCTTCTAACATGCCTTCCTTTGCATCCCATCTCTTGTATGATCATGCATAAACATTGAGCATGTCTTTGCATCATTTCATAACACATTTTCATTGTATTTGCACTACTGGTCTTGATCATTGCATCTTCATTTGTCTTATTTCCTTTTGTTTCATATCTTATGCATTCATACTAACTTTTCAGGGGCTTCAGGTAAGTTGTTTAGGATGTGGATTTCCTTCCACGTCCAACTTCTTCTTATCTCTCCATTTGCATCTTTATTTGTCTTTGAAGTTTGTTTGACTCACTTATGCTCTCTCTTTCTCCCTTTCTTTCTCTTAGGTTACTTAACTTCTTTAGGAAGTAAGTAACCTATTCTCCTTTCTCTTCTCTTTTCATATGCTTCTTCTTCCTTGGTGGCCATCTGAAGACTTTTTGAAGATCTTTTTCTAAGCCTCACAAACCATAGGAATATCCAAGCATGATAACTTTAGGGTTGTACATAGTCTCCCCTAGTTTTTACCTTTGAGTCTTCTTGAGTCTCTGTTTCTTATCTCATAATCAAGGCTAAACAGTTAAAGTTTTATGACTCTGAATTAAGGTTATGCTTGTATCCTTATCTTAGGATGGAGTGTATAACTTTAATACTTAGTGTTAAACCTTTAAGTTGTTTACACCTCCTAATCAAAACACCTAATAATCATTAAGACTTAAGCTTGTAACTTGGGCCTTATATTAGGGTTACATCTCTGCCTGTTGGTTCAGAGGGACTAACCCTAGTGTTCAATGGACAAGTCCCCCTCCGGTTTAGTCTTACAAACATAAAATCCATTTCTTAATCCCACCTTTAATTAAAATCCACTTTAATAAAGGCTTGTCATATAATGATTTTAATCCCTAACCATGGATAAAGTTGAGGAGTCTTCCTCATGTTAAGTGTTCTCATCTATTATCCTTCTCTTAGGATGGTGTAATGAGTTCACTAATCCCTGATTAGAGATTAAACTCATTACTTAACACACACAAATATCCAAAAAACACTTAATAATCACAAGTAGGTTAATGATCTTAATCCTGCATCATTAGGGTAATGAAGTTGAGATTTTCATCTCATACTTAAGTAGACTCATTATCCCTAATCAGGGGTGATATAATGAGTTTACGACCCTTGATTAAGGTTTAAGCTCATTATCTTATGCAAAACACCAAAAACAATAAAAAATTGAAAACACAAAAACAAACAATAAACGTCTCCTCCGGGATTGTTTTCTCATTACATTCACTCTAAAAACGAGAACTCACTTCTCCCGTCTAATGCAACACAGTTAGCACTCGAGCCAGACGAGTCATACACTTGATCATAGACAAGCAAGCAGTTCACAACAAAAACACTAAGTCTCTTTGAGTCGAACTACGGTGTTCTGACTTCCTCATTGCACAAGAGGATACGTAGGCATAACATAACAGTTATCGAACAAAAGTCCCCAGATCTCCCCTTTCTCCTTTTTCTAGCTTTATTTTCTTAGCTTCAGTTTGAGCTCCTGTTCTTTTTTGCACCATCACCCTGTACATCCATCTATTTTATACACTATTTGCACATATACTTCCCCCTTTTAAAACATAGTCAGGTAAGCGTGGATCCCGTCGATTACGACGGATGATCTGGGTGCTAATACCTTCCCAGGTCGTAACCTACCCCCTTACTCAGTCTCTTTGGTTCGCAACCATCTTATCCATATCTTTTTAGGTTTATGCAGCATTACCTTTCCTTCGGGATAAAAATGCCTAGCTGGCGACTCTATTCAACCTCAAACTTCAACATCACCGACACTAGTTCGCGTTTGCACCGGGATGAAAATCCGGTGAGCGACAACTTGGCGACTCTGCCTGGGAATTTTGCATCCAGGGCTCCTGGTTCTCTTGTGGGTTTCTCCTAGCGCTTTTTTGTTTGTGTTTATTGGGGTTGTTATGTGCTATTTATGGTTATGTTTTTTCTTTATTTATTGCTTCCTGTACAACTTTATTTATTGCATTTACTTTATCGCTTTCATTTATTGCTTCCTGCATTTCATTTATTATTATCATATCATTGTGCTGGATTTCTAGTTTGCTTTGGTGGGAGGGGTATTCCAGTGAGAAAGGTCCAACATAAAGGCCTGAGTGACCAATAGGATTAGAGTGGTTTTGTATTATTTCCCATTCCATTTCGATCTGGTGCGGGAATATGAAAACACGGTTCAGACATGGGTTTCCTTTTGAGAACTCTGTGCTACGAATTTCCTATAGTGCTAGGGCTATCTGGGAAGCCTACTAAGTCTGGATGACCTTTTTAGATGACCTTCAGCATCTGAGGTGAATTAGAGGAGGATCCTTTATGATTAAGGTAAACATTGTACCTCTGGGTTAGAAGTGTTTACACTTCTCATAATAGATCCGAACCTGAGGATCCTTGTTCTAGAATAATACCTGTGAGTGATTTGGGTTGTTTACAGGTTTGCAGAAACCCTTGACCTCAACATACCTTGCTACTGGAATTTGTTCTTAAGGTTGTACTATTTTGGACTAGTTCTTTGAGACCCTGGATTATTGACTCTTTATTTGAGTCTCTCACCTGGTTAATGGTTCTCAGACCTCCATCCGAAACTCTGAACACTCAAGGATCCCGTCAAAAGGCAACTGATAATCCATCACATGATCACAAACCCTTGCATATCATAAGCGTACATCATATTGCATCATTTAACATTTGTCTATTTGTTTTACAGGGTATACATCTTCCCTTGGTTTGCTTTTGACTCTTCTTCTGCTCAGCTTATCTGCTTCAACACTTCTTTAGCTATCTTCTTCAGCTATCTTCTTCAGTTATCCTCTTCAGTTATCTCCTTCAGCACGCATCTTCAACATGGATTCAACCAGGAAAAGAAATATCACCTACCACTTCTTTGAGTATCCTCTAGCAGGCATCGGGCAAATACATGCCCCTATCACCACTGATCATGTTCCCTTATTCAGAGAGAATTATGGTGGAATCCTGGACATGATCATAGACTTGGACATATTACAGAGGAACATGATTCACACCTGTCTTCAGTTTTATGACCCTCCTCTATGCTGCTTCACTTTCCCAGATTTTCAGATAGGTCCTTTGCTGGAAGAATACTCTATGCTATTGAGTGTCCTCATCAGAAGAGGAATTCCTTTCAATCCTGAAATGACTCCTCCAAAGAATGAAGACATAGCCAAAGCATTACATCTGGAAGCAACTATCATTGATGAACACATGACTTCCAAAGCTGGAATCCCAGGCCTTCATTTGGAATTCTTGATTACTCAGGCTATAATGCATGCTGCAAAAGGGAATTGGGAAACTGTCTGTGCTCTCCTAGCCCTCAGCATCCATGGTACTATTTTGTTTGCAGACGAGCCTAGGTTTGTAAGAAAAAATTCCGTCCACATCTTTATGCTCAAGAACCCTATTCCCACCTTACTAGGAGATCTCTACTACTCAGTTCATCAGAGGAATGAGAAACATAGAGGAAGACTGGTAAGGTTTTGTGCACCTCTTTTCTACAGTTGGTTGATGAAGCACATGCCGAATATGGAAGGTTTCCTAGACCCACATCAGTCAAGGAATTGGGCTAAGAGGATGATTTCCCTTACTTCAGAAGATATCAGATGGTGTATTCAGAAACCAAGGACCGAGACATAATAACAAGCTGTGGGCAATACCCAAATGTGCCACTTATTGGAGTAAAGGGCTGCATCAATTACAATCCTTTACTTTTCAAAAGACAGTTAGGGTATGCCTTGATACATCCACCTAGGGAGAAGGACTTAGCAGAGTCTCTTTATTGTGCTATTCAGAACAATCATGTTGTCTGACAAGCAGCTTGGGCTTGGGACAATATACAGACTAAAAGAACCGCCATTATGGGAAAGTGTAATAACATAGCCTCTGCTCAGTACACTGAATGGCCACGCATCAGAGGACAAATTACTCGTATGCCATTCACCCTGGAAGATGTACCAGGGCCATCAGCAGTTGAACCCATAGCTACAGTAAGCCTGGAAGAGTTTGAAAAGCTGAAGGAAAGAAATACCCAGCTGGCTGAAGCTTTGAAGAAAACCCTTTGGGAAAGGAACGATGGTCGTCTAGACATTGAGAGGTTAGAAAAACTACGCATCGAGCATGTAACCAAGATTGAGAAGACTGAAGACTTCATCAGGAAAGCCCGAGCAGGAGAACTTGTGTTGAAGAATGCATGTAAGGAAGCAAAGATTCAAAAAGCAAGAGCCGAGCATTATCTGGAGGAGATTCAGGATAGATGGGTCAGGGTAACTGAGGCTCATCTGAAGGAAGACCAGAAGATGCAAGCCAAGATAGAGCAGTTAGAGTCTAATGAGAAAAGAAGCGAAGAAACACTGCTAGTAGCTCAGAAGGAGATTTCAAAGTTGAAACTCCGGGCGGGGTTAAAGAGATCCAAAGAACAAGACAAGTATCAGAAGATGACAAATGCCATTGCAACCAGAAACCTTCTCATCAGAACCATTACATAGCACCTAGTTGGACCGGTAACTGATGCTCTCCTGAAGGAAGTCAGGGAGGATGATTTTGGACTGGATGTCTGATTTTCTTTACTTATATCTATTTGATTGTACTTTAGCTCACTATGGTGATTTTGTTTGTTGTATTCTTGAATTTGACTATATTTTGATTCACCATGGGAGTTTGTTTGGTTATAATTCATGAACTATTTATATTTTGGCATTGCCACTTGTATTTTTATGGTTATGTATTGGATTTTCTTATGGACTTCGTTTGCTTCAACATCTTCATCTCCCAGAGGTCTGGAAGGTCAAAACCAAGAACCAAAACGGATACTCTTTGAAGACAAATAGACATATTGCATTGCATGCTAACCTCATACCTTTTGTTTTTGCAGGTGATTTTGTTGTTGTCTTCTCACTTTGTTGTTTGTTTCAGGAAATATTGCTCGCAGAAGAGTCTTTTCCATCAACCGAGTCCACAGATATTCAAATCGACACAACCTTCCGAGTCTACAAATGGATCAGCTACAGCAGGAACTGACATATGTGAGGACTCAAATGACAGATGTGAGGACAAAAGTGAGGACCCAAATGAATCAATTCATGGCTGTAATGAATTGACTGGCCTAGACCCAAGAAAGATTGAGGGAGTTGGTCGAGCGGCAAACCCCGAAAGATAACCACACAGGCACTGGAGGTAAAAGTAACAATGAGCGCGAGCAGCCGCGAACGACTCCAGTAGTGTTCAAACCCGACAACAATCCTGAAGCTAATATCCTTGGGCATGTCCAAAGAAACATTGGAGATTGTATTCTACAGGAACATCCTCAAGATGAGCAGTTTACAGTGTTAGGTGCTGGGGAAGATGAAGCTTATGACCGTCGGCTGGAAGAGATATCAGAAATGTTAAGATCCTTGGAATCCCAGAACTCCTTGGGATTTGATGTGATGGATATGGGCCTAGTTGAGGGCGTAAGAATTCCCCACAAATTCAAGCCCCCATGTTTTGAGAAGTACAATGGAACTTCCTGCCCTCGCACTCATTTACAGTCTTTTCTGGGAAGGCTGAAGGCATACACCATGGATGAGAAGCTGTGGATGTTTTACTTTGAAGATAGCTTGACTGGGGCATCCAGAGAATGGTACTCACACTTGTCAAGGGCCACTGTTAGAAATTGGAAAGACTTAACTGAGGCCTTTGTACGCCAATATCAGTACAACTTGGATATGGCACCTAATAGGACCCTCTTGATGGGTATGTCTCAGTCCTCGAGAGAACGTTTCCTCGAATACGCTCAAAGGTGGAGATAACTCGCTGCTGCTATCCAGCCACCTATGTCTGAAAGGGAAATGGCTGATATGTTTATGAATACCTTGCAAGGGACCTACATTGATAGACTTTCTGCCTTCTCTTCTACCAGTTTTGCTGATGTGGTTATAGCAGGCGAGAGAATCGAAAGCCTATTGAAGATGGGTAAGATTTCTGACAATGGTGCTAGCTCCAGCAATTCAAAGAAACCCTTCTCGGGACCTAGAAGGACATGGGAGACTAATGTAGTGCATGTTAGTAAAGGTAGACCCCAGTACTTGCAAAGATCAGTGGCTGCAGTCACCATCCCTACTCCAGCACCTCAGTAACAACAGTATCCTCAACAACAACAAAGATCTTATAATAACAACAACCAACAACAACGTCCTTTCCAACAAAGGCCTTCTCATATTAATAAGGTGATCGATCCCATCCCGATGCCCTATGCAGTCTTACTCCCACAACTATTGAAGCTTAACCTGACTGGACTGAGGAATTTGGCTCCACCAGATCCTCTGAATCTTCCAAGGAATTATGATGTCAACGCCATATGTGTTTTTCACTCCAATGCGCCTGGTCATTCAACAGAGAAATGTAGGGCCCTGCACATGAAAGTCCAAGATTTGATTGACTCCAAAGCTTTGAATTTTGCACCTCCACCAAATGTCACAAGGAATCCAATACCAAATCATGGTGAGCCAAAGATCAATGCCATTGAGGAGGACCAACCAACAATTTTAATTGATGACATTGCAAGTATTCAAACACCACTGATGGAAGTAAAAGCTCAGCTATTAAAGTTCCAAGTGTTTCCAGGTTGTGAGGCCCATTGTGAAGCTTGAAAAGTTTCTATCAATGGTTGTGCAAATCTGAAGAATGGTATTAGCAGTCTTATCAGAGAAGGCATCCTGCAAATCACATCAACAGTTCCATCTTCCACGAAGGCAAAAAAAATATCTCCTACAGCACCAACAAACATTATCTCAACAGAATATTCTACAACACTAGAAGAAGTCATTCCAACAGAATCGACTACAACAACAACCAACACCAGTGACGACATCTCAACGGTTACCATCTAGTATGATCCAACAACCATCCATGTTCCGGATTCTCTCAACAACAACTTTCAGCAACACCCTAATCAACATCAACAACTTCCTGCACCTGCACTATCTTCAATCAGACCTCCTGTCACCATCCACTATGATCCACAGACTATCACAACTCCTTCTTCCGTTGCAATTAGTCCGGTAACCATCACGGTGCCTGGGCCAATTTCCTATGACAACAACAGTGTCGTGCCTTGGCACTACAGCTCAGATCTTTACCGCCACTGAAGGAAAGTTACCCTTGACTCTTGAACTTCTACAACACAAATTGACAATGTTGGGGGAGGCGGAGGCTTCACTCAGAACGCACGTCTCTTCGCTTCACAGTTTCCAAGAATTAATGCTGAAGTAGAAACTGCTGCCAAAACAAAAGGAAAAAGTGTGGCGCCAGAAGAACCAACTGCAAAAGAAACTCAGAAGACACCCTTTGATCAAGATGTAGACGAGTTTATGAGGATTATAAAAAGAAGTGATTACAAAGTTGTGGATCAGCTCCACCAAACACCCTCCAAGATCTCCATATTATCACTGCTTATGTATTCCGAGGCTCACCGGAATGCACTACTCAAAGTCCTGCACATAGCTTATGTGCCTGAAGAGATCACTGTCAATCAGTTGGAATCGGTGGTGTAAAATGTCAATACTAGTCATGGACTAGGTTTCACCAATGCTGACTTGACTACGGAGGGGCGTAACCACAACAAGGCTTTACATATCACTTTTGAATGTAAAGGTGTTGTATTTTCTCATGTCCTTGTTGATACAGGATCATCACTCAATGTGTTGCCAAAGAAAGCTTTAGTCAAGCTGGAGTATAATGGTCTTGCACTCCGTCCGAGCAACCTAGTTGTCAGAGCTTTTGATGGTTCTAAAAGACCGGTTCTCGGAGAGGTGGAGTTACCCGTGATAATTGGCCCACAAGTTTTCAAAACTACCTTCTACGTGATGGACATACAGCCTTCCTACAGTTGTTTGTTAGGTCGACCTTGGATCCACGCCGCCGACACGGTAACGTATACCCTTCACCAGAAGTTAAAATATGAGTGGGAAGGCCAAATTATCACCATCTGTGGAGAAGAAGACATCTTTTTCAGTCACCTGGCTACATACAAGTACAGAGAAATGGATGGGGAGATTTATGAAACCATGGGTTAGGGTTTTGAAGCCTTGAACGTCAACGAAGCTACAACTGAGGTGTTTGCTGCATCCCAAGAGGAAAGGATGGGCACCTTGCTTCCTACAAACAAGCTCGGAAGGTTGTGGAAGAAGGGAATGCCCAAGGCTGGGGCAAGCTGCTGAAGGTTCAGATGAAAGAAGACAAATTCGGTGTGGGTTACAGACCATCCCGACAAATTCCAGAGGAGACTGCTGAAGCTCCCAAGTTCATAAGTGGGGGAATGCTGACCCCGGATGCTGTCAACACTTTGGAAGACGAGGTTGAGAGCGACTACAACCTGGAAAACTGGATCCGTCCAAGAATCCAGGGCCAACAAGTCCTCAACTGGTCTTCCCATGAAATTATAAGGGTTACTGCTGCAGAGTAATTATTATTTCCTGTTTTAAGCATGCATCAAAGTCCTGCATCTTGCCCAAGATGTCGGGACTCATTTTGTAATAGGGCCATATGTATTTGTGAAAATTGAATCTTAATGAACAATGGACATCTTTTTGCAAATAATCTTTTTCGCTCACTGTCTTTTCATTTATGTTATTTTTGCACAAAACAATAAATGGCAATGTTTTTCTCAATAATAACTTCATTCACTTTTTCTAAATAAGATAAAACCAATCACTAAAATGAACCAAATCTCAACCCTTACAGAGATAGCCCTCCAGATTTAACCGACAACGACACTGCTATGACCTTGTGTGACTTCGACAATCCGATTAACCAAGCAGATGAAGAGGTTGAAGAAGACTACGATTTACCTGAAGAGTTGGCCAGGTTATTGAGACAAGAGGAAAAGGTGATTACTCCTCATCAGGAGGAGGTTGGGACTATCAATCTTGGTACCGAGGAAGATGTGAAAGAGGTGAAGATTGGAGCCAGTATGCAAGCTCCAGTAAAAGAACATCTTATCAGTATGCTGCGAGAATATGTCGATGTGTTCGCTTGGACCTATCAATATATGCCGGGTTTGGATACAAATATTGTCATGCACAAGCTGCCATTAAAAGAGGATTGTCTGCCAGTTAAACAGAAGTTGCGCCGTACTCGCCCAGACATGGCCATGAAAATCAAAGAGGAAGTACAAAAGCAGTGGGATGTCGGTTTTCTTACTGTAACTAGTTACCCGCCTTGGGTTGCTAATGTAACACCCACTTTTCCCACAAAATATTTATATAAATCTTTAATAAAATCAGAGTTACTTGTCCAAAGTGAAATGTTACATCATCATCATTCATCAAAATTGTTAATAAAAGAAAACAGCGGAATTCAAATTTTTAATGTCAATAGCTCAAAGGCTTAACAAGTCATACATAATAAAGTTCTTCAATTCAAGTTTAATTATAAAAATAAGTTTTTATAAACATTATAAGTAAATATGGAAAAGATCCCCGTTCCCGTTACATATCAGAGCTCCTAGGACACGGACATCACACCAACGTACTTCTCAAGTACCTGAATTGTCTGCACTTCCGAAGAAGCACAGACACAACAAGACAAACAGAGGGGTGAGAAATAGATTCATAATATAACGGTGCATACGACATATATGAAGAAGTAATTCACCCCTAATCACACAAAATTATCAATCATATTATTCAATCAGTCATAATATTCAATCAATCATGATGCAATGTGACTCAAATGCACAATGCAAATGCGGTACCGACTCACAATAACGGTTCATCAATAGAACCCCGAATGCATCGTTAACGTCTCCAACAAGACACGATCATCCCTGCAACCATGATTCTCAATGAATCCCGAATAATCACATCCACGACATGATTATTCCATCAAATGTATGCGCATGCAGACACAACAACGCATACCATATCACAATACACATGAACACATCATGCTTTACGATCATCATGATCTCATCAACCAACCATCAGTGCATCTTATTCACACACAAAGCATACACATATCTCATGTTGTTCATAATTATAACAATCTACACATTCATATAATTCAATTAAGCACTTAGGATTTCTTATGCGACTAATCATCAAGTCCTATATTCATTA
This sequence comes from Lathyrus aphaca, assembly GCA_963966055.1. Classification (NCBI taxonomy): domain Eukaryota; kingdom Viridiplantae; phylum Streptophyta; class Magnoliopsida; order Fabales; family Fabaceae; genus Lathyrus; species Lathyrus aphaca. The sequence continues at coordinate 509,761,833 of OZ014524.1, read as the reverse complement.
TTAGAACATCCTCAAAGTCTTATTTCACTAATATAATCCTACATTAGAAGAATGAATCAAATCCACCTTAAAACGGACGAAAAATTACATTTACAGGGGCCTGACACGGCCTCCCGTGTCCCCTGACACGGCCCGTGTCAGGTGGCCTGGGGACACGTCCCCTCCAAACACCAAATCCCATTTTCCAGGAGGCTGACATGGCCGCCCGTGTTGCCTGACACGGCCCGTGTCAGGCCTCCTGAAGCCAACTTCCCAAAATTCCACATTTTAGTATAATGTCCGTAGCCTGACACGGCCGCCCGTGTCATGGGACACGACCCGTGTCAGGGCACCTGTACCCCAAAAATCCAATTTTTCCAAAAGTCTCAATTTCTTCCCTCTTCCTCACATACACGAACCCCAATCATTCTAAGTCGAATTTAACACTCAAAACCAACCAATTCACATGTTTATTATCCATTTATACTTATAACCTCAACTAGTTTTATTAATAGACTTTCCTAGATCAAATTAGGGAATTTATGAGGTTTAATCCTCTTCTTTGTTCATCATAACCCCCACAACCTTCATATGCCAATTCTCCCAATACCAAACATACAACACCAAATATATTTTCAAAACACATCATATAATCATATTCATCAACAATTTCATAATATTGCATCGATTCAATCATTATCATCAGAATCTCTTAAAAATACCTAAGGGAGGAAGGAACTCCCAATTACCCTTCTATGTCCTATCACCAATGATAAACCCTTTTCTCCCCCTTACCTTAAAATCGAAGCTTTCCTTCACAACTTTTGGTCTTGGTGATCTACGATCCTTGACCTTGCCTTTCTTCTCCTCTTTCTCCAAACCTCTCTGTTCTTCGTCAAAATACGATGAATGAGGGTTGTTTCCAAATTCCTCTTTTTATGAAACAACAATTCCACCTTTGCCCCTTAAACCTCTAACTAACCCTTTTATTTTATTTTATTTAAATAATAACAACATTATAATAATACACCTTATATTATTATTATTATTCTCATAAAATACTTTCTTCACCAATTAATTCAATTATTCCCTTAAAATATTAATATTTATTTCACAAAAATAAATATAAAAATTAAGGCGTTACAACTAACATTGTACCCGTACCTAAGAAGGATGTCAAGGTGCGTATGTGTGTTGATTACCGGGATCTGAACAGAGAAAGCCCAAAAGATGACTTCCCATTACCTCACATTGATGTATTGGTGGATAACACAACTCAATTCTCAATATTTTCTTTTATGGACAGATTTTATGAATACAACCAGATCAAGATGTCTCCTGAAGACATGGATAAGACAACCTTCATCACACCATGGGGCATGTTCTGATACAAAGTAATGCCGTTTGGTCTGAAGAACGTAGGTGCAACATATCAATGGGCTATGGTAACATTATTCCACGATATGATCCATAAAGAAATTGAGTGCTACGTGGATGACATGATTGCCAAGTCCCTCACAGAAGAAGACCATTTGGTAAACCTGTTGAAATTTTTCAAGCGTCTGAGGAAGTATCAGTTAAGGTTGAACCCCAACAAATGCACGTTCGGGGTACGTTCTGGTAAGCTGCTGGGTTTTATTGTAAGCGGAAAAGGAATTGAGGTTGATCCCGACAAAGTCAAAGCAATTCAGGAAATGCCTGCACCTAAGACTGAAAAAGAATTTCGAGGGTTCTTAGGTAGATTGAACTACATTTCAAGGTTCATATCTCATCTCACTGCAACCTACGAGCCCTTGTTCAAACTCCTAAGAAAGGAACAAACAGTCAGGTGGAACGATGATTGTCAAAGAGCTTTTGAGAAGATCAAAGATTATTTGCAAGAACCTCCAATTCTCATGCCTCTAGTTGAAGGAAGACTTCTAATAATGTACCTGACAGTATTAGATGAATCAATGGGGTGTGTGTTGGGCAGCATGACGAGTCTGGTCGAAAAGAGTATGCAATATACTACCTAAGCAAAAAGTTTACCGACTGTGAACAACGTTATTCACTGCTCGCGAAAACTTGTTGTGCTTTAGCGTGGGCTGCTCGCCGACTAAGACAGTATATGTTGACTCATACTACCTTGTTGATCTCAAAGATGGACCCCATCAAGTACATATTTGAGAAGCCAACACTTACCGGAAGGGTTGCAAGGTGGCAAATGATTCTAACAGAATATGATATTCAATACACCTCTCAGAAAGCCATCAAGGGCAGTGTATTGTCTGACTATCTGGCTAAGCAACCCATTGATGACTACCAGCCTATGAGATTTGATTTCCCTGATGAAGACATCATGTTCTTAAAGTCAAAAGATTGTGAAGAGCCTATTCACACTGAAGGGCCTGATCCAGAAGACTATGATGTTCGATGGGGCAGTTAATTGTAACGGTCGTGGAGTTGGTGCAGTGCTTATTACACCCAAAGGAATCCATCTGCCTTTCTCAGCAAGGCTCACCTTTGCCTACACTAACAAGGAAGCAGAATACGAAGCTTGTATCATGGGTCTTGAAGAAGCCATTGACCTTAGGATCAAAACCTTGAATGTATTTGGAGATTCAGCTTTGGTGATCAACCAAACTAATGGCAAGTGGTATACTCATCAAGAACATCTGGTTCCCTATCGTGACTATACGAGGAGATTGTTGACTTTCTTCACAACAGTCAAGCTTGAATACACCCCTCTAGATGAGAATCAGTTTGCAGACGCCTTGGCCACTATTTCATCTATGATCAATGTACAGACTGCTAACAATGTACCTCGGATTTTAGTATCCAGACTAGACTGACCGGCGTGTGTATTCTCTGTGGACACTGTCATTGACAACAAACCTTGGTTCCACAACATCAAATGCTTCTTGGAGACTCACACATACCCACCTGGGGCATCGTCTAATGATAAGAAGACATTGATAAGGCTAGCCAGCAGTTTCTTCCTTAATACTGATGGCTCCTTATACAAGCGGAACTTCGACATGGTCTTGCTCAGATGTGTTGACAAGAAGGAAGCAGACCTATTAATGCACAAAGTACATGAAGGTTCTTTCAGTACCCATGCCGGAGGACATGCAATGGAAAATAAATTGTTAAGATCAGGTTACTACTGGATCACAATGGATGCAGACTATATCACCTATGCCAGAAAGTTCTATAAATGCCAGATCTATGCAGACAATTCGCATGTGCCTCCCAATCCTTTGAATATATTGTCTTCACCTTGTCCCTTCTCCATGTGGGGCATTGATATGATTGGAAAGATCGAACCAACTACTTCAAATGGTCACAGATTCATCCTGGTAGCCATAGATTACTTCACCAAATGGGTTGAAGCAGCTTCGTATGCAAATGTCACCAAGCAAGTGGTAGCCCGATTTCTGAAAAGGGATATCATTTGTTGATATGGAGTTCCCGAGCGAATCATTACTGATAATGGTTCAAACCTTAACAACAAAATGATGACAAAGCTATGTCGGGACTTCAATATCCAACATCACAACTCTTCTCCTTACAGGCCAAAGATGAATGGTGTTGTTGAGGCAGCTAACAAGAACATTAAGAAGATTGTGCAGAAGATGGTAGTCACATACAGATACTGGCACGAAATGTTACCATTCGCCTTGCATGGGTACCGAACTTCCATCAGAACATCTATCGGGGCAACACCTTATCAGCTTGTGTATGGTATGGAAGAAGTCCTACCTGTTGAAGTTGAATTACCCTCCTTGCGGTAATGATGAATGTAAAACTAGACGAAGCAGATTGGGTCCAATCTCGTTATAACCAACTGAGTCTGATTGAAGAAAAAAGATTAGCAGTTATCTGTCATGGTCAGTTATATCAGAAACGGATGAAGAAAGCCTTCGATCAAAAAGTCAGACCTCGGGAATATCAAGTGGGAGAGCTTGTACTGAAAAGGATTCTTCCTCCTCATACAGACCACAGGGGCAAGTGGACACCAAACTATGAAGGTCCCTATGTGAAAACTAAAGTCTTCTCGGGCGGAGCACTAATGTTCGCAACCATGGATGGTGAAGACTCCCCGTCTACTGTGAATTCAGATGCAGTTAAAAAAAATTTCGCATAAATGACCCGGTGGACATAAAAACAGAATGTAAGTCCAAGCAAAAATAGGGCATCCCGGCGAGTCAAAAACAGAATAAAAGACTCGGGCAAAAATAAGGGAAAAATTGAAAAAAAATGTACACCCGCTGAGTTGAAAAGCCACATCGGACAGCTCAGGCAAAAAAGAGTATCCCGGTGGATTGAAAACCCGAAAGGGAGATCCACGCAAAATCAGGGAATAAGCGAACAACTGCATTATGAATTCGTCTGTATCACTCACATAACATGGCAAGCTTCGAAAGGACAAAGCGTCGGTCAGAATCAACTTTCTTCAGAAAGCAAGATAAAAAGAGCGTTCAGGTCATACAAGTCATGACAAAGGAAGCTCATTGGAGCGTCAACTTCAACATTGCCGAATATGACTTTTATTTTCTCAATTTTGCAGCAACCTCCTCATTTTAGGGATTAACTTCCTCACTGTACTTGCCTATTCAGGGCACACAAATCAATAAAGTCAAATATTCATTCACACTTTGTTTTGTACCTTTTTGTTTTGTTTGCAAAATGTCCAAAGTTCGTAATACAACATTTGCATGAAAACATATAAGCCATTTTCAATAAATTCTTGCAGGAAATATGTGCTCTTAAGAGAACCTAACTCCTATGATGGAATCCGATTGAGCATACCTCAAGGCACTTGTGTGTTTCCTTTGTTTTACAGGTTGCAGGTACTCAAGGCGGACAACCTTTCACAGCATGGGGCATATCAGACACTATAACCCCAGCCAAGCCGGCAGTCACATCATCAGAAGGACTACTTGACGAAAGTATTCCCCCACAGAGCTTTTTATTCCCTCAGAGTATCCCCCACAAAGCTGATCCTCCGACATATTACTTCCCAGAAGTTCTCTCCTCCCCAAGCAGGATCTCCAAAGCAATGCCTAAATCACTTTTCCCTAGCAAGTTGTCAGATCTTCTCATCCCCAGCATTGGATCCCCACAGAGTTCTCCAGAAAGATCGTGCAGTGATCCTTTCTCCCCACAGATCACCCAATGATCCGTTCTCCCAGCAGATTTCAGATCTCGGATATCGTTTCTCTCATTTGCATAATCATAGCATTCACATCATTCCTCCCCAAACAGAGCGTAGCATTCCGTCTAATACGGAGCATTACGGCAAAAATCAAACATTTGCATGATCATAAGCTAGGTTCGAGCCAGTCACCTGCAAATACCAAAATCACTCCTCCAACAATACACAAAAACTTATCCCATGCAGATAAAAGCCAAAATATCCTTTTGCACTCTCAATACAAATACTTGTACATACTTATACACAATCCTTCTGATACTCGTCCGTATCCTACTTATACATAATTCTTTGATAGTCGTCCATATCTTACGCATCTCCCCAGCAGATCAACACTCGTCCGTGTTCCTTGTTCAAGTAGTTGATACTCATCTGTATCATCACTCCTTAAACACACATCGTTGTTTGTTTATATCGATACGCGTCTGTGTCGTGGTCCTAAGGATACTCGTCCGTATCTTTAATCTATGCACACTGTCGAAACACTTATACCATTTTATTTTTAGGGCTTAAACACTTGTCCGTGTTTATATACCCCCAGAAGTCGCCAACAAAACAACTTTATATCCGACATTCGTCCAATGTCGCGATAATCCTTAGCAGTCGTACCCTGCTAGGTGATCGTCCTTCACCTCTTGATGACCGTCCCTCATCATTTATTTTGATGACCGTACCTCATCATTCATCTGATGGCCATCCCCATCGTCGATCTTTTTATCCGGCATTCGTCCTATGTCGAGATAATCCCCAACAGAGTAGTCGTCCCCTGCTAGGTGATCTTCCTTCACCTCTTGATGACTGTCCCTCATCATTTATTTTGATGACTGTCCCTCATCATGTTATCCGATGGTCGTCCCCATCGTTGATCTTTCTATCCAACATCCGTCCTATGTCATGATCTTTTCAGCAGCCGTCCCCCGCTGGATGATCGTCCTTCACCTTTTTGATGACCATCCCTCATCATTGTTTCATTTATCCTTTACCGGTGGTCGTCCCCATCATGGTTTTCTTCTTTATCTTGATGATCGTCCTTCATCACTTTACCCGATGGTCGTCCCCGTCGCGGATTCTTTATTCCCTAGCATGATGGTCGTCCCAGTCAATGCGTTTCTCACTGTTTTTTATCCCCAGCAGTTTTCCTCTGCTTGATGGTCGTCCTCCGCCGCTATCATTTGATATTCAGTCTATACTGTGTATTACAATTTATATCCCTTTTCTTCTTATAATAAAGAGTGCAAATTTTGGACTGTCTTGGTATTCAACCACAAGTTATCTTGTTTGTCTGTTAAGCCAGGCGCTTACATCCTACACAAGTAACTCATGCTTGAATAGGGGAAGCTGTAAACACCCCAAATTTTCCCTCTCTTTTTTCTCACATCTTGGCTTGTGATCCTTCATATTGCATTGCATAAGCATACCATCTCACACTGCATAGTTATTTCACTGCATAAGTTGCATAGTTAGGGTTTGTGATCAAATGAATCTTAGAAGTGGTTTGAGCTATCTTAGAGGCCATGAAGCATGCCAATAGGGTCCATTAGTGTTCTATGATCATATTATACCTCCAAGTTTTCTTTAAAGTCACAAAATCGCAGAGGATTGCACAGCTACCCAGGCAGGCTTAGGGTTTCCTACACAAATGACCAGAAATTAGGGTTTTGGGTTTAAGGCCCTTACACTTAAATTTTTTGGCCATTCTTGATTCTATTGGTCTATATATGTTATAAGGAGCATGTGTATCAAATTTTAAGCAAAAATTCATTGTGGAAGTCATATGGTCAAATGGTAACTTGTTGTGCAAGAAAAGTTAGAATCAGGGCATCTGATGCCTCCATCAAGGGTACCAAAGGGTCATCTTCATCAATTAGAGGTCCTATGATCTTTATTTGATCTTGGGAATGGTTAGTATTTCACAAGATTGGAGAATTTTGAGCCATTTGCAAAGTTGCCATTTTTGGACATGACTTGTAATGTAAACTTTCCATTTTGGGAAAGATTTTCAACCTCCTCTTTCTTGATCAAAAAGGCTTCAAATGAAATTTTTTTAAACATGAAAGTTGTAGATTGGATCTTCCAATTTTCAAAAAGTACAAGAACTCATCTTGATTCATCCTAGAACTCAAGTTATGATGGATCAAAGTTGGCAAAAATCACATAATTTTCAAGTTCATGCCAAAGAGGGAAATGTGCAATTTTGCTTTCCAAGCCTTCTCATGACCTCTAATGCACTTCTACACATCATAGAAACATAATGCAACTTGTTTAGACCAGAATTGTGCCAAGAACCAAGGATTTTCATGACTTGCATCTCAAGAGTTCTCAAAGTTGTGAAAATGCAAAACACATACAATCTCATGATCCAAATGTTACAGCTCATCACAAATGATCCAAGGGTGCTCCATGAAGTTAGCTGATGCAGAACCACCCTTCAAAACATCTCTGTCCTAGCCCATGCCTCTAGTTCACAAAATCTTGACTTTTTGCATTTCAAGCCATGCCAATCCCACAATGCCACAACAACTCTTCTAACCAATAGCATTGTTTATACAAACCCTAAGAAGCATAAAACACATAACCTCAAGCCTTGAAAGATACCATATCATCAGATTGCAAAAAAGCCTCAAAAACTTCATCTCTTCGAATCTCTTCACCAAGCCATAAAACTTCACATTTTCTTTCACCAATCAACTCCACATCAACTAAGGAACAAATACCACCCATTGCCATGGCCTAAAATTGAACATACAAGAACTCCATTTTCTGCCAAACCAGAACCACACATCATAAAATAGCCCATTTAAACTCCATCAAAGCATTTCAAAAGCTTCAGGGGGACCAGAGGAGCCATTTTGCACGAAAGGGAGGCTCAGAAAGCTCATATTCAAAGGTCTTCAGTTCAGGTATCCATCAAGAACAAATTTTCCGAACTTCCTTTTTTGTTATAAATCGAATCAATATGTTATCCTGATCACAATGATGTATTCAGATTTGAAAATGAGTGAGAAATGGCCATTTTATGATGCTCTGAAATTTTTCCCGTGTTTGATGTTTGCTTCGATTCTCATGGTTCTTGTGATATAAATGATTTTTGTTGATTGATTTGTGTTGTATGATGTTAGAGGATCATTTTTGGGCAAGATTTATGAGTTTTAGTGAGCTATAGAGGAAGTTAGGGTTTGGGGTTCGCCAGAGAAGGTGATCGGAGCTTCCCTCCGACCACCTGAAAATAATTAGGGTTAATCTTGTTTTTGTTTCCAGATGCAACCACAGCCCTAGGATCCTGTTTAATTAGTCGAACGAACGGCCTAGATTGCTCATTAAACCCTAATCTTAATTAATTAAATTAAAACCTAATTAATTTAATCAGAATGAATGTGGGCCCTTGGGTAACTCGCGTATCATAAGTTTGAACCTGGACCCTTAGATTCCAATACCTTCAGTCAAGCTGTCTTGCAATCTCAGCCTTTGATCCAGTTTCCACGCAATCTGAGTCATCCCTTTCAATTACTTTGCATTTTTATTTTATTTATTTCATTTTGTTTTCCTTTATTTATTTAAAATTGCAAAACATTTTCAAAAATTCTGATTTTTTACACTTTCACTCTAATTAATTTTAACAACCCAAAAACATTTTTATTTTTATTTTTTGCATCAAAAATTTATTTTTAAATCATTTAATTGTATTATTTAATTAATTAATTCATTTTTATTAATTAAAAATACTTTTAGGTATTTAAAAATCACCAAAAAAAAATTAGAGAGCATCCATAAACATTTAGAACAATTTACAAACTCATCTTACATTTTTTAGGGTTTGATCATGTTTTGACAATTAACCATGAATTAGGGTTTCCAAATTTCCTATTTTTCTAACCCTAACTTCAAAAATCCATTTATGATCAACCAAGATGAGTTTGCACATGGTTCTTTTTGCATTCTTTCATACTTTGCATCTTGGGCATTAAACTCATATCTTTGCACTGCATTTTCTATTTGTTTGGATTTTTTCATGAAGAAGTACCCATAACCCTACCCTAACTTAGAAAAACCATAACTTGACTTTGGTATAGCTTCTGACCTCCATCTTTGGGGAGTGATCTTATGTGTGTTTAGGGTTCATTTGGTTGCATTTTCAAATTTTTATCATGTATTATCCTTCTGTTGTGGACATGTGCATCTCATACTTTCTTAAAACCTTAATTTGCCATGTTCATTTGCATTCATCTTTGCATACTTTAATCATATGAGTTTGACATGACATCTCATGCATTTGTATGTCATCTTAGATACCTTAGGACATGTATGAACATTGGTTGATCATTGATGCATCCATTTGGTATGTTTTGCATTCATTACTTCTTATGTGTATTCATGTGATTTCAAGTTTCTAACATTCCTTCCATTGCATCCCATCTCTTGTATGATCATGCATAAACATTGAACATGTCTTTGCATCATTTCATAACACATTTGCATTGTGTTTGCACTACTGGTCTTGATCATTGCATCTTCATTTGCCTTATTTCTTTTTGTTTCATATCATTTGCCTTGTTTAGGATGTGGATTTTCCTCCACATCCAACTTCTTATTATCTCTCCATTTGCATCTTTATTTGTATTTGAAGTGAGTTTGACTCACTTATTCTCTCTCTTGCTCCCTTTATTTCTCTCAGGTTACTTAACTTCTTCAGGAAGTAAGTAACCTATTCTCATTATTCTTCTCTTTTCATCTGCTTCTTCTTCCTTGGTGGTCTTCTGAAGATCTTTCTATAAGCCTCACAAACCATAGAAATATCCAAGCATGATAACTTTAGGGTTTTACATAGTCTCCCCTAGTTTTTACCTTTGAGTTTCCTTGAGTCTCTACTTCTCATCTCATAATCAAGGCTAAACAGTTAAAGTTTTTAAGACTCTGAATTAGGGTTATGCATGTATATTTATCTTAGGATGGAGTGTATAACTTTAATACTTAGTGTTAAACCTTTAAGTTGTTTACACCTCCTAATTAAAACACATAATAATCATTAAGACTTAAGCTTGTAAATTGGGCCTTATATTAGGGTTACATCTCTGCCTGTTGGTTCAGAGGGACTAACCCTAGTGTTCAATGGACAAGTCCCCCTTAGGTTTAGTCTTACAAACATAAAATCCATTTCTTAATCCCACCTTTAATAAAAATCCACTTTAATAAAGGCTTGTTATATAATGATTTTTATCCCTAACCATGGATTAAGTTGATGAGTCTTCCTCATTTTAAGTGTTCTCATCTATTATCCTTCTTTTAGGATGGTGAAATGAGTTCACTAATCCCTGATTAGAGATTAAACTCATTACTTAACACAAAACAAAATCCAAAAAACACTTAATAATCACAAGTAGGTTAATGGTCTTAATTCTGCATCATTAGGGTAATTAAGTTGAGATTTTCATCTCATACTTAAGTAAACTCATTATCCCTAATCAAGGGTGATATAATGAGTTTACGACCTTTGATTAAGGTTTAAGCTAATTATCCTATGCAAAACACCAAAAACAATTAAAAACTAAAAACACAAAAACAAACAATAAATGTCTCCTCCGAGATTCTTTTCTCATCACATTCACTCAAAAATTGAGAACTCGCTTCTCCCGTCTAATGCAAGACAGTTAGCACTCGAGCCAGACGAGTCATATACTTGAGCATAGACAAGCAAGCAGTTCACAACAAAAACACTAAGTCTCTTTGAGTCGAACTATGGTGTTCTGACTTCCTCATTGCACGAGAGGATACGTAGGTATAACGTAACAGTTATCGAACAAAAGTCCCCAGATCTCCCCTCTCTCCTCTTTCTAGCTTTCTTTTCTTAGCTTCAGTTTGAGCTCCTGTTCTTTTTTGCACCATCACCCTATAGATCTATCTCTTTTATACACTGTTAGCACATATACTTCCCCCCTTTTAAAACACAGTCAGGTAAGCGTGGATCCCGTCGAGTACGACGGACGATCTGGGTGCTAATACCTTCCCAGGTCGTAACCTACCCCCTTACTCAGTCTCTTTGGTTTGCAACCGTCTTATCCATATCTTTCTAGCTTTATGCAGCATTACCTTTCCTTCTGGATAAAAATTCCTAGCTAGCAACTCTATTCAACCTCAACCTTCAACATCGCCGACACCAGTTCGCGTTTGCACCGGGATGAAAATCCGGGGAGCGAAAATATGGTATCCATGTCATATCATTCTCATACATCTTATAAGTGTCTCATATCTAGGGTTACATCTTCACTTCAAGTCATAAGTCCTTTTGTTTCATTTGATTTACTTTGGTACTTAAAAACCTCAAAATTAAACTTCTTCATTCCATAACCCTAATGTGCTTCATCCATGTTCATTTGTGGTAAATATTTGAGTTTAATATTCATCTTGAATTTTCATTAAGCCCCTAGTTTTTTTATGGGAAGTTCAAATTTCATTGATAATGTTTGACCTTTTTTTCTTCTAAGTCCTTTTCTTCTTTTGAAATCACATGTTCAATTCTCATTCTTTCATCCTTCAATCTTATGTTTGAATCTCTCTAACTTGAATATATTTCTTCCCACTTTGGTTACATCTTGAGACACTTTCATTTAGTGTTAGGTTTTGGTTTTAACATTCACCTTTGACCTCATTCAAGTTTGCTTTGCATAATCATTCAACTTTTTCATTTTAACTCCACCTTGTTTGCTATTAGGGTTTAGTACTTCATTAGGACATAGATTGTGATGTTTTGATCTTGTAACATTAGATTTATTTAATGGGGTTTAGCTACTGACTTTAGAAGCTTATTATCATGTAGGATTATTTAGACTTAGGTCTTAACCCTAGGGAGTCCTTAGTGCCTTCATTTAGCTAGTGTGAGCTTTATTTGAGCTTTTGCCATGCTTCATGTTTTCAATATGATTTGTAAAGCTAACCTTTATTTTGTAGGGAGGTTGAGGTAAGCCTTGTTCATACTAATTCTTCCTCATCTTCTTTATTCCTCCCAATTGTGAATTTCCTTAGCACTTTGTGCTTTTCTTGTATAGGCTTCCCCTTTCTTAGTCCCCCCCTTAGTTTGTCCTTTTGCAAATTGAGTCTCTCTTTCTCATCTCATAAAAAGAAACAAGAAAACACCTAATAAAGGTTGAATGTTCTCATAAGACATGATACTTTGTCGTGGGTTACTTATACACGTCCTATTTCGGGGCGATGTGTAAGGCATATACCATGATGAACAAGTCTTAGTATGAGAATGTTTCACAAATAATAAACAAAAAACACTTCTTTAAAATAAATACACAAATAACGCTCGTCTTTTCCTGCAGGAATTCTTTTCTCACCTCATTCACTCTTAACGCGAACTTGCGACGACCTGTCTCATTTGCAAGACGGTAAATGCACTCGTTCAAGGCGAGCCTGCAACACTTGAGCATAGACATAAGCAGTTCAGCCTCATAAAAAACAAATAAAAAGTTTCCGCCTTAGTTAGGCGAACTATGTCGACTCTGATCCTCATATTCCCGATTAGGTATGTAGACAGCGGTGTAGGGCCCGTTCGAGCACATTCTTTATTTTCCCTACATTTTCCCCTTTTCTTTTCGATCTTTTTCTCCAGTTCCCTTTCTCTCATTCCAGTTCCAGTAGCAGTTCTTTTATTCAGCAACAATTTTATTTCTCACCCTTTGAAACAGACTAACAAGCATGGATCCCGTCGGGTACAACAGACGGCCTCGGGTGCTAATACCTTCCCAGGTCGTAACCGACTCCCAAACCCATATTTTTGGTTCGCAGTACCTCTTCCTTTCCTTTTCTCTTCGGTTTGTGCAACATTACCTTTCCCATTTATTCAGGATAAAAATGCCTTGATGGTGACTCTACCTTTTCCGCGCCACTTTCACATTTGTACTAGGATCAAAATCCCGGGAGCGATAGCTGGCGACTCTGCTGGAGATCGAACCCAAAATCTTTGGTTTCCCCTTTGAGAGTCAATCCTAACGACTGTTTGTTTCTGTTTCTTTAAGTGTCTATCTGTTTGCTGCTGTGTGCTTTAGTTTAGCTTTATTGTTTTTGTTTACAGTTTTGCTTTACAGTTCTTTACTTTACAACATTTATTTACTGCGTTCAATATTTATTCTAAATGCATCATATATACTGGACTGTCTGTGCTGGTTTGGCTTTTTTTTCCCTGCGGGTTGGGAGTTACCGTGAGATAAGCCAAACACCCGGCTTGAGTGCACCATAGGATTAGCGTAGACATACATTGTACTCCTATGTTATCTCACCATGATGAGTGGTGATGTGTTCCACACCCAGATTGCGACCATCAGGGAACTATTATGTGTGGGGATTACTCCACTTCAGGGTACGACCTCGATAGTTATGTGTATCTGGTGACCAGTCTTTGAGGACCTTAGTGGAAACATCCCTCTCCAGTGATGATAGTGGCAGACCACATTTGTTGATAAACCCACTCGCATCCGAGGGCCCACTGGGAACTCATATAGGATGGCTTAGTTCTCTCATAGGAATCTAGTTAAAAAAAATTGTTCGTATGACGATAGTATTGTATCCCAAAGGCTGAATGTACTATTGTTTCTCGATTTAGTGCTTGAAGGTGGGGACTTATGAGGGATGCTTGTTTTTCCCGGACTCAGCTGAGACCTCCCGGAGTAGTATATAATGCCAAACCAATTCCCTGATTTGGTCATGAGAAATTTCTCGGAGATGGTAAATGTATTATTGCTGCTCGGCTTTGAGAGTCCATGATGTTGACCCAAGTAGCACACCCGTGAGATGGGAGGGGTTTTACAGGTTTACAGGAACCCTAAAACTTCCAACGTACCCAATTTGTCAGTATTGTTCAGTATTGTGATTTGGTTCTTTGGTTCCTTGGTTCTGAGATATGGGATTCCTGTTTAGAGGAACTGTTATGGTGATGTTGTGACCCTACACAGACACATGAATATATGATTGACACATCACAGACACTACATTGATCACATGCCTTGCCTTGCATATGCATCATAACATCATTAATCATTTGTGTTCTTTTTCATTCTCAGGGTTCATACTATTCCCGGTTCCTGATCATACTTCTGCTTCAGAAATGGAAGATGCCAGAAAGAGGAATGTGTTTTACAAGTTCTTTGATACCAAAGTGGATCTGCTTAACCAGATGGTATCTCTTATTACCCCGAGTTATCTTGGATACTTCAAAGAGAGTTATGGTGACATTCTGGATCTGGTAGTTAACCTAGATAGTCCCCAAATGAGTTTCATTCATACTTTGTTACAGTAATATGATCCCAGGCTCAGATGCTTCATGTTTCCTGACTTCTAGTTGGGTCCTCTACTGGAAGAGTATGCTGAGATTTTGGGTGTGTCTCTCAAAGATCAGATTCCTTTTAATACAGAGATGACCAAACCAACTCATCTTGACATTGCCAAAGCTCTTTATTTGAGCCCATTAGAGGTATCTAATACCCTGATTGCTACCAAAGCTGGGGTGCTTGACTTTCCTTTGGATTTCTTGGTGAGAAGGGTTGTAGAACTTGTTGTTACTGGTCAATGGGTTTCAGTTTGTGCTATCCTAGCATTATCTATATATGGGATCATCCTCTACGCTGATATGGATAAGTTCGTAGATATAAATGCCATCCACTTGTTTGTGCTGAAGAATCTGGTACACATTCTCCTAGGTGACCTATACTACTCAGTGCATTACAAGAACTAGAAGAAGTGGGGTGGTTTGGTTAGGTGTTGTGCTCCTTTATTCTACAGATGGCTTATGAGGAACCTATCCATTATAGAAGCTTTCACTGATCCCAAGGTGATCTGGTCCCAGAAGCTAAGTAGGTTGTCTGCCAAGGACGTCAGGTGGTTCATTTTGAAGCTAAAAGGGAAAGATCTCATTTCTAGTTGTGGGGGTTATCCCAATGTTTCATTCTTAGGAGTAGTTGGGGGCATCAATTACAACCCCATTCTCCTGAGAAGACAATTGGGATATGCACTCAAGATTGTTCCCAAAGAATCAGTGCTAGTTTAGACCTTCTATTTCTCTATAAAAGATAATCTTCCCTTGGTTCGAGAAGTCGCAGGTGCCTGGAAAATCATCAAAAGAAAAGGTGTAGAACGTTTGGGCAAAAGCAACAATCATATGTTCCCCGAGTTCGAAGCATGGATAAGGGAGAAAGCTCAAGTGTCCCTAATCCCTTTCTCTGCACCAGTTCCACCTCCTGCAACTGTATCATTGGAAGACTACCAGAAGTTGGAAGCTTTGGTCCTACAACTTAGATCAGAAAATCAAGAGGCTGACAATTCTTACTAGAAGCTGATGATTCAGAACCAGAAGCTAGAAGGGAGAGCTCATCAGGCTGAAGAGGCAGTCAGGCTCAAGCAGCAGGACTTCGAAGAACAAGAGCTCTACTTCAAGAAAAACGGTTTAGTTGAGATCCACAAGGCGAGTCTGCGCCGGAAGGATAAGAAACCTTTAGACAAAGCCAATGAAGCTGTAACCTTTTGGAAAAAGAAGTGGGAGGACCATTTGAGAAAACAAAAGGAGATCGAGATTGGGTATAAGCTGAAGATCAAGAGCCTTCAAGAGACTCTGGATGAGTAGGGAGAGCTGCTCCAGAAAGCTCATGAACAACGAAGAGATTACCTTCAGAAGATGGCCAAGAGTCAACAAGCAGCTAAAGAAATCCAGAAGGAGTTAAAAGAGTTGAAGCTTCGGGCCGATGTCAAGAAAGTCAAAACTGAGTCGAGCCTTAGTAAAGAAAGGGAAAAGGTATTCCTAAAATAGATCAACGAACTGCATGCTTCCTTTGATCTAAGGGATCTTCTTATTTAGAAGCTCATCCAGGAGCCGGATCATCCAGATGTAGCCCAGTTGTTCCGGGACGTCAAGCGTCTTACTTGGAGGCTGCAGGACACGGAGCTTCCTAGGGTTTAGTCTCGTACTCTTGTACCTAGATTATCTGCAGGCTTCTTGTGGGATTCCTCTTTACTTTACCTTGATATTCTCTTGATGCATGAATTGGCACCCTTCGGGGATGTGGTTATCTTCAGATCTCAGTTTACGACATATTCGACTTGGTTAGAATCTCTGGTTGTTATCTCTTGCACTGACATAGAGTATTAAGCACCATTTCTCCACGAATATCATCTCATCTGAACGTCATGCGGGGTCTTCTTCTTCCCTAAAATCTGAAAAGGCTATCTGAACTCTCAAATACCGGAACGGGAATAAAATAAATAAATAATATAAATAATAATAAAAAGAAAAAACCTTGAGAATGAAAAGAACACATCATTGCATGCATTCATATCATTTGCATTTTTTCTTTGCAGGTTATCCAGGGTTCTTAACTTATATGCATTTTCAGGAAAGATTGCGAGAGCCTTAAAGACTCGTCTTCTCAGGAACGATATCCCTTCACACCGATACGCTACTCGCAGAAATCAAAGGCACGTCATGGATACGGTATAAACCGAGTTGAACGAACTTTTCACCCGGATGGGGGAGTTCATGACAATGATGCATGGAATAGCTCTAGGGAAGCAAGAGATGAGGGCTGCTACGCAAAGGCTTAATCCCTCATAGACAGATCCTCCGGTGGTCACCCTGGATACTTAAGGCAACCCAATCAACAACAGAGGGGATTGACCTCTAACTCCAGAAACTCGTGGCCCTACTCCTGTCCCCGTACATGACCGTCAAGAATACCAGTTCACCATGGTCAACGAAGATGCTGGTTGAGAAGGTGTGAGCTTTAGAATGCAAAGATACTCTTGGTATCAATGTTTCTGATATGGGGATGGTTTTAGGGGTGGTCATCCCTCCAAAGTTTAGACCACCAAGTTTTGACAAGTATAACGACAACTCTTGCCCTAAGCTCACTTGCAAGCCTTCTATCTCAAAATCGCTGCACATACCAAAGACGAGAAGCTTTGGATGTACTACTTCAAGGACAACCTGTCTGGGGGCTCGCTGGAGTGGTACATGAAACTGGAAAAGAATTATGTTCGCAATTGGAAGGAGCATGGGAAGCCTTTCTCAAGCAGTACCAGTATAACATCGACATGGCTCCTAGCCGAACTCAACTTCAAAGCCTGTCTCAGAAGAGTTCTGAAAGTTTCAAAGACTACGCACAAAGATGGCGCGAGGTTGCTGCCAGAGTTCAGCCACTGTTGTTGGAAAGGGAGATGGTTGATATCTTCATGGATACCCTCCCGGGGCACTTCATGGAGAGGTTGGTTGGTTGTTCCTCTAGTGGATTTTCTGATATTATCTTAATAGGAAAAAGGATCGAGAGTTGGATGAAACAAGGTAAGAATCAAAGCAGCGGAGCGTCAACCTCCGGAGTTAAGAAGCCTTTCATGAAGAGAAGGGAAGGAGAAGTCGGGGTCGTATATACTCAGAAGAATAGGGGAAATAGGAATGCTTATCATCAGGTCGCTCCCGTCACTATTTCTTCTCCTGCTAACCAGCACCAAGGTTCAACAACCGCAACAATAGCGCCAACAAAATTATCAACAGCAAAGGGCTCCCCGTCTATATTACCCTCCAAAGGATAGGCATTTTGAGGCGCCTCCGATGTCGTACTCCCAGCTACTACAGAAACTTCTCAAACTCCATATTGTCCAGTTGAGAACCATGCAACCTCCGAGGTCAGGTCAACTCCTAGTAGGTTACGATGCTAATGCCTGTTGTGAGTTCCATTCTGGGGTTCCCGGCCATAACACCGAAAATTGTCAGGCTCTAAAGCATGTTGTTCAAGATCTGATAAATTCTAAGGTGATCAACTTCGCTCCAACCCCGAATGTGCTACATAATCCCATGCCTGGTCATGGAAAGACCGTAGGAGCTGTTGATAGTGGCGAATGTTTGAACCTAGTATCTGATGTTAATGCCCTAAAAACTTCATTGTTGGCTGTAAAGGCTTTCCTGGCTAAGAAGGACATATTTACAGGTTGTGAAGTGGACTGTTTGAACCGTGTTAATTCTAAAAATGGTTGTGATCTGTTGAGGTCAGAAATATAGAGAATGATGGACGAAGGAAGTATACATTTTGATAAGATCGTGAAAGAGGAAGAAGTCTCAACTGTTACAATTTTCTACAATCCAGCACAAGTTCCTGCACCAGCAAGGGTGGCTCCGATAACCATTACTAATGCTGGACCAGTTCCGTAACTAAGTGATAAGGTTATCCTGTGGAACTATAGGGGAAAGGTTTATTACAATGGTCAGAAGCAAGACATCGCTGCATCCAATTTATCTTCGCACCCAGTTGAGAATATTGGGATCGGAGGATTCACTAGAAGTGGCTGACTGTTTGCACCAGAAACATTGAGAAACAATGTGTTACCACCAAAATACAATGTTGAAGCTCAAGCCAGGGCCAGAGGAAAGCATCCTATGACAAATGATGCTCCCGCGTCTACTCTAGTGCATGATATCACCTTTGATAAGGAAGCGTAGGAGTTCCTGAGAATAATCAAGAAGAGTGATTACAATATTGTTGATCACTTGCAGCAAACTCCTTCTAAGATTTCGATCTTATCCTTATTAATGTGTTCAGACTCACATCGGAAAGCTTTATTGAAGATTTTGAACAATGCATATGTACCACAAGACATATCCATAAATCAACTAGAGACGGTATTGTCAAGTGTGAATGCCAGCCATGGGTTGGGATTTACGGATATGGACCTGATAACTGAGGGACGTAACCACAACCGTGCTCTGCACATTTCCATGGAATGTAAAAGAGCTATGCTCTCTCATGTTCTTGTAGACACAGGGTCGTCGTTGAACGTGCTTCCTAAGAAAGAACTGATGAAGCTGGATTATGATGGGGTTGTGCTGAGGCCAAGTGATTTGGTCGTCCGAGCGTTTGACTGTCGAGGAGGTCAGTATTTGGAGAGGTGGAACTGCCGATAAAGGTAGGACCTCAGGTATTCAACACTACTTTTTACGTCATGGATATCCAACCGGCCTACAACTGTTTGTTAGGGTGACCTTGGATACACTCGGCAGGGGCAGTGTCTTCAACCCTTCACCAGAAGCTAAAATTTGTCTGGGAAGGACAAATCGTCACGGTGTGTGGGGAAAATGATATTTTCATCAGCCACTTAGCCTCGTTCAAGTACGTAGAAATGGATGGATAAATTGTTGAAACCCCTTGCCAAGCCTTTGAGCCCATCAAGAATGGAAGTACACCATCGTCAACTGCCTTGTCAAAGGATGCAGAGAAGGGAGCATCCATTGCCTCCTACAAGCAAGCCCTAAAAGTGGTAGAATCAGGTGCAAACAAGGGCTGGGGAAAGATGATTTAAGTCCCAGAGAAGAAGCATATGTTTGGGGTTGGCTATCAACCTGGTCAGTCAACACTAGGGCAAAGTGCTAGAGGTTAGAAAGGCCCAATTACCTTTAATAGTGCAGGATGGTTTGATCATGACAACGTTTGTGCGGTGCAGGAAGAAGCAGTTGATAGTGATTTCGAGCTGGATGAGTGGATAAAGTCATGTGTCCCAGGGATGCAACTTAACAATTGGTCAATGGAAATGCTCATCTCCGCCACTCAGCCTGAAGAGTAATAGTTTTATGTTTCTATTCTCTTGTATTCAAGCTTTATGCCTTGCTCGGGGTATAATAGCTCATTATAAGGGTTTATTGTTCATGATGCAATGTCATAATCATTAATAAAGTGGACATTTTTGAATTCATTCATGTTGTTCCTTGTTTTTCATTTTTATTTTTATTTTTTTTGAAAAAATAATAAATAAATGGCAATGATTTTCGTGTCTCCCACCTTTTCTAAAATCTAGCATGAATCATCATTCATGCAGATATTCCTCATCGGGTCTCATCAGTGGTGACCCTGCTATGGCTCAGTATGACTTCGACAATCCGATTTACCAAGCCAACAAGGAAGGTGAAGAAGATTATGAACTACTCGAAGAGTTACCTGAATTTCTCAAGCAAGAGGAAAAGATGATTCAGCCACATGAGGAAGCCATTGAGGTGATAAATATGGGTACTGAAGAAGACAAGAAAGAGGTCAAGATCGGGGCCACATTGGAAGAAAATGTCAAGAGTCGTCTGATTTCCATGCTTCAAGAGTATGTGTCGCTCCCTAGATTTCCATCTTGGTACAAACGCGAAAGTGGCGCGGAAAAGGGTAGAGTCACCAGCCAGGCATTTTTATCCCGAAGGAACGGGAATGGTAATGCTACACAAACCGAAGAAAATAAAAGAAAGGACACAGGTCATACGAACCAAAGAATCTGGGTTCGGGAGTCGGTTACGACCTGGAAAGGTATCAGCACCCCAGATCGTCCGCCGTACCCGACAGGATCCACGCTTGCAAAGAAATTGTTTCAAAGGGTGAAGAAATGAGAGTTGCTACAAAGAAAAGACTGAAACTGGAGAAAAGAAAAGAAAGGGGGAAAATGTAGGGAAAATAAAAGAGTGCTCGAACGGGCCCTACCCCGCTGCCTACGTACCTCTTCTGGACATGAGGATCAGAGACGACGTAGTTCCCCTAACTAGGGGTGGAAAGATTTATTGTGTTTTAAAATCTTGAGCTGCTTATATCAATGCTCAGGTGTTGCGGGCTCGTCTGGAACGAGTGCGTTACCGTCTTGCAAAGTGACAAGTAGGAGCAAGTTCGTACGATAAGAGTGAGTGAGATGAGAGAAGAAGTCATGTAACATCCTAATTTTTCATGCATTAATTAATTAATATATATGATTATATTTTAGATTTTAACATCGCTAAATATTACAAACTAAACATTGAAACTAATGCCTATAATAATTAATTTATCAATTAATCACCCTTTATTTTTATTATTATTAATATTACTATTCGATTTCAATATCATTGTTTCATTTTATAAACTAAAATTTGAAATTAGTATTAAAATACTTAATTGTAAGTTAAATAATTATCCATATTATTTTGATTATTATTATTATTATTATTATTATTATTGTTGGTGTTTTTCTCATTATTATTATTATTATTAGATTTTTATTTTATTGGAATAACACTAATTTAGTCTACAAATTAATTAGTAAATAAAACAATCTAAAGTTAATAAAGATACCGAATAATTATCCTAGTTATTTTATTATCATTTCATTTCATAAAGGAAATATATATTCCATTTTCTATTAATTTCCTACATGATCTTATATCATAAAACATCATAAAATCAAGCTTCCATATCTTTCTTACAAATTGTTTTCATAAAGTCATACTAGATCATTTATGGAACTATTGAAGAAAGACTTGTAAATCTTTGATAAGACATATTTACTAGCAAGAGTTGAGAAGTTAGAAGGTATGGGCAAAAGAATGTGCATTTATGTTATTTTAATATTTTACAACTAGTATAAATAGGGGACTTTCTCACCCCATTTTCATTCACTCATTCACAAATTATCTTTCTTACCTCTCTACTTCTTTCTTTCTCTTGTTCTTCATATAACAATATTAGTTTTAGTTATCGAGGTTCTCAAGACATCGGTTCGTAACTTTTAGAGTTATTTTGCGGTCAATGTTCTTAGAAATTTTCAAAGGAGTTTAATACGTAAAAGTTCTGCCCAAATCATTTTCATAAGTAACCGATGAGTCGTTATAATGTCCATTTTATTTTAATTATGTTATTTTTACAAAAGTTATTTTAAAGATTTCTATTTGAATTTCGTTTAGACGTCGAGATACTGAACTTATAAAGTCCAGGATAAAATTACCATTTTCAGTCGTTATAATGCCCAAGTATTATTATAAAATTAAAATGTTATTAGAAATATACTCTTGATAATTTTCTAAAATGAACAAATCCAAACGAGGGTATAGTCTAATTTATATTTGAATTTAATAATCTCTTAAATATAGTGGAGACTATTATTAAATATTTTAATAAATATTTCAAATTGCAATAGGATTATGTTTAACTAACTGAAAATTATACTCTAATCGTTTTGTAAATTTCGTATAATGCAATGATTATCGTAAATTAGGTTCTTGACAAAGATCGGAGAAAACACTCGTGGACTTTCAACAACGCTCATTAACAAAAGGTGGGGGCAAGATTTCGTATACATTGGGACGGTTAGCGTAAAATAATTTAATATATATATGTAGTGGTGACCTAATCCCTACTAGCGATAAATAAGTAAGGAGAGCCTATTCTCGAATAATGATTTTCACAGATCATTAAACGAGGTTATGTCAACCTTAATTATTTATCATAGGAGTAATATATGATAAATTGAGGTGGTATTGTGATTGTATTATTTGATTAATTGTTTAATTGTTATTTTATTTATATTTGAATGATTGTGATTGATAGATTAAGAAAAATGATCTATTAAGGAGAGAAACGACATTGTTAGATATTAAGTGTTAGATCCCCAATAAATGAAGGGAAGTTGTATACATTGAGTAGTTGTATTTGGTAGGATTCTGGCTAGGGAAAGACTTGGTCGGCTATGTCCTTTACAGTCCACCTCTCTTACCTGGGAAGTCAACCATACCTTATTTGTATGAACTTAACTAATTTATGAAGATAAGGATTATGCCAAGATAAAATGCGAGTAAGCATTTGATGGATTTGGCATGATAAGTATTACCTAAAATAATGATATGATATGTCCCAAGTATTATCTCAACACTTATGGTTGAGAGTTTCCACAAGATGATTGAGTGATCATATAGACTTGCATTGAGGAATGTATAAGTCCACTATCATGCGGTATGGGACGTACGAGGTTGATCGGTCACCTACAATCCCGGCGAGGATTATTATCTATGCATGCTAGGCAAGACAAAGTTCTTGGCCTGAATTCTCAGGGACAATCAACTTATAACACCTAGACTCCACGTGAAGTTAGGTGACGTAGCTCTTGGTAATTGGGAGTACGTTGGTGGCATGTGGTCTGGTGATATCCGATCTTGGTAAAAGGGATATACATCATTGACAACGTTTAGTGGCATGTGTCAACATATAGTTCAAGGATGCATTATAATAAATAGAGATATAATAAATGTAATTATGGGTTGAGGATACGCTTGTTTGAGTAATTGTGGTTGTCATATATATTATTATTTTACACACTCATTCCCACTTTTAAACTTGTACATGAATCTTAGCCCTGTGTCCTTTTTGTCTTGTATTTTTGGGTTAATTTATGACGATCAGATGACGAGCTTGGTAGTCCTAGTGGGAAGGATATGAAGTAATTAGGATATGGATTTTCTATGACATCAAGATTGGAGTCTATTAGCATTTTGTCCAAACGCTTATCGTATCAGTATTACAGTCAGTATAAGTGTTAGTCTCGTTGGGCGAAGGAGGTCCTTTTCACCATGCTTTCTTTTGATTTCCTGTATGTACTTTTCTTTTAAGTTTTATCTATATGGCAAGTCGATTAATCTTAACAATGTCAAACTCTATGTAAGATATATTTAAGGCATATGTATGTTTTATTAATTCAGTCTTGTTATTTAAAATTTAAAATTTTGTGTATTTATATTTAAAGTTTTGTTAGAATTTCACTAATGGGACATAGGCAGTCTCATTAAATGGTATCAGAGCTGGTGGATTCAGCTCGGACCGTAAGTGTCTAGAGTTATACTGATTGTATTAAGTTGGATTCCAATCTGGATGATAGCTTTTCTTCTGTGAGTCGAGTCTTCGTCTCAAGAGTCTTCTAATGTATTAATCTAGGAAGCGTCTTTAACACACTTGACCTTTTTTTTCCTCCCCCAACGGTCACAAACCCAACGGTAACGTAACAGACACCTCACAAAATTATCTCTATAAATACTCATACTCATTCATTACTTTCATATCAATTTCAAATTATCAATCTATACATTTCAAATGGCTAAATTTTTTATTTTATTCATCACTCTTCTTATTATTATCTTGTTTCTTATTGGTATTACCAAGCATGAAGAATTAGGTAAAGATTTCTTAGCGATAATGATAATTATAGTTTTACCATTACTAGTTTTAGCTTGGTTTTAGAATAGTGGTTTTTGAGTGAAACATGGTCATGGTTTTTGTAATCATTGTTATTGAATAAATTGTCATTTCTTTTTAAATCGTGATTAAGCTTGACCGAATTATAGATATAATCATGCCTAATTCGACCTTTTGGACATAGTTATCCCTTGCATGTGAGAGATGACAAATCCTTATCGATGAATCATTCATTGGGATATAAATAAACATAATTGTTATGTTCTTTATATCTTATGAGTGATTGAACCTAATAACTTATCATTTCAGGAAGTTATGGTTCAGAATGTCAGAAACGTGAGGCGAGGTAGGAGTGCTGGTAGAGGCACTACTAGAGGGGTACGTAGAAATGCGAGTGATGAAGTTACTCCCGAAGGAGTACCTATCATTCCCATAGGTCAAGAGGATCATTCCCAAACTGGAACGAACTCTCAAGCTGACACTCGAGATGTTCGTGAACTTGCTGCAGCTGTGTTAGTTCAAACACAACAAAATGCTCAAATCCTGCAAATCACTCGAGATCATTAGCTTTTTCAGCAACAACAAAGGG
Source organism: Lathyrus aphaca (assembly GCA_963966055.1). Lineage (NCBI taxonomy): Eukaryota > Viridiplantae > Streptophyta > Magnoliopsida > Fabales > Fabaceae > Lathyrus > Lathyrus aphaca. The sequence continues at coordinate 509,737,079 of OZ014524.1, read as the reverse complement.
AAATAGTGCATGAAGATGCGGGATTAAACTCGTTTTTGAAGGGCAAACCACCACAATTTGGTGGTGACTTTAATCCAGAGGGTGCTGATAAATTATTGCAAGAGATTGAGAAGATATTTTCTTTTACTCACTGTAGAGAAAATAAAAGGGTCGGTTACGCAACATTCATGCTAACAGGCGATGTTGAAGCCTGGTGGAGAGGGAAACAAATATTGTTGGAAGAGGAAGGAAGAAAGATCAATTGGATCTTATTCAAAGAAGAATTTTTGGGGAAGTATTTTCCAAAGTTATGTAGGAAAGATAAGGAGAGAGAATTCCAGAACCTGTGTCAAGGTGTGATGACAATTGGAGAGTATACAAGGAAGTTTGAATCCTTGCTAAAGTATTCTGAGTTTTACCGCTTGCATCCAAGGGAAGAATGGATGTGTGAAAAGTATCAATACGGGTTGAAATATGATATTCAGAGGGCAGTTCTACCTATGCATATGTGCGCTTTGGTGAGCTTACAGAAAGGTGTCTGGAATTGGAAGGAATTGACAATATGAAGAATCAATATGGATCAGGAGGACCGAACCGAAACAACAATCACAAGGGCCATTTTAACCGAGGCCATGGAGGAAGGACCCAGCAAGGGGGCAGGCCATATCAAAGGCCTACACCATCTCATAACCATGATCCTCGAAGGTTAATGTTCAAGTGTTATAGCTTTGGAGGGGCACATCTTAACAAAGATTGTCCAAATAGAAATTTTGGAGTTTGTTTTCGTTGTGGTAAGAAGGGACATTTTCTCAAAGACTGTCCCCAAGGACAAAATCAACCAACAGGCCAGAAGAGCGGTCTAATAAACAATAATAATATAGGGAGGGCAAGGAACGGAGGCCCAAATGTTGGTCAACGACCTCAGAATCACAATAAGCCAACAACTGGAAGAGTATTTGCAATTATGGGAGCTGAGATCTCAAAGACAAATGGGTTAATATAAGGTATGTGTTTAACTGGAGATAAGATGGTATCAGTATTATTCGATTCAGGAGATACACATTCGTTTATATCTACATCATGTGCTGAAATTTTGGGATTTGAAATTGTTGATCTAAAGTATAAGTTGACCATTACAACTCCCTCTGGAGAAAGAATGGTAACTTGTTCAATCTATGTAGATTTCCCAATAACCTTAGAAAATAGAATATTCCTAGTAGATCTTGTGGTACTCCCGCTACAAGACCTAGATATTATCTTAGGAATGGATTGGTTATCAGCCAATGATGTAAACTTGGGGTGTAAAAATAAAATCTTAACATTTTGGGAAGATAGCGAAGAAATCAAAAAGACTGAAACTCTCACTCAAAAATTTATGATGTTATTCTCCATGTCACCAGGAGAAACTCCTAGTGTTGAAAATTTTTCCAGTGGTGTGTGAATTCTCGGAAGTCTTTCCAAAAGATGTTCCAGGTTTACCACCGGTTAGGGAAGTGGAGTTTTCTATAGACTTGGTTCCATGAACTGGACCAATTTCTATATCTCCTTATCGAATGTCACCCTCAGAGTTTGTTGAGTTAAAAAAACAATTGGACGAGATGTTATATAAGGAATTCATTATACCAAGTGTATCGCCATGGGGAGCTCCAATCTTGTTTGTGAAGAAGAAAGATGGTTCTTCTAGACTTTGTGTGGATTACAGACAGCTTAATAAAGCCACTGTGAAAAACAAGTATCCTTTTCCTAGAATTGATGACTTGATGGACCAGCTGAAGGGAGCATCGGTATTCTCGAAGATTGACTTGAACTCTGGATATCATCAGATCAGGGTGAAGGAGGATGATATTCCAAAAACAGCTTTTAGATCCCGTTATGGACACTATGAGTACTTGGTTATGCCATTTGGTTTGACTAATGCTCCAACAGTATTCATGGATTACATGAATAGGATCTTTGGGTCTTACTTAGATCAATTTGTTGTAGTTTTCATTGATGACATTTTGATTTATTCCAAGAATGAGGTAGAGCATGAAGAACATTTGAGAGTTGTGCTACAAATATTAAAGGACCGTCAATTGTACGCGAAATTCTCGAAATGTGAATTTTGGTTGAAGGAGGTACAATTTCTTGGTCATAAAATAAGTGAAGAAGGAATTGCAGTAGACCCGAGTAAAGTCGAAGCAGTAACAAAGTGGGAGAGTCCAAAGAATGTTGGCGAGATTCGAAGTTTTCTTGGACTAGCTAGATATTATTGGAGGTTCATCGAAGGATTTTCAGAAATCGCTTTACCTATGACTCATTTAACGAGGAAAGGTAAAAACTTTGAATGGACAAAGGAGTGTGAAGAAAGTTTTCAGAAGTTGAAGGAAATATTGACTTCATCACCAATACTCATCTTACCTGACCCAACAGGATAATTTCATGTGTATTGTGATGCATCATACCAAGGTCTTGGTTGTATGTTGATGCAAGAAAGGAAAGTGATAGCTTACGCATCAAGATAATTGAAGGTGCACGAGAGGAACTACCCGACTCATGACTTAGAGTTAGCAGCAATTGTGTTCGCTTTAAAGATTTGGAGGCATTATCTTTATGGATCAAAGGTCACCGTGTTAAGTGATCACAAAAACCTTAAGTACTTATTTGATCAGAAATATTTAAACATGAGACAAAGGCGCTGGATGGAATTCTTGAAGGACTATGATTTTGATTTGGAGTATCACCCAGGGAAGGCCAATGTTGTAGCAGACACTTTGAGTCGAAAGAAATTTCATGTATCAGCAATGATGTTGAAGGAAGAAGAGTTGATTAACCAATTTGTGGATTTAAACATAGGATTACAACATAATGGAGGAAGTATATTCATGGGCATTGTTGTCGTGTCTAATGAATTTCTAAAATGGATCAAAGATGAACAACAACTTGATGACCATCTAATGAACATAAAGGAAACAATAAATGATGGACAAAACCGAGATTTTAACATAAGAAGTGATGGAATCTTAAGGTTTAGAGAAAGGTTATGTGTACCTCAAAACCAGGATATTCGAAAGATGATTTTGGAAGAAGGCCACAAAAGTAAGATGAGTTTTCATCCAGGAGCCACAAAGATGTATCAAGACTTGAAGAAAATGTTTTGGTGGTTTGGAATGAAGAAGCATATAGCAGAGTATGTTCAAATTTGTTTGGTATTTCAGAAGGCAAAGATTGAACATCAAAAGCCAGCCGGATTGTTACAATCTTTAGACATTCCAGAGTGGAAGTGGGACGATATAGCTATGGATTTCATATCTGCTTTGCCCAAGACTCAGAAAAAGCATGATGCGATTTGGGTAATAATTGATAGGTTGACAAAGAGTGCACATTTAATTCCCATAAATCAGACGTTTAGCTTAGAGGGACTAGCTCAGGTGTATATAAAGGAAATTGTTAGATTACATGGAATACCTACAAGTATAGTCAGTGATAGGGATCCGAGATTCACATCAAAGTTTTGGCGTCAATTGCACTTAGAGTTAGGAACCAAACTAAGGTTAAGTTCATTTTATCATCCCCAAACAGATGGCCAGTCTGAAAGAACGATTCATTCATTAGAGGATCTCTTAAGAGCTTGTGCTCATGAACACAAAGGAAGTTGGGATGAGTTTTTACCATTGATTGAGTTTACTTACAACAATAGCTTTCACTCAAGTATTGGCATGGCTCCATATGAAGCATTGTATGGAAGAAAGTGTCGTACACCTTTATGTTGGTATGAAATTGTAGAAAATAAAATATTGGGTTCGGAATTTGTGCAACAAACGACTGATCAGGTTAAGCTTATTAGAGAAAAGATGAAAATTGCAAAAGATCGTCAAAAGAGTTATAGTGATAAGAGGAGAAGACCTTTGGAATTTGAAGCAGGAGATCATGTGTTCATTAGGGTAACTCCTAGAGCGGGAATCGCACGGGCAATAAAAATTAGGAAGTTAACACCAAGGTTTATCGGACCTTTTCAAATTCAACGGAGGATTGGACATGTAGTATATCAAATTTCTTTTCCGCCAAACCTGTCTAATCTTCATGATGTTTTCCATGTATCACAATTGAGGAAGTATTACCCTGACCCTTCACATGTCATTGAGCCTGAAACTGTGGAACTTAGAGATAACTTGGAGTATGAGGCTTTACCTGTCAAGATTGTAGATCATTGAATTAAGGAACTTCATGGAAAACAAATACCATTGGTCCAAGTTGTGTGGGATGATTTAACTGGTGATTCTACTTGGGAAAGAGAAGAAGACATGCGTCAGAAATATCCTCATATGTTTTAGGTGCGCTAAATTTCGGGAATGAAATTTTCTTTAAGGGGGTGGTAATGTAACATCCTAATTTTCCATGCATTAATTAATTAATATATATGATTATATTTGAGATTTTAACATCGCTAAATATTACAAACTAAACATTGAAACTAGTGCCTATAATAATTAATTTATCAATTAATCACCCTTTATTTTTATTATTATTAATATTACTATTCGATTTGAATATCACCGTTTCATTTTATAAACTAAATTTTGAAATTAGTATTAAAATACTTAATTGTAAGTTAATTAATTATCCATATTATTATTATTATTATTATTATTATTATTATTATTATTATTATTATTATTATTATTATTATTATTATTATTATTATTGTTGTTGTTGTTGTTGGTGGTGGTGTTTTTCTCATTATTATTATTGGATTTTATTTTATTGGAATAACACTAATTTAGTCTAAAAATTAATTAGTAAATAAAACAATCTTAAATTAATAAAGATACTGAATAATTATCTTAGTTATTTTATTATCATTATTATCATTTTATTTCATAAAATAAATATATATCTCATAAAATAAAGCTTCCATATCTTTCTTACAAATATATATCTCATAAAATAAAGCTTCCATATCTTTCTTACAAATATTTTCACAAAGTCATACTAGATTATTTATGAAACTATTGAAGAAAGACTTGTAAATCTTTGATAAGACATATTTACTAGCAAGAGTTGAGAAGTTAGAAGGTATGGGCAAAAGAAGGTGCATTTATGTTATTTTAATATTTTACAACTAGTATAAATAGGGGTCTTTCCCACTCCATTTTCATTCACTCATTCACAAATTATCTTTCTTACCTCTCTACTTCTTTCTTTCTCTTGTTCTTCATATAGCAATATTAGTTTTAGTTATCGAGGTTCTCACGATGTCGGTTCGTAACTTTTAGAGTTATTTTGCGGTCAATGTTCTTAGAAATTTTCAAAGGAGTTTAATACTTCAAAGTTCTGCCCAAATCATTTTCATAAGTAACCGATGAGTCCTTATAATGTCCATTTTATTTTAATTATGTTATTTTTAAAAAAGTAATTTTAAATATTTCTATTTAAATTTTGTTTAGACGTCGAGATACTGAACTTATAAAGTCCAGGATAAAATTACCATTTTAAGTCGTTATAATGCCCAAGTATTATTATAAAATTAAAATGTTATTAGAAATATACTCTTGATAATTTTCTAAAATGAATAAATTCAAACGAGGGTATAGTCTAATTTATATTTGAATTTAATAATCTTTTAAATATAGTGGAGACTATTATTAAATATTTTAATAAATATTTCAAATTGCAATAAGATTATGTTTAACTAACCGAAAATTATATTCTAATCATTTTGTAAATTTCGTATAATTCAACGATTATCGTAAATTAGGTTCTTGGCAAAGATCGGAGAAAACACTCGTGGACTTTCAACAACGCTCATTAACAAAAGGTGGGGGCAAGATTTCGTATACGTTGGGACGGTTAGCGTAAAATAGCTTTATATATATATATATATATATATATATATATATATATATATATATATATATATATATATATATATATATATATATATATATATATATATATATATATATATATATATATATATATATATATATATATATATATGTAGATGTTTAGAATTGGCAGAATTTTTGACCAACAAGAAATATTGAATTCAGTTTAGAATGTCCTATCAGATGTTGGGACATTATCAAACAGAGTATAAGAACTTATTTCAGGATGTCACACCAGATGTTGGGACATTGTGTAAATGAGTTAAGTTCAGTTTTTCAGGATGTCCCAACAGATGTTGAGACATCTCAAACCTGCTACCAGAATTAATTAATGACTAACTGATCTGAGATATTTAAGGAGAGTTATCTGGAATTAATTATGGATGGATAAAAACAGAACAAGGCGCATCTGTAGGAAGTTTTATTATGAGGATTCAGATTAATCATAAGAACTAAATCACCTAGAATCTAGGAAGTAACAAACCCTAATTCAAGGTGGAAGCTGCATGTGTTTTAGGACTGGATTAACCTACAGAAAGCCCAAATTACAAACACCTATTTAATCAACAGAAACTCACAGAATTGAGTACGAATTTCAGAAGACAAAATAGGGTGTTGTGTTTTTAATAGCAGATTGTTTTTATTGTACCACTTAATGAGCTTTTAAGCATAAGTGCATTTGTGACTTGATTGAAACTGTGAAGTAAGATCAAGCTGTTTTGTTTGAAGAATGTCTTCAATTTTATTAAAATTGTAAACAAGATCACTGTGTGATTGAGGGGGAGTGAGTTGGTACTCATATCTAAGTTGTGTCTTAGGTAGAAATTACATTGGGTATATATTAAGTGAAAGATTAAACTGGGTTGTTTAAGTCTAGAATTAATATTACTTATAGTGGATTTCCTCCTGGCTTGGTAGCCTCCAGATGTAAGTGTGGTTATACACTAAACTGGGTTAACAAACTACTGTGTTGTTTAATTTTCTTGCACTTTAAGTTTTGGTTAAATCTGTCAAGTGTTGGAACATCTCATAGGACATCTCATACCTGATCACAGAATTTCAATTGGCATCAGAGCAGGCACCCTGCCTGTTTATACGGGGTGAGATCTAGGGAATACAAATTCTGGAAACATGGACAGAGATATAGGATCAGTAAATAGACCACCTATACTGGATGGATCTAATTATGACTACTGGAAGCCAAGAATGATTGCATTCATAAGATCAATTGACAACAGGGCCTGGAGAGCTGTCAACACTAGATGGGAACATCCTGTCCAAGACACCAAAGATGGATCAAAAGTGTTGAAACCTGAAGAAGAATGGAGTAAGGAGGAAGAAGATTCAGCACTAGGCAACTCCAAGGCCTTAAATGCTTTATTCAATGGCATTGATAGAAACATCTTTAGACTTGTGCATCACTGTGAGCTAGCCAAAGATGTTTGGGACGCTCTCAAAACAACTCATGAAGGAACATCAAAGGTAAAAATGTCAAGACTTCAACTTCTCACCACCAAGTTTGAAAACTTGAGAATGAAGGAAGATGAGTCAATTCATGAATTCTACATGAACATCTTAGATATAGCCAATACTTCTGGAGCCTTGGGAGAAAAGATGACTGATGAAAAGCTTGTAAGAAAGATTCTCAGATCTTTGCCAAAAAGATTTGACATGAAAGTCACAGCAATAGAAGAAGCTCAAGACATATGCACAATGAAAGTTGAAGAGCTCATTGGTTCCCTTCAAACATTTGAGATGGGAATGAATGACACAAATGTAAAGAAGAACAAAAGCATAGCCTTGGTGACAAATACTGATGAAGAAGAAGATGATAAATCAAAAACTGGTGAAAGTTTATCAGACAACATTGCTATGCTTGGAAGACAATTCAAAAAGATTCTCAGAGGAATGGAAGGCAAATCCAAACCCAGTGGAAGATACACAAACTCTTCTGAGAACAAAAGATATTATGATGCTAACAGAAGGTCAAATTATGATGAAAAGACCAGTCAAGAAAAAGGAATTAAATGCCATGGATGTGAAGGATATGGACACATCAGGAATGAATGTCCTACCTACTTAAAAAGACAAAAGAAAGGACTCTCTGTAACCTGGTCTGATGAAGACTCAGGAGGTGATTCAGAAGAAGAATCAGCTAAGCATATCACTGCTCTAGCTGGATTATGTGAATCTGAAAGTGAATCCAGTGATGGGGAGCTTACTTTTGAAGAACTTGAGCAAGCATACAAAGATCTATACAAAAGAAGCACTGAAATATGCAGTGAGGTTATAAAGCTAAAGAAGCAGAATGAGGCACTAGAAGATGAAAAAGCAAGTGATCAAGAGATCATTGACACCTTGAAAAGTGAAGTAAGTCTTCTCAACTCCAAGTTGGAGCACTTGTCCAAATCTGTTAGAATGCTGAACAGCAGCTCAAATACACTGGATGTTATTCTCAACAACAATAAGCATTTAGGGGATAAAAGTGGACTGGGATTTAACAGAGTTCATAAGGATGAAGCTAGCTCTAGAAAAACTACTTCAAAGTCCATTCAGTCAAACAAGATGTCCCAACAGATACTTCAACATCAGGAAAAGAACACAAAGTCAAACATAATGTTCCAACAGATGTCTCAACATTCTGAAAAGAACAAAATGAAGAAGAAGTATCAAAGATGGAGATGTCATCATTGTGGAAGATTTGGACATATCAAACCTCATTGCTATAAGTTACATGGATATCCAAATAAGATGTATCAGCAACCTTCTAAGCAGAAAATAGAAGTTACCAAGAAAGTGATGCATAGACATCAAAGAAATCAGCAACCTCCTAAGCAGAAGACAAAGGTCATCAAGAAGGTATGGAGACCAAAAGCCAGCATTCAGGCTGATCAAAGCTACATACCTAAGAACAAGATCAACAATCAATCTTGGAGATCTACTGATGAACAATACACAGGGCAGAGGCATCAAAAGAAATCTCAACTCAAATGGTCAAAGAAAAGTGTTGCATATATAGCACATACATCACTAAGAGTATCAGCTAAAGAAGACTGGTACTTTGACAGTGGATGTTCAAGACACATGACTCGATTGAAGAATCTGCTAGTAGACTTAAAGTCACATTCATCCAGATATGTAACCTTTGGAGATGGAGCTAAAGGAGAAATCAAGGGAGTTGGGACCTTGGACTGTCAAGATGTTCCAAGACTAGATGATGTGCTGCTAGTTAAAGGTTTAACTGCTAACCTGATCAGCATAAGTCAATTATGTGATCAAGGGTACAGTGTAAACTTTACCAAAACTGAATGCATAGTGACTAACAAAGAACAAGAGGTTGTCATGAGAGGAGCCAGATCTAAAGACAACTGTTACATGTGGGAATCTCAAGACTTCAGTCTCACTTCAACTTGCTCTTTAGCTAAAGAAGAAGAAGTGAAACTATGGCACCAAAGACTAGGTCATCTTCATTTCAGAGGCATAAAGAAGATAATATCTATGGATGCTGTAAGAGGTATTCCTAAACTGAAGATTGATGATGGAAAAATATGTGGTGAATGTCAAATAGGCAAGCAAACCAAAATGTCCCATCCAAAGCTCCAACATCTGACAACTTCCAAAGTTTTGGAACTATTGCATATGGATCTTATGGGACCTATGCAGGTTGAGAGCCTTGGTGGCAAGAGGTATGCCTATGTGGTGGTTGATGACTTTTCAAGGTATACATGGATAAATTTCATCAAAGAAAAGTCTGATGTATTTGATGTATTCAAAGACTTACGCCAAAGAATACAAAAGGAAAAAGCCAGTTGTGTAATCAGAATAAGAAGTGATCATGGAAAAGAATTTGAGAACCAAAAGTTCTTAGATTTCTGTTCTTCAGAAGGAATCAATCATGAATATTATTCTCCTATCACTCCTCAACAGAATGGGATTGTTGAGAGGAAGAATAGAACTATTCAAGAATCAGCAAGAGCTATGATCCATGCTAAAAAGTTACCTTTGTACTTCTGGGCTGAAGCTATGAACACAGCTTGTTACATCCACAACAGAGTTACTCTAAGGAAAGGAACTTTGTCCACAATCTATGAAGTCTGGAAGGGCAGAAAACCCACAGTTAAGTACTTCCATGTGTTTGGAAGTAACTGTTATATTCTGGAAGATAGGGAGCAAAGAAGAAAAATGGATCCTAAAAGTGATGAAGGATTTTTCTTGGATACTCTATAAACAGCAGAGCATATAGAGTATTTAATTCTAGAACCAAGGTTATCATGGAGTCCATAAATGTGATAATTGATGATGCTCCTACAGATGTCCCAGAAGATGTTGGAACATCTGCTGATATCAAGATTGAAGCTGAAGAAAAGAGTGATCATTATGACTTCACTCAAACTGATGCAAAGACAGAACAATCCAGCAAACCTCCCTCCATCAGAATACAGAAGGATCATCCCAAAGATTTGATAATTGGTGATCCCAACAGAGGTGTAAGCACTAGATCAAGAGAGGTGATTTCAGGTTCCTGTTTTGTTTCTAAAATAGAACCTAAAAACATCAAGGAAGCTCTTACTGATGAATACTGGATTTGTGCTATGCAAGAGGAATTAGGTCAATTCACAAGGAATGAAGTGTGGAATCTTGTTCCTAGACCTGATGACATAAATGTGATTGGAACAAAATGGGTGTATAAGAACAAGTCAAATGAACAAGGAGTTGTTACAAAGAACAAAGCTAGACTTGTAGCTCAAGGATACACACAAATTGAAGGAGTAGACTTTGATGAAACCTTTGCACCAGTAGCAAGGATTGAATCAATCAGACTACTTTTGGGAATTGCTTGTATCTTAAAGTTCAAGCTATTTCAAATGGATGTGAAAAGTGCCTTTTTAAATGGTTATCTAAATGAAGAGGTATATGTAGAACATCCTAAAGGATTTGTTGATCCAAGCTGTCCAAATCATGTATACAAACTAAAGAAGGCTCTTTATGGTCTGAAGCAAGCTCCAAGAGCATGGTATGAAAGGATGACTACTTTTCTTGTCAAGCAAGGGTACAGGAAAGGAGGAATTGACAAAACCTTATTTGTTAAAGATGAAGAAGGAAATGTCATGATTGCTCAAATATATGTAGATGACATTGTCTTTGGTGGGATGTCTGACAGGATGGTCAAACATTTTGTCAACCAAATGGAATCTGAATTTGAAATGAGCCTAGTAGGAGAATTAACCTACTTTCTTGGACTGCACATAAAACAAATGGAGGACTCCATGTTCAATTCCCAAAGCAAGTATGCTAAGAACATAGTCAAGAAATTTGGAATGGACAGTGCTACTCATAAGAGAACTCCTGCCCCCACACATTTAAAGCTGACTAAAGATGAAAAGGGTGAGAATGTAGATCAAAGCATGTACAGAAGTATGATTGGAAGCTTGTTATATCTGACTGCTAGCAGACCAGACATAGCATTTGCAGTAGGTGTATGTGCAAGATCTCAAGCTGATCCAAAAGTCAGTCATCTTAATCAAGTCAAGAGAATTCTGAAATATGTTAATGGTACTTGTGACTATGGCATAATGTACTTTCATGGATGTAAACCAATTCTCACTGGCTTCTGTGATGCTGATTGGGCTGGAAGTGCTGATGACAGAAAAAGCACTTCAGGAGGATGCTTCTTTCTAGGAAACAATTTGATTTCTTGGTTCAGTAAGAAACAAAATTGTGTATCCTTATCTACAGCTGAAGCTGAATACATAGCAGCTGGAAGCAGTTGTTCTCAGTTGTTTTGGATGAAGCAAAGGCTCACTGAGTACAATGTCCCACAAGATGTCATGACATTGTACTGTGACAACTTAAGTGCAATTAACATATCAAAGAATCCTATCCAACATAGCAGGACCAAGCATATTGATATCAGACATCATTTCATCAGAGATCTTGTAGAAGAAAAAGTGATTTCATTGGAACATGTAGCTACAAATCTGCAGTTGGCTGATATCTTTACCAAAGCATTGGATGCTACACAATTTGAGAACTTATGGGGCAAATTGGGAATCTGCTTATGTGAGATTTAGCAGTTATGGAAATGTGCCAACATGTCATATGACATTGTGTGGCATAAGAACCAGATGGCAACACCAGTCTGGTCAAGGACTTTGAGTATTCCTTTCCTAAAAAGTCTCAAAGTAACGGCTACTTTTATTATATCAACTTGCTTCCAGCTATCCATATTCTCATCACACTCTCAAAAACGACTTACATTCTCCAACTGTTCTTCAGAAATCATCAACCCTAAAACTCTTCATCCACCTTCTTTGAAAATGTCTCAAAACCCTAAAATTCCTGAAGAAATTCTCAACAAAGAAGATGTGGTTCATGCAACCCCCATTTCTGTGGTACCCATGGAGTCAACCCCAATGGACGAAATCAGAGGAAGTGTTCCTCATGCTAAAAAGCCAAGAACTCCAAAAAGAACAAAAGATCAAGTCTGCAGCAAATCCAAAGGCATTCCTTCACCAGCAAACATGCCTCCAAAATCTTCTGAATATGTGGATGATTCCATTAAGGAGTTGGTAAACAGGATTCTTTCTGAAAAAAGAGTGGTTAGTGGCATTTCTATCCCTTTGAGTACCATGCCAGCTCCACAAGAAGATCAACAACCTCAGGCTGCAAAGGACACTCTTGCTCAACAGGATGTCCCAATAGATGTTGAAACATCTGAGGATCAACAAAAGGCCTCATCTGATGCTGCTGAGGACCAGAAAAAGGCCTCAAATGATAGTGATGAAGAAGAATCTGAGGATCAGACCAAGGCCTCAACTGAAGAGCATACCTCTGCTGATCAACCAGCTGAAGAGGAGACTGCTCAATCTCCTCCTGTTGTGAACCTAGAGCATGATTCTGATACATATATCATTGTTGCTGTAAGACCTAGCATAGCCAAAAGGCTCAGGACTAGGAAAGAAAAGATGCAAGCAGGACATGCAATTCCTGAGAAGAAGCAAGCTACCCCAAAGAAGGACAAAGCTAAAGTTGTCTTTGGTCCTACCAAACAATGGAGCAAGGTGCAAACACAAAAGAGGAAAGCTTTCACTCCTCCAGATTCAGATGTTGAAGCAGATGTCCCAACATCTCCTCCAAAGAAGAAACCAACACCCTCAAGAGCATCAACTGTTGTTCCTGAAGCTTCCTTGGACAACATCTCCTTTCATCATGTTTCAAGTGTGAACATATGGAAGTTTGTCTATCAAAGAAGGGTAGCACTTGAAAGAGAGCTGAGCAGTAATGCACTTGAGTGCACAGAGTTAATTGATCTCATATCTGCTGCTGGTCTCTTCAAAACAGTCTCCAACCTCTCTCCCTGCTATGAGCTACTTGTCAAGGAATTCATAGTCAATCTTCAAGAAGATTGTGCCAATGGTAAGTCTGCTGAATTTAGAAAAGTATTTGTTAGAGGCAGGTGTGTAGAGTTCTCTCCTCAGATCATCAACCAATACCTTGGAAGAGAATCTGATGGTCCAAATGAGCTAGGGAAAACTGATAACCAGGTCTGCAAGGTTATCACTGCTAACCAGGTCAAAGCTTGGCCAGTTAAAGGAAAGCTCTCAGTGAGCATGCTGACAAGGAAATATGCCATGTTGAACAGGATTGGTACATCAAACTGGGTGCCTACCAATCACACATCTTCAATATCCACTGGCTTGGGCAGGTTTATTTATGATGTGGGCACTCAAACTAAGCTGGATTATGGAGCCTACATCTTTGATCAGACTTTGAAGCATGCTAGCTCATCTGCAACAAAGCTGCCAATAGCTTTCCCTTCCTTGCTGTGTGGAATAGTGCTGAGTCAGTACCCTGTGATCCTCACTGAGAAGGACACAGTTTGCAAAAGAGAAAGCCCTCTGGTCTTTCACTACAAGCTGTTCCTGAGTCATCATGCAGCAGATGTTGAAGCACCCTCTGGGACATCTGCAGGTCCTTCAAAGGCAAAGTCTCCAATCTCCAAGGCTGCATTGATTGCTGAACTGAAGAGCACTTGCAAAGAACTTGAAGCAAGGAAGCAGAAGCTTGAGGAGATTATCCAAAGGCTGGAGAGTGAAGGTGATCAGAAAGCTGCTTCTGATGAGGAAACTGAGGATGATGAAGAAACTGAATGTGAGGAGTCTGAGTGAATAACTGTATGTGAGGACAAATGTAATGACAACTGCATTGTAATTTAGAATTAGTGACTTTGGCCCCAAAATTTGTGTCTAACAAGGGGGAGAACTACAACAACAACAATGTATGATGCTGTTTAGCTATGAATGAAAAAACTTCTGTTTGTCTCTGAACTGAATCAGTGTGTTTTAATAAATATTTCTGTTGCAACAAGACTGGATACATGTATGTTTGAGGGGGAGTAATCTCAAATATGATTCAACAGAAAAGTAATGCTATACTCTGATAAAATAACTTCTGCTGCACTCTGAAAAATCAGAGAAGAATGTTAGCCAAAAAATAGCCAAAGGGGGAGTTTGTAGATGTTTAGAATTGGCAGAATTTTTGACCAACAAGAAATATTGAATTCAGTTCAGAATGTCCTATCAGATGTTGGGACATTATCGAACAGAGTATAAGAACTTATTTCAGGATGTCACACCAGATGTTGGGACATTAGGAGTTAAGTTCAGTTTTTCAGGATGTCCCAACAGATGTTGAGACATCTCAAACCTGCTACCAGAATTAATTAATGACTAACTGATCTGAGATATTTAAGGAGAGTTATCTGGAATTAATTATGGATGGATAAAAACAGAACAAGGCGCATCTGTAGGAAGTTTTATTATGAGGATTCAGATTAATCAGAAGAACTAAATCACCTAGAATCTAGGAAGTAACAAACCCTAATTCAAGGTGGAAGCTGCATGTGTTTTAGGACTGAATTAACCTACAGAAAGCCCAAATTACAAACACCTATTTAATCAACAGAAACTCACAAAATTGAGTACGAATTTCAGAAGACAAAATAGGGTGTTGTGTTTTTAATAGCAGGTTGTTTTTATTGTACCACTTAATGAGCTTTTAAGCATAAGTGCATTTGTGACTTGATTGAAACTGTGAAGTAAGATCAAGCTGTTTTGTTTGAAGAATGTCTTCAATTTTATTAAACTTGTAAACAAGATCACTGTGTGATTGAGGGGGAGTGAGTTGGTACTCATATCTAAGTTGTGTCTTAGGTAGAAATTGCATTGGGTAGATATTAAGTGAAAGATTAAACTGGGTTGTTTAAGTCTAGAATTAATATTACTTATAGTGGATTTCCTCCTGGCTTGGTAGCCTCCAGATGTAAGTGTGGTTATACACTGAACTGGGTTAACAAACTACTGTGTTGTTTAATTTTCTTTCACTTTAAGTTTTGGTTAAATCTGTCAAGTGTTGGAACATCTCATAGGACATCTTATACCTGATCACAGAATTTCAATATATATATATATATATATATATATATATATATATATATATATATATATATATATATATATATATGTAGTGGTGACCTAAGCCCTACTAGCGATAAATAAGTAAGGAGAGCCTATTCTCGAATAATGATTTTCATAGATTATTAAACGTGGTTACGCCGACCTTAATTATTTATCATAGGAGTAATATATGATAAATTGAGGTGGTATTGTGATTGTATTATTTGATTAATTGTTTAATTGTTACTTTATTTATACTTGAATGATTGTGATTGATAGACTAAGACAAATGATCTATTAAGGAGAGAAACGACATTGTTAGAATTAAGTGTTAGATCCCCAATAAATGAAGGGAAGTTGTATACATTGAGTAGTTGTATTTGGTTGGATTCTGGCTAAGGAAAGACTTGGTCGGCTATGTCCTTTACAGTCCACCTCTCTTACCTGGGAAGTCAACCATACCTTATTTATTGTATGAACTGAACTGATTTTATGAAGATAAGGATTATGCCAAGATAAAATACGAGTAAGCATTTGATGGATTTGGCATGATAAGTATTACCTAAAATAATGATATGATATGTCCCAAGTATTATCTTAACACTTATGATTGAGAGTTTCCACAAGATGATTAAGTGATCATATAGACTTGCATTGAGGAATGTATAAGTCCACTACCGTGCGGTATGGAACGTAAGAGGTTGATCGGTCACCTACAATCCCGACGGGGATTATTATCTATGCATGCTAGACAAGACGAAGTTCTTGGCCTGAATTCTCAAGGACGATCAACTTATAACACCTAGACTCCACGTGAAGTTAGGTGACGTATCTCTTGGTAATTGGGAGTACGTTGGTGGCATGTGGTCTGGTGATATCCGGTCTTGGTAAAAGGGATAGATATCATTAACAACATTTAGTGGCCTGTGTCAGCATATAGTTCAAGGATGCATTATAATAAATAGAGATATAATAAATGTAATTATGGGTTGAGGATACACTTGTTTGAGTAATTGCGGTTGTCATATATATTATTATCTTACACACTCATTCCCACTTTTAAACTTGTACATGAATCTTAGCCTTGTGTCCTTTTTGTCTTGTATTTTTGGGTTAATCTATGACGATCAGACGACGTGCTCGGTAGTCCTAGTGGGAAGGATATGAAGTGACGAGGATATGAATTTTCTATGACATCAAGATTGGAGTCTATTATCATTTTTGTAGATGTTTAGAATTGGCAGAATTTTTGACCAACAAGAAATGTTGAATTCAGTTCAGGATGTCCTATCAGATGTTGGGACATTATCAAACAAAGTTTAAGTAAATGAACTTAATTCAGGATGTCACACCAGATGTTGGGACATTGTGTTAATGATTTAAGTTCAGTTTTTCAGGATGTCCCAACAGATGTTGTGACATCTCAAACCTGCTACCAGAATTAATTAATGACTAACAGAACTGAGTAATTTAAGGAAAGTTATCTGGAATTAATTATGGATGGACAAAACAGAATAAGGCGCATCTGTAGGGAGTGTTGTTATGAGACTTCAGCATAATCAGAAGAACTGAATCACCTAGAATCTAGGAAGTAACAAACCCTAATTCAAGGTGGAAGCTGCATGCGTTTCAGGATTGGATAAACCTACAGAAAGCCCAAAATCCATACACCTATTTAAGCAACAGAAAATCTCAGAATTGGGTACGAATTTAAGAAGATAAAATAGGGTGTTTTGTGTTTTAATAGCAGGTTGTTTTTATTGTACCACTTTATGAGCTTTTAAGCAAAAGTGTATTTGTGTCTTGATTGAAACTGTGAAGTAAGATCAAGCTGTTTTGTTTGAAGTATGACTTCAATTTTATTAAACTTGTAAACAAGATCACTGTGTGATTGAGGGGGAGTGAGTTGGTACTCATATCTAAGTTGTGTCTTAGGTAGAAATTGCATTGGGTAGATATTAAGTGAAAGATTAAACTGGGTTGTTTAAGTCTAGAATTAATATTACTTATAGTGGATTTCCTCCTGGCTTGGTAGCCTCCAGATGTAAGTGTGGTTATACACTGAACTGGGTTAACAAACTACTGTGTTGTTTAATTTTCTTTCACTTTAAGTTTTGGTTAAATCTGTCAAGTGTTGGAACATCTCATAGGACATCTTATACCTGATCACAGAATTTCAATATATATATATATATATATATATATATATATATATATATATATATATATATATATGTAGTGGTGACCTAAGCCCTACTAGCGATAAATAAGTAAGGAGAGCCTATTCTCGAATAATGATTTTCATAGATTATTAAACGTGGTTACGCCGACCTTAATTATTTATCATAGGAGTAATATATGATAAATTGAGGTGGTATTGTGATTGTATTATTTGATTAATTGTTTAATTAATTGTTTAATTGTTACTTTATTTATACTTGAATGATTGTGATTGATAGACTAAGACAAATGATCTATTAAGGAGAGAAACGACATTGTTAGAATTAAGTGTTAGATCCCCAATAAATGAAGGGAAGTTGTATACATTGAGTAGTTGTATTTGGTTGGATTCTGGCTAAGGAAAGACTTGGTCGGCTATGTCCTTTACAGTCCACCTCTCTTACCTGGGAAGTCAACCATACCTTATTTATTGTATGAACTGAACTGATTTTATGAAGATAAGGATTATGCCAAGATAAAATACGAGTAAGCATTTGATGGATTTGGCATGATAAGTATTACCTAAAATAATGATATGATATGTCCCAAGTATTATCTTAACACTTATGATTGAGAGTTTCCACAAGATGATTAAGTGATCATATAGACTTGCATTGAGGAATGTATAAGTCCACTACCGTGCGGTATGGAACGTAAGAGGTTGATCGGTCACCTACAATCCCGACGGGGATTATTATCTATGCATGCTAGACAAGACGAAGTTCTTGGCCTGAATTCTCAAGGACGATCAACTTATAACACCTAGACTCCACGTGAAGTTAGGTGACGTATCTCTTGGTAATTGGGAGTACGTTGGTGGCATGTGGTCTGGTGATATCCGGTCTTGGTAAAAGGGATAGATATCATTAACAACATTTAGTGGCCTGTGTCAGCATATAGTTCAAGGATGCATTATAATAAATAGAGATATAATAAATGTAATTATGGGTTGAGGATACACTTGTTTGAGTAATTGCGGTTGTCATATATATTATTATCTTACACACTCATTCCCACTTTTAAACTTGTACATGAATCTTAGCCTTGTGTCCTTTTTGTCTTGTATTTTTGGGTTAATCTATGACGATCAGACGACGTGCTCGGTAGTCCTAGTGGGAAGGATATGAAGTGACGAGGATATGAATTTTCTATGACATCAAGATTGGAGTCTATTATCATTTTTGTAGATGTTTAGAATTGGCAGAATTTTTGACCAACAAGAAATGTTGAATTCAGTTCAGGATGTCCTATCAGATGTTGGGACATTATCAAACAAAGTTTAAGTAAATGAACTTAATTCAGGATGTCACACCAGATGTTGGGACATTGTGTTAATGATTTAAGTTCAGTTTTTCAGGATGTCCCAACAGATGTTGTGACATCTCAAACCTGCTACCAGAATTAATTAATGACTAGCAGAACTGAGTAATTTAAGGAAAGTTATCTGGAATTAATTATGGATGGACAAAACAGAATAAGGCGCATCTGTAGGGAGTGTTGTTATGAGACTTCAGCATAATCAGAAGAACTGAATCACCTAGAATCTAGGAAGTAACAAACCCTAATTCAAGGTGGAAGCTGCATGCGTTTCAGGATTGGATAAACCTACAGAAAGCCCAAAATCCATACACCTATTTAAGCAACAGAAAATCTCAGAATTGGGTACGAATTTAAGAAGATAAAATAGGGTGTTTTGTGTTTTAATAGCAGGTTGTTTTTATTGTACCACTTAATGAGCTTTTAAGCATAAGTGCATTTGTGACTTGATTGAAACTGTGAAGTAAGATCAAGCTGTTTTGTTTGAAGAATGTCTTCAATTTTATTAAACTTGTAAACAAGATCACTGTGTGATTGAGGGGGAGTGAGTTGGTACTCATATCTAAGTTGTGTCTTAGGTAGAAATTGCATTGGGTAGATATTAAGTGAAAGATTAAACTGGGTTGTTTAAGTCTAGAATTAATATTACTTATAGTGGATTTCCTCCTGGCTTGGTAGCCTCCAGATGTAAGTGTGGTTATACACTGAACTAGGTTAACAAACTACTGTGTTGTTTAATTTTCTTTCACTTTAAGTTTTGGTTAAATCTGTCAAGTGTTGGAACATCTCATAGGACATCTTATACCTGATCACAGAATTTCAATATATATATATATATATATATATATATATATATATATATATATATATATATATATATATGTAGTGGTGACCTAAGCCCTACTAGCGATAAATAAGTAAGGAGAGCCTATTCTCGAATAATGATTTTCATAGATTATTAAACGTGGTTACGCCGACCTTAATTATTTATCATAGGAGTAATATATGATAAATGGAGGTGGTATTGTGATTGTATTATTTGATTAATTGTTTAATTGTTACTTTATTTATACTTGAATGATTGTGATTGATAGACTAAGACAAATGATCTATTAAGGAGAGAAACGACATTGTTAGAATTAAGTGTTAGATCCCCAATAAATGAAGGGAAGTTGTATACATTGAGTAGTTGTATTTGGTTGGATTCTGGCTAAGGAAAGACTTGGTCGGCTATGTCCTTTACAGTCCACCTCTCTTACCTGGGAAGTCAACCATACCTTATTTATTGTATGAACTGAACTGATTTTATGAAGATAAGGATTATGCCAAGATAAAATACGAGTAAGCATTTGATGGATTTGGCATGATAAGTATTACCTAAAATAATGATATGATATGTCCCAAGTATTATCTTAACACTTATGATTGAGAGTTTCCACAAGATGATTAAGTGATCATATAGACTTGCATTGAGGAATGTATAAGTCCACTACCGTGCGGTATGGAACGTAAGAGGTTGATCGGTCACCTACAATCCCGACGGGGATTATTATCTATGCATATTAGACAAGACGAAGTTCTTGGCCTGAATTCTCAAGGACGATCAACTTATAACACCTAGACTCCACGTGAAGTTAGGTGACGTATCTCTTGGTAATTGGGAGTACGTTGGTGGCATGTGGTCTGGTGATATCCGGTCTTGGTAAAAGGGATAGATATCATTAACAACATTTAGTGGCCTGTGTCAGCATATAGTTCAAGGATGCATTATAATAAATAGAGATATAATAAATGTAATTATGGGTTGAGGATACACTTGTTTGAGTAATTGCGGTTGTCATATATATTATTATCTTACACACTCATTCCCACTTTTAAACTTGTACATGAATCTTAGCCTTGTGTCCTTTTTGTCTTGTATTTTTGGGTTAATCTATGACGATCAGACGACGTGCTCGGTAGTCCTAGTGGGAAGGATATGAAGTGACGAGGATATGAATTTTCTATGACATCAAGATTGGAGTCTATTATCATTTTTGTAGATGTTTAGAATTGGCAGAATTTTTGACCAACAAGAAATGTTGATATCAGTTCAGGATGTCCTATCAGATGTTGGGACATTATCAAACAAAGTTTAAGTAAATGAACTTAATTCATGATGTCACACCAGATGTTGGGACATTGTGTTAATGATTTAAGTTCAGTTTTTCAGGATGTCCCAACAGATGTTGTGACATCTCAAACCTGCTACCAGAATTAATTAATGACTAACAGAACTGAGTAATTTAAGGAAAGTTATCTGGAATTAATTATGGATGGACAAAACAGAATAAGGCGCATCTGTAGGGAGTGTTGTTATGAGACTTCAGCATAATCAGAAGAACTGAATCACCTAGAATCTAGGAAGTAACAAACCCTAATTCAAGGTGGAAGCTGCATGCGTTTCAGGATTGGATAAACCTACAGAAAGCCCAAAATCCATACACCTATTTAAGCAACAGAAAATCTCAGAATTGGGTACGAATTTAAGAAGATAAAATAAGGTGTTTTGTGTTTTAATAGCAGGTTGTTTTTATTGTACCACTTTATGAGATTTTAAGCAAAAGTGTATTTGTGTCTTGATTGAAACTGTGAAGTAAGATCAAGCTGTTTTGTTTGAAGTATGACTTCAATTTTATTAAACTTGTAAACAAGATCACTGTGTGATTGAGGGGGAGTGAGTTGGTACTCATATCTAAGTTGTGTCTTAGGTAGAAATTGCATTGGGTAGATATTAAGTGAAAGATTAAACTGGGTGGTTTAAGTCTAGAATTAATATTACTTATAGTGGATTTCCTCCTGGCTTGGTAGCCTCCAGATGTAAGTGTGGTTATACACTGAACTGGGTTAACAAACTACTGTGTTGTTTAATTTTCCTGCACTTTAAGTTTTGGTTAAATTTGTCAAGTGTTGGAACATCTCATTCGACATCTCATACCTGATCACAGAATTTCAATTGGCATCAGAGCAGGCACCCTGCCTGTTTATACTGGGTGAGATCTAGGGAATACAAATTCTGGAAACATGGACAGAGATATAGGATCAGTAAATAGACCACCTATACTGGATGGATCTAATTATGACTACTGGAAGCCAAGAATGATTGCATTCTTAAGATCACTTGACAATAGGGCCTGGAAAGCAGTCAACTATGGATGGGAACATCCTGTCCAAGACACCAAAGATGGAGCAAAAGTGTTGAAATCTGAAGAAGAATGGAGTAAGGAGGAAGAAGATTCAGCACTTAGCAACTCCAAGGCCTTAAATGCTTTATTCAATGGCATTGATAGGAACATCTTTAGACTTGTGCATCACTGTGAGCTGGCCAAAGATGTTTGGGACACTCTCAAAACAACTCATGAAGGAACATCAAAGGTAAAGATGTCAAGACTTCAACTTTTCACCACCAAGTTTGAAAACTTGAGAATGAAGGAAGATGAGACAATTCATGAATTCTACATGAACATCTTAGAAATAGCCAATACTTCTGGAGCCTTGGGAGAAAAGATGACTGATGAAAAGCTTGTAAGAAAGATTCTCAGATCTTTGCCAAAAAGATTTGACATGAAAGTCACAGCAATAGAAGAAGCTCAAGACATATGCACAATGAAAGTTGAAGAGCTCATTGGTTCCCTTCAAACATTTGAGATGGGAATGAATGACACAAGTGTAAAGAAGAACAAAAGCATAGCCTTGGTGACAAATACTGATGAAGAAGAAGAAAATGATGAATCAGAAACTGGTGAAAGCTTATCAGACAACATTGCTATGCTTGGAAGACAATTCAAAAAGATTCTCAGAAGGATGGAAGACAAATCCAGACCAAGCGGAAGATACACAAACTCTTCTGAGAACAAAAGACCTTATGATGCTAATAGAAGGTCAAATTATGATGAAAAGACCAGTCAAGAAAAAGGAATTAAATGCCATGGATGTGAAGGATATGGACACATCAAGAATGAATGTCCTACCTACTTAAAAAGGCAAAAGAAAGGACTCTCTGTAACCTGGTCTGATGAAGACTCAGGAGGTGATTCAGAAGAAGAATCAGCTAAGCATATCACTGCTCTGGCTGGATTATGTGAATATGAAAGTGAATCCAGTGATGGGGAGCTTACATTTGAAGAACTTGAGCAATCATACAGAGAACTATTCAAAAGAAGCACTGAAATATGCAAGGAGAGTATAAAGCTAAAGAAGCAGATTGAGGCACTAAAGGATGAAAAAGCAAGTGATCTAGAGATCATTGACACCTTGAAAAGTGAAGTAAGTCTTCTCAACTCCAAGTTGGAACATATGTCCAAATCTGTTAGAATGCTGAACAGTAGCTCAAGCACACTGGATGTTATTCTCAACAACAATAAGCATTCAGGGGATAAAAGTGGACTGGGATTTAAAAAAGTTCATAAGGTTGAAGCTAGCTCTAGCAAAACTACTTCAAAGTCCATACAGTCAAACAAGATGTTCCAACAGATGTCTCAACATCCTGAAAAGAACATAATGAAGAAGAAGTATCAAAGATGGAGATGTCATCATTGTGGAAGATTTGGACATATCAAACCTCATTGCTATAAGTTGCATGGATATCCAAATCAGATGTATCAGCAACCTCCTAAGCAGAAGATAGAAGTTACCAAGAAAGTGCTGCATAGACATCAAAGAGATCAGCAACCCCCTAAGCAGAAGACAAAGGTCATCAAGAAGGTATGGAGACCAAAAGCTAGTCTTCATGTTGATCAAAGCTACATGCCCAAGAACAAGATCAACAAACAACCTTGGAGCTATACTGATGAACAATACACAGGGCAGAGGTATCAAAAGAAATCTCAACTCAAATGGTCAAAGAAAGGTGTTGCATATATAGCTCATACATCACTAAGAGTATCAGCTAAAGAAGACTGGTACTTTGATAGTGGATGTTCAAGACACATGACTGGATTGAAGAATCTTCTAGTAGACTTAAAGTCATATTCATCCAGATATGTAACCTTTGGAGATGGAGCTAAAGGAGAAATCAAGGGAGTTGGAACCTTGGACTGTCCAGATGTACCAAGACTAGATAATGTGCTGCTAGTTAAAGGTTTAACTGCTAACCTGATCAGCATAAGTCAATTATGTGATCAAGGGTACAGTGTAAACTTTACCAAAACTGAATGCATAGTGTCTAACAAAGAACAAAAGGTTGTCATGAGAGGAGCCAGATCTAAAGACAACTGTTACATGTGGGAACCTCAAGACTTCAGTCTCACTTCAACTTGCTCTTTAGCCAAAGAAGAAGAAGTGAAACTATGGCACCAAAGACTAGGTCATCTTCATTTCAGAGGCATAAAGAAAATCATATCTATGGATGCTGTGAGAGGTATTCCTAAACTGAAGATTGATGATGGCAAAATATGTGGTGAATGTCAAATAGGCAAGCAAACCAAGATGTTCCATCCAAAGCTCCAACATCTGACAACTTCCAAAGTTTTGGAACTATTGCATATGGATCTTATGGGACCTATGCAGGTTGAGAGCCTTGGTGGTAAGATGTATGCCTATGTGGTGGTTGATGACTTTTCAAGGTATACATGGATAAACTTCATCAAAGAAAAGTATGATGTATTTGATGTATTCAAAGACTTATGCCAAAGAATACAAAGGGAAAAAGCCAGCTGTGTGATCAGAATAAGAAGTGATCATGGAAAAGAATTTGAGAACCAAAAGTTCTTAGATTTCTGTTCTTCAGAAGGAATCAATCATGAATATTATTCTCCTATCACTCCTCAACAGAATGGGATTGTTGAGAGGAAGAATAGAACTATTCAAGAATCAGCAAGAGCTATGATCCATGCTAAAAAGTTACCTTTGTACTTCTGGGCTGAAGCTATGAACACAGCTTGTTACATCCACAACAGAGTTACTCTAAGGAAAGGAACTTTGTCCACAATCTATGAAGTCTGGAAGGGCAGAAAACCCACAGTTAAGTACTTCCATGTGTTTGGAAGTAACTGTTATATTCTGGCAGATAGGGAGCAAAGAAGAAAAATGGATCCTAAAAGTGATGAAGGGATTTTTCTTGGATACTCTATAAACAGCAGAGCATATAGAGTATTTAATTCTAGAACCAAGGTTATCATGGAGTCCATAAATGTGATAATTGATGATGCTCCTACAGATGTCCCAGAAGATGTTGGAACATCTGCTGATATCAAGATTGAAGCTGAAGAAAAGAGTGATCATTATGACTTCACTCAAACTGATGCAAAGACAGAACAATCCAGCAAACCTCCCTCCATCAGAATACAGAAGGATCATCCCAAAGATTTGATAATTGGTGATCCCAACAGAGGTGTAAGCACTAGATCAAGAGAGGTGATTTCAGGTTCCTGTTTTGTTTCTAAAATAGAACCTAAAAACATCAAGGAAGCTCTTACTGATGAATACTGGATTTGTGCTATGCAAGAGGAATTAGGTCAATTCACAAGGAATGAAGTGTGGAATCTTGTTCCTAGACCTGATGACATAAATGTGATTGGAACAAAATGGGTGTATAAGAACAAGTCAAATGAACAAGGAGTTGTTACAAAGAACAAAGCTAGACTGGTAGCTCAAGGATACACACAAATTGAAGGAGTAGACTTTGATGAAACCTTTGCACCAGTAGCAAGGATTGAATCAATCAGACTACTTTTGGGAATTGCTTGTATCTTAAAGTTCAAGCTATTTCAAATGGATGTGAAAAGTGCCTTTTTAAATGGTTATCTAAATGAAGAGGTATATGTAGAACAGCCTAAAGGATTTGTTGATCCAAGCTGTCCAAATCATGTATACAAACTAAAGAAGGCTCTTTATGGTCTGAAGCAAGCTCCAAGAGCATGGTATGAAAGGATGACTACTTTTCTTGTCAAGCAAGGGTACAGGAAAGGAGGAATTGACAAAACCTTATTTGTTAAAGATGAAGAAGGAAATGTCATGATTGCTCAAATATATGTAGATGACATTGTCTTTGGTGGGATGTCTGACAGGATGGTCAAACATTTTGTCAACCAAATGGAATCTGAATTTGAAATGAGCCTAGTAGGAGAATTAACCTACTTTCTTGGACTGCAAATAAAACAAATGGAGGACTCCATGTTCAATTCCCAAAGCAAGTATGCTAAGAACATAGTCAAGAAATTTGGAATGGACAGTGCTACTCATAAGAGAACTCCTGCCCCCACACATTTAAAGCTGACTAAAGATGAAAAGGGTGAGAATGTAGATCAAAGCATGTACAGAAGTATGATTGGAAGCTTGTTATATCTGACTGCTAGCAGACCAGACATAGCATTTGCAGTAGGTGTATGTGCAAGATATCAAGCTGATCCAAAAGTCAGTCATCTTAATCAAGTCAAGAGAATTCTGAAATATGTTAATGGTACTTGTGACTATGGCATAATGTACTTTCATGGATGTAAACCAATTCTCACTGGCTTCTGTGATGCTGATTGGGCTGGAAGTGCTGATGACAGAAAAAGCACTTCAGGAGGATGCTTATTTCTAGGAAACAATTTGATTTCTTGGTTCAGTAAGAAACAAAATTGTGTATCCTTATCTACAGCTGAAGCTGAATACATAGCAGCTGGAAGCAGTTGTTCTCAGTTGTTTTGGATGAAGCAAAGGCTCACTGAGTACAATATCCCACAAGATGTCATGACATTGTACTGTGACAACTTAAGTGCAATTAACATATCAAAGAATCCTATCCAACATAGCAGGACCAAGCATATTGATATCAGACATCATTTCATCAGAGATCTTGTAGAAGAAAAAGTGATTTCATTGGAACATGTAGCTACAAATCTGCAGTTGGCTGATATCTTTACCAAAGCATTGGATGCTACACAATTTGAGAACTTATGGGGCAAATTGGGAATCTGCTTATGTGAGATTTAGCAGTTATGGAAATGTGCCAACATGTCATATGACATTGTGTGGCGTAAGAACCAGATGGCAACACCAGTCTGGTCAAGGACTTTGAGTATTCCTTTCCTAAAAAGTCTCAAAGTAACGGCTACTTTTATTATATCAACTTGCTTCCAGCTATCCATATTCTCATCACACTCTCAAAAACGACTTACATTCTCCAACTGTTCTTCAGAAATCATCAACCCTAAAACTCTTCATCCACCTTCTTTGAAAATGTCTCAAAACCCTAAAATTCCTGAAGAAATTCTCAACAAAGAAGATGTGGTTCATGCAACCCCCATTTCTGTGGTACCCATGGAGTCAACCCCAATGGACGAAATCAGAGGAAGTGTTCCTCATGCTAAAAAGCCAAGAACTCCAAAAAGAACAAAAGATCAAGTCTGCAGCAAATCCAAAGGCATTCCTTCACCAGCAAACATGCCTCCAAAATCTTCTGAATATGTGGATGATTCCATTAAGGAGTTGGTAAACAGGATTCTTTCTGAACAAAGAGTGGTTAGTGGCATTTCTATCCCTTTGAGCACCATGCCAGCTCCACAAGAAGATCAACAACCTCAGGCTGCAAAGGACACTCTTGCTCAACAGGATGTCCCAATAGATGTTGAAACATCTGAGGATCAACAAAAGGCCTCATCTGATGCTGCTGAGGACCAGAAAAAGGCCTCAAATGATAGTGATGAAGAAGAATCTGAGGATCAGACCAAGGCCTCAACTGAAGAGCATACCTCTGCTGATCAACCAGCTGAAGAGGAGACTGCTCAATCTCCTCCTGTTGTGAACCTAGAGCATGATTCTGATACATAAATCATTGCTGCTGTAAGACCTAGCATAGCCAAAAGGCTCAGGACTAGGAAAGAAAAGATACAAGCAGGACATGCAATTCCTGAGAAGAAGCAAGCTACCCCAAAGAAGGACAAAGCTAAAGTTGTCTTTGGTACTACCAAACAATGGAGCAAGGTGCAAACACAAAAGAGGAAAGCTGTCACACCTCCAGATTCAGATGTTGAAGCAGATGTCCCAACATCTCCTCCAAAGAAGAAACCAGCACCCTCAAGAGCATCAACTGCTGTTCCTGAAGCTCCCTTGG
This sequence comes from Lathyrus aphaca, assembly GCA_963966055.1. Taxonomy (NCBI): domain Eukaryota; kingdom Viridiplantae; phylum Streptophyta; class Magnoliopsida; order Fabales; family Fabaceae; genus Lathyrus; species Lathyrus aphaca. The sequence goes on along the minus strand of OZ014524.1, from coordinate 509,709,165 downwards.
ACAACATCTCCTTTCATCATGTTTCAAGTGTGAACATATGGAAGTTTGTCTATCAAAGAAGGGTAGCACTTGAAAGAGAGCTGAGCAGTAATGCACTTAAGTGCACAGAGTTAATTGATCTCATATCTGCTGCTGGTCTCTTCAAAACAGTCTCCAACCTCTCTCCCTGCTATGAGCTACTTGTCAAGGAATTCATAGTCAATCTTCAAGAAGATTGTGCCAATGGTAAGTCTGCTGAATTTAGAAAAGTATTTGTTAGAGGCAGGTGTGTAGAGTTCTCTCCTCAGATCATCAACCAATACCTTGGAAGAGAATCTGATGGTCCAAATGAGCTAGGGAAAACTGATAACTAGGTCTGCAAGGTTATCACTGCTAACCAGGTCAAAGCTTGGCCAGTTAAAGGAAAGCTCTCAGTGAGCATGCTGACAAGGAAATATGCCATGCTGAACAGGATTGGTACAACAAACTGGGTGCCTACCAATCACACATCTTCAATATCCACTGGCTTGGGCAGGTTTATTTATGATGTAGGCACTCAAACTAAGCTGGATTACGGAGCCTACATCTTTGATCAGACTTTGAAGCATGCTAGCTCATCTGCAACAAAGCTGCCAATAGCTTTCCCTTCCTTGCTGTGTGGAATAGTGCTGAGTCAGTACCCTGTGATCCTCACTGAGAAGGACACAGTTTGCAAAAGAGAAAGCCCTCTGGTCTTTCACTACAAGCTGTTCCTGAGTCATCATGCAGCAGATGTTGAAGCACCCTCTGGGACATCTGCAGGTCCTTCAAAGGCAAAGTCTCCAATCTCCAAGGCTGCATTGATTGCTGAACTGAAGAGCACTTGCAAAGAACTTGAAGCAAGGAAGCAGAAGCTTGAGGAGATTATCCAAAGGCTGGAGAGTGAAGGTGATCAGAAAGCTGCTTCTGATGAGGAAACTGAGGATGATGAAGAAACTGAATGTGAGGAGTCTGAGTGAATAACTGTATGTGAGGACAAATGTAATGACAGCTGCATTGTAATTTAGAATTAGTGACTTTGGCCCCAAAATTTGTGTCTAACAAGGGGGAGAACTACTACAACAACAATGTATGATGCTGTTTAGCTATGAATGAAAAAACTTTTGTTTGTCTCTGAACTGAATCAGTGTGTTTTAATAAATATTTCTGTTGCAACAAGACTGGATACATGTATGTTTGAGGGGGAGTAATCTCAAATATGATTCAACAGAAAAGTAATGCTATACTCTGATAAAATAACTTCTGCTGCACTCTGAAAAATCAGAGAAGAATGTTAGCCAAAAAATAGCCAAAGGGGGAGTTTGTAGATGTTTAGAATTGGCAGAATTTTTGACCAACAAGAAATATTGAATTCAGTTCAGAATGTCCTATCAGATGTTGGGACATTATCAAACAGAGTATAAGAACTTATTTCAGGATGTCACACCAGATGTTGGGACATTATGAGTTAAGTTCAGTTTTTCAGGATGTCCCAACAGATGTTGAGACATCTCAAACCTGCTACCAGAATTAATTAATGACTAACTGATCTGAGATATTTAAGGAGAGTTATCTGGAATTAATTATGGATGGATAAAAACAGAACAAGGCGCATCTGTAGGAAGTTTTATTATGAGGATTCAGATTAATCAGAAGAACTAAATCACCTAGAATCTAGGAAGTAACAAACCCTAATTCAAGGTGGAAGCTGCATGTGTTTTAGGACTGGATTAACCTACAGAAAGCCCAAATTACAAACACCTATTTAATCAACAGAAACTCACAAAATTGAGTATGAATTTCAGAAGACAAAATAGGGTGTTGTGTTTTTAATAGCAGGTTGTTTTTATTGTACCACTTAATGAGCTTTTAAGCATAAGTGCATTTGTGACTTGATTGAAACTGTGAAGTAAGATCAAGCTGTTTTGTTTGAAGAATGTCTTCAATTTTATTAAACTTGTAAACAAGATCACTGTGTGATTGAGGGGGAGTGAGTTGGTACTCATATCTAAGTTGTGTCTTAGGTAGAAATTGCATTGGGTAGATATTAAGTGAAAGATTAAACTAGGTTGTTTAAGTCTAGAATTAATATTACTTATAGTGGATTTCCTCCTGGATTGGTAGCCTCCAGATGTAAGTGTGGTTATACACTGAACTGGGTTAACAAACTACTGTGTTGTTTAATTTTCTTGCACTTTAAGTTTTGGTTAAATCTGTCAAGTGTTGGAACATCTCATAGGACATCTCATACCTGATCACAGAATTTCAATATATATATATATATATATATATATATATATATATATATATATATATATATGTAGTGGTGACCTAAGCCCTACTAGCGATAAATAAGTAAGGAGAGCCTATTCTCGAATAATGATTTTCATAGATTATTAAACGTGGTTACGCCGACCTTAATTATTTATCATAGGAGTAATATATGATAAATTGAGGTGGTATTGTGATTGTATTATTTGATTAATTGTTTAATTGTTACTTTATTTATACTTGAATGATTGTGATTGATAGACTAAGACAAATGATCTATTAAGGAGAGAAACGACATTGTTAGAATTAAGTGTTAGATCCCCAATAAATGAAGGGAAGTTGTATACATTGAGTAGTTGTATTTGGTTGGATTCTGGCTAAGGAAAGACTTGGTCGGCTATGTCCTTTACAGTCCACCTCTCTTACCTGGGAAGTCAACCATACCTTATTTATTGTATGAACTGAACTGATTTTATGAAGATAAGGATTATGCCAAGATAAAATACGAGTAAGCATTTGATGGATTTGGCATGATAAGTATTACCTAAAATAATGATATGATATGTCCCAAGTATTATCTTAACACTTATGATTGAGAGTTTCCACAAGATGATTAAGTGATCATATAGACTTGCATTGAGGAATGTATAAGTCCACTACCGTGCGGTATGGAACGTAAGAGGTTGATCGGTCACCTACAATCCCGACGGGGATTATTATCTATACATGCTAGACAAGACGAAGTTCTTGGCCTGAATTCTCAAGGACGATCAACTTATAACACCTAGACTCCACGTGAAGTTAGGTGACGTATCTCTTGGTAATTGGGAGTACGTTGGTGGCATGTGGTCTGGTGATATCCGGTCTTGGTAAAAGGGATAGATATCATTAACAACATTTAGTGGCCTGTGTCAGCATATAGTTCAAGGATGCATTATAATAAATAGAGATATAATAAATGTAATTATGGGTTGAGGATACACTTGTTTGAGTAATTGCGGTTGTCATATATATTATTATCTTACACACTCATTCCCACTTTTAAACTTGTACATGAATCTTAGCCTTGTGTCCTTTTTGTCTTGTATTTTTGGGTTAATCTATGACGATCAGACGACGTGCTCGGTAGTCCTAGTGGGAAGGATATGAAGTGACGAGGATATGAATTTTCTATGACATCAAGATTGGAGTCTATTATCATTTTTGTAGATGTTTAGAATTGGCAGAATTTTTGACCAACAAGAAATGTTGAATTCAGTTCAGGATGTCCTATCAGATGTTGGGACATTATCAAACAAAGTTTAAGTAAATGAACTTAATTCAGGATGTCACACCAGATGTTGGGACATTGTGTTAATGATTTAAGTTCAGTTTTTCAGGATGTCCCAACAGATGTTGTGACATCTCAAACCTGCTACCAGAATTAATTAATGACTAACAGAACTGAGTAATTTAAGGAAAGTTATCTGGAATTAATTATGGATGGACAAAACAGAATAAGGCGCATCTGTAGGGAGTGTTGTTATGAGACTTCTGCATAATCAGAAGAACTGAATCACCTAGAATCTAGGAAGTAACAAACCCTAATTCAAGGTGGAAGCTGCATGCGTTTCAGGATTGGATAAACCTACAGAAAGCCCAAAATCCATACACCTATTTAAGCAACAGAAAATCTCAGAATTGGGTACGAATTTAAGAAGATAAAATAGGGTGTTTTGTGTTTTAATAGCAGGTTGTTTTTATTGTACCACTTTATGAGCTTTTAAGCAAAAGTGTATTTGTGTCTTGATTGAAACTGTGAAGTAAGATCAAGCTGTTTTGTTTGAAGTATGACTTCAATTTTATTAAACTTGTAAACAAGATCACTGTGTGATTGAGGGGGAGTGAGTTGGTACTCATATCTAAGTTGTGTCTTAGGTAGAAATTGCATTGGGTAGATATTAAGTGAAAGATTAAACTGGGTGGTTTAAGTCTAGAATTAATATTACTTATAGTGGATTTCCTCCTGGCTTGGTAGCCTCCAGATGTAAGTGTGGTTATACACTGAACTGGGTTAACAAACTACTGTGTTGTTTAATTTTCCTGCACTTTAAGTTTTGGTTAAATTTGTCAAGTGTTGGAACATCTCATTCGACATCTCATACCTGATCACAGAATTTCAATTGGCATCAGAGCAGGCACCCTGCCTGTTTATACTGGGTGAGATCTAGGGAATACAAATTCTGGAAACATGGACAGAGATATAGGATCAGTAAATAGACCACCTATACTGGATGGATCTAATTATGACTACTGGAAGCCAAGAATGATTGCATTCTTAAGATCACTTGACAATAGGGACTGGAAAGCAGTCAACTATGGATGGGAACATCCTGTCCAAGACACCAAAGATGGAGCAAAAGTGTTGAAACCTGAAGAAGAATGGAGTAAGGAGGAAGAAGATTCAGCACTTAGAAACTCCAAGGCCTTAAATGCTTTATTCAATGGCATTGATAGGAACATCTTTAGACTTGTGCATCACTGTGAGCTGGCCAAAGATGTTTGGGACACTCTCAAAACAACTCATGAAGGAACATCAAAGGTAAAGATGTCAAGACTTCAACTTTTCACCACCAAGTTTGAAAACTTGAGAATGAAGGAAGATGAGACAATTCATGAATTCTACATGAACATCTTAGAAATAGCCAATACTTCTGGAGCCTTGGGAGAAAAGATGACTGATGAAAAGCTTGTAAGAAAGATTCTCAGATCTTTGCCAAAAAGATTTGACATGAAAGTCACAGCAATAGAAGAAGCTCAAGACATATGCACAATGAAAGTTGAAGAGCTCATTGGTTCCCTTCAAACATTTGAGATGGGAATGAATGACACAAGTGTAAAGACGAACAAAAGCATAGCCTTGGTGACAAATACTGATGAAGAAGAAGAAAATGATGAATCAGAAACTGGTGAAAGCTTATCAGACAACATTGCTATGCTTGGAAGACAATTCAAAAAGATTCTCAGAAGGATGGAAGACAAATCCAGACCAAGTGGAAGATACACAAACTCTTCTGAGAACAAAAGACCTTATGATGCTAATAGAAGGTCAAATTATGATGAAAAGACCAATCAAGAAAAAGGAATTAAATGCCATGGATGTGAAGGATATGGACACATCAGGAATGAATGTCCTACCTACTTAAAAAGGCAAAAGAAAGGACTCTCTGTAACCTGGTCTGATGAAGACTCAGGATGTGATTCAGAAGAAGAATCAGCTAAGCATATCACTGCTCTAGCTGGATTATGTGAATCTGAAAGTGAATCCAGTGATGGGGAGCTTACATTTGAAGAACTTGAGCAATCATACAGAGAACTATTCAAAAGAAGCACTGAAATATGCAAGGAGAGTATAAAGCTAAAGAAGCAGATTGAGGCACTAAAGGATGAAAAAGCAAGTGATCTAGAGATCATTGACACCTTGAAAAGTGAAGTAAGTCTTCTCAACTCCAAGTTGGAACATATGTCCAAATCTGTTAGAATGCTGAACAGTAGCTCAAGCACACTGGATGTTATTCTCAACAACAATAAGCATTCAGGGGATAAAAGTGGACTGGGATTTAAAAAAGTTCATAAGGTTGAAGCTAGCTCTAGCAAAACTACTTCAAAGTCCATACAGTCAAACAAGATGTTCCAACAGATGTCTCAACATCCTGAAAAGAACATAATGAAGAAGAAGTATCAAAGATGGAGATGTCATCATTGTGGAAGATTTGGACATATCAAACCTCATTGCTATAAGTTGCATGGATATCCAAATCAGATGTATCAGCAACCTCCTAAGCAGAAGATAGAAGTTACCAAGAAAGTGCTGCATAGACATCAAAGAGATCAGCAACCCCCTAAGCAGAAGACAAAGGTCATCAAGAAGGTATGGAGACCAAAAGCTAGTCTTCATGCTGATCAAAGCTACATGCCCAAGAACAAGATCAACAAACAACCTTGGAGCTATATTGATGAACAATACACAGGGCAGAGGTATCAAAAGAAATCTCAACTCAAATGGTCAAAGAAAGGTGTTGCATATATAGCTCATACATCACTAAGAGTATCAGCTAAAGAAGACTGGTACTTTGATAGTGGATGTTCAAGACACATGACTGGATTGAAGAATCTGCTAGTAGACTTAAAGTCATATTCATCCAGATATGTAACCTTTGGAGATGGAGCTAAAGGAGAAATCAAGGGAGTTGGAACCTTGGACTGTCCAGATGTACCAAGACTAGATAATGTGCTGCTAGTTAAAGGTTTAACTGCTAACCTGATCAGCATAAGTCAATTATGTGATCAACGGTACAGTGTAAACTTTACCAAAACTGAATGCATAGTGTCTAACAAAGAACAAAAGGTTGTCATGAGAGGAGCCAGATCTAAAGACAACTGTTACATGTGGGAACCACAAGACTTCAGTCTCACTTCAACTTGCTCTTTAGCCAAAGAAGAAGAAGTGAAACTATGGCACCAAAGACTAGGTCATCTTCATTTCAGAGGCATAAAGAAAATCATATCTATGGATGCTGTGAGAGGTATTCCTAAACTGAAGATTGATGATGGCAAAATATGTGGTGAATGTCAAATAGGCAAGCAAACCAAGATGTCCCATCCAAAGCTCCAACATCTGACAACTTCCAAAGTTTTGGAACTATTGCATATGGATCTTATGGGACCTATGCAGGTTGAGAGCCTTGGTGGTAAGATGTATGCCTATGTGGTGGTTGATGACTTTTCAAGGTATACATGGATAAACTTCATCAAAGAAAAGTATGATGTATTTGATGTATTCAAAGACTTATGCCAAAGAATACAAAGGGAAAAAGCCAGCTGTGTGATCATAATAAGAAGTGATCATGGAAAAGAATTTGAGAACCAAAAATTCTTAGATTTCTGTTCTTCAGAAGGAATCAATCATGAATAATCTTCACCAATCACTCCTCAACAGAATGGGATTGTTGAGAGGAAGAATAGAACTATTCAAGAATCAGCAAGAGCTATGATCCATGCTAAAAAGTTACCTTTGTACTTCTGGGCTGAAGCTATGAACACAGCTTGTTACATCCATAACAGAGTTACTCTAAGGAAAGGAACTTTGTCCACAATCTATGAAGTCTGGAAGGGCAGAAAACCCACAGTTAAGTACTTCCATGTGTTTGGAAGTAACTGTTATATTCTGGCAGATAGGGAGCAAAGAAGAAAAATGGATCCTAAAAGTGATGAAGGGATTTTTCTTGGATACTCTATAAACAGCAGAGCATATAGAGTATTTAATTCTAGAACCAAGGTTATCATGGAATCCATAAATGTGATAATTGATGATGCTCCTACAGATGTTCCTGAAGATGTTGGAACATCTGCTGATATCAAAACTGAAGCTGAAGAAAAGAGTGATCATTCTGACTTCACTCAAACTGATGCAAGGACAGAACAATCCAGCAAACCTCCCTCCATCAGAATCCCGAAGGATCATCCTAAAGATTTGATAATTGGTGATCCCAACAGAGGTGTAAGCACTAGATCAAGAGAAGTGATTTCAGGTTCCTATTTTGTTTCAAAAATAGAACCTAAAAACATCAAGGAAGCTCTTACTGATGAATATTGGATTTGTGCTATGCAAGAGGAATTAGGTCAATTCACAAGGAATGAAGTGTGGAACCTTGTTCCTAGACCTGATGACATAAATGTGATTGTAACTAAATGGGTGTATAAGAACAAGTCAAATGAGCAAGGAGTTGTTACAAAGAACAAAGCTAGACTTGTAGCTCAAGGATACACACAAATTAAAGGAGTAGACTTTGATGAAACCTTTGCACCAGTAGCATGGCTTGAATCAATCAGACTACTTTTAGGAATTGCTTGTATCTTAAAGTTCAAGCTATTTCAAATGGATGTGAAAAGTGCCTTTTTAAATGGATATCTTAATGAAGAGGTATATGTAGAACAGCCTAAAGGATTTGTTGATCCAAGCTGTCCAAATCATGTATACAAACTAAAGAAGGCTCTTTATGGTCTGAAGCAAGCTCCAAGAGCATGGTATGAAAGGCTGACTACTTTTCTTATCAAGCAAGGGTACAGGAAAGGTGGAATTGACAAAACCTTGTTTGTTAAAGATGAAGAAGGAAATGTCATGATTGCTCAAATATATGTAGATGACATTGTCTTTGGTGGGATGTCAGACAGGATGGTTAAACATTTTGTCAATCAGATGGAATCTTAATTTGAAATGAGCCTAGTAGGAGAATTAACATATTTTCTTGGACTGCAAATAAAGCAAATGGAGGACTCCATGTTCATTTCCCAAAGCAAGTATGCTAAGAACATAGTCAAGAAATTTGGGATGGACAGTGCTACTCATAAGAGAACTCCTTCCCCCACACATTTAAAGCTGACTAAAGATGACAAGGGTGAGAATGTAGATCAAAGCCTATACAGAAGTATGATTGGAAGCTTGTTATATCTGACTGCTAGCAGACCAGACATAGCATTTGCAGTAGGTGTATGTGCAAGATATCAAGCTGATCCAAAAGTTAGTCATCTTAATCAAGTCAAGAGAATTCTGAAATATGTTAATGGTACTTGTGACTATGGCATAATGTACTTTCATGGATGCAAACCAATTCTCACTGGCTTCTGTGATGCTGATTGGGCTGGAAGTGCTGATGACAGAAAAAGAACTTCAGGAGGATGCTTCTTTCTAGGAAACAATTTGATTTCTTGGTTCAGTAAGAAACAAAATTGTGTATCCTTATCTACTACTGAAGCTGAATATATTGCAGCTGGAAGCAGTTGTTCACAGTTGGTTTGGATGAAGCAAATGCTCACTGAGTACAATGTCCCACAAGATGTCATGACATTGTACTGTGACAACTTAAGTGCTATTAACATATCAAAGAATCCTATCCAACATAGCAGGACCAAGCATATTGATATCAGGCACCATTTCATCAGAGATCTTGTAGAAGAAAAAGTGATCTCATTGGAACATGTAGCTACAAATCTGCAATTGGTTGATATATTTACTAAAGCCTTGGATGCTACCCAATTTGAAAACCTAAGGGGTAAATTGGGAATCTGTTTGTGTGAAATTTAGCAGTTATGGAGATGTGCCAACATGTCATATGACATCGTGTGGCATGATCACCAGATGGAAACACCAGTCTGGTCAAGCACCTTGTGTATTCCACTCCTAAAAATTCTCCAAGTAACGGCTCTTATAAGAATATCAGCTCACATTCAGCTATTCATCTTCTCAGCATTCTCTCTCAACAACTTGCTTGCTATAGCTAACTCTCTGAGATCATCAAATTCAACCAATCTCAATATTTTTCTTCACCACATTCTCAAAATGGCTCATCACCAAAACCCTAACATCTCTGAAGAAATCCTCAACAAGGAAGATGTGGTGCATGCAACCCCCATTTCTGTGGTACCCATGGATTCAACTCCAATGGACGAAATTAGAGGAAGTGTTCCTCTTGCTCAAAAGCCAAGAACTCCAAAAAGAACAAAAGATCCTGTTTTCAGCAAGGCCAAAGGCTTACCTTCACCATCAAACACCACTCCAAAAGCTTTTGAATACGTGGATGATTCCATAAAGGAGTTGGTAAACAGGATCCTATCTGAGCAAAGAGTGGTAAGTGGCATATCTATCCCTCTGAACACCATGCCAGCTCCACAAGAAGATCAACAAACTCAGGCTGAAAAGGACACTCCTGCTCAACAGGATGTCCCAATAGATGTTGAACCATCTGAAGACCAGCAAAAGGTCTCATCTGATACTGCTGATGATACATCTGAGGACCAGAAAAAGGCCTCCACTAATAGTGCTGAGTCAGTATCCTGGTATCCTCACTGAGAAGGACACAATTTGCAAAAGAGAAAGCCCTCTGGCCTTCCACTACAAGCTGTTCTTGAGTCATCATGCAGCTGATGTTGAAGCTCCCTCTGGGACATCTGCTGGTCCTTCAAAGGAAAAGTCTCCAATCTCCAAAGCTGCATTGATTGCTGAACTGAAGAGCACTTGCAAAGAACTGGATGCAAGGAAGCAGAAGCTTGAGGAGATTATCCAAAGGCTGGAGATTGAAGAAAGTGCTCACTGCTACTTCTGATGAGGAGACTGAGGAAGAGGAAGAAACTGACTATGAGGAATCTGAGTGAAAAATTGTATGTGAGGAATATGTAATGACAGCTTCTGCATTGTAATTTTGAATTAGCAACTTTGGCCCCAATTTTATGTCTAACAAGGGGGAGAACAAGAACAACAACAACAATGTATGATGCTGTTTTTGTTATTAATGAAAAACCTCTGTTTGCTTCTGAACTAAATCTGTGAAGTTAATGAAAATTTCTGTTGCAACAAGACTGAATACATGTATGTTTGAGGGGGAGTAAACTCACACATGACTCAACAGAAAAGAACTGTATACTCTGATAAAAGAACTTCTGCTGCACTCTGATAACCAGAAAAATATGTTAGCCAAAAATTAGCCAAAGGGGGAGTTTGTAGATGTTTAGAATTGGCAGAATTTTTTATCAACAAGAAATGTTGAATTCAGTTCAGGATGTCCTATCAGATGTTGGGACATTATCAAACAGAGTTTAAATAAATGAACTTAATTCAGGATGTCACACCAGATGTTGGGACATTGTGTTAATGATTTAAGTTCAGTTTTTCAGGATGTCCCAACAGATGTTGTGACATCTCAAACCTGCTACCAGAATTAATTAATGACTAACAAAACTGAGTAATTTAAGGAAAGTTATCTGGAATTAATTATGGATGGACAAAACAGAATAAGGCGCATCTGTAGGGAGTGTTGTTATGAGACTTCAGCATAATCAGAAGAACTGAATCACCTAGAATCTAGGAAGTAACAAACCCTAATTCAAGGTGGAAGCTGCGTGCGTTTCAGGATTGGATAAACCTACAGAAAGCCCAAAATCCATACACCTATTTAAGCAACAGAAAATCTCAGAATTGGGTACGAATTTAAGAAGATAAAATAGGGTGTTTTGTGTTTTAATAGCAGGTTGTTTTTATTGTACCACTTTATGAGCTTTTAAGCAAAAGTGTATTTGTGTCTTGATTGAAACTGTGAAGTAAGATCAAGCTGTTTTGTTTGAAGTATGACTTCAATTTTATTAAACTTGTAAACAAGATCACTGTGTGATTGAGGGGGAGTGAGTTGGTACTCATATCTAAGCTGTGTCTTAGGTAGAAATTGCATTGGGTAGATATTAAGTGAAAGATTAAACTGGGTGGTTTAAGTCTAGAATTAATATTACTTATAGTGGATTTCCTCCTGGCTTGGTAGCCTCCAAATGTAAGTGTGGTTATACACTGAACTGGGTTAACAAACTACTATGTTGTTTAATTTTCCTGCACTTTAAGTTTTGGTTAAATTTGTCAAGTGTTGGAACATCTCATTCGACATCTCATACCTGATCACAGAATTTCAATTTTGTTCAAACGCTTATCGTATCAGTATTACAGTCAGTATAAGTGTTAGTCTCGTTGGGCGTAGAAGGTCTTTTTCACCATGCTTTCTTTTGATTTCCTTTATGTACTTTTCTGTTATGTTTTATCTATGTGGCAAGTCCATTAATCTTAACAATTTCAAACTCTATGTAAGATATATTTAAGGCATATGTATGTTTTATTAATTCAGTCTTGTTATGTAAAATTTTCAAATTTTATTTATTTATATTTAAAGTTTTATTAGAATTTCACTAATGGGACATCGGTTGTCTCAAGTCCCGAAGGAGAGACGTTTATTCTTTGTCCAGTGTTTTTTAGATTTTTTTATGAGTGTGGCACAAGGAAGTGAAAGAAAATCCTTTTCTAAGGAATGTGTCCTTATTACCACATCCCTAAATAGAATGAGTAACAATTCCACCAAGAATGAAGATGACCCTCAAACTTGTTTGCTAAGATTAGGGTTTAAATTCACTAACTTTCTTGAAATTATTAAGTGTTTTGTGAATTGAAGTGAATAAATGTTTTTATCATTTTCTTTGGAAGGTAATCTCATGATTGAACTTGTGCATCATAAATATACTTATCCACCACCAAGATGGGGTGAAGAAGAGTATCCATGGAATAAGGCCATAACACAAGAGACCACTTCAAACTTTATTAAAGTGTTTTTTTAGTTTTTGTATGAAGATGAGAAGAGAAGAATCAAAATAGAAAAAGGTAAACAACTATCCTAAAGAAGAAGAAGGAAAGAAAGAAGAAGGAGAAAAAAGAAGTTAGAAAACAACTTACTTCTCTAAAGAAGTTAAGTTGTTCCTAAGAGGGAGAAGTAATGAAATTATACAAAGGATGGCACAAGGCACATCACAAAGACAAGTATGAAAGCAAATAAAGAAAGAGATGAAGGTTTGAAATATGGATCACATCCACACTTCACTTACCATGTGCACCTACAAGAAAAGGTTAGAACATGTACAAGTGATAAGATGAAAACAAATAGGATCAAATGAGATTCAAACACACAAGAAACCATATCAAAGTATCACAATTAGAAGTAGAACTTTTCATTCACATGCTAAGATCAATCAAATATCATCATGAAAGAATTAGGGCAAATAAAATAACACAAGGCAATACAAGTTACCATGAGGAAAACAAACATACATGAGATGAAAAGAAATCCTAAAAGCTAAACATTCTCCATAAATCTCAAAACCAGAACCCTAACATGGCAATAAAATGTCTAAACAAAGAGTATAAGCACTCAAGAAAGCATACAAGTTCAATTGGGATCAAGCAAGAGAGGTATATAGACATAAGAAGCGATGTGAGCATACATGTAAGTGTGAGACTTAAAGAATAAGCCACTCAAAGCAAAACAAAGTAACAACATCATGCAAGGACCAGGAATGTAACATCATGCTATAAGACCTCAAATCAACCTCTAGGAGTTGGCATAAGTGCCCTCCTAACCTAATGAGCAAGCATACATCAAGAATATCTTCAAAAAAGGGCAAGCAATCACAAAATTAAAATAAAATAGAAACAAGCCTCATAAAATTATACCAATGGACAAAAAGTCTCCTTAAACATGTGATATCATCATACCTAAAGGAAAATATAAAAATCAGAAGCAAAGTTAGTAAAAAAAATGCATAAATGTCAACTAGTATTTTGAAACTTCATCACTAAGCAACTAGGCAAAAGGAAATAAAACAACATCTAAAATTCATGAAATAAATCTCACATGATCTTCAATATGTTAGGAATCAGAAGCAAAAAGAACCAAGTTCATATCTATTACCATGCTCAAGATAAAAATTCAACAAACCAAGATATACATTAAAAGAATTAAAATAAAGAAAATAAAGTCAACAATTAATTTAGAAAATAAAAATAAAGAAAAATTAAAAATAAAAGTATAGAAAATCAAAGAGAACTTAAATGACATCACACAAATATTTTTGTAATTTTTCAAAATGATTTGCTTTTTTTAATAAAATAAAATGAAACTAAAATAAAAATGAAAAGAAAATAAAATATTGAAGCCAGGTGGCAGAATAGCAATCCAGAAGCAGTTCAAACGCGTATATGGGATTTGAATGGGGGTGCAAAAAGCATAAAAGGCCCAGGTCCAACCAACGCAGTCAACATTCGTACCATAAACCCTAGGTCAAAAGTCAACGAATAACCAAAGCCATCTGATGCATCCTACGCGCACAAAGCAGTCAACAATTCAATCTAGTCAATGGATCCAACGCTCATCAACGTACGCACACCACAACTATGATACATAGACACACACGCTCATTTATTATACAAACATAAGATCACGTGAGGGAGAGGGTGGATTTTAATGTGCTGGCAAAGATCTGCCCGTCCAATTCAAATAATGAAGGGTTGTGATTCCTTCTTCTTCACCAAGCCTGCGTGCAAAGATTTCCAGAATTTGGTGACCGGAGCTAGGGCTCCGGTACCAGAATATTCATAGCAAGAACAAAAACATATAAAAATGGCTAAAAAACTCCAGATCCACAGTGTTTCTGATGGTGAACAAGAATATGAAGTCCAAAATCACAAACAAACAAAGCCAAGCACGAATCGAAGGAAACATAATTTGACATCAAAACTTCATGTCAACCATACACACCTAATACTCAAGCATTTTCAAAAGTAAATACATCAGGATGATCAGTGCAACGTGTAGATCAATAAACACAAAAAAACTCAAGATCTAGATCTATGAATTTGAAGCTCACCTGAAACTTATAGATCTTGAAATAGGTCAAGACAAGATTCCAAATGCTGCAGATCAATGCCTTTTAACCTCTCCTTGCAAAATAAATGCAAGAGAGAGCTTGAAATCCTCTGGATCTTGGGATTCGAAAGAAACTGCACCAAATGTGAAATGTATGAAATCCTTGGTTTTAGCTTGACTTGATGGTGGATTTGTGATCCCTATGCTCCAAGGATGAAGAATATGTGAAGAGTTTGAACAATGAGTGTGAGAGGAGAGAGCTTCGAAGGAAAATACAAGTATGCAAGAAAGTTGAGAGTGTGAGAATGAGGGAGAGTTTTCATGAATTTAATGCACATTTCTCTTATATATCATTAGTTTTCACACCCTCTTAGGGTTTTTGAAGCAAAAGAGGCATGAGTTGTGTGATTAGGGTGAATTTGCAATTTTGCATGAGAAGTGTTATGTAGTGGCTTGGTGCGTGCAAATCCCCCCATGTGCACAATCAGATTCCATTTTATCCACTCTTCATCTTTGGTTTAATCTTGACCCTGGGATGTACTTGAATCATGCTCTCCTCATGCTTTTGCACATTTGCAAAATATGAAATATCTCACACATAGCTGTAACACCCCAAATTTTCCCTCTTCTCTTTTATCATCATGATCACATAATAATCATCATAAGCATATCATATCATTGGCACCTAGCATAGAAAAATGAAGCATAACATTCTCATGTTCTTGCATATGGCATATGATCAATCAATTAGGGATTTAAAGATCTACAAGTCTAAACAAGAGGTCAAGTGACATTGCAAGAGTTCCACAAGGTGTCCTCATGTCATATAAGGGGCCCAAGATCATTTACAAAAGTCAAGAAGGATTGAAGATCATCAGAGGATCAAGGATGTCACAATCTCCTACACAAGTGAATCATGAATTAGGGTTTTGCTTTTGAACAAGGATTCTTGCACCTTTGACCAATTCTTGTGGTCAAAGTTCTTTGTATGGTATTTGAGGCATATGGATGAGATTTGGTGAGAAAATTCATTGAAGAAGGCAGTTTATTCATCAGTTACTTGCAAAAGAAGAAACTGGTCAAACTGAGCATTTGAAAAGTCAACTATGGCCATTCAAAGGTTCCAATCCTATTTTTCAAGTCAAGGGATGTGTTTAAGGTCATAAAAGAGGTTTTGAAAGTTCAAAAATCAAGAATCAAGGGTGTAAACACCCCAAATTTGCCCTCACCCATTCACACCATGGCTTGTGATCATTTCATATGCATAAACACAATCATATCATCTCATATCTCATTTTTGATTCACTGCATAGATTCAAAGTCATCTGCACCTAGGGTTTGTGATCTGAGCAATCCAAGAGCTTCTTGAGCCACTCCAAAGGTCACCAATCACTTCAAAGGGGTCCATGTGTGTTCTTATATCATATTACATCCCCTCAAAGTCAAAAATGCCAAAGAATCACAAGAACTGGGAATGGTATGGAAGCAGAGCCAGGCTTGACTGCACAGATGACCTAAAATTAGGGTTTTGGTTTCAGAGGCCATAACTCCAAATCTTTTGGTCATTCTTGTTTCCATTGGTCTCTATATGGTATAGGGAGTATGCATATCAATTTTCATGAAGAAATTCCATGGGGAAGTCATCTGATCAAGAGTTGACTTTTCAAGCAAGTCAGTGTAAAATCAGGGCATCTGAGGCCCCCAATGACCCAACCAAAGGGCATTCTTCATCATTTTGAGTGTATATGATCTTTATTTGATCATGGAAGAAGGTTGAAGTTCACAAAATTCAAGAATTTGAAGTTTTTGCAAAGTTGACTTTCTAGGGCATGGTTGACTTTTAAAGAATGTGTCACTTTATGCCACTTTTCAAGCCTTACTTTTTGATCCAAAAATGCTTCAAATGAAAAAACTTTGGTCATGAAAGTTGTAGATTAGATCTTTCCCTTTTCAAAAAGTACAAGAACATGACCTAATTCATCTTGGATCAAAAGTTATGGTGTGTTAAAGTTGGCAAAAATCACTAATTTTCAAGACATGCACCAAAAGGCAAAGTTGCAAATTCTCCTTTCAAGGCCAATTCAGTCATCATATGGGCTTCTAGTTCACTCAACATGATCACACAACTTCTAAAAATCAGAATGAGGCCAAGAGATCACATGTTTTGTATGGTTTTGAAGCAAGATATTTTCATGAAAAGGCAAAGGCAAGCAAGTTGCAAAACTCATGATCACACTTCACCCACTTGCTGCATTGGCCATTGAACCAGCCCTAGCCTCTCACCACACCATGCTGCGCAGCCCATAGCCATTGTACCAGCCTAGAACACAACCCATGCCCCTCTTACACAAAAGTTGACAATTTGCAAAAGTGGCCATACCAATCAATAAAGGGCAGGTCACATCATCTGACCAATGAGAGATGTTTATGTGGACAAAATGCTAGCCATTTCATACATCAAGCCAGCCTGAAGCAAGTCATAGCATCACTTCTCCATTTTCACTCCATAGAGCAAAAGCCTTCGAATCTGTTTCCACAAGCCATAAACACTCAAACAAATTCCACATATCAACTCACCTTGCTTCATGGACCAGAAACCAACCCTTGTTTTGGCCTGAGACCCTCCATATCACAAACACGATTTTCACACTTCCTTGGTCAGAGCTTCTGCAAACTCACTCAAGAGGCTGTTTAAACTCCAACCAAGTATCCAAAGCTTCAAAGGGGGATCATTGGGACCTGTTTGAGCCAAAGGACTAGCCAGAAAGTGCCAGAGATCAAAGCTCCAGTTCAGGTGAGCTTCATGAACATTTTTTCCAGAAGCTTATTTTTAAGTTCTTAAATGGTCCTCTATGTTCCACTGATCATGATGATATGTTTGGTTTCGAAAATCATTGAGTTTTGAGCATGTATGGTGTTCCTGAATTTTTTTGACCTAAACCCCTTTTGCTTCGATTCAGCCTTATTATGTAAAATAAATGTGTTTTGGCTGTTGATTCTTACTCTATGATGTTTGGGGTTGGTTTCTGGGCAAAGAAATTAGGTTTTAGTGAGCTAGGGTGAAAGTTAGCATTTTTCAGGGAGGGTGCTGGCCGGAGAAGACGACCGGAAGTCTTCTCCGGCAGCCTGAAAGTCATTAATATGTAATTAGGGTTAGGGCTTCCAGTTTGAATTTCAGGCGTTGGATGAGTTGACTGAGTCTTTTCCCGCGCGCATCCAATGACTCAGATCATGTCATTAGTTTAATTAGGTTTAATTTAATTAATTAATTAAGTTTAGCCCAGTTTGAATGTGGGCCACAAGATCTGGCGCGCAGTCAATGCTTCCAAGCCCAGAATGAATCCTGGCCTTCCATCCTGCATACTTCAGTTTATTTTATTTTTTATTTCATTTTCTTTCATTTAAATTCCACAATTTATTAAAAATAGCAAAATTGTTTTAAAAATTATGAAACTTTTTCTCAAGAGTTTCACTAATTTTTAAAACACAAAAATATTTTTATTTTTAATTTTAACATTAAAAAAAGTATTTTTAAATATTTAAAAGTTTATTTTTAATTGATTAATGGAAATTAATTTATTAAAAATACTTTTAGGTATTTAAAAATCACCAAAAAATTCATGAAATGTTCTAAGACATTTAGAAACATTGTCCAACCTTCAAACCAAATTTATTTTTTGATCTTGATGCATTTTGAGAATTTTTCACTGAATTAAAATCATTTTTATGCATTAATTTGATCCAAAGTTCCAAAAATCACTTCTGCCTATCCATGAGGAGTTGGACATTGATTCTTTTTGCATTGCATTGTGTTTAACATGTAGTTTGTGAGATTAAATGGCCATGATTTGATCTTTCATTTTCCATTTGTTTGATAATTTTCTTGTTTAGGAACCCTAAAACCCTAGAAAACTTAGAAAAACCATAACTTGAACTTGGTTAAGAGTTGAGTCCTCTCCTTTGGGCAGTGGTTTAGTATAGGATTAAGGGTCCTTTGTGTGGCATTTTCCATTTTTTATCTTAGGGTTTGCTTCTGATTTTAATTTTTGTTTGATGTATGGTTCATAAACCCTAATTTGGGCTTCCATTTGCATCCACCTTGCATTCTCTTGCATAACATGACTTGCCATGACATTTCAAGCATCCATTTGATTCATTTGACATCATAAGACATATTGAAAGCATGTTTGATCATTGCATCATGTATTTGCCATGTTGTATGTCATGTGCACTTCATAACTTCTCATGTATGTCCATGCTTCCTAACTTGCTTCATTTGCATTCATGAACTTGTATGATCATCTCCATGTGCTGCCTCATGTTTGTAGCATCTCATAGCATCATTAGAATCATGTATATGCTTCTGGTTTTGTTTCTCATCATGTCACCTCATCCCATTTTGCATTGCATTGCATTTCCTTTCTAACCTCTCAGGTGGTAAGTAATTCTGAGAAGTGGATTTGCCTTCACTTCTCATACTTTCTTCTCATCTCTCTCTTGCATCCATGCTGCATTTTTTATATGTGTTTGAGTTTGAGCTTGCTCATTCTTCTTCTTCCCACTTTCTTTCTTCAAGTGACTTAACTTCTTGAATGAAGCAAGTTACTTTGCTTCTCTTGATCCTTTCATCTGCCTCCTGGTGGTTCCATTGAAGACTTCTTTTGAAAACCTCACAAACCTTAGGGACAACCAAGCATGACAATGATTAGGGTCTTGATTAGTCTCCCCCCTTAGTTTTACCTTTGTGTCTCCTTTGAGTCTTCTCTTCTCATCTCATAATCAGGGACTAAACCCTAAAGGCTTTAAGGCTTTGTGATTAAGCTTATGCCTGCATCCTTCTCTTAGGATGGAGTGTATAATTTTAATCCTAAGTGTTAAACCCTTAATGTGTTTAACTCCTTTAATCAATCCATCTAATAATCATCAAGACATCACACTTGTAACTTGGGCCTTGCATTAGGGTTCTAATTCTTCCTTAATTGGTTAAGAAGGACTAACCCTAGTGTTAATGGACAAGTCCCCCTCAAGTTGTCTTACAAATCATACAATTCACTTCATCATCATATCATTAAGTAAAATCCACTTAATCAAAGGCTTGTTTTGTCATGAGTTTAATCCCTTATCATGGATTAAGTTGAGGAGCTTTCCTCAGCTTAAACATTCTCATCTATTATCCTTCTATTAGGATGGTGTAATGAGTCTGTTTAATCCATGATTATGGCTTAACCTCATTACTTAACACTAAACAGAAACACCAAAAACATCTAATTAATCACAAGTAGGTTAATGATCTTAATCCTACACCAAAGGTGTTTAAGTGTGAGAATCTGACTTCACACTTAAGGTATTCTCATTACCCCTAATCAGAGGGAAGATGTGATGAGTTTACTAAATCCATTGGTTTAGACTTAAGCTCATTAACTTATGACAAAATCCAAAAACAATAAAAGACTGAAAAACACAAAAAACAAACAATAATCGTCTCCTCCGGGATTCTTTTCTCATCTCATTCACTCACAAACGAGAGCTCGCTTCTTCCGTCTAATGCAAGACAATTTGCGCCTGAGCCAGACAGGTCATACACTTGAGCATAGACAAGTAAGCAGTTCACAAGTCAATTCATCTTTCAGTCTCTTTGGGTCGAACTACGGTGTTCTGACTTCCTCATTGCATGAGAGGATACGTAGGCATAACTTAACAGTTATCGAACAAAAGTCTCTGTACATTCCCCCTCTTTCTAGTCTCACTATTTAAGCCTCATGGTCTTGAGCATCTCATCCTTTGTCATTACACTGACACTGTATATATCACACTTTGCACTTCTTTTGCACTGACACCTGTACATTTTCTTCCAGCCTCCTTATACACAGATTGCACTGACACTACCCCTTTATAGCACAAATCTTTTAAGCGTGGATCCCGTCGAGTACGACGGACAACCTGGGTGCTAATACCTTCCCAGGTTGTAACCAACCCCCTTTCTCAGTCTCTCTGGTTCGCAACCGTCTTATCCATCTCTTTCTAGGTCTATGCAGCATTGCCTTTCCTTCGGGATAAAAATGCCTAGCTGGCGACTCTATTCATCTCCAGTGAGTTCACGGCTGTGTGTTCTCATTGTCCCTCTCGCCGACCGTTCGCGTCTGTACCTTTATTTGGGCCCATGTCCCATTTATCGGGAGCGACAGCTTGGCGACTCTGCTGGGGACCCTTATACTGCAACCATGGCTTTTGGTTCTTTTTGTGGGTTTCTCCTAGCGCTTGATTGATTTGTGTTTATTGGGATGTTATGTGTTACTTGTGTTTGTATATTTGTATTTATTTTTTGCTTTATGTACAGTTGCTTTACTGCTTTCTTTATAGCTTTGCATTATATCATACTGTCATACTGTGCTGCTGGCTGGATCTGTTTGTTTGCTTTGGTGGGTGGGTGTTCCATTGAGAGTTAAGGTCCTATACCTGGGACCTGAGTGACACCTAGGCTAGAGTGAATCATATTCTTTCCCATTCCATCTCGGTCTGGTGCGGGAATATGAAACACGGTTCAGATGTGGGTTTCTTCTTGAGAACTCTGTGTTGCAGATTTCCTGCAATGCTAGGGCTATCTAGGAAGCCTGCTAAGTCTGGATGACCTTTTAGTATTGACCTTCAGAAACTGAGGTGAATTAGAGGAGGAACGTTTATGGTTATTGTAAACACTGTACCTCCGGGTTAGAAGTGTTTACACTTCTCATAACTGATCCAAGTCTGAGGATCCTTGTTTTAGAACACCACCTGTGAGGGGGTTGGGCTGTTTACAGGTTTGCAGGTACCCTTGGCCTCAACATACCTTGTACTTTGTTTGTTTAAGAATACTCCATGTTGGAACAGTTCTTGTGATTCTAAAACCCTGGACATGTGGCTCTTTATTTGAGTCCCCCACCTTGGTTACTGGATTTATAGACCTCCATCTGGAATTCTTGAACATACTTGGACCTATGTCAGAGTTTTTGATCAGATCTAGCTCAGTCACAAACCCTTGCATATCATTTGCATACATACTCATTGCATCATATTGACATTTGCTTATTTGTGTTTCAGGGTATCCACTTTCATCTTTGGTTTTGGTTTTGACCCCATCTTCAGTATTTGACCTATCTTCATCAGCATCTGCTTCTGCTATCAGCTATTTGCTTCAGTCACCTGCACCAGCCAATCAGTGGCCCATTCTTCAGTGTTATCATCAACACCTGTCTCTACTCATCTTCAGCATCATGGCCCCTAAAAAGAGCAACATCACCTATCACTTCTTCCAGCCAGAGCTATCTGACATCAGGAGGATTCAAACCTTGATCACTCCAGACCATATACCATTGTTCAGGGAGCACTATGGAGATATACTTGATATGGTTATGGGTCTGGACCCTTCACAGAGAAGCTTGATTCACACCTGCCTTCAGTTTTATGATCCCCCATTGAGATGTTTCACCTTTCAAGACTTTCAACTGGGCCCTTTATTGGAAGAATACTCATCATTAATTGGTATACCTATCAGAGGTGGAATCCCTTTCAACCCTGAGATGGTCTTTCCTGGTAATGGAGAAGTAGCAAAGGCTCTGCATCTGGAACCTGTCCTGATTGAGCAGCATATGACTTCTAAAGCTGGAATTCCTGGCTTCCATCTGGATTTCTTGATCTCTCAAGCTACCCTGAAAGCTTCTTTAGGAGAGTGGAAAGATGTCTGTGCTTTATTAGCTCTGAGCATATATGGAATTGTATTGTTTGCAGATGAGCCTCGATTCATTAGCAAGAATGCAATCCATCTATTCATTCAAGGAAACCCAGTGCCAACCTTGTTGGGGGATCTCTACTATTCAGTGCATCAGAGGAATGAAAAGCAGAGGGGAAGATTAGTGAGGTGTTGTGCTCCATTGTTCCACACTTGGCTTCTCAGGCATCTACCCAAGACGGATGCATTTTTGAATCCTCATCAGCAGAGAAACTGGGCTAAGAGACTCACTGCTCTAACTTCGGCCGATATCAGATGGTGCACTCAAAGCACCAAGGGCAGGGATATCATCACCAGCTGTGGGCATTTTCCCAATGTGCCCCTAATAGGAGTTAAGGGTAGTATTAATTACAATCCTCTGCTGTTCAGAAGGCAACTGGGCTATGCACTGGTCCACGCTCCTAAGGCACAAGACTTGGTTGAGACTCTTTATTGTGAGAACAAGCCTAATCTGGCTATTGTTAGGCAGGCAGCCTGGGCCTGGGATAATGTTCAAACCAAGGGAGTAACCATTCTGGGGAAGTGCAACAATGTGGCATCAGCACAATATTATGAGTGGTCTCGTGCCAGGGCTCAATTCTCTGGAATGCCCTTTACCATAGAAGATATGCCTGAATCATCTTCAGCACCACCCCCTGCAACTATCAGTTTGGAGGAGTTTGAGAGCTTGAAGGAAAGAAATGAGAAGTTAACTCAGGCTTTGCAGAAGACTCTCCGGGAGAGGAGTGAGGGCAGGTTGGATATTGAGAGGCTGGAGAAGTTGAAAGTGGAGCATCTGGCTAAGATTGAGAAGTCTGGGGATTATATCAAAAAGTCTAAGGCTGGAGAACAAATTCTGAAGAATGCTTGCAAGGAAGCCCAGTTCCAGAGAGCAAGGACAGACTTGTATCTGAAGGAGAGTCAGGCTAGGTGGGTCAGGATCACCGAAGCTCGTACTCTGGAGGACAAGAGAGTTCAAGACAAGATTGAGCAACTGGAAGCTAGTGCAAAAGTGCAGCAAGAAGCCCTGGCAGCAGCCCAGAGGGAGATATCAGAGCTGAAGATCAAAGCCGGAGTGAAGAGGTCAAAAGACCAAAGTCAGCACAAGAAGCTAACAGCAGCTGTTACCACCCGGAATCTCCTCATCAGGAATCTCACGGAGCGTCCGGCTGATCCTGTGACCGAAGCACTTCTCAAGGAAGTTCGTGAGGATGAGTTTGGTCTTGGTGTTTGACCATTTGTTTGTTGTTTCTTTCATTGTACTTTTACTTTCTTGTAATGTATTTTGACCCCTCCGAGGGCTTGTATTTGTAAAACAAACTGTGTACCATTTTGTTTTTGTAATATATGTGTTAGTTTGTTCCATCCGAGTTTACTTCGAAAGCAACATCAACAGCATCTTCAAGGGTCTGGAAGGGTCAAAACTGAATGCCAAACCGGATACCTTGAGAACAAATAAGCATAATTGCATTGCATGCTAACCCTTTTGTTTGTTGCTAACTCTGTTGTGATGTTCAGGAACTATTGCTCGGCGCCGGGTATTTCCCCTCAACCGTCCGCACCGTTATCCAACCCGTAACAACCTTCTGGGCATTCAAATGGATCAGGTACAGCAGGACCTTGCAGAGGTTAGAAATCAAATGGCAAACGAAAGATTGGAAATGAGAACGCAGATGACTCAGTTTATGGAAGTGATGAACAACATGGCTCAGAGCCAAGAAAGATTGAGAGCCATGGTGGAAAGGCAAAATCAAGAAGATTCACATATAGGGACTGCCGGCACCAGCAACAATGAAAGGGTCTAACCTCATGTTAACCCTCCTGTATTTGGCCCCCATCTTCATCCAGAGGTCAATATTCCTGCAAATGTTCAAGGGACTGCTGTCGCTCCCGACAAATGAAACTAAGTCAGATGAAGGTACAGACGCGAACGGTCGGCGAGAGGGACAATGAGAACACACAGCCGTGAACTCACTGGAGAATGAATAGAGTCGCCAGCTAGGCATTTTTATCCCGGAGGAAAGGCAATGCTGCATAAGCCTAGAAAGAGATGGATAAGACGGTTTGCGAACCAGAGAGACTGAGAAAGGGGGTTGGTTACAACCTGGGAAGGTATTAGCACCCAGATTGTCCGTCGTACTCGACGGGATCCACGCTTAAAAGATTTGTGTTTTAAAGGGGTAGTGTCAGTGCAATCTGTGTATAAAAGAGCTGGAAAAGGATGTACAGGTGTCAGTGTAAAAGAAGTGTGAAGTGTAATGTGTACAGTGTCAGTGTGGGAACAGGAATAAGATGCTCATGATAATGAGGCTAAAGAATGAAGCTGGAAGGAGGGGGAATATACAGAGACTTTTGTTCGATAACTGTTAAGTTATGCCTACGTATCCTCTCGTGCAATGAGGAAGTCAGAACACCGTAGTTCGACCCAAAGAGACTGAAAGGTGAATTGACTGTTGAACTGCTTACTTGCCTATGCTCAAGTGTATGATCTGTCTGGCACAGATGCTAACTGTCTTGCATTAGACGGAAGAAGCGAGTTCTCGTTTGTGAGTGAATGAGATGAGAAAAGAATCCCGGAGGAGACGATTATTGTTTGTTTTTTTTGTTTTCAGTCTTTTATTGCTTTTGAGAATTTGTCATAAGTTAATGAGCTTAAGCCTAAACCAATGGATTTAGTAAACTCATCACATCTTCCCTCTGATTAGGGGTAATGAGAATGCTTTAAGTGTGAAGTCAGATTCTCACACTTAATCACCTTTGGTGTAGGGTTAAGATCATTAACCTACTTGTGATTATTTAGATGTTTTTGGTGTTTTTGTTTAGTGTTAAGTAATGAGGTTAAGCCGTAATCAAGGATTAAACAGACTCATTACACCATCCTAATAGAAGGATAATAGATGAGAATGTTAAGCTGAGGAAAGCTCCTCAACTTAATCCATGATTAGGGATTAAACTCATGACAAAACAAGCCTTTGATTAAGTGGATTTTATTTAATGATATGATGATGAAGTGTTTTTTATGATTTGTAAGACAACTTGAGGGGGACTTGTCCATTAACACTAGGGTTAGTCCTTCTTAACCAGTTAAGGAAGAATTAGAACCCTAATGCAAGGCCCAAGTTACAAGTGTGATGTCTTGATGATTATTAAGTGAATTGATTAAGAGATTTAAACACATTATGGGTTTAACACTTAGGATTAAAGTTATACACTCCATCCTAAGAGAAGGATGCAGGCATAAGCTTAATCACAAAGCCTTAAAGCCTTTAGGGTTTAGTCCCTGATTATGAGATGAGAAGAGAAGACTCAAGAGAGACACAAAGGTGAAAACTAAAAGGGGAGACTAATCAAAACCCTAATTCATTGTCATGCTCGGTTGTTCCTAAGATTTGTGAGGTTTTCAAAGACAATCTTCAAAGGAGCCACCAGGAAGCAGATGAACAGGATCAAGAGAAGCAAAGCAACTTGCTTCAATCAAGAAGTCAAGTCACTTGAGGAAAGAAAGTGGGAGAAACAAGGATGAGCAAGCTCAATCTCAAACACATATAGAAATGCAGCAATGGATGCAAGAGAGATGAAAAGAAAAGTTATGAGAAGTGAAGGCAAATTCACTTCTCAAGTTTGCTTACCACCTGAAATGTTAGAAAGAAATGCAATGCAATGCAAAATGAAATGAGATGACATGATGAGAAACAAAACCAGAAGCATGTTAATGATGATAATGATGCTATGGAATGCCATAAACATGAAACAAGACATGGAGATGTTCATACAAGTTCATGGATGCAAATGGTGCAAGCTAAGGAGCATGAATGAACATGAAAAGTTATGAAACATACAAAGCAAATGACATGGCAAATATGAGATGCAATGATCAAACATACTTTCTACATGTCTTATGATGTCAAATTAATCAAATGAATGCTTGAAATGTCATGGCAAGTCATGTTATGCAAGAGAATGCAAGAGGTATGCAAATGAAAGCCCAAATTAGGGTTTATGAATCAAACAACAAACAAAAACCCAAAACAGAAGCAAACCCTAAGATAAAAATGGAAAATGCCACCCAAAGAAACCCTAACCTATACTAAATCAAGGTCCAAAGGGGAGGTCTCAACTCTCAACCAATCTCAAGATATGAATTTTCTAAGTTATTAGGGTTTTTAGGGCTCCTAAACAAAAGAAATGCCAAACAAATTGAAAATGAAGAAACAAAACATGGCCATTTAATCCTAGAAACTACATGCTAAACACAAAACAATGCAAGAAGAATCAATGTCCAACCCTTCTTAAATAGGCAGAAATGAATTTTTGAACTTATGATCAAAATAATGCACCAAAAATGATTTAATTCAATGGAAAATTCTTAAGATACATCAAGATCAAAAAAGAAATTTGGTTTGAAGGTTGGACAATGTTTCTAAATGTCTTAGAACAATTCATGAATTTTTTGGTGATTTTTAAATACCTAAAAGTATTTTTAATAAATTAATTTCCATTAATCAATTAAAAATACTCTTTTAAATATTTAAAAATACTTTTTTAATGATAAAAAATAAAATAAAAATATTTTTGGGTCATAAAAATTTATAAAACTCAGAAGAAAAAGTTTCATAATTTTTAGGAATTTTTAACTATTTTAAATAAATTATGCAAATAAAATGAAAAGAAAATGAATTAAATTAAATAAAAGGAGAAGTATGCGCAATGGAGGGCCAGGATTGATTCTGGGGAAAAGGCTGTTGACTTGGCGCGTAATCCAGTGGCCTATATTCAAACTGGCCTAATTTCCATTTACGAATTAATTAATCCAGATTAAGAAAAGTCAACTGGGATTAGGGCAAAATGGAGTGATCCTGGGCGTCCAAACACGCGCGAGTCAGCACATCCAAGGGACCAAATTCAAACTTCACTAAACACAGGGATTAAACCCTAATCCTTTTCAGGTGGCCGGAGAAGACCTCCGGTCATCTTCTCCGGTGGGAACCCCACCTGAAAACTTCTAAAATCCCCAAAACGCAACTAAAATGAAATCTAAACAAACAGAAATCCTTCCCATACTCCACTGAACCAAAACCCCAAGCTAAAACTCATTTATATTCCCTCAATCACATGAATCGAAACAAAACATTTTTAGGGCACGCAAGTTTCAGAAGCTAATTAAATACTCATTTCAACACCATTTCAAAAACCAAAAGCATATTCATGATCAGGAAGGCATAAAGAGCAAGTTTAGAACAAGAAAAATGATTTCTGGAAAAATATCTTTCAAGCTACCTGAGATTCGAAGCTTTCACTCTGATGACTTTCTGGCCACTTCCTTCAGTGCAATCCACTCCACTTGATCCCCAGATGATGTTTGAATGCTCAAAAGGAATTTATGTTGGCTGGATGAGAAGTTTGACAAGCTTCTGCTCAAGCTCAGTCAGAAATGGCAATGGAGTTTCAGGCAGTTTCAGGCCATGGTGAGTGGTTGTTTGTGATCCAGATGATGTGTGGAGAAGGTCTGTGGTGTTTGTTTTGATGTTTGTGGGCTAGGGAGAGAGATTCGAATGGAACTGCAAGTTGAGGTGAAGAATGGCAGTGGGGTGTTCTTGCTTGTTTCAGGCCTGGCTTTTGGTGGTTTGAGGTCTATGAAGTGTGGTGAGATGAATGATGAAGATGGTTTTTGTGTTTGTATGCTGTGGAGACAGATTCGAAGGCTTATGCAAAAGGGAGTGTTTTTGTGAATGTGTTGAATGAGAGTGTTTCAGCCTTGCTAGATGTATGGAATGGCTTGCTCTTTGTCCACATAAACCTCTCTCATTGGTCAGATGATTGGACATGTGCTTTATTGATTGGTAAGTCACCTTTTGCAAAAAGTCAAATTTTGTGTAAGGCAAGTATGGCTTGATCTATAGCTAGTACAATGGGCATGGGCTGCGCAGCATGATGTGTGTGTGAGGCTAGCTTGGTTCAGCAGCCAATGCATCAAGTTGGTGAGATGAAATGAGTGGTTTTGCAACTTGTTACAACTTTGGTTCACATGTGATTCTCTTTATCCAACCAAACCTAAACCATGGGCATTCTTGGTTCATTCTGAATTTTATGACTTATAGAATGCTTATGTGATGGTTTGATGCCAATTAGAAGTTGCAATTTGCCTTGGTACATGATCTTGCAATTTTCACACTTGGTGCATAACTTGAAAATCAATGATTTTTGCCAACTTTGCCACACCATAACTTTTGATCCAAGAAGAGTTTGATCATGTTCTTGTACTTTTTGAAAAGGGAAAGATGAGATCTACAACTTTCATGACCAAAGTTTTTCCATTTGAAGCATTTTTGGATCAAAAATCAAGGCTTGAAAAATGACCTAAAATGATGCATTCTTGAAAAGTCAACTATGCCCAAAAAAGTCAACATTTGCAAAAACCCTAAATTCTTGATTTTTATGAACTTCAACCTTCTTCCATGATCAAATAAAGATCATATACTCTCAAAATGATGAAGATCACCCATTGGTTGGGTCATTGGGGGCCTCAGATGCCCTGATTTTACACTGACTTGTCCAGAAAGTCAACCCTTGATCAGATGACTTCCCCATGGAATTTCTTCATGAAAATTGATATGCATACTCCCTATACCATATAGAGACCAATGGAAACAAGAATGACCAAAAAATTTGGGGTTATGGCCTCTGAAACCAAAACCCTAATTTTAGGTCAACTGTGCAGTCAAACCTGGCTCTGCATCCACTCAAACCCTAGTTCTTGTGATTCTTTTGAATTCTTGGCTTTGTGAGGATGTAATATGATGCTTGGACACATGTAGACCCCTTTGAATTGATTGGTTGCCTTTGGAGTGGCTCAAGGTGCCCTGAGATTGCTCAGATCACAAACCCTAGGTGCAGATGACTTAGAAACTATGCAGTGAATCAAAAATGAGATGTGAGATGATATGATTGAGTTCATGCATATCACAAGCCATGGTGTGAATGGGTGAGGGCAAATTTGGGGTGTTTACAGCTGCCCCTATTCAAACATGAGTTAGCTGTGCAGGATGTAAGCAACGGCTTAACAGGCAAACAAGGTAACTTGTGGTTGAATACCAAAGACAGTCCAAAATTTGCACTCACAGAAATGAAGAAGAAAAGGGATATAGATTATAAAGGAAAATAAAGTATATTGTAAGGTGTGGGCGACGGAGGACGACCGTCGAGCAGAGGACGACTGCTGGGTAAATAGCAATGACGGGGACGGCCGACATGCTGGGGATAAAAGGTAAAGCCAAGACGGGGACGGCCGACTAGCTGGGGAAATAAAATCATGATGGGGACGGCCATCAAGATAAAGCTGTAAAATTCTCTGAGGATTTAATGAAACATGACGGGGACGGCCATCAAGTTCATAAGGCAAAGTAACCACTGATGGGGACGGCCATCGGGCTAAAAAAGAAAAGGGACCACGACGGGGACGGCCATCGGGTTAAAGAATAAATGAAATAAACAGATTATGGGGTACGGCCATCAAAGGTGAAGGACGATCACCTAGCAGGGGACGGATGCTCTGTTGGGTAATAAAGGAATTATGATGGGGACGGCCATCGAAGGTGGAGGACGACCACCTGGCAGGGTACGGCTGCCGAAAATATCAACGATGGGGACGGCCATCGGATAGAAAAGGTCAACGATGGGGACGGACATCGGACGAGCATGATGGAGGACGACCATCAGGAAGTGGAAGACGACCACTCAGCAGGGTACGGCTGCTCTCGAGGTTTCTTATGACATAGGACGAATGCCAGATAACCAAAATCAACAATGGGGACGGCCATTGGATAAAATGATGAAGGACGATCATCAAAAGGTGGAGGACGACCACCTAGCAGGGGACGGCTGCTAAATATCAACGATGGGGACGGCCATCGGATGAGCATGATGGAGGACGACCATCAAGAAGTGGAGGACGACCACTCAGCAGGGTACGGCTGCTCTCAGGGTTATCATGACACAGGACGAGTGTCAGATAAAAGAAAATGCTTTGTTGGTGATCTACTGGGGATATAGTGAACACGGACGAGCGTTCACAACCAAGAAAGGAAAGTGTAAGTGTTTGGTATTGTATAGATTAGAGATGCGGACGAGCATCCTTAAGACTATGATACAGACGAGTATCATGTAGAAACAAACTGACACATGTTCAGAGATGATGATACGGACGAGTATCAACGGGTTAACAAAGAACACTGACGAGTGTTGAATCTGAAGGGATTCTTCTGGGGAATAGTAGACACGGACGAGTGTCTATATTCAAAAAGACAAAAGTGTTTTACACAGTGTATGGATTAAAGATGCGGACGAGCATCCTTAAGACTATGATATGGACGAGTATCATGTAGAAACAAACATTAGACGCAGTGTTCTGAGATGATGATACGGACGAGTACCAACTGGTTAACAAAGAACAAAGACTACTGTTGAATCTGTGGGGAGATAAGTGATGGTGTATACAAGATACGGACGAGTATCTGTATAAGTGTATCGTGAGTAGTGAGTATATAGATGAGTGTTTTAACTGCTGGGGAGAGCGACACGGACGAGTGTCAAAAGGAGAGGAGTATAGTATGAACAAATATTTGATATACGAAGTGTAGGTGACTGCGTCGGGGATACGACACGGACGGGTGCCAAGAAAGTGTATATAAGTATATGTGAGTGCAAAAAGGATGTCTTTGGCTTTCTGCTGGGGATATGACACGGATGGGTGCCACAAGGAGTATATATAGGTATGTGTGGGTGCAAAGAGGATGTCTTTGGCTTTCTGCTGGTAATATGACACGGACGGGTGTCATGAAGTATCTGTAATACGGGTGATTTTGTTATAAAGAGTGTTCAGACGACTTTACTGGGGAGTGATGATACTGACGGGTATCAATATGCTGGTATTTGTGAATATGAGGCAACTGTTTTTTGCTGGGACTCCGGTGAGGATTTCTGTACAATGATGATGAACGGTTGTTATTCATAAGTGTTAATTCAGAACATGGCTTATGATTATGCTATGCGTTTGATTTTTGCCGTAATGCTCCGTTTTAGACGGAATGCTACGCTTTGAGGGGATAATATGATGCAAATGCCATGATTATGCAAAGATATCAAAACCGGGATTCGGATCCCGTTGCCGTGAAGATCTCTGGCTGATCTGTTTGAAATGGGCCTCCCAGCTGGGGATGAGATCATTGGTAGATCTGGTGAGATGTATCCACTTGGGGATCTATGCCACTAATTGACATATCCTTGTAATGTGGGGCCCAGCTGGGGTTTGCAGAGGCCTTCTGTACTCTGTTGTGACTTCTTCGGGCGCTGCTCTTCTGGATAGAGGCTAATGATTCGTGTGGGGAGATGATTCCCTGATTCCTGTACTCAGCTGAGGATGAAATGGCAACTTGGCTGGGGAATTATGAGAGGCAACTCAGCTGGGGAGAGCAACAAGAGGCAACTCAGCTGGGGATAGAGCATTTCAGATGCTGAGATTGAGTGTATGTTGATTTGGCAACTTCGCTGGGGAAATAGGCACCTTCCAGTGCCACGTGGAAGATAGGCCGAGCTGATAATGATTCACCAGCTTGCCGAGACGTGACTTGCATGCCCCAGGTTGCGTTCTGGATACCTGCAATCCTGCAAAGATAAGGAGACGCACAAAAGGTCCCGAGGTATCCTTTACTGGATTCCGTCATAGGAGTTAAGCACTCTCAAGAGTAAGTATATTTCCTGCAAGCATGTGTTTTATTATTAGTGACAAACATCTGTATTCTTATGCAATCAATGTTCTTTCAAGATATCAGACATTTTTTGCAAAAAATGAAAAATGTGCAAAACGAGACATGACTGAAAAATCTGATTTTATTAATTCAAATGCCCTGAATTGGCAAGATACAGCCAAAGAAACATATCTCCTGAAATGAGGAGATTGTTACAAATTGAGAAACAAAATGCTGGCGGTGTTGACGACGCTTTAAGGAGCTTCATCTCCTGCTATGACTCGTATGACAATGACGTTCTTCTCGTCTTGCTTTCTGGAGAAAGTTGATTCTGATTGAAGCTTGATCCTTTGGAGTTTTAACCAAGTTGCTGACAATACAGACGAATTCAGAATGCAGTTATTCGCTTATTCCCTTATTTTGCATGGATCGCCTTTTCGGGTTTTCAATCCATCGGGATACCCATTTTTGCCTGAGCTGTCCAATGCGGCTTTTCAACTCAGCGGGTGTACATTTTTTCATTTGTTTCCCTTATTTTTGCCCGAGTCTTTTATTCTATTTTTGACTCGCCGGGATGCCCTATTTTTGCCTGGACTTACATTCTGTTTTTATGTCCAGCGGGTCATTTCATGCGAAGTATTTTTTAACTGCATCTGAATTCACAGGGGATGGAAAATCTTCACCATCCATGGTGCTGAGCATCAGTGCTCCACCAGAGAAAACTTTCTTTACCACAAATGGTCCTTCGTAGTTTGGAGTCCATTTGCCCCTGTGGTCTGTATGAGGAGGGAGGATTCTTTTCAGCACAAGATCTCCCACTTGGTACTCTCGGTGCCTGACTTTCTGATCGAAGGCTTTCTTCATTCTCTTCTGATACAATTGTCCATGACAGATTGCAGCCAACCTTTTCTCTTCGATCAGACTCAGTTGTTCGTATCGGGTCCGAACCCATTCTGCTTCACTTAGTTTAACATCCATTAAAACTCGCAGAGAGGGTAATTCAACTTCAACTGGTAGGACTGCTTCCATACCATACACAAGCTGGTACGGTGTTGCCCCAGTGGATGTTCTGATTGACGTGCGGTACCCATGCAAGGCAAACGGTAACATTTCATGCCAGTCTTTATAGGTGACTACCATCTTCTGCACAATCTTCTTGATATTCTTATTTGCTGCCTCAACAGCGCCATTCATCTTTGGCCTGTAAGGAGAAGAATTGTGGTGTTGGATCTTGAAGTCCCGACATAACTCAGCCATCATTTTGTTGTTCAAGTTGGAACCATTATCAGTAATGATTCGTTTGGGCACTCCATACCGACAAATGATATCTCTTTTTAGGAATCGGGCTACCACTTGCCTTGTAACATTTGCATATGAGGCTGCTTCAACCCACTTAGTGAAATAGTCGATGGCGACCAGGATGAATCTGTGGCCGTTTGAAGCAGTTGGCTCAATCTTGCCAATCATGTCGATGCCCCACATGGCAAAGGGCCATGGTGAAGACATGATGTTCAAAGGATTCGGAGGTACATGCATTTTATCTGCGTAGATCTGGCATTTGTGGCATTTTCTGGCGTAAGCACAACAGTCTGCATCCATTGTGATCCAATAATAACCTGATCTTAACAACTTTTTAGCCATGGCATGCCCTCCGGCATGGGTACCAAAGGAGCCTTCGCGCACTTCATGCATCAATAAATCTGCTTCTGTCTTGTCGACGCATCTGAGGAGTACCATATCAAAGTTCCTTTTGTATAAAGACCCATCAGTGTTCAGAAAGAAACTACCAACAAGCCTTCTCAAAGTCTTCTTATCCTTGGAAGATGCCCCAGGTGGGTATGTTTGATCCTCCAAGAAGCATTTAATGTCGTGGAACCAAGGCTTATCATCTTTGACAACTTCCGCTGCAAATACATATGCTGGTCTATCAAGTCTTGACACTGAAATCTGAGGTACAAAGTTAGCAGCTTGAACTTTGATCATGGACGAAATGGTAGCAAGAGCATCTGCAAACTGATTCTCGTCCCGAGGGATATACTCAAGCTTGACTGTTGTGAAGAATGTCAATAACCTTCTTGTATAATCCCTGTAAGGTATCAGATGATCCTGGTGTGTGTACCATTTGCCGTTGGTCTGATTGACTACCAAAGCTGAATCTCCGAATACGGTCAATGTCTTGATCCTGAGGTCAATGGCTTCCTCAAGGCCCATAATGCAAGCTTCGTATTCAGCTTCGTTGTTAGTGCAGTTGAAAGTGAGTTTTGCCGAGAATGGCATGTGAACTCCTTTAGGTGTAATGAGTACTGCACCAACACCACGACCATTCATGTTAACAGCCCCATCAAACATCATAGTCCATTCTTCTCCTGGGTCAGGCCCTTCAGTGTGAATAGGCTCTTCATGATCTTTTGCTTTAATGAACATGATGTCTTCATCAGGGAAGTCAAACCTCATAGGCTGGTAGTCATCAATGGGTTGCTCAGCAAGATATTCAGATAGTACACTGCCCTTGATAGCTTTCTGAGAAGTGTACTGGATGTCGTATTCTGTGAGAATCATTTGCCATCTTGCAACCCGTCCGGTAAGAGCTGGCTTCTCGAAAATGTACTTAACTGGGTCCATTTTTGAGATTAACAAGGTAGTGTGGGTCAACATATACTGTCTCAGTCGGCGAGCAGCCCACGCTAAAGCACAGCAAGTTTTCTCGAGCAGTGAATAACGTTGTTCACAGTCGGTAAACTTTTTGCTTAGGTAGTAAATTGCATACTCTTTTCGACCAGACTCGTCATGCTGGCCCAGCACACACCCCATCGACTCTTCTAATACTGTCAAGTACATTATCAGAGGTCTTCCTTCAACTGGAGGCATGAGGATTGGAGGTTCTTGCAGATATTCCTTGATCTTGTCAAAAGCCTTCTGGCAGTCTTCGTTCCACCTGACCGTCTGTTCCTTTCTTAACAGCTTGAACAAGGGTTCACAGGTTGCTGTAAGGTGAGATATGAACCTCGAAATGTAGTTTAATCGACCTAAGAACCCTCGAACTTCTTTCTCTGTTTTCGGTGCAGGCATCTCTTGGATGGCTTTGACTTTATCAGGGTCAACTTCAATCCCCTTCTCGCTTACAATAAAGCCCAGCAGCTTACCAGATCGTACCCCGAATGTGCATTTGTTGGGGTTCAACTTCAGTTGGTACTTCCTCAGGCGTTTGAACAATTTGAGCAGATTTACTAGATGGTCTTCTTCCGTAAGGGACTTGGCGATCATATCATCCACATAACATTCTATTTCTTTATGGATCATATCGTGGAATAATGTTACCATAGCCCGTTGATATGTTGCACCGGCATTCTTGAGCCCAAATGGCATTACTTTGTAACAGAACGTGCCCCAGGGTGTGATGAAGGTTGTCTTCTCCATGTCTTCAGGTGACATTTTAATCTGATTGTATCCTGAAAATCCATCCATGAAGGAGAATACCGAGAACTGAGCCGTGTTATCCACTAATACATCAATGTGAGGTAATGGGAAGTCATCTTTCGGGCTGGCTCTGTTCAGATCCCGGTAGTCAACACACATTCTTACTTTGCCGTCTTTCTTAGGCACAGGTACTATATTAGCAACCCACGGCGGGTAGCTAGTTACAGCAAGGAACCCGGCGTCCCATTGCTTTTGTACCTCTTCCTTGATTTTCATAGCCATGTCTGGGCGAGTACGGCGTAGTTTCTGCTTAACTGGCGGGCATTCTTCTCTCAAGGGCAACTTGTGCACGACAATATCGGTATCCAACCCTGGCATGTCTTGGTACGACCAAGCAAACACATCTACATACTCTTGAAGCAGGTCTATTAGTTGTCTCTTCACTGAGTCTTGCAGGCAGGTCCCGATTTTAACTTCTTTCACGTCTTCCTCTGTACCAAGATTAATCACTTCAACCTCCTCCTGGTGAGGGGTAATAACCTTTTCCTCTTGTCTTAACAACCTGGCTAGCTCTTCAGGAAGCTCATATTCTTCTTCAACCCCTTCATCAGCTTGATTGATTGGATTGTCAAAGTCATACGAAGCCATAGCCGTGCTGTTGTCAGTGCTGTCTGGAAGGCACACTCTGCAAGGGTTAAGTTTGTTCATTTTAGTGATCTGATTTTAATCTTTATTTAGAAAAGTGAAGTGAAGTTGTCATTTTGAAAACACCGCCATTTATTTTTTGTACAAAAAAGAAACATGGAAAGACAGTGAACAAAAAGAAAAAGACTCGTTTGCAAAAAGATGTCTGATATTTCATTAATTGATCTTGTTTGCACAAAAAGTACAGATGGCCCGATTACAAAATGAGTCTTGTCATCTTGGGCAAGATGCAAGACTTTGATGCATGCTTATAAAATACAGGAAATAATAATTACTCTGATCGAATAACTCTTATAATTTCCTGGGAAGACCAGTTCGAGACACTGCTCCCCGGGATCTTCGGACGAATCCAATTCTCCAGATTGCGCTCCTCTTCCAGCTCGTCTTCCAGACAGTTGATAGCATCAGGGGTAAGCATCCCCCCACTGACAAAACCAGGCTCTCCAGCAGCCTTTGCTTGATGTTGAGTTGGTTTGTAACCCAACCCAAATTTGTCTTTCTTCCCCTCCACAGCTAACACTTTGCCCCAGCCCAGGGCAGTTCCTTCCTCAACAACCTTCCGGGCTTGTTGGTAAGATGACATGGAGATCCCAGATACAGCAGATGCTTCATTCACATTCAAGGCTTCAAATCCTTGGCTCATTGTTTCATGGATCTCCCCATCCATTTCAATGTATTTATAGGTAGCCAGGTGGCTGACAAAAATGTCCTCCTCTCCACAGATTGTGACAACTTGGCCTTCCCACTCAAATTTTAACTTTTGGTGAAGGGTAGACGTTATTGCGCCGGCGGCGTGAATCCAGGGTCTACCCAACAAACAGCTGTAGGCGGGCTGAATGTCCATCACATATAAGATAGTTTTAAAGGTCTATGGGCCAATTGTCACAGGCAGCTCAATCTCTCCCAGAACCGATCTCTTAGAACCATCAAAGGCTCTTACCACCAGGTTGCTGGGTCTCAATGCCAGTCCATCATATTCTAGCTTCACCAGAGCCTTCTTTGGTAAGACATTCAGGGATGAACCTGTGTCTACCAGCACATGAGAAAGGACAGCTCCTTTGCATTCCATGGTGATGTGCAAGGCTTTGTTGTGGTTGCGGCCATCCGCTGTCAAGTCAGTATTGGTGAACCCTAGCCCATTGCTAGCAGTAACATTTCCAACCACGGTTTCCAACTGGTTGACAGTAATCTCTTCAGGCACGTAAGCTGCGTGCAAGACTTTGAGTAATGCATTCCGATGAGCTTCGGAACACATCAACAGTGAGAGGATAGAGATTTTGGATGGCGTCTGGTGAAGCTGATCCACAATTTTGTAATCACTCTTTTTGATGATTCTCATGAACTCATCAACTTCTTGATCGAACGGCGTCTTCAAGGCTTCCTTAACAGCTTGATCTTCCTGCACCGGGCTCTTTCCTTTTGCCTTGGCAGCAGCTTCTGCTTCGACTGTAGGTCTTTGAATTGGTGGAGCAAAGAGACGTCCGCTTCGAGTGAAGCCTCCGCCTCCCCCCACATTATCTACTTGTGGTGCAGGTGTTGATGTTTCAAGAGTGATTCTTTTTCCTTCGCAGTACACGTCAGAGCCATAGTGCCAAGGGATGGCCCTATTGCTTTCATATGGTACTGGTCCAGGCACGGTGACAGTGACTGGACTGATTGCTGCTGCTGAAGGGACTATAATTGTTTGTGGATCATAAAAGATTGTAACTGGTGCTCTGACGGGAGCAGCACCTTCTGAATGGTAGGCAGAGTTGCTCTCAGGATCATAAAATATTGTGACGGTAGAGACATCTTCATGAGTTGTTGCTGGAGTTGTAGGAGATATTGGCGGAAGAATGGATGTTGTCGTTGTAGAAGTCTCAAAATGGAGTGAAGCTGAAGTTGTAGCAGGAAAATTTGTTGTAAACTGATCAGTTGAGATAATGGATGAAGTACTTGTTGATGAAACCGAAGAATTGTCAGGAACAATGGTTGCTGCAGTTGTAGGAGGTTCTGAAACCGTTGCTGATGATATTGCTGGACTTGTTGGAAATGATGTGGTGATCTGAAGCTGGCCACTCTGAATAAGGCTGTCTATGCCATTCCTCAAATTATCGCACCCATTTACAGAGATATTGCAGTAAGCACATCCCAATTCACACCCTGGGAACATCTGACATTCCAAGAGCTGAGCCTTGATTTCTACCAATGGTGTCCTGATCTGTCCCACACTGGTTATTAAATAAGACGGTTTGTCTTCTTCAATAGCGTTAATTCTAGGACCACCGTGGTTCGGCATAGGATTTTTGTTGACATTGGGTGGTGGTGCGAAATTCAGAGCTTTTGAGTCTACCAGGTCTTGTACCTTCATATGCAGAGCCCTGCATTTTTCTGTACTGTGGCCAGGTGCGTTTGAATGAAAAGCACACCTAGCATTGGAGTCATAATTCCTTGGTAGACTGTTGGGATCCGGAGGTGCCAACGTTCTTAGCTCAACCAGGTTGAGTTTCAGAAGTTGTGGCAGCAATGTAGCATATGGCATGGGGATCGGATCGATCACTCTGTTAGCTTGAGATGGCCTCTGTTGGAATGGCCTTTGCTGGCTGTTGTTGGTGCTGCTGCTGCTGTTGTAATTTCTTGGAGGATACTGATTTTGCTGATGGTACTGAGGTTGTGGTTGATAGTTTTGCTGAGGAGGTTGATAGACTGGCTGAGGATGAGCTGGAGCAGGAATGGTGACTGCTGCTATTGACCTCTGAACATACTGGGGCCTGCCCCTGTTGGTGTGGATGGCATTGGTCTCGCCAGTTCTTCTCGGGCCTGCAAAAGGCTTTCTTGCATTACTGGACGAGCTGGCACCATTATCAGAGATCTTACCCATTTTCAACAGGCTTTCAATTCTCTCCCCAGCTATGACAACATCTGCAAAGCTAGTAGAAGAGAAAGCAGCCAACCTGTCAATATAAGTTCCCTGAAGGGTATTCATGAACATATCTGCCATTTCCCGTTCAGACATAGGTGGCTGAATAGCAGCAGCCAATTGCCTCCATCTCTGTGCATATTCTCGGAAACTCTCCCTTGAAGACTGTGACATTCCCATCAGGAGGGTCCTGTTGGGTGCCATGTCTAGATTATACTGATACTGTCTGATGAAGGCCTTTGCCAAGTCCTTCCAGCATCTAATAGTTGCTCTTGTCAGATGGGAATACCACTCCCTCGAAGCTCCAGTCAAGCTATCTTCAAAATAGAACATCCACAATTTCTCGTCCATGGTATAAGCTTTTAATCTCCCGAGGAAAGATTGTAGATGGGTTCGAGGACAAGAAGTCCCATTATACTTTTCAAAACATGGAGGCTTGAACTTGTGGGGAATCCTAACCCCGTCTACCAAGCCCATGTCCATGACGTCGAAGCCCAAAGAGTTTTGAGATTCTAAGGACCTCAACTTCTCAGCTATCTCATCCAATCTCCTATCATAAGCTTCCTCACCAGCGCCCATTACTGTGAATTGGTCCTCTTGAGGATCTTCTTGAAGTACCCTAGCTGCGGTGGCAGTCCCTTGAACATTTGCGGGAATATTGACCTCAGGATGGAGGTGTGGTCCAAATACCGGGGGGTTGACGTGAGGTTGTACCCTTTCATTGTTACTGGTACCGGCAGTCCCTATATGTGGATCCTCTTGATTCTGCCTTTCCACCATGGCCCTTAATCTTTCCTGGCTCTGAGCCATGTTGTTCATAACTTCCATAAACTGAGTCATTTGATTCCTCATCTCTAGCCTTTCATTTGCCATTTGATTTCTGACCTCAGTAAGGTCCTGCTGCATCTGATCCATCTGAATTCCCGGAAGGTTGTTTCGGGTTGGATAACGGTGCGGACGGTTGAGGGGAAATACCCGACGCCTAGCAATAGTTCCTGAACATCACAACAGAGGTTAGCAACAGCAAAACAAAAACCTACAAAACAAACAAAGGGTTAGCATGCAATGCAGTTATGCTTATTTGTTCTCAAGGTATCCGGTTTGGTCTTCAGTTTTGACCCTTCCAGACCCTTGAAGATACTGTTGTTGTTGCTTGATGAAAGCTCAGATGAAGCAAACTAACACAAATACATTACAAAAGGTGGAATAATACAACTTGTTCATTTTACAACACAAGCCCCCTAAGGGGTCAAAATACATCACAAAAAAGTAAAAGTACATAGAAAAGAAACAACAACAAGAAAATGGTCAAACATCAAGACCAAACTCATCCTCACGAACTTCCTTGAGAAGTGCTTCGGTCACAGGATCAGCCGGACGCTCTGTGAGATTCCGGATAAGGAGGTTCCGGGTTGCAATAGCTGCTGCTAGCTTTTTGTGCTGAGTTTGGTCCTTGGACCTCTTCACCCCTGCTTTGATTTTCAATTCTGATATCTCCCTCTGGGCTGCTGCCAGGGCTTCTTGCTGTTCTTTTGCATTGGCTTCAAGTTGCTCCATCTTGTCTTGAACTCTCTTGTCCTCCAGGGTACGAGCCTCGGTGATCCTGACCCACCGGGCTTGGCTCTCCTTTAAATACAAGTCTGTCCTTGCTCTCTGGAACTGGGCTTCCTTGCAAGCATTTTTCAGAATTTGTTCTCCAGCCTTAGACTTTTTAATGTAATCCCCAGACTTCTCAATCTTAGTCAGATGCTCCACTCTCAACTTCTCCAACCTCTCAATCTTCCTCATAACTTCACTCCTCTCCCGGAGGGTCTTCTGCAAAGCCTGGGTTAGCTTCTCATTTCTTTCCTTCAAGCTCTCAAACTCTTCCAAACTGATAGTGGCAGGGGGTGGTGCTGAAGATGACTCAGGCATGTCTTCTATGGTAAAGGGCATTCCAGAGAATTGGGCCCTGGCACGGGACCACTCATAATATTGTGCTGATGCCACATTATTACACTTCCCCAGAATGGTGACTCCCTTGGTTTGAACATTATCCCAGGCCCAGGCAGCCTGCCTAACAACAGCCAAACTAAACTTGTTCTCACCATAGAGAGTTTCCACCAAGTCCTGTGCCTTAGGAGTATGGACTAAGGCATAACCCAGTTGCCTCCTGAACAGTAGAGGGTTGTAATTGATACTTCCCTTAACTCCTATTAAAGGCACATTGGGAAAATGTCCACAGCTGGTGATGATATCCCTGCCCTTGGTGCTCTGAGTGCACCATCTGATGTCTGCTGAAGTTAGAGTAGTAAGTCTCTTAGCCCAGTTACTCTGCTGATGAGGGTTTAAAAATGCATCTGTCCTGGGTAGATGCCTGAGAAGCCAAGTATGGAACAATGGAGCACAACACCTCACTAACCTTCCCCTCTGCTTCTCATTCCTCTGATGCACTGAATAGTAAAGATCCCCCAATAAAGTTGGCACTGGGTTCTTCAAGATGAACAGATGGATTGCATTCTTGCTAATGAATCGAGGCTCATCTGCGAACAATACAATTCCATATATACTCAAGGCCAGTAAAGCACAAACAGCTTTCCACTCTCCTAAAGAAGCTTTCAGGGTAGCTTGAGAGATCAAGAAATCCAGATGGAAACCAGGGATCCCAGCTTTAGAAGTCATATGCTGCTCAATCAGGACAGGTTCCAAATGCAAAGCCCTTGCTACCTCTCCATTAGCAGGAAAGACCATCTCAGGGTTGAAAGGAATTTCACCCCTGATAGGCAAACCAACCAATGATGAGTATTCTTCTAACAGAGGGCCCAACTGAAAGTCTTGAAAGGTGAAACATCTCAGTGGGGGATCATAGAACTGAATGCAGGTGTGGATCAAGCTTCTCTGTGATGAGTCCAGATCCATAACCATGTCCAGTATATCTCCATAACTTTCCCTGAACAATGGTATGTGATCTGGAGTGATCAGGGTCTGAATCCTCCTGATGTCTGATAATTCTGGTTGGAAGAAGTGATAGGTGATGTTGCTCTTTTTAGGAGCCATGATGCTGAGACTGAGTAGGTGCTGATGATAATACTGAAGAAATGGGCCACTGACTGGCTGGTGCAGGTGATAACTGAAGCAGATAGCTGGTGAAGATAGGTCAATACAGAAGATGGGGCCAAAACCAAAACCAGATGAATGATGGATACCCTGAAACACAAATAAGCAAATGTCAATATGATGCAATGAGTATGTATGCAAATGATATGCAAAGGGTTTGTGACTGAGCTGGATCTTATCAAACTGCTCTGATATAGGTCCAAGTGTGTTCAAGAATTCCAGTTGGAGGTCTATAAAACCAGTAACCAAGGTGGGGGACTCAAATAAAGAGCCACATGTCCAGGGTTTAGAATCACAAGAACTGTCCAACATGGAGTACTCTTAACAAAGCAAACTAACAGGGTATTCTGAGGTCAAGGTACCTGCAAACCTGTAAACAGCCCAACCCCCTCACAGGTGATGTTCTAAAACAAGGATCCTCAGACTTGGATCAGTTATGAGAAGTGTAAACACTTATAACCCGGAGGTACAGTGTTTACAATAACCATAACAATTCCTCCTCTAATTCACCCCAGTTTCTGAAGGTCAATACTAAAGGTCATCCAGACTTAGCAGGCTTCCCAGATAGCCCTAGCATTGCAGGAAATCTGCAACACAGAGTTCTCAAGAAGAAACCCATATCTGAACCGTGTTTCATATTCCCGCACCAGACCGAAATGGAATGGGAAAGAATATGATTCACTCTAGCCTATGTGTCACTCAGGTCCCAGGTATAGGACCTTAACTCTCAATGAATCACCCACCCATCAAAACAAAGACCAGATCCAGCCAGCAGCATGACAGTATGATATATACAAAAGCAATAAAGAAAGCAGTAAAGCAACTGTACATAAAGCAAAAATAAAGACAAAAAATACAAACACAAATAAGCACATAACACCCCAGTAAACACAAATCAAACAAGCGCT
The DNA here is from genome assembly GCA_963966055.1 of Lathyrus aphaca. Taxonomy (NCBI): domain Eukaryota; kingdom Viridiplantae; phylum Streptophyta; class Magnoliopsida; order Fabales; family Fabaceae; genus Lathyrus; species Lathyrus aphaca. The sequence continues at coordinate 509,666,119 of OZ014524.1, read as the reverse complement.
AGGAGGAACCCACAAAAAGAACCAGAAGCCCTGGTTGCAGTATAAGGGTCCCCAGCAGAGTCGCCAAGCTGTCGCTCCCGACAAATGAAACTAAGTCAGATGAAGGTACAGACGCGAACGGTCGGCGAGAGGGACAATGAGAACACACAGCCGTGAACTCACTGGAGAATGAATAGAGTCGCCAGCTAGGCATTTTTATCCCGGAGGAAAGGCAATGCTGCATAAGCCTAGAAAGAGATGGATAAGACGGTTTGCGAACCAGAGAGACTGAGAAAGGGGGTTGGTTACAACCTGGGAAGGTATTAGCACCCAGATTGTCCGTCGTACTCGACGGGATCCACGCTTAAAAGATTTGTGTTTTAAAGGGGTAGTGTCAGTGCAATCTGTGTATAAAAGAGCTGGAAAAGGATGTACAGGTGTCAGTGTAAAAGAAGTGTGAAGTGTAATGTGTACAGTGTCAGTGTGGGAACAGGAATAAGATGCTCATGATAATGAGGCTAAAGAATGAAGCTGGAAGGAGGGGGAATATACAGAGACTTTTGTTCGATAACTGTTAAGTTATGCCTACGTATCCTCTCGTGCAATGAGGAAGTCAGAACACCATAGTTCGACCCAAAGAGACTGAAAGGTGAATTGACTGTTGAACTGCTTACTTGCCTATGCTCAAGTGTATGATCTGTCTGGCATAGATGCTAACTGTCTTGCATTAGACGGAAGAAGCGAGTTCTCGTTTGTGAGTGAATGAGATGAGAAAAGAATCCCGGAGGAGACGATTATTGTTTTTTTTTTTTGTTTTCAGTCTTTTATTGCTTTTGAGAATTTGTCATAAGTTAATGAGCTTAAGCCTAAACCAATGGATTTAGTAAACTCATCACATCTTCCCTCTGATTAGGGGTAATGAGAATGCCTTAAGTGTGAAGTCAGATTCTCACACTTAATCACCTTTGGTGTAGGGTTAAGATCATTAACCTACTTGTGATTATTTAGATGTTTTTGGTGTTTTTGTTTAGTGTTAAGTAATGAGGTTAATCCGTAATCAAGGATTAAACAGACTCATTACACCATCCTAATAGAAGGATAATAGATGAGAATGTTAAGCTGAGGAAAGCTCCTCAACTTAATCCATGATTAGGGATTAAACTCATGACAAAACAAGCCTTTGATTAAGTGGATTTTATTTAATGATATGATGATGAAGTGTTTTTTATGATTTGTAAGACAACTTGAGGGGGACTTGTCCATTAACACTAGGGTTAGTCCTTCTTAACCAGTTAAGGAAGAATTAGAACCCTAATGCAAGGCCCAAGTTACAAGTGTGATGTCTTGATGGTTATTAAGTGAATTGATTAATAGATTTAAACACATTAAGGGTTTAACACTTAGGATTAAAGTTATACACTCCATCCTAAGAGAAGGATGCAGGCATAAGCTTAATCACAAAGCCTTAAAGCCTTTAGGGTTTAGTCCCTGATTATGAGATGAGAAGAGAAGACTCAAGAGAGACACAAAGGTGAAAACTAAAAGGGGAGACTAATCAAAACCCTAATTCATTGTCATGCTCGGTTGTTCCTAAGATTTGTGAGGTTTTCAAAGACAATCTTCAAAGGAGCCACCAGGAAGCAGATGAACAGGATCAAGAGAAGCAAAGCAACTTGCTTCAATCAAGAAGTCAAGTCACTTGAGGAAAGAAAGTGGGAGAAACAAGGATGAGCAAGCTCAATCTCAAACACATATAGAAATGCAGCAATGGATGCAAGAGAGATGAAAAGAAAAGTTATGAGAAGTGAAGGCAAATTCACTTCTCAAGTTTGCTTACCACCTGAAATGTTAGAAAGAAATGCAATGCAATGCAAAATGAAATGAGATGACATGATGAGAAACAAAACCAGAAGCATGTTAATGATGATAATGATGCTATGGAATGCCATAAACATGAAACAAGACATGGAGATGTTCATACAAGTTCATGGATGCAAATGGTGCAAGCTAAGGAGCATGAATGAACATGAAAAGTTATGAAACATACAAAGCAAATGACATGGCAAATATGAGATGCAATGATCAAACATACTTTCTACATGTCTTATGATGTCAAATGAATCAAATGAATGCTTGAAATGTCATGGCAAGTCATGTTATGCAAGAGAATGCAAGAGGTATGCAAATGAAAGCCCAAATTAGGGTTTATGAATCAAACAACAAACAAAAACCCAAAACAGAAGCAAACCCTAAGATAAAAATGGAAAATGCCACCCAAAGAAACCCTAACCTATACTAAATCAAGGTCCAAAGGGGAGGTCTCAACTCTCAACCAATCTCAAGATATGAATTTTCTAAGTTATTAGGGTTTTTAGGGCTCCTAAACAAAAGAAATGCCAAACAAATTGAAAATGAAGAAACAAAACATGGCCATTTAATCCTAGAAACTACATGCTAAACACAAAACAATGCAAGAAGAATCAATGTCCAACCCTTCTTAAATAGGCAGAAATGAATTTTTGAACTTATGATCAAAATAATGCACCAAAAATGATTTAATTCAATGGAAAATTCTTAAGATACATCAAGATCAAAAAAGAAATTTGGTTTGAAGGTTGGACAATGTTTCTAAATGTCTTAGAACAATTCATGAATTTTTTGGTGATTTTTAAATACCTAAAAGTATTTTTAATAAATTAATTTCCATTAATCAATTAAAAATACTCTTTTAAATATTTAAAAATACTTTTTTAATGATAAAAAATAAAATAAAAATATTTTTGGGTCATAAAAATTTATAAAACTCAGAAGAAAAAGTTTCATAATTTTTAGGAATTTTTAACTATTTTAAATAAATTATGCAAATAAAATGAAAAGAAAATGAATTAAATTAAATAAAAGGAGAAGTATGCGCAATGGAGGGCCAGGATTGATTCTGGGGAAAAGGCTGTTGACTTGGCGCGTAATCCAGTGGCCTATATTCAAACTGGCCTAATTTCCATTTACGAATTAATTAATCCAGATTAAGAAAAGTCAACTGGGATTAGGGCAAAATGGAGTGATCCTGGGCGTCCAAACACGCGCGAGTCAGCACATCCAAGGGACCAAATTCAAACTTCACTAAACACAGGGATTAAACCCTAATCCTTTTCAGGTGGCCGGAGAAGACCTCCGGTCATCTTCTCCGGTGGGAACCCCACCTGAAAACTTCTAAAATCCCCAAAACGCAACTAAAATGAAATCTAAACAAACAGAAATCCTTCCCATACTCCACTGAACTAAAACCCCAAGCTAAAACTCATTTATATTCCCTCAATCACATGAATCGAAACAAAACATTTTTAGGGCACGCAAGTTTCAGAAGCTAATTAAATACTCATTTCAACACCATTTCAAAAACCAAAAGCATATTCATGATCAGGAAGGCATAAAGAGCAAGTTTAGAACAAGAAAAATGATTTCTGGAAAAATATCTTTCAAGCTACCTGAGATTCGAAGCTTTCACTCTGATGACTTTCTGGCCACTTCCTTCAGTGCAATCCACTCCACTTGATCCCCAGATGATGTTTGAATGCTCAAAAGGAATTTATGTTGGCTGGATGAGAAGTTTGACAAGCTTCTGCTCAAGCTCAGTCAGAAATGGCAATGGAGTTTCAGGCAGTTTCAGGCCATGGTGAGTGGTTGTTTGTGATCCAGATGATGTGTGGAGAAGGTCTGTGGTGTTTGTTTTGATGTTTGTGGGCTAGGGAGAGAGATTCGAATGGAACTGCAAGTTGAGGTGAAGAATGGCAGTGGGGTGTTCTTGCTTGTTTCAGGCCTGGCTTTTGGTGGTTTGAGGTCTATGAAGTGTGGTGAGATGAATGATGAAGATGGTTTTTGTGTTTGTATGCTGTGGAGACAGATTCGAAGGCTTATGCAAAAGGGAGTGTTTTTGTGAATGTGTTGAATGAGAGTGTTTCAGCCTTGCTAGATGTATGGAATGGCTTGCTCTTTGTCCACATAAACCTCTCTCATTGGTCAGATGATTGGACATGTGCTTTATTGATTGGTAAGTCACCTTTTGCAAAAAGTCAAATTTTGTGTAAGGCAAGTATGGCTTGATCTATAGCTAGTACAATGGGCATGGGCTGCGCAACATGATGTGTGTGTGAGGCTAGCTTGGTTCAGCAGCCAATGCATCAAGTTGGTGAGATGAAATGAGTGGTTTTGCAACTTGTTACAACTTTGGTTCACATGTGATTCTCTTTATCCAACCAAACCTAAACCATGGGCATTCTTGGTTCATTCTGAATTTTATGACTTATAGAATGCTTATGTGATGGTTTGATGCCAATTAGAAGTTGCAATTTGCCTTGGTACATGATCTTGCAATTTTCACACTTGGTGCATAACTTGAAAATCAATGATTTTTGCCAACTTTGCCACACCATAACTTTTGATCCAAGAAGAGTTTGATCATGTTCTTGTACTTTTTGAAAAGGGAAAGATGAGATATACAACTTTCATGACCAAAGTTTTTCCATTTGAAGCATTTTTGGATCAAAAATCAAGGCTTGAAAAATGACCTAAAATGATGCATTCTTGAAAAGTCAACTATGCCCAAAAAAGTCAACATTTGCAAAAACCCTAAATTCTTGATTTTTATGAACTTCAACCTTCTTCCATGATCAAATAAAGATCATATACTCTCAAAATGATGAAGATCACCCATTGGTTGGGTCATTGGGGGCCTCAGATGCCCTGATTTTACACTGACTTGTCCAGAAAGTCAACCCTTGATCAGATGACTTCCCCATGGAATTTCTTCATGAAAATTGATATGCATACTCCCTATACCATATAGAGACCAATGGAAACAAGAATGACCAAAAAATTTGGGGTTATGGCCTCTGAAACCAAAACCCTAATTTTAGGTCAACTGTGCAGTCAAACCTGGCTCTGCATCCACTCAAACCCTAGTTCTTGTGATTCTTTTGAATTCTTGGCTTTGTGAGGATGTAATATGATGCTTGGACACATGTAGACCCCTTTGAATTGATTGGTTGCCTTTGGAGTGGCTCAAGGTGCCCTGAGATTGCTCAGATCACAAACCCTAGGTGCAGATGACTTAGAAACTATGCAGTGAATCAAAAATGAGATGTGAGATGATATGATTGAGTTCATGCATATCACAAGCCATGGTGTGAATGGGTGAGGGCAAATTTGGGGTGTTTACAACTGCCACTGCAGGCAGGGTACTACAAGAAGACCCTCAGGAGGATCAATTCACAGTAATGGGTGTTGGGGAGGAAGCTTATGATAGAAGGCTGGATGAGATAGCTGAGAAATTAAGGTCCTTAGAGTCTCAAAACTCTTTGGGTTTCGATGTCATGGACATGGGCTTGGTAGACGGGGTCAGGATTCCCCATAAGTTCAAGCCTCCTTGTTTTGAAAAATACAACGGGACTTCATGCCCCCGGACTCATTTACAATCATTTCTGGGAAGGCTGAAGGCCTATACTATGGATGAGAAGCTCTGGATGTTCTATTTTGAAGACAGCTTGACGGGAGCTTCAAGAGAATGGTACTCTCATCTGACGAGAGCAACTATCAGGTGTTGGAAGGACCTGGCAGAGGCCTTTATCAGACAGTATCAGTATAATCTGGATATGGCACCCAACAGGACCCTCCTAATGGGAATGTCACAGTCATCAAGAGAAAGTTTCCGAGAATATGCCCAAAGATGGAGGCAATTGGCTGCTGCTGTTCAGCCACCTATGTCTGAGAGGGAAATGGCAGATATGTTTATGAACACCCTCCAGGGAACATATATTGACAGGCTGGCTGCTTTCTCTTCCACTAGCTTTGCAGATGTTGTCATAGCTGGAGAGAGAATTGAGAGCCTGTTAAAAATGGGCAAGATTTCCGACAATGGTGCCAGCTCGTCCAGCAATACAAGGAAGCCTTTTGCAGGCCCAAGAAGAACTGGCAAGACCAATTCCATCCACACCAACAGGGGCAGACCTCCATATGTTCACAGGTCAGTGGCAGCAGTCACCATTCCCGCTCCGGCTCATCCTCAACCAGTTTATCAACCTCCGCAGCAAAACTATCAGCAACAACCTCAGTACCATCAACAAGCTCAGTATCCTCCAAGAAACTACAACAACACCAACAACAACAACCAGCAAAGGCCATTTCAACAGAGGCCATCTCAAGCCAACAGGGTAATCGATCCGATCCCTATGCCATATGCTACATTGCTGCCACAGCTCCTGAAACTCAACCTGGTTGAGCTAAGGACGTTGGCACCTCCAGATCCCAACAGTCTACCCAGGAATTATGACTCCAACGCCAGATGTGCTTTTCATTCAAACGCACCTGGCCACAGTACGGAAAAGTGCAGAGCCTTGCACATGAAGGTACAAGACCTGGTGGACTCAAAAGCTCTAAACTTCGCACCACCACCCAATGTCAATAAGAACCCAATGCCAAACCACGGTGGTCCCAGAATTAATGCTATTGAAGAAGACAAGCCGTCTTATTTAATAACCAGTGTGGGCCAGATCCGGACACTGTTGGTGGAAATCAAGGCTCAACTCCTCGAATGTCAAATGTTCCCGGGGTGTGAGTTGGGGTGTGCTTACTGCAATATCTCGGTAAATGGGTGCGATAACCTGAGGAATGGCATAGATGGTCTCATACAGAGTGTCCAGCTTCAGATCACCACATCATTTCCAACAAATCCAGCAATCTCATCAGCAACAACTCCAGAACCTCCTACAACTGCAACAACCATTGTTCCCGACAATTCTTCAGCTTCATCAACAAGTATTTCATCTGCCATTTCAACTAGTCAGATATCAACAAATGTTCCTTCTACAACTTCAGCACCACTTCATTTTGAAACTCCTACAACAACAACATCCATTCTTCCAACAATGTCTCCTACAACATCAGCAACAAACTCTGAAGACGTCTCGACTGTCACGATATTTTATGATCCTGAAAACAATTCTGCCTACAACTCAGAAGGTGCTGCTCCCGTCAGAGCACCAGTCACAATTTATTATGATCCACAGACTATCGCAATTCCTTCCGCAGCTGCAATCAGTCCAGTCACTATCACGGTGCCTGGACCAGTACCTTATGAAAGTAGTAACGCCATCCCTTGGCATTACGGCTCTGACCTGTACTGTGAAGGACAAAGAATCACTTTTGAATCATCAACCCCGGCACCACAAATAGACAATGTGGGAGGAGGCGGAGGCTTCACTCGAAGCGGACGTCTCTTCGCTCCACAAATCCAGAGACCCACTGCCGAAGCAGAAGCTGCTGCCAAGGCAAAAGGGAAGAGCTTGGTGCAGGAAGAGCAGGCTGTTAAAGAAGCCTTGAAAACACCCTTCGATCAAGAGGTTGATGAGTTCATGCGAATCATCAAGAAGAGTGATTATAAAATAGTGGATCAGCTTCATCAGACGCCTTCCAAGATCTCAATACTAGCATTGCTTATGTGCTCCGAAGCCCATCGGAATGCACTACTCAAAGTCTTGCACGCAGCTTACGTGCCTGAAGAGATCACCGTCAATCAGTTGGAAGCTGTAGTTGGAAATGTTAATGCTAGTCATGGACTAGGGTTCACCAACACTGACTTGACTACGGAAGGCCGCAACCATAACAAGGCCTTGCACATAACCATGGAATGTAAAGGTGCAGTCCTTTCTCATGTGCTGGTAGACACAGGGTCATCCCTTAATGTCTTACCTAAAAAGGCCCTGGTGAAGCTAGAATATGACGGATTGGCGTTAAGACACAACAACCTGGTGGTAAGAGCCTTTGATGGCTCAAAGAGATCGGTTCTGGGAGAGATCGAGTTGCCCATAATGATTGGCCCGCAGACCTTCAAAACGACCTTCTACGTGATGGATATACAGCCTGCCTACAACTGTCTATTGGGAAGGCCATGGATTCACGCCGCTGGCGCCGTGACCTCTACCCTTCACCAGAAGTTAAAATATGAGTGGGAGGGTAAAATCGTTACAATCTGTGGAGAGGAGGATATTTTTGTCAGCCACCTGGCTACCTATAAGTACATTGAGATGGATGGGGAGATCCATGAAACAATGAGCCAAGGTTTCGAAGCCTTGAATGTCAATGAAACATCTGCTATGCCTGGTACTTCAATATCATCATACCAACAAGCCCGGAAGGTTGTTGAGGGAGGAAACGCCCAAGGCTGGGGCAAAATATTATTGGTGGAGAAGAAAGAGGATAGATTTGGGTTGGGTTACAAACCAACTCAACAAGATCAAGCAGAGGCTGCGAAAGAGCCCAACTTTGTTAGTGGGGGGATGCTCACCCCTGATGCTGTCAACTGTTTGGAAGACGAGCTGGAAGAAGAACGCAACCTGGAAAGCTGGATTCGTCCAAAGATCCCGGGGAGCAGTATCTCAAACTGGTCTTCCCAGGAAATTATAAGAGTTACTCATGCAGAGTAATTATTATTTCCTGTATTTTTATAGCATGCATCAAAGCCTTGCATCTTGCCCAAGATGACAAGGCTCATTTTGTAATCGGGCCATCTGTACTTTTTGTGCAACAAGATTAATCAATGAAATATCAGACATCTTTTTGCAAATGAGTCTTTTTTCTTTTCCGCTCACTGTTTTTCCATTTTTCTTTTTGTACAAAAAAATAAATGGCAGTGTTTTCAAAATGACAACTTTATTTCACTTTTCTAAAATAAGGTTAAAATCAAATCACTAAAATGAACAAACTGAACCCTTGCAGAGAGTGCCTTCCAGACAGCACCGACAACAGCACGGCTATGACTTCGTATGACTTTGACAATCCGATCAATCAAGCGGATGAAGGGGTTGAAGAAGAATATGAGCTTCCTGAAGAGCTAGCCAGGTTGTTAAGGCAGGAGGAAAAGGTTATTACTCCTCACCAGGAGGAGGTTGAAGTGATAAATCTTGGTACGGATGAAGACGTGAAAGAAGTTAAAATCGGGGCCTGCTTACAAGACTCAGTGAAGAGACAACTGGTTGACCTGCTTCAAGAGTATGTGGATGTGTTTGCTTGGTCTTATCAAGATATGCCAGGTTTGGACACCGACATTGTTGTGCACAAGCTGCCTTTAAGAGAAGAATGCCCGCCGGTTAAACAGAAACTGCGCCGTACTCGCCCAGATATGGTAATGAAAATCAAAGAAGAGGTACAGAAGCAGTGGGACGCTGGGTTCCTTGCTGTAACTAGCTATCCGCCGTGGGTTGCTAATATAGTACCTGTGCCTAAGAAAGACGGCAAAGTAAGAATGTGTGTTGACTACCTGGATCTGAACAGAGCCATCCCGAAAGATGATTTTCCATTACCTCACATTGACGTATTGGTAGATAATACGGCTCAGTTCTCGGTATTCTCCTTCATGGACGGATTTTCAGGATACAATCAGATCAAAATGTCACCTGAAGACATGGAGAAGACAACGTTCATTACACCTTGGGGCACATTCTGTTACAAAGTGATGCCATTCGGACTGAAGAATGCTGGTGCAACATATCAACGGGCTATGGTGACATTATTCCACGATATGATTCATAAAGAGATAGAATGTTATGTGGATGACATGATTGCCAAGTCCCTTACTGAAGAAGATCACCTGGTAAATCTGCTCAAGTTGTTCAAGCGTCTGAGGAAGTACCAACTGAAATTGAACCCCAACAAATGCACATTCGGGGTGCGATCCGGTAAGCTGCTGGGATTCATTGTAAGTGAGAAAGGGATCGAAGTTGACCCTGATAAAGTCAAAGCCATCCAAGAGATGCCTGCACCAAAGACAGAGAAAGAAGTTCGAGGGTTCTTAGGTCGATTGAACTACATCTCCAGGTTCATATCTCACCTTACAGCAACCTGTGAACCCTTGTTCAAGTTGTTGAGAAAGGAACAGACGGTCAGGTGGAATGAAGACTGCCAGAAGGCATTTGACAAGATCAAGGAATACTTACAAGAGCCTCCAATCCTTATGCCACCAGTTGAAGGAAGACCTCTGATAATGTACCTGACAGTATTAGAAGAGTCAATGGGGTGTGTGCTGGGCCAACATGACGAGTCTGGTCGAAAAGAGTATGCAATATACTACCTAAGCAAAAAGTTTACCGACTGTGAACAGCGTTATTCACTGCTCGAGAAAACTTGCTGTGCTTTAGCGTGGGCTGCTCGCCGACTGAGGCAGTATATGTTGACCCACACTACTTTATTGATCTCAAAAATGGACCCAGTTAAGTACATTTTCGAGAAGCCAGCACTTACCGGACGGGTTGCAAGATGGCAAATGATCCTTACAGAATATGACATCCAATACACATCTCAGAAAGCCATCAAGGGCAGTGTATTGTCTGAATATCTTGCTGAGCAACCTATTGATGATTACCAGCCTATGAGATTTGACTTCCCTGATGAAGACATCATGTTCATAAAAGCAAAAGATCATGAAGAGCCTGTTCACACTGAAGGGCCTGACCCGGAAGAAGAATGGACTATGATGTTTGATGGGGCTGTTAACATGAATGGTCGTGGTGTTGGTGCAGTACTCATTACACCTAAGGGAGTTCACATGCCTTTCTCGGCAAAACTCACTTTCAACTGCACTAACAACGAAGCTGAATACGAAGCTTGCATTATGGGTCTTTAGGAAGCCATTGACCTCAGGATCAAGACATTGACCGTATTCGGAGATTCAGCTTTGGTAATCAACCAAACCAATGGAAAATGGTATACCCACCAGGATCATCTGATACCTTACAGGGATTATACAAGGAGGTTATTGACTTTCTTCACAACAGTCAAGCTTGAGTATATCCCTCGGGACGAGAATCAGTTTGCAGATGCCCTGGCTACCATTTCGTCCATGATCAAAGTTCAGGCTGCCAACTTTGTACCTCAAATTTCAGTGTCCAGACTTGACAGACCAGCATATGTGTTCGCAGCAGATGTTGTTAAAGATGATAAGCCTTGGTTCCATGACATTAAATGCTTCTTGGAGGATCAAACATACCCACCTGGGGCATCTTCCAATGATAAGAAGACTTTGAGAAGGCTTGCTGGTAGTTTCTTCCTGAACACTGATGGGTCTTTGTACAAAAGGAACTTTGATATGGTACTCCTCAGATGTGTTGATAAGACAGAAGCAGACTTGTTGATGCATGAAGTGCACGAAGGATCTTTTGGTACCCATGCCGGAGAGCATGCCATGGCCAAAAAGTTGCTGAGATCAGGCTATTACTGGATCACAATGGATGCAGACTGTTGTGCCTATGCCAGAAAATGCCACAAATGCCAGATCTATGCAGATAAGGTGCATGTGCCTCCCAATCCTTTGAACATAATGTCTTCACCCTGGCCCTTTTCCATGTGGGGCATTGATATGATTGGTAAGATTGAACCGACTGCTTCAAACGGCCACAGATTCATCCTGGTTGCTATTGACTATTTCACCAAGTGGGTCGAAGCAGCCTCGTATGCAAATGTTACAAGGCAAGTGGTAGCAAGATTTCTGAAGAGAGATATCATCTGTCGATATGGAGTGCTCGAGCGAATCATTATTGATAATGGTTCCAATCTAAACAACAAAATGATGGCAGAACTGTGCCGGGACTTCAAGATCCAACATCACAATTCTTCTCCTTACAGGCCAAAGATGAATGGCGCTGTTGAGGCAGCAAATAAGAATATCAAGAAGATTGTGCAGAAGATGGTAGTCACCTGCAAAGACTGGCATGAAATGCTACCGTTTTCCTTGCATGGGTACCGCACGTCAATCAGAACATCCACCGGGGCAACACCGTATCAACTTGTGTATGGTATGGAGACAGTCCTACCTGTTGAAGTTGAATTACCCTCCTTGCGGGTACTAATGGATGTTAAACTGAGTGAAGCAGAATGGGTCAGGTCCCGATACGATCAGCTGAGCCTGATTGAAGAGAAAAGATTGGCTGCAATTTGTCATGGGCAGCTGTATCAGAAAAGAATGAAGAGAGCCTTCGATCAGAAAGTCAGGCACCGAGAGTACCAAGTAGGAGATCTTGTGCTGAAAAGAATCCTCCCTCCTCATACAGACCACAGGGGCAAATGGACTCCGAATTATGAAGGACCATTTGTGGTAAAGAAAGTTTTTTCCGGTGGAGCACTGATGCTCAGCACCATGGATGGTGAAGATTTCCCGTCCCCTGTGAATTCAGATGCAGTTAAAAAAATACTTCGCATAAAAAGACCCGCTGGACACAAAAACAGAATGTAAGTCCAGGCAAAAATAGGGCATCCCGGCGAGTCAAAAACAGAATAAAAGACTCGGGCAAAAGTAAGGGAAAATAGAAAAAAAAATGTACACCCGCTGAGTTGAAAAGCCACATCGGACAACTCAGGCAAAAAATGGGTATCCCGATGGATGGAAAACCCGAAAGGGCGATCCATGCAAAATAAGGGAATAAGCGAACAACTGCACTCTGAATTCGTCTGTATCACTTACAACTTGGTAAGCTTCGAAAGGATCAAACTTCACTCAGAATCAACAATCTTCAGAAAGCAAGATGAGAAGAACGTCAAAAGTCATACGAGTCATAGTGAAAGGGGAAGCTCCTTAAAGCGTCATCAACATTGCCAACATTTTATTTCTCAATTTGTAACAATCTCCTCATTCCAGGGGATTTGTTTCTTTGACTGTATCTCGCCAATTCAGGGCATATGAGTTAATAAAATCAGATTTTCAGTCATGTCTCGTTTTGTACATTTTCATTTATTTGCAAAAATGTCTGATGTCTAAAAAGAAACTGATTGCATAAAATACAAATGTTTATCTTCAAACAAAAACATGCTTGCAGGATATATACTTACTCTCAGAAGTGCCTAACTCCTATGACGGAATCCAGTAAGGGATACCTCGGGATTATCTTGTGCGTTTCTCTATCTTTTTCAGGATTGCAGGTATCCAGAACGCAACTTGGGGCATGTAAGCTTCGTCCCAGCAAGTTGGCAAACCAACACTCAATTTTAGCACCCAAAGTGCTCTCTCCCCAGCTGAGTTGCCTCTCATGACTCCCCCAGCTGAACTGCCACTTGCTACTTCTCCCCATCAGAGTTTGCCAGGCATTACATAAGGCGCCCATATCCCTGGCTGAGTTAAGAACCTACTTCAGCAGAATCCCTAGGGAGATCTCAATGATTTCTCTTTCTCCCCAGCCGAGTTGTCGTCCTCAGTCGAGTACAAAAGTCAAGGAGCTCCCCCCACAGAGCTCCGGCCTCTATCCGGAAGAGCAACGCATGAAGAATCACAACAGAGTGAAGAAAGCTTCTACAAACCCCAGCTGGGTCTCTCATTTATAAGGATAGGTCTATCAAGGACCCATATCCCCAAGCAGATATCGTATCATCAGATCTACCAATGATCTCACCCCCCCCAGCTGGGATGTCCTTTTTAAGCAGATCGACCAGAGATTTTCGCAACGGCGGGATCCGAATCCCGGTTTTGGTATCCTTGCATAATCATAGCATTTGCATCATATTCACCCACAAAGCGTAGCATTCCGTTTAGCACGGAGCATTACGGCAAAAATCAAACATATAGCATAATCATAAGCCATGTTTTGAATCAACACTTGTGAATAACGACAGTTCATCAACGTACAGAAAAATCTCCACCAGAGTCCCCAGCAAAAGCAGCTGCCTCACAATCCACAAACACCAGTATATACTCATTTTGACACCCGTCCGTGCCGTCTTTCCCCAGTAAAGTCACCTGAACACTCCTTGCAAACAACACCACCCGTATTACAGATACTTCCTGACACCCGTCCGTGTCATACCCCAACAGAAAGCCAAAGACATCCTCTTTGCACTCACATACACCTATATACACTTTCTCGACACCCATCCGTGTCATATCCCCATCGCAGTCGCCTACATTTTTATAACCCATATACTTGTTGATATCATTATACTTTTCTCTCTTGACACTCGTCCGTGTCACCCTCCCCAGCAGATAAACACTCATCTATACAATACTCGTACTCACTGCTCATGTACTCTTATACAGATACTCGTCCGTATCTTGTATATACCATTTATATATCCCCACAGATTCGACACTAGTCCTTGTTCTTTGTTAACTCGTTGGTACTCGTCCGTACCATCATCTCAGAACATGCGTCAAGAGTTTGTTTCTAGTTGATACTCGTCCGTATCATAGTCTTAAGGATGCTCGTCCGCATCTTTAATCCATACACCATGTCAAACACTTCTGTCTTCTTGAATATAGATACTCGCCTGTGTCTACTATCCCCCAGGAGAGTCCCTTCAGATTCAACACTCGTCCGTGTTCCCTGTTAACCAGTTGATACTCGTCCGTATCATCCTCTCTGAACACGTGTCAGTATTTGTTTCTACCCGATACTCGTCCGTATCGTAGTCTTGAGGATGCTCGTCCGCATCTTTAATTTATACACAAACATCTAAACACTTATACTTTCTTTCTTGGTTGTAAACGCTCGTCCGTGTTTACTATATCCCCAGTAGATCGCCAAGTAAGCATTTCTTTTCTTCTTATCTGACACTCGTCCTGTGTCATGATAAACCCTGAGAACAGCCGTACCCTGCTAGGTGGTCGTCCTCCACCTCTTGATGGTCGTCCTCCATCATGCTCGTCCGATGGCCGTCCCCATCGTTGATTTTTAGCAGCCGTCCCCTGCTAGGTGGTCGTCCTCCACCCTTTGATGATCGTCCTTCATCATTTTATCCAATGGCCGTCCCCATTGTTGATTTTTTGGTTGTCTGGCATTCGTCCTATGTCATGATAAACCTTGAGAGCAGCCGTCCCCTGCTAGGTGGTCGTCCTCCACCTCTTGATGGTCGTCCTCCATCATGCTCATCCGATGGCCGTCCCCATCGTTGACCTTTTATCCGGCATTCGTCCTATGTCGCGATATTTTTTCGGCAGCCGTACCCTGCCAGGTGGTCGTCCTCCACCTTTGATGGCCGTCCCCATCATAATTCCTTTATTCCCCAACAGAGCAGCCGTCCCCTGCTAGGTGATCGTCCTTCACCTTTGATGGCCGTACCCCATCATCTGTTTATTTCATTTATTCTTTAACCCGATGGCCGTCCCCGTCGTGGTCCCTTTTCTTTTAGCCCGATGGCCGTCCCCATCGTTGGTTGCTTTGCTTTATGAACTTGATGGCCGTCCCCGTCATGTTTCATTAACTCCCAGAGAATCTTACAACTTTATCTTGATGGCCGTCCCCATCATAATCTTATTTTTCCCAGCTAGTCGGCCGTCCCCGTCTTGGCTTTACCTTTTATCCCCAGCATGTCGGCCGTCCCCGTCATTGCCTTACTTCACACACTTTTCTCAGCATGTCGGCCGTCCCCGTCATTGCTCCCTACCCAGCAGTCGTCCTCTGCTCGACGATCGTCCTCCGTCGCCCATACTTTACAATATACTTTATTTTCCCTTTACAATCTATATCCCTTTTCTTCTTCATTCTGTGAGTGCAAATTTTGGACTGTCTTTGGTATTCAACCACAAGTTATCTTGTTTGCCTGTTAAGCCGTCGCTTACAACCTGCACAGCTAACTCATGTTTGAATAGGGGCAGCTGTAAACACCCCAAATTTGCCCTCACCCATTCACACCATGGCTTGTGATCATTTCATATGCATAAACACAATCATATCATCTCATATCTCATTTTTGATTCACTGCATAGACAAGTAAGCAGTTCACAAGTCAATTCATCTTTCAGTCTCTTTGGGTCGAACTACGGTGTTCTGACTTCCTCATTGCACGAGAGGATACGTAGGCATAACTTAACAGTTATCGAACAAAAGTCTCTGTACATTCCCCCTCTTTCTAGTCTCACTCTTTAAGCCTCATGGTCTTGAGCATCTCATCCTTTGTCATTACACTGACACTGTATATATCACACTTTGCACTTCTTTTGCAATGACACCTGTACATTTTCTTCCAGCCTCCTTATACACAGATTGCACTGACACTACCCCTTTATAGCACAAATCTTTTAAGCGTGGATCCCGTCGAGTACGACGGACAACCTGGGTGCTAATACCTTCCCAGGTTGTAACCAACCCCCTTTCTCAGTCTCTCTGGTTCGCAACCGTCTTATCCATCTCTTTCTAGGTCTATGCAGCATTGCCTTTCCTTCGGTATAAAAATGCCTAGCTGGCGACTCTATTCATCTCCAGTGAGTTCACGGCTGTGTGTTCTCATTGTCCCTCTCACCGACCGTTCGCGTCTGTACCTTTATTTGGGCCCATGTCCCATTTATCGGGAGCGACAAAGGGGTTTTGCAAAGGTTTCTATTTTTGGCATGTGGCATGTAATGAAACTTTCCAAATTTAGCAAGTTTTGCCCTAAAATTCAAAGCATTCTTTCATGACCAAAATGACTCCAAATGAATTTTACTTGAACATGAAAGTTGTAGAGTAAGCTCTCCCATTTTTAAAAAGTACAAGAACATGATCATATCCTTCATGGTTTGAAAGTTATGGCCAATCGAAATTCACTTGGTTTTAGGGTTTTACTTAAAAACAACATTTTACCAAAGTGCAAAAGGTCTCATATCTTGATTGCAAGCTGCTTTATGAGAAAAATAAGGTCATACCATTACATTGCATTACCTTAAGGTCATTTGGCTCAAGAAAAGCAAGGGAATCCGTGCATGAGAAAGGGTGGAAAATATTAAAGGCAAAAATGCAAGATCACTCACAAGGCATGATACAAAGCAATCCAAGGGCTAAGATTGATTCAGTTAACATTTATGAGTGAAATTGAAGCTGAGCATGTGCATGAGAGAAGGATAGCACACATATATCATGCACTCCACAAGTTTTGCCAATTTGCAAATTCCCTCCTCTCACTCATTCCTCACGTACATTCCCTCTTATTTATTCATCAGTGATCATTGGCATCATATATAAGCAGTTAGAGTTTCCATTTGCTCAGAATCATCACCATTCTCTCATTTGAAAGTTTTTGCATCTCTTGCATTTCTCTTCGAATCTCTCTCTACACTCATTGCCAAAACCATTTGCATATTCTTCATCCTTGAGAGCCCAGGATCACAAATACGTACCTCATTCAAACTGATTCTTGAAATATCACCAAGTGCAAGAAGTGTGCAGTTGAAGTGGAAAAGCTAGATCCAGGCCAAATCCATCACTCTCTTGCATTTATTTTGCAAGAGGAAGCTTAAAGAGGAAGATCTGCATGTTCTGGAGGTTTCTTTCAAGCTAATTCGAGCATTGCAAGTTTCAGGTAGGTGCTCAAATCTTATATTTGGATCTTGATATTGTTTTGTGATAAATGATTTACTTGCTTTCCTAAGTTCAATGATGTGTTTTCTTTTGAAAATGAGTGAGAAATGAGGTTGTATGATTGATTTGCAGTTTGATCCATAAACATGTTCTTGTTTGATTTGCCTTATTGAGTAACCTAATTGAAAAATAAATGTCATTTTTAGAATCAGCATGCTTGATTTAGTTAATCTAGAGATTGTTTTGTATTTCTATGGAGTTTTGTTCATACGGATGAGTTTTTCGGCGACGGAGCTAAGGCTCCGGTCGCCGAATTCTGGAAATTTAATTTGAATTTGAATTGAGGAAGACAACGTTATAGCCATTGGATCTTTCATCTGGATGATCTGTATTTTGCCAGCACATTAAAATTGGAGCCTCTCCCTCACGTGATTATATTTTTCATAATAATGCAGTGTGTGCCTGGTCACCATAGTTACCATGTGCGTGTCCTTGTGATTGTTTGGATAGTTTGACTAGACTGTTTTGTTGACTATCACTGCATGCGTTAGATTGATCCGTTGGTTGAGTATTTTCCTGATTTTGTTGTGAATTCCATGAGAACTATTATATGTTGCACTGATCCTTTGGGCCTTGAATGCTTTTTGCACCCCCTTGCTTTGCGATCCCATTAGTTTTAACTGAAAACCTTATTGTTTGCACCTCCTGGCCTTGTGTTAATTTTTTATTTTATTTTCATTTATTTGTTTGCTTTCTAATTTTTAAAAATACCTAGAAGCTCTTAAAAATTCACCAAAAATTCATGGAAGTCAATTTTAATTTTCTTTAATTTTGTATGTTTTTATTTCCCATTTATTTTTATTTTTAGCATTGGATTTAATTGTTTGGTTTATTTTCTTTTCTTTATTTCTTGTAATTCACATGCTGCCTTGCTCATTTTCTATCTTGATCTTGGATTGGTGTTTTGACATGATTATTTTTGCATATGTTTAGTAAAATAATGTAGTTTTCTATGGATATTTCCCCTGATTTTTAGAAATTTGTATGAATACTTTTGGTAAGTTACTTTACGTATACGTTTCAAAACCCTAGTTCATGTTTAAGCAATTCTTTGACCTACCTTGCTTCTGATTTTGAGCTTGCCCTTTAGGCATGATGTTTATATAGGTGTAAGGTTCACTTGTGTTTAGTTTCATATTTTTTGAATGTGATTTCCATTTGTTATGATTTTTCCTTGCTTGCTTGACCTAATTTGAGCCCTTTGTGTCATATGCTTACCTTCTAGGGTCATGTAGGCACTTGTGCCAACTTTTAGGAAGTTTTTGAGGTCCCTTAAACATGTACATATGCCTCTGGTCTTGATATGTGGATCACCATTTTATTTGCTTTGATTTGCTTATGCTTTAGGATCTCACAAATGTATGCATGTTCACATCACCTCCTATGACCATTTGCTTCTCATGTTTGTTAATGCTTGAACTTGTATGCTTCTTCTTGTTATATTTTGTGTGGTTTAGGCACATTATTAACATGATAGGGTTCTGATCTTAAGTTG
Organism: Lathyrus aphaca; assembly: GCA_963966055.1. Lineage (NCBI taxonomy): Eukaryota > Viridiplantae > Streptophyta > Magnoliopsida > Fabales > Fabaceae > Lathyrus > Lathyrus aphaca. Next base: position 509,647,282 of record OZ014524.1, on the reverse strand, counting down.
TTTGAGGTTTTCCTAACCTTTATGACTTCTTTGTGCCTCATTTGTGCTTTGTTTCTTTGTGAGAACTTGTGGTGCTTTATATTGACTTGCTTGCTTTAACTTTTGTTTGATTTTGTTGGTGTGCCTTAGCATGATAAGTAGAATGCCTTGTTTCTGGTTGGAATGCTTTGAATTGATCTTTTGCTTTGCTTGCACCTTAGTTGGTTTAAGTTTGTTCATTTTGTCATGTGAATATGTTCTAACCATTTCAGGGGCTCATGGTAAGTGAAGTGTGGATGATGTCCACATTTCAATTCTTTATCTCCTCTTTTATTATGTTGTTTCCTTTGTGATTTTGATGAGCCTTATGCCATCATGTGTTCTAATTCTTTCTTTCCCCTTTAGAAACAACTTATCTCCTTTAGAGGAGTAAGTTGTATTCTAATTTCTTCTCCTCTTCTTCTCCTTTCTCCTCTTCTTTTCTTCTTCCTCTTAGGATAGGTTTTAAACCACACTAACCTTAGGACCACTTTTTCATGATAACTTTAGGATTAGACTTCCCCTTTAGTTTTTACCTTTTAGATCCTTTTAGTGCTCTCTCTTTCTCATCTTCATACAAAATCTAAAACATTAATAATAGTTGAGATGACTTCTCCCTTTGGTCACTCTCTCAAAGAAAAGCTAAAAACACTTCTTCACTTTAATCCACAAAAACACTTAATAATACAAATAAGTTAGTGAATGTAAATCCTAATCTTAGGAAACAATTTTGAGGATCTTCCTCATTCTTGATGGACTTGTTACTCATTCTATTTTGGGATGTGGTAATGAGGACATGTTCCTTAGAAAAGGCTTTACTTTCACTTCCTTGTGCCACACTCATAAAAGACTCATAAAAAACACTGGACAAACAATAAGTGTCTCTCCTTAGGGACTTCTCTTCTCATCACCTTCACTCTTTACGTGCGAACTTGCTCCTACTTGTCATTTTGCAAGACGGTAACACACTCGTCGTTCGAGCCTGCAACACCTGAGCATTGACATAGGCAGTTCAAGCCTTAAGACACAAGCAATCTTTTCCACCCCTAGTTAGGGGAACTACGGTGACTCTGATCCTCATGTCCAGATGAGGTACGTAGGCAGCGGGGTAGGGCCCGTTCGAGCACTCTTTTATTTTCCCTACATTTTCCCCCTTTCTTTTATTTTATCCAGTCCAGTTCCTTTTCTTTGCAGCAGCTTCATTCTTTCACCCTTTGATTCAGTTTCTCTGCAAGAGTGGATCCCGTCGGGTACGACGGACGATCTGGGGTGCTAATACCTTCCCAGGTTGTAACCGACTCCCGAACCCAGTCTCTCTAGTTTGCAGGACTTGTGTCCTTCCTTTTCTTTTCTTCTGGTTTGTGCAACATTACCATTTCCGTTCCTTCGGGATAAAAATGCATGGCTGGCGACTCTAACCTTTTCCGCGCCACTTTCGTGTTTGTACCAGGATGGAAATCCAGGGAGCGACAACTGGTGACTCTGCTGGGGAATTGAACCCAGAATCTCTGGTTCCCTTGATAGTCTTTCCTAGCGCTTGTTTGTTTCTGTTTTATTGGGTGTTGATTGTTTGTTGTTGTGTGTATATTTTGCCGTTGTTTATTTACAATTTATTTACAGTTTTAGTATTTATTTCCATGCATCATATATTATACTGGACCGTCTGGACTGGTTTTTCTGTTTGGCGGGACTTGGGTGTTACTTCTCTGTGGTGAGATGAGACTAGCTAAATACCCGACTTGAGTGCACCATAGGATTTAGCGTGGACAATCACTTTGGCCCTATGTCATCTTGTCATGGGGGTATTAGTGCGTTCACACCCAGATTCACTATCGTCTTGGAAATGTCTTGATATAGGGATCTTCCCTACTTCATTACACAACCTTGATAGTTATGTGCGGCTGGGGACCGATCATTGAGAACCTTGTGGAAATATCCCTCTCCAGTGGTGACAGTGGCAGACCACATTCTATGGCAAACCCATTTGCACCCCAGGGCCCACTTGGAACTCGCATAAGATGGCCTGTTTTCTCGGACTCAGCTGAGACCTCCCTGAGTAGTACATAATGCCAAACCGATTCCCTGATTTGGTCATGAGCCATTTCTCAGAAATGATGAAAGTATTGTTTCTATTCGGCTTTGAGAGTTCGTGATGTTTGACCCGGAGCACACCAAAAATATTGGGAGGGGTTTACAGGTTTGCAGGAGCCCTTTAACCTCATCATACCCACTTCCAGTACAGTCTTATGTGTTGATCTGTTATTTTTACCTTTGGAGTTCTTGATCTAGTTGGTTTGGAAGTCTGATATGAGGATATCTGTGACTCATCCAAATGTATATGGGTTGTTATTCAGAGGACTTACAGTTTATGATCACTTGGCTCTAGCATACAGTACCCAGACAGTTCCAGATTGATCATATTTTCCTTGCATTTGCATCTGCATCCTATCATAACATCCTTAACATCTTAGTGTTTTCATTTTTTCAGGTTACATTTACACACCCTGTTCTGGTATCTGTTAGTTTCTCATATCCAGATGACAAGCATCATCAAATCTCTCAAAAAGAACAATGCACATTACACATTTCCACAACCAGAGGTGAGGAAACTACACCAATTAAAGGGTCTAATGAATGACAAGATTCTAGGAGATTTCAGGGCCAGATTTGGGCAGATTCTCAGGTATATGGACAAGCCAACAGAAGACCAAAGGGACAACATTCATACTCTACTTCAGTTCTATGATGCTCCATTATGCTGTTTTGCATTCCAAGATTATGTCTTAGCACCTACATTGGAAGAAATTGCTAGCTTGTTGCATATCCCCTTCAGTGGAAGGCAGCCTTATTACAACTCAGGGAGAGTACTTCAGGCATAAGAGATTGCTTAAAGGTGTCATTTGCCTCTAAGCAGGGTAGAGCAGGGTTTGAGTAGTAGCAAAGGGAAGGGGTTGTCTTGCAATATGCTAATTCAGGAGGCCCTGGTATATGCTAAAGATAATCAATGGACATAGTTCAGTGTACTCCTAGCTTTGATGGTCTATGGAATTAGTCTCTTCCCAGGTGATCAAGGGATGGTCAGCCTGGAGGCTATTACCATTTTCTTCAAAAGGAATCCCACACCTAATTTGTTAGGTGAATTTTATTACGGGGTTCATTACAGGAATGAGAAGAAGGGAGGTCATGTGAGTTGTTGTGTGCCTCTGTTTGCTAACTGGTTTGCTAGACAATTTCCTAAGGTGGGGCCCTTCAAGGATTTGAGGGGATAATGGAAATGGTTGTAAGTATACGAGTGCGCCTAAGAGGGGGGGGGGGGTGAATTAGGTTCTTAGAAATTTTTCCAGAATTTATCGATGGATGAATAATTCTTGATTATTGTTCTAAGTTTAAAATGCGGTAAAGCGGAAAAGTAAAGTGGACACGGCGATATATAGTGGTTCCCCTCACAATCCGAGAGTACTCCACTCCCCTTTCAACACGAAAGAGGATTTACTATAGTTTTGGACAATTACAAGACTCTTCCTAGTCTTTCTATACAAGTCACAAAACTATATCCACCAAGATCAATCCTCTTGGAATTTTCCACTATGTCTTATTGAGAAAAATCCTCTCAATAAAAGACTTCCTGTATCCACAATCCGGATAACAAGAACAAAACAATAATTATAAGATAGAAATTTGAAGCATTGATTTTTTTTATCAATATAACAATTTGATCTTCTATTTCACTAACAATAATTCACAATCATAAAATATTAGATAGCTCAAGAATTTTCTGATTATATGATATGAAGTAATGCAGAAAAATTCTTGTCAAAAGTTTAAGAGTTTTGTGAATTTTTTCTTTGAAAATATTTTTTGAAAGAGGTGACAAAAGATTTGAAAAAGTTTGGAATTTATATGCACATAACACCTTTTTGAAACAATGTAAAAACAGTAAAAATTCATGAACAAATGCCAATGCATTATGAAAAGGTTCCATGAAAAGATACATGAAGAGGTGTTATGAAAAATACTGATTTTTCAAAATTGTACAGGATGCAATCGATTGCACTATAATGCAAATCGATTGCACATGCATACGTTGCAAATTTTTTCAATGTTTTGAAACATGCAATCGATTGCATGTAAATGTAAATTGATTGCACCAAGTAAAAAAGCCAAAAATACTTAAAACAAACAGATGTAAATCGATTGCATGTATAGTGAAATCGATTTACACAAGCTTAAACTTGAAAAATGCAAATTTAAATTATAGGTTTGATTGAGCATCTAAGACTTTAATATTTGTGTATAATTGCTAATATACCTTCATGAAGCTTCTTCTTGAAATATAAGTCTTTGAATCATGATGCATTAATCTTGAAAATCATCTTTGCCTTCTTTATCATATTGTAGCTAAGAGATGTGTCTTCATCAAAAAACAAGTGTTGACCATGGAGAAACTTGACTTCACATTCTCCCCCTTTTTTATGATGACAAACAATCTTCTTAGATGCTTTAACATTTTCGGAATACTTCTCCCCCTAAGACGCATATCTCCTCCTTTGTATATGAATCATAGCTTTGTACCTTTAGGACATTCAAAACAAGAAAATGTACAAGCATAACATCTTTCTCCCCCTTTGACATTATCAAAAAGAAGGGAAAGATGGGTGAAAATAATAAAATCCATAAACAAGAAATAATGAAACTAGAAATAACATATCATAGATTAAAACTTGAATTGCATACATATCATAAGTGCAGAATTTTACATTGCAAAGAAATATAACGAAACATACGGAAACAAAAGAAACATAAATGAGGCATTACAACTAGTAAGCATTAACGACTACATAACGAAAAACATCCAAACAAAAGACATGAAAATTATTTTCAAAACAGATCCATATTGGGGTCAAAAGGGTCTTGGTTAGGAAATTGTTGGTTGAGAGGTGGTTGGCGAGTTGGTGGGGCAGCCGGGTTGGATGGATCATAAGGTGGTATGTAGAGGTGGGAATAAATGTATGAGAATTGTTGGTTGACATCATGCTGAAAGTTTGAAATCCTTGTGTTGACAGATGCATTAACGACATTGTAGCGGTTATTGATGTTGTTGTTCATGTTGGAGAATTGTTGTGTCATGAAATCCAAAAGATCTTAGTTAGAAGGACCATTCACACCATGAGAAGCGGGAACCTCTTCATTAAGGGGTTGTTGTTGTTCATTATCTTCTTGTTCTCCACCATCATCACCAAGATAAGTAATAGTATCGGCTTCCCGATCATAGTAGACTCCCATTCTTCTATCCAAATTCCTAATAGAAATCTTGTGAGAAGGTGTATCCATCAAAAGACATTCAAAACCATCAACTTGAATCTCAAAGTGTTGCAAAATCCGAGTGATGAACCATGCATAGGGCAGAACTTTGGATCTCTCGGAATGGGAAAGCATGTGATGCAAAATCATCCGAGCCCAATTAACTTCAATGTTGTTCTTGATAGCATAGAGGGCCTGCATTTCCGTATCATTAACAGAACAATAGTTACCACTTTTCGGAAACACAACATAGGCAAGGAAGTAGTGAAGCATGCAGTCATCAATGTAGAAATTTCCAGCCGACCAAGAACTACGAGAGGGTTCAATACCACCTAGAGACTTCACTCTATGTTCATAAAATTATGTTTCGGTCATCCTTCCGATTTTGTAAGAAAAAAGATCTCTTCTTATAGTCATTCCATTTTTCATCTTCAGGATCAAATAGGAGACTACCGGATGATGGTACCCCTAAGATGTTTCGAAGAAGTCTTGAGTTCAAGGCAAGTCTTTTTCCTAAAACATAGGTAACAAACCTTCCTTCTTCTATACACATATTGCAATAAAACAGCCTAACAAGATCCGGGTAATATGGTCCGGAGGAAGCAATAGTAGTCCCTAACTTTATGTTGTCTAGAGTGGTTTGAAAAGTAAAGCAATTTTCAGAAAAGGAAGAAAGATCACCATACATGGGTTGTTGAACAATGTAGGTTATATAGGGAAAACGAAAATTGATAGGGAGATGGAGAAAAAATCAGAATTTTTATGGATATAAAAATGTGGGAATTTGGTAAGAGGAGTTATGGTGAGTTAAGAGAATTTGAAAAGTGTTAATGAGTCAAGGTAGGGAATCTTGTAGGTTAAGGCTAAGAGGGAACAAAATCTGAAAAGTTAGTCTTGGAAATGATGTGATTTGATGTATATGAGTTTATGACACCATGGATCAAAGAAAATAGGAGGGAATAATAAAAAATAAAATTTTTTCAAAAAGTTCCAGACTACAATCGATTTGCATTTTCATGCAATCGATTGCACTATTCAAAAAATACTTAAAAAGGCAATTTTCCCAGACTGCAATCGATTTGCATTTTCATGCAACCGATTGCACTAAGCCCAAATTTGAAAAAACACACAAAATAATCAGACTGCAATCGATTGCAGTCAACATGAAATCGATTGCACGTTTAAAATTTGCAAAAACATGAAAAATAAAGATTCTAAAACATTTTTTAAACATATTTAATGAATCATACTCATATATGGCACAAATATAAGAAGGGAGTAGAAATAGAAACATATTGAAATATTTTGCTTAAATAAGAGAAGAATGAATGTTGTGCACCTTTGTTAATTGGTTGATTTATATATCTTTTTCATCTAAGATTCCAAGTTCTCTTCTAATCTTGTAAAAAGGTTCTCTTGCGAGCGGCTTTGTGAAAATATCCGCTAATTGATTATGCGTATCCACGAAGGTAACATCTACATCTCAGTTAAGAACGTGATCACGAAGGAAATGGTGCTGAATGTCTATGTGCTTTGTTCTTGAATGCATGACCGGGTTCTTTGTGATGTTGATGGTACTTATGTTGTCACATCGAAGAGGAATGCAACCGAGATCTACGCCATAGTCAAGAAGTTGCTGCTTAAGCCACAAAATTTATGCACAACAACTGCCAGCTGCAATGTATTCCGCTTCGGCCGTGCTAAGTGCGATACAAGCTTGCTTCTTGCATGCCCATGATACTAGTGCATTCCCGAGAATATGACAAGTTCCACTTGTGCTTTTTCTATCGGTCTTACATCCTGCATAATCAACGTCAGAATAACCAATTAAAGAACATGTACTACCTTTTGGATACCATAGTCCGACATTCGTTGTTCCTTTGAGATACTTCATAATCCTTTTTACGGCGGTGAGATGTGATTCCTTTGGATTTGCTTGAAGCGTGCACACAGACATACACTAAACATAATGTTAGGACGACTTTCCGTCAAATATAATAATGAACTGATCATACCTCGATATTTTGTGATATCAATTGAAGTGCCTGATTCATCTTGATCAACGTACGTTCTGGATCCTATAGGAGTGGACATCACTTTGCAACTATCCATATCGAATCTTTTTAAAAGTTCCTTGCAATACTTAGATTGGTTGATGAAGATTCCATCCTTTGTTTGCTTGATTTGTAGTCCAAGAAAATAGTTCATTTTTCCCATCATGGACATTTTGAATTCTCCCTGCATCATAAGTGAAAATTCTTCGCAAAGATCTTTGTTTGTTGAACTGAAGATGATGTCGTCGACATAGACTTGAACCAATAAGGTGTTACCTTTGAACTTCTTTATGAACAATGTCTTGTCAACCTTTCCTTTTGTAAAATCCTTCTCACATAGGAAGTTGCTAAGGCGATCATACCATGCTCTTGGTGCTTGCTTTAAGCCATAAAGAGCCTTCTTCACCTTGTAGACATGAGAGGGATTCTTGAAGTCTTAAAAGCCCGGAGGTTGTTTTACATAGACTTCTTCATTAATGTAACCATTCAGGAAAGCGCTTTTGACATCCATCTGGTACAACTGAAAATTCATTGCACAAGCGTAAGCAAGTAATAATCTAATTGCTTCTAACCTTGCTACTGGAGCGAACGTTTCATCAAAGTCGATTCCTTCTTCTTGGTTGTAGCCTTGTGCGACCAATCTTGCTTTGTTACGAACTATGATTCTGTTCTCATCAAGTTTGTTCTTGAACACCCATCTTGTTCCTATGATGTGTTTGTTGTCCTCTCTTGGTACAAGAGTCCAAACTTTATTCCTTTCGAATTGATTAAGTTCTTCTTGCATAGCTATTATCCATTGATCATCGCCTAAGGCTTCATCGATTTTGGTTGGTTCAATTTGAGATACGAACGCCATGTTGAGACAAGCATCCTTGAGATTTAGTCGAGTTGCAACGCCTTGGCTAATATCACCAATAACTTTATCTATCGGGTGATCTCTATGAGTTCTCCATTCTTTCGGAAGATCTTGATGTTCTTCAATAATTGGTGAGTCATCTTCTTGTGATATTTCTTGTTCTTTTGATGTCTCCTTTTGTTGTTGTGGTATATCTACTACATCATCATCATCATCATCCACAATAATATTATCCTCTTTCGAGGGGTTAGTCTCATCAAACGAAACATGAATATATTCTTCAATAGTAAGTGTTCGTTTATTGAAAATTCTAAAAGCTCTACTTGAGAGAGAATAACCAAGAAATATACCTTCGTCGGACTTCTCATCAAACTTACCAAGATTGTCCTTGCCGTTGTTGAGAACGAAGCATTTGCATCCGAATATATGGAAAAACGATATGTTTGGTTTCCTACCCTTGAACAACTCATACAGAGTCTTCTTGAGAATTGGTCGAATATTGACACGGTTGCTCACAAAACAAGCCGTGCTAACTGCATCCGCCCAAAAATATTTAGGAAGATTTGAGTTGTTAAGCATTGTTCTTGCAAGTTCCACTAATGCCCTATTCTTCCTTTCTACGACACCGTTTTGTTGAGGAGCCCTTGGTGTGGAAAAGTTGTGAGAGATTCCATGTTCTTCACAAAAATCTTCAAATGATGAGTTTTGGAATTCTCCACCATGGTCGCTTCTAATGGAGACTATTGAGAGTGACTTCTCGTTTTGAATTTTCTTGGCATACTTCTTGAATGCTTTGAAGGCATCACTTTTCTGCACTAAAAACAATGTCCATGTGTATCGAGAGAAATCATCAACAATAACTAAAGCATAAACGTTACCTCCAAAGCTTTTTGTTCTTGATGGACCGAAAAGATCCATATGTAACAATTGTAGTGGTCTTGAAGTAGATATCACTTTCTTGGATTTGAAGGATGTTTTGGTTTGCTTCCCTTTTTGACATGCGTCACAAAGCTTGTCCTTGATGAACTTTATCTTCGGAAGACCAACAACTAGATCATGCTTTATTAATTTGTTTAAATGCTCCATGTGAATGTGAGCAAATCTCTTATGCCAAATCCATGCCTCGTTGTTGTTTGCCATTAAGCACTTTACCTTCAAGTAAGAGTCATCAAAAGAAATCATGAAAATGTTATTAATTCTTTTACCTTTTAGCAATAGGTCATGGGTGACTTCATGTTCTATCAAGAATTCCTCCTTTGTGAAGTTGATTCGGAACCCTTTGTCATACAATTGACTTATGCTAAGAAGGTTGTGTTTAAGGCCTTTCACATAAAGGACGTCTTCGATGATTGTATGAGGAGGTGCACCAACGGTTCCAACTCCAAGAATTTTTCCTTTATTATCATCACCGTAAGTAACGTATCCTTTGGCCTTAACTGATAGACTTGAAAATTTGTTGATGTCACCGGTCATATGCTTTGAACAACCGCTATCAAGATACCATTGATTCGAAGTTGTTTTTAAGCATACCTACAAAACAAAGATCAAGTATTGTTATGTACCCAAATTGCTTTGGATCCTTGATAGTTAGTACCCTTTTCAACCCACACATAATGCCCTTTAGCAACACCAATGTTGCGCACATAGCAAGCATTAGGTGTGTGTCCTTTGGTTCCACAATAAAAACAAGTAGGTTGAAAATGACTTCTATGACTTTGATGCACATTTTTAGAATTGTTTGCCTTTTCTTTAACAACTTGTTCACTTGCTTTAACAAAAATAGTCTCATTTGTGCTTGGTTTGGAAAACTTAGAATATCCTAATCCACTTTTATCATTAGGATACCTTTGGTTCCTAAGAATTTCCTCCAAGCCAATTTGACCTTTTTCATATCTTTCTAAAATTCTTTTAAGTTGAATAATTTGGAAAGATAAAGACTCACAATTTTTACATACAAGACTTTGTTTTTCATTCATCAACTTTTTCTTTTCACATTCAATATATTTTTCTAAAGCAATATTTTTTTCTTCTAAAGATGAAATTTGTTTCTTTTGGGATGAAATACTTTTATACAAAGTCTTGCATTCTTTTAAGAGTTCATCTATTACATCTTGTGCATCATTATCATAAATAGAAAAGTTGCTACTAACCTCGTCATTTTCTTCATCGGAGTGATGTGAAGCCATTAGAGCCATATTTGCACATTCATCGCTCTCCGATTCCGATGAGGAACTAACTTCATTTTCGTCCCAATCAACATAAGCCCTTTTATTCTTGAAATCCTTTTTGCCTTTGAATCCTCCTTTCTTTGCAAGTCTTGGACAATCCGGCTTTATGTGACCTTGCTTCCCACATTCATAACATGTGACTTCTTGAATCGATGTGGATGCATCCTTCTTACTTAAATGTTTATTCTTTTTAGGAAAAGAGGAATTTTTATTTTTGTTAAAAAACTTACCAAGCTTCTTAACAAGAAGCATGAAGTTCTCGTCTTCGGAAGTATCGTCATCGTTGTCATCCTTCGTGTCAATCTTCAAAGCAATTCCCTTGGACTTTTTCTCTTGACTTTCGTGCTTCTCGAGCCTTCCAAGTTCCAATTCGTGCTCTTGAAGTTTGCCAAAGAGGGATGCGGATGTCATTGTTGAAAGACTCTTCTTTTCCGAAATAGCGGTCACTTTCGGTTGCCATTCTCTTGTCAAAGATCTTAGGACTTTCAAGTTGAGATCTTCGTTGGTGAAGGTCTTCCCAAGAGCAATCAAGTGATTTGTTAGATGAACGAATCTTTTCTGTAAGGCAACAATAGATTCCCTGGGCTGCATACGGAACATCTCATATTCTTGACTCAAAGTATTAAACCTTGATCTTTTTACTTCTGTTGTTCCTTCATGTGTTTCTACCAAGGTATCCCAAATTTCCTTTGCCGATTTACATTGTGATATGAGGAAGAACTCGTCCATACTGAGAGCGCTTTGGAGTATGTTGATTGCCTTCTTCTCATTCAGGATCTTCTTCTTATCATCTTCATCATAAGTATTTTTTTAACTTTGCGGTTCCAACGCCATTGATCACGTTAACCGGATTATGTGGACCTTCTTCTATCGCTTCCCATATGCCTTCTCCTTGGGCTTAAAGATGTGCTCTCATTCTGATTTTCCAAAAATCAAAGTATTCGCCGAAGAAGAGTGGAGGCTTGTTGCTACTTCTACCGTCTTTGAAAACCGGATGTGTGCTTGCGGAAGCCATGCTGGATCACTAGGAACAAGTTACCTATAACTTGCTCTGATGCCAATTGTAAGTATACGAGTGCGCCTAAGAGGGGGGTGAATTAGGTTCTTAGAAATTTTTCCGGAATTTTATCGATGGATGAATAATTCTTGATTATTGTTCTAAGTTTAAAATGCGGTAAAGCGGAAAAGTAAAGTGGACACGGCGATATATAGTGGTTCCCCTCACAATCCGAGAGTACTCCACTCCCTTTTCAACACGAAAGAGAATTTACTATAGTTTTGGACAATTACAAGACTCTTCCTAGTCTTTCTATACAAGTCACAAAACTATATCCACCAAGATCAATCCTCTTGGAATTTTCCACTATGTCTTATTGAGAACAATCCTCTCAATAAAAGACTTCTTGTATCCACAATCCGGATAACAAGAACAAAACAATAATGCTGAATTTTATAAGATAGAAATTTGAAGCTTTGATTTTTTTTATCAATATAACAATTTGATCTTCTTTTTCACTAACAATAATTCACAATCATAAAATATTAGATAGCTCAAGAATTTTTTGATTATATGATATGAAGTAATGCAGAAAAATTCTTGTCAAAAGATTAAGAGTTTTGTGAATTTTTTCTATGAAAATATTTTTTGAAAGAGGTGACAAAAGATTTGAAAAAGTTTGGAATTTATATGCACATAACACCTTTTTGAAACAATGTAAAAACAGTAAAAATTCATGAACAAATGCCAATGCATTATGAAAAGGTTCCATGAAAAGATACATGAAGAGGTGTTATGAAAAATACTGATTTTTCAAAATTGTACAGGCTGCAATCGATTGCACTATAATGCAAATCGATTGCACATGCATACGTTGCCAAACTTTTCAAAGTTTTGAAACATGAAATCGATTGCATGTAAATGCAAATCGATTGCACCAAGTAAAAAAGCCAAAAATACTTAAAACAAACAGATGTAAATCAATTGCATGTATAGTGAAATCGATTTACACAAGCTTAAACTTGAAAAATGCAAATTTAAATTATGCTAAGGCTAAGAGATGATTATGCCATGATATAGGTTTGATTGAGCATCTAAGACTTTAATATTTGTGTTTAATTGCTAATATACCTTCATGAAGCTTCTTCTTGAAATATAAGTCTTTGAATCATGATGCATTAATCTTGAAAATCATCTTTGCCTTCTTTATCATATTGTAGCTAAGAGACGTGTCTTCATCAAAAAACAAGTGTTGACCATGGAGAAGCTTGACTTCACAATGGTCTCGTAGATTGATGGGGTTGACTGCAGGTGATATAAGCTGGGGATATGATAGGGATGTGTTGGGAAAAGAGATGATTGTAAAGTGTAATTGGTTTCCCAATGTTCCTTTGATTGGAAGGAAAGGTATGATCAATTATAATCCAGTTCTGGCTAGAAAACATTTTGGATATCCTTTGATAGAACCCCTTCTGATGAGGATGTGAGAGAATCTTTGTATCTTCCTAATGAGGGGAATATTGACATGGCTATCCAAGTGTTCCAAGCTTGGGATATCAGGACTCAAAAGGGAAAGAAAGAGTTTGGGAGAGTAGATCCCAATATGTATGAACCCTTTGCAGCATGGTTGACAAAGCGTGTCAGGATCACTTTGTTTCCTTTTTCCTTGGAGCTTCCTCTCTACCCAAAGGAAATATTTCAACAGATCCTTGTAACACCAAGCATTGTTCCTTTAGAAGACTATCAAAAACTTGAAGCCCAACTGAAAGAATTGAAACTAGAGCATACATAAATGGTTAGCTTGCATCATCATTTGGCTCTCTCCAAGTTTACTCTAGAATAGAAGTTGTATGAAGTACAGGTAGACAAAAAAGCTAAGGACAAAGAGTTGGCAGAAAGGGAGGCCTACTTCCAAAGAAGGGGATTGATGGACATCAAAAGAGAAGAACAATTCAAGAAAAACAAGAAAGCTCTCAAGGATGCTAGGAAATCTCTCACTTGGGTACATGGGCAAAGAGATCAAGCTCAAGAAGAATACAGGAGGAAGGAAGAGATGTTCAAGCTGCAGATTGTTGCTCAAGGAGAAGTGTTAGAACATGCTTACAGAAGGCAACAGGAGGTGTCTCAACAGCTAAATGAAGCTCTTGAAGAGATAGCAGATCTCATAAGAAGAGCAGATGTGAAGAGAACCCGAGTAGAGCTGAAGCTTGCCGAGGAAGGGCCAGAGTCTTCTTATAGCTTGGAGTTTTAGTTTGCTTCTCTTGTATTTCTGATTACCTACAGGATTGTTGTAGGAATCTAATTTGTTTGCTGTACTTTGTATTTTGTAAGACTTGAAACCCTATGGGGATGTTGCTTGTGCCTTAGGGCCTTTGATTTATGCATCTTTATTTTGTCAGACTCTTTAAGATGTATGTTTCTTTCCTTAGTTTGGTTGTGGAAATGGTGTGGAAAAAGTGAAAGGAATGTTCACAAAAGATTACTCCAAAGACCATCTGGATTCCTCAATGAGATACCAGAACTGGGGCAATAAAAACCTGATAATGAAAGCACGAATATTGCATTGCATATAACAATGTGGTTGTTTTGCAGGTACAGTCTTCAGGTTTCTAACGTCTCTTCTGATTTCAAGCATTATAGCTCCGAAGAAGGCCACCAAGAAGATCCATAGATATCCAACGAAAGAAAACAGAGAGAGAGCAATGGATCAGATGCAGGTAGATCTGGATGACTTAAGGACAAGAATGGATAATTTCATGACCCTTATGGCTGTGATGGGTCAAAATCAAGAGCGTTTGCGCGAGCTGGTGGAGAACAATCAGACTAGGAACAATGGGACATCAGATGGAGGTGGGACATCAGATGGAGGTAATCGCAATGGGGTTGGCGCCCATCATGTTGAAATCCCTATGGTGCAACCAGGGGTCACTATTATCAATGATGGAGTACATAACCTTCAGATGGACGGGCAGGATGAACAATTCACATTACTAGATGAAGCTGAGGGACAAGGGATTGAAATGAATCGTCGCTTCGAGGAGATGGCTGAACAAATTTTTTTCATCCAATCTCAGAATTCCTTAGGATTTGACATCACTGATTTGGGGCTAGTACCAGGGGTGAGGATCCTTCACAAGTTTAAGGCCCCGACGTTTGAAAAGTACAACGGCACTGCGTGTCCAAAGACCCATCTTCAATCTTTTGTTGGGAGAATTGCTGCCCATATAGAGGATGAAAAGCTGTGGATGTATTATTTCCAAGATAGCCTTGTTGGGGCATCATTGGAATGGTACATGAAGTTGAGCCGGGTGACTATCAGGAGTTGGAAAGACTTGGCAGAAGCGTTTGTTAAACAATACCAATACAACCTGGACATGGCTCCAAATCGCACTCAGCTGCAAAACATGTTGCGGAACACAAAAGAGGGCTTCAAAGAATACGCACAAAGGTGGCGCCAGCTGGCTGCCAGAGTACAACCCCCGTTGTTAGAGAATGAAATGGCAGACATGTTCATGGGGACTTTGAAGGGTGTGTTTATTGACCGTTTAGCGTCGTGTTCGGCGACTAAATTCAATGATATTTTCATAGCTGGAGAAAGGGTCGAAACATTGTTAATAATGGGGAAGATTTAAGACAACGGAGCTAGAAGTTCTTCAGGATCAAGAAAACCTTTTGTTGGCCCCCAAAGAAGGAGAGAAGGGGAAATAAATGATGTCTACGGAAGAGGAAGAGGTCGTGGTTATAGAAACGCGTATGATCAAGTGGCAGTTGTCACTATTCCTACCAATCCTGATCCTCAACAACAACAATAGCAACACAATAATTACCAGCAAAGGCCTTATCAGCAACGTCAGCCTTGTCCCGCTAATCGTGTCATTGAGGTCATTCCTATGACCTTTACGGAACTGCTTCAAAGATTGATAGATTTGAATATGATACAGCTGAGGACGTTGGCTCCACCACCACCAGGAGATTTCAGGATATGATGCTAGTGTACGATGTGCTTTCCACTCAGGAGCTCCTGGATATTCAACTGAGAAGTGTAGGGCATTACATAACAAAGTTCAGGACCTGATCGATTCAAAGTTCATAAACTTTGCGCCACCACCAAATGTCACTTCTAATCCTATCCCTAATCATGGTGGGGCAAGGATTAATGATGTCGAAGGAGGAGAACAATTGAATATGATCCTGGACATAAGGGAGGTGCAGACTCCTCTCTTGTTTGTGAAAGAAAGGTTGTTAAGGGGATATGAGTTTCCGGGATGTGACTTTGAATGCGAAGAGTGTGATATGTCTGTGAATGGTTGTGAAAGGTTGAAGGCAGGGTTGCATAATTTGATGGATGAGGGGAAATTAAAGTTTGATAGAATCAGTAAACAAAATGATTGCGTTTCTACCGTGACTATCTTCTACGATCTAGCATACATGCCATCCCCAGCTCAGAGGGAGTCTGTTACAATCCACGTGCCACAGGAGGATAGTCCTGTCACAATTACTACTCCTAGTCCTGTACCTTATGAAGATGACAAAGCGGTGCCATGGAACTATGAATTTGATGTGTACATACAAGGGCGAAAGGTGGAGGATAAACCTGTGATTATAAACCCTGTTGTTGCTAGTGTTAGGGGTTTGGATGGTATTACCAGAAGTGGGCGATTTTTTGCTCCACAGACTCTTCGAAACAATGATGAAGCCAAAGCTGCTGCTAGAGCCAAGGGTAAGAAGGTAGCTAATGAAGAGGTGGTAACCCCGAAGGATGCTCAGAGTGTCTTTGAGAAGGAATTTAAGGAGTTCATGAGAATAATAAAAAAGAGTGATTACAAGATAGTAGAACAGCTGAATCAAACACCATCCAAAATTTCAATATTATCACTGTTGATATGCTCACATGCCCATAGTGAAGCTTTGTTAAAGGTATTGCAGTCTACCTATGTGCCTCAAGAGATTACAGTTAACCAGTTGGAAGCTGTAGTGGCCAATGTAAACGCTAGCCATGGGCTAGGATTTACTGACAGGGACCTCACCACTGAAGGTAGGAATCATAACAAGGCCCTGAATATCACCATGGAGTGTAAGGGTGCAGTGATGTCACCTGTTTTGATGGACACATGTTCTTCCTTGAACGTGTTACCAAAGAAAGCTTTGATGAAGTTAGAGGTTGATGGTTTGATTCTCCGGCCTAGTGATTTGGTGGTGAAAGCTTTTGATGGCTCTCGAAGGTCAGTTTTCGGGGAGGTATAATTACCGGTAAAGATTGAACCCCAGGTATTTAAATGTATCTTCTATGTGATGGAAATTCAGTCGGCTTATAGCTGTTTGTTGGGAAGGCCCTGGATCCATGATGCTGGCGATGTAACCTCTACCCTTCATCAGAAGCTAAAGTATGTGGTGGATGGACAGGTAGTGACTGTTTATGGCGAAGAAGATATTTTTGTCAGTCACCTGTCTACATTCAAATATGTTGAGATGGATGGAGAGATTCATGAAACCCTGTGCCAAGCGTTTGAGGCAGTAAATGTTAGTTCAGTATCTCCCACGACCATGTTTCAGAACAGTGAGAAAGAAGGGACCTCTATTTCTTCCTATAAACAAGCTAAGGAGGTGGTTCAGTCAGGCCAGGCCCAGGGCTGGG
Organism: Lathyrus aphaca; assembly: GCA_963966055.1. NCBI lineage: Eukaryota > Viridiplantae > Streptophyta > Magnoliopsida > Fabales > Fabaceae > Lathyrus > Lathyrus aphaca. Next base: position 509,630,193 of record OZ014524.1, on the reverse strand, counting down.
GCAAATTGCTGGAGGTTGAGAACAAAAATGATAAGTTTGGCATTGGATACCAACCAGGGCAGGCTAGATGGACTCAAAGTAGCAAAGCAGTAAGCTTCAAGAGTGCTGGGATAATTGACCCCAATCATGTGTGCGCCATGGATGAGGATGCTGACAGCGACTGTGATTTGGACAACTGGGTGCGCCCATGTGCTCCCGGGGAAGAATTGTAGAATTGGTTTGCTGAAAAGATCATTCAAGTCATTCGTCCAACAAAGTAATTTTCTTTGTTTTCCTTTTATTCATATGCATATCAAGTCCTACACTCTGCCCAAGGTGTATGGACCCATTGTAGGGCCACTGTTGCATGTATGCAGTTAATTTTACCATGAATAAAGGACATTTTTATACAAATTGCGCTCTTTATCTTTCTTTTTAATCTTTTTCGCAAAAAACAATATAAAATGGAAATTTTTTATTTGTTTTTATTTTTTGTTCACTTTTCAAAGAAAAAAACAGAATCTGAAATAAGCACATCCCTGTGCAGAGTCAATCATTTGGATTTCTCTAATAACTCTTCTGCTATGACCAAGTATGACTTTGACAATCCAATCTACCACGCCGATGAAGGGGTTGATGAGGACTGTAAACTTCCCGAGGAATTGGCCAGGTTATTGAGACAAGAGGAAAGAGTTATTCAGCCTCACCAAGAAGAACTTGAAGTCATCAACATTGGATCTAAAGACGTAAAGAGGGAAATTAAGATTGGGGCCAGTTTGCAGGCCAAAGTAAAAGAAGAACTGATTGGCATGCTTCGAGAATATGTAGATATCTTTGCTTGGTCATATCAAGATATGTCGGGTTTGGATACTGACATCGTTGTTCATAAGCTGCCATTAAGGGATGACTTCCCTCCTGTCAAGAAAAAGCTTAGAAGAACTCATCCTGACATGGCGTTAAAGATCAAAGAAGAAGTTCAGAAGCAATGGGAGGCTAGTTTCCTTGCTGTGACTAGTTATCCACCTTGGGTAGCTAATATTGTACCTGTACCAAAGAAAGACGGCAAGGTCCGGATGTGCGTTGATTACCGGGATTTGAATAGAGCAAGCCCAAAAGATGACTTCCCATTACCTCACATTGATGTATTGGTGGATAATACAACTCAATTCTCGGTATTCTCCTTCATGGATGGCTTTTCCGGGTATAACCAGATCAAGATGGCACTGGAAGACATGGAGAAGACGACGTTCATTACCCCTTGGGGAACATTCTGCGATAAGGTCATGCCCTTTGGTTTGAAGAACGTCGAGGTAACATATCAACGGGCAATGGTGAATCTGTTTCATGACATGATCCATAAGGAAATAGAATGTTATGTGGATGACATGATAGCCAAGTCCCGAAATGAAGAAGAGCATTTGGTTAACCTCAAGAAGTTGTTTGAAAGATTAAGAAAGTACCGTTTGAGGTTGAACCCAAACAAGTGCACTTTTGGGGTGCGTTCTGGTAAGCTGCTGGGTTTCATTGTTAGTCAAAGAGGAATTGAGGTGGATCCTGCAAAGGTTAAAGCAATACAAGATATGCTTGCACCGCGAACTGAAAAATAAGTACGTGGTTTCTTAGGGAGGTTGAACTACATCGCTCGGTTCATATCTCACCTAACAGCCACATGTGAACCAATATTGAAGCTCACCTAACAGCCACATGTGAACCAATATTCAAGCTAGTGAGAAAAGAACAAACGGTCAGGTGGAATGAAGATTGTCAAAGAGCTTTCGAAAAGATAAAAGAATACTTGCAGGAACCTCTAATTCTAATTCCTCTAGTTCAAGGAAGGCCATTAATCATGTATTTAACTGTGCTAGAAGGATCAATGGGGTGTGTTTTAGGCCAATATGACGAGTCTGGTCGAAAGAGAATGCAATATACTACCTTAGCAAAAAGTTTACCGACTGTGAATCCCGTTATTCACTGCTTGAGAAAGCTTGAGACAGTATATGTTGACCCATACAACCTTGCTAATTTCAAAGATGGATCCTATTAAATACATTTTCGAGAAACCAGCGTTAACCGGAAGGGTTGCTAGGTGGCAGATGCTGCTTACAGAATATGACATTCAATACACTTCTCAGAAGGCCATCAAGGGAAGTATACTTTCAGACTATCTTGCACAGCAACCCCTTGAAGACGATTATCAGCCAATGAGATTTCCTGTACCTCAAAGCAAAAGATTGCGAGGAACTACTTCCGGAGGAGGGGCCTGACCCTGAATCCAAATGGAAGTTGATGTTTGATGGGCCAGTCAATATCAATGGACGTGGAGTTGGTGCCATTCTTGTCACTCCAGAAGGTGTTCATTTTCCCTTCGCTGCAAGAATTACTTTTGGCTACACCAATAACGAAGCAGAATACGAGGTGTGCATCATGGGAATATAGGAGGCTATTAATCTTAGGATTAAGACCCTAGATATATTCGGAGACTCCGCTGTTGTGATAAACCAAATTACCGGCAAGTGGTATACACATCAAGAACACTTAATTCCTTACAGGGATTATGCAAGAAGACTGTTGACGTTCTTCACAACAGTAAAGCTTCAGTATATACCTCGAGACAAAAATCAATTTTCCGATGCATTGGCTACGCTTTCTTCATCAATCAAAGTCTTGTGTTGGAATTATGTTCCCAGAATTGACATCTCCAGGCTTGATGTGCCAGCATATGTATTTTCTGTAGATGCAATGTCTGATGAAAAGCCTTGGTATCATGATATCAAGCAGTTCCTAGAAAGCAAAGAATATCCAACCGGGGCAACTTCCAATGACAAGAAGACTCTTAGGCGACTTGCTGCTTGTTTTTTCTTAAACACCGATGGTGTTTTATACAAGAGAAACTTTGACATGGTCCTGCTCAGATGTGTGGATAAGCAGGAAGCGGACATGTTAATGCAGGAAGTCCATGAAGGATCTTTCGGTACCCATGCAGGAGGACATGCTATGGCTAAGAAATTGTTGAGGTCAAGATATTACTGGATGACAATGGATGCAGACTGTTTTTCATATGCCCGTAAATGTCATAAATGCCAGATCTATGTAGATAAAGTGCATGTACCTCCAAGCCCTCTCAACGTCTTGTCATCTCCTTGGCCCTTTTCAATGTGGGGCATTGACATGATCGGGAAAATAGAGCCTACTGCTTCAAACGGCCATCGTTTCATTTTGGTCGCAATAGACTATTTCACCAAATGGGTTGAAGCAGCGTCATATGCCAATGTCACTCGCCAAGTGGTGGCCAAATTTCTGAAAAGAGATATCATTTGCCGATACGGAGTTCCCGAGCGAATCATTACTGACAATGGTTCCAATTTGAATAACAAAATGATGACAAAATTATGCCGGGACTTCAAAATTCAACACCACAATTCTTCTCCTTACCGACCAAAGATGAATGGTGCGGTCGAGGCAGCAAACAAGAATATTAAGAAGATTGTGCAGAAGATGGTCGTCACTTACAAAGATTGGCATGATATGTTACCATTTGCGTTGCATGGGTACCGTACGTCAATCAGGACGTCTATTGGGGCAACTCCGTTTTCCCTAGTATATGGCATGGAGGCAGTTCTGCCAGTGGAGGTGGAAATTCCTTCTTTACGTGTGATGATGGATGTCAAGCTCAACGAGGCTGAATAGGTGCATGCCCGATACAACCAATTGTGTCTAACTGATGAAAAGAGATTAGCAGCTGTGTGTCATGGGCAGATTTATCAAAGGAGAATGAAGCAAGCTTTTGATCAACGAGTACGCACTCGGGAGTACCAAGTTGGTGAGTTGGTACTCAAAAGGATCATTCCTCCAGGTTCAGATCACAGGGGCAAGTGGACACCAAATTATGAAGGTCCATTCATAGTAAAGAAATTTTTCTCAGGAGGAGCACTGATGCTCACTACTACGGATGGTGAAGACTTCCAATCCCCTGTTAACTCGCACGCAATTAAAAAATACTTCGCATAAAAGACCCGCTGGACATAAAAACAAAATTATAAGTCCAGGCAAAAAAGGGGCATCCCGACGAGCTAAAAACAAAAATAAAAAGCTCGGGCAAAAGTTAGGGAAATAAAAAAAACAAATGTACACCCGCTGAGTTGAAAATCCGCATTGAACAGCTCAGGCAAAAAAGGGTATCCCGGTGGATTGAAAACCTGAAAGGGCGATCCACGCAAGATAAGGGAATGAGCGAATGACTGTGATTCGAGTAATTTGTACCACATCATAGTCTCTAGTAATCTGGCCATATCCAAAGGGGAGGAATCAATCTTATTTTCTTCTTCATAAGGCAAAGGCAAGAACGGAAAGTCATTAAGATATACTGGTCATAGCAGAAAAGAAACTCATTGGAATGTCGTGTACATTGCCATTAGGGTAGTTTCTTTTTCTCAATTTTGTGGTGGATACCTCTTTCCAGGTGGTTGCTTCCTGATGTAAATTTTCGCCTATTCAGAGGCTTGTCAATAAAGAATATTCAGTTAGAATTCTAGCTTTTGTTTCTTATATTTTGTTTACTTTACTTGCAAAAAATGTCCTGAATTTTTGGTAAAAGAACATTGCATATAATGTTGGCTTTATGAATGATGTGCAACAGGAAAACATCTAAAAGTACTTTAAACGACAAGTAACTTGGGATGATTAATTCATGTCTTACAATTTCTCGGAGAATATGTACGCACTTTTGTTGTTGCAGGTACAGATAGCACTACAAGAAAACAACGTAGTAGCGTCGGCCTAAAGCCCTCTCTAAAAGGCATAAAACCGACGCTAATACCTTTTAGTGTCGGCTTAGCGTCGGAGTCGGGGCGGACGTTCTACCATTGGAAGCAAAGCATAATCACGAGCCGGCGCTACACTAGCGTCGGTTACAATGAACGCTAGGCCGACGGTACAATACTAAAGCCGACGCTAATGTGCAATATTAAAAACATATTGTGACGGCTTTTGTCAACGTAATAATCATCTAGTGGCGGTTCTAAACGACACTAAAACAAAATTTCCTATTTATTAGCGTGGGTCTAAGCCGCCGCTACACATATATTTTAAACATTTACGACGCTAAAAGTCGTCGCTATACAACAGATTCTGTGCTTTAGAGCGTCTCAAAAAGCCGCCGCTAAATGTTTTCCATTGTTTTTTAATTCTTGTTAGCGTGGGGTTTAACCGAAGCTAAATGTTTTTTTTTTAAAAATTTGTTTTATTTATATTTATTCCTGTTGCAAATCAAATCTACCTTTTACAATTTACTGAACCTGTTTTTTATTTCAAACCATTCATTGATGTATTATCACATCATAATTTCCAACACAAAATAACAAACTTTAAATCCATAATATTTCTACATTAATTAAGATGTCAAATTTACATCAAAATCAAAATATTGGCACTATATTAAACTTGTGTCCATCCACTATATTACTACATAAAAGTGTCAATGACCAACACAACACAAACTATAAAATTTGTGAAAATCAACAGTTTGATCCAAGTCCCAAAACAAAGAAAAAGAGCATGCATATGACACTAACATCAATCACTCATATCTTCTAGATCCAATGAGTGCTCATCAGAGTCATCATCGTAATGCGCATGAGTATTAGGCTGGACACTAGAAGCATGAGCAGTGGAATGACCTGCCTGACTCGACTTCCAAGCAAACATCTCTTTTTGAAATTCTTCAAACTTCCTTTTCAACTCTTCTGTCTCGGCTATAGCTTTATCTGCACGTGCATTAGCTAATGCAGCCTCTTCACGTGCTATGGCAGACTCAGCTCTAGCCGCCTCAATCACTTGGCTATCCACCTCTCTATTCTGATTAACAGTCACTTGTGTCAAATAAGACACACCATATCGTACGTTAACCGCCAATCGGGCAGTTCCATAGCAACGGCCACGCGTCTTACACCCGGTGTAAACACCCCAAATTTGCCCTCACCCATTCACACCATGGATTGTGATCATTTCATATGCATAAACACAATCATAGCATCTCATACCACATTTTTGATTCACTGCATGGATTCTAGGTCATCTGCATCTAGGGTTTGTGATCTGAGCAATCCAAGAGCTTTTTGAGCCACTCCAAAGGTCATCAATCACTTCAAAGGGGTATATATGTGTTCAAGCATCATATTACATCTTCTCAAAGTCAAGAATGCCAAAGAATCACAAGAACTGGGTTTGGTATGGAAGCAGAGCCAGGTTTGACTACACAGTTGACCTAAAAATTAGGGTTTTGGTTTCAAAGGCCATAGCTCCAATTTTTTTGGTCATTCTTGTTTCTATTGGTCTCTATATGGTATAGGGAATATGCATATCAATTTTCATGAAGAAATTCCATGGGGAAGTCATCTGATCAAGAGTTGACTTTTCAGACAAGTCAGTGCAAAATCAGGGCATCTGAGGCCCCCAATGACCCAACCAAGGGTTGATCTTCATCATTTTGAGTGTATATGATCTTTATTTGATCATGGAAGAAGGTTGAAGTTCACAAAATTCAAGAATTACAAGTTTTTGCAAAGTTGACTTTTTAGGGCATGGTTGACTTTTTATGAAATGTCATTTTATGCAACTTTTTCAACCCTTGCTTTTTGATCCAAAAATGCTTCAAATGGAAAAACTTTGGTCATGAAAGTTGTAGATTAGATCTTTCCCTTTTCAAAAAGTACAAGAACATGACCTAATTCATTTTGGATCAAAAGTTATGGTGTGTCAAAGTTGGCAAAAATCACTAATTTTCAAAATATGCACCAAATGGAAAACTTGCAAAAACTTTGTACCAAGGCATTTGTGACTTCTAATTCATGTCTAACCATTTCACAAACATCACATGTGACCTAAAAGTCAGAATGGACCGAGAGTTTCTCATGTTTCATGGCTTGTGAAGCAAGATATTTTCATGAAGATTCAAAAGCAAGCAAGTTGCAAAAGCTCATGATCACTTCCATCCACTTGTTGCCTATGATGCTGAACCATTCTAGCCTTTCCCTCACACCATGCTGCGCATCCCACACCACTTGTACTAGCCTAGAACATGACCCATGCTTCTCTTACACAAGAGTGGACATTTTGCAAAAGTAGGCACACCTATCACTAAAGCACAGGTCACATCCTCTGACCAATCCCATTAGTTTATACAAACAAATGGCAAGCCAAGCAACATAACACACAAGCCTGAAGCACACTAGAACTCACTTCTTCATTTTCACTCCCAAGAGCAAAACCCTTCGAAACTCAGCATACAAGTCACAAACATAAAAACAAACTTCACAGACCTTCTCCACTCATCACCCTGATCATAAAGAACCCCTCACCATTGCCAGAAACAGCCTGAATCCAAAACACGATTCTCACTTGAGCTTGAGCAGAAGCTGTTCAACCTCTCAAACTAGCCAACAAAAACTCCTTCTAAGCATCCAGACATCATCAAGGGATCAAAGGGAGTGGATTGCATCAAGAGGAGAGGTCAGAAAGTTGCAAGATTGAAAGCTTCGAAACTCAGGTAGCTCAAGAACATTTTTTCCAGAAATCCTTTTTTAAGTTCTAAATAGATTCTATATGTTCTCCTGATCATTCTGATGTCATTAGTTTTGAAAATGGTGAAGAAATAAGAGTTTAATCATGTTCTGAAACTTCCTGACCTAAAAATGTTTTGTTTCGATTCATGAGATTGATGAAATATAAATGATGTTTGTGTTAGGGTTTTGACTCAGTGGGTTGTGGGAATCATTTCTGTGTTTTTAGATTTCATTTTAGTTACGTTTTGAGAGTTTTAGAAATTTTCAGGTGGGGTTCCCACCGGAGAAGACGACCGGAGGTCTTCTCCGGCCACCTGAAAATAATTAGGGTTTTAATCCTGTAATTAAGGAAGTTTGAATTTCGTGCGTTGGATCATTTGACTTGTTTGACTTCGCGCGTGTACGTGTGGCTCAGATGCATCCATTAAACCCTAATCACATTTAATTAATTCATAATTATGTTTAACCAAGTTTGAATGTGGTCCATCAGATCTGGCGCGCAGTCAACCCTTTCCTTGCCAGATTCAATCTCAGCCTCTCACTCAGCATACTTCCATTTATTTTGATTTTAATTTCATTTTTTCTCATTTAATTTGTACAATTTATTTAAAATAGCAAAAACCATTTAAAAATCATGAAACTTTTTGTCAAGAGTTTCATTAATTTTTAATACACAAAAATATTTTTATTTTCATTTTTAGCATTAAAAAAGTATTTTTAAATATTTAAAAGTTTATTTTTAATTGATTAATGAAAATTAATTTATTAAAAATACTTTTAGGTATTTAAAAATCACCAAAAAATTCATGAAATGTTTTAAGACATTTAGAAACATTGTCCAACCTTCAAACCAAATTTATTTTTTGATCTTGATGCATTTTGAGAATTTTTCATTGAATTAAAATCATTTTGATGCATTATTTTGATCCAAACTTCCAAAAATCATTTCTGCCTAACCATGAAGAGTTGGACCTTGATTCTTTTTGCATTGCATTGTGTTTAGCATGTAGTTTGTGAGATTAAATGGCCATGATTTGATCTTTCACTTTCCATTTGTTTGGTAATTTTCTTGTTAAGGAACCTTAAAACCCTAGAAAACTTAGAAAAATCCTAATTTGAATTAGGTTAAGAATTGGAACTTCTCCTTTGGGCAGTGAGTTAGTATAGGTTTAGGGATCCTTTGAGTGCATTTTCAATTTTTTGTAATGTTGTTTGCTTCTGAATTTGGTTTTTGTTTCTGATATTGTTCATAAACCCTAATTTGGACTTCCATATGCATCCATCTTGCATTTGCATTCATGCCTTGACTTGCCATGATATTTTATGCATCCATGTGATTCATTTAACATCATAAGACATATTGGAAGCATGTTTGATCATTGCATCCCTCATTTGCCATGTTGTATGCCATATGCATCTCATAACTTTTCATGTATGTTCATGTGTCTTGACTTGCTCCATTTGCATCCATTGGTTCATGTGATCATCCCCATGTCTTGATTCATGTTTGCATCATTTCATAGCATCATTATCATCTCATATATGCTGCTGGTTTTGGTTTGCATCATGCCATTTCATTCCATTTTGCATTGCATTGCATTCCTTTCACTAACTTTTCAGGTGGTAAGTGGATTTGAGAAGTGAATTTGCCTTCACTTCTCATAACTTCTCTTCATCTCCTTCATGCATCCTTGCTGCATTTTACTTTGTGTTTGAGAATTGAGCTTGTTCATTCTTCTTCTTCTTACTTTCTTTCTTCAAGTGACTTGACTTCTTAATTGAAGCAAGTTACTTTGCTTCTCTTGGCTCCTTTTCATCTGCTTCCTGGTGGTTCCTTTGGAGACTTCTCTTGTAAAACCTCACAAACCTTAGGAACAACCAAGCATGACAATGATTAGGGTTTTGATTAGTCTCCCCTCTTAGATTTACCTTTGTGTCTCTTTTGAGTCTTCTCTTCTCACCTCATAATCAGGGACTAAACCCTAAAGGCTTTAAGGCTTTGTGATTAAGCTTATGCCTGCATCCTTCTATTAGGATGGAGTGTATAACTTTAATATTAAGTGTTAAACCCTTAATGTGTTTAAATCTCTTAATCAATCCACTTAATAATCATCAAGACATCACACTTGTAACTTGGGTCTTGCATTAGGGTTCTAATTCTTCCTTAATTGGTTAAGAAGGACTAACCCTAGTGTTAATGGACAAGTGTAAACACCCCAAATTTGCCCTCACCCATTCACACCATGGCTTGTGATCATCTCATATGCATAAACACAATCATATCATTTCACATCTCATTTTTGATTCACTGCATAGATTCTAAGTCATCTGCACCTAGGGTTTGTGATCCGAGCAATCCAAGAGCCTCTTGAGCCACTCCAAAGGCCGTCAATCACTTAAAAGGGGTCCATGTGTGTTCTTATATCATACTACATCCTCTCAAAGTCAAAAATGCAAGAGGATCACAGGAACTGGGGTTGGTATGGGAGCAGAGCCAAGTTTGACTGCACAGTTGACCTAAAATTAGGGTTTTGGTTTCAGAGGCCATAACTCCAAATTTTTTGGTCATTATTGTTTCCATTGGTCTCTATATGGTATAGGGAGTATGCATATCAAGTTTCATGAAGAAATTCCATGGGGAAGTCATCTGATCAAGAGTTGACTTTCTGGACAAGTCAGTGCAAAATCAGGGCATCTGAGGCCCCCAATGACCCAACCAAGGGGTGATCTTCATCATTTTGAGTGTATATGATCTTTATTTGATCATGGAAGAAGGTTGAAGTTCACAAAATTCAAGAATTTGAAGTTTTGCAAAGTTGACTTTTTAGGGCATGGTTGACTTTTAAAGAATATGTCATTTTATGCCACTTTTCAAACCTTACTTTTTGATCCAAAAATGCTTCAAATGGAAAAACTTTGGTCATGAAAGTTGTAGAGTACATTTTTCCCTTTTCAAAAAGTACAAGAACATGATCTAATTCATTTTGGATCAAAAGTTATGGTGTGACAAAGTTGGCAAAAATCACTAATTTTCAAGTCATGCACTAAATGGAAAATTTGCAAAATCATGTTTCAAGGCAAATTGTAACTTCTAATTGACATCAAACCATTTCACAAACATTCTATGTGACCTAAAAATCAGATTTGAATCAAAGTTTCTAATGGTTCATGGCTTGTGTAGCAAGATAGTCACATGTGAACCAAAGAGGAACCAACTTGCAAATTTCATGATCACACTTCCTACCACTTGCTACATTGGATGCTGAACCTTGCTAGCCCTTCCCCTCACCTTTGCTGCGCCAGCCCCATGCTTGTACTAGCCTAGAACCAAGCCCATGCCTCTCTTACAACAAAGTTGACATTTTGCAAAAGTAAACTTACCAATCAATAAAGGCCAGGTCACATCATCTGACCTATGAGATTATTTTATACTATCCATTTGCAAGCTAAACATATCAAGAAGCCAAGATGAAACACACCACAACATCACATACACAAACTCACCCCATTTTGCATTTCTCTTCGAATCTGCCTCCACACCTCACAAACATTCAAGCAAGTCTCACCATCATCCTCACCTTGTCACACTGAACCTAAACCAACAAAGAAACAAGCCATAAGCACACCAGAACATAGCATACCACAAAACCTGCAAAAACTCTTCTCTCTTCGAATCTCATTATCCAGCCATCAAACACCCCATTTCTCTTCACCAACAAGTCAAACACATTGAAAAGAACCAGAATCCACCATGAATGCAGCCTGAAACACTACCAATCACAACTGCCAAACATGCCATATCAGAACTCAAGCTTCCAAAATAGCCACTAGCAAGAGGTTGTGAACATTCCATTGGCTTCAGGGGGTCCATAGAAGGCATTTTGCACCAAAGCAAGGTCAGGAGAGCTCAAATTCACAGTTCATCACTTCAGGTAGCTTCAGGATTTCAACTTTTCAGAGCTTGATTTTTTTGTTAAAAATTGATTGTGCATGCTTTGCTGGTCATGGGGATGGTTTTAGATTTAAGAATGAGTGAGAAATGAGGATTTACCAGGGCTCTGAAATTTTGCCCGTGAAACTTCATGGCTTCGATTCCCTTAGTTTAAGCATGAGAAATTTATTTTGAGAGTTGATTCGAGTAAGGTTTGAGTAGAAGAACATTTCCCTGGCATTAATTTGAAGAATGGTGGCCTGAATCGCATTCTAGGGTTTTGGGGTCGCCGGGGAAGATGACCGGAGCTCCTCTCCGGTCACCTGATTTTGTTTTGCCCTAATCTCAGGTCATTAATTCCATTTGAATGTGGAGCGTAGGATCCTTTGACTTGTTTGACTTCCCGCTAGCTTGAATGGCCCAGATCCTTTTGTTTTGCCCTAATCACTTTTAATTAGTTTAATTAATCATAATTTAATTAATTAACTCAGAAGCAATCTAGACCCTCCATTCACGCGCGTGGTCAACCATTTCAAACCCAGATTCAATCCCTGCCCTCCATTCTGTTGACTTTTCCCTTTTCTTTATTTTTATTCATTTATTTCATATTTGTTTTGTATAATTTATTTAAAATAGCAAAATTGTTTTAAAAATTATGAAACTTTTTGTCAAGAGTTTCACTAATTTTTAAAACACAAAAATATTTTTATTTTTATTTTCAGCATTTAAAATGTATTTTTAAATATTTAAAAGATTATTTTTAATTGATTAATGAGAATTAATTTATTAAAAATACTTTTAAGTATCTAAAAATCACCAAAAAATTCATGAAATGTTCTAAGACATTAAGAAACATTGTCCAACCTTCAAACCAAATTTATTTTTTGATCTTGATGCATTTTAAGAATTTCTCATTGAATAAAAATCATTTTTGTGCATTATTTTGATCCAAAGTTCAAAAAATCACTTCTGCCTATTCATGAGGAGTTGGACATTGATTCTTTTTGCATTGCATTGTGATTAGCATGTAGTGTTTGAGATTAAATGGCCATGATTTGATCTTTCATTTTCTATTTGTTTGACAATTTTCTTGTTTAGGAACCCTAAAAACCCTAGAATCTTGTAAAAATCATAACTTGAAATTGGTTAGGAGTTGAGACCTCTCCTTTGGGCATTGGTTTAGTATAGGATTAGGGGTCCTTTGAGTGCATTTTCAATTTTTTTCATCTTAGGGTTTGCTTCTGATTTTGATTTTTGTTTGGTGCATTGATCATAAACCCTAATTTAGGCTTCCATATGCATCCATCTTGCATTCTCTTGCATAACATGACTTGCCATGACATTTCAAGCATCCATTTGATTCATTTGACATCATAAGACATATTGAAGGCATGTTTGATCATTGCATCATGTATTTGCCATGTTGTATGCCATGTGCACTTCATAACTTTACATGTATGTTCATGGTTCCTAGCTTGCTCCATTTGCATTCATGAGCTTGTATGATCATTTCCATGTACTGCCTCATGTTTGTAGCATCTCATAGCATCATTAGCATCATGTATATGCTTATGGTTTGGTTTTGATTCATACCATTTCATCTCATTTTGCATTGCATTGCATTTCCTTTTCTAACTTTTCAGGTGGTAAGTAACTTTGAGAAGTGAATTTGCCTTCACTTCTCATAACTTTTCTTTTCATCTCTCTTGCATCCATTGCTGCATTTTTGTTTGTGTTTGAGTGTGAGCTTGCTCATTCTTCTTCTTCCTACTTTCTTTCTTCAAGTGACTTGACTTCTTGAATGAAGCAAGTTACTTTGCTTCTCCTGATCCTTTCATCTGCTTCCTGGTGGTTCCATTGAAGATTGTTCTTGCAAACCTCACAAACTTTAGGAACAACCAAGCATGACAATGATTAGGGTTTTGATTAGTCCCCCCTCTTAGTTTTACCTTTGTGTCTCTTTTGAGTCTTCTCATCTCATAATCAGGGACTAAACCCTAAAGGCTTTAAGGCTTTGTGATTAAGCTTATGCCTGAATCCTTCTCTTAGGATGGAGTGTATAACTTTAATCCTAAGTGTTTAACCCTTAATGTGTTTAAATCTCTTAATCAATTCATCTAATAATCATCAAGACATCACTTGTAACTTGGGCCTTGCATTAGGGTTCTAATTCTTCCTTAATTGGTTAAGAAGGACTAACCCTAGTGTTAATGGACAAGTCCCCCTCAAGTTGTCTTACAAATCATAAAATCCACTTCATCATCATACCATTAAATAAAATCCACTTAATCAAAGGCTTGTTTTGTCATGAGTTTAATCCCTAATCATGGATTAAGTTGAGGAGCTTTCCTCAGCTTAAACATTCTCATCTATTATCCTTCTATTAGGATGGTGTAATGAGTCTGTTTAATCCCTGATTATGGCTTAACCTCATTACTCAACACTAAACAAAAACACCAAAAACATTTAAATAATCACAAGTAGGTTAATGATCTTAATCCTACCCCAAAGGTGATTAAGTGTGAGAACCTGACTTCACACTTAAGGTATTCTCATTACCCCTAATCAGAGGGAAGATGTGATGAGTTTACTAAATCCATTGGTTTAGACTTAAGCTCATCAACTTATGACAAAATCCAAAAGCAATAAAAGACTGAAAATACAAAAACAAACAATAATCGTTTCCTCCAGGATTCTTTTTTCTCATCTCCTTCACTCACAAACGAGAACTTGCTTCTTCCGTCTAATGCAAGACAGTTTGCACCTGAGCCAGACAGGTCTTACACTTGAGCATAGACAAGTAAGCAGTTCACAAGTCAATTCATCTTTCGGTCTCTTTGGGTCGAACTACGGTGTTCTGACTTCCTCATTGCACGAGAGGATACGTAGGCATAACTTAACGGTTATCGAACAAAAGTCTCTGTATGTTCCCCCTCTTTCAGCATTATTCTTATAGCCTCATGATCTTGAGTATTTCACTCCTGTTCTTACACTGACACTTTCATATTTCACATCACTCATACACTTTACACTGACACCTGTACATCTTTTTCCAGCCATTCTATACACAAATTGCACTGACACTACCCCTTTAAAACACAAATCTTTTAAGCGTGGATCCCGTCGAGTACGGAGGACAATCTGGGTGCTAATACCTTCCCAGGTTGTAACCAACCCCGTTTCTCAGTCTCTCTGGTTCGCAACCGTCTTATCCGTCTCTTTCTAGGTCTATGCAGCATTACCTTTCCTCCGGGATAAAAATGCCTAGCTGGCGACTCTATTCATTCCCAGTGAGTTCACGGCTGTGTGTTCTCACTGTCCCTCTCGCCGACCGTTCGCGTCTGTACCTTTATCCGGGCCGGTCCCATTTATCGGGAGCGACAGCTTGGCGACTCTGCTGGGGACCCTTATATTGCAACCAGGGCTTCTGGTTCTTTTTGTGGGTTCCTCCTAGCGCTTGTTTGATTTGTGTTTACTGGGGTGTTATGTGCTTATTTGTGTTTGTGTATTTGTATTTATTTTGTACAGTTTTGTTTATTGCTTTCTTTATAGCTTTATGCATATATTATCATATTGTCATACTGTGCTGCTGGCTGGATCTGGTTTTGCTTTGGTGGGTGGGTGTTTCATTGAGAGTTAAGGTCCTATACCTGGGACCTGAGTGACACCTAGGCTAGAGTGAATCATATTCTTTCCCATTCCATCTCGGTCTGGTGCGGGAATATGAAACACGGTTCAGATATGGGTTTCTTCTTGAGAACTCTGTGTTGCAGATTTCCTGCAGTGCTAGGGCTATCTGGGAAGCCTGCTAAGTCTGGATGACCTTTTAGTATTGACCTTCAGAAACTGAGGTGAATTAGAGGAGGAACTTTTATGGTTATTGTAAACACTGTACCTCCGGGTTAGAAGTGTTTACACTTCTCATAACTGATCCAAGTCTGAGGATCCTTGTTTTAGAACACCACCTGTGAGGGGGTTGGGCTGTTTACAGGTTTGCAGGTACCTTGACCTCAGAATACCCTGTTACTTTGTTTGTTTAAGAGTACTTCATTTTGGGACAGTTCTTGTGATTCTAAAAACCCTGGACATGTGGCTCTTTATTTGAGTCCCCCACCTTGGTTACTGGATTTATAGACCTCCATCTGGATTTCTTGGACATATTTGGACTTATATCAGAGCTTTTGATCAGATCCAGCTCGGTCACAGACCCTTGCATATCATTTGCATACATAAACATTGCATCATATTGACATTTGCTTATTTGTGTTTCAGGGTATCCATCTTCATTTGGTTTTGGTTTTGACCCCATCTTCAGTATTTGACCTGTCTTCATCAGCATCTGCTTCAGTTATCAGATACCTGCACCAGCCAATCAGTGGCCCATTCTTCAGTGATATCATCAGCACCTGTCTCTACTCAGTCTCAGCATCATGGCACCTAAAAAGAGCAACATCACCTATCACTTCTTCCAGCCAGAGCTATCTGACATCAGGAGGATTCAGACCCTGATCACTCCAGATCACATACCATTGTTCAGGGAACATTATGGAGATATACTCGATATGGTTATGGATCTGGACCCTTCACAGAGAAGCCTGATCCACACTTGCATTCAATTCTATGATCCCCCACTGAGGTGCTTCACTTTCCAGGACTTTCAGCTGGGCCCTCTATTAGAAGAATACTCATCATTGGTTGGTATACCTATCAGGGGTGGGATCCCTTTCAACCCTGAGATGGTCTTTCCTGGTAATGGAGAAGTAGCAAAGGCTCTGCATCTGGAACCTATCCTGATTGAGCAGCATATGACTTCTAAGGCTGGGATCCCTGGTTTGCATCTGGATTTCCTGATCTCTCAAGCTACCCTGAAAGCTTCTTTAGGAGAGTGGAAAGCTGTCTGTGCTTTACTGGCCTTGAGCATATATGGAGTTGTATTGTTTGCAGATGAGCCTCGATTCATTAGCAAGAATGCAATCCATCTTTTCATCTTGAAGAACCCAGTGCCCACTTTATTGGGGGACCTCTACTACTCAGTGCATCAGAGGAATGAAAAGCAGAGGGGAAGATTAGTGAGGTGTTGTGCTCCATTGTTCCACACTTGGCTTCTCAGGCATCTACCCAGGACAGATGCATTTTTGAACCCTCATCAGCAGAAAAACTGGGCTAAAAGACTTACTACTCTAACTTCAGCTGATATCAGATGGTGCACTCAAAGCACCAAAGGCAGGGATATCATCACCAGCTGTGGGCATTTTCCCAATGTGCCCCTAATAGGAGTTAAGGGTAGTATCAATTACAACCCTCTGCTGTTCAAAAGGCAACTGGGCTATGCACTGGTCCACACTCCTAAGGCACAAGACTTGATTGAGACTCTTTATTGTGAGAACAAGCCTAATCTGGCTATTGTTAGGCAGGCTGCCTGGGCTTGGGATAATGTTCAAACCAAGGGAGTGACCATTCTAGGGAAGTGCAACAATGTGGCATCAGCACAATATTATGAGTGGTCCCATGCCAGGGCTCAATTCTCTGGAATGCCCTTTACCATAGAAGATATGCCTGAATCATCCTCAGCACCACCCCCTGCCACTGTCAGTTTGGAAGAGTTTGAGAGCTTGAAAGAAAGAAATGAGAAGTTAACTCAGGCCTTGCAGAAGACTCTCCGGGAGAGGAGTGATGGTAGGATGGAGATTGAGAAGCTGGAGAAGTTGAGAGTGGAGCATCTGGATAAGATTGAGAAGTCTAGGGATTATATCAAAAAGTCTAAGGCTGGAGAACAAATTCTGAAGAATGCTTGCAAGGAAGCCCAGTTCCAGAGAGCAAGGACAGACTTGTATCTGAAGGAGAGTCAGGCCCGGTGGGTCAGGATCACCGAGGCTCGTACTCTGGAAGACAAGAGAGTTCAAGACAAGATAGAGCAACTGGAAGCTAGTGCAAAAGAACAGCAGGAAGCCCTGGCAGCAGCCCAGAGGGAGATATCAGAACTGAAGATCAGAGCCGGAGTGAAGAGGTCAAAGGACCAAGGTCAACACAAGAAGCTAACAGCAGCTGTTACGACCCGGAATCTCCTCATCAGGAATCTCACGGAGCGTCCGGCTGATCCTGTGACCGAAGCACTTCTCAAGGAAGTTCGTGAGGATGAGTTTGGTCTTGGTGTTTGATCATTTGTTTGTTGTTGCTTTCATTCCATGTACTTTTATTTTCCCGTAATGTATTTTGACACCTCCGAGGGCTTGTATTTGTAAAACAAACTATGTACCATTTGCCTTTGTAATATATGTATTAGTTTGTTCCATCCGAGTTTCACTTCAAAAGCAACATCAACAGCATCTTCAAGGGTCTGGAAGGGTCAAAACTGAATGCCAAGCCGGATACCTTGAAAGCAAATAAGCATACTGCATTGCATGCTAACCCTTTTGTGTGTTTTGTAGGTTTTTGTTTTATTGCCACTAACTCTGTTGTGGTGTCCAGGAACTATTGCTCGGCGCCGGGTATTTCCCCTCAACCGTCCGCACCGTTATCCGACCCGTAACAATCTTCCGGGCATCCAAATGGATCAGATGCAGCAGGGCCTTACTGAGGTCATAAACCAAATGGCAAACGAAAGATTGGAAATGAGAACGCAGATGACTCAGTTTATGGAAGTGATGAACAACATGGCTCAGAGCCAGGAAAGATTGAGGGCCATGGTGGAAAGGCAAAATCAAGAAGATCCACACATAGGGACTGCCGGCACAAGCAACAATGAAAGGGTCCAACCTCATGTTAACCCTCCTGTATTTGGCCCCCATCTTCATCCAGAGGTCAATATTCCTGAAAATGTTCAAGGAACTGCCACTGCAGCCAGGGTACTTCAAGAAGACCCCCAAGAGGACCAGTTCACAGTAATGGGTGTTGGGGAAGAAGCTTATGATAGAAGGCTGGATGAGATAGCTGAGAAATTGAGGTCCTTAGAGTCTCAAAACTCTTTGGGTTTCGATGTCATGGACATGGGCTTGGTAGACGGGGTCAGGATTCCCCATAAGTTCAAGCCTCCTTGTTTTGAAAAATATAACGGGACTTCATGCCCCCGGACTCATTTACAATCATTTCTGGGAAGGCTGAAGGCCTATACTATGGATGAGAAGCTCTGGATGTTCTATTTCGAGGACAGCTTGACTGGAGCGTCAAGAGAATGGTACTCTCACCTGACAAGGGCAACTATCAGATGCTGGAAGGACCTGGCGGAGGCCTTTATCAGGCAGTATCAGTACAACTTAGATATGGCACCCAACAGGACCCTCCTAATGGGAATGTCACAATCGTCAAGGGAAAGTTTCCGAGAATATGCCCAGAGATGGAGGCAATTGGCTGCTGCTGTCCAGCCACCTATGGTTGAAAGGGAAATGGCAGACATGTTTATGAACACCCTCCAGGGAACATATATTGACAGGCTGGCTGCTTTCTCTTCCACTAGCTTTGCAGATGTTGTCATAGCCGGGGAGAGAATTGAGAGCCTGTTAAAAATGGGCAAGATATCTGACAACGGTGCCAGCTCGTCCAGTAGTACAAGGAAGCCTTTTGCAGGCCCAAGAAGAACTGGCGAGACCAATGCCATCCACACCAACAGGGGCAGGCCCCAATATGTGCACAGATCAGTGGCAGCAGTCACCATTCCCGCTCCAGCTCATCCTCAACCAGTTTATCAACCTCCGCAACAAAACTATCAGCCACAACCTCAGTACCATCAACAGAATCAGTACCCTCCGAGAAATTACAACAACAGCAACACCAACAACAATGACCAGCAAAGGCCATTCCAACAGAGGCCTTCTCAAGCTAATAGGGTAATCAATCCGATCCCTATGCCATATGCTACATTGCTGCCACAACTCCTGAAACTTAACCTAGTTGAGCTAAGGACGTTGGCACCTCCAGATCCCAACAGTCTACCCAGGAATTATGATTCCAACGCCAGATGTGCCTTCCATTCAAATGCACCTGGCCACAGTACAGAAAAGTGCAGAGCCTTGCACATGAAGGTACAAGACCTGGTAGACTCAAAAGCTCTGAATTTCGCACCACCACCCAATGTCAACAAAAATCCAATGCCAAACCACGGTGGTCCCAGAATTAACGCTATTGAAGAAGACAAGTCGTCTTATTTAATAACCAGTGTGGGTCGGATCCGGACACCGTTGGTAGAAATTAAGGCTCAGCTCCTCGAATGTCAAATGTTCCCGGGGTGTGAGTTGGGGTGTGCTTACTGCAATATTTCGGTCAATGGGTGCGATAACCTGAGGAATGGCATAGACGGTCTCATTCAGAGTGGCCAACTTCAAATCACCACATCATTTCCTACAAGTCCAGCAATCTCAACAGCAACAATTCCGGTATCTCCTACAACTGCAACAACCATTGTTCCTGACAACTCTTCAGCTTCATCAACAAGTACTTCATCTATCATCTCAACTGATCAGCCATCAACAAATTTTCCTTCTACAACTTCAGCACCACTCCAGTTTGAATCTCCTACAACAACAACAACATCCATCCTTCCACCAATGTCTCCTACAACACCAGCAACAAATCATGAAGATGTCTCAACTGTCACAATATTTTATGATCCTGAAAACAACTCCGTCTACAACTCAGAAAGTGCTGCTCCCATCAGAGCACCAGTTACAATTTATTATGATCCACAGACTGTCACAATTCCTTCCGCAGCTGCAGTCAGTCCAGTCACTATCAAGGTGCCTGGACCAGTACCTTATGAAAGCAGTAATGCCATCCCGTGGCATTACGGCTCTGACCTGTACTGTGAAGGACAAAGAATCACTTTTGAATCATCAACCCCTGCACCACAAATTGACAATGTGGGAGGAGGCGGTGGCTTCACCCGAAGCGGACGTCTCTTCGCTCCACAAATCCAGAGACCCACTGCCGAAGCAGAAGCTGCTGCCAAGGCAAAAGGGAAGAGCTTGGTGCAGGAAGATCAAGCTGTTAAAGAAGCCTTCAAAACACCCTTCGATCAAGAGGTTGATGAGTTCATGCGAATCATCAAAAAGAGTGATTACAAAATAGTGGATCAGCTTCATCAGACACCTTCCAAGATCTCAATTCTATCATTGCTTATGTGCTCCGAAGCCCATCGGAATGCACTACTCAAAGTCTTGCACGCAGCTTACGTGCCGGAAGAGATCACTGTCAATCAGCTAGAAGCTGTAGTTGGAAATGTTAATGCTAGTCACGGACTAGGGTTCACCAATACTGATTTGACAACGGAAGGCCGCAACCATAACAAAGCCTTGCACATAACCATGGAATGCAAAGGTGCTGTCCTTTCTCATGTGCTGGTGGACACGGGGTCATCCCTCAATGTCTTACCTAAGAAGGCCCTGGTGAAGCTAGAATATGACGGATTGGCGTTGAGACCCAGCAACCTGGTGGTGAGAGCCTTTGATGGTTCAAAGAGATCGGTTCTGGGAGAGATCGAGTTGCCCGTAACGATTGGCCCGCAGACCTTCAGAACGACCTTCTACGTGATGGATATACAGCCTGCCTACAGCTGTCTATTGGGTAGGCCATGGATTCACGCCGCTGGCGCCGTGACCTCTACCCTTCACCAGAAGTTAAAATATGAGTGGGAGGGTCAAATCGTTACGATCTGTGGAGAGGAGGATATTTTTGTCAGCCACCTGGCTACCTATAAGTATATTGAGATGGATGGGGAGATCCATGAAACAATGAGCCAGGGTTTTGAAGCCTTGAATGTCAATGAAACATCTGCTGTGCCTGGTACTTCAATATCATCATACCAACAAGCCCGAAAGGTTGTTGAGGGAGGAAACGCCCAAGGCTGGGGCAAACTGTTATCGGTGGAGAAGAAAGAGGACAGATTTGGGTTGGGTTACAAACCAACTCAACAAGATCAAGCAGAGGCTGCAAAGGAGCCCAACTTTGTGAGTGGGGGGATGCTCACCCCTGATGCTGTCAACTGTCTGGAAGACGAGCTGGAAGAGGAACGCAACCTGGAAAGCTGGATTCGTCCAAAGATCGCGGGGAGCAGTATCTCGAACTGGTCTTCCCAGGAAATTATAAGAGTTACTCATGCAGAGTAATTATTATTTCCTGTATTTTTATAGCATGCATCAAAGTCTTGCATCTTGCCCAAGATGACAAGACTCATTTTGTAATCGGGCCATCTGTACTTTTTGTGTAAACAAGATTAATCAATGAAATATCAGACATCTTTTTGCAAATGAGTCCTTTTCTTTTCCGCTCACTGTTTTTCCATTTTTCTTTTTGTACAAAAAATAAATGGCAGTGTTTTCAAAATGATAACTTTATTTCACTTTTCTAAAACAAGATTAAAATCAAATCACTAAAATGAACCAACTGAACCCTTGCAGAGAGTGCCTTCCAGACAGCACCGACAACGGCACGGCTATGACTTCGTATGACTTTGACAATCCAATCAATCAAGCCGATGAAGGGGTTGAAGAAGAGTATGAGCTTCCTGAAGAGCTAGCCAGGTTGTTAAGACAAGAGGAAAAGGTTATTACTCCTCACCAGGAGGAGGTTGAAGTGATTAATCTTGGCACAGATGAAGACGTGAAAGAGGTTAAAATCGGGGCCTGCCTGCAAGACTCAGTGAAGGGACAACTGATTGATCTGCTTCGAGAATATGTGGACGTGTTTGCTTGGTCTTACCAAGATATGCCAGGGTTGGATACCGATATTGTCGTGCACAAGCTGCCTTTGAGAGAAGAATGCCCGCCAGTTAAACAGAAACTGCGCCGTACTCGTCCGGACATGGCAATGAAAATCAAAGAAGAGGTACAAAAGCAATGGGACGCCGGGTTCCTTGCTGTAACTAGTTATCCACCGTGGGTTGCTAATATAGTACCTGTGCCTAAGAAAGACGGCAAAGTAAGGATGTGTGTTGACTACTGGGATCTGAACAGAGCCAGCCCGAAAGATGACTTCCCATTACCTCACATTGATGTATTGGTAGATAATACGGCTCAGTTCTCGGTATTCTCCTTCATGGATGGATTTTCAGGATACAACCAGATTAAGATGTCACCTGAAGACATGGAAAAGACAACCTTCATTACACCCTGGGGCACGTTCTGTTACAAGGTGATGCCATTCGGACTGAAGAATGCTGGTGCCACATATCAACGGGCTATGGTGACATTATTCCACGATATGATCCATAAAGAAATAGAGTGTTATGTGGATGACATGATTGCCAAGTCCCTTACTGAAGAAGACCACCTGGAGAATCTACTGAAGTTATTCAAGCGTCTGAGGAAGTACCAACTGAAGTTGAACCCCAACAAATGCACATTCGGGGTGCGATCTGGTAAGCTGCTGGGTTTCATTGTAAGCGAGAAAGGGATTGAAGTCGACCCTGATAAAGTCAAAGCCATCCAAGAGATGCCTGCACCGAGGACTGAGAAAGAAGTTCGAGGGTTCTTAGGTCGATTGAACTACATTTCGCGGTTCATATCTCACCTTACAGCAACCTGTGAACCCTTGTTCAAGTTGTTAAGAAAAGAATAGACGGTCATGTGGAATGAAGACTGCCAGAAGGCTTTTGACAAGATCAAGGAATACTTACAAGAACCTTCAATCCTTATGCCTCCAGTTGAAGGAAGACCTCTGATCATGTACTTGACAGTATTAGAAGAGTCGATGGGGTGTGTGCTGGGCCAGCATGACGAGTCTGGTCGAAAAGAGTATGCAATATACTACCTAAGCAAAAAGTTTACCGACTGTGAACAACGTTATTCACTGCTCGAGAAAACTTGCTGTGCTTTAGCGTGGGCTGCTCGCCGACTGAGACAGTATATGATGACCCACACTACTTTGTTGATCTCAAAGATGGACCCAGTTAAGTACATATTTGAGAAGCCAGCTCTTACCGGACGGGTTGCAAGATGGCAAATGATTCTTACAGAGTATGACATCCAATACACATCTCAAAAAGCCATCAAGGGCAGTGTATTGTCTGAATATCTTGCTGAGCAACCTATTGATGATTATCAGCCTATGAGATTTGACTTCCCTGATGAAGACATCATGTTCATAAAAGCAAAAGATCATGAAGAGCCTATTCACACTGAAGGGCCTGACCCGAAAGAAGAATGGACTATGATGTTTGATGGGGCTGTTAACATGAATGGTCGTGGTGTTGGTGCAGTACTCATTACACCTAAAGGAGTTCACATGCCTTTCTCGGCAAAGCTCACTTTCAACTGCACTAACAACGAAGCTGAATACGAAGCTTGCATTATGGGTCTTGAGGAAGCCATTGACCTCAGGATCAAGACATTGACTGTATTCGGAGATTCAGCTTTGGTAATCAATCAAACCAACGGCAAATGGTACACACACCAGGATCATCTAATACCTTACAGGGATTATACAAGGAGGTTATTGACTTTCTTCACAACAGTCAAGCTTGAGTATATCCCTCGGGACGAGAATCAGTTTGCAGATGCCCTGGCTACCATTTCATCCATGATCAAAGTTCAAGCTGCCAACTTTGTACCTCAGATTTCAGTATCCAGACTCGACAGACCAGCATATGTGTTCGTAGCAGATGTTGTTAGAGATGATAAGCCTTGGTTCCACGACATTAAGTGCTTCTTGGAGGATCAAACATACCCACCTGGAGCATCTTCCAATGATAAGAAGACTTTGAGAAGGCTTGCTGGTAGTTTCTTCCTGAACACTGATGGGTCTTTATACAAAAGGAACTTTGATATGGTACTCCTCAGATGTGTTGATAAGACAGAAGCAGACTTGTTGATGCATGAAGTGCACGAAGGATCCTTTGGTACCCATGCAGGAGGGCATGCCATGGCTAAGAAGTTGCTAAGATCAGGTTATTACTGGATCACAATGGATGCAGACTGTTGTGCCTACGCCAGGAAATGCCATAAATGCCAGATTTATGCAGACAAGGTGCATGTGCCTCCCAATCCTTTGAACATCATGTCTTCACCCTGGCCCTTTGCTATGTGGGGCATTGACATGATCGGCAAGATTGAACCGACTGCTTCAAACGGCCACAGATTCATCCTGGTCGCTATTGATTATTTCACCAAGTGGGTTGAGGCAGCCTCATATGAAAATGTTACGAGACAAGTGGTAGCCAGATTTCTGAAAAGAGATATCATCTGTCGGTATGGAGTGCCCGAGCGAATCATTACTGATAATGGTTCCAACTTGAACAACAAAATGATGGCAGAGCTGTGCCGAGACTTCAAGATCCAACACCACAATTCTTCTCCTTACAGGCCAAAGATGAATGGCGCTGTTGAGGCAGCAAATAAGAATATCAAGAAGATTGTGCAGAAGATGGTAGTCACTTACAAAGACTGGCATGAAATGCTACCGTTTGCCTTGCATGGGTACCGCACGTCAATCAGAACATCCACTGGGGCAACACCGTATCAGCTTGTATATGGTATGGAAGCAGTCCTACCTGTTGAAGTTGAATTACCCTCTTTGCGAGTACTGATGGATGTTAAACTAAGTGAAGCAGAATGGGTTAGGGCCCGATTCGAACAACTGAGTCTGATTGAAGAGAAGAGATTGGCTGCAATCTGTCATGGGCAGTTATATCAGAAAAGAATGAAGAAGGCCTTCGATCAGAAAGTCAAGCATCGAGAGTACCAAGTAGGAGATCTTGTGCTGAAAAGAATCCTCCCTCCTCATACAGACCACAGGGGCAAATGGACTCCAAATTATGAAGGACCATTCGTAGTAAAGAAAGTTTTCTCTGGTGGAGCACTGATGCTCAGCACCATGGATGGTGAAGACTTCCCGTCCCCTGTGAATTCAGATGCAGTTAAAAAATACTTCGCATAAAAATGACCCGCTGGACACAAAAAACAGAATGTAAGTCCAGGCAAAAATAGGGCATCCCGGCGAGTCAAAAACAGAATAAAAGACTCGGGCAAAAATAAGGGAAAATAAATGAAAAAATGTACACCCGCTGAGTTGAAAAGCCGCATTGGACAGCTCAGGCAAAAATGGGTATCCCGATGGATTGAAAACCCGAAAGGGCGATCCATGCAAAATAAGGGAATAAGCGAACAACTGCATTCCGAATTCGTCTGTATCACCTACAACTTGGTAAGCTTCAAAAGGATCAAGCTTCAATCAGAATCGACATTCTTCAGAAAGCAAGGTGAGAAGAACGTCAAAAGTCATACGGGTCGTAGTGAAGAGGAATCTCCTCAAAGCGTCATCAACACTGCCGACATTTTGTTTCTCAATTTGTAACAATCTCCTCATTTCAGGGGATTTGTTTCTTTGACTGTATCTCGCCATTTCAGGGCTCTTGAATTAATAAAATCAGATTTTCAGTCATGTCTCGTCTTGTACATTTTCACTTATTTGCAAAAATGTCTGATGTTTAAAGGAAACCGATTGCATAAAATACAGATGTTTATCTTCAAACAAAAACACGTGCTTGCAGGAAATATACTTACTCTCAGAAGTGCCTAACTCCTATGACGGAATCCAGTAGGGGATGCCTCGGGATTATCTTGTGCGTTTCTCTATCTTTTTCAGGATTACAGGTATCCAGAATGCAACTCGGGGCATGAAAACTTTATCCCAGCAAGTTGGCAAATCAACACTCGTTTTTAGCACCCGAAGTACTCTCTCTCCAGCTGAGTTGCCTCTCATGACTTCCCCAACTGAGTTTGCCACTTATTGCTTATCCCCATCAGAGCTGCCAGGCATCACAGAAGGCACCTATATCCCCGGCTGAGTCAAGAATCTACTTCAGCAGAATCCCTAGGGAGGTCTTTCAGTGATTCCTCTCTTTCTCCCCGGCCGAGTTGCCATCTCGCCCTCGGCCGAGCACAAAAGTCAAAGAGCTATCTCCCCACAGAGTTCCAGCCTCTATCCAGAAGAGCAGCGCAAAGGAGATCACAACAGAGTAAAGAAAGCTTCTACAAACCCCAGCTGGGTCCCTCATTTATTGGAATAGGTCTCTCAGTGACCCGAATCCCCAAGCAGATACATCTCCTCAGATCTACCAATGATCTCATCCCCAGCTGGGATGTTTACTACAAACGGATCGATCGAAGATCTTCGCAGCAACGGGACCCGGATCCCGGTTTTGGTATCTTTGCAAATCATAGCATTCGCATCATATTCACCCACAAAGCGTAGCATTCCGTTTTAACACGGAGCATTACGGCAAAAATCCAACACATAGCATAATCATAAGCCATGTTTTGAACCAACACTTGTGAATAATGACAGTTCATCGACGTACAGAAAAAATCCCCACCAGAGTCCCCGGCAAAAGCAGCTGCCTCACAATCCACAAACACCAGTATACAATCCTTTGGCACCCGTCCGTGTCATATCCCCAGCATAGTCACCTACACTTTGTATATCAGATACTTGTTCATATTACACTCTTCTCCTTTTGACACTCGTCCGTGTCGCTCTCCCCAGCAGTTAAATACTCATCTATATACCAATCACTCTTATACAGATACTCGTCCGTGTCTTGTACATATCACTCAAATCCCCTCAGATTCAACACTAGTCCTTGTTCTTTGTTAACCAGTTGGTACTCGTCCGTATCATCATCTCAGAACATGCGTCAAGCGTTTGTTTCTACATGATACTCGTCCGTATCATAGTCTTAAGGATGCTTGTCCGCATCTTTAATCCATACACCGTGTCAAACACTTTTGACCTCTTGAATATGGATACTCGCATGTGTCTATCATTCCCCAGAAGAGTCCCTTCAGATTCAACACTCGTCCGTGTTCTCTGTTAACCAGTTGATACTCGTCCGTATCATCATCTTTGAACACGCGCCAGTATTTGTTTCTATCTGATACTCATCCGTATCATAGTCTTAAGGATGCTCGTCCGCATCTTTAATCTATACACAATACTAAACACTTATACCTTTTGATTCTTGGATATAAACACTCGTCCGTGTTTACTACTCCCCAGTAGATCGCCAACAAAGCAAATTTTCTTTTTTATCTGACACTCGTCCTGTGTCACGATAAACCCTGAGAGCAGCCGTCCCCTGCTAGGTGGTCGTCCTCCACCTCTTGATGGTCGTCCTCCATCATGCTCATCCGATGGCCGTCCCCATCGTTGATATTTTAGCAGCCGTCCCCTGCTAGGTGGTCGTCCTCCACCTCTTGATGATCGTCCTTCATCATTTTATCCAATGGCCGTCCCCATTGTTGATTTTGGTTATCTGACACTCGTCCTGTGTCATGGTAAACCCTGAGAGCAGCCGTCCCCTGCTAGGTGGTCGTCCTCCACCTCTTGATGGTCGTCCTCCATCATGCTCATCCGGTGGCCGTCCCCATCGTTGATATTTTCGGCAGCCGTACCCTGCCAGGTGGTCGTCCTCCACCTTTGATGGCCGTCCCCATCATATTTCCTTTATTCCCCAACAGAGCAGCCGTCCCCTGCTAGGTGATCGTCCTTCACCTTTGATGTCCGTACCCCATCATCTGTTTATTCCATTTATTCTTTAACCCGATGGCCGTCCCCGTCGTGGTCCCTTTTCTTTTTAGCCCGATGGCCGTCCCCATCGTTGGTTACTTTACTTTTTGAACTTGATGGCCGTCCCCGTCATGTTTCATTAACTCCCGGAGAACCTTACAACTTTATCTTGATGGCCGTCCCCATCATAATGTTTTTCCAGCTAGTCGGCCGTCCCCGTCTTGGCTTTGCCTTTTATCCCTAGCATGTCGGCCGTCCCCGTCATTGCTTTATTTTCCGCACTTTCCCCAGCATGTCGGCCGTCCCCGTCATTGCTCTTTACCCAGCAGTCGTCCTCTGCTCGACGGTCGTCCTCCGTCGCCCACACTTTACAATATACTTTATTTTCTTTTACAATCTATATCCCTTTTCTTCTTCATTCTGTGAGTGCAAATTTTGGACTGTCTTTGGTATTCAACCACAAGTTATCTTGTTTGCCTGTTAAGTTGTCGCTTACATCCTGCACAGCTAACTCATGATTGAATAGGGGCAGCTGTAAACACCCCAAATTTTCCCTCACCCATTCACACCATGGCTTGTGATCATCTCATATGCATAAACACAATCATATCATCTCACATCTCATTTTTGATTCACTGCATAGATTCTAAGTCATCTGCACCTAGGGTTTGTGATCCGAGCAATCCAAGAGCCTCCTGAGCCACTCCAAAGGCCATCAATCACTTCAAAGGGGTCCATGTGTGTTCTTATATCATACTACATCCTCTCAAAGTCAAAAATGCAAGAGGATCACAGGAACTGGGGTTGGTATGGGAGCAGAGCCAAGTTTGACTGCACAGTTGACCTAAAATTAGGGTTTTGGTTTCAGAGGCCATAACTCCAAATTTTTTGGTCATTCTTGTTTCCATTGGTCTCTATATGGTATAGGGAGTATGCATATCAAGTTTCATGAAGAAATTCCATGGGGAAGTCATCTGATCAAGAGTTGACTTTCTGGACAAGTCAGTGCAAAATCAGGGCATCTGAGGCCCCCAATGACCCAACCAAGGGGTGATCTTCATCATTTTGAGTGTATATGATCTTTATTTGATCATGGAAGAAGGTTTAAGTTCACAAAATTCAAGAATTTGAAGTTTTGCAAAGTTGACTTTTTAGGGCATGGTTGACTTTTAAAGAATATGTCATTTTATGCCACTTTTCAAACCTTACTTTTTGATCCAAAAATGCTTCAAATGGAAAAACTTTGGTCATGAAAGTTGTAGAGTACATTTTTCCCTTTTCAAAAAGTACAAGAACATGATCTAATTCATTTTGGATCAAAAGTTATGGTGTGACAAAGTTGGCAAAAATCACTAATTTTCAAGTCATGCACTAAATGGAAAATTTGCAAAATCATGTTTCAAGGCAAATTGTAACTTCTAATTGACATAAAACCATTTCACAAACATTCTATGTGACCTAAAAATCAGATTTGAACCAAAGTTTCTCATGGTTCATGGCTTGTGTAGCAAGATAGTCACATGTGAACCAAAGAGGAACCAACTTGCAAAATTCATGATCACACTTCCTACCACTTGCTACATTGGATGCTGAACCTTGCTAGCCCTTCCCCTCACCTTTGCTGCGCCAGCCCCATGCTTGTACTAGCCTAGAACCAAGCCCATGCCTCTCTTACAACAAAGTTGACATTTTGCAAAAGTAAACTTACCAATCAATAAAGGCCAGGTCACATCATCTGACCTATGAGATTATTTTATACTATCCATTTGCAAGCTAAACATATCAAGAAGCCAAGCTGAAACACACCACAACATCACATACACAAACTCACCCCATTTTGCATTTCTCTTCGAATCTGCCTCCACACCTCACAAACATTCAAGCAAGTCTCACCATCATCCTCACCTTGTCACACTGAACCTAAACCAACAAAGAAACAAGCCATAAGCACACCAGAACATAGCATACCACAAAACCTGCAAAAACTCTTCTCTCTTCGAATCTCATTATCCAGCCATCAAACACCCCATTTCTCTTCACCAACAAGTCAAACACATTGAAAAGAACCAGAATCCACCATGAATGCAGCCTGAAACACTACCAATCACAACTGCCAAACCTGCCATATCAGAACTCAAGCTTCCAAAATAGCCACTAGCAAGAGGTTGTGAACATTCCATTGGCTTCAGGGGGTCCAGAGAAGGCATTTTGCACCAAAGCAAGGTCAGGAGAGCTCAAATTCACAGTTCATCACTTCAGGTAGCTTCAGGTTTTCAACTTTTCAGAGCTTGATTTTTTTGTTAAAAATTGATTGTGCATGCTTTGCTGGTCATGGGGATGGTTTTAGATTTAAGAATGAGTGAGAAATGAGGATTTACCAGGGCTCTGAAATTTTGCCCGTGAAACTTCATGGCTTCGATTCCCTTAGTTTAAGCATGAGAAATTTATTTTGAGAGTTGATTCGAGTAAGGTTTGAGTAGAAGAACATTTCCCTGGCATTAATTTGAAGAATGGTGGCCTGAATCGCATTCTAGGGTTTTGGGGTCGCCGGGGAAGATGACCGGAGCTCCTCTCCGGTCACCTGATTTTGTTTTGCCCTAATCTCAGGTCATTAATTCCATTTGAATGTGGAGCGTAGGATCCTTTGACTTGTTTGACTTCCCGCTAGCTTGAATGGCCCAGATCCTTTTGTTTTGCCCTAATCACTTTTAATTAGTTTAATTAATCATAATTTAATTAATTAACTCAGAAGCAATCTAGACCCTCCATTCACGCGCCTGGTCAACCATTTCAAACCCAGATTCAATCCCTGCCCTCCATTCTGTTGACTTTTCCCTTTTCTTTATTTTTATTCATTTATTTCATATTTGTTTTGTATAATTTATTTAAAATAGCAAAATTGTTTTAAAAATTATGAAACTTTTTGTCAAGAGTTTCACTAATTTTTAAAACACAAAAATATTTTTATTTTTATTTTCAGCATTTAAAATGTATTTTTAAATATTTAAAAGATTATTTTTAATTGATTAATGAGAATTAATTTATTAAAAATACTTTTAAGTATCTAAAAATCACCAAAAAATTCATGAAATGTTCTAAGACATTTAGAGAAACATTGTCCAACCTTCAAACCAAATTTATTTTTTGATCTTGATGCATTTTAAGAATTTCTCATTGAATAAAAATCATTTTTGTGCATTATTTTGATCCAAAGTTCAAAAAATCACTTCTGCCTATTCATGAGGAGTTGGACATTGATTATTTTTGCATTGCATTGTGATTAGCATGTAGTTTTTGAGATTAAATGGCCATGATTTGATCTTTCATTTTCTATTTGTTTGACAATTTTCTTGTTTAGGAACCCTAAAAACCCTAGAATCTTGTAAAAATCATAACTTGAAATTGGTTAGGAGTTGAGACCTCTCCTTTGGGCATTGGTTTAGTATAGGATTAGGGGTCCTTTGAGTGCATTTTCAATTTTTTTCATCTTAGGGTTTGCTTCTGATTTTGATTTTTGTTTGGTGCATTGATCATAAACCCTAATTTAGGCTTCCATATGCATCCATCTTGCATTCTCTTGCATAACATGACTTGCCATGACATTTCAAGCATCCATTTGATTCATTTGACATCATAAGACATATTGAAGGCATGTTTGATCATTGCATCATGTATTTGCCATGTTGTATGCCATGTGCACTTCATAACTTTACATGTATGTTCATGGTTCCTAGCTTGCTCCATTTGCATTCATGAGCTTGTATGATCATTTCCATGTACTGCCTCATGTTTGTAGCATCTCATAGCATCATTAGCATCATGTATATGCTTCTGGTTTGGTTTTGCTTCATACCATTTCATCTCATTTTGCATTGCATTGCATTTCCTTTTCTAACTTTTCAGGTGGTAAGTAACTTTGAGAAGTGAATTTGCCTTCACTTCTCATAACTTTTCTTTTCATCTCTCTTGCATCCATTGCTGCATTTTTGTTTGTGTTTGAGTGTGAGGTTGCTCATTATTCTTCTTCCTACTTTCTTTCTTCAAGTGACTTGACTTCTTGAATGAAGCAAGTTACTTTGCTTCTCCTGATCCTTTCATCTGCTTCCTGGTGGTTCCATTGAAGATTGTTCTTGCAAACCTCACAAACATTAGGAACAACCAAGCATGACAATGATTAGGGTTTTGATTAGTCCCCCCTCTTAGTTTTACCTTTGTGTCTCTTTTGAGTCTTCTCATCTCATAATCAAGGACTAAACCCTAAAGGCTTTAAGGCTTTGTGATTAAGCTTATGCCTGCATCCTTCTCTTAGGATGGAGTGTATAACTTTAATCCTAAGTGTTGAACCCTTAATGTGTTTAAATCTCTTAATCAATTCATATAATAATCATCAAGACATCACTTGTAACTTGGGCCTTGCATTAGGGTTCTAATTCTTCCTTAATTGGTTAAGAAGGACTAACCCTAGTGTTAATGGACAAGTCCCCCTCAAGTTGTCTTACAAATCATAAAATCCACTTCATCATCATACCATTAAATAAAATCCACTTAATCAAAGGCTTGTTTTGTCATGAGTTTAATCCCTAATCATGGATTAAGTTGAGGAGCTTTCCTCAGCTTAAACATTCTCATCTATTATCCTTCTATTAGGATGGTGTAATGAGTCTGTTTAATCCCTGATTATGGCTTAACCTCATTACTCAACACTAAACAAAAACACCAAAAACATTTAAATAATCACAAGTAGGTTAATGATCTTAATCCTACCCCAAAGGTGATTAAGTGTGAGAACCTGACTTCACACTTAAGGTATTCTCATTACCCCTAATCAGAGGGAAGATGTGATGAGTTTACTAAATCCATTGGTTTAGACTTAAGCTCATCAACTTATGACAAAATCCAAAAGCAATAAAAGACTGAAAATACAAAAAGAAACAATAATCGTTTCCTCCGGGATTCTTTTTTCTCATCTCCTTCACTCACAAACGAGAACTTGCTTCTTCTGTCTAATGCAAGACAGTTTGCACCTGAGCCAGACAGGTCTTACACTTGAGCATAGACAAGTAAGCAGTTCACAAGTCAATTCATCTTTCGGTCTCTTTGGGTCGAACTACGGTGTTCTGACTTCCTCATTGCACGAGAGGATACGTAGGCATAACTTAACGGTTATCGAACAAAAGTCTATGTATGTTCCCCCTCTTTCAGCATTATTCTTATAGCCTCATGATCTTGAGTATTTCACTCCTGTTCTTACACTGACACTTTCATATTTCACATCACTCATACACTTTACACTGACACCTGTACATCTCTTTCCAGCCATTCTATACACAAATTGCACTGACACTACCCCTTTAAAACAAAAATCTTTTAAGCGTGGATCCCGTCGAGTACGGCGGACAATCTGGGTGCTAATACCTTCCCAGGTTGTAACTAACCCCCTTTCTCAGTCTCTCTGGTTCGCAACCGTCTTATCCGTCTCTTTCTAGGTCTATGCAACATTACCTTTCCTCCGGGATAAAAATGCCTAGCTGGCGACTCTATTCATTCCCAGTGAGTTCACGGCTGTGTGTTCTCACTGTCCCTCTCGCCGACCGTTCGCGTCTGTACCTTTATCTGGGCCGGTCCCATTTATCGGGAGCGACAACAAGTCCCCCTCAAGTTGTCTTACAAATCATAAAACTCACTTCATCATCATATCATCAAATAAAATCCACTTAATAAAGGCTTTGTTTTGTCATGAGTTTAATCCCTAATCATGGATTAAGTTGAGGAGCTTTCCTCAACTTAAGCATTCTCATCTATTATCCTTCTATTAGGATGGTGTAATGAGTCTGTTTAATCCCTGATTATGGCTTAACCTCATTACTTAACACTAAACAAAAACACCAAAAACATCTAAATAATCACAAGTAGGTTAATGATCTTAATCCTACACCAAAGGTGTTTAAGTGTGAGAAGATGACTTCACACTTAAGGTATCCTCATTACCCCTAATCAGAGGGAAGATGTGATGAGTTTACTAAATCCATTGGTTTAGACTTAAGCTCATTAACTTATGACAAATTCAAAAGCAATAAAAGACTGAAAATACAAAAACAAACAATAATCGTCTCCTCCGGGATTCTTTTCTCATCTCATTCACTCACAAACGAGAGCTCGCTTCTTCCGTCTAATGCAAGACAGTTTGCACCTGAGCCAGACAGGTCATACACTTGAGCATAGACAAGTAAGCAGTTCACAAGTAAATTCATCTTTCAGTCTCTTTGGGTCGAACTACGGTGTTCTGACTTCCTCATTGCACGAGAGGATACGTAGGCATAACTTAACAGTTATCGAACAAAAGTCTCTGTATATTCCCCCTCCTTCCAGTATCATTCTTTAAGCCTCATAGTCATGAGCTTACTTTCATCCTTACACTGACACTGTATATATCACACTTTGCACTTCTCTTACACTGACACCTGTACATCCTTTTCCAGTTCTTTTACACACAAATTGCACTGACACTACCCCTTTAAAACACAAATCTTTCAAGCGTGGATCCCGTCGAGTACGACGGACAATCTGGGTGCTAATACCTTCCCAGGTTGTAACCAACCCCCTTTCTCAGTCTCTCTGGTTCGCAACCGTCTTATCCATATCTTTCTAGGTCTATGCAGCATTGCCTTTCCTCCGGGATAAAAATGCCTAGCTGGCGACTCTATTCATCTCCAGTGAGTTCACGGCTGTGTGTTCTCATTGTCCCTCTCGCCGACCGTTCGCGTCTGTACCTTTATTTGGGCTGGTCCCACTTATCGGGAGCGACACCCGGCAACTTCTTTCCAAATTTGTAACTTGTCTGACCCATCCACGTTATTATCAGTTTGAGTGGCTTGAGTCAAACGATTCACATAATCTTCCTGTAAAACATAACACACATAACATCACATGCAGTG
Source organism: Lathyrus aphaca (assembly GCA_963966055.1). Taxonomy (NCBI): domain Eukaryota; kingdom Viridiplantae; phylum Streptophyta; class Magnoliopsida; order Fabales; family Fabaceae; genus Lathyrus; species Lathyrus aphaca. Next base: position 509,595,295 of record OZ014524.1, on the reverse strand, counting down.
AGCATAAACATTTCCACTAATTCATAACAGTGAGCATAAACAATTCAAACCAATAATTCATAATAGTCAGAGCATATCTCTAATAAATATTTTAATTTGATGTACTACCTAAAAAGAATCCAACACACTTTCACTTAACAACATACATACTAACATTTTAACAAGATCCACTTAACAGCATACATACTAACAACATACATACATACATTCATTATAACAAGTTCCTAACATTTTAACAAGTTCCACTTAGCAGCATACATACTAATAACAACATAGTAATTTGACTAAATAAATGAAATGAATTAAAATGTCATGGTTGATATCAACTAGTAATTTGACTATTAAAATGTCATGGTCTCCAGTAATAATAAAATAGAAACCAAATATATATATATATATAAAAGATATGGTGAAATTTGTGTGTGGTTCCAGGCTTGCAATACCTAATTTATAACTATTAAGGTTATATTTATATACTCTTCATCATAGGTTATATTTCTAACAGAATTAATTAGCTTACATGTGTTTTTTCTGCACGACGGTCTACCCACTGCCCATTCTTCTTCTTATGGGTGGCCATGAAGAGCTCGTCAGGATTTGGCGGTTGACCTAATTTCTTCTCCTACAATTTCATGAAACAACAACAATAGTTTATATAATACATTGCTTTTAGGAATATATTTATTTGGTGTGTGGTGTGATCAATTGGATTACAAATAGAATACATACCAATTCTAGAGCAACATTATGATGAGCTCTACGTCCTGTGGTATGGACCGCACCACCTCTAGTTGATGCTCGATTAGTCTTGTTTTGTTCAGAGAGCTTTTTGAATTCTTCAGTTTTCCACCCGTCAAGAAGATATGCATAATATTTTTCACCCAACCAAGACGGCTTTTTCCCACTCTTCCTAATCTTACCAAATATATCAACTATTCTTTTACCACAAGCTTTATGAAACAAATCTCGCATTTTTCCTTCATCACACGGCTCCCACTGAACAAGATCCTGATTAAAGAAATAGGATTAGTTTTAAATATAATTATAAGTAATCTTAAAGTATTTCGTAAACATCTTAAAGGTAAAAAAAAGAAATTACGTCTTACTTTAAACATCTTAAAGTATTCCTCTCTCTCATCTCTTCTACCACGTGCTTTGAGTTTCAGCTCACTATATCTCATGAAATTTCCACAATAATTATGTATTAAAACTTTTCTAATAGCTGCAGCAACAACATCACTCGGAGCTAACCTGCAGTATTAAGAAATTGAAAGATAGTAATTTGAAGTAAGACGTATTCAATAACACATATCCAATAACGTTGATACGAGTATATAATCTAATAATAAATGAATAATAATTCCAAACATGAATATTAGAGGGAAAAATCATTTTGAATACTAAATTTCTTACCCATTGCCCATAATGCTAATCATTGGCCTTTGTCCACCAGAAAATGCTTGTTCCGCGACCGCCTCTTCCTCCTCATAAACTGTTTGGTCCCTTTCCTCTTCCTCTTCCTCTGCTGCTACCGTGGTGTGATGGACAGCTGGACCTTGCAAAACTTGTAGTGTCACTCCAGGGGTAGGAATAAATGTGCATTCATCAAAACTAGGTTGTGATTCGGTTGTCTGAACCGGTGGTGGTGATGCAATAGTATGAGGCGGTGGTGGTTCTACGGTAGTATGAGGTGGTGGTGGTGCTACGGTTGTATGAGGCGGTGGTGGTGCTACGGTTGTATGAGGCGGTGGTGGTGATGAAGTTGTATGAGGCGGTGGTGGTGTTGCGGTTGTGTGAGACGATGGTGGTGTAGGGGTTGCCCGAATTGGTGGTGCTTGCATTCTTGGACGCGTTTGGTTCCTTGTGTCATGCTTCATGCGAGATGTGTTTATAGCAAGGGCTCTAGGTGGCATATGTCGTGTCCGACATAATGTGTCAACACTGCATTAGCAAAAATGCATCAAAAGATATTAAATTTAAAGAAACCAAATCGTGAAAGTTTTTGTCATCTTACGGTTTCTTGTTGATTGGTGCTTCCTTCTTTGAACCTTCTCTTGTCATTTCAAATTAGCAATTTAGTGGTGATTGTCCTCCACCTGAAATATACTTTTGTTGCTACCAGTTAGCCATTATTTGGAAAGTAATTTTCTGTTTTTAAAGAATAATAAAGAATATATGACATACAAATGACGAATGGATCATATGATAATATAATAAAGAATAATAAAAAAGATAAACGACATTCATATGATAATATAATAAAGAATAATAAAGAAGATAAACGACATTCATATGATAATATGATAAATTAAATAAGGAAAAAAATGAGAATTCTGGCACCCAAAATGAGAATTCTTGCAATGGCATAAAGTAAACATTGAGATGCACCAAAAACAAATGGGCTGCTCCAACAAAAGTGACAGTAGCTAATGAAAGCTCTTTATACCATGTGACAAACATTAAACATTTATTTCATGTTTCACTAATTTATGTTTCTAAAAATCTTTTTTGGTACACAACAATCATAAAACAATCAAGATGCAATTAGTACACTAAACACGAAAAAAAAACACATATTATGGATCATTTGTCACTAGTACTGGCTCGACCTCTTCAATTAATCCTTCGTCGGCTAAACCATGTATTTGTTCAAACCCTGTTATAGGCAAAATTGTTGAAATTTCATCAGATTGATAAGGCATTTCATCCTCGGTGTTATCTATTTCCACATAACCCCTTGGTTTTGTGGTGATTGCAGCACACCATCCACGCATGTTTCTACACATATCTGGATAAGGGACATAATACACCTGTTTTGCTTCTTGTGCAAGAATGAACGGGTCATATTGACGATATCGTTTATTCATCTTAATGTCAACAATATTGTACTCCTTATTAACTCTTGTGCCACTATTAGTTGTAGGATCAAACCAAGCACAGTAAAATAGGGCAATCTTGTTGCTAAAGCCATGATATTCCAATTGAAGGATATGTTGGATGACACCATAAAAATCATTTTCTCCTCCATTTGTAATTCCTTTAACAAGTACCCCACAATTAGTTGTCTTTTTACCATGACTCCATTCTTCAGTGTGGAACTTGTACCCATTAACAAAGTAGATGTGCCATGATGTTGCCTTAGGAATAGGACCGAGAGCTAATGCCTTCACATATGGGCTAGGAGTTCCATTTCTCTCATCATTGACCTAGAAAAATATACTTTTAACCTTAGACATATTTCATTGGCAAACTACATAAATGTTAGAAGTATACTTACGTATTCCTTTAGCCATGAAGGAAATTGCTCGTGTATAAGACCAGAAGCATCTTCCTCATTGATACGATGATATTGCATGAACAATCTGACACCGAATATAAAATATATGAAGTATTTATACACAATGGTTGAGAGTTAATCAGTTGTTTTCTAAAATGTACTTACGCAAGATACGGTTTAACCTCATCACAATTGATTAGGATGTGCATGTGAGCAGATTCCCATTCCTTATCAAGCACCCAATAGTCCCGAGGCTTTCCACTAGGACGACCACACTTGCTAAAAACAGAAAGTGTTGGTTGGACATTCTCATGATATAACCCAGGATCGTTTCTTAAACTTGTACTTGGAAACAAACTAACAGTCTTGAAGTAATGAGAGCAAAAATAAGTAGTTTCATGATGCAAGTAGGCAGTGCATATTGAACCTTCAACCCTTGCTTTATTTTTCACTGAACGCTTGTAGTCTCCCATTAATCTAAGAGTGAAACGGTTAAAAGATGTTATTTCATTTAAATAATCTACAAAAATTACACATCATTTACCTTTCAAATGGATACATCCAACGATATTGTACAGGACCACCAACGATATTGTACATGACCACCATTTGGTCTCCACAGCTGAATGGGAATAGATGGAAATCCCCAGCAAAATTTCAAGGATAATTGAATAACTCTCTTCCCCAAGCAGGTTTTCCTACAGTAAAGTATTCCCAGTAGGAAGCTGAAGACTTATTTCCCCACAGGATGGTAGAATTCTTTCCCCAACAAGGGTTATTTGACCAAGCATCTTCCCCAGCCAAGTTTGAAGATGATGTTCCCCACAGAGTTGCATGTTTGGAATTTCTATCATTGAAATATTCCCCATAGAAGTCGCCAATTTATTTTTGGCCAGTGTGACAAGTAATGCAAACAGTTGTTCATTCCCACAGCCAGAATCAAGCATTGGCAGAGCATCTTGATCTCGTTCCTCAGCAGAATATTCTACAGATAGTATTCTCCCATACAGAGTTGTTACTCTCTTTGCAAATCAAGCGTTTCATTAATAATCGTCTGTATCACCCCTAACACTCGTCTGTGTTAGTTCTCCAGCTTTCAATCATTCGTCTGTGTTTGATATTCTTTTGGATACTCGTCCGTATCACCCCTAACACTCGTCCGTGCTATCTTTTGACAAATACTAGTCTGTGTTTGACATCTTTCTGATACTCGTCTGTATTATTTCTAACACTCGTCTATGTTATCTTTTGACAAAAATTCGTCCGTGTTTGATGCCTCTCTGATACTCGTCCGTATTGTTTCTAATACTCGTCTGTATTGTTTCTAATACTCGTCCGTATTTGATACCTTGCCGATACTCGTCCGCATCGTCTTTACCACTCGTCTGTGTTATCGTTTGGCAAACACTCGTCCGTGTTTGTTGTCTTTTCTAGTACTCGTCTGTATTAGTGGCTGATACCCATCCGTATCATTGCCTGAAGCACTCGTCTGTGTTTCTTTGATCATCGTCTAATACTCGTCTGTATCATTGACTTGGGTCACTCGTCTGTGTTTCCTTGATGATCATCCAATACTCGTCCGTATTGAAGAGGTTTAAAGTTCTGACGGTGGGTTTAAATGTCAAAATGTTTACCGGTCCTGGCGTAACAGGTTATCCGAAGAAGACTCGTTCGTCTTAAGCACCACATATCTAAGAAAGATTTGTGAAGAGGGCTCGTCCGTCATAGAAGCATATATCTACGCAAGGTATATGAAGAGGGTTCGTCTATCCTACTTATGCATGTTTATCCCACGGGCTTAAGTGCATCACTGGTCCTGGCGTAACAGGTTATCCGAAGAAGACTCGTCCGTCTTAATCCATACAACTGAGCAAGGTGTATGGAGAGGGCTCGTTCATCATGGATTTGTTTTACCTAGCGTAACAGGTTTGTTACTTATCCACCTGGCGTAACAGGTTTATTTGAAGGAAGCTCGTCTGCGTTGTTCAACATTGAATCTACACAAAGCTTTGGATCTAAGTTACTTTTCATCACAGCAAGGTTCTTTAGTATTTTTTGGGGTGGATTGGATTTATTTCCCATTCCATTTCCTTTTCTCCAACAGAGTTCAAATTTATGGCATTTATGGGTATTCAATCACAGTTCATCTCGAACGAACGAGATCCTAGGCTTTCATCCTTTTCAGATCAACCGATGTTTGAATAGGGGCAGCTGTAACACCCCAAATTTTCCCTCTTCTCTTTTATCAACATGATCACATCATAATCATCATAAGCATATCATATCATTGGCATCTAACATAGAAAAATGAAGCATAACATTATCATGTTCTAGCATAGGGCATATGATCAATCAATTTGGGATTTAAAGATCTACAAGTCTAAACAAGAGGTCAAGTGACATTGCAAGAGTTCCACAAGGTGTCCTCATGTCATATAAGGGGCCCAAGATCATTTACAAAAGTCAATAAGGATTGAAGATCATCAGAGGATCAAGGATGTCACAGTCTCCTACACAAGTGAATCATGAATTAGAGTTTTGCTTTTGAACAAGGATTCTTGCACCTTTGATCAATTCTTGTGGTCAAAGTTCTTTGTATGGTATTTGAGGCCTATGTATGAGATTTGGTGAGAAAATTCATTGAAGAAGGCAGTATATACATTAGTTACTTACAAAAGAAGAAACTGGTCAAACTGAGCATTTGAAAAGTCAATTGTGGCCATTCAAAGGTTCCAATCCTATTTGTCAAGTAAAGGGATGTGTTTAAGGTCATAAAAGAGGTTTGGAAAGTTCAAAAATCAAGAATCAAAGGGTTTTGCAAAGGTTTCTATTTTTGGCATGTGGCATGTAATGAAACTTTCCAAATTTACCAAGTTTTGCACTAAAATTCAAAGCATTCTTTCATGACCATAATAACTCCAAATGAATTTTCCTTGAACATGAAAGTTGTAGAGTAAGCTCTCCCATTTTTAAAAAGTACAAGAACATGATCATAGCCTTCATGGTTTGAAAGTTATGGCCAATCGAAATTCACTTGGTTTTAGGGTTTTACTTAAAAACAACTTTTTACCAAAGTGCAAAAGGTCTCATATCTTGATTACAAGCTGCTTTATGAGCAAAATAAGATCATGACATTACATTGCATTGCCTTAAGGTCATTTGGCTCAAGAAAAGCAAGGGAATTCGTGCATGAGAAAGGGTAGAAAAAATGAAAGGCAAAAATGCAAGATCACTCACAAGGCATGATACAAAGCAATCCAAGGGCTAAGATTGATTTAGTTAACATTTATGAGTGAAATTGAAGCTGAGCATGTGCATGAGATAGGGATAGCACGCATAAATCATGCACTCACACAAGTTTTGCCGATTTGCAAAGTCCGTCCTCTCACTCATTCCTCATGTGCATTCCCTATTATTCTTGCATCAGTGATCATTGGAATCATATATAAGCAGCTAGGGTTTCCATTTGCTCAGCATCATCACCATTCTCTGATTTGAAAGTTTTTGCATCTCTTGCATTTCTCTTTGAATCTCTATCTACACTCACTCATTTCCAAAACCATTTGCATATTCTTCATCCTTGAGAGCTCAGGATCACAAATTCGTACCTCATTCAAGCTGATTCTTAAAACTTCACCAAGTGCAAGAAGTGTGCAGTTGAAGTGGAAAAGCTAGATCCAGGCCAAATCCATCGCTCTCTTGCATTTATTTTGCAAGAGGAAGCTTAAAGATTTTGCTGTGTGATAAATGATCTACTTGCTTTCCTGAGTTCAATGATGTGTTTGCTTTTGAAAATGAGTGAGAAATGAGGTTGCATGATTGATTTGCAGTTTGATCCATAAACATGTTCTTGTTCGATTTTCCTTATTGAGTAACCTAATGGAAAAAACTAATGTCATTTTTAGAATAAACATGCCATATTTAGTTAATCTGGACATTATTTTGTATTTATGTGGAGTTTTGTTCATACATATGCGTTTTCCGGCACCGGAGCTAAGGCTCCGGTCGCCGGATTCTGGAAATTTAATTTGAATTTGAATTGAGGAAGACAATGTTATAGCCATTGGATCTTTCATCTGGACGATCTGTATTTTGCCAGCGCATTAAAATTGGAGCCTCTCCCTTACGTGATTTTATTTTTCATAATAATGCAGTGTGTGTGCTTGGTCACCATAGTTACCATGTGCGTGTCCTTGTGATTGTTTGGATAGTTTGACTAGATTGTTTTGTTGACTATCACTGCATGCGTTAGATTGATATGTTGGTTGAGTATTTTCCTGATTTTGTTGTGAATTCCATGAGAACTATTATATGATGCGCTGATCCTTTGGGCCTTGAATGCTTTTTGCACCCCCTTGCTTTGTGAGCCCATTAGTTTTAACTGAAAACCTTACTGTTTGCACCTCCTAGCCTTGTGTTTATTTTTTATTTTCTTTTCATTTATTTGTTTGCTTTCTAATTTTTAAAAATACCTAGAAGCTCTAAAAAATTCACCAAAAATTCATGGAAGTCAATTTTAATTTTCTTTAATTTTGAATGTTTTTATTTTCCATTTATTTTTATTTTTCGCATTGGATTTAATTGTTTGGTTTATTTTCTTTTCTTTATTTCTTTTAATTCACATGCTGCCTTGCTTATTTTCTATCTTGATCTTGGATTGGAGTTTTGACATGGTTCATTTTGAATTTGTTTAGTAATATAATGTAGTTTTCTATGGATTTTTCCCCCTGATTTTTAGAAATTTTTATGAATACTTTTTGTAAGTTGCTTTGTGTATAAGTTTCAAAACCCTAGTTCATGTTTAAGAAATTATTTGACCTAACTTGCTTCTGATTTTGAGCTTGCCCTTTTGGCATGATGTTTGTATAGGTGTAAGGTTCACTTGTGTTTATTTTCATATTTTTTGAATGTTATTTCCATTTGTTATGATGTTTACATGCTTGCTTGACCTAATTTGAGCCCTTTGTGTCATATGCTTACCTTCTAGGGTCATGTAGGCACTTGTGCCAACTTTTAGGAAGTGTTTGAGGTCCCTTTAACATGTATATATGCCTCTGGTCTTGATATGTGGATCACCATTTTATTTGCTTTGATTTTCTTATGCTTTAGGATCTCACAAATGTATGCATGTTCACATCACCTTCTATGACCGTTTGCTTCTCATGTTCGTTAATGCTTGAACTTGTATGCTTCTTCTTGTGATCTTTTGTGTGGTTTAGGCACATTACTAACATGATAGGGTTCTGATCTTAAGTTGTTTGAGGTTTGCCTAACTTGTATGACTTCTTTGTGCATCATTTGTGCTTTGTTTCTTTGTGAGAACTTGTGGTGCTTTATATTGACTTGCTTGCTTTAACCTTTGTTTGATTTTGTTGGTGTGCTTTAGAATGATAAGTAGAATTCCTTGTTTCTGGTTGTAATGCTTTGAATTGATCTTTTTCTTTTCTTGCATCTTATTTGGTTTAAGTTTGTTCATTTTGTCATGTGAATATGTTCAAACTATTTCAGGGGCTCTTGGTAGGTGAAGTGTGGATGATGTCCATATTTCAATTCTTCATCTCCTCTTTTATTATGTTGTTTCCTTTGTTATTTTGATGAGCCTTATGCCATCATGTGTTCTAATTCTTTCTTTCCCCTTTAGAAACAACTTATCTCTTTTAGAGGAGTAAGTTGTATTCTAATTTCTTCTCCTCTTCTTTTCTTCTTCCTCTTAGGATAAGTTTCAAACCACACTAACCTTAGTGTAAACACCCCAAATTTTCCCTCACCCATTCACACCATGGCTTGTGATCTCTTCATGTGCATAAATTCAATCATAGCATCCCATACCACATTTTTGATTCACTACATTGCTTCTAAAGTCATTTGCATCTAGGGTTTGTGACCTGAGCCATCCTGAGTCATTTGAGCCACTCCAAAGGTCATCAATCCCTTCAAAGGGGTCCATGTATGTTCAAGCATCATATTGCATCCCCACAAAGTCAAGAAAGTCAAAGAATCACAAGAACTGAGAATGGCATGGAAGCAGAGCCAGGTTTGACTGCACAGATGACCTAGAATTAGGGTTTTGGTTTCAAAGGCCATAACTCCAATTTTTTTGGTCATTCTTGTTTCTATTGGTCTCTATATGGTATAAGGATCGTGCATATCAATTTTCATGAAGAAATTCCATGGGGAAGGCATCTAATCAAGAGTTGACTTCTTGAGCAAGTCAGTGCAAAATCAGGGCATCTGAGGGCCCCAATAACCCAACCAAAGGGTGTTCTTCATCATTTTGATTATGTATGATCTTTATTTGATCATATAAGATGTTAGAAGTTCACAAAATTGAAGAATTTCAAGCCATTTGCAAAGTTGCCTTTTTGGGAAAATGACTTGTAATGGAAACTTGCCATTTTGGGAAACTTTTTCATCCCTTGCTTTTTGATTCAAAAATGCTTCAAATGAGAAAACTTTGGTCATGAAAGTTGTAGAATGGATCATTCCCTTTTCAAAAAGTACACGAACTCATTCTAATTCATTTTGGATCAAAAGTTATGGCTTGTCAAAGTTGGGAAAAATCACATAATTTCAAGTTATGTACCAAAGGGGCAAAGTTGCAAAATCCCTTGCCAAGGTGAAATGAGACCTCAAAGTGACTTCTAATCTTTGTACCAACATAAACCAAGGCCTAAATGTCAGAATGCATCAAAGGTTTGCCGATTTTCATGACTTATGGATCAAGAAACTTCAAAAGGGCCAAAGTTGGACAAAGTTGCAAAACATCATACACACCCTAATCCACTTGCTAATTGGCTTCAAGACTGATCCCATGGCTCTCCTCATTCCTTGCTGCGCAGGACACCCCTATTGTCCTTGGCCTACCATTGACCCATACCTCTCTTACACAAAACTTGATTTTTTGCATAAAGACCCATACCAATCAAGCTAGGCCAGACCAACTCCTCTGACCTATCCAAGAGTGATAAGTGGACCAAATGCAACATAACACAACACACACACAAGCCTGAAACACTCTCCAAGCCATAGCACCAAGCTTTGCCCTCTTATTCATTTCCATTCGAAACACATCACACAAGCATCAAACATAAAAACAAACTTCATAGGATCACTCAGCATGCTCCCCTGATCATTTCCCTACCCTCATTCATCCTTGAAACCTCCTCAAACTGAAACATGATTCCTTCCCTCCCTTTAACAGAACTTCTTTAAACTCACAAACCAACCATTTTAAACTCCAACCAAGCTTCATAACTTCATCAAGGGGACCATTGGGACCATTTTGAGGCAAAGAGGCAAGCAGAAAGCTCCTGGACTGAAAGCTCAATCTCAGGTAACATGATGAACAAATTTTCCAGAACTTTGATTTCTTGTTAGAATGTTGTTCTATATGTTGCCCTGATCATGGGGATCGATTTATTTTTGAAAATGAGCCAGAAACAAGCATGTTGTGATGTTCTGAAAGTTTGCCCGTGAAAATGTTTTTGCTTGTTTCCTTTGATTCACGAGAAATAAATGTTGTTTGTTTTAGGGTTTATATTTAGTGATGTTCATAGTTTGATTCTGGAGAGTTTTGTGAGGTTTTGATGCGTTTTGAGAGAGATTGAGATTTTGGCTGGCCGGAGAAGATGACCGGAACACTGTTCCGGTCATCTGAAAGTCATTAGGGCTTCTGATTAGGGTTTAATCATAATTAGGCAAGTTTGAATGTGATCCGTTCGTTTGCGCGCCAGGTCAATTCCCGCCCCTGTGAGTTTGAATCTCAGCCATCAGATTGGCTGACTTTCTCCTTTTTCTATTTAAATTCATTTTATTTTCATTTGTTTTGCATTTATTTGTACGAATTTTTAAAAATAGTTAAAATCATCTAAAAATTATTAAATTTTTTGTCAAAGGTTTTATGAATTTTCAGAACACAAAAATATTTTTATTTTTATTTTTTGCATAAAAAATTATTTTTAAATCATTTAAATGTTTATTTTTAATTAGTTAATGAAAATTAATTAATTAAAAATACATTTAGGTATTTAAAAATCACAAAAAAATTCACATAGCATTTAAAAACATTTAGAAACATTGTCCAACTCTCAAACCAAATTTCTTTTTTGTTCTTGATGCCTTTTGATCATTTTCATTGGATTTAATTTCATTTCAAGGCAATATTTTATGTCAAACTTCAAAAATTTCTTTCTGCCTAACTATTGAGAGTTGGATAATGATTCCTTTTGCATTGCATCTTGTATAGCATGTAGTTTATAGGATAAAATTTGTTTGAATTGATCTTGCATTTTCAATTTGTTTAGCATTTTTCTTGACAAGGTACCTTAAAACCCTAGCAATCTTAGAAAATTCATAACTTTCAATAGGTTAAGAATTGGATCCTCTCCTTTGGGCAGTGAGTTTGTATAGGTTTAGGGTATCTTTGATTGCATTTTCAAATTTTTATCATGTCATTTGCCTCTGGTTTTGGATTTTTGCTTTGTGTGATGCATGTAACCCTAATTTGTGCTTTCCTTTGCATCCATTTCTCATTTGCTTGCATACCATGACTTGCCATGACATTTTGTGAATTCACTTGATGTATGATACATCTTAGGACATATTAGAATCATGTTTGATAATTGCATCTCCCATTTGCCATGTTATATATCCTTTGCATTCCATAACTTTTCATGAACATCCATGGTTCAAAGCATGTCTCATTTGTATCCTTATGTTTGTGTGATCATTCTCATGCCTTGACTCATGTTTGCATCATCTCTTAGCATCATTAACATCATGTGAATGCTTCTGACTTTGGTTTGCATCATGACATTTCACCTCATTTGCATTGCATTCCATTTCTTATGCTAACATTTCAGGTGGTAAGTTGTTTGAGAAGTGAATTTGCCTTCACTTCTCACATTCTCTTTTCATCTCTTTCATACTTCCTTTGCTGCATTTTGTATGTGTATTTGATTGAGCTTTCTCATTCTTGTCCATCTTACTTTCTTCCTTCAAGCAACTTGTCTTCTTAAGTGAAGCAAGTTGTTTTGCTTCTCTTTGCTTCTTGCTCCTTTCATCTGCTTCCTTCCTGGTGGCTTCTCTGAAGATCTTCTTGCAAACCTCATTAACCCTAGGATCTCCAAGTATGATAACAATTAGGTTTTGATTATTCCCCCATTTATTTTTACCTTTGTGTCATCTTTGAGTCTTCTCTTCTCATCTCTTAATCAAGGACTAAACCCTAAAGGCTTTAAGGCTTTGTGATTAAGATTATGCCTGCATCCTTCTATTAGGATGGAGTGTATAACTTTAATCCTAAGTGTTAAACCCTTAATGTTTTTAATTCCTTTAATTAATCCACTTAATAATCATCAAGACATCAAGCTTGTAACTTGGGCCTTGCATTAGGGTTCTAATTCTTCCTTAACTGGTTAAGAAGGACTAACCCTAGTGTTAATGGACAAGTCCCCCTCAAGTTGTCTTACAAACCATAAAAATCACTTCTTCATTCTATCATTAACTAAAATCCACTTAATAAAGGCTTTGTTTTGTCATGAGGTTAATCCCTAATCATGGATTAAGCTGAGGAGCTTTCCTCAGCTTAAATGTTCTCATCTATTATCCTTCTATTAGGGTGGTGTAATGAGTCCATTAAATCTTTGACTATGGCTTAAACTCATTACTTAACACTAAACAAAAACAACAAAAACATCTAAACTAATCACAAGTAGGTTAATGATCTTAATCCTACACCATGGTGAGTAAGTGTGAGATACTGACTTCACACTTAAGGTATTCTCATTACCCCTAATCAGAGGGAGGATGTGATGAGTTTACTAACCCATTGGTTTAGGCTTAAGCTCATTTTCTTATGACAAATCCAAAAGCAATAAAAGATTGAAAACACAAAAACAAACAATAATCGTCTCCTTCGGGATTCTTTTCTCACCTCATTCACTCACAAACGAGAACTTGCTTCTTCCGTCTAATGCAAGACAGTTAGCACCTGAGCCAGACAGGTCATACACTTGAGCATAGACAAGCAAGCAGTTCACAAGTCAATTCATTTTTCAGTCTCTTTGGGTCGAACTACGGTGTTCTGACTTCCTCATTGCACGAGAGGATACGTAGGCATAACTTAACAAGTTATCGAACAAAAGTCTCTGTATATTCCCCCTCTTTCCAGCATTGTTCTTTAAGCCTCATAATCTTGAGCATACTCCTTTTCTTACACTGACACTTTTCTTATACACTTCACCTTTCTTTTAGCACTGACACTTGCATTCTTTTCCAGCTTAGATACACAGATTGCACTGACACTACCCCTTTAAAACACAAATCTTTTAAGCGTGGATCCCGTCGAGTACGGCGGAAAATCTGGGTGCTAATACCTTCCCAGGTTGTAACCAACCCCCTTTCTCAGTCTCTCTGGTTCGCAACCGTCTTATCCATATCCTTTCTTAGGTCTATGCAGCATTACCTTTCCTCCGGGATAAAAATGCCTAGCTGGCGACTCTTGTCTTTCTGAGTTCACTTCTGTGTGTTCTCATCCTCTTCGCCGACCGTTCGCGTCTGTACCCCTTCTGACCTGGGTGTCATTTGGTGGGAGCGACAGCTTGGCGACTCTGCTGGGGACCCTTATACTGTAACTAGGGCTTCTGGTTCTTTTTGTGGGTTCCTCCTAGCGCTTGTTTGATTTGTGTTTACTGGGGTGTTATGTGCTAATTATGTTTATATATTTGCTTTATTTATTGCTTTATATATTTGCTTTATTTACTGCTTTACAGCTTTATATACCATACTGTCATACTGTCATCTGGCTGGATCTGGTTTTTGTTTTGGTGGGTGGGGCTCTACTGAGAGTTTGAGGTCCTATACCTGGGACCTGAGTGACACCTAGGCTAGAGTGGTTCATGTTCTTTCCCATTCCATTTCGGTCTGGTGCGGGAATATGAAACACGGTTCAGATGTGGGTTTCTTCTTGAGAACTCTGTGCTACAGATTTCCTGTAGTGCTAGGGCTATCTGGGAAGCCTGCTAAGTCTGGATGACCTTTATTATGACCTTCAGAAGCTGAGGTGAATTAGAGGAGGGTCTTTTATGGTTATTGTAAACACTGTACCTCCGGGTTAGAAGTGTCTACACTTCTCATAACTGATCCAAGTCTGAGGATCCTTGTTTTAGAACACCACCTGTGAGGGGGTTGGGCTGTTTACAGGTTTGCAGGTACCATTGGCCACATCATACCCTGTTACTGTTTGGTTTAAGAGTACCTCATTTTGGACAGTTCTTGTGATTTAAACCATGGACATGTGACTCTTTATTTGAGTCCCCCACCTTGGTTACTGGATTTCTGGACCTCCATCTGGACTTCTTGAACATACATGGACCTTTATATCAAGGCAGTAATCAGATCCAGCTTGATCATAAACCCTTGCATATCATTTGCATACTCATCATTGCATCATTTAACATTTGTTTATTTGTTTTTCAGGGTTTCCATATTACATCTGGCTTGGTTTTGACCCTTTCATCTGCATAGACCCCGGTTCATCAGTTATCTGCTTCAGCTATCTTCATCAGTTGCCTACTTCAGCTACTTTTATTACTAGCCTCAGCCTATTAGTGGCTCATCTCCAGTATCAGTCTTCATCATCAGCATTTGTTTTCATCTCTTCATCAGCAGTCATGGCACCCAAGAAGAGCAACATTTCATATAATTTCTTTGAGCCTGTGCTGACTGGCATCAGGCAGGTCCAGGAACTTATCACTCCAGACCACATCCCATTATTCAGAGAGCATTATGGAGGCATCCTTGATATGGTTATGGACCTAGACCCTTCTCATAGGAGTTTGATCCACACTTGCCTACAGTTTTATGACCCTCCTTTGAGATGCTTCACTTTCCAGAACTTTCAGCTGGGACCTTTGCTGGAGGAATTCTCATCATTGATTGGAGTACCTGTCAGGGGTGATATCCCCTTCAACCCAGAGATGACTTCTCCCAGCAATGGAGAAGTAGCAAAGGAACTGTATTTGGAGCCTATTTTGATTGAGCAGAACATGACCACAAAAGCTGGAATCCCTGGTTTGCACTTAGACTTTCTGACTTCTCAGGCCATCCTGAAGGCCTCTTTGGGAGAATAGAGGGCAGTTTGTGCATTGTTGGCCCTCAGTATATATGGGGTTATACTATTTGCAGATGAGCCCAAGTTTATCAGCAAGAATGCCATTCATCTCTTCCTTTTGAGGAACCCAGTACCCACATTGCTGGGGGATTTCTATTATTCTGTCCACCAAAGAAATGAGAAGCAGAGAGGGAAGTTGGTGAGATGTTGTGCTCCTCTATTTCACACTTGGCTGCTTAAACACTTACCCAAGACTGATGCCTTCCTGAATCCTCACCAACAGAGGAATTGGGCTAAGAGACTTATTGCTTTGACTTCAGATGACATCAGATGGTGCGCCCAGAGCACCAAAGGCAGGGACATAATCACTAGCTGTGGGCAGTACCCCAATGTACCTCTAATAGGAGTGAAAGGTTGCATCAACTACACCCCTTTGCTGTTTAAGAGACAATTGGGCTATGCTTTGGTTCACCCTCCTAGAGTGCAAGACTTGGCTGAAACCCTGTATTGTGAGATAAAGCCTAATCTAGCTGTTGTCAGACAAGCATCTTGGGCTTGGGACAACATCCAGACCAAAGGGATGACCATTCTTGGGAGATGCAATAATGTGTCTTCAGCTTAGTATTATGAATGGTCTCATGCTAGGGCTCAGATTTCCGGGATGCCCTTCACCATTGAGGATGCACCTGGACCATCCGCGGTACCACCTCCAGCCACTATCAGCCTGGAAGGATTTGAGAAGCTGAAGGAAAGGAATGAGAATCTGTCTCAAGCTCTGAATAAGACCCTCTGGGAGAGGAGTGATGGTCGTCTAGACATTGAGAGGTTGGAGAAGCTTAAAGGGGAGCATCTGGCCAAGATTGAGAAAGCAGAAGACTACATCAAGAAATCAAGAGCTGGAGAGCAAATATTGAAGAATGCCTGTAAAGAGGCCCAGTTTCAGAAGGCTAGGACTGATCTCTATCTAGAGGAAAGTCAAGCTAGGTGGGTCAGGATCACTGAAGCTCGCACTCAAGAAGATAAGAGAACTCAAGCCAGGATTGAGCAGTTGGAGGCCAATGAGAAGAAGCAACAGGAGGCTTTGCTGGCAGCCCAGAAGGAAATTTCAGAATTGAAGCTTAGGGCTGGTTTGAAGAGGTCAAAGGACCAAGACAGACACAAGAAGCTGACCACTGCCATTGCCACCAGAAACCTTCTTATCAGGAACATCACAGAACATCCGGCTTGTCCTGTAACCGAAGCACTTTTGAAGGAGGTTAAGGAGGATGAGTTTGGCTTAGATGTTTGATTACTTTGCTTGTTGTTATTTCCATTTGATGTACTTTTCTTTTATGTTGTATTTTGACCCCTCAGGGGCATATGTTGTAAAAACAAACTATGTATGGTTCACTATTTGTGATGTATTTGTTAGTTTGTTTCACTGAGTTTTTCTTTTCTCAAGCAACATCAAAGCATCTTCCTCAGGGTCTGGAAAGGTCAAAACCAAGAACCAAGCCGGATACCTTGGAAATAAAATAAGCATACTACATTGCATACTAACTTTTGTTTTGTTTTGTAGGTTTTTGTTTTGTTTGTTTCTAACTCTGTTGTGCTTCAGGAATTATTGCTCTCCGCCGGGTGTTCCCTCTCAACTGTCCGCACCGGTATCCTACTCGCAACAATCTTCCTGGTATCCAAATGGATCAAGTACAGCAAGATCTGACAGAGGTCAGAACACAGATGGATAATGAAAGGCTGGAGATGAGAAACCAAATGACCCAATTCATGGAAGTAATGAATGGCTTGGCCCAAAGTCAAGAAAGGTTGAGGGCATTGGTAGAAAGACAAACCCCGGAAGAACCTCCTCTGGGAACTGGGGGAACAAGTAACAACGAAAGGGGTCAGCCTCATGTTAATCCACCAGTATATGGGCCTCATCTACATCCGGAAGTCAACATCCCGGGTAATGTGCAAGGAAATACTACTGGAGGAAGGATCTTACAGGAAGACCCCCAAGAAGAGCAGTTTACTGTGATGGGAGCTGGGGATGAAGTCTATGATAGGAGGTTTGATGAAATTGCTGAGAAGTTGAGATCTCTGGAATCTCAAAATTCCCTAGGTTTTGATGTCATGGATATGGGGTTAGTGGATGGGGTAAGGATTCCCCACAAGTTTAAACCCCCGTGCTTCGAGAAGTACAATGGAACTTCCTGTCCACGAACTCACTTGCAGTCCTTTCTGGGAAGACTTAAGGCATATACTATGGATGAGAAACTGTGGATGTTTTACTTTGAAGACAGTTTGACTGGGGCTTCAAGGGAGTGGTACTCTCACTTGACCAGAGCTACTATCAGGTGCTGGAAGGACCTAGCTGAAGCTTTCATCAGACAGTACCAATACAATCTGGACATGGCTCCTAACAGGACCCTCTTGATGGGAATGTCTCAATCCTCCAGAGAAAGCTTTAGGGAATATGCCTAGAGGTGGAGACAGCTTGCTGCTGCTGTCCAGCCACCCATGTCGGAAAGAGAAATGGCCGACATGTTTATGAACACTCTGCAAGGAACATACATTGATAGGCTAGCTGCCTTCTCTTCGACCAGCTTCGCTGACGTAGTAATAGCTGGAGAAATAATTGAAAGCCTTCTAAAGATGGGTAAGATTTCTGATAATGGTGCAAGTTCGTCAAGTAATCCCAGGAAGCCTTTTATGGGACCTAGAAGAACCAGTGAGACGAATGCCATTCATGCCAGCAGGGGCAGACCTCAGTATGTCCACAGATCAGTAGCAGCTGTCACTATTCCAGCTCCGATTCCTCAGCAACCAGCATATCAACAACCACAACAACCACATTATCAGCAGCAAGTTCAGTATCCTCCACCGAGGACCTACAACAACAACAACAGCAATCAACAGCAAAGACCCTTTCAGCAAAGACCATCGCAGGCAAATAGGGTGATTGACCCTATCCCTATGCCTTATGCCGCTTTATTGCCACAACTCCTGAAGCTCAACCTGGTTGAGTTAAGGACATTGGCACCGCCAGATCCCGCTAATCTCCCAAGAAATTATGATGTCAACGCCAGATGTGCTTTCCATTCCAGTGCACCTGGCCACAAAACGGAGAAGTGCAGGGCTTTACAAATGAAGGTACAAGATTTGGTGGATTCTAAAGCCCTCAACTTTGCACCCCCTCCAAGTGTCACCAAGAATCCCATGCCCAATCATGGAGGGCCAAGAATTAATGCCATTGAGGAAGACAAGCCATCTTTCTTAATCACCAGTGTTGGACAGATTCGGACACCTCTGGTCGAAATTAAAGCTCAGCTTCTAGAGTGCCAAATGTTCCCCGGGTGTGAGCTCGGTTGTGGGTATTGCAACATTTCGGTCAACGGGTGTGATAACTTGAGAAATGGCATAGATGGTCTTATCAAAAGTGGTATACTTCAGATCACAACAACGGAGCCTACAAATCCAGCAATCCCTTTGACAACAATTCCTGACTCTTCTACAACTGCAACAACAATCATTCCGACCAATTCATCAATATCATCAACAATGGCTCCGTCCATCACTTCAACAAATCAGATGTCAACAACCATCTCTTCTACAACATCAGCACCCATTTATTCAGCAGAATCTTCTACAACACCAGCAGAAGATATCTCAGCAGTCACCATCTACTATGATCCATCAAATGTTCCTCCAAACAACAACTTTCAACAACAAACAGTGGCACCTCCTGCCAGGTCACCAGTCACCATTTACTACGATCCGCACACAATTTCAGTACCTTCCTCTGCAGCAGTCAGTCCAGTTACCATCACGGTGCCTGGACCCGTTCCATATGAAAGCAGTAATGCCATACCTTGGCATTATGGCTCTGACCTCTACTGCAACGGAGAGAAAATCACTTTGGATTCTTCAACCTCTTCTCCACATATTGATAATGTTGGGGGAGGCGGAGGCTTCACCAGAAGCGGACGCCTTTTTGCCTCACAATTGCAAAGACCTAATGCCGAAGCAGAAGCTGCTGCAAAAGCAAAGGGGAAGAGTGTGATACCTGAAGAACCAGCTATCAAAGAAACTCAGAAGACATCTTTTGAGCAAGATGTAGATGAGTTCATGAGGATTATAAAGAGAAGTGATTACAAGGTGGTGGATCAGCTTCACTAAACTCCCTCAAAGATCTCCATATTATCCCTGTTGATGTGTTCTGAAGCTCACAGGAATGCATTATTGAAAGTCTTGCACGCAGCATACATGCCAGAGGAGATCACTGTTAATCAGCTAGAAACTGTGGTGGCGAACGTCAACACCAGTCATGGATTGGGCTTTACCAATGCTGACTTAACAACTGAGGGGCGTAACCACAACAAGGCTTTACACATCACTCTAGAATGCAAGGGTGATGTTCTATCTCATGTACTGGTAGACACTGGGTCTTCACTCAATGTTCTACCAAAGAAGGCCTTAGTGAAGCTGGAGTATGATGGCTTGGCATTACGTCCGAGTAATTTGGTGGTGAGAGCTTTCGATGGCTCTAAAAGATCAGTGCTAGGGGATATTGATCTGCCTGTGATGATTGGCCCGCAGACTTTTAAAATTACCTTCTATGTGATGGACATTCAGCCGGCCTACAGCTGTTTGTTGGGTAGACCTTTGATCCATGCCGCTGGCGCTGTTACGTCTACCCTTCACCAGAAGCTGAAATTCGAGTGGGAAGGCCAGATCATCACCATCTGTGGTGAAGAGGACATCTTTGTTAGCCATCTGGCTACGTACAAGTACATAGAGATGGATGGAGAAATCCATGAAACCATGAGCCAGGGGTTTGAGGCCCTGAACATTAATGAAGCCTCTGCTGTACTGGGAACCTCCATGACGTCTTATCAGCAAGCAAGGAAGGTTGTTGAAGAGGGTACTGCCCAAGGCTGGGGCAAGCTGCTGCCCGTGGAGAAGAAGGAGGACAGATTTGGGTTGGGTTACAGACCAACTCAACAAGATCGATCAGAGGCTGCTAAGAAGCCCAGTTTTGTCAGCGGGGGAATGCTCACCCCGGATGCAGTAAACAACTTGGAAGATGAGTCGGAAGATGAGCGCAACCTGGAGAGCTGGATACGTCCAAGGACCCCGGGGAGCCATATCTCAAACTGGTCTTCCCAGGAAATTATAAGGGTTACTCCTGCAGAGTAATTATTATTTCCTGTATTTTTAAGCATGCATCAAGTCTTGCATCTTGCCCAAGATGACAAGACTCATTTTGTAATCGGGCCATCTTGTAATTTTGTGCAAACAGATCAATCAATGAATATCGGACATCTTTTGCAAATGAGTCTTTTTTCTTTTCCGCTCACTGTTTTTCATTTTTTCTTTTTGTACAAAAATAAAATGGCAATGTTTTCCAAAATGATAACTTCATTTCACTTTTTTCCTAAAACAAGATTAAAATCGATCACTAAAATGGACAATCTAAACCCTTGCAGAGAGTGCCTTTCAGACTGCACCGACAACAACACAGCTATGACTCTGTATGACTTTGACAATCCAATCAATCCTGATGAAGGGGTTGAATAAGATTATGAGCTTCCTGAAGAGCTAGCCAGGTTGTTAAGGCAAGAGGAGAAGGTTATCACTCCTCATCAGGAGGAGGTCGAAACAATTAATCTTGGTACGGATGAAGACGTGAAAGAGGTTAAGATCGGGGCCTGCCTACGAGATTCAGTAAAAGAGCAACTGATTGACATGCTTCGTGAATACGTGGATGTGTTTGCTTGGTCTTATCAGGATATGCCAGGGTTGGACACCGACATTGTCATGCACAAGCTGCCTTTGAAGGAAGATTGCCCACCTGTAAAACAGAAAATGCGCCGTACTCGTCCGGATATGGCAATGAAAATCAAAGAAGAGGTACAAAAGCAGTGGGACGCCGGTTTCCTTGCTGTAACTAGCTATCCGCTGTGGGTTGCTAATATCGTACCTGTGCCTAAGAAGGATGGCAAGGTGAGGATGTGTGTAGATTACCGAGATCTGAACAGAGCCATCCCGAAAGATGACTTCCCTTTACCTCACATTGATGTATTGGTGGATAATACGGCTCAGTTCTCGGTGTTCTCTTTCATGGATGGATTTTCAGGATACAATCAGATTAATATGTCACCTGAAGACATGGAGAAGACAACTTTTATCACACCCTGGGGCACGTTCTGTTACAAGGTGATGCCATTCGGACTGAAGAATGTTGGTGTAACATATCAACGGGCTATGGTAACATTATTCCATGACATGATTCATAAAGAAATTGAATGTTATGTGGATGACATGATTGCCAAGTCCCTCACTGAAGAAGACCATTTGGTAAATCTGCTGAAGTTATTCAAGCGTCTGAGGAAGTACCAACTGAAGTTAAACCCTAACAAGTGCACATTCGGGGTGCGATCCGGTAAACCGCTGGGATTTATTGTGAGCGAGAAAGGGATTGAGGTTGACCCTGATAAAGTCAAAGCCATTCAAGAAATGCCTGCACCTAAGACTGAAAAAGAAGTTCGGGGGTTCTTAGGCAGATTGAACTACATTTCACGGTTCATATCTCACCTTACTGCAACCTGTGAACCCTTGTTCAAACTGTTAAGAAAAGAACAAGCGGTCAGGTGGAACGAAGACTGCCAGAGGGCTTTTGACAAAATCAAGGAATACTTACAAGAGCCTCCTATCCTTATGCCTCCAGTTGAAGGAAGACCTCTAATCATGTACTTGATAGTATTAGAGGAGTCAATGGGGTGCGTGCTGGGCCAGCATGACGAGTCTGGTCGAAAAGAGTATGCAATATACTACCTAAGCAAAAAGTTTACCGACTGTGAACAACGTTATTCACTGCTCGAGAAAACTTGATGTGCTTTAGCGTGGGCTGCTCGCCGACTAAGGCAGTATATGTTGACCCACACTACCTTGTTGATTTCAAAGATGGACCCAGTTAAGTACATATTTGAGAAGCCAGCACTTACCGGACGGGTTGCAAGATGGCAAATGATCCTCACAGAATATGACATTCAGTACACATCTCAAAAAGCCATCAAGGGCAGTGTGTTGTCTGATTATCTTGCTGAGCAACCTATCGATGATTACCAGCCTATGAGATTTGACTTCCCTGATGAAGACATCATGTTCATAAAAGCAAAAGATCATGAAGACCCTATTCACACTGAAGGGCCTGACCCAGAAGAAGAATGGACTATGATGTTTGATGGGGCTGTTAATATGAATGGTCGTGGTGTTGGTGCAGTACTCATTACACCTAAAGGAGTTCACATGCCTTTCTCGGCAAAACTCACCTTTAACTGCACTAACAACGAAGTTGAATACGAAGCTTGTATTATGGGTCTTGAGGAAGCCATTGACCTCAGGATCAAGACTTTGACTGTGTTCGGAGATTCAGCTTTGGTAATCAATCAAACCAACGACAAATGGTACACACACCAGGATCATCTGATACCTTACAGGGACTATACAAGGAGGTTATTGACTTTCTTTACAACGGTCAAGCTTGAGTATATCCCTCGGGACGAGAATAAATTTGCAGATGCTCTTGCCACCATTTCATCCATGATCAAAGTTCAAGCTGCCAACTTTGTACCTCGGATTTTAGTGTCCAGACTTGACAGACCAGCATATGTGTTCTCAGCAGATGTTGTTAAAAATGATAAGCCTTGGTTCCATGATATCAAATGCTTCTTGGAGGATCAAACGTACCCACCTGGGGCATCTTCAAATGATAAGAAGACTTTGAGAAGGCTAGCTGGTAGTTTCTTCCTGAATACTGATGGTTCCCAGTACAAGAGGAACTTTGATACGGTACTTCTCAGATGCGTTGATAAAACAGAAGCAGGCTTGTTGATGCACGAAGTGCACGAAGGATCCTTTGGTACCCATGCAGGAGGGCATGCCATGGCCAAGAAGTTGCTAAGATCAGGTTAGTACTGGATCACAATGGATGCCGACTGTTGTGCTTATGCCAGGAAGTGCCATAAATGCCAGATTTATGCGGATAAGGTGCATGTGCCTCCCAATCCTCTGAATGTGATGTCTTCACCATGGCCCTTTGCCATGTGGGGCATTGATATGATTGGCAAGATTGAACCGACCGCTTCAAATGGCCACAGAGTCATCCTGGTAGCCATTGACTATTTTACTAAGTGGGTCGAAGCAGCTTCCTATGCAAATGTTACAAGGCAAGTGGTAGCCCGATTTCTGAAGAGAGATATCATCTGTCGATACGGAGACCCCGAGCGAATCATTACTGATAATGGTTCCAATTTAACAACAAAATGATGGTAGAACTATGCCGGGACTTCAAGATCCAACACCACAATTCTTCTCCTTACAGGCCAAAGATGAACTGCGCTGTCGAGGCAGCTAATAAGAATATCAAGAAGATTGTGCAGAAAATGGTGGTTACCTATAAAGACTGGCATGAAATGCTACCGTTTGCCTTGCATGGGTACCGTACGTCAATCAGAACATCCACTGGGGCAACACCGTATCAACTTGTGTATGGTATGGAGGCAGTCCTACCTGTTGAAGTTGAATTACCCTCCCTGCGGGTATTGATGGATGTTAAGCTGAGTGAAGCAGAATGGGTCCGGTCCCGATACGAACAACTGAGTCTGATTGAAGAGAAGAGATTAGCTGCAATCTGTCATGGGCAGTTATATCAGAAAAGAATGAAGAAAGCCTTCGATCAAAAAGTCAGGCTCCGAGAATACCAAGTAGGAGATCTTGTGTTGAAAAGACTCCTCCCTCCTCATACAGACCACAGAGGTAAATGGACCCCGAACTATGAAGGACCATTCGTAGTAAAGAAAGTTTTCTTCGGTGGAGCACTCATGCTCAGTACTATGGATGGCGAAGACTTCCCGTCCCTTGTGAATTCAGATGCAGTTAAAAAATATTTCGCATAAAAATGACCCGCTGGACATAAAAACAGAATGTAAGTCCAGGCGAAAATACGGCATCTCGGCGAGTCAAAAACAGAATAAAAGACTCGGGCAAAAATAAGGAAAAATAAATAAAAAATGTACACCCGCTGAGTTGAAAAGCCGCATCGGACAACTCAGGCAAAAATGGGTATCCCGGTGGATTGAAAACCTGAAAGGGCGATCCACGCAAAATAAGGGAATAAGCGAACAATTGCATTCTGAATTCGTCTGTATCACTTACAACTTGGTAAGCTTCAAAAGGATCAAGCTTCTTTCAGAATCAGCCTTCTTCAGAAAGCAAGATGAGAAGAACGTCAAATGTCATACGAGTCATAGCATAGGGAAGCTCCTTGAAGCGTCATCAACATTGCCAATACCTTTTATTTCTCAATTTGTAACAATCTCCTCATTTTAGGGGATTTGTTTCTTTGATTGTATCTTGCCAATTTAGGGCACATGAATTAATAAAATTAGATTTTCAGTCATGTTTTGTTTCGTACATTTTATCTTCATTTGCAAAAATGTCCGATGTCTTTAGGTTACTGATTGCATGAATACAAATGTTTCTCTTCTAAAAAATACGTGCTCGCAGGAAATATACTTACTCCCGAGGGTGTCTAAAATCCTATGATGGAATCTGGTAAAGGATACCTCGGGATTACTTGTGCGTTTCTCTGACTTTTCAGGAATGCAGGTATTCAAAGCACAGCATGGGGCATGAAAACTTCCTCCCAGCAAGCTGGCAAATCATTATCTACTCAGTCTTAGCACCGGAGATGCTTTCTCCATAGCTGAGTTTCCATTTGTTATTTCCTCCTCAGCCAAGTACAAAAGCCAGGGAACCACCTCCCCACAGAGCTTCAGCCTCTATCCAGAGGAGCAACGCCTGGAGATCTCACAACAGGGTGAAGAAAGCTTCTACAAACCCCAGTTGGGTCCCTCATTACCAAAATAGGTCTATCAGTGACCTATATCCCCCAAGCAGAGTCCCATATGTCAGATCTACCAATGATCTCATCCCCAGCTGGGATGTCCACTTCAAGCAGATCAACCAGAGATCTTCGCAGCAATGGGATCCGAATCCCGGATCAGTATCTTTTGCATAACCATAGCATTCGCATCATATTCTCCCCATAGAGCGTAGCATTCCGTCTAATACGGAGCATTACGGCCAAAATCAAACATATTGCATAATCATGAGCCATGTTCTGAATCAAACACTTGTGAATACTGACAATCCGTCAGCAATATACAGAGAACTCCCCGGATACCCCGGCAGAGAGCCAAGGCACTTTCCCTAAAGATACAGATACTTCCTGACACCCGTCCGTGTCATATCCCCAGTAGAAAGCCAAAGCGTCCTCTTTACACTCTCAGATGCATATATCTATATAAATTCCCTGACACCCGTCCGTATCACTTTCCCCAGCATAGATACCTAAAACATTTTGTAAACCATACACTTGTTTATATTACACTTTTCTCTTTTGACACTCGTCCGTGTCACTCTCCCCAGCAAGTTAAACACTCATCTGTACACCACTCATACATATCACTCCTATTTCACTCATACAGATACTCGTCCGTATCTTGTATATACCACTCAAATCCCCTCAGATCCAACACTCGTCCGTGTTCATTGTTAACTAGTTGGTACTCGTCCGTATCGTCATCTCAGAACATGCGTCAAGCGTTTGTTTCTATCCGATACTCGTCCGTATCGTAGTCTTAAGGATGCTCGTCCGCATCTTTAATCTACACACCGTGTCAAACACTTATGTCTTCTTGAATTTAGACACTCGTCTGTGTCTACTATTCCCCAGAAGAGTCCCCTCGGAATCAATACTCGTCCGTGTTCTTTGTTAACCAGTTGGTACTCGCCCGTATCATCATCTCTGAACATGTGTCAGCAATTGTTTCTACCTGATACCCGTCCGTATCATAGTCCTAAGGACGCTCGTCCGCATCTTTAGTCTATACACAATACCCAAACACTAATACCTCTCATTCCTTGGATATAGACACTCGTCCGTGTTTACTTGTCCCAGCAAATCCTAGTGAACTATTTCCTTTCTATCTGACATTTGTCCTATGTCATGATACCCGTTTGGCAGCCGTACCCTGCTAGGTGATCGTCCTTCACCTTTGGATGAACGTCCCTCATCCTTTCCCCATCGGAGTCTCCTTTATTGGATCTCTTTTCTATCCGACATTCGTCCTATGTCGTGATATTTAGCAGCCGTCCCCTGCTAGGTGATCGTCCTTCACCTCTTGATGATCGTCCTTCATCATTTTTATCCGATGGCCGTCCCCATCATTGATCTTGTTATCTGACATTCGTCCTATGTCATGATACCCTCAGAGCAGCCGTACCCTTCTAGGTGATCATCCTTCACCTCTTGATGATCATCCTTCATCATGCTTATCCGATGGCCGCCCCCATCGTCGACCTTTTATCCGGCATTCGTCCTATGTCGCGATACTTTTGGCAACCGTACCTTGCCCGGTGATCGTCCTTCACCTTAGATGACCGTCCCTCATCTTATCCCCAACAGAGCAGCCGTCCCCTGCTAGGTGATCGTCCTTCACCTTTGATGACCGTACCTCATCATTTTATTTCATTTACCTCTAATCCCCAGAGAATCTTATAGCTTTACCTGGTGGCCATCCCCATCACAATCTCTTATATCCCCAGCATGTCGGTCGTCCCTGTCATCGCTTTATCCCCAGCAGTCGTCCTCTGCTCGACGGTCGTCCTCCATCGCCCGCACTTTATAAATATACTTTATTTTCTTTTACAATCTATATCCCTTTTCTTCTTCATTCTGTGAGTGCAAATTTTGGACTGACTTTGGTATTCAACCACAAGTTATCTTGTTTGCCTGTTAAGCTGTTGCTTACATTCTACACAGCTAACTCATGCTTGAATAGGGGCAGCTGTAAACACCCCAAATTTTCCCTCACCCATTCACACCATGGCTTGTGATCTCTTCATGTGCATAAATTCAATCATAGCATCCCATACCACATTTTTGATTCACTACATTGCTTCTAAAGTCATCTGCATCTAGGGTTTGTGACCAGAGCCATCCTGAGCCATTTGAGCCACTCCAAAGGTCATCAATCCCTTCAAAGGGGTCCATGTATGTTCAAGCATCATATTGCATCCCCACAAAGTCAAGAAAGTCAAAGAATCACAAGAACTTAGAATGGGATGGAAGCAGAGCCAGGTTTGACTGCACAGATGACCTAGAATTAGGGTTTTGGTTTCAAAGGCCATAACTCCAATTTCTTTGGTCATTCTTGTTTCTATTGGTCTCTATATGGTATAGGGATCATGCATATCAATTTTCATGAAGAAATTCCATGGGGAAGGCATCTAATCAAGAGTTGACTTCTTGAGCAAGTCAGTGCAAAATCAGGGCATCTGAGGCCCCCAATAACCCAACCAAAGGGTTTTCTTCATCATTTTGATTATGTATGATCTTTATTTGATCATATAAGATGTTATAAGTTCACAAAATTGAAGAATTTCAAGCCATTTGCAAAGTTGCCTTTTTGGGAAAATGACTTGTAATGGAAACTTGCCATTTTGGGAAACTTTTTCAACCCTTGCTTTTTGATTCAAAAATGCTTCAAATGAGAAAACTTTGGTCATGAAAGTTGTAGAATGGATCATTCCCTTTTCAAAAAGTACAAGAACGCATTCTAATTCATTTTGGATCAAAAGTTATGGCTTGTTAAAGTTGGGAAAAATCACATAATTTCAAGTTATGTACCAAAGGGGCAAAGTTGCAAAATCCCTTGCCAAGGTGAAATGAGACCTCAAAGTGACTTCTAATCTTTGTACCAACATAAACCAAGGCCTAAATGTCAGAATGCATCAAAGGTTTTCCCATTTTCATGACTTATGGATCAAGAAACTTCAAAAGGGCCAAAGTTGGACAAAGTTGCAAAACATCATACAAACCCTAATCCACTTGCTAATTGGCTCCAAGACTGATCCCATGGCTCTCCTCATTCCTTGCTGCGCAGGACACCCCTATTGTCCTTGGCCTACCATTGACCCATACCTCTCTTACACAAAACTTGACTTTTTGCATAAAGACCCATACCAATCAAGCTAGGCCAGACCAACTCCTCTGACCTATCCAAGAGTGATAAGTGGACCAAATGCAACATAACACAACACACACACAAGCCTGAAACACTCTCCAAGCCATAGCACCAAGCTTTGCCCTCTTATGCATTTCCATTCGAAACACATCACACAAGCATCAAACATAAAAACAAACTTCATAGGATCACTCAACATGCTCCCCTGATCATTTCCCTACCCTCATTCATCCTTGAAACCTCCTCAAACTGAAACACGATTCCTTCCCTCCCCTGAACATAACTTCTTCAAACTCACAAACCAACCATTTTAAACTCCAACCAAGCTTCATAACTTCATCAAGGGGACCATTGGGACCATTTTGAGGCAAAGAGGCAAGCAGAAAGCTCCTGGTCTGAAAGCTCAATCTCAGGTAACATGATGAACAAATTTTCCAGAACTTTGATTTCTTGTTAGAATGTTGTTCTATATGTTGCCCTGATCATGGGGATCTATTTATTTTTGAAAATGAGCCAGAAACAAGCATGTTGTGATGTTCTGAAAGTTTGCCCGTGAAAATGTTTTTGCTTGTTTCCTTTGATTCACGAGAAATAAATGTTGTTTGATTTAGGGTTTATGTTTAGTGATGTTCATAGTTTGATTCTGGAGAGTTTTGTGAGGTTTTGATGCGTTTTGAGAGAGATTGAGATTTTGGCTGGCCGGAGAAGATGACCGGAACACTGTTCCGGTCATCTGAAAGTCATTAGGGCTTCTAATTAGGGTTTAATCATAATTAGGCAAGTTTGAATGTGAGCCGTTCGTTTGCGCGCCAGGTCAATTCCCGCCCCTGTGAGTTTGAATCTCAGCCATCAGATTGGCTGACTTTCTCCTTTTTCTATTTAAATTCATTTTATTTTCATTTGTTTTGCATTTATTTGTACGAATTTTTAAAAATAGTTAAAATCATCTAAAAATTATGAAATTTTTTGTCAAAAGTTTCATGAATTTTCAGAACAAAAAAATATTTTTATTTTTATTTTTTGCATAAAAAATTATTTTTGAATCATTTAAATGTTTATTTTTAATTAGTTAATGAAAATTAATTAATTAAAAATACATTTAGGTATTTAAAAATCACAAAAAAATTCAAATAGCATTTAAAAACATTAAGAAACATTGTCCAACTCTCAAACCAAATTTCTTTTTTGTTCTTGATGCCTTTAGATCATTTTCATTGGATTTAATTTCATTTCAAGGCAATATTTCATGTCAAACTTCAAAAATTTCTTTCTGCCTAACCATTGAGAGTTGGATAATGATTCCTTTTGCATTGCATCTTGTATAGCATGTAGTTTATAGGATAAAATTGGTTTGAATTGATCTTGCATTTTCAATTTGTTGAGTATTTTTCTTGACAAGGTACCTTAAAACCCTAGCAATCTTAGAAAATTCATAACTTTCAATAGGTTAAGAATTGGATCCTATCCTTTGGGCAGTGAGTTTGTATAGGTTTAGGGTATCTTTGATTGCATTTTCAAATTTTTATCATGTCATTTGACTCTGGTTTTGGATTTTTGCTTTGTGTGATGCATGTAACCCTAATTTGTGCTTTCCTTTGCATCCATTTCTCATTTGCTTGCATACCATGACCTGCCATGACATTTTGTGCATTCACTTGATTCATGATACATCTTAGGACACATTAGAATCATTTTTGATCATTGCATCTCCCATTTGCCATGTTATATATCCTTTGCATTCCATAACTTTTCATGAACATCCATGGTTCAAAGCATGTCTCATTTGCATCCTTATGTTTGTGTGATCATTCTCATGCCTTGCCTCATGTTTGCATCACCTCTTAGCATCATTAACATCATGTGAATTCTTCTGACTTTGGTTTGCATTATGACATTTCACCTCATTTGCATTGCATTCCATTTCTTATGCTAACATTTCAGGTGGTAAGTTGTTTGAGAAGTGAATTTGCCTTCACTTCTCACATTCTCTTTTCATCTCTTTCATACTTCCTTTGCTGCATTTTGTATGTGTATTTGATTGAGATTGCTCATTCTTTTCCATCTTACTTTCTTCCTTCAAGCAACTTGTCTTCTTAAGTGAAGCAAGTTGTTTTTCTTCTCTTTGCTTCTTGCTCCTTTCATCTGCTTCCTTCCTGGTGGCTTCTCTGAAGATCTTCTTGTAAACCTCATTAACCCTAGGATCTCCAAGTATGATAACAATTAGGGTTTGATTAGTCCCCCATTTAGTTTTACCTTTGTGTCATCTTTGAGTCTTCTCTTCTCATCTCTTAATCAAGGACTAAACCCTAAAGGCTTTAAGGCTTTGTGATTAAGATTATGCCTGCATCCTTCTATTAGGATGGAGTGTATAACTTTAATCCTAAGTGTTAAACCCTTAATGTGTTTAATTCCTTTAATTAATCCACTTAATAATCATCAAGACATCAAGCTTGTAACTTGGGCCTTGCATTATGGTTCTAATTCTTCCTTAATTGGTTAAGAAGGACTAACCCTAGTGTTAATGGACAAGTCCCCCTCAAGTTGTCTTACAAACCATAAAAATCACTTCTTCATTCTATCATTAACTAAAATCCACTTAATAAAGGCTTTGTTTTGTCATGAAGTTAATCCCTAATCATGGATTAAGTTGAGGAGCTTTCCTCAGCTTAAATGTTCTCATCTATTATCCTTCTATTAGGGTGGTGTAATGAGTCCATTAAATATTTGACTATGGCTTAAACTCATTACTTAATACTAAACAAAAACAACAAAAACATCTAAACTAATCACAAGTAGGTTAATGATCTTAATCCTACACCATGGTGAGTAAGTGTGAGATACTGACTTCACACTTAAGGTATTCTCATTACCCCTAATCAGAGGGAGGATGTGATGAGTTTACTAACTCATTGGTTTAGGCTTAAGCACATTTTCTTATGACAAATCCAAAAGCAATAAAAGATTGAAAACACAAAAACAAACAATAATCGTCTCCTTTGGGATTCTTTTCTCACCTCATTCACTCACAAACGAGAACTTGCTTCTTCCGTCTAATGCAAGACAGTTAGCACCTGAGCCAGACAGGTCATACACTTGAGCATAGACAAGCAAGCAGTTCACAAGTCAATTCATTTTTCAGTCTCTTTGGGTCGAACTACGGTGTTCTGACTTCCTCATTGCACGAGAGGATACGTAGGCATAACTTAACAAGTTATCGAACAAAAGTCTCTGTATATTCCCCCTCTTTCCAGCATTGTTCTTTAAGCCTCATAATCTTGAGCATACTCCTTTTCTTACACTGACACTTTTCTTATACACTTCACCTTTCTTTTAGCACTGACACTTGCATTCTTTTCCATCTTAGATACACAGATTGCACTGACACTACCCCTTTAAAACACAAATCTTTTAAGCGTGGATCCCGTCGAGTACGGCGGACAATCTGGGTGCTAATACCTTCCCAGGTTGTAACCAACCCCCTTTCTCAGTCTCTCTGGTTCGCAACCGTCTTATCCATATCCTTTCTTAGGTCTATGCAACATTACCTTTCCTCCGGGATAAAAATGCCTAGCTGGCGACTCTTGTCTTTCTGAGTTCACTTCTGTGTGTTCTCATCCTCTTCACCGACCGTTCACGTCTGTACCCCTTCTGACCTGGGTGTCATTTGGTGGGAGCGACACTTAGGACCACTTTTTCATGATAACTTTAGGATTAGACTTCCCCTTTAGTTGTTACCTTTGAGATCCTTTTGGTTCTCTCTCTTTCTCATCTTCATACAAAATCTAAAACATTAATAATAGTTGAGATGACTTCTCCCTTTGGTCACTCTCTCAAAGAAAAGCTAAAAAAAACTTCTTCACTTTAATCCACAAAAACACTTAATGATACAAATAAGTTAGTGAATATAAATCCTAATCTTAGGAAACAAGTTTGAGGATCTTCCTCATTATTTATGGAATTGTTACTCATTCTATTTTGGGATGTGGTAATGAGGACATGTTCCTTAGAAAAGGTTTTACTTTCACTTCCTTGTGCCACACTCATAAAAGACTCATAAAAAACACTGGACAAATAATAAGTGTCTCTCCTTCGGGACTTCTCTTCTCATCACCTTCACTCTTTACATGCGAACTTGCTCCTACTTGTCATTTTGCAAGACGGTAACACACTCGTCGTTCGAGCCCGCAACACCTGAGCATTGACATAGGCAGTTCAAGCCTTAAGACACAAGCAATCTTTTCCACCCATAGTTAGGGAAACTACGGCGACTCTGATCCTCATGTCTAGATGAGGTACGTAGGTAGCGGGGTAGGGTCCGTTCGAGCACTCTTTTTATTTTCCCTACATTTTCCCCCTTTCTTTTATTTTATCCAGTTCACTTCCTTTTCTTTGCAGCATCTTCATTCTTTCACCCTTTGATTCAGTTTCTTTGCAAACGTGGATCCCATCGGGTACGGCGGACGATCTGGGGTGCTAATACCTTCCCAGGTCGTAACCGACTCTCGAACCCAGTCTCTCTGGTTCGCAGGACCTGTGTCCTTCCTTTTCTTTTCTTCTGTTTTGTGCAATATTACCATTCCCGTTCCTTCGGGATAAAAATACCTGGTTGGCGACTCTAACCTTTTCCGTGCCACTTTCGCGTTTGTACCAGGATGGAAATCCAGGGAGCGACAATAGCCCACGAGTTTCTTGGTTTCCTTGGATAAACTTACCTCTCATGAATTGCCTTGGGTGCTTAGGATCACAAATGGTCCATAAAATAACTTGGAAATGGTTTACAAGACAATTTGCAAATTGGTAGAAACTTGCATAAATTGAAAAACCCAAAAAATAACCAAACTTCCAATGGCCATATCTTGAGTTCCACACATGCTATGAACAAGTTCTTATACTTTTTGGAAATGGGAGAACATTCCCTACAACTTTTATGTTCAAGGAAATTTCATTTGGAGCCATATTGATCATGAAATAATCCTTTGAAAATTAGGGCAAAATTTGCCAAAAATAGTAACTTTCATTACAAGTCACTTGCCAAAAATGGAAACTTCTTCATAACCTCTTGATTCTTGATTTTTGAGATCACCAAAGCTCTTATTTTACCTTAAGAAGGCCCCTCGACTTGAAAAAGATGATTGGAGACCTTGAAATCTCACAGTTGACTTTTCAGATGCACAACTGACCAATTTCTTCATTTACAAGTAACTAAAGAATTAGTTGACTTTCTCAATGAGTTTTCTCACCAAATTTCATACATAGGCCTCATATATCATATAAAAGCCTTTGACCACAAGAATTGGTCAAAGATATGAGAAATCCTTGCTCTGAGGCAAAACCCTAATTAGGGTTTAACTGTGTAGGAAAATGTTGTTTCCTTGATCTTATGATGATCTCTCACCCTTCTTGCTTTTTGTGGATGACTTTGAACTTGTATAGGATATGAGGAAACCCTGTAAGTCTCTTGCACTGTCACTTGGCCTTTTGACTTGACTTATAGAGCCATAAATCTCCAGATGATTGATCATAGGCCTTATGTGTAACACCCCAAATTTGCCCTCTTCTTGTTTAGCATCGTTATCATATCATAATCATCATGAGCATACCATATCCTTATCATTTAGCATAGAAAAATGAAGCATAACACTCACATGTTCTAGCATAAGGCATATGATCGGTCATCTGGGAAAATCTGAATCTGCAAGGCAAAATCAAGAGCATGGTGATCTGGCAAGAATCTCACAGGATCATTTTGCGCAAGCCTGGTATCATGTTCAGAGCCCTAGAAAGAGAAGATGGATCAAAATTTGCTTGAAACGGTTGATGCAGGTCTATTTTTGAAGGTTCCCACCAAAAGGAGGGAAATTCAAATTTTTCATGCGTTAACCGGTTAACGCATATGGTTAACCGGTTAACAGCTGCGAAATTTGAATTTCCAGCAGCATTTTCAGCATGTGTGTTTTGGTTCCATTTTCCAATTTTCTGATTTTTTATTCATTTGAATTAATTTGAATTTGGGAGAAAGATCTAGAGCATTTATCCAAGCCTCATTCCAACCCTAAATCCTAATCACACTACCCAAACCATAATTTTGGATCCCAAACCAAAATTTTGGGCCCCAAACCTAAATCATATTTATTCCATTTCCTTCCAAACCAAAGGGGTCTCACTCATTTTTCACTCTCATTTCTGAATTTTCATTCCTCTCACTCACAATTCTCTCACTTTTCTCTCCCAATTTTCCAAATCACTCAAAGTTCCTCTTTGAAGATCACACAACCTTGCCTTGAGGTGTGTAGATCTTGGAACTAAACCTCCATTCATAGCTTCTTTGCATCTTTTTGCTGGTTTTATTGGAGATTCAGATCTGGTTTGGGATCTAGAAGTGCTTTTGGATCCAAAATTCTGCATCAAGAGCTTGTTCTTGCATTTATTTTGCATGGAGTGTGGAGCTTAGCATCAGATCTTCAAAGTTTTGCGCGAGATCTACCGTTTTCAGCTCAATCAACAATTACCAAAGCATACCTCAGCTTTGTAGGTTGGTTAATTTCAGATCTAGCTCTGTTTTTAGCTTATTTGCATGCTTGTGCTTTAGATCCACCATGTGTTTGTGTATTTGATTGTGTTGCATGATTTGATTGTTTGATTTGTATCCGGATCCGAATGTTATTGTTCATGAGCTTAATGATATGGATTAATGTGAATTGATCTAATTTTCCATGTGTAATTGATTGCTGGTCTGGTGCAAGCTTATTTGGATAAGCTGTTTTGAAGTGCTGTTTTCTGCAGGATTTGCTGCTGTTTTATCAGTGTTAACCGGTTAACGTATATGGTTAACCGGTTAACGCCCCTGTTTTGTGTGTATTTTGTGCAGGTTTGAGCTGGTTAACCGGTTAACGCATATGGTTAACCGGTTAACACTGAAGCAGAATGGTTTTTTAGTGTTGTTTTGAGCTTGTTTGATCCCTTTGCTTGTTCTAATTGCCGTGGATCATTGCATGATCATTAAACATGAGATTTTAGGGTGATTTGCTTGCTGGTTGATGTATGCTTTCATGTTTTCGACGCGTAAGTCGTGTACTTGTAATGTTTGGCATGATGTTTGATTCTTGTTCACAAGAGCCTTTGAGCATGGCTAATTCCATGATTGTGTTGGTCAATTTGCTGGATTTTTGCTAACATTGCAGGGGCTATGGTAAGTGAGAGATGTGGGAATTGAGTTCCACATCTCCAATTCTCATCCTCCTCTTATGTTTATGTTACTAACCCTTTGTTGTTGGGCTTAGGCCTTTCTCATCCCTTCTTCTATCTTCTTCTTCCTTCTTCATTAGGGTAGAAACCTCACTAACTCTTAGGACTTCCATGCATGTGAATACTTAGGATTATTTTAGTCCCCCTTTAGAATTTTTACCTTTGAGATCTTTTGGTTCTTCTTCTCTTCTCATCTCATAACTCTTAAAAAGAAAACACTTTAATAAATGTGAAGCGATGCATTGATCCATAGCCTTATTCCATGAGGTATGCTTGTAGTCTTCCCATCTTGGGATAGTACATGTTTACCTTGTGATGCACAAGTCTGATCAAGGTATCTTCTTCATAAAGAAAAGCATAAAAAACATTTCTTCATGTAAATAACCAAAAAAACACTTAATAATTAAGCAAATTAGTGAGCCTAAGCCCTAATCTTTAGGTTCAAGTTTTGGGGATCTTCTCCTTACTTGAGTGTGCTTGTTCTATTATTCCATCTTGGAATGTAGCGACAAGTGCACATTCCATTGGCGAGAGTTTGAGTTCACTTCCTTGTGACACACTCATAAAAGCTTCTAAAAAACACAAAACAAACATTAAACGTCTTTCCTTCGGGAATTCTTTTCTCGTCTCCTTCGCTCCGTACGCGAACTTGCTCCTACTTGTCATTTTGCAAGACGGTTACGCACTCGTCGTCCGAGTCTGCAACACCTGAGCAATGGCATAGGCAGTTCAAGCCTTAATTCACAAGCAATTTCCTTTTAGTACCCCTAGTTAGGGGAACTACGGCGTCTCTGATCCTCATTATCCTGATGAGGTACGTAGGCAGCGGGGTAGGGCCCGTTCGAGCACAATCTTTATTTTCCCTACATTTTTCCTTTTCTTTTCTTATTTCATTTCTTTTCCAGTTCCAGTTTCTTTTCGTTTTCTTTTCTTTGCCGCATTTTTCATACCCTCACCCTTTGAAACAGTTTCTTTGCAAGCGTGGATCCCGTCGGGTACGGCGGACGATCTGGGTGCTAATACCTTCCCAGGTCGTAACCGACTCCCGAGCCCAGTCTCTTTGGTTCGCAGGACCTGTGTCCTTCCTCTTTCTTTCTTCTGGTTTGTGCAGCATTACCATTCCCTCTCTTCGGGATAAAAATGCCTGGCTGGCGACTCTATCTATTCTTCTTCCGCGCCACTTTCGCGTTTGTACTAGGATGAAAATCCCGGGAGCGACAGCTTGGCGACTCTGCTGGGGATCGAACCCAGAATCTCTGGTTCCCCTGTGAGTCTTTCCTAGCGCTTGTGTGTTGCTGTTTCATTGGGTGATGTTTGTTTGGTGTGGCTTGTTGTATTATATTGCTGTTTGTTTATTGCTTTATTTACAGCTTTATTTACAGCTTTATTTACAGTTTTCAGTATTTATTTTCTGCATCATATATCATACTGGACTGTCTGGACTGGTTTCCTTTGGTGGGATGGGAGTTACTGGTTCTTGAGAGATATGAGCCAAGTACCCGGCTCGAGTGCACCATAGGACTTAGAGTGGTTCCACTTTGGCCTCATGAGATCTTGTCATGGGGGTAGTAGTGAGTTCCACACCCAGGTTGCGATTGTCTTGGAAATGTCTTGATTTGGGGATCTTCCTCTCTCATTACATAACCCTGACAGTTATGTGCAGCTGGGGACCGATCATTGAGAACCTTTGTGGAAACAACCTTCTCCAGTGGTGACAGTGGCAGACCACATTTTGTGGCAAACCCATTCGCACCCGAGGGTCCACTGGGAACTCGCATAGGATGGCCTGGTTCTCTTATAAGAACTCAGTTAAAGCATCTGGTCATATGACATTAGTACTGTATCCTACGGGCTGAATGTACTATTGTTTCTTGATTTCAGCGCTTGAAGCTAGGGACTTATAAGGGATGCTTGTTTTTCCCGGACTCAGCTGAGGCCTCCCTGCATAGTACATAATGCCTAACCGATTCCCTGATTTGGTCATGAGCCATTTCTCGGAGATGGTGACAGTATTATTGCTATGTGGCTTTGAGAGTCCGTGATGTCTGACCCGGAGCCTTTTACCCGTGAGATTGGGGGGGGTGTACAGGTGTGCAGGAACCCATGACCTCAACATACACTCGTCTGTTCAGTTATGATCTTTGGTCCTGTGAATATGACCGGTGGTTTTATTGATTCTATGGTTCCGAAGTTATGGTCCTGGAATTCTGGATTTCTTGATACTGTGGGTCTGAGATCTTCTATCAGAGGGTTGTGATTATCAGAGGGTGTGACTCAGTGAACTGTTGAGTTTGCCAGTTGTTCCGAGGGGCCCTTGTCAGTGTGCCAGTTCAGATGGTCCCAGTTGGTCATATGCTTGCATTGCATTACATCTGCATCATTCTTTGCATTAACTGCTTATGTTTCCCATTTTTCAGGTCATTAATCACATCTGTTCCCGGTTCTGGTACTCTTATCTCCATGGCAGAAATTAAAAGCGATCCGAGAAAAAAGAATGTGCATTACACCTTTCTTCAGCCGGAAGTCAAAAGTGTTCAGAGGTTAGCAGGTCTGATGAATGATCAAGTCTTAGGAAATTTCAAGAAAAGATATGGCCAGATACTGAAGTTTGTGGACAAGCCTACTACAGACCAAAAGGACAGCTTGCATACCTTGTTGCAATTTTATGATCCCCTGCTGCGTTGTTTTATTCTTCCAGGTTACATCTTAGCTCCGACATTAGAAGAGGTCTCCAGCATGCTGAGTGTTCCGATCAGAGAGACATTGCCGTTCTACGGGTCAGAGGTTGTGCTCAGAGATGAAGACATAGCCAAGGTTTGTAGGTTGCCAGTTGCTTCAGTCAGAAAAGCTTTGCAAGAGAGTAAAGGCAGAGGTCTACCATGGAGTGTGCTTATCCCAGAAGCTGAGAAGTATGCTACAGAAGCTAAGTGGAATGACTTTGGAGCTTTGCTCGCATTGATGGTATATGGGTCTAGCTTGTTCCCCGGAGAGAAAGAGTTTGTCAGCTTAGAAGTGATCTCAATCTTCGCAAAAGGCAATCCAGTGCCCACTTTATTGGGTGACTTTTATTTTAGTGTCCATTACAGAAACGAGAAAGGTAGAGGTGGTCCAGTGGTCTGCTGTGCTCCTTTGTTTGCTGAATGGTTCGCTAGACAGTTGCCTAAATCAGGTGCCTTCAAGGATATACGAGACGAATGGAGATGGTCCAGAAGACTGATGGGTTTGACTGAAGAAGACATTGCTTGGGGTTATGACAGGGATTTGCTAGGAAAAGAGGTGATGGTTAGCTGCGGAAGGTTTGCCGGAGTACCTTTGCTGGGAAGGAAAGGTGTCATCAGTTACTACCCGACATTAGCCAGAAGGCAGTTTGGCTACCCTTTGAAGGATCCTCCTCAGATGGAAATGTTTGCTGAATCTTTGTATTTTCCTGTTGATGGAAACAGAGAGCTAGTCCAACAAGCAGTTCAATCCTGGGATCACAGGAAAAGGAAAGGGAAGAAGGACTTCGGCCGAGTTGATCCCAAAGCATATCCACCATACGTTGAATGGTTGCAAAGGCATATCGAGTCAGTTCTCATGCCTTTTTCAGTCGAAGCTCCACTTTATCCTCGAGAGGTACCAGGTCCGAGCGGTACGGTTTTCTTGGAGGAGTACAAGAAGCTAGAAGCTCAGCTGCATGCGGTCAGAGTAGAGAATGTTGAGATGGTAAGCTTATACCACCAGGCCAATGGAGCCAAGAAGGAAGCTGAAGACAAACTGCAGGAGCTCCAAGCCTCTTTGGAAAACAAAGAGAAGGATTTTGCTGGAAGAGAAGCCCATTTCCACCGATTGGGTATGATGGAAGCGCAAAGAGAAGCCAAGCACAAGGAGACTTTAAAGATTCTCAGGAGTGCTCGACAGTCCATCGTTTGGTTGAAAGGCCAAAGGGAGGAAGAGCAAAAGAAATTCAAAGAGAAGGAAGAGTTCTTTGAAGTTCAGATGGCTTTCAAGAAGGAGGAAGTGGAACAAGCCCACGCCATCCGGAGGGAGGAGACCCAACAGCTAGTCCAAAGCCAATTAGCTCTGGAGGAAGCCAGGAAAGAGATTGAAGAGCTCAAGCTGAGAGCAGGCGTCAAGAAGAGCAGGGCAGAGGTGGCAGAGCCGGGGTCTTTAGCTTAGTTTATTTTCCAGACTACCTACAGGCTTGTTGTAGGAGTCTTGCTTTTATTTTGTCTTTGTGCACTGATTTGTAACCCTTCGGGGAATATTCTTGGATGTATTCTGACTTTTAGCCTATAGTGGTTTGTCCATATTCAGTATTAATGTGCAAGTTATCGTTTTGAATGTGCAAGACTCGTTTGTCTGGATACTACTAACGTCTGAACACTTATCAAAGAGAAAGTTTGAAAGCTAAACACTGAAAGTGATTGCCGAGATAGATACCAGAACTGGGGCATGCCAAATGCTTAAAATTGGGAACATGAACAGTTACATTGCATTGCATATAACCTGTTTGTCTGTTTTGCAGGTGTTGCATCAATTACTAACGTATTTTGTGTTTCAGGCACTATAGCTCCTCGAAAAGTTCGACAACAACCGGCAGTACACAGGTACCCAACCAAGGTTAACAGAGAGAGAGCCATGGATCAAATGCAGGCAGATTTGGCAGACCTAAGACAGAGAATGGATAACTTCATGACGTTAATGACCGGCATGGGGCAGAATCAAGAACGGCTGCGAGAGTTGGTGGAGAATCAGAACAGAAACGCTGCTGCTGCTGCTAATGCTGATAATCATACCGGTGCGGGCGCACGTCAGGGTGGACCTCATGTTATACAACCAGGGGCGACCGTAGTCAATGACGGGATGCATAACATTCATGTGGACCACCAGGAGGACCAGTTCACTTTACTTGATGAGACCGAGGGTCAAGGGGTCGAAATGAACAAGAGGTTTGAAGAGATGGCTGAGCAAATCAAGGCTATTCAGTCCCAGAGTTCTTTGGGGTTCGATATAACGGACTTGGGTTTGGTTCCGGGAGTCAGAATCCCGTACAAATTCAAGGTTCCTACTTTCGAGAAGTATAACGGCACTGCTTGCCCAAAGACCCATCTGCAATCGTATGTCGGGAGAATTGCCGCGCATACAGACGATGAAAAACTGTGGATGTATTACTTTCAGGACAGCTTGGTGGGAGCTTCCCTTGAGTGGTACATGAAGCTCAGCAGGGTCAATGTTAAGAGCTGGAAAGATCTCGCTGAGGCCTTCGTGAAGCAGTACCAGTATAACATGGATATGGCTCCGAATCGCACCCAGTTGCAACATATGGCTCAGACAGCGAAAGAAGGCTTCAAAGAATACGCCCAGAGGTGGCGTCAGCTAGCTGCCAGGGTGCAGCCACCCTTGTTAGAGAATGAAATGGCCGATATGTTTATGGGTACCCTCCAGGGGGTATTTCTTGAGAGATTGGCATCAAGTTCTGCTACAAAGTTCAACGATATTGTCATTGCGGGAGAAAGGGTCGAAACGCTGTTGAAAATGGGGAAGATACAAGACCCAGGTGCTAGTAGCTCAAATGGAGCGAGGAAAGCTTTTAGCGGACCTCCAAGAAGGCGAGAAGGAGAGACCAATGCTGTATTCGGCCGAAGCCAGGGCCGTGGTTACAGAAGACCATATGAACATGTGGCAGCTGTCACTATTCCTGCAGCTCCCGTACAACAGATGCCACCTCAACCACAACAACAACAACAACCTAGAGCCAACTACCAGCAAAGGCCTTATCAGCCAAGACAGGCTCGTCCTGCTAACAGGGTGATTGAAGCTATTCCGATGACATATGCTGCCTTGTTGCCGAGACTACTAGACTTGAACCTTATTCAATTAAGGACTTTGGCACCACCACCTCCTGGAGAGCTTCCAGCTGGTTACGACGTCAACGCGCGATGCGCTTTTCATTCAGGGGCACCCGGGCACTCAACCGAGAAGTGCAGGGCGCTACATCACAAAGTTCAAGATCTCGTGGATTCAAAGGCAATCAACTTTGCGCCACCACCGAATATCAACTCGAACCCTATACCTAATCATGGAGGGGCAAGAGTTAACGCTGTTGAGAGTGATGACAAGTTGAGTTTGGTACTGAGAATTGATGAAGTCAAGACGCCGTTGAAGGTGGTGAAAGAGAGACTGTTGAAAGGTCAAGTGTTTCCTGGTTGTTCTCTCGATTGTGAAGACTGTATAAGTGTTGTGAATGGCTGCGAGAAATTGAAGACGGGTTTGCAAGAGTTGATTGATGCTGGGTCTCTACAATTTAGCAAGATTAGTAATGAAAAGGCTGATGATGTGTCAACCATTACTATCTTTTACGATGAGGCTGACATGCCCGTTCGACAAGAGCCTGTTACCGTTTACGCTCCTCAGATTAGTCCTGTGACTATAACTGTACCCGGGCCAGTGCCGTACACCGATGATAGGGCTATTCCGTGGCATTATGGTTCTGATGTCTATGTGGCGGGACAGAAGATGGAAAGTAGACCTGTTGCTGACCCGACTATTGAAAATGTGGGAGGTGTTGGGGGATTTACTCGAAGTGGCCGTTTATTTGCTCCCCCTGCATTGAGAAAGGATCCCGAGGCCGAAGCTTCGTCCAAAGACAAAGGGAAGCAGACTGCGAATGATGAGTCAGATACTCCTGTGGCTGGGCAGAGGACGTTTGAAAAGGAGGTAGAGGAGTTCATGAAGATCATCAAAAGGAGTGACTATAAGGTGGTTGATCAACTGAACCAGACGCCTTCAAAGATTTCTATCTTGTCACTGTTGATGTGCTCTCCCGCGCATAGAGAAGCTTTACTGAAAGTACTTCAAATGGCCTATGTTCCTCAAGAAATCACTGTTAATCAACTCGAAGCTGTTGTTGGAAGTGTTAATGCCAGCCATGGTTTAGGCTTTACTGACCGAGATCTCACCTCGGAGGGAAGGAATCACAATAAAGCACTGCATATCACGACGGAATGCAAGGGTGCTGTGCTGTCTCACGTCCTCGTAGACACAGGCTCTTCTTTGAATGTGCTCCTGAAGAAGGCGCTGATG
Organism: Lathyrus aphaca; assembly: GCA_963966055.1. NCBI lineage: Eukaryota > Viridiplantae > Streptophyta > Magnoliopsida > Fabales > Fabaceae > Lathyrus > Lathyrus aphaca. Next base: position 509,552,526 of record OZ014524.1, on the reverse strand, counting down.
AAGCTTAACATTGATGGGGTTATCCTGACGCCGAGTGATCTGGTGGTTAAAGCTTTCGATGGTTCAAGAAGATCAGTTTTCGGAGAGGTTGAGTTGCCTGTCAAGATAGGCTCTCAAGTCTTCAAGAGTGTCTTCTATGTCATGGACATCCAGCCTGCGTATAGTTGCTTGTTGGGCAGACCGTGGATACACGCAGCTGGAGCTGTCACTTCAACCCTGCACCAAAAGCTTAAATATGTGGTGGATGGCCAGGTCATCACAGTTTGCGGGGAAGAAGATATTTTCGTCAGCCACCTGTCGACGTTTAAATATGTGGAAATGGACGGAGAAATTCACGAGACTTTGTGCCAAGCTTTTGAGGCAGATGTCAGTATCTTGACTCCGGTGAAGAAAAACAATGAAGGCACGTCAATTCATTCCTACCGGGAAGCAAAAGAGGCCGTCCAATCAGGCAATGCCCAGGGCTGGGGCAAGTTGTTGGAGATGGAAAAGAAGGATGATAAATTCGGCTTAGGGTATCAACCTGGGGGGTCTATTCAGAGTGGTAAAGCTATCTCATTCACAAGTGCTGGTCTGCTCGACCGCGATCAAATCTGTACGGCGAACAAAGACGGGGATAGTGGCAGAGAATGGGACAACAATTGGATCCGCCCGTGTGCACCCGGCGAGGAGCTAGGAAATTGGTCTGTTGAGGACATTGTTCAAGTCACCTGGCTCTCAAAGTAATTGTTTTGTTTCCTTTTATTAGCATACTGCATTGTCAAATCCAGCATTCTGCCCAAGATGTTTGGATCCATTGTACTGGGCCACCATGTTTTGTATTGCATCGTTATTTTTGCCATGAAATAAAAGGACATTTTCAGACAAATTGTGCTCTCTTTCTTTGTTTTTAAATTTTTCACAAAAAAACAATATAAAAATGGCAATGTGTTTTTTCATTTTTTTTTTTTTTTTTTTTGCTTTGTATTAGCGTCTCTATTCAAAATAAGCAGATTCTGAATAAGCACATCATTTGTGCAGTATTGATCATCCGGATTCCACGGATAACGTTCCTGCTATGACTATGCATGACTTTGATAATCCAGTCTACCAAGCTGATGAAGGGGTTGAGGAAGACTGTGACCTCCCTGAAGAGTTGGTCAGATTGTTGAAACAAGAGGAACGAGTTATTCAGCCTCATCAAGAAGAGATTGAGACCATCAATATTGGCAGTGAAGATGCAAAGAAAGAAATCAAGATAGGGGCCAATCTGCAGGACGACGTCAAACAAGAACTGATCAGTATGTTGAGAGAGTATGTGGATATCTTTGCTTGGTCATATCAAGATATGCCAGGGTTGGATACCGACATCGTGATGCATAAGCTACCCTTGAGAGAAGACTGTCCTCCTGTAAAGCAAAAATTGAGAAGAACTCGCCCGGATATGGCGATGAAGATTAAAGAGGAGGTACAGAAACAGTGGGATGCCGGGTTCCTTGCCGTGACTAGTTACCCACCTTGGGTAGCTAACATCGTACCAGTGCCTAAAAAGGACGGCAAGGTCCGGATGTGCGTTGACTATAGAGATTTGAACAGAGCAAGCCCAAAGGATGATTTTCCGTTGCCACACATTGACGTGTTGGTCGACAGTACTGCTCAATTCTCAGTATTCTCCTTCATGGATGGATTCTCCGGTTATAATCAGATAAAAATGGCGCCGGAAGACATGGAGAAGACAACGTTCATTACCCCGTGGGGAACATTCTGCTACAAGGTCATGCCCTTCGGTTTGAAGAACGCTGGGGCAACTTATCAACGGGCAATGGTCACGTTGTTCCATGACATGATCCACAAGGAGATCGAATGTTATGTGGATGATATGATTGCAAAGTCCAAAGACGAAGAGGAGCATTTGGTTAACCTAAAGAAGTTGTTTGACAGATTGATCAAGTATAAATTGAGGTTGAATCCGAACAAGTGCACTTTCGGAGTGCGTTCTGGAAAGTTGCTGGGTTTCATTGTAAGTCAAAGAGGAATTGAGGTGGATCCTGCTAAAGTGAAAGCTATTCAAGATATGCCTGCACCAAAGACAGAAAAAGAAGTGCGCGGGTTCTTAGGTAGATTGAACTACATTTCTCGGTTCATATCTCACCTAACTGCCACGTGCGAACCGATATTCAAACTGCTAAGAAAAGAGCAAACAGTCAGGTGGAATGATGATTGCCAAAGGGCTTTCGACAAAATAAAGGAATATTTGCAGGAGCCTCCAATTCTGATGCCTCCAGTGGAGGGGAGACCGTTAATCATGTACTTGACCGTGCTAGAAGGGTCGATGGGGTGTGTGCTTGGCCAACATGACGAGTCTGGTCGAAAAGAGTACGCCATTTATTACCTTAGCAAAAAGTTTACCGACTGTGAATCCCGATACTCACTGCTCGAGAAAACTTGCTGCGCTTTGGTATGGGCTGCTCGCCGACTGAGGCAGTACATGTTGACCCATACTACACTTCTCATTTCCAAGATGGATCCTGTCAAGTACATTTTTGAGAAACCAGCATTGACCGGAAGGGTTGCTAGATGGCAGATGATTTTAACTGAATACGACATCCAGTACACTTCTCAGAAAGCCATCAAAGGAAGTGTATTGTCGGAATACCTTGCTCAGCAACCTCTTGAGGATGACTATCAGCCGATGAGATTTGATTTCCCTGATGAGGACATCATGTACCTCAGAACAAACGATTATGAGGAACCACTTCCGGAGGAGGGGCCTGACCCTGAATCCAAATGGAAGTTGATGTTTGATGGGGCCGTCAATATCAATGGTCGTGGAGTTGGTGCCGTACTCATTACTCCTGAAGGTGTTCATTTACCCTTCGCTGCCAGAATTACTTTTGGCTGCACCAACAATGAAGCGGAATACGAGGCGTGTATAATGGGAATAGAGGAGGCAATTGATCTTCGGATCAAGAACCTCGATATATTCGGAGATTCAGCCCTCGTCATTAACCAAATTACCGGCAAGTGGTACACACATCAAGAGCATCTAGTTCCGTACAGGGATTATGCTAGAAAACTGTTGACATTCTTCACGACAGTTGAGCTCAAGTACATACCACGTGACGAAAATCAATTTGCCGATGCTTTGGCCACTCTCTCTTCGTCAATTAAAGTCCTATGTTGGAACTTTGTGCCCAGAATTGACATCTCCAGGCTTGACTCTCCAGCTTATGCTTTCTCTGTAGACGCCGTGTCTGACGAGAAACCTTGGTATTTTGATATCAAGCTGTTCCTGGAGAAGCAAGAATACCCAACAGGGGCATCTTCCAAAGACAAGAAGACTTTGAGACGACTTGCTGCTAGTTTCTTCTTGAACACAGACGGGGTTTTGTACAAGAGGAACTTCGACATGGTCTTGCTCAGATGCGTGGATAGACACGAAGCAAGCCTGTTGATGCAGGAAGTCCATGAAGGATCTTTTGGTACCCATGCAGGAGGGCATGCTATGGCAAAGAAATTGCTGAGATCAGGGTATTACTGGATGACAATGGATGCAGACTGTTGTTCATTCGCTCGTAAATGCCACAAGTGCCAAATATATGCAGATAAAGTGCATGTTCCTCCAAATCCGCTCAACGTCATGTCATCTCCTTGGCCTTTCTCTATGTGGGGCATTGACATGATCGGGAAGATTGAACCGACTGCTTCGAACGGTCATCGCTTCATCCTAGTCGCGATTGATTACTTTACCAAGTGGGTAGAAGTAGCGTCTTATGCCAATGTCACTCGTCAAGTGGTGGCAAGATTTCTGAAAAGAGATATCATATGCAGATATGGAGTACCCGAAAGGATCATTACTGATAATGGTTCTAATCTCAACAACAAGATGATGGCAGACTTATGTCGGGACTTCAAAATACAGCATCACAATTCTTCTCCTTACCGACCAAAGATGAATGGTGCGGTAGAGGCAGCTAACAAGAATATCAAGAAGATTGTGCAGAAAATGGTTGTCACCTACAAGGATTGGCATGAGATGTTACCGTTTGCTTTGCATGGGTACCGAACGTCGGTCAGGACATCAACAGGGGCAACTCCCTTCTCTCTAGTGTATGGCATGGAAGCAGTCCTGCCTGTTGAAGTAGAGATTCCTTCACTGCGCGTGATGATGGATGTCAAGCTAGATGAGGCTGAATGGGTGCGTGCTCGTTACAATCAGCTATGTCTAATTGAGGAAAAGAGATTAGCGGCTATCTGTCATGGTCAGCTTTATCAGAGGAGAATGAAGCGGGCATTCGACCAACGAGTACGTACTCGAGAGTATCGAGTGGGAGAGCTTGTATTGAAGAGGATCGTTCTTCCAGGTTCAGATAACAGGGGCAAGTGGACCCCAAACTACGAAGGACCATTCATAGTGAAGAAAGTATTCTCAGGAGGGGCACTGATGCTCACCACTATGGATGGAGAAGACTTCCCATCCCCTGTTAACTCGGACGCAGTTAAAAAATACTTCGCATAAAGAGACCCGCTGGACACAAAAACAGAATGTAAGTCCAGGCAAGAAAAGGGCATCCCGGCGAGCTAAAAACAGAATAAAAAGCTCGGGCAAAAATTAGGGAAAATAAAAAAAAAAATGTACACCCGCTGAGTTGAAAAGCCCCATTGGACAGCTCAGGCAAAAAAGGGTATCCCGGTGGATTGAAAACCCGAGAGGGCGATCCACGCAAAATAAGGGAATAAGCGAACAACTGTGATCCAAGTTATCTGAACCACGTCATCGTTTCGTACGGTTTGACAATATCGGAAAGATAGGAAACAGTCCCCTTGTCTTCTCAGAAAGCCAAAGCAGAATGGAGAGTCTTGAAGACATGCAGGTCATAGCAGAAATGGAACTCCTTGGAATGCCGTGTACATTGCCATTAGGATAGTTTCTTTTCTCAATTTTTATAGTGGCTACCTCTTTCCAGGTGGTTGCTTCCTGATGTAAATCTTTGCCTATTTAGAGGCCATTCAATAAAAATAATATTCAGTCAAAAAGCTGTGTGTGTTTATTTTTGTTTGCAAAATGTCCTGAATTTTTGGCAAAAAAAATAGCATTGCATCTAAACATGGTGATAATCTTGAAAAGAAAACTGACATGCAGGGAAACTGTAACCCTCTTTGAGTGTCGGGTGATAATGGATGAACAGATCACGCCATGCAAATCCCCGGGACACACGTGTGTTTTCTGTTGTTGCAGGTTGCAGGATGGCGTCACATTCTCTCAAGCAAGGTACTCTTCCCCAGTAGAGTATTTCCCCAAGCAGATTTTTCTTCTCCAGCAGGTAGCTGAAAGCCTGGCTTGTCTAAATAGATATTTTCCTCCGACTAAGTCTTGGCAGCAGCCCAAGCAGGTTCTCCTTCCCAAGCGAAGTAGTAGTCCATTCTTCCCCAGCGGAATGTGCCTAGCAAATACCTGAGAGCAGGTCATCATCAGAGGTGGAATTGACAGTATTTTATCATCAACAAGATTATTCCCCAGCAAGAGTCCTTGCCTATCAGGTACCCGAAAGCCTGATATCCCCTCAGAGTCTTGAATCATCGGATGCTCTCCCCAGCCAAAGTATTTGCCCAGGAAGCTTCCCCAGCCAAATCTGAAGATGATCTGTCCCCCCCACAGAGTTCATATTTGATTTTCACCTCCGTCCGTGAAGTATTCCCCAGCAGATTTGCCCCATTGTTGGTTTATTTGATGATGCAGCCAGGTATTCATCACCTCAGTCGGAGTGGGTATCCAGACCTCTTGACTTTTTCTCCCCGGCAGAGTTGTATCTCTTGTTGCCGACCAAGCATTCGTTTATTGCTCGTCTGCAATCTTCAACACTCGTATGTGTTATTCCTAAGCAAGTTTCCCCAGCAAGGACATATCACTGCTTTTTTTTTTTTTTTGTTGCTCGTCTGCATCTTTCAACACTCGTTTGTGTTAGCTCTGTGTTGCTGTTTGCTCGTCTGCAATTTTCGACATTCGTCTGTGTTTTGAAGTGATTACCTTGTTATTGCTCGTCTGCAATTTCCAACACTCGTCTGTGTCATGATGCCTCCGTTGTTGCTCGTCCGCAACTCCTCAACACTCGTCTGTGTTCTGAGATGATATTTGCTGTTGCTCGTCTGCAACCTTCCAACACTCGTCTGTGTTTGGTATTGGATCCTTCGCTGCACTCGTCTGTGCCTTGATATGTATTCTCTGTTGTTGCTCGTTTGCAACTGTCCAGCACTCGTCTGTGTGTGTTTGAAGCTCGTCTGCTTTTATCCCCCAGAAGTCGTTTGTGTTCTGAAGCTCGTCTGCTTTGCCCGGATACTCGTCTGTATCATACTCAGCACTCGTCTGTGCTAGCTTGCGCCTGAATGTGAAGATTTGCTGTTTACCCTGATATCTCTGTTGCTACTTCAAATGCTCGTCTGTGTTTGAATTTCTGGTATTCGTCTATACCAGTGGCTGATACTCGTCTGTATCATCGCCTGAAGCGCTCATCTGTGTTTCTCAGATCATCGTCCGATACTCGTCTGTATTTTTGACTATTGGCACTCGTCTGTGTTCTCTTGATGATCATCCAATACTCGTCTGTATTGAAGAGGTTTAAAATCCTGACAGTGGGAATTAAATGTCGAAATGGTTACCGGGCCTGGCGTAACAGGTAAATCCGAGGGAGGCTCGTCCGTCTCAAGCACCAATTATTATGGTTGCTGCACCTGGCGTAACAGGTTTGCTCAGAAGACTCGTCTGTCTTATGCCATATATCCGCGGATAATATATGAGGAAGGTTCGTCTACCTTGATTGCATGTCTATCCCACAGACTTATATGCATTCCTGGAGCCTGCGTAAGGGTTATCCGATGAAGACTCGTCCGTCTTATTCCACTTATCTGCGTAAGGATTAGTGAAGGAGATTCGTCCATCTCAGGTTACTTTGAAGATCCTTAAGGGCTCGTCCGCTCTCTGTACCTGGCGTCACAGGTCATGCGAAGACTCGTCTGTCAGCATGATAGTATTTCAGATATCAGTTTCAACTGGGAAGAAGCTCGTCTGCTTTTTTCTCTCCTTCTTATCCCCAGAGCGTCATCTGGTTGGGTTTATTTCCCAGTGTTGCATTCTTCGTCAGAGTGCAAATTTCAGGTCTTCTTGGTATTCAATCACAGTTTATCTCGAATGTCTGATAGCCGTTGCTCTCATCCTTTTCAGATTAACAGTTGATTGAATAGGGGCAGCTGTAACACCCCAAATTTGCCCTCTTCTTGTTTAGCATCGTTATCATATCATAATCATCATGAGCATACCATATCCTTATCATTTAGCATAGAAAAATGAAGCATAACACTCACATGTTCTAGCATAAGGCATATGATCGGTCATCTGGGAAAATCTGAATCTGCAAGGCAAAATCAAGAGCATGGTGATCTGGCAAGAATCTCACAGGATCATTTTGCGCAAGCCTGGTATCATGTTCAGAGCCCTAGAAAGAGAAGATGGATCAAAATTTGCTTGAAACGGTTGATGCAGGTCTATTTTTGAAGGTTCCCACCAAAAGGAGGGAAATTCAAATTTTTCATGCGTTAACCGGTTAACGCATATGGTTAACCGGTTAACAGCTGCGAAATTTGAATTTCCAGCAGCATTTTCAGCATGTGTGTTTTGGTTCCATTTTCCAATTTTCTGATTTTTTATTCATTTGAATTAATTTGAATTTGGGAGAAAGATCTAGAGCATTTATCCAAGCCTCATTCCAACCCTAAATCCTAATCACACTACCCAAACCATAATTTTGGATCCCAAACCAAAATTTTGGGCCCCAAACCTAAATCATATTTATTCCATTTCCTTCCAAACCAAAGGGGTCTCACTCATTTTTCACTCTCATTTCTGAATTTTCATTCCTCTCACTCACAATTCTCTCACTTTTCTCTCCCAATTTTCCAAATCACTCAAAGTTCCTCTTTGAAGATCACACAACCTTGCCTTGAGGTGTGTAGATCTTGGAACTAAACCTCCATTCATAGCTTCTTTGCATCTTTTTGCTGGTTTTATTGGAGATTCAGATCTGGTTTGGGATCTAGAAGTGCTTTTGGATCCAAAATTCTGCATCAAGAGCTTGTTCTTGCATTTATTTTGCATGGAGTGTGGAGCTTAGCATCAGATCTTCAAAGTTTTGCGCGAGATCTACCGTTTTCAGCTCAATCAACAATTACCAAAGCATACCTCAGCTTTGTAGGTTGGTTAATTTCAGATCTAGCTCTGTTTTTAGCTTATTTGCATGCTTGTGCTTTAGATCCACCATGTGTTTGTGTATTTGATTGTGTTGCATGATTTGATTGTTTGATTTGTATCCGGATCCGAATGTTATTGTTCATGAGCTTAATGATATGGATTAATGTGAATTGATCTAATTTTCCATGTGTAATTGATTGCTGGTCTGGTGCAAGCTTATTTGGATAAGCTGTTTTGAAGTGCTGTTTTCTGCAGGATTTGCTGCTGTTTTATCAGTGTTAACCGGTTAACGTATATGGTTAACCGGTTAACGCCCCTGTTTTGTGTGTATTTTGTGCAGGTTTGAGCTGGTTAACCGGTTAACGCATATGGTTAACCGGTTAACACTGAAGCAGAATGGTTTTTTAGTGTTGTTTTGAGCTTGTTTGATCCCTTTGCTTGTTCTAATTGCCGTGGATCATTGCATGATCATTAAACATGAGATTTTAGGGTGATTTGCTTGCTGGTTGATGTATGCTTTCATGTTTTCGACGCGTAAGTCGTGTACTTGTAATGTTTGGCATGATGTTTGATTCTTGTTCACAAGAGCCTTTGAGCATGGCTAATTCCATGATTGTGTTGGTCAATTTGCTGGATTTTTGCTAACATTGCAGGGGCTATGGTAAGTGAGAGATGTGGGAATTGAGTTCCACATCTCCAATTCTCATCCTCCTCTTATGTTTATGTTACTAACCCTTTGTTGTTGGGCTTAGGCCTTTCTCATCCCTTCTTCTATCTTCTTCTTCCTTCTTCATTAGGGTAGAAACCTCACTAACTCTTAGGACTTCCATGCATGTGAATACTTAGGATTATTTTAGTCCCCCTTTAGAATTTTTACCTTTGAGATCTTTTGGTTCTTCTTCTCTTCTCATCTCATAACTCTTAAAAAGAAAACACTTTAATAAATGTGAAGCGATGCATTGATCCATAGCCTTATTCCATGAGGTATGCTTGTAGTCTTCCCATCTTGGGATAGTACATGTTTACCTTGTGATGCACAAGTCTGATCAAGGTATCTTCTTCATAAAGAAAAGCATAAAAAACATTTCTTCATGTAAATAACCAAAAAAACACTTAATAATTAAGCAAATTAGTGAGCCTAAGCCCTAATCTTTGGGTTCAAGTTTTGGGGATCTTCTCCTTACTTGAGTGTGCTTGTTCTATTATTCCATCTTGGAATGTAGCGACAAGTGCACATTCCATTGGCGAGAGTTTGAGTTCACTTCCTTGTGACACACTCATAAAAGCTTCTAAAAAACACAAAACAAACATTAAACGTCTTTCCTTCGGGAATTCTTTTCTCGTCTCCTTCGCTCCGTACGCGAACTTGCTCCTACTTGTCATTTTGCAAGACGGTTACGCACTCGTCGTCCGAGTCTGCAACACCTGAGCAATGGCATAGGCAGTTCAAGCCTTAATTCACAAGCAATTTCCTTTTAGTACCCCTAGTTAGGGGAACTACGGCGTCTCTGATCCTCATTATCCTGATGAGGTACGTAGGCAGCGGGGTAGGGCCCGTTCGAGCACAATCTTTATTTTCCCTACATTTTTCCTTTTCTTTTCTTATTTCATTTCTTTTCCAGTTCCAGTTTCTTTTCGTTTTCTTTTCTTTGCCGCATTTTTCATACCCTCACCCTTTGAAACAGTTTCTTTGCAAGCGTGGATCCCGTCGGGTACGGCGGACGATCTGGGTGCTAATACCTTCCCAGGTCGTAACCGACTCCCGAGCCCAGTCTCTTTGGTTCGCAGGACCTGTGTCCTTCCTCTTTCTTTCTTCTGGTTTGTGCAGCATTACCATTCCCTCTCTTCGGGATAAAAATGCCTGGCTGGCGACTCTATCTATTCTTCTTCCGCGCCACTTTCGCGTTTGTACTAGGATGAAAATCCCGGGAGCGACATTATGCTAGAACATGTGAGTATTATGCTTCTTTTTTCTATGCCAAATGCTAGGATATGGTATGCTTATGCTATGCTTATGGTGTGCAAATGATGGTAAAAAGGAGAGGGAAACTTTGGGTTGTTACAACTTCCCCTATTCAAGCAACTGTTATTCTGAAAAGGACGAATGCATCGGTTGTCGGCCGTTCGAGATGAACCATGGTTGAATACAAGGAATAAACAGAAATGTGTACTCTGCTAGAGAAATAAAAGAAATGGAAAATAAACCCAACCCACAAGTACTCATGTTGGGAAACCTTAACGTGGGGAAAAGGAACTCAGAAGAAAACCAATATCTTGCGTAGATACATGACAAACAGAGCAGACGAGCTCCTTTCAGACAAAACATGTCACGCCAGGTGAATGGTATCTAGGACAGACGAGCCTTCTGCATATATCTTGCGTAGATATATGGTGCTTAAGATAGACGAGTCTTCTTCGAATGACCTATACATCAGGAAAATGGAAGTGCACTTGAGTCTGTGGGATATACATGCACAATCAGGATAGATGAACCCTCTTCATATACCCTGCGAAGATATATGGCCCTAGAACAGACGAGTCCCTTTCAAATATCTTGCGTAAATATGTGGTGCATAAGACAGACGAGTCTTCTTCGGATAACCTGTACGCCAGGAAACCGGTGAATATGCATATATTCTACTGAACTGCAACATTTTGACGCTTAATCCCACCGTCAGGACTTCAAACCTCTTCAATACGGACGAGTATTGGATGATCATCAAGGAAACATAAATGAGTGCCTTAAGTCAACGACACAGACGAGCATCAGACGATGATCTAAGAAACACAGACGAGTGCTCCGGGAAATGATATAGACGGGTATCAACCACTGATGCAGACAAGTATCAGACAATGATACAGACGAGTATCAAAAGGCTATCAAATACAAACAAGTGATTGAAATATGATACAGATGAGCATTAAAAGAATATCAAACACAAACGAGTACTTTCCAAAAGATAACACAGACAAACGTTAAAGACGATACAGACAAGTATCCAAAGGTATCAAATATAGACGAATGCTGAAAGCTAGAGAACTAACATAAACGAGTGTTGAAAACTGGAGAACTAACACAGACAAGTGTTGAAAACTGGAGAACTAACAAAAACGGGTGTTAAAAACTTGAGAACTAACACAAATGAGTGTTAGGGTTGATACAGATAAGTATCAATAAAAAATGCTTGGTTTGCAAGGAGAGTAACAACTCTGTAGGGGAGAATACTAATTGTAACTCCGTTAGGCACGAGAATTCACTGACTGACATTCTACTGAGGCACGAGATCAAAATACCTTGACAATACTTGACTCTGTCTGGGGAAATGAACAACTGGCCAAAAATAAATTGGTAACTTCCTGGGGAATTCCCCAATGATGAGAGTGAGTCCCAATCATAAACTCTAGGGGAAATGGCAATCTTCAAACTCGGCTGGCAATAAATGCTTGGTCAAATAATCTCTTGCTGGAAGAAGAATTCTGACATTTATAAGCTATGTGGGGAAGTGCAAGGACTCCAGCTACCTGCTGGGAACACTGTTATGACAACTCTCGCTTGGGGATTGAGAACTATTCAATTGATCTTGAAGTTCTACTGGGGATAGCATCTGATCTAATTCAGCTGGGGAATTCTTCTTCTCTACTCTGTTGAGAATGTTGGGACTCACCCTGCTCTATTGGGGGATAAAACTGAAGGGTATTGTCTTGCTGGGGGAGGATTACCCTGCTTGGGGAATGTTGTTTGGGAACAACCCCCTGTTACCTGCAAACCTGCAACAACAAAAGTACATACATATGCCTCGGGAAATTGCATGGTACGAGGTAATCATCCCATGTCGCTCGTCATTCAAAGTGATTTTAGATGTTTCCTTTTCGTAGGTCAATCATAAAACCACCAAGTTTAAATACAATGTTCTTTTACCAAAAATTCAGGACATTTTTGCAAACAAAGCAAATAAAATAAGAAACAAGGACAAAGCTTTTGGACTGAATATTCTTTTAAATGATGAGCCTCTGAATAGGCGAAAATTTACATCAAGAAGAAATCACCTGAAAAGAGGTGATCACCATAAAAATTGAGAAAAAGAAACTATCCTAATGGCAATGAGCACGACATTCCAATGAGTTTCTTGTCTGCTATGACCAGTATATCTTCAAGATCTTTCGTTCTTGCCTTCGCCTTCTGAAGAAGAAGATTTGACTAATTCCTACCCTTCTGATATAGCCATATTAACTGAGACGATGATGTGGTATAAATTACCCGGATCGCTGTCATTCGCTTATTCCCTTATTTTGCGTGGATCTCCCTTTCGGGTTTTCGATCCACCGAGATACCCTTTTTTGCCTGAGCTGTCTAATGTGGCTTTTCAACTCAGTGGGTGTACAATTCCTTTTTTATTTATTTCCCTAATTTTTTCCCGAGCTTTTTATTTTGTTTTTAGCTCGCCGGGATGCCCCTTTTTTTCCTGAACTTTAATTATTTTTTTGTGTCCAACGTGTCTTTTTATGCAAAGTATTTTTTAACTGTGTCTGAGTTAACAGGGGATTGGAAGTCTTCGCCATCTATAGTAGTGAACATTAGTGCTCCGCCAGAGAAAACTTTTTGTACTATGAATGGGCCATCATAATTCGGAGTCCACTTTCCCTTGTGATTTGAACTTGGAGGAATAAATCTTTTGAGTACAAGCTCACCAACTTGATACTCTCGAGTGCGTACTCTCTGATCAAATGCTCGCTTCATTCTGCTAATCTCTTTTCATCAATTAGACATAATTGGTTATATCGGGCACGCACCCATTCATCCTCGTCAATCTTGACGTCCATCATCACGCGCAAAGAAGGAATTTCCACCTCAACAGGTAAGACTGCCTCCATACCATATACCAAGGAAAATGGAGTTGCCTCGGTAGACGTCCGGACTAACGTACGGTACCCATGCAATGCAAACGGTAACATCTCATGCCAATCCTTATAGGTGACGACCATCTTTTGCAAAATCTTCTTAATATTCTTGTTTGCTGCCTCAATCACACCATTCATCTTTGGTCGGTAAGGTGAAGAATTGTGATGTTGAGTCTTGAAGTCACGACATAGTTCAACCATCATTTTGTTGTTAAAATTGGAGCCATTATCAGTAATGATTCGCTCGGGAACTCCATATCTGCAGATAATATCTCTTTTCAGTAACTTGGCCACTACCTGGCGAGTAACATTGGCATAAGACATTGTTTCGACCCATTTGGTGAAATAGTCTATCGCGACCAGTATGAAAAGATGGCCGTTCAAAGAAGTAGGCTCTATTTTTCCGATCATGTTAATTCCCCACATAAAAAAGGGCCAAGGAGATGACATGACGTTGAGCGGGCTTGGAGGGATGTGCACTTTGTCTGCATAAATATGGCATTTATGACATTTGCGGGTGTATGAACAACAATATGCATCCACTGTTAACCAGTAATACCCCGACCTTAATAACTTTAAAGCCATTGCATGTGCTCCTGCATGAGTACCGAAAGATCCCTCGTGGACTTCCTGCATTAATAGATATGCTTTGTGTCTATCCACGCATCTGAGCAGAGCCATGTCAAAGTTCCTCTTATACATAACATCATCTGTGTTTAAGAAATAACTAGCAGCAAGTCATCTTAAAGTCTTCTTGTCATTGGAAGATTCCCCATCTGGATACTCTTTGCTTTTCAGGAAGTGCTTAATATCATAATACCAAGGCTTCTCATCAAACGATGCGTCTACAAAGAACACATAAGCAGGTATATCGAGCCTGGAGATGTCAATTCGAGGGACATAATTCCAACACAAAACTTTGATATACGAAGAGAGCGTAGCCAATGTGTCGTACCTCGAAAAATACGATCCTAAAACAAAACAACAGAGCCGCCACCTAATTCTATTTATTCTACGAGAGAAAAGGGAGATATAGATACAACCTAATAAAGGATAAGAAATGGTCAACGAAACCAAATTCTAAGTTCGGGAGTCGGTTATGCAAGGGGAAGGTATTAGCACCCCTCACGTCCGTTGTACTCAACGGGAACCTCTTAGCTAATTATGCGATTAAATGTTTGATCTTAAGTCTATGTCTTCTAAATAGCTATTAACATGTTTGTTCTAAAGTTTTTAAATTATTATTAGGACGGAGAAAGGATTAAAGTTTTTGTGTTGTGATTTAAACGGAAAAATAATTAAATTTTTATTATTGTGCTCGCGAAGGATTAAAATCCCCGTGCGTACGTATTCCCTTGTGCAATGGGAAAGTCAGAGCTTTGTAGTTCGTGCTACTACGGTTTGCGATTTTTAAATTGAACGATTGTTTAAAACGCATTCTACTGTTAAACGTTAGCTTATATTCGCGGTGGAGGCTGAAGCGCTAGCTTGTTCGAGAGATAGAATGATTTAAACAATGTTCGTTTTAGAGAAAAGGTGTTTGAATTTTGTTAAGATATTTTAAACGAAAGGGCGAATGAACCATGTTGCGTGGGGCTAGCCCAGCTGCAATCCATTCTAGAACGTGCGGAATGCTGGACTCCGGAGTTCAGTTTCCGTGATGTAATTTAAAAAGATAATTTGAATATTTTGATATACGAATGGTGATTGAACCATCGCGTGGGGCTAGCCCAGTTGAGGTCCAATCCAGAACGTGCGGAATGCTAGACTCCGGAGTTCTGTTTTCGTAATTTAATTTATAAAAATGGTTTGAATATTTTGGTATACGAATGATGATTGAACCATCGCGTGGGGCTAGCCCAGTTGCGGTCCAATCCAGAACGTGCGGAATGCTAGACTCCGGAGTTCTGTTTTCGTAATTTAATTTAAATAAATTGAATATTTTGGTATACGAATGATGATTGAACCATCGCGTGGGGCTAGCCCAATTGCGGTCCAATCCAGAACGTGCGGAATGCTAGACTCCGGAGTTCTGTTTTCGTACGTTATTTTGATAAATTGAATAATTGATATACGAATAGTGATTGAACACATCGCGTGGGGCTAGCCCAGTTGCGGTCCAATCCAGAACGTGCGGAATGCTAGACTCCGGAGTTCTATTTTCGTACGTTAATTTAAATGAATTGAATGATTGATATACGAATAGTGATTGAACACATCGTGTGGGGCTAGCCCAGTTGCGGTCCAATCCAGAACGTGCGGAATGCTAGACTCCGGAATTCTGTTTTCGTACGTTATTTTTATATAAATTGAATAATTGTTTTTAGACGTTTTAGAATCGATGTGTTTAATAACGAAGGATTAAACGAACAATACGCGTGGGGCTAGCCCAGTTGTAGTTCGTTCTAGAACGTGCGGAGTGCTAGACTCCGGAGTTCTATTCCTTGTTAAATCAATTAAGATGTGTAAAAGTTGTGTAGATGGCGATCACATGGGTGACCGACTTACGTGTGTGCGAAGTGTAAACGCATGAACTGCTAACTTGGCATCGGACCAAGATACTTACTATATTGTTTATTATTTAATTATTATTTGAAATATTATTTTCATGTTTTGTTTAACGATTTAGGTTCGAATATCGAGAACGAGATTCACATTTATACTAATCGTATATTACTATCAAAATAACTAGGTAAATGAACAAAGCAGTATAAACAAACTTGCCATAGTCATAATCTATCTAACAAAAAAACAAACTAAAAGAGTTCACAAAAGTCATAAAATTAATTATTAAAACTTACTAACAAAAAATATTTTAAAAATTTGTTTTTTTTTGTAAAAAAAGGAAAAGTTAAGAAACTTTAGAGTAATAAAAAAACATAAAAGTTAGTAATTGTTTTCTTTTTTTTAAAAAAAAACTAGGACTGAAATCCATAGAGGTAAAAATGCCCGGGAGGCCCAAAGGAGCTGGATGGGCGGGTCGGAAGACCCGATTTGAGTAAAACAAAATATGGGCAGGAAACCCTAGGTAAAAAAAACGGTGCTCACATCTTACGAATCCAGAAACAAGGCTTTCCTATCAAACATTCAACTCTCTCCCGTTCATTCTCTCGCTCAACTCTGTAACTCTCCTCACTCGCAATCGTTCTTTTCTCCGTTAAACAACAACAACAACGACAAACTCATGTTGATCACCACTCAAAACTCGCCATTTTCGTTTTAAAAATTCAACCAAAGCTCTTATCAAATCAAACCTCAACATAGATTACCGAAAGCAGAAACTTAAATCAAAATACGTGAACAAAAAAGCAACATACAGATTCAGCACATATTCAAAGAAGAAGACAAACAGTCAATAAGGATTTTTCAGAAATTGGACCTATGACGACAACTCCTTCAAGCTTCAGTAGTCGACTTTGAGGTAAAATTTCTGATTTCTCCTTCAATGGACTTTTCCCCCTTTCTTCGACCTACTTCTCCTTGCTCCCGTTTTTTTTTCGACTTCTAATCGTCTGTATCTTATTTTTCTTCGAAATTATGGCAACGTGATTAAGCTCTGTTACGATTTAGGGCCTTTTTAGTTGGTACTCGTATTGACGGTCTTGGCGATGTGGTAGCAGTGATTTTTCGTTGGAGGTTTCGCTGGGTTATTTAGCGGTTCTGGCTTGTGAAGTCTCGTCGGAGGGAGGTCGAAGGTTTGCTCTCTTTCAAGAGCTTTTTGCTTGCTTTTTTTTTTACCAAAGAAAATTTTCGTATCTTTTTTTTTTAGTTTTTTTTAGATGAGGTTGTGTCTTTGTGTCTTTGTGAAATTGTGGCTGCCTGAGTTTTTCTATGCTATTGATGAAGTTTTTTTTTTGATGTTGTTATATGTGGCTCCTTGTTTTTGTAAAATAGGTTCCTCCTCCTCTTTTAAACTCCCGACCTCCTCCCCTTTTTATACTAATAAGATCAGGTTTCTTTCTTGCTTGCCTTTTGCCCCTGTGGTAGCTTATTGATTAAGTATTTGACTGGGCATTTCGGTTTTGATGCTCATGCTCAGTCACTTTTGGATTGCAGGTCCTAGGAGCAAGAGTCTATCATGTTTTGGTGCAAGCTGAATTTTGCAGGTTATGGTCCAAAGGTTGACAGATTCCATTTTGATGTCTGTCTGAAATTGCAGCAGAGTAAAGTGGGGTAGGATGGTCTGAAAACTAGCAGCAGGCCTGCTGTTGACCCGCAGGGACATTAGCTGGTTTAAGGGATGGCCCGGATAGCATCCTGCAGCTCCTGTTTTCTTGCAACAGGTCTGTTTCTTTGCATAGACTCTCTTTTTTGAACACTGCTAAAGTATTACCTTATGCCTGCTTGAAAAGGACTTGTGATCCCTGTTGCTAATGTCTGTTTTAATTTCTGCTGCCTTGGGGCTTCTGACTTTGTTTTTTGTTTGAAATTTTTTTTGTCTGTTAATGGATAGGTGATCCTCTGGCTGCTTTTTTTTAATTTTATTTTCTGACCTTGAATTTTATTATTATAACTTGTGAAAATCTGTTTTTTTTAAACCTCCTTGTGGCATTTTGGTGATAATGTAAATTTATGTTGGTTTTGCTTGAGTGAATGGATGGATTTTGAGAAGTAAACAAAGATATGGGTACGTTATCATGATGGCTGCCTTATAATTAATCGTAACACTAGCATGCTTGTAGTTGGAAACATGAAATGATGTTGTATGGCGTGATAAATGCGAAATATGAACATGTTTGGGATGAAATGAATTTGCACATGATGTTTATAGAAAAAATGTGTATGATATATGATCATGTATGATTATGAATATGGTAATTTGGCAAGTTTAAGTGAATTGGTTAGGATGAGATGATAATGATGTGAATGCTATGAATACTAATCCTTGTTCTATTGTTTTTTTGTGCATGGGAACCTCATAAGGATGGAGGAAACAAAGAAATGGAAAGGTGGCCTAACAAGAAGAATGAAGACCTTAGGCTTGGAACCTTATGTTGTAACAAAATGATGTACTTCTTTTTTTGATTTTTTTATATAGGTCACTATTTTGTAAATGGACATGATATGTCTTTATTAACAAACTCTTGAATTGAAATGAAAATATTAATGTAAAATAGGCTTGTAATCTTGGATGATATTTGAACTTTGAATCAATAATGAAATGGAAAGGATTATGAAACTTTTGTTATGGATTTGTAATGAATATGGACATGATGGTTCAAATTGGACATGAATGGGAATGAGAACTTGAAAATGACTTTTGGAATAAATTTGGAATTTGAATGGAATAAAATTAAATTTGAATTTGGTGGAAGGGAATTAGAAGTGAACTTTAGGATTGAAAGGGATATAGAAACTAGAAATGAATTTGGAATTAAAAGCTTGAACAAAATTTGAAAACTAAACTCTTGGAAGTTGAATTTGAATTGAAGAGGAAACAAATATTGATTGGTATTAAAAGGGAATTGAAAATTGAATTAGAACTTGGAATATGGATATTGGAAAGAGTTCTAAATGGAAATTATAATTTGAAACTTAAAATTGAACGAAAATTGAAATGGAGAAGGACATAGAGTTTGAGATGGAATCTTAAAAATTAAGATTGAGATAGAATTGGGGTTTTGGATAAAAATTTAAGTTTTAGAAAATTGAGTGGGAATTAGAAATTGAATGAAATTGACAATAAGCTTGAAAATGAAGTTTAGAAAATTGAATTGGGATTTGAACTTGAATTGGACTTTACAATTGGAGATAGGAATGATATAAAATTAGAAAAGAAACTTATCAATAAAAAGAAAGGAAATAGAACATAGAAATTAAACCAAAAATAGAAACTTGAAAGTGAATAGAAATTAAATTAGATCTAGAAATTAAAATTTGAAGATGAATAGGAATTAAAAAAAAATTAAAGTTATAAATAAAAACCTGCAAATGAATTAAAACTAAGCCTAAAAATGAATAGAAACTAAAACTAAATTTATAAATAAAACTTGAAAAATGAGTTGAAAGTAAAAAGAAAAATGAATCTTGGAAATGAACCCTATTAAGTGCAACGAAAATACGATGAGAGCAGTTAGGGGTAAAATTTGGGGTGTGACAGTTGCCCCTATTTAAATAACTTCACCAGATGGCATGAGGAATATTAATCCTCATAAAATCGGAGCGAAAGATATTTAAATATAGAAAACCGAAAATTTTACCTCTAAGTGCAATGACATGCTATGAACTCGTGAGGGACCCCTCGCTGGGGATATGTCATGCGAAATGCGATGAAGCCTAACATGCTAATTTGATGATGAATATGCTGAACATGGTATGTTGCAGGTAAATGCAAACAGTAATCCACAGAAATGCAAACGAGGGTGAAGGCTCACTGGGCATAACAATATGCTGGGGATGACAAGACGAAAACGGGATGTATTCCAAGTGATAAATCAGCAGGTTCAAGTGTAACTGCTGGCACTAAGAATGACAAGACAGAAAACAAAACGCAAGATTAAAGACAGACTATCTGGAAAGATTAGTTAGCAAGCTCAAGGTAGTTACTGGGGATCCCAATGCAACGATTCGGTGATTGAGGAAAAATTGAAAAGACAATGACTCGACAGTCAGGAGAATAAAATAGCAGATATCGACACGACGGTCAGGAATAAACAAAATATCGACACAACGGTCGGGAAATAAAATAACAGACGTCGACACGGTGGTCAGGAAATAAAATAACAGACATTGACGCAGTGGTCATGGAAATAAAATGACAGGCAATGACGCGGTGGTCAGGAAATAAAATAACAGACATCGACACGGTGGTCAGGAAATAAAATAACAGACATTAACACGGTGGTCAGGAAATAAAATAACAGACAAAGACGCGGTGGTCATGGAAATAAAATGACAGGCAATGACGCGGTGGTCAGGAAATAAAATAACAGACAAAGACGCGGTGGTCATGGAAATAAAATGACAGGCAATGACACGGTGGTCTGGAAATAAAATAACAGACAAAGACGCGGTGATCTGGAAATAAAATAACAGACAAAGACGCGGTGGTCTGGAAATAAAATAACAGACAAAGACACGGTGGTCTGGAAATAAAAACAGACAAAGACACGGTGGTCTGGAAATAAAATAATAGACAAAGACGCGGTGGTCTGGAAATAAAATAACAGACAAAGACGCGGTGGTCAGGAAATAAAATAACAGACGAAGACGCGGTGGTCTGGAAATAAAATAACAGACAAAGACACGGTGGTCTGGAAATAAAATAACAGACAAAGACGCGGTGGTCAGGAAATAAAATAACAGACAAAGACGCGGTGGTCTGGAAATAAAATAACAGACAAAGACACGGTGGTCTGGAAATAAAATAACAGACAAAGACGCGGTGGTCAGGAAATAAAATAACAGACAAAGACGCGGTGGTCTGGAAATAAAATAACAGACAAAGACGCGGTGGTCTGGAAATAAAATAATAGACAAAGACACGGTGGTCTGGAAATAAAAATAACAGACAAAGACGCGGTGGTCTGGAAATAAAATAACAGGCATTGACGCGGTGGTCTGGAAATAAAACAACAGACAAAATATCCAGAGTGGTAAATCAACAGGTTCAAGTGTAACTGTTGATACCGAGGATAAAGAAAGCGAACACAGTGTTTGGGTAGTGGCTCTGTGTAACCAACTGATACCGGGAGCAGAAAACAGTGTACTCAAATAGTCAACGGCTCCAAGAGACCGGCTGGTACTGAGAATAAAGACGAGAAGGTTGGATTTTTCAGCAGGATATCCAACCTCTAGAAATTCCTTACACGGAGAGTCAAGAGAAGACTTTCAGGAACCATCAGGAAACACAGGTAAGTGCCAAATTAAATGGACTTAGACTACAAGCAAAGGGTTTTCCAACTAGCTTAATAGATTCATGCCAATGAAAATTGGACTTCAAAGAGGTTCTTGTAAAGTGACAGTAGATTACATGTCAGCAGAGGCCTGTTTTGCAAGGTATGACTCTTTTCTACCGTGAGCAGATGCTTGATAAGTAAGACGGTATCAGGGCTTAAAGCTAAGAGCGAAGCGACTTGACCAACACATGAGAAAGACACACTGAATCATATGATTTCCAAATATGCCCCTGTAATGGGTATATGGATGAAATAGTTCTTGGAAGACGACTCTCTAGACAGAGACGACGACATGATTCCCGACACCCGTCTTGAACTAAAAATTCATGGACATAAGGTCTGCTAGAACAACTTGAGGGCACAAAGAAGATTTTCCCCTGTGTGATTCCTCTTGCTCCGGAATCAATGGTTTTGAAATTTTCCTCTTCTCAAAAAGTTTAAACCAACCTGCCATGGTATGGACTTTGAAATGGTTGTCCCGGTGCTTGAACATCGGGAATTTGCCCCTGGTTATCTGACCCCTGGGATGAAAGACTTCTGGTCTAGCTGGCCATTGAAATCTTGAATTCTTTCTGATAACTCGCTCAAGTATGAGTCTTGAGGAGAGCTCAACCTCTGAATTGTTGACTCCTGAATGGATTGATTCAGATTGACTGGTTCTTGAAGTGTCTTGCCCCTGGTTACCCAACTCTTAGAATGGGAAACTTTTGATTTGACTGGTCATTGAATTCTTGAACCGTTGGTAATAAATTGCTCTAGTATGAGCCTTGAGAAGAAGTTCAACCTCTGAGATGCTGACTCTTGAAGAAAATAATCGGCTTATTCTTGAAGTAATTTCCCCTGGCTGGGCTTCTCTTAATCAGTCGAATTTCCTAATTGGCTGCGTTCGTCGGGATTCCATTGATGTTGAATTGACTTGCAAAGAAACATTATTTATTTAAAAATTGGCAAATTTAATGCAACATTTATGCAAGTTTTGAAATCGCAATTTATTGGTATGATAGTGATATAGTGGAGTTGATTAAAAATAAAATAAAAAGTGGATCTAGCCATTTTATGGAATGGAAGATCAAGTGATCAATACAAATGATTAGCAAAGATCGTTAGGAGTCAGATTAACACAACCTTGTTGTAGTATGCTCTCGAAATAAACCCTGCCTCAATTAGGTCTTTTAAGGGTTGTAACGTGACTTGGTTCACGGTTTATGAAACAAAAGATAAAAGGCTCAAAATTTATTTGTACCCATCCCGTCTTCGTGATAAACTCCAATCCTATGTTCAGTTAAATTGATATACGCATTCATATCTCAAAACTCTTTTGATAATGCGTGATATGGATCAGGATTTGAAAGTGATGACATCCACCTTGCTTTTTTCTGCTTTGCTGGATTTGACGACTCCGTTAATTTTCGCCTAAGTCGTCTTTTTCTGTTTTTTGACTTGGCAGACTTTTTTTGTATTTCTTTTTCCTTACGTCATTCCTTTGTTGAGTGGTTATGACTGCCGTTTCATTGGAGGATAGAAAATACGTACTACAAACATTTAGCTCTTCACGACTTCTTCAGTAGTGAATGAAAGTACGTTGCTGATCCTTCTTGAATGATAGAACGAATCTCTTGAAGATTGGATGCAAACAGATTAACTGAATCGACTACCCTGCCCCAGGTTTGAAATTAAGGGTTTTTGCATTTTTCGAAAAAGGAAACTCCTACTTCTAGGCCCGAAGGGGTTAGCAAAGGATTATCTTCCTTATTTCACCAGTGTTTGGGAATTTGAAACAATGCCTGTACATCATTGGCAGGGTTTTAATTGAGAGCATGAAAATGGAGAATTCAGGTATCTGGTTTTCATCATCCTCCCTCCAATCTTTGCTAAAACAAAAGTTTGATAAACAACAGATAGAAATATATTTTTGCTTTTTGTAACAATGAAATAAAACGAGTGAATACGAATGGATTGATTCAAAATATGCATAAACATTTAATTAACTTTGCCAATTCAAAAGCAACAATGCTAACAAGCAAATACAAAAATCAACATGCAAAGAAAATACAACAGTGCTGAAACAAACAGGTGATTGCCAGCTTTAGGGAATTGAAAATGTCTTGATTTGCTGTCTTCAAGAGATACACCAAGAAGTCACTCAGGCGAGAGGTTAACATGCACCAACAGGTTTCCTTCTGAAAAGGATATGC
Organism: Lathyrus aphaca; assembly: GCA_963966055.1. Classification (NCBI taxonomy): domain Eukaryota; kingdom Viridiplantae; phylum Streptophyta; class Magnoliopsida; order Fabales; family Fabaceae; genus Lathyrus; species Lathyrus aphaca. Next base: position 509,529,313 of record OZ014524.1, on the reverse strand, counting down.
ACCTTTTATCAATCAAATGTTGTACCTTGGCTTGAAAAGCTCTGCAGTATTCAGTTGAATGCCCCATTGATCCATCATGATATCCACATTGCTCATGTGGATTATACTCAGGCGGGTATGGCTCTGCCCATGGCTTGAGAGATTTGGGAACCACCAATGAGTGTTGAATCAAAGGTTGCAGAAGTTGAGCGTATGATAAAGGTACTGGATGAAGAGGAGCATTCCTTCTTTCCAAATTGTTGCGAGGCTTATGTGGACTCTGATGCTAATTCAGATAACCTTGGCTATGGACTTGCTGACTTGGATGAGAGTTGTCCCTGTTAATCGGAGTAGTGTCTTCAAATGAAAGAATGTCCTTCTCAATTAAATATTTCACAGCGCGTTTTAAGGCATAACAGCCTTCCAGATCGTGCCCTGAAGCACCATCATGGAATAGACAACGGACATTTGGATTGTAGTTTGCTGGGAGTGGATCCGGTAAGGGACCAAAAGGCTTTGGAACAACCAATCCTTTCTTCAACAATGAAGGATATAATTCCGTGTAGGTCATTGGGATTTGAGGGGTTAGAGGCCTTCTCCCTTGTCTTCTATTCTGATTTGAGGCACCCTCCGGGTAAGAATCCTGAGCTCTCAATCTCTGACAAGCTGGCACTACTGGCACACTAGGTACTGCTAGTCGCTTGTTGTGATGACTTTTGAGTTCTTCACACTCAATGCTGGATGTCATCTCTTTCGATCCACCTCTTACTTCTCTTTTGCTTTCGCCAGCGGGAGTGACGACATTGAAATTCCAAGGTGGTGTCCCGATAATCTTGTGAGAAAGCGAAGACGCTCCATTAGTTAGGCGCATGGCCTGTTCTTTATGGTACAAAATTTTAAGAACCTTCATAGGTCTCTTTCCCTTCTTATCTCCTGGCTCAGCAATCAAATTGTCTGAAATCGACTCTCCTTCTTAGGGGATTAGCGACTTAATAACACTTTGTAACTCAAAATTCTGGCATTCTTCGATAGGGTGCCCCAAGGCTCCAGTGCGGTATCTACATTCAACCTCTGGATGGTCCTCTTCAAGGATTAACCTTTTGCTATGGATCAACCTTTGTACCCAGACTTTCAATTCAGGGCAAGTATTCAAATCATGTCCTACCACCCCTTTATGGAATTCACACACCGTATTTGTATCAGGGTTAAACCATGTATTTGGCGATGGCACAGGTGCGTAAGGAGTTATCAAAGAATTCTGGATAAGTAGCGGGTAGAGCTTGCTGAGTGGCACAGGAATAGGTTCATGGTGAACTTCACTCCCTTTGTTCTGACACTGCCCCTTGTTTCGCTTTCTCTTCTTTTTCCGACCTTGAGAAGAAACTGCCAGAGGATATTGAGGCACTGATCTGAAAATCAGAGGTTGACTTTGGCCTAATATGGGAGATCCATGAGTTGGTAGGTGGGGAGTTGTCACAAGGAAACACTCTTGACTCGAGATAGCATCGAATGGAGGTAGGACATTAGCTTTCTCTGCTGCGGCAATGGGCACAGGGCGACCCTCCTTCTTCAACAAAGCTTGTAAGGTTTCCAAGACCCATTCCATCTGTTTTTTCAAGGAAATAACCTCTTCTTTCAATGATTCTTGACCTCTTCTCAGTTCATCCACTGTTTCTTGAGACATGGCTCTCAATTCTGAACACGTGTCGGGAATCAAATTGCTGACCCAAGACAAAGGATAGAATGAGCTTACTCTGAGGGAAGAAAAAGATTATGCAATGTAGATGCAATGGTATGCGAATGGATGCAAAGCAATGATGGTTTCAAGGAACTCAAAAAGCAAATGCAAACATCCAATTATAAAAACTTTTCCAAAAGGGATTATAAGCTGAAGTTTGTCTATGGTTAAACTTGCGATGTTTGCAATAGACATCTCTTTGTTCCTTGAAGACCTTACTGAGATAATGCATATGATGCTGAGATGCAAAGACGCAGGGATGCAAGGATGCAGGGTGCAAGGTAAATTCGGAACCTTCTTAACAGGTGGGCTGTAAGAGAGTTGTTCTACGTTTTACTACCCATAAGTCCCACTCACGGGAAGGTTTCTACGGCGATGGTTTAAAGAAACTCAAGGTCACGGACGTTTATCGTATTAACTCCCCGCCACAGGCTAGCTGCATTGTGACGATAATAACGATAAGGTCTACCCTGAGTGGAGTTCTCATGCTAGGCGTGCAAGGAGCGAGTCCTAGGAGCCTAACATTACACAACTGCCAAAATTGAAACAAGTCCTAGGGGGTCCCAGAATCACAGCCCTTTCGTGAATCAGGTCACGCGACATGCTAGCTGCGTTGCGACAAGATCTACGAAAAGTCTAACTATCTGAGGAAGCTTTCATGCTAGGCGTTCAAGGAGAGAGTCCTCGGAGACTAGCACTAATAACATCTAATTCTAAACTTAGGTGTTCCCTCTGCTTTTTCCACGGCTCAAATTTACTTGCAAAGTGACCCCGAGATCCCACAAATAATATAATGAGCAATAAATGGGAAGCAGTAAAAGAACAAATAAACAAACATAAATAATAAACATAGAGAAGACAAGAAAAGACAAGATCAAACAAATAAACACATAAAGCTAAGTTAGGCTCGACTCTCTCTAGCATGGAGCTAGTCCCCAGCAGAGTCGCCAACTGTCGTACCTCGAAAAATACGATCCTAAAACAAAACAACAGAGCCGCCACCTAATTATATTTATTCTACGAGAGAAAAGGGAGATATAGATACAACCTAATAAAGGATAAGAAATGGTCAACGAAACCAAATTCTAAGTTCGGGAGTCGGTTATGAAAGGGGAAGGTATTAGCACCCCTCACGTCCGTTGTACTCAACGGGAACCTCTTAGCTAATTATGCGATTAAATGTTTGATCTTAAGTCTATGTCTTCTAAATGGCTATTAACATGTTTGTTCTAAAGTTTTTAAATTATTATTAGGACGGAGAAAGGATTAAAGTTTTTGTGTTGTGATTTAAACGGAAAAATAATTAAATTTTTATTATTGTGCTCGCGAAGGATTAAAATCCCCGTGCCTACGTATTCCCTTGTGCAATGGGAAAGTCAGAGCTTCGTAGTTCGTGCTACTACGGTTTGCGATTTTTAAATTGAACGATTGTTTAAAACGCATTCTACTGTTAAGCGTTGGCTTATACTCATGGTGGAGGCTGAAGCGCTAGCTTGTTCGAGAGATAGAATGATTTAAACAATGTTCGTTTTAGAGAAAAGGTGTTTGAATTTTGTTAAGATGTTTTAAACGAAAGGGAGAATGAACCACGTTGCGTGGGGCTAGCCCAGCTGCAATCCATTCTAGAACGTGCGGAATGCTGGACTCCGGAGTTCAGTTTCCGTGATTTAATTTAAAAAGATAATTTGAATATTTTGATATACGAATGGTGATTGAACCATCGCGTGGGGCTAGCCCAGTTGCGGTCCAATCCAGAACGTGCGGAATGCTAGACTCCGGAGTTCTGTTTTCATAATTTAATTTATAAAAATGATTTGAATATTTTGGTATACGAATGATGATTGAACCATCGCGTGGGGCTAGCCCAGTTGCGCTCCAATCCAGATCGTGCGGAATGCTAGACTCCGGAGTTCTGTTTTCGTAATTTAATTTAAATAAATTGAATATTTTGGTATACGAATGATGATTGAACCATCGCGTGGGGCTAGCCCAATTGCGGTCCAATCCAGAACGTGCGGAATGCTAGACTCCGGAGTTCTGTTTTCGTACGTTATTTTGATAAATTGAATAATTGATATACGAATAGTGATTGAACACATCGCGTGGGGCTAGCCCAGTTGCGGTCCAATCCAGAACGTGCGGAATGCTAGACTCCGGAGTTCTGTTTTCGTACATTAATTTAAATGAATTGAATGATTGATATACGAATAGTGATTGAACACATCGCGTGGGGCTAGCCCAGTTGCGGTCCAATCCAGAACGTGCGGAATGCTAGACTCCGAAATTCTGTTTTCGTACGTTACTTTTATATAAATTGAATAATTGTTTTTAGACGTTTTAGAATCGATGTGTTTAATAACGAAGGATTGAACGAACAATATGCGTGGGGCTAGCCCAGTTGTAGTTCGTTCTAGAACGTGCGGAGTGCTAGACTCCGGAGTTCTATTCCTTGTTAAATCAATTAAGATGTGTAAAAGTTGTGTAGATGGCGATCACATGGGTGACCGACTTACGTGTGTGCGATGTGTAAACGCATGAACTGCTAACTTGGCGTCGGACCAAGATACTTACTATATTGTTTACTATTTAATTATTATTTGAAATATTATGTTCATGTATTGTTTAACGATTTAGGTTCGAATATCGAGAACGAGATTCACATTTATACTAATCGTATATTACTATCAAAATAACTAGGTAAATGAACAAAGCAGTATAAACAAACTTGCCATAGTCATAATCTATCTAACAAAAAAACAAACAAAAAGAGTTCACAAAAGTCCTAAAATTAATTATTAAAACTTACTAACACAAAATATTTTAAAAATTTGTTTTTTTTTTGTAAAAAAAAGGAAAAGTTAAGAAACTTTAGAGTAATAAAACAACATAAAAGTTAGTAATTGTTTTCTTTTTTTTTAAAAAAACTAGGACTGAAATCCAAAGAGGTAAAAATGGCCAGGAGGCCCAAAGGAGCTGGATGGGCGGGTCGGAAGACCCGGTTTGAGTAAAACAAAATATGGGCAGGAAACCCTAGGTAAAAAAACGGTGCTCACATCTTACGAATCCAGAAACAACGCTTTCCTATCAAACATTCAACTCTCTCCCGTTCACTCTCTCGCTCAACTCTGTAACTCTCCTCACTCGCAATCGTTCTTTTCTCCGTTAAACAACAACAACAACGACAAACTCATGTTGATCGCCACTCAAAACTCGCCATTTTCGTTTTAAAAATTCAACCAAAGCTCTTATCAAATCAAACCTCAACACAGATTACCGAAAGCAGAAACTTAAACCAAAATTCGTGAACAAAAAAGCAACATACAGATTCAGCACATATTCAAAGAAGAAGACAAACAGTCAATAAGGATTTTTCAGAAATATGACCTATGACGGCAACTCCTTCAAGCTTCAGTAGTCGACTTTGAGGTAAAATTTCTGATTTCTCCTTCAATGGACTTTTCCCCCATTCTTCGACCTACTTCTCCTTGCTCCCGTTTTTTTTCGACTTCTAATCGTCTGTATCTTATTCTTCTTCAAAATTATGGCAACGTGATTAAGCTCTGTTATGATTTAGGGCCTTTTCAGTTGGTACTCGTATTGACGGTCTTGGCGATGTGGTAGCGGTGATTTTTCGTTGGAGGTTTCGCTGGGTTATTTAGCGGTTCTGGCTTGTGAAGTCTCGTCTGAGGGAGGTTGAAGGTTTGCTCTCTTTCAAGAGCTTTTTGCTTGCTTTTTTTTTACCAAAGAAAATTTTCGTATCTGTTTTTTTTATTTTTTTTTTAGATGAGGTTATGTCTTTGTGTCTTTGTGAAATTGTGGCTGCCTGAGTTTTTCTATGCTATTGATGAAGTTTTTTTTTTATGTTGTTATATGTGGCTCCTGGTTTTTGTAAAATAGGTTCCTCCTCCTCTTTTAAACTCCCGACCTCCTCCCCTTTTTATACTAATAAGATCAGGTTTCTTTCTTGCTTGCCTTTTGCCCATGAGGTAGCTTATTGATTAAGTATTTGACTGGGCATTTCGGTTTTGATGCTCATGCTCAGTCACTTTTGGATTGCAGGTCCTAGGAGCAAGAGTCTATCATGTTTTAGTGCAAGCTGAATTTTGCAGGTTATGATCCAAAGGTTGACATGTTCCATTTTGATGTCTGTCTGAAATTGCAGTAGAGTAAAGTGGGGTAGGATGGTCTGAAAACTAGCAGCAAGTATGCTGTTGACCCGCAGGGACATTAGCTGGTTTAAGGGATGGCCCGGATAGCATCCTGCAGCTCCTGTTTTCTTGCAACAGGTCTGTTTCTTTTCCTAGACTCTCTTTTTTGAACACTGCTAAAGTATTACCTTATGCCTGCTTGAAAAGGACTTGTGATCCCTGCTGCTAATGTCTGTTTTAATTTCTGCTGCCTTGGGGCTTCTGACTTTGTTTTGTGTTTGAAATATTTTTTGTCTGTTAATGGATAGGTGATCCTCAGGCTGCTTTTCTTAATTTTATTTTCTGACCTTGAATTTTATTATTATAACTTGTGAAAATCTATTTTTTTAAACCTTCTTGTGGCATTTTGGTGATAATGTAAATTAATGTTGGTTTTGCTTGAGTGAATGGATGGATTTTGAGAAGTAAACAATGATATGGGTACATTATCATGATGGCTGCCTTATAATTAATCATAACACTAGCATGCTTGTAGTTGGAAATATGAAATGATGTTGTATGGCGTGATAAATGCGAAATATGAACATGTTTGGGATGAAATGAATTTGCACATGATGTTTATAGAAAAAATGCGTATGATATGTGATCATGTATGATTATGAATAGGATAATTTGGCAAGTTTAAGTGAATTGGTTAGGATGAGAAGATAATGATGTGAATGCTATGAATACTAATCCTTGTTCTATTGTTTTTTTGTGCATGGGAACCTCATAAGGATGGAGGAAACAAAGAAATTGAAAGGTGGCCTAACAAGAAGAATGAAGACCTTAGGCTTGGAACCTTATGTTGTAACAAAATGATGTACTTCTTTTTTTGATTTTTTTATATAGGTCACTATTTTGTAAATGGACATGATATGTCTTTATGCAAAAACTCTTGAATTGAAATGAAAATATTAATGTAAAATAGGATTGTAATCTTGGATGATATTTGAACTTTGAATCAATAATAAAATGGAAAGGATTATGAAACTTTTGTTATGAATTTGTAATGAATATGGACATGATGGTTCAAATTGGACATGAATGGGAATGAGAACTTGAAAATGCCTTTTGGAATAAATTTGGAATTTGAATGGAATAAAATTAAATTTGAATTTGGTGGAAGGGAATTAGAAGTGAACTTTGGGATTGAAAGGGATATAGAAACTAGAAATGAATTTGGAATTAAAAGCTTGAACAAAATTTGAAAACTAAACTCTTGGAAGTTGAATTTGAATTGAAGAGGAAACAAATATTGATTGGTATTAAAAGGGAATTGAAAATTGAATTAGAACTTGGAATGTGGATATTGGAAAGAGTTCTAAATGGAAATTATAATTTGAAACTTAAAATTGAACGAAAATTGAAATGGAAAAGGACATAGAGTTTGAGATGGAATCTAAAAAATTAAGATTGAGATAGAATTGGGGTTTTGGATAAAAATTTAAGTTTTAGAAAATTGAGTGGGAATTAGAAATTGAATGAAATTGACAATAAGCTTGAAAATGAAGTTTATAAAATTGAATTGGGATTTGAACTTGAATTGGACTTTACAATTGGAGATAGGAATGATATAAAATTAGAAAAGAAACTTATCAATAAAAAGAAAGGAAATAGAACATAGAAATTAAACCAAAAATAGAAACTTGAAAGTGAATAGAAATTAAATTAGATCTAGAAATTAAAATTTGAAGATGAATAGGAATTAAAAAAAATTAAAGTTATAAATAAAAACCTGCAAATGAATTAAAACTAATCCTAAAAATGAATAGAAACTAAAACTAAATTTATAAATAAAACTTGAAAAATGAGTTGAAAGTAAAAAGAAAAATGAATCTTGGAAATGAACCCTGTTAAGTGCAACGAAAATATGATGAGAGCAGTTAGGTGTAAAATTTGGGGTGTGACACAATGCATCGTCAAATTAATTTTCATCTCGTGGTATATACTGAAGCTTTACTGTTGTGAAGAACGTCAACAGTCTTCTTGAATAATCCCTGTAAGAAATTAAATGTTCTTGGTGCGTATACCACTGGCTGTTAATCTGATTTATCACGACGGTGGAGTCTCTGAATATATCGAGGGTCTTAATCCAACGATTAATAGCCTCCTCTATTCCCATAATGCACGCCTCGTATTCCGCTTCATTGTTGGCGTAGCCAAAAGTGATTCTAGCAGCGAAGGGAAAGTGAACACCTTCAGGAGTAATTAGAACAACACCAACTCCATGTCTGTTGATATTGACTGCCCCATCAAACATCAACTTCCATTTGGATTCAGGGTCTGGCCCCTCCTCCGGAAGTGGTTCCTCATAATATTTTTCTTTGAGGTACATGATGTCCTCATCAGGGAAATCAAATTTAATTGGCTGATAATCATCTTCAAGGGGTTGCTGCGCAAGATAGTCTGAAAGTATGCTTCCTTTGATGGCTTTCTGAGAAGTATATTGAATATCGTACTCTGTCAGCACCATCTGCCACCTCGCAACCCTTCCGGTTAGCGCTGGTTTCTCAAAAATGTATTTAGCATAATCCATGTGTGGGTCAACATGTACTGTCTCAGTCGGCGAGCAGCCCATGCCAAAGTGCAGCAAGTTTTCTCGAGCAATGAATAACGGGATTCGCAGTCGGTAAAGTTTTTGCTAAGGTGGTATATTGCATGCTCTTTTCAACCAGACTCGTCATGTTGGCCTAGAACATACTCCATTGAACCTTCTAGCACAGTCAAATACATGATAAGTTGCCTTCCTGGAACCAGAGGCATTATAACTGGAGGCTCCTGCAAGTATTCTTTTATCTTTTTGAATGCTCTTTGACAAACTTTGCTCCACCTGACCGCCTGCTCTTTTCTTAGCAACTTAAATATTGGCTCACATGTAGCTGTAAGGTGAGATATGAACTGGGAAATGTACTTCAACCTCCCTAGGAAACCACACACTTCTTTTTCGGTTCGTAGTGCAGGCATGTCTTGTATTGGTTTAACTTTTGCAGGATCTACCTTGATTCCTCTTTGACTTACAATGAAACCCAACAGCATTCCGAAACGCACTCCAAAGGTGCACTTGTTTGGATTTAACCTCAAACGATACTTTCTCAGTCGTTCAAACAATTTATTGAGGTTAACCAAATGCTCTTATTCATCTCGGGATTTGGCGATCATGTCATCCATATAGAATTCATTCTCTTTGTGGATCATGTCATGAAACAGAGTCACCATTTCCCGCTGATAAGTTGCCCCAACATTCTTCAAACCAAAGGGCATGACCTTGTAATAGAACGTACCCCAAGGGGTAATGAACGTCGTCTTCTCCATGTCTTCCGGCGCCATTTTAATTTGATTATAACCGGAGAAGCCATCCTAAAGGAGAATACCGAGAATTGAGTTGTATTATCCACCAATACATCGATGTGAGGTAATGGGAAATCATCTTTTGGGCTTGCTCTATTCAAATCCCAGTAGTCAATGCACATTCGAACCTTTCCGTCTTTTTTCGGTACTGGTACAATATTATCTACCCAGGGTGGATAACTAGTCACGACAAGGAAACCAATGTCTCATTGCTTCTGAACCTCTTCTTTAATCTTCATTGCCATGTCAGGACGAGTTCTTCTGAGATTTTTTTTCACAGGAGGACAATCTTCACTCAATGGTAACTTATGCATAACGATGTCGGTATCTAGACCTGGCATATCCTGATATGACCAAGCAAATATATCCACATACTCTCGAAGCATGCCAATCAGTTCTTCCTTTACACTAGCCTGCAGACTGGCCCCAATCTTAATTTCCTTTTTCATGTCTTCAAACCCAATGTTGATAACTTCGAGGTCATCTTGATGAGGCTGAATAACCTTTTCCTCTTGTCTCAGTAACCTGGCCAATTCTTTAGGGAGTTCACAGTCTTCTTCAACCTCTTCATCAGCATGGTAGATCAGATTATCAAAGTCATACTTGGTCATAGCAGAAGAGTTATCAAAGAAATCCAGATGATTGACTCTACATAAGTGATGTGCTCATTTCAGATTCTGCTTTTATGCAAACAACTAAACAAAGAAAGAAAAACATTTCCATTTTTATTGTTTTTTGTGAAAATTTTGAAAAGAAAGACAGGGAACACAATTTGAATGAAAATGTCCTTTATTCATGATAAAATAAATCGCATAAAAATGCCAGGTGATCCTACAATGGATCCATACACCTTAGGCATAATGTAGGACTTAGCATGCAAATGATAAATGGGAAATCAAGAAATATTACTCATGCAAATGATCAATCATTCCAGCCCTAGTGAAGCTCATTGTCCTGCTACCTTGAGACCATCCAGCTTGCTCCGGTTGATAGCCAATTCCAAATTTGTCATCCTTCTTCTCAACTTCCAGCAACTTTCCCCAGCCCCGGGCCTGGCCTGATTGTACTACCTCTTTAGCCTGCTTGTAAGAAGATATGGAAGTTCCCACCTTCTCACTGCACTTGATTATGGAAGTAGGAGCTACAGTACTAACATTGACAGCTTCGAAGGCTTGGCACAACATCTCGTGAACATATTTAAACATGGACAAGTGGCTAACAAAGATGTCTTCCTCCCTGCACACGGTGACCACTTGACCATCCACCACATCCTTCAGCTTTGGGTGAAGAGTGGACGTCACAACACCAGCAGAATGAATCCAAGGACGACCCAACAGACAGTTGTACGCTGGTTGTATGTCCATGAAATAAAAGGTACTTTTGAACACTTGTGACCCTATCTTCACCGGTAACTCAACTTCTCCAAAGACTGATATTTTGGAACCGTCAAAGGCCCACACAACTAAATCACTTGGCCGGAGAATAATACCATCCACATCCAATTTCATCAGGGCTTTCTTCGGGAGAACGTTCACAGAGGAACCTGTATCAACCAGGACATGTGACAAAACAACACCTTTCATAGTCATTGCACTACATCCTAAAGGCCAAGTGGGGTAAATGGGTTATAAAGTCCTCAGCTTCTTTGGCTCTCAGGTCGAAAATAATAATGTTTTCAAAATTAACTCGATCAACAAATACTACCTCGAGGAGGCGTCCACCGAGTTGTGGATTCTCAAGTTAGCTTGTTCAGGATTAAACTCCCTATAAGCCTTCTTGACTATACCACATCCTATCTTATAGTGCACTCAAGTTCGTGTTAGGAATTATCTCACCGCACATGAATCATCAAACCCTGAAAAACAAAAAATGCCCAAACAACAACAAACAATACTAATGATAGCACAAAACATGGATAAAACAAGTTAGGGTTAACCCTCTTGAGGAGTCCCTAGTGAATTCGCCATTTCTATCGCGGTGAGAATCAGATGCCAAGACATTAAGTTAAATTGAATCAAAAATCTTAAATGTTCACCACTGAACTTTAATTTATCCAAGGGAAGGGAAAAAATCGAATCACCCCTAAAAAAATATGATAAGCTAAAAGACGGGGCTAAAAGCTAAGCAATTAGAGATCGAAGGTACGTGGGTTGGTTATACCTAGGGAAGGTGTTAGCATCCTAAGTATCCATAGTACTCTACGAGAACCTCTTGTAATATCTATGTTGTTATGCTTAATTGTCTGCTAATGAATGGGAGCTAAAACTAAAAGATGGAAAAGATGAAAAAAGGATGAAGAAAGAAAAATAATAAAAGTGTGAAAAAATAATAATGCGGGAAAAGGGAAAAAAGTGAAAACATGGGAAAAAAGAAAAATGTGCTTACCAAGGATCAAACTTGTGCCTACGTATTCCCTCGTGCAATGGGAAATTCAGAGTGTCGTAGTTCGGAAAAATAAGGGTAAAAAGGGGACCTACGAACTAAGACAACTAAAGGAGAAAGCTTAAATGCAAAAGCTTATGAAAGTTGATTATAAAGGTGAAGAGATCAATGGACATATCTTGTGAAAGAATGTGAATGAAGGGTCTAAAGTGGGAAGGTTAAGACAGAATATACAAATGGTACGCAAATGAAAATAAGTCAACAAAATTTCCACTTCCCTTGGATCTGGTAGCAAAAGTCAAATAAAATCAAAAGACACACGCATGGCAAAGCATCATGCCAAATAGGATGACAAGGGTACAACGACAACGCGTCAAAGATTCAACGAAAAAGACATCGAATTAAAAAAAATGCATGATTCATAATTAATGAACTAAAATGCAAAAATGACTGACTATCGATAATGCGATAAAATGCATCAGATGAATGAAATTTTTTTAAAAAAGTCCGATCAAAATTTAGGTTATGACAAGAAGGATCCCCACACATCCAATTAATGAAGATGGACATGAGAAAGCACAACAAGAAGAGAAATATCAATTCTACCATCTTGAGATTAATTAACTTGAAGGAGTCCTCTAATAGAAGCAACACACACATGACCGTCTACAAAGGCTAAAGGAGTATACTTTTGGCCTGACTAGTTGTGAAACCAAAAATGGCACCCAACTTGTATTGAAAACCACCCATATTTGGACCGAGTTATTAGGCTTTTTATAATGAGAATAGAGACCATATATTGGTTCAAAACTTACGGGATCATTTTTTTACCGCTGGAGCAATGGAAACATATTTTAGCGAGACATACCAAGCCTTGACAAACTAAAGAGCTGAAATGAGGACCACCTGGAACATGCAAGATTAGGAATTCAAGAGTGAGATAGATCGATTACTCGACTAGTTTAATTATAACGACATATAAATTAGGAGTTTTTAGCATTTTTAGTTTTTGTTTTAATTTCCTTTATTGCACTTTGATCCAAGGAAGACTAATAGTTAGCTCTACAAATGCTCTTCCCTTCTTTTGTACTTTTCTATGCTTTGAATTAATGAATCAGTTTGCTACTATTGTTTCTTTAAGTTTTAATTTTCTACCTTATAAGTGACAATAAGAAGAAAAAAAGAAGATCACAGTCTGTGAACACCCCAAATTTTCCCTCACCCATTCACACCATGGCTTGTGATCTCTTCATATGCATAAGTTCAATCATAGCATCTCATATTGCACTTTTGATTCACCGCATTGCTCCCAAGTCATCTGCATCTAGGGTTTGTGATCTGAGCCATCCAAGAGCCATTTGAGCCACTCCAAAGGTCATCAATCACTTCAAAGGGGTCCATGTGTGTTCAAACATCATATTGTATCCTCACAAAGTCAAGAAAGTCAAAAAATCACAAGGACTGAGAAAAGCATGGAAGCAGAGCCAGGCTTAACTGCACAGATGACCTAGAATTAGGGTTTTGGTTTCAGAGGCCATAACTCCAATTTTTTTGGTCATTCTTGTTTCTATTGGTCTCTATATGGTATAGGGATCATGCATATCAATTTTCATTAAGAAATTCCATGGGGAAGTCATCTGATCAAGAGTTGACTTCTTGAGCAAGTCAGTGTAAAATCAGGGCATCTGAGGCCCCCAATGACCCAACCAAGGGGTGTTCATCATCATTTTGAATGTGTATGATCTTTATTTGATCATGTAAGATGTTGGAAGTTCACAAAATTGAAGAATTTCAAGCCATTTGCAAAGTTGCCCTTTTGGGAAAATGACTTGTAATGGAAACTTGCCATTTTGGGAAACTTTTTCAACCCTTGCTTTTTGATTCAAAAATGCTTCAAATGGGAAAACTTTGGTCATGAAAGTTGTAGAATGGATCATTCCCTCTTCAAAAAGTACAAGAACTCATTCTAATTCATTTTGGATCAAAAGTTATGGCTTGTCAAAGTTGGGAAAAATCACATAATTTCAAGTTTTCTACCAAAGAGGCAAAGTTGCAAAATCCCTTGCCAAGGTAAAATGAGACCTCAAAGTGACTTCTAATCTTTGTGCAAACATAAACCAATGCCTAAAAGTCAGATTGCATCAAAGGTTTGCCCATTTTCATGCCTTGTGGATCAAGAAACTTCAAAAGGGGCAAAAAGTCACAAAGTTGCAAAACCTATCACAAACCTTAATCCACTTGCTGCATTGCCTCTAATCCTTTTCCATGGCTCTCCCTGATTCAAGTTGCAGCCAAGCCATGATTTGTACCCTCACTGCCATAGCCCATACCTCTCTTACACAAAACTTGACTTTTTTGCAAAAGACCCATACCAATCAGCCTGTGCCACACCAACTCCTCTGACCTCTCTAGTTGTGATAAGTGGACCAAATACAACATAACACACCAGACACACAAGCCTGAAACACTCTCCAAGCCATAGTGTAAACACCCCAAATTTTCCCTCAACCATTCACACCATGGCTTGTGATCATTTCATATGCATAGACACAATCATATCATCTCATATCTCATTTTTGATTCACTGCATAGTTTCTAAGTCATCTGCATCTAGGGTTTGTGATCTGAGCAATCCCAGAGCTTCTTGAGCCATTCCAAAGGCCACCAATCACTTCAAAGGGATCCATGTGTGTTCTTATATCATACTACATCTTCTCAAAGTCAAAAATGCAAAAGGATCACAAGAACTGGGATTGGTGTGGATGCAGAGCCAAGTTTGACTGCACAGTTGACCTAAAATTAGGGTTTTGGTTTCAGAGGCCATAACTCTAAATTTTTTGGGCATTCTTGTTTCCATTGGTCTCTATATGGTATAGGGAGTATGCATATCAATTTTCATGAAGAAATTCCATGGGGAAGTCATCTGATCTAGAGTTTACTTTCTGGACAAGTCAGTGTAAAATCAGGGCATCTGAGGCCCCCAATGACCCAACCAAGGGGTGATATTCATTATTTTGAGTGTGTATGATCTTTATTTGATCATGGAAGAAGGTTGAAGTTCACAAAAATCAAGAATTTGAAGTTTTTGCAAAGTTGACTTTTTAGGGCATAGTTGACTTTTAAAGAATATGTCATTTTAGGTCACTTTTCAAACCTTACTTTTTGATCCAAAAATGCTTCAAATGGAAAAACTTTGGTCATGAAAGTTGTAGAATACATTTTTCCCTTTTCAAAAAGTACAATAACATGACCTAATTCATTTTGGATCAAAAGTTATGGTTTGACAAAGTTGGCAAAAATCACTAATTTTCAAGTTATGCACCAAATGGAAAACTTGCAAGAACTTTGTACCAAGGCAATTGTAACTTCAAATTCATATCAAACCAATGTACAAACATCACATGAGTTCTAAAAAATCAGAATTGGACCAAAGTTTCTCATGATCATGGTTTGTATTACAAGACTTTTTCATGAAGTTCCAAAAGTAACCAAGTTGCAAAACCATCATGATGCTTCTTACCACTTGCTGCATTGGCTTTTGAACCACTCTAGCCTTCCACACACACCATGCTGCGCCAGCCCTAGCCATTGTACCAAGCTAGAACTCAAGCCATACCTCTCTTACAAAAAAGTTGACTTTTGGCAAAAGCAAACATCCCAATCACAGCAGGCCATGTCACATCCTCTGTCCACTTGGAATTGTTTATACTTTCCATTTGCAAGCAAAACATAACACCAAGCAAGGCAAAAACAGATCACAACACACCATACACAAAACTCACCCTATTGGCATTTCTCTTCGAATCTCTCTGCCCAGTTCACAAACATTCAAACAAGTTCCACTACTCAACTCACCATGCCTCATTAAGCCCAAACCAACAAAGAACCAATCCTGAATCAAGCAAGAACACCACTTCTCCATTTTCACTCCAACTTGCAGTTTCTTTCGAAACTCACTCCACGGGCCATAAACATCCAAACAAACTCCACAAACCTTCTTAAAACATCACCCTGATCACAAAGAACCACTCACATTGGCCTGAAACTGCCTGCATCACCATTGCCATTTTCAACTGAGCTTGAGCAGAAGCTGTTCAAACTCTTCATCTAGCCAGCATAAACTTCTCCAAAGCATTCAAGCATCATCAAGAGGTCATAAGGAGTGGATTTCACAAGGAGGGGAGGTCAGAAAGTTGCTGGAGTGAAAGCTTCGAATCTCAGGTAGCTCAAGAACTTTTTTTCCAGAAATGGATTTTTAAGTTCTAAACTTGTTCTCCATGCTTCACTGATCGTCCTGGTGCTTTTAGTTTTGAAAATGGTGATGAAATGAGAATTTAATTGCTTTCTGAAACTCTGTTGACCTAAAAAATGTTTTGTTCGATTCATGATTCTGGGGAAAAATAAATGTTGTTTGTGATGGGGTTTTGATTCAGTGGATCATGGGAATCATTTCTGTATGCTTGGTTTTCATTTTTGTTGCGTTTTGAAGTTTTTAGGGATTTTCAGGTGGGGTTCCCACCGGAGAAGACGACCGGAGGTCTTCTCCGGCCACCTGAAAATCATTAGGGCTTAATCCCTGTAATTAATTGAGTTTGAATCTGGAGCGTGCGATTGCTTTGACCGTTTGACTTGCCGCGCGTGTGAATGGTCCAGATGTGGTCATTAAACCCTAATCACTTTAATTTATTTAATTAATGGAGTTTAGGTCAGTTTGAATTTGGGCCACAAGATCTGGCGCGTAGTCAATGCTCCCAAACCCAGACTCAATCCCTGCCTTCCATTCTGTTGACTTTTCCTTTTTCTTTATTTTAATTCATTTCTTTTCATTTTGTTTGCATAATTAATTTAAAATAGCAAAAATGTCTTAAAAATTATGAAACTTTTTCTCAAGAGTTTTATTAATTTTTTATGACACAAAAATATTTTTGTTTTTATTTTTAGCATTAAAAAAGTATTTTTAAATATTTAAAGGTTTATTTTTAATTGATTAATGGAAATTAATTTATTAAAAATACTTTTAGGTATTTAAAAATCACCAAAAAATTCATGAAATGTTCTAAGACATTTAGAAACATTGTTCAACCCTCAAACCAAATTTATTTTTTGATCTTGATGCATTTTGAGAATTTTTCATTGAATTAAATTTATTTTTGTGCATTAATTTGATCCATAGTTCAAAAAATCATTTCTGCCTATTCATGAAGGATTCAACATTGATTCTTTTTGCATTGCATTTTGTTTAGCATGTAGTTTTTGAGATAAAAAGGCCATGATTTGATCTTTCATTTTCAATTTGTTTGGCATTTCTTTTGTTTGGAAACCCTAAAACCCTAAAAAAATTGTAAAAAATCATAACTTGAATTTGGTTAAGAGTTGAAACCTCTCCTTTGGGCAGTGAGTTAGTATAGGATTAGGGGTCCTTTGAGTGGAATTTTCAATTTTTTATCTTAGGGTTTGCTTCTGATTTTGGTTTTTGTTTGTTGCATTGTTCATAAACCCTAATTTGGGCTTCCATATGCATCCATCTTGCATTCCCTTGCATAACATGACTTGCCATGACATTCCATGTCTCCATTTGATTCATTGAACATCATAAGACATATTGAAAGCATGTTTGATCATTGCATCATGTATTTGCCATGTTGTATGCCATGTGCACTTCATAACCTTCCATGTATGTCCATGCTTCTTAACTTGCTTCATTTGCATTCATGAACTTGTATGATCATTTCCATGTGCTGCCTCATGTTTGTAGCATCTCATAGCATCATTAGCAACACATACATGCTTCTGGTTTTGATTTACATCATATCATTTCATCTCACTTTGCATTGCATTTCTTTTCTAACCTTTCAGGTGGTAAGTGACCTTGAGAAGTGAATTTGCCTTCACTTCTCATAACTTCTCTTCATCTCTCTCTTGCATCCATGCTGCATTTTTATATGTGTTTGAGTTTGAGCTTGATCATTCTTCTTCTTCCCACTTTCTTTCTTCAAGTGACTTGACTTCTTGAATGAAGCAAGTTGCTTTGCTTCTCCTGATCCTTTCATCTGCTTCCTGGTGGTTCCATTGGAGATCTTTCTTGTTTAACCTCACAAACCTTAGGAACAACCAAGCATGACAATGATTAGGGTTTTGATTAGTCTCCCCTCTTAGTTTTACCTTTGTGTCTTATTTGAGTCTTCTCTTCTCATCTCATAATCAGGGACTAAACCCTAAAGGCTTTAAGGCTTTGTGATTAAGCTTATGCCTGCATCCTTCTATTAGGATGGAGTGTATAACTTTAATCCTAAGTGTTAAACCCTTAATGTGTTTAAATCTCTTAATGAATTCACTTAATAAGTATCAAGACATCACACTTGTAACTTGGGCCTTGCATTAGGGTTCTAATTCTTCCTTAACTGGTTAAGAAGGACTAACCCTAGTGTTAATGGACAAGTCCCCCTCAAGTTGTCTTACAAATCATAAAAATCACTTCATCATCATACCATTAAATAAAATCCACTTAATCAAAGGCTTGTTTTGTCATGAGTTTAATCCCTAATCATGGATTAAGTTGAGGAGCTTTCCTCAGCTTAAACATTCTCATCTATTATCCTTCTATTAGGATGGTATAATGAGTCTGTTTAATCCCTGATTATGGCTTAACCTCATTACTCAACACTAAACAAAAACACCAAAAACATCTAAATAATCACAAGTAGGTTAATGATCTTAACTCTACATCAAAAGGTGATTAAGTGTGAGAATCTGACTTCACACTTAAGGTATTCTCATTACCCCTAATCATAGGGAAGATGTGATGAGTTTACTAAATCCATTGGTTTAGGCTTAAGCTCATTAACTTATGACAAACTTTCAAAAGCAATAAAAGACTGAAAACTCAAAAACAAACAATAATCGTCTCCTCCGGGATTCTTTTCTCATCTCATTCACTCACAACCGAGAGCTTGCTTCTTCCGTCTAATGCAAGACAGTTTGCACCTGAGCCAGACAGGTCATACACTTGAGCATAGGCAAATAAGCAGTTCACAAGTCAATTCATCTTTCAGTCTCTTTGGGTCGAACTACGGTGTTCTGACTTCCTCATTGCACGAGAGGATACGTAGGCATAACTTAACAGTTATCGAACAAAAGTCTCTGTATATTCCCCCTCTTTCCAGTTTTATTTTCTTAAGCCTTATGATCTTGAGCACCTCATTCTTTGTTCTAACACTGACACATCATTTATATACTTTACACTTCACTCCTCTTACACTGACACCTGTACATCTTTTCCAGCTCTTTTATACACAGATTGCACTGACACTACCCCTTCAAAACACAAATCTCTTAAGCGTGGATCCCGTCGAGTACGGCGGACAATCTGGGTGCTAATACCTTCCCAGGTTGTAACCAACCCCCTTTCTCAGTCTCTCTGGTTCGCAACCGTCTTATCCATCTCTTTCTAGGTCTATGCAGCATTACCTTTCCTCCGGGATAAAAATGCCTAGCTGGCGACTCTATTCATCTCCAGTGAGTTCACGGCTGTGTGTTCTCATTGTCCCTATCGCCGACAGTTCGCGTCTGTACCTTTATTTGGGCCGGTCCCATCTATCGGGAGCGACAGCTTGGCGACTCTGCTGGGGACCCTTATACTGTAACCAGGGCTTCTGGTTCTTTTTGTGGGTTCCTCCTAGCACTTGTTTGATTTGTGTTTACTGGGGTGTTATGTGTTATTTGTGTTGTATATTTATTTTGTTTATGTACAGTTGTTTATCTGCTTTCTTTACACCTTTACATATATCATACTGTCATACTGTGCTGGCTGGATCTGGTTTTGTGCTTTGGTGGGTGGGTGTTCTATTGAGAGTTGAGGTCCTATACCTGGGACCTGAGTGACACCTAGGCTAGAGTGAATCATATTCTTTCCCATTCCATCTCGGTCTGGTGCGGGAATATGAAACACGGTTCAGATATGGGTTTCTTCTTGAGAACTCTGTGTTGCAGATTTCCTGCAATGCTAGGGCTATCTGGGAAGCCTGCTAAGTCTGGATGACCTTTTAGTATTGACCTTCAGAAACTGAGGTGAATTAGAGGAGGAACTTTTATGGTTATTGTAAACACTGTACCTCCGGGTTAGAAGTGTTTACACTTCTCATAACTGATCCAAGTCTGAGGATCCTTGTTCTAGAACACCACCTGTGAGGGGGATGGGTTGTTTACAGGTTTGCAGGTACCTTGGCCTCAGAATACCCCATTACTTTGACTTGATTAAGAATACTCCATGTTGGAATAGTTCTTGTGATTCTAAAACCCTGGACATGTGGCTCTTTATTTGAGTCCCCTACCTTGGTTACTGGATTTATAGACCTCCATCTGGTATTCTTGAATATGTCATGGACCTATATCAAGGCTCTTGATCAGATCCAGCTCAGTCACGGACCCTTGCATATCATTTGCATACATGAACATTGCATCATATTGACATTTGCTTATTTGTATTTCAGGGTATCCATCCTCATTTGGGCTCTGGTTTTGACCCCATCTTCAGCATTGACCCATCTTCATCAGCATCTGCTTCAGCTATCACCTGCACCAGCCAATCAGTGGCCAGTTCTTCAGTGTCATCATCAGCACCTGTCTCTACCCAGTCTCAGCATCATGGCTCCTAAAAAGAGCAATATCACCTATCACTTCTTCCAGCCAGAGCTATCTGACATCAGGAGGATTCAGACCCTGATCACTCCAGATCACATACCATTGTTCAGGGAACATTATGGAGATATACTTGATATGGTTATGGATCTGGACCCTTCACAGAGAAGCCTGATCCACACTTGCATTCAGTTTTATGATCCCCCACTGAGATGTTTTACTTTCTAGGACTTTCAGCTAGGCCCTCTACTAGAAGAATACTCATCATTGGTTGGTATGCCTATCAGGGGTGGAATCCCTTTCAACCCTGAGATGGTCTTTCCTGGTAATGGAGAAGTAGCAAAGGCTTTGCATCTGGAACCTGTCCTGATTGAGCAGCATATGACTTCTAAAGCTGGAATCCCTGGCTTCCATCTGGACTTCTTGATCTCCCAAGCCACCCTGAAAGCTTCTCTAGGAGAGTGGAAAGATGTCTGTGCTTTATTGGCCTTGAGTATATATGGAATTGTGTTGTTTGCAGATGAGCCTCGATTCATTAGCAAGAATGCAATCCATCTTTTCATCTTGCAGAACCCAGTGCCCACTTTATTGGGGGACCTCTACTACTCAGTGCATCAGAGGAATGAAAAGCAGAGGGGAAGATTAGTGAGGTGTTGTGCCCCATTATTCCATACTTGGCTTCTCAGGCATCTACCCAGGACAGATGTATTTTTGAACCCTCATCAGCAGAGAAACTGGGCAAAGAGACTCACTACTCTAACTTCAGCCGATATCAGATGGTGCACTCAAAGCACCAAGGGCAGGGATATCATCACCAGCTGTGGGCATTTTCCCAATGTGCCCCTAATAGGAGTTAAGGGTAGTATCAATTACAACCCTCTGCTGTTCAAAAGACAATTGGGCTATGCACTGGTCCACTCTCCTAAGGCACAGGACTTGGTTGAGACTCTTTATTGTGAGAACAAGATTAATCTGGCTATTGTTAGGCAGGCTGCCTGGGCTTGGGATCATGTTCAAACCAAGGGAATAACCATTTTGGGGAAGTGCAGCAATGTGGCTTCAGCACAATATTATGAATGGTCCCGTGCCAGGGCTCAATTCTCTGGAATGCCCTTTACTATAGAAGATATGCCTGAGTCATCTTCAGCACCACCCCCTGCCACTGTCAGTTTGGAGGAGTTTGAGAGCTTGAAGGAAAGAAATGAGAAGTTAACCCAGGCTTTGCAGAAGACCCTCCGAGAGAGGAGTGAGGGCAGGATGGAGATTGAGAGGCTAGAGAAGCTGAGAGTGGAGCATCTGGCTAAGATTGAGAAGTCTGGGGATTATATCAAAAAGTCTAAAGCTGGGGAACAAATTCTGAAGAATGCTTGCAAGAAAGCCCAGTTCCAGAGGGCAAGGACAGACTTGTATCTGAAGGAGAGTCAGGCTAGGTGGGTCAGGATCACCGAAGCTCGTACTCTGGAAGACAAGAGAGTTCAAGACAAGATGGAGCAACTGGAAGCTAGTGCAAAAGTGCAGCAGGAAGCCCTGGCAGCAGCCCAGAGGGAGATATCAGAGCTGAAGATCAAAGCAGGAGTGAAGAGGTCAAAGGACCAAGGTCAACACAAGAAGCTAACAGCAGCTGTTACGACCCGGAACCTCCTCATCAGGAATCTCACGGAGCGTCCGGCTGATCCTGTGACCGAAGCACTTCTCAAGGAAGTTCGTGAGGATGAGTTTGGTCTTGGTGTTTGACCATTTGTTTGTTGTTGCTTTCATTCCATGTACTTTTATTTTCCCGTAATGTATTTTGACCCCTCAGAGGGCTTGTATTTGTAAACAAACTATGTACCATTTTGCTTTTGTAATATATGTATTAGTTTGCTCCATCCAAGTTTCACTTCAAAAGCAACATCAACAGCATCTTCAAGGGTCTGGAAGGGTCAAAACTGAATGCCAAGCCGGATACCTTGAGAACAAATAAGCATAACTGCATTGCATACTAACCCCTTTTGTTTGTTTTGTAGGTTTTTGTTTTATTGCCACTAACTCTATTGTGATGTTCAGGAATTATTGCTCGGCGCCGAGTATTTCCCCTCAACCGTCCGCACCGTTATCCAACCCGTAGCAACCTTCCAGGCATTCAAATGGATCAGATGCAGCAGGACCTTACTGAGGTCAGAAATCAAATGGCGAACAAAAGGCTAGAAATGAGGAATCAAATGACTCAGTTTATGGAAGTGATGAACAACATGGCTCAGAGCCAAGAAAGATTGAGGGCCATGGTGGAAAGGCAAAATCAAGAAGATCCACATATAGGAACTGCTGGCACAAGCAATAACGAGAGGGTCCAACCTCATGTCAATCCCCCTGTATTTGGACCACATCTCCACCCTGAGGTCAACATCCCTGCAAATGTTCAAGGGACTGCCACTGCAGCCAGGGTACTTCAAGAAGACCCCTAGGAGGATCAATTCACAGTAATGGGCGCTGGGGAAGAAGCTTATGATAGAAGGTTGGATGAGATAGCTGAGAAATTGAGGTCTTTAGAGTCTCAAAACTCTTTGGGATTCGACGTCATGGACATGGGCTTGGTAGACGGGGTCAGGATCCCCCATAAGTTTAAGCCTCCTTGTTTTGAAAAATACAACGGGACTTCATGCCCCCGGACTCATTTACAATCATTTCTGGGAAGGCTGAAGGCCTATACTATGGATGAGAAGCTCTGGATGTTCTATTTCGAAGACAACTTGACAGGAGCTTCAAGGGAATGGTATTCCCATCTGACAAGGGCAACTATTAGATGCTGGAAGGACCTGGCAGAGGCCTTTATCAGACAGTATCAGTACAACTTAGATATGGCACCCAACAGGACCCTCCTAATGGGAATGTCACAGTCGTCAAGGGAAAGTTTCCGAGAATATGCCCAGAGATGGAGGCAACTGGCTGCTGCTGTTCAGCCACCTATGTCTGAAAGGGAAATGGCAGATATGTTCATGAACACCCTTCAGGGGACTTACATTGGCAGGCTGGCTGCTTTCTCTTCCACTAGCTTTGCAGATGTTGTCATAGCCGGGGAGAGAATTGAAAGCCTATTGAAGATGGGTAAGATCTCAGACAACGGTGCAAGCTCATCCAGTAGTGCAAGAAAGCCTTTTGCAGGCCCGAGAAGAACTGGCGAGACCAATGCCATCCACACCAACAGGGGCAGGCCCCAATATGTTCACAGGTCAGTGGCAGCAGTCACCATCCCCGCTCCAGCTCATCCTCAACCAGTTTATCAACCTCCGCAACAAAACTATCAACAACCTCAGTACCATCAAAGAATCAGTATCCTCCGAGAAATTACAACAACAGCAACACCAACAACAACAACCAGCAAAGGCCATTCCAGCAGAGGCCATCTCAAGCCAACAGGGTAATCGATCCGATCCCTATGCCATATGCTACATTGCTGCCACAACTCCTGAAACTCAACCTAGTTGAGCTAAGGACGTTGGCACCCCCAGATCCTAACAGTCTACCCAGGAATTATGATTCCAACGCCAGATGTGCCTTCCATTCAAATGCACCTGGCCACAGTACAGAAAAGTGCAGAGCCCTGCACATGAAGGTACAAGACCTGGTAGACTCGAAAGCTCTGAATTTCGCACCACCACCCAATGTCAATAAGAACCCCATGCCAAACCACGGCGGTCCCAGAATTAACGCTATTGAAGAAGACAGGCCGTCTTATTTAATAACCAGTGTGGGTCAGATCCGGACACCGTTGGTAGAAATCAAGGCTCAACTCCTCGAATGTCAAATGTTCCCGGGATGTGAGTTGGGGTGTGCTTACTGCAATATTTCAGTCAATGGGTGCGATAACCTGAGGAATGGCATAGACGGTCTCATTCAGAGTGGCCAACTTCAGATCACCACATCATTTCCTACAAATCCAGCAATCCCATCATCAACAACTCCAGAACCTCCTACAACTGCAACAACCATTGTTCCTGACAATTCTTCGGTTTCATCAACAAGTACTTCATCTGTCATTTCAACTGATCAGATATCAATGAATGTTCCTTCTACAACTCCAGCACCACTCCATTTTGAAACTCCTACAACAACAACATCCATCCTTCCGCCATTGTCTCCTACAACACCAGCAACAAATCATGAAGATGTCTCTACTGTCACAATATTCTACGATCCTGAAAACAACTCTGCCTACAACTCAGAAGGTGCTGCTCCCATCAGAGCACCAGTTACAATTTATTATGATCCACAGACTATTACAGTTCCTTCAACAGATGCAATCAGTCCGGTCACCATCACGGTGCCTGGACCAGTACCTTATGAAAGCAGTAATGCCATCCCCTGGCATTACGGCTCTGACCTGTACTGTGAAGGACAAAAGATCACTTTTGAATCATCAACCCCTGCACTACAAGTAGACAATGTGGGAGGAGGCGGAGGCTTCACTCGAAGCGGACGTCTTTTCGCCCCACAAATTCAGAGACCCACTGCCGAAGCAGAAGCTGCCGCCAAGGCAAAAGGGAAGAGCCCTGTGCAGGAAGATCAAGCTGTTAAGGAAGCTTTGAAGACACCCTTTGATCAAGAGGTTGATGAGTTCATGCGAATCATCAAAAAGAGTGATTATAAAATAGTGGATCAGCTTCATCAGACGCCTTCCAAGATCTCAATCCTATCATTGCTTATGTGCTCCGAGGCCCATCGGAATGCACTACTCAAAGTCTTGCACGCAGCTTACGTGCCTGAAGAGATCACTGTCAATCAGCTGGAAGCTGTGGTTGGAAATGTTAATGCTAGTCACGGACTAGGGTTCACCAATACTAATTTGACAACGGAAGGCCGCAACCATAACAAAGCCTTGCACATAACCATGGAATGTAAAGGTGCTGTCCTTTCCCATGTGCTGGTAGACACGGGGTCATCCCTCAATGTCTTGCCTAAAAAGGCCCTGGTGAAGCTAGAATATGACGGATTGGCGTTGAGACCCAGCAACCTGGTGGTGAGAGCCTTTGATGGTTCAAAGAGATCGGTTCTGGGAGAAATTGAATTGCCCATAACGATTGGCCCGCAGACCTTCAAAACGACCTTCTACGTGATGGATATACAGCCTGCCTACAGCTGTCTATTGGGTAGGCCATGGATTCACGCCGCTGGCGCCGTGACCTCTACCCTTCACCAGAAGTTAAAATATGAGTGGGAGGGTCAAATCGTTACAATCTGTGGAGAGGAGGATATTTTTGTCAGCCACCTGGCTACCTATAAGTATATTGAGATGGATGGGGAGATCCATGAAACAATGAGTCAGGGGTTCGAGGCCTTGAACATCAATGAAACATCTGCTGTGCCTGGTACTTCAATATCATCATACCAACAAGCCCGGAAGGTTGTTGAGGGAGGAAACGCCCAAGGCTGGGGCAAATTGCTATCGGTGGAGAAGAAAGAGGACAGATTTGGGTTGGGTTACAGACCAACTCAACGAGATCAAGCAGAGGCTACGAAAGAGCCCAACTTTGTGAGTGGGGGGATGCTCACCCCTGATGCTGTCAACTGTCTGGAAGACGAGCTGGAAGAAGAACGCAACCTGGAAAGATGGATTCGTCCAAAGATCCCGGGGAGCACTATCTCAAACTGGTCTTCCCAGGAAATTATAAGAGTTACTCACGCAGAGTAATTATTATTTCCTGTATTTTTATAGCATGCATCAAAGTCTTGCATCTTGCCCAAGATGACAAGACTCATTTTGTAATCGGGCCATCTGTACTTTTTGTGCAACAAGATTAATCAATGAAATATCAGACATCTTTTTGCAAACGAGTCTTTTTTCTTTTTCGCTCACTGTTTTTCCATTTTTTCTTTTTGTACAAAAAAATAAATGGCAGTGTTTTCAAAATGACAATTTTATTTCGCTTTTCTAAAACAAGATTAAAATCAGACCACTAAAATGAACAAACTGAACCCTTGCAGAGAGTGCCTTCCAGACAGCACCGACAACAGCACGGCTATGACTCCGTATGACTTTGACAATCCAATCAATCAAGCTGATGAAGGGGTTGAAGAAGAATATGAGCTTCCTGAAGAGCTATCCAGGTTGTTAAGACAAGAGGAAAAGGTTATTACTCCTCACCAGGAGGAGGTTGAAGTGATTAATCTTGGTACAGATGAAGACGTGAGAGAAGTTAAAATCGGGGCCTGCTTACAAGACTCAGTGAAGAGACAACTGATTGATCTGCTTTGAGAATATGTGGACGTGTTTGCTTGGTCTTACCAAGATATGCCAGGGTTGGATACCGATATTGTCATGCACAAGTTGCCTTTAAGAGAAGAATGCCCGCCAGTTAAACAGAAACTGCGCCGTACTCGCCCAGACATGGCAATGAAAATCAAGGAAGAGGTGCAAAAGCAATGGGACGCCGGGTTCCTTGCTGTAACTAGCTATCCACCGTGGGTTGCTAACATAGTACCTGTGCCTAAGAAAGACGGAAAAGTAAGGATGTGTGTTGACTACCGGGATCTGAACAGAGCCAGCCCGAAAGATGATTTCCCTTTACCTCACATTGATGTATTGGTGGATAATACGGCTCAGTTCTCGGTATTCTCCTTCATGGACGGATTTTCAGGATATAATCAGATCAAGATGTCACCTGAAGACATGGAGAAGACAACCTTCATCACACCCTGGGGCACGTTCTGCTACAAGGTAATGCCATTTGGGCTCAAGAATGCCGGTGCGACATATCAACGGGCTATGGTGACATTATTCCACGATATGATTCATAAAGAGATAGAATGTTATGTGGATGACATGATTGCCAAGTCTCTTACTGAGGAAGATCACCTGGTGAATCTACTGAAGTTATTCAAGCGTCTGAGGAAGTACCAATTAAAGCTGAACCCCAACAAGTGCACATTCGGGGTGCGATCTGGTAAGCTGCTGGGTTTTATTGTGAGCGAGAAAGGGATTGAAGTTGACCCTGATAAAGTCAAAGCCATCCAAGAGATGCCTGCACCAAAAACTGAGAAAGAAGTTCGAGGGTTCTTAGGTCGATTGAACTACATCTCAAGGTTCATATCCCACCTTACGGCAACCTGTGAACCCTTGTTCAAGCTGTTAAGAAAAGAACAGACGGTCAGGTGGAATGAAGATTGCCAAAGGGCTTTTGACAAGATCAAAGAATACTTACAGGAACCTCCAATCCTTATGCCTCCAGTTGAAGGAAGACCTTTGATAATGTACTTGACATTATTAGAAGAGTCGATGGGGTGTGTGCTGGGCCAGCATGACGAGTCTGGTCGAAAAGAGTATGCAATATACTACCTGAGCAAAAAGTTTACCGACTGTGAACAGCGTTATTCACTGCTCGAGAAAACTTGATGTGCTTTAGCGTGGGCTGCTCGCCGACTGAGACAGTATATGTTGACCCACACTACTTTGTTGATATCAAAAATGGACCCAGTCAAGTACATTTTCGAGAAGCCAGCACTTACCGGACAGGTTGCAAGATGGCAAATGATCCTCACTGAATATGACATCCAGTACACTTCTCAGAAAGCCATCAAGGGCAGTGTACTATCTGAATATCTTGCTGAGCAACCTATTGATGACTACCAGCCTATGAGATTTGACTTCCCTGATGAAGATATCATGTTCATAAAATCAAAAGATCATGAAGAGCCTATTCACACTGAAGGGCCTGACCCGGAAGAAGAATGGACTATGATGTTTGATGGGGCTGTTAACATGAATGGTCGTGGTGTTGGTGCAGTACTCATTACACCTAAAGGAGTTCACATGCCTTTCTCGGCAAAACTCACTTTCAACTGCACTAACAACGAAGCTGAATACGAAGCTTGCATTATGGGTCTTGAGGAAGCCATTAACCTCAGGATCAAGACTTTAACTGTATTCGGAGATTCAGCTCTGGTAATCAATCAAACCAACGGAAAATGGTACACACACCAGGATCATCTGATACCTTACAGGGATTATACAAGGAGGTTGCTGACTTTCTTTACAACGGTCAAGCTTGAGTATATCCCTCGGGACGAGAATCAGTTTGCAGATGCTCTGGCTACCATTTCATCTATGATCAAAGTTCAAGCTGCCAACTTTGTACCTCAGATTTCAGTGTCCAGATTAGACAGACCAGCATATGTTTTCGCAGCAGATGTTGTTAAAGATGATAAGCCTTGGTTCCATGACATTAAATGCTTCTTGGAGGATCAAACATACCCACCTGGGGCATCTTCCAATGATAAGAAGACTTTGAGAAGGCTTGCTGGTAGTTTCTTCTTGAACACTGATGGTTCTCTATACAAGAGGAACTTTGATATGGTACTCCTCAGATGTGTTGATAAGACAGAAGCAGACTTGTTGATGCATGAAGTGCACGAGGGATCCTTTGGTACCCATGCCGGAGGGCATGCCATGGCTAAGAAATTGCTAAGATCAGGCTATTACTGGATCACGATGGATGCAGACTGTTGTGCCTATGCCAGAAAATGCCATAAATGCCAGATTTATGCAGATAAGGTGCATGTGCCTCCCAATCCTTTGAACGTGATGTCTTCACCCTGGCCCTTTGCTATGTGGGGCATTGATATGATTGGTAAAATTGAACCGACTGCTTCGAATGGCCACAGATTCATCCTAGTTGCCATTGACTATTTCACCAAGTGGGTCGAAGCAGCATCATATGCAAACGTTACAAGGCAAGTGGTAGCCAGATTTCTGAAAAGAGATATCATCTGTCGGTATGGAGTGCCCGAGCGAATCATTACTGATAATGGTTCCAATTTAAACAACAAGATGATGGCTGAATTATGTCGGGACTTCAAGATCCAACATCACAATTCTTCTCCTTACAGGCCAAAGATGAATGGCGCTGTTGAGGCAGCAAATAAGAATATCAAGAAGATTGTGCAGAAGATGGTAGTCACCTACAAAGACTGGCACGAAATGCTACCATTTGCCTTGCATGGGTACCGCACGTCAATCAGGACATCCACTGGGGCAACACCGTATCAGCTTGTGTATGGTATGGAAGCAGTCCTACCTGTTGAAGTTGAATTTCCCTCTCTGCGGGTACTAATGGATGTTAAACTGAGTGAAGCAGAATGGGTTCGGGCCCGATACGAACAACTGAGTCTGATCGAAGAGAAAAGATTGGCTGCAATCTGTCATGGGCAGTTATATCAGAAGAGAATGAAGAAAGCCTTCGATCAGAAAGTCAGGCACCGAGAGTACCAAGTAGGAGATCTTGTGCTGAAGAGAATCCTCCCTCCGCATACAGACCACAGGGGCAAGTGGACTCCGAATTATGAAGGACCATTTGTAGTAAAGAAAGTTTTTTCTGGTGGAGCACTCTTGCTCAGTACCATGGATGGTGAAGACTTCCCGTCCCCTGTGAATTCAGATGCAGTTAAAAAATACTTCGCATAAAAATGACCCGCTGGACATAAGAACAGAATGTAAGTCCAGGCAAAAATAGGGCGTCCCGGCGAGTCAAAAACAGAACGAAAGACTCGGGCAAAAATAAGGGAAAATGAACAAAAATGTACACCCGCTGAGTTGAAAAGCCACATTGGACAGCTCAGGCAAAAATGGGTATCCCGATGGATTGAAAACCCGAAAGGGCGATCCATGCAAAATAAGGGAATAAGCGAACGACTGCATTCTGAATTCGTCTGTATCACCTACAACTTGGTAAGCTTCAAAAGGATCAAGCTTCTATCAGAATCGACATTCTTCAGAAAGCAAGATGAAAAGAACGTCAAAAGTCATACGGGTCATATCGAGAAAGGAAGCTCCTCAAAGCGTCGTCAACACTGCCAACATTCTGTTTCTCAATTTGTAACAATCTCCTCATTTCAGGGGATTTGTTTCTTTGACTGTATCCCGCCAATTCAGGGCATATGAATTAATAAAATTAGATTTTCAGTCATGTCTCGTTTCGTACACTTTATTTGCAAAAAATGTCTGATGTCTTAAAAGAAGAAACTGATTGCATAAGAATACAGATGCTTATTTTCAAATAAAAACATGCTTGCAGGAAATATGCTTACTCTCAGAAGTATCTAAACTCCTATGACGGAATCCAGTAAAGGATACCTCGGGATTATCTTGTGCGTTTCTCTATCTTTTTCAGGATTGCAGGTATCCAGAACGCAACTTGGTGCATGTAAGCCTCATCCCAGCAAGCTGGCAAATCAACACTCAATTTTGGCACCCGAAGTGCTCTCTCCCCAGCCGAGTTGCCTTTTATGACCCCTCCCAGCTGAGTTGGCCACTTATTGCTGATCCCCATCAGAATGGGCAGGCACCTCAGGAGATGCCCATATCCCCGGCTGAGTCAAGAAGCTACTGTAACAGAACTTCTAGGGAAGTCTTTCAGTGATTCTTCTCCTTCTCCCCAGCCGAGTTGCCATCTCGCCCTTAGCCGAGTATAAAAGTCAGAGAGCTATCTCCCCACAGAGTTCCAGCCTCTATCCAGAAGAGCAACGCATGAAGAACTCACAACAGAGTGAAGAAAGCTTCTACAAACCCCAGCTGGGTCTCTCATTTATAAGGATAGGTCTATCAATGACCCATATCACCAAGCAGATACATCTCCTCAGATCTACCAATGATCTCATCCCCAGCTGGGATGTCTACTACAAACGGATCGACCGAAGATCTTCGCGGCAACGGGACCCGGATCCCGGTTTGGTGTCTTTGCATAATCATAACATTTGCATCATATTCACCCACAAAGCGTAGCATTCCGTTTTAACACGGAGCATTACGGCAAAAATCCAATACATAGCATAATCATAAGCCATGTTTTGAATCAAACACTTGTGAATAATGACAGTTCATCAACGTACAGAAAAATCCCCACCAGTGCCCCCCGCAGAAGCAGCTGCCTCACAGTCCGCAAACACCAGTATATACTCATTTTGGACACCCGTCCGTGTCATCACTTCCCCAGTAAAGTCGCCTAAACACTCCTTACAAACAAGATCACCCGCACTACAGATACTCCTTGACACCCGTCCATGTCATATCTCCCAGCAGAAAGCCAAAGGCATCATCTTTGCACTCACCTACTTGTATATACATTTCCTTGACACCCGTCCGTGTCATATCCCCAGCACAGTCATCTATACTTTTACAACCCATATACTTGTTGATATTATTATACTTTTCTCTCTTGACACTCGTCCGTGTCACTCTCCCCAGCAGATAAACACTCATCTATACAATACTCATACTCGTTACTCATGTTACACTCATACAGATACTCGTCCGTATCTTGTATATACCATTTATATCCCCACAGATTCGACATTGGTCCATGTTCTTTGTTAACCAGTTGGTACTCGTCCGTACCATCATCTCAGAATATGCGTCCAGCGTTTGTTTCTACATGATACTCGTCCGTATCGTAGTCTTAAGGATGCTCGTCCGCATCTTTAATCCATACACTGTGTCAAACACTTTTGTCTTCTTGAATATAGATACTCGCCTGTGTCTACTATTCCCCAGAGAGTCCCTCCAGATTCAACACTCGTCCGTGTTCTCTGTTAACCATTTGATACTCGTCCGTATCATCATCTTTGAACATGCGTCAGTATTTGTTTCTACCCGATACTCGTCTGTATCGTGGCCTTAAAGATGCTCGTCCGCATCTTTAATCTATACACACATCCAAACACTTATACCTTTTGTTTCTTGGATGTAAACACTCGTCCGTGTTTACTACTCCCCAGTAGATCGCCAACAAAGCAAATTTTTCCTTCTTATCTGGCACTCATCCTGTGTTATGATAAACCCTGAGAGCAGCCGTCCCCTGCTAGGTGGTCGTCCTCCACCTCTTGATGGTCGTCCTCCATTATGCTCATCCGATGGCCGTCCCCATCGTTGATTTTAGCAGCCGTCCCCTGCTAGGTGGTCGTCCTCCACCCGTTGATGATCGTCCTTCATCATTTTATCCAATGGCCGTCCCCATTGTTGATTTTGGTTATCTGGCACTCGTCCTGTGTTATGATAAACCCTGAGAGCAGCCGTCCCCTGCTAGGTGGTCGTCCTCCACCTCTTGATGGTCGTCCTCCATCATGCTCATCCGATGGCCGTCCCCATCGTTGATATTTTTTCGGCAGCCGTACCCTGCCAGGTGGTCGTCCTCCACCTTTGATGGTCGTCCCCATCATAATTCTTCTATTCCCCAACAGAGCAGCCGTCCCCTGCTAGGTGGTCGTCCCCCACCTTTGATGACCGTACCTCATCATCTATTTATTTCATTTATTCTTTAACCCGATGGCCGTCCCCGTCGTGGCCCCTTTTCCTTTTTAACCCGATGGCCGTCCCCGTCGTGGTCCCTTTTCTTTTTTAGCCCGATGGCCGTCCCCATCGTCGGTTACTTTGCTTTGTGAGCTTGATGGCCGTCCCCGTCATGTTTCATTAATCCCCGGAGAATTTTACAACTTTATCTTGATGGCCGTCCCCATCATAATATTTTATTTTCCCCAGCTAGTCGGCCGTCCCCGTCTTGGCTTTACCTTTCATCCCCAGCATGCCGGCCGTCCCCGTCATTGTTTTATTTCCTACACTTTTCCCAGCATGTCGGCCGTCCCCGTCATTGCTCTTTACCCAGCAGTCGTCCTCTGCTCGACGGTCGTCCTCCGTCGCCCGCACTTTACAATATACTTTATTTTCCTTCACAATCTATATCCCTTTTCTTCTTCATTCTGTGAGTGCAAATTCTGGACTGTCTTTGGTATTCAACCACAAGTTATCTTGTTTGCCTGTTAAGCCGTCGCTTACATCCTGCACAGCTAACTCATGTTTGAATAGGGGCAGCTGTAAACACCCCAAATTTGCCCTCACCCATTCACACCATGGCTTGTGATCATTTCATATGCATAGACACAATCATATCATCTCATATCTCATTTTTGATTCACTGCATAGTTTCTAAGTCATCTGCATCTAGGGTTTGTGATCTGAGCAATCCCAGAGCTTCTTGAGCCATTCCAAAGGCCACCAATCACTTCAAAGGGATCCATGTGTGTTCTTATATCATACTACATCTTCTCAAAGTCAAAAATGCAAAAGGATCACAAGAACTGGGATTGGTGTGGATGCAGAGCCAAGTTTGACTGCACAGTTGACCTAAAATTAGGGTTTTGGTTTCAGAGGCCATAACTCTAAATTTTTTGGGCATTCTTGATTCCATTGGTCTCTATATGGTATAGGGAGTATGCATATCAATTTTCATGAAGAAATTCCATGGGGAAGTCATCTGATCAAGAGTTGACTTTCTGGACAAGTCAGTGTAAAATCAGGGCATCTGAGGCCCCCAATGACCCAACCAAGGGGTGATCTTCATTATTTTGAGTGTGTATGATCTTTATTTGATCATGGAATAAGGTTGAAGTTCACAAAAATCAAGAATTTGAAGTTTTTGCAAAGTTGACTTTTTAGGGCATAGTTGACTTTTAAAGAATATGTCATTTTAGGTCACTTTTCAAACCTTACTTTTTGATCCAAAAATGCTTCAAATGGAAAAACTTTGGTCATGAAAGTTGTAGAATACATTTTTCCCTTTTCAAAAAGTACAAGAACATGACCTAATTCATTTTGGATCAAAAGTTATGGTTTGACAAAGTTGGCAAAAATCACTAATTTTCAAGTTATGCACCAAATGGAAAACTTGCAAGAACTTTGTACCAAGGCAATTGTAACTTCAAATTCATATCAAACCAATGTACAAACATCACATGAGTTATAAAAAATCAGAATTGGACCAAAGTTTCTCATGATCATGGTTTGTATAACAAGACTTTTTCATGAAGTTCCAAAAGTAACCAAGTTGCAAAACCATCATGATGCTTCTTACCACTTGCTGCATTGGCTTTTGAACCACTCTAGCCTTCCACACACACCATGCTGCGCCAGCCCTAGCCATTGTACCAAGCTAGAACTCAAGCCATACCTCTCTTACAAAAAAGTTGACTTTTGGCAAAAGCAAACATCCCAATCACAGCAGGCCATGTCACATCCTCTGGCCACTTGGAATTGTTTATACTTTCCATTTGCAAGCAAAACATAACACCAAGCAAGGCAAAAACAGATCACAACACACCATACACAAAACTCACCCTATTGGCATTTCTCTTCGAATCTCTCTGCCCAGTTCACAAACATTCAAACAAGTTCCACTACTCAACTCACCATGCCTCATTAAGCCCAAACCAACAAAGAACCAAGCCTGAATCAAGCAAGAACACCACTTCTCCATTTTCACTCCAACTTGCAGTTTCTTTCGAAACTCACTCCACGGGCCATAAACATCCAAACAAACTCCACAAACCTTCTTAAAACATCACCCTGATCACAAAGAACCACTCACATTGGCCTGAAACTGCCTGCATCACCATTGCCATTTTCAACTGAGCTTGAGCAGAAGCTGTTCAAACTCTTCATCTAGCCAGCATAAACTTCTCCAAAGCATTCAAGCATCATCAAGAGGTCATAAGGAGTGGATTTCACAAGGAGGGGAGGTCAGAAAGTTGCTGGAGTGAAAGCTTCGAATCTCAGGTAGCTCAAGAACTTTTTTTCCAGAAATGGATTTTTAAGTTCTAAACTTGTTCTCCATGCTTCACTGATCGTCCTGGTGCTTTTAGTTTTGAAAATGGTGATGAAATGAGAATTTAATTGCTTTCTGAAACTCTGTTGACCTAAAAAATGTTTTGTTCGATTCATGATTCTGGGGAAAAATAAATGTTGTTTGTGATGGGGTTTTGATTCAGTGGATCATGGGAATCATTTCTGTATGCTTGGTTTTCATTTTTGTTGCGTTTTGAAGTTTTTAGGGATTTTCAGGTGGGGTTCCCACCGGAGAAGACGACCGGAGGTCTTCTCCGGCCACCTGAAAATCATTAGGGCTTAATCCCTGTAATTAATTGAGTTTGAATCTGGAGCGTGCGATTGCTTTGACCGTTTGACTTGCCGCGCGTGTGAATTGTCCAGATGTGGTCATTAAACCCTAATCACTTTAATTTATTTAATTAATGGAGTTTAGGTCAGTTTGAATTTGGGCCACAAGATCTGGCGCGTAGTTAATGCTCCCAAACCCAGACTCAATCCCTGCCTTCCATTCTGTTGACTTTTCCTTTTTCTTTATTTTAATTCATTTCTTTTCATTTTGTTTGCATAATTAATTTAAAATAGCAAAAATGTCTTAAAAATTATGAAAATTTTTCTCAAGAGTTTTATTAATTTTTTATGACACAAAAATATTTTTGTTTTTATTTTTAGCATTAAAAAAGTATTTTTAAATATTTAAAGGTTTATTTTTAATTGATTAATGGAAATTAATTTATTAAAAATACTTTTAGGTATTTAAAAATCACCAAAAAATTCATGAAATGTTCTAAGACATTTAGAAACATTGTTCAACCCTCAAACCAAATTTCTTTTTTGATCTTGATGCATTTTGAGAATTTTTCATTGAATTAAATTTATTTTTGTGCATTAATTTGATCCATAGTTCAAAAAATCATTTCTGCCTATTCATGAAGGATTGGACATTGATTCTTTTTGCATTGCATTGTGTTTAGCATGTAGTTTTTGAGATAAAAAGGCCATGATTTGATCTTTCATTTTCAATTTGTTTGGCATTTCTTTTGTTTGGAAACCCTAAAACCCTAAAAAATTTGTAAAAAATCATAACTTGAATTTGGTTAAGAGTTGAAACCTCTCCTTTGGGCAGTGAGTTAGTATAGGATTAGGGGTCCTTTGAGTGGAATTTTCAATTTTTTATCTTAGGGTTTGCTTCTGATTTTGGTTTTTGTTTGTTGCATTGTTCATAAACCCTAATTTGGGCTTCCATATGCATCCATCTTGCATTCCCTTGCATAACATGACTTGCCATGACATTCCATGTCTCCATTTGATTCATTGAACATCATAAGACATATTGAAAGCATGTTTGATCATTGCATCATGTATTTGCCATGTTGTATGCCATGTGCACTTCATAACCTTCCATGTATGTCCATGCTTCTTAACTTGCTTCATTTGCATTCATGAACTTGTATGATCATTTCCATGTGCTGCCTCATGTTTGTAGCATCTCATAGCATCATTAGCAACACATACATGCTTCTGGTTTAGATTTACATCATATCATTTCATCTCACTTTGCATGGCATTGCATTTCTTTTCTAACCTTTCAGGTGGTAAGTGACCTTGAGAAGTGAATTTGCCTTCACTTCTCATAACTTCTCTTCATCTCTCTCTTGCATCCATGCTGCATTTTTATATGTGTTTGAGTTTGAGCTTGCTCATTCTTCTTCTTCCCACTTTCTTTCTTCAAGTGACTTGACTTCTTGAATGAAGCAAGTTGCTTTGCTTCTCCTGATCCTTTCATCTGCTTCCTGGTGGTTCCATTGGAGATCTTTCTTGTTTAACCTCACAAACCTTAGGAACAACCAAGCATGACAATGATTAGGGTTTTGATTAGTCTCCCCTCTTAGTTTTACCTTTGTGTCTTCTTTGAGTCTTCTCTTCTCATCTCATAATCAGGGACTAAACCCTAAAGGCTTTAAGGCTTTGTGATTAAGCTTATGCCTGCATCCTTCTATTAGGATGGAGTGTATAACTTTAATCCTAAGTGTTAAACCCTTAATGTGTTTAAATCTCTTAATCAATTCACTTAATAAGTATCAAGACATCACACTTGTAACTTGGGCCTTGCATTAGGGTTCTAATTCTTCCTTAACTGGTTAAGAAGGACTAACCCTAGTGTTAATGGACAAGTCCCCCTCAAGTTGTCTTACAAATCATAAAAATAACTTCATCATCATACCATTAAATAAAATCCACTTAATCAAAGGCTTGTTTTGTCATGAGTTTAATCCCTAATCATGGATTAAGTTGAGGAGCTTTCCTCAGCTTAAACATTCTCATCTATTATCCTTCTATTAGGATGGTATAATGAGTCTGTTTAATCCCTGATTATGGCTTAACCTCATTACTCAACACTAAACAAAAACACCAAAAACATCTAAATAATCACAAGTAGGTTAATGATCTTAACTCTACATCAAAAGGTGATTAAGTGTGAGAATCTGACTTCACACTTAAGGTATTATCATTACCCCTAATCAGAGGGAAGATGTGATGAGTTTACTAAATCCATTGGTTTAGGCTTAAGCTCATTAACTTATGACAAACTTTCAAAAGCAATAAAAGACTGAAAACTCAAAAACAAACAATAATCGTCTCCTCCGGGATTCTTTTCTCATCTCATTCACTCACAACCGAGAGCTTGCTTCTTCCGTCTAATGCAAGACAGTTTGCACCTGAGCCAGACAGGTCATACACTTGAGCATAGGCAAATAAGCAGTTCACAAGTCAATTCATCTTTCAGTCTCTTTGGGTCGAACTACGGTGTTCTGACTTCCTCATTGCACGAGAGGATACGTAGGCATAACTTAACAGTTATCGAACAAAAGTCTCTGTATATTCCCCCTCTTTCCAGTTTTATTTTCTTAAGCCTTATGATCTTGAGCACCTCATTCTTTGTTCTAACACTGACACATCATTTATACACTTTACACTTCACTCCTCTTACACTGACACCTGTACATCTTTTCCAGCTCTTTTATACACAGATTGCATTGACACTACCCCTTCAAAACACAAATCTCTTAAGCGTGGATCCCGTCGAGTACAGCGGACAATCTGGGTGCTAATACCTTCCCAGGTTGTAACCAACCCCCTTTCTCAGTCTCTCTGGTTCGCAACCGTCTTATCCATCTCTTTCTAGGTCTATGCAGCATTACTTATCCTCCGGGATAAAAATGCCTAGCTGGCGACTCTATTCATCTCCAGTGAGTTCACGGCTGTGTGTTCTCATTGTCCCTCTCGCTGACAGTTCGCGTCTGTACCTTTATTTGGGCCGGTCCCATCTATCGGGAGCGACACATAGTTCCAAGTTTATGCCTCTTATGCATTTTCATTCGAAACACATCACACAGGCATCAAACATAAAAACAAACTCCATAGGATCACTCAGCATACTCCCCTGATCATTTCCCTACCCTCATTCATCCCTGAAACCTCCTCAAACTAAATCATGATTCTCACCCCTCACTGAACAGAACTTGATCAATCTCACAAACTAGCCAAAATAAACTTCAAACAAGCTTTGCAAACACTTGAGGGAGGTCAGTAGAGTTGATTGGAAGCAAGGAACTGGTCCAGAAGCTCTTGGATTGAAAGCTTCAACTCAGGTAGCCACTGAAATTCATTTTTCCAGAAGCTTTATTTTAAGTTGCTAAATTGTTAAGTTTGATTCCCTGAGTTCAATGAACTTTGTATTTTTGAAAATGATGAAGAAATGAGTGTGTATGATCTGACTGAAATTTCTGCCGTTTTTGAACTTTGCTTCGAATCTTGTTAATGGTGAGAAATAAATTCCATTTGAGGGCAGGGATGAGTTTAGGGAGGTGAGAGGAAGTGATCTGGAGCTTTAGAGCTCCAGAAATGACCTAGGGAGTGAGTTTGAGTTTTTCAGGGAAGGGGGTCACCGGAGAAGACGACCGGAGCTCGTCTCCGGTGACCTGAAAATAATTAGGGTTTGTTAATTAGGGTTAGCCAAGTTTGAATGTGGACCCTTGATCTGGTTGACTAAGTCTGACTCCCGCGCGTTTCAATGGCCTGGATCTTTCATTAAAACCCTAATCTCACTTAATTAATTTAATTAATCCAATTTAATTTAACTGGCCCAGTTTGAATGTCAGCCGTAGGATAGCG
The DNA here is from genome assembly GCA_963966055.1 of Lathyrus aphaca. Lineage (NCBI taxonomy): Eukaryota > Viridiplantae > Streptophyta > Magnoliopsida > Fabales > Fabaceae > Lathyrus > Lathyrus aphaca. Next base: position 509,490,240 of record OZ014524.1, on the reverse strand, counting down.
CGCCAGTCAACTCCCTCCAAAACCATTAGAATCTCAGCCTTAGATCCTGCTTACTTTCATTTAATTATATTTTTATTTCATTTTTATTCATTTGTTTTGCATATTTATTTTAAAATAGCTAAAATCATTAAAAAATTATGAAAATTTTTTTCAAGGGTTTCATGAATTTTCAGAACACAAAAATATTTTTATTTTTATTTTTTGCATAAAATTTGTATTTTTAAAATATTTAAATGTTTATTTTAATTAATTAATGGGAATTAATTAATTAAAATACCATTTAGGTATTTAAAAATTACCAAAAAATTCACATAGCATTTAGAAACATTTAGAAACATTGTCCAACTCTCAGACCAAATTTCTTTTTTGTTCTTGATGCCTTTTGATCATTTTCATTGGATTTAATTTCATTTCAAGGCAATATTTTGTTTCAAACTTCAAAAATTTGTTTCTGATAAACCATTGAGAGTTGGACAATGATTCTTTTTGCATTGCATCTTGCATAACATGTAGTTTATAGGATAAAATTGGTTTGATTTGATCTTGCATTTTCAATTTGTTTAGGATTTTTCTTGACAAGGTACCCCAAAACCCTAGCAATCTTAGGAAATTCATAACTTTCACTAGGTTAAGAATTGGATCCCTTCCTTTGGGCAGTGAGTTTGTATAGGTTTAGGTCATCTTTGGTTGCATTTTCAAATTTTTATCATGTCATTTGCTTCTGGTTTTGAATTTTTGCTTTGTGTGATACATATAACCCTAATTTGTGCCTTCCCTTGCATCCATCTTGCATTTGTTTGCATCCATTGACTTGCCATGACATTTTGTGCATTCTTTTGATTCATAATACATCTTAGGACATATTAGAACCATGCTTGATCATTGCATCTTTCATTTTCCATGTTGTATGTTCATTACATTTCATAACTTTTCTTGTACTTTCATGGTTCAAAGCATGTTTCTGTTGCATCCATATGTTTGTATGACCATTCTCATGCCTTGCCTCATGTTTGTATCATCTCTTAGCATCATTAACTTCATGATCATGCTCCTGGTTTTGGTTTGCATCATCACATTTCATCTCATTTGCATTGCATTGCACTTTCTTGTGCTAACATTTCAGGTGGTAAGTTGTTTGAGAAGTGAATTTGCCTTCACTTCTCACATTTTCTCTTCATCTCTTTCATACTTTATTTGCTGCATTTTGTATGTGTATTGGATTGAGCTTTCTCATTCTTGTTCATCTTACTTTCTTCCTTCAAGCAACTTGTCTTCTTAAGTGAAACAAGTTGTCTAGCTTCTCTCTGCTTCTTGCTCCTTTCATCTGCTTCCTTCCTGGTGGTTTCTATGAAGATTTTCTTGCAAACCTCATTAACCCTAGGAACAACCAAGCATGATAATAATTAGGGTTTTGATTTAGTCCCCATTTATCTTTTACCTTTGTGTCTCTTTGAGTCTTCTCTTCTCATCTCATAATCAAGGACTAAACCCTAAAGGCTTTAAGGCTTTGTGATTAAGCTTATGCTTGCATCCTTCTATTAGGATGGAGTGTATAACTTTAATCCTAAGTGTTAAACCCTTAATGTGTTTAAATTCTTTAATCAACCCACTTAATAATCATTAAGACATCAAGCTTGTAACTTGGGCCTTGCATTAGGGTTCTAATTCTTCCTTAATTGGTTAAGAAGGACTAACCCCAGTGTTAATGGACAAGTCCCCCTCAAGTTGTCTTACAAACCATAAAAATCACTTCTTAATCTTATCATTAACTAAAATCCATTTAATAAAGGTTTTGTTTTGTCATGAGGTTAATCCCTAATCATGGATTAAGTTGAGGAGCTTTCCTCAGCTTAAATGTTCTCATCTATTATCCTTCTATTAGGATGGTGTAATGAGTCCATTAAATCCTTGATTATGGGTTAAACTCATTACTTAACACTAAACAAAAACAACAAAAACATCTAAATAATCACAAGTAGGTTAATGATCTTAATCTTACATCATGGCGATTAAGTGTGAGATACTGACTTCACACTTAAGGTATTCTCATTACCCCTAATAAGAGGGAAGATGTGATGAGTTTACTAATCCATTGGTTTAGGCTTAAGCTCATTTTCTTATGACAAACTTCAAAAAGCAATAAAGACTGAAATCACAAAAAGCAAACAATAATCGTCTCCTCCGGGATTATTTTCTCATCTCATTCACTCACAAACGAGAACTTGCTTCTTCCGTCTAATGCAAGACAGTTTGCACCTGAGCCAGACAGGTCATACACTTGAGCATGGACAAACAAGCAGTTCACAAGTCAATTCACCTTTCAGTCTCTTCGGGTCGAACTACGGTGTTCTGACTTCCTCATTGCACGAGAGGATACGTAGGCATAACTTAACGGTTATCGAACAAAAGTCTCTGTACATTCCCCCTCTTTCCAGCATTATTCTTTAAGCCTCATGGCCATGAGCATTTCACTCTTGTTCCTACACTGGCACTTCTCTTATACACTTCACACTTCTTTTACACTGACACTTGCATTCTTTTCCAGCTTTGATACACATTTCAGCACTGACACTACCCCTTTAAAACACAAGTCTTTTAAGCGTGGATCCCGTCGAGTACGGCGGACAATCTGGGTGCTAATACCTTCCCAGGTTGTAACCAACCCCCTTTCTTAGTTTCTCTGGTTCGCAACCGTCTTGTCCATATCTTTCTAGGTCTGTGCAGCATTACCTTTCCTCCGGGATAAAAATGCCTAGCTGGCGAGTCTTTTCTCCTGAGTTCACCCTTGTGTGTTCTCATCCTCTTTCGCCGACCGTTCACGTCTGTACCCCTTCTGACCTGAGGTGTCATTTGGTGGGAGCGACAGCTTGGCGACTCTGCTGGGGACCCTTATACTGTAACCAGGGCTTCTGCTTCTTTTTGTGGGTTCCTCCTAGCGCTTGTTTGATTTGTGTTTACTGGGGTGTTATGTGCTAATTGTGTTTATATAGTTGCTTTATTTACTGCTTTATGTACAGTTATTTATTGCTTTCTTTACAGCTTTATATATCATACTGTCATACTATCATCTGGCTGGATCTGGTTTTTGTTTTGGTGGGTGGGGTTCTACTGAGAGTTTAAGGTCCTATACCTGGGACCTGAGTGACACCTAGGCTAGAGTGGTTCATGTTCTTTCCCATTCCATTTCGGTCTGGTGCGGGAATATGAAACACGGTTCAGATGTGGGTTTCTTCTTGAGAACTCTGTGCTACAGATTTCCTGTAGTGCTAGGGCTATCTAGGAAGCCTGCTAAGTATGGATGACCTTTATTATGACCTTCAGAAACTGAGGTGAATTAGAGGAGGATCTTTTATGGTTATTGTGAACACTGTACCTCCGGGTTAGAAGTGTTTACACTTCTCATAACTGATCCAAGTCTGAGGATCCTTGTTTTAGAACACTACCTGTGAGGGGGTTGGGCTGTTTACAGGTTTGCAGGAACCTTTTGGCCACATCATACCCTGTTACTTTTGTTTTGATTAAGAATACCTCATTTTGGACAGTTCTTGTGATTTAACCCTGGACATGTGACTCTTTATTTGAGTCCCCCACCTTGGTTACTGGATTTCTGAACCTCCATATGGACTTCTTAAAACATACATGGGCCTTTTATATCAAGACAGATAATCAGATCCAGCTTGATCGCTGTCGCTCCCGACAAATGAAACAGGGTCCAGATGAAGGTACAGACGCGAACGGTCGGCGAGAGGGACAATGAGAACACTCAGCCGTGAACTCACTGGAAATGAATAGAGTCGCCAGCTAGGCATTTTTATCCCGAAGGAAAGGTAATGCTGCATAAACCTAGAAAAAGATGGATAAGACGGTTGCGAACCAGAGAGACTGAGAAAGGGGGTTGGTTACAACCTGGGAAGGTATTAGCACCCAGATTGTCCGCCGTACTCGACGGGATCCACGCTTAAAAGATTTGTGTTTTAAAGGGGTAGTGTCAGTGCAATTTGTGTGTAAAATGGCTGGAAAGAGATGTACAGGTGTCAGTGTAAAGTGTATAAGTGATATGAAGTATGAAAGTGTCAGTGTAAGGAAAAGAGTATGCTCAAGATCATGAGGCTAAAAGAATAAACTGGAAGGAGGGGGGATATACAGAGACTTTTGTTCGATAACTGTTAAGTTATGCCTACGTATCCTCTCGTGCAATGAGGAAGTCAGAACACCGTAGTTCGACCCAAAGAGACTGATAGATGAATTGACTTGTGAACTGCTTGCTTGCCTATGCTCAAGTGTATGATCTGTCTGGCACAGATGCTAACTGTCTTGCATTAGACGGAAGAAGCAAGTTCTCGTTTATGAGTGAATGAGATGAGAAAAGAATCCCGAAGGAGACGATTATTGTTTGTTTTTTGTGTTTTCAGTCTTTTATTGCTTTTGAAAGTTTGTCATAACTTAATGAGCTTAAGTCTAAACCAATGGATTTAGTAAACTCATCACATCTTCCCTCTGATTAGGGGTAATGAGAATACCTTAAGTGTGAAGTCAGATTCTCACACTTAATCACCTTTGATGCAGGATTAAGATCATTAACCTACTTGTGATTATTTAAATGTTTTTGTGGTTTTTGTTTAGTGTTAAGTAATGAGGTTAAGCCATAATCAAGGATTAAACAGACTCATTACACCATCCTAATAGAAGGATAATAGATGAGAATGTTTAAGCTGAGGAAAGCTCCTCAACTTAATCCATGATTAGGGATTAAGCTCATGACAAAACAAGCCTTTGATTAAGTGGATTTTAATTAATGGTATGATGATGAAGTGAATTTTATGATTTGTAAGACAACTTGAGGGGGACTTGTCCATTAACACTAGGGTTAGTCCTTCTTAACCAGTTAAGGAAGAATTAGAACCCTAATGCAAGGCCCAAGTTACAAGTGTGATGTCTTGGTACTTATTAAGTGAATTGATTAAGAGATTTAAACACATTAAGGGTTTAACACTTAGGATTAAAGTTATACACTCCATCCTAAGAGAAGGATGCAGGCATAAGCTTAATCACAAAGCCTTAAAGCCTTTAGGGTTTAGTCCCTGATTATGAGATGAGAAGAGAAGACTCAAAAGAGACACAAAGGCAAAACTAAGAGGGGAGACTAATCAAAACCCTAATCATTGTCATGCTTGGTTGTTCCTAAGGTTTGTTAGGTTTTCAAGAGAAGTCTTCAAAGAGAACCATCAGGATGCAGATGGACAGGATCAAGAGAAACAAAGTGACTTGCTTCATTCAAGAAGTCAAGTCACTTGAAGAAAGAAAGTAAGAAGAACAAGGATGAGCAATCTCAAACTCAAACACATATAAGAATGCAGCAATGGATGCAAGAGAGATGAAAAGAATAGTTATGAGAAGTGAAGGCAAATTCACTTCTCAACATCACTTACCACCTGAAATGTTAGAAAGAAATGCAATGCAAAGCAAAATGGAATGAAATGGTATGATGCTAAACAAAACCAGGAGCATGTTGATGATGATAATGATGATATGAGATGCTACAAACATGAGGCAAGGCATGGAGATGTTCATACAAGACCATGGATGCAAATGATGCAAGTTGGAAGCATGGATACACATGAAAAGTTATGAAACATACATGGCAAACAAAATGGCAAATATGGGATGCAATGATCAAACATGCTTTCTATATGTCTTAAGATGTCAAATGAATCAAATGGATGTTTGAAATGTCATGGCAAGTCATGTTATGCAAGAGAATGCAAAAGGGATGCAAATGAAAGCCCAAATTAGGGTTTATGAAACAAACATCAAACAAAACTCAAAATCAGAAGCAAACCCTAAGATAAAAAATGGAAAATGCCACCCAAAGAAACCCTAAACCCATACTAAACCAAAGTCCAAAGGGGAGGTCTCAACTCTTAACCAATCTCAAGTTATGATTTTTCTAAGTTATTAGGGTTTTTAGGGCTCCTAAACAAAAGAAATGTCAAACAAATTGAAAATGAAGAATCAAATCATGGCCATTTAATCCTAGAAACTACATGCTAAACACAAAACAATGCAAAAAGAATCAATGTCCAACTCTTCTCAAATAGGCAGAAATGATTTTTTGAACTTATGATCAAAATAATGCACAAAAAATGATTTAATTCAATGGAAAATTCTTAAAATGCATCAAGATCAAAAAGAAATTTGGTTTGAAGGTTGGACAATGTTTCTAAATGTCTTAGAACATTTCATGAATTTTTTGGTGATTTTTAAATACCTAAAAGTATTTTTAATTAATTAATTTCCATTAATCAATTAAAAATAATCTTTTAAATATTTAAAAATACTTTTTAAATGATAAAAAATGAAATAAAAATATTTTTGTGTTATAAAAATTAATAAAACTCAGGAGAAAAAGTTTCATAATTTTTAAACATTTTTTACTATTTTAAATAAATTAGAGAAAAGAAATGATATTAAATGAAAAATAAAATAAGTTAAAATGAAAGTAATTAGAAGGGAAGGCCAGGATTTGATCTGGGCTTGGTCTGGTTGACTGCGCGCCAGATCCAAGGGCCCAGATTCAAATCTGGCTAATTAATACTTATGGATTAATTAAACATAAATTAAATGGATAATCAGGATTAGGGCTTCTAATGACTCATCTCAGCCATCCATTCACGCGCGGGAGAGTCCATCCAAGGGACCAAATTCAAAGTTCGTTAATTAATGAGACTTAGCCCTAATCACATTCAGGCTGCCGGAGAAGACTTCCGGTCGTCTTCTCCGGCGAGCCAAAACCCTAGGTTCTTCCACAAGCCACCAAACAACAAATTTCTTTCACCAAAATGACTCTCTCATCAATCCAAACCTAAACCCTTAACCTAAATTCATTTATTTTCAACCATAAGCCTGAATCGAATCAAAATGCAAAACACGGGCGAATGTTCAAAAGCTTCATACATGCTGGTTTCTACACTATTTGCAAAAGTAAGCATACATTCATGATCAGAGGAACACACAGCATCATAAAAGAACTTAAAAAACAGTTTCTGGGAAAAAAGTTCATGCAGCTCACCTGAGATGAAGCTTCTCTATTTGTGAGCTTTCTGGGCTTTTTTCTTGTGCAAGCTTGCTTCCTTGAACTCCCTGAATGCAAAATGAGGCTCAGAAAGCTTGGAGAGTGGCTGGCTTGAAAGATCCAACTCTGGTGTAACAGAAATGGGGATCTTTGTACATGCAGCTTCAGATCAATGTGAAAGGTGGTTTTGACTCCTTGTGATGTGCTTGACTTGTTGGTGAAGAAAAATGAAGTGTTTGATGGCTGGATGAAGGGATTCGAAGAGTTCTGGTTTTGAGGGTGGGGAATGGTGAAGCTCAGTTCAGGCTAGCTTCATGCTTGAGCTTTGGTGGTTTCTACTCAATGAAACATGGCAAGATGATTGGTGAAGATGGTTTTTGTGTTTGTATGCTGTGGAGACAGATTCGAAGGAATATGCAAAATGAGGTGTTTTTGTGAATGTGATGGTATGAGGTGTTTCAGCATGGCTTGGTCATATCTTTGGCTTGCCAAGGGATATAGTATTTTAATCCTATAGGTCAGATGATGTGACCTGGCCTATAGTGATTGGTAAGTTTGCTTTTGCAAAAAGTCAAATTTTGTGTAAGGAAAGTATGGCTTGATCTATAGCTAGTACATGGGCTGGTTCTGGTGCAGCAAGATGAGGTGAGAGGGCTAGCAAGGTGCAGCAACCAATGCATCAAGTTGGTGAGGTGATCATGATGATTTTGCAAGTTGTTGCTTTATGGTTCACATGGAAAGATCTTGTCCCAAAAGCCATGAAACATGAGCAATGCCTAGTCCATTCTGAATTTTAGGACTTACATGATGTTTATGTGAGGGTTTGATGCCAATTAGAAGTTGCAATTTTCCTTGGTACATGATTTTGCAATTTTCACACTTGGTGCATAACTTGAAAATCAATGATTTTTGCTAACTTTGTCACACCATAACTTTTGATCCAAGAAGAATTTGATCATGTTCTTGTACTTTTTGAAAAGGGAAAGATGAGATCTACAACTTTCATGACCAAAGTTTTTTCATTTGAAGCTTTTTTGGATCAAGAATCAAGGCTTGAAAAATGACCTAAAATGAAGCATTCTTGAAAAGTCAACTATGCCCAAAAAGTCAACATTTGCAAAACTTCCAAATTCTTGATTTTTGTGAACTTAAACCTTCTTCCATGATCAAATAAAGATCATATACACTCAAAATGATGAAGATCACCCATTGGTTGGGTCATCGGGGGCCTCAGATGCCCTGATTTTGCACTGACTTGTCCAGAAAGTCAACCCTTGATCAGATGACTTCCCCATGGAATTTCTTCATGAAAATTGATATGCATACTCCCTATACCATATAGAGACCAATGGAAACAAGAATGACCAAAAAATTTGGAGTTATGGCCTCTGAAACCAAAACCCTAATTTTAGGTCAACTGTGCAGTCAAACTTGGCTCTGCATCCATTCAAACCCTAGTTCTTGTGATTCTTGTGAAATCTTGACTTTGAGAGGATGGAATATGATACAAGAACACATATAGATCCCTTTGAAGTGATTGGTTGCCTTTGGAGTGGCTCAAGATGCCCTTGGATTGCTCAGATCACAAACCCTAGGTGTAGATGACTTAGAAACTATGCAGTGAATCAAAAATGAGATATGAGATGTTATGATTGTGTTTATGCATATGAGAAAGATCACAAGCCATGGTGAAATGGGTGAGGGCAAATTTGGGGTGTTTACAGCTGCCCCTATTCAAACATGAGTTAGCTGTGCAGGATGTAAGCGACGGCTTAACAGGCAAACAAGATAACTTGTGGTTGAATACCAAAGACAGTCCAAAATTTGCACTCACAGAATGAAGAAGAAAAGGGATATAGATTGCAAAGGAAAATAGAGTATATTGTAAAATGCGGGCGACGGAGGACGACTGCTGGGTAAATAGCAATGACGGGGACGACCGACATGCTGGGGACAAAAGGTAGAGCCAAGACGGGGACGGCCGACTAGCTGGGGACATAAAATCATGATGGGGACGACCATCAAGATAAAGCTGTAAAATCCTCTGAGGATTTAATGAAACATGACGGGGACGGCCATCAAGTTCATAGAGCAAAGTAACCACTGATGGGGACGGCCATCGGGCTAAAAAAGAAAAGGGACCACGACGGGGACGGCCATCGGGTTAAAGAATAAATGAAATAAACAGATGATGGGGTACGGCCATCAAAGGTGAAGGACGATCACCTAGCAGGGGACGGCTGCTCTGTTGGGGATAAAAGAAATATGATGGGGACGGCCATCAAAGGTGGAGGACGACCACCTGGCAGGGTACGGCTGCCGAAAATATCAACGATGGGGACGGCCATCGGATAGAAAAGGTCAACGATGGGGACGGCCATCGGACGAGCATGATGGAGGACGACCATCAAGAAGTGGAGGACGACCACTCAGTAGGGTACGGCTGCTCTCGAGGTTTCTCATGACATAGGACGAATGCCAGATAACCGAAATCAACAATGGGGACGGCCATTGGATAAAATGATGAAGGACGATCATCAAAAGGTGGAGGACGACCACCTAGCAGGGGACGGCTGCTAAAATCAACGATGGGGACGGCCATCGGATGAGCATGATGGAGGACGACCATCAAGAGGTGGAGGACGACCACTCAGCAGGGTACGGCTGCTCTCATGGTTACCATGACACAGGACGAGTGTCAGATAAAAGAAAATGCTTTGTTGGTGATCTACTGGGGATATAGTGAACACGGACGAGCATTCACAACCAAGAAAGGAAAGTGTAAGTGTTTAGATGTTGTGTATAGATCAAAGATGCGGACGAGCATCCCTATGACTATGATACGGACGAGTATCATGTAGAAACAAATACTGACGCGTGTTCAGAGATGATGATACGGACGAGTACCATCTGGTTAACAAAGAACACGGACGAGTGTTGTATCTGAAGGGACTCTTCTGGGGAATAGTAGACACGGACGGGCATCTATATTCAAGAAGACAAGTGTGTTTGACACAGTGTATGGATTAAAGATGCGGACGAACATCCTTAAGACTATGATACGGACGAGTATCATGTAGAAACAAACACTAGACGCAATGTTCTGAGATGATGATACGGACGAGTACCAACCGGTTAACAAAGAACAAGGACTATTGTCGAATATGAGGGGATATAAAAGGTATATACAAGATACGGACGAGTATCTGAGTAGTGTGACATGAATAGTGAGCATGAGTATTGTACAAATGGATACTTTAACTGCTGGGGAGAGTGACACGGACGAGTGCCAAAAGGAGAAAAGTATAATAAGTAAATATATGGGTGATGAAAGTGTAAGCGACTGCATTGGGGATATGACACGGACGGGTGTCAAGAAAGTGTATATAAGTATATGTGAGTACAAAGAGGATGTCTTTGGCTTTCTGCTGGGATATAACACGGACGGGTGTCAAAAGGAGTATATACTGATGTTTGGGAGTTGTGAGGCAACTGCTTTTGCTGGGAACCCTGGTGGGGATTTTTCTTCTGTATGTTGATGAACTGCTATTATTCACAAGTGTTAATTCAGAACATGGCTTATGATTATGCTATGCGTTTGATTTTTGCCGTAATGCTCCGTATTAGACGGAATGCTACGCTCTGAGGGGATTATATAATGCAAATGCCATGATTATGCAAAGATATCAAAACCGGGATTCGGATCCCGTTGCCGCGAAGATCTCTGACTGATCTGTTTGAAATGGACCTCCCAACTGGGGATGAGATCATTGGTAGATCTAATAAGATGATATTTGCCTGGGGATACGGGTCACTGATAGACCTATCCTAATAAATGAGAGGCCCAGCTGGGGTTTGCAGAAGCTTTCTTCACTCTGTTGTGATCTTCATGCATTGCTCTTCTGGATAGAGGCTGGAACTCTGTGGGGAGATGATTCCCTGACTCTTGTATCTTACTGAGGAAGAATGATTGGTACTATGGCTGGGGATGATTGTTGGTAACTCATCTGGGAAGAGTAATGAGAGGCAACTCAGCTGGGGACAGAGCATTTCAGATGCTGAGATCTTTTGTTGATTTGCCAGCTTGCTGAGATGTAGCTCGCATGCCCCGAGTTGCGTTCTGGATACCCGCAATCCTGCAAAGATAAGGAAACGCACAAAAGGTCCCGAGGTATCCTTTACTGGATTCCGCCATAGGAGTTAAGTACCTTCGAGAGTAAGTATATACCCTGTAAGCATGTGTTTTTATTTTCTTAGAGAAAGGCATCTGTACTCATGCAATTGACTTTTTAGAGACATCAGACATTCTTTGCAAATAAAAATATACAACACGAAACATGACTGAAAAATCTGATTTTATTAATTCAAATGCCCTGAATTGGCAAGATACAGCCAAAGAAACATATCTCCTGAAATGAGGAGATTGTTACAAATTGAGAAACAAAGTACTGGCGATGCTGATGACGCTTTAAGGAGCTTCCTCTTCTGCTATGACTCGCATGACTTTTGACTTTCTTCTCGTCTTGCTTTCTGGAGAAAGTTGATTCTGATTGAAGCTTGATTCTTTTGAAGCTTTCCAAGTTGCAAGTGATACAGACGAATTCAGAATGCAGTTGTTCGCTTATTCCCTTATTTTGCATGGATCGCCCTTTCGGGTTTTCAATCCATCGGGATACCCATTTTTGCCTGAGCTGTCCAATGCGGCTTTTCAACTCAGCGGGTGTACATTTTCATTTATTTTCCCTTATTTTTGCCCGAGTCTTTTATTCTGTTTTTGACTCGCCGGGATGCCCTATTTTTGCCTGGACTCGCATTCTGTTTTTGTGTCCAGCGGGTCATTTTATGCGAAGTATTTTTTAACTGCATCTGAATTCATAGGGGACGGGAAATCTTCACCATCCATGGTGCTGAGCATCAGTGCTCCACCAGAGAAAACTTTCTTTACCACGAATGGTCCTTCATAATTTGGAGTCCACTTGCCCCTGTGGTCTGTATGAGGAGGGAGGATTCTTTTTAGCACAAGATCTCCTACTTGGTACCCTCGGTGCCTGACTTTCTGATCGAAGGCTTTCTTCATTCTCTTCTGATATAACTGCCCATGGCAGATTGCAGCTAATCTCTTTTCTTCGATCAGACTCAGCTGTTCATATCGGGACCGGGCCCATTCTGCTTCGTTCAGCTTAACATCCATCAGTACCCGTAAGGAGGGTAATTCAACTTCAACAGGTAGGACTGCTTCCATACCGTACACAAGCTGATACGGTGTTGCCCCAGTGGATGTTCTGATTGACGTGCGGTACCCATGCAAGGCAAACGGTAGCATTTCATGCCAGTCTTTGTAAGTGACTACCATCTTCTGCACAATCTTCTTGATATTTTTATTTTCCGCCTCAACAGCGCCATTCATCTTTGGCCTGTAAGGAGAAGAATTGTGGTGTTGGATCTTGAAGTCCCGGCATAACTCAGCCATCATTTTGTTGTTTAAGTTGGAACCATTGTCAGTAATGATTCGCTCGGGCACTCCGTACCGACAGATGATATCTCTCTTTAGGAATCTGGCTACCACTTGTCTTGTAACATTTGCATAGGAAGCTGCTTCAACCCACTTGGTAAAATAGTCAATGGCGACCAGGATGAATCTGTGGCCGTTTGAAGTAGTTGGCTCAATCTTACCAATCATGTCAATGCCCCACATGGCAAAGGGCCATGGTGAAGACATGATGTTCAAAGGATTGGGAGGCACATGTACTTTGTCTGCGTAGATCTGGCATTTGTGGCATTTTCTGGCGTAAGCACAACAGTCTGCATCCATTGTGATCCAGTAATAGCCTGATCTTAACAACTTCTGAGCCATGGCATGCCCTCCGGCATGGGTACCAAAGGAGCCTTCGTGCACTTCATGCATCAACAAATCTGCTTCCGTCTTGTCGACGCATCTGAGGAGTACCATATCAAAGTTCCTTTTGTATAAAGATCCATCAGTGTTCAGAAAGAAACTACCAGCAAGCCTTCTCAAAGTCTTCTTATCATTGGAAGATGCCCCAGGTGGGTATGTCTGATCCTCCAAGAAGCATTTAATGTCATGAAACCAAGGCTTATCATCTTTGACACCTTCTGCCGCAAATACATATGCTGGTCTATCGAGTCTCGATACTGAAATCTGAGGTACAAAGTTAGCAACTTGAACTTTGATCATGGACGAAATGGTAGCCAAGGCATCTGCAAACTGATTCTCGTTTCGAGGGATATACTCAAGCTTGACTGTTGTGAAGAAAGTCAATAACCTTCTTGTGTAATCCCTGTAAGGTATCAGATGATCTTGGTGGGTGTACCATTTTCCGTTGGTTTGATTGACTACCAAAGCTGAATCTCCGAATACAGTCAACGTCTTGATCCTGAGGTCAATGGCTTCCTCAAGACCCATGATGCAAGCTTCGTATTCAGCTTCGTTGTTAGTGCAGTTGAAAGCGAGTTTTGCCGAGAAAGGCATGTGAACTCCTTTAGGTGTAATGAGTACTGCACCAACACCACGGCCATTCATGTTAACAGCCCCGTCAAACATCATAGTCCATTCTTCTTCCGGGTCAGGCCCTTCAGTGTGAACAGGCTCTTCATGATCTTTTGCTTTAATGAACATGATGTCTTCATCAGGGAAGTCAAATCTCATAGGCTGGTAGTCATCGATGGGTTGCTCAGCAAGATATTCAGATAGTACCCTGCCCTTGATGGCTTTCTGAGAGGTGTACTGGATGTCGTATTCTGTGAGAATCATCTGCCATCTTGCAACCCGTCCGGTAAGAGCTGGCTTCTCAAATATGTACTTAACTGGGTCCATCTTTGAGATCAACAAGGTAGTGTGGGTCAACATATACTGCCTTAGTCGGCGAGCAGCCCACGCTAAAGCACAACAAGTTTTCTCGAGCAGTGAATAACGTTGTTCACAGTCGGTAAACTTTTTGCTTAGGTAGTATATTGCATACTCTTTTCGACCAGACTCGTCATGCTGGCCCAGCACACACCCCATTGATTCTTCTAATACTGTCAAGTACATAATCAGAGGTCTTCCTTCAACTGGAGGCATAAGGATTGGAGGTTCTTGCAGGTATTCCTTGATCTTGTCAAAAGCCCTTTGGCAATCTTCGTTCCACCTGACCGTTTGTTCTTTTCTTAACAGCTTGAACAAGGGTTCACAGGTTGCTGTAAGGTGAGATATGAACCTTGAAATGTAGTTCAATCGACCTAAGAACCCTCGAACTTCTTTTTCAGTTTTCGGTGCAGGCATCTCTTGGATGGCTTTGACTTTATCAGGGTCAACTTCAATCCCTTTCTCGCTTACAATAAAGCCCAGCAGCTTACCGGATCGCACCCCGAATGTGCACTTGTTGGGGTTTAGCTTCAGTTGGTACTTCCTCAGACGCTTGAATAACTTGAGCAGATTCACCAGGTGATCTTCCTCTGTAAGGGACTTGGCGATCATATCATCCACGTAACATTCTATTTCTTTATGGATCATATCGTGGAATAGTGTCACCATAGCCCGTTGATATGTTGCACCAGCATTCTTCAGTCCAAATGGCATCACTTTGTAACAGAACGTGCCCCAGGGTGTGATAAATGTTGTCTTCTCCATGTCTTCAGGTGACATCTTGATCTGATTGTATCCTGAAAAACCATCCATGAAGGAGAATACCGAGAACTGAGCCGTATTATCAACCAATACGTCAATGTGAGGTAATGGGAAATCATCTTTCGGGCTGGCTCTGTTCAGATCCCGGTAGTCAACACACATCCTTACCTTACCGTCTTTCTTAGGCATAGGTACTATATTAGCAACCCACGGTGGGTAGCTAGTTACAGCAAGGAACCCGACGTCCCATTGCTTTTGTACCTCTTCTTTGATTTTCATTGCCATGTCTGGACGAGTACGGCGTAGTTTTTGTTTAACCGGTGGGCACTCTTCTCTCAAAGGCAGCTTGTGCACAACAATATCGGTATCCAACCCTGGCATATCTTGGTAAGACCAAGCAAACACGTCCACATACTCTTGAAGCAGGTCAATCAGTTGTCTCTTCACTGAGTCTTGCAGGCAGGCCCCGATTCTAACCTCTTTCACGTCTTCATCTGTACCATGATTGATCACTTCAACCTCCTCCCGGTGAGGAGTAATAACCTTTTCCTCTTGTCTTAACAACCTGGCTAGCTCTTCAGGAAGCTCATATTCTTCATCAACCCCTTCGTCATCTTGATTGATTGGATTGTCAAAGTCATACGATGTCATAGCCGTGCTGTTGTCAGTGCTGTCTGGAAGGCACTCTCTGCAAGGGTTAAGTTTGTTCATTTTAGTGATCTGATTTTAGTCTTATTTAGAAAAGTGAAATGAAGTTACCATTTTGAAAACACCGCCATTTATTTTTTGTACAAAAAAGAAAAATGGAAAAACAGTGAGCAGAAAAGAAAAAGACTCGTTTGCAAAAAGATGTCTAATATTTCATTAATTGATCTTGTTTGCACAAAAAAGTACAGATGGCCCGATTACAAAATGAGTCTTGTCATCTTGGGCAAGATGCAAGACTTTGATGCATGCTTATAAAATACAGGAAATAATAATTACTCTGATCGAGTAACTCTTATAATTTCCTGGGAAGACCAGTTCGAGACACTGCTCCCCGGGACCTTTGGACGAATCCAGCTTTCCAGGTTGCGCTCCTCTTCCAGCTCATCTTCCAGACAGTTGATAGCATCAGGGGTAAGCATCCCCCCACTGACAAAACCGGGCTTCTCAGCAGCCTTTGCTTGATGTTGAGTTGGTCTGTAACCCAACCCAAATTTGTCTTTCTTCTCCTCCACAGCTAAAACCTTGCCCCAGCCTAGGGCAGTTCCTTCCTCAACAACCTTCCGGGCTTGTTGGTATGATGACATGGAGATCCCAGATACAGCAGATGCTTCATTCACATTCAAGGCTTCAAATCCTTGGCTCATTGTTTCATGGATCTCCCCATCCATTTCAATATACTTATAAGTAGCCAGATGGCTAACAAATATATCCTCCTCCCCACAGATTGTAACAACTTGGCCTTCCCACTCAAATTTTAACTTTTGGTGAAAGGTAGACGTTATTGCGCCGGCGGCGTGAATCCAGGGTCTACCCAACAAACAGCTGTAGGCGGGCTGAATGTCCATCACATAAAAGATAGTTTTAAAGGTCTGTGGGCCAATTGTCACAGGTAGCTCGATCTCTCCCAGAACCGATCTCTTAGAACCATCGAAGGCCCTTACTACCAGGTTGCTGGGTCTCAATGCCAATCCATCATATTCTAACTTCACCAGAGCCTTCTTTGGTAAGACATTAAGGGACGACCCCGTGTCTACCAGCACATGAGAAAGGACTGCCCCTTTGCATTCCATGGTGATGTGCAAGGCTTTGTTGTGGTTGCGGCCATCCGCTGTCAAGTCAGTATTGGTGAACCCTAGCCCATTGCTAGCAGTAACGTTTCCAACCACGGTTTCCAACTGGTTGACAGTAATCTCTTCAGGCACGTAAGCTGCGTGCAAGACTTTGAGTAATGCATTCCGATGGGCTTCGGAGCACATAAGCAGTGAGAGGATAGAGATTTTGGATGGCGTTTGGTGAAGCTGATCCACAATTTTGTAGTCACTCTTTTTGATGATTCTCATAAACTCATCAACTTCTTGATCGAACGGTGTCTTCAAGGCTTCTTTAACAGCTTGATCTTCCTGCACAGGGCTCTTCCCTTTTGCCTTAGCAGCAGCTTCTGCTTCGGCGGTAGGTCTTTGAATTGGTGGAGCAAAGAGACGTCCGCTTCGAGTGAAGCCTCCGCCTCCTCCCACATTATCTACTTGTGGTGCAGGTGTTGATGTTTCAAGAGTGATTCTTTTTCCTTCGCAGTACACGTCAGAGCCATAGTGCCAAGGGATGGCCCTATTGCTTTCATATGGTACTGGTCCAGGCACCGTGACAGTGACTGGACTGATTGCTGCTGCTGAAGGGACTGTAATTGTTTGTGGATCATAAAAGATTGTAACTGGTGCTCTGATGGGAGCAGCACCTTCTGAATGGTAGGCAGAGTTGTTCTCAGGATCATAAAATATTGTGACAGTAGAGACATCTTCATGATTTGTTGTTGGAGTTGTAGGAGATATTGTCGGAAGAAATGATGTTGTTGTTGTAGGAGTTTCAAAATGGAGTGAAGCTGAAGTTGTAGAAGAAAAATTTGTTGAAAACTGATCAGTTGAGATGATAGATGAAGTACTTGTTGACGAAGCCGAAGAATTGTCAGGAACAATGGTTGCTGCAGTTGTAGGAGGTTCTGAAACCGTTGCTGATGATATTGCTGGATTTGTAGGAAATGACGTGGTGATCTGAAGCTGGCCACTATGAATGAGGCCATCTATGCCATTCCTCAAATTATCGCACCCATTTACTGAGATATTGCAGTAAGCACAACCCAACTCACACCCCGGGAACATCTGACATTCCAAGAGCTGAGCCTTGATTTCTACCAACGGTGTCCTGATCTGTCCCACACTGGTTATTAAATAAGACGGCTTGTCTTCTTCAATAGCGTTAATCCTGGGACCACCATGGTTTGGCATTGGGTTTTTATTGACATTGGGCGGTGGTGCGAAATTCAGAGCCTTGGAGTCTACCAGGTCTTGTACCTTCATATGCAGAGCCCTGCATTTTTCTGTACTGTGGCCAGGTGCGTTTGAATGGAAGGCACACCTAGCGTTGGAGTCATAGTTCCTGGGTAAACTGTTGGGATCCGGAGGTGCCAACGTTCTTAGCTCAACTAGGTTGAGTTTCAGAAGCTGTGGCAGCAATGTAGCATATGGCATGGGGATCGGATCGATCACTCTGTTAGCTTGAGATGGCCTTTGTTGGAACGGCCTTTGCTGGTTATTGTTGTTGGTGTTGCTGTTGTTGTAATTTCTTGGAGGATACTGATTTTGTTGATGGTATTGAGGTTGCGGTTGATAGTTTTGCTGAGGAGGTTGATAGACTGGCTGAGGATGAGCTGGAGCAGGAATGGTGACTGCTGCCACTGACCTGTGAACATATTGGGGCCTGCCCCTGTTGGCGTGGATGGAATTGGTCTCGCCAGTTCTTCTCGGGCCTGCAAAAGGCTTTCTTGTACTACTGGACGAGCTTGCACCGTTGTCCGAGATCTTTCCCATTTTTAACAAGCTTTCAATTCTCTCCCCGGCTATGACAACATCTGCAAAGCTAGTGGAAGAGAAAGCAGCCAACCTGTCAATGTAAGTTCCCTGAAGGGTGTTCATGAACATATCTGCCATTTCCCGTTCAGACATAGGTGGTTGAACAGCGGCAGCCAGTTGCCTCCATCTCTGTGCATATTCTCGGAAACTTTCCCTTGACGACTGTGACATTCCCATTAGGAGGGTCCTGTTGGGTGCCATGTCTAAGTTATACTGATACTGTCTAATGAAGGCCTCTGCCAGGTCCTTCCAGCATCTAATAGTTGCCCTTGTCAAGTGAGAGTACCATTCTCTTGACGCTCCAGTTAAGCTGTCTTCGAAATAGAACATCCAGAGCTTCTCATCCATAGTATAGGCCTTCAGCCTCCCTAGAAATGATTGTAAATGAGTCCGAGGACATGAAGTCCCGTTGTATTTTTCAAAGCAAGGAGGCTTGAACTTATGGGGGATCCTGACCCCGTCTACCAAGCCCATGTCCATGACATCGAAACCCAAAGAGTTTTGAGATTCTAAGGACCTCAATTTCTCAGCTATCTCATCCAATCTTCTATCATAAGCTTCTTCACCAGCGCCCATTACTGTGAATTGGTCCTCCTGAGGATCCTCTTGAAGTACCCTAGCTGCGGTGGCAGTCCCTTGAACATTTGCAGGAATATTGACCTCAGGATGGAGGTGTGGCCCAAATACCAGAGGGGTGACGTGAGGTTGTACCCTTTCATTGTTACTGGTACCGGCAGTCCCTATATGTGGATCTTCTTGATTCTGCCTTTCCACCATGGCCCTCAATCTTTCCTGGCTCTGAGCCATGTTGTTCATAACTTCCATAAACTGAGTCATTTGATTCCTCATCTCTAGCCTTTCATTTGCCATTTGATTTCTGACCTCGGTAAGGTCCTGCTGCATCTGATCCATTTGAATTCCCGGAAGGTTGTTTCGGGTTGGATAACGGTGCGGACGGTTGAGGGGAAATACCCGGCGCCTAGCAATAGTTCCTGATTTATCACAACAGAGGTTAGCAACAACAAAACAAAAACCTACAAAACAAACAAAGGGTTAGCATGCAATGCAGTTGTGCTTATTTGTTCTCAAGGTATCCGGTTTGGCCTTCAGTTTTGACCCTTCCAGACCCTTGAAGATGCTGTTGTTGTTGCTTTTGAAGTGAAACTCGGATGGAACAAACTAATACATATATTACAAAAGCAAAGGGTACATAGTTTGTTTACAAGCACAAGCCCTCTAAGGGGTCAAAATACAGTACAAGAAAATAAAAGTGCATGGAAAGAAAGCAACAACAAACAAATGGTCAAAAATCAAGGCCAAACTCATCCTCACGAACTTCCTTGAGAAGTGCTTCGGTCACAGGATCAGCCGGACGCTCCGTGAGATTCCTGATGAGGAGATTCCGGGTCGTAACAGCTGCTGTTAGCTTCTTGTGCTGAGTTTGGTCCTTTGACCTCTTCACCCCTGCTTTGATCTTCAGCTCTGATATCTCCCTCTGGGCTGCTGCCAGGGCTTCTTGCTGCTCCTTTGCACTAGCTTCTAGTTGCTCCATCTTGTCTTGAACTCTCTTGTCCTCTAGAGTACGAGCCTCGGTGATCCTGACCCACCGGGCTTGACTCTCCTTCAAATACAAGTCTGTCCTTGCTCTTTGGAACTGGGCTTCTTTGCAAGCATTCTTCAGAATTTGTTCTCCAGCCTTTGACTTTTTGATATAATCCCCAGACTTCTCAATCTTAGTCAGATGCTCTACTCTTATCTTCTCCAACCTCTCAATCTCCCTCATACCTTCACTCCTCTCCCGGAGGGTCTTCTGTAACGCCTGGGTTAGCTTCTCATTCCTTTCCTTCAAGCTCTCATACTCCTCCAAGCTGATAGTGGCAGGGGGTGGTGCTGAAGATGACTCAGGCATGTCTTCTATGGTAAAGGGCATCCCAGAGAATTGGGCCCTGGCGCGGGACCACTCATAATATTGTGCGGATGCCACATTATTGCACTTCCCTAGAATGGTCACTCCCTTGGTTTGAACATTATCCCAGGCCCAGGCAGCCTGTCTAACAACAGCCAGATTAAGCTTGTTCTCACAATAGAGAGTCTCAACCAAGTCCTGTGCTTTAGGAGTGTGGACCAGTGCATAGCCCAGTTGCCTTCTGAACAGCAGAGGATTGTAATTAATACTACCCTTAACTCCTATGAGGGGCACATTGGGAAAATGCCCACAGCTGGTGATGATATCCCTGCCCTTGGTGCTTTGAGTGCACCATCTGATGTCAGCTGAAGTTAGAACAGTGAGTCTCTTAGCCCAGTTGCTTTGCTGATGAGGGTTTAAAAATGCATCTGTCCTGGGTAGATGCCTGAGAAGCCAAGTGTGGAACAATGGAGCACAACACCTCACTAATTTCCGCTCTGCTTTTCATTCCTCTGATGCACTGAGTAGTAAAGATCCCCCAATAAAGTTGGCACTGGGTTCTTCAAGATGAACAGATGGATTGCATTCTTGCTAATGAATCGAGGCTCATCTGCAAACAATACAATTCCATATATACTCAAGGCCAGTAAAGCACAAACAGCTTTCCACTCTCCTAGAGAAGCTTTCAGGGTAGCTTGAGAGATCAAGAAATCCAGATGGAAACCAGGGATCCCAGCTTTAGAAGTCATATGCTGCTCAATCAGAACAGGTTCCAGATGCAAAGCCTTTGCTACTTCTCCATTAGCAGGAAAGACCATCTCAGGGTTGAAAGGGATTCCACCTCTGATAGGTATACCAACTAATGAGGAGTATTCTTCCAATAAAGGGCCCAACTGAAAGTCTTGAAAAGTAAAACATCTCAGTGGAGGATCATAAAACTGAATGCAGGTGTGGATCAAGCTTCTCTGTGATGGGTCCAGATCCATGACCATATCAAGTATATCTCCATAACCCTCCCTGAACAATGGTATGTGATCTGGAGTGATCAGGGTCTGAATCCTCCTGATATCTGATAACTCCGGCTGGAAGAAGTGATAGGTGATGTTGCTCTTTTTAGGAGCCATGATGCTGAGAGTGAGTAGAGACAGGTGTTGATGATAATACTGAAGAAGTGGGCCACTGAATGGCAGGTGCAGGTGATAACTGAAGCAGATAGCTGATGAGGACAAGTCAAAACTGAAGATGGGGTCAAAACTAGCCAAAAGTGAAGATGGATACCCTGAAACACAAATAAGCAAATGTCAATATGATGCAATGATTATGTATGCAAATGAAATGCAAGGGTCTGTGACTGAGCTGGATCTGATCAAAATGCCCTGATATAGGTCCATGTGTGTTCAAGAATTCCAGATGGAGGTCTATAAATCCAGTAACCAGGGTGGGGGACTCAAATAAAGAGCCACATGTCCAGGGTTTTAGAATCACAAGAACTGTCCCAAATTGAAGTACTCTTAAACAATCAAAGTAACAAGGTATTCTGAGGTCAAGGTACCTGCAAACCTGTAAACAGCCCAACCCCCTCACAGGTGGTGTTCTAAAACAAGGATCCTCAGACTTGGATCAGTTATGAGAAGTGTAAACACTTCTAACCCGGAGGTACAGTGTTTACAATAACCATAAAAGTTCCTCCTCTAACTCACCTCAGTTTCTGAAGGTCAATACTAAAAGGTCATCCAGACTTAGCAGGCTTCCCAGATAGCCCTAGCATTGCAGGAAATCTGCAACACAGAGTTCTCAAAAAGAAACCCATATCTGAACCGTGTTTCATACTCCCGCACCAGACCGAAATGGAATGGGAAAGAATATGATTCACTCTAGCCTAGGTGTCACTCAGGTCCCAGGTATAGGACCTTAACTCTCAATAGAACCCCACCCACCAAAGGAAAACCAGATCCAGCCAGCAGCATGACAGTATGATAAATGAGAAAACAGTAAAGAAAGCAAGAAATAAAGTTGTACAGAAAGCAGTAAATAAAGCAAATATACACATACAAATAGCACATAACACCCCCAATAAACACAAATCAATCAAGCGCTAGGAGGAACCCACAAAAAGAACCAGAAGCCCTGGTTGCATTATAAGGGTCCCCAGCAGAGTCGCCAAGCTGTCGCTCCCGACAAATGAAACAGGGTCCAGATGAAGGTACAGACGCGAACGGTCGGCGAGAGGGACAATGAGAACACTCAGCCGTGAACTCACTGGAAATGAATAGAGTCGCCAGCTAGGCATTTTTATCCCGAAGGAAAGGTAATGCTGCATAAACCTAGAAAAAGATGGATAAGACGGTTGCGAACCAGAGAGACTGAGAAAGGGGGTTGGTTACAACCTGGGAAGGTATTAGCACCCAGATTGTCCGCCGTACTCGACGGGATCCACGCTTAAAAGATTTGTGTTTTAAAGGGGTAGTGTCAGTGCAATTTGTGTGTAAAATGGCTGGAAAGAGATGTACAGGTGTCAGTGTAAAGTGTATAAGTGATATGAAGTATGAAAGTGTCAGTGTAAGGAAAAGAGTATGCTCAAGATCATGAGGCTAAAAGAATAAAGCTGGAAGGAGGGGGGATATACAGAGACTTTTGTTCGATAACTGTTAAGTTATGCCTACGTATCCTCTCGTGCAATGAGGAAGTCAGAACACCGTAGTTCGACCCAAAGAGACTGATAGATGAATTGACTTGTGAACTGCTTGCTTGCCTATGCTCAAGTGTATGATCTGTCTGGCACAGATGCTAACTGTCTTGCATTAGACGGAAGAAGCAAGTTCTCGTTTATGAGTGAATGAGATGAGAAAAGAATCCCGAAGGAGACGATTATTGTTTGTTTTTTGTGTTTTCAGTCTTTTATTGCTTTTGAAAGTTTGTCATAAGTTAATGAGCTTAAGTCTAAACCAATGGATTTAGTAAACTCATCACATCTTCCCTCTGATTAGGGGTAATGAGAATACCTTAAGTGTGAAGTCAGATTCTCACACTTAATCACCTTTGATGCAGGATTAAGATCATTAACCTACTTGTGATTATTTAAATGTTTTTGTGGTTTTTGTTTAGTGTTAAGTAATGAGGTTAAGCCATAATCAAGGATTAAACAGACTCATTACACCATCCTAATAGAAGGATAATAGATGAGAATGTTTAAGCTGAGGAAAGCTCCTCAACTTAATCCATGATTAGGGATTAAGCTCATGACAAAACAAGCCTTTGATTAAGTGGATTTTAATTAATGGTATGATGATGAAGTGAATTTTATGATTTGTAAGACAACTTGAGGGGGACTTGTCCATTAACACTAGGGTTAGTCCTTCTTAACCAGTTAAGGAAGAATTAGAACCCTAATGCAAGGCCCAAGTTACAAGTGTGATGTCTTGGTACTTATTAAGTGAATTGATTAAGAGATTTAAACACATTAAGGGTTTAACACTTAGGATTAAAGTTATACACTCCATCCTAAGAGAAGGATGCAGGCATAAGCTTAATCACAAAGCCTTAAAGCCTTTAGGGTTTAGTCCCTGATTATGAGATGAGAAGAGAAGACTCAAAAGAGACACAAAGGCAAAACTAAGAGGGGAGACTAATCAAAACCCTAATCATTGTCATGCTTGGTTGTTCCTAAGGTTTGTTTGGTTTTCAAGAGAAGTATTCAAAGAGAACCATCAGGATGCAGATGGACAGGATCAAGAGAAACAAAGTGACTTGCTTCATTCAAGAAGTCAAGTCACTTGAAGAAAGAAAGTAAGAAGAACAAGGATGAGCAATCTCAAACTCAAACACATATAAGAATGCAGCAATGGATGCAAGAGAGATGAAAAGAATAGTTATGAGAAGTGAAGGCAAATTCACTTCTCAACATCACTTACCACCTGAAATGTTAGAAAGAAATGCAATGCAAAGCAAAATGGAATGAAATGGTATGATGCTAAAGAAAACCAGGAGCATGTTGATGATGATAATGATGCTATGAGATGCTACAAACATGAGGCAAGGCATGGAGATGTTCATACAAGACCATGGATGCAAATGATGCAAGTTGGAAGCATGGATACACATGAAAAGTTATGAAACATACATGGCAAACAAAATGGCAAATATGGGATGCAATGATCAAACATGCTTTCTATATGTCTTAAGATGTCAAATGAATCAAATGGATGCTTGAAATGTCATGGCAAGTCATGTTATGCAAGAGAATGCAAAAGGGATGCAAATGAAAGCCCAAATTAGGGTTTATGAAACAAACATCAAACAAAACTCAAAATCAGAAGCAAACCCTAAGATAAAAAATGGAAAATGCCACCCAAAGAAACCCTAAACCCATACTAAACCAAAGTCCAAAGGGGAGGTCTCAACTCTTAACCAATCTCAAGTTATGATTTTTCTAAGTTATTAGGGTTTTTAGGGCTCCTAAACAAAAGAAATGTCAAACAAATTGAAAATGAAGAATCAAATCATGGCCATTTAATCCTAGAAACTACAT
The DNA here is from genome assembly GCA_963966055.1 of Lathyrus aphaca. NCBI lineage: Eukaryota > Viridiplantae > Streptophyta > Magnoliopsida > Fabales > Fabaceae > Lathyrus > Lathyrus aphaca. Next base: position 509,465,496 of record OZ014524.1, on the reverse strand, counting down.
GCGAAACACAAAACAATGCAAAAAGAATCAATGTCCAACTCTTCTCAAATAGGCAGAAATGATTTTTTGAACTTATGATCAAAATAATGCACAAAAAATGATTTAATTCAATGGAAAATTCTTAAAATGCATCAAGATCAAAAAAGAAATTTGGTTTGAAGGTTGGACAATGTTTCTAAATGTCTTAGAACATTTCATGAATTTTTTGGTGATTTTTAAATACCTAAAAGTATTTTTAATTAATTAATTTCCATTAATCAATTAAAAATAATCTTTTAAATATTTAAAAATACTTTTTAAATGATAAAAAATGAAATAAAAATATTTTTGTGTTATAAAAATTAATAAAACTCAGGAGAAAAAGTTTCATAATTTTTAAACATTTTTTACTATTTTAAATAAATTAGAGAAAAGAAATGATATTAAATGAAAAATAAAATAAGTTAAAATGAAAGTAATTAGAAGGGAAGGCCAGGATTTGATCTGGGCTTGGTCTGGTTGACTGCGCGCCAGATCCAAGGGCCCAGATTCAAATCTGGCTAATTAATACTTATGGATTAATTAAACATAAATTAAATGGATAATCAGGATTAGGGCTTCTAATGACTCATCTCAGCCATCCATTCACGCGCGGGAGAGTCCATCCAAGGGACCAAATTCAAAGTTCGTTAATTAATGAGACTTAGCCCTAATCACATTCAGGCTGCCGGAGAAGACTTCCGGTCGTCTTCTCCGGCGAGCCAAAACCCTAGGTTCTTCCACAAGCCACCAAACAACAAATTTCTTTCACCAAAATGACTCTCTCATCAATCCAAACCTAAACCCTTAACCTAAATTCATTTATTTTCAACCATAAGCCTGAATCGAATCAAAATGCAAAACACGGGCGAATGTTCAAAAGCTTCATACATGCTGGTTTCTACACTATTTGCAAAAGTAAGCATACATTCATGATCAGAGGAACACACGGCATCATAAAAGAACTTAAAAAACAGTTTCTGGGAAAAAAGTTCATGCAGCTCACCTGAGATGAAGCTTCTCTGTTTGTGAGCTTTCTGGGCTTTTTTCTTGTGCAAGCTTGCTTCCTTGAACTCCCTGAATGCAAAATGAGGCTCAGAAAGCTTGGAGAGTGGCTGGCTTGAAAGATCCAACTCTGGTGTAACAGAAATGGGGATCTTTGTACAGGCAGCTTCAGATCAATGTGAAAGGTGGTTTTGACTCCTTGTGATGTGCTTGACTTGTTGGTGAAGAAAAATGAAGTGTTTGATGGCTGGATGAAGGGATTCGAAGAGTTCTGGTTTTGAGGGTGGGGAATGGTGAAGCTCAGTTCAGGCTAGTTTCATGCTTGAGCTTTGGTGGTTTCTACTCAATGAAACATGGCAAGATGATTGGTGAAGATGGTTTTTGTGTTTGTATGCTGTGGAGACAGATTCGAAGGAATATGCAAAATGAGGTGTTTTTGTGAATGTGATGGTATGAGGTGTTTCAGCATGGCTTGGTCATATCTTTGGCTTGCCAAGGGATATAGTATTTTAATCCTATAGGTCAGATGATGTGACCTGGCCTATAGTGATTGGTAAGTTTGCTTTTGCAAAAAGTCAAATTTTGTGTAAGGAAAGTATGGCTTGATCTATAGCTAGTACATGGGCTGGTTCTGGTGCAGCAAGATGAGGTGAGAGGGCTAGCAAGGTGCAGCAACCAATGCATCAAGTTGGTGAGGTGATCATGATGATTTTGCAAGTTGTTGCTTTATGGTTCACATGGAAAGATCTTGTCCCAAAAGCCATGAAACATGAGCAATGCCTAGTCCATTCTGAATTTTAGGACTTACATGATGTTTATGTGAGGGTTTGATGCCAATTAGAAGTTGCAATTTGCCTTGGTACATGATTTTGCAATTTTCACACTTGGTGCATAACTTGAAAATCAATGATTTTTGCTAACTTTGTCACACCATAACTTTTGATCCAAGAAGAATTTGATCATGTTCTTGTACTTTTTGAAAAGGGAAAGATGAGATCTACAACTTTCATGACCAAAGTTTTTTCATTTGAAGCTTTTTTGGATCAAGAATCAAGGCTTGAAAAATGACCTAAAATGAAGCATTCTTGAAAAGTCAACTATGCCCAAAAAGTCAACATTTGCAAAACTTCCAAATTCTTGATTTTTGTGAACTTCAACCTTCTTCCATGATCAAATAAAGATCATATACACTCAAAATGATGAAGATCACCCATTGGTTGGGTCATCGGGGGCCTCAGATGCCCTGATTTTGCACTGAATTGTCCAGAAAGTCAACCCTTGATCAGAGTACTTCCCCATGGAATTTCTTCATGAAAATTGATATGCATACTCCCTATACCATATAGAGACCAATGGAAACAAGAATGACCAAAAAATTTGGAGTTATGGCCTCTGAAACCAAAACCCTAATTTTAGGTCAACTGTGCAGTCAAACTTGGCTCTGCATCCATTCAAACCCTAGTGCTTGTGATTCTTGTGAAATCTTGACTTTGAGAGGATGGAATATGATACAAGAACACATATAGATCCCTTTGAAGTGATTGGTTTCCTTTGGAGTGGCTCAAGATGCCCTTGGATTGCTCAGATCACAAACCCTAGGTGTAGATGACTTAGAAACTATGCAGTGAATCAAAAATGAGATATGAGATGTTATGATTGTGTTTATGCATATGAGAAAGATCACAAGCCATGGTGAAATGGGTGAGGGCAAATTTGGGGTGTTTACAATCGCAAACCCTTGCATATCATTTGCATACTCATCATTGCATCATTTAACATTTGTTTATTTGTTTTTCAGGGTATCCGCATTACATTTTGGCTTGGTTTTGACCCCTTCATCTGCATAAACCTCTATTTCATCAGCTATTTGCTTCAGCTATCTTCATCAGTTGCCTGCTTCAGCTACCTCCATCATCATCCTCAGCCCTCATCATCAGCATCTGTTTTCAGCTCTTCTTCAGCAGTCATGGCACCCAAGAAGAGCAACATTTCATACCATTTCTTTGAGCCTGTGCTGGCTGGCATCATACAAGTCCAGGCACTTATCACTCCAGACCACATCCCATTATTCAGAGAGCATTATGGAGGCATCCTTGATATGGTTATGGACTTAGACCCTTCTCAGAGGAGTTTGATCCACACTTGCCTACAGTTTTATGACCCTCCTTTGAGATGCTTCACTTTCCAGAACTTTCAGTTAGGACCTCTGCTAGAGGAGTTTTCATCACTGATTGGAGTGCCTATTAGGGGTGGGATTCCCTTCAACCCAGAGATGACTTCTCCCAGCAATGGAGAAGTGGCAAAAGCACTGCACCTGGAACCTATTGTGATTGAGCAGAACATGACCACAAAGGCTGGGATCCCTGGTTTGCACTTAGATTTCTTGACCTCTCAGGCTATCCTGAAGGCCTCCTTGGGAGAATGGAAGGCAGTTTGTGCATTGTTAGCCCTCAGTATATATGGGGTTATACTTTTTGCAGATGAGCCCAAGTTTATCAGCAAGAATGCCATTCATCTTTTCCTTTTGAGGAACCCAGTACCCACATTGCTGGGGGATTTCTATTATTCTGTCCACCAAAGAAATGAGAAGCAGAGAGGGAAGTTGGTGAGATGCTGTGCTCCTCTATTTCACACTTGGCTGCTTAAACACTTACCCAGGACTGATGCCTTCCTGAACCCTCACCAACAGAAAAATTGGGCTAAAAGACTTATTGCTTTGACTTCAGATGACATCAGATGGTGCACCCAGAGCACCAAGGGCAGAGACATAATCACTAGCTGTGGGCAATACCCCAATGTACCTCTAATAGGAGTGAAGGGTTGCATCAACTACAATCCTTTGCTGTTTAAGAGACAATTGGGCTATGCTTTGGTTCACCCTCCTAGAATGCAAGATTTAGCTGAGACCCTGTATTGTGAGATAAAGCCTAATCTAGCTGCTGTCAGACAAGCATCCTGGGCTTGGGATAACATCCAGACAAAAGGGATGGCTATTCTTGGAAGGTGCAATAATGTTGCATCAGCTCAGTACTATGACTGGTCTCATGCTAGGGCTCAAATTTCTGGGATGCCTTTCACCATTGAGGATGCACCTGGACCATCCACAGTACCACCTCCAGCCACTGTCAGCCTGGAAGAATTTGAGAAGCTGAAGGAAAGGAATGAGAATCTGTCTCAAGCTCTGAATAAGACCCTCTAGGAAAGGAGTGATGATCGTTTAGACATTGAGAGGTTGGAGAAGCTTAAAGCGGAGCATCTGGCCAAGATTGAAAAAGCAGAAGACTATATCAAGAAATCAAGAGCTGGAGAGCAAATATTGAAGAATGCCTGTAAAGAGGCCCAGTTTCAGAAGGCCATGACTGATCTTTATCTAGAGGAAAGTCAAGCTAGGTGGGTCAGGATCACTGAAGCTCGCACTCAAGAAGATAAGAGAACTCAAGCCAGGATTGAGAAGTTGGAGGCCAATGAGAAGAAGCAACAGGAGGCTTTGCTGGCAGCCCAGAAGGAAATTTCAGAATTGAAGCTTAGGGCTGGTGTGAAGAGGTCAAAGGACCAAGACAGACACAAGAAGCTGACCACTGCTATTGCCACCAGAAACTTTCTTGTCAGGAACATCACAGAGCATCCGGCTGGTCCTGTAACTGAAGCACTTTTGAAGGAGGTTAAGGAGGATGAGTTTGGCTTAGAAGTTTGACTACTTTGCTTGTTGTTATTTCCATTTGATGTACTTTTCTTTTATGTTGTATTTTGACCCCTCAGGGGCATGTGTTGTAAAAAAACAAACTATGTATGGTTCACCATTTGTAATGTATTTGTTAGTTTGTTTCATTGATGTCTCTTTATCTCAAGCAACATCAAAGCATCTTCCTCAGGGTCTGGAAAGGTCAAAACCAAGAGCCAAGCCGGATACCTTGGAAAGCAAATAAGCATACTGCATTGCATACTGACTTTTGTTTTGTTTTGTAGGTTTTGTTTTGTTTGTTACTAACTCTGTTGTGGTTCAGGAATTATTGCTCGCCGTCGGGTGTTCCCTCTCAACCGTCCGCACCGGTATCCTACTCGCAACAACCTTCCTGGTATCCAAATGGATCAAGTACAGCAAGATCTGACAGAGGTCAGAAATCAGATGGCTAATGAAAGGCTGGAAATGAAAAACCAAATGACCCAATTCATGGAAGTAATGAATGGCTTGGCCCAAAGTCAAGAAAGGTTGAGGGCATTGGTAGAAAGACAAACCCCAGAAGAACCTCCTCTGGGAACTGGAGGAACAAGTAACAATGAAAGGGGTCAGCCTCATGTCAATCCACCAGTATATGGGCCTCATCTACATCCGGAAGTCAACATCCCGAGTAATGTGCAAGGAAATACTACTGGAGGAAGGATTTTACAAGAAGACCCCCAAGAAGAGCAGTTTACTGTAATGGGAGCTGGGGATGAAGTTTATGATAGGAGGTTTGATGAAATTGCTGAGAAGTTGAGATCTCTGGAGTCTCAAAATTCCCTAGGTTTTGATGTCATGGACATGGGGTTAGTGGATAGGGTAAGGATTCCCCACAAGTTTAAACCCCCGTGCTTTGAGAAGTACAATGGGACTTCCTGTCCACGAACTCACCTACAGTCTTTTCTAGGGAGACTTAAAGCATACACCATGGATGAGAAACTGTGGATGTTTTACTTTGAAGATAGCTTGACTGGGGCTTCAAGGGAATGGTACTCTCACTTGACCAGGGCTACTATCAGATGTTGGAAGGACCTAGCTGAAGCCTTCATCAGGCAGTACCAATACAATCTGGACATGGCTCCTAACAGAACCCTTCTGATGGGAATGTCTCAATCCTCCAGAGAAAGCTTCAGGGAATATGCCCAGAGGTGGAGACAGCTTGCTGCTGCTGTCCAGCCACCCATGTCGGAAAGAGAAATGGCCGACATGTTTACGAATACCCTACAAGGAACATATATTGATAGGCTAGCTGCCTTTTCTTCTACCAGCTTCGCAGATGTAGTTATTGCCGGGGAAAGAATTGAAAGCCTTCTGAAGATGGGTAAGATTTCTAATAATGGTGCGAGTTCGTCAAATAATCCCAGGAAGCCTTTTGTGGGACCTAGAAGAACCGGTGAGACAAATGCCATTCATGCCGGCAGGGGCAGACCTCAGTATGTCCACAGATCAGTAGCAGCTGTCACTATTCCATCTCCGATTCCTCAGCAACCAGCATATCAACCACAACAACAACCCCATTATCAACAGCAAGTTCAGTATCCGCCACAGAGGGGACCTGGGTGTTCCATTGAGAGTTAAGGTCCTATTTGTATGAAGGTGGATACCCTGAAATACAAATAAGCACATGTCAAAATGATGTAATGATTATGTATGCAAATGATATGCAGGGGTTTGTGACTGAGCTGGATCTGATCAAATGCTCTGATATAGGTCCAAGTATGTTCAAGAATTCCAGATGGAGGTCTATAAATCCAGTAACCAGGGTGGGGGGCTCAAATAAAGAGCCACATGTCCAGGGTTTAGAATCACAAGAACTGTTCCAACATGGAGTATCCTTAATCAAACAAAGTAACAGGGTATGTTGAGGCCAAGGGTACCTGCAAACCTGTAAACAGCCCAACCCCCTCACAGGTGGTGTTCTAAAACAAGGATCCTCAGACTTGGACCAGTTATGAGAAGTGTAAACACTTCTAACCCGGAGGTACAGTGTTTACAATAACCATAAAAGTTCCTCCTCTAATTCACCTCAGTTTCTGAAGGTCAATACTAAAAGGTCATCCAGACTTAGCAGGCTTCCCAGATAGCCCTAGTATTGCAGGAAATCCGCAACACAGAGTTCTCAAGAAGAAACCCATATCTGAACCGTGTTTCATATTCCCGCACCAGACCGAGATGGAATGGGAAAGAATATGAACCACTCTATCCTAGGTGTCAGTCAGATCCCAGGTATAGGATCTCAACTCTCAATAGAACACCCACCCACCAAAGCAAAACCAGATCCAGCCAGACAGCATGACAGTATGATATATGTAAAGTAGTAAAGAAAGCAGTAAAGCAACTGTACATAAGGCAAAAATAAATACAAGTATACAAACACAAGTAAGCACATAACACCCCAATAAACACAAATCAATCAAACGCTAGGAGGAACCCACAAAAAGAACCAGAAGCCCTGGTTGCAGTACAAGGGTTCCCCAGCAGAGTCGCCAAGCTGTCGCTCCCACCAAATGAAGCCGGGTCAAATGGGGTACAAGCGCGAACGGTCGGCGAAAGGAACAGTGAGAACACACAGGAGTGAACTCACTGGAGATGAATAGAGTCGCCAGCTAGGCATTTTTATCCCGGAGGAAAGGCAATGCTGCATAGGCCTAGAAAAAGATGGATAAGACGGTTGCGAACCAGAGAGACTGAGAAAGGGGGTTGGTTACAACCTGGGAAGGTGTTAGCACCCAGATTGTCCTCCGTACTCGACGGGATCCACGCTTAAAAGATTTGTGTTTTAAAGGGGTAGTGTCAGTGCAATCTGTGTGTACAATAGCTGGAAAAGGATGTACAGGTGTCAGTGTAAGAAGTGTGAAGTGTAATATATACAGTGTCAGTGTAGGAATGAGAATGAGTTGCTCAAGAATATGAGGCTAAAGAATGAAGCTGGAAGGAGGGGGAATGTACAGAGACTTTTGTTCGATAACTGTTAAGTTATGCCTACGTATCCTCTCGTGCAATGAGGAAGTCAGAACACCGTAGTTCGACCCAAAGAGACTGAAAGATGAGTTGACTTGTGAACTGCTTGCTTGTCAATGCTCAAATGTATGACCTGTCTGGCTCAGGTGCAAACTGTCTTGCATTAGACGGAAGAAGCAAGTTCTCGTTTGTGAGTGAATGAGGTGAGAAAAAGAATCCCGAAGGAGACGATTATTGTTTGTTTTTGAGTTTTCAGTCTTTTATTGATTTTGAATTTGTCATAAGTTAATGAGCTTAAGCCTAAACCAATGGATTTAGTAAACTCATCACATCTTCCCTCTGATTAGGGGTAATGAGAATACCTTAAGTGTGAAGTCAGCTTCTCACACTTAATCACCTTTGATGTAGGGTTGAGATCATTAACCTACTTGTGATTACTTAGATACTTTTGTTGTTTTTGTTTAGTGTTAAGTAATGAGGTTAAGCCACAATCAAGGATTAAACAGACTCATTACACCATCCTAATAGAAGGATAATAGATGAGAATGTTTAAGCTGAGGAAAGCTCCTCAACTTAATCCATGATTAGGGATTAAACTCATGACAAAACAAGCCTTTGATTAAGTGGATTTTATTTAATGATATGATGAAGAAGTAAATTTTATGATTTGTAAGACAACTTGAGGGGGACTTGTCCATTAACACTAGGGTTAGTCCTTCTTAACCAATTAAGGAAGAATTAGAACCCTAATGCAAGGCCCAAATTACAAGTGTAATGTCTTGATACTTATTAAGTGAATTGATTAAAGGATTTAAACACATTAAGGATTTAACACTTAGGATTAAAGTTATACACTCCATCCTAAGAGAAGGATGCAGGCATAAGCTTAATCACAAAGCCTTAAAGCCTTTAGGGTTTAGTCCCTGATTATGAGATGAGAAGAGAAGACTCAAAAGAGACACAAAGGTAAAACTAAGTGGGGGACTAATCAAAACCCTAATCATTGTCATGTTTGGTTGTTCCTAAGGTTTGTGAGGTTTTCAAGAGAAATCTTCAATGGAACCACCAGGAAGCAGATGAAAGGATCAAGAGAAGCAAAGCAACTTGCTTCATTCAAGAAGTCAAGTCACTTGAAGAAAGAAAGTAAGAGGAGAAGAATGAGCAAGCTCAAACTCAAACACAAACAAAAATGCAGCAATGGATGCAAGAGATATGAAAAGAAGAGAAGTTATGAGAAGTGAAGGCAAATTCACTTCTCAAAGTCACTTACCACCTGAAAGGTTAGAAAAGAAATGCAATGCAATGCAAAATGGGATGAGATGACATGATGAGAAACAAAACCAGAAGCAATTACATGGTGCTAATGATGCTATGAGATGCTACAAACATGAGGCAGCACATGGAAATGATCATACAAGCTTATGAATGCAAATGGGGCAAGCTAAAACACATGAACATACATGAAAAGTTATGAAGTACATATGGCATACAACATGGCTAATACATGATGCAATGATCAAACATGCTTTCAATATGTCTTATGATGTCAAATGAATCAAATGTATGCTTGAAATGTCATGGCAAGTCATGTTATGCAAGAGAATGCAAGATGGATGCATATGGAAGCCCAAATTAGGGTTTATGAACAATGCAACAAACAAAAACCAAAACCAGAAGCAAACACATTATAAAAAATTGAAAATTCCACTCAAAGGACCCCTAAACCTATACTAACCCACTGCCCAAAGGAGAGGTCCCAACCCTTAACCAATTTCAAGTTATGGTCTTCTTAAGATTTCGAGGGTTTTAGGGTTCCTAAACAAGAAAATTACCAAACAAATGGAAAATGAAAGATCAAATCATGGCCATTTAATCTCACAAACTACATGTTAAACACAATGCAATGCAAAAAGAATCAATGTCCAACTCCTCATGAATAGGCAGAAATGATTTTTGGAACTTTGGATCAAATTAATGCATAAAAATGATTTTAAATCAATGAAAAATTCTCAAAATGCATCAAGATCAAAAAATAAATTTGGTTTGAAGGTTGGACAATTTTTCTAAATGTCTTAGAACATTTCATGAATTTTTTGGTGATTTTTAAATACCTAAAAGTATTTTTAATAAATTAATTTCCATTAATCAATTAAAAATAAACTTTTAAATATTTTAAAATACTTTTTGAATGCTAAAAATGAAAATAAAAATATTTTTGGGTTTTAAAAATTAATGAAACTCTTGACAAAAAGTTTCATAATTTTTAAAACAATTTTGCTATTTTAAATAAATTATAGAAAATAAATGAGAAAAATTGAAAAGAAAATAAAATAAAGGAGAACTTTGAATGTGGCTGATGAGTTTGCAGTGCTTGGACAACTTTGAATGTGGCTGGTTTGAAGGTTTGAGCAGGTTCTGTTCAATGGGGGAAAGAAATCGTATTTGGGATTCTGGAGGTTTTAGGCTATGGTGATGGATGCCTTTTGATCAGAGGAACATGTTGAGTTGATCTATGAAGTGGGTTTTTGTGTTTGTGATTTATGTGATGAGATTCGAAGGTTTTTGCTTGAGAGAGTGATTTTGGGAATGTGTCCTTAGGGCTTGTTTCAGGCTGGCTCCTTATGTGAAATGGCTAGCAAATGGATAGTATAAACAACTCCAATTGGTCAGATGATGTGACCTGGCCTGCTGTGATTGGGATGTTCACTTTTGCAAATTGTCAACTTTGGTGTAAGGAGGGCATGGGCTAAGTTCTAGCTTGGTACAAGAGGCATGGGCTGCGCAGCAAGGTGAGGGGAAAGGCTAAGGCTGGTTCAATGACCAATGCAGCAAGTGGTAGGAGGTGTCATGATGGTTTTGCAACTTGATCAATTTTGGTTCATATGAAACTATCTTGCCATACAAGCCATGAAACATGAGAAACTTTGGTTCAAATCTGATTTTTAGGCCATATGTAATGTTTGTGCATTGGTTTGATGTGAACTAGAAGTCACAAATGGCCTTGATACATGATTTTGCAAATTTTCCAATTGGTGCATATCTTGAAAATTAGTGATTTTTGCCAACTTTGTCACACCATAACTTTTGATCCAAAATGAATTAGGTCATGTTCTTGTACTTTTTGAAAAGGGAAAAATGTATTCTACAACTTTCATGACCAAAGTTTTTCCATTTGGAGCATTTTTGGATCAAAAAGTAAGGTTTGAAAAGTGACCTAAAATGATATATTCTTTAAAAGTCAACCATGCCCTAAAAGTCAACTTTGCAAAAACTTCAAATTCTTGAATTTTGTGAACTTAAACCTTCTTCCATGATCAAATAAAGATCATATACACTCAAAATGATGAAGATCACCCCTTGGTTGGGTCATTGGGGGCCTCAGATGCCCTGATTTTGCACTGACTTGCTTGAAAAGTCAACTCTTGATCAGATGACTTCCCCATGGAATTTCTTCATGAAAATTGATATGCATACTCCCTATACCATATAGAGACCAATAGAAACAAGAATGACCAAAAAATTTGGAGTTATGGCCTCTGAAACCAAAACCCTAATTTTAGGTCATCTGTGCAGTCAAACTTGGCTCTGCCTCCACACCAATCCCAGTTCTTGTGATTCTTTGGCATTCTTGGCTTTGAGAGGATGTGATATGATGCTTGAACACACATAGACCCCTTTGAAGTGATTGATGACCTTTGGAGTGGCTCAAGAAGCTCCTGGATTGCTCAGATCACAAACCCTAGATGCAGATGACTTTGAATCTATGCAGTGAATCAAAAAGGTGGTATGAGATGTTATGATTGAGTTTATGCATATGAAATGATCACAAGCCATGATGTGAATGGGTGAGGGCAAATTTGGGGTGTTTACAGCTGCCCCTATTCAAACATGAGTTAGCTGTGCAGGTTGTAAGCAACGGCTTAACAGGAAAACAAGATAACTTGTGGTTGAATACCAAAGACTGTCCAAAATTTGCACTCACAGAATGAAGAAGAAAAAGGGATATAGATTGTAAAGGAAAATAAAGTATATTGTAAAGTGTGGGCGACGGAGGACGACCGTCGAGCAGAGGACGACTGCTGGGTAAAGAGCAATGACGGGGACGGCCGACATGCTGGGAAAAGTTGTAAAATTCTCTGGGGATTAATGAAACATGACGGGGACGGCCATCAAGTTCATAAAGCAAAGTAACCAACGATGGGGACGGCCATCGGGCTAAAAAGGAAAAGGGACCACGACGGGGACGGCCATCGGGTTAAAGAATAAATGAAATAAACAGATGATGAGGTATGGTCATCAAAGGTGAAGGACGATCACCTAGCAGGGGACGGATGCTCTGTTGGGTTAAGATGAGGGACGGTCATCTAAGGTGGAAGACGACCACCTAGCAGGGGACGGCTGCTAAATCAACGATGGGGACGGCCATCGGATGAGCATGATGGAGGACGACCATCTAAGGGGTGGAGGACGACCACCTAGCAGGGGACGGCTGCTGAAAATATCGACGATGGGGACGGCCATCGGATGAGCATGATGGAGGACGACCATCAAGAGGTGGAGGACGACCACCTAGCAGGGTACGGCTGCTCTCAGGGTTTATCATGACATAGGGTGAATGCCAGATAACCAAAATCAACAATGGGGACGGCCATTGGATAAAATGATGAAGGACGATCATCTAAGGGGTGGAGGACGACCACCTAGCAGGGGACGGCTGCTGAAAATATCGACGATGGGGACGGCCATCGGATGAGCATGATGGAGGACAACCATCAAGAGGTGGAGGACGACCACCTAGCAGGGTACGGCTGCTCTCAGGGTTTATCATGACATAGGGCGAATGCCAGATAACCAAAATCAACAATGGGGACGGCCATTGGATAAAATGATGAAGGACGATCATCTAAGGGGTGGAGGACGACCACCTAGCAGGGGACGGCTGCTGAAAATATCGACGATGGGGACGGCCATCGGATGAGCATGATGGAGGACGACCATCAAGAGGTGGAGGACGACCACCTAGCAGGGTACGGCTGCTCTCAGGGTTTATCATGACACAGGACGAGTGTCAGATAAAAAGAAAATTTGCTTTGTTGGCGATCTACTGGGGGATAGTAAACACGGACGAGTGTTTACATCCAAGAAACAAAAGGTATAAGTGTTTAGATGTTTGTGTATAGATTAAAGATGCGGACGAGCATCCCTAAGACTACGATACGGACGAGTATCGGGTAGAAACAAATACTGACACGTGTTCAGAGATGATGATACGGACGAGTATCAACTGGCTAACAGAGAACACGGACGAGCGTTGAATCTACGGGGAGTCTTCTGGGGGATAGTAGACACAGGAGAGTATCTATATTTAAGAAGACAAAAGTGTTTGACACAGTGTATGGGTTAAAGATGCGGACGAGCATCCTTAAGACTATGATACGGACGAGTATCATGTAGAAACAAACGTTGGACGCATGTTCAGAGATGATGGTACGGACGAGTACCAACGGGTTAACAAAGAACAAGGACCAAAGTCGAATCTGTGGGGATATAAATGGTATATACAAGATACGGACGAGTATCTGTATTAGTAGTAACATGGGTAGTGAGTATGAGTATTGTATAGATGAGTGTTTATCTGCTGGGGAGGGTGACACGGACGAGTGTCAAGAGTGAAAAGTATAATAATATCAACAAGTATGTGGGTTGTAAAAGTGTAGGCGACTGCGCTGGGGATACGACACGGACGGGTGTCAAGAAAGTGTATATAGGTATATGTGAGTGCAAAGAGGATGTCTTTGGCTTTCTGCTGGGGTATGACACGGACGGGCGTCAGGACGTATCTGTAATACGGGTGATCTTGTTCGCAAAGAGTGTTCAGGCGACTTTACTGGGGAAAGATGGCACGGACGGGTGCCAAAATGAGTATATACTGGTGTTTGTGGATTGTGAGGCAGCTGCTTTTGCCGGGGACTCTGGTGGGGATTTTTCTGTACGTTGATGAACTGTCATTATTCACAAGTGTTGGTTCAAGACATGGCTTATGATTATGCTATATGTTTGATTTTTGCCGTAATGCTCCGTATTAGACGGAATGCTACGCTTTGTGGGTGAATATGATGTGAATGCTATGATTATGCAAAGAATGCCAAACCGGGATTTGGATCCCGTTGCTGCGAAGATCTTCGGCCGATCTGCTTGAAATGGACATCCCAGCTGGGGGTGAGATCATTGGTAGATCTGTCATTAAGTGATATCTGCCTGGGGATTCGGGTCACTGATAGGCCCGTCTCAGTAATGGGGGACCCAGCTGGGGTTTGAAAGAGCTTTCTTCACTCTGTTGTGATTCCTTCGTGCGTTGCTCTTTCTGGATAGAGGCTGAGACTCTGTGGGGAGAGCTCATTGGCTTTTGTATTTTGGCTGAGGATGAAATGACAACTCGGCTGGGAGCAGTAGCAAGTGGCAGCTCAGCTGGGGGAAGTCATGAGAGGCAACTCATCTGGGGAGATAGCACTCCGGGTGCTAAAATTGAGTGTTGATTTGCCAGCTTGCTGGGATGAAGCTTACATGCCCCAAGTTGCGCTCTGGATTCCTACAATCCTGAAAAGACAGAGAAACGCACAAGTCAATCCCGAGGTATCCCTTACTGGATTCCGTCATAGGAGTTAGGCACTTTTGAGAGTAAGTATATTTCCTGCAAGCACGTGTTTTTATTTTTGAAGATAAACATCTGTATTCTATGCAATCAGTTTTTTCTTTTAAGACATCAGACATTTTTTGCAAACAAATGAAAATGTACAAGACGAGACATGACTGAAAATCTGATTTTATTAATTCTTATGCCCTGAATTGGCGAGATACAGTCAAAGAAACAAATCCCCTGAAATGAGGAGATCGTTACAAATTGAGAAACAAAATGCTGGCAATGTTGATGACGCTTTAAGGAGCTTCCTCTCTTGCTATGACTCGTATGACTTTTGACGTTCTTCTCATCTTGCTTTCTGAAGAATGTTGACTCTGATTGAAGCTTGATCCTTTCGAAGCTTACCCAGTTGTAAGCAATACAGACGAATTCAGAATGCAGTTGTTCGCTTATTCCCTTATTTTGCATGGATCACCCTTTCGGGTTTTCAATCCTTCGGGATACCCATTTTTGCCTGAGTCGTCCAATGCGGCTTTTCAACTCAGCGGGTGTACATTTTTTTTTCTTTTTTTTTCCCTTATTTTTGCCCGAGTCTTTTATTCTGTTTTTGACTCGCCGGGATGCCCTATTTTTGCCTGGACTTACATTCTGTTTTTATGTCCAGCGGGTCATTTTATGCGAAGTATTTTTTAACTGCATCTGAATTCACAGGGGACGGGAAATATTCACCATCCATGGTGCTGAGCATCAGTGCTCCACCAGAGAAAACATTCTTTACCACGAATGGTCCTTCATAATTTGGAGTCCATTTGCCCCTGTGGTCTGTATGAGGAGGAAGGATTCTCTTCAGCACAAGATCTCCTACTTGGTACTCTCGGTGCCTGACTTTCTGATTGAAGGCTTTCTTCATTCTCTTCTGATACAACTGCCCATGACAGATCGCAGCCAATCTTTTCTCTTCAATCAGACTCAGTTGTTTGAATCGGGATCGGACCCACTCTGCTTCGTTCAGCTTAACATCCATCAGTACTCGCAAGGAGGGTAATTCCACTTCAACAGGTAGGACTGCCTCCATACCATACACAAGTTGATACGGTGTTGCCCCAGTGGATGTTCTGATTGACGTGCGGTACCCATGCAAGGCGAATGGTAGCATTTCATGCCAGTCTTTGTAAGTGACTACCATCTTCTGCACAATCTTCTTGATATTCTTGTTTGCTGCTTCAACAGCGCCATTCATCTTTGGCCTGTAAGGAGAAGAATTGTGATGTTGGATCTTGAAGTCCCGGCACAGCTCTGCCATTATTTTGTTGTTTAGATTGGAACCATTATCAGTAATGATTCGCTCGGGAACTCCGTATCGACAGATGATATCTCTTTTTCAGAAATCTGGCTACCACTTGTCTTGTAACATTGGCATAGGAAGCTGCTTTGACCCATTTGGTGAAATAGTCAATAGCAACCAAGATGAATCTGTGGCCATTCGAAGCAGTCGGTTCGATCTTGCCAATCATGTCAATGCCCCACATAGCGAAGGGCCAAGGTGAAGACATCACATTCAGAGGATTGGGAGGCACATGCACCCTATCTGCATAGATCTGGCATTTGTGGCATTTTCTGGCATAGGCACAACAATCAGCATCCATTGTGATCCAGTAATAGCCTGATCTTAGCAACTTTTTAGCCATGGCATGCCCTCCAGCATGGGTACCAAAGGATCCTTCGTGCACTTCATGCATTAACAAATCTGCTTCTGTCTTATCAACGCATCTGAGGAGTACCATATCAAAGTTCCTTTTGTATAAAGACCCATCAGTGTTCAGAAAGAAACTACCAGCAAGCCTTCTCAAAGTCTTCTTATCATTGGAAGATGCCCCAGGTGGGTATGTTTGATCCTCCAAGAAGCATTTAATGTCATGGAACCAAGGCTCATCATCTTTACCAACATCTGCTGCAAATACATATGCTGGCCTGTCAAGTCTGGACACTGAGATCTGAGGTACGAAGTTGGCAGCCTGAACTTTGATCATGGACGAAATGGTAGCCAGAGCATCTGCAAACTGATTCTCATCCCGAGGGATATACTCAAGCTTGATTGTTGTAAAGAAAGTCAATAACCTCCTTGTATAATCCCTGTAAGGTACCATATGATCCTGGTGGGTGTACCATTTGCCGTTAGTCTGATTGATTACCAGAGCTGAATCTCCGAATACGGTCAATGTCTTGATCCTGAGGTCAATGGCTTCCTAATGACCCATAATGCAAGCTTCGTATTCAGTTTCGTTGTTAGTGCAGTTGAAAGTGAGCTTTGCCGAGAAAGGCATGTGAAATCCTTTAGGTGTAATGAGTACTGCACCAACGCCACGACCATTCATATTAACAGCCCCATCAAACATCATAGTCCATTCTTCTTCCGGGTCAGGCCCTTCAGTGTGAACAGGCTCTTCGTGATCTTTTGCTTTTATGAACATGATGTCTTCATCAGGGAAGTCAAATCTCATAGGCTGGTAATCATTGATAGGTTGCTCAGCAAGATATTCAGATAGTACACTGCCCTTGATGGCTTTCTGAGAAGTGTACTGGATGTCATATTCTGTGAGAATCATCTGCCATCTTGCAACCCGTCCGGTAAGTGCTGGCTTCTCAAATATGTACTTGACTGGGTCCATCTTTGAAATCAACAAAGTAGTGTGGGTCAACATATACTGCCTTAGTCGGCGAGCAGCCCACGCTAAAGCACAGCAAGTTTTCTCGAGCAGTGAATAACGTTGTTCACAGTCGGTAAACTTTTTGCTTAGGTAGTATATTGCATACTCTTTTCGACCAGACTCGTCATGCTGGCCCAACACACACCCCATTGACTCTTCTAATACTGTCAGGTACATTATCAGAGGTCTTCCTTCAATTGGTGGCATAAGGATTGGAGGCTCTTGTAAGTATTCTTTGATCTTGTCAAAAGCCTTCTGGCAGTCTTCATTCCACCTGACCGTCTGTTCCTTTCTCAACAACTTGAACAAGGGTTCACAGGTTGCTGTAAGGTGGGATATGAACCTTGAGATGTAGTTCAATCGACCTAAGAACCCTCGAACTTCTTTTTCTGTCTTCGGTGCAGGCATCTCTTGGATGGCTTTGACTTTATCAGGGTCAACTTCAATCCCTTTCTCACTTACAATAAATCCCAGCAGCTTACCAGATCTCACCCCGAATGTGCATTTGTTGGGGTTCAACTTCAGTTGGTACTTCCTCAGACACTTGAATAGCTTCAGCAGATTAACCAGGTGGTCTTCTTCAGTAAGGGACTTGGCAATCATGTCATCCACATAACACTCGATTTCTTTATGGATCATATCGTGAAATAATGTTACCATAGCCCGTTGATATGTCGCACCGGCATTCTTGAGCCCAAATGGCATTACCTTGTAGTAGAACGTGCCCCAGGGTGTGATGAAGGTTGTCTTCTCCATGTCTTCAGGTGACATCTTAATCTGGTTGTATCCTGAAAATCCGTCCATGAAGGAGAATACCGAGAACTGAGCCGTGTTATCTACCAACACATCGATGTGAGGTAGTGGGAAGTCATCCTTCGGACTGGCTCTATTCAGATCTCGGTAGTCAACACACATTCTTACTTTGCCGTCTTTCTTAGGCACAGGTACTATGTTAGCGACCCACGGTGGATAGCTAGTTACAGCAAGGAACCCGGCGTCCCATTGCTTTTGTACCTCCTCCTTGATTTTCATTGCCATGTCTGGGCGAGTACGGCGCAGTTTCTGTTTAACTGGCGGGCATTCTTCTCTCAAAGGCAACTTGTGCACAACAATGTCGGTATCCAACCCTGGCATATCTTGATAAGACCAAGCGAACACGTCCACATACTCTCGAAGCAGGTCAACCAGTTGTCTTTTCACTGAGTCTTGCAGGCAGGCCCCGATTTTAACTTCTTTCACGTCTTCATCCGTACCAAGATTGATCACTTCAACCTCCTCCTGGTGAGGAGTAATAACCTTTTCCTCTTGTCTTAACAACCTGGCTAGCTCTTCAGGGAGCTCATATTCTTCTTCAACCCCTTCATCAGCTTGATTGATCGGATTATCAAAGTCATACGAAGTCATAGCCGTGTTGTTGTCGGTGTTGTCTGGAAGGCGCTCTCTGCAAGGGTTCAGTTTGTTCATTTTAGTGATTTGATTTTAATCTTGTTTTAGAAAAGTGAAATAAAGTTGTCATTTTGAAAACACTGCCATTTATTTTTTGTACAAAAAGAAAAATGGAAAAACAGTGAACGGAAAAGAAAAAGACTCATTTGCAAAAAGATGTCTGATATTTCATTGATTAATCTTGTTGCACAAAAAGTACAGATGGCCCGATTACAAAATGAGTCTTGTCATCTTAGGCAAGATGCAAGACTTTGATGCATGCTTAAAATATACAGGAAATAATAATTACTCTGCAGGAGTAACTCTTATAATTTCCTGGGAAGACCAGTTTGAGATACTACTCCCCGGGATCTTTGGACGAATCCAGCTTTCGAGGTTGCGTTCTTCCTCCAGCTCGTCTTCCAAACAGTTGACAGCATCAGGGGTGAGCATCCCCCCACTAACAAAGTTGGGCTCTTTCGCAGCCTCTGCTTGATCTTGTTGAGTTGGTTTGTAACCCAACCCAAATCTGTCCTCTTTCTTCTCCACCGGTACTAATTTGCCCCAGCCTTGGGCAGTTCCTTCCTCAACAACCTTCCGGGCTTGTTGGTATGATGATATTGAAGTTCCAGGTACAGCAGATGTTTCATTGACATTCAAGGCTTCAAAACCTTGGCACATTGTTTCATGGATCTCCCCATCCATCTCAATATACTTATAGGTAGTCAGATGGCTGACAAAAATATCCTCCTCTCCACAGATTGTAACGATTTGACCCTCCCACTCATATTTTAACTTCTGGTGAAGGGTAGAGGTCACGGCGCCAGCGGCGTGAATCCATGGCCTACCCAATAGACAGCTGTAGGCAGGCTGTATATCCATCACGTAGAAGGTCGTTTTGAAGATCTGCGGGCCAATCGTTATGGGCAACTCGATCTCTCCCAGAACCGATCTCTTTGAGCCATCAAAGGCTCTCACCACCAGGTTGCTGGGTCTTAACGCCAATCCGTCATATTCTAGCTTCACCAGGGCCTTTTTAGGTAAGACATTGAGGGATGACCCCGTGTCTACCAGCACATGGGAAAGGACACCTCCTTTACATTCCATGGTTATGTGCAAGGCCTTGTTATGGTTGCGGCCTTCCGTAGTCAAGTCAGTGTTGGTGAACCCTAGTCCATGACTAGCATTAACATTTCCAACTACAGCTTCCAGCTGATTGACAGTGATCTCTTCAGGAACGTAAGCTGCGTGCAAGACTTTGAGTAGTGCGTTCCGATGGGCCTCGGAGCACATAAGCAATGATAGGATTGAGATCTTGGAAGGCGTCTGATGAAGCTGATCCACTACTTTATAATCACTCCTCTTGATGATTCGCATGAACTCATCAACCTCTTGATCGAATGGTGTTTTCAAAGCTTCTTTAACAGCTTGGTCTTCCTGCACCAAGCTTTTTCCTTTTGCCTTGGCAGCAGCTTCTGCTTCGGCAGTGGGTCTTTGCATTTGTGGAGCAAAGAGACGTCTGCTCCGAGTGAAGCCTCCGCCTCCTCCCACATTATCTACTTGTGGTGCAGGGGTTGATGATTCGAAAGTGATTCTTTGTCCTTCGCAGTACAGGTCAGAGCCGTAATGCCAGGGGATAGCATTACTGCTTTCATAAGGTACTGGTCCAGGCACCGTGATAGTGACTGGACTGATTGCAGCTGCGGAAGGAGTTGTGATAGTTTGCGGATCATAATAAATTGTGACTGGTGCCCTGATGGGAGTAGCACCTTCTGAGTTGTAGGCAGAGTTGTTCTCAGGATCATAAAATATTGTGACAGTTGAGACGTCTTCATGATTTGTTGCTGATGTTGTAGGAGATATCGTTGGAAGGATGGACGTTGTTGTTGTAGAAGATTCAAACTGGAGTGGTGCTGAAGTTGTAGAAGGAACGTTCGTTGAGATCTGATTAGTTGAAACGACAGATGAAGTGCTTGTTGATGAAGCTGAAGAGTTGTCAGGAACAATGGTTGTTGCAGTTGTAGGAGTTGCTGGAACTGTTGCTGGTAAGATTGCTGGATTTGTAGGAAATGATGTGGTGATTTGAAGTTGGCCACTCTGAATGAGACCATCTATGCCATTCCTCAGGTTATCGCACCCATTTACTGAGATATTGCAGTAAGCACACCCTAACTCACACCCCGGGAACATTTGACATTCGAGGAGTTGAGCCTTAATTTCTACCAACGGTGTCCGGATCTGACCCACACTGGTTATTAAATAAGACGGCTTGTCTTTTTCAATAGCGTTAATTCTGGGACCACCGTGGTTCGGCATGGGGTTCTTATTGACATTGGGTGGTGGTGCGAAATTCAAGGCCTTAGAGTCCACCAGGTCTTGTACCTTCATGTGCAAGGCTATGCACTTTTCTGTACTGTGGCCAGGTGCATTTGAATGAAAGGCACATCTGGCGTTGGAGTCATAATTCCTGGGTAGACTGTTAGGATCTGGAGGTGCCAACGTCCTTAACTCAACCAGGTTGAGTTTCAGGAGTTGTGGCAGCAACGTAGCATATGGCATAGGGATCGGATCGATCACCCTATTGGCTTGAGATGGCCTCTGCTGAAATGGCCTTTGCTGGTTGTTGTTGTTGGTATTGTTGTTGTTGTAATTTCTCGGAGGATACTGATTCTATTGATGGTACTGAGGTTGTTGCTGATAGTTTTGCTGCGGAGGTTGATAAGCTGGTTGTGGATGAGCTGGAGTGGGAATGGTGACTGCTGCCACAGACCTATGGACATATTGGGGCCTGCCCCTGTTGGTGTGGATGGCATTGGTCTCGCCAGTTCTTCTCGGGCCTGCAAAAGGCTTCCTTGCATTACCGGATGAGCTTGCACCGTTGTCTGAGATCTTTCCCATCTTCAATAGGCTTTCAATTCTCTCCCCGGCTATGACAACATCTGCAAAGCTAGTGGAAGAGAAAGCAGCCAGCCTGTCAATATATGTTCCCTGGAGGGTGTTCATAAACATATCTGCCATTTCCCTCTCAGACATAGGTGGTTGAACAGCAGCAGCCAATTGCCTCCATCTCTGGGCATATTCTCGGAAACTTTCCCTTGACGACTGTGACATTCCCATTAGGAGGGTCCTGTTGGGTGCCATATCTAAATTGTACTGATACTGTCTGATGAAGGCCTCTGCCAGGTCCTTCCAACACCTGATAGTTGCCCTTGTCAGGTGAGAGTACCATTCTCTTGACACTCCAGTTAAGCTATCCTCGAAATAGAACATCCAGAGCTTCTCATCCATAGTATAGGCCTTCAGCCTTCCCAGAAATGATTGTAAATGAGTCCGGGGGCATGAAGTCCCGTTGTATTTCTCAAAACAAGGAGGCTTAAACTTATGGGGAATCCTGACCCTGTCTACCAAGCCCATGTCCATGACGTCGAAGCCCAAAGAGTTTTGAGACTCTAAGGATCTCAGTTTTTCAGCTATCTCATCCAACCTTCTATCATAAGCTTCCTCCCCAGCACCCATTACTGTAAACTGATCCTCCTGGGGGTCTTCTTGCAGTACCCTGCCTACAGTGGCAGTCCCTTGAACATTTGCAGGAATATTGACCTCTGGATGAAGATGGGGGTCAAATACAGGGGGGTTAACATGAGGTTGGACCCTTTCATTGTTGCTGGTGCCAGCAGTCCCTGGCTGATGATCTTCCTGATTTCTCCCTTCCACCAGTGCTCTGAGCCTCTCCTGGCTTTGAGCCATGTTGTTCATTACCTCCATAAACTGTGTCATTTGGTTCCTCATTTCCAACCTCTCGTTGGTCATTTGGTTCCTGACCTCTGTAAGGTCCTGCTGCATCTGATCCATCTGTATGCCCGGAAGGTTGTTACGGGTTGGATAACGGTGCGGACGGTTGAGGGGAAATACCCGGCGTCGAGCAATAGTTCCTGAACATCACAACAGAGTTAGCAACAATAAAACAAAAACCTACAAAACAAACAAAAGGGTTAGCATGCAATGCAGTATGCTTATTTGTTTTCAAGGTATCCGGCTTGGCATTCAGTTTTGACCCTTCCAGACCCTTGAAGATGCTGTTGATGTTGCTTTCGAAGTAAACTCGGATGGAACAAACTAATACATATATTACAAAAGGCAAAAATGGTACATAGTTTGTTTACAAAACAAGCCCTCTGAGGGGTCAAAATACATTACAAGAAAATAAAAGTACATGGAATGAAAGCAACAACAAGCAAATGGTCAAACACCAAGACCAAACTCATCCTCCCGAACTTCCTTGAGAAGCGCTTCGGTCACAGGATCAGCTGGACGCTCCGTGAGATTCCTGATGAGGAGATTCCGGGTTGTAACAGCTGCAGTTAGCCTCTTGTGCTGACTTTGGTCCTTTGACCTCTTCAACCCAGCTCTGATCTTCAGCTCTGATATCTCCCTCTGGGCTGCTGCCAGGGCTTCTTGTTGCTCTTTTGCACTAGCTTCCATCTGCTCTATCTTGTCTTGAACTCTCTTGTCCTCCAGAGTACGAGCCTCGGTGATCCTGACCCACCTAGCCTGACTCTCCTTTAGATACAAGTCTGTCCTGGCTTTCTGGAACTGAGCTTCCTTGCAGGCATTCTTCAAGATTTGTTCTCCAGCCTTAGACTTCTTGATATAATCCCCAGACTTCTCAATCTTAGCCAGATGCTCCACTCTCAACTTCTCCAGCCTCTCAATATCCAACCTACCATCACTCCTCTCCCAGAGGGTCTTCTGCAAAGCCTGAGTCAACTTCTCATTTCTTTCTTTCAAGCTCTCAAACTCCTCCAAACTGACAGTGGCAGGGGGGGGGGGTGATGAGGATGATTCAGGCATATCTTCTATGGTAAAGGGCATTCTAGAGAATCGAGCCCTGGCATGGGACCACTCATAATATTGTGCTGATGCCACATTGTTGCACTTCCCTAGAATGGTTACTCCCTTGGTTTGAACATTATCCCAGGCCCAGGCTGCCTGCCTAACAATATCCAGATTAGGCTTGTTCTCACAATAAAGTGTCTCAACCAAGTCTTGTGCCTTAGGAGTGTGTACCAGTGCATAGCCCAGTTGTCTTTTGAACAGCAGAGGGTTGTAATTGATACTACCCTTAACTCCTATTAGGGGCACATTGGGAAAATGCCCACAGCTGGTGATGATATCCCTGCCCTTGGTGCTTTGGGTGCACCACCTGATATCAGCTGAAGTTAGAGCAGTGAGTCTCTTAGCCCAGTTTCTTTGCTGATGAGGATTCAAAAATGCATCTGTCTTGGGTAGATGCCTGAGAAGCCAAGTATGGAACAATGGAGCACAACACCTCACTAATCTTCCCCTCTGCTTTTCATTCCTCTGATGCACTAAGTAATAGAGATCCCCCAATAAAGTGGGCACTGGATTCTTCAGGATGAAAAGGTGGATTGCATTCTTGCTAATGAATCGAGGCTCATCTGCAAATAATATGATCCCATATATGCTCATGGCCAATAAAGCACAGACTGCTTTCCACTCTCCTAAAGAAGCTTTCAGGGTAGCTTGAGAGATTAAGAAATCCAGATGCAGGCCAGGGATTCCAGCCTTAGTAGTCATATGTTGCTCAATCAGAACAGGTTCCAGATGCAAAGCCTTGGCTACTTCTCCATTACCAGGAAAGACCATCTCAGGGTTGAAAGGGATTCCACCCCTGATAGGCATACCAACCAATGATGAGTATTCTTCTAATAGAGGGCCCAGCTGAAAGTCCTGAAAAGTGAAACATCTCAGTGGGGGATCATAAAACTGAAGGCACGTGTGGATCAGGCTTCTCTGTGAGGGGTCCAGATCCATAACCATATCAAGTATATCCCCATAGTGTTCCCTGAACAATGGTATGTGATCTGGAGTAATCAGGGTCTGAATCCTCCTGATGTCAGATAGCTTTGGCTGGAAGAAGTGATAGGTGATGTTGCTCTTTTTAGGAGCCATGATGCTGAAGATGAGTAAGGACAGGTGCTGATGATAACACTGAAAAATGGGCCACTGATTGGCTGGTGCAGGTGACTGATAGTTGAAGCAGGTGCAGATGAGGAAAGGTCAATACTGATGATGGGGTCAAAACCACAACCAGAAATGAAGGTGGATACCCTAAAATACAAATAAGCACATGTCAAAATGATGCAATGATTATGTATGCAAATGATATGCAGGGGTTTGTGACTGAGCTGGATCTGATCAAATGCTCTGATATAGGTCCAAGTATGTTCAAGAATTCCAGATGGAGGTCTATAAATCCAGTAACCAGGGTGGGGGGCTCAAATAAAGAGCCACATGTCCAGGGTTTAGAATCACAAGAACTGTTCCAACATGGAGTATCCTTAATCAAACAAAGTAACAGGGTATGTTGAGGCCAAGGGTACCTGCAAACCTGTAAACAGCCCAACCCCCTCACAGGTGGTGTTCTAAAACAAGGATCCTCAGACTTGGACCAGTTATGAGAAGTGTAAACACTTCTAACCCGGAGGTACAGTGTTTACAATAACCATAAAAGTTCCTCCTCTAATTCACCTCAGTTTCTGAAGGTCAATACTAAAAGGTCATCCAGACTTAGCAGGCTTCCCAGATAGCCCTAGTATTGCAGGAAATCCGCAACACAGAGTTCTCAAGAAGAAACCCATATCTGAACCGTGTTTCATATTCCCGCACCAGACCGAGATGGAATGGGAAAGAATATGAACCACTCTATCCTAGGTGTCACTCAGATCCCAGGTATAGGATCTCAACTCTCAATAGAACACCCACCCACCAAAGCAAAACCAGATCCAGCCAGACAGCATGACAGTATGATATATGTAAAGTAGTAAAGAAAGCAGTAAAGCAACTGTACATAAGGCAAAAATAAATACAAGTATACAAACACAAGTAAGCACATAACACCCCAATAAACACAAATCAATCAAACGCTAGGAGGAACCCACAAAAAGAACCAGAAGCCCTGGTTGCAGTACTAGGGTTCCCCAGCAGAGTCGCCAAGCTGTCGCTCCCACCAAATGAAGCCGTGTCAAATGGGGTACAAGCGCGAACGGTCGGCGAAAGGAACAGTGAGAACACACAGGAGTGAACTCACTGGAGATGAATAGAGTCGCCAGCTAGGCATTTTTATCCCGGAGGAAAGGCAATGCTGCATAGGCCTAGAAAAAGATGGATAAGACGGTTGCGAACCAGAGAGACTGAGAAAGGGGGTTGGTTACAACCTGGGAAGGTGTTAGCACCCAGATTGTCCGCCGTACTCGACGGGATCCACGCTTAAAAGATTTGTGTTTTAAAGGGGTAGTGTCAGTGCAATCTGTGTGTACAATAGCTGGAAAAGGATGTACAGGTGTCAGTGTAAGAAGTGTGAAGTGTAATATATACAGTGTCAGTGTAGGAATGAGAATGAGTTGCTCAAGAATATGAGGCTAAAGAATGAAGCTGGAAGGAGGGGGAATGTACAGAGACTTTTGTTCGATAACTGTTAAGTTATGCCTACGTATCCTCTCGTGCAATGAGGAAGTCAGAACACCGTAGTTCGACCCAAAGAGACTGAAAGATGAGTTGACTTGTGAACTGCTTGCTTGTCAATGCTCAAATGTATGACCTGTCTGGCTCAGGTGCAAACTGTCTTGCATTAGACGGAAGAAGCAAGTTCTCGTTTGTGAGTGAATGAGGTGAGAAAAAGAATCCCGAAGGAGACGATTATTGTTTGTTTTTGAGTTTTCAGTCTTTTATTGCTTTTGAATTTGTCATAAGTTAATGAGCTTAAGCCTAAACCAATGGATTTAGTAAACTCATCACATCTTCCCTCTGATTAGGGGTAATGAGAATACCTTAAGTGTGAAGTCAGCTTCTCACACTTAATCACCTTTGATGTAGGGTTGAGATCATTAACCTACTTGTGATTACTTAGATACTTTTGTTGTTTTTGTTTAGTGTTAAGTAATGGGTTAAGCCACAATCAAGGATTAAACAGACTCATTACACCATCCTAATAGAAGGATAATAGATGAGAATGTTTAAGCTGAGGAAAGCTCCTCAACTTAATCCATGATTAGGGATTAAACTCATGACAAAACAAGCCTTTGATTAAGTGGATTTTATTTAATGATATGATGAAGAAGTAAATTTTATGATTTGTAAGACAACTTGAGGGGGACTTGTCCATTAACACTAGGGTTAGTCCTTCTTAACCAATTAAGGAAGAATTAGAACCCTAATGCAAGGCCCAAGTTACAAGTGTAATGTCTTGATACTTATTAAGTGAATTGATTAAAGGATTTAAACACATTAAGGATTTAACACTTAGGATTAAAGTTATACACTCCATCCTAAGAGAAGGATGCAGGCATAAGCTTAATCACAAAGCCTTAAAGCCTTTAGGGTTTAGTCCCTGATTATGAGATGAGAAGAGAAGACTCAAAAGAGACACAAAGGTAAAACTAAGTGGGGGACTAATCAAAACCCTAATCATTGTCATGTTTGGTTGTTCCTAAGGTTTGTGAGGTTTTCAAGAGAAATCTTCAATGGAACCACCAGGAAGCAGATGAAAGGATCAAGAGAAGCAAAGCAACTTGCTTCATTCAAGAAGTCAAGTCACTTGAAGAAAGAAAGTAAGAGGAGAAGAATGAGCAAGCTCAAACTCAAACACAAACAAAAATGCAGCAATGGATGCAAGAGAGATGAAAAGAAGAGAAGTTATGAGAAGTGAAGGCAAATTCACTTCTCAAAGTCACTTACCACCTGAAAGGTTAGAAAAGAAATGCAATGCAATGCAAAATGGGATGAGATGACATGATGAGAAACAAAACCAGAAGCAATTACATGGTGCTAATGATGCTATGAGATGCTACAAACATGAGGCAGCACATGGAAATGATCATACAAGCTTATGAATGCAAATGGGGCAAGCTAAAACACATGAACATACATGAAAAGTTATGAAGTACATATGGCATACAACATGGCTAATACATGATGCAATGATCAAACATGCTTTCAATATGTCTTATGATGTCAAATGAATCAAATG
This sequence comes from Lathyrus aphaca, assembly GCA_963966055.1. Lineage (NCBI taxonomy): Eukaryota > Viridiplantae > Streptophyta > Magnoliopsida > Fabales > Fabaceae > Lathyrus > Lathyrus aphaca. Next base: position 509,437,969 of record OZ014524.1, on the reverse strand, counting down.
GATGCTTGAAATGTCATGGCAAGTCATGTTATGCAAGAGAATGCAAGATGGATGCATATGGAAGCCCAAATTAGGGTTTATGAACAATGCAACAAACAAAAACCAAAACCAGAAGCAAACAACATTATAAAAAATTGAAAATGCCACTCAAAGGACCCCTAAACCTATACTAACCCACTGCCCAAAGGAGAGGTCCCAACCCTTAACCAATTTCAAGTTATGGTCTTCTTAAGATTTCTAGGGTTTTAGGGTTCCTAAACAAGAAAATTACCAAACAAATGGAAAATGAAAGATCAAATCATGGCCATTTAATCTCACAAACTACATGTTAAACACAATGCAATGCAAAAAGAATCAATGTCCAACTCCTCATGAATAGGCAGAAATGATTTTTGGAACTTTGGATCAAATTAATGCATAAAAATGATTTTAAATCAATGAAAAATTCTCAAAATGCATCAAGATCAAAAAATAAATTTGGTTTGAAGGTTGAACAATGTTTCTAAATGTCTTAGAACATTTCATGAATTTTTTGGTGATTTTTAAATACCTAAAAGTATTTTTAATAAATTAATTTCCATTAATCAATTAAAAATAAACTTTTAAATATTTTAAAATACTTTTTGAATGCTAAAAATGAAAATAAAAATATTTTTGGGTTTTAAAAATTAATGAAACTCTTGACAAAAAGTTTCATAATTTTTAAAACAATTTTGCTATTTTAAATAAATTGTAGAAAATAAATGAGAAAAATTGAAAATAAAATAAAGGAGAAGTATGCAGGATGGAAGGCTGAGATTGAATCTGGGCTTTAAATGTTTGACTGGGCGCGCATCTGGACGGCCCAGGTTCAAACTTCCTAATCTTAATTAATTAAACAAATTAATCCTGATTATTAACTAATGACATGATCCAGACCACACAAACGCGCGCGGGAAGCCTGATCCAAGGGTCCACGTTTAAAACTTGCCCTAACCCTAATTTAATGACTAATGACTTTCAGGTCACCGGAGACGAGCTCCGGTCGTCTTTTCCGGTGACCTCCCTCCCTGAGAATCTTCAAATCCTTCCCTAGGTCATTTCTGGAGCTCTAAAGCTCCAGATTTGTTCCTTTCACTCCCCTAAACTCAATCCCACCCTCATTTCTCATTTATTTCCAGCCATATTCATGAATCGAAGCAAAGAACAAAAACTGCCAAAATTTCAGACAAGCAATACAACTTCATTTCTCAACTATTTTCAATAATTTCAAGTTCAGTGTGATCAGTGAAGCATGCTTAATCATTTTGTAACATAAAGTAGAGGTCCTGGAAAAGTTAATTCGAAAGGCTACCTGAGATGGAGCTTTCACCCTTTGAACTTGCTGGCTGTTTTCTTGGTGCAAAAAGCTTCTAATGACCTTCCTGATGAGTTTGCAGTGCTTGGACAACTTTGAATGTGGCTGGTTTGAAGGTTTGAGCAGGTTCTGTTCAATGGGGGAAAGAAATCGTATTTGGGATTCTGGAGGTTTTAGGCTATGGTGATGGATGCCTTTTGATCAGAGGAACATGTTGAGTTGATCTATGAAGTGGGTTTTTGTGTTTGTGAGTTATGTGATGAGATTCGAAGGTTTTTGCTTGAGAGAGTGATTTTGGGAATGTGTCCTTAGGGCTTGTTTCAGGCTGGCTCCTTATGTGAAATGGCTAGAAAATGGATAGTATAAACAACTCCAATTGGTCAGATGATGTGACCTGGCCTGCTGTGATTGGGATGTTCACTTTTGCAAATTGTCAACTTTGGTGTAAGGAGGGAATGGGCTAAGTTCTAGCTTGGTACAAGAGGCATGGGCTGCGTAGCAAGGTGAGGGGAAAGGCTAAGGCTGGTTCAATGACCAATGCAGCAAGTGGTAGGAGGTGTCATGATGGTTTTGCAACTTGATCAATTTTGGTTCATATGAAACTATCTTGCCATACAAGCCATGAAACATGAGAAACTTTGGTTCAAATCTGATTTTTAGGCCATATGTAATGTTTGTGCATTGGTTTGATGTGAACTAGAAGTCACAAATGGCCTTGATACATGATTTTGCAAATTTTCCAATTGGTGCATATCTTGAAAATTAGTGATTTTTGCCAACTTTGTCACACCATAACTTTTGATCCAAAATGAATTAGGTCATGTTCTTGTACTTTTTGAAAAGGGAAAAATGTATTCTACAACTTTCATGACCAAATTTTTTCCATTTGGAGCATTTTTGGATCAAAAAGTAAGGTTTGAAAAGTGACCTAAAATGACATATTCTTTAAAAGTCAACCATGCCCTAAAAGTCAACTTTGCAAAAACTTCAAATTCTTGAATTTTGTGAACTTCAACCTTCTTCCATGATCAAATAAATATCATATACACTCAAAATGATGAAGATCACCCCTTGGTTGGGTCATTGGGGGCCTCAGATGCCCTGATTTTGCACTGACTTGCTTGAAAATTCAACTCTTGATCAGATGACTTCCCCATGGAATTTCTTCATGAAAATTGATATGCATACTCCCTATACCATATAGAGACCAATAGAAACAAGAATGACCAAAAAATTTGGAGTTATGGCCTCTGAAACCAAAACCCTAATTTTAGGTCATCTATGCAGTCAAACTTGGCTCTGCCTCCACACCAATCCCAGTTCTTGTGATTATTTGGCATTCTTGGCTTTGAGAGGATGTGATATGATGCTTGAACACACATATACCCCTTTGAAGTGATTGATGACCTTTGGAGTGGCTCAAGAAGCTCCTGGATTGCTCAGATCACAAACCCTAGATGCAGATGACTTTGAATCTATGCAGTGAATCAAAAAGGTGGTATGAGATGTTATGATTGAGTTTATGCATATGAAATGATCACAAGCCATGATGTGAATGGGTGAGGGAAAATTTGGGGTGTTTACACCATCTTCATTTCAGGCTTGGTTTTGACCCCATCATCAGTATAGACCTATCTTCATCAGCATCTGCTTCAGCTATCAGCTATCTGCTTCAGTCACCTGCACCAGCCAATCAGTGGCCCATTTTTTTTCAGTATCATCATCAGCACCTATCTCCACTCATCCTCAACAACATGGCACCTAAAAAGAGTAACATCTCCTACCACTTCTTCCAGCCAGAGCTAGCTGACATCAGGAGGATTCAGACCCTGATCACTCCAGACCATATACCACTGTTCAGGGAACACTATGGAGATATACTTGATGTGGTTATGGATTTGGACCCTTCACAGAGGAGTCTGATTCATACTTGCCTTCAGTTTTATGATCCCCCACTGAGGTGTTTCACTTTTCAGGACTTTCAGCTGGGCCCTTTATTGGAAGAATACTCATCATTGGTTGGTATACCTATCAGGGGCGGAGTCCCTTTCAACCCTGAGATGGTCTTTCCTGGTAATGAAGAGGTAGCAAAGGCATTGCATCTGGAACCAGTTCTAATTGGGCAGCATATGACTACTAAGGCTGGAATCTCTGGCCTGCATCTGGATTTCTTGATCTCTCAAGCTACCCTGAAAGCTTCTTTGGGAGAGTGGAAAGCAGTCTGTGCTTTATTGGCCTTAAGCATATATGGGATCATATTATTTGCAGATGAGCCTCGATTCATTAGCAAGAATGCAATCCACATTTTCATCCTGAAGAACCCATTGCCCACTTTATTGGGGGATCTCTACTATTCAGTGCATTAGAGGAATGAAAAGCAAAGGGGAAGATTAGTGAGGTGCTGTGCTCCTTTGTTCCATACTTGGCTTCTCAGGCATTTACCCAAGACAGATGCATTTTTGAACCCTCATCAGCAGAGAAACTGGGCTAGAAGACTCACTGCTCTGACTTCAGCTGATATCAGGTGGTGCACTCAAAGCACAAAGGGCAGGGATATCATCACCAGTTGTGGGCATTTTGCCAATGTGCCCCTGATAGGAGTTAAGGGCAGCATTAATTACAATCCTCTGCTGCTCAAAAGGCAACTGGGCTATGCACTGGTCCATACTCCTAAGGCACAAGACTTGGCTGAGACTCTTTACTGTGAGAACAAGCCTAATCTGGCTGTTGTCAGGCAGGCAGCCTGGGCCTGGGAAAATGTTCAAACTAAGGGAGTAACCATTCTGGGGAAGTGCAACAATGTGGCATCAGCACAATATTATGAGTGGTCCCATGACAGGGCTCAATTCTCTGGAATGCCCTTTACCATGGAGGATATGCCTGGACCATCCTCATCACCACCCCCTGCCACTGTCAATTTGGAGGAGTTTGAGGGTTTGAAAGAGAGAAATGAGAAGTTGACCCAGGCTTTGCAGAAGACCCTCCGGGAGAGGAGTGATGGTAGGATGGATATTGAGAGGTTAGAGAAGTTGAGAGTGGAGCATCTGGCTAAAATTGAGAAGTCTGAGGATTACATCAAGAAGTCTAGGGCTGGAGAACAAATTCTGAAGAATGCTTGCAAGGAAGCCCAGTTCCAGAAGGCCAGGACAGACTTGTATCTGAAGGAGAGTCAAGCTCGGTGGGTCAGGATCACCGAAGCCCGTACTCTGGAGGATAAGAGGGTCCAAGACAAGATAGAGCAGCTGGAGGCTAGTGCAAAAGAGCAGCAGGAAGCTCTGGCAGCAGCCCAGAGGGAGATATCAGAGCTGAAAATCAAAGCTGGAGTGAAGAGGTCAAAGGACCAAAGTCAACACAAGAAGCTAGCTACAGCTGTTACTACCCGGAACCTCCTTATCAGGAATCTCACGGAGCGTCCAGCTGATCCTGTGAATGAAGCACTTCTCAAGGAAGTTCAGGAGGATGAGTTTGGTCTTGGTGTTTTACTATTTGCTTGTTGCTGCTTTCATTTTATGTACTTTTATTTTCTTGTAATGTATTTTGACCCCTCAGAGGGCTTGTATTTGTAAACAAACTATGTACCATTTGTCTTTTGTGATATATGTATCAGTTTGTTCCATCCGAATTTACTTCAAAAGCAACATCAACAGCATCATCAAGGGTCTGGAAGGGTCAAAACTGAATGCCAAGCCGGATACCTTGAAAACAAATAAGCATACTGCATTGCATGCTAACCCTTTGTTTGTTTTGTAGGTTTTTGTTTTGTTGTTGCTAACTCTGTTGTGATGTTCAGGAACTATTGCTCGACGCCGGGTATTTCCACTCAACCGTCCGCACCGATATCCAACCCGTAACAACCTTCCGGGCATACAAATGGATCAGGTACAACAGGACCTTGCAGAGGTCAGAAATCAAATGGCAAACGAAAGATTGGAAATGAGAACCCAGATGACGCAGTTTATGGAAGTGATGAACAACATGGCTCAGAGCCAAGAAAGATTGAGAGCAATGGTGGAAAGGCAGAATCAAGAAGATCCCCATATAGGGACTGCTGGCACAAGCAACAATGAGAGGGTCCAACCTCATGTCAATCCCCCTGTATTTGGCCCCCACCTTCATCCAGAGGTCAATATTCCTGCTAATGTTCAAGGGACTGCCACTGTAGGCAGGGTACTGCAAGAAGACCCCCAAGAGGATCAGTTCACAGTAATGGGTGCTGGGGAAGAAGCTTATGACAGAAGGCTGGATGAGATATCTGAGAAGTTAAGATCCTTGGAGTCTCAAAACTCTTTAGGTTTCGATGTTGTGGACATGGGCTTGGTAGACGGGGTCAGGATTCCCCATAAGTTTAAGCCTCCCTGTTTTGAAAAATACAACGGGACTTCCTGCCCACGGACCCACTTACAATCCTATCTGGGAAGGTTGAAAGCCTATACCATGGACGAGAAGCTCTGGATGTTTTATTTTGAGGATAGCTTGACGGGAGCTTCAAGAGAATGGTACTCTCATCTGACAAGAGCAACTATCAGGTGTTGGAAGGACCTGGCAGAGGCCTTTATCAGACAGTATCAGTACAACTTAGATATGGCACCCAACAGGACCCTCCTAATGGGAATGTCACAGTCATCAAGAGAAAGTTTCCGAGAGTATGCCCAAAGATGGAGGCAATTGGCTGCTGCTGTCCAGCCACCGATGTCAGACAGGGAGATGGCAGATATGTTTATGAACACCCTCCAGGGAACATACATTGACAGGCTGGCTGCTTTCTCTTCTACCAGCTTTGCAGATGTTGTCATAGCTGGAGAGAGAATTGAGAGCCTGTTAAAGATGGGCAAGATTTCTGACAACGGTGCTAGCTCATCCAGTAACACAAGAAAGCCTTTTGCAGGCCCAAGAAGAACTGGTGAGACCAATGCTATCCACACCAACAGGGGCAGGCCCCAATATGTTCATAGATCCGTGGCAGCAATCACCATTCCCGCTCCAGCTCATCCACAACCAGCTTATCAACCTCCGCAACAAAATTATCAGCAACTTCCTCAGTACCAGCAACAAACTCAGTATCCTCCGAGAAACTACAACAACACCAACAACAACAATCAGCAAAGACCATTCCAACAGAGACCTTCTCAGGCCAATAGGGTAATCGATCTGATCCCTATGCCATATGCTACATTACTGCCACAACTCCTGAAACTCAACCTAGTTGAGCTAAGGACGTTGGCACCTCCAGATCCTAATAGTCTACCCAGGAATTATGACTCCAACGCCAGATGTGCTTTTCACTCAAATGCACCTGGCCACAGTACAGAAAAGTGTAGAGCTTTGCACATGAAGGTACAAGACCTGGTAGACTCTAAAGCTCTGAACTTCGCACCACCACCAAATGTTAACAAAAACCCTATGCCACACCACGGAGGTCCCAGAATCAATGCTATTGAAGAAGACAAGCCGTCTTATTTAATAACCAGTGTGGGTCAGATTCGGACACCGTTGGTAGAGATTAAGGCTCAACTCCTCGAATGTCAAATGTTCCCGGGGTGTGAGTGAGGGTGTGCTTACTGCAATATTTCAGTGAATGGTTGTGATAACTTGAGGGATGGCATAGATGGTCTCATCCAGAGTGGCCTACTTCAAATTACAACATCAATTCCAACAAATCCAGCAATCTCATCAGCAACAATTCCAGTATCTCCTACAACTACAACAACCATTGTTCCCGACAACTCTTCGGCTTCATCAACAAATGTTTCATCTGTCATTTCAACTGACCAGATATCAGCAAACCTTCCTTCTATAACTTCAGCACCACTTCATTTTGAATCTCCTACAACAACAACACCCATCCTTCCAACAATGTCTCCTACAACATTAGCAACAAATCATGAAGATGTCTCAACAGTTACGATTTATTATGATCCTGAAAATGACTCCGTCTACAACTCACAAAGTGCTACTCCCATCAGAGCACCAGTCACGATATACTATGATCCACAGACTATCACAGTCCCCTCCGCAGCTGCTATCAGTCCAGTCACTATCACAGTGCCTGGGCCAGTACCTTATGAAAGCAGTAATGCCGTCCCCTGGCATTACGGCTCTGATTTATACTGCGAAGGACAAAAAATCACTTTTGAATCATCAACCCCTGCACCGCAAATAGACAATGTGGGAGGAGGCGGAGGCTTCACTCGAAGCGGACGTCTCTTTGCTCCACAAATTCAAAGACCCACTGCCGAAGCAGAAGCTGCTGCTAAGGCAAAAGGGAAAAGCTTGGTGCAGGAAGAGCAGATTGTTAAAGAGGCCTTAAAAACACCCTTTGATCAAGAAGTTGATGAGTTCATGAGAATCATCAAGAAAAGTGATTACAAAATAGTGGATCAGCTTCACCAGACGCCTTCCAAGATCTCAATTCTGTCACTGCTCATGTGCTCCGAGGCTCATCGGAACGCACTACTGAAAGTCTTGCACGCAGCTTATGTGCCTGAAGAGATCACCGTCAATCAGTTGGAAACTGTGGTTGGAAATGTTAATGCTAGTCATGGACTAGGGTTCACCAACACTGATTTGACTACGGAAGGCCGCAATCATAACAAGGCTTTGCACATAACCATGGAATGTAAAGGTGCAGTCCTTTCCCATGTGCTGGTAGACACGGGGTCATCCCTCAATGTCTTACCTAAAAAAGCCCTTGTGAAGCTAGAGTATGACGGATTGGCATTGTGTCCCAGCAACCTGGTAGTGAGAGCCTTTGATGGCTCTAAGAGATCGGTTCTGGGAGAGAATGAGTTGCCCATAATGATTGGCCCACAAACTTTCAAAACGACCTTCTATGTGATGGATATACAGCTTGCCTACAGCTGTCTATTGGGTAGGCCATGGATTCACGCTGCTGGCGCCGTGACCTCAACCCTTCACCAGAAGTTAAAATTCGAGTGGGAGGGTCAAGTCGTTACTATCTGTGGAGAGGAGGATATTTTTGTCAGCCACCTGGCTACCTATAAATACATTGAGATGGATGGGGAGATCCACGAAACAATGAGTCAAGGGTTCGAGGCCTTGAACATAAATGAAACATCTGCTGTACCTGGAACCTCAATGACATCATATCAACAAGCCCGGAAGGTTGTTGAAGAAGGAAATGCCCAAGGCTGGGGAAAACTGCTACCGGTGGAGAAGAAAGAGGATAAATTTGGGTTGGGTTACAACCCAACTCAACAAGATCAAGCAGAGGCTGCAAAGAAGCCCAGCTTTGTTAGTGGGGGGATGCTCACCCCCGATGCTGTCAACAATTTGGAAGACGAGGATGAAGGCGACCGCAACCTGGAGAGTTGGATCCGTCCAAAGATCCCGGGGAGCAGTATCTCGAACTGGTCTTCCCAGGAAATTATAAGAGTTACTCATGCAGAGTAATTATTATTTCCTGTATTTTTATAGCATGCATCAAAGTCTTGCATCTTGCCCAAGATGACAAGACTCATTTTGTAATCGGGCCATCTGTACTTTTTTGTGCAACAAGATTAATCAATGAAATATCAGACATCTTTTTGCAAATGAGTATTTTTCTTTTCTGCTCACTATTTTTCCATTTTTCTTTTTGTACAAAAAATAAATGGCAGTGTTTTCAAAATGACAACTTTATTTCACTTTTCTAAACAAGATTAAAATCAAATCACTAAAATGAACAAACTGAACCCTTGCAGAGTATGCCTTCCAGACAGCACCGACAACAGCACGACTATGACTTCGTATGACTTTGACAATCCGACCAATCAAGCTGATGAAGGGGTTGAAGAAGAATATGAGCTTCCTGAAGAGCTAGCTAGGTTGCTAAGACAAGAGGAAAAGGTTATTACTCCTCACCAGGAGGAGGTTGAAACGATCAATCTTGGTACAGATGAAGACGTGAAAGAAGTTAAAATCGGGGCCTGTTTGCAAGACTCAGTGAAGAGACAATTGATTGACTTGCTTCAAGAGTATGTGGACGTGTTCGCTTGGTCTTATCAAGATATGCCAGGGTTGGATACCGACATTGTTGTGCACAAGCTGCCCTTGAGAGAAGAATGCCCGCCGGTTAAACAGAAACTGCGCCGTACTCGCCCGGACATGGCAATGAAAATCAAGGAGGAGGTACAAAAGCAATGGGACGCCGGGTTCCTTGCCGTAACTAGCTATCCACCGTGGGTTGCTAATATAGTACCCGTGCCTAAAAAGGACGGCAAAGTAAGAATGTGTGTTGACTACCGGGATCTGAACAGAGCCAGCCCGAAAGATGACTTCCCTTTACCGCACATTGATGTATTGGTGGATAATACGGCTCAGTTCTCGGTATTTTCCTTCATGGATGGGTTTTCAGGATATAATCAGATTAAAATGTCACCTGAAGACATGGAGAAGACAACCTTCATCACACCCTGGGGCACGTTCTGCTACAAGGTAATGCCATTTGGGCTCAAGAATGCCGGTGCGACGTATCAACGGGCTATGGTAACATTATTCCATGATATGATCCATAAGGAAATCGAGTGTTATGTGGATGACATGATTGCCAAGTCCCTCACTGAAGAAGATCATCTGGTAAATCTGCTAAAGTTGTTCAAGCGTCTGACGAAGTACCAACTGAAATTGAACCCCAACAAGTGCACATTCGGGGTGCGATCCGGTAAGCTGCTGGGTTTTATTGTGAGCGAGAAAGGGATTGAAGTTGACCCTGATAAAGTCAAAGCTATTCAAGAGATGCCTGCACCGAAGACAGAGAAAGAAGTTCGAGGTTTCTTAGGTCGATTGAACTACATCTCAAGGTTCATATCTCACCTTACAGCAACCTGTGAACCCTTGTTCAAATTGTTAAGAAAAGAACAGACGGTCAGTTGGAACGAAGACTGCCAAAGGGCTTTTGACAAAATCAAAGAATACTTACAAGAGCCTCCAATCCTTATGCCTCCAGTTGAAGGAAGACCTCTGATAATGTATTTGACAGTATTGGAAGAGTCAATGGAGTGTGTGCTGGGCCAACATGACGAGTGTGGTCGAAAAGAGTACGCAATATACTACCTAAGCAAAAATTTTACCGACTGTGAACAACGTTATTCACCGCTCGAGAAAACATGCTGTGCTTTAGCGTGGGCTGCTCGCCGACTGAGACAGTATATCCTGACCCACACTACCTTGTTGATCTCAAAGATGGACCCAGTCAAGTACATATTTGAGAAGCCAGCACTTACCGGACGGGTTGCAAGATGGCAAATGATCCTCACAGAATATGACATCCAATACACTTCTCAGAAAGCCATCAAGGGCAGTGTATTGTCTGAATATCTTGCTGAGCAACCTATTGATGATTACCAGCCTATGAGATTTGACTTCCCTGATGAAGACATCATGTTCATAAAAGCAAAAGATCATGAAGAGCCTGTTCACACTGAAGGGCCTGACCCGGAAGAAGAATGGACTATGATGTTTGATGGGGCTGTTAATATGAATGGTCGTGGTGTTGGTGCAGTACTCATTACAACTAAAGGAGTTCATATGCCTTTCTCGGCAAAACTCACCTTTAACTGCACTAACAACGAAGCTGAATACGAAGCTTGCATTATGGGTCTTGAGGAAGCCATTGACCTCAGGATCAAGACGTTGACCGTGTTCGGAGATTCAGCTCTGGTAATCAATCAGACCAACGGCAAATGGTATACCCACCAAGATCATCTGGTACCTTACAGGGATTATACAAGGAGGTTATTGACTTTCTTTACAACAGTCAAGCTCGAGTATATCCCTCGGGACGAGAATCAGTTTGCAGATGCTCTTGCCACCATTTCATCCATGATCAAAGTTCAAGCTGCAAACTTCGTACCTCGGATTTCAGTGTCCAGGCTTGACAGACCAGCCTATGTGTTCGCAGCAGACGTTGTCAAAGATGATAAGCCTTGGTTCCATGACATTAAGTGTTTCTTGGAGGATCATACATACCCATCTGGGGCATCTTCCAATGATAAGAAGACTTTGAGAAGGCTTGCTGGTAGTTTCTTTCTGAACACTGATGGTTCCCTGTATAAGAGAAACTTTGATATGGTACTCCTCAGATGCGTCGACAAGACAGAAGCAGATTTGCTAATGCATGAAGTGCACGAAGGATCCTTTGGTACCCATGCTGGAGGGCATGCCATGGCCAAGAAGTTGCTAAGATCGGGTTATTACTGGATCACAATGGATGCTGACTGTTGTGCTTACGCCAGAAAATGCCATAAATGCCAGATCTATGCCGATAAGGTGCATGTGCCTCCCAATCCTCTGAATGTGATGTCTTCACCCTGGCCCTTTGCTATGTGGGGCATTGACATGATCGGCAAGATTGAACCAACTGCTTCAAATGGCCACAGATTCATCTTGGTCGCCATTGACTATTTCACCAAGTGGGTTGAAGCAGCTTCCTATGCCAACGTTACAAGACAAGTGGTAGCCAGATTTCTGAAAAGAGATATCATCTGTCGGTATGGAGTTCCCGAGCGAATCATTACTGATAATGGTTCCAACTTGAACAACAAAATGATGGCAGAGCTGTGCCGGGACTTCAAGATTCAGCATCACAATTCTTCTCCTTACAGGCCAAAGATGAATGGCGCAGTTGAGGCAGCTAATAAGAACATCAAGAAGATTGTGCAGAAGATGGTAATCACCTACAAAGACTGGCATGAAATGCTACCGTTTGCCTTGCATGGGTACCGCACGTCAATCAGAACATCCACTGGGGCAACACCGTATCAGCTTGTGTATGGTATGGAAGCAGTCCTACCGGTTGAAGTTGAATTACCCTCTCTACGGGTACTAATGGATGTTAAACTGAGTGAAGCAGAATGGGTTCGGGCCCGATATGAACAGCTGAGTCTGATCGAAGAGAAAAGATTGGCTGCAATCTGTCATGGGCAGTTATATCAAAAGAGAATGAAGAAAGCCTTCGATCAGAAAGTCAGGCACCGAGAGTACCAAGTAGGAGATCTTGTGCTGAAAAGAATCCTCCCTCCTCATACAGACCACAGGGGCAAATGGACTCCAAATTATGAAGGACCATTCGTAGTAAAGAAAGTTTTCTCTGGTGGAGCATTGATGCTCAGCACCATGGATGGTGAAGATTTCCCATCCCCTGTTAATTCAGATGCAGTTAAAAAATACTTCGCATAAAAGACCCGCTGGACATAAAAACAGAATGTAAGTCCAGGCAAAAATGGGGCATCCCGGCGAGTCAAAAACAGAATAAAAGACTCGGGCAAAAATAAGGGAAAATAAACAAAAATGTATACCCGCTGAGTTGAAAAGCCGCATTGGACAGCTCAGGCAAAAATGGGTATCCCGATGGATTGAAAACCCGAAAGGGCGATCCATGCAAAATAAGGGAATAAGCGAATGTAGATGTTTAAGAATTGGCAGAATTTTTGACCAAACAAGAAATGTTAAATTCAGTTCAGAATGTCCTATCAAATGTTGGGACATTAGCAAACAGAGTATATGAACTTATTTCAGGATGTCCTACCAGATGTTGGGACATTGTGTAAATAACTTAAGTTCAGTTTTTCAGGATGTCCCAACAGATGTTGAGACATCTCAGACCTGCTACCAGAATTAATTATTGATTAACTGATCAGAGATATTTAAGGAGAAGTATCTGGAATTAATTAATGATGGATAAAAACAGAACAAGGCGCATCTGTAGGGAGTTTTATATTGAAGATTCAGATTAAAACAGAAGACCTAAATCACCTAGAATATAGGAGGTAACAAACCCTAAATTCAAGGTGACAGCTGCTGCACATTAGGGCTGGATCTTTCTACAGTAAGCCCAAAATTCAGATACCTATTTAAGCAACAGAAACTCATAGAATTGAGTACGAATTTCAGAAGACCAAATAGGGTGTCTAGTGTTTTAATAGCAGGTTGTTTGTATGTACCACTTTATAAGCTTTTAAGCAAAAGTGCATTTGTGACTTGATTGAAACTGTGAAGTAAGATCAAGCTGTATTGTTTGAAGGATGTCTTCAATTTCTGTAAACTTGTAAACTTGATCACTGTGTGATTGAGGGGGAGTGAGTAGGGTACTCTTATCTAAGTGTGTCTTAGGTAGAAATTGCATTGGGTAAGTATTAAGTGATAGATTAAACAGGGTGGTTTAAGTCTAGAATTAATATTACTAATAGTGGATTTCCTCCTGGCTTGGTAGCCTCCAGATGTAGGTGTGGTTATACACTGAACTAGGTTAACAAACTTCTGTGTTGTTTACTTTTCTTGCTGTTTAAGTTTTGGTTAAATTTGTCAAATGTCCTATTAAGTGTTGGGACATCTCTTAGGACATCTCATACCTGATCACAGAATTTCAATTGGTATCAGAGCATGGAGAGCAGTTAATGTTGGATGGGATCATCCTGTCCAAGACACCAAAGATGGATCAAAAGTGCTGAAACCTGAAGAAGAATGGAGTAAGGAGGAAGAAGACTCAGCACTAGGCAACTCAAAAGCCTTAAATGCCTTATTCAATGGCATTGATAGGAACATTTTCAGACTTGTACATCATTGTGAGCTGGCCAAAGATGTTTGGGATACTCTCAAAACAACTCATGAAGGAACATCAAAAGTAAAAATGTCAAGACTTCAACTTCTCACCACCAAGTTTGAAAACTTGAGAATGAAGGAAGATGAATCAATTCATGAGTTCTATATGAACATCTTGGATATAGCCAATACTTCTGGAGCCTTGGGAGAAAAGATGACTGATGAAAATCTTGTAAGAAAGATTCTCAGATCTTTGCCAAAAAGATTTGACATGAAAGTCACTGCAATAGAAGAAGCTCAAGACATATGCTCCATGAAAGTTGAAGAACTCATTGGTTCCCTTCAAACTTTTGAAATGGGAATGAATGACACAAATGTCAAAAAGAACAAAAGCATAGCCTTGGTGTCAAATACAGATGAAGAAGAAGATGATGAATCAGCAAATGATAAAAGCTTATCAGAAAACCTTGCCTTGATTGGAAGACAATTCAAACAAATTCTCAGAGGAATGGAAGGCAAATCCAAACCTAGTGGAAGAAACACAAACTCTGAGAACAGAAGACCTTATGATGCTAACAAAAGATTAAAGTATGCTGAAAAGATCAGTCAAGATAAAGGAGTCAAATGCCATGAATGTGAAGGATATGGACATATCAAGTTTGAATGTCCTACCTACTTAAAGAGGCAAAAGAAAGGACTCTCTGTGACCTGGTCTGATGAAGACTCAGGAGAGTCAGAAGAAGAATCAGCTAAGCATTTTACTGCTCTAGCTGGACTGTGTGAATATGATAGTGATTCCAGTTGTGGAGAGCTTACTTATGAAGAACTTGAGCAAGCATTCAAAGATCTATACAAAAGAAGCTCTGAAATATGCAGTGAGGTTATAAAGCTAAAAAAGCAGAATGAGGTATTAGAAGATGAAAAAGCAAGTGATCAAGTAATCATTGATACCTTGAAAAGTGAAGTAACTCTTCTCAACTCTAAGTTGGAACATATGTCAAAATCTGTTAAAATGTTGAACAGTAGCTCAAATACACTGGATGTTATTCTCAGCAATAATAAACATTCAGGGGACAAAAGTGGACTGGGATATAACAGAGATGAAGCCAGCTCTAGCAAAGCTACTGCAAAAACTACACAGTCAAACAAGATGTCCCAACAGATGCTTCAACATCAGAACACAAAGGCAAACATAATGTTCCAACAGATGTCTAAACATTCTGGAAAGAACAAAATGAAGAAGAAGTATCAAAGATGGAGATGCCATCACTGTGGAAGATTTGGGCATATAAAACCTCACTGTTATAAGTTACATGGATATCCAAATCAGTTGTATCAGCAATCTTCCAAACAGAAAGTAGAAGGTACCAAGAAAGAGCTGCATAATCAGCAATCTCCTAAGCAGAAGACAGAGGTCATCAAGAAGGTTTGGAGACCAAAATCTGACTCTCAGACTAATCAAAGTCACATACCCAAGAACAAGATCAACAATCAAGCTTGGAAATCAGCTGAACAACACACAGGGCAGAGGCATCAAAAGAAATCTCAACTCATCTGGTCAAAGAAAAGTACTGCATACATAACACATACATCACTGAGAGTATCAGCTAAAGAAGACTGGTACTTTGACAGTGGATGCTCAAGACACATGACTGGATTGAAGAATTTGCTAGTAAACTTAAAATCACATTCATCCAGGTATGTTACCTTTGGAGATGGAGCTAAAGGAGAAATCAAGGGAGTTGGAACCTTGGACTGTCAAGATGTTCCAAGACTAGATGATGTGCTGCTTGTTAAAGGTTTAACTGCTAACCTGATCAGTATAAGTCAGTTATGTGATCAAGGGTACAGTGTAAACTTTACCAAAACTGAATGCATAGTGACTAACAATGAACAAGAGGTTGTAATGAAAGGAGCCAGATCTAAAGACAACTGTTATATGTGGGAACCACAAGACTTCAGTCTCACTTCAACCTGCTCTCTAGCTAAAGAAGAAGAAGTGAAACTGTGGCACCAAAGACTAGGTCATCTTCATTTCAGAGGCATAAAGAAGATCATATCTATGGATGCTGTAAGAGGTATTCCTAAACTGAAGATTGATGATGGCAAAATATGTGGTGAATGTCAAATAGGCAAGCAAACCAAGATGTCCCATCCAAAGCTCCAACATCTGACAACTTCCAAAGTTTTGGAACTTTTACATATGGATCTCATGGGACCTATGCAAGTTGAAAGCCTTGGTGGTAAGAGGTATGCCTATGTGGTGGTTGATGACTTTTCAAGATATACATGGATAAATTTCATCAAAGAAAAGTCAGATGTATTTGAGGTATTCAAAGAATTATGTCAAAGATTGCAAAGGGAAAAATCCAGCTGTGTGATCAGAATTAGAAGTGATCATGGAAAGGAATTTGAGAATCAAAAGTTCTTAGATTTCTGCTCTTCAGAAGGAATCAATCATGAATATTCTTCTCCTATCACTCCTCAACAGAATGGGATTGTTGAAAGAAAGAATAGAACTATTCAAGAATCAGCAAGAGCTATGATCCATGCTAAAAAATTACCTCTGTATTTCTGGGCTGAAGCTATGAACACTGCCTACTACATCCATAACAGAGTTACCTTGAGAAAAGGAACCTTGTCCACAATATATGAAGTCTGGAAGGGCAGAAAACCCACTGTGAAGTACTTTCATGTGTTTGGAAGTATCTGTTATATTCTGGCAGATAGGGAGCAAAGAAGAAAAATGGATCCTAAAAGTGATGAAGGGATTTTCCTTGGATACTCTATAAACAGCAGAGCATATAGAGTATTTAATTCTAGAACCAAGGTTATCATGGAGTCCATAAATGTGATAATTGATGATGCTCCTACAGATGTCCCAGAAGATGTTGGAACATCTGCTGATATCAAGATTGAAGCTGAAGAAAAGAATGATCAATATAACTTCACTCAAAATGATACAAGGTCAGAAGATTCAAGCAAACCTCCCTCCATCAGAATACAGAAGGATCATCCCAAAGATTTAATAATTGGTGATCCCAACAGAGGTGTAAGCACTAGATCAAGAGAAGTGATTTCAGGTTCTTGTTTTGTTTCCAAAATAGAACCTAAAAATGTCAAGGAAGCTCTCACTGATGAATACTGGATTTGTGCTATGCAAGAGGAATTAGGTCAATTCACAAGGAATGAAGTGTGGAATCTTGTACCTAGACCTGATGACATAAATGTGATTGGTACAAAATGGGTGTATAAGAACAAGTCAAATGAACAAGGAATTGTTACAAAGAACAAAGCTAGACTTGTGGCTCAAGGATACACTCAAATTGAAGGGGTAGACTTTGATGAAACCTTTGCACCAGTAGCAAGGCTTGAATCAATAAGACTACTGTTGGGAATTGCTTGTATCTTAAAGTTCAAGCTATTTCAAATGGATGTGAAAAGTGCCTTTCTTAATGGTTATCTTAATGAAGAGGTATACGTAGAACAGCCTAAAGGATTTGTTGATCCAAGCTGTCCAAATCATGTATACAAATTAAAGAAAGCACTTTATGGTCTGAAGCAAGCTCCAAGGGCATGGTATGAAAGACTGACCACATTTCTTATCAAGCAAGGATACAGAAAAGGTGGGATTGATAAAACCCTGTTTGTTAAAGATGAAGAAGGAAATGTCATGATTGCACAAATATATGTTGATGACATTGTGTTTGGTGGAATGTCTGACAGGATGGTCAAACATTTTGTCAAGCAGATGGAATCTGAATTTGAAATGAGCCTAGTAGGAGAGTTAACCTACTTTCTTGGTCTGCAAGTAAAGCAAATGGAAGACTCAATGTTCATCTCACAAAGAAAGTATTCCAAGAACATAGTCAAGAAATTTGGAATGGAAAATGCTGCTCACAAGAGAACTCCTGCCCCCACACATTTAAAGCTTACTAAAGATGAAAAGGGTGAGAATGTAGATCAAAGCTTATACAGGAGCATGATTGGAAGCTTGTTATACTTGACTGCTAGCAGACCAGACATTGCATTTGCAGTAGGAGTTTGTGCAAGATATCAAGCTTATCCAAAAGTCAGTCATCTCAATCAAGTCAAGAGAATCCTTAAATATGTTAATGGTACTTGTGACTATGGCATAATGTACTTTCATGGTTGCAAACCAATTCTCACTGGCTTCTGTGATGCTGATTGGGCAGGAAGTGCTGATGACAGAAAAAGCACTTCAGGAGGATGCTTCTTTCTAGGAAACAATCTGATTTCTTGGTTCAGTAAGAAACAGAATTGTGTATCCTTATCTACAGCTGAAGCTGAGTATATAGCAGCAGGTAGCAGTTGTTCTCAGTTGGTTTGGATGAAGCAAATGCTCTCTGAGTACAATGTCCCACAGGATGTCATGACATTGTACTGTGACAACTTAAGTGCAATCAACATATCAAAGAATCCTATCCAACATAGCAGGACCAAGCATATTGATATCAGACATCACTTCATCAGAGATCTTGTAGAAGAAAAGGTGATTTCATTGGAGCATGTAGCTACAGATCTGCAGTTAGCTGATATCTTTACCAAAGCATTGGATGCTACACAATTTGAGAACTTAAGGGGCAAACTTGGAATCTGTTTATGTGATATCTAGCAGTTAATGAGATGTGCCAACATGTCATATGACATTGTTTGGCATAAGGTTCAGATGGCAAAACTAATCTGGACAAGATCCTTGGGAATTCCAGCTCTAATCATTTGCACTGTAACGGCTACTTATTTAGTAACTGCTTATAATCAGCTATCAAGATTCCCATCATACTATCACAAGCGATTCACATTAACCAGCTATTATCCAGAAATTAAAAACCCTAAAGCTTTCTATCCATCTTCCTCAACAATGTCTCAAAACCCTAACTCAACTGAAGAAGTTCTCAATCAAGAAGACGTAGTTCATGCCACTCCCATTTCTGTAGTACCAATGCAATCAACCCCATTGGACGAACTCAGGGGAAGCGTTTCTCACACTAAAAAGGCAAGAACTCCAAAGAGAGGTAATGATCAAGTCAGAAGCAAAGCTAAAGGCACTCCCTCTCCAGCTAACATGCCTCCTAAATCTTCACAATATGTGGATGATTCAATCAAGGAGATTGTCACTCAAATTCTGTTTGAACAAAGAAAGGTGAGTGGGATCTCTGTTCCTCTGAAAACCATGCCTGCATCTCAAGAAGAACAAGCTCAAGCTGCAGAAGAACAAGATGTCCCAACAGATGTTGGAACATCTGAAGATAAGAGAAAGAACTCATCTGATGTTGAGTTGGAACAAACTGAGGACCAGAATAAGACCTCAAATGAAAATGATGAAGAAATCTCTGAGGATCAGACCAAAGTCTCAAATGAAGGTCAAATCCCTGCTGATCAACAAGCTGAAGAAGAGACTGCTCAATCTCATCCAGTGGTGAACCTGGAGCAGGACTCTGATGCAGAGATCATAGCCTCTGTTAAACCCAGCATAGCCAAAAGGCTAAGGTCCAGGAAAGGCAAGATGCAAGCTGAAGCAGCAATCCCTGAGAAGAAGAAGGCTAGTCCAAAGAAAGGCAAGGCTAAAGCTACCTTTGGTCCAACAAAACCATGGAGCAAAGTCCAATCCCAGAAGAGAAAAGCTGCCACACCATCAGATTCAGATGTTGGATCAGATGTCCCAACATCTCCTCCCAAGAAGAAACCAGCACCAGCTAGAGCTTCAAATGTTGTTCCAGAAGCTCCCTTGGACAACATATCCTTCCATCATGTCTCCAGTGTCAACAGATGGAAATATGTGTACCAAAGAAGGGTTGCCCTGGAAAGAGAACTAAGCAGCAATGCACTTGAGTGCACAGAACTGATAGACCTCATCTCTGCTGCAGGACTATTCAAAACAGTCTCAGACCTCTCTCCCTGCTATGAACTTCTTGTCAAAGAGTTCATTGTGAATCTTCAGGAGGATTGCTCAAATGGTAAGTCTTCTGAGTTTAGAAAAGTTTTTGTTAGAGGTAAATGTGTACAGTTTTCTCCTCAAATCATCAATGAGTATCTAGGAAGAGAAACAGATGGACCCAATGAACTAGGTAAGACAGATAATCAAGTCTGTAAAGTGATCACTGCAAACCAGGTCAAGGCATGGCCTGTGAAGGGTAAGCTTTCAGTGAGCATGCTTACCAGAAAGTATGCCATGCTGAACAGGATTGGAACTGCTAATTGGGTGCCTACAAACCACACTTCCTCAATCTCAACTGCTCTAGCCAGATTTATATATGCTGTTGGAACTCAAACCAAAATGGACTATGGAGCTTTCATCTTTGATCAAACCATGAAGCATGCCAGCTCTTCTGCAACAAAGCTACCAATAGCTTTTCCTTCATTGCTATGTGGTATAATATTAAGCCAATATCCTGGGATTTTAACTGAGAAGGACACAGTCTGCAAGAGAGAAAGCCCCCTGGCTTTTCACTACAAATTATTTCTCAGTCACCATGCTGCAGATGTTGAAGCACCTTCTGGGACATCTGCTGGTCCCTCAACTGCTAAGAATCCCATCTCCAAGAAGGCTTTAATTGCTGAACTCAAAAGCACCTGCAAAGAGCTTGAAGCTAGAAAGCAGAAGCTTGAGGAAATCATTCAAAGGTTGGAGAATGAAGAAGACCAGAAAGCAAACTCTGATGAAGACAGTGATGCTGATGATGAAACAGAAGCTGATGAAGAAACAGAAGTTGAGGAAGCAACTGAGAGTGATGAATCTGAGTGATCAATGTATGTGAGGCAAATATAATGACAACAATGTAATGACAGTAATAGTGTCTTTGGCCCCTAATTTTGTGTCTACCAAGGGGGAGAACAACATCAAATGTAATTGTTGTTTAAGTATGAATGAAAAAAATCTGTTTGTTTGCTTCTGAACTGAATAGTGTTTTTCTGTTGCATCAAGATTGGATACATATATGTTTGAGGGGGAGTAATCTCAAATAAGAATCAACAGAAAAGTAATGCTGTACTCTGATAAAAAGAACTTCTGCTGCACTCTGAAAACCAGAAAAGATGTTAGCCAAAAATTAGCCAAAGGGGGAGTTTGTAGATGTTTAAGAATTGGCAGAATTTTTGACCAAACAAGAAATGTTAAATTCAGTTCAGAATGTCCTATCAGATGTTGGGACATTAGCAAACAGAGTATATGAACTTATTTCAGGATGTCCTACCAGATGTTGGGACATTGTGTAAATAACTTAAGTTCAGTTTTTCAGGATGTCCCAACAGATGTTGAGACATCTCAGACCTGCTACCAGAATTAATTATTGATTAACTGATCAGAGATATTTAAGGAGAAGTATCTGGAATTAATTAATGATGGATAAAAACAGAACAAGGCGCATCTGTAGGGAGTTTTATATTGAAGATTCAGATTAAAACAGAAGACCTAAATCACCTAGAATATAGGAGGTAACAAACCCTAAATTCAAGGTGACAGCTGCTGCACATTAGGGCTGGATCTTTCTACAGTAAGCCCAAAATTCAGATACCTATTTAAGCAACAGAAACTCATAGAATTGAGTACGAATTTCAGAAGACCAAATAGGGTGTCTAGTGTTTTAATAGCAGGTTGTTTGTATGTACCACTTTATAAGCTTTTAAGCAAAAGTGCATTTGTGACTTGATTGAAACTGTGAAGTAAGATCAAGCTGTATTGTTTGAAGGATGTCTTCAATTTCTGTAAACTTGTAAACTTGATCACTGTGTGATTGAGGGGGAGTGAGTAGGGTACTCTTATCTAAGTGTGTCTTAGGTAGAAATTGCATTGGGTAAGTATTAAGTGATAGATTAAACAGGGTGGTTTAAGTCTAGAATTAATATTACTAATAGTGGATTTCCTCCTGGCTTGGTAGCCTCCAGATGTAGGTGTGGTTATACACTGAACTGGGTTAACAAACTTCTGTGTTGTTTACTTTTCTTGCTGTTTAAGTTTTGGTTAAATTTGTCAAATGTCCTATTAAGTGTTGGGACATCTCTTAGGACATCTCATACCTGATCACAGAATTTCAGCGAACAACTGCATTCTGAATTCGTCCGTATCGTTTACAACTTGGTAAGTTTCGAAAGGATCAAGATTCTATCAGAATCAACATTCTTCAGAAAGCAAGACGAGAAGAGCTTCAAAAGTCATACGAGTCATAGCAAAAGAGGAAGCTCCTTAAAG
This sequence comes from Lathyrus aphaca, assembly GCA_963966055.1. Classification (NCBI taxonomy): domain Eukaryota; kingdom Viridiplantae; phylum Streptophyta; class Magnoliopsida; order Fabales; family Fabaceae; genus Lathyrus; species Lathyrus aphaca. The sequence continues at coordinate 509,415,887 of OZ014524.1, read as the reverse complement.
CGTCATCAACATTGCCAGCATTTTGTTTCTCAATTTGTAACAATCTCCTCATTCCAGGGGATTTGTTTCTTTGACTGTATCTCGCCAATTCAGGGCGTATGAATTAATAAAATCAGATTTTCAGTCATGTCTCGTCTTGTACATTTTTATTTGCAAAAAAATGTGTATGATGTCTTAAATAAAAATTGATTGCATAAAATACAGATGTTTATCTTCAAAAATAAAGTCACATGCTTGCAGGAAATATACTTACTCTCAGAAGTGTCTAAACTCCTATGACGGAATCCAGTAAAGGATACCTCGGGATTACTTGTGCGTTTCTCTATCTTTTCAGGATTGCAGGAATCCGGAATGCAACTTGGGGCATGAAAGCTTCACTCCGGCAAGTTGACAAATCGACACTCAACGCCCAAAGTGTTTTCTCCCCAGCTAAGTTGCCACTAATTACCTATCCCCATCAGAGTTGCCAGGCATCACAGAAGGCGCCCATATCCCCAGCTGAGTTGACATTTCATCCTCATCCAAATACGAAATCAGGGAGCCATCTCCCCACAGAGCTCCAGCCTCTATCCAGAAGAGCAACGCATGAAGGAATCACAACAGAGTGAAGAAAGCTTCTTCAAACCCCGGCTGGGTCCCTCATTGCTGAGACAGGTCTATTAGCGACCCATATCCCCAAGCAGATATCATCTCATCAGGTCCACCAATGATCTCATCCCCAGCTGGGATGTCCATTTCAAGCAGATCGACCGGAGATCTTCGCAGCAACGGGACCCGGATCCCGATTTGGTACCTTTTGCATAATCATAGCATTCGCATCATATTCACCCACAAAGCGTAGCATTCCGTTTAAAACGGAGCATTACGGCAAAAATCAAACATGTTGCATAATCATAAGCCATGATTTGAATCAACACTTGTGAATAATGACAATCCATCAATATACAGAATACTTTCCCCAAAATCCCCAGCAGAGATTCCCCAGCAAAAGCAGTTGCCTCACATTCACAAACACCGATATATACTCCCTTTGGCACCCGTCCGTGTCAATACTCCCCAGTAAAGTCGCCTAAACACTCTGTGCAGACAGTACCACTCGTATTACAAATACTTTTTGACACCTGTCTGTGTCATAACCCCAGCAGAAAGCCAAAAACGTCCCTTTTTGCACTCACATATACTTACATACTTACAATCCTTTGACACCCGTCTGTGTCATATCCCCAGCGCAGTCGCCTACACTTTGTACATCAGATACTTGTTCATATTACACTCTTCTCCTTTTGACACTCGTCCGTGTCACTCTCCCCAGCAGTTAAACACTCATCTGTACACCACTCACTCTTATACAGATACTCATCCGTATCTTGTATATACCACATACATATCCCCACAGATTCAACACTAGTCCTTGTTCTTTGTTAACTCGTTGGTACTCGTCCGTACCATCATCTCAGAGCACGCGTCGAGAGTTTGTTTCTACATGATACTCGTCCGTATCATAGTCTTAAGGATGCTCGTCCGCATCTTTAATCCATACACTGTGTCAAACACTTTTGTCTTCTTGAATATAGATACTCGCTTGTGTCTACTATTCCCCAGAAGAGTCCCTTCAGATTCAACACTTGTCCGTGTTCCCTGTTAACCAGTTGATACTCGTCCGTATCATCATCTTTGAACACGTGTCAGTATTTGTTTCTACCCGACACCCGTCCGTATCGTAGTCTTAGGGATGCTCGTCCGCATCTTTAATCTATACACAATACCAAACACTTATACCTTTTGTTTCTTGGATGTAAACACTCGTCCGTGTTTACTACTTCCCAGTAGATCGCCAACAAAGCATTTTCTTTTTATCTGACACTCGTCCTGTGTCATGACAAACCCTGAGAGCAGCCGTACCCTGCTAGGTGGTCGTCCTCCACCTCTTGATGGTCGTCCTCCATCATGCTCATCCGATGGCCGTCCCCATCGTTGTTATTTAGCAGCCGTCCCCTGCTAGGTGGTCGTCCTCCACCTCTTGATGGTCGTCCTCCATCATGCTCATCAGATGGCCGTCCCCATCGTTGACCTTTTATCCGGCATTCGTCCTATGTCGCGATATTTTCGGCAGCCGTACCCTGCCAGGTGGTCGTCCTCCACCTTAGATGACCGTCCCTCATCTTATCCCCAACAGAGCAGCCGTCCCCTGCTAGGTGATCGTCCTTCACCTTTGATGACCGTACCTCATCATCTGTTTATTTCATTTATTCTTTAACCCGATGGCCGTCCCCATCGTGGTCCCTTTTCTTTTTAACCCGATGGCCGTCCCCATCGTTGGTTACTTTACTTTATGAACTTGATGGCCGTCCCCATCATGTTTCATTAATCCCCAGAAACTTTTATAGCTTTATCTTGATGGCCGTCCCCATCATAATTCTTTTATCCCCAGCATGTCGGCCGTCCCCGTCATTGCTTTGTTTTCCGCACCTTTTCCCAGCATGTCGGTCGTCCCCGCCATTGCTTTTTACCCAGCAGTCGTCCTCTGCTCGACGGTCGTCCTCCGTCGCCCACACTTTACAATATACTTTATTTTCTTTTACAATCTATATCCCTTTTCTTCTTCACTCTGTGAGTGCAAATTTTGGACTGTCTTTGGTATTCAACCACAAGTTATCTTGTTTGCCTGTTAAGCCGTCGCTTACAACCTGCACAGCTAACTCATGTTTGAATAGGGGCAGCTGTAAACACCCCAAATTTTCCCTCACCCATTCACATCATGGCTTGTGATCATTTCATATGCATAAACACAATCATACCATCTCATATCACATTTTTGATTCACTGCATAGGTTCTAAGTCATCTGCATCTAGGGTTTGTGGTCTGAGCAATCCAAGAGCTTCTTGAGCCACTCCAAAGGCCATCAATCACTTCAAAGGGATCCATATGTGTTCAAGCATCATATTACATCCTCTCAAAGTCAAGAATGCCAAAGAATCACAAGAACTAGGTTTGGTATGGAAGCAGAGCCAGGTTTGACTGCACAGATGACCTGAAATTAGGGTTTTGGTTTCAGAGGCCATAACTTCAAATTTTTTGGTCATTCTTGTTTCTATTGGTCTCTATATGGTATAGGGAGTATTCATATCAATTTTCATGAAGAAATTCCATGGGGAAGTCATCTGATCAAGAGTTGACTTTTCAGACAAGTCAGTGCAAAATCAGGGCATCTGAGGCCCCTAATGACCCAACCAAGGGGTGATCTTCATCATTTTGGGTGTATTTGATCTTTATTTGACCATGGAAGAAGGTTGAAGTTCACAAAATTCAAGAATTACATGTTTTTGCAAAGTTGACTTTTTGGGTTAAGTTTGACTTTTAAGGAATTTGTCATTTTAGGCAATTTTTCAACCCTTACTTTTTGATCCAAAAATGCTTCAAATGGAAAAACTTTGGTCATGAAAGTTGTAGATTAGATCTTTCCCTTTTCAAAAAGTACAAGAACATGACCTAATTCATTTTGGATCAAAAGTTATGGTTTGTCAAAGTTGGCAAAAATCACTAAATTTCAAGATATGCACCAAATGAGAAATTTGCAAAATCTTGTACCAAAGGCATTTGTGACTTCTAGTTGATATCAAACCAATACACAAGCATCACACAAGTTCTAAAATTCAGATTGAACCAAAAAGATCTCATGTTTCATGGCTTGTGAGGCAAGATATTTTCATGAAAAGCAAAAGCAAGCAAGTTGCAAAACCAATGATCACACTTCATCCACTTGCTGCCTATGTTGCTGAACCAGCCCTAGCCTTTCCCCTCACCTTGCTGCGCAGCCCACACCCCTTGTACCAAGCTAGAACTTGACCCATGCTTTCTCTTACATAAAGTTGACAATTTGCAAAAAGCACCATACCAATCAAAAAAGGGCAGGTCACATCACCTGACCAATAAGATTTGTTTATGTGGATCAAAATGCCAGCCATTGCACATAACAAGCAAGCCAAAAACACACTAGAACTCAGCATCCTCATTTTTCACTCCCTTGAGCAAAAACCTTCGAATCTCTTCATACAAGCCTCAAACACAAAAAGAAACTTCATAAACAATCTCCACTCACCTCACTGATCAAAAACCACCCATCATCATGGCCTGAAACCCCTTGAAACCAAAATACGATTTCCATACTCCCTTGGCCTGAGCTTCTGCAAACTCACTCAAAAGGCTGTTTAAACTCCAACCAAGTGTCAAAAGCTTCAAAGGGGGATCATTGGGACCTGTTTGAGCCAAAGAACCATCCAGAAAGCTCCTGAATCGAAAGCTCAATCTCAGGTAACTTCATGAACTTTTTTTCCAGAACTTGCTTTTTAAGTTTCTAGATGGTAAAGCATGCTTCACTGATCACACTGAACTTGTTACTTTTGAAAAAGAGTGAGAAATGAGCCTGTATGATGTTTCTGAAATTTTTGCAGTTTTGAATGTTTGATTCGAATCTTGTTAGTGTGTTGAAATAAATGATTTTTGTTGCTGGAATCTTGTTTAGAATGAGCTAAGGTTTGATTCTGGAGAGTTTGGCATGATTTCATGGCGTATTGAGAGAGATTAGAAAATGACCTAGCCGGAGAAGACGACCGGAACAGTGTTCCGGTCGCCTGAGAGTCATTAGGGTTTGTTTAATTAGGGCTAAGTGTAATTAAATCAGTTTGAATGTGGGCCGTCCAAACCCGCGCGCAGTCAACTCCCGCCCTTGCCAGTTTGAATCTCATGCGTTGGATCTGATTACTTTCTATTTTTCAGTTTAAAATTCATTTTATTTTCATATTATTTCATTTGTTTTCCATAATTTATTTAAAATAGCAAAAATTATTTAAAAATTATGAAATTTTTTGTCAAGAGTTTCATTAATTTTTAATATCCAAAAATATTTTTATTTTCATTTTTAGCATTAAAAAAGTATTTTTAAATATTTAAAGGTTTCTTTTTAATTAATTAATGAGAATTAATTAATTAAAAATACTTTTAGGTATTTAAAAATCATCAAAAAATTCATGAAGCATTTAAAAACATTTAGAAACATTTTCCAACCTTCAAACCAAATTTATTTTTTGATCTTGATGCATTTTGAGAATTTTCCATGGAATTAAAATCATTTTTATGCATTATTTTGATCCAAACTTCCAAAAAATCATTTCTGCCTAACCCTAAAGAGTTGGACCTTGATTCTTTTTGCATTGCATTGTGTTTAGCATGTAGCTTGTGAGATTAAATGGCCATGATTTGATCTTTCATTTTCAATTTGTTTGGTAATTTTCTTGTTAAGGAACCCTAAAACCCTAGAAAACTTAGAAAAATCATAACTTGAATTTGGTTAGGAGTTGAAACCTCTCCTTTGGGCAGTGGTTTAGTATAGGATTAGGGGTCCTTTGAGTGAATTTTCAATTTTTTATAATGTTGTTTGCTTCTGGTTTTGGTTTGTATTTGATGCTTTGATCATTAAACCCTAATTTGGGCTTCCTTTTGCATTCATCTTGCATTTGTTTGCATAACATGACTTGCCATGACATTTTATGCATCCATTTGGTTCATTAGACATCTTAAGACATATTAGAAGCATGTTTGATCATTGCATCATGTATTTGCCATGATTGTATGTCATTTGCATCTCATAACTGTTCATGTGTGTTCATGGTTCTAAACTTGCTCCATTTGCATCCATTGGTTCATGTGATCATCCCCATGTCTTGATTCATGTTTGCATCATTTCATAGCATCATTATCATCTCATATATGCTGCTGGTTTTGGTTTGCATCATGCCATTTCATTCCATTTTGCATTGCATTGCATTCCTTTCACTAACTTTTCAGGTGGTAAGCAACTTTGAGAAGTGAATTTGCCTTCACTTCTCACAACTTCTTTTCATCTCTTTCATGCATCCTTGCTGCATTTTACTTTGTGTTTAAGATGGAGCTTTCTCATTCTTCTTCTTCTCACTTTCTTCCTTCAAGTGACTTGACTTCTTAAATGAAGCAAGTTACTTTGCTTCTCCTGATCCTTTCATCTGCTTCCTGGTGGTTCCTTTGAAGATCTTTCTTGTTAACCTCACAAACCCTAGGAATAACCAAGCATGACAATGGTTAGGATTTTGATTAGTCCCCCACTTAGTTTTACCTTTGTGTCTCATTGAGTCTTCTCTTCTCACCTCATAATCAGGGACTAAACCCTAAAGGCTTTAAGGCTTTGTGATTAAGCTTATGCCTGCATCCTTCTATTAGGATGAAGTGTATAACTTTAATCCTAAGTGTTGAACCCTTAATGTGTTTAAATCCTCTAATTAATTCACATAATAATCATCAAGACTTCACACTTGTAACTTGGGCCTTGCATTAGGGTTCTAATTCTTCCTTAACTGGTTAAGAAGGACTAACCCTAGTGTTAATGGACAAGTCCCCCTCAAGTTGTCTTATAAACCCTAAAACTCACTTCATCATCATATCATTAACTAAAATCCACTCAATAAAGGCTTTGTTTTATCATGAGTTTAATCCCTAATCATGGATTAAGTTGAGGAGTTTTCCTCAGCTTAAACATTCTCATCTATTATCCTTCTTTTAGGATGGTGTAATGAGTCTGTTTAATCCCTGATTATGGCTTAATCTCATTACTTAACACTAAACAAAAACAACAAAAACATCTAATTAATCACAAGTAGGTTAATGATCTTAATCCTACACCAAAGGTGTTTAAGTGTGAGAAGCTGACTTCACACTTAAGGTATTCTCATTACCCCTAATCAGAGGGAAGATGTGATGAGTTTACTAAATCCATTGGTTTCGACTTAAGCTCATTAACTTATGACAAAATCCAAAAACAATAAAAGACTGAAAACACAAAAACAAACAATAATCGTCTCCTCCGGGATTCTTTTCTCATCTCATTCACTCACAAACGAGAGCTCGCTTCTTCCGTCTAATGCAAGACAGTTTTCACCTGAGCCAGACAGGTCATACACTTGAGCATAGACAAGTAAGCAGTTCACAAGTCAATTCATCTTTCAGTCTCTTTGGGTCGAACTACGGTGTTCTGACTTCCTCATTGCACGAGAGGATACGTAGGCATAACTTAACAGTTATCGAACAAAAGTCTCTGTATATTCCCCCTCCTTCAGCATTATTCTTTTACCCTCATGATCTTGAGCAATTCATTCTCATTCCTGATCTCACACTGACACTGTATATATCACACTTTACACTTCTTTCACACTGACACCTGTACATTCTTTTCCAGCTCTTTATACACAGATTGCACCGACACTACCCCTTTAAAACACAAATCTTTTAAGCGTGGATCCCGTCGAGTACGGCGGACAATCTGGGTGCTAATACCTTCCCAGGTTGTAACCAACCCCCTTTCTCAGTCTCTCTGGTTCGCAACCGTCTTATCCATCTCCTTCTAGGTTTATGCAGCATTACCTTTCCTTTGGGATAAAAATGCCTAGCTAGCGACTCTATTCATCTCCAGTGAGTTCACGGCTGTGTGTTCTCATTGTCTCTCTCGCCGACCGTTCGCGTCTGTACCTTTATTTGGGCCGGTCCCATCTATCGGGAGCGACAAACGCCAGGTGTGCTTTTCATTCTAATGCGCCTGGCCACAATACGGAGAAATGCAGGGCTTTACAAATGAAGATACAAGATTTGGTGGATTCTAAAGCCCTCAACTTTGCACCCCCTCCAAATGTCAACAAAAATCCCATGCCCAATCATGGAGGGCCAAGAATTAATGCCATTGAGGAAGACAAGCCGTCTTTCTTAATCACCAGTGTTGGACAGATTCGAACACCTCTGGTCGAGATTAAAGCCCAGCTCCTAGAATTCCAGATGTTCCCCGGGTGTGAGCTCGGTTGTGGTTATTGCAACATTTCGGTCAACGGGTGTGATAACTTGAGAAGCGGCATAGATGGTCTTATCAAAAGTGGTATACTCCAGATCACAACAACGGCGCCTACAAATCCAGCAATCCCTTTGACAACAATTCCTGACTCTTCTACAACTGCAACAACAATCATTCCAACCAATTCATCAATATCATCAACAATGGCTCCGTCCATCACTTCAGCAAACCAGATGTCAACAACCATTTCTTCTACAACATCAGCACCCATTTATTCAGCAGAATCTTCTATAATACCAACATATATCTCAGCATTCACCATTTACTATGATCCATCAGATGTTCCCCCAAACAACAACTTTCAACAACAAATAGTGGCACTTCCTGCCAGATCACCAGTCACCATTTACTACGATCCGCACACTATTTCAGTACCTTCCTCTGCAGCAGTCAGTCCGGTTACCATCACGGTGCCTGGACCAGTTCCATATGAAAGCAGTAATGCCATACCTTGGCATTATGGCTCTGACCTCTACTGCAACGGGGATAAAATCACTTTGGACTCTTCAACTTCTTCTCCACAGATTGATAATGTTGGGGGAGGCGGAGGCTTCACCAGAAGCGGACGCCTTTTTGCCTCACAATTGCAAAGACCTAATGCCGAAGCAGAAGCTGCTGCAAAAGCAAAGGGGAAAAGTGTGATACCCGAAGAACCAATTATCAAAGAAACTCAGAAGACATCTTTTGAGCAAGATGTAGACGAGTTTATGAGGATCATAAAGAGAAGTGATTACAAGGTGGTGGATCAGCTTCACCAAACTCCCTCAAAGATCTCCATATTATCCCTGTTGATGTGTTCTGAAGCTCACAGGAATGCATTACTGAAAGTCTTGCACGCAACAAACGTGCCAGAGGAGATCACCGTTAATCAGCTAGAAACTGTGGTGGCAAATGTCAACACCAGTCATGGACTGGGCTTTACCAATGTTGATTTAACAACTGAGGGACGTAACCACAACAAGGCTTTACACATCACTCTAGAATGTAAGGGTGTTGTTCTATCTCATGTGCTGGTGGACACTAGGTCCTCACTCAATGTTCTGCCAAAGAAAGCCTTAGTGAAGCTGGAGTATGATGGCTTGGCACTGCGTCCAAGTAATTTGGTGGTGAGAGCTTTTGATGGCTCTAAAAGATCAGTGCTAGGGGAGATTGATCTGCCTGTGATGATTGGCCCGTAAACCTTCAAAATTGCCTTCTATGTGATGGACATTCAGCCGGCCTACAGCTGTTTGTTGGGTAGACCTTGGATCCATGCCGCTGGCGCTGTTACGTCTACCCTTCACCAGAAGCTGAAATTCGAGTGGGAAGGCCAGATCATCACCATCTGTGGGGAAGAGGACATCTTTGTTAGCCATCTGGCTACGTACAAGTACATAGAGATGGATGGAGAAATCCACGAAACCATGAGCCATGGGTTTGAGGCCCTGAACATTAATGAAGCATCTGCTGTACTAGGAACCTCCATGACATCTTATCAGCAAGCCAGGAAGGTTGTTAAAGAGGGTACTGCCCAAGGCTGGGGCAAGCTGCTACCTGTGGAAAAGAAGGAGGACAGATTTGGGTTGGGTTACAGACCAACTCAACAAGATCAATCAGAGGCTGCCAAGAAGCCCAATTTTGTCAGCGGGGGAATGCTCACCCCGGATGCAGTGAACAACTTGGAAGATGAGTCGGAAGATGAGCGCAACCTGGAGAGATGGATACGTCCAAGGATCCCGGGGAGTCGTATCTCAAACTGGTCTTCCCAGGAAATTATAAGGGTTACTCTTGCAGAGTAATTATTATTTCCTGTATATTTTAAGCATGCATCAAGTCTTGCATCTTGCCCAAGATGTCAAGACTCATTTTGTAATCGGGCCATCTTGTAATTTTGTGCAAACAGATCAATCAATGAATATCGGACATCTTTTGCAAATGAGTCTTTTTCTTTTCCGCTCACTGTTTTTCATTTTTCTTTTTGTACAAAAATAAAATGGCAATGTTTTCCAAAATGATAACTTCATTTCACTTTTTTCCTAAAACAAGATTAAAACCGATCACTAAAATGAACAATCTAAACCCTTGCAGAGAGTGCCTTTCAGATCGCACCGACAACAGCACAGCTATGACTTCGTATGACTTTGACAATCCAATCAATCAAGCTGATGAAGGGGTTGAAGAAGATTATGAGCTTCCCGAAGAGCTATCCAGGTTGTTAAGGCAAGAGGCGAAGGTTATCACTCCTCATCAAGAGGAGATTGAAACGGTTAATCTCGGTACAGAAGAAGACGTGAAAGAAGTTAAGATCGGGGCCTGCTTACAAGATTCAGTGAAAGAGCAACTGATTGATATGCTTCGGGAGTATGTGGATGTGTTTGCTTGGTCTTATCAGGATATGCCAGGGTTGGACACCGATATTGTCATGCACAAGCTGCCTTTAAAAGAAGACTGCCCACCGGTAAAACAGAAACTGCGCCGTACTCGCCCAGATATGGCAATGAAGATTAAAGAAGAGGTACAAAAGCAGTGGGACACCGGGTTCTTTGCTGTAACTAGCTATCCGCCGTGGGTAGCTAACATTGTACCAGTACCTAAGAAAGACGGCAAGGTGAGGATGTGTGTGGATTACCGGGATCTGAATAGAGCCAGCCCGAAAGATGACTTCCATTTACCTCACATTGATGTATTGGTTGATAATACGGCTCAGTTCTCGGTATTCTCCTTCATGGATGGATTTTCAGGATACAATCAGATCAAAATGTCACCTGAAGACATGGAGAAGACAACTTTCATCACACCCTGGGGCACGTTCTGTTACAAGGTGATGCCATTCGGACTGAAGAATGCTGGTGCAACTTATCAACGGGCTATGGTAACATTATTCCACGACATGATCCATAAAGAAATTGAATGTTATGTGGATGACATGATTGCCAAGTCCCTCGCAGAAGAAGACCACCTGGTAAATTTTTTGAAGTTATTCAAGCGTCTGAGGAAGTACCAACTGAAAATGAACCCCAATAAATGCACATTCGGGGTGCGATCCGGTAAGTTGCTGGGATTTATTGTAAGTGAGAAAGGGATTGAAGTTGACCCTGATAAAGTTAAAGCCATTCAAGAAATGCCTGTGCCGAAGACAGAAAAAGTAGTTCGGGGTTTCTTAGGTAGATTGAACTACATTTCACGGTTCATATCTCACCTTACGGCAACATGTGAGCCTTTGTTCAAGCTGTTAAGAAAAAAACAAACGGTCAGGTGGAACGAAGACTGCCAGAGGGCGTTTGACAAAATCAAGGAATACTAACAAGAGCCTCCAATCCTTATGCCTCCAGTTGAAGGAAGACCTCTAATCATGTACTTGACAGTATTAGAAGAGTCAATGGGGTGTGTGTTGGGCCAGCATGACGATTCTGGTCGAAAAGAGTATGCGATATACTACCTAAGCAAAACGTTTACCGACTGTGAACAACGTTATTCACTGCTCGAGAAAACTTGTTGTGCTTTAGCGTGGGCTGCTCGCCGACTGAGACAGTTTATGTTGACCCACACTACTTTATTGATATCAAAGATGGACCCAGTTAAGTACATTTTTGAGAAGCCAACACTTACCGGACGGGTTGCAAGATGTCAAATGATCCTCACAGAATATGACATCCAGTACACATCTCAGAAAGCCATCAAGGGCAGTGTATTGTCTGATTATCTTGCTGAGCAACCCATTGATGATTACCAGCCTATGAGATTTGACTTCCCTGATGAAGACATCATGTTCATAAAAGCAAAATATCATGAAGAGCCCGTTCACACTGAAGGGCCTGACCCGGAAGAAGAATGGACTATGATGTTTGATGGGGCTGTTAATATGAATGGTCGTGGTGTTGGTGCAGTGCTCATTACACCTAAGGGAGTCCATATGCCTTTCTCGGCAAAACTCACCTTTAACTGCATTAACAACGAAGCTGAATACGAAGCTTGTATTATGGGTCTTGAGGAAGCCATTGACCTCAGGATCAAGACTTTGACTGTATTCGGAGATTCAGCTTTGGTAATTAATCAAACCAACGGCAAATGGTACACCCACCAGGATCATCTGATACCTTATCGGGATTATACAAGAAGGTTATTGACTTTCTTCACAACAGTCAAGCTTGAGTATATCCCTCGAGATGAAAATCAGTTTGCGGATGCTCTTGCTACCATTTCATCCATGATCAAAGTTCAAGCTGCCAACTTTGTGCCTCGGATTTCAGTGTCCAGACTTGACAGACCAGCATACGTGTTCTCAGCAGATGTTGTTAAGGATGATAAGCCTTGGTTCCATGACATCAAATGCTTCTTGGAGGATCAAACATACCCACCTGGGGCATCTTCCAATGATAAGAAGACTTTGAGAAGGCTCGCTGGCAGTTTCTTCCTGAATACTGATGGTTCCTTGTACAAGAGAAACTTTGATATGGTACTCCTCAGATGCGTTGATAAAACAGAAGCAGGCTTGTTGATGCACGAGGTGCACGAAGGATCCTTTGGTACCCATGCAGGAGGGAATGCCATGGCAAAGAAATTTCTAAGATCAGGCTACTACTGGATCACAATGGATGCAGACTATTGTGCCTATGCCAGAAAATGTCATAAATGCCAGATTTATGCGGATAAAGTGCATGTGCCTCCGAATCCTTTGAATGTGATGTATTCACCCTGGCCCTTTGCCATGTGGGGCATTGATATGATTGGCAAGATTGAACCGACTGCTTCGAATGGAAACAGATTCATCCTGGTAGCCATTGACTATTTCACCAAGTGGGTTGAAGCAGCTTCATATGCAAATGTCACAAGGCAAGTGGTAGCCCGATTTCTGAAGAGAGATATCATCTGTCGATACGGAGTTCCCGAGCGAATCATTACTGATAATGGTTCCAATTTAAACAACAAAATGATGGCAGAACTGTGCCGGGACTTCAAGATCCAACACCATAATTCTTCTCCTTACAGGCCAAAGATGAATGGCGCTGTTGAGGCAGCTAATAAGAATATCAAGAAGATTGTGCAGAAGATGGTAGTTACCTACAAAGACTGGCATGAAATGCTACCGTTTGCCTTGCATGGGTACCGTACGTCAATCAGAACATCCACTGGGGCAACACCGTATCAGCTTGTGTATGGTATGGAGGCAGTCCTACCTGTTGAAGTTGAATTACCCTCCCTGCGGGTATTGATGGATGTTAAGCTGAGTGAAGCAGAGTGGGTCCGATCCCGATACGAACAACTGAATCTGATTGAAGAGAAGAGATTAGCTGCAATCTGTCATGGGCAGCTGTACCAGAAAAGAATGAAGAAAGCCTTCGATCAGAAAGTCAGGCTCCGAGAATACCAAGTAGGAGATCTTGTGCTGAAAAGACTCCTCCCTCCTCATACAGACCACAGGGGCAAGTGGACTCCGAACTATGAAGGACCATTCGTAGTAAAGAAAGTTTTCTCCGGTGGAGCACTCATGCTCAGTACTATGGATGGTGAAGACTTCCCATCCCCTGTGAATTCAGATGTAGTTAAAAAATACTTCGCATAAAATGACCCGCTGGACATAAAAACAGAATGTAAGTCCAGGCAAAAATAGGGCATCCCGGCGAGTCAAAAACAGAATAAAAGACTCGGGCAAAAATAAGGGAAAATAAATAAATAAAATGTACACCCGCTGAGTTGAAAAGCCGCATCGGACAACTCAGGCAAAAATGGGTATCCCGGTGGATTGAAAACCTGATAAGGCGATCCACGCAAAATAAGGGAATAAGCGAACAATTGCATTCTGAATTCGTCTATATCACTTACAACTTGGTAAGCTTCAAAAGGATCAAGCTTCTTTCAGAATCAGCCTTTTTCAGAAAGCAAGATGAGAAGAACATCAAATGTCATACGAGTCATAGCAAAGGGAAGCTCCTTGAAGCGTCATCAACATTGCCAATACCTTTTATTTCTCAATTTGTAACAATCTCCTCATTTTAGGGGATTTGTTTCTTTGACTGTATCTTGCTGATTCAGGGCACACAAATTAATAAAATCAGATTTTCTAAAAAACACGTGCTTGCAGGAAATATACTCACTCCCAGGAGTGCCTAAACTTTTATGATGGAATCTGGTAAAGGATACCTCGGGATTACTTGTGTGTTTCTCTGACTTTTCAGGATTGCAGGTATTCAAAGCATAGCATGGGGCATGAAAACTTCCTCCCAGCAAGCTGGCAAATCATTATCTACTCAGTCTTAGCACCGAAGTTTCTTTCTCCACAGCTGAGTTGCCATTTGTTATTTCCTCCTCAGCCAAGTACAAAAGCCAGGGAACCATCTCCCCACAGAGTTTCAGCTCCTATCCAGAAGAGCAATACCTGAAGATCTCACAACAGAGTGAAGGAAGCTTCCACAAACCCCAGCTGGGCCCCTCATTACCAAGATAGGTCTATCAGTGACCTATATCCCCAAGCAGATTCCCATATGTCAGATCTACCAATGATCTCATCCCCATCTGGGATGTCCACTTCAAGCAGATCAACTAGAGATCTTCGCAGCAATGGGATCCGAATCCCAGATCGATATCTTTGCATAAATCATAGCATTCACATCATATTCTCCCCGTAGAGCGTAGCATTCCGTCTAATACGGAGCATTACGGCAAAAATCAAACATATTGCATAATTATAAGCCATGTTCTGAATCAAACACTTGTAAATACTGGCAATCCATCAAAGGTATACAGAGGAACTCCCCGGATTCCCCGGCAGAAAGCCAAGGCATTTTCCTTACACTCACAAATACAGATACACACTCCTTTTGGCACTCGTCTGTGTCATCATTCCCCAGTAAAGTCGCCCGAGCATTCTTTACAAAACAGACACTTATATATTACAGATACTTCTTGACACCCGTCCGTGTCATATCCCCAGTAGAAAGCCAAAGCATCCTCTTTGCACTCACAGATACATATACAAATTCCTTGACACCCGTCCGTACCAACTTCCCCAACATAGCTACCTAAACACTTTACACTTGTTTACATTATACTTTCCTATTTTGACACTCGTCCGTGCCATTCTCCCCAGCAAGCTTATCACTCCTGTACACCACTCATACTTGTTACTCCCATTTTGCTCATACAGATACTCGTCCGTATCTTTTATACACCGCTTATACCCCTTCGGATTCGACACTCGTCCGTGTTCTTTGTTGACCAGTTGATACTCGCCCGTATCATCATCTCAGAACATGCGTCAAGCGTTTGTTTCCACCCGATACTCGTCTGTATCGTAGTCTTAAGGATGCTCGTCCGCATCTTTAATCTATACACTGTGTCAAACACTATTGTCTTCTTGAATTTAGACACTCGTCTGTGTCTATTATTCCCCAGAAGAGTCCCCGCAGAATCAATACTCGTCTGTGTTCTTTGATAACCAGTTGGTACTCGTCCGTATCATCATCTCTGAACACGTGTCAGCTTTTGTTTCTACCTGATACCCGTCCGTATCATAGTCTTGAGGATGCTCGTCCGCATCTTTAGTCTATACGCAGTACCCAAACACTCATGCTTCACATTCCTTGGATGTAGACACTCGTCCGTGCTTACTTTTCAGCAAATTCCAGTGAACTATTTCTTTTCTGACATTTGTCCTATGTCATGATACTTTCGGCAGCCGTACCCTGCCAGGTGATCGTCCTTCACCTTTGGATGATCGTCCCTCATCCTATCCCCAGTGGAGTCTCCATTATTGGAACCCTTTTTTATCCGGCATTCGTCCTATGTCGTGATACCGAGAAGCCGTCCCCTGCTAGGTGATCGTCCTTCACCTCTTGATGATCGTCCTTCATCATGCTTATCCGATGGCAGTCCCCATCGTCGACCTTTTTATCCGGCACTCGTCCTATGTCGTGATACGTTTTAGCAATCGTCCCCTGCTAGGTGATCGTCCTTCACCTTAGATGACCGTCCCTCATCTTGTCCCCAACAGAGCAGCCGTCCCCTGCTAGGTGATCGTCCTTCACCTTTGATGACCGTGCTTCATCACTTATTTTACCTCTAATCCCCATAGAGTCTTATAGCTTTACTTGATGGCCGTCCCCATCATAATCTCTTATATCCCCAGCATGTCGGTCGTCCCCGTCATTGCTCCTTCCCCAGCAGTCTTCCTCTGCTCGACGGTCGTCCTCCGTCACCCGCGCTTTATAATATACTTTATTTTCTTTTACAATCTATATCCCTTTTCTTCTTCATTTTGTGAGTGCAAATTTTGGACTGTCTTTGGTATTCAACCACAAGTTATCTTGTTTGCCTGTTAAGCCGTTGCTTACATCCTACACAGCTAACTCATGTTTGAATAGGGGCAGCTGTGAACACCCCAAATTTGCCCTCACCCATTCACACCATGGCTTGTGATCTCTTCATATGCATAAGTTCAATCATAGCATCTCATATTGCACTTTTGATTCACTGCATTGCTCCCAAGTCATCTGTATCTAGGGTTTGTGATCTGAGCCATCCAAGAGCCATTTGAGCCACTCCAAAGGTCATCAATCACTTAAAAGGGGTTCATGTGTGTTCAAACATCATATTGTATCCTCACAAAGTCAAGAAAGTCAAAAAATCACAAGGACTGAGAAAAGCATGGAAGTAGAGCCAGGCTTAACTGCACAGATGACCTAGAATTAGGGTTTTGGTTTCAGAGGCCATAACTCCAATTTTTTTGGTCATTCTTGTTTCTATTGGTCTCTATATGGTATAGGGATCATGCATATCAATTTTCATGAAGAAATTCCATGGGGAAGTCATCTGATCAAGAGTTGACTTCTTGAGCAAGTCAGTGTAAAATCAGGGCATCTGAGGCCCCCAATGACCCAACCAAGGGGTGTTCATCATCATTTTGAATGTGTATGATCTTTATTTGATCATGGAAGATGTTGGAAGTTCACAAAATTTAAGAATTTCAAGCCATTTGCAAAGTTGCCCTTTTGGGAAAATGACTTGTAATGGAAACTTGCCATTTTGGGAAACTTTTTCAACCCTTACTTTTTGATTCAAAAATGCTTCAAATGGGAAAACTTTGGTCATGAAATTTGTATAATGGATCATTCCCTCTTCAAAAAGTACAAGAACTCATTCTAATTCATTTTGGATCAAAAGTTATGGCTTGTCAAAGTTGGGAAAAATCACATAATTTCAAGTTTTCTACCAAAGAGGCAAAGTTGCAAAATCCCTTGCCAAGGTGAAATGAGACCTCAAAGTGACTTCTAATCTTTGCGAAAACATAAACCAATGCCTAAAAGTCAGATTGCATCAAAGGTTTGCCCATTTTCATGCCTTGTGGATCAAGAAACTTCAAAAGAGGCAAAAAGTCACAAAGTTGCAAAACCTATCACAAACCCTAATCCACTTGCTGCATTGCCTCTAATCCTTTTCCATGGCTCTCCCTGATTCAAGCTGCAGCCAAGCCATGCTTTGTACCCTCACTTCCATATCCCATACCTCTCTTACACAAAACTTGACTTTTTTGCAAAAGACCCATACCAATCAGCCTGTGCCACACCAACTCCTCTGACCTCTCTAGTTGTGATAAGTGGACCAAATACAACATAACACACCAGACACACAAGCCTGAAACACTTTCCAAGCCATAGTTCCAAGTTTATGCCTCTTATGCATTTTCATTCGAAACAAATCACACAGGCATCAAATATAAAAACAAACTCCATAGGATCACTCATCATACTCCCCTGATCATTTCCCTACCCTCATTCATCCCTGAAACCTCCTCAAACTAAATCACGATTCTCACCCCTCACTGAACAGAACTTGATCAATCTTACAAACTAGCCAAAATAAACTTCAAACAAGCTTTGCAAACACTTGAGGGAGGTCAGTAGAGTTGATTGGAAGCAAGGAACTAGTCCAGAAGCTCTTGGATTGAAAGCTTCAACTCAGGTAGCCACTGAAATTCATTTTTCCAGAAGCTTTATTTTAAAATGCTAAATGGTTAAGTTTGATTCCCTGAGTTCAATGAACTTTGTATTTTTGAAAATGATGAAGAAATGAGTGTGTATGATCTGACTGAAATTTCTGCCGTTTTTGAACTTTGCTTCGAATCTTGTTAATGGTGAGAAATAAATTCTATTTGAGGGCAGGGATGAGTTTAGGGAGGTGAGAGGAAGTAATCTGGAGCTTTAGAGCTCCAGAAATGAGCTAGGGAGTGAGTTTGAGTTTTTCAGGGAAGAGGGTCACCGGAGAAGACGACCGGAGCTCGTCTCCGGTGACCTGAAAATAATTAGGGTTTGTTAATTAGGGTTAGCCAAGTTTGAATGTGGACCCTTGATCTGGTTGACTAAGTCTGACTCCCGCGCGTTTCAATGGCCTGGATCTTTCATTAAAACCCTAATCTCACTTAATTAATTTAATTAATCCAGTTTAATTTAACTGGCCCAGTTTGAATGCCAGCCGTAGGATAGCGCGCCAGTCAACTCCCTCCAAAACCATTAGAATCTCAGCCTTAGATCCTGCTTACTTTCATTTAATTATATTTTTATTTTATTTTTATTCATTTGTTTTGCATATTTATTTTAAAATAGCTAAAATCATTAAAAAAATTATGAAAATTTTTGTCAAGGGTATCATGAATTTTCAGAACACAAAAATATTTTTATTTTTATTTTTTGCATAAAATTTGTATTTTTAAAATATTTAAATGTTTATTTTAATTAATTAATGGGAATTAATTAATTAAAATACCATTTAGGTATTTAAAAATTACCAAAAAATTCACATAGCATTTAGAAACATTTAGAAACATTATCCAACTCTCAGACCAAATTTATTTTTTGTTCTTGATGCCTTTTGATCATTTTCATTGGATTTAATTTCATTTCAAGGCAATATTTTGTTTCAAACTTCAAAAATTTGTTTCTGATTAATCATTGAGAGTTGGACAATGATTCTTTTTGCATTGCATCTTGCATAACATGTAGTTTATAGGATAAAATTGGTTTGATTTGATCTTGCATTTTCAAATTGTTTAGGATTTTTCTTGACAAGGTACCCCAAAACCCTAGCAAACTTAGGAAATTCATAACTTTCACTAGGTTAAGAATTGGATCCCCTCCTTTGGGCAGTGAGTTTGTATAGGTTTAGGGCATCTTTGGTTGCATTTTCAAATTTTTATCATGTCATTTGCTTCTGGTTTTGAATTTTTGCTTTGTGTGATACATATAACCTTAATTTGTGCCTTCCCTTGCATCCATCTTGCATTTGCTTGCATCCATTGACTTGACATGACATTTTGTGCATTCTTTTGATTCATAATACATCTTAGGACATATTAGAACCATGCTTGATCATTGCATATTTCATTTTCCATGTTGTATGTTCATTACATTTCATAACTTTTCTTGTACTTTCATGGTTCAAAGCATGTTTCTGTTGCATCCATATGTTTGTATGACCATTCTCATGCCTTGCCTCATGTTTGTATCATCTCTTAGCATCATTAACTTCATGATCATGCTCCTGGTTTTGGTTTGCATCATCACATTTCATCTCATTTGCATTGCATTGCACTTTCTTGTGCTAACATTTCAGGTGGTAAGTTGTTTGAGAAGTGAATTTGCCTTCACTTCTCACATTTTCTCTTCATCTCTTTCATACTTCCTTTGCTGCATTTTGTATGTGTATTGGATTGAGCTTGCTCATTCTTGTTCATCTTACTTTCTTCCTTCAAGCAACTTGTCTTCTTAAGTGAAGCAAGTTGTCTTGCTTCTCTCTACTTCTTGCTCCTTTCATCTGCTTCCTTCCTGGTGGTTTCTCTGAAGATTTTCTTGCAAACCTCATTAACCCTAGGAACAACCAAGCATGATAATAATTAGGGTTTTGATTTAGTCCCCATTTAGCTTTTACCTTTGTGTCTCTTTGAGTCTTCTCTTCTCATCTCATAATCAAGGACTAAACGCTAAAGGCTTTAAGGCTTTGTGATTAAGCTTATGCCTACATACTTCTATTAGAATGGAGTGTATAACTTTAATCCTAAGTGTTAAACCCTTAATGTGTTTAAATTCTTTAATCAACCCACTTAATAATCATTAAGACATCAAGCTTGTAACTTGGGCCTTGCATTAGGGTTCTAATTCTTCCTTAATTGGTTAAGAAGGACTAACCCTAGTGTTAATGGACAAGTCCCCCTCAAGTTGTCTTACAAACCATAAAAATCACTTCTTAATCTTATCATTAACTAAAATCCATTTAATAAAGGTTTTGTTTTGTCATGAGGTTAATCCCTAATCATGTATTAAGTTGAGGAGCTTTCCTCAACTTAAATGTTCTCATCTATTATCCTTCTATTAGGATGGTGTAATGAGTCCATTAAATCCTTGATTATGGCTTAAACTCATTACTTAACACTAAACAAAAACAACAAAAACATCTAAATAATCACAAGTAGGTTAATGATCTTAATCCTACATCATGGCGATTAAGTGTGAGATACTGACTTCACACTTAAGGTATTCTCATTACCCCTAATCAGAGGGAAGATGCGATGAGTTTACTAATCCATTGGTTTAGGCTTAAGCTCATTTTCTTATGACAAACTTCAAAAAGCAATAAAAGACTGAAAACACAAAAAACAAACAATAATCGTCTCCTCCGGGATTCTTTTCTCATCTCATTCACTCACAAACGAGAACTTGCTACTTCCGTTTAATGCAAGACAGTTTGCACCTGAGCCAGACAGGTCATACACTTGAGCATGGACAAACAAGCAGTTCACAAGTCAATTCACCTTTCAGTCTCTTCGGGTCGAACTATGGTGTTCTGACTTCCTCATTGCACGAGAGGATACGTAGGCATAACTTAACGGTTATCGAACAAAAGTCTCTGTACATTCCCCCTCTTTCCAGC
Organism: Lathyrus aphaca; assembly: GCA_963966055.1. Lineage (NCBI taxonomy): Eukaryota > Viridiplantae > Streptophyta > Magnoliopsida > Fabales > Fabaceae > Lathyrus > Lathyrus aphaca. The sequence goes on along the minus strand of OZ014524.1, from coordinate 509,395,062 downwards.
ATTATTCTTTAAGCCTCATAGCCATGAGCATTTCACTCTTGTTCCTACACTGGCACTTCTCTTATACACTTCACACTTCTTTTACACTGACACTTGCATTCTTTTCCAGCTTTGATACACATTTCAGCACTGACACTACCCCTTTAAAACACAAGTCTTTTAAGCGTGGATCCCGTCGAGTACGGCGGACAATCTGGGTGCTAATACCTTCCCAGGTTGTAACCAACCCCCTTTCTCAGTTTCTCTGGTTCGCAACCGTCTTGTCCATATCTTTCTAGGTCTATGCAGCATTACCTTTCCTCTGGGATAAAAATGCCTAGCTGGCGACTCTTTTCTCCTGAGTTCACCCCTGTGTGTTCTCATCCTCTTTCGCCGACCGTTCGCGTCTGTACCCCTTCTGACCTGAGGTGTCATTTGGTGGGAGCGACACAATCACAAGAAAAGAAGGAAAAAAATTGAATAACATTGAATTTCCCTCACAGATGACATTCAATGAAGAAAAAGGAATTCGACTACTTGTACTCAATCTCCATAAACCTTGACTAGTAAGGTTTGAGCCAAATATTTCCAATGTTCACTTTTATTTCTTATGAGAGTATTCATACATTAGTTATTCTCTAGAATTTGCATTATTTCTATTGAGTCTATTGTTCTAATGAATAGACACAAAGGAAGTTGTTTGTGAAACTTTAGGACTTTTAAGCCAACTGTGTTGAAATTATTATATACTTTTCTTACCACGTTGTGCCTTATCCATTCTTTCGGTGACATAGCCTGTTATATATCCATTTGACTTTAAGATGAAATCTTTCCGCCCTCTTTGGAGTTAGGTAGAAGATTTTATTTTCCTTGTTTGATGCAAATCTATATGTTTGGGGTTGCTCTTGAAAGTTAGCAACGTTTAATTTTCGGATTGGGGTATTAGAGAAATTAGTCAAAATAAATAACAAGAAAAATAAATAAGAAAATAAAAATGACTTCTAAAAAATTTGTTTGTCAAAAAGAAAATAAAGAGGAATATAACCAACAAAAATGCATTTTCTAGTACCAATTGACGGGGAAAAAGTAACATGAAAGGAATCAGGTAACATAAGGAAAGGGAGGTACCTAACTCCAAAGGTTTAAGTCTACTATGCCAAAAATATCTTATCTTGACATAAGCTATGTTACAACCTTGAAAAGACCTCAAAAGTGTGTGTTTAAATATGACTTTGATAAAAATTGTACAGACTCATTGTTAGATTATTTTGTATGTTAATTGTGTGGTTACCTTATTGATTTTAGTGAACAAATATGAGACGAGAGACAATTAAATACTTGTTTTACTAGAAGAAATATTTTAGTGTTATTTGGATTGAAGAAGGGGACAGACATGTTGATCAAATAAGAAAGGTGACATTCATAAATAAGGGTAAACATTTAATTTCTGAGGAAAGTTTCAGTTTGAAAAAAGGTTACTTGAGGAGAAACAAAATAATAATATTGCGAGTATTTGTTTTATAGATTTGGTGGAATTATGAACAAAATCAAAGCAAATATGTGGAAAATTTAACAAAGTTGCAAAAGAGTGAGAAAAGTGGACTTAGAAAATTCTGAAGAAAAAAGTAGAAAAAAGAGAATTTTCGCCACAGGATTTCCCGCAAACACGATGTTGTCATCTTGGGTGCGATGAGCTGATATTGTAATCGCTATGCAACATAACGCGATTTCCATGATGAATTTTTATGACACTTTTTTTTTTCATTTTAAATAGAAAATGTCGTTCCTTTGTGGATTTGTTGTATTTGCAAAAGACCATAGTATGTTAAAGATGTTTCGTGAAGAAAGAACACCTGTGGGAACAGAAGTCTCAGCATGTGCGTAAAGCTTCTTTTGTGAAGAAAGAACACATGTGGGAATAGATGTCCCAACAAGTGTACAACATCTGACCCTTGTTACTAGGTCAATGTTCTAGATGTTTTGAGCATGTTTTTCTAGTTGTTTCAATCATATTGGTTGTAAATTTATTGTTATCTTTTAGAAATGAGTTTAAGAGAATTTTTTTGATTGGAAAGGACGTGATCAAATCAATTTAAATTAATATTTAAATTTGAATTTGAATAAAAACCAAATTATATCTTTTGGAGGATTTTAGGGAATAAATCAAAACAGAAACTCCTATAATGCTAAACAAGAGCTTATGCCCATTGGAAAAAGTCCAGAATAAGCATTGCTATTTAAGGAGACTTAAACATAATGTTTGAGCTCGTGTGTAAAGATTGGTGATACTTAGTGTTATGGTTTTATTTGAGTCCTTTGTTTGTGATGATTTTACACCACATTAGTTCCTTCACAAGGCATAATTTTGGTTTGTTTAATTGAGTTTTAATTCTACATTCTATAATTTGTTTATTAAAGTGTGTCATAAGGAATTAATGATTAAAAGAAAGTGAAAATGGTTCACATATTTAGGGGGAGACCTAAATAGAAAGTTACTAGGATTAGGAAGAGGTATTGAACAACATGTGATTGATTTTCCTATAAGAGTAATTTTACTAATTCAAGATAGTGGATTTCCTTTCTTGGGTAGAGTGCCCCCCAAACATTTGTTTGATTTCACCAAAATAGGTTAACAATTACTTGTGCTAATTTATTGCTTTTCTATTTCATTATCTTGTTTATCAATTTTTTGTTAATTATTATGTAAGATGTTGAACACCCTTGCTTAAGCAACTAGTCTAACATATATCCCCTTAAGAACAAAATTTTAATTACCATCAGAGCAAACATCCTATTCTATTTGGGTGAGCTCTAAGGAAGATAAATTTTATTCAGATGGACATCACTAAGGAAGGATGGTCAATCAATAGACCGCCTATCATGGATGACGCAAATTAATAATTATTAGAAAGAAAATATGGATGCTTTTCTCGAATCCATGAACAAAAAAATGGAAGGTAATGGTAAAAGGTTAGAAACATCATATGAATGTTTCTCAAGATGGTACATCAAGCTCAAATCTAGAATCAGAGTGGAGTGATACAGAAGATAATGACGCCCTTAATCTCAAATTTTTTGGTCATCCTTGATTCTAATGGTCTTAATATGTTATAAGGAGCATGTGTACCAAAATTTATGAAGAAATTCATTGTGGAAGTCATCTGATCAACTGGTAACTTATTGTGCAAGAAAAGTCAGAATCAGGGCATATGAGGCCACCACCAATGGTACCGAAAGGGTCATTTTCATCAATTTGAGGTTCTATGATCTTTATTTGATCTTAGAAGTGGTTAGAAGTTCATAAGATTGAAGAATTTCAAGCCATTTGCAAACTTTCCATTTTTGGGCATGACTTGTAATGAAAACTTTCCATTTTGGGAAAGATTTTCAACCTCCTCTTTCTTGATCAAAAATGCTTCAAATGAAAAATCCTTAAACATGAAAGTTTTAGATTGGATCTTCCCATTTTCAAAAATTATAAGAACTCCTCTTGATTCATCCTAGGACTCAAGATATGATGTTTCAAAGTTTGGAAAAATCTTGTAATTTTCAAGTATGTGCCAAAGGGGGAATTTTGCAAAACCAAGTTTTAAGCACTCTTGTGACCTCTAATTGATCTCTAAGCATCATAACAACATCACATAACAAGTGTAAACACCCCAAAATTTCCCTCACTCATTTCACCATGGCTTGTGATTCTTTTGCATTTTGCATAAGTTCAATCATATCATCTCATAGCACATTTTTGTTTCACTGCATTGGTTCAAAGTCATCTGCATCTAGGTTTTGTGATCTGAACCATCCCTGAGCTATCTGAGCCACTAAAAGAGTCTACAATCATCTCAATAGGGTCCATGTATGTTCAAGCATCATATTATATCCTCCCAAGATCAAGAAAGTCAGAAAATCACAAGAATTGAGAAAGGCATGGAAGCAGAGCCAGGTTCAACTACACAGATGACCTAAAATTAGGGTTTTGGTTTCAAAGGCCATAACTCCAAATTTTTTGGGCATTCTTGTTTCTATTGGTATGTATATGATATGAGTATCATGCATACCAATTTTCATGAAGAAATTCAATGGGGAAGGCATCTGATCAATAGATGACTTATTGAGCAAGTCAGTGCAAAATCAGGGCATCTGAGGGCCCCAACCATCCAACCAAAGGGTTTTCTTCATCATTTTGGATGTATATGATCTTTATTTGATCTTAGAAGAAGTTATAAGTTCACAAAATTTAAGAATTTCAAGCCATTTGCAAAGTTGCCATTTTGGCAAAGTGACTTGTAATGCAAACTTGCCATTTTGGGAAAGTTTTTCAACCTCCTCTTTTTGATTCAAAAATGCTTCAAATGAAAAATTCTTGGTCATGAAAGTTGTAGATTGGATCATTACCTTTTCAAAAAGTACAAGAAATTGATCTAATTCATCATAGAACTCAAGTTATGGCCTTGCAAAGTTGGGAAAAATCACAAAATTTCATTTATGTACCAAAGAGGGAAACTTGCAAAAACTCATGTCAAACCAATTTGTGACCTCTAAGTGACTTCTAACCATTACAAAAACATCATACATGACCTATAATTCATAAATGCCCAAAGGATTCTCAAGTTTCATGCCTTGATCATCAAGATTTCTCAAAGGAACCAAAACTTCACATAATTGCAAAACACCCCATAACTTTATTCTCACATGCTGAATTGCCTCAAGATTGGATTTGTGGACATCCATGAAGTCAGCTGCGCATGGACATGCCCAAAGACCAGCTGTATTCTTGCCCATACCTATGGTACACAAAATCTTGACTTTTTGCAACTTGCCCATACCAATCAACTACATCCACCACCCACTCTCTGGCCTATCACAACTTGTTATGTGGACAAAATGAAGTTCATAACACACAACATTAGGGCCTAACACTTCAGATTGCTCAGCATTCACAAAAACCTCCCTTTTTTCATTTTCATTCGAAACTCAGCATTCAAGTCACAAACCTTCAAACAAACTTCATAGAACAACTCACCATGATCCACTGATCATTTCCCAACCATCACCTTGCCCTGAAACCCTCCATATCAAAAACACGATTTTCCTCCTCCATTGAACTGAACTGCATCAATCTCACAAACTAGCCACAAAACACTCCAACCAGGCATCAAAGCTTCTTCAAGGAGTTCATTGGAGGCATTTGGAAGCAAGAAAGCAGCCTGAAAGCTCCAGGGTTGAAAGCTTCACCTCAGGTAGCCATGCGAATTCATTTTTCCAGAAGTTGTATTTTAAGTTCTTAAATGGTTAAGTGTGATCCCCTGAGCATGTTGAACTTTGAATTACTGAAAATAGTTGAGAATTGAGGATGTATGGTCTTTCTGAAATTTCTGCAGTTTTTGTTCTTGGCTTCGATTCTTGTTAATGGTTGGAAATAAATGGAGTTTGAGGTTAGAATTAGGTTTAGGGAGATGAAAGGAACAAATCTGGAGCTTTAGAGCTCCAGAAATGACCTAGGGAGTGAGTTGAGATTTTTCAAGGAGGGATGTCACAGGAGAAGACGACCGGAGTTCTTCTCCGGTGACCTGAAAGTCATTAAGTGTCTTAATTAGGTTTAGGGTTTCGTTTGAATATGGGCCGTTGGATGAGTGTTCTCGCGCGCATTTGTGAGGTCCATATCTTTTCATTAATAATTAATCAGGATTAATTAAATAATTAATTAGGATTATTAGGGTTTGAACCTGGGCCGTCCAGATACGCGCCAGGTCAAACATTTCAGGCCCAAATTAGATCCTGACTCTCCATCCGGCATACTTTCATTATTTTTAATTTTATTTCATTTTCTTTCTATTTAATTTGTGCATTTTATTAAAAATAGTAAAAAGACTTCAAAAATTCTGAAAATTTTTATTAAAACTTTTATTAATTTTCAGAACCCAAAAATATTTTTATTTTTATTTTTTGCATTAAAAAGTATTTTTAAATCATTTAAATGATTATTTTTAATTAGTTAATGAGAATTAATTAATTAAAAATACATTTAGGTATTTAAAAATCCCAAAAAAAATTCAGAGAGCCTTTTCAAACATTTAGAAACATTTACAAACTCACAAGACAAATTTCTTTTTGGTTTTGATCATACTTTGATAATTTTCATTTGAATTAGGGTTCTTTAATTTGAATATTTTTAACCCTAACTTCAAAAATTCATAACTTTTGATCCAAGTTGAGTTTGTGAATGGTTCTTTTTGCATTGTGTTCTACATACTTTCAAGCTTCTAAAAACATTTTTGTTTCATTTTTATCTTGCATTTCCAATTTGTTTTGCATTTTTCCTTGTGAGGTACCTTAAAACCCTAGTAAACTTAGAAAAATCATAAGTCCTTTAGGGTTTAGCTTCTGACCTTCCCCTTTGGGCAGTGAACTTGTATAGGTTTAGGGTACCTTTGATCCCATTTTCAATTTTTTATCTCATGTTTTGCTTCTGATTTTGAATTTTGCATTGCATCTTGTTCATAAACCCTAATTTTTGCCTTCATTTGCATTCATCCTTCATATGCTTGCATACATGAACTTGCCATGACATTTTGTGCATCCATGATGGGGCGAAGACGCGATATGTGTCTAGCAGTATCTGAACTGCAAGCGCACAACCTATCGAAGTAATATAAAAGATTGTCGAACCCACAGGGACTTTGTAATCACCCTAGTGCTAGAAGGTCTGCTAGTTTAGCTAAGGCGGATATTTGTCACGATATTGGTTTTAAGGATTAAAAACGGGAATTAAACTTAGTTTAAGGAAATAATGAGAAGGAGGTCGGTATGTAATTATATTAACCTATGCGGGTCAATCTAACCTAAGCTTATAAAGATAGTTCACTTAAATTATTCTGTAGAGATTACCAGTTTAAATACCCTCGACTCACACTCTCGTGGTTTTATCTCAGATCTTACTCCTAAAGCCCTATGCCTGCTCTCGCTAGCCCATAAGTGTTTAGAAAATAATTTTTGAAAACTTAATAAGTCTAATTCATTTTAAAGCGCTCTCGCTGTATTTAAATCGAATGCCTAGCTTTAGCTATCCGGTTAAAATCTCACACTCTCGTGGTCTTGACCTAACCTATTACACTTTTCTTACTCTCGTAACAAAAAGATTTTATTTTAATTATAAAAAGCCACAGCCAGAATATAAGTTCTTAATTATTTTTAGCTCAGATTTGATTTAACCGTTTTGGTTTAGTTTATTACATACCGACTAATTAATTTAGCTACTCATTTTTATTATACCAACAGACAGATACAGATTGAAATAAACAAATATTAAAGTATGCATTATAAAATAATAATAGAAACTTAACATAAATAATTAAATAGATTCAATATAAATTGCAAAAGATAGAAACCTGGATAATTTAATTCTTAAACTCCTTCTTCCACAGATTGGCAAGCTCGGAGTGTCGGAATCGGAATCGAAATACAATAACAAATTCGGAGGCTAAAAAGAAATTAATTGAAATAACAATTTCCTAATGTTGGAAATTGTTATTGAATTGGGTTGGAAATAAAAACAGAAAACACAGCAAGAACAAGGCTGGAAAAATAAAAGGGTTCAAGAAAAAATACGGCAGAGCTTCCGCGTAAAAATCAATAATAAAACTCTGTAGTTTTTAATTTTCATCTTGGGTATTTATAGAAGTGGAAATTGGAAGTTGAATTGGTAGCAAGCGTGGGCTTCGTTCCGTTTGAGAAGATCCAGCAAAAAAAGTAGCGTACTGGGTTGCTTCAATTGAGGAAAAACAGGAGTCCTCGAAGACTCGTTGCACGTCTTCATGAATAACTTCAAATAAATTAAATACACTTTCCTTGTCACATTCGTGACATGGGCGTAACGGTCAGATTCTTCAATTTAAGCGCGTCACGATCTTGATAAGGTTGTGACGATCGTGAGACCTCAAAGTAGCGTGTCACGGTCGTGAGGAGGTTGTGACGACCGTGAGTGTAACAAAAAATGCAGATTTAGCAGAATTGTTCTCTTCATCTTCTTTTCATGCTATATTTGGTTCATTTGATCTTTTTCTCATAGTTTGGCTCTAGACATGTTATACCTGCAATGTGACATAAAAAACTCGAACAATCGGGAGTTAATAGGATCAATGTACGATAAAACGGACTAAAAACGTAGTAATAATGTGATACGATTTCTCGTTATCAAACTCCCCCAAACTTAAACCTTTGCTTGTCCTCAAGCAAATAGTCAATTGAAAAATGATCGGACAATTTTCATCAGACGCATACACATAACATACCATACGAGAAATCATTTAGTTAGATAAACTGATACTAGAATAGAACACTAACGATGCACTAATGACACAAACAACAAGCTAAGTCGTCGACTTCCCATTAAACGAAACATTCAGTAATTGCGTTATGATTCTACCTAGAGTCTTTCGATCTTATTTCACCCGGTTTCGTTCTAGCGCAATCACATTAAGCCCTTTGCCTTAGCACGCACATAGTGGAGTAGCCGGTTAGTGACTTTGATCCTTTATAGCATGGGGTCTGGTACACGAATGTGGCAACCCTTTACATATTATCTAGATTGGAGGTTGCGGGGGATCGAGCCGTAGCACGCCCTACCAAGTTCAGAACCAGGTACCTCTGAACCAACCAGCAATGGACTCCTTCTTATATTTCTCATCTCTTATATGCGACCATGTACTTTGGTGCAATTTCTTTTTTATGGCATCGAGATATGAAGGATCGATTATAGATTAGGCATCAAACACTTATGTTCATCGGCTCCCCACATGGTTTGTGTTCAGACGGTGCTGACTGCTAGTATAAACTACTAGGGGTTACTTTAGAACTAAGACTTAAGGTGTAGTCATAACAATTATCGAAACAGAATGCTTAAGTAGGAAGTCTAAGGTGTCAAGACTGTATTGATCTTGTTGGATCTTTCTCAGTTTCCTAACTACGATTTCATAGGTAAGTCGAGTAATGCGAAGATAAAGCAAAAAAGTTTCGGTATGGCTAAATAAAGCGGGGAATAATTGAAAATGAAGAAATAGCATAAATATTACTTTGTTTAATTGAAAATGCGGAAAGGGAAATACAATGAAATGGAAAATGCGGAAAGGGAAAGATACCTCTCCCACACTATATCAAACATTGTCCTCAATGTTGTGATATAATAGCGGGGAAATACAATACAAGAACAGAAAGCAAAAACAAAAAAAGATAAACTAATGCTGCTGACGACCACGGCCTCGGCTTCTGGTGCGGGAGCGTCTGGTAGGAGTGGCTTCTTCATCAGAACCAGTGGTGGTGAGAGAGGTGACATCTATATGCAAAGCTTCCAACTCGCTGAAAATCTCTCCTAGCTTTTCATCTGTTGTCCTCTGGTTACTGACAACAGTTGCAAGGAGTGCATCGTATTGCTCTTTCTGCCTACGCTCAAGTGCGACATTCATCTGATTCTGCTGATGAATGGCACGGAGGATTTCTTCAAGGGTGATGTCAGCTGAAGGTGGCTGCCTGGTGGAGGACTCATGGATGTCCTGAACTGGCTTAGCAGCATCCATCGCTTCCTGCATCTCGTCCACAGGTGCATCAGGCTGCTCGTCAATAATCTGTACATGGCCTGCGGCATTCGGAAATTCAAATAGCCAATTGGCTATGTTCGAGGGATCAATGCGGTTCCTGCAAGGCAAAATGATATGATGATAGATGGTGCCTTGGATCACAGGGTTGAACCTGCCATCCTCACGCTGCGAGATCATATGAGCGGACTTGCAATAGTTCTTGGTAAGCAGCTCCGGTGCTCTATGAGGCAAATGAGATATGTGGTCACCAAGCTCCAGCTGTATGGCAAGAGAAGTGACAATCCCGCCAATGTAGAAGGGAGTGGCGCCTCTTTGCGCTACAGACTGAATGTGGGCCAAAAGGAACGGAGCGGCATTGATGCGTTCTTCATTCAAGGCACAATGCAAGAATAAGAGCTCTTTGGAATTGAGCTTGTGGTTGCTCTCTCTTGCAAAGATTGTGTTGCATATGATACGATGGAAATACCGTATTGCTGGATTATGGATATGAGTGGCATTCAGACTCTGGTAGGCGGAAGCACGGCTGTTTGTGATGTTGTGCCACAAAGTGAAAGCTGCTTCATTAAAGTTGTCGGGCACGCGAAGGTGAGCACCTTCGCCATGACTGAAGCCTAACAGTTCAGCGATTCTGGTTTGAGTGATTTGGAACTCTCTTCCAAGCATTCTGAATTTTGCGATGCCGGTGAGTTGGTTTGTTGATCCTGAAGGTGTGATATATTGAAACGAACTTAGAAATTCCAAGGTGAGGTTTGCAAATGTCAGTTGTGGTTGACTGCATAAGTCCCACAAGCCAACTTTTTCAAGCAGTAGCTTCACTCCGTCGAGCAATCCTAACTCCCTCAAGCAGTCGAGGTCGACGTACCGAGTAGGTTGGATGCCTCGGGTTTGAAACCTTCTAAACTTCTCTCTCTGTGCTTCTCCTTGTTCTCCATCTCTAAACTGAATATTTTCCATTGCATGCAAATGAGGTTTATGCGAGATAGGTGTTTGAGGTTTGGTGATGAAAGTGTGAAGAAATTGATCGGTTTATAATAGAATGAAGGGAATGTGTGGAGTTGTGATTAAATGAAAAGGTGGAACGGATTAATGGAATTGATTGGAGAGTAATGGGTGGTTACGGGAGAAGAAGACGTAATGGGAGGTTAGAGTTTTGTAAAAATAGAAATGGGGTTTGCGAAGAAGAACGGCCTCTGTAACTTCGGAGGTCGTGAATTAGGGTTGTCACGGTCGTGAGGGGGGTCTTACGGTCGTGACGCGCTAAATAGCTCGTTACGATCGTGAGGGGATGGTGACGACCGTGATGATCACAAAATATGGAATTTTCACATAATGGATTACCTCAGTTCAGTTCAATTGTAATTCTTATCACTTTCAATATTTAATTCCAACATAACACATAACAGTGGATCAATATATATATATATATATATATATATATATATATATATATATATATATATATATATATATATATATATAAGCAGTGGATTTCATCACACGAAAATTCACAAAATATCCAGCAATTCAAAGGTATCAGTAAATAATGAAAAGCATGTAAATTGATTAAATTGGAAAATTGCATAAATGGAAGTACTTTGCTTTTGACATAATAGAAAGAAATTACAGTGATAAAAATAAGCTATGAAATGTTGCAAAATATCAAAACTAAATAGAAACAAAAGCGAAAAGTAAGATAAATCAAATCACTACAGCATTATCAAAGTTGTTTCTTCAAGTCTTCAAGTGCGGTGTTTATATGATAGAATTGTTCACATGTTATGTCAGTTAAGCCTATAACGTCCAATCGCATGCTTTTAACTTCATCCTTAACAAAATTAATATCAGCTTGGTAAACTTCAAGAGTGTTCAGAATTTTCTTTAAGCTGTCAGCATATCCTACTTGATTGATTTCAGGGGTTTCAATAACTTCATCAGTGTGGTCGATGTCATGGTAACCAGGAGGTGTCTCAGGGTCACTTTCTACATCAGTCATTATGTCATCCCTAATTTGGTAGGATTGTGGTGTTTCAGGTGTTGATGGATAGTCAGGAGGGGTAAGCTCATAAAGCCAATTATCTCTATTGTGAACACTGACTTTAGCATGGTTCGGTAATGTGAACAGGGTTACGATTTCATTTCTGATTAGGTACTCGTAAGGTGGTTCTCCTAAGTTTCTTATAATTTGGCGGTTAAAGCAGAAGTTCAGATTCATAGGGCGGATGGTACCTAAACGGTTGCACTTGTGTAATTGGTATCTAAGTCCGAGGGCATCAGTAATCATGGTGACCAGGCCTCCTACCAATATTGGTAGATCAGGTTCCTCTTGGATGCGGGTAAAGGTTTGCATCATGAATGGTACAGCGTTTACGGGTTTTCCATCGGTCAAACAGGACATTATGAATATCTCATCTTTAGATACTCCAGTGAGGTTCTCTTCCTTTCCAAAGAAGGTGTGGGCAAGGATCTTATGAAAATAGCGGATAGCAGGGTTATGTATTTCATCATTGTTCATGTTATCCGGCTCAGGGTGGTAATTTCCGGTTAAGGTTCCCCAAAAGAAGTCTAGCTCAATATCCATTAATTCTACCTGGGTGGTAGTAAAGGCAAAAGGTCCGCTAGGGAATCCTAGTAGGTCAGCTAGTTCCTTATGGTTAAAGTCATATTCGATACCGAATAGTCGGAAACTAATAAATCCTTTCCTTAATCCAAATCCGCGCTCGGTTAAGTAAACTAAGGAGCTTAAAAACTCAAGGGTGAGCTCGCGGTAAGTTACAAACTTATGTTTTATGAGAGCATTCTCCCATCCAAGTTGGTTAAACAGGTATAGGATGCTATCATGTATACCTAGAGTTTCCATAGTCTGTTCATCATAGTACAGAGTCAAATCCATTTGTCTCTGTGATAATTCCTCAAATTTCATTCTTTGGTTTCTACCTCTAAATTTGGTTTCCATAAAGTTTCTTGGTTGATTAGCCATAGTTAGTGTTAATGTGGAGGAAACAAATCAGGGGGAAAAGGGAAGGTAGAAAAGACTTTAGAAAATCTGTAGCAAAGTAAATTTAAAAGTGATTTAGAAAATGAAAATTAAAATAAAGAAAATAAGAAAATAAATGCATAAATAAAGTCAATAATAATAATAATGAAATAAAACAATAAAATGATAAAATGGGTTGCCTCCCACTAAGCGCTGTTTTTATCGTCATAAGCCTAACGTAATGCTTAGGGGTAGATTAATCGGGGAAGTTAGTGGACAACTCTAAAAGCTTTAAACTATTCGCATAATCTCTATTTTCAATATTATGGTAATGTTTTAATCGTTGTCCGTTTACTGTGAACGGTTCACTATTCCTACCCTTAATTTCTATTGCTCCGCTCGGGAACCCTCTAGTTATTTCAAAGGGTCCTGACCATCTAGATTTTAGTTTTCCAAGAAAGAGCCTATGTCTTGAATTAAAGAGGAGTACAACGTCTCCCACACTAAATTCTTTTCTAGATAGGCGTTTATCGTGCCATCGCTTGGTTCTTTCTTTATATATCTTAGCATTCTCATAAGCGTCTAACCTTAATTCTTCTAATTCATTAATGTCGAGGATTCACTTTTCTCCAGCGGCATTGTAGTTTATATTGAGTGTTTTAATCGCCCAATATGCTTTGTGTTCTAGTTCTACCGGGAGATGACAAGCCTTCCCATACACTAGTTTGAAGGGTGTAGTTCCTATGGGTGTCTTGTAGGCTGTCCTATAAGCCCTTAAGTTTAGATGACCAATCTTTCCTAGATATGGCGACAGTCTTTTCTAGGATTTGTTTTATTTCTCTGTTCGAGACTTCGACCTGTCCACTTGTTTGTGGATGATATGGTGTTGCTACACGATGTCTGACTCCATACTTAGATAGTAATTTGTCAAATATTTTCGAAATGAAATGCGAGCCACCGTCACTAATGACAAGTCTAGGCACACCAAATCTTGGAAAGATTATATTCTTGAAAAGCTTAATTACTACTCGTGTGTCATTTGTAGGAGAAGCTATAGCCTCAATCCATTTTGAAACATAATCGACAGCTACGAGTATGTACTTATTACCGAAAGATGATAGGAATGGTCCCATGAAATCTATTCCCCAGACGTCAAAGACTTCTACTTCTAATATTTCTCTTTGAGGCATTTCATCTCTTCTTGAAATATTACCGGTGCGTTGACACCGATCGCAATTTATAACAGCGATGTGGACATCTTTCCATAGATTAGGCCAAAATAGGCCGGCTTGTTAGATTTTTGCACAAGTCTTGGAAGTGCTTGCATGTCCACCATAAGGAGATGAATGACAATGAGCAATGACATCTTCTATTTCTTCTTCGGGAATACATCGACGGAAGATTCCGTCAGGTCCTCTTTTAAACAATAATGGTTCGTCCCAATAGTAATGCTTGAGATTGTGGAAAATTTTCTTTTTCTGCTGATAGGTTAAGTCTGGTGGAAGTGCTCCTGCAGCTAGGTAGTTGACAATGTCAGCGTACCATGGCAGTCCTACAGTTGTTTGGATTGTTTCCATGGTTTTTGGTTCATCTATGTCTAACTGAACTGGGTCGCTTCCTATTTGTGCTATCAGCTGTTCATACGGAAAATCGTCGTTAATCGGCACTTTTTCGGGTTTAATACCTTCTATTCTAGATAAATTGTCCGCTACGACGTTTTCAGTACCTTTCTTATCTTTGATTTCGAGATCAAACTCTTGTAAGAGTAAGATCCATCTCAAGAGTCTTAGTTTAGCATCTTTTTTGGTTAATAGATATCTGATAGCAGCGTGGTCTATGTAGATGATTATTTTTGCTCCCACTAGGTAGGAACGAAATTTATCAAGCGCAAAGACAACTGCTAACAATTCTTTTTCAGTAGTGGCATAGTTCATCTGAGCAGAATCTAAGGTTCTGCTGGCATAGTAAATTGCGTGAAGTTTCTTGTCCTTCCTTTGTCCTAGAACTGCGCCTACAGCATAGTCACTCGCATCAAACATGATTTCAAAAGGTAATCTCCAGTCAGGTGGTTGCATGATTGGTGCGGTGATGAGGGCTGTTTTTAGAGTTTCGAATTCTTTAAGACAATCTTTATTGAATATGAACTCAGAGTCTTTCATTAATAAACCGGTAAGAGGTTTAGTAATTTTCGAGAAATCTTTGATGAATCGTCGGTAGAAACCGGCGTGTCCTTAAAAGCTTCGTATTTCTCGAACGGTCTTAGGGGGTTGAAGATCTTTTATGAATTCTATCTTAGCTTTATCAACTTCAATTCCCTTATCAGATATAACGTGTCCTAGTACGATTCCTTCTCTGACCATAAAATGGCATTTCTCCCAGTTAAGCACGAGGTTTACTTTTACACATCTTTCTAACACCATTTCTAAATTTGATAGACATCCTTCAAAACTTTGCCCGCATACAGAGAAGTCGTCCATGAACACTTCCATGATGTTGTCTATGAAATCTGCGAAGATTGACATCATACATCTTTGAAAGGTTGCAGGAGCGTTACATAATCCAAAGTGCATTCGTCTATAAGCGAACGTTCCATAAGGGCATGTGAATGTAGTCTTCTCTTGATCATCTGGGTGGATCGGGATTTGGAAAAATCCTGAGTAACCATCAAGATAACAGAAATACGAGTGTTTGGCTAATCGTTCTAACATTTGATCTATAAAAGGTAGTGGGAAATGATCTTTTCGAGTGGCTTTGTTTAGTTTTCGATAATCGATGCACACTCTATGTCCGGTCACTACTCTTTGTGATATCGATTTGCCTTTAGCATTTTTCACAACAGTGATACCTCCTTTCTTTGGTACTACATGTACTGGACTAACCCATTTACTATCAGAGATTGGATATATTATTCCAGCGTCTAGTAGTTTCTTAACTTCTTCTTTTACTACAGTGCTAAGGATTGGGTTAATTCTTCTCTGGGATTCTCTGGAGGTTTTACAATCTTCTTCTAGCATAATACGATGCATACAGATTGAAGGACATATTCCTTTGAGATCAGATATGTTATATCCTAATGCAGTTGGGTATTTCTTCAAGACATCTAAAAGTTTCTTCATTTCGATTGTTCCTAAACTGGAATTGATTATAACTGGTCGTGTACATTCAGTGTCCAGGAATTCGTATCTTAGGTTCTTAGGTAAGGTTTTTAACTCTAATGTAGGTTTATTCTTACTTGGCATGGGATTCGGTGTAAGTGCTAAAATTTCGCTTAGACTATCATCATGATACAGTTCACGCCAATTGTCATCTTCGAAAATCGGAGGGATTTGAATTTTCATAATTTCAGAATAAGTAGTTTCTTTCATTTCCATCTCCCTTACACATTCGTCAATTACATCCAATAAATAGCATGTGTCCTCTATAGCTGGTGATTGTAAGAACTGTGTTAAGATAAATTCAACTTTCTCTTCACCTACTTCAAAGGTTAGCTTTCCTTTCTTTACGTATATAATAGCTCCGGCGGTAGCTAAGAATGGTCTTCCTAGTATGATAGGTGTAGTGGAGTCTTCAGAGATGTCCATGATTATAAAATCAGTAGGAATGTAGAATTGTCCTATACGTACTGGGACATTTTCTAGTATGCCTACAGGATATTTAATAGAGCGGTCGGCTAGTTGAACAGACATTTTAGTTGGTCTTAGGTCTCCCATGTCTAGCCTCTTGCAAATTGTTAAGGGCATAACACTGATACTGGCTCCTAAATCGCATAGAGCTTTGTCAATGACGAATTTTCTAATTACACAGGGTATAGAGAAACTATCTGGATCTTTTAACTTAGGAGGCATATTGTTTTGAATTATTGCGCTACACTCAGCAGTAAGTGTAACGGTTCCGTTATCCTCTATCTTCTTCTTATTGGACAAGATTTCCTTTAGAAATTTAGCATATGAGGGCATTTGAGTGATAGCTTCTGTAAACGGAATAGTAATATTCAACTGTTTCAGAAGTTCAACAAATTTCTTAAACTGGCCCATCGTCTTGGAATTGGTTAATCTCTGAGGGTACGAAATTGGTGGTTTATAAGGTGGTGGAGGCACATAAGGCTTTTCTTTCTCCACTGCCTCTTGATTATTATCCTCCTTTTCTTCTGGCTCATTCTCCTTTTCAGTCGGCTTATCTTGCTTTTGGTACATGGCTGGATCCGTCAAGTTCCTTGCCACTTCTTAGTATCACAGCATTGGCCTGTCCTTTTGGATTAGGTTGGGGTTGTCCAGGAAATACTCCAGCTGGTGCAGCGGTAGGTGCCTGTTGTTGAGCTACTTGTGAAATCTGAGTTTCAAGCATTTTGTTATGTGTAGCTAACGCATCTACCTTGCTCACTAATTGCTTAATCTGCTCACTAGTGTGTATGTTTTGGTTTAAGAATTCCTTGTTTGTTTGAGATTGGGTAGCTATGAAGTTCTCCATCATTAACTCAAGGTTTGATTTTCTAGGAACATTAGGAGCAGTCTTTTGATATCCTGGTGGTGTAGCTGGTGCTTGACCTGGTGCGTATAAAGCATTGTTATTCTTATAAGAGAAGTTCAGATGATTCTTCCAACCTGGGTTGTATGTGTTCGAGTACGGGTTTCCTTGAGCATAATTCACTTGATCTGTGGGAATTCCTGCTAATAGCTGACAATTAGGGACAGCATGTCCTGGAACTCCACATAACTCACAGTTAGGTGTTACCGCAGCCACGGTGGTTGTTGGTGTTATGGCCAAGTTGTCGATCTTTTGGTTAAGTTGGTCAAACTTTGCATTGACTTGGTCCATACTACTCACTTCGTACATACCTCCTTTTGTTGGTTTCTCAGTTGCGACTCTCTCGCTTCCCCATTGGTAATGATTCTGAGCCATACTCTCGATAAGTGCATAAGCATCATTATATTCTTTGTCCATTAGTGCGCCGCCTGCGGTAGCGTCAATCGTCATTCTTGTGTTGTACAATAGTCCATTGTAGAAAGTATGGATGACCATCCATTCTACTAATCCGTGATGTGGACAAAATCTCAGCATATCTTTGTAGCATTCCCAAGCTTCGAAAAGTGATTCGTTTTCCTTTTGCTTAAATCCGTTGATTTGAGCTCTTAACATAGTTGTCTTACTAGGTGGGAAATATCTTGTCAAGAAGACTCTCTTTAGTTCCTCCCACGTAGTTACTGAATTCGAGGGTAGAGATTGAAGCCAGGATCTCGCTCTGTCTCGAAGTGAGAAAGGAAAAAGGCGTAATCTAATAGCTTCTTGGGTAACTCCATTAGCTTTTACAGTATCTGCGTATTGCACAAATATCGAAAGATGAAGGTTCGGATCCTCAGTAGGATTTCCGGAGAATTGGTTTTGTTGCACGGCTGATATCAGCGAAGGTTTCAATTCGAAATCGTTTCGGTTGATAGCCGGCGCAGCAATGCTGGAATGTGGCTCAGCTTGTGAAGGACTAGCGTAATATTTGAGTGGATGATTTGGTTCTTCAGCCATTTCTGCGTCCTTTGATGTTCCAACTAGTTTAGGTGGATCAACTTGAAGATCTGGAATGTTGTATTTTCGTTGGTATTCGAATATTCATCTTCTTAAATGTAAGAAGCATTCTAATTCTTGGACTGGAGGTTGCAAGTCTTCGCCTTGAGAGCGGGTACTTGGCATACATTCGGTAAATTAGATTAGGGAAAATAAGTTGTTACCTTAGTCTAGACAGTGCTACTCTAATAGTGCACTAGTGACTAAATCAAGGTCCCCGGCAACGGCGCCAAAAACTTGATGGGGCGAAGACGCGATATGTGTCTAGCGGTATCTGAACTGCAAGCGCACAACCTATCGAAGTAATATAAAAGATTGTCGAACCCACAGGGACTTTGTAATCACTCTAGTGCTAGAAGGTATGCTAGTTTAGCTAAGGCGGATATTTGTCACGATATTGGTTTTAAGGATTAAAAACGGGAATTAAACTTAGTTTAAGGAAATAATGAGAAGGCGGTCGGTATGTAATTATATTAACCTATGCGGGTCAATCTAACCTAAGCTTATAAAGATAGTTCACTTAAATTATTCTGTAGAGATTACCAGTTTAAATACCCTCGACTCACACTCTCGTGCTTTTATCTCAAATCTTACTCCTAAAGCCCTATGCCTGCTCTTGCTAGCCCATAAGTGTTTAGAAAATAATTTTTGAAAACATAATAAGTCTAATTCATTTTAAAGCGCTCTCGCTGTATTTAAATCGAATGCCTAGCTTTAGCTATCCGGTTAAAATCTCACACTCTCGTGGTCTTGACCTAACCTTGTCGCTCTCGAAGATTTGCATCCCCGGTACAAGCGCGAACGGTCGGCGAAAGAGGAAATGAGAACACACAGGGGTGAACTCAAAGGAAAAGAAAAGAGTCGCCAACTAGGCATTTTTATCCCGGAGGAAAGGCAATGCTGCATAGACCTAGAAAGATATGGACAAGACGGTTGCGAACCAGAGAGACTGAGAAAGGGGGTTGGTTACAACCTGGGAAGGTATTAGCACCCAGATTGTCCGTCGTACTCGACGGGATCCACGCTTAAAAGATTTATGTTTTAAAGGGGTAGTGTCAGTGCAATTTGTGTAAAATAGCTGGAAAAGGATGTACAGGTGTCAGTGTAAAAGAAATGTGAGGTGTATAAGTGAAGTGTCAGTGTAAGGACAGAGTGAAATGCTCATGATAATGAGGCTAAAAGAATAAGGCTAGAAAGAGGGGGGATATACAGAGACTTTTGTTCGATAACTATTAGGTTATGCCTACGTATCCTCTCGTGCAATGAGGAAGTCAGAACACCGTAGTTCGACCCAAAGAGACTGAAAGATGAATTGACTTGTGAACTGCTTGCTTGTCTATGCTCAAGTGTATGACCTGTCTGGCTCAGGTGCAAACTGTCTTGCATTAGACGGAAGAAGCGAGTTCTCGTTTGTGAGTGAGCGAGATGAGAAAAGAATCCCGGAGGAGACGATTATTGTTTGTTTTTGATGATTTCAGTCTTTTATCGCTTTTGAAAGTTTGTCATAAGTTAATGAGCTTAAGCCTAAACCAATGGGTTAGCAAACTCATCACATCTTCCCTCTGATTAGGGGTAATGAGAATGCCTTAAGTGTGAAGTCAACATCTCATACTTAATCACCATGGTGTAGGATTAAAATCATTAACCTACTTGTGATTATTTAGATGTTTTTTGGAGTTTTTGTCTAGTGTTGAGTAATGAGATTAAGCCATAATCAGGGATTAAACAGACTCATTACACCATCCTAATAGAAGGATAATAGATGAGAATGTTTAAGCTGAGGAAAGCTCCTCAACTTAATCCATGATTAGGAATTAACCTCATGACAAAACAAAGCCTTTATTAGGTGTATTTTAGTTAATGATAAGATGAAGAAATGATTTTTATGGTTTGTAAGACAACTTGAGGGGGACTTGTCCATTAACACTAGGGTTAGTCCTTCTTAACCAATTAAGGAAGAATTAGAACCCTAATGCAAGGCCCAAGTTACAAGCTTGATGTCTTGATGATTATTAAGTGAATTGATTGAAGGATTTAAACACATTAAGGGTTTAACACTTAGGATTAAAGTTATACACTCCATCCTAATAGAAGGATGCAGGCATAAGCTTAATCACAAAGCCTTAAAGCCTTTAGGGTTTAGTCCCTGATTATGAGATGAGAAGAGAAGACTCAAAGAGACACAAAGGTAAAACTAAGTGGGGGACTAATCAAACCCTAATTGTTATCATGCTTGGTCATTCCTAGGGTTTGTGAGGCTTAAGATAGAAAGAGATCTTCAAAGGCCACCAAGGAGAAACAAGATAGAAAAGAGATGAGGTGACAAGAGAAAATATGGAAGAGAGGCACAAGTGAGCAAGCTCACTCAAAGACAAGTAAAAATGCAGCAAAGATGCATAAGAGAGATGAAAAGAGATTGTGAGAAGTGAAGGCAAATTCACTTCTCTAAACAACATACCACCTGAAAAGTTAGTTAAAGAAATGAGATGCAATGCAAATGAGATGAAATGGCATGATGCAAGACAAAGTCAGAAGCATGAGTATGATGTTAATGGTGCTAAGAGATGATGAAAACATATGACAAGAGATGAGAATGATCATACAAGCATGAGAATGCAAATGAAGCATGCATTGAACCATGGATGTTCATGAAAAGTTTATGAAATGATATGAATGCAAAACATGGAAAATGAAAGATGCAATGATCAAACATGATTCTAATATTTCCTAAGATGTATCATGAATAAAATGGATGCACAAAATGTCATGGCAAGTCATGGTATGCAAGCAAATGGAAGATGGATGCAAAGGAAAGCAAAAATTAGGGTTTATGATCAATACACCAAACAAAATTCAAAATCAGAAGCAAACATCATGATAAAAAATTGAAAGTGCAATCAAAGGAACCCTAAACCTATACAAACTCACTGCCCAAAGGAGAGGACCCAACTCTTAACCTAGTGAGAGTTATGAATTTCCTAAGGTTGCTAGGGTTTTGAGGTACCTTGTCAAGAAAAATTCAAAACAAATTGAAAATGCAAGATCAACTCATGCTAATTTAATCCTATAAACTACATGCTATACAAGATGCAATGCAAAAAGAATCATCATCCAACTCTCAATGGTTAGGCAGAAATGAATTTTTGAAGTTTGAATCAAAATAATGCCTTGAAATGAAATTAATTCCATTGAAAATCATCAAAAGGTGTCAAGAACAAAAAAGAAATTTGGTTTGAGAGTTGGACAATGTTTCTAAATGTCTTTAAAGGTTACATGAATTTTTTTGTGATTTTTAAATACCTAAAAGTATTTTTAATTAATTAATTTTCATTAATTAATTAAAAATAAACTTTAAAATGATTTAAAAATAATTTTTTATGCAAAAAATAAAAATAAAAATATTTTTGGTTTCTGAAAATTAATAAAAGGTTTGATAAAAATTTTCAGAATTTTTCAATGTATTTTTCTATTTTTAATAAAATGAAGAAAATAAATGCAAAACAAATGAAAATAAAATGAATTTAAATAGAAAAATAGAAAGTCAGCCAATCTGATGGCTGAGATTCAAATTCAGGGACGCGGGAGTGGACTTGGCGCGCGTTTGGATGGCTCACATTCAAACTTACGTAATTAAGATTAAACCCTAATTAACTAACCCTAATCACTCTCAGGTGACTGGAGCAAGCTCCGGTCATCTTCTCCGGCCAATCCCCTCCCCTGAATCCCTCAAAACGCCATGAAACTTCACCAAAAGCTCCAGAATCAAACCCTAAACAACCTTTAACACGAATCAATCCTCAAAAATCATTTATCACACAAGAACATCATGAATCGAAGCAAACAATTTTTAGGTCAGAAAGTTTCAGAGCAATCATACATCCTGGTTTCTCAACCATTTTCAAAAATAATCATATCCCCATGATCAGGGGAGCACATAGAATCGTTTAAGAACTTAAAATGGAGTTTCTGGAAAAAAGTTTGAGATGGCTACCTGAGATGGAATCTCCTGGTTCTGGGCTTTCTGGCATTTCCTTTGCTGCAAATCCACTCCTTTGAACCCTCTGATGATGAAATGAAGCTTAGAAAGCCTTGAGGATGGCTGGTTTGGGAGACTGGTAGAGTTCTGTTCAGTGAAGTGAGAAAATCGTATTTGGTTTGTGTGAGGTTCTGGGCTGTTTCAATGGTTGGTTTGTGATCAGTGAGTCATGTTGAGATGCTTTGTGAAGTTTGTTTGTGTGTTTGATGCTTGTGGAGAGTGTTTCGAATGGTTTTGCATATGAGGTGGAAAATGAGAATGTTGTGTTCTTGGAGCTTTCAGGCTTGTGTGTTATGTGCTTTTGCTTGCAAATGATCCACATAAAGAAGTGTGATAGGTCAGGGAGTGGGTGCTGGCCTATGTTGATTGGTATGGGCAAGTTGCCAAAATGTCAACTTGACTTGTACTTGAGGTATGGGCAATGGTATAGCTAGCCTTTTGTCCTGTCTTGGCTCAGCTGAGTTTAGGGAGAACCATGGAATTGTTTATGAGATAAATCAGCAAGTGGATCAAGGCTTATGAGGTGTTTTGCAATTTTCACAAAGTTTGCCCCCTTTGGAAATTCTTGAGATTCAAGGCACCAAAATGCAATATTCTTTGGCCCATTATGATCTTTAGAGGTCATGTGATCATGTTGTGAAGAGTTTGTACACTTTTGAAGCCTTTAGAACACTTGATCATACCATTTTGCAAAATGCCTCTTTGGTAAAAAACTTCAAATTATGTGATTTTGGCCAACTTTGACAAGCCATAACTTTTGATCCAAAATGAATTGGAACAAGTTCTTGTACTTTTTGAAAAGGGAATGATCCATTCTACAACTTTCATGACCAAAGTTTTCCCATTTGAAGCATTTTTGAATCAAAAAGCAAGGGTTGAAAAAGTTTCCCAAAATGGCAAGTTCCATTACAAGTCATTTCCCAAAAAGTCAACTTTGCAAATGGCTTGAAATTCTTCAATATTGTGAACTTCTAACATCTTCTATGATCAAATAAAGATCATACACAATCAAAATGATGAAGAACACCCTTTGGTTGGGTCATTGGGGGCCTCAGATGCCCTGATTTTGCACTGACTTGCTCAAAAAGTCAACTCTTGATCAGATGACTTCCCCCATTGAATTTCTTCATGAAAATTGATATGCATGATCCCTATACCATATATAGACCAATAGAAACAAGAATGACCAAAAAATTTGGAGTTATAGCTTTTGAAACCAAAACCCTAATTCTAGGTCATCTGTGCAGTTAAACCTGGCTCTGCTTCCATGCCATTCTCAGTTCTTGTGATTTTTGACATTATTGACTTTGAGAGGATATAATATGATGCTTGAACATACATGGACCCCTTTGAAATGATTGATGACCTTTGGAGTGGCTCAAAAAGCTCTTGGATTGCTCAAATCACAATCCCTAGATGCAGATGACTTTGAACCAATGCAGTGAAGCAAATATGCAATATGGGATGCTATGATTGAAATTATGCATATGAGAAGATCACAAGCCATGGTGTGAATGGATGAGGGAAAATTTGGGGTGTTTACAGCTGCCCCTATTCAAACATGAGTTAGCTGTGCAGGATGTAAGCAACGGCTTAACAGGCAAACAAGATAACTTGTGGTTGAATACCAAAGACAGTCCAAAATTTGCACTCACAGAATGAAGAAGAAAAGGGATATAGATTGTAAAAGAAAATAAAGTATATTGTAAAGTGCGAGCGACGGAGGACGACCGTCAAGCAGAGGACGACTGCTGGGGAAAGAGCAATGACGGGGACGGCCGACATGCTGGGAAAAAATGCGGGAAGTAAAGCAATGACGGGGACGACCGACAAGCTGGGGATAAAAGGGATTATGATGGGGACGGCCATCATGTAAAGCTATAAGATTCTCTGGGGATTAGTAAAAATGATGGGGACGGCCATCAGGTTCATAAAGTAATGTAAACAAACGATGGGGACGGCCATCGGGCTAAACTGATGAGGGACGATCACTAGGAAAAGGAAAAGGGACCACGACGGGGACGACCATCGGGTTAAAGAATAAATGAAATAATGATGAGGGACGGTCATCAAAGGTGAAGGACGATCACCTAGAAAAGGAAAAGGGACCACGACGGGGACGGCCATCGGGTTAAAGAATAAACGAAATAATGATGAGGGACGGTCATCAAAAGGTGAAGGACGATCACCTAGCAGGGGACGGCTGCTAAAAATATCACGACATAGGACGAATGCCGGATAAAAGGTCGACGATGGGGACGGCCATCGGACGAGCATGATGAAGGACGATCATCAAGAGGTGAAGGACGATCACCTAGCAGGGGACTGCTGTTAAAAATATCACGACATAGGACGAATACCGGATAAACGGTCGACGATGGGGACGGCCATCAGACGAGCATGATGAAGGACGATCATCAAGAGGTGAAGGACGATCACCTAGCAGGGGACGACTGCTAAAAATATCACGACATAGGACGAATGCCGGATAAACGGTCGACGATGGGGACGGCCATCAGACGAGCATGATGAAGGACGATCATCAAGAGGTGAAGGACGATCACCTAGCAGGGGATGGCTGCTAAAAATATCACGACATAGGACGAATGCCGGATAAACGGTCGAAGATGGGGATGGCCATTGGACGAGCATGATGAAGGACGATCATCAAGAGGTGAAGTACGATCACCTAGCAGGGGACGGCTGCTCTCAATATCACGTCATATGACGAATGTCAGATAGAAAAAAGGGGTTCTAATGAATAGAGACTCCGCTGGGGGAAGGATGAGGGACGGTCATCCAAAGGTGAAGGACGATCACCTGGCAGGGTACGGCTGCCGAAATGGTATCATGACATAGGACGAATGTCAGATAGAAAAAGGTTTCTTTGCTGGCGACCTACTGGGGAATAGTAAACACAGAAGAGTGTTTACATCCAAGAAAAATAAAAGGTATAAGTGTTTTGACGTTGTGTATAGATTAAAGATGCGGACGAGCATCCCTAAGACCACGATACGGACGAGCATCGGGTAGAAACAAATACGGACACGCGTTCAGAGATGATGATACGGACGAGTATCAACTGGTTAACAAGGAACACAGACGAGTGTCGAATCTGAGGGGACTCTTCTGGGGAATAGTAGACACAGACGAGTGTCTAAATTCAAGAAGACATGAGTGTTTGACACGTGTATGGATTAAAGATGCGGACGAGCAGACTATGATACGGACGAGTATCTGGTAGAAACAAACGCTGGACTCATGTTATGAGATGATGATACGGATGAGTACCAACTGGTTAACAAATAACACGGACGAGTGTCGAATCTGAGGGGATTATGAGTGGTATATACAAGATACGGACGAGTATCTATATGAGTGACATAAGCATGAGTGGTGTACAGATGAATGTTTAACCTGCTGGGAAGAGTGACACGGACGAGTGTCAAAAGGTATATTATAAACAAGTATATGGTTTGCAAAATGTTTAGGCAACTGTGCTGGGGAAAACGACACGGACCGGTGTCAGGGAATTTGTATAGATATATGTATTTGTGAGTGCAAAGAGGATGCTTTGGCTTTGTGCTGGGGATACGACACGGACGGGTGTCAAGAAGTATCTGTAATATATAAGTCTGCTTGTAAAGAAGGCTCGGGCGACTTTACTGGGGAATCATGACACGGACGGGTGCCAAAAGGAGTGTGTATTTGTATTTGTGATTGTAAGGCCAGTGATTTAGCTTTAGATCTCCGCTGGGGATATGACACGGACGGGTGTCAGGACGTATCCGTATCTTTGGGGAAGGTGCCTTGGCTCTCTGCCGGGGAATCTGGGGAGTTTTCTGTATATTGTTGATGGATTGTCAATATTCACAAGTGTTTGATTCAGAGCATGGCTTATGATTATGCAGTATGTTTGATTTTTGCCGTAATGCTCCGTATTAGACGGAATGCTACGCTTTGTGGGGAGAATATGATGTGAATGCTATGATTATGCAAAGATACTGATCCGGGATCTGGGTCCCGTTGCTACGAAGATCTCTGGTTGATCTGCTTGAAGTGATCATCCCAGCTGGGGATGAGATCAATTGTAGATCTGACATATGGGACCCTGCTTGGGGGTATAGGTCACTTGATAGACCTATCTTTGGTAATGAGGGACCCAGCTGGGGTTTGTAGAAGCTTTCTTCACTCTGTTGTGAGATCTTCAGGTATTGCTCTTCTGAATAGAGGCTGAAACTCTGTGGGGAGATGGTTTCCCGGCTTTTGCACTCGGCTGTGGAGGAATGATGACTGGCAACTCGGCTGGGGAAGAAGAAAGACCATGAGAAGGTCTTCCTGGAGATTCCCGTAGGGGTCCTGCTGAGGATGGTACTTGACAACTCAGCTGGGGATATGAACACCCCCCAGTGCTAGACTGAGTGGATAATGATTTGCCAGCTTGCTGGGATGAAGCCTTCATGCCCCATGTTGTGCTTTGAATACCTGCAATCCTGAAAAGACAGAGAAGCGCACAAGTAATCCCGAGGTATCCCTTACCGGATTCCGTCATAGGAGTTCAGACACTCCCGGGAGTAAGTATATTTCATGTAAGCACGTACTTTTTAGAAGAAAAGCATCTGTATTTATGCAATCAGTATTTTAAAGACATCGGACATTCTTGCAAATGAAAACAAAGTGTACGAGACGAAACATGACTGAAAAATCTGATTTTATTAATTCAAGTGCCCTGAATCGGCAAAATACAGTCAAAGAAACAAATCCCCTAAAATGAGGAGATTGTTACAAATTGAGAAATAAAAGGTATTAGCAATGTTGATGACGCTTCAAGGGGCTTTCCCTTTTGCTATGACTCGTATGACATTTGACTTTCTTCTCGTCTTGCTTTCTGAAGAAGGCTGATTCTGATTGACGCTTGATCATTTCGAAGCTTACCAAGTTGTAAGTGATACAGACAGATTCAGAATGCAGTTGTTCGCTTATTCCCTTATTTTGCATGGATCGCCCTTTCGGGTTTTCAATCCATCGGGATACCCATTTTTGCCTAAGTTGTCCAATGCGGCTTTTCAACTCAGCGGGTGTACATTTTTTATTTATTTCCCTTATTTTTGCCCGAGTCTTTTATTCTGTTTTTGACTCGCCGGGATGCCCTATTTTTGCCTGGACTTACATTCTGTTTTTGTGTCCAGTGGGTCATTTTTATGCGATGTATTTTTTAATTGCATCTGAATTCACAGGGGACGGGAAGTCTTCACCATCCATAGTGCTGAGCATCAGTGCTCCGCCAGAGAAAACTTTCTTTACTACGAATGGCCCTTCATAGTTTGGGGTCCATTTGCCCCTGTGGTCTATATGAGGAGGGAGGAGTCTTTTTAGCACGAGATCTCCTACTTGGTATTCTCGGAGCCTGACTTTCTGATCGAAGGCTTTCTTCATTCTTTTCTGATATAACTGCCCATGACTGATTGCAGCCAATCTCTTCTCTTCGATCAGACTCAATTGTTCGTATCGGGACCGGACCCATTCTGCTTCGTTCAGCTTAACATCCATTAAAACCCGCAAGGAGGGTAACTCAACTTCAACAGGTAGGACTGCCTCCGTACCATAAACAAGGTGATACGGTGTTGCCCCAGTGGATGTTCTGATTGACGTACGGTACCCATGCAAGGAAAATGGTAGCATTTCATGCCAGTCTTTGTAGGTAACTACCATCTTCTGCACAATCTTCTTGATATTCTTATTTACTGCCTCAACAACGCCATTCATCTTTGGCCTGGAAGGAGAAGAATTGTGGTGTTGGATCTTGAAGTCCCGGCACAGTTCTGCCATCATTTTGTTGTTTAAATTGGAACCATTATCAGTAATGATTCGCTCGGGAACTCCATACCGACATATGATATCTCTTTTCAGAAATCGGGCTACCACTTGCCTTGTAACATTTGCATATGAAGCTGCTTCGACCCACTTGGTAAAATAATCAATGGCAACCAGGATGAATCTGTGGCCATTTGAAGCAGTCGGTTCAATCTTGCCAATCATATCAATGCCCCACATGGCAAATGGCCAGGGTGAAGACATCACATTCAAAGGATTGGGAGGCACGTGCACCTTATCCGCATAAATCTGGCATTTATGGCATTTTCTGGCATAGGCACAACAGTCGGCATCCATTGTGATCCAGTAATAACCTGATCTTAGCAACTTTTTAGCCATTGCATGCCCTCCATCATGGGTACCAAAGGATCCTTCGTGCACCTCGTGCATCAACAAGTCTTCTTCTGTTCTATCAACGCATCTGAGGAGTACCATATCAAAGTTTCTCTTGTACAGGGAACCATCAGTATTCAGGAAGAAACTACCAGCAAGCCTTCTTAATGTCTTCTTATCATTGGAAGATGCCCCAGGTGGGTATGTTTGATCCTCCAAGAAGCACTTAATGTCATGGAACCAAGGCTTATCATCCTTAACAACATCTGCTGCAAATACATATGCTGGTCTGTCAAGTCTGGACACTGAAATCCGAGGTACAAAGTTGGCAGCTTGAACTTTGATCATGGATGAAATGGTGGCAAGAGCATCTGCAAATTGATTCTCGTCCCGAGGGATATACTCAAGCTTGACCGTTGTGAAGAAAGTTAATAACCTCCTGGTATAATCCCTGTAAGGTATCAGATGATCCTGGTGTGTGTACCATTTACCGTTGGTTTGATTGATTACCAAAGCTGAATCTCCGAACACAGTCAAAGTCTTGATCCTGAGGTCAATGGCTTCCTCAAGACCCATAATGCAAGCTTCGTATTCAGCTTCGTTGTTAGTGCAGTTAAAGGTGAGTTTTTCCGAGAAAGGCAGGTGAACTCCTTTAGGTGTAATAAGTACTGCACCAACACCACGACCATTCATATTAACAGCCCCGTCAAACATCATAGTCCATTCTTCTTCTGGGTCAGGCCCTTCAGTGTGAACAGGCTCTTCATGATCTTTTTCTTTTATGAACATGATGTCTTCATCAGGGAAGTCAAATCTCATAGGCTGGTAATCATCAATGGGTTGCTCAGCAAGATAATCAGACAATACACTGCCATTGATGGCATTTTGAGATGTGTACTGGATGTCATATTCTGTGAGGATCATTTGCCATCTTGCAACCCGTCCGGTAAGTGTTGGCTTCTCAAAAATGTACTTAACTGGGTCTATTTTGGAGATCAATAAAGTAGTGTGGGTCAACATATACTGTCTCAGTCGGCGAGCAGCCCACGCTAAAGCACAACAAGTTTTCTCGAGCAGTGAATAACGTTGTTCACAGTCGGTAAACTTTTTGCTTAGGTAGTATATTGCATACTCTTTTCGACCAGACTCGTCATGCTGGCCTAATACACACCCCATTGACTCTTCTAATACTGTCAAGTACATTATTAGAGGTCTTCCTTCGACTGGAGGCATAAGGATCGGAGGCTCTTGTAAGTATTCCTTGATTTTGTCGAAAGCCCTCTGGCAGTCTTCGTTCCACCTGACTGTTTGTTCTTTTCTCAACAGCTTGAACAAAGGTTCACAGGTTGCTGTAAGGTGAGATATGAACCGTGAAATGTAGTTCAATCTACCTAGAAAACCCCGAACTTCTTTTTCTGATTTCGGTGCAGGCATTTCTTGAATGGCTTTGACTTTGTCAGGGTCAACTTCAATCCCTTTCTCACTTACAATAAATCCCAGCAGCTTACCAGATCGCACCCCGAATGTGCATTTGTTGGGGTTCAACTTCAGTTGGTACTTCCTCAGACGCTTGAATAACTTCAACAGATTTACCAGGTGGTCTTCTTCTGTGAGGGACTTGGCAATCATGTCATCCACATAGCATTCAATTTCTTTATGGATCATGTCGTGGAATAATGTCACCATAGCCCGTTGATATGTTGCACCAGCGTTCTTTAGTCCGAATGGCATCACCTTATAACAGAACGTGCCCCAGGGTGTGATGAAAGTTGTCTTCTCCATGTCTTCAGGTGACATCTTGATCGGATTGTATCCTGAAAATCCATCCATGAAGGAGAATACCGAGAACTAAGCCGTATTATCAACCAATACATCAATGTGAGGTAAAGGGAAATCATCTTTCGGGCTGGCTCTGTTCAAGTCCCGATAGTCCACACACATCCTCACCTTGCTGTCCTTCTTAGGCACAGGTACAATATTAGCAACCCACGGCGGATAACTAGTTACAGCAAGGAACCCGGCGTCCCACTGCTTTTGTACCTCTTCTTTGATCTTCATTGCCATGTCTGGGCGAGTCGGCGCAGTTTCTGTTTAACCGGTGGGCAATCTTCTCTTAAAGGCAGCTTGTGCATAACAATATCGGTGTCCAACCCTGGCATATCCTGATAAGACCAAGAAAACACATCTACATATTCACGAAGCAGGTCAATCAGTTGTTCTTTCACTGAGTCTTGTAAGCAGGCTCCGATCTTAACCTCTTTCACATCTTCTTCTGTACCAAGATTAATCGTTTCGACCTCCTCCTGATGAGGAGTGATAACCTTCTCCTCTTGTCTTAACAACCTGGCTAGCTCTTCAGGAAGGTCATAATCTTCTTCAACCCCTTCATCAGCTTGATTGATTGGATTGTCAAAGTCATACGAAGCCATAGCTGTGCCGTTGTCGGTGCAGTCTGAAAGGCACTCTCTGCAAGGGTTTAGATTGTTCATTTTAGTGATTGATTTTAATCTTTGTTTAGAAAAAAGTGAAGTAAAGTTATCATTTTGAAAACATTGCAATTTTATTTTTGTACAAAAAGAAAAATGAAAAACAGTGAGCGGAAAAGAAAAAGACTCATTTGCAAAAAGATGTCCGATATTCATTGATTGATCTGTTTGCACAAAACTACAAGATGGCCCGATTACAAAATGAGTCTTGACATCTTGGGCAAGATGCAAGACTTGATGCATGCTTAAAATATACAGGAAATAATAATTACTCTGCAGGAGTAACCCTTATAATTTCCTGGGAAGACCAGTTTGAGATACGGCTCCCCGGGATCCTTGGACGTATCTAGCTCTCCAGGTTGCGTTCATCCTCCGACTCATATTCCAAGTTGTTCACTGCATCCGGGGTGAGCATTCCCTCGCTGATAAAATTGGGCTTCTTGGCGGCCTCTGATTGATCTTGTTGAGTTGGTTTGTAACCCAACCCAAATCTGTCCTCCTTCTTCTCCACAGGCAACAGCTTGCCCCAGCCTTGGGCAGTCCCCTCTTCAACAACCTTCTTGGCTTGCTGATAAGACGTTATGGAGGTTCCCAGTACAGCAGATGCTTCATTAATGTTTAGGGCCTCAAATCCCTGGCTCATGGTTTCATGGATTTCTCCATCCATCTCAACGTATTTGTACGTAGCCAGATGGCTAACAAAGATGTCCTCTTCACCACAAATGGTGATGATCTGACCTTCCCACTCGAATTTCAGCTTCTGGTGAAGGGTAGACGTAACAGCGCCAGCGGCGTGAATCCAGGGTCTACCCAACAAACAGCTGTAGGTCGGCTGAATGTCCATCACATAGAAGGTAATTTTAAAAGTCTGCGGGCCAATCATCACAGGTAGATCAATCTCCCCTAGCACAGATCTTTTAGAGCCATCAAAAGCTCTCACCACCAAATTACTTGGACGCAGTGCCAAGCCATCATACTCCAGCTTCACTAAGGCTTTCTTTGGTAGAACATTGAGTGAAGACCCAGTATCTACCAGTACATGAGATAGAACAGCACCCTTGCATTCTAGAGTGATGTGTAAAGCCTTGTTGTGGTTATGCCCCTCAGTTGTTAAGTCAGTATTGGTAAAGCCCAGTCCATGACTGGTGTTGACATTTGCCACCACAGTTTCTAGCTGATTAACAGTGATCTCCTCTGGTACGTATGCTGCGTGCAAGACTTTCAGTAATGCGTTCTTGTGAGCTTCAGAACACATCAACAAGGATAATATGGAGATCTTTGAGGGAGTTTGGTGAAGCTGATCCACCACCTTGTAATCACTTCTTTTTATAATTCTCATAAACTCGTCTACATCTTGCTCAAAGGATGTCTTCTGAGTTTCTTTGACAACCGGCTCTTCAAATACCACACTCTTCCCTTTTGCTTTGGCAGCAGCTTCTGCTTCGGCATTAGGTATTTGTAATTGTGAGGCAAAAAGGCGTCCGCTTCTGGTGAAGCTTCTGCCTCCCCCAACATTATCAATCTGTGGAGAAGAGGTTGAAGAATCCAAAGTGATTTTCTCCCCATTGCAGTAGAGGTCAGAGCCATAATGCCAAGGTATGGCATTACTGCTTTCATATGGAACTGGTCCAGGCACCGAGATGGTAACCGGACTGACTGCTGCAGAGGAGGGTACTGAAATGGTGTGCGGATCGTAGTAGATGGTGACTGGTGACCTGGCAGGAGATGCCACTGTTTGTTGTTGAAAGTTGTTGTTTGGAGGAACATATGAGGGATCATAATAAATGGTGACTGCTGAGATATCTTCTTCAGTTTCTGTTGGCGTTGTAGAAGATTCTGCTGAATAAATGGGTGTTGATGTTGTAGAAGAAATGGTTGTTGACATCTGATTTGTTGAAGTGATGGATGGAGCCATTGTTGATGATATTGACGAATTGGTTGGAATGATTGTTGTTGCAGTTGTAGAAGAATCAGGAATTATTGTCAAAGGGATTGCTGGATTTGTAGGTGCTGATGTTGTGATCTGAAGGATACCACTTTTGATAAGATCATCTATGCCGCTTCTCAAGTTATCACACCCGTTGACCGAAATGTTGCAATAACCACAACCGAGCTCACACCCGGGGAACATCTGGCACTCTAGAAGCTGAGCTTTAATTTCTACCAGAGGTGTCCGAATCTGCCCAACACTGGTGATTAAGAAAGATGGCTTGTCTTCCTCAATAGCATTAATTCTTGGTCCTCCATGATTGGGCATGGGATTCTTGTTGACATTTGGCGGGGGTGCAAAGTTGAGGGCCTTGGAATCCACTAGATCCTGCACTTTCATTTGTAAAGCCATGCATTTCTCGGTACTGTGGCCAGGTGCATTAGAATGAAAAGCACACCGGGCGTTGGCATCATATTTTCTTGGCAGACTAGAGGGATCTGGTGGTGCCAATGTCCTTAGTTCAACCAGGTTGAGTTTCAGGAGTTGTGGCAATAAAGCGGCATAAGTCATAGGGATAGGGTCAATCACCCTATTTGCCTGTGATGGTATTTGTTGAAAGGGTTTTTGATTGCTGTTGTTGTTGTTGTTGTAGTTTCTTTGTGGCGGATAATGAACTTGTTGCTGATAATGTGGTTGTTGTTGTGGTTGATATGCTGGTTGCTGAGGAATCGGAGCTGGAATAGTGACAGCCGCCACTGACCTATGAACATACTGAGGTCTGCCCCTGCTGGCTTGAATGGCATTTGTCTCACCGGTTCTTCTAGGTCCCACAAAAGGCTTCCTAGGATTACTCGACGAACTTGCACCATTATCAGTAATCTTACCCATCTTCAGAAGGCTTTCAATTCTTTCTCCAGCTATGACTACGTCAGCGAAGCTGGTGGAAGAAAAGGCAGCTAGCCTATCAGTATATGTTCCTTGTAGAGTGTTCATGAACATGTCGGCCATTTCTCTTTCCGACATGGGTGGCTGAACAGCAGCAGCAAGCTGTCTCCACCTCTGGGCATATTCCCTGAAGCTTTCTCTGGAGGATTGAGACATTCCCATCAGGAGAGTCCTGTTAGGAGCCATGTCCAGATTGTATTGGTACTGCCTGATGAAAGCTTCAGCTAGGTCTTTCCAGCATCTGATAGTAGCTCTGGTCAAGTGAGAGTACCACTCCCTTGAAGCCCCAGTCAAACTATCTTCAAAATAAAACATCCATAGTTTCTCATCCATGGTGTATGCCTTAAGTCTTCCCAGAAAAGACTGCAAGTGAGTTCGTGGACAGGAAGTTCCGTTGTACTTTTCGAAGCACGGGGGCTTAAACTTGTGAGGAATCCTTACCCCATCCACTAACCCCATGTCCATGACATCAAAACCCAAGGAGTTTTGAGACTCCGGAGATCTCAATTTCTCAGCAATATTTTCAAGCCTCCTATCATAGGCTTCATCCCCAGCTCCCATCACAGTGAACTGCTCTTCCTGGGGGTCTTCTTGTAAGACTCTTCCTCTGGTAGTATTTCCTTGCACAATACCCGGGATGTTGATTTCCGGATGCAGATGAGGCCCATATACGGGTGGGTTAATATGAGGATGACCCCTCTCATTGTTACTTGTTCCTCCAGTTCCCAGGGGAGGTTCTTCTGGGGTTTGTCTCTCTACCAATGCCCTCAATCTCTCTTGGCTTTGAGCCAAGCCGTTCATTACCTCCATGAACTGGGTCATTTGGTTTCTCATCTCCAGCCTTTCGTTAACCATCTAGGTTATGACCTCTGTCAGCTCTTGCTATACTTGGTCCATCTGGATACCAGGAAGGTTGTTGCGAGTAGGATATTTGTGTGGACGGTTGAGAGGGAACACCCGACGACGAGCAATAATTCCTGAATCACAACAGAGTTAGTAACAAACAAAACAAAGACCTACAAAACAAAACAAAAGTTAGTATGCAATGCAGTATGCTTATTTGTTTCCAAGGTATCCGGCTTGGCATTTGGTTTTGACCTTTCCATACCCTGAGGAAGATGCTTTGATGTTGCTTGAGAGAGAGAGAGACTTAATGAAACAAACTAACAAATATATTACAAAAGGTGGACCATACATAGTCTGTTTTTACAACACATGCCACTGAGGGGTCAAAATACAACATAAAATGAAAAGTACATCAAATGGAAATAACAACAAGCAAAGACATCAAACATCTAAGCCAAACTCATCCTCCTTAACTTCCTTCAAAAGTGCTTCAATTACAGGACCAGCCGGATGCTCTGTAATGCTTCTGATGAGAAGGCTCCTGGTGGAAATAGCAGTGGTCAGCTTCTTGTGTCTGTCCTGGTCCTTTGACCTTTTCACACCAACCCTAAGCTTCAATTCTGAAATTTCCTTCTGAGCTGCTAGCAGAGCCTCCTGTTGCTTCTTTTCATTTGCCTCCAACTGCTCAATTCTGTCTTGAGTTCTCTTATCTTCTTGAGTGCGAGCTTCAGTGATCCTGACCCACCTAGCTTGACTTTCTTTCAGATAAAGATCAGTTCTAGCCTTCTGAAGTTGGGCCTCTTTACAGGCATTCTTCAAAATTTGCTCTCCTGCTCTTGATTTATTGATGTAGTCCTCTGATTTCTCAATCCTGGCTAGGTGTTCCACCTTTAGCTTTTCCAACCTCTCAATGTCTAGAAGACCATCACTCTTCTCCCAGAGGGTCTTCTATAGAGCTTGAGACAGATTCTCATTTCTTTCCTTCAGCTTCTCAAATTCTTCCAAGCTGACAGTGGCTGGAGGTGGTACTGTGGATAGTCCAGGTGCATCTTCAATGGTGAAAGGCATCCCAGAAATTTGAGCCCTAGCATGAGACCACTCATAATACTGTGCTGAAGCCACATTGTTGCATCTCCCAAGAATGGCCATCCCTTTGGTCTGGATGTTGTCCCAAGCCCAGGATGCTTGTCTGACAATAGCTAGATTAGGTTTTATCTCACAATACAGGGTTTCAGCCAAGTCTTGCACTCTAGGAGGGTGAACCAAAGCATAGCCCAACTGTCTCTTAAACAGCAAAGGATTGTAGTTGATGCAACCCTTTACTCCTATTAGAGGTACATTGGGGAACTGCCCACAGCTAGTAATTAAGTCTCTGCCTTTGGTGCTCTGGGTGCACCACCTGATGTCATCTGAAGTAAAAGCAGTGAGTCTCCTAGCCCAATTCTTCTGTTGGTGAGGATTCAAGAAGGCATCAGTCTTGGGTAAATGTTTAAGCAGCCAGGTATGAAATAGAGGAGTACAGCACCTTACCAACCTCCCTCTCTGCTTCTCATTCCTTTGGTGAACAGAATAATAGAAATCTCCCAGCAATGTGGGCACTGGGTTCCTCAGAATGAAAAGATGAATGGCATTCTGGCTGATAAACTTGGGCTCGTCTACAAATAATATAACCCCATATATACTGAGGGCTAACAATGCACAAACTGCCTTCCATTCTCCCAAGGAGGCCTTCAGGATAGCCTGAGAAGTTAGAAAGTCCAAGTGTAGGCCAGGAATTCCAGCCTTTGTTGACATGTTCTGCTCAATCAGAATAGGTTCCAAATGCAGTGCCTTTGCCACTTCTTCATTGCTGGGAGAAGCCATCTCTGGGTTGAAGGGGATACCACCCCTGATAGGCACTCCAACCAATAATGAAAACTCCTCCAATAAAGGTCCCAACTGAAAATCCTGGAAAGTGAAACATCTCAAAGGAGGATCATAGAACTGTAGGCAAGTGTGAATCAAACTCCTCTGAGAAGGGTCCAAGTCCATAACCATATCAAGGATGCTTCTATAATGTTCTCTGAATAATGGGATATGGTCTGGAGTAATGAGTGCCTGGACCTGCCTGATGCCAGCCAGCACAGGCTCAAAGAAGTGGTATGAAATGTTGCTCTTTTTGGGTGCCATGACTGTTGTTGAAGAGCTGAGAATAACTGCTGATGATGAAGACCGATACTGGTGATGAGCCACTGACAGGCTGAGACTGGTGATAACAGTAGCTGAAGCAGGCAACTGATGAAGATGGCTGAAGCAGATAGCTGATGAACAAGGGTCTATGCAGATGAAGGGGTCAAAACCAAGCCATATGGAATATGGATACCCTGAAAAACAAATAAGCAAATGTTAAATGATGCAATGATGATGTATGCAAATGATATGCAAGGGTTTGTGATCAAGCTGGATCTGATTAACTGCCTTGATATAAGTCCATGTATGTTCAAGAAGTCCAGATGGAGGTTCAGAAGTCCAGTAACCAAGGTGGGGGACTCAAATAAAGAGTCACATGTCCTGGGTTAAATCACAAGAACTGTCCAAAATAAAGCATTCTTAAACAAAACAAGTATCAGGGTATGATGTGGCCAAGGGTTCCTGCAAACCTGTAAACAACCCAACCCCCTCATAGGTGGTGTTCTAAAACAAGGATCCTCAGACTTGGATCAGTTATGAGAAGTGTAAACACTTCTAACCCGGAGGTACAATGTTTACAATAACCATAAAAAAATCCTCCTCTAATTCACCTCAGTTTCTGAAGGTCATAATAAAGGTCATCCAGACTTAGTAGGCTTCCCAGATAGCCCTAGCACTATAGGAGATCTGTAGCACAGAGTTCTCAAGAAGAAACCCACATCTGAACCGTGTTTCATATTCCCGCACCAGACCGAAATGGAATGGGAAAGAACATGAACCACTCTAGCCTAGGTGTCACTCAGGTCCCAGGTATAGGACCTTAAACTCTCAATGAACCCCACCCACCAAAGCAAAAACTAGATCCAGCCAGATGACAATATGACAGTATGATATATAAAGTTGTAAAGAAAGCGATAAATAACTGTACATAAAGCAGTAAATAAAGCAAATATACAAACACAATTAGCACATAACACCCCAGTAAACACAAATCAAACAAGCGCTAGGAGGAACCCACAAAAAGAACCAAAAGCCCTGGTTACAGTATAAGGGTCCCCAGCAGAGTCGCCAAGCTGTCGCTCCTGAAGATTTGCATCCCCGGTACAAGCGCGAATGGTCGGCGAAAGAGGAAATGAGAACACACAGGGGTGAACTCAAAGGAAAAGAAAAGAGTCGCCAGCTAGGCATTTTTATCCCGGAGGAAAGGCAATGCTGCATAGACCTAGAAAGATATGGACAAGACGGTTGCGAACCAGAGAGACTGAGAAAGGGGGTTGGTTACAACCTGGGAAGGTATTAGCACCCAGATTGTCCGTCGTACTCGACGGGATCCACGCTTAAAATATTTGTGTTTTAAAGGGGTAGTGTCAGTGCAATTTGTGTAAAAGAGCTGGAAAAGGATGTACAGGTGTCAGTGTAAAAGAAATGTGAGGTGTATAAGTGAAGTGTCAGTGTAAGGACAGAGTGAAATGCTCATGATAATGAGGCTAAAAGAATAAGGCTAGAAAGAGGGGGGATATACAGAGACTTTTGTTCGATAACTGTTAGGTTATGCCTACGTATCCTCTCGTGCAATGAGGAAGTCAGAACACCGTAGTTCGACCAAAAGAGACTGAAATATGAATTGACTTGTGAACTGCTTGCTTGTCTATGCTCAAGTGTATGACCTGTATGGCTCAGGTGCAAACTGTCTTGCATTAGACGGAAGAAGCGAGTTCTCGTTTGTGAGTGAGTGAGATGAGAAAAGAATCCCGGAGGAGACGATTATTGTTTGTTTTTGATGATTTCAGTCTTTTATCGCTTTTGAAAGTTTGTCATAAGTTAATGAGCTTAAGCCTAAACCAATGGGTTAGCAAACTCATCACATCTTCCCTCTGATTAGGGGTAATGAGAATGCCTTAAGTGTGAAGTCAGCATCTCATACTTAATCACCATGGTGTAGGATTAAAATCATTAACCTACTTGTGATTATTTAGATGTTTTTTGGAGTTTTTGTCTAGTGTTGAGTAATGAGATTAAGCCATAATCAGGGATTAAACAGACTCATTACACCATCCTAATAGAAGGATAATAGATGAGAATGTTTAAGCTGAGGAAAGCTCCTCAACTTAATCCATGATTAGGGATTAACCTCATGACAAAACAAAGCCTTTATTAGGTGTATTTTAGTTAATGATAAGATGAAGAAATGATTTTTATGGTTTGTAAGACAACTTGAGGGGGACTTGTCCATTAACACTAGGGTTAGTCCTTCTTAACCAATTAAGGAAGAATTAGAACCCTAATGCAAGGCCCAAGTTACAAGCTTGATGTCTTGATGATTATTAAGTGAATTGATTGAAGGATTTAAACACATTAAGGGTTTA
The DNA here is from genome assembly GCA_963966055.1 of Lathyrus aphaca. Taxonomy (NCBI): domain Eukaryota; kingdom Viridiplantae; phylum Streptophyta; class Magnoliopsida; order Fabales; family Fabaceae; genus Lathyrus; species Lathyrus aphaca. The sequence continues at coordinate 509,355,975 of OZ014524.1, read as the reverse complement.
ACACTTAGGATTAAAGTTATACACTCCATCCTAATAGAAGGATGCAGGCATAAGCTTAATCACAAAGCCTTAAAGCCTTTAGGGTTTAGTCCCTGATTATGAGATGAGAAGAGAAGACTCAAAGAGACACAAAGGTAAAACTAAGTGGGGGACTAATCAAACCCTAATTGTTATCATGCTTGGTCATTCCTAGGGTTTGTGAGGTTTAAGAAAGAAAGAGATCTTCAAAGGCCACCAAGGAGAAACAAGATAGAAAAGAGATGAGGTGAGAAGAGAAAATATGGAAGAGAGGCACAAGTGAGAAAGCTCACTCAAAGACAAGTAAAAATTCAGCAAAGATGCATAAGAGAGATGAAAAGAGATTGTGAGAAGTGAAGGCAAATTCACTTCTCTAAACAACTTACCACCTGAAAAGTTAGTGAAAGAAATGAGATGCAATGCAAATGAGATGAAATGGCATGATGCAAGACAAAGTCAGAAGCATGAGTATGATGTTAATGGTGCTAAGAGATGATGCAAACATATGACAAGAGATGAGAATGATCATACAAGCATGAGAATGCAAATGAAGCATGCATTGAACCATGGATGTTCATGAAAAGTTTATGAAATGATATGAATGCAAAACATGGCAAATGAAAGATGCAATGATCAAACATGATTCTAATATGTCCTAAGATGTATCATGAATCAAATGGATGCACAAAATGTCATGGCAAGTCATGGTATGCAAGCAAATGGAAGATGGATGCAAAGGAAAGCAAAAATTAGGGTTTATGATCAATACACCAAACAAAATTCAAAATCAGAAGCAAACATCATGATAAAAAAATTGAAATTGCAATCAAAGGAACCCTAAACCTATACAAACTCACTGCCCAAAGGAGAGGACCCAACTCTTAACCTAGTGAGAGTTATGAATTTCCTAAGGTTGCTAGGGTTTTGAGGTACCTTGTCAAGAAAAATGCAAAACAAATTGAAAATGCAAGATCAACTTATGCTAATTTAATCCTATAAACTACATGCTATACAAGATGCAATGCAAAAAGAATCATCATCCAACTCTCAATGGTTAGGCAGCAATGAATTTTTGAAGTTTGAATCAAAATAATGCCTTGAAATGAAATTAATTCCATTGAAAATCATCAAAAGGTGTCAAGAACAAAAAAGAAATTTGGTTTGAGAGTTGGACAATGTTTCTAAATGTCTTTAAAGGTTACATGAATTTTTTTGTGATTTTTAAATACCTAAAAGTATTTTTAATTAATTAATTTTCATTAATTAATTAAAAATAAACTTTAAAATGATTTAAAAATAATTTTTTATGCAAAAAATAAAAATAAAAATATTTTTGGTTTCTGAAAATTAATAAAAGGTTTGATAAAAAATTTCAGAATTTTTCAATGTATTTTGCTATTTTTAATAAAATGAAGAAAATAAATGCAAAACAAATGAAAATAAAATGAATTTAAATAGAAAAATAGAAAGTCAGCCAATCTGATGGCTGAGATTCAAATTCAGGGACGCGGGAGTGGACTTGGCGCGCGTTTGGACGGCTCACATTCAAACTTACGTAATTAAGATTAAACCCTAATTAACTAACCCTAATCACTCTCAGGTGACCGGAGCAAGCTCCGGTCATCTTCTCCGGCCAATCCCCTCCCCTGAATCCCTCAAAACGCCATGAAACTTCACCAAAAGCTCCAGAATCAAACCCTAAACAACCCTAAACATGAATCAATCCTCAAAAATCATTTATCACCCAAGAACATCATGAATCGAAGCAAACAATTTTTAGGTCAGAAAGTTTCAGAGCAATCATACATCCTGGTTTCTCAACCATTTTCAAAAATAATCATATCCCCATGATCAGGGGAGCACATAGAATCGTTTAAGAACTTAAAATGGAGTTTCTGGAAAAAAGTTTGAGATGGCTACCTGAGATGGAATCTCCTGGTTCTGGGCTTTCTGGCCTTTCCTTTGCTGCAAATCCACTCCTTTGAACCCTCTGATGATGAAATGAAGCTTAGAAAGCCTTGAGGATGGTTGGTTTGGGAGATTGGAAGAGTTCTGTTCAGTGAAGTGAGAAAATCGTATTTGGTTTGTGTGAGGTTCTGGGCTGTTTCAATGGTTGGTTTGTGATCAGTGAGTCATGTTGAGATGCTTTGTGAAGTTTGTTTGTGTGTTTGATGCTTGTGGAGAGTGTTTCGAATGGTTTTGCATATGAGGTGGAAAATGAGAATGCTGTGTTCTTGGAGCTTTCAGGCTTGTGTGTTATGTGCTTTTGCTTGCAAATGATCCACATAAAGAAGTGTGATAGGTCAGGGAGTGGGTGCTGGCCTATGTTGATTGGTATGGGCAAGTTGCCAAAATGTCAACTTGACTTGTACTTGAGGTATGGGCAATGGTATAGCTAGCCTTTTGGCTTGTCTTGGCTCAGCTGAGTTTAGGTAGAACCATGGAATTGTTTATGAGATAAATCAGCAAGTGGATCAAGGCTTATGAGGTGTTTTGCAATTTTCACAAAGTTTGCCCCCTTTGGAAATTCTTGAGATTCAAGGCACCAAAATGCAATATTCTTTGGCCCATTCTGATCTTTAGAGGTCATGTGATCATGTTGTGAAGAGTTTGTACACTTTTGAAGCCTTTAGAACACTTGATCATACCATTTTGCAAAATGCCTCTTTGGTAAAAAACTTCAAATTATGTGATTTTGGCCAACTTTGACAAGCCATAAATTTTGATCCAAAATGAATTGGAACAAGTTCTTGTACTTTTTGAAAAGGGAATGATCCATTCTACAACTTTTATGACCAAAGTTTTCCCATTTGAAGCATTTTTGAATCAAAAAGCAAGGGTTGAAAAAGTTTCCCAAAATGGCAAGTTTCCATTACAAGTCATTTCCCAAAAAGTCAACTTTGCAAATGGCTTGAAATTCTTCAATCTTGTGAACTTATAACATCTTCTATGATCAAATAAAGATCATACACCATCAAAATGATGAAGAACACCCTTTGGTTGGGTCATTGGGGGCCTCAGATGCCCTGATTTTGCACTGACTTGCTCAAAAAGTCAACTCTTGATCAGATGACTTCCCCATTGAATTTCTTCATGAAAATTGATATGCATGATCCCTATACCATATAGAGACCAATAGAAACAAGAATGACCAAAAAAATTTGAGTTATGGCTTTTGAAACCAAAACCCTAATTCTAGGTCATCTGTGTAGTTAAACTTGGCTCTACTTCCATGCCATTCTCAGTTCTTGTGATTTTTGACATTCTTGACTTTGAGAGGATATAATATGATGCTTTAACACACATGTACCCCTTTGAAATGATTGATGACCTTTGGAGTGGCTCAAAAAGCTCATGGATTGCTCAGATCACAATCCCTAGATGTAGATGACTTTGAACCAATGCAGTGAAGCAAATATGCAATATGGGATGCTATGATTGAAATTATGCATATGAGAAGATCACAAGCCATGGTGTGAATGGATGAGGGCAAATTTGGGGTGTTTACAAACCTATTACACTTTTCTTACTCTCGTAACAAAAAGATTTTATTTTAATTATAAAAAGCCACAACCAGAATATAAGTTCTTAATTATTTTTAGCTCAGATTCGATTTAACCGTTTTGGTTTAGTTTATTACATACCGACTAATTAATTTAGCTACTCATTTTTATTATACCAACAGACAGATATAGATTGAAATAAACAAATATTAAAGTACGCATTATAAAATAATAATAGAAACTTAACATAAATAATTAAATAGATTCAATATAAATTGCAAAAAATAAAAACCTTGATAATTTAATTCTTAAACTCCTTCTTCCACAGATTGGCAAGCTCGGAGTGTCGGAATCAGAATCGAAATATAATAACAAATTCGGAGGCTAAAAAGAAATTAATTGAAATAACAATTTCCTAATTTTGGAAATTGTTATTGAATTGGGTTGGAAATAAAAACAGAAAACACAGCAAGAACAAGGCTGGAAAAATAAAAGGGTTCAAGAAAAAATACGGCAGAGCTTCTGCGTAAAAATCAATAATAAAACTCTGTAGTTTTTAATTTGCATCTTGGGTATTTATAGCAGTGGAAATTGGCAGTTGAATTGGTAGCAAGCGTGGGCTTCGTTCCGTTTGAGAAGATCCAACAAAAAAAGTAGCGTACTGGGTTGCTTCAGTTGAGGAAAAACAGGAGTCCTCGAAGACTCGTTGCACGTCTTCATGAATAACTTCAAATAAATTAAATACACTTTCCTTGTCACGTTCGTGACATGGGCGTAACGGTCAGATTCTTCAATTTAAGCGCGTCACGATCGTGATAAGGTTGTGACGATCGTGAGACCTCAAAGTAGCGTGTCACGGTCGTGAGGAGGTTGTGACGACCGTGAGTGTAACAAAAAATGCAGATTTAGTAGAATTTTTCTCTTCATCTTCTTTTCATGCTAGATTTGGTTCATTTGATCTTTTTCTCATAGTTTGGCTCTAGACATGTTATACCTGCAATGTGACATAAAAAACTCGAACAATCGGGAGTTAATAGGATCAATGTACGATAAAACGGACTAAAAACGTAGTAATAATTTGATACGCTTTCTCGTTATCAATCCACATGATATATAAGACATCTTAGGACATATTAGAATCATGTTTGATCATTGCATCATGCATTTACCATGTTATGCATCCATTGCATTTCTTAAGTCTTCATGAACTTTCATGTTTCCTTTCATGTCTCATTCGCATCTACATTACTTGTATGATCATTCTCATCTATTGACATGCTTTCATACCATCTCATAGCATCACTTACATCATTAATATGCTTCTGATTTAGGTTTGCATCTTTGCATCTTTCTCATTTTCATTTCATTTCATTTTCCTTTGCTAACTTTTCAGGTGGTAAGTGTTTGAGAAGTGGATTTGCCTTCACTTCTCATAATCTCTTCTCATCCCTTTTATACATTCATTGCTGCATTTTACTTGTGATTTGGAGTGAGCTTGCTTACCCATGCCTTCTTCACTTTATTTCTTCAAGCAACTTGTCTTCTTAAGTGAAGCAAGTTGTCTTGCTGCTTCTTGCTTCTCCTTCCTTCATCCTGCTTCTTCCTTGGTGGCTTCTCTGAAGATTTTCTTGCAAGCTTCATAAACCCTAGGAACAACCAAGCATGATCACAATTAGGGTTTGATTAGTCCCCCATTAGTTTTACCTTTGTGTCATCTTTGAGTCTTCTCTTCTCATCTCTTAATCAAGGACTAAACCTTAAAGGTTTTAAGGCTTTGTGATTAGGGTTATGCCTGCATCCTTCTATTAGGATGGAGTGTATAACTTTAATCCTAAGTGTTAAACCCTTAATGTGTTTAAACCCTTTAATCAATTCACCTAATAATCACCAAGACATCAAGCTTGTAACTTGGGCCTTGCATTAGGGTTCTAATTCTTCCTTAATTGGTTAAGAAGGACTAACCCTAGTGTTAATGGACAAGTCCTCCTCAAGTTGTCTTATAAACCCTAAAATCCACTTCTTAATATTACCATTAACTAAAATCCATTTAATAAAGGCTTTGTTTTGTCATGAGGTTAATCCCTAATCATGGATTAAGTTGAGGAGCCTTTCTCAGCTTAAATGTTCTCATCTATTATCCTTCTATTAGGATGGTGTAATGGGTCCATTAAATCCTTGATTATGGCTTAAACTCATTACTTAACACTAAACAAAAACTCCAAAAAAACATCTAAGTAAATGCAAGTAGGTTAATGATCTTAATCCTACATCATGATGATTAAGTGTGAGGTGTTTACCCCATACTAAAGGTATTCTCACTACCCCTAATCAGAGGGAGGATGTGATGAAGTTACTAACCCTTGGTTTAGGCTTAAGCTCATTGACTTATGACAAACTTCAAAAGCAATAAAAGACTGAAAACACCAAAAACAAACAATAATCGTCTCCTCCGGGATTCTTTTCTCATCATCTTCACTCACAACCGAGAACTGGCTTCTTCCATCTAAATGCAAGACAGTTTGCACCTGAGCCAGACAGGTCATACACTTGAGCATAGACAAGTAAGCAGTTCACAAGTTAATTTATCCTTCAGTCTCTTTGAGTCGAACTACGGTGTTCTGACTTCCTCATTGCACGAGAGAATACGTAGGCATAACTTAACAGTTATCGAACAAAAGTCTCTGTATATTCCCCCCTCTTCCAGCATTATTCTTTAAGCCTCATAGTCTTGAGCTTTATATTCTTTCTTTACACTGACACTCTTTTATTTCACTTCACATTTCTTTTACACTGACACTTGCATTCTTTTCCAGCTTTTGCACACAAATAGCACTGACACTACCCCTTTAAAACACAAATCTTTCAAGCGTGGATCCCGTCGAGTACGACGGACAATCTGGGTGCTAATACCTTCCCAGGTTGTAACCAACCCCCTTTCTCAGTTTCTCTGGTTCGCGACCGTCTTATCCATCTTTTCTTAGGTCTATGCAGCATTACCTTTCCTTCGGGATAAAAATGCCTAGCTAGCGACTCTTTTTCATCCTTTCTCTTTCGCCGACCGTTCGCGTCTGTACCCCTCTTGACCAGGTGTCATTTGGTGGGAGCGACAACAAGTCATGACCAGAATTCAGCATTGAATCAACCATTTCCATGACCAATTTTCTCAAATTTCACAAAGTTGCCAATTTGCAAAACCACTTCAATCTCACCATTCAATCACTTCAGATCACTTTAAGCAATCCCATGGCCCTCCACAAACTCAGCTGAAGCCAATCCACCCTTAGATCTCCTCTGACACGAGCCCATGCTTGTGGTACAAAAATCTTGACTTTTTGCAAAATACACCATGCCAATCAAACTGTGCCACACCAACTCTCTGAACCAATCACATTTCTTTATACAAACATCATGAACCTCATTTCATATATCATACAAGGCTGAAACCTCTCATAAGATCAGAATCACAAAAATCCTCCATAAGCTTCATCTCTTTGAAACTCAACACACAACCATCAAACCTGAAAACTTCTTTCACCATTCAATCATACACACCATAAGGATCAAAAAACACCCATTGCCATGGCCTGAAACCTCCCCTACAAGAACTCCATTTTCTCTCAAACCAGAACCACACACCTCAAAATAGCCCATATAAACTTGTTCTAAGCATCACAATATCCTTAGGGGGTCCATTGGAGTTGGTTTGCACAAGAAAGAAGGTCAGAAAGCTCAGATTGAGAAAGCTCCAACTCAAGTAGTCACCAAGAACATTTTTTCCAGAACTTTCATTTTAAGTTATAAATTGATTCTATGTGATGTGCTGATCATTTAGAGCTTTAAATCATTGAAAATGGTTGAGTATGTAGGATGTATTTAGCTTCTGAAACTTTCGTATTGTTTTCCGTTCTGATTCGTTTCTCATGATTCATGTAAAATAAATGGATTTTGTTGTTGGATTCGTGTTTAAGGTTGTTAGATGAGGGATTCTGGAGAGTTTGATGCGCTTTCATGGCCTGGGGAGGGAGTTAGGGTAAGAGAGCTGCCGGAGAAGACGACCGGAACACTGTTCCAGCCGCCTGAGAGTCATTAGGGTTTGATTTAAGGTTAATTAAGCCAGTTTAAATTCTGACCATAGGATCATGTTTACCCGCGGGTACGAATGACCCAGATCATTTCAGTTAGCCCTAATCCTATTATTTAAATAATTAATTTTAATTAGCCAAAAACAATCCCAGCCATCCAAACGCGTGCTCAGTCTCCCCTAGTTTGAATCCCAGCCACTGATCTTGCATACTTCTCATTTTATTTTATTTTATTTTCATTTTATTTCCTTTGTTTTCTCATAATTATTAAAAATAGCAAAAAGACTTCTAAAAATCTCATTTTCTGCATTTTCACTTTAAATATTTTTCTTAACTCAAAAACATTTTTTTTTAATTTTTGCATTAAAAAGTATTTTTAAATCATTTAAATATTTTATTTAATTAATTAACTGATTTTAATTAATTAAAAATACATTTAGGTATCTAAAAATCACCAAACAATTCTTGAAGCATTCTTAGGCATTTAGAATAATTTACAAACTCACCATACAAATTCCTTTTTAGGTTTGATCATGTTTTCACAATTATCTTTGAATTAGGGTTCATAAAATTCCTATTTTCTAACTCTAACTTGAAAAAAATCATTTATGATCAACCATGATGATTTTGATCTTGATTCTTTTTGCATTGTTTCATATATTACATCTATTATCTAGGTTATTTAACTCATAATTTTGCATTGCATTTTCAAATTGATTTGCCTTTTTCCTTTAGAATCACCCAAAAACCCTAGTTAACTTAGGAAATTCATAACTCCCTTTAGGTTTAGCTTCTGACCTTCATCTTTGGGTAGTGACCTTGTGTGTTTTAGGGTTTATTTGAGTTCATTTTCAATTTTTTATCATGATGTATGCTTCTGTTTTGGTCAAGTGCATCTCATACTTTCATAAAACCCTAATTTCTCATGTTCATTTGCATCCATCTTTACATATCTCAATCATATGAACTTGCCATAGTATTCTATTCACTTGTATGCCATCTTAGACATCTTAAGACATGCTTGAACATTGCTTGATCATTTCTTCATTCATTTGGTATGCTTTGCATTCATTGCATTTCATGAACATCCATGTGTTTCTAAGCTTCTACCATGCTTCTTTTGCATCTCATCCTTTGTATGATCATTCATATGCATCATGTATGACTTTGCATCATCTCATAACACATTTGCATCATGTTTACACTTCTGGTTTTGGTCATTGCACTTTCATTTGTCTTATTTCCTTTTGTTTCATACCTTATGCATTCACACTAACATTTCAGGGGCTTATGGTAAGTTGTTTGGGATGTGGATTTGCCTTCACATCCCACCTCTTCGCATCTCTTCATATGTATTCTTTACTTGTCTTCGAAGTGAACTTGCTTCACTTATGCTATCTTTCTCCTTCTATTTCTCCTAGGTTACTTATCTTCTTCAGGAAGTAAGTAACCTATTCTCCTTTCTTCTTCTCTTTCCATCTGCTTCTCTTCCTTGGTGGCCATCTGAAGATCTTTCTCTTTAAGCCTCACAAACCATAGGATATCCAAGCATGATAATTTTAGGGTTGTATATAGTCTCCCCTAGTCTTTTGCCTTTGAGTCTCCTTGAGTCTCTCTTCTCATCTCATAATCAGAGGCTAAACACTTAAAGCTTTAGGACTTTGAATTAGGGTTATGCCTGCATCCTTATCTTAGGATGGAGTGTATAACTTTAATCCTTAGTGTTAAACCTTTAATTTGTGTACACCTCTTAATCAAAACACCTAATAACTATTAAGACTTAAGCTTGTAACTTGGGCCTTTCATTAGGGTTCCATCTCTTCCTTTTGGTTAAGAGGGACTAGCCCTAGTGTTTAATGGACAAGTCCCCCTCAAGTTGTCTTACAAACTAAAAAAACTCATTTCATAATCTCACCCTTTGATTAAAATCCATTTAATAAAGGCTTGTTATATAATGAATTTAATCCCTAACCATGGATTAAGTTGAGGTATCTTCCCCAGCTTAAGTGTTCTCATCTATCATCCTTCTCTTAGGATGGTGTAATGAGTTCACTAATCCTTGATCAGAGATTAAACTCATTACTTAACACTAAACAAAAACCCAAAAACACTTAATAATTACCAAGTAGGTTAATGATCTTAATCTTATATCATCATGGTAATTAAATTGAGATCTCCATATCATACTTGAGTATGTTCATTATCCCTAATCAGGGAGGATATAATGAGTTTACAAACCCTTGATTTAGGCTTAAGCTCATTATCCAATGCAAAACACCAAAAACAATAAAAAATTGAAAACACAAAAAAAAACAATAAACATCTCCTCCGGGATTCTTTTCTCATCACACTCACTCTGAAAACGAGAACTCGCTTCTTCCGTCTAATGCAAGACAATTAGCACTCGAGCCAGACAAGTCACACACTTGAGCATAGGCAAGTAAGCAATTCACAGTCAAATCATCAAGTCTCTTTGAGTCGAACTACGACGTTCTGACTTCCTCATTGCACGAGAGGATACGTAGGCATAACTTAACAGTTATCGAACAAAAGTCTCTGTGTCTTCCCCCTCTTTCAGCTTTCTTTCCTAAACCTCGGTCTTTGAGCACTCACCTTTCTTTTTACAATGACACACTGTACATTTCTCCCTAGCTTTTTATAAACAGTCAGCACATACACTACCCTCTTTTAAAACACAATCTTGTAAGCATGGATCCTTTCGAGTATGAAGGACGATCTGGGTGTTAATACCTTCCCAGGTCGTAACGAACCCCTTACTTAGTTTTCTTTTGTTCGCAACCATCTTATCCATACCCTTCCAAGTTTATGCAGCGTTACCTTTCCTTCGGGATAAAAATGCCTAGTTGGCGACTCTATTCAACCTCAACCTCCAACATCACCGACCGTCCGCGTCTGCACCGGGACGTAAAGTCCGGGGAGCGACACATAGGATGAATGCCGGGTAGAAAAGTTGTTTTGCTGGTGACTTACTGGGGAATGGTAAACACGGACGAGTGCTTACGCTTTAAAATAAACGGTATAAGTGTTTGACAGTGTGTATAGACTAAAGATGCGGACGAGCATCCTTAGGACCACGATAAGGATGAGTATCGATAGAAACAAACATTGACACGTGTTTAAGGATGATGATACGGATGAGTATCAATCGTTTAAGCAAGGAACACAGACGAGTGTTAATCTGCTGAGGAAATTATACATGCAAGATATGAATGAGTATCAGAGGATTGTTTATAAATATGTACAAGTGTTTGACCTGTTGGGGAAATATGTGCAAGACACGGGCGAGTGTCAAAAAGATTGAGCAAGGGACACGGACGAGTGTTTGACTTGCTGGGGAAGTATGACACAGGCGAGTGTCGAAACGAATCTGAACAAGTATCTATATTAAAAGTGCAAAAAGTATTCTGGCTTTGTCTGCGGGGGATGAGTTTTGAATATTGCCGGTGAAGTGATTCTGATGTTTGCAGGTGATTGGCTAGAACCTGGCTTATGATCATGCAAATGTTTGATTTTTGCCGTAATGCTCCGTATTAGACGGAATGCTACACTTTGTTTGATGAATATGATGTGAATGCTATGATTATGCAAAAATGAGAGAACCGATCCGAGATCCGGATCTTGCGGGGAGAAAGATCTCTGGGCGATCTGTCTGGAAGGAGAACTCTGCTGGGGAAAGAGATCATTGGCCAATCTGTGGGGAGAGAAGATCACCGAACGATCTTCCTAGGGAACTATGTGGGGATCTCGGCTGGGGAAGCTTCTGTTGAAGAGACTCATGCTAGGGATGAGGAGGCTTCAGCAAACCGCTGGGGAACAGAAAACCCTGGTAACTCTATTGGGGAGAAAATGGAAACTCCGCGGGAAGGCGATTCTACCGACTCTGTTGAGGATGAGAAAATCCTGGTAACTCTGATGGGGAACAGAAAATCCTGGCGACTGGCTGAGGAAGGGGACTCTTCCCACTCTGCTGAGGCTGAGAAAATCCTGGCGACTCCGTTGAGGAAAAGAAAACTCTGGCAAATCTATTGGGGGGAAACTTTGGCAACTTGCTGGAGATGAGAGGATCTTGGCAACTTTAGCTGAGGAAAACTCCAGCGGCCTCACTAGGGAAAAGAAGACTCTGGCCACTCTTTGGGGAAAAAGAAATTCCTGGCGACTTTGCTAAGGAGAAGGAGTTCCTGGAAACTTCGCTGGGGAAGAGAAGTTCAAGCATTGCTCGGGAGATCCTGTTTGGGGAGAAGATAACTTCTGGGAGGTAATTTATTGTAACTCCTTCGTCAAAGCGACACGCTGGGGATTTAATGAGTTTCTTGAAGGATCCTCTGAGGGGATGACAGCTTCGTGGGGGGAAACTCCTGTCAAGTAACCCTGCTGATGAGGTGATTGCTAACTTGGCTGGGGCTACAAGGCTTGATATACCCCATGCTGTAAGATTGTCTGTCTTGAGTACCTGAAACTTGTTAAAAAGAAACGCACAAGTGTCCCGAGGTATCCTCAACCGTATTCCGTCATAGTAGTTAGATTTGCTCAAGAGTGCATATTTCCTGCAAGCATATATTGAAAATGGCTTATATGTTTTTACGCAAGTGTCGTATTATGAACTTTGGACATTTTGCAAACGAAACAAAAACATATAAAACAAAGTGTGACTGAATATTCAGATTTTATTGATTTGTGTGCCCTGAATGGGCAAGTACAGTGAAGAAGCGAATCCCTGAAAGGAGGAGATTGCTGTAAAATTGAGAAAATAAAAGTGTTGGCAATGTTGAAGTTGACGCTCCCGTGAGCTTCCTTTGCTATGACCTATATGACCTTGACGTTCTTCTTATCTTGCTTTCTGAAAAAGGTTGATTCTGATCGACGCTTTATCCTTTCGAAGCTTGCCATGTTGTGAGTGATACAGACAAATTCAGAATACAGTTGTTCACTTATTCCCTGATTTTGCATGGATCGCCCTTTCGGGTTTTCAATCCACCGGGATACCCATTTTTACATGAGCTGTCCGATGTGGCTTTTCAACTCAGCAGGTGTACACATTTTTTTGATTTTTCCCTTATTTTTGCCCGAGTCTTTTTCTGTTTTTGATTCGCCGGGATGCCCTATTTTTGCCTGGACTTGCATTCTGTTTTTATGTCCAACGGGTCTTTTATGCGAAGTATTTTTTAATTGCATCTAAATTCAGTGGAGATAAGAAATCCTCGCCATCCATAGTAGTGAGCATTAGTGCCCCACCAGAGAAAACTTTCTTTACTATGAATGGACCTTCGTAGTTTGGCGTCCATTTGCCCCTGTGGTCTATATGAGGAGGAGGAAGTCTTTTCAGAACAAGCTCTCCCACTTGGTATTCCCGAGGTCTGACTTTCTGATCGAAGGCTTTCTTCATTCGCTTTTGATATAACTACCCATGACAGATGGCTTCTAATCTCTTTTCTTCAATCAGACTCAGTTTATTATATCGAGATCGGACCCATTCTGCTTCATCTAGTTTCACATCCATCATTACCCGTAAGGAGGGTAGTTCAACTTCAACAGTTAGGACAACTTCCATACCATACACAAGCTGATAAGGTGTTGCCCCAGTAGATGTTCTGATAGAGGTTTGGTACCCATACAAGGAAAATGGTAGCATTTCGTGCCAGTCTTTGTAGGTGACTACCATCTTCTGCACAATCTTCTTGATATTCTTGTTAGCAGCCTCAACAACGCCATTCATCTTTGGCCTGTAAGGAGAAGAGTTGTGATGTTGAATTTTGAAGTCCCGACAAAGTTTTGCCATCATCTTGTTGTTCAAATTGGAACCATTATCAGTAATGATTCGCTCGGGAACTCCATATCGACAGATGATATCCTTTTTTCAGAAATCGAGCTACCACTTGCCTGGTGACATTTGCATACGAAGCTGCTTCAACCCATTTGGTGAAGCAATCAATGGCTACCAGGATAAATCTGTGACCATTTGAAGGAGTCGGTTCAATCTTTACAATCATATCAATGCCCCACATGGAGAAGGGCCAAGGTGAAGACATTACATTTAAAGGATTCGGAGGCACATGCACTTTATCTGCGTAGATCTGGCATTTGTGGCATTTTCTGGCATAGGCACAATAGTTTGCATCCATTGTGATCCAGTAGTAACCTGATCTTAATAACTTCTTTTCCATTACATGTCCTCCGGCATGGGTACCGAAAGAACCTTCATGTACTTCGTGCATTAGTAGGTCTGCTTCCTTCTAGTCAACACATCTGAGCAAGACCATGTCGAAGTTTCCTTTGTACAAAGAACCATCAGTATTGAGGAAGAAACTGTCGGCTAGCCTTCTCAATGTCTTCTCATCGTTCAACGATGCCCCAAGTGGGTATGTCTGAGTCTCCAAGAAGCATTTGATGTCATGGAACCAAGGCTTGTTATCAGTGACAGTGTCCACAGAGAATACATATGTCGGTCTGTCCAATCTGGATACCAAAATCTGAGGTACATAGTTGGCAGCTTGTACTTTGATCATGGATGAAATGGTATCCAAAGCGTCTGCAAACTGATTCTCATCTCGAGGGATGAATTCAAGCTTAACTGTTGTGAAGAAGGTCAACAATCTTCTCGTGTAGTCACGGTAGGGAATCAGATGCTCCTAATGAGTGTACCACTTGTCATTGGTCTGGTTGATTACCAAAGCTGAATCTCTAAATACATTCAAGGTTTTAATCCTGAGGTCAATGGCTTCCTCAAGACCCATGATACAAGCTTCATATTCTGCTTCGTTGTTAGTGCAGGAAAAGGTGAGCCTTGCTGAGAAAGGCATATGAACCCCTTTAGGTGTAATAAGCACTGCACCAACCCCACGACCGTTGCAATTAACTAAGAAAGTCATATGAACCCCTTTGTGAGAAAACAAAGATAAAAAGACAGTGAGCGAAAAGATTGTTTGCAAATGATGTCTATTGTTCATTAATTTCAATTTGCACAAAATACATATATAGCCCTATTACAAAATGAGTCCTAACACCTTGGGCAAGATGTAGGACTTGATGCATGCTTAAACAGGAAATAATAATTACTTTGCAGCAATAACCCTTATAATTTCCTGGGAAGACTAGTTGAGGACTCGTTGGCCCGAGACTCTTGGACGAATCCAGCTTTCCAGGTTGTAGTTGCTTTCAGCCTCGTCTTCCATATTGTTGATAGCATCCGGGGTCAGCATTCCCCCACTTATGAACTTGGGAGCTTCAGCAGCCTCCTCTCGAGCTTGTCGGGATGGTCTGTAACCCAAACCAAACTTGTCTTCCTTGATCTGAACTTGCAGCAGCTTGCCCCAGCCTTGGGCATTCCCGTCTTCAACAACCTTCCGAGCTTGTTTGTAAGAAGCAATTGAAGTACCAAACACTTCAGTTGTTGCTTTGTTGATGTTGAGAGCTTCAAAACCCTGACTCATTGTTTCGTGGATCTCTCCATCCATCTCAATATACTTGTAAGTGGCTAAATCACTGACGAAGATGTCCTCCTCCCCATAAATGGTGATAATTTGGCCTTCCCACTCATATTTTAACTTCTGGTGAAGGGTAGACGTTACTGCGCCAGTGGCATGAATCCAGGGTCGACCCAACAAACAACTGTAGGCAGGCTGAATGTCCATCACATAGAAGGTAGTTTTGAAAATTTGTGGGCCAATTACCACAGGAAGCTCTATTTCTCCAAGAACCGATCTCTTAGAATCATCGAAGGCTCTCACAACCAGGTTACTCGGGCGGAGTGCAAGACCATCTTATTCCAACTTGACTAAGGCTTCCTTTGGAAGGACATTGAGAGATGACCCGGTGTCAACCAAAACATGAGAAAGTACAGCACCTTTGCACTCCAAGGTGATATGTAAAGCCTTATTATGGTTACGACCCTCCGAAGTCAGATCAGCATTGGTGAACCCTAATCCATGACTAGTATTGACATTTGAAACCACCGTTTCTAGATTATTAACTATAATCTCCTCAGGAACATAAGCTCCGTGCAAGACCTTGAGCAATGCATTCCTGTGAGCTTCGGAACACATGAGCAGAGATAGAATGGAGATCTTGGAGGGTGTCTGGTGAAGCTAGTCCACAACTTTATAGTCACTCTTCTTGATAATCCTCATGAACTCGTCTACATCCTGATCAAAGGATGTCTTCTGAGTCTCCTTGGCAATTCGCTCTTCAGGCACCACACTCTTGCCTTTTGCTTTGGTAGCAGCTTCTGCTTCAGCATTAACTCTTGGGAACTGTGAGGCAAAGAGATGTCCACTTCGATTGAAGCCTCCGCCTCCCCCGACATTATCAATTTGTGGTGTAGAAGTTGAACAATCAAGAGTGACTTTCTTTCCGTTGCAATAAAGATCTGAGCCGTAATGCCAAGGCACGACACTGCTGCTGTCATATGGAACTGGTCCAGGTACCGTGATGGTAACCGGACTGATTGCTTCGGAAGAAGGAGTTGTGACAATTTGTGGATCATAGTAGATGGTAACAGGAGGTCTGATTGCAGGTGGTGAGGTTGCAGGAAGTTGTTGATTTTAATGTTGATGTTGATGTTGCTGAAAGTTGTTGAAAGAATCTGGGACATGATTTGTTGCTGGATCATAATAAATGGTGACTGTGGAAATGTCTTCATTGATGGTTGTTGTTGTTGTAGTAGACTTCGTTGGAATGATGTTTGTTGATGTTGTAGGAGATACTTCTGAAATGGTATTTACTGATGTTGTAGGAGAGATGTTTGTTGATGTTATAGGAGTTGGAACTGTTGAAGTAATTTGCAAGATGTTTTTTGGTGTTTGCATGTATTGAGGCCTACCTCTGCCCATATGCACTGAATTAGTTTCACCTGTCCTACGAGGTCTTGAGAAAGGTTTCCTTGCATTGCTAGAGTTGGCACCATTGTCAGAGATCTTACCCATCTTCAATAAGCTTTCAATTCTCTCACCAGCTATAACTACATCAGTAAAGCTAGTGGAAGAGAAAGCAGCAAGTCGATCAATTTAGGTTCCTTGCAATGTTTTCATAAACATATCAGCCATTTCCCTTTCAGACATAGGTGGCTAGACAGCAGCAGCAAGTTGTCTCCATCTTTGGGCATATTCCCGGAAACTTTCTCTCGAAGATTGAGACATTCCCATTAGGAGAGTCCTGTTGGGAGCCATATCTAGGTTGTACTGATATTGGCGTATAAAGGCCTCAACTAAGTCCTTCCAGTTTCTGATAGTATCCCTTGATAAATGTGAATACCACTCTCTGGATGCCACGATCAAGCTATCTTCAAAGTAAAACATCCACAATTTTTCATCCATGGTATAAGCTTTCAATCTCCCCAAAAAAGATTGTAAATGGGTACAAGGACAAGAGGTACCATTATACTTCTCAAAGCAAGGAGGTTTGAACTTGTGAGGAATCCTTACTCCTTCCACTAAACCCATATCCATCACATCAAACTATGGTGGATTTGTTTGCGGCTGATTGCACGCGTTGTTGCTTGTACCCCCAGTGCCCGCATGGTTCTCATCTGGAGTTTGCCGCTCGACTAACTCCCTTAATCTTTCATGGGTATGTGCCAGCCCAGTCATCACAGCCATGAATTGATTCATCGGAGATCTCACTTATGTCCTCGCATCAGTCATCTGAGTCCTCACATCTGTCAGTTCTTGTTGTAACTGATCCATTTGTAAGCTCGAAAGGTTGTTTCTGGTCGGATACCGGTGGATGCGATTGACGGGAAAGACTCTCCTGCGTGCAATATTTCCTGAAACAAGCAGCAAAGTGAGAAAACAACAACAAAACCCCTGCAAAACAAAGAATATGAAGTTAGCATGCAATGCAATATGTCTATTTTGTCTTCCAAGGGTATCCGGTTTGGCTCTTTGGTTTTGACCTTCCAGACCTCTGGGAATGATGGAGATGCTGAAGCGAACGAAGTCCAAGAGAAAATCCAGGTAACACATAAACCATAACATTACAAAATGCCAAAATACATAGTTTATGATTACATCAAGTTCCCATGGTGGGTCAGAATACAATCAAGTTAAGAATACAAATAAAATCACCATGGAGAATTAAAGTACAACCAAAATAAAGTACAAGTAAAAGAGAAATCAAACATCCAGCCCAAATTCATCCTCCTTGACTTCCTTCAAGAGAGCATCAGTCACTGGTCCAACTGGATGCTCTGTGATGGTCCTGATGAGAAGGTTTCTGGTTGTAATGGCACTTGTCATCTTCTGGTAGTTGTCTTGTTCTTTTGATCTCTTCAACCCCGCCCGGAGTTTCAGCTCGGAGATTTCCTTCTGTGCTGCTAGGAGTACTTCTTGACTCTTGTTCTCATTGGCTTCCAATTGCTCTATCTTAGCCTGTGTCTTTTGATCTTCTTGCAAACGAGCTTCAGTGATCCTGATCCATCTATCTTGACTCTCTTCTAGGTAGTGTTCAGCTCTGGCTTTCTGAATCTTGGCTTCTTTGCAAGCATTCTTCAATACCAGTTCTCCTGCTCGGGATTTTCTGATGAAATCCTGTCTTCTCAATCTTAGTCACATGCTCGATATGAAGCTTCTCCAACCTCTCATTGTCCAGACGACTATCATTCCTTTCCCAAAGGGTCTTCTTCAGATCTTCAGAAAGCTGGGCATTCCTATCTTTTAGCTTCTCAAATTCCTCCAGACTCACTGTGGCTACAAGCTCTACTGCTGATGGCCCTGGTACATCCTCTAGGGTGAACGGCATGCGAGTTATTTGTCCTCTGATGCGTGACCATTCAATGTACTGAGCTGAAGCTATGTTGTTACATTTCCCCAAAATAGCAGTCCCTTTAGTCTGTATATTGTCCCAAGCCTGGGCTGCTTGTCGGACAATGGCATGATTATTCTGAACAACACAGTAAAGAGAGTCTGCTAAGTCCTGCTCTCGAGGTGGGTGTACCAGGGCATACCCTAACTATCTTATGAATAGCAAAGGATTGTAATTGATGCAACCATTTACTCCAATAAGAGGTACATTAGGATATTGTCCACAACTTGTTATTATGTCTCGACCCTTGGTGTTCTGAGTACACCACCTGATGTCTTCTGAAGTAAGGGAAATCATCCTCTTAGCCCAATTCCTTGACTGATGTGGATTCAGGAAAACTTTCGTCTTCGACATATGTCTTATCAACCAACTGTAGAAGAGAGGTGCACAACATCTTACCAGTCTCCCTCTCTACTTCTCATTCCTCTGATGAACTGAGTAATATAAATCTCCCAACAAGGTAGGTACTGGATTCTTGAGCAAAAAGATGTGGATGGCATTCTTACTTACAAACTTAGGCTCGTCTACAAACAAGATGATACCATATATACTAAGAGCCAAGAGAGCACAAACAGATTCCCAATTCCCTATTGCAGCTTGCTTTGTAGTCTGAGTGACCAAGAAATCCAGATGGAGGCCTGGGATTCCAGCCTTGGTGGTCATATGCTCATCAATGATAGTTGCTTCCAGATGTAGAGTCTTAGCTATGTATTCATTCCTTGGAGAAGTCATCTCAGGGTTGAAAGGGATTCCTCTTCTGATAGGGACACCCAATAACATAGAATACTCTTCAAGCAAAGGACCAATCTGAAAATCTGGGAAAGTGAAACAACGGATAGGAGGCTCATAAAACTGAAGACAAGTGTGAATCATGCTCCTCTGTAATGCATCCAAGTCCATAATCATGTCTAGGATCCCACCATAATGCTCTCTGAATAAGGGAACATGATCAGGAGTGATAAGAGCTTGTATCTTCCTGATGCCTGCAAGGGGATAATCAAAGAAATGGTAAGTGATGTTGCTCTTCCTAGATGAGTCCATACTGACAATGGGTGTTGATTAAGATAACCAAAGAAGATAACTGATGCAGATAGCTGATGCAGATAGCTGAAGAAGACAGCTGAAGAAGTGTTGGAGAAGGTATCTGAGCAGAAGAACGGTCAAAACCAAACCAATAGGAAGATGTGGATATCCTATAAAACAAATAAACAAATGTTAAATGATGTAATATGATGTATTCTTATGATATGCAAGGGTTTGTGATCAGGTGCTGGATTTTTAGTTGCTTTTGATAGGGTCCTTGAGTGTTCAGAGTTCCGGATGAAGGTCGGGGAACCAGTAACCAGGTGGGGGACTCAAATAAAGAGTCACTTGTCCAGGGTTTCATAGAATCGGTCCAAATTAGTGAAACCTTAAACAATTCCAGTAACAGGGTATGTTGAGGCCAAGGGTTCCTGCAAACCTGTAAACAATCCCACCCACTCACAGGTATTGTTCTAGAATAAGGATCCTCAGATTCGGATTTATTATAAGAAGTGTAAACACTTCTAACCCAGAGGTACAATGTTTACCCTAATCATAAAAAATCCTCCTCTAATTCACCTCAGATGCTGAAGGTCATCTAAAAAGGTCATCTAGACTTAGCCGGCTTCCCAGATAGCCCTAGCACTATAGGAGATCTGTAGCATAGAGTTCTCAAGAAGAAACCCATGTCTGAACCGTGTTTTCATATTCCCTCACCAGACCGAAATGGAATGGGAAAGAATATGAAGCCACTCTAATCCTATGTTTGTCACTCAGGCCTTTGTGTTGGACCTTTCTTACTGGAATACCCCTCCCACCAAAGCAAACCAGTAAACCAGCAAACCAGCACAGATGATTTGATAATAAAATGGAATGCATAAAACAGTAAATGAAAGCGATAAAGCAAATGCAGTAAATAAAGCCATACAGAAAGCAATAAATAAAGCAAAAACAAAAGCACACATAACACATAACACCCCCATAAACACAAACAAACAAGCGCTAGGAGAAACCCTCAAAAGGACCAGAAGCCCTGGTTACAAATATCCCCAGCAGAGTCGCCAAGCTGTCACTCCCCAGACTTTCGTCCTGGTGCAGACGCGTACCGTCGGTGATTTTGGAGGTTGAGGTTGAATAGAGTCGCCAGCTAGGCATTTTTATCCTGAAGGAAAGGTAATGTTGCATAAACCTGGAAGGGTATGGATAAGACAGTTGCGAACCAAAGAAACTGAGTAAGGGGGTTGGTTACGACTTGGGAAGGTATTAGCACCCAGATCGTCCGTCGTACTCGACGGGATCCACGCTTACTTGATTGTGTTTAAAAGGGGTAGTATATATGATGACTATGTATAAAACGCTAGGGAGAAAAGGTACAAAGTGTCAATGAAAAAATAGAGTGAGATGCTCAAGAATGAGGCTTAGAAAAGAAGGTTGAAAGAGGGGGATGACAAAGAGACTTTTGTTCGATAACTGTTAAGTTATGCCTATGTATCCTCTCGTGCAATAAGGAAGTCAAAACACCATGGTTCGACTCAAAGAGACTGGAATGATTTTGCTGTGAACTTTTTGCTTGTCTATGCTCAAGTGTGTGACTCGTCTGGCTCGAGTGCTAATTGTCTTGCATTAGACGGAAGAAGCGAGTTCTCGTTTTCAAAATGAGGGTGATGAGAAAAGAATCCTGGAGGAGACGTTTATTGTTTGTTTTTTGTGTTTTCAGTTTTTTATTGTTTTTGGTGTTTTGCATAGGATAATGAGCTTAAGCCTAAATCAAGGGTTGTAAACTCATTATATCCTCCCTGATTAGGTATAATGAGCCTACTTAAGTATGAGATGGAAATCTCAACTTAATTACCATGATGATGCAGGATTAAGATCATTAACCCACTTGTAATTATTAAGATGTTTTTAGGTTTTTATTTAGTGTTTAGTAATGAGTTTAATCTCTAATCAGGGATTAGCGAACTCATTACACCATCCTAAGAGAAGGATGATAGATGAGAACACTTAAGCTGAGAAAGACTCCTCAACTTAATCCATGGTTAGGGACTAAATTCATTAGATAACAAGCCTTTATTAAAGTGAATTTTAATTAAAGGATGAGATTAAGAAGTGGATTTCATGTTTGTAAGACTATCTTGAGGGGGAATTGTCCATTAAACACTAGGGTTAGTCCCTCTTAACCAAAAGGAAGAGATGTAACCCTAATATAAGGCCCAAGTTACAAGCTTAAGTCTTAATAGTTATTAGGTGTTTTGATTAAGAGGTGTAAACAAATTAAAGGTTTAACACTAAGGATCAAAGTTATACACTCCATCCTAAGATAAGGATACAAGCATAACCCTAATTCAAAGTCCTAAAGCTTTAAGTGTTTAGCCTCTGATTATGAGATGAGAAGAGAGACTAAAGGAGACTCAAAGGTAAAAAATAAGGGGGACTATATACAACCCTAATAATTATCATGCTTGGGTGTTCCTATGGTTTGTGATGCTTAAAGAGAAGATCTTCAGAAGGTCACCAAGGAAGAGAAGTAGATGAAAAGAGAAGAGAAGAATAATAGGTTACTTACTTCCTGAAGAAGATAAGTAACCTAAGAGAAAGAGATAGGAGCAAGAGAGCACAAGTGAAAAAAGTTCACTTCAAAGACAAGTAAATAATGCATATGAAGAGATGAGAAGAGGTGGAATGTGAAGGCAAATCCACATCCCAAACAACTTACCATAAACCCTTGAAATGTTAGTGTGAGATGCATAAGGAAAGAAATGAAATGAAATGCAACAAGTAATGATGTAATGACCAAGACCAGAAGCAATCATGCAATGTAAATGTGTCATGAGATGATACAAAGTCATACATGATGCATATAAATGATCATACAAAGGATGAGATGCAAAACAAACATGTTAGGAGCTTGAAAACACATGGATGTTCATGAAATGTAATGAATGCAAAGCATACCAAATGAATGGAGAAATGATCAAGAAATGTTTTAACATGTCTTAATATGTCTAATAAGGCATACAAATGCTTGTAATGGCATGACAAGGTCATATGGTGATGATATGCAAAGATGGATGCAAGTGAACATGAGAAATTAGGGTTTTATGAATGTATGAGATGCATATGACCAAAATAGAAGCATACATCATGATAAAAATATTAAAATGAACTCAAACAACCCCTAACCACATACAATATCACTCCCCGAGGATGGAGGTCAGAAGCTAAACTTAGAGAATGAAATGAATTTCCTAAGTTAGCTAGGGTTTTTGGATACTTCTAAGGAAAAAATGCAAAACAAATTGAAAATGCAATGCAAAATTATGAGTTAAATAACCTAGATAGTAGATGCAAAGTATGAAACAATTCAAAAAGAACCAACTACAAACTCATCATGGTTGATCATAAATGATTTTTTAAAGTTAGGGTTAGAAAAATATGAATTTATGAACTCTAATTCAAAGAAAATTGTGAAAACATGATTAAACCTAAAAATAAATTTGTATGATGAGTTTGTAAATTATTCTAAATGTATTAGAATGCTTCATGAATTTTTTGGTGATTTTTAGATACCTAAATTTATTTTTAATTAATTAAAATCAATTAATTAAATAAATAAAACATTTAAATGATTTAAAAATATATTTTTAATGCAAAAATTAAAAATAAAAATGTTTTTGAGTTTAGAAAAATATTTGAAGTGAAAATGCAGAAAATGAGATTTTTAAAAATATTTTTGCTATTTTAAATAAATATATGAAAAGAAATATGAAATAATTAAAAGAAAATAAAAGTATGCAAGATCAAAGGCCAAGATTTGAAGCTGAGGTGACTTGGCGTGTGTTTGTGTGGTCAGGATTGCTTCTGATTAATTAACTTAATTAAACTAATTAATATTAATTAAAATGGATTAGGGTTTAAGTGAAATGATTTGGACCACACACACACGCGGTAAAACACATCCAAGGGTCGGAATTCAAACTTGGCTAATTAATGAGGATTAACCCTAATCTTTTTCAGGCGACCGAAACAGTGTTTCGGTCGTCTTCTCCGGAGACACCCTCATCTGAGCTCACTCAAAACACCACCCAAGCCCCTAAAACCTCCAGAATGAATCATCTAACCTCCCTAAACAAGAATCCATCCCTAAAACTCATTTATCATGCATCAAAATCAAGAATCGAACAAGAACATATTTAAGTTAAAAATTTCAGAACAACAATACATCCTTGTTTCTCAACCATTTTAAAAAATAAAGACATTATGATGATCAGGAGAGCACATAGAATCAATTTATAACTTAAAACGCAAGTTCTGGAAAAATGTTTCAAGAGAGCTACCTGAACTGAAGCTTTTCACTCTTGAGCTTTCTGACCCTTTCTTTGATGCAAATCAACCCCAATGGACTCCCTGAAGCTAATGAGATGCCTAGAACAAGCTTTGAATGGATATTTTGAAGTGTTCAGTTCTGCCAAAGCAGAAATCGTGTTTTCGTTATGGGGGTTTTCAGGTCATGATGGAGGGTGTTTTATGTTCTATGAGTGATATGGAGATGGATGGTGAAGAAAGTTTTGAGTTTTGTTGGCTGTGCAGAGAGAATCAAAGACTTGAAGGTTTTGAGGATTTTTGTGATTCTGAGTGTATGGAAGGATTCAGGCTTGTATGTTGTATGTTTTGAGTTGCTTGAGGTTTGCATAAGATGTACTGATTGGTCAAAGAGTTGTTGTGGCATAGTGTGATTGGTATGGCTTCATTTGCAAAAAAAAGTCAAAAGAATGTGTACCATGAGTATGGGCTGGGACAGAGGATATCTTATGGCTTGTCATTCCTCAGCTAGCATTGTGGAGAGCCCTTGGATCAGATTTCCTGAACTGTATGGCTTGGATTGCAAGATAGCAAGACTTTTGCATTTTTCCCTCTTTGAGAATTTTGTGAAGATAGCTCATAAAAACTTATGATCCAAGGCATGATTTTGGTCAAGCAATGTTATATGAACATGTTATGATGCTTAGAGGTGGATTAGAGGTCACAAGAAGTCTTAAAACTTGGTTTTGCAAAAATCCCTCTCTGGCACATACTTGAAAATTATAAGATTTTTCCCAACTTTGAAACATCATATCTTGAGTTCTAGGATGAATCAATAGGAGTTCTTGTACTTTTTGAAAATGGGAAGATCCAATCTATAACTTTCATGTTTGAAGATTTTTCATTTGAAGCTTTTTTTATCAAGAAAGAGGAGGTTGGAAATCTTTCCCAAAATAGAAAGTTTTCATTACAAGTCATGTCCAAAAATGGAAAGTTTGCAAATGGCTTGAAATTCGTCAATATTGTGAACTTCTAATCACTTATAAGATCAAATAAAGATCATAGAACCTCAAATTGATGAAGATGACCCTTTGGTACCATTGGTGGTGGCCTCAAATGCCCTGATTCTGACTTTTCTTGCACAATAAGTTACCAGTTGATCAGATGCCTTCCACAGTGAATTTCTTCACCAAATTTGGTACACATGATCCTTATAACATATAAAGACCATTAGAATCAAGAATGACCAAAATATTTAAGGTTAAGGTCCTCAAACCCAAAACCCTAATTTTAGGTCATCTGTGTAGGAAATCTTCAGTCTGCCTCTATGCCTTTGCAATGCTTTGTGATTTTTTGACTTTAAAGAACTTTGGGGAGCATAAGATGATCATAGAACACTCATGGACCATCTTGGAATGCTTGAAGACCTTTGAGATAGCTCAGATCACTTCTTGGATTCTCCTGATCACAAACCCTAATTGTGCAGCTTATGCAGTGAAACAAAATATGCAATGTGAGATGGTATGCTTATGCAATGCAATATGAAAAGATCACAAGCCATGGTGTGAGAAAAAGTGAGGGAAAATTTAGGGTGTTTACAGAATGAATATGAATGCCCCATGGAATAAGGCTATACACAAGAGACTACTTCAAGCATTTATTAAGTGTCTTTTGGATTTTCTGTTTGAAGATGAGAGATGAAGACTCAAATGAGAAAGTACAAACACCAAGGGGACTAAGACACAACCCTAAGTCATTTACTATATAAAAAAGGATGCCCTAAAGGTTTGGAGGCTTTCTAATCCTAAAGAGAAATGAAGAGAAGAAAAGAGAGTTAGAGATCAACTTACTTCCTAAGGAAGTTAAGTTGTCTCTAAAGAAAAGGGGAGCCTAAAAGCAAAGCACAAGGTGCTAAGATAAACACATTTAAAATGCATAAGAGATCTTACAAGGTAGAAAAAAAACATTAGCATGATGAAGCAATTTGATCATATAAACATGGCAAACATTAGCATGATGAAGCAATTTGATCATATAAACATGGCAAACATTAGCATGATGAAGCAATTTGATCATATAAACATGGCAAACTCAAGGAAAGTTCAAACTATCTTAAGAAAAGTGTTAGTGAAATTCTAAGGATAATACCTAAGTCTAAGGGATCTTATAAGGTAGAAAGCTTATAAAGTCAGTAGCTAACTCAAACTAAGGTATTATAAAGCCCTAAGGATGAACAACCTCAAACTATACCCTAAAAGGAAGTTAAACCCTAATAGGAGTTAAGATGGAGTTAAATGATGAACTTAAGTGGTTAAGTATGCCAAACTTGCATGAATTCAAAGGTGAATGGAAAATCCAGGGGTTAAAACCTAATGGGAGCATTCTAAGATGGCACACTAACTGGGGACAAAGAGATCCAAGTGAAGGAGATTCAAACACTATGTGGCATGGTGTGAGAATGAGAAGGAATGCATATAGAACTTCAAAGGAAGAAAAAGACTTAGAATAAAACCAAATATGGATAATGAGATTTGAATTCTCCATACAAAAACCAGGGGCTTGATGAATTCTTAAGATGTGTTTTAATCACAAGATAAAGATCACAAGATTGGTTTTGAAGGGCTAAGATGGAAGAAGGAGAAGAATTAGGGTAAAGGAAAGCATATGTGACTTATGGTTCAAGTAATCAACACAAATCAAAATACAAAGACCTAAAATGGACTCTCAACACTCAAAGACCTATAATGGACTCTAGAAGACTCAAATTAAGGACCTATTATGAATGGCATAAATGTCTTACCAATTTTTGAACAAAAGGAGAAGGAAGAAGGACCAAAAAAATGACCTATAATGCCAAATACTTGGAAAAATAGTAAATGAACTTGAAAAACTATGAAACTTGACAATCCAATACAAAATCCAGAAGGTGACCTACCTCTAAAAAATATCTTGAAAATTCCAATTTTTACCTATTTAAATAAAGGCTAGAAGTGAGTTAGGGTTTTTTGTGGTCAAGGCAAAAGAATAGACACAAAATGGTACAAACAATGACCTAAAAATTGCAACAAAAATCTTTTTGGAGTATTAAATGGGTCCTATGAATAGGAAAAGAAGAATGGTATCAATATCCTTTATGGTTTGAAAGAAATAAAATGAACAAAATGATTGGTCAGAAATGAAGAAAATAAAAGGGAAATTAATTGGGAAATTAATTCTGAATGAAAAATAAATGGAAAATGAAATTAAAAAATGTAGAAAATTAGGAAAAATGTTCAAGATCACCTATGAATTTATTGAGAATTTTTGGAAGTTGTTTGGTAATTTTGTAAAATTAAAATTAAAATGGAAGCAAAATAGAAAATAAAATGAATAAAATATGACCAGGGGTGCATTTAGAAAAGAAATTAGTTCATATACGTATGGGCTTTTTAAAAGGTAGGTGTGGATATCCATCCTGGGCCTAGACCAAAGCGCTGAAGACTATGGAAATAAGGTGGGACTCAGTCAACAACTTTGACTCTATCTGGACTCTCAAATTCATCCTACGCTCCATATTACTCCTCACAAAACTGGACCAACCAATAATGAACAAGACACATGGCAAGAACTATGGAAAGACAAACACTTGATCACTCAGGTTCTCTCATATGGCACGTGAACCTCACACTCTCATTTATGTGTTGGCAATGTATGGTGCGTTGGATGAGATTGATCTTATGGCTGCGTTTTAAACTCTAATTAATTTTAGGTCAACTGTTCAGGTCACCGGAGGACATTTCCAGTTATCTTCTCCGGTGACCGCTGGCTAGGGCTTGCTCACAACTTCCATGAAAATGAAAACTAAAGGCACAGAAACACTCGCCTCACTCCACATGTTCATAATCCAGACTTAAAATCCACTTTAGGTTCATGAATTGAGCAAATCGAAGGCAACAAAATCCAACCTAAAACTGCAATTATGCTTCTAAAAAGCCTATCAACTAGCCAGCATAAGCATTGCTCCTATTGAGCTTCATACAACTTAAATCCATTAACACAAAAGCAAAATAGGCAAATGGAACCATATTACAACTAATGATCTTCCATTGGACGTTTCTTCATGCTCAAGCTACTAAACCCTAACATCCTTGTGCTCAAATCAAAGAGGATGATTCATATAACAAGTTTGTAGTTCAACCCAACATGGAATATGACCTCTAAACACTTCAAATGTATCTTTGAACATCATGCCACAAAGATGCATCATGGGCCTGCATTGAATTGGCTTGACTTGGGACAATGGCTTGTGAACTTTCAGTTTGAATGTCCATACTTTGACCTTTCATATGTCCTTGATAACTTGATCAAATGAAAAAATGGTAAACATGAAACCTATAGAAAACATGGCAAGGAACAACTTTGATGTTGGAGGTTTTTTCATTTGAGGTCATCTTGATGGAGAAAAATGGCAAAAATTGTGGCACACCACCTGTTTGACAAATTGCCTGGCAAGTCATGCGCGCAGGCCTTGCCTTGCCTAGCCCATGGCTTGGTTTTTGCCTTGATTTGTCCAATCTTTAAATGATCATAACTCTCTTAATTTTAATGCCATGAATGTGTTCCACCTATGGATTTGAAGCTCAAGATACCCTCTTTAAAACAACCCAAGTGTATTTTTCAATTGCTTTTTAATTTGGGAGAAGGCCTCTCTTGAAGTGGCTGCAAAAATGGCCAAAACTTGCCATTTTTGGAAACCCTAATTTTCCAAAAATGGTAAGTTTTGGTTTTCTTGATTTTTCATGATTCCTCCATCATGTCTTGATAAAATTTGGTCTATAGGATCATTTTAACCCTAATTTCATGATTTTGATCTCAAAAAGTCAGGAGTTGACTTTTTACTCAGTCTGGTAGACTTTTCCCTAATTTCCTGATTTTCAATCAACTGGACAATTGAGGACCTTCCAAAATGATTCCATGGATGAAATTTTAACCCTAGGTACCCAAAATCATGTAGAAAACAATGGAATCAAGTTTGGATCAAAATTTCCTTGGGAAGCCCAATTAATCAGAAACCCTAATTTTGCCTTGTTTTGTCAAAAGATGTTGCACTACTTGACTTCTCTTATCAATCCACTTCTTTCTGGGAATTATGGATTCAAATGAAAACTTGTGGGATGTTGTGAACCCTTTGCACAAGGTTGATAAATAATATTGATCCTTTGATTGTCTTTGGATAGTCATCAACTTCTTCAGTCATTGATCACAAGCCTATGCCTTTGCAATGGTAGCTATGATGCAATGTTTTTGGTCATTCTATAAATATGAATATGCAAAGTGATATGCTAAATGCCATGAAAATGAGAGAGAAAATTTTGAGGTATTACAAAGAGCATAAATTGTTGAATCAAACTTCACATGCTACCAACTTGCAGGCCAGGATCTAGTTCATTCATAAGCATGTCAATTACATTAAATTTTCAACTTAATGATCACATCCATTCATTTCATACATGTTCAAAAATTCATTTCCAAATTGAATTAAATGGGTTGTGAACGTTTTCCCTTGAAGAGGAAACATTTGGATTGGTGCTTGTTTCTCGAGAAATTAAAGAAGTTCTTTGTTTGACCTCAATTCATTTCTCTCCTACATGTGAGCACCTATCAAGGGCCTGTATTACAGCATCTCTAAGTAGCTCTTAGTGTTGGGACGAATGTTGAAGGCCACTAAAGAAACTGAATCATTTTAAGTGTGCACCCCAACATCTGGTGAGCGGATTATTGTAGAATATTAAAGACTTGTGGCATCATCGAGAGAAGTATAACCTACATGATCACAAGGCATAAATCAGCATATCAAAGTTACAAAGTTAGTACAACAAAGGAAAAAGGGGACCATTTGTTGCACAACAGACAAAACTCTTGAAGAAAATGTCCCTCTGTTACTCTTTTACTGCTGCAAATTTGCAGACTATTACCCTCTTCGCCACAACCTTTCTTTTCACTAACAAATTATTATTTCAAAGCATCCTTCATGTTGTAGCAGCAGATAGCATACCTGCAGACTACTATTTCTCTCTCCACTACTCCACAACACGCCACCCTCTGCTTCCCTTGTATATTCAAGGGCTATCAGCCCCAAGCCTATTGTTAGAGCCAGCAAAATCCTATAAACAGAGACATATCAATATATGAGTTAAAAGACAGTCAACGAAGAACCAAGATTGAATCCTAAACAAACTAACTCAATCAAAAACCAAATTTTTAAATTCAAAAACAACTAAAACACTTTTTTCAATGTGAAGATAGAGTCAGAGGGCTAGCACGAAAAAACAGGACTTTCATACCATTTTTGTGAGAAAAAAAAAGCTTTTGGACCAAGGAAAGATAATAACAGACATGTCTAAATGAGAATTTCTTCAGTAAATTTCAAATGGGAAAAAACCCTAGTTTCACACTATAAAGAGGAGGCCGCAAAAACCATCAAAGAGGGGACCCTAGCCACCAAACCCTGACTACACTTCATACAACAAGCATAGAAAACACAGAGAAAACTTAGAAAGCAAAAACACAAAAATCCTAAAAATCCTTCTACACCGTTCATCAACACAACCCAAACTTCACCTCTACGAAAAAACACCTCATAAAATGCATTTGACTTACAACCTACTCACTAACAAATCCTCAACATCAAACAACTACAGTAACACGAACAGAGAATCTGAAATCCAGAAGAAGAGGATCGAAGCCGGGAGGAGACGAGACCATACCTTTAGACAGATTCAAACTGCGCTTCTTCGATTGAGGTAGTTGTTTTTATGTTTGCCCTTTGTTTGCTCTGAAAACGGATTCCATGTGATTGTTGTTGTTGAATAGTTGTTGAGCTCTTGTCTCCTTACGCGCTTCAGTTGGTAACTTTGTATTCCTTTGTATCTGCGATGAAGTGCGGTGAGGTTGAATTCTCGTTTGGAGAAGATGATGACCTAACGTTAGTGCTTGAACATTAATGTTGATTGTGGAACACACCGAGATTGATCGATAATTGATGGCTGTGAGAATTTCATAAAAAGAGCATTTGGTTTTCGTTTCATAGGTATTTTGATTTTAGGGTTAATTTGTTCTTCTGGAAAAAAAAGTAAATGAAATTGAAAAGATAAATAGGGTTTTATTCTAAGGTTGTGTATATCTTGTTTTAATTACTTTTATGTTTCCCACATTTTGAAAATCGATTCTTGGGAATTAAGCCACTTGTGCATGTTCCCCAGGACAGATGTCCTTTATTTGCCTCATGGACTACCTGTCAAGTGAAGTGAAGAGTCATAGGTTTGGTTGACCGATGATGTATATTTTTTAGGTTTTATTTTTATTCAGTATTCTTATGCATGTCTAGTTGTTATGTGTACACGCATCACAAACCTTTGGATGAAGTCTTTTTCTTTACCACCCCAGGATCAACGACTCAGATTCGTTCTAATGTCAAAGTTTGACCTGAAGGTCCATGGTGGATACTCCCTCGCGTCCTAGGCCTCATCACTTATGGGCCTGCGTTCGAATTTCTAACAGTGCCCCCGTTTTGTTGTTTATCCAGCCACTTAGTTGTTTTATTCTTTCTTTTTTTATTCTTTCTTTTTTTTATTTGACTTATTTCTACTTCTTTTTTAAGAAACATAAAAATACTTTTTTTATATTTTTTAATTATTTATTTTATATTTAATTTTATTACTTGATTTATTAGTTTTTTTATATTTCTATTTAATTTAATTAGTTAATTAATTTTTATAACTTGTCAAGCAAAAGCGAATACATAAGACAAATCATTTTTTTAATAATTAAATCTCTTGGTCCAACGCCAAGTAAACACTTTTAAAACACGTATGCATTTCACACACACATAAGTCAGTCATTCTTATGATCACCATTTGCACGACTTTATGCGCCGCAATACAAAACAAATGTGATTTTATCAAATCTCTCAGAATTAAATACGAAAGAACTGAACTCTGAAGTCTAGAATTTCACATAGTTCTTGAATGTATCATTCCTGATGTCACCCCCACGGGACATGATTCATTTGTGTCACTCCCACTAAAAGACACCCGGGTCAGATAGGGTACAGATGCGAACGGTCGGCGAAAGGAGAGAATGAAGTGAAGATGAATAGAGTCGCCAGCTAGGCATTTTTATCCTGAAGGAAAGGTAATGCTGCATAAACCTAGAAAGATATGGATAAGACGGTCGCGAACCAGAGAAACTGAGAAAGGGGGTTGGTTACAACCTAGGAAGGTATTAGCACCCAGATTGTCCATCGTACTCGACAGGATCCACGCATAAAAGATTGGTGTTTAAAGGGGTAGTGTCAGTGTTATCTGTGTGCAAAAGCTGGAAAAGAATGTACAAGTGTCAGTGCAATAAAGTGAAGTGAAAATGCTCAGGAATGAGGCTTAAAAAGGATGCCTAAAGAGGGGGAAGACACAGAGACTTTTGTTCGATAACTGTTAAGTTATGCCTACGTATCCTCTCGTGTAATGAGGAAGTCAGAACACCGTAGTTCGACTCAAAGAGACTGAAAGATAAATTGACTTGTGAAATGCTTGCTTGTCTATGCTCAAGTGTATGACATGTCTGGCTCAGGTGTTAACTGTCTTGCATTAGACGGAAGAAGCAAGTTCTCGTTTGTGAGTGAAGATGATGAGAAAAAAATCCCGGAGGAGACGATTATTGTTTTTTTTTTGTGTTTTCAATCTTTTATTGCTTTTTTGTGTTTGTCATAAGTTAATGAGCTTAAGCCTAAACCAAGGGTTAGTAAACTCATCATATCCTCCCTTTGATTAGGGATAATGAGAATACCTTAAGTATGAGGTAAACACCTCACACTTAATTACCATGATGATGTAGGATTAAGATTATTAACCTACTTGTGATTATTTAAATGTTTTTTTTGAGTTTTTTTGTTTAGGTTTAAGTAATGAGTTTAAGCCATAATCAAGGATTAGTGAACCCATTACACCATCCTAATAGAAGGATAATAAATGAGAACACTTAAGTTGAGGAAGGTACCTCAACTTAATCCTTGATTAGGGATTAAACTCATGACAAAACAAGCCTTTATTGAAGTGGATTTTAATTAAGGGTGAGATTAAGAAATGAGTTTTATGGTTTCTAAGACAACTTGAGGGGGACTTGTCCATTAAACACTAGGGTTAGTCCTTCTTAACCATAAAGGAAGAATTAGAACCCTAATATAAGGCCCAAGTTACAAGTTAATGTCTTAGTGTTTATTAAATGGATTGATTAATAGGTTTAAACAAATTAAGGGTTTAACACTTAGGATTAAAGTTATACACTCCATCCTAAGAGAAGGATGCAGGCATAACCCTAATCACAAAGTCTTAAAACCTTAAAGGTTTAGTCTCTGATTATGAGATGAGAAGAGAGACACAAAGAAGACACAAAGGTAAAAACTAAAGGGGGACTAATCAAAACCCTAATTATTGTCATGCTTGGATGTTCCTATGGTTTGTAAGGCTCGCAAGAGATATTCAGAGAAGCCACCAATGGAAGAAGCGGATGAAAGGAGGAGAAGCATAAGAAATAAGTTACTTACTTCACTGAAGAAGATAAGTAACTTGGAGAAAGAGAGTGAATGAAGAACATGAATGAGCAAGCTCACTCTAAAGCAAAGAAAAAATGCAGCAATGATGCATAATAAGAATGAGAAGAGAGATGAGAAGTGAAGGCAAATTCACTTCTCAAATTACTTACCACCTGAAAATGTTAGCATAAAGAAAGGAATGAAATGAAAATGAAATGTATGCAAAGGTGCAAACCAAAACCAGAAGCATAAACATGATGCAAATGATGCTATGAGATGATGCAAAGACATGTCAAGTGTTATGAATGTTCATACAAGAGATGGAATGCAAAGGATGCATGCTTTGAAGTATGAAAGCACATGAAAGTTCATGGAATGAAATGAATGCACATCATGGAAAATGAATGAAGAAATGATAAAGCATGATTCTAATATGTCCTAAGATGTCTTAGATGCCATATGAATGCAATAAATGTCATGACAAGTTCACGTATGGATGCATATGCAAGATGTATGCAAATGAACATGAGAAATTAGGGTTTTAAGGCAACATGAGATGCAAAAGTCAAAAACAGAAGCAAAACATAAGATAAAAAATTTCAAATGAACTCAAAGGAAACCTAACCCCGTATGATATTACACCCCAAAGGAGAAGGTCCAACTCTTAACCTAAAGAAAGTTGTGAATTTTCTAAGTTTGCTAGGGTTTTAAGGTACCTTAAGAGGGAAACTGCAAATCAAATGGAAAATGCAAGATAAATTTATGACAAAAATATGCTAGATACTAAATTTCATATGAAGATCAATGCAAAAAGAAACAATGTCAAACCCTTCATGGTTGGGAAGAAACGAATTCTTGAAGTTAGGGTTCAAAAATGGGATTTTTATGAACCCTAAATTCAAGAAAATTGTCAAGATTGAAACAAAACCAAAAAGAAATTTGTATGAATGGTTTGAGAATGTTTCTAAATGTCCTAAGATGCAATGTGAATTTTTTTGGAATTTTTAGAAACCTAAATAATATTTTAGTGAATTAATTTCCATTAATTAATTAAAATAGACATTTAAATATTTTTAAAATGGTTTTTTAATGCAAAAAATAAAAATAAAAATGTTTTTGGGTGAAGAAAAATATTTGAATTAAAAATGCAGAAGGAAATTTTTTTTGGAAATTTTTAAGTATTTTAAATAAATTATACAAAACAAATGATAAAAAATGAAATAAAAATTGAATTAATGGCTAGTCAACTGATCCAAGGGCTTAGATTCAAAGCTGGGGGGCGGAAATTGACTGGCGCCACATCCAAAGGCTGGAATTCAAATCAGGTTTAATTAATTAACTAAACCTAATTAATTAAATTAAATGGAAATTAAGGTTAATGAGATGATCTGGTCCATTGGTTCACGCGCGTGAAACCTAATCTAAGGGCTGAGATTCAAAATCACACTAATCACTCAGCTAACCCTAATCTGAACCCTAAGCATTTTCAGGTGACCGGAGCTAGCTCCGGTCATCTTCTCCGGCCACTCACTCTTGCTATCTCTCTCAAAACGCAATGAAACCTCACCAAAATCTCCAAAAACAATCATTAGACAACTCTAAATAAGAATCCAGCAACCAAAATCATTTATTTTCACTCAAGATCAAGATTCGAAGCAAAACAGAAAATTATGCAAAACTTTCAGAAGTTCAATACATGCTCAATACTTGATCATTTTCAAAACTAAACACATCGGGTTCATCAGTGAATCATGAAGAATCATTTAGGAACTTAAAAATGCATTTATGAAGAAAAAAAGTTCTTGAGGTTACCTGAGATGAAGCTTTGCTATCTGGAGCTTTCTGGCCACTTCTCTTGTGTAAAACCACTCCTCTTGACCTCCTGATGAAACTTTGATGCTTGGAAGAAGTTTGTAATGGCTGGTTTGAAAGCTTGCACTCTTGCTGCACCAGAATCGTGTTTTGGTTTTGGGTGCTTTGAGGCTTGTTTGATGGTTGGTTATGCTCTATGGATCATTTCTGAATGAATGGTGAAGTTTGTTTTGAGGTTTGATGGTTGGACAGAGAGTTTCGAAGGTTTTTGCTTTAGGATGGTTTTTGTGAAACTTAATGATTTTGAGCATTCAGGCTTTCTTGTGTTGTGTTATGGCTTGCATTTTGTCCACATAACAATGTTTGATAGGTCAGAGGAGTTGTTGTGGACTGTGGTTATTTGTATGGGCAAGTTGCCAAAATGTCAACATGACTTGTACTTGAGGTATGGGCTGGTTTTGCAACTGGATTTTGGCTTGTCCTGGCTCAGCAGAGATCAAGGAGAGCCATGGAATTGGTTTTGTGGTGATTCAGCAACTGGAAGCATGGTTGCGTATCATTTTGCAATTTTCATGAAGTTTGGCCCCTTTGTGATTTCTTGATGGGCAAGGCATGAAATGAGATGGTTCTTTGGGCAATTCTGATTTTTAGACAATGTACTATGTTGGTGTTATGCATAGAAGTGTATTAGAAGTCACAAAATGGATTGGCAAGTGAATTTGCAAAAATCCCTCTTTGGCATGAATGTGAAAATTATGATATTTTTGCCAACTTTGGAAGATCATAACTTGAGTTCCATAATTAATTAGAACTTGTTCTAGTACTTTTTAAAAAGGGAATGATCCTATCTACAACTTTCATGACCAACAATTTTTCATTTGAAGCATTTTTGGTTGAGAAAGAGGAGGTTGAAAAACATTCCCAAAATGGAAAGTTTCCATTACAAATCATTTCCATTTTTGGCAACTTTTGGTTTAGCTCAATTTTCTTCAATTTTGTGAACTTCCAAACACTTCAATGATCAAATAAAGATCATATAACTTCAATTTGATGGGAAAAAAATCCACTTTGGTTCCATTGTTGGGGGCCTCAGATGCCCTGATTTTGCTCTGACTTACTCAAGAAGTTACCCAGTGAACAGATGACTTCCATAATGAATTTCTTCATCAAAATTGGTACACATGATCCTTAAAACATATTGAGACTATTAGAAATAAGAAAGACCAAAGAATTTGGAGTTATGGCCTCTGAAACCAAAACCCTAATTTCAGGTCATCTGTGTAGTGAAACCCTAGCTCTGCTTCCATGCTTCCCCAGTTCTTGTGACTTCTTGACTTCCTTGATCTTTTAGGGATATAAAATGATGATTGAAAATACATGGACCCTCTTGGAATGATGGGAGGCCTTTGGAGTGGCTCAGATGGATCCTTGGATTGCTCAGATCACAAACCCTAGATGCAGATGAACTTGAACTAATGCAGTGAAACAAAAATGCAATATGAGATGATATGCTTAAACTTATGCAAAGATGAAAGATCACAAGCCATGGTGTGAAATTAGTGAGGGAAAATTTGGTGTGTATACAATTCGCCCTCTCGTATTTCAAGACACTTAATTATTACATATCAAATAATGAAAGAACTGAATTCTGGAGTCTAGCATTCCACGGGTTCTTGAATGGATCATTCCTGAGACCAGCCCCATGGGATGTGATTCATTTTCCCTTTAATTCTTAAAATACTAAACAAGATCAAACCTTTCTCTAAACGAACATTATTTAAGCTTTTTCTATCTCGCAGACAAGCTTGCGCTTCAGCCTCCTATCGCGAGCAGATAAGCCAATGCTTAGCAATTAGAAACTAGTTTAAACAATCGTTCATTAAAAAACACCAACAAACCATAGTTGCAAGAACTACGAAGCTCTGACTTTCCCATTGCACAAGGGAATATGTAGGCACGAAGATTTTAATCTTTCACGAGCATACTAATAAAAAATTAACTATTTCTCCGTCACAAATCACCCTAATAAAAATTTAACTTTTTCCCCGTTGTAAACACCCCAAATTTGCCCTCACCCATTCACACCATGGCTTGTGATATTTTCATGTGCATAAGTTCAATCATAGCATCTCATATTGCATATTTGCTTCACTGCATTGGTTCAAAGTCATCTGCATCTAGGGTTTGTGATCTGAGCAATCCAAGAGCCATTTGAGCCACTCCAAAGGTCATCAATCACTTCAAAGGGGTCCATGTATGTTCAAGCATTATGTTGTACCCTCACAAAGTCAAGGAAGTCAAAGAATCACAAGAACTGAGAATGGCATGGAAGCAGAGCCAGGTTTAACTACACAAATGACCTAGAATTAGGGTTTTGGTTTCAAGGGCCATAACTCCAAATTTTTTGGTCATTATTGTTTCTATTGGTCTCTATATGGTATGAGGATCATGCATATCAATTTTCATGAAGAAATTCAATGGGGAAGGCATCTGATCAAGGGGTGACTTCTTGAGCAAGTCAGTGCAAAATCAGGGCATCTGAGGCCCCCAATGACCCAACCAAAGGGCATTCTCCATCATTTTGAATGTGTATGATCTTTATTTGATCATAGAAGATGTTGGAAGTTCACAAAATTGAAGAATTTCAAGCCATTTGCAAAGTTGCCTTTTTGGGAAAATGACTTGTAATGGAAACTTGCCATTTTGGGAAACTTTTTCAACCCTTGCTTTTTGATTCAAAAATGCTTCAAATGGGAAAACTTTGGTCATGAAAGTTGTAGAATGGATCATTCCCTTTTCAAAAAGTACAAGAACTCATTCTAATTCATTTTGGATCAAAAGTTATGGCTTGTCAAAGTTGGGAAAAATCACATGATTTCAAGTTATGTACCAAAGAGACAAAGTTACAAAACCACTTGCCAAGACAAATTGTGCTTTCAAATGAACTTCTAATATTTGTACAAACATAAACCAAGGCCTAAGATTCAGAATGCACCAAAGGTTTGCCCATTTCCATGACCTGTGGATCAAGAAACTTCAAAAGGGCCAAAGTTGGATAAAGTTGCAAAACATCATACAAACCCTAATCCACTTGCTAATTGGCTTCAAGATTGATCCCATGGCTCTCCTCATTCCTTGCTGCGCAGGACACCCCTTTGTCCTTGGCCTATCAATGACACATACCTCTCTTACACAAAACATTGACTTTTTGCATAAAGACCCATACATATCAAGCTAGGCCAGACCAACTCCTCTAACCTATCCAAGAGTGATTAGTGGACCAAATGCAACATAACACAACACACAACACAAGCTGAAACCTCATATTGCCATAGTTATCAAAAATTCTCCAACTTGCAAAACCTTTTGAATCTCTCAGCTCACTCAACCAATCTTCAAACCAACTTCACCATTGATCTCAAGATGACTCACTGACCACAAACCAACCATTGAAACAGCCAAAAACCTCACATAAACCAAACACGATTTCTGACCAGTTGGCTTGCAAACTCCCAAATCAGCCAAAAGAAATTCTTTCCAAGCATCAAGACTTCATCAGGAGTTCAAGAGGAGTGGATTGCACAAAGAGAGAAGGCCTAAAAGTCCCAAACTGAGAAAGCTCAAGCTCAGGTACCTCCTTGAAAAAATTTTCCAGAACTCTTGTTTTTTGTTTTTAAATGATAAAGCATGCTCTCCTGATCATACTGGACTTTGAAATTTTGAAAATGGTGTAGAAATGAGCTTGTATTGATTGACTGAAATTTCTGTCATTTTTGTTCTTCCTTTCGAATCTTGTTAATGGTGAGAGATAAATTGTTTTTGAGGGCAGGGATGAGTTTAGGGAGGTGAGAGGAAGTGATATGGAGCTTTAGAGCTCCAGAAATAACCTAGGGAGTGATTTTGAAACTTTCAGGGAAGGGGACACCGGAGAAGACGACCGGAGCTCGTCTCCGGTGACCTGAAAATAATTAGGGTTTGATAATTAGGTTTAGCCAAGTTTGAATGTGGACCTTTGATTTTGAAGACTTTTGTTGACTCCCGCGCGAATGGAGAGCCTGGATCTCTCATTAAACCCTAATTCAGATTAATTAGGTTAATTAATTAGGGTTAATTTTGAATTTCCCAGAAGCACTCCCAGCCACTCAAACGCGCGCCAGTCAACTCCCGCGTGTTTAGTTTGAATCTCAGCCTTAGATCCCGCTTACTTTCCATTTAATTTCTATTTTATTTCATTTTTATCCATTTATCTTTCACATTTATTTTAAAATAGTTAGAAAAATCCTAAAAATATTTCCCTTTGCATTTTTGTTTCAAATATTTTTCTCAATCAGAAAATGATTTTTATTTTATTTTTTGCATTAAAAATTATTTTTAAATCATTTAAATGTTTATTTTTAATTAATTAATAGAAATTAATTTATTAAAAATACATCTAGGTATTTAAAAATCACCAAAAAATTCACATAGCATTTAGAAACATTTAGAAACATTGTCCAACTCTCAAACCAAATTTCTTTTTTGTTCTTGATGCCTCTTGATCATTTTCATTGGATTTAATTTCATTTTTAGGCAATATTTTGCTTCAAACTTCAAAAATTCCTTTCTGCCTAACCATTGAGAGTTGGATGATGATTCTTCTTGCATTGTACTCTTCATAGCATGTAGTTTATAGGGTAAAATTGATTGGGTTTGATCTTGCATTTTCAATTTGTTTGGCATTTTTCTTGACAAGATACCTTAAAACCCTAGCAATCTTAGGAAATTCATAACTTTCAATAGGTTAAGAATTGGATCCTCTCCTTTGGGCAGTGAGTTTGTATAGGTTTAGGGTATCTTTGATTGCATTTTCAAATTTTTATCATGTCATTTGCCTCTGGTTTTGGATTTTTGCTTTGTGTGATGCATGTAACCCTAATTTGTGCTTTTATTTGCATCCATTTCTTATTTGCTTGCATACCATGACTTGACATGACATTTTGTGCATTCACTTTATTCATGATACATCTTAGGACATATTAGAATCATGTTTGATCATTGCATCTCCCATTTTCCATGTTATATATCCTTTGCATTCCATAACTTTTCATGAACATCCATGGTTCAAAGCATGTCTCATTTGCATCCTTATGTTTGTGTGATCATTCTCATGCCTTGCCTCATGTTTGCATCACCTCTTAGCATCATTAACATCATGTGAATGCTTCTGAATTTGGTTTGCATCATGACATTTCACCTCATTTGCATTGCATTCCATTTCTTATGCTAACATTTCAGGTGGTAAGTTGTTTGAGAAGTGAATTTGCCTTCACTTCTCACATTCTCTTTTCATCTCTTTCATACTTCCTTTGCTGCATTTTGTATGTGTATTTGATTTAGATTGCTCATTCTTGTCCATCTTACTTTCTTCCTTCAAGCAACTTGTCTTCTTAAGTGAAGCAAGTTGTTTTGCTTCTCTTTGCTTCTTGCTCCTTTCATCTGCTTCCTTCCTGGTGGCTTCTCTGAAGATCTTCTTGCAAACCTCATTAACCCTAGGATCTCCAAGTATGATAACAATTAGGGTTTGATTAGTCCCCCATTTAGTTTTACCTTTGTGTCATCTTTGAGTCTTCTCTTCTCATCTCTTAATCAAGGAATAAACCCTAAAGGCTTTAAGGCTTTGTGATTAAGATTATGCTTGCATCCTTCTATTAGGATGGAGTGTATAACTTTAATCCTAAGTGTTAAACCCTTAATGTGTTTAATTCCTTTAATTAATCCACTTAATAATCATCAAGACATCAAGCTTGTAACTTGGGCCTTGCATTAGGGTTCTAATTCTTCCTTAACTGGTTAAGAAGGACTAACCCTAGTGTTAATGGACAAGTCCCCCTCAAGTTGTCTTACAAACCATAAAAATCACTTCTTCATTCTATCATTAACTAAAATCCACTTAATAAAGGCTTTGTTTTGTCATGAGGTTAATCCCTAATCATGGATTAAGTTAAGGAGCTTTCCTCAGCTTAAATGTTCTCATCTATTATCCTTCTATTAGGGTGGTGTAATGAGTCCATTA
The DNA here is from genome assembly GCA_963966055.1 of Lathyrus aphaca. NCBI lineage: Eukaryota > Viridiplantae > Streptophyta > Magnoliopsida > Fabales > Fabaceae > Lathyrus > Lathyrus aphaca. The sequence continues at coordinate 509,314,800 of OZ014524.1, read as the reverse complement.
AATCTTTGACTATGGCTTAAACTCATTACTTAACACTAAACAAAAACAACAAAAACATCTAAACTAATCACAAGTAGGTTAATGATCTTAATCCTACACCATGGTGAGTAAGTGTGAGATACTGACTTCACACTTAAGGTATTCTCATTACCCCTAATCAGAGGGAGGATGTGATGAGTTTACTAACCCATTGGTTTAGGCTTAAGCTCATTTTCTTATGACAAATCCAAAAGCAATAAAAGATTGAAAACACAAAAACAAACAATAATCGTCTCCTTCGGGATTCTTTTCTCACCTCATTCACTCACAAACGAGAACTTGCTTCTTCCGTCTAATGCAAGACAGTTAGCACCTGAGCCAGACAGGTCATACACTTAAGCATAGACAAGCAAGCAGTTCACAAGTCAATTCATTTTTCAGTCTCTTTGGGTCGAACTACGGTGTTCTGACTTCCTCATTGCACGAGAGGATACGTAGGCATAACTTAACAGTTATCGAACAAAAGTCTCTGTCTTTTCCCCCTCTTTCAGCATTATTCTTTAAGCCTCATAATCTTGAGCATCTCATTCTTTTCTTACAACTGACACTTCTCTCATACACTTCACACTTCTCTTACACTGACACTTGCATTCTTTCCAGCTTTGACACACAAATTGCATTGACACTACCCCTTTAAAACGCAAATCTTTTAAGCGTGGATCCCGTTGAGTACGGCGGACAATCTGGGTGCTAATACCTTCCCAGGTTGTAACCAACCCCCTTTCTCAGTCTCTCTGGTTCGCAATCGTCTTATCCATATCTTTTCCCAGGTCTATGCAGCATTACCTTTTCTTCGGGATAAAAATGCCTAGCTGGCGACTCTATTCATTCATTTCCTTTCTCCTTTCACCGACCGTTCGCGTCTGTACCCCTTCTGACCTGAGGTGTCATTGGGTGGGAGCGACACCCGTCATAAATTACCATAATAAAAAATTTAACTATTTCTCAGTCACAAATCACACTAATAAATAGCTAACCATTTCCCCATAACAAATAATAATTAAAAATATTTCATTTCCCTTTAAACAAACGATCTTATCAAACATTTACCTTTAGAAGAAGACAAAGACATAAGTTAGCATTCAATCACAGATTAGACTAAGAGGTTCCCGTTGAGTCCAACGGACGTGAGGGGTGCTAATACCTTCCTCATGCGTAACCGACTCCCGAACTCAGATTAGTGGTTTCACTGACCATTTCTTATCCTTATTAGGTTGTGTCTATATCTCCATTTTCTTTAGTTAGAATAAATAGAATTAGGTGGCGACTCTGTTGTTTTTTCAGCGTTCATCACGAGGATCGTATTTTTTGAGGTACGACTGTTGGCGACTCTGTTGGGGATTAGCTCCATGCGAGAGAGAGAGAGAGAGAGAGAGAGAGAGAGAGAGAGAGAGAGAGAGAGAGTCGAGCCTAACTTAGCTAACTGTGCATTTAATTGTTGATTTTTTTTGTCTTATTTGTCTTCTCTATGTTTATTATCTTCATTCTATATGTTTGTTTATTTGTTCTTTTATCGCTTTATTTTATTGCTCATTATTATACTTATTTGTGGGATCTTGGGATTGTATCACAAGTAAAAGTTGAGCTTTGGAAAAAGTAGATGGAACACCTAGGTTAGAATAGGTAGTTATTAGTGTTAGTCTCCAATAACTCGCTTCTTGAGGACCTAGCATGAAAGCTCCCCCAAATAGTAGACCTATTTGTAGATCTTGTCATAACGCAGCTAGCTTGTTGCGTGACTTGATTCATGAAAGGGTTATGACTCGGGGACCCACATTTAAGAACCAATTTCTATATTGGTCGTTGTGTAGTGTTAGTCTCCAAGGGCTCGCCCCTTGAGTTCCTAACACGAGAACGCCACTCAAGGTAGACCTTATCGTCATTATTGTCATAATACAACTAGCTTATGGCAGGAAATTAATACGATTAGCATCCGTGACCTTGGGTATCCTTAATCCACCACCATAGAAGTTATCATGTGAGTGGGCTTTATGGGTAAAGAACTTAGAACTTTCCTATTAAGGCCTACCAGTTAGGAGGTTCCGAGTTACTTGAAATACCTTGGATCCAATATTTTGACTTCATACTCCAACTCTGGAACTGATTGTATTTGTGATTCTGAGCATTGCATTCATTCTCATATCATTTGCATTTGCATTGCATATCTTCTCCTAATAATCAAGTCACATGTCTTATTCTCCGATCGTACTCGATTAGTCACCAGAGAAAGATGGGCCAACTTAAGCAGGAAAACAGAGAGCTTAGATAAGAAGTCACTACTTTGAGAAACCATATGGGAATATTCTCGACTACGATGAAAACTCTAGTAGATAATCTTGTACAAGAGAATAATGAACTCCATGAAGAGGTTCATAGTTTGAAGATTGGTAAAGGACGTATGATTTCTTTGATTAAAGATCTTGTCATTTCTCAGCGTCATCCAAATCCTACTTCTACTCATCAACAACCTAGTCAAGGAGAAGTTGAGCTTAATGTTGCTCCGGTGTCTCAGCAACAACATCAGAATCAGCATCACAATCAATAGAGATCTCAGAATAGTCCATCAAGAGAGACTACTCACTTCGATCCAATCAATGACTTACAGTCAACTGTGGTCTTATTTCGCCCGAAACTCAATGATGGCACCCAGAAAGACCAAAGCCATGAGATCTCGTCCTCGTTGGTTCAATCCAAATACCAATTGTAAATTTCATGATGGAGTACCGGGGCATCCAATTGAGGAGTGCAAGGTCTTCCAAGAAAAGGTTCAAGAGATTATCAATGACAAGGTGTTGACCTTCGAAGGAGGAAGCCCTTTCGTGAATGGAACGCCTTTATGCTAATGAATATGAAGACTTGAAATGTGTGATCCCAGAGTTCAAAGTCAGTTTGATCGCTTGAGCGTGGAACAAGTTCCTTTGTGCATATGGTTGTTTGATGCTCTGAAGTTTATCTTCTCAGATGTTTAGCTCATTCACTGTTTTTCATATGTATTTTTCTTTTTTTGTTAATGCACTTGTTTTGGCATGTAAGAATTTATTTGTTTTTAATTATTAATGCAATGAATATGTTTGTCTAGAATAATCCATTTGTATTCACTCATAATTCTTTTTAGCCTTATAATGCCAACATTGTCCCATCTCTTGCTTGGGCAGAGAATTGGAAGGAGGATGATGAAATTAAAATGCAAACTCTCTAGTTGAAAGCTTTTGATTAAAACCCTACTGATGATGTACAAGCATTGTTTCAAATCCCCAAACACTGGAGAGATAAGGAGTGAATCCCTAGTCAGCCACTTCGAGCCTAGAAGTAGGAGTCTCTTTTGGATATTTCAAAACCCTTACACTTAACCTGGGCCAGGGTAGTGTTCAGTTAATCTTACTACACATTCAAATTATAAGATGAAACATACCATCTGAGAATCCCCTACAATCAATGACTTGGCAGTCATAACTTTCAGCCTTCCAAAGGTAAAAAAATAAGAAGAAAAAAAAGAAAAGGAAAGAAAAGAAAAGCCTGATAAGTCGAACCTACAAAAAGACTTAGACAAAAAAATAAGGATCAATAGAGAAATTCAAGTAGAAGAGGCCCTCAAGTCCTCAGATTCAAGCAAAATCGAATCTGTCTTCTTTCTTCTCCACAGGTAGCAGCTTGCCCCAGCCTTGGGAGTTCCCATCCTCAATAACCTTCCGAGCTTGTTGGTAGGAGACAATTGAAGTACCCATCCTATCCTCTTGGGATGCAACAAATACATCAGTTGTCGCCTCGTTGACGTTCAGTGCTTCGAAACCTTGGATCATGGTCTCGTGGATCTCAACATCCATCTCAATATATTTGTAGGTAGCTAGATGGCCAACAAAAATGTCATTCTCACCACAGATTGTGATAATTTTCCCTTCCCACTCGTATTTTAATTTCTGGTGAAGGGTCGACGTAACTGCGCCAGCGGCGTGAATCCAAGGTCGACCCAACAAACAATTGTAGGTCAGCTGAATGTCCATCACGTAGAAAGTAGTTTGAAAGACCTACGGGCCAATTATCACATGCAGCTCCACTTCTCCAAGAACAGACCTCTTGGAACCATCAAAAGCTCTGACCACCAGATTGCTTGGTCGGAGAGCTATACCATCATATTCAAGCTTAACAAGGGCTTTATTTGGCAAGACATTGAAGTGAGGACCCAGTGTCAACTAGAACACGTGAAAGCACAACCCCTTTACACTCTAGAGTGATGTGCAAAGCTTTATAATGATTACGACCTTCTGTAGTCAAATCAGCATTGGTGAAGCCTAGTGTAAACACTCCAAATTTTCCCTCACCCATTCACACCATGGCTTGTGATCTCCTCATATGCATAAACTCAATCATAGCATCTCATATCACATTTTTGATTCACTACATAGCTTCTAAGTCATCTGCATCTAGGGTTTGTGATCTGAGCAATCCAAGAGCTTCTTGAGCCACTCCAAAGGTCATCAATCACTTCAAAGGGGTCCATGTATGTTCAAGCATCATATTATATTCCCTCAAAGTCAAGAATGTCAAAAATCACAAGAACTGAGAATGGCATGGAAGCAGAGCCAGGTTTAACTACACAGATGACCTAGAATTAGGGTTTTGGTTTCAGAGGCCATAACTCCAATTTTTTGGTCATTCTTGTTTCTATTGGTCTCTATATGGTATAGGGAGCATGTATATCAATTTTCATGAAGAAATTCAATGGAGAAGTCATCTGATCAAGAGTTGACTTTTTGAGCAAGTCAGTGCAAAATCAGGGCATCTGAGGCCCCCAATGACCCAACCAAAGGGTGTTCTTCATCATTTTGATTGTGTATGATCTTTATTTGATCATAGAAGATGTTGGAAGTTCACAAAATTGAAGAATTTCAAGTCTTTTTCAAAGTTGACTTTTTGGGAAAGTTTGACTTTTAATGAAATTGCCATTTTAGGAAACTTTTTCAACCTTTACTTTTTGATTCAAAAATGCTTCAAATGGAAAAACTTTGGTCATGAAAGTTGTAGAATGGATCATTCCCTTTTCAAAAAGTACAAGAACTTGACCTAATTCATTTTGGATCAAAAGTTATGGCTTGTCAAAGTTGGCCAAAATCACAAAATTTGAAGTTTTCTACCAAAGAGGCAAAGTTGCAAAACCACTTGCCAAAGCAAATTGGGCTACCAAATGGACTTATAATCATCATACAAACATAAGCCAATGCCTAAAGACCAGAATTCACCAAGGGTTTGATCATTTTGTGACTTGTAGAACAAGAAATTTCAAAAGAGCCAAGAATGGAGCAAGTTGCAAAACCTCACTCAAGGATGAATCCAATTGCTTGCTGACTTCATAATCAATCCTAGGGCTCTCCACACTTCTTGCTGCGCAGGACACCCCATTTGTCCTTGGCTAGCTAGGAGCCCATACCTCTCTTACACAAATTTGACATTTTGGCAACTTGAGCCATACCAATCACAGCAGTACACATCAATTCATCTGACCTATCACACTTGTTTATACAAACCAAAAGCAAGCCATTTCACTCAATACTTCAGGCTGAAACACACCCAAGCCATAGTTATCACTTTTTGCTCCAACTTGCAAAAGCATTCGAAACACTCTCCACAAGCTGCAAACACACAAACAAACTTCACAAACAATCGTAACATGCTTCACTGATCACAAACCAACCCTTAAAGCAGCCTGAAAGCCACTGAAACAAAAACACGATCACCACCCTCCCTTGAACAGAACTTCTGCCATCTCTCAAACCAGCCATCCTCAAAGCTTTCTAAGCCTCATTTCATCATCAGAGGGTTCAAAGGAGTGGACTTGCAGCAAAGGAAAGGCCAGAAAGCTCAGGACCAGGAGTTTCCATCTCAGGTAGCCATCTCAAACTTTTTTCCAGAAACTCCATTTTAAGTTCTTAAATGATTCTATGTGCTCCCCTGGTCATGGGGATATGATTATTTTTGAAAATGGTTGAGAAACCAGGATGTATGATTGCTCTGAAACTTTTCTGCCCTAAACGTGTTTTGTTTCGATTTGCATGATTAATGATGAAAAAATGATTTTTGTTTGGGGGTTTTGATTCAGTGTTGAATGGGGATGGATTCTGGGCAATTAGATTTCATTTTCATGGCGTTTTGAGAAAGTTAGCAACTTTCAGGTGAGGGTCTGGCCGGAGAAGACGACCGGAAGTCTTCTCCGGCCACCTGAAAGTGTTTAGGGTTAATCAGAGTCATTAATGCAAGTTTGAATGTGGAGCGTAGGATGAGTTGACTAGGGCTGACTGGCGCGCGAACGAGTGGTCCAGATTTCACACTTAACCCTAATCCTGTTTTATTAATTTAATTAATTAAGATTAATTTAAATCCAGCCAGTTTGAATTCCAACCCTTGGATCTGGCGCGCAGTCTTTCCCTCCTTCCTGAGTTTGAATCCAGACCTTTGGATGCGCATACTTTTCATTTAATTCAATTTTATTTTATTTTTATTTCATTTGTTTTCTACATTTTATTTAAAATAGTAAAAATCATTGAAAAATTATGAAAATTTTTATTCAAGCTTTTATTAATTTTCAGAAACCAAAAACATTTTTATTTTTATTTTTTGCATCAAAAAATATTTTTAAATCATTTAAAAGTTTATTTTTAATTAGTTAATGATAATTAATTAATTAAAAATACTTTTAAGTATTTAAAAATCACAAAAAAATTCATGAAACATTTAAAACCATTTAGAAACATTGTCCAACTCTCAAACCAAATTTATTTTTTGATCTTGATGTCTTTTGACAATTTTCCATGGAATTAATTTCATTTCAAGGCATTATTTTGATCCAATATTCAAAAATTCATTTCTGCCTAGCCTTTAAGAGTTGGACTTTGATTCTTTTTGCATTGCATCTTGTATAGCATGTAGTTTATAGGATTAAATTGGCATGAATTGATCTTGTATTTCCTATTTGTTTGGCATTTTTCTTGACAAGGTACCTTAAAACCCTAACAATCTTGAGAAATTCATAACCCTCATTAGGTTAAGAGTTAGAACCCCTCCTTTGGGAAGTGAGTTTGTATAGGCTTGGGGTTCCTTTGAATGCATTTTCAATTTTTTTATCATGATGTTTGCTTCTGGTTTTGATTTTTGTTTTGTGCATTGATCATAAACCCTAATTTGGGCTTTCATTTGCATCCATCTTCCATTTGTTTGCATACCATGACTTGCCATGACATTTTGTGCATCCATTTGATTCATAATACATATTAGGACATATTAGAATCATGTTTGATCATTGCATCTTTCATTTGCCATGTTGTATGTCATTTGCATTTCATAACTTGTCATGTATGTTCATGGTTCTAAGCATGCTTCTCTTGCATCCATATGTTTGTATGGTCATCCTCATGCCTTGTTTCATGTTTGCATCATCTCATAGCATCATTATCATCACACGCATGCTTCTGGTTTTGGTTTGCATCATGTCATTTCATCTCATTTTGTATTGCATTGCATTTCTTTCACTAATCTTTCAGGTGGTAAGTTACTTTGAGAAGTGAATTTGCCTTCACTTCTCACAATTTCTTTTCATATCCTCTTATGCATCATTGCTGCATTTTGTCTTGTGCTTGAGATTTAGCTTGCTCATTCTTGCTCTTCTTACTTTCTTTCTTCAAGTGACTTGTCTTCTTAAATGAAGCAAGTTACTTTGCTTCTCTTTGCTCCTTTCATCTGCTTCCTGGTGGTTTCTCTGAAGATCTTTCTTGTAAACCTCACAAACCTTAGGAACAACCAAGCATGACAATGCTTAGGGTTTTGATTAGTTCCCCCCACTTAGTTTTACCTTTGTGTCTCATTGAGTCTTCTCTTCTCATCTCATAATCAGGGACTAAACCCTAAAGGTTTTAAGGCTTTGTGATTAAGCTTATGCCTGCATCCTTCTATTAGGATGGAGTGTATAACTTTAATCCTAAGTGTTAAACCCTTAATGTGTTTAAATCCTTTAATCAATTCACTTAATAATCATCAAGACATCAAGCTTGTAACTTGGGCCTTGCATTAGGGTTCTAATTCTTCCTTAATTGGTTAAGAAGGACTAACCCTAGTGTTAATGGACAAGTCCCCCTCAAGTTGTCTTACAAACCCTAAAAATCATTTCATCATCTTATCATCAACTAAAATCCACTTGATAAAGGTTTTGTTTTGTCTCGAGTTTAATCCCTAATCATGGATTAAGTTGAGGAGCTTTCCTCAGCTTAAACATTCTCATCTATTATCCTTCTATTAGGATGGTATAATGGGTCTGTTTAATCCCTGATTATGGCTTAATCTCATTACTTAACACTAAACAAAAACACCAAAAACATCTAAATAATCACAAGTAGGTTAATGATCTTAATCCTACATCATGGTGATTAAGTGTGAGAAGCTGACTTCACACTTAAGGTACTCTCATTACCCCTAATCAGAGGGAAGATGTGATGAGTTTACTAAATCCATTGGTTTAGGCTTAAGCTCATTAACTTATGACAAACTTTCAAAAGCAATAAAAGACTGAAAACTCAAAAACAAACAATAATCGTCTCCTCCGGGATTCTTTTCTCATCTCATTCACTCACAAACGAGAACTCGCTTCTTCCGTCTAATGCAAGATAGTTTGCACCTGAGCCAGACAGGTCATACACTTGAGCATAGGCAAGCAAGCAGTTCACAAGTCAATTCATCTTTCAGTCTCTTTGGGTCGAACTACGGTGTTCTGACTTCCTCATTGCACGAGAGGATACGTAGGCATAACTTAACAGTTATCGAACAAAAGTCTCTGTATATCCCCCCTCCTTCCAGCATTATTCTTTTAGCCTCTTGATCTTGGGGCATCTCATTCCTACACTGACACTGTACATTTATACACTTTATTTCTTTCACACAGACACCTGTACATCCTGTTTCAGCTCTTTTGTACACAAATTGCACTGACACTACCCTTTTGAAACACAAATCTTTTAAGCGTGGATCCCGTCGAGTACGACGGACAATCTGGGTGCTAATACCTTCCCAGGTTGTAACCAACCCCCTTTCTCAGTCTCTCTGGTTCGCAACCGTCTTATCCATATCTTTCTAGGTCTATGCAGCATTACCTTTCCTCCGGGATAAAAATGCCTAGCTGGTGACTCTTTTCATTTCATCCTTTCGCCGACCGTTCGCGTCTGTACCTTATTTGAGCCAGTCTCATCTTTTGGGAGCGACACCTAGTCCATGACTAGTATTAACATTAGAAACTACCTTCTCTAGCTGATTCACCGTAATCTCCTCAGGCACGTAGGCGGCATGCAGGACTTGAAGTAATGCATCCCGATGAGCTTTGAAACACAATAGCAGTGATAGAATGGAGATCTTTGAAGGAGTCTGGTGGAGCTGATCCACAACCTTATAATCATTTCTCTTGATTATCCTCATAAATTCGTCCACATCCTGATCAAAGGACGTCTTCTGAGCTTCTTTTGTTACTGGTTCTTTAGGCACCACATTCTTGCCTTTAGCCTTGGCAGCAGCCTCTGCCTCAGTATTAACTCTCGGAACTTTTGACGCAAAGAGACGTCCGCTTTGAGTGAAGCCTCCGCCTCCCCCGACATTATCGACCTATGGTGTATAAGTTGAAGAATCAAAAGCGACTCTCTTCCCATTGCAGTAGAGATCTGAACCATAGTGCCACGGCACAGCGTTATCTTTTTCATACGGAATGGGTCCAGGTACCGTGATGGTGACTGGACTAACCGCGGCGGAAGTAGGAACTGTTATTGTCTGTGGATCGTAATAAATGGTAACAGGATTTCTGACTGATGGTGGTGGTGAAAGACTGAAGCTGGGTTGTTGTTTAGATTGTTGTTGAAAGTTGTTGGAATCGGGGACCATTGTCGGGTCGTAATATATGGTGACTGTGGAGATGTCATTATTAATGGTTGTTGTTGTTGTGGAGGCGGATGTAATTGAACTAATGTCCGTTGAAGTAGTAGAAGAGATGATTGTTGACTTTGTAGAAGAGTCTGTCGGAACAATTGTTTTTGAAGTTGTAAGAGGGGTGCTTATTGGTGTTGTAGGAGGAATTGTTGATGTTGTAGAAGTTGAAACCGTTGATGTTATCTGCAAAATACCTTCTCTGATAATACCATTGATGCCACTTTTTAAACTTGAACAACCATTGGCAGAAACTTTGCAAGATTCACAGTAGGCCTGACAACCTGGAAACACCTGGCACTTTAAAAGCTGGGCTTTAACCTCGGCCAGAGGTGTTTGAATACTCGCAGTATCTTCAATTAGGTTCACTGGCTGGTCCTCCTCAATTGCATTTATCCTGGGCCCACCATGGCTAGGCATAATATTCTTTGTGACATTAGGAAGAGGTGCAAAATTTAAAGCCTTGGAATCAACTAAATCCTGGACCTTCATGTGCAAGGCTCTGCATTTTTCTATTGTATGGCCAGGTGCATTGGAATGGAAGGCACATCTGGCGTTGACGTCGTAATTCCTTGGAAGGTTCTGAGGATCTGGTGGATCCAGAGTCCTTAATTCAATTAGATTGAGTTTCAAAAGTTGTGGTGGTAAAGTGGCATAGGGCATCGGGATAGGATCGATTACCCTGTTGATTTGAGATGGCCTTTGCTAGAAAGGACGTTGTTGTTGGTTGTTGTTGTTGTTGTAAGACCTTTGTTGAGGAAAATGTTGTTGCTGAGGGAAATGTTGTAGTTGTGGAGTGTATTGTTGTTGAGGTGCTGGAGTGGGAATAGTGACAGCGGCTATTGATCTCGGCATGTACTGGGGTCTACCTCTGCCCATGTGTATTGAATTGGTTTCACCCGACCTGCGAGGCCCTGCAAAAGGTTTCCTTGTGTTGCTGGAGTTGGCGCCATTATCAGAAATCTTGCCCATCTTTAACAAACTTTCAATTCTCTCTCCTGCTATGACCACATCAGCAAAGCTAGTGGAAGAGAAAGCAGCAAGCCTATCAATGTATGTCCCCTGTAGGGTATTCATGAACATATCGGCCATTTTTCTTTTCGACATTGGAGGTTGAACAACAGCTGCTAACTGTCTCCATCTTTGGGCATACTCCCTGAAGCTTTCTCTTGAAGATTGTGACATACCCATTAGGAGAGTTCTATTGGGAGCCATGTCTAAGTTGTATTGATACTTACGTATGAAAGCTTCGGCCAGATCCTTCCAATTTCTGACTGTTGCTCTGGTCAGGTGAGAGTACCATTCACGGGATGCCCCGGTCAGACTATCCTCAAAGTAGAACATCCACAACTTTTCGTCCATAGTGTAAGCCTTCAATCTTCCCAGAAAGGATTGATGATGGGTACGAGGACAAGAGGTTCCATTATATCTTTCAAAGCAGGGAGGTTTGAATTTGTGAGGAATTCTGACTCCCTCAACTAGGCCCATGTCCATAACATCAAATCCCAGAGAGTTTTGGGACTCCAGAGATCTCAGCTTTTCTGCTATTTCATCCAGACGACGATCATAGACTTCATCCTTAGCACCAATGACAGTAAAATGTTCCTCTTGGGGGTCCTCTTGTAAGGCATGCCCTCTAGTGTTACCTTGGGTATTCCTGATAGCGTTGACTTCAGGGTTGAGATGAGGCCCAAACTCCGGGGGGTCAGTACGTGGCTGCACGTGATCATTGTTGCTGGTACCTCCCATACCTCGATGATTCTCTTTAGGGGTTTGCCGCTCGACCAACTCTCTTAATCTTTCTTGGCTTTGGGCCAATCAAGTCATTACTGCCATGAACAGGTTCATCTGAGCCCTCATTTCATTTCTCTCATTAGCCATCTGAGTTCTCACGTCACTCAAATCTTGCTGAACCTGGTCCAACTGTAAGCTCGGAAGGTTGTTTCTTGTAGGATACCGGTGAACTCTGTTGATGGGGAAAACCCTCCTACGAGCAATGTTTCCTGAAACCACAACAAAGTGAGAAAACAACAACAAAAATACCTACAAAACAAAGAATGAGGTTAGTATGCAATGCAGTATGTCTATTTATCTTCCAAGGGTATCTGGTTTGGTTCTTTGGTTTTGACCTTCCAGACCTCGAGGAATGATGATGTTGAAGAGAAATGAAGCCCAAAGGATAACACACAAACCATATATTACAAATGCAAAGATACATAGTTTATGATTACAACAAGTTCCCATGATGGGTCAAAATACAACAAAATCAACAAAAGTACAAACAAAATGAAATACAAGTACAAAGAAATCAAACATCCAGCCCAAAGTCATCTTCTTTGACTTCTTTTAGGAGAGCATCAGTCATTGGTCCAACTGGATGCTTTGTGATGGTCCTGATAAGAAGGTTTCTGGTAGCAATGGCACTTGTTAAATTCTTATACTTGTCTTGGTCTTTTGATCTCTTCAACCCCGCCCGGAGTTTTAACTCGGAGATTTCCTTCTGTGCTACTAACAAGGCTTCCTGAATCTTCTTCTCATTAGCTTCTAGCTTCTCTATCCTAGCCTGGGTCTTCTGATCTTCCTGTGAACGAGCCTCAGTAATTCTGATCCCTCTAGCCTGACTCTGGCTTTTTGAATCTTAGCTTCATTGCAAGCATTCTTCAATACCAATTCCCCTGCTTGGGCCCTTCTAATGTAATCATATGTCTTCTCAATCTTGGTCATATGCTCGATCCGGAGCTTCTCTAACCTCTCATTGTCCAGACGACTATCATTCCTCTCCCAAAGGGTCTTCTTTAGAGCTTCAAAAAGCTGAATATTCCTTTCCTTCAACTTCTCAAATTCCTCTAAACTGACTGTAGCTATAGCCTCTACTACTGATGGTCTTGGCACATCCTCCAGGGTAAATGGCATGCGGGTGACCTGTCCTCTTTGTCTGAATATTATCCCAAGCCCAAGCTGCTTGTCAGACGATGGCATGATTATTTTGAATGTCACAGTAAAGGGTTTCTAATAAGTCTTGCTCTCTTGGTGGATGTACTAAGGCATACCCTAGCTGCCTTTTGAAAAGCAAAGGATTGTAGTTGATGCAACCCTTCACTCCAATAAGAGGTACATTGGGATACTGCCCACAGCTTGTAATTATATCTCTGCCCTTGGTGCTCTGAGTGCACCACTGGATGTCTTATGAAGTGAGAGCAATCATTCTCTTAGCCCAATATCTTGACTGATGAGGATTCAAGAAAGCTACTGTCTTTGGCAAGTGTCTCAATAACCAGTAGTAGAAGAGAGGTGCACAACATCTGACTAATCTTCCCCTCTGTTTCTCATTCCTTTGATGCACTGAGTAATAGAAATCCCCGAGCAAGGTAGGAACTGGATTCTTCAGCAAGAAGAGATGGATAGCACTCTTGCTTACAAACTTAGGTTCGTCTGCAAACAAGATGATACCGTATATGCTAAGGGCTAAGAGAGCACAAACAGTGTCCCATTTCCCTGTTGCAGCATGACTGGTGGCCTGAGTAATCAAGAAGTCCAAATGGAGGCCTGAGATTCCAGCCTTAGTAGTCATGTTCTTATCAATGATCATGGTTTCCAAATACAGAGCCTTAGCTATTTCTTCATTCCTAGGAGCAGTCATTTCAGGGTTGAAAGGAATCCCCCTCCTGATGGGGACACCCAACAACATGGAAAATTCTTCTAACAGAGGACCCAACTGAAAGTCTGGGAAAGTAAAGCATCTGAGAGGAGGGTCATAGAAATGAAGGAAAGTGTGGATCAAGCTTATTTATGATTCATCCAAGTCCATGATCATGTCCATAATACTACTATAATGTTCCCTGAATAAAGGGACATGATCAGGAGTGATGAGTGTCTGAATCTGCCTGATGCCTGCTAGAGAGGGCTCAAAGAAATGATAAGTGATGTTGCTCTTCCTGGATGGGTACATACTGATAATGGATGCTGATGAAGATAACTGAGGAGAAATACTGATGAAGACAACTGATGAAGGTGCTGAAGAGAATCTTTGATGAAGATGGCTAATGAATGCATCTGATGAAGATGGTTGAGCAGAAGAACAGTCAAAACCAAACCAAATAAGATGTGGATACCCTGTAAAACAAATAGACAGATGTTAAAATGATGCAAAATGATGTATGCAAAATGTTATGCAAGGGTTTGTGATCAAGTGATGGATCTGTTATCTGCTTTGATAAGGTCCATGTGTGTTTAGAAATCCAGATGAAGGCTTAGAGAACCAGTTACCAGGTGGGGGACTCAAATAAAGAGTCACAAGTCCAGGGTTTCATAAGATCAATCCAAAATAGTGTAACCTTAAAAATATTAGTAACAGGGTATGATGAGGTCAAGGATTCCTGCAAACCTGTAAACATCCCAACCCCCTCACAGGTATTGTTCTAGAACAAAGATCCTCAGACTTGGATCAGTTATGAGAAGTGTAAACACTTTTAACCCGGAGGTACAGTGTTTACATTAATCATAAAGGATCCTCCTCTAATTCACCTCAGATGTTGAAGGTCATCTAAAAAGGTCATCCAGACTTAGCAGGCTTCCCAGATAGCCCTAGTACTACAGGAAATCCGTAGCACAGAGTTCTCAAGAAGAAACCCATGTCTGAACCGTGTTTCATATTCCCGCACCAGACTGAAATGGAATGGGAAAGAATATGAAGCCACTCTAATCCTATGAGTCACTCAGGCTCCCGGTATGGAACCTTACTCACTGAATATCTCTCCCACCAAGGTAAACAACAGATCCAGCACATGATATGATGACAATAATATGAAATGCATAAAAACAGTAAATGAAAGCAATAAATAAAGCTGTACATAAAGCAATAAATAAAACAATCAACAAAAGAAAACATAACACATAACACCCCCATAAACACAAATCAAACAAGCGCTGGGAGAAACCCACAAAAAGAACCAAAAGCCCTGGTTACAAGAGATATTCCCCAGCAGAGTCGCCAAGCTGTCGCTCCTCTAAAAAGACACTAGGGTCCCAAGGTGCAGACGCAAACGGTCGGCGAAGAGAGAAAGGGTGAGGTTGAATTGAATAGAGTCTCCAGCTAGGCATTTTTATCCCGAAGGAAAGGTAATGTTGCATAAACCTAGAAAGAGATGGATATGACGGTTGCGATCCAGAGAAATTGAGAAAGGGGGTTGGTTACAACCTGGGAAGGTATTAGCACCCAGATCGTCTGTCGTACTCGACGGGCTCCACGCTTACAAGATTGTGTTTAAAGGGGGTAAGTGTATGTGATATCTGTGTGCAAAAGCTAGGAAAGAAAATACAGGTGTCAGTGCAACAGATGAATTGCTCAGGAACTGAGTGTAACACCCCAAAATTTGCCCTCTTATTTATCACCAAACTGACTTATGCTTCACCTTCATATGTATCCCCATTAGTTAATAAAATTCATAATCATGCATTTCAATAAGTTCCTGAGATAGGGGATCAAGTCCATTGAAGTTATGGTGCACATCCTATACATAATTATCATATGAACTCAAAGTTTCAGGCCTATGGCAATTGATGATATCATCTTCTTGTATACTTGATGCTTAATTAAGGTTTATCTCCTTGATTAACTGGTCTTCAAAGATTCCACGGGTAGAAACTATTTTTCTGTGAAGTGTAAGGTTAAGGGGGGTGAAGTATGATTATCCTGGATTTCTTTCTTTTTTTTCTCTCAAGCTACCAGGGCTATTCTTCTCCAAAATTCGCCAAGGTCTTGAAGTAGAGTGTGTTTCTATGTATTTCTTAGAACGTCGGGGTTTTATTTTATTTGTGGTTGAGCTTGGAGATAGTTCCTTTAATAAGCGCTCGTGGTATCTTCAGGTCCATTTTGAATATTACTCGTCATTGCAAGTTCATCCATGTCAGTGTGCGCTTCAGGGTGGATTATGGTTGGGTTTATGGACAATCACCAATTAAAGATGACATTTAGAGTTCATGACAAGAATAGGCTACTATATTTCAAAGGTTCTCAAGACATAGATTTTTTTGGATTTATTAAGAATACATATTGATCATATGGGCCATTTTTGAATTCAAGATGTGAAACTGCTTCTAACCATTTGTTCTTATTTCTGGTTCATGTCCAAAATTCAGTTCAATTCCATAATTAAGTTCATTTTATTTCTTATCCATTTTCGACTTTAAGAAAAAGCGTTCTTCATCCATGTCCATTTAGTTTCTTTTAAAATTTGGTAATCCATTCATCTAAGTAAAGCCCATATCTATTCAAATTGCCAAGTCCTTAACTCCAAACCATTTTATACAAACCTTTTACCCATTATTCACTCTCAAGATTCAATCACTTCATAAATCATTTCCAAATTCTAAAGTCCAATTTTCTTGTCCCTATTCACATTCTAATCACTTCAAGTGTCTATATTTTAATTAACTTTTTAAACTATTGTTGCAATGTTATAATTATTAAATTCAAAGTCCAAAACCAGTCGCTTAAGCAATTCGCAAGAATAAAAATAGAAGTTTATGGAAAGTTAATACAAGACCATGAATATATGGACCACTCCTGACTTTTGTGTCATTTATAAAATAAATAAAAAGAGGGCACAACCTAGTTATACTCCAATTCAATGATTCAAAAGGCAGATAAATGAACCAAAAAGAAAAAACACAGGCTAAGGAATATCATTTGAAAAGTTTAGTGAAAACATTTCATAGCAGGGGCAAGAAACAAAATTGTGCCGAAAATTTCAATAGAAATTTCACAAGGAAAAGTATAGTCAATTACATTTACAATAACTGAAATTTCTAAAAATTTATAACAGAAAAAAACGGGATCCCTCATTCTCCAATCTTTATCCATCACCTCCTTTAAACTTCTTCTTCATCATTCTCATAGCCTTCATCATTCCACCACCATCAACAAATCTCAAATTTCGAAGATCTTTATCACCTTAATCATTTTCAAGTTCATTCATCTCCAATCACCTTCAGAAGTCATCATCACCATAGCCTGCAAATCAGAAAAGAAGAAAACAATGAATATTTCATAAGAACTTGAGAGCCTTTCATCAAATATCTTCATCAAACTCCCCACAAGTCATAACAGAAAATCGGGTTTTTAATACCTTCTGTATTTAATCTCTAACAAGCGGTGCTTCCATCACTATTCTTCAAGCTATTTCTTCTGCATAACCATATTAACATCTCTTACTCACTTACTTGTAAAAGGCTTTACGACATCTATAACGACTCAGCCTGCAATTCGATATCACAAGAAGCTAAAATCAATTCAGAGTTGCGGTTCAGAGTATGAAAGCAAAGACTCGGGAAGGACTCATATCAGAAAAATTCTAAGAAGAGTAGACATAATAGAAAACCGGAAAAAACAGTTGATCTCATAACTGAATCAAAATAGATTGTAACTAACCTCTAACAAATTTTCATAACTGAAGGCTTCCAGAAGGTTCACCTAAGATCTCTTAACAAACGCTACCTCTGATCTTCTATAAATCAGATTGCTATCTTCATTATCAAGCTTTCTAGGAACTAGTCTGAACCAATCTCAATCCATCTCTTATTTTCATCTTCATCTCTATCATCCTTAGCCTTCCTCCATCATCATCTTCGATCCTCTGCATAAACAAAAAATAGATAATCATAGAAATGAGGTAGCAGAAGAAATCTGCAAATGAAAGAAAAAGATTGAGAGCATTTCCATATCACTGCAACATCCATCAACGCAGCTTCAGAAAAGCTCCATCGTAATCTTTGATTTCATCAATCAACAGAACTCTTTCAAGCTTGAACCACAATAATCTCCAGTCATAAATCTACACATTTCATTGCCTTCGTCGTCCATTCTACCTACAAGAGCGAAACCAAAATCAACCACTTCGATCATAACAAAACAAGAACGCGCAAGAGAAGAGGAAGAACTGAATAGAGTCAAGACCACGGAATACTACACATACCGGAATCAGTGCATTTGGATTCGTCTTCATAGCGTCGTCGTTGTTAGCTTCATTTCGTCATCATCGATCAACTCCAATCACACTCTCGACTTTAATTTCTTCAATCTTTTTTCACCAACGCGCAATCATCCTCACCAAACAGCGTCGTAACCAAGCTCCGTCATACCTCTGAGTCAAGGTACGCGAATTCTTTTAGGTATTTTGATTCCTCTATCTTTGGTGGCTCTGACCTATTGAGTTATTAGAGTATGGTGAGATTGTGATTTCGAACCCATGGCTAGGGTAGAAAGTAAGGTGAGGTTTGTGAGTTAAGAGCGAAGAGAGGTTAGGATGGTGTGAGTTATATTAAGGGGAGATCACGGAAGAGGGAGGCCATGTGGTCGTCTTCTCCAATAGGCTGTGGCGATGGGTGATGAGTGAGAAGATAGAGACGGCGGCGGCGAATGAAGTTATGAGAAAGGGGAGGAAGACTTAGGGTTTTTCTTTAGTGATAACGTTTCTCAGTGTTTATATGAACCCTCTTGTTTTTGTTTTAATTTTGGATATTAATAAGATATTGTAGATTAATGGAATTAAAGAAGAATTAAGAGTGATTAAGAGTAGTAAAAGAATTAATCAGCTATTAAAGTCAATTAATCCATTCGTTTGGTGTTTCCAATTAGATAGGATAATTTTTTGAATCCCATCCGCACCGGCGGTGACACTTGTCACCGTCCGGTAGGCTCCTCCGTCGTGCGTGCCATTCACCATAAGGGCTATACTCCCTCACGTTGAGAACCATTTGATGAGAGTACCTGAGAGAGTCCATGGATCAGACGGTTCGGATCAGGTCAACACATTTACCACGCCCCATCTTATGCACCCTCAAAAGCCTGGCGCTATTGGGCCTTAGACCTTCGCTTTTTGCACCCCATGTATAAGCCCGTGTTCCATAATAACTAAGAAAATCTGCTAAATGCACCTTCATAGCTTTTTCTTTGTTTTGTTATTTTTTGTTTTAGTTTAGTTTGAATTAAATCCATAAAAAATAGAAAATTCATCATAAAATTCTACAAAAATTCCAGTAGCTTTGTAATTCAATTTAGAAATTTGTGACATTTTTACTTTCTGCATTTTGGCTACTTTTGATTTAATTTCGATTTTTCATGTAATTAGCATGTTATTGAATTTCTTTAGTTGCACATGATTTTGTTCATTTTATTTTTTCCACTTCCTATAGGATTTTTAGCCCATTCTTTTTTCTATGATTAGAGGATTAATAATAGAACTTAGGATATTTTTTTGTAGATTTTTAGGCCATTTTATTCACTGTTTTGGTAGCTTAAATCATGTAAAATTGTGGTTAATTCTTAGGTAAATTCAAGTGACTTTTAGGCATAGTTAGCTTCTTAATTTTTGGGATATTTTTTAGCACAATGTTATAGTCAAGTTAAGGACCCTAGAGAATTAATTTCACATTTTTTCCAGGACTTTTACTATTTTTAGTGCATTAATCTTTAGGCCATTGTTACATTGTAAAATCCACCTAGTTTAGCTTAGAATCTTATGGTTCATTAAGGATTAGTTTAATTAGGCCTAGTCTTAGGATATTAAAATGATTTAGTATAGTTTAATTAATGATTTTTAGGTAGCTTAAATCATGTAAAATTGTGGTTAATTCTTAGGTAAATTCAAGTGACTTTTAGGCATAGTTAGCTTCTTAATTTTTTGGATATTTTTTAGCACAATGTTATAGTCAAGTTAAGGACCCTAGAGAATTAATTTCACATTTTTTCCAGGACTTTTACTATTTTTAGTGCATTAATCTTTAGGCCATTGTTACATTGTAAAATCCACCTAGTTTAGCTTAGAATCTTATGGTTCATTAAGGATTAGTTTAATTAGGCCTAGTCTTAGGATATTAAAATGATTTAGTATAGTTTAATTAATGATTTTTAGGATGATGATATTAGATAAATTCCCTTAGTTTTAGGACTTAGGCTTAGAATTTCTAATGAATAAGTTTAGGCTTGCTTTTGGTGTTATGCCTTAATATGCAATTTTTAGATTTTATTTCTTATTCCAATTTTAATGCTTTGCCTTGTTATTTGAATTTCTCACTTGTATAGGCTTCCCCATTGTTCTTAGAATCAACTTAACTTCCTTAGGAAGTAAGTTGAATTCTAGTAGTTTCTAGTTCCTTTTATTCATTAGGCTTAGAAAACCACATAAACCATTAGGACCACTTTTGAATAAATAACTAAAATTAGGATTGAGTCTTAGTCCCTTAGTTTGTATCTTTTGCAACTTGAGTCCTTCTTTATCATCTCATAAAGAAAATAATAAAATACTTAATAAAGGTTGGATGTTATCATACGACACGAGACTTTGTTGCGGAGTACTTATGCACGTCCCATTTCGGGGCGAGGTGTAGGTTATCTACCACGATGGATAAGTCTTAGTATGAGAATGTTCGCAAATAATAAACTCAAAAACACTTCTCATAAAAGACAATAAACCAAGACAACACGTCTTCTCTTCTCATCTTACTCTTTACGGACGAATGCGACTTGCCTCGACAGTTCAAACAGCGATACGGTAAACACCCTCGAGTCAGAGCCGGTAACACCTGAGCTAGAGTTATGGCAACATCATCCTAAAAAACACAAACAAGTTCCCGCCTTAGTTAGACGAACTACGGCGATTCTGATCCTCAATTTCCCGATGAGGTACGTAGGCAATAGGGTAGGGCCCATTCGAGCACATTCATTATTTTCCCTATATTTTCCCCCCTTTCGTTCCATTTTATTTTCCAGATCCTTTTCTCATTTCATTTCCATTCCAGATAGCCATTCTTTCGTTCAAACATCATCTTATTTCTCACCCATTGAAACAGACTAACAAGCGTGGATCCCGTCGGGTACGGCGGACGGATTGGGGTGATAATACCTTCCCAATTCGTAACCGGCTTCCGGACCCAGATCTTTGGTTCGCAAGGCCACGTCCTTTTCCTTCTTCCTCAGGTTTGTGCAAAATTATCTTTCCCATTCCTTCGGGATAAAAATGTATGGTTGGCGACTTTATCTTTTTCACGCCACTTTCGCGTTTGTACTAGGATGAAAATCCCGGGAGCGACACTGAGGCTTAGAAAGAATACTGAAAGAGGGGGAAGACACAGAGACTTTTGTTCGATAACTATTAAGTTATGCCTACGTATCCTCTCGTGCAATGAGGAAGTCAGAACACCGTAGTTCGACTCAAAGAGACTGGAAATAAATTGACTGTGAACTGCTTACTTGTCTATGCTCAAGTGTAGAACTCGTCTGGCTCGAGTGCTAACTGTCTTGCATTAGACGGAAGAAGCAAGTTCTCGTTTGTGAATGAGTGTGATGAGAAAAGAATCCCAGAGGAGACGATTATTGCTTGTTTTTGTGCTTTCAGTTTTTTATTGTTTTTGGTGTTTTGCATAGGATTATGAGCTTAAGCCTAAATCAAGGGTTTGTAAACTCATTATATCCTCCTGATTAGGGATAATGAGCCTACTTAAGTATGAGATAGGCATCTCAACTTAATTACCATGATGATGTAGGATTAAGATCATTAACCTACTTGTGATTATTTAGATGTTTCTAGGTTTTTGTTTAGTGTTAAGTAATGAGTTTAATCACTAATCACAGATTAGTGAACTCATTACACCATCCTAATAGAAGGATAATAGATGAGAACACTTAAGCTGAGGAAGATACCTCAACTTAATCTATGGTTAGGGATTAAATTCATTATATAATAAACCTTTATTAAATGGATTTTAATTAAAGGGTGAGATTAAGAAGTGGATTTTATGTTTGTAAGACAACTTGAGGGGGGCTTGTCCATTAAACACTAGGGTTAGTCCCTCTTAACCATAAGGAAGAGATGGAACCCTAATGTAAGGCCGAAGTTACAAGATAAAGTCTTGGTGATTAGTAATGTGATTTGATTAAGAGGTGTAAACAAATTAAAGGTTTAACACTTAGGATTAATGTTATACACTCCATCCTAAGAGAAGGATGCAGGCATAACCCTAATTAAAAGTCCTAAAGCTTTAAGAGTTTAGTCTCTGATTATTGAGATGAGAAGAGAGACTCAAGGAGACTCAAAGGTAAAAGACTAAGGGGGACTATACACAACCCTAAAAGTTATCATTCTTGGGTATCCTATGGTTTGTTAGGCTTAAGAGAAAGCATCTTAAAGGCCACCAATGGAAGAAGCAGATGAAAAGAGAAGGAAGAAAAAGAATATGTTACTTACTTCTTGAAGAAGATAAGTAACTTAAAAGAAAGAAAGTAAGAAGAATGGAGCACAAGTGAAACAAATTCACTTCAAAGACAAGTAAATATGCATATGAATGATGAGAATAGATGGGAAGTGAAGGCAAATCCACCTCCCAAATAACTTACCAAAAGTTCCTGAAAATGTTAGTATGAATGCATAAGACATAAAGTAAAAGGAAATGAAATGAAATGAGATGTGAAGACCAAAGTCAGAAGTGAAAATTCAATGTAAAAGGCATATGAGATAATGCAAAGTCATACAAGATGCATATGAATGATAATACAAGTATGAGATGCAAAGGGAGCATATTTAGAAGCTTGAAAACACATGGATGTTCATGAAATGTAATGGATGCAACGCATAGCAAATGAATGAAGA
Organism: Lathyrus aphaca; assembly: GCA_963966055.1. NCBI lineage: Eukaryota > Viridiplantae > Streptophyta > Magnoliopsida > Fabales > Fabaceae > Lathyrus > Lathyrus aphaca. The sequence goes on along the minus strand of OZ014524.1, from coordinate 509,292,169 downwards.
AATGTTCAAGCATGTCTTAAGATGTCTAAGATGTCATACAAATGTTTGAAATGTCATGGCAAGTTTGCATGATGATGATATGCAAAGATGAATGCAAATGAACATGAGAAATTAGGGTTTTATGAATGTATGAGATGCAAATGACCAAACCAGAAGCAATCAACATGATAAAAAAATTGAAATCAAGCTCAATCAAACCCTAATCCCATATAAGATCACACCCCAAAGGAGAAAGTCAGAAGCTTAACCTAGTGAGAATTATGAATTTTCTAAGTTTGCTAGGGTTTTAAGGTGATTCTTAAGGGAAAATGCAAATCAAATTGAAAATGCAAGATAAATTCATGAGAAAAATAACCTAGAAACTATATGAAATATGTGAAACAATGCAAAAATAATCAAATTCAAACTCATCATGGTTATGCAGAAATGAATTTTTCAAGTTAGGGTTAGAAAATGTGATTTTTTAGAACCCTAATTCAAAGAAAATTATGAAATTATGATCAAACCTAAAAAGAAATTTGTATGATGAGTTTGAAAATGCTTCTAAATGTATTGGAATAGTTCATGAATATTTTGGTGATTTTTAGAAACTTAATGCATTTTTAATTAATTAAAATCCATTAATTAATTAAAAATAACATTTAAATATTTTAAAAATACTTTTTTAATGCAAAAGATATAATAAAAATTATTTTTGGGTTAAGAAAATTATTTGGATCAGAAATGCAAATGATCATATTTTTTGGATGAGTTTTGATATTTTAAATAAAATGTACAAAAGAAATAAAAAGAAAATGATTTAAAATAAAATAAATGGAAAGTCAATGCATCCAATGGCCAGGATTTGAACTGTAAAGGGAAATGTTGAATGGCGCGTGATTGTGTGGTCTGGATTTAATCTGGCATAATTTTTAATTAAACCTAATTAATTAATCTAATTAAAAGATTAGGGTTTTAATGACCAATCTGTGCCCTCCATCCACGCGCGAAACTCACATCCTACGACCTACATTCAAACTGAGAACTAAACCCTAATTACCCTCAGGTGACCGGAACAGTGTTCCGATCATCTTCTCCGGTGACCCCCTTCCCTGAACTCTCTCCAAACCTCATATTAATGCATCAAACTCTCCAGAAATGATCAATAAGCAACATTAAACAAGAATCCAGGCATAAAATCCATTTATATTGCATCAATAACAAGAATCGAAGCAAACAAGATTTACGGGAAAAATTTCAAAGCAAGCATACATTGCCATTTCTCAACCATTTTCAAAAAAAATTGCATCAGCATGCTCAGGGGAACATATAGAACCATTTAGGAACTTAAAACAAAAATTCTGGAAAAAAATGTTCTTGAGGTATACCTGAGATGGAGCTTTCTGATTCTGGGCTTTCTGGACCTTTCCTTGATGCAAAATCACTCCACTTGATCCCCTTGTGCTTTTGGAAGGCTTGAATGAAGTTTAAATGGCTTGGTTTGGAAGATTCAGTTCTGATAGTGCAGGAATCGTATTTTGGTTTGGTGAGATTTTAGGCCATTTTAAGGGTTGCTTTGTGTTCTATGGACCATTTGAAGATGATTGGTGAAGTTTGTTTTGAGGTTTGATGGTTGGTTTTTGAGAATCGAAGAAAGGAAGCTTTTTGTGGATTTTGGTGATTCTGAGTTCTTGGAGCATTCAGGCTAATGTGTTCTATGCTTTGGAGTGCTTGAGGTTTGTATAAACAAATGTGATTGGTTCAGAGAGTTGGTGTGGCACTGCTTGATTGGTATGTGAGGTTTTGCAAAGAAGTCAATTTTGTGTACTTGGAGTTCTGGAACGGGTCAGATTGCATCAAGGATGGCCATAGGATCAAATTACATGAGATGGCACAAGTGGATGAAGAGTTTCCAAGCATTTTGCAAATTTCCTTCTTTGAACTTTCTTGAGAAGCAAGGCATGGAAACTTGTGATTTTTGGTGCAATCTTGATCAAAATGTGTTGCATTATGTTTGTATGATGTTTAGCAATCAATTAGAGGTCATGAAATGGCTTGAAACTTGAATTTGCAAAAAGTCCTCTTTGGCATGAACTTGAAAATTATAGGATTTTTGCCAACTTTGAAAGACCATATCTTGAGTTCTAGGATGAATCAAGACATGTTCTATTACTTTTTGAAAATGGGAAGATATAATCTACAACTTTCATGCCCAAGAATTTTTCATTTGAAGCATTTTTGGTCATGAAAGAATAGGTTGAAAATCTTTCCCAAAATGGAAAGTTTCCATTACAAGTCATTTCCAAAAATAGCAAGTTTGCATTTGGCCCAAAATTCTTCAACTTTGTGAACTTCCAACCACTTATAAGATAAAATAAAGATCATAGAGACTCAAAACGATGATGATGACCCTTTGGTACCCTTGTTGGGGGCCTCAGATGCCCTGATTTTGACTTTACTTGCTCAAGAAGTTACCCAATGATCAGATGACTTCCACAATGAATTTCTTCAACAAATTTGGTACACATGATCCTTATAACATATTAAGACCATTGGAAACAAGAATGGCCAAAAAAATTGGGATTAAGGCCTCTGAAACCAAAACCCTAATTTTGGTCATCTGTGTAGGAAAACCCTAGCTATGCCTTTATGCCTTTGCCATGCTTTGTGATCCTTTGACTTTCATGAACTTTGGGGAACATATTATGATCATGAAACACACATGGACCCTCATGGAAAGCTTCAAGACCTTTGGGATGGCTCAAATCACTTCTTGGATTGCTCAGATCACAAACCCTAGATGCAAATGAAATGGAACTATGCAGTGAAACAAATATACAATATGAGATGGTATGCTCATGCTAATGCACAAATGAAATATCACAAGCCATGGTGTGAGAAAAAGTGAGGGCTAATTTGGGGTGTTTACACCCATGTTTTCATAGCTGTTTGTTAGTGCAGTAGCTGTAAAATGTGTGTTTGCATGCTGTATGTGACTTTCTACACCTATCTTTACATGCTGATTGTAGGCTATAGAATGTTGCCTTGTGTTGTGCATTGTTTTGGGTAGCTGTTTTTATTTTAGAGGTTGTAATAGGTGCTGAATTTTGTTTATCATGTTTGTTTTAGTCTTTAGAATTAAGTTGGAGTCTAGAATTAGGTCCTAGAATTAGTAGGATTTAATTGTTGTGTGTTTGCCTTATTATATTTAATAAAATGCACATTAATCTTTGTTTTGTAGGGAGGGAAAGGTATATTTCCTTACACCTTATCCTTTTATTTTTATGCATTTTCTTTATGCATTTAATTTGATTTTTACTTCTATATTTGTGATTGGTAGGATTTCCCCTTTGTTAGGACCAACTTATCTTCCTTAGGAAGTAAGTTGCATCATTTTTCTTCTTTCTTTTCCTTTTGCTCTTTAGGATTAGAAAAGTCTCACTCACCATTAGGACCACTATTTTAATGAACAATGTAGGGTTGTGTCTTTGTCCCCCTTAGTTTTGTCCTTTCTCCATTTGAGTCTTCTTTCTCTTCTCATAAACAAAAATCCAAAAGATACTTAATAAAGGATTGAAATAGTCTGTTTTGTATAGCCTTATTCCATGGGGCACTCATATTCATTCCTTCTTGGAATAGTATGGGTTTGTCTAGCATGATGTACAAGTATAATCATGAGACTATCTTCACAAAGAAAACATAAAAGACATTTCTTCAAAAAGCTACAAAAACATCTAATAAGTTCAACAAGCTAGTGAACTTAGACCCTAATCCTTGGAAACAAGTCTTGGATAAATTCTCTTTAATTGGTGTGCTTGTTCTATTATTCCATCTTGAAATGTAGTAGCAAGTATACATTCCATGGAAAAGAGTTTGAATTCACTCCCTTGTGCCAAATTCACAAAAACTCTTAAAAAAACAAAAAACAAACAATAAGCGGCCTTCCTGCGGGAAATCTCTTCTCATCTCACTCACTCTAAACGCGAACTTGCGACTTGTCTCGCATGCAAGACGGTAGACGCACTCGCACAAGTCGAGCCTGCAACACCTGAGCATAGACATATGCAGTTCCAGCAATAAAAAACACAAACAAAGTTCCCGCCTGGTTAGGCAAACTACGTCGACTCTGATCCTCATTTTCCCGATGAGGTACGTAGGCAGTGGGGTAGGGGCCGTTCGAGCACAATCTTTATTTTCCCTACATTTCCCTCTTTCTTTCCATTTTATTTTCCAATTCCCTTTCTCATTTCAGTTCCAGGTCAAGTTAGAAGTTCTTTTGTTCAACAACATCTAATTTCTTACCCTTTGAAACAGACAAACAAGCATGGATCCCGTCGGGTACGACGGACGATCTGGGGTGCTAGTACCTTCCCAGGTCGTAACCGACTCCCCAACCCAAATCTTTAGTTCGCAGGACCTTTTCCTTTCCTTTCTCCTCGATTTGTACAACATTGCCTTTCCCGTTCCTTCGGGATAAAAATGTCTGGCTGGAGACTCTACCTTTTCCACGCCACTTTCGCGTTTGTACTAGGATGAAAATCCCAGGAGCGACAAAAGGCTAGGAAAATATTTTGGTGCAAAAAACAATATTGGAAATTCTAGTTTCATGAGAAGAAAGAAGTTTTCAAAGAACAAAGAAAAGGAAACATCAACATCAAATGGAGACATAAAGTGTTATGAATGTGGAAAGCAAGGCCACATCAAACCGGAATGCCCTAAACTCGCAAAGAATCGTGACAACAAAGGAAGGAAGGATTACAAGACGAAGAGTACCTATATTGCTTGGGATGACAACAAAATAAGTTCCTCATTGGATTCAGATAGTGATCAAAGCGTGAATTTAGCATTGATGGCATCACATCACTCCGACGATGAAGACAGTGAAGTTAGTAGTGAGTTTTCTATTTTTGATAATGATGCTCAAGGAGAAATTGATGAACTTTTAAGTGAATGCAAAATATTTTATAAAACCTTTCATCTCAAAAGAAACAAATAACAATTTTAGAAGAAAAAATGAAAAATAATTTTAGAGATGAAAAGGAAGAATTAATTAAGAATTTTGCATGCACTAAATGTGAATCACTCTCCTTTCAAATAGTCCAATTAAAAAGAGTCCTAGAAACATATGAGAAAGGACAAATTGGATTGGAACGTGTTCTTAGTAATTAAAGATACTCTAATGACAAAAGTGGTCTTGGTTACTCAAAAGTTTCTAAACAAACGTTTAACAAGACCATCTTTGTAAAAGCTAAAGAACAAATTCCTAAAGAAAAGAGTGACAAGCATGAAATAGTTCAACAATATGTCAAAAAGAAAAGTTATAATAAAAGGAAGTCTTATCCCCCTAGATATAAAAGTAACTTTGAGTCTACTTGTTTCTATTGTGGTATAAGAGGTCATACTCCAAATGCATGTTATATTAGGAATTTTAGTGTTTCTCAAGGCCATTATGTATGGGTTAAGAAAGGGACTAACTTTGAAGGACCCAAGGCAATTTGGGTACCTAATAAAACTTAAATATTTTTTGTAGGTATGCTTGAAGGCCTCTTAAAATGAATGGTATCTTGATAGTGGATGTTTAAGGCACATAACAAGTGACTTAAACAAATTTTCACAACTAAAGCTTAAGGCCAAAGGATTTGTTACCTATGGTGACAACAAAAAAGGAAGAATCCTTGGCGTAGGCACCATTGGTTCACCGCCTTCAACAACTATAGAAGATGTATTATATATGGAATGTCTAAAGCATATTCTCCTTAGTATTAGCCAATTATGTGATCGAGGTTTCAAAATCAACTTCACTAAAAATGAATGTTTGATTGAAAACGAAGTTACGCATGATGTTATGCTAAAAGGTAAAATATCTAATAACATATTTTTAATTTCCTTAGATAACTTGTCTTTGAATGTTAGGTGTCTCTTGGAAAGTAACAATGAACCATGGCTATGGCATAAGAGGTTTGCTCATATTCATATGGAGCACTTGAACAAATTGATCAAACATGACTTAGTCATTGGATTGCCGAAGATTAAATTCATCAAAGATAGGTTGTGTGGCGCTTGCCAAAAAGGAAATCAAACTATGTCAACTTTCACATCCAATAATGTGGTGTCCACAACTAGGCCACTACAGTTGTTGCACATGGATCTCTTTGGTCCATCAAGAACAAAAAGCTTTGAAGGTAATATTTATGCATTAGTAATTGTAGATGATTTTTTTAGATACACTTGGACGTTATTTTTCATGCAGAAAAGTGAAGCATTCAAAGTATTCAAGAAGTATGCAAAGCAAATACAAAATGAGAAGTCTATTACAATTGCCTCCATTAGAAGCGACCACAGTGGAGAATTTTAAATCGCGTCATTTGAAGAATTTTGCGAAGAACATGGAATCTAACACAACTTCTCCGCAACAAGAACTCCTCAACAAAATGGTGTCGTAGAAAGGAAAAATGGGTCATTGGTGGAACTTGCAAGGACAATGCTAAGCGACTCAAATCTTCCTAAGTACTTTTAGGCAGATGTGGTGAGCCCGGCATGCTTTGTAAGTAATCGTGTTAATATTAGACCTATCCTAAAGAAAACCCCTTATGAACTTTTCAAAGGGAGAAAACCAAATATTTCCTTCTTTCATATTTTCAGTTGTAAATGTTTTGTCCTAAATAACGATAAAGACAATCTTGGTAAGTTTGACGAGAAATCCGATGAAATCTTGGTAAGTTTGTATGAATTTGAAAAAAAACAATAATTTTTTAACACCTTTTCATGCATCTTTTCATGAAACAATTTCTATTAACTTAACAATTGTTCATGATATTTTTGCATAACTTTACAATGTTTCAAAAAGGTTTTATGCACTTATAAATACATTTTACAATCATAATTTGTTTTACCTCCAAGAAATTTAATACTTAAAATTCACTCATTCTACTCAACTTTCATTATTTCTTAAAGTGTTCATACAAACTCATTTTTGAGAGAAACCTTTGCATAAATTTCATACACTTTCATAGTTTCATCTCATTCTTTTAAAACAACACTTGTATATATCTTTTTGAGTGACATTTTGTTCAAGGAGAAGATCGATCAAGAAGATTGATAGCACCATTCTTTCAAGACTTAGAATTTTTATCAAGATAATTTCTCTGTATTACCTTATTGTCCAAGATTGTTGGAAACAAGTGAATGTTTGAAGAGGGTTGTTCTTCATTCACATTAAAATACCTATAGCTTAGATAGTAGGATTCACATTATGTGAGTAGGCTTGTACAATTCTCTAAGTTATAGTGAAATCTCTTACGAGTCGTAAGGGGACTGGACGTACCCTCAGATTGTGACGGGAACCAGGATAATCCTACTATGTCTTTTACTTTTACCGCACTTTATTTTTCAGCCATTATCAACCATCCAAAAAAAGGAATAAAAAATCGGTAAAAAATCAAAGATAAACTTTTGACCACCTAATTCACCCCCCCCCCCTCTTAGGCGCATTTAAACTTATAGTGTGGTATGTGGAATTGTCAACAGTTTGATTTTGAAATTAAAATAAAATAGAAAATAATTTTATTATCTATTATTCTAAGAAAAATGTAATAACTCGAGCCTTCATAGGGATTTCGGTCTGATTACCCGTGTTCACACGGTACTGGTGTGTTACTTGTGCCTTCATAGGGATTTTGGTCTGGTTACCTGTGTTCACACGGTAATTGTTTGTTACTCGTGCGTTCACATATATTTTGGTCTGATTACCCGTGCGTTCACACGTTTTTGGATGGGATATGGTTTTTCACATATATAAATATTATTTTTGATACTATTTATAAACTTCTTTATTTTTCCAACTACAACAAAGTTCAATAATATTGTCAAAGTTGAAAAGTTGAAATAATATTGTCAAAGTTAAAACCTTAAGTTTTGTCTACATAAATTAAATGTATAGTTGATTGAATATTTAATAAATGTATTACTTAAATGTAACAGTCATGTTATTATGTTCTGATGGTGTTGATTTTTGGTTGACAGTTTGGACAATATTTTCCAATCAAATATTTAATGTTTTTTTAACTTAATACATAACAATTTTCTATTTATCCATCCGTTGCAAAAAATTTAGGTGTTAACTTCAATAATTTATTATAAATTTGGAAGTACAATACATGACTACAATACAGGCGTCCAAATTACATGATGCATATCTAGTTATACAATGTTATGTTTTGGTTTATGTAACTTAATAAGAAAGGAATGTTGCATCATGCAACATAATACATATTAACCCACCAATTCAACCCTTCTCCATCATAGTTTTGTTGCTCAGTTTAAGATGCAATAAACACATTAAAACAACATCTCCCATCATCACTTCAACCATCTTCCTCTAATTGAACTCTTTCAATAGGGGCCACACATCCACCATAGTTGTCATCTAGAAAATACATATCAACACTTTCAATAACAACATGAGGACTACCCTCGTTTTGTCGATCAAACACTTTTGCGCAAGAAGTAGCGAGGGAAAAATCATGATATGCAGGTCACATAGAAGCTATGATCTCGCATAGGTTGGCATTGCTGCTCCAAAACCAAAACCCAACAAAGAAACAACTTAATAAACAAATTGATATGTTCCCTCCCCGATTACACGACAACTCTGCAACCGAACCGCACAATCATTGAGAACATTCAATTGGATTTGCATAAACATCATTGCAAAATAACTAAAGGAACTTTTGAACAATAGATTTATTTGGAATCACATATGCATCTTAATCTTCTCCAATAGGATTACATCACAATGTATAAATTTTATCACTTGTTGTAGTTCAAAAACATATAAAAAAATGCAGAGTGAAAGCCAATTGCTAAGATCACCAATTAATTTGTCTTCTGATTTACAACAAGTTGCGATAGTTCCAACACCACTTGTGGGACATGATAGTCATCAATTTCGTATCTCTGTCTATCTCTTCCAACCTGAGAGAAATTCTTGTTAGTCATCAAACTGTTGATAGAAAATTCTTGCACAACATGTTTTCATTTGAATTTCTCAAGTGAAAGTTGTTGATTGTAATATCAACTTAATGTAAAATATAACAACAAAAATCATACCTCTGGATGGATGAATCAATATGCTCAATCATTTCACAGGTTTTATATTGCTCCAGATCCTCTATGAACCTCACCATTTCATCCTTCTGGTTGTTGCAGACATATAATAGTAATTTTATATCACCACTATGATATTATAGAAAACATACAAATATTATGACCATTCATATAATTATTCTTCTTTTAAAGATAAAGTCATTCAAAAGGGACATAAGTATTCATAGCATTCATGGACTTCCTACAAAGGTTAATGATATAAGTATAAATCCATTACTAAATAAATAAACATGACCAAAGATCACATTCCAAAATGCAATCTGGGAAACACACCAATACAAACATCAAAAGCAGAAATAGAATGCCCAAGGAAACCAAATCCAGATGATTAGTACAAATACATTTGTTGTTTCAATCACAAAAATGAAATCTTAGACCCGAGAAAAAATTTCCCCATGTGTAGTCTGCCTCATCATCATCGTTGGACTCAAAGATTTGTGGCTCTTCTTCTTCAATATCTGAATGATACCTCTCCAATCTTTGCCATTTTTTTAATGATTTCCTCCTCTGTCTTCTGGTCCTTTGTTGTGGCACAACAACTGGTGCATATACTGGGACGGGATCTTCGGGAAGTTGTTGCAGTTGCTGTACATGTGGAACAAAATGAATGCATGAGTTCTGTCAAGTAAAACATGTAAGTTATATGGAAATGTAAAATACATAGTTTAGAGTTGAACCTCCGTAGGTGGATGGACTTCAGGTGGTGGTTGGACCAGCAAGAGATTAACGATAGGTTCATGCGGCTGTTGATAAAAAAAGGGTGAAAAGAAGAAGTTATGAACCGAGCAATGTTAATATCGATCTAAATAAGAAATAGTAAACAAAAGGAATGCTGGTTCCTCACACTTTCAAGTTGTTTCTACCATTCCGCTTCCATCTTCTTCACATTTTCAAATCCAGCCTGCTCCAATTCAACATCTGGTATTTTTTTTCTATTTCAGAGTTCTCCTTATCCCGCTTTTGTTCCATCAATGTTTCTCTAAGTTTCTCACATGCTTCCTCGGCTAATCTATGTGCTTCTTTCTCTTGATCAGTAATTTTTTCCTTCTCCTTCTCAGCCTGAAGTGAATGTCCTGATGTTTCTTTACATCATCTTTAGCTACATTGAACTGGTTATGCAATTCTAAACCCTTTGTAGCTCTTGGTACTTATTTCTAGAAAGAAAGAAAAAAAAAGGTTGAAAAGAAGATGTTTTGAACCGAGGAATGTTAATATAAATATAAATAATAAATACTAAATGAAAGGTTGAACCTGTTCATGACGTTGAGGGTCAACTTGTTGCAGATCAGACTAATTCATGAAATTCAGATTATGGATGGACGCCATACAAAATATGAGAGTATGTTCAAGTTAGGTTAATACATGGTGAGAAGAAGAGATTGATTTATAAGTGTAAGTGTGTGATTCTTAATCTACTCTCCCAAATTGTAAATGTAAATGTAATAATAAATGAAATAATTATTATTGAAATCATAAAAGATAATTCAGATGGTCAAGGTAATCATTAAGTATACACCATAGGTAATGACTGCCTAATGCATGAATTTGAATAGGAAAATATATTGTTACGGAAGTAAGATAAGCATGTCTGCCACATAGTTTACGACATCGCTTAAATCCAAGCTAACAACAACAAAAACATCCTACTCATAGTTTACGGCACTGGTTCTTATCACATAAAAGAACCATGCGTTAGTGGTGCGTATTGTGGCTGCAAATTTCAGCATAACAATATTAATACTCATCATAAAACAAAGCCATAATAGTTAACTATATCGCTCACATAAATCATGTAAGGACATCCAACACGAAAGAAATACGAACACAATGCTTAAACCTGATATAATAAAAGCAAATATGGGGTTAGACATGTAAAGAGATTTCAAAGAACTATTGAGGTGAAATGTAATTCGGTGCGATTTCCTGTCCAAACCTACGCATATGAACAATCATATTTACCGATCAATATAAGCATATATCAAAAAGTATTCTTCAATGAAAGTCTCTGTCAATGATGTTGTATAACTGGAATGAATGCAATACCTCATGAGTTGGCCAGTTATATATCATTGACATCATATCCCCTTTGTGTTTGGCACTAAAATACATTACACGTGGTCGTCTAAATAACCATGAATAATTTTGGCACATTAATCTAACTTTGGGAGTAAAGACTATTAAAGGAAACTATTTAATACTCTCAATAAGAACCTGAAGAATAACAACATTAGAATCACATAAAAAACAATTATACTCTTAAATTGGGAAGCATGTTAAGTTCAAAAGAACAATAACATGTATGACAAATGCGCACTTATTGTGTGCAAACCATAGAATTGTGATAAAACAAAGATGAATGTAGTTAACTATATCAAGCATTGTAACCCTTGATCCACCCTCTTGCTGTGTTCAGATCCAATGATAAGGATTTAACATAATTCATGTAAGGACATCCAACACGAACAAAGTGCTTAAACATGAATTAATAAAAGAAAATATGGGGTCCGAGATGTCAAGATATTTCAAAGAGCTAAACATAAACCTAAACCAAAAAATCCTAAATAACTGTTTTCGAATCTCACCACCACCACGTTCATCTGTCGGAAACATGATGTTGACACCACAAAACTCACCACCACCATGTTCATCTGTCAAAAACCTAAATTTAGTAATATGTGAAAAAGATAAATCAAAACAAATTATGAAGATGTAAAATCAAAAAATTTCATGACAAAACTCAGAAAACCCTAAATTTCACAATTTGTGTTGTAGCATAACTTTATAGCAAAACAGAAACGTAAACCAAAAAAACCCTAAATAATCGATTTACAATCTCACCACTACCACGCCCATCTTTCGGAAACACCATGATGACACCGCAAATCTCACCACCACCATGTTCACCTGTCAAAACCCTAACCTTAGTAATATGTAAACATAAATCAAAACAAATTATGAACATGTAAAATCCAAAAATTCCATGACAAAACTCAGAAAACCCTAACTTTCCCAATATGTGTTGTAGACAATATATGTTTTCTCATTTTGAGACCAACAAATTCGTGGAAAGTGAATCTTGATAACCAAAATAGAGCAATGAAGAAGTTTAGAATGAGTTTCTGGTAGCAAGTAGTGTTTGATTGTAGAGGCCAATTCTTTTCAACTTTATAGAGGGATGGTTGCAGAAGCATAAGAGACAGTGTTAGAGATTGACAATGGTGGTTTAGAGCGTACCATTTTGAATTTTTGATTGAGATGGGATGGTTAGAAATCAACGTAAGGAATATGTCACTAAAATGAAATGGAAGAAAGCTCAGGCTAAAAAGGCGTTGAAACCTAATGAATATGTCATTTGTCTCATTGCTCAAATCTCTCTTAGAATTTCATTTAAAGAAGATTGATTTTTTGATAATGGATGCTCAAGGCACATGAGTGGTGAAAAGAGTTATCTTGAATAGCTGAAGCCCTAATTTAACAATTATGTCACATTTGGTATGGAGTTAGAGGAAGAATCAAGGGCATAAACAAACTTGTTAGTCCAAGTTTTTCTTGTCTTTATGATATGTTGTTGTTAATAGCTAACTTTATCAGCATAAATCAACTATGTGATCAAGCTATGAATGTTTGCTACCACAAATCTGAATGTATAGTGTCTAGCGAAGAACAAGAGATGTTAATGAAGGGTTTAAGATCCAAAGACAACTGTTATATGTGAGAATAAAAATCTCGGGACCTAGTTTGGTAAAGCCTTCCACTATATCAATAATGGGTATAGAAAAATCTTTCTAGTGATACTAGAGAATAACAATCTTCATCGATAAACAATAAAAATGAGAAATACACCCCAAAGAACTCTTCAAGAAAATGCAGGTATACCAAAGCAACGTTAAGGGAAACTAAAATTACTCAACAAAAATAAAAATAAAATTAACTAAGTCAAAGGAACAACATACTAAATCTATAGTTCAAACTAATAAGGTTTATAACATTCATCTATCAATTGTGTTTTTTCGTCTTTTCTATTGTTGTTCTCTGAAATCTTTGTTAAGTTGCTTATTTATTGTGTTGTTTAAGGATTACAAATATTCTTTTAAATAAAATGTCAATTGAATTTGCGCAAAATAAAATAATTGTCATAGAAATTTATTTTCCTTTTAATTTATTTTTAAATAAATTGTGAGATCATTTTATGTGTGAACTGTCATATACTTTTTATAATAGATTTACTGTTTTTAAAAATAAATTAGTGTTAAAATAATTTAATTTGGTTAAAAAATATAAATATAATATAAATTATGTTTTTAAAAATAATAATAATAATAATAATAATATTGTTCTTAGGCCAATGCAATATGTGTCGGGCAGAGGCCCAGTCCGTCGGGCACAATCCATGGCCTAATACATATGGATATGGGGAAAGCCCTATTTCGGACTGAGCCAACGCTGTATATGTCGGGGAAAGGCCCAGTCTGTCGAGCACAAGCTCATGGCCTAATACATAGGGACGTGGAGAGTGCCCCCCTCATGTGCTCCACTCAGTCAACTGCCTTCGTTATTTTTTTCTAATATTACGGGGCAGCTGGACCAAGGGCAAGACCACACGCTAGGTCTTATCTGCTCCTACGCAATCCTTGACAGTTCTTCCTTTGACCTGGCTAATCCAGCTCATGAGAGGAATCTTGGCTCAACGCTGGGACATACTATAAATACCCTCTTTCACTAGAGGATTATATATTATAATTCTCTTACTACTTTCTGTACTTGCACTTCACAACTCTTTTCTCACTTTGGTATCGTAGTACTTTGCAGGTACACCCCTTTTTGTTTTTCCACCGTAACTGTTTATCACCGGAAGGTTCTTCCTGATCAGGTCGGATTTATTATTATTATTATTATTATTATTATTATTATTATTATTATTATTATTATTATTATTATTATTATAATAAATTACCCTCTTTTTCTTTCAATTTACAAATATAGGACTCACGAAACCTTTTTTTTAGATATATCTAAAATAAAATCTAATTCTTTAGTGCAACATTGATGACACAAACTGAATCCAAAAACGTATTACCGACATAGATATTCCCATAGTCTCTTTCAAACAAAATCTAAGATGTTATTGGAATGGGATCTCATTCACTAATACACTGGATGATGCTTTTGCTACACACTGAAAAATATTTAAACCAAAATACCAAAAAAAACATTCTATCCAATTATCGAATGTTCCCTACGCACTCCAAACGAAATATACCAAAAAAATATTTGTTTTTAATGCTTAATAAAAAGATAATAAGATCTCACTTTTCATGTATATCATTACTTTTTAGTAAAGTCTCACATCAATGTTGATATTGCATACAAGTGTTACACTCAACACAATTTTTAGGATCATATTAACTTTTATCTTATGTATAAGACACTATGGTTGTGTCGTTTTAGGGTATTCATGATAAGATGTGTTAGAATCCTACAATAAGTAGTGAAATCCTAAGTGTTTTTTTCAAAGTTTTGGTTCTATAGGATTGTGACTTCAAAGGTGAATTTTGAAAAGGAAATAAAGAAAGGTGTTATGAATGAAATATAAAGTTGTTAGAAAGTAAAGACTTTGAAAAATTTGAAAACTAAGTAATTGAAAAAGATTTATTTGATTTGAAAAAGCTTGGTTAAAAGTTGGTGTAGGCTGAAGAATCTTTTTATGGACTTGTATGTTAAAAAATATCATTCTGTATTATATATCATTATAGGTGAAATATGTAGCTCATCTGGATTGAATTAATTGAACTAAGAATTACACTTAAAAAAAATTGTTATTCACCACGTGGATTTTACGTTATTATGTTGAAATTTATTTCACAAATCAATTTTTTCGATGTGATAATTTATGTCATAGGAGGCTCCGTGACAACTTTTTTGTCACATGAAATTCACGTCGCAATTTTACCACGTGAATTTCACGTCACTACATTTTGCACATATGTCAGTTCTACCTCAGACGAAGCATATTTGTCACATAAATTTCACATCACTAAGTTGTGAAGTGAAATTCACGTGACAACTTTGTCACGTGAATTTCACTTCACAACTTAGTGACGTGAATTTCATGTGGCAAAACATTTGTTTTTTTTTTAATTTTAAAATTTAAATGTTTTTGATTGGTTAACTAATAAATATAATTTGCCTCGTGAATTTCACTTAAGAACTTAATGACGTGAAATTCACATCGCAAATATATATATATATATATATATATATATATATATATATATATATATATATATATATATATATATATATATATATATATATATATATATATATATATATATATATATATATATTTTTTAAATTCAAACCGTTTTACGTTTTAATTAATAAATATATTTAAATTTAAATTTTATAATTAATATATATTATATTATATTTATATTAATAGATAAATATATATATAAAATATTAATATATTAAATTGAATAATAAATAAATATAATTGAAAATACTAAAATTATAATTATAATCAAAATTAAAATAAAGTTAATAATATCATACAAAAGTCTTTCAAGTTTAAAATAATAAATGCAACATATCAATCCGGATCCGCATACTCCTCCTCAAGGTCAAAATCAGAGTTATCATCGGCATTCATTGGCTGTTGACCAATGTTCCCTTAGCTCCCTCCATGTGAACGTTAGAGCACTTTTTATTTTTTTTTAATAACTTTATTGTTGCGACGTGTTTATCATTTCGCAAAATTTTTTTTTTAAATAATCTGATATCCACTTAGGTTAACATTATCTTCTATATTTTATTATAAAAAATTATAGTGACGTCATTATCACGTGGCAACTCTCTTTTCTTTGGCCATATGATAATCACGTGGCTGGAGAAGGTTTTTCTTATAGTGTTAAAGGAGTTTGTGGGGTTAATGCGGAGCCAATGCGTGATAACATTTTAAATTTTTGGAGTTTTTTTTATGAGCAACGTATATTGTGAGAGATATACCACATAATCACACAAAAAAACCTTAAGCTGACAGGTGTGTAGGTTTTCCCACTTATATATGATCAAGTCTTTTACATTTTTAACTAGTGTGGGACTTCCCCACACTTGTTTTTCTCAACAGTTACCCTCAAGTGTGAGTCTATCCACAATGTTCCTCCTTAAACGGAAACTCTTTTTTATCACATACACTTGTATCGTTGTTGACACTCTTCAATCGAACACTCTACCCACGACCATGAACACTTTCGACACAAGTGATTCAATCCCTTCATTCGAACCAACGACTCATGATACCACTGTTGGAGTCAATTTGAGAGGTCAACACGGGGGGACATTTTACACTTCAGAGTCTTTCCTTATGAGCAACACACCTTATGAGAGGCATATCACATACTCACCCAAAATCTTAAGGTGATAGGTGTGTGGATTCTCCCATTTATAAATACTAAAGTATCCACATTTCTAACCAATGTGTGAATTCTCCACATTACTCACACTTATTTTTCTCAACTAGAAGTTAAGTAGCACTGACACCTCTAAAAAAGACGTGACAATGTCGTGTTTTCGGTGTCCGTATTTCATAAGTTAGAAGTTCATAGTTCAAACGCTTTTAATTAAGGAAAAATCGTATGGAGATTTTCAAATCTAGAGATACTCCAATATTTAAGAAGATAAATTTAGTAAGGACCAGTGTCCCAAGAACAACTATGAAATAAATGCACTGTCAAATGTTCAATATGCTAGCACAATTGGCAGTCTCATGTATGATAAAATGCATAAAAGGTCTTATTTATTATTCGTATGAGTGTATTAGGTGGGTATTTGTCTAATGATTGATATATTCATTGATTGCCCCTAAGAAGGTAATGTGGTACTTGCAGAAGACAACAAACTATGTGCTTATTTATAACGAAGTTGATGATTTAAATATCGTTGGATATTCTGACGCTGATTTTGTTGGATGTCCTGATGATAAAAAAGTCAACTTCTAGATATATTTTCAAGATGGATGGTGGTACTATATATATTGGAAGAGCGTTAAACAAACTCTAATTTTCATGCAAGCAATGTTTATTGCATTATATGGTGTTGCATACCTTTAAATGGGGTTGAAGAAGTTAATCACAATTATTGGTATAGTTGAATTCATATAAAGGTCATTGAAGATATTTTGTGATAATAGTTATGTTGTCTTCTTTACCAAAATATAATAAAACGACTTTTGCTTCTAAACACATAATGATTAACTTCTTATTTGTTTGAGGAATATATACCGTATAAGAATCTATATACCTCTAGAAACATTAATTCTACACCTCCCTCTTCATCTTCCATGTCATCATTTTTGGGGTTAATTATGTCCTAAATTTACTTTATCTAACTAATGATGTCATTTAATCTTACTTCAATTGCATGGTTGCTGATTTTTGCCTTTCACCCTTACATACCAATGGAATGCTGATGCCATTTGGTTCCAATTAATTTAACTTTTCAAATGAACTCTTCTTTCAATGAAACACCCAATGCAGTCTCTCTCTCTCTTTCTCTCTCTCTCTCTCTAATTCGAACACCAGCAATCACCACTATCCGTTTTGACTTTCTCTCACCACTTTTCTTATTCGCCTTCGTCAAGTACATTTGTCTTCATCTTCTTTGTTTGACACCAACGATCACACTATAACAACATCATGGCCATGGAATTAGAAAGAAGAAGGTATATTTGTATCACACTGAAATAATATTTACCAGGTAATCGTTTTACATATGATTATCGGGTTTCATACATTTTTTTCCATATTTCTTCTGATTTAGTGTTAGTTTTTGCAGGTTAGGTTGTTTTGGCTCAAGTTGATGGAGGAATATGTGCGGAATACTCAAGTGGATCGAAACATCTTTGTTGAATGAGGTACAATGTACCTCTGGAAATTTATTTTGGTTTTTGATTTCAAATAATACTCAGATTTAACCTTTTTGATAAATCGTAATCCCTATTTTTTAAATTTTATCTTTCAATTACAAGGATATAGTTGTTGAGGTTAGAGATGAGTTACAAGGTGAATCATTTTACATTTGATTTTAGAGTTTCTTACATTTTTTTCTTCAGATTTAGTATTAATTGTTGTAGGTTAAGTTGTTTTAGCTCAAGCTGATGGAGGAAGATGAACTGAATACTCAAGCGGATCGAAACATCTTTGTTGGATGAGGTATAATGTACCTATGGAAATTTATTTTGGTTATTGATTTCAAATAATACTTAGATTTAACCTTTTTGTTAAACTGTAATCCCTAAAATTTTCAATTTTATCTTTCGATTATAAGGATGGAGCTGTTGAAGCCAGAGATGAGTTACAAGGTGAATCATTTTACATTTGATTTTAGGGCTTCATATATTTTTTTAGATTTCTTCTGATTTAGTGTTAGTTGTTGCAGGTTAGGTTGTTTTGGCTCAAGCTGATGGAGGAAGATGTGCGAAATACTCAAGCGGATCGAAACATCTTTGTTGGATGAGGTACAATGTACATTTGGAAATTTATTTTGGTTTATGATTTCAAATAATACTCAGATTTAACCTTTTCGATAAACTGTAATCCCTAATTTTTTAAATTTTATCTTTCAATTACAAGGATAGAGTTGTTGAGGTAATAGATGAGTTACACATTGAATCGTTTTACAATTGATTTTAGAGGTTGATACATTTTTCTGATTTCTTTTGATTTAGTGTTAGTTATTGTTGGTTAGGCTGTCTTGGTTCAAGCTGAGAGAGGAAGATGCGCGGAATACTTAAGTGGATCGAAACATCTTTGTTAGATTATGTACTATGTCAATGGCTGATTCAATGTCCACCAAAATAAACTAAGGCACATCCGATGGTGGTAAGTACTTATGTGAAATATTTTTTAGGTTATTTCATTATTAATCAATATTGAGTTTGTCGGTTTGTTTGTTGCTATGTGAAACACAACATATACTAATATACTTAGAATATTGTGTTGTTTCTAATTTTGTTTATGGTCTTGTGGGAATACATATAAGTCGGTATTTTATAAGCAGATAATGCAAGCATGATAAATATCAACTTTCTGGATTTGGCTTTATAGATGGAGGAGCTGAAGATAGAAAGGAGGGCAGATGAAGAACGATGACTTGAGTAAATGTAAAAGGTTTGAGTAGCGTGATCAATTTGTGTTTATGTAATATGTTGGATAGCGTGTAATTAGGTGTTGCATTTCAAAATGGAAATATAGGTTGTATATTGAAGTTCAAACATAACCAAAAGAGTTGTACAATAATAATGTATTTTTTAGTGATGCAAATATAGCATCGATTGTTACTATAGGGGAACCAAAATACACTAACTAAACAAAACATGCATATGTGGCAAAAAGCAATTAAAGGTAAAAGGGAACTTTCGAGACGTATAGAGGTTCTTATATGAGTGTCTTTGTATCATGTCATGAATTTTGATTACAAGTGCCTATGTTAAATTTGAGTTTATTAAAAACTTCACTACTTTCTGGAGGCAGTGATGATTGCCACAATATACCATATAAGAACCTATATACCTTTATAATACCTGAATTTGAGTTTCAAGGCATGATGGCTCTGTGTTTGTGTGAATTCTTCTAGGTTCTTTGCATAGATATTGTAGATGCAGCCTTTGAAAACTCACTTATTGTTTGAGAAGATACGAATCTGAGTCTCCATTAGTTCAACCTAAACTAAATATTGTCTTTTAGGTCCTTTCTGGTTTTATGTTTAGTTGCAATCATTTCCGCCTGTTTCTGACGGACAATGTTTTGTGGAATTCTGTTATGTGTGCCTAAGATTATGGTGACGATAATGACCTACAATCCATTCAAATTCTTATTGGAGG
This sequence comes from Lathyrus aphaca, assembly GCA_963966055.1. Lineage (NCBI taxonomy): Eukaryota > Viridiplantae > Streptophyta > Magnoliopsida > Fabales > Fabaceae > Lathyrus > Lathyrus aphaca. Next base: position 509,272,143 of record OZ014524.1, on the reverse strand, counting down.
TAAATACTCCTTTCTATGTTCCTTTAATGGTATACTTAATTCTGAATTTGACCATCATCCTTCTCTTTTACAGTTTCAAAAACAATTAATGAATTTACATTTACAAAGTGGGAGGGTAGATTAAGAGTCTCAAGCTTTATCTTATAAATCTCACTCCTCTTTTCACCAACACAAACCAAACTTCAACTACGGGGGATAGGTTGTATGGCGTCCAACCAAGTTCCAGAGTTCACAGAAGGCTCTGATCTGCAACAACATATCCACACCCAACAAGTTGAACAAGTTCAAACATACATTAGCTATTTTATATTTATGTCTCTAAAAACATGGCTCGATTATCAATTTCTTCTTCTTTTTTTCATCCTGTTTCTTTTTTTTTCAACAACAGATGCACAAAATGGACGTACCTCATGTACCGGTATAACCTGCAGCGGAGATCCCTCCACCTGCGGATTTCTAACCACCATCGGATATCCAGCAACCTCTACATGTCCCAGAACCTCCCCACCCCCTGGAACCTCAACAGGTTCAACATATACATTATTTGTTTTTAACAATTGCATCTGACTTGTCTGATAATTTTCTTCACGGTCATAATGTTATGGTTTTCTTCGACATGACCAGCAGCTGCAACAACATGTAGAACATCCTGTCCTGGTCCATCAAGTGATGGATGTTCCACAATGAAGAAACAATAGATGAAGGAGGATATCATCAAAAAGGGTGGGAAGGATAAACCAGTTTTATTCTGATTATAAAGAAGGAGAAGACCTTTGAAACTTTGATTCTGATGATGATGATGAGGAGGAGGACTACACATGGGAAAACTTTTTATCGGCTCAAAGATTTAGATTTGGTGATTAGAATAAGACATGACTTTGTAGTAAGGATTTTGATTTTAGACTTGTGAAAATTTAAATATTCTTAGGTTTTATGGACATATTTGGTTTCGATAGTTAAGATTTTTGGCCATATTTCCATTTTGTCAGCAACTGTTATTTGATTCGTCTACTTGGTGGGGTTTTATTGCAATTTAAATATATTTTTCCATTAATGTTAATATAAGTCTGCCTTAATTACTTAGAAATTTGATTAATATGATTTGTTAGTGGAACCAATGATAGGTGCAACTCCAACTGATCAGGTAATTTGAATCTCAAAAATCAATATTTTTCTTTCTTTACTATCCACATATTTGATCTATTTTCTTTGGACTTAAACTATAACATATGTATGTTCTTTACGTAATATTATTTTTGTATGGAAGGTTCACAAAGTATACTATAGGGTGGAAAAATATATTTGATAATATTGGCAGTTGGAGAGTCAACCCATTTGTACCTTCATACAATCTACCATAAAAAACTCTTAACCCTCAGGTAAAGACCTCGTATATTCTTCTTTGGTTCTGCGCCACGTATGTACTTTAATACAATAGCTCCTGTGTTTTTCAAACAATTCAACCTATCTTTTGTACTTCAACTACATCTTTTACTCGAACCTATCAATGTTATCATGTTCATTTTAAGTTGGTTACAATATATATTTGATATGCAACTAAATGCAAAAGGTTTTTGATGCTAACCTCTGAACAATGTTTCTTTGCACGGGGCCGATGTGTCCTATCAAAATAGAAGGAGTGGATGTACAACCTCCATCTCTCACTGCTTTGCATCAGTACTCTCATTACCTCTCCTCTACATAATATTTCTAACCTAGCATTACCGCCTTTTTTTTGTAGATCAATCTAAAGCAACTTTTCATTCACTGCAGGACGCCACTATTCAATCACGGTGAAGATGACGAACTTCAAACTAGTTTCCTCTACCCTTGTGTAAATATTTCATTTACTTTCTCAATCTTACCTTAATAGTGTACTTCATGTCCTATTATCCAGCAACAATTTATATTTTTGTGTCTGTAATGTTTTGTTTTAATCCAATGTCTTATTCTCTTTCGATGAATATTACATTCCAAATCTGTTTGTTTGCCTCTTTACTATTCATTACGATTTAACGAATTCTAATTTTTTTTCTCCTGTTTTTCCATATATTAGATTCATAAAGTACATAACACGCTGAAAGGGAAGCAAAACATCGCCATGTCCTATTGCAACATGAGTACCTGAAGTATCAGGAGACATAAGAGATGTTGAAAGGGAAACATGAAATCATGTCCTTTGAAGAATATAGCTACTTTAAACAACAGGGGGAGTCGTCAAAAACTATGTATGTTCCTATCGAAAGGTATACCCAATTTCGACATTCAACAACAAAGGAGACTTACAAATTGTTTTTCACTTCACTTTTTAAATTTTCAAATCATTGTTATTTTTTTTCCCATTCCAAGTCACGAAAGAACTAAAGAATCAAAAAGAATAATTCTTGACTTGGCTTACCTCCAAGTTGAGGAAGCCAGTCGTCTTTCAATTAATGATATGATCATACCTGTTGAGGCCATTCCACGAATCTGGTTGAAAATACTCAGCAATTTAGGATTGAATTAGGAATGATTTTATTCCTTCATGATGTTGACTTGATATAGAGGAACTTTGTATGCATGACAAATGGAACTAGTACCATATAATGAGCAATGAGGATTTTATGTGTTAGGAACTTCTAGGTACTGTATGTAGGTAGTGTTATAATTTTGCTATTGAAAGAAACTGATTACATGTATGAGAAACATACTCAAAGAATTAGTAAACCTAGATTTTCATTTGTCTTGTTGAAACAACATGCAAATGGAAACTTGCAAATGTGTGAATTTTGTCATGCTACCTGACAAAGTGCATTCCATGTATTTTGTCAATTAAGTGTTGTATGTGGCTTCAGGAAGACCCATAACCAGAAGAAAGAGGAAAATGTTTGGCATAGGATCATTTGTCGTGCCATATAATGAGGACAGATTTAGAATCCAAATTCATGAACAATTCCATATTGAATTTGAAAGTTGCAACTTAGTACAAGAAAATACATTTGACTTAGAAGATCTATGATAATACTTGGATATTGTCTAGGAAATCAATGTTATAGGTTGGATCATTATAGCACATCATCATCTACATTAAGAAAAGACATTTTTTTGACTAAAGACTTCATCAGCTACCTTTAATGGCCATCAAATAAGCCATTTTACTCTAAGTGGGACATTGCTGATGCTAGTGACGGTGGGGCAAGAGAAGAACAAAACCAAGTTGTTGTTAATGATGATGGTGATGATGATGAAGGTGAAGAAGAATAAGACAATGTAGAAGATGATTATGAAAAATGGTAAGTGAGAGTGATGATATATCAATGCTACAGTTTACTTACATCAGTGTGAATTATTTACTGCTTTAATTTATTTGTGTTTTAAACAATTTATGTTGGTTGTTTTGGTGCAATATAGTACTAACAATTTCCATGCACAATGAACTTGGTGTGTTGGTTTTGTACCAAATACATGAGAACACTAAGTTTCTAACAATATTTAAGTATCTGTTATTAAATACCCTTTTCCCCTAGATAATAATGTGCCTATGATGTTAAAATCGGACAAGCAAAACAGGTACATTGAGTTGTAGTAGAAAGCTTGCATGTTAAAAATGCATATTAATCAGGTGAATTCTTATCTACCCACCTCAAAAAATTGGATAGAGTTACTCATAGTGTAAATTAGACTACATTGCATTGGAAACCTACAAAATTTAAACAATTAAATAAATAATTAAATATAATAAATGAAATGACATTAGTGGATTGGTTGAAGGTATATTACCCAACTTTTTGTGGTGGGTAATAAAGTTGTCCCCATTTTACTATTGTCTATTGAAAACATATCAATGTAAGTCTAGAATCATAAACCTATCAAAGTGAGATGTGTGCAACCTCATGTTTTACATAAATAATAAGAGTTCACTTGCATATTAAATATGCATATTTTGTATCAATCTTACTATTAAGTGATATATTTAAAGTCATGGAAATAATCAAGATATTGTTTGATTTTGAGTGAAATACTACTTGACCAAAAAGCTTATCTCGTGAGAGTGTTATCCTTTGACAACCCCTTTAAACCTAAAATGTTTTTTTATTCTTTCAACGATATTATATTGTTACATATCAAAGTTTGAGAAAGAATGAGAGGTATATCCTATCTTATATATAATTCGCATTTAATATTAATGATGTCTTCAAGAGGTAAGTTATAAACTCTCACATTTAATATTAATGATGTCTTGAGTCAGACAAGTATGGTCAAAATCTTCTCATATAAGATAAATTTCTAACGTTATACGCTATAAAATTGTGGATATTTTTCTCTAACTTTTGGGCTTCGGTTGAGAATTTAGAGGGGATGAAAGGCGATGGTTTCGAAAATGATTTTTTTTTAATATAGAGAAATTTTAACATCTTTTTTATAAAAATAATTTTGTATTGAATGATAAAATAGTATTTATCATTAACATATATTTTTAATTTTTAAAATACTATAACATCAAAAACTATATGAGAGCAATTTATCTAAATCTTCAAAATTTGTGATTAATGCTTGTACATTTGCTTTGTCCTCACTATTGATGAAAATAGGGGAGACAGTATATTCTATTAAGTGGGTCATATATATATATATATATATATATATATATATATATATATATATATATATATATATATATATATATATATATATATATATATATATATATATATATATATATATATATATATATATTAATTTTTTGTATCTTAAATGGAAACCGCTATTGTCATGTTTTTCTTCTTCTGTTTTCTCCCTATCAAAGGATTGTGTAAACATAATATAATCTTTTCTTGTCTTCGATGTCAAGCCAATTTGAGTTTTAGTTTAGTTTATCAAATTATTTCAATTAACTAAAGCCAATTTGACTGAGCTCACACACATTGACCAGGTGAGGTTCATTAGAGTATTTATGAGGTGTGTATTGTCCCAAATGTTATTTATAAGTTCATGTCTTTTCTTTTGTTGAAAGGTTAATTCATGATGTCACCAATAAAATCAATTGGGTCAAATATATTTTAATCTTTTCATAAAGTTTACCTTTTCCTTTTTTTTTTAAATTTTCTTTTTAAGAAATTATTCATGTTTATCCCATCATATTGTGATTTCAAAGATTAAACATTAGTGTAATAAAAAATGACGAAATATTTTTTAATTAATTTGGGCGACTATAATATTATATTGATAAAAATTGTCTTATTCCGAATTTCTTTTCTAAAAATCTTTGGATGGTCCTAATATTCAACCTCTAATGATCACTAATTTGTTGAGATATTATATATAATCTAAGTTGTATTATATGATTCAAGTCCAGTGCTAAATAGAATTTAGACATTTTGTAATTCAGTTTTTATCATTCAATATTATTAATCTTTATTTTCTTATTCTCTTTCTTTCTCTCCTCACTAAAAGTGTTTCATGCACTAACAAATTGGTCTTTAGAGTTCTGGTTAGATTCTTAAGCGTGTTTTCAAGAATCACACCTCAAAGATCGTATTTCTGGGATCATGGATTGTTGTTGTTAATCAATCGCTGCAAAGATGAAAGGTAACAAAAATTTATCAAACTCCCTTCCAACTCTTGATGGAGAGAATTGGCTTCGATGGAGAAAGCAGATGCAATCTTTATCTGGTTTTCATGAAATCCAAGAAGTTGTGACTAATGGCGTTCATGCACTTGGTGAAAATGCAGCCGACGCACAGAGAACTGCTCACAAAGATGGCAAGAAGAAGAATTGCAAGACGATGTTCTACATCCATTTGGCGGTTGATGCGGCTAATTTTGACAGAATTGCTCATGCTGAATTAGTGAAGGATCCATGGGATATTCTTGTCAAGTACTATGAAGGAGGAGAGAAAGTCAAGGTTGTCAAGTTGCAAACCTTGTGACGACAATATGAATTGTTGTCGATGGGAGAAGATGAAAAGATTGCAAGCTATGTGTCGAAGGTGCAGAAACTCGTCCATCTCATGAATTGTTATGGTGAAACCTTAACTAATAAATGATAGTTAAGAAGGTAATACATACATTGACCTCTCACTTTGATCACGTTATCGTAGTCATTCAAGAATCAACAATCTTGAAACCCTAAAATTTGAAGATTTAGTTGGTTCGTTGAAGGCATATAAGATTAGGATTGTTTAAAGGAAAGGAGTTCAAGACTCGATATAAGCACTACAGTCCTAGTCGTGTAAAAAGAATGGTGGTTCCAATAAGCTCAGAGGAAAAATCGACAAGAATAAGGGAAAGAATTCTTGGTCGAATCCTCACACGAATAAGGTCAATGTTAGAACTTTTGAATCCTCGAAAAGAGGAGAAATAAATTCCTATATAAAAGACAAAGAAGAGAAAAAAAAAGGGTGCAGTGTTATAACTGTGAAAAGTATGGTCGCATGGGCAAGCATTGTTGGTACATGAAAGACAAGGGATCGAAAAACGCAAGGACGGAGATGTGAAGTTTGAATGCCATGATTCAGATGATTATGATAATATGGTGGTTATGGCTGCAATTGCATATGACCATGTTGAATCCAAGATATGGTGGTTCCTCGACTCAGACTGCTCGAATCATATGACTAGTCAAAAAGAATGGTTAGTAGATTTCAAGGAGTCGAAGAAGAGCAAGGTCAAACTTGTTGATAATAGCTCGTTGCAAGCAGAAGGTACTGGCGACCTAGTTTTTCAAAGAAGCGATGTAGGAGGAGTTATGATCAAAGATGTACTCTATGTACCTAGAAGGAAGTGCAATTTTTTAAGTGTTGGACAACTGGTTGAAAAAGGTTTCTAAGTGATTATGAAAGATGGAGCCTTAGAACTATTTTACACTCAAAATAATTCGTTCTTGAAATCTCCTTTGTCAAAGAATAAGACATTCAAGACCATGATCAGTTCGACTAAAGTACAATGTCTAAATATTGTTGTCGATCACAAGAATAGTTGGTTGTGGAACTTAAGGTTTGGACATTTTAATTTTCAATCAGTCAACCAACTGATTACTCATTATATGGTAATTGGTATACCAAGTCTTGATATGTCTGATAAACTCTGTGAAGGTTGTCTAGTCGGAAAGCAATCCAGGAAGTCTTTCGTTTTCACTATGCCAATGAGATCATCCTGCATACTCGAAGTTGTACATTTAGATGTATGTGGTCCCTTTGAAGAGAATACCATTGGTGGAAATAGGTATTTCGTCTCATTTGTCGATGAGTACAGTCGAAATTTATAGATCAATGTGATCAAATGAAAGGATGAAGTATTTGAAATCCTTAAGAGATTCAAGATACTTATCGAAAACCAGAGTGAGAAGAAGATAAAGGTTATGTGAACAGATGGAGGTGGTGAATACACATCCAAGATATTTGAAGCATTTTGTGCAAAACATAGTATTGATCATGAGATAACTGCTCCATATACTCCTCAAGATAATAGAATAGAAGAAAGAAGAAACGATACCATATTGGACATGTCAAGATGCATGCTGAAGCAGAAGAATTTTCCAAAATCCTTATGGGGTGAAACTATTTCGACTGTTGTGAATATTCTAAACAAATTCCCTACCAAGAAACTAAAGAACAAGGTTAATGAAGAAGTGTGGAGTGGAAAATGACCATCAGTGATTCATCTGAAGGTGTTTGGTTCGATTTGCTACATGCATATTCCTGATGCTAAGAGGAGGAAGCTTGATGATAAGAGTTAACCTATGATTCTGGTAGGATATCATAAGACTGGAGCATACAAGATGTTAAATCCAATTAATCAGAAGATAGTGATTAGTCGAGATATTGTGATTGATGAAAATTCTTTGTGGGATTAGAACTCTAGTAATAAAATTGTCAAGCCCCTGATGAGCTATGATTTCGACGAAGCAAGTAATAATGTCGAAGTCGAAGACATTATTGATACTCCAGTCAAAGACGAAGATGAAGTAACTACTAACATTCTCGACACAATCAAAGTCGAAGAGGATATTGCTGGAACAAGCCAGAGACCTCAAAGAACTAGAGCTCATCCAACAAGACTTCAAGACTATGAAGTGGTTGGTGATGATGAAGTTACAACAGATGGAGACCTAATTCATTTTGCTTTAATTTCAAGTGATGAACCCATCGACTATAATGAATCCTTCAAAGATAAACAATGGAAGTATGATATAGTCAAAGAGTTACAAGCAATCGAAAGAAACAACACATGGGAGTTTGTCGAATTGCCAGAACATACAAAAGATATTGACGTAAAGTGGGTGTTCAAGTTGAATATCAATGCTGATGGGTTGATAGCAAGACATAAGGTGAGATTGGTAGCTCAAGGATTTCTCCAAAGAGTAGGACTCGACTAATTTAAAGTATTTTCACCTATCGCAAGATTGGAAACTATTCGACTAGTGGTAGCCTTGGCATGCAAGCAAGGTTGGTCGACATTTCACTTAGATGTCAGTTTAGTAATTTTTAATGGAACTTTAGATGAAGAGGTGTATGTCACATAACCTCTTGGTTTTGTGATTCAAGAGAAAGCAATTAAAGTATACAAGTTTCACAAGGCGCTCTATGGTCTCAGGCAGGCACCTAGGGCCTGGAACAAGAAGATCGACTCATACTTGGTTGAATTGGGATTCGTAAAATGCAAATTTGAGTATAGTGTGTATGTTTAACTTGTGGAACAAGATATAACAATCATTTTCTTATATGTAGATCACTTATTAGTAACTCGAAGCAACTGGGATAACTTGTCAAAGTTCAAAGAGCAGATGAAAAAGGAATTTGAAATGTCAGATCTAGGAAAGTTGTTGTACTTCCTAGGCATGTAATTTCAAATGTTGAAGCAAAGGATCATGTTACATCAAATAAAGTATGTCAAAGAGATACTCAAGAGATTCAAAATGTATTATTCAACTCCTGCATCTTCGCCTATTGAACCAAATTTGAAGTTGGAGAAGCATGGAGAGGAAGAAAAAGTTGATGTGACTTTGTTCTAACAAATGGTCAGATCTCTAAGATATGTATGCAATTGTATACCTGATATATGTTTCTCAATTGGATTAGTGAGAAGATATATGAGTGAACCAAGGGTGTCACATATGAAGTCCATAAGAAGAATCTTGAGATACTTAAAAGAATCAATAAACTATGGAATTCTATTTCGAAGAAACTCTAAAAGAAAAGAAGTTATGGTTAGTTGTTATTTAGATGTTGATTGGTGTAGAGATAAGGAAGATCGAAGAAGTACTACTAGATATTTCTTTCAAGTATTTGGTGCTCCAATATCATGGTGCTCGAGAAAGCAAACATTGGTGGCATTATCATCGTGTGAGGTTGAATATATAGCAGGATCATATGATGCGTGTCAAGAAATTTGAGTCAGTTTTGTGCTTGAAAAAATGGAGGTCGAAATGAAGAAACTTCTGGTACTGCAGATCAACAACAAGTCAGCCATAAATCTGGCAAAGCGTCTTGTTTTGCATGGAAGAAGTAAGCACATTGAAGCTAGATTTCACTTCTTAAGGGAGAAGGTGAATTGAAGTGAACTTGAAGTAAGACATTGCTCAAGTGAGGCACATTTGACCGACATTTTCACCAAAGGATTGAAGATTGACAGGTTCCTAACTTTGAGAAAGAAATTAAGAATAGTTCAGATCAACAATGATTAGTGTGTTTCTACAACTTGGATTATAGGGGGTATGTTGAGATATTAGATATAATCCAAATTGTATTATATGGCCCAGGCCCAATGCAAATTAGGGTTTAGGGTTTGTTATTTAGTTTGTTACTTAGTAGTCACTTATGTGTATATAAATATACACTTTGTAATTTTGTTTTTTTCAATCCTTATTTCCTTATTCTCTCCCTTTCTCTCCTCACTAAAAGTGTCTCACGCACTAACATAATCAAGTTACAATTTCTCAGTATTTCCTTAAATCCAACACTTCTTCTTCAATATCTTTTTTCTCAAAATGTTAAGATTCCCTTATGTACAGTAGAAAACAATCACACAAGCAGTTAATGTCGTTTGCAACTTAATTTTAACTCAAATTTTAAAATAGGTGATCAAGGGAGGTATATTATCTATCAACATACCAAAGAAGAATACTTTGGGGCTTTGGAGACTTGCAAACACAACATTGTGATAGAATTATATGGCCTAAAGGTACGACCCATGTAAAGAATAAGCCTTGAGAAAAATGGTATCTATGATGTAGAAATCTCTAGGTAAATGGGGTCTAATTTCTATAGAGAAATGTATCTATAAATTTATATTCTCAATTGTTGAATGTTTGAGAAATGTTATATCTTTAACCTCTTGGAATTTAAACTCGGGTCTTCTGAATATATTTACTTAGATGAGAAACTTTAATCATGTGATTTTATTTGTTTAATATGCACATTTTATTTTGATGGTGACAAAGAAATGAAAACAAAAATTAGAAACATCATCAAACAAATTTTGTGATAGTGAAAATCTCAAAGCTCAATTCATGGGGATTGAACACAAGTCATATGATTTTAGATCGAATCAGAATAAAATTTGATGCATTTTTATTTGATCTCTCTTCTATTTACTTTTGTCTTTATTTTTTGTAATAAACATTTAAATTTTAGTATTAATTGAATTTATAATATTATTTTATATTTGAAAATAATTTATAACATTATATATTAAAAATGATAATAATATTAATTATTCTTTTGGTGCTAAATATTATATATTATTATTATTATATTAATATATAATTTTATATATACATATTTGTTAGGGTGGTGAAGTTTTTTTTTCTATTGTCTAGTATTTATATTCTATTGTAATCTTTATTCTATAGACTTTTATCAATCTAATGGAAATCTTATAATCTAGGGTTAATAGTTATATATTTTTCTGCAATATAGACGAGTTTTGATTTATCCTCCTTTAAAAAAAATCGGATTACCCCCCCCCCCCCCCCCCCCCAAAACATTTTTGGGTGCCCCCCTAAGCGTGTAAAAGTCAGGGGGTTAGTAAAAAAAATTACAGGAGGTAATTTTTCCACCTGGGGGACAAAAGACTGAATTTTAAAACTATAGGGGGATAATCCAAAAAATAATTGAAGGAGGGTAAATCAAAACTCACGTATATTGCAGGGGATAAATGTTTATTAACCCTAGAATTTATTCTCTTTTGTTATAATGGTATTAGAGTTAGGTTACGGATTTCAATGCGGACATCAACTAAAGCCAAGGCTAGGCGTGAGGATAAGTAATGAAATTTGTATTTGTGTTGTTAAAATTTGTTTGAATTTTCGTATTATTTAGGTTCTTAGGTTATTGGATGTATAAATATGTGAGATCAACCTCGTTCTTTGAGCTAACTTTTGGGGTTGAGATTCAAACATTTTCAGCAAGGTATCAGAGTCTAATTGAACCAATGGGATATTTGCAATAGTAAAAATTTTCCTATGACTTAGTTGTTATATTTTTTTTCTTACTCATTTCATTTGATTAGTCTTGTCAATTTTGTGTTTATGATTTTGTTTCTCTCCACACACACAAAAAATGATATAAGTTCTTTTAGGTTTTGCATTTGAATTTGTCAAAATTTTAAATTTTTAGAAAAGCTATAATGACTAGTGAAAAAAAATGATTCTCTTTAATGTTAGTGTTCAACTCAACGGACAAAATTATGATTATTGGAGCTGTGTAATGATTTTTTTTTAAATGAAAAAAGATGATGGAATTTATGTTGAGCCCGTAGATAAAAAAAACAAATTAGCATATGCAAAAAAGTTGGAAACATGGGATGTAAGTAAATCAAAGATCCTCACTTAGATTAATAATTATGTTTCTCGGTCAATATGTATGCAATAAGGAAAATATGATATTACTAAGAAGGTTTGAGATCATTTGAAACGTTTGTGTAATCAGTCTAATTTTGCAATATGGTACTGGTTGAAGAATGACATTAGGGCTCTTAAACAATATTACCATTCAAGAATTTTATTCAGTCATAACTTATTTATGGAATCAATTAACTCTTATAGAATAAGCATAATTAAAAATGGTCAAAGCATACATCGAGCAAAGAGAAAGCATGGCCACATTCAATTTTTGATGGCCCTTCGGGATGATTTTGAGAGTCTTTGTGGAAGCAATATACATCATAATATTCTTCCCAATGTTAATTCAATTGTTAATGAGTTATAGGCAAAAGAAATCAAACTTATGAGTCACTCTAATATGATTCCAAATAAAGGAAATTATTTACACTCATCCATCTGTTTTTGTTACTCATACTCATAAAGGAAAATATAAAATTATGATTGGAATTGGTATTAATGAATTTGGTTTTGTAAGAAGAAAGGTCATTGGAAATCTTAGTCTTCTGAATTGTTGAGCGCAAAAAAAGAAGAATTTTAAAATTCCATCATCCAATGTTGATGTTGCTGCTCTTGCTACCATTGACTTTGATTCTAATTATGTATGTCCATATGACACCACTTCTCAAATAAATGATATTGCATAGAAACTTCAAAAGATTCTTACCACTCAGCCATGTGCCATGTTTGCCTAAATTATTAAATGTTTGAATTCTACTAGTTTATAAGGTATGTCACCCTCCATTTGGATCCTTGATTCTAGAGTATTACTTCATATGGAATATAAAGATCAATCATTTGTGGCTTTAAATCCTTTTTCATCTATGCCAGTTATGACATTTGATGGTACACACATGCAATTAAAAGGCATTGGTTTTGCCTCTACAACTAATTGAGACTTTCTTGTGTTAGTCAATTGTGTTATTCTGCTACATTTTCTTCCATTTCTTGTTGTATGTGTGATCGACATTTTAAGAGGCTGATTGGGATAAGTCGTAAACGGTGGGCCTTTATGTTTTGTATGAGTTGAAAGTCTTGGACATTGAAGCCTCAAGTTCTATTTCCAATACATATTTATTAGCTTTTTTTCATTTGAATTCTTCTTCTTCTAGTTCTTTTTTATGGCATTCACATATTGGACATATATTTTTTTCTAGATTAAAGTTCTTAGCTTCTATTGGAGCATTAAGAAAGTTATAAATCTGTGATGTTTCAGATTGTCGTGATTGTAAACTTGCAAAATTTCCAAATTTACCTTTTAATAAAAATGTTTATATTTCTTATACACCCTTTGACTTGGTTCACTCTGACGTATGTGGTTCATCACCGATTATTACCAAAGGCGAATCCAGATATTACGGTTTGCTATTGATGATTATATGTGTTACTGTTGGATTTACCTTATGAAAATTCAGTATGATTTTTTTATATTTATCATATGTTTCATGCAATGGTTAAAACATAACATAATGTTGTTATAAAGATCTTATGTTGTGACTTAGGTGGTTAATATAGCTCTAATAATATCTAAATAATTGATTATAATGACATTATTGATCATACATCTTGTATTTTAACTCCTTAACATAATAGAGTACTGAAAGAAAACATTATCACATTGTTGAGACTGCATGTTTGTTTTTGTCATCTACTTCAGTTCCTAGTGAGTTTTGGTGTGAAGCAATTCTTACAGTAGTTTATGCTATTTTTAAAATCTCATAGTCTATCACATCAAGTGTGTCTCTTTTTAAAAAATTGTTTGATAATATCCCTGATTCTTCTTCTTTGAAAGTCTTTGGCTCTACTTGCTTTGTTCTTCGTCCACAAGTAGAACGTAGTAAGTTATCTTCTTGTTCTTCCATATTTGTGTTTCTTGGTTATGGGAACGGTCAAAAGGGTTATCATTGTTATGATCATAAATCAAGAAAACTTTATGTTTCTCATCATGTTGTATTTCTTGAACAGTTTCCTTTTCTCTCTCGTTTTATTTATTCTTATATTAGTAGTATTTTAGAACTCACCCATATTGATCATTTTGGTCTAAATGATAATACTTCTAGTGATTATAATTTTGAGAACTACTAGTTTAATACTACTGATAATCTTGATATTGACATTTCTCTTGTCCCCACAACTACCTAACAACCTCCCACGATTGTTGATCCTTTTTATCCTCCTTGTTATGTGTCTTGTGATCGTTATTCTACTTAGTTGCATGATTTTTTTTCTTTTCCACTTACTCTGCTTCTTTTTCTCCTTTTCTAATCTTTATTCACAGTTTGTCTGAGCCCTCTTCCTATAAAGAGGATATACTTGACCGTCTTTGACAGGAGGATACTATGGAAGAACTCTCTGCTCTACATAAGACAAAGCACGCCTTGCTGCTAAGGGATTATCTCAGCAACATGGTATAAATTATGAAGAAACCTTTTCTCCAATGACCAAGATCACTACTATATGCACTCATATTGTAGTACCATCATTTCCTGACATATTCTCAAATGGATGTTAAAAATGATTTTTTTAAATGGTGATTTTCACAAGGAAACCTATATGATACCTCCTCCAAGTGTTTCTCATAATCACAGAGAAATGTGTAAGTTAAAGAAGGCTCTATATGGTTTGAAATAAGCCCCACGGGCATGGTTTGAGAAGTATACCATTGTTATTACATCTCTTGAATTGAGCTCTAGTAATCATGATTCAACTTTATTTGTTGGGACCACCTATCATGGTCTTATTTTACTTTCATATTATAACTTTTTATGATATGATAATTACAAGTGATAATGTTAATGGTAAAAATGATTTAAAATTATAATTAGCTAAATATTTTAAGATGAAGATTTTAGGTACTCTTTACTACTTCTTGGGAATTGAAGTTTCCTACTCTCCTAAAGGTTGCATTCTTTCTCAATCTAAGTATATTTCCAACATCCTCAATAAGATCAGCTTTCTGATTCTAGAGAAGCGAACAATTATCTTGAATTGAATGTGAAATATGCTCCCTTTGATAGTGTTACTCAACAAGATCCCACTTTGCATTGCACTTTGGTTGGAAGCCTCGTGTACCTTACAATTACCAAACCCGACATTGCTTTTATTTTTGATGTTCTCAATTAATTTGTTATCTCTCCTGCTACAATACATTAGGCAGTTGTTTTTAGCATTCTTTCTTATCTTCGAGGAACATAGTTTTATAGAATTTTATTTCCCTCTTCATCCTCGTTTGAGCTACATGCATATTCTTATGATGATTAGTGTCGCTCCCCGGATTTTCATCCCGGTGCAAATGCGAACTGTCGGCGATGTTGGAGGTTGAGGTTGAATAGAATCGCCAGCTAGGCATTTTTATCCCGAAGGAAAGGTAATGCTGCATAAACCTGGAAAGATATGGATAAGACAGTTGCGAACCAAAGAGACTGAGTAAGGGGGTTGGTTACGACCTGGGAAGGTATTAGCACCCAGATCATCCGTCGTACTCGACGGGATCCATGCTTA
Source organism: Lathyrus aphaca (assembly GCA_963966055.1). Taxonomy (NCBI): domain Eukaryota; kingdom Viridiplantae; phylum Streptophyta; class Magnoliopsida; order Fabales; family Fabaceae; genus Lathyrus; species Lathyrus aphaca. Next base: position 509,256,782 of record OZ014524.1, on the reverse strand, counting down.
CTTGATTGTGTTTAAAAAATGGATAGTATATGTGTTAAACTGTGCATAAAAAAATCTAGGGAGAAAAGGATGTACAGAGTGTCAGTGCAAAGAAGAAAGAGAATGCTCAAAGCTAAGGCTAAGAAAAGGGAATCTGGGAAGAGGAGAGGGGGGAAGACAAAGAGACTTTTGTTCGATAACCGTTAAGTTATGCCTACGTATCATCTCGGGTAATAAGGAAATCAGAACACCGTAGTTCGACTCAAAGAGACTGGGTGATTTTGTTGTGAATTGCTTGCTTGTCTATGCTCAAGTGTATGACTCGTCTGGCTCGAGTGCTAACTGTCTTGAATTAGACGGGAGAAGCGAGTTCTCATTTTCAGAGTGAATATGATGAGGAAAGAATCCCGGAGGAGAGGATTATTGTTTGTTTTTGGTGTTTTCAGTTTTTTATTGTTTTTGGTGTTTTGCATAGGATAATGAGCTTAAGCCTTAGTCAAGTGTTTGTAAACTCATTATATCACCCCCTGATTAGGGATAATGAGTCTACCTAAGTATGAGATGAAAATCTCAACTTAATTACCTCTAATGATGCAGGATTAAGATCATTAACCTATGTGTGATTATTAAGTGTTTTTTTATTTTTGTTTTGTGTTAAGTAATGAGTTTAATCTCTAATCAGGGGTTAGTGAACTCATTACACCATCCTAAGAGAAGGATGATAGATGAGGACATTTAAGATGAGAAAGACTCCTCAACTTAATCCATGGTTAGGGATTAAAATCATTATATAAAAATCCTTTATTAAAGTGGATTTTAATTAAAGGTGGAATCAACAAATGGATTTTATGTTTGTAAGACTAAACCTGAGGGGGACTTGTCCATTGAACACTAGGGTTAGTCCCTCTGAACCAACAGGAAGAGATGTAACCCTAATATAAGGCCCAAGTTACAAGCTTAAGTCTTAATGATTATTAGGTGTTTTGGTTAGGAGGTGTAAACAACTTAAAGGTTTAACACTAAGTATTAAAGTTATACACTCCATCCTAAGATAAGGATACAGGCATAAGCCTAATTCAGAGTCTTAAAACTTTAACTATTTAGCCTTGATTATGAGATGAGAAGTAGAGACTCAAGGAGACTCAAAGGTAAAAACTAGGGGATACTATGTACAACCCTTAAGTTATCATGCTTGGATATTCCTATGGTTTGTAAGGCTTAATAAAGATCTTCAGAAAGTCTTCATATGGCCACCAAGGAAGAAGAAGCAGATAAAAAGATAAGAGGAAGAAGAATATGTTACTTACTTCCTGAAGAAGTTAAGTAACCTAAGAGAAAGAAAATGAGCAAGAGAGAACATAAGTGAGTCAAACTCACTTCAAAGACAAATAAGATGCAAATGAAAAGATAAGAAGAGGTTGGATGTGGAGGCAAATCCACATCCTGATCAACTTACCAGAAGCCCCTGAAATGGTTAATATGAATGCATAAGGTGAAACAAGATGCAATGAAGCAAAGATGAAGATGCAATGATGCCAACCAGAAGTGAATACATGATGCAAATGTGTTATGAAATGATGAAAGGACATGTACAAGGCATATCTATGATCATACAAGTGATGGGTGCAAAAACAAGCATGTTAGAAGCTTAAGAACACATGAACATACATAAGATGTAATGGATGCAAAACACACCAAATGAATACAACAATGATCAACCAATGTTCACACATGTCCTAAGGCATCTAAGATGACATACAAATTCATGAGATGTCATGACAAGTTGATATGGTGAAGGTATGCAAAGATGAATGCAAATGAACATGGCGTATTAGGGTTTTAAGAAAGTATGAGATGCATATGATCAAAACAGAAGCAAAACACATGATAAAAAATTGAAATTGCAACCAAATGAACCTTAAACACACATAAGATCACCCCCCCCCCCCCAAAGATGGAATTCAGAAGCTATACCAAAGTCAAGTTATGGTTTTTCTAAGTTAGGCTAGGGTTTTGGGTACTTTTTCATGAAAAATTCCAAGAAAATGGAAAATGCAATGCAAAAATATGAGGTAAATACCCTAGATACTACATGTCAAGTATGAAAGAATGCAAAAAGAACCATTCATAAACTCATCTTAGTTGATCATAAATGAATTTTTGAAGTTAGGGTTAGAAAAATAGGAAATTTAGAAACCCTAATCCATGGTTAATTGTCAAAATGTGATCAAACCCTAAAAGAAATTTGCAATATGAGTTTGTAAATTGTTTTAAATGTGTAAGAATGCTTCATGATTTTTTTGTGATTTTTAAATACCTAAAAGTATTTTTAACTAATTAAAATGAATTAATTAATTAAATAATACAATTAAATGATTTAAAAATAGATTTTTGATGCAAAAATTATAAATAAAATGTTTTTGGGTTCTGAAAATTAAATTGAACAATGATGCAAAAAATCAGAATTTTAGGAATTGTTTTGGTATTTTTAATAAATAAAACAAAAGAAATGAGAAGTATGCTGATCAGATGGCTAAGATTGTGAGAGAGAGAGAGAGAGAAAGATCAAGGGTCCAGAATGCTAGTCAACTTGACCAAGAGTATGAAGATCCTAAGGCATAAATTCAAATTGGGCTTACGCGCGTGATCCAAGGGCCAAGGCTTGTCCTGAGTTAATTAATCATAATTTATTTAATTAATTAGGATTAAGGTTTAATGACATGATCTTAGTCGTACGTTGCTTAAACTAATCTCAATCCAAGGGCTCATATTCAAACTGGCAAACAAAACCCTAATGACTTTCAGGTGACCGGAGATAAGCTTCGGTCATCTTCTTCGGCCATCCCCAACCCTAACTTCTTCTATAGGCCATTAAAGCTCACAAAACCTGCCCAGAAATGATCCTCAAACATCATACAACTAAAATCAATCATCAAACATCATTTATATCACAAGAATCATGCAAATCGGATCAAAAACATTTTCACGGGCAAACTTTCAGAGATACAATACATGCTCATTTCTACACCTTTTTCAATTCTAAACACATCAAAATGATCAGCAAAGCATGTAGAATCATTCTATAACAAGAAATCAAGGTTCTGGAAAAATTGTTCTTGATGGATACCTGAACTGAAGTTCTTCAAATTTGAGCTTTCAAAGCCCCCCTTTGGTGCAAAGTGGCTCCTTTGGTCCCCCTGAAGCTAATGGAGTGCTTGGATGAAGCTTATAGTGGCTGGTTTGAGGGTTCCAGTTCTGATATGGCAGAAAATGAGGTCTTGATATGTTGTGTTTCAGGCCATGGTGATGGGTGGGAAATGTTCCTTGTGTTATGTGTGATTGATGGTGAAAGCATTTTGGATGTTTGATGGCTGAGTAGTGAGAATCAAAGAGGGGAAGTTTTTGGCAATTTTTGTGAAATCTGAGTGTTGGCTTGTTTCAAGGCCTCAAGTGTTATGTTTTATGATCCTTAGTCAATGCATAAAAGATTGAGATAGGTCAGAGGAGTGGTTGTGCACTGTGGGAATGGTATGGCTCCATTGGCCAAAAAGTCAAAAATGGTACTTGAAGCATGGGCCATGGTAGAAGTGATTTGAGGTCTTGGGCTGCCTCGGTTGAGTTCAAGGAGAGCCTTTGGATCGAAATTGGTGAGCTGTATGGCTTGATTCATGAGTTTCCAAAGGTTTTGCATTTTCACAACTTTGTGCATTTTGAAGAAATTGTTCATGAAACTTGTGAAGTAAGGCATGAATTCTGGTCTTGAGATGTTTCTCATCAATGTTATGCAGTGTAGAAGTGAATTATAGGTCATTAGAATGCTTAAAAGTCCATTTTGCAAAATTCCCTCTTTGACATGAACTTGAAAATTACAAGATTTTTCCCAACTTTGACTTGCCATATCTTGAGTTCTAGGATGAATCAAGAGGAGTTCTTGTACTTTTTGAGAATGCGAAGATCAAATCTACAACTTTCATGTTTGAGTAAAATTGATTTGAAGCCTTTTTGATCAAGAAAGAGGAGGTTGAAGATCTTTCCCAAAATGGAAAGTTTCCATTACAAGTCATGCCCAAAAATAGAAAGTTTTCAAATGGCTCAAAATTCTTCAATCTTGTGAACTTCCAAGCATTACCGAGATTAAATAAAGATCATAGGACCTCAAATTGATGAAGATGACCCTTTGGAACCCTTGTTGGTGGCCTCAGATGTCCTGATTCTGACTTTTCTTGCACAACAAGTCACCACTTGATCAGATGACTTCCACAAGGAATTTTTGCTTCAAATTTGATACACATGCTCCTTATATCACATATAAACCAATAGAATCAAGAATGGCCAAACCCAAAACCCTAATTTCTGGCCATCTGTGTAGGAGCTCCTAGCCTGCTTGGACAACTGTGCAATCTTCTGAGATTTTGTGACTTCAAAACACCCTTGGAGGCATAATATGATCATAGAACACTCATGGACCCTCTTGGTATGGTTCATGGCCTCTGAGATAGCTCAAACCACTTCTAAGATTCATCTGACCACAAACCATAGCTATGCAGCTCATGCAATGAAATAACTATGCAGTGTGAGATAGTATACTTATGCAGTGCAATATGAAGAATCACAAGCCAAGGTGTGAGAAAAAGAGAGGGAAAATTTGGGGTGTTTACAATTAGGTTGGTAACTATATAGATCGTAGGTCAACACAAGTGTTTTTTTACCTTTCTTGGAGTCTCTTTTTTTCTTGGAAAATTACAAAACAAGACATTGAATCTCGCTCTTCTACAGTAACTAAGTATCAAGCTATGACATCCACCACTACTGAAATAGTTTGGTTGCTTTGGTTACTTTCATGTATGGGTGTCACTCTTTATGAACCAACTCTCACGTATTATGATAACAAAAATCTCACAAGTCACTATTTCATGAACATACCAAGCACATTTAGATTGATTGTCACTCCACTCGTCACCATCTTCAACATAGAATAATTACTATATTGTTCGTCTCTTCCTCTTTGCATATTCTTGATTTATTTACGAAGACACATTCCATTAAATGTTTTTGTTTCTTAATTGACAAACCCTTGATACTACTCGTTAATGCATCAGAATTTTGAGGGGAGATATTAAATTCACTACTAAAAAATACACCTATCGTAACATGCCATTAAATTGAATCTTCAATCAATCGAAGTAATAGCTCTTATTTAAGCGTCTGCACTTTTTATTTTATCAAAATACTTTTCACTACAATCCACATTAATAATCATGGTGATATGTTAAGGCTAACAGGCTTCGAATCTCAACACCATCAATTTTCCTTCTTTTTTTTTGTTACAAAATGGATTTGTCACTTATAATTTTATATTTATATTAAAATTAAAATATGTTTCACCGTGGTTTAAGATAGAAACCGTTGAGAAATGTACCTACTTTTTATCATAATTGTTTTAATTAATCGTAGTAAAAAGTATAGCATACATAAAACTTTTCTCGTTCAGGACAGAACAACCGTCTTTCTCTTAAAATAAAACCTTAACATCTCTAGCACACATTTTTCTAATCTCCATGAATTGTTGCATATCAATTATTCACAAAACTCCAACATATCTTTTTCAACTCTTTTGGACCAAGGATATGTGTCACAAAAAAACTCATTTCTTTCACTTTTTTCACATTTAAGGTACGTGAGACGTTTCCACATATTATGTTATGAGTTGTGATATTATTTAAGTTTTTTTAGCTATGTTGTATGTTGTTGTTAAAAGTTGTATGTTTTTGTTAAGATATGTTATTGTTGATAAAAGTTGTATGTTGTTGTTAAGGTATGTTGTTGTTGATACAAGTTTTATGTTGTTGTTTATAAAAGTTGTATGTTGTTGATGATTTTGGTTTTGTTGATAAAATATGTATGTTGTTGTTGATAAAAGTTAGATGTTGTTGATGATTTTGGTTTTGTTGATAAAAGTTGTATTTGTTGTTAATGTATATTGTTGTTGATAAAAGTTGTGTTATAGTTGATGTTTTTTAATATTTCTAATGATATACCTATACATTGAAGCTTTCATTACGCTCAGTCAACATGTCATAAATGATGAGTTTATTATATCATACGTGGTTTGAGTGTTTTTCCAACCCCTCACTGAATATATAATTAATGTTTTACGTGTTTTCTTCAGGCCATTATCTGTATCTCGGTATTTGACTGTTAGAATTTGATTTAATGCTTCTAGTTCTTCAAACACTTTATTTTTTACTAGTTTATTCTGTAAAGTTATTACATTGCAGAATAAACTATTAAAAAATTGATGAGTTGATTGAATAACTATAAGCATTAAACCAAATTTTAACAGTAGAAGAGCGAGATACAAATAATGGATTGTAGAAATCTCGAAAAACATTTATTAATATAATTTATTCTTCTAATATAAATTAATTTTTTATATTACTAATTTCTAAATCAGATTTAAAGATAATATTTATTGACAAATTGATTAAATAAGCATTCCACATAAGTTATAATAAACTCAAGTGAATATATCACAACGGTTTCTAGTTATAACCGTGTTGAAACATGATACACAGCCTTTTATTACGAGTGTAACTTTCAACCGTTGTGATATGTTCAAAAATCTCTCAAAATTATGACGCTCAATATCGAACTCATAACCTCCACATTTTACTAGTTATTTTTCATAAATGTGATAAAATTAATTTATATTAGAAGAACAAATTTATATTTCACAACTGACACTATTTAACAGTACACATTGCTAATTCTTTACTTTTATAAAACAGAAAGATTGGAGAAAATAATGAGTTAAATAAGAGATTCATGTGGTGTCAAGTCTACTATTATATAAAACACAAGGCTTATAAACACTTTTGATCCTCGTATTTTGACCAACTCACGAAATTGGTCCTTGTATTTAAAAAAATGAACAAAACAGTCCCTAAACTATAATGTTGGTAGCAATATTAATCCTAATCTTCATTTCCACTCCAAAAATGCTGATGTGTACAAATTTTAAGTGATGTGGTCAGAGAAACTCTTACATGGCAATGAATATTTGAACAATTAAATTATTAATTCATAAAATTTATTTTAAAAATAAGACAAAAATAATAAATATTTTTTAGAAATTCAATATATTTTGTAGAATTATTAATTCAACAAATTAAAATATTAATTCAACAAATTAAATATTTTTCTCAATCTCTCATTCATACAAGATGAACAACAAGATGAAGACGGAAACCTTCACATTCAACCCATGTCATCTTCTTCACCACCACCTTCACATTCAACCCTTTTCATCATTTCAAAATTACATTAACCACTCACTGTAACCTGCACAATCCAAAATTACAGTTTCAACCAACAATAACACAGCCCATAAACAATTTTCCTCCCTTACTGTAAATCACCTATCCTTCATCGAATAAAAAACGAAAGCAGAGATTTGAGACAAAACATAAAAAAAAGGAAGGAAGAAGAAGAAATCGAATCAACAGACTTCGCCGTGAGAAATCGAGAATTCATAGCCGAAAATTGAGAGAAGATTAAGGTTGTTAGAATAGTAGCATCTGCGGCATTTCAGACTGAGGCGTGGGTGAATTGTGACTCTTTCCGACGCGATTCACACAGTGGCGACGCAAAAGTGGATGAAGGAGAGGTGAACAGTGTAACACCCCAAAATTTTCCCTCTCATTTATGTCATATAGCCTAGCATATATATCATTGCATCTTTGCATAGAAAAATAAAGCATAACATTCATTTTTGAAGCATAGAGCATGGCAATGATTTCGCTTCAGATGTGGTCCTTCAGTTATGATCTGATTCAGATGGATGTTTGACCTAATCTTGGTCAAACTATCAAGGAATTTCTTCAACTGCAAGTTACATGTGTCAGTGGTTTATTCCTCGGACAGTGCATACTCAAAGTCGGGATGTGTTATGTGCGAGAGTTCTCTGGTTTATCGAGTTGTGATTCATAATGGTTTGTTTCAATTATGAGTGGTTCAGTGATGGTTGTGTTAAGTTTATAAGAAATTTGTCCAAAGAAATCGAGATTGATTTTGGGATAAAATTAGGCTTCCTACCCATGATCCATGATCCATCATTATATCCATATTTTCAATTGTTCATTTTCTTCTCAACTATAATCCATTTTATTTTAAACCAAATAAATTCACATTCATACCCAATTTAGTCGATTATCCATATATTCTTATCCAAGTCTCTTTTTTAAACCATTATCCGTCTTAGTAAAAATTACCAACTCTATCCATTTACAACTTTGTTGGTCCACAATATTCATCCCATTTTTCTATATTCATTTTAGATATCCATTCATTGACCATTTCTTACAAAAGTTTACAATCTAAATTAATTCCAAAATTCTACCCTTATCCAATCATTCATTTTCTATTTTTCAATTATCCTTTTTTTATTTCCAAATTATACAAATTTATTTTAATATCATTTACCATAATTACATTGATCATTACATGTACATATTATTATAAAAAAAAAGTCATTTTTTATGAGGCTTCAACACTTCAATAGCCCAGCCCATGTCATTTTTTTGCAGATAAATTGAACTAAAAAAAAGGAAAAGGTCATGAACCCTTCCATCCACTTAAACCGAGTGGGCCTTTCCAAGACTGCATCACATGCACTTTTCCCAGCCAAGCCAAGCTGAAACACACATCAACATGCACGAAATTGTAAATATAAAGATGTAGCAAAACAACATTTGCACAAGAAATAAAATGCAGTTAAAGAGATAGATGAGAGACATGGATAAGGTTAGTGGAGATTTTTTGATCTCCGTCCATACCGGCGGTGACACTAGTCACCGTCCGGTAGGACCTCTTCGTCCCAATACCATGCGTGCTTGTACTGCATAGTCAACATACACCCCCTCTTCTAGGCCATTAGATGAGAATACCTTAGAAGTCCTTTGATCCAACAATTCAGATGCAGTCAAACTCGTTGACCATAACCTCACCATATATACCTCTTGCTCCTTACGTTTGGGCCTCAGGCTCCCTTCTATCTGCACCCCTACTTGCAGGCCCAATCCTTGTTTTAACTGGACATTTACTATATGTGCACCCTACCCCTTATCTTATTTGGTTTTCAAAATAGTTTCAACATTATTTCATTTTAATTTCTAAAAAATATCAAAACTCATTATAAAATTCCACAAAAATCATTTTAGCATCTCAATTCAATTTAGAAAGTTTTCATGTTTTTATTTTCTGATTTCATTAATTTTTTTTTATTATGAATTTTCATTTGATTTAGTTTTCAATTAAGTTCTTCCTTGACACCATGGCTTGTTCATTTTATTTTTCTTCCACTTCAAACAAAATCTTTACACCATTCCTTTTGCATCATTTTAAGGACTCAGAAAGGAACATAGAAAAAAATTTGGCATATTTTTAGATTCATTTTATCCACAGTTTTGGAAGTCATGTTTGTGCAAGTTCTTTAATCATCCTTAAGTGACTTTGTGTGACCATTTAATGGAGTTTAATTGTGAATTTTTGGGAGTGATCTTGACATAATGTTTTCTTCTGGTTGGTGACTTTGGAGACCTAATTTCCTATTTTTTCATGATCATTCCTTTGTGTTTGATGCCTTTCTTCTTGAGTAACTTTGTGTGTTTCTTTCTTCCCTCTTTCTAACCTAGTTTGAGGAAGGTATTTATGTCATACTATTAGGTTCATCTTGGTAGATGTTATAGGTCCCCTCTAGGGTTTACATTCTGACTTTGTTGATTGTGGCTGGGTTTATGACCTTTCCTCTTTGGTTTGTGACTTGTTTGTATAACACCCCAAAGCCGATTTTAATTATATTGATGTATTTTCTTGTGGATTTTTATGTTTTGTGAAGTTTGAGGGTAGCTTAATATTTTAATAATAATTAGAATAATTAAGTATATGGGGTTTAGTTCGTTATTTGAGATTAATTAAATTTAAAAAAAAAGGGTTAGAGGATAAGGGCATTGTGGTCTTTTGGTTAAGGATAAGTGAGGGTTTTATGGGGAAAGACTAAAAGAGGTCATAGGGGCAAGAGTGACAAAAGAAGGGAAAGTTGGAGAGTACGATCATTTGGAACGATAGCACTTTTGGGAAAAGAGATCTAGAGAAGAGGAAAAGCTAGGGCTTGAAGGTTGGAAAAATTTACGAAGAGTTTATTGAAAGCTTACGGAAATTAAGGTATGGGGAGTATTTTCCTTTCGATATTATAATGTGGGAATGGAGTTAGGGGTTTTGCGGTGTAGTTTAGGGAATAGGGTTTTGATTGATGATTTTGTGTTTGGATGATGATTTCATGATGATTTTGATGAATATAATGATGAATATAATGATGTACATGATGTAGATGATGTTATTATAAAGGATGTGATTGTTAATGATGTTTTTTGATGTAATGTTGTCAGTTTATGGGTTTTATAGGGGTTTTATCGGAGAAAGAGAAGGCTGAAATCGCAGAAAAAATCTACAAAATCGTGAAGCTCGCTTAGCGAGAAGAGTCGATGAGTTGGGCGCTTAGAAAGCGTTATGTCTCGCTTAGTGAGCCCTGAGAAACTTTGAAAAATGTTTTAATTTTGAAAACTATTTTTAAGGTAGTATGTTCTAGGTTGCTATGACATTGTAGAGTCGTCACATGATGTGTTTTGGAGGCTTTATGAGTAGAGTTAGTAATTAAGTGATGAACGATGAATTATTTGATTTTCTTCGAGTTACAATGTATAATTTCATGATGTAGAGGTATGATGTAGGATGAGTATGTTGTATGATGTCCCATGAGTATGTATATGATGTTATGAATGAGTATGAGGAATAAGTGATTAATAATGAATGAGGATGCAATGTTATGATGTTTTAAGGATGATGTATGTATATTGCATCTTGCATTCATGGCATTGAATTTATGAGGGAAGTTCGGTCCAATGGTAGCTTCAATCCCGTTGCATGGATTGGAGTGATATGATGTTTATGATATGCTCCCTTAGGGGAGGGTTGATGGTCCAATGTCCATCCATGAGGATTTTTCGGTACCACATGCATGATTAAAAGGTTGTATTTCATTCTAAATGACATAGCATGATTTGCATTGATTTAATTTATGTAATGATGAGATGTATTTAATGATGTGTATTAAATGAGTATGATGAATGTTCTATGATGTGATTATGATGATTGATGATATGTATAAAGGAGTTGTACATGAATTGTTTTTATTGTTGATTGTTTTAAATTTTTATTTCTATATTATTTTATGGAATGTGAATTTACTCACCCTGCCTGCCTTCTGGTGATGGTCTATTATGTCATCCTGGAGATAATCAAGGTTAGCTCGGTGCATGCTTAACTCGGAGATAGTGAGTCGTCGAGTTAGTTAGAAGTGGAGTCCTGCTCTGTGTCTAGTAACATCGGGATGGGATTCGTTTGAGTGTTTATGCTTTATTTTAATTAAGATGTTGAATTTTGTTTAAGTATTTTGATAAAATGATATTTTAGAACGAGTTAGGAGTTTTGTTTTACAAAAGAGGAATTTATGACTTATTTGTTTTTCCGCTGCATATTTATGAAGAAAAGATTTATGGTGTTTTCATGATTTTATGAACCCGTGCTATGGGACAGGACTCTATGTGATGTTATGATTTTTTATTTAAGAATTAATGTGATGCCCTTTAATGAGTTTTACTCTGATATATGATTCAAATTGCTTAATTTATGATGGGGTAGAAAGGGTGTTACATTTTGAGTCTTCTTAACTTCATCTTATGCTTGTGTGGTTAACTAACCTTTGTTTTATAGGGGGTTATGGTAAGCCATGTGTGTGGGTGGGCACCTACGTACAACTTCTTCCTTCATCTTTAAATGCTTTCAATATTTCTCATACCTCACTAACCTAGGTTCCCCATGCATGACAACTCTTAGGATTGTTAGTCCCCCATTATACTTTTACCTTTGGTTCTCTTTGGTGTCTCTCTCTTCTCATCTCAAAACAATATCTCAAGACACCTAATAAAGGATGAGTCTTCTCATATGCCAAAAGACTTTTCCATGGGGTACTTGCACACATTCCATATGGGGATGAGGTTTAGCGTGTCTATCATGATGAATAAGTCTTAGCATGAGGATGCTTCACAAACAAAAGCTAAAAAACACTTCTTAATCAAAAAACCACAAAAACACTTAATAAAGTTCAATAGGCTAGTGTACTTGAGCCTTCATCTTATGGACTAGATTTGGGGAAATCCTCCACATTTAGGTATGCTTCTTATCCATTCCATTTCAGGATGATGTAAGAAGTAGACATCCCATTGAGCAAGACTCATACACACTCTCCTGTGCAAACCTCAAAGGAAAAACTCATAAAAACACTGAACAAACAATAATTGTCTTTCCTTCGGGAATTCTTCTCTCATCTCCTTCGCTCTCAACGTAAGAACTTGCTCCTACTTGTCTTTTTTCAAGACAGTAACGCACTCGTGCCAGACGAGCCTGCAACACCTGAGCATAGACATAAACAGTTCAATCTAAAAACACAAAAATAATGTCCTCCCTAGTTAGGGGAAATACGTCGACTCTGATCCTCATTTCCTAATGAGGTACGTAGGCATTGGGGTAGAGCCCATTCGAGCACTCTTTTATTTTCCCTACATTTTCCCCTTTTTCTTTTTTTCTATCTAGTTAGCAGTTTTTGTTCAACAACAGTTCACCCTTACCCTTTGAAACAGTTATAGCAAGCGTGGATCCCGTGGGGTACGACGGACGATCTAGGGTGCTAATATCTTCCCAGTTCGTAACTGACTCCCGAACCCAGTCTCTTTGGTTCGTAAGACCCCGCTTTCTCCTTCTTTTCGGGTTTGTGCAACATTACCCTTCCTTCGGGATAAAAATGTCTGGCCAGCGACTCTACCTTTTCCGCGCCACTTTCGCGTTTGTACCAGGATGGAAATCCAGGGAGCGACAAACAGTGACTGACGTAGTTTCAAAGAAGAGAAAAACTTGCTACAGTAATTTGAAAACGGTACAAGAAGAAGGGGAACAATTATGTTTTTTTCTTTAGATTATGAGATAGTTGTTTATACTATGAAACTGAAAGTTTAGGAATTTAGAGTTTTTTTGGGGACAAAGATGAAGAACAGTAGATGTATTACACGAAGAGAGAGATTGGAGAAAGTGTTAATATTTTTGTTTTTTTCTCAAATATTAGTTCGATTATTTTAAATAAGATATTATATTTTTAATGACATGGAAATGCCATAGAGGTCTTCTTTTTATGTAAGCCACTTAAAATATTGACACGTCCGCGTTTTTGAAGAGAAAAATAGAGATTATGACTAAATTTACTCTTAACGTTATAGTTTAGAAACTATTTTATTCATTTTTAAAATATAAGGATTAATTTCATAAATTTGTCAAAAGTAAAAGGATCAAAAGTTTTATTAAGGATAACATTGTCTAAATAAAAAGTATAAAAAGATAAATATCAGTATTTAATAATTTTATTTTCTTATTTTATAATTTTATTGTAAGTCTTTTTGCTGATGTTAACTGAACCTTGGAGATATATGTAACCAACTTGCCCATTGAATTTTGATATTTTTTTGTTCTTATCCATGTATACTGCTCTATTGCTTTCTGCGGCAGCTGTGGTTTTGAATTTTAATAAACAAGATTGAGACTTTCATGTTTGCACCTTTTATTTATTCTTATCCAATTATTTTATTTTTTCTGAGGGTTGACCCATAGTACGATATTTAACAAAGTCAATAATAATTATAATATTTATAAATATTCAACAAATATTTCTTAAAATTATTAAATATTATTTTCTATGAAAAAAGTTATTTATTAGGTTTTTTGTGGTCTTTTTTTCTCTAGTTTTTCTTAAGGACAAATAAAATATATTTCTCTAAAAATTATATCAATTTTTTTTTTTTTGGTGTCATAGACAAGAATTGATTCTTTACTATAAAACTGTGTACTAAGTTGTTTGGCTTGTAACGAAAAAACATAAATATAAAATGTCAGTTTTTGATAGTGCCACACAACACATGAAAAGCATGGGATGTAAATTGAATGAATCAAGTCCATTCAAACATAGTACAGTTTGAATTAAAATATAGAAAAATTATTATTTTAATTTATTTTTAAAAATATATAGAGTTTGATTTAAATATTCTCATGTTGATTAGTTTTTAATCAAGTAACTAAACACAAATTATTAATAAATTTTGGATTTATTTGATTAATTTATCAATTACAGTTAATGCATGCATGTGGAAATTTATGAATTCCTTGAGTGAGACAAAGTTGTTTGTCTTCTTATCTGTGTTTCAATGAACTGATGCAATGAAACTTATGGTAACTGAATCTGGACTTTCTTTGATCACTAGCTTTATTTTATTTTATTTTCGTAACATCTAATTCACAACGGTCGAATATACCGACTGTGGTGAAAAGATACACATAATGAAATAGTTCGATTCCCAACACCAATAATTAATTATTTATCGTGATAAAAATGTTATTACACTTGTAAATAACCACAATTTTAACTTTTTTTGTGTTTTTGTTCTTATGTTGGTTTTTATTTTGGCTTTCTCACATGTTGCAACCATGGCCAACATATTTTCACCCATTTTTATAAAAACACAAACATCTCATTTGATTGGTTAAAAAATATTTTAAATGATGAGAAAAAAAATTAAACACACTATTTTAAGGAATTAATTGGATTTTTTTCAACCGTTCAACCTTTAAGATAGTGTACTACCATTATTACCAAGTAAACTTGGACACGGGATGTTCTTCTCTACGAATCATTGGATACAAGAGTTGGTTAAACAACAAGATAAATATGTCAACCATACTAGGGTTTCACCATTGGTACCCAAATTTTCTTGGGTCATGTTGTGTTAATAATTCTAGAAGGTATAAGATTACTACCTTTAGACCTTTTAAATTTATCAAAACAAAACGGCTCTAAATGGCCAAATCTATTACAATGAGAGCATTTATAAACATGTTGATTCATTTTCTTCCAATTTGTTCCTTTATTTTGTGTTGTACTGGATTTAAACTCTAATTCAATTTTGTTTAAGGAATACCTTTAACTTGATAAGATCAATTCAAGGTTTTCTTTTCCCTTAGTAATTTAGTCTTATGATTGATCACTTCACCTTTGGGATTTGTCTTGACTTTGAACACCTACTTCACATCAATTTCCTTCTTCTTTTGAAGTAGATCAACTAGATCCCATGCATTGTTCTTCTCAATTTACTCCAACACTTATTTCATTACACATATCTATTTTGGGTCACTTAATGCTTCTTATGAATTCACAGGCTTAGATTCAGCAATAAGTGCAAAATGGACAAGATCACCATTATCAGTTACTTCATTATCAAGAAAGATCTCACAATATTGTAGGCTAATAGACATACTTCTTTGCCTTGTTGATCTCTTCATATTTCATTCCTCATGGTGTCTTCATGTGGTTGATTTGGTTCTTTAAGCATTGCTTGTATTCTACCATGTTTGTGGTATTCGACTACCTCAATATTGTATTTGAATACCACCTGCTGCCATTCTTACATTTCATCAAAAATCACATCCTTATTGATCAGAGTCTTATTCTTTACCACATCATTCAGCTTGTATCCGTTATCATCAAGTTTTCTTCTTAATTGATCAGGGACATGTTTGTAGGCAACTGATCCAAACAATTTCAAATGAATTACACTTGGTTTGATTCCTAAAAAACCTTCCTCGTGAGTGATGTTTCTTATCTTCTTTGTTCGACACATATTCAACCAGTATGTTGCAGTGGAGATAACTTCTTCCCATAATTATCTTGGCAAATGCTTATCTTGTACCATGCTTTTTATCATGTTCATTGTTGACCAATTCTTCCTCTTAGCAATTCCATTTTGTTGAGGTGTATAAGGTGGCACTATTTCATGAACAACACCTTCTTGGTCATAATAATTTCCAAAGTCACTTGATACATATTCACCTCCATCATTTGTCCTTAATGTTTTGATTTTATGACCATTTGACTTTCCACCACAAACTGAACTTCTTGAATACTTCAAATGCTTCATATTTTTCTTGACCAAGTATGTCCATAGCTTCCAATTAAAATCATCAATAAATGTGACAAAGTATTTGTTCCCTCATATTAAATCTACTTGCATAAGGATACATACATCAAAATGTATCACCTCAAGCTGACACTTGGTATTGCTCCTTAAATCTTTGCAAAAAATCCCTCTATATGTTTCTTGGCTTGAACACATTCTTCACATACTTCAGATGGTATATGTATCTTTAGTAAATGTAATACCCATATATAAAAGACATACATCAAAGCATATTTTTCATATATAAAAAGTAAGTTTGGTATTGAAATACAACAAGTTCTTAGTAACACGTTGCATGAATATAGCCGCTACAACATAAGGTACTAATACAAAAGGTTATAAATAATACAAGATGTTCACAAAATAAAAAGTCTAAGAACTAGATCTGAAGATCTCAAAAGTCCATAGCGAAAGAAATCATCAAACAAGCAAAGATAATCAAGTCTCCTTATCTTTACCCTTTGCAGAGCCTGAAGTACTTGAAATAACAACATCAACATGGGGTGAGATAAAACATCTCAGTGAGTTCCCTATCTTAGAGTTCTCTCGGCTCTAAAAGGGTCGAAACTAGATACTACACGAGTCACAGAAAACTTAGACTTCGAGTTCACATAAAATTAGAGACATCAAAGTAAAATAAAACGGAGCACACACAAGGAGTTTAAGGCATCTTTCTCCGCCCAGTCACACTCCCTGGTGGCAAGCAAGTACGGGTCACTCGATCCTTAACGTATAGATAACTTTCCCCACCCAGCCACACTCCCAGGTGGAAAGAAAGCATGGGTCACTCATTATCTATCAAAGGTATTTTCCCCGCCCAGTCATACTCCCAGATGACAAGCATGCACGGGTCACAGTACCTCACTAGTAAGGGAGATACTCCTTCTAGTATTGTTTGCTTCAAGTGTGGTCAAGCTAGACACAAGAGTAATGTTTGTACTGCTAAGGTTAAGAGGTGTTTCCGATGTGGCAAGATTGGGCATACAATGAATGACTGTAAGCATAAAGATGTAATCTGTTTTAATTATGGTGAAGAGGGACACATTGTTAGCAAGTGTCAGAAACCGAAAAGGCTCAGACGGGAAAAGTGTTCGCATTGGCAGGAACTCAGACCGCTAGCGAGGACAGGCTTATCAGAGGTACATGTTTCATTAATAGTATTCTTTTAGTTACTATTATTGATACTGGTGCAATGCACTGTTTCGTTTATGCTGATTGTGTTAAGAGATTGGGTCTTACGTTGTATGCTATGAATGGAGAGTTAATCGTCGAGATTCCGGCTATGGGATCAGGGACTACTTCTCTCGTGTGTTTGAAATGTCCTTTGTCGATCTTCGATAAAGATTTCTTGGTTGATTTGGTTTGTCTGCCGTTGACTAGGATGGATTTAATCCTAGGTATGAACTGGTTAGAGTATAACTATGTTCATATAAATTGTTACCGTAAGTCAGTGAGGTTTTCTAATCTAGAAGAGGAAGGACTTAGATTATTGTCTTTCAGAGAGTTGCAGGAATTGATGAAAGAAGAAGTTCAAATGTTTTCATTGATGGCGACGTTGTCAATTGAGAACAAGGCTAAGAATGAGGATTTGCAAGTGGTAAGTGATTTTCCTGAGGTTTTTCCTGATGAAATTCCTAATGTGCCGCCAGAAAGAGAAGTCGAGTTTTATGATTGATCTTGTACCTGGTACTAGACCTGTTTCTATAGCGCCGTATAGGATGTCTGTGTAACGCCCCGATTCGATTTTCCCAATTTTTGTGGAGTATTTTATTTTATTTGTATGATAATTGTTTTATTTGTGAAATTATCATGATGATGTGATATGTTGGTATGATATGTGATTTTACCGTTTTGTGAATTTTCGGGTAAAATTGGTTTGGAGGGTATTTTAGATATTTGTTAATTAGTAATAAGTTAGAAATTAATAGAATTGGTATTTTTGTGAGAGAATGATATTTGGTTGGAAAGAGTAGAAAATAGAAATAGAAAGAAAAAGAATATAAGAGAGTGAGAAAGAGTGAAATAGAAAGTTGGTAAGAAGAGAAAGAAAAAGAGAATAAAGAAAAGGAGAGAAGAGAAAAAGAAGAGAAAAGAGGGAAAGTTTGAAAAGCTTCAAGATTGCTCCTAGGAATCGGTATAATCGGGTAAGGGTGATAAGCATTGTTATCTTAATATTGTGTATGATTATGTATGTGATTGATTGGTTGAATTTTGGTTTTGATGGAAGTTTAGAGAAGATGAATAGTTAGGGTTTTATAGAAAATGTGAGAAATTGGTAGATTAATCGGTTAGAAATCGTTATAATCGAAGTATGATGTTAGATATATGCTTTAGATCATGTTTATGGAAGTATTTTGGAGACTTGGGGTGTTTGGAGTTAACTGTTTGTAGCTGAGAAATTATGGAATTCGCAGTGGTCGCTCAACAAGCTATCCCTCGCTCAGTGAAAGTTCCAGGG
This sequence comes from Lathyrus aphaca, assembly GCA_963966055.1. NCBI lineage: Eukaryota > Viridiplantae > Streptophyta > Magnoliopsida > Fabales > Fabaceae > Lathyrus > Lathyrus aphaca. Next base: position 509,238,176 of record OZ014524.1, on the reverse strand, counting down.
AGATTCTCGCTCAGCGAGCGAGAGGGCGCTCAGTGAGCCTGTAGGTTTTTGAGAAAATTGTGTTTTAATTCGTAGCTTTAGTTTCGGGTATCCGTTTTTAGTGTTCCTTATATCGATTTGAAGCTAGAAACGCGTAGAAACTAATGATGCTAAGAAATGTAATTTTTAGCCGACTTTCACCCGACTTTTCTGACAAAACGTAAGTGAATTAATTATGGAAATGTGGGTTGATGTGATGTTGTGGCCGTTTGGCAAATGAATACATTGTTTGAATTGAATGTCAATGTATGTTAATTGAATGAGATGAATGCATAATTATGTTGTGAATAACATATGCATTTTCAAGAATGTTGTGTGTCATTTTGCATGTAAAGCATAATGTATGCATTCTTGTGCTGCGGGATTCTTTGTGAATCCGTTGTAGCATCGTGTGCTCATGTGGAGTGTGAGCGATGACTACAACAAGATCATGTTCCCATGTGGGGGTGTGAGCGATCGGATTGTGTTCCCGTGTGGGGTGTGAGCAATCCAGAAACATCGTGTGCCCGTGTGGGGTGTGAGCGATGGGTGATTTATTCACATTGATTGTGTGCCCGTGTGGGGTGTGAGCAATTGGATTGTGTGCCCGTGTGGGGTGTGAGCAATCCATAAACATTGTGTGTCCATGTGGGGTGTGAGCAATGGGGAACATCATGTGCCCGACGGGGAGTTACTTTAGGTAACAAGCGATGATTCCATTTGGTTCCTGAGTGAACCTGCTGAAATGTTGAGTCGGTACCGCATTGCATCTGCATAGAGTCGTGTGTCGGTCTCTATGAGTTGCATTTTATCATTTTAATTATGATATGCAGAAATAAACATGAATGTGCATATGTTTATTTGGAGTATTATAGAGATGATAGTATGTGTGATGAAACATACTTGTTTGTAGATATGCATGTTTGATATATGTATATGTATGTGATTTATACATTTGTAATGTATATGTGTGATTAAACATAGCTAGACGTATGTTTATGCGGAATGAATAGAGTTGAGGAATAAACATAAATAATACAAGTTTATGTGAATTGGTGGATTGTACGTAATTAATATGTTTGATTGGTATTTATGTACACGTTGCGATGAGTATAGGTGATAAGGAATGATTTGTGGTGAGAATATGCTTTATGTGCATTTTATATGTTGAGATATATAATTATATGCAATGTTATTAAGATAATGTTTCTCACCCTTCTGCTGTTTTATGATGCTCTACGAGGCATTGTAGAGTAGGTCGCTGGATGATATTTTTGTGAAGCTCGTCTTCATCTTTTGGTCGGTCGGCTCTGATATATAGCACCGGGTAGCTAGGGTCGGCTTAATGCCTTTTTGTGAATGCATTTGTATATGTATTTTTTTATGATAGATGTTTGATGTAAACATGGCATTATTTTGGTGATTCAAACTTGTGGATATATTTATGATAAGTATATAAATTTGAAATTGTTATGTGGTTTCCGCTGTTATTTGAATTGAATCAATACGGGTGTAAGGATTAAATCCTTGTGTGTGCAAGTTACTCCGTTTGTTGCATATCTTTATTGAGTAGGTGTTGTATGATTTCAATTTCAAGTATAATTTGGCATTGCTCCTTTTATACCATGTTTCAAATATTACTCTTATGGAATTTTTAATATGTGCCTAAATGATTTAATTGCTTATTTGGGGTATAAAAAGGGGGTTTTAAATTAAGTGGTATCAGAGTCAGTGTTTGAGTCAGTTGTGTCTGTCTTGATGTTGCTATGATTGAACTTTTGTTTAATCTTGTTGTTCTATTTGGGAACAATCAGAATATGGTGGTAGAAACGACAATGCTATGGCTACTGCTTTGGAAGCAATGGCTAGGGCAGTGCAGGGAGCGCCGAATGTGAATGTTAACGATGAGTTCAGAAAGAATCAACCGCAGGTCTTCAAAGGAAGATTTGATCCTGATGGTGCTCAGAATTGGTTGAAGGAGATTGAAAGAATCTTCAGAGTCATAGACTGTGCTGAAGAGAGTAAGGTGAGGCTTGGTTCTCACATGCTGAAGGAAGAAGTCGATGATTGGTGGGTCACTAGAAGTCAAGCCCTTGAGTAGGATGATGAAGAGATAACTTGGGAAGTTTTACGTACTGAGTTATTAGGGAAGTAATACCCTGAGAGTGTGAAGGGAAAGAAGGAGATAGAATTCCTTGAGCTGAAGCAAGGTAGTATGTCAGTGGTTGACTATACTGCTAAGTTTGTGGGATTGGTTCAATTTCATCCTTATTATGTTGCTGATACTGCTGAGTTTTCTAAGTGCATTAAGTATGAGAATGGCTTGCGTCCTGAGATTTAGCAAGTTGTGGGATATCATAGAATTAGAAGGTTTTCATATTTGACTGAATGTTGTAGAATTTTTGAAGAAGATAGAAGAGCTCGTTCTACGCATTACAAGAGTGTGAATAAGAGGAAAGGTAAGCAACAAGCTAGAAGTGTACCTTATGTGACACCCGCTGATAAGGGCAAACATAGGGGAAACTTTGATAAGAGATCTAGTGGAGGGAGTTCTGGTCCCGTTAAGTGTTACAAGTGTGGCGATTTAGGCCACAAGTCTTTTGAGTGTGGTAAGAATATTGTGAAATGTTCAAACTGTAGAGGTCTTGGACATGCTACTATCGAGTGTAGGAGAAATGTTGTGAAGTGCTTAAATTATGGAGAAGTGGGTCATATTAGTACGAAGTGTACTAAGTCGGAGCAAGCTCAGGCGGGAGGAAAGGTGTTTGCATTAGCAGGGAAGGACACTACTAGTGCAGACCGTTTGATTAAAGGTACATGCTTTATTAATAGTACGCCTTTAGTTACTATTATTGATATGGGAGCGACTCATTTGTTTATTTCTCTTGAGTGCGCTAAGCGTTTGAATTTGTTTATGTCTTCTTGGGGTGGTGAGATGGTTATTGAGACTCCTGCTTTAGGGTCGGTAACTACTTCTTTGGTGTGCGTAAGTTGTTCTTTGACCATGCATGGTAAAGATTTTGTTATGGATTTAGTTTGTTTGCCGTTGGAAGGTTTGGACGTGATCTTGGGTATGAACTGGTTGCAATTTAATCGAGTTCATATAGATTGTTATCAAAAGTTAGCAAGTTTTACTTCTTTGGATGAAGATAAAGAAGAGAGTTTCCTATCCACGAAAGAGTTGAAGAAACTTTTAGTGGACGAAGTTCAATTTTTTGGTTTGTTTGCATCATTTTCAGTGGAAAGCGAAGTGGATATAAGTAGGTTTCCAGTGGTGTGTGGTTTTCCAGAAGTGTTTTCGGATGATATTAAGGATGTACCGCCGGAAAGAGAAGTTGAGTTTTCTATTGATCTAGTTTCGGGTACTAGACCAATTTTGATGGCACTGTATCGTATGTCAGCTTCAGAGTTGGTAGAATTGAAGAAGCAGTTGAATCACTTGTTGGATAAGAGGTTTGTTAGGCTGAGTGTTTCTCCTTGGGATGCACCGGTATTGTTGGTAAAGAAGAAGGATGGAAGTATGCAGTTATGTATTGATTATCAATTGTTGAACAAGGTGACAATTAAGAACAAGTATCCGCTTCCGAGGATCGATGATTTCATGGACCAATTGGTTGGTGCGTGTGTTTTTAGTAAGATTGATTTGAGATCAGGATATCACCAGATTCATGTGAAAGAGGAGGATATTCAGAAGACGGCTTTTAGGACACGGTATGGTCATTACGAGTATTCCGTGATGCCACTCGGAGTTTCTAATGCGCCAGGTGTGTTTATGGAATACATGAATCGTATTTTTCATGAACAGTTGGATCGTTTTGTGGTTGTGTTCATCGACGGCATTTAATTTATTATAAGTCTCAAGAAGAGCATGAAGAGCATTTAAGGATTGTGTTACAAATTTTGAAAGAGAAGCAATTGTATGTGAATGATTTATGGTGAGAATACGTTTTATGTGCATTTTATATGTTGAGATATATAATTATATGCAATGTTATTATGATAATGTTTCTCACCCTTCTGCTGTTTTATAATGCTCTACGAGGCATTGCAGAGTAGGTCGCTGGATGATATTTTTGTGAAGCTCGTCTTCATCTTTTGGTCGGTCGGATCTGATATGTAGCACCGGGTAGCTAGGGTCGGCTTGATGCCTTTTTGTGAATGCATTTATATATGTATTTTTTTATGATAGATGTTTGATGTAAACATGGAATTATTTTGGTGATTCAAACTTGTGGATATATTTATGATAAGTATATAAGTTTGAAATTGTTATGTGGTTTTCGCTGTTATTTGAATTGAATGAATATGGGTGTAAGGATGAAATCCTTGTGTGTGCAAGTTACCCCGTTTGTTGCATATCTTTATTGAGCAGGTGTTGTATGATTTCAATTTCAAGTATAATGTGGCATTGCTCCTTTTATACCATGTTTCAAATATTACTCTGATGGAATTTTTAATAGTGCCTAAATGATTTAATTGCTTATTTAGGGTATAGAAAGGGGGTGTTACAGTCTGCGTCCGAATTCTTAGAGTTGAAGAAGCAGTTAGAAAAGTTACTTGAGAAGAAGTTTGTATGGCCGATTATATCGCCATGGGAAGCCCCGTTATTGTTAGTTAAGAAGAAATATGGAAGTATGAGACTATGTGTGGATTATAAACAGTTAAATAAGGTGACGATCAATAATAAGTATCCACTTTCGAGGATCGATGATTTGATGGATCAGTTGGTAGGTGCTTATGTATCCAGCAAGATAGATTTGAGGTCGAGATACCATCAGATCAAAGTAAAATATGAGGATATTCATAAGATTACGTTCAAAACACGATATGGACATTACGAGTATTCGGTGATGCCTTTCGGTGTTACCAATGCGCCGGGAGTATTCATGGAGTACATGAATCGTATTTTTCATACGTATCTGGATTGTTTTGTGGTTGTGTTCATTGATGATATCCTGATTTACTCTAAATCAGAAGAGGAGCATAAAGAGCATTTGAAGTCTGTGTTGGAAGTTTTGAGAGAGAAGAAGTTATATCTGAAGTTGTCCAAGTGTGAATTTTGGTTTAAGGAAGTCAGTTTTCTTGGTCATGTAATTTCAGGTAGTGGTATTTTAGTAGATCCTTCTAAAGTAGAAGTTGTGTTACAATGGGAAGCTCCAAGGTCGACTATTGAGATTAGGAGCTTTTTAGGGTTAACTGGTTATTATAGAATATTTATTGAAGGGTTTTCTAAGTTGGCAGTTCCGTTGACTAGGTTGACTTGCAAGAGTAAGACTTTTGTTTAGGATGTTCGTTGTGAAGAGAGTTTTGCAGAGTTAAAGAAGAGGTTGACGACGGCTCCAGTTTTGATATTTCCTAATCCAGATGAACCGTTTGTAGTGTATTGTGATGCTTTATTAATGGGTTTGGGAGGTGTGCTTATGCAGAATAATAAGGTTATTGCGTATGCATCGAGGAAGTTGCGAGTGCATGAAAAGAATTATCCTACGCATGATTTGGAACTTGCTGCAGTTGTTTTTGTATTGAAGATTTGGAGGCATTATCTTTATGATTCTCGATTTGAAGTGTTTAGTGATCATAAGAGTTTGAAGTATCTGTTTGATCAGAAAGAATTGAATATGAGGTAACGCATGTGGTTGGAATTGTTGAGAGATTATGATTTTGGTTTGAATTATCATCCGGGTAAATCTAATGTTGTAGCTGATGCATTAAGTCGAAAACTCTGCATATGTCGACATGATGATCAAAGAGTTAGAGTTGATCGAGCAATTCCGTGATATGAGTTTGGTTTGCAAAGTGACGTTGCAGAGTGTAAAGTTGGGTATATTGAAGATTAATAATGATTTTATGAATTATATCAGAGAGGTTCAAAAGTTATATGTAAAGCTGGGAGATATTATGGTTGGATGTGGTAAATCAAAGAAGAGTGATTTCAAGATGGACGCAAATGGTTTTTAAGATTGCATGATCGGATTTGCATTCCTGATGATGCTGATATGAAAAAGAGTATTCTTGAGGAGGGTCATAGAAGTAATTTGCGTATAGATCCAAGAGCTACGAAGATGTATCAGGAATTGAAGAAGTTGTTTTGGTGGTCTGGTATCAAGGAAGATATATGACGTTTTGTGTACACCTGTTTGACTTGTCAAAAGTCGAAGGTTAAGCATCAGAGGCCTACTGGGTTGATGCAACCGTTAGAGATTCCAGAATGGAAATGAGATATCATTTCTATGGATTTTGTTACAGGATTTCCTAATACTGCAAGAGGACACGGTTCGATTTGGGTAATTATTTATAGGTTAACAAAGTCGACTTACTTCATTCCTATCAATATCAGTTTTCCGGTGTCTAAGTTGGCCGAGATCTATGTCAGAGTGATTGTGAAGCTGCATGGTGTTTCGTTGAGTATTGTGTTGGATAGAGATTTGAGGTTTACGTCAAAGTTTTGGAAGAGTTTGCAAGAGTGGTTGGTTACTAAGTTGAGGTTGAGTTTAGCTTATCATCCTCAGACAGATGGACAAATTGAGGGGACTATTCAGTCGTTGGAAGATCTGTTGAGAGCGTGTGTTCTTGAGCAGGGAGGTTCGTGGGATACTTATCTTCTGTTGATAGAATTCATGTATAACAACAGTTATCATTCTAGTATTGGGATGGCACCTTTTGAGGCATTGTATGGTCGGAGATGTAAGACTCCGTTATGTTGGCATGAATCTGGTGAAGGTGTAGTACTTGGACCTGAGATAGTTCGAGAAACTACAGAAAGGATGAAGTTGATCAGAGAAAAGATGAAAGCGTCTCAGAGTAGACAGAAAAGTTACCATGATAAGCGAAGAAAAAATTTAGAATTCCATGCTGGTGAGCATGTGTTTTTGAGAGTTACGCTTATAACCGATGTTGGAAGGGCGTTAAAGTATAAGAAGCTTACTCTGAGGTTTATTGGTCTATATCAGATTTTGGACAAAATTGGAAAAGTTGCTTATCGAGTGGCTTTACCGCCTAATTTGTCGAATTTGCATGATGTGTTTCACGTTTCGCAACTCCGGAACTATGTTCCCGATCCATCTCATGTTGTTAGTATGGATGATATACAAGTACGAGATAATCTCACTGTGGAGACTATGCTTGTACGTATTGAGGATCGAGAGATGAAGAACTTGCGAGGTAAAGAGATTGTGTAATAGCCCGAGCCTTCTACGCTCCCGACACTATTACCTCACGATCTTCTCTACCCCCTCACTAGTAGAGTTCTTTCCTTCTGTGGGAATCGAACCCTGTACCCTGGGATTCAAGTACATGTTCATTTCATTCCAACAACCAATTGAGCTACTAGCTCAGTTGGTAATGAGAATGAAATGAACTTGTACTTGAACCCCAGGGTACAGGGTTCGATTCCCACGGAAGGCAAAAACTCTACTAGTGAGGGGGGTAGAGAAGATTGTGAGGTAATAGTGTCAGGAGCGCAGAAGGCTCGGGTTGTTAATGTAACACCCGTCTAAACCCCAGATTAAATATGACTTATTTTAATAAAAATAAGTTTCACATCAAGAATCACAAATGTCACAACATCACAAAATATCTATAAACAAAAGGTTCTTGCTCTGTAACACGGGTTTAAAATATACTCTCAATAAAATAACAACATATCCAAAATAAAATAATAAAATTCAACACATCGGATAAAAGTTCCAAACTTCTTTATTAATTAAAAACAATACCCTAAGGTATATCTCAGAAAATCTCATACTTCAAAATATCTCAAGTTCATAACTCCAAACTTAAAAATAGGAAAAATCATCGAAACACTTTAAACTTCAAAATAACAAATCATGGAAAATTCTAAAAAAACAAATTCCCAAAAGAAACCCCGGTGTCAGGTATCAGAGCAAAACCCACTTTACTTCAATGAAGTAAACCGACACACCCTGAAGAAACTCCTAAGCTTCCGGCATTACTCCTGATTACCTACAAGTTACCCACGAAAGAGGAAACAATTCCAAGAAGAAAGGGTCAGTAATCATAATCATTATAAAAGATTTAGGAAACTGAAAGTGTTAAAATCTCACAATAATGATATCAAAAACATTCTCATATACGTCATATAACTCATCAAGATCATCATAATAGTCAATAACACTCAATTGCACGATTAATGTCAAACACAATGCAAATGCAACTCAGAGACTCTATGCATGTGGTACTGAAACATCACTAATGAATTATTCATCATTATCTCCACAGATCCTCACCAGTAGGATCGGTTCCCGCTTGGAACAAGAGTACACCAAAATTTACACTTAATTATCACTATGGGATTAAGGTCGTCACTGGACATTACCGTCTGAAATTCATCACTGGATCTTCATCCTGCAAAACATTATTGTACAATTCGTCCTAACCAATGATATGAATGCATGATGCGCACAACAATAAAATCGACCACGGATAGTCAAAACGCATCATCATTCAATCCTATACTTCAATTATCATCAATTATCAATATCCAAATATACCACATATATTTCACAATCTCATATGATCGTATATTCGCAGAAAACATCAATAACTCATAAATAATTCACTACAGTGGAATTTCAATTTATCAAGCAGCATTAATTAACACATACATAATTCACACAGTAAAATTCATATCATTTCTTTGTGTCAGCAAATATTCATCACATTATGTACTCACTAATATTACACTTAAATCTCATTATTTAGTTCACAAAATTATCGTCTTCTACTATTTTTCAATCCCTATTCTGTTATACAATTGCACAACTATTTGACAGAAATTGTTTATCAAAGTATTCTTACTGTTCTTACAACTTCTTTTGTTAAACATACAGAAATAAAATTACTAAATTTTCCTTATTATTTGAATCCGACTACTATATGTTAACTTATAAAAATTTCAGTTTTCTTATAAAAAAAAGACAATTACAGAAGTTGGGTCAAAATATTAGAAAGTGAAAACTAGTCAAAACCCCCAAAAACTGGGTAGCTCAGGCCACGTGTGAGAGTGGCACTGGTCACCCTTTCTTCATTATAGTGGCGCAATCCACTTGGGTTTATGGCAACCGACATGCCCTTAAGGTGGCGCCAGCCACATCACAATGTGGCACTTGCCACATTGTGTTTTCTCTCTCTCTCCAAAAGTGGCGTTGGCCACCAAGCAATGTGGCACCTACCACATTGTTTTTCTCTTAATATTTTAATCCTAATTCACATATAAAACATCACTTAAATTAATTATGTTCTCACATAACACAGTAATCCAATTTTAATTAATTTTCCTCGTTTGCAATACTCAGGTGACGCAAGCCACTTTTGTTACAGGGATGGGTGGCGCAAGCCACTCTTTTCTGGAACGAAATTTCAGAAACACAATCTCACTGATTTCACTTAAATCTAAAATCCGATAGCATATATTTTCCAAAACTAATCAGAGATTTAATACAAAAATATGTTTCTCTCTAATCTTTTATATCCATTTCATCTTCTCTAAATAACTATAGATGTTAAAATAAATCAATCCCTAATCAATTATAATAATCAAGATTAAACACCTCGTACCTTAATGTATCGCTTTCCGATTGAACCGTTTCCACGTTCTTTCGATTCTCCCGATTTCTCCTTAATTCCATGTTCTTGGTTTCTCTCATGATTCTTCTTCTCCCACAAAACACAGAATGAGCCAATTTTCTATAACTTCCTCGTGTAACCCTAATAACGTAATTACTAAATTCGGAAAATACCCTCACTTAATCTTCTAATGAACACCTTGTCCTTCTTCCTCCCAAATTCTAATTATCTTAATATATTTAATTGATTAAATTGTAACTAATTATAGTTTATTCACTAAAATCAATTAATTCTGAAATATCAATGTTTCGTCAAATAAACCCTTCTGACATGTCGCCAAACTCAATAAATAACATCAAATTCGAAATAAAGCAAATAATCAATTTTACAAAATTAAATAAATAGTCCTATTAAAATAGGATGTTACAACTCTCCCCCACTTAGAATATTTTTGTCCTCGAATATTTACCTGAATCAAATAAGGTCAGATACAACTCATTCATCTGATCTTCTCGCTCTCAAGTCCAACTTTCACCAGCATGTCCACCCCATAGTACTTTCACTAAGGCAATCTATTTGCCTCGTAGTTACTTCATTTCTCGTCCATCGATTCTTACCGGCAATGCTTCAATAGTCAGGTTATCTCTCACATGTACATCATCCATCTGAATAACATGCGACGGATCTTCTATATATTTTTTTCAGCTGCGACACATGAAACACATCATGCAGATTCGCAAGTGACGACGGTAGTGTAATGCGGTAAGCTACATTATCGATCCTCTGCGAAATATGATAAGGCCCCACAAAACGCGGAGTGAGCTTTTTCGACTTCAAAGCGCTTTCGACACCTGTTATTGGAGTAACTCTAAAAAAACACAAGATCTCCTTCTCGAAATTCTAGCGTCTTCCTTCTCTTATCATGATAACTCTTTTGAAGACTTTGTGAAGCTCTCATTCTTTCCTGTATCACTTTGATCTTTGCAGTCGTCTCTTGTACAATTTCAGGTCTGAGTACAACACTCTCACCTGATTCATACCAGCACAATGGAGTCCTACACCTCCTACCATATAACGCTTCATACGGTGCCATTCCAATACTAGCGTGAAAAATGTTGTTGTAGGTAAACTCAATCAATGGTAGATGACTATCCCACACACATTCATGGTCTAATACGCATGCCCTCAACAAATCTTCTAAGGATTGAATAGTCCTCTCTGTTTGACTGTCCGTCTGCGGATGATATGCAGAACTCATCCTCAATTTAGTACCCAAAGCATCTTGCAAACTTTTCCAGAATCTCGATGTGAATCTCGGATTTCTATCTGACACTATACTCGAAGGTATACCGTGTAATATTACAACTTCCTCAATGTATAATTCAACCAACTTCTGCATGGAGTGATTAATCTTAATCAATAAAAAGTGAGTCAACTTAGTTAATCTATCCACAATCACCCAAATAGAATCATTCCATTTCACCATTCTCGGCAGTCCCGATACAAAATCCATAGAAATACTATCCCACTTCCATTCTAGAAATACCCGAAGGTTTCTGATGTTCAATCTTTGACTTCTAACACGTCAAACAAGCATAAACAAATTCACAAATGTCTTTCTTCATTCCCGGCCACCAAAATAATCTTCATAAATCCTGATATATCTTTGTAGCACCAGGACGGATACTCATCCCACTTCGATGCCCTTCCTCAAGAATACTCTTTTTCATCTCTGAAATATCTAGGATACATACTCTATCTTTAAATCTCAACATATCATTCTCATCAATCCGGAATTCACCTCTGTTACCTTGGTTAACTAACGTTATCAGATCAATCATCTTTAAATCATATTTCTGACCTTCGTGGATTTCTTCCATAATACTACTTGTCAGTTTTAACATTCCCAATTTTGTATTGTTGGGTGTTTCTTTACATACTAAACTCATATCCCTGAATTGTTTGATCATTTCCAATTCTCTCACCATAAGCATCGACATCTGCAAGGACTTCCTACTCAAAGCATCGGCCACAACATTTGTCTTACCCGAATGGTAGTTCAAATCAAAATCGTAGTCTTTAAGAAGTTCAAGTCATCTTCTCTGTCTCATATTCAACTCTTTTTGATCAAACAAATACTTCAGACTTTTATGATCACTAAATACTTCAAACTTGGAACCAAACAGATAATGTCTCCAAAATTTTAACACAAACACTACAACAGCTAATTCGAGATCATGCGTCAGATAATTTCTTTCGTGAACCCTCAATTGTCTAGAAGCATAGGCTACAACCTTACCATTCTGCATTAGTACACCTCTAAGGCCCATCTTCGAGGCACCACAGTACACTACAAAAGGTTCACTCAGATTCGGCAATATCAATATTGGTGTAGTTCTCAACTTTTTCTTCAACTCCACAAAACTCTCTTCACACGCCACGTCCCATACATAAGCTTGCCCTTTTAGGGTTAACTGAGTCAAAGGAAATGCCAACTTAGAAAAGGCATCTATAAACTTACGATAATAACCTGCTAATTCGAGAAAACTTCTGATCTCAATAGCAGACTTTAGAGTCTCCCAGTGCAACACTGCATCAATCTTCGAAGGATCTACAAAAATCCCTCCACTCGAAATTAAATGCCCCAAGAAGCTTACTTCTTTCATCCAAAACTCGCATTTAGACAACTTAGCATATAGCTTCCTTTCTCTCAAAAGCTGCAAAATAATTCTCAAATGCTCTTCATGTTCTTTTTCTGATTTAGAATATATTAGTATGTCGTCAATAAAAACTACCAAAAACTTATCCAGATATTCATTAAAAATTCGAGTCATATATTCCATAAACACACGAGGTGCATTCGACACTCCAAACATCATTACGGTATACTCATAGTGACCATATCTTATCCTAAAAACTTTCTTCAGAATATCATCTGGTTTAACTCGAATCTGATAATAGCCAGACCTCAAATCAATCTTACTAAACACACAAGCACCTACTAGTTGATCCATCAAATCGTCAATTCTCGGCAGCAAATATTTATTCTTGTTAGTCACTTAATTTAACTACCGATAATCGACACACAACCTCACACTACCATCTTTCTTCTTAACCAATAACACATGAGAACCCCACAGTGAAACACTAGGCCGGACAAACTTTTTCTCCAATAAGTCTTCTAATTGCTTCTTCAACTCACTCAGTTCTAAAGCAGACATTCGATAAGGAGCCATAGACATTGGACTTGTACCCGGTACCAAATCCACAGTAAACTCAATTTTACGCTCTGGCAGTAGATCACTTACATCATTCGGAAACACATCCGCGAACTCACAAACAACAGGTAACTCAACACTTGGAGCTTCACGATCAACTTGTAAGGATGAAAATACTGCGAACATCAAAGCTTCATCCCCTACAAGTTGTTCCACTTGCCTAGCAGATAAGAGCATTAACTCTCCGTTGTCACCCAACTCAGGAAATCTCACCGTCTTAGCATAACAATTTATATGAACATAATTGAATTCCAGCCAATTCATACCAAGAATAACATCAATCTGATGTAATGGTAAACACACTAAATCCATAGCAAAACTTTTTCCAAATATAGTCAAAGGACATTTCAAACAAACATACGCAATAGTAGCCGAACCATTAGCAGGAGTATCTATTATGATACTACTATTCATTTCAGACAATTTCAAACCCAATCTAGTCACACAATCAAACGAAATAAACGAATGTGTAGCTCCAGTATCAATAATAACAACTAATTCAACATCATTAATAAAACAAGTACCTCGAATCAAGTTGTCCTTTACAGGAGTCTTGGTACCACTCAAAGCAAACACCCGTCCATTAGTCTGGGCAGCAACAACATTCTTCTTCGGTTTTTGGCATTGGGTATTGATCTGACCTTGTTCTCCACAATTGAAACAAGTCGGGCTAGCATTCTTGCATTAAAAAGCACGGTGACCTGTCTTCCCACACTTATAGCATCTCAACACCTTGTTCTCACACTCACTAGAGCGATGATCAAGTTTTCCACATCTAAAACACTTGATAGGAGCAGCAACTCCTCCCCTACTATTTATCTTCCCATCAGCAGTCTTATGTTTTCCCTTGTCAGTTGGAGCATCATAAGGTTTCCCATGGTTCTGATGTTGCTTTCCTCTCTTATCACTTAAATTCTTGTAGTGAGCTGAATGGGCTTTGCTATCCTCTTCATAAATTCTACAGCTGTTCACCAACTCCTTGAACCTGCAGATTTGTTGGTAACCAATTTCCCGTTTGATTTCCGGACGCAACCCATTCTCAAACTTCACACACTTGGAAAATTCAGCAGTTGCTTCGCTATAATGCGGATAATACTCAGCCAAATCCACAAACTTGGAAGCATAATCAGTTATAGTCATGTTCCCTTGTTTCAGCTCAAGAAACTCAACCTCTTTCTTACCTCTTGCGTCTTCGGGAAAATACTTTCTCAAAAACTCTCTGGTGAACACAACCCAAGTAATAACACCACCTCCATGAGTCAACCTACGGCGAGTACTGACCCACCAGTCATCAACTTCTCTCTTTAGCATATGCGTCCCGGAGCGCACCTTCTGTTCATCCGAGCAATCCATGACTCTGAAGATCCTCTCAATCTCCTTAAGCCAAATTTGTGCCCCGTCAGGATCAAACCGACCCTTAAAGGTAGACAGATTGTTCATCTGGAACGCCTCAAGCACACGTGTACCTGTAACACGGTGGTAGAACTGACTTTAGTTAAATGTTGCGGATAGCAAGAGTCGCCACCGACTTTTATTTTATCCAAAGGAAAGGCATAAAAGAACAGGAAAGACCTTTTTAAAGATTTTTGGGTCCGGGGGGTAGGTTATGTAAAGGGAAGGTGTTAGCACCCTTTACATCCATGGTTATCCATGGGCTCTTAGTTACTTAGCTCACTTTAAAATGTTTTTGAAAGTGTGAAGTGTGTGAATAGAGATTTTCATAAGAGTTTAATAATGATCCATGTACGGATGCGTAAAAAACTTGCGTTTGAAAATTGTTTGAAATTTATGAAATGTTTGAAAAGTTTTTGAATAGTGAGCAAGCAACTATGAGGAACCTGCCCTAAGTTTAAAGTTTTTCTGTTCTTTATCCTTTAAATGGTAAGACTATCCCTATTATTAAGGAATAGGTAGTCATTACCTTGGATGTGAGGGACATATGAAGGGACATTTGTTTAATGAAGGCAACTGTAGGGTGTATTAAGCATTTTGGAGGGACTGTCATCATTATTCGAAAGGGACAAGATCTTTAAGAAGGCAACCATTTAAGGGACTTGATCTTTTATTATTAAGGGACTAGATGACTTTTCTTTTAAGGGACTTTTGCTTTATACACCCTACTTGACCTTTTAATTAGGCAACCATGAGGGGTAACCCTAGAAAGTGAGATGGCGATCAAAGATCGACTTACGTGTGTGAGTGTTTAATTTTATATTTATCTTATAATTTAAATGATCTAAATTAATTTTAAATATACATACATGTTACACTCCCTATTTTTACTAACCATGACATAAAAATAAATAATATAAATATTACAAAAAATTACATCCAGGAACAATTACAATATAATAATAAAGCAATTTAAAATAATAGCAAAATAAATAAATAAGCAAGAATAAATAATTATAATAGGGGTTAGTGAAAATAATAATAATAATCACAATTTAAAAATAAATGGGGTTAGTAATAGACATGATTAGTAATAATAATAATAAACAAAAGATTATAATAAACAAAATTTTAATGGTTAATAGAAAAATATAAACAATTATAAAATTTTAAGTTAAGTATAAATTTATAAAATTAATTATGGACATAATTAAATTAGCAATTTTAATACATATAATAGAAATTATTTTCATGTAAAATTAAAGTATAAACAATTGTAGAATATTTACAAAATTTAATAAAATATATATATGATTTAAAAAAAATGTGATCATACAATTAAATTTACAAATTTAAAAAATTATAATAAAATTTTATTCACTAATTAAAATATAAACAAGAATTATAATTAGGTTTTTTTTTTAAAAAAGATATTTTTTGGGTTTATAAATTTATAAAACAAAATTAGGGTTTTTAATTGTTTGGAAAAAATAAATTATCTCATATAAATTAATTATACAAAATTATCATTTACATACAACAAGATAAATTTTAAATAATTTCACTAATAAGATTTATTTGAAAAAACTGAATTTTAAGTTATAGGAAAAAAAGAAATAGTATAAACATATTTTTATTATTTTAAATTCATTTAATTCTAACATAAACAAATAAAATAGAAAAACAGAAAAAGGTAGTAAAAAGAACTTACCTGGCTGGGATTTGAACCCAGCACCTTTGGCTTGCCAATAACAAAACACACCACCAGGCCATCAGCGCGCGTGTGATAATGGAATGGATCCAATTTGTTTTATGCAATAAACCTGAAAAAATCACAAAAATAAGAAAAACCAAAAGGCCTGGGGGATCGAACCCAGGACCTTACCAACAAACACACAATCACGTTACCAATCCTGCTGGGTGAGCGAACCTGTCATCATAATGGCCACAATGCATAATATATTATATTGGCTAAATGTCTGGAAAAATAAGCAAAAAGGACTGAAGCCAGGATTCGAACCCCTGCCCTCTCATAATACGCGTGCCTGACTTTCCACTGGGACAAGCATGTGCTTGTGAAATACAAACAGAATCAATTCATAATATTTTAAAACAGAAATTCAAATTTGAAATTCGCGCCAGTCAGCTTCATCTTCTTCCTTGGTTCATACGAAATTACCTGCGAAATTATGTACGAATTTTCCTGCGAAATTCAATCTGCAGCAAAACCTATGAAATCTAAACAGCATCAAAACCATGAAATCACATCAAATTAATGGCACAAACAAAGTCTAGAGGTCAATTCGAATCAATCTGTGGTTTTAGAATTCATTTAGGCTGGATAAATCAGAAAACCCTAAAGCTCATCCGAAACCCTAATCATGGTGGATTTCGTTCTAATTGATAGAACTTCACAAAACTTGCCCAGAAACGATCTATAACATACCACAAACACAAAGCATTAGTTAAAATTCATTAAAAAACAGCCATTATTCAGAATCGAAAAAATGAAATGTGATGAACAATTTGAATCGGATTATGCGAATGGAGAGGTTTTTGATGCAAGTAAGCACTGGTTTCGACTCAATGATGTCTAGTGATCATGGCTGTGTTCTCAAATTACCTTCAAATGCTTTGTATTATTGAAACCGAATTTGAGTTTGTGAGGGATTTTTTGGTTTGCAAACTTACTCTTGGGGAGGCTGGAAATCGTGGCTTGCATTAGGTTTGTGTTAAGTACTTATAGAACAATGTATTAGGTCAGAAAAATTGATCATTTGTGTGGAAGATTTGATCTAAAAAGATTCACAAAGATAAGCTTTGAAATTTCAATATTTTTGCATCAACACTTTCTATTTCAAGCCAATCAATGTTATCCTTGTATCAATTTGTTCCATGCTGAATTCATGACTTTCTAGAATCAAAAATAAATTTAAATCTTCATGTTTAATATTTTATTTAAATTTAAAATGATTTTAAGTATAAAAAATCATAATAAATTAATTAAATAAAATAAAAATTATGAAAATATCATAGAATTTTCGTGCATGATGTCATGGATTGCTTTGGATCATTAAAAGTTCAGCCCACTTAACAAAATTTGGTTTTAAACCTCCATTTGCTTCATAAACTTCCCTAAAATTTCCCAACTTTGCAAGGGCACACATCCTTCAATTTTAATGCTATGAGGGAGTTCTTGGGCATTTTGGAAAGCTTGAAGAGTCCTCTAACCAACCCCACTGGTTTCATGTCCATATCATTTACTATTCTCAAGTTATGCCCTTTTGAAGTTGTTGACTTTTTGTTGACTTTCAAAAGGACCTGTAATGTCTTAGCTCATACCTTCCAAATGAAACCTTTTTGGGCTTGGCTTATGAGACACAAAGTTGTAGAGAATTCAATTTCCTTCAAAATGAGCTTTGTATGGAGACTTGGTGATGAAGCATGTGAAAGTTATGGCTGGTCAAAGTTCAGTTGACTTTTACTAAGGAAACCCTAATTTAGAAACTCCTGATTCTTGATGATCTGAAATCTCCTTGATGAATCATGATCAACCCTTGATTAAATGATGAATTTTACATCATATACTTGATGTTGGCAAAAAATCATGAAGTTTGACTTTGGTTTGACCACAGTTGACCTCAGTTTGACTTTTTAACTGCTTTGACTGATTTTGACTTATCTGATCATCTGACTGAGCAAACTTTTGAGAAAAGTCTTGAAACTTGTCATGGGGGTTCTTAAACACATATAAGATATTATGAAGCTCACTTGAAGTCTTGGAAGTCCATTTAGCCTGATTAAAGTCAAAACCCTAGTTTTGGATGCACTGCTTAGGAGGTGCATTGTCTGAGGGAATTGTCAACTCTTCTGACTATTTGTGAACTTTGTGAACCTTGTGAACCATCATAAAATGTCTTGTGAACCTCATGGGAGGTATTGTGAACCTTGTGAACCTCATAAAGTATCTTGTAGACTTCATGAACCTCATGAAAGGTCTTGTAAGCATTGTGAATCTTGTGAACCTTGTGAACCTCATAAAGTAACTTGTAGACTTCATGAACCTCATGAAAGGTCTTGTAAGTGTTGTGAATCTTGTGAACCTTGTGAACCTTCTTAGCACACAAAGTCTTGTATTGTGAGGGAAAATTTTGGGGTGCAACAGCTGCCCCTGTTCAATTTTCTGAAACCTGAGGGGTTAGATTGGTATATGTGCCAGTCGTGACCTGGAAGGTTGAAGGGGATTGAACACAAAAGCCCAAAAATTTGCACTCACCAGTGCATAGAGTGATACTGATGAATAGTTGAATATGCTTGAGTGGGCTTAAAGATGCCACTTGGAGAAAAGTTCTTCAGGTACATTTCTTGGAGGATAAAGCAGTCCAAAATATGGAGGTATAATGATAGCTTTCAGGAAGATAAAGCAGTCCTGAGGTAATAGTAATCTCTGAGATATTGATAATATGCTTTCAGGAGGATGAAGCAATCCTGAGGTAATGATGATAGCTATCAGGAGGATGAAGCAGTCCTGAGGTATAAGAAGCTGTCAGGAGGATAAATCAGTCCTGAGGTAATAATAATCTTTCAGGAGGATGAAGCAATCCTGAGGTAGTGATGAGCTATCAGGAGGATGAAGCAATCCTGAAGTAATAGTATGCTTTCAGGAGGATAAAGCAGTCCTGATGAGATAATAAACTTTCAGGAGGGTGAAGCAGTCCTGATGGATGATAATATGCTTTCAGGAGGAGAAAGCAGTCCTGATGTAGTGATGATAACTTTCAGGAGGATAAAGCAGTCCTGAAGTAATAATAAGCTGTCAGGAGGATAAAGCAGTCCTGAGGTAATAATAAGTTTTCAGGAGGATGAAGCAATCCTGATGTAGTAATAATGATAGCTTTCAGGAGGATAAAGCAATCCTGATGTATGAGAAGCTTTCAGGAGGATATAGAAATCCTGAGGAATGATAACTTTTCAGGAGGATAAAGCAGACCTGATAGTCACAAATTGTTGATGAAGTTTGTTTGCTGGAGAATTAACCTGAAAACAAGGTAGCGTTCTATATGGTAGCATTAGTTTATGCATTATGTATGCATGTATAGTATGATGCACCTAAATAATGTATTATGTATCTATGGATATGTATGTTATGGTATGATGTAAATGATGTATGTATGATATGATGCTGCAGGAAGCGTCTGGATATCTTCGTATAACAGCTGCTGGCCAGGGAAAATAAATCCCGATTCGTTGTTGAAGAATATGAGGAATTTAGTCCCGTCTTGTTTGATAATATATTATACATAACCTTCCGTCTGCTGGGGATATCAAGGTATATATAACCTCCCGTCTGCTGGGGATATCAAGGTAAATATAACCTCCCGTCTGCTGGGGATATCAAGGTATATATAACCACCCGTCTGCTGGGGATATCAAGGTATATATAACCTTCGTCTTCGTTTGATAGTAGAATAGATATAACATCCCGTCTTCGTTCGTCGTACCCTTATTGGAAGGTAAATTCCCGAATATCCGTATGAGGATAAAAGAGATGGATATAAATTACAGGGGAGATGTGACTTTATGAAGATGGATTTGTCCTACTGAGGGTTTTGTAGCTGTTTTGTTAGAGATGAACCGGTGAAGCTTCGTTGAAATCCTTCCCTCGTTCGTCTTTAGTAAATACTATTACTGCATTTTCATGCATTTCTGGTAAACATCAATCATATTAAACATACATACATTCCTTGTAAACATCAATCATATTCAAAAGCATACATTACATTCAAACACAACCAATGGACGTTTCGCTTTTGTAAATAGGGTAAAAGTAAATCTGGATTCAAAGATGGAATTTTATTTATATCAAAGAATGACCCATACATGGGTAAGTTTGTACAAGGAGACATAAACCCTAGTAAGAGGATTTTGTCATAACATTTTACAAAACAAAGAAAATCAGCTATGTGGGAAATAATCCTATTGAGTTTCAATTCTACTATTGCCATTATCTTCAAGTATCTCATCTTCTTCTGTTGAGACGGAAACGAATGGATTGAGCTTTATCTGTTCGAGCTTGAATGAGTAGTACAACTGGTTGCAGTTTCATGGGTGATCCAAACGAGACATAGTCATACGCTTTAATCCCTAACTTTTGCCTGGATTGCCCTTTCAGGTTTTCAATCCACCGGGATACCCTTTTTTGCCCAAGCCGCCTTTTCAGGTTTTCGACTTTCCGGGTGTACATCTTTTTATATATATCCCTAATTTTTGCCCAAACCCTTTTGGTTTGCCGGGATGCCCTTATTTTTGCCTAGGCCATTCAACCTAGCGGGTCTCTTTTTATGTGTAGTATTTTTTAACTATGTCTGCGTTTACAGGCTGTGGGAAGTCTTCACCATCCATAGTGGTGAGTATCATGGCACCTCCTGTGAACACTGTCTTGACCACAAATGGTCCTTCATATGTTGGAGTCCACTTGCCCCTAGGATCACCATGTGGTAATATGATACGCTTGATTACCAAGTCACCAGCCTGATATACCTCTGGCTTAACCTTCTTATTAAAAGCTTTGATCATCCGTTTTTGGTACATTTGGCCATGACAAACTGCTGCCAATCTCTTCTCATCAATCAAATTTATCTGGTCAAGTCGAGTCTGAATCCACTCATCTTCATCCAAGCCTGCATCCTTCATAATTCTTAAGGAGGGAATCTGAACTTCAATGGGCAGAACTGCTTCCATACCATAGACCAAGGAGAATGGGGTTGCTCCTGTTGAAGTACGTATTGTAGTACGATAACCATGAAGAGCAAATGGTAACATCTCATGCCAATCCTTATAAGTAACAGTCATCTTCTGTACAATCTTCTTGATGTTCTTATTAGCAGCTTCAACTGCCCCATTCATCTTTGGACGATACGGAGAAGAGTTGTGATGCTTAATCTTGAACTGCGTGCAGAGATCAGTAATCATAGTGTTGTTCAGATTAGAGCCATTGTCAGTAATAATCCTTTCAGGGATGCCATACCTACATATGAGATTATTCTTAATGAATCGAGCCACAACATTCTTGGTAACAGATGCAAATGAAGCTGCCTCCACCCACTTCGTGAAGTAATCAATAGCAACCAGGATGAAACGATGCCCATTAGAAGCAGTAGGCTTGATCTCACCAATCATATCAATGCCCCACATGGCAAAGGGCCAAGGAGCAGTCAACACATTCAATGGTGATGGAGGTACATGGAATTTATCAGCATAAATTTGACATTTGTGACAAGTTCTGGAGTGTTGATAGCAATCAGTTTCCATGGTTGACCAATAGTAACCTGCTCTCAATATCTTCTTTGCCATAGTATGACCACTAGAATGAGTTCCAAAGGTCCCATCATTCATCTCTTCCATAATTTCTGTAGCTTCCTTCTTATCCACACAACGGAGCATAGTTGAATCATGATTGCGCTTGTACAGAATCCCATTACTCAAAAAGAACTTAGCAGAAAACCTTCTCAGAAACTTCCTATCTTTGACAGTTGCCCCTTCAGGGAACTCCTGAGCTTCAAGATATCTTCTTACTTCATAGAACCAAGGCTTCTACTCTGCCCCTTCAGTGTCAATCTCATTGCAGTATGCAGGCTTTTCAAATCTATCAATAGTAATCTTGGGAGCTTCATCATCCCAGGTGATCTCAAACATAGATGCCATGGTGGCCAAGGCATCTGCCAACTGATTCTCTCTTCGTGGAATATGACCAAAGGTAATCTCTTTGAAATGTGGGATCAAAGACAACACATGCTCTCTGTATGGAATGAGGTTATCATGCTTGGTATCCCAATCTCCTTTAATCTGACTTACTACCAGGGCTGAATCTCCATACACATCAAGGAACTGTATCTTCATATCAATGGCAGCTTTAATACCCAGGATACATGCCTCATACTCAGCCATGTTATTGGTACAATAGAAACAAAGTCTGGCAGTAATCGGGGTATGACAACCTTCAGGGGAACTGATCACAACACCAACACCATTACCAAGTGCATTAGAGGCACCATCAAAAACCATAGTCCATCGGGATCCTTTTTCAGGTCTGTCATACTGTCCAGGTTCTTTGGTAATAATCATAATATCTTCATCAGGGAACTCAAAACTCATTGACTGGTAATCATCTACTGCTTGATGAGCCAAATGATCAGCCACAACACTCCCTTTAATGGCCTTCTGAGTAGTATACTGTATGTCATATTCTGTCAAAATCATTTTCCATCTTGCAATTCTTCCGGAGAGAGCAGGTTTCTCAAATATGTACTTGATTGGATCCATCTTTGAAATCAATAAGGTAGTATGGGTCAACATATACTGTCTTAGTCGGCGAGCAGCCCATGCCAAAGCACAGCAAGTTTTCTCGAGCAGTGAGTATCTTGTTTCACAGTCGGTAAACTTTTTGCTAAGGTAGTATATTGCTTGCTCTTTTCGACCAGACTCGTCATGTTGCCCCAAAACACACCCCATTGAGTTGTTTAACACTGTTAAGTACATAATCAAGGGTCTTCCATCAACTGGTGGCATCAAAATTGGAGGTTCTAGCAGATATCTCTTGATTTCATCAAAGGCAGTCTGGCACTCATCATTCCATTCCATCACCTGATCTTTCTTCAACAACTTGAAGATTGGCTCACAGATGGCAGTCAATTGGGAAATAAATCTTGCAATGTAGTTCAATCGTCCCAAGAAACCTCTAACTTCCTTCTCAGTACGGGGAGCTGGCATCTCTTGTATAGCTTTCACTTTGGCTGGATCTACTTCAATACCTTTTCCACTGACTATGAAACCCAGGAGCTTTCCGGACCTAACTCCAAAAGTACACTTGTTTGGGTTCAATCTCAACTTGTATTTCTTCAACCTCTCAAACAATTTATGCAAATGATCAAGATGTTGTTCTTCATTCTGAGATCTGGCTATCATATCATCCACATATACCTCTATCTCATGATGAATCATATCATGAAACAAAGCCACCATAGCACGCTGATATGTTGCCCCTGCATTCTTTAAACCAAATGGCATCACCTTATAACAAAAAGTGCCCCACTGTGTAACAAATGTTGTCTTCTCCATATCTTCAGGTGCCATCTTGATCTGATTGTAACCAGAGAAACCATCCATAAAAGAGAATACCTTATGCTGAGCAGTGTTGTCTACCAGAACATCAATATGAGGAAGTGGAAAGTCATCTTTAGGGCTGGCCTTATTCAAATCTCTGTAGTCCACACACATACGCACCTTACCATCTTTCTTGGGTATCGGCACCACATTTGTAACCCACTGAGGATAAGAAGTCACTGCTAAGAACCCTGCATTGAACTGTTTCATTACCTCTGCTTTGATCTTCTCTGACATTTCAGGACGCATACGACGAACCTTCTGCTTCTTTGGACGACAATCTTCTTTTACTGGTAAACGGTGAACCACAATGTCTGTATCCAACCCTGGCATATCTTCATAAGACCAAGCAAAGATCTCCACATAGTCACGTAACATTTGAACCAGTCTGCTCTTGACACTATCCTCTAAATCAGCCCCTATCTTGACTTCTTTCCTGTTTTCTTCAGTTCCCAAATTTACAACTTCGACTGGCTCTTCATGTGGCTGTATGGCTTTCTCTTCTTGTTGTAACAACCTAGCAAGCTCTACAGGTACTTCACAATCGTCCTCATTTCCGTCTTCAGTTTGATAGATCGGATTCTCGAAATTATAATTGGCAATAGTAGAACTGTTATCAACAGGATCCAGAGTGGATGAGGATCTGCATTTTAGCGATGTGGGTGTGTGTAAGAACACATAGCTGATAAATCAAAAAGAAAAGAAAAGAAAGACAAAGAACACAATATTTACTAAAACGAAACGCCCACTGATTTTATTGAATGAAGTATGCAAATGAAATGACAGCCCGTAACAAGCACACCATTGTGCCCCGGGTAAGGCACAAGGCTTGAGAGTTTTAATTGTTCAAGAAATTACAAACTTAAAAAGCAACAACACAGTAATAGTATTTACTCCTGACTAAAGGAGATAGGAATAACATCTTCAGCTTTCCAATTATTAAGTCCAGCACCCACAGTAGGAAAAATCCAAGCATCCAAGTTGTAGTCTTCATCATAGTCTCCCACAGCATTGATCTGGTCTTTCATAACTCCTTGATTGGTGATACGAACAGCACAAGCACGACGAACAGCCTTCTGGGACTCTGCAGTGAAACCCAAACCAAACTTGTCAGACTTGTATGGGATATCAGGAAGCTGACCCCAAATAGTACAACCACCTTCATCCACCACAGCTCTAGCATCTTTAAGGGAGGCCATTGCCATTGTTGGAGGTACTCTGGTGACTACAGGAACTTTCTTGGCAACCGGAGGAGCTATATAATCATTAACAATCCAAGGAACCACTTCAAATGTCTGACACGGAGTTTCAACATATTCACCTTCCACTTCCAGATACTTGAAGGTGTTCACATGGCTGACAAAATATTCTTCCTCTCCATAGACAGTAACAACTTTTCCTTCTACCGGATATCTCAACTTCTGATGTAATGTAGAGGTTACAACACCTGCCCCATGGATCCAGGGACGACCAAGCAGACAAGAGTATGAAGGACGAATATCCATCACATAAAATGTAGCATTAAAAATCTGTGAACCAACTTTGATGGGCAAGTCAATCTCTCCATGCACCACTCTTCTAGAACCATCAAAAGCCTTCACCACTATACTACTGGGCTTCAGCACAGCATCTTCAGGGCTCAGTTTATTCAGGACTTCCTTGGGCAACACATTCAGAGAGGAACCATTGTCTATCAATACATGTGACAGGGTAATGCCCCTGCATTCAATTGAAATATGCAGAGCCCTGTTATGATCCCTCTTGGCAGGGGTCAAATCAGCATCAGAAAACCCTAACCCATTATCATAAGTCAGGTGGGCAACACAATTCTCAAACTGGTCAACAGAAATTGCATTGGGTACATGGGCAGTCTTCAGAAACTTGATCAAAGCTTTTGCATGAGCTTCAGAACATAACAACAAGGACAACATAGAAATCTTAGAGGGAGTATGCCCCAACTGATCAACAATGTCATAATCACTCTTGCGAATGATTTTCAATATTTCTTCCATCTGCTTAGAGAGGTCGTCAGCAGCTGGCACATCAGTAGGTATAGGCTCAATAACAGGACCTTTGCCCCGAGCATCAGTGGTGGAAGTAGGAGCAGGAGTAACTGCACTCTTGGAAGTAACTGGCGGAGAAAAGACTCTTCCACTTCGTGTGATCTTACTAGATCTAGCAATATTGTCAACATCAACAGGCATATCAGCTAATGGTTCTTGCTTAACACCATGGATATAAACATCAGACCCATAGTGCCAAGGCACAGCTTTATCAGACGTATACGGAATAGGACCAGGAGTGGTAATGACCAGAGGAGCCACTCTAGCTTCAGCAACAATCTTCACAGGGCCTTCAGCAGTAATCTTGATTGGACCCTTATGAGTGATTTTAACAGGTCTCTTTGAAGTGATCCTTACCGGCACTTTATCAACCATGTCAACCTCTTTAATCTTCCTACCTTGAGTAATATGATCCACCATACTCTCTACAGACGATGGAGTCCTCTCAAACACTATAGTATACTTATCCATGAGACGCTGAATTCCATCTCTCAATCTCCAGCAACTATCCGGCTTATAGGTACAATACAAACAATCATCACGACAACCTGGAAAGAGCCCAGCTTGTACTAACTTCTTCTTGATAACAGATAATGGTGTGGTCAACTCTGCAACTGAATAGACATGTAAATCTTCATCAATGGCATTGACAGTCTTCTCGTGATTTGGCATTGGAGCAATAATCACATTTGGAGTACCCGGAGGGTCAAACTCAATCTCTCCAGCCTCAATCATATCTTGAATTTTGTTTTTCAAAACCCAGCAGTTATTAGTATCATGACCCTGACAGTTTGAATGATATGCACACCGTGCATTGGGGTTGTACCTGGGAGAGGTAACATTGGGATTCTGAGGAGCCTCTTTCAAAGTAATAAGTTCAGCCTTCAACAAGTGTTGCAATGCCTGAGCCATTGACATGTTGATCTTTGTGAACTACCTTCTAGCCCTCTGTTGGTTGCCCTATGGCTGCTCTGGTGTTGTAGGAGTTGGATTTGAAATATGAACTGCACTTACAGACTGATGCCTTCTATTACGATCAGGTTGACCATAAACAGCATTTGTCTCTTTCTTCCCAGTGGGAGGCTTCTTTGCAGCACCTGATGAAGAAGTACCCACTTGGATCTTGCCATTCTTTATACCATTTTCCACTCGCTCTCCTGTCATGATCAACTCAGTGAAGCCAGATGATGAGCTTCCAATGAGATGACTGTAAAACGGGCCATTCAACGTACACATGAACATATCAACCAATTCCCTGTCAGTTAAAGGGGGTTGTACTCTTCCAGCTAAATCTCTCCACTTCTGAGCATACTCTTTGAAACTTTCTTTGGCACCCATAGACATGCTTTGCAGCTGCATGCGAGTGAGAGCTAAGTCAGCATTGTATTGATACTGTTTATAGAAAGCTTCAGCAAGATCATTCCACTCCCTGATGTTGATACTCTCCAATTGATAATACCACTCCAATTGAGCTCCAGACAAGCTCTCTTGAAAAAAATGGATCCACAACTTTTTATCAGCAGTGTGGGGTTGGATTCTTCTGACATAAGACCTCAGATGCAGCTTGGGGCAAGAGACCCCATTATAAACAACAAAGGTAGGAACCTTGAAACCAATGGGTATGACAACCCCAGATATCAGACTCAAATCTTCAAAATCCAGCCCAGAAGATTTCTGCAACTCCATAGCATCCATTCTATCCACCAGCATTTTGAATTTGTCTTCATTAGGATCATGGTAGTAATTGGCCTCAGAATCAGAGTCCCCCATTGTGTTGTGGAGAGTGCCTCCCTCTTTCTCAGATTCCTCAGATTCATAGTCTTCAACCTGTTCTTTGGTCTTGACAGGACCTCTGAACCTTCTTCCCATGTTGATCAGGCCACCTGACCTTCTAGTCTTCTTAGTCTTCTTGGCCAGCAGTGTCTTCAATTCATCCTGCCCCTTGGACAAGTTCAGGATCAGCTCTTGGAACTGTGCATTCTGTGCCTGGAGATCCTTAACTGTTTGTTCAAGAGCCATTGCTGAAATAAACAGCGAGAAGATGAGAAACCTGTGCACAATTATAAACCTGTGATGCAACGATATGATGTTTTAATGCGTATGCAATGTTTTCAAGGACCGCAGGATTTAAATTTGCTTAAACAAACAAGAAGGTAAACTTTTATTAGTAATAAATTTGTTTTGCCTCTTGGGCTTACAAAAATGAAATGAAATAAACACAAGAGATGGGGTTTTAAGTCTCCCATGGACGTTTCCTCTTTGTGTTGAGGTATGAGTTGAGATTCCGTTCCTCGTGAAGTTGCTTTGTTAGTTCCAGGATTCTTTCTTGGCTTGCTTTGTAATGAGCCTCGAAAGTATCCCTTTGCTCCTTCAACTGGATCCAGGATCTCTGCAAGTCTTCCATGTCAGTAGGCATGTCCGGGTGAAGGATGGTATAAGCAGTGTCTCCTTCAGCAACATGTTCCATGGTAACTGGCAGGATAGCAGGATATGGCATCATGAGAGTCTGAGCACGGGATCGCACCCATCTGAGATAAGCCTCCATAGGAATAGTGTACTTAGGTTCCAGTGTCTTGCTGTCAACCCTGTTTACTTTTCCCCATGCTCGTATGAATCTCTGACGGTAACCTTGAAGATCGTTGTCGTAGTCGAACACAATGCCCTGAATCAACATGTCATGTGGGCCATCACTCCGAGTGTAACCAAACTGTCGTAAAGCTAGTGAAGGGTTGTAGGTAATGCCTCCTCTTATGCCTAGAAGTGGCACATTAGGAAACTCCCCACAACGGTCAATGATAGTGACATTCTCCATAGACCTGGGGCACCAATGGATATCTGAATGCGAGAGTGACATGATTCTCTTGGACCATCTGAATCCTTGCTCATTCTTCATTACTGAGCGAGGGAGGTGAGAAATAAACCACCTAGATAGCAAAGGTATGCAACACATCAAAGTTCCTCTTGCCCTTGTAGTACGGGTATGAAGAGAATGTAGGATATCTCCAAGCAATGTAGGCACTGGATTGTGACTCAGGAATATGTTGATGGCATGCACGTCTATGAACTGATCTGGATTGGGGAACAACACTAAGCCATAAATCAGCAAGGCTAAGATCTCCTCAAAAGCATCATGACTCATAGCCTTCAAGAACACTTGAGCCTTTTCTATCAACACCTTAGCAAGAATACCTTTAACTCCGCTTCTCGTTTCTAGAACAATGTCAGACTTCTTCAGATGTAGAGCTGCAGCAATGACCTCAGGTTTAGGCTCTCTTTCCAAGCCTGTGAATGGTTTCTGATCAAGTACAGGTATACCCAGAAGTTTAGAGAACTCTTCCATGGTTGGAACCAGCTGGTAGTCGGGGAATGTGAAGCAATGGTGCTTAGGATCAAAGAACTGAAACAGAACACTCATCATGTCTTCATTGAACCCTGAGGTGACTAAATCCAATAGGTGACCATGTCTCTTGATGAACTGGGAGTGATTAGGCACTTGAGAAACCAACTCTTTAAGCTTAGCAGGTATGCCCACAAAGTTGATCCTGATGGTGTTTCTACGAGCAGAAGCCATGACCTGCAACAAAGAACAAAGATAAATCCCTTGGTCCTTGAAATGGTTAGGGAAAATGCTATGCTGATGATGCATGATGATGTCATGATGTTATGCTCAATCACAAGCATGTGGCACACACAAACAAGTCACACAATAGCCCTAGGTTTAAAGGCTTGCATGAGGTTCAAAGGTAAGTACCCTCCCCTGAAGTTAGATGGTTCATCCTGTCCTACAAAAGTAACCATGTTCTAAGGGATCTCAATATCATTGATCCTTCACAAGGGTGGTTGTTCAGTAGGCAACTTACTTGCCAACCAAAACCCTCCAAGTTTAAGATCTCAATGAGTGTAGCATCAAGTGTCAACCAACTTCAGTCTGCACCAAAGCCGGTTACCTCACTACTTTCTAAAGGCCAAGATGGGATAACTAGGGTTCTAAAAGTTAGTTAGTGCATTGACAACATATGGCAGCCTCATATTATCCTCAACTTGACTTAAGGAACATAAGCACCAACCAAGAAGTCACACTAACTATGGCCACCAGATCAACCATATCGGTATACGCCGTACAGTTTCCTTGGTCTATTGCCATTTACCTAAGGTACACTAGATCCGGGTTAGGATCTTTCACACATAAGAGCCCAACAAGTAATATAAAGCAAACAATTTAAAGTGATCTAATTCCTAAGGGTACCCCTCTTTTATTAAATCCCCAGCAGAGTCGCCAGTTTTGTAACACGGTGGGAGAACTGACTTTAGTTAAATGTTGCGGATAGCAAGAGTCGCCACCGACTTTTATTTTATCCAAAGGAAAGGCATAAAAGAACAGGAAAGACCTTTTTAAAGATTTTTGGGTCCGGGGGGTAGGTTATGTAAAGGGAAGGTGTTAGCACCCTTTACATCCATGGTTATCCATGGGCTCTTAGTTACTTAGCTCACTTTAAAATGTTTTTGAAAGTGTGAAGTGTGTGAATAGAGATTTTCATAAGAGTTTAATAATGATCCATGTACGGATGCGTAAAAAACTTGCGTTTGAAAATTGTTTGAAATTTATGAAATGTTTGAAAAGTTTTTGAATAGTGAGCAAGCAACTATGAGGAACCTGCCCTAAGTTTAAAGTTTTTCTGTTCTTTATCCTTTAAATGGTAAGACTATCCCTATTATTAAGGAATAGGTAGTCATTACCTTGGATGTGAGGGACATATGAAGGGACATTTGTTTAATGAAGGCAACTGTAGGGTGTATTAAGCATTTTGGAGGGACTGTCATCATTATTCGAAAGGGACAAGATCTTTAAGAAGGCAACCATTTAAGGGACTTGATCTTTTATTATTAAGGGACTAGATGACTTTTCTTTTAAGGGACTTTTGCTTTATACACCCTACTTGACCTTTTAATTAGGCAACCATGAGGGGTAACCCTAGAAAGTGAGATGGCGATCAAAGATCGACTTACGTGTGTGAGTGTTTAATTTTATATTTATCTTATAATTTAAATGATCTAAATTAATTTTAAATATACATACATGTTACACTCCCTATTTTTACTAACCATGACATAAAAATAAATAATATAAATATTACAAAAAATTACATCCAGGAACAATTACAATATAATAATAAAGCAATTTAAAATAATAGCAAAATAAATAAATAAGCAAGAATAAATAATTATAATAGGGGTTAGTGAAAATAATAATAATAATCACAATTTAAAAATAAATGGGGTTAGTAATAGACATGATTAGTAATAATAATAATAAACAAAAGATTATAATAAACAAAATTTTAATGGTTAATAGAAAAATATAAACAATTATAAAATTTTAAGTTAAGTATAAATTTATAAAATTAATTATGGACATAATTAAATTAGCAATTTTAATACATATAATAGAAATTATTTTCATGTAAAATTAAAGTATAAACAATTGTAGAATATTTACAAAATTTAATAAAATATATATATGATTTAAAAAAAATGTGATCATACAATTAAATTTACAAATTTAAAAAATTATAATAAAATTTTATTCACTAATTAAAATATAAACAAGAATTATAATTAGGTTTTTTTTTAAAAAAAGATATTTTTTGGGTTTATAAATTTATAAAACAAAATTAGGGTTTTTAATTGTTTGGAAAAAATAAATTATCTCATATAAATTAATTATACAAAATTATCATTTACATACAACAAGATAAATTTTAAATAATTTCACTAATAAGATTTATTTGAAAAAACTGAATTTTAAGTTATAGGAAAAAAAGAAATAGTATAAACATATTTTTATTATTTTAAATTCATTTAATTCTAACATAAACAAATAAAATAGAAAAACAGAAAAAGGTAGTAAAAAGAACTTACCTGGCTGGGATTTGAACCCAGCACCTTTGGCTTGCCAATAACAAAACACACCACCAGGCCATCAGCGCGCGTGTGATAATGGAATGGATCCAATTTGTTTTATGCAATAAACCTGAAAAAATCACAAAAATAAGAAAAACCAAAAGGCCTGGGGGATCGAACCCAGGACCTTACCAACAAACACACAATCACGTTACCAATCCTGCTGGGTGAGCGAACCTGTCATCATAATGGCCACAATGCATAATATATTATATTGGCTAAATGTCTGGAAAAATAAGCAAAAAGGACTGAAGCCAGGATTCGAACCCCTGCCCTCTCATAATACGCGTGCCTGACTTTCCACTGGGACAAGCATGTGCTTGTGAAATACAAACAGAATCAATTCATAATATTTTAAAACAGAAATTCAAATTTGAAATTCGCGCCAGTCAGCTTCATCTTCTTCCTTGGTTCATACGAAATTACCTGCGAAATTATGTACGAATTTTCCTGCGAAATTCAATCTGCAGCAAAACCTATGAAATCTAAACAGCATCAAAACCATGAAATCACATCAAATTAATGGCACAAACAAAGTCTAGAGGTCAATTCGAATCAATCTGTGGTTTTAGAATTCATTTAGGCTGGATAAATCAGAAAACCCTAAAGCTCATCCGAAACCCTAATCATGGTGGATTTCGTTCTAATTGATAGAACTTCACAAAACTTGCCCAGAAACGATCTATAACATACCACAAACACAAAGCATTAGTTAAAATTCATTAAAAAACAGCCATTATTCAGAATCGAAAAAATGAAATGTGATGAACAATTTGAATCGGATTATGCGAATGGAGAGGTTTTTGATGCAAGTAAGCACTGGTTTCGACTCAATGATGTCTAGTGATCATGGCTGTGTTCTCAAATTACCTTCAAATGCTTTGTATTATTGAAACCGAATTTGAGTTTGTGAGGGATTTTTTGGTTTGCAAACTTACTCTTGGGGAGGCTGGAAATCGTGGCTTGCATTAGGTTTGTGTTAAGTACTTATAGAACAATGTATTAGGTCAGAAAAATTGATCATTTGTGTGGAAGATTTGATCTAAAAAGATTCACAAAGATAAGCTTTGAAATTTCAATATTTTTGCATCAACACTTTCTATTTCAAGCCAATCAATGTTATCCTTGTATCAATTTGTTCCATGCTGAATTCATGACTTTCTAGAATCAAAAATAAATTTAAATCTTCATGTTTAATATTTTATTTAAATTTAAAATGATTTTAAGTATAAAAAATCATAATAAATTAATTAAATAAAATAAAAATTATGAAAATATCATAGAATTTTCGTGCATGATGTCATGGATTGCTTTGGATCATTAAAAGTTCAGCCCACTTAACAAAATTTGGTTTTAAACCTCCATTTGCTTCATAAACTTCCCTAAAATTTCCCAACTTTGCAAGGGCACACATCCTTCAATTTTAATTCTATGAGGGTGTTCTTGGGCATTTTGGAAAGCTTGAAGAGTCCTCTAACCAACCCCACTGGTTTCATGTCCATATCATTTACCATTCTCAAGTTATGCCCTTTTGAAGTTGTTTACTTTTTGTTGACTTTCAAAAGGACCTGTAATGTCTTAGCTCATACCTTCCAAATGAAACCTTTTTGGGCTTGGCTTATGAGACACAAAGTTGTAGAGAATTCAATTTCCTTCAAAATGAGCTTTGTATGGAGACTTGGTGATGAAGCATGTGAAAGTTATGGCTGGTCAAAGTTCAGTTGACTTTTACTAAGGAAACCCTAATTTAGAAACTCCTGATTCTTGATGATCTGAAATCTCCTTGATGAATCATGATCAACCCTTGATCAAATGATGAATTTTACTTTATATACTTGATGTTGGCAAAAAATCATGAAGTTTGACTTTGGTTTGACCACAGTTGACCTCAGTTTGACTTTTTAACTACTTTGACTGATTTTGACTTATCTGATCATCCGACTGAGCAAACTTTTGAGAAAAGTTTTGAAACTTGTCATGGGGGTTCTTAAACACATATAAGATGTTATGAAGCTCACTTGAAGTCTTGGAAGTCCATTTAGCCTGATTAAAGTCAAAACCCTAGTTTTGGATGCACTGCTTAGGAGGTGCATTGTCTGAGGGAATTGTCAACTCTTCTGACTATTTGTGAACTTTGTGAACCTTGTGAACCATCATAAAATGTCTTGTGAACCTCATGGGAGGTATTGTGAACCTTGTGAACCTCATAAAGTATCTTGTAGACTTCATGAACCTCATGAAAGGTCTTGTAAGCATTGTGAATCTTGTGAACCTTGTGAACCTCATAAAGTAACTTGTAGACTTCATGAACCTCGTGAAAGGTCTTGTAAGTGTTGTGAATCTTGTGAACCTTGTGAACCTTCTTAGCACACAAAGTCTTGTATTGTGAGGGCAAATTTTGGGGTGCAACAGTACCCTCATTCCCTCCAGCATTGGGTATCTATTGCACAGCTTGAGCAACATTTTGCAAAGCGGTAGCCATGGCAGCATCGTTTCTCCCAAACATTTTGTGCACCAACAGACAAGGTTAGATAGAACGAAACATCGATAATATACACATGATTATCGACGGACCAAGACTGGCTCTGAATAACTTGGTCGGACAGACCGACCTGCTCTGATACCACTAATGTAACACCCGTCTAAACCCTAAATTAAATACGAGTTATTTTAATAAAAATATGTTTCACATCAAGAATCACGGATGTCACAACATCACAAAATATCTCTAAACAAAAGGTTCATGTTCCGTAACATGGGTTTAAAATATCTTCTCAATAAAATAACAACATATCTAAAATCAAATAATAAAAACCAACACAGCGGATTAAAGTTCCAAACTTCTTTATTAATTAAAAACAATACCCTAAGGTATATCTCAGAAAATCTCATTGTTCAAAACATCTCAAGTTCATAACTCCAAACTTCAAAATAGGAAAAATCATCGAAACACTTTAAACTTCAAAATAACAAATCATGGAATATTCGAAACAGACAAATTTGCAAAAGAAACTCTGGTGTCACGTATTAGAGCAAGACCCACTTTACTTCAGTGAAGAAAACATACACACCCTGAAGCAACTCCTAAGCTTCCGGCACTACTCCTCATTACATGCAAGTTACCCACGAAAGAGGCAACAATTCCAAGCAGAAAGGGTGAGTAATCATAATCATAATAAAAGATTTAGGAAACTGATAGTGTTAAAATCTCACAATAATGATATCAATAGCATTCTCATATAAGTCATATAACTAATCAAGATCATCACAATAGTCAATAACACTCAATTGCACGATTAATGTCAAACACAATGCAAATGCAACTCAGAGACTCTATGCATGTGGTACCGAAACATCACTGAAGACTTAGTCATTGTTATCTCCACAGATCCCCATCAGTAGGATCGGTTCCCGCTTGGAACCAGAGTACACCAAAATTTGCACTTAATCCTCACTATGGGATTAAGGCCGTCACTAGACATTACCGTCCGAAATTCATCACTGGATCTTCATCCTGCAAAACATCACTGGACAATTCGTCCTAACCAATGCTATGAATGCATGATGTGCACAACAATAAAATCGACCACGGCTAGTCAAAACGCATCATCATTCAGTCCTATACTTCTATTATCATCAATTATCAATATCCAAATATACCACATATATTTCACAATATCATATCATCATATATTCACAACAAACATCAATAACTCATAAATAATTCACTCCAGTGAAATTTCAATTTATCCAACAGCATTAATTAGCACATACATAATTCGCACAGTAAAAATTCATATCATTTCTTCGTGTCAGCAAATATTCATCACATTATGTACTCACTAATATTACACTTAAATCTCATTATTTAGTTCACAAAATTATTGTATTCTACTATTTTTCAATCCCCATTTTGTTATACAATTGCACAACTATTTGACAGAAATTGTTTATCAAAGTATTCTTACTGTTCTTACAATTTCTTTTGTTAAACATACATAAATGACATTACTAAATTTTCCTTATTATTTGAATCCGACCACTATATGTTAACTTATAAAAATTTCAGTTTTCTTAAAAAAAACACGATTACAGAAGTTGGGTTAAAATATCAGAAAGTGAAAACTGGTCAAAACCCCCCAAAAACTGGGTAGCTCAGGCCACGTGTGAGAGTGGCACTGGCCACCCTTTCTTCATTATAGTGGCGCAAGCCACTTGGGCTTATGGCACCCGCCATGCCCTTAAGGTGGCGCCAACCACATCACAATGTGGCACCCGCCACATTGTTCTCTCTCTCTCTCTCTCCAAAAGTGGCGCAGGCCACCAAGCAATGTGGCACCTGCCACATTGTTTTTCTCTTAATATTCTAATCCTAATTCACATATAACACATCACTTAAATTAATTATGTTCTCACATAACACATTAATCCAATTTTAATTAATTTTCCTCGTTTGCAATACTCAGGTGGCGCAAACCACTTCTGTTACAGGGATGGGTGGCACAAGCCACTCTTTTCTGGAATGAAATTTCAGAAACACAATCACACCGATTTCACTTAAATCTTAAATCCGATTGCGTAAAATTTCCAAAACTAATCACAGATTTAATACAAAAATTGGTTTCTCTCTAATCTCTTATATCCACTTTATCTTCTCCAAATAACTACGGATGTTAAAACAAATCAATCCCTAATCAATTATAATAACACCCCTTACCTTAATTTATCGCTTTCCGATTGAACCGTTTCCTCATTCTTTCGATTCTCCTGATTTCTCCTCAATTCCATGTTCTTGGTTTCTCTCACGATTCTTGTTCTCCCACAAAACACAGAATGAGCCACTTTTCTATAACTCCCTCGTGTAACCCTTATAACTTAATTACTAAATTCTTAAAATACCCTCACTTAATCTTCTAATGACCACTGTGTCCTTCTTCCTCCCAATTTATAATTATCTTAAAATATTTAATTGATTAAATTGTAACTAATTATAGTTTATTCACTAAAATCGATTAATTCCGAAATATCGACGTTTCGTCAAATAAACCCTTCCAACACGTCGCCAAACTCAATAAATCACATCAAATTCGAAGGAGATCAAGAGCTAGGGCTAAGGATTTGCAAGAAGATTTTCGTAGGAATTTTCACCCATAGACTCGAGTTGCATTCAATCCAAAGGTAAGGGTGGGATTCGTATTTTATAACAGGGAGAAAATAATTTGTACGTATGGGAGAGGGTTATTTGATTTCCTTGTTGTTGTTTGTATGATGTTTTCTGTGTGATTTCGTATGAATATGATGAATCGATGATCGTATGACTGATGTGAATCTTCTAATGATTGTTGTTATGTATATTTTCTGTGATTATGTTATGAGATGTGTGATGAAATTGTGACGAATTTGAATTAGATGATGATGATAGGATAATAAACTGGTATAGTAATGATAGATACGTAATAAGACGATGAATTAGGAATCTAAAAGATGGTAGAAACCCAATTAGAACTGATTTAGAATGCTAGGATGATGAACCCGTAGCAGAAGATGAACTGAGATGGTCTCTAGTGATTTGTGTAATGGATCTGGTCTTACGAGTATGGGACCAAGTGTTACGCGCAACAACTGGTGGTTACGCCGCCTATTACGCGTAAGGAGGGTGGATTTTGAGGTCCCTCTGGCCATTTGTGTACGGTACGCGTATGAGCGTACAATGTTACACGTATGGGAGGTTGTTACGCGTTTGGTTAGCAGTGCGTTTTTGTGATTACGTAGCATTTCGCCTACCGATTCGCGTCCGTTCCTTTTATGATGTTCCGTAAGATGACTGAGAACTAGTAATTGATGATAGATGTAATTAGAGGTTAGTAATATGATAACTTAACAATTGTTGTTGAACGAAATGGATAATGAAATTAGAGATGATAAACTGAGATGATTAAGATGATTTTACACTATTGTGATGGTATATTTTTATGTAGGTCTTATGACCAAAGATGTTATGATGATTTAAGATGATGTGATGTGAGATGATTTAAGATGATGTGATGTGAAATGATTTAAGATGATGTGATTGACAATGTTTACGATGTTTTATTTTGTTGTATGCTATTTTCATACCGCATACATATTCATTATTAAGATGGTCTGGATTGACAAACACGATGGCCTGGATTGGCAAACACAATGATTAAGATGAAGACTTATGTCTTGCAGATGCCCACCAAACTGGCATGATTTTTAAGATGGGAGTTCGCTCCAAATGGTACCACATACATGCATTGGCGAGTCACATTTGAATTGCATTATTGGATGAATTATTGAGATGTTATAGATGTTGTGATGATACGATGTTTATGATGTATATGATGTGAATGGGTGATTGAATGACTTTAACTTGTATATGCTGATTATTGTATCATGTTTATAATTGTCGATATCTCACCCCTTATGTTCGAATGTTACCCTTTGTTGGTAACGTGCAGGTAATCCTGAGTAGTGAGGAGTTTTTCGTTAGATGGTTTGAGTCGTTGATCGCTCTGATATGTAGCACTTCAGCGGTATTAGCGAATCCATGATTTTGATTGAACCTTTGTTTTGTTTATGATTGGACAAAGATGTCTCTTTTAAAAGATGATGTTTTTTGGATTCTGATGAATTACTTATGAAGTTGATTTTAAGATGAGTTATTATGATTTAAATGATTCCACTGCGTAGTAAAGACATGACTTATTACTTGATATGATGTGATGAATTGTTTTAAAGAATAAAAATGTGATATCCTATTTCGTTGAACTCTGATTTATTTATAATTGTTTGCGGGTAGAAATGGGGTGTTACATATATGCCTAAGGTTAATATGGAATCCTTTCCTCTTTACTAGCAGATATTTACAAGCACATATTCTCTATCACATTGAGCCCAATTTTGAAAGTTATATTTTTTGACATTGGGGTCTTTAGGATCAAATTGTCCTTTGAGTCTAGAACTCTCAACACTTTGTCTTCCAAGTGAATTTTGTAGTTCTTTTCAAGCAATTGAACTATGCTCAAAATATTTCACTTGATCCCAAAAATGTATAAAACATCAGGTATTAAAGAATTATAAACATTCTTCTTCCTAATTGATACATCACCAATCACATCTGATGATATACTATTATCATCAACAAATTTTACCTTATCCTTCACGGCTTAATTGATTTTTACAAACTAATACTTCCTTCTAGTCATGTTAGTTGAGCACACTAATTCAAGGTACCATTGATCACCCCATTCTACATCTTCTTTGGTAGTTACAAGTACATTTTCTATAGTTGGTAATCGAATACACAATTTTGGTATTCGGCTACCAGATGTATGTATTCGACTACAACATCCTTCAATAGTGATCACAATCAAAAGGGAGTATTCATCATTATTTTCTTGTTTAGAAGGCTTCACTTCATCTTCTTATGGATCTTTCTTCTTGTCATAACAATGATCAGCAAAATGCCCAAACTTTTAAAGGTTGTAGAATTCGACATTGTGCTTGTCAAATTTCTTCTTGCCACATATTCCTCTATAATTTCCATCACATCTAATACATTATTTGATCCACCACGATTATTGCTACTTTCACCCTTTTGAGATGTTGCTTTGTTGGGAATTTGAGAATCTATACCACCATAGTTATGATAGTTTCCACAGATTTTATTACCAAACCATTTTGCATTTCCTTTCTTGTCTTTGCTGAATTATGCTTGCAACCTCCATATTTTCTTTATCAATGTTTTTTTCATCCATTCTTTGTTCATGTACTTCAAGAGAGCTTTGCAATTCTTCTGCTCATCTTTGAAAGATCTTTGGACTCCTCAATTGCAACAACCACATTATCAAATCTTGATGTTAAATATCTCAAGATTTTCCCAACCATGCTTTGTTCACTGATTGATTATCTGCATGTTTTGATCTGATTCTCTAATCTTGTGATTATTATTACATAGACATTAATGCTTTCTTCGTCCATCTGAAACAAAACTAATTCTCTTTTGTAAGTTTGTAACCTCATCACCTTTGCCTCTTCTGCTTCAGCATACAATTGATCAAGAATCTCCCATGCTCTGTTTCAAAGATTTACAATCTCCAACCTTCTACAAATGGTTTGCATTTACTCATTGATGTATCAAGTACAAGGCTTTGTAATCATTTGCTTTCCTCATGCACGATCTTTTATGCAGTAGTTGCATCACTTTCGATTGGACTCATACTATTCTTGATCACTTCAAGAACATCTTGATAACCAAACACTAACTTCGTCTACTTGCACCACTTATGATAATTCTTCGGATCAATAATTGGAATAT
Organism: Lathyrus aphaca; assembly: GCA_963966055.1. Lineage (NCBI taxonomy): Eukaryota > Viridiplantae > Streptophyta > Magnoliopsida > Fabales > Fabaceae > Lathyrus > Lathyrus aphaca. The sequence continues at coordinate 509,198,376 of OZ014524.1, read as the reverse complement.
TTGTAGAGATTCTTTCATTTGAGATTGATGTCATCATCCACTAGATCAATGAATCAGACTCTGTTACCAAATGTTGGAACAAGAAATACAATCACACATTCACTTTTTTTGTTGAGAGAGGGAGAGAGAAAATATTTTCTAACTAACTTAATTGCGTGCAAAAGTAATTTTATAGGGATTAAAACTTGACATATTTTTTTATAGAGACTAAAAATCAAAATTGAGATATTTATAGGGACCAAAAACATATTTAACCCTTTAAAAATTAAAAAATATCTCTCTTTGAATAAATAAAATTGATCTCTCAAATTTGATTTAGACTTATGATTTAACAATTAATAAAAATTATAATTATATTAAAAAAATTATATGCATTCTAAGAATTATGCTAGATAATTTATAAATAAAATAAAATAAAAATAGTGTGACATATATTAATGGATTGAATTCACAGATTCGTGAATTTAAAACTTCAAACTCATCACCCGAACCAAATATCAATAGATTTGAATGGATTAATACGAATTAAAACCATACATGATTGAATTGGATAAAAATAAAGATTTGATGAATACCAATAAACACTCGTAGTTTAATTCAAAGTCCCTTTCCAAACTCACGTATCTGGCTGCACTGAATTCATAATAATATCTTCATTTTAGATAACCACAAACAAGGAAAGAAAAATCACCAACCAACCTTTCCAAAAGCACCTTTCTATGATAATCATTAATTAACCAACTCTTAATGAAAATGACAAATTTAATTATAAAATAATTATAAATGTTCCAAGGGATAATGCACGAACCTAAAATATTTTAAAAGCATAAAGGTGATGTGCCCCTTCCTGCAGCCAAAGAACACCAACCGTACAATTCTGTTGCACCACAATTCTTCTAAGGTGTAAACTAAACTTGCTTGGCTCATAAGCAAAGCATCACTTCTCTTATCCATTTGCCACGTCAACATATTTTATTTTTTTTATTCATTTATTATTTATTGTAATTTTTTTTTACTAACTTAGATTTAATTATAAAAAAAAATGATATTTTGAAATTTTAGTTAGAAAATATAAATTTAGACAAAAAGAAAGATTAGATATGTAAGTTACAAAGTCAAATAATATTATAATCAAATAAAAAAATAGATATATTAAAGTCTACTTCACTATTAAATGTTCACACCCAAAATATCACCAAAGTCTATACCCCAATTTTGATTATTTCTAATTGTCAACGCCAAAACAATAATAAAAAATGGAAGGGTATAATTGTTATTATTGTGGAAAATTAAGGTCAAATACTAAACATAACACTTGATAAATATGTCACAAGTGGAAGACAAGACAACAATTATTTCCTACCTTCCTTCTCTTTTCTTGCTCTCTTGTCTCAAATCTATTCCTTCTTTCTCATACTCAACAAGCATAAGAACTTGAATTTTCAATTTGAATTTGATTTTGAATTCATCAAAATTTGAATTTCATATATACCCTTTATTTCCTTTCAAGGTTTTCTTAACTTTCTTGTCTCAAAAACTAATCTTGATCACAAATTTGATAGAATACAAGAAAAATTCTCTAAGGTAAATTTTACTACTCATTATTGATTTTAAATTGTCGTGGCAGATTGCGAAATTTTATATTATAGATGATTATAATCGATGCAATTGAAATTGCATCGTAATATAGTTGCAGAGAATTACAATTGTAGACTCGAGCTAGTTATAAAACCACGATTGTATCAGTCGTGATGCAATCGTGGTTATATAACCACCTTTGATATTTTTGTTAACTAGTTATAGAAAGAAATTATAGATAGTTTGTTTGATGTTTTTTCAGGTAATTGAAGAAAACAAGATGGGTGTTATGTATGAAGAGATAAGAAGAAACCAAGAAATAGACACAAAACAACACTATCACCAACAAAACAATTCAACTCCATTGTTTACAAACCTTATTGACAACACTAGCAATCATCATCAAGGCTATATCAACAATGAAGAATCTTTTACAACTGAGAATTATCTTCCATCCACAAGTTCAGAAATGGACACTATGATAACCAAGTTGATGTCATCCAACAATGGATGGAACACTTGTGAAGAGCCTTTGGAAGAGTTTGATGTGAAGAATGTGAAGAAAGAAGTAGGTGAATCTGTTGGAGTACAGAATGGTGGTTATAACTATGGTGGATCTGAGATGATTTATCAAGGCTTTTCAAGTGGTTCTGGTAATGGTTTTTATGGACCTTTTGGTGGAGGAAACTTTAGGGATTCTGAGGATTGTGATCAAGCTAAAATGGGTGTGAGGAGTTGCAATAATCTTGTTAGGCAAAAGAGTTCACCTGCTGGTTTTTTCTCAAGTGAAAATGGTATGAGTTTTTTCTAACTTGCATAAATTTTAGTGTGTTTTTTTTCCTATAATAATTAGTTTCTTAACTCGTCGGTTTGACCTGTTTGGCCTGTTGACGAAGGTTTAAGTCTTGAGAGTATGTTCATCTCAAGAATTCAGATTTGAATCCTGTTAGGTGGTGATAATTACCCTGTTAGATGAGTCCATATTTTAAATGGCTCCCAGAGTGAACGGAGAGATTGGTCCCCTTTAAATGACCTTCGTCAGTAGATAGAAGGGTTGATTCACTTTGATAAATCAATCGCAAGGATGGATACACAATTATAAATCGGATAGGTTTAGAATTAATTATACTTTGCAAGTTACATGGTATTTTACCAAATCAAATCAAATTCTTTTATTTATTTTAGTATGATTTGTTAATTGAAGGTCTTACAACATTGAGAGAAGACTCAAATGGACATGAAACTTCACATGGAACACTTAACTTCTCATCTATGCCATCTACAAGCTTGAAAAGAATGCCACAAATTGCTGAAAATAGAATCCAAAATTTAGAAGCAAATGGTGACTCCAAATCTCATCATATGCCAAGTTTCACAAATGAGTTTTGGGACAATTCATCATTCAATGCTCAAAAAACAGAATCTGAAGATGAAATCATGTTTTCTACTTCAAATGGCTTGGAATCTCATGAAGCTGATTTTCGCTATCAAAATCTTGGTTTGACTCATCATTTGAGTTTGCCTAGTTCTTCAACTAAGATAACATCATCCATAGAGAAGTTTCTTCAAATTCAAGATTCTGTTCCTTGTAAAATTCGAGCGAAAAGAGGGTTTGCAACTCATCCAAGAAGCATTGCAGAGAGGGTAAGAAGAACGCGAATTAGTGATAGAATCAAGAAACTGCAAGGTCTTTTCCCGAAATCAGATAAGGTATTTTAAGTCCTATTTAATTTCTTAAAACATTTTAATTTTTAATATAAAGTGTTGTGTATCAGACATCAAAAACATCTTCAATCTAAAATGTCGCGTATCAGACACAAACACATATTAGACATCAGACACGTGTTGCGTATCAAACACATGACACACCTTCAATTTAAAGTGTCGTGTATCAGATACAGACCAAACACACCTTCAATATAAAATGTCGTATATCAGAACACTTGTCACTCCTTCAATTTAAAATGTTGTGCATCAGACGCAGACATGTATTAGACATCAGACACACCTTCAATATAAAATGTCGTGTATCAGACACCAGACACACATTCGATCTAAAGTGTCAGTGTTACATAGCTAATAATCGTATGAAACTTTATATGCATTTTTGTAACTAAGAACTTGTAATTTTGCAGCAAACAAGCACAGCAGATATGTTGGATTTGGCAGTTGAGTACATTAAAGACTTGCAAGAACAGGTTCAGGTACTAGAAAAGTTGAACAGAATAAACACATTGAATTATTGAATTTCACCAAATTATATTATCTAATTAAATTTCTTTCATCTCATGTAGTTACTCACAGATTGTAAAGAAAAATGCAAATGCACAAGTCATGAGAAGCAACACTCTAGACATTGTAGTTGATTTATATCCCTTTAGATAGAAAAAGGGAGAAGAATTTTTGTGTAAATATGAAAAAATAATATTTAATGAGTGTGCCAAAGTTGGCAATTGTAATTTATTGAAAATAATGCTGATATTTGCCTAGTATGTATGAGTTTAGGTCCATGAAATTTCAATTTTTTTTAAAATTTTTGTCTAGTGATTTTTCTTTTAGTTTAATTATAGGATCATTATGTAATATCATGTTTATTGTAGGGGTGTTTCTTTGTAGCTCTTTATTTTACATGTAAAAAGTTTGATTGCATTACATAGTAATCTTATAGAATATGTGATATTGAGTAAAAAGAAACTAATTAAGTTATATTCAAGAGTGTATCATTCACTCAGCCAAGAATCTTAATGGGGTGCAAAAGATAAGGAAAGATATGCCTTGAAATGTGGCAAGAATTTCACCCACACATTTTGACTTAGGGTACCCAATTCAAATTTAGCAATTCAAATTTATTTGTTGATAGTTTCAAACACACAAAAAATTGATGTGTAATAAAGAATAACATTAACAAAAAAAAAGTCAGTAGAAACATAATAACATAGTAATTTAGCAAATAGTGTAAGTAAATACACAAAAGAACATGTTGACTTGGTTCGATCAAACGGATGTACTCTGGGAGAGAGTATCTTTTTATTTCACTATACTTTTAAAAGTTGTTTTAAGAGATTACAAAAGAATTATAAGAAAATAATCACTCAAGTTCCTAAGAACAAATCATATTTTCTACCCAAGTATTTTTAAATCTCTCCAACTATCTATATATAAGTCACACAAGTTCATAGTGTTTAAAAGAGTTTTTTAATCCTCTTAGATACCTATAAAGTGTTTTTCAAATATCAAGTACTTCAAAGAATTTCTACCCTTTGCTTTAAGTTTTTCAATTCGATTTGTAATTCTTCTCTCTGTCTTTAGGTCTGAAATTTTGAAAGTTTTAAGAAAAAAATGATAGAGGCTTATTTATAATTGTTGAAACTCAACGTATTCTTAACGAGACAAAAACACAAACGAACGAATCTACATATTGAAACAACCAAGTATGATACACGTGAATGGAGTGAATTAGACCCAACGGAACGAAACTTCTCCTGGACTTCTTGTGTTGTATCCATTGGCAATAAATGGATTATCACCACTGTGACTCAATGCACAGTCGACCTCCATCGACACTCGAATTTAAGACAATTGTCATTGTGGCTCTCGACACCACTGTCGATCACCACCCGCTTGGGCCACCCTTACTTCTATAGTATTTTTCCTCATCATTCTTACTACTTTCCGACTATCTGATTTATGACAATCTCGAAACATGATTTATTTCTCTACATTACTCAAGGTTTTAAGGCATACTTCTACAATTCTCCACGTTGACTTTAAACTCCAGTGTTGTCAACTTAACCATTAACCATTTTGTTGCTCTCTCTGATTTGAATCATCATTAAAAAACTTTAATCAAGTTCAAGCAACACGTGAACCTTGATCTTGCCATTTGCATTCACTTGATTCCAACCACATTTTTATTGCTTCAATAGTTTAACTAGTGGGATATTCGTGCTTTCGCACGGGTACCACTGTGGACCTTTGAAATAACACCAATAAATTAAGTTAGGGAAAAGTTTAAAATGAAAAAATTGAATCAATCGTAAAATTGTTCCCTTATATAACAATAGTATTTTCTCCCCTATATAAAAATAGTTTTTATCAACAATAAATTTATTCCCGTATATAAATATTAATTTTATTTTACACGATTTATAATTAAAAAAATTGAATCAATAGTAAAGTTGTTCCCGTATATAAATTAATTTTATTCTACATGATTTAGAATAAAAAAATTGAATCAATTGTAAAGTTGTTCCCGTTTATAAATATTAATTTTATTTTACACTATTTAGCAATTAAAAAATTGAATCAATCGTAAAGTTGTTCCCGTTTATAAATATTAATTTTATTTTAAACTATTTAGAAATTAAAAAAAATTGAATCAATCGTAAAGTTGTTCCCGTTTATAAATTATAATTTTATTTTACACTATTTAGAAATAAAAAAAATTGAATCAATCGTAAAGTTGTCCAGTTTATAAATATTAATTTTATTTTACACTTCTTAGAAATAAAAAAAATTGAATCAATCGTAAAGTTGTTCCCGTTGATAAATATTAATTTAATTTTACACTATTTAGAAATAAAAAAATTGAATCATTTGTAAAGTTTTTCCCGTTTATAAATATTAATTTTATTTTACACTTTTTAGAAATAAAAAAAAATTGATTCAATTGTAAAGTTGTTGCCGTTTATAAATATTAATTTTATTTTACACTATTTAGAAATAAAAAAATTGATTCAATTGTAAAGTTGTTCCCGTTTATAAATATAAATTTTATTTTACACTATTATCGATGTGAATAGGAGTAGTATTGAGGCATTTCTAGAGTTGAAGACTATTAGATAATAATATTAGATAACTTATCTAAGAGCTTATTTAGGTGTGCTTATTCTTTTTTAAATTGTTTATCTAAACATAACCTAAATTAATAAATTTCCAATAAATGTTTAATGTATAGCTAAAGAAGACATCTATAATCATTTCCTTCACAACTGCTTTGAAATTATTATGGTCTAGTTAAAAGAAGATGTACTACTATTCTACCATATTTGGTTTTAAATTTTCCGTAGTCCATGTGTAAAAGAGGAAGAGTTATTAGTTTCTATCATGTTGTTTGTACATCAATGTAAAATTATTAGTTCAGTCATAGACGATAACCAATTTGCATTTATTTTGCTGTAAGTTTGAATGAAGGATGAACTAATATTTTCAGTGTATTATCGTGAAAAAGTCTATTATCTGATTCAAATATAACCAACAAAGATTCAATAAGATGCTTTGAAATAAATATCATTGCTTAACAATAAGGAAGAATGTTTAAATAAACTCTTTCAACACTTTTTATCCGCTGTATAATTGATATCAACTGCCACATTCTTCAAGCTTACAACTTTGACAAACCCTTCTCCATCCCCACAAACAGACACAGCTTTCTTCCTTACACAACCTCCTGACACGGTAAATTCATTATCATGATAAGCTTTTCTATTCATTAACTTTGCTTAGCATTCACATAAAACTCATCATTAGAAAAGCATACACCAGAACCCCTGCAGTTCAAACCAGGACCACTGCAGTCCAAACCAGGAAAAATAGAAAAACCAGAAATAAAAATTATTCCCCCAACACAAGAGCCGGCAAGCAGGATGAAATAGGCAGGAGACACTAAATTATTGAATACAAAAGAGGAAATATAAGTAACTATAAAGGTTCAACGAAAAAAACTTGCTTAATATTGAGAAGTCAATTGTTTTTACAACAATAACATCCATGACAACCATATTATAAAGAAAGGGAAAGGAACAAAATAAAATTCATGATAATAGTCTTAATATTAAGCAAGTTACATACAACAAAGTAAGATATATGGACAATTGAGAAAGACCAAGTACTAACGATTCAAAAGTTTGACAATGATGCAATCATAGTGCGGGTCTGCAACAATGAAATCCAGAAGATCACCTGTGGTGAGACGCTTGCATACAATATAGCAAATTGATACCAACCGTGTCCAATAAACATTTGCGTCTAATATTTTTTGTTGGAACGATGGACTTCACATTCGTATGTTTGGTCGTTGTCAGCATCAATTATATCAATTTCTCTCTATCCAAAATGGACGCACTCCCTAATTAGCCTTTGAGGGATTTTCTTAAAAGTAAAGGAAGAAAACATTATCAATAACATGTGAAGGGAAATGAAAAAACCACTTATAAATAATGTAAAGTTGTTGACTTACAAGCAGATTAGTTGTTGTTATATTCGGGTTTCGTATCTTTCGTTTCCAAACCAAAAAAATCGGCCCCCGTCCAACAATCCTTACACATGAATCCTCATCAGAACTAAACCGGAAAAACAAAAACTTCCATGTAATTAATCAGGTATGGTATGTACATTCGGTTAAAAGCAATTATAATACAAAGAAGGTTATTAGCTACAAAATGTGTTCTACAGAGTGATACCATTCACTATTTGAAGATATATTAATGCATGACGATTCTTCAGCTTTAATTTTTTTGTGCTTCTTTGACTTGTGTTTATTAATAGGTAGGTTGTTATTGTCTACTTGTTGATTTTTTTGAAGAACATTGTGTTAGACGATAGCACAAATCTAGAATGGCGGTTGAATAGATCCCTTATTCAAAATTTTACTTTTCAAAAATTAATTGAAAATGTATTACGGAAGTTCCCCGGAAAATTGTCTAATGTATATTGAAGTCACAAGAGATCGGATATACGCGTTAAACCAAATGGGAATTGAATGTTGACAAGATGAATTAATACAACACAATTGATTCACTTGATTACATCACAATTGATAAACTACTCTTAACAATGATTTAGGGAAAGAAAATAAGCACAAAATAATTGATTTTGTGTGGTTTGACTTTTTGACAAACACTCAGTGTGCAATACACAAAGTGAGATTTTGTTGTATCAAGTAATGCAGAATTTTTGACAAAGTAGCTGTCACTTTTGAGTGCAACAATTTTTCAAACAGCTTGTGTGCACTACTTTGACACACTAGAATTTTCAAGTCACACAAAATCAAAGTATGCATAAGTAAAAGGCGAAAAGAGTAAAGAACACTAGGAATTTGTTTAGGCATTTCCTTCGTCGTCCTCGCTCGAAGTATTGTGCCCCCAATTCACAACCGAATTGGGCAATTGTATTAAAATTGCAATTGTTTTACAAGAAGAAAATAAATGAAACAACAAACCAATCTGTGTTGAGAGTGCTGTCAAATCTTCTTCTCGTCCCTTGATTCAAATTCGAATCAAGTCCTCAACGCGTGTCGAGAAAGCCTCCGGTTAATTTCTCCCTTCTTGCAAGGATATACGATCCTTCAAACTTTGAGCACGACTGAGTTTCTTCAACACTTGTGAACCCACAAATATCCTCATAATCCTCAGTCTACCGTGATATGAAAGAACGATCCACTTGATCTTCAATCTACCTCACTCGGATGAATGTACAAATAATGGTTGTGTGCAAAAACCCCTCAAACCTTCTATGATCTTGGAGGAGAAACCCCTTCAGATTTTTCCAAGAAATACCCACACTCTCAAAACCCAATCTAAAATCTCTATTTCAAGATTGAACGTTATCTTCGAAACTAACACCTTGATCAACAAAGATTATTGTGTGTGATTGTTGATGGATGCAAGGAAGAAGAAGATGAAGAGAGAAGTGTATATATCTTTCACTTTTCTTGTTAACCTCTCAAATGAAATGAAGGCAGCTATTTATATTGGTTAGTCAATAACAGAAAATAGAAAGTAAAAATAATTGAAAAAAATGACAGCTACAGGAATGAGCCAGCTCAAATGAATGAATGAGTCGACTCAAAAGGGCCAATGAGCCAGCCAAAAAATTTGCTCAGTCAGCCTATTGAGACCCGTGAGAACAAGAGGGAAAAACAACTTAAATGAGCCGACTCAAATGAAGGGATGAACCGACTCAAAATTCCCAATGAGTCGGCCAAAAATTGGCATCAGGCAGCCTGTTGAGACCCGAGAGATCTGGAGGAAAATCACTTCAATTGAGCCTGCTCATGGCAAGCAGTGAGCCGACTCAAATTTGAATGAGACAACATGTTCAGTCAGCCTGTTGGGACCCGAGAGATCTGGAGGAAGAATTACTTCAATTGAGAATTCTCATGGCAAGTAGTGAGCCAACTCAAATCTGAATGAGCCAACTCAAATTTGAATGAGTCAACCTGTTCAGTCAGCCTGTTGAGACAGCACATGCAGTCAAAATTTCTTCAATATGATTTTTCTTTATGAGATCATTCCTTCTTTCTTGTGTTCCCCACAAAATTCTTGTGTTCCCCACAACATTTCAATCATACCAAGTTTTTGACATTATTCAAAACATATACCATGTCTCACAAACTCCCCCTTTTTTATGATGGCAAAAACTTATTGAAATTGTAACGTACGAGCGATTATACCATACTCCCCCTGAATATATGCCACCAACATGAAATACTCTACACTTTCTACATATCTCCCCTTTGACAACATCAAAAAGAGAGAAAGATGAGTAACCAATATCAAATAACAATACTATCCATAAACTCATTATGAGAAAACCAATTGCAATAAAATCAAACATCCACAAACACACAATAAGAGATGAATGAAAACCAATGATAAATAACAAATAACCAACCATAATAAAGGAACATTATCCAAATAACGATAAAAGGAAAAGAAGTCAGCATACAAAAATAGCAACAATTGTCATGTGGATAATACAAAACCAACAAGAATGCAAGTTAAAATGAAATGAGATGCAAGAATGTTCTTCATGAGATGCTTGATGAAGATGAAATGAATTATGAAAAGAAATGTATGTTATGAAAATAAAATGATTAATGGCATTAAAGAAATTTAAATTAATCATAAATTTGTGGTAGAAAGCAAGAGGCGCCGACCTAGGAAGTCTAAATATGCAGACAACACATATTTTCAAAGTATGAGTTGACTCAAACATGCTAGAGATCGACATACAAGGGTCCATAAGCCGACGCATGAGTCGACTTGTTGGGACCCGAGCGTGCAGGATGAGAAGACACCACAATTTTCAACAATATCATACCAAATCATCATAATATCACACCATAATGCAACCAAAAGACAAACATATTACTATTTTGATATTTTGAACAACACAAAAGATAAATAAGAACACATACAAAAGCGCACACACACACACACACTTATTTAATTTATATCATAGATGTCTCACAAATATCTATATATTAAACAAGATACTTGAGACAAACATAGGGGGAATGATATTACCTTGTAGATGTGACAATGTAAGATGAATAATCAAATGCAAACACTTCAATAAACGAGTTGTTAGTAAAGAAATATATTGAGTCAAACAATAATATATAATAGACATTTTCAAGATTAAGATCGATCCGAAATGTCAAGAACACCAAGTTCCCTACGAATATGAAAGAAAGGTTCAGTGGTTAGTAGTTTTGTAAAAATGTCGGCAAGTTGATTTGAACTTTCAACATGTTCAAATACCACATCTCCTTTCTCTACATGATCTCTAAGGAAGTGATGTTGAATTTCAATATGCTTAGTGCGCGAGTGTAAGAATGGATTTTTAGTAAGGTTTATTGCACTAGTGTTGTCACATAGAATTAGAATATTTTTAAGAATAATATTGAAGTCGAGTAATTATTGTTTTAGCCATAAAATTTGGGCACAACAATTTTCGGCCGCAATATATTTCACCTCGGAAATTGACAAAGCGACGAAAACTTGCTTTTTGCTATGCCAACTAACAAGAGAAGTTGAAAAGAAATGAAAAGTGCCACTAGTGCTTTTCCTATCCACTTTTCAACCGGCAAAGTCGGAATCGGAAAAACCTACCAAAGAATAATCACTACCATTAGGATACTAAAGACCAAACTTAGAAGTACCACAAAGATATCTAAGAATGCGTTCAAACAGATTTTAAATGTGATTCCTTAGGGCAAGATTGAAATCTAGCACACATACAAACATTAAACATTATATTCAGATGAGATGAGGTAAGATAAAGAAGAGAGACGATCATACCTCAATATCTTTTTATGTTTATATCCTTACCATTTACATCACGATCGAGAATTGTTGTCATAAGCATTGGTGTATCAATAGGTTTCAAATTTTTCATACAAACCTTTTAAGAAGTTCATTACAATACTTTGTTTGACTTGTGAAGGTGCCTTCTTCAAGTTGTCTAATTTTGAGTCCGAGAAAGAAATTAAGCTCCTCCATCATACTCATCTCAAATTAACCTTGCATAGAACTTGAAAACTCCTTGACTAACTTCATATTAGTAGACCCAAAAATAATGTCATCTACGTACACTTGAACTAATATTGAGTGATTTCCTTCTCGTTTAATGAAAAGAGTAGTGTCAACCTTTCCTCTTGAAAAACCTTGATTTAACAAAAAAAATTCTAAGGCACTCATACCAAGCTCTAGGAGCTTATTTGAGACCATACAAATCACGTTTTAGCTTGTAAACATGATTAGGTTTTTCATGATTTTCAAATCCAGGAGGTTGACAAACATACACTTCCTCATTTATGTATCTGTTAAGGAACACACTTTTTACATCCATTTGATATAGCTTAAAATTTTGTGAGCATGCAAATGCAAGTAAAGGGCGTATAGCCTCGAGTCGGCCAACAGGAGCATAAGTTTCCTCATAGTCTATGCCTTCCTCTTGGTTATACCCTTGAGAAACAAGACGAGCCTTGTTGCGAGTAATAATATCGTTTTCGTCCATATTATTCCTAAATACCCATTTTGTGCCAATTACTCAATGACCTCGTGGAGGTGGAACAAGGTCCCAAACCTCATTTCTTATAAACTGATTAAGTTCCTCTTGAATAGCTAAAAATCAATTTTCATTGAGTAAAGCATCTTTAGAGTTTTTAGGCTCAATTTGAGAGACGAAAGTATAATGAAAACAGAAATTACTTATCCTTGATCGAGTGGTGACTCCCTTTGAGATATCTCCAAGAAAATTTGTCGATGGGGTGATCTTTAGAAGTTTTCCACTCCAAAGGTAAGTCATTTTGAATTAATGCGCTATATTCATCTTTAAGATTAGATCCTATCTCCGGCTCCTTCTCAACAAAATCTGGAATGGGTTCAACACGAGACTCATCCTGATCTTTAACAATCTCTTCAGAGGAAGTACCTGCACCAATAACAACACTACCTTTTCCGACAACTTTCGAACACGATTCATCAAAAGAAACATGCATGGATTCAACAATAAGCAATCTCTTGTTGTATACTCTATATGCCTTACTTGAATTTGAGTATCCTAGAAAGATACCTTCATCGTCTTTGAATCAAATTTACCAAGGTTTTCTTTTCCATTATTTAACACAAAGCATTTACATCCAAATACATGAAGATGTGATACGTTCGGCCACCTTCATGGTCACTTAGAATCGTTACAATGTTTGTGTTAAGTTTGTTTTGAGATATATTGGAAAATGTTTCAAATGCGGAGAAAGTGTCACTTTTACTTGCTAAGAAAATTGTCCAACAAAATCTTGAGTAGTCGTCTACAATAACAAAACCATAGTAATTTCCTCCTAGATTTTTGACTCTAGATGGACCAAATAGATCCATATGTAGAAGTTCAAGAGGTCTAGTTGTTGAGACTATGTTTTTGGATTTAAAAGATATCTTTGTTTGCTTACCCATTTGACAAGCATCGCAAGGATGATCTTTAGTAAACTTTATTTTAGGCAAACCAACTACCAAATCTTTGGAAACAATTTTGTTAAGTAAGTCAAAATTAATGTGTGCTTAGCGTCTATGCCAAAGCCAAGAATCATCACTCTTAGATACTAGACACTTAGGATCATTAATGGATACCATGTTCAAATCAAGCATGTATACGTTATTTACCCTCAAGCCCTTAAACATATCATCCTTCTTATCATCATGTTTAATTATGCAACCTTCTTTTGAAAAAGATACATTGTATTCCTTGTCACATAATTGACTAATGCTAATAAGATTATGTTTAAGGCCTTTAACTAAAAGGACATTAGAGATAGATGTAAAAGAGGGATTACTTACACTACCTTTTTCGAGTATAGCTCCCTTGTTGTTATCACCATAGATAACAAAACCTTTCTTTTTAGCCAGAAAGTCACAGAATAAGGAGATGTCACCCGTCATGTGTCTTGAGCATCCACTATCAAGAAACAATCGTTTCTCCGTAGCCTCAAGACACTCCACCTACATGATTAAACAAGAGAAAGAGGTACCCAATTATCATTGGGTATTTGTGTATGAGTGAAATTTTGGTTGCATTTAGGCAACCATTGAAAATTGCCTTTAGGGACCAAAAATATCCTAAATCGACATTTAGCAATATTGTGACCCCTCTTGCAACAATAAAGACAACACAAGATTGGTTTATAGTCATTTTTGTTATTTTGATCTCTCACTACATAAGTATATCTTTGATATGGATTATTCATAGATTATCTAAAATTTGAGGGATCAATAGCAAATGTCATCTTTGGTTGTGACATCTTGTCTAATTTGGCTTGAAGAGTTTTGATTTCTTTTTGCCAAATGCAACAAGTTTCATAACTATGAAAGTTATGCCATTCTCGTTTGTCTTCTTTAATAGATTCCACCATAGAACGCTTAAGATCTTCCAAAGAGTTTTGATTATCAGAAACCTTTTTCTCTAAGTATTTGAAAATACGCTTATTGGATGCTACACGCTTAAAAGCTTATTTAGCTTCTTGGTGGAGAACTTTAAAAGTACTAAGTAAATAAGAATAAGACAAATTTTCAAATTTATCATATTTAGCATGTCTTACTTTCTTTTTTCCCTTTTTGTGTGTCGTAAGACAAAGATTCACTTTCTCTTCCTCATCACTTGAGCTTGCCTTACTAGAATATTCACTATCACTTTCCCATGTGATATATGCCCTTCTAGATTTGTTTCCTTTCCTTTGATATTTGTCTTTGACTTTGTCTTTCTTTAGCATTGGGTATTCCGGTTTCTAATGCCCCGCTTTTCCACAAAATTGTAACATGATCCTTTACCTTTGGTACTTTTGTTTGATTTTTGCTTGGAGGGGTTAGATTGCCTTCTATAGTTAATAAGGCGCTTTTCTGAATGAGAGATTTCATTCTTTCTAAGATACTGATTGTATCTTCTAACAAACAACCTCATATCCTCATTGGATTCATCATCTTCATCACTTGATTCACTCTCACAATCTTTATTGGTGGAAGATTTCGAAGTAGAAGCCTTCAATGAAATAGACTTCTTCTTCTTCTCATTGTCCTTAGACTTTTCATTCTTTTCTTTCTTTTCGTTATCTTCATGCTCATGTAAATTTAAGAGCTCTTGTTCATGATCTTGTAGCTTTCCAATAAGTGTAGTCAAATCCAAGGTTCTTACGTCATTGGCTTCTTTGATTGCCGTAACTTTTGGCAACCATTCCCTAGTAAGACATCTTAAGATTTTGTTAGTAGCTACATCGTTAGGAATAGTTTTACCAAGAGCGTTTAAGCGATTCGTCAAGTGAGAAAATATTTCTCCCATTTCACCAATGGTTTCCCCTTTGCTCATGTGAAATCGATCAAAATCTTGTTGTAAAGTATTAATTCTTGCAAGCTTTACATCATCAGTTCCCTCATGGGCAACTTGTAATGCTTCCCACATGGCCTTAGTTGTATTATAATGAGAGACTCAAAAATATCCATCCGCTCCCAAAGAAGCTATAAGCATATTTCGAGCTTTCCAGTTATAGCTATATTTCTTTTCATTGTTCTCATCCCATTGTGCTTCCGGTTTTTCAATTTGGACGTTATCCGGACTGTCCATAGTTATTTGAAAAGGGACGACTTGAATAACTTTCCAAATTTTTCAATCAACAGAGTTGATATGAATGCGCATACAATCCTTCCAGTGACTATAGTTTTCTCCGGTAAAAACTGGAGCACTATTGTATGCCCCTGTTGGATCGTTGTCCATTTTCCAATAAGTTGTATGTGAAGCATTAGATGAATCGGTGCTCTTGATATCACTTGTTAGACGATAGCACGGATCTAAGAAGGGGGTTGAATAGATCCCTTTTTCAAAATTTTACTTTTCAAAAATTAATTGAAAATGTATTACGGAAGTTCCCCGGAAAATCGTCTAATGTAAAATGAAGTCACAGGAGATTGGATATACGCGTTAAACCAAATGGGAATTGAATATTGACAAGATGAATTAATACAACACAATTGATTCACTTGATTACATCACAATTGATAAACTACTCTTAACAATGATTTAGGGAAAGAAAATAAGCACAAAATAATTGATTTTGTGTGGTTTGACTTTTTGACAAACACTTAGTGTGCAATACACAAGGTGTGATTTTGTTGTATCAAGTAATGCAGAATTTTTCACAAAGTAGTTGTCACTTTTGAGTGCAACAATTTGTCAAACTGTTTGTGTGCACTACTTTGACACACCATAATTTTAAGGTCACACAAAATCAAAGTATGCAAAAGTAAAAGGCGAAAAGAGTAAATAACACTAGGAATTTATTTAGGCAGTTTCTTCGTCGTCCTCGCTCGAAGTACTCTGCCCCCAATTCACAACCGAATTGGGAAATTTTATTAAAATTGCAATTGTTTTACGAGAAGAAAATAAATGAAATAACAAACCAATCTGTGTTGAGAGTGTTGTCAAATCTTCTTCTCGTCCCTTTATTCAAATTTGAATCAAGTCCTCCACGCGTGTCGAGAAAGCCTCCGGTTAATTGCTCCCTTCTTGCAAGGATATACAATCCTTCAAACTTTGAGCACGGCTGAGTTCCTTCAACAATTGTGAACCCACAAAGATCCTCGTAATCCTCTGTCTACCGTGATATGAAATAATGATCCACTTGATCTTCAATCTACCTCACTCGGATGAATGTACGAACAATGGTTGTGTGCAAAAACCCCCAAACCTTCTATGATCTTGGAGGAGAAAACCCTTCAGATTTTTCCAAGAAAAACCCACATTCTCAAAACCCAATCTGAAATCTCAATTTCAAGATTGAAAGTTATCTTTGAAACTAACACCTTGGTCAACAAAGATTATTGCGTGTGATTGTTGATGGATGGAAGGAAGAAGATGAAGAGAGAAGTGTGTATATCTTTCACTTTTCTTGTTGACCTTTCAAATGAAATGAAAGAAGCTATTTATATTGGTTAGTCAATAACAGAAAATATAAAGTAAAAATTATTGGAAAAAAACAACTACAAGAATGAGCCGACTCAAAAAGGCCAATGAGTCAGCCAAATATTTTGCTCAGTCAGCCTGTTGAGACCTGTGAGAACAAGAGGGGAAAAAACCTTAAATGATCCGACTCAAATGAAGGGATGAGCCGACTCAAAATTTACAATGAGCCAGCCAAAAATGGACTCAGGCAGCCTATTGAGACCCGAGAGATCTGGAGGAAAATCACTTCAATTGAGCCTGCTCATGGCAAGAAGTGAGCCGACTCAAACCTGAATGAGTCGGCCTGTTCAGTCAGCCTGTTGGGACCCGAGAAATCTGGAGGAAAAATCACTTCAATTAAGCCTGCTCATGGCAAGCAGTGAGCCAACTCAATCTGAATGAGCCAACTCAAATCTGAATGAGCCAACATGTTCAGTCAGCCTATTGAGACAGCTCATGCAGTCAAAATTTCTTCAATATGATTTTTCTTCATGAGATCATTCCTTCTTTCTTGTGTTCCCCATAACATTTCAATCATACCATGTTTTTGACATTATTCAAAACATATGCCATGTCTCACACATTGTTACCTTTATGATATGCATCCGCATTTTTTACGGTGGCACTCATTGAAAGAAGAGTTGCCTCCTCATCTTCGAGGTAAGCCAAGTCCATAGTCATTCTTCTTGACGCTTTACCTCCGTCATCACTTGTAAGGGTGTCAAAACATAGCATTAACAATAATGAGTATACATTTATGTAAAGATAAATCAGAATGAAAATAATTAAAAGCATCAAAATGATGGATATACTATTGTAGAGTCAAACACGATGCCTTTGAACACTATTGGTTTTGTTTGAGGTATGTATAATCTTCATAAGACATCATTACATTTTCCCTTTTTCCCAATTCATGTTTTTCCTAATAGTTCATGTAGTCAAGTTGCATCATAAGTTCGCACCTTTTTGTTTCCCTTACAGTGTGTTAGGTACTGAAACATGAAATGAGTATGGGAAATGAAAATTAGAAAGTATAAAGCATAAGAAAATGAAAATGACGAAATTAGGGTTTTTGGATGTAAATATTATCGATTGAAATGGGTATTTATGAATTCAATTCATCCATAATTAAATGCCAAAAAAATACAAATTAACATCCAGTAAAAGCAAAACAGAGAAAGATAAGAAACTAAACAGGTATTTATGAAGACATGGAAGACAATGAATTACTTTCCTTCTATCATGGCGCGATTGTCTTGCAGGCAGTGAAGTTGGAGAAGGGAAAACAAAACTTATTTCAACAACATATTGCAATTGTGAGTTTAAGTGAAAATGAAGAAGTAAATAACGCGGTGGGTTAGGCCTCTACAACATTAAAGTTGGACTAAAAGCATAGTAATTCTTGTTGTATAAAGGTTATGGCCCATATAAATGTGCAATCTGTATTATATGAAAATGAAACGCAAAAAGTTAATTTAAATAATACATTGAGTATTTAACAACATAAATAATAATGTTATGTGATGACTAAATGTGATTACTTCTTCAATGGGATTAAATACAGTGTCTCAAATCACATTATTATTAAGTTTCAAAGTAGTAACAATTTCACATATTCATTGCTTCTAGGTTCAATATATCACTTGAATCACTAATGATAGACATTTCTACTTAGCAACATAAACAGGTACAGTCGATCTTTTGTATTCAACACCTTATTCATATCGTGAGTATATTAGTTTGTATGGACTTTTGTTACAAATCATGAGCGTTTTTTGATTGAATCTTAATAGTTATAATAACACTTTTGCATTTTAGCAAACAAACATATAATAATAATTTTATATAACCACTGTGATATTTTAGCAAACATATAAATACATAATTATTCATAGTTTTATAGATAAAGTCATTCAAAAGGGACATCAGTATTCATAGCAAGCTGGCATACACACAACAAAAGTAATTATACTTTAGTGGCGTTTTTATTCCGTCACTAATTATTGAATATTAATGTATAAATATTGGTTTTGTGAGGGATATTTTCCATCACTAAATTAAAGGAATTATTTAGTGATGTTTATATTCCGCCACTAATTAATGAGAACCTGAATAAAAATATTTAAATTGTTAATTTCCTGCCAAATTTTAATTAATATTTAAATTGAATTTACTATATAATAAGTATTGAAATAAATGAATCACAATATGAGACAATAATTTTTTTTTTGTGACTATCAAATATTTCCCAAATCAAAATTATTAGTACAAAAATACATTCTTGAAACAAAATATTAAAACCATAGTATTTTTGTTAACACTAGACATTACAACTAAAATAGTTCAAAAAAACTCTCAAAAAGTTAGAAATTACAACGAAAATAAATAATATCATTGTTCTTGAAACTAAGAGATGACAAACAAAAGTGTGCTCACTACAATTTGATAATGTAATTCAAGTGGATGAAGAGGGATTTTGATTTGAACGTGGCGGTTGATGACCCAAAGAAAAACTTTCCATAAATCAGAATAATTGTTCCCTAGGCAAAGGAGAGTCTTCTTGCGATGCACGAATCAACATATATACGGCCTTTTTTGTCCACTCCTCCAACATCTAAGAAGATGATATTGTCTAATTGATGGCTTAAAACATCATCTCTAGGTGTCTCATGCTGTGAGTCCCTCTCAAAAATCCTTTTTTCATACTCATTCTGTAAATAACGATTAAGTAGAGAGGATGAATATATCAGTAAAAACACAAAATAACATAGTATTAATAGTGTATAAGAATTCACACAATCCTGAAATTAGTTGTAAAAATCCTCAAATCAAACAATAATAACAATTAGTTATAAAATATAGGGATAAATATATAAACCCCCCTGTCATTAGGGCGGGATTTGATTTTCCCCCCTTTAAAATATTTTTTAATTGACGCCCCTCATAAAACCCAAATTCAGAATGTACCACCCCCTTTTTCTACCTTGCTGATGTGGACAAGGCTGACTGGGCAAGTGAAGGTGATTGTGTAATGTGTTACCCTTTTTATACAATTCGAATCCCCCCCCCCCCCCCCCGTGAGTTAGGGTTCCCAAATTGAAAGGTCTGGTTGCAGGAAGCGAGCTTGAAGACGAAGTCGAATCCATGGGAGAACGCAAGGTCGAAGATGAAGCAATGGATGTGAACTACGATTTACAGGTTTGTTTAGAAATGTTGATGATGTTAAGTAGTTATTTTTTCTTCATGTTCATTTTTTTCAGTTTCTATTTTCAGAAAAAATCAATGTATAATGTAGTGTTTAGACATGGAGGGGAGTTTCTGAAGCACAGTGACGGAGAAACAATATATAGGGGTGGTGTTTCTACTGTAGTTTCTGGGGAATACTTAGATAGGTTTATCATGAGTCACACTAATAACATAGTCAGTGGGTGGGGTTACCGTGTAGGATCGTACCGATTGTGGGCTAGGGTCCCTAAAATTGCTCCTAAGCATTTTCAGATTAAGAATGATGAGGATGCATATGATTTCGCATGTTACCATTCTGCAAATTAGGTTGATGGTAAAATTTTTGTTGAACATGATGCTAGTGGTAGTGCAATAAACCCTAGGTGTGTCAATCATTTGTCTGATTTAGAGGATAGTGATGAAGATATTTTAGAAAGTTTGGACGATAGTGAGGATGAGAGGACCACTGCTCTTGTAGATGGTTTTGAAGGTGTAGATGTCATTATACCAGTTAGTCAAGGTCTAATAATAAGTGGTTTCTTAACTGGTTGTAGTAAGAAAGGTGTGGAAGAGGAGGATGATGAGGATTATGTGAGTGAAGAGTTGTTGAGTTCTGATGTTGATAACTCAGATGAAGAGAAAAAACCAAAGTTTAAGAAGTTTAAAAAAGAACAGCTGAATAAGAATTTCAAGTTCAAATTGGGTATGGAGTTCAATTCCCTAGATGAGTTTAGGGGAGCAATTCGTGAGAGGACTATTTTGAATGGCAGAGAAATAAAATTTGTGAAAAATGAGGGGTATAGAGTGAGAGTGGAATGTAAGGTCAAATGTGGTTTTTTAATGCTTTGTTCCAAAGTGGGCCACAAGCACACTTATGCAATAAAGACTATAAAGGACACCCACACATGTGATAGGTTTTAGATAACAAAACAACAAGTTCAAAGTGGGTTGCAAAGGTTGTGGTTAAGATGCTTCAAACTTCAGAAAAGGTAAGAAACATTGATATCATCCAGCATATTAGGCAAACCTTTGCAGTTGGTATTACTGTTGCTAGGTCTTCGAAAGCTAAGATGATTTCCAAGAAAATCATAGAAGGTGATGCAGATAAAGAATATGCTAGCCTATGGAGATATGCAGCTGAGTTGAATAGGGCAAATCCTGGAAATACTGTAAAGATAAACATAGAAAGAGCATCATCCTCCATTCAACCTAGATTTGGATCCTTTTATTTTTGTTTTGATGGATGTAGGAAGGGTTTCATGAATGGTTGTAGACCCTTTATTGGTGTTGATGGGTGTTACTTGAAAACTAGCTATGGAGGTCAGCTTTTGATTGCTGTTGGAAGGGATCCCAATGACCAGTATTTTCCACTTGCATTTGGTGTGGTTGAAACTGAAACTAAGGAATCATGGAGGTTGTTCATAAATTTGCTAATGGAAGATGTTGGCATTGAAAATAGATATGTTTTTATTTCTGACCAGCAAAAGGTAAACATATGTTTTTATTTATGTGATATTCTTTTATTGGTTTCATATGTTTTTTGTTTCCTACTAATTATCTTCATTTGGTCAGGGGTTGGTTGCAGTTTTTGAGGAAATGGAAGCTAGGATCAAGCATAGGCTATGCTTAAGGCACTTGTATGCTAATTTCAAGAAGAAGTTTGTGGTGGAGCTCTAATAAGAGATCTTATGATGGGGGCAGCAAAGGCAACATACCAGCAAACATGGCAGCAAAAGATGAATAAGTTAAAGGCAATAGACACTAAGGCTTGGGCTTGGCTCATGGGAATTCCTAAGGAAAGTTGGTGTAAGCATGCTTTTAGTTTCTATTGTAAGTGTGATGTATTGATGAACAACATATCTGAATCTTTTAATGCAACAATTTTGCTTGCTAGAGATAAACCAATTCTGACAATGTGTGAATGGATTAGGATGTATCTAATGAATAGATGTAGTAACTCTACTGTGAAACTGGATAAGTGGCCACATAGGGTAATGCATATTCCTAGGAGAAGATTAGATAGTGAGGTTTCTAATAGTGGTCATTGGTTACATACTTGGTCTAAGGATGAAGTATTTCAAGTCAGTCATTCATATAACAGACAAGATTTTATTGTGGACATAGCCAAAAGAGCTTGCATCAGTAATTTTTGGGAATTGGTTGGCATCCCATGCAGGTATGCTATTGCTGCATTAGGATTTAGGCAGCAGGACCCTGAGTTGTTTGTACATGAGTGTTACTCAACAGAGAAGTATGCCTTGGCCTATGGTTTTGCTATTAGTCCTATAAATGGGATTGATATGTGGAGTGTGAAGATCTGCTGCCTCCTAAGTACAAAAAGGGTCCAGGTAGACCTAGAAAACTCAGAATTAGGGAGAGTAGGGAGGAAGGTGCAAGAAGACGGCTACCAAGTGTATATTATAGATGCACTAGGTGTGACAAGACTGGCCATAATGTCAAATCCTGCAAGGCCAAGAAAGAACATCCAAATGCCCTGAAAAGAAAGGTAATTATTTCTGCGTTATGTTATGTTTCTGCATTATGTCACATCCTGCTAATGTTTGGTTTGCTTGGTTTGTTTTTTATGATATCTGCAGAAGATGAATAGATCACAAGGTGAGCCAAGTCAAACTCAGCCTAGTGTTGAGCCAAGTTAAACTCAGCCTAGTGCTGAGCCAAGTCAAACTCAGCCTAGTGTTGTGACCAGTCAAACTCATCCTAGTGTTGAACAAAGTCAAACTCAACCTAGTGTTGTGACAAGTCAAACTCATCCTAGTGTTGAACAAATTCAAACTCAGCCAAGTGAGGCTTCAACCTATGAGGACATCACTGATGACATGATTGCAAGCATGCCAGACATAACACCAACTATGCAAGCATCAGCAAGAGCTAAGGTCAAAGGCAAAACAAAGCTTAAAGAAGAGGTCAAGCCATTGAGAAAGAGACAAAATGAGAGAATTAAGGAGAATTGGTTTAAAAAACCAAAACCCTACAAAGGACCGGGTTCAGACCCACAACAGCCTTTGAATTTCCCTGAAAAAGAAGATGGACATGCCTCAAATGCTCTTAACAAGTCTACTAAGAAGGCTACAAATAAGGCTCAAAAGGAGAAATGCATCAATGATATTTAACTACATATTATGTTTGAATTCTGCATATTTGTAATTTCACCATAACTTTAGGTGTTATTTTGTATTTTGGTATTGTATGGTTAATTATATATTTGGGCAATGATTAACATACACTTATGTTAAGTTGTAGACTTGATGCTATTTTGGTTATATTATGGAACTTCTGCCATTTTGGTTATATTTTGGTTATATTTTGGACCAGGTTCTGTTATTTATAGCCATTACATAAACATATTAACTTCTGCTATATTACCAATATTACAACACTATATTACATAAACATATTAACTTCTGCTATAACCAGTATTACACAATATATTAACTTCTGTTATAAACCAGAAAGTAAAACCAGAAACAGAAACATAATAAGACTACATTATTTGATAAAACCAGAAATAGAATATTATCTCAATTCATTGAACTTTATCATAAATACATTACAACTGATAAGTCAAATATGACACACTTCAAGGATACATAACATTATCTCATAAAAAAATTACAAATGGTTAAACAATAAGGCAATAAAAATTCAAAGCAACATAATTTTTATCTTAAGCTTCCTATTAACACTTCTCTGAACTTCAAGCTTCATCTTCACCTTATCTAATTTGATTTTCAATGCTTCAAAATGAACTTATTCCATTACACTGTTCTTACAAACAGATTGCATAACACCTATCCCTTTGATTGAGTTTTCCATTTCATCATCCCATAAAAATAACTCACAGCCATTCGTGTTATTGCGACATTTCCAGAACTTTGGATTGCAATTTTTGCTTGTACTTGAAACCCACATCTTCATTGATCTACCAAAACCACAAATTGGTAACCCAGGAATCAAAACCAAAGCACTACTCTCAGTAGACATAATCAATATATGATAGAAAGTTGCGATGAAAACCCTAGAATTTAGGTGAGACGAAGCAAGACCACCGTGGAGACAAAGGGGAGAAGAAGAATGGTGCTGAGAATGAAAGCTAAACCCTAGAAATTGGGATCCTTTTATGGAACCCTAGATATTACACAGTCACACACAATTGCCCAGTCATCCTTGTCCACATCAGCAAGGCAGTAAAAGGGGGTGGTACATTTTGAATTTGGGTTTTATGAGGGGGCGTCAATTAAAATTTTTTTTAAAACGGGCAAATTGAAGGTTATGCAGAGGCAACCAAGGAGACACAAAGCTTCTCAACCTTGTGCAAAGGGTTCACAACATCCCACAAGTTTTCACTTGAAGCCACAAGTCATGAAAAGAATTGAATTGATCAAAGGAGGCAAGCAGTGCAACATCTCCTGATGAAAAGGGGCCAAATTAGGGTTTCATTTCTACTGGGCTTCTCAATGAAATTCTGATCCAAAGTGGATTTCATTGTCTTATATATGATGTCAAGTGCCTAGGGTTCAAATTTCATCCATAGAAGCATTTTGGAAGAGGTTCAATTGGCCAGTTGACTGAAAATCACGGAATTGGGGAAAAGTCAACCATGCTGAGAAAAAAGTTAACTCCTGACTTTTTGAGATTAAAATCATGAAATTAGGGTTACAAGGATCCTAGGTTTCAAATTTTATCAAGAAATGATGGAGGAATCAAGATAAATCAAGAAAACCAAAACTTACCATTTTTGAAAAATTAGGGTTTCCAAAAATGGCAAGTTTTTGTCATTTTTGCAGCCACTTCAAGAGAGGCCTTCTCCTAAAATACTAGGGCTATCAAAATTCTACCTTGATACAATTAAAGAGGGCATCTTAAGCTTCAAATCCATAAGTTGAACTCATTCATAGCATCAAAATTGAGAGAGATATGATCTTGCAAAGTTTGGGCAAATCAAGGCAAAGCAAGGCAAGGGGCAGGGCATGCCTTGCATCCTGCATGCGCGCCCTGCCTAGCATTCCATCAAACAAGTGGTGTTCCATAATTCAAGCTATTTTTCTCCTTGTTAAAGGCCTCAAATGAAATTTCTTTGAATTGCAAAGTTGTTTATTGCCATGTTTCCAACAACTTTGATGTTCAAAGATTTTTCATTTGATCAAAGGATTAAGAGTTATGGAGAGGCAAAATATGGATCCTCAAACTGAAAATTTACAGGGCATCTTGCCAGGCCAAGGGCAGGCAATACAGGCCCGTGATGCAGCTTGGTGACATGATGTTCTAAGGTGTATTTAAGATACTTATAGGTCTCATTCCATGTTTGATTGAACTGCAAGCTTGTTGTATGCAATCTCCACTTCTAATTGAGCACAAGAAGTATTCCAATTGATGGCTTGTTCATAAAGTAACAGCCAAGGAAGATCCATGATTTCCATTTGTTTCCTTGCATCTTAAGCTAGTGCATTGATTGTGTGTACCAGTTTGATTCAAGTTGTATAGGTCTTGTGTTATGATGCATTGCTTGAGAGGCAAGGTAGCCTGAGTCATATGAGCACCATAAGTTTAATGCACCACATCATGGATTAGAGGGACATTGTATACTTGTTGCAAGCATGATCAAATCACTTCAGCTTGTATCACAGTCCACCTCACCATAAAGATCATGAACTTGCTTGCATTGGATCTATTTGCATCAAGTTATGCTTGCCTCAGCAGACATTATGCCTTCCTCATAAGTAGGCTACAATTGTGTGGTGGATGGATCATAATAATTACCATGGGAAACAAGCAAGAGGACTTGCATTGCAGTGTTGTATCATTGATCTACCTAGCCTCATTGTACCTCATTTCAGCTCACCATAACAAGCCTATGTAGTAGCACATGAGATCAGATTCGAGCAATGGAAGGTTCTAGGGTTCAGTTTGCATAACCAACTTGCATGCCATTTAACTAACTTGACTCAGCTCCAACTGAATCAACTCAGTTAACCAGGGTTTTAACCCTGGTTCTAACTGTTAACTGAGGGTTAAGCTCATCATATAAGCTAATCTCCAACTGAATTGCAACTTGACCATTTTCATTGCTCGAATCACATCCAAAATTCTCTGAACTTTCTCTGCATAATGAAGAATCCCTCTGCATTCTTGCTCTCCATTCTTCATCTTCTCCACTGATCATCATCATCATCACCTCTGAACACCATTGCCATGGCTGCATTCATCTAAATCCTTCACATTGCACCTCTGCAAATCACTGCAAGCTACTAAGATCTCCACTTATATTCTTCAATCCAACATCAAGCATCATCCTATCAACTTCATTTTCATCAAAGATATGAACTTCATGGATCAAGGAGCTTGAAGGCATCAAGATATGATCTCTGCATCACTTCTACATTTTTCAAGCTACATCAAGTTTCACCTCCATTTGAGTGTTTATTTCACTTAATCAAGCATCAAGAGCAACAGTCAAGGATATTGGAATTAAGTTCTCTGGTTTTCTTCAACTTTTGACTCCTTTGCAAACAGGTTTCACCTCTGTTCTTAATTGCACAAGTTCCATAGATTTTGTTTGTTTTGCATGATGTTGAGCTTGTTAGAAGCTTTGGTAATGCTGGCTAGTTGATAGGCACCCTAGGTGTTTAGTTTCAATTCTCGGGGATGATTTTTCTTGCTTCAATTTGCATAGTATAAGAGCTTTACATAAAATCCATGGTCAGATTATTGATCAGGAGTGTATTGCGAGTCTAGCTATGTTTTCAAACTCCATTTTAGGTCCAGTTTCGTGTTGCCCTGATCAGAGATTGATTGGAGAAGGTGATCGGAGACTAGCTTCGATCACCTGAACAGTAACCCTAGCAGTTACTCCATTTTAAGTCACAGCTGTGTGATCTTGTGTATCCAATGGTTCCAATCCTGCCATCGCATAAATGAAAGCATGATATTCACGTGCAAATATTTGTGAAGGGTTTCTCAGTTTGTTAATAGCACCCCCAGCGTGTTTGTATAAGGCCCAGTATAGTTCAATTTATTGATGTTAACACCCCTCAGGCCCAATCCTTTAATTCAGTCTGTTTTCTTTTTATTTCTTTTTTCATCTTTTATTCCATTTTCGTTTTTGACTTTTAAAAATATCAAAACACCATGAAAATTTCCAGATAAATTCATATGAGATCCTCATATTTTTCCTCAATTTTCCATAATTTTTGTTCCCATTTTTCTTTTATTTTTTAATCAGAATTAATTTCCCAATTGATTTTCTTTCTATTTTCTCCATTTCTGACCAATCCATTTGTTCATTTTCTTTCTCCCAAACCATAAAAGATAAATGATTAATTATTTTTGTATGATTCAAAGGACTTTTTAAAAGTCTCCAACATATTTTTGTTTTGATTTTTAGGTCATTAGAAATCAAGTTTTGGTCCCATTCTTTCACATACATGCATATGAACCCAAATTCACTTCCACACTTCATTTGACCACTCAAAAATATGAATTTTTGTGATATTTTTTGGATATAAGTCACCCTCTGTATTTTGTATTAGAGTGTCAAGTTTCATAATTTTTCATGATCATTTGGTATTTTTCTAAGTTGTTTAGGTCACAAGTCTCATTTGTTTTCCTTTTATTCCCTTCCTTTGATCCCATTAGAATAAGGCATTTATTCCATTGCCTTAAGATCTTAATGTTGGGTATTATAGGTCCTATGTGATGTCCCCAAGTTTTGAGTACCCTCATATTTTTTTACCTTTGATTTGTAGGGTTCCTTGAGTCTTAAGTCACCTATGTCCCATTTTAACCTAATTTCACTTCTTCTTTCACATTAGCCATCTCAAATTGCATTTATACATAAGCTAACTTCATAATATCTTTGTTTTGTGTTTCATAATTGTTTTGTGATCATTCCCATATGTTCATCTCAAGTTTAGAGCTTTTTACATTCTTTTGAACTTCATTTGTCATATAAAAGGCCTTAAAAACCCTAATTTGGACACCTAGCCTTAGGATGCCTCTTACCACCTCATTTGTGAATAATTTCCAAATCTAATTTCAATTCTAACTTGTTGTCAATCCTATGGTTTTTTTATGGGGAATTCAAGTCCCTTTGGTCATTTTTGATTTTTTTTAAGTCATTTGCTTCACCTCTAAAGTCATGCTTCCATGTGTATTCTTCCACCTTTCAATCTAATGTTTGAACATCTTTGACTTGAATCTTTTTTTCTCATTTGATCTAATCTCATTATATATAGTATTAAGTTCTGGATTTTTCACTTAGCTTTGATTTTAGGAGATTTTAGTATGCTAAACATTTAGGTTTCCCTTGTAACTTCATCCTTAGGTTTCATTAGGGTTTAGTAACATTTTAGGGCATAATTTGACTTTAATTCACTTAATCCCTTTAGATACTTTTAATATGATATAGCTACTGACTTTTGAAGTGTGTTACCTCATAGGATACCCTAGACTTAGGTATTAGCCTTAGAAGTTCACTAACACCTTTCTTTAGCTAGTATGAGTTCTTAATTGAAATTTGTCATGTTATGTTTGTTCAAATTACTTCATCATGCTAACCTTTTTTTGTAGGGGGGATATGAGGTAATAATAATTCATTCCTTTATATTATGCATGTTATTGCATTTTCCTTAGCACTTTTTGCTTTGTTCATAGGGTTCCCTCTTGTTCTTTAGATTCAACTTAACTTCCTTAGGAAGTAAGTTGAATTCTAACTTGATTTTCTTTTCCTTAGGTTTAGGTTACTTCACAAACCATAGGATCACTTTTTGTACATAATAAGATTACTTAGGGTTATGTCTTAGTCCCCCATTAGCTTTGACCTTTTTCCCTTTGAGTCTTCTTCTCTCATCTTCAAACAAAATCAAAAACACTTAATAAATGCATGAAAGAATCTCTTGTGTATAGCCTTATTCCATGGGGTAATTACATTCATTCCATCTTGGAATAATGTGGGCTTGTCTAGTATGATGTACAAGTCTGATCAAGAGGTTATTTCACAAAGAAAATCTAACAGACACTTCTTCACAGACAACAAAAACATGTAATAAGTTCAACAAGCTAGTGAACTTAGACCCTAATCCTTGGAAACAAGTCTTAGATAAATTCTCCTTGCTTGGTGTGCTTGTTCTATTATTCTGTCTTGGAATGTAGTAGCAAGTACACATTCCATGGAAAAGAGTTTGAATTTACTTCCTTGTGCCAAATTCATACAAAACTCTTAAAAAAGCAAACAACAAACAATAAGTGACTATCCTGCGGGAACTTCTTTTCTCACCTCATTCATTCTGAACGCGAACTCGCGACAACTTGTCTCGCATGCAAGACGGTAAAAGCACTCGTACCAGACGAGCCTGCAACACCTGAGAATAGACATATGCAGTTCCAACTATAAAAAACACAAACAAATAGTTCCCGCCTTAGTTAGGCAAACTACATTGACTCTGATCCTCATTTTCCCGATGAGGTACGTAGGCAGCGGGATAGGGCCCGTTCGAGCACATTCTTTATTTTTCCTACATTTCCCTCTTTCTTTCCAATCTCTTTTTCCAATTCCCTTTCTCATTCTAGTCCTAGTTAGCGGTTTATTTCAGCAGCATCTTATTTCTCACCCTTTGAAAAGACAAACAAGTGTGGATCCCGTCGGGTACGGAGGACAGTCTGGGGTGCTAATACCTTCCCAGGTCGTAACCGACTCCCGAACCCAGATCTCTGGTTCGCAAGGCCTTGTCTTTTCCTTCTTCCTCAGGTTTGTGCAGCATTACCTTTCTCTTTCCTTCGGGATAAAAATGTCTGGCTGGAGACTCTACCTTTTTCGCGCCACTTTCGCGTTTGTACTAGGATAAAAATCCCGGGAGCGACAATATGTAGTCATTACCTTGGATTTGTTTAAGGGACGGGCGTAGGGTCATCGCATGGTCAACGAAAGCAACTGGAGGGTGTCTTTAGCAATTGGGAGGGACTATCATCTTTTAAACCTAAGGGACAAGATCATTGTAGGCAACATCGTAGGGACTTGATCTTTTAACCGGGGAGGGACAAGATGATTTTATTTTGTTGGGTTTTGCTTAAGATACCCCCATATTCGAGGGACTTGACCATGTTAAAATCAACCAAGAGGAATACCCTAGGAGGTGCAGACAACGATCATGGATCGACTTACGTGTGTGAATGATTTATTTTCAGATATTTACTCTTTTTATTTAAATTTATAAATTTGATTAACTACAATTAGGTTATCACTCCCTATTTACTAACCATAAAAATAAATAAATAAATAAATAAAATGCGGAAAATATAAAACCTACGCTATTACATGACTTCGGGGCAATTACATAATAATAATGCGAGAAAGATAAATTACAATATGAATGGCCTATGCATTTTTCTAATAAAATTAAATAAAGGCAAGAATAAATAAATAAGCAAATAATATTAAATAAAATGATAATGAATTAAAAATAAAAAAATTTAGGGTTAGAGAAAAAAAAGATAAATTAGGTTTCTAAGCTAAATCAGGGGTAGTTAAAAAATTAGGTTTTTTAGAGAAAATTTAAATTTATTTTATTAAAGAGAATTAAATTAGTTATTAATTAAATATATAAAATAAAAATAAAAATCATTATTAATTTATGAAAATATAAAGAAAAATCAATTATGTATATAATTATGGCTAAAAAAAATAATTAGGGATTTAATTAGAATAAAATAAGGTCATTAAACATTTTTTAGAAAATATTAATTTAAGTTATTATTTTATTAATCAAATTATAAAAAAAAATGTTAATTTTTAAATAGAACTAATTATTTGTAAAAATATGTTAGTGGAGTTGTTAAGAAAAGAAAAAAGTTTTTAAAATAAATTAGAATTATTAGTTAGTTAGATAATTAGTTAATTAACATAATAATTAAAACATAAAATAAAGAAAAAAAAGTGAAAAACGCTCAAAAAGAAGAATATGGGGAGGTCTGGATTTGATCTCAGGATCTCCCCCTTATCAGCCTGAAGGATAGCCACTGGGTTGCGCTGCGCGCTTTATGCATAAGCCAAGTCATGTCAATTATATAATAAGCCTGCGAAACAAAAGATAAAAATTAAAAAAAAAAACAATGTAACCTGGGAATCGAACCCAGGTTTGCTGGTTCGTGTGCGCTTCTACGTTTCCACTGAGTCATTGCAAACTTTCTGAAATGAAAATGCAAATAATACATAATAAAATAAATTAAAATTCAAAAATCTAGTTTTCGCGTCATCGGTCTTCATCTTCTTCCTTTTTCCTGCGAGATTACCTGCAATTTTTGTTGCAAAATTTCCTTCGAATTTATATTCGTAGCAAAACCTGTGAACACCCTATTGCTCATACCATACATGATTTTTTCAAATTAATCACACCAATGTGATCCCCACAGTTCATACAATCTAAATATGTTAATAAAATTCATTTAAATGGCTTGTATTATAAATCCCTATTTTGGAAGCTTGAACCCTAACAATGGTGGAATGAGTTTTCGGCCATGAAACTTTGAAGAAGTCGTCCAGAAATCATCTATGTAATCTCACAAACAATAAACAAAAGTCAAATTTGGTTAATAGTGCATGAATAATGGCAATCGAAAAAAACAAATTTAAGAACAAAGTGAGATCGGTTTGGATGATCTTGCGCGTTTTGGATGCTTATGATGATGCAAACACGTTCAAGGAACACCCAGGAGTGATTTGTAACCTTTGTTTTGCTTGGAAATCGCCTCTAGGTTGAAAATCTATTTTGACTTTTTTGTGAAATTTTTGGAAGCTTGAATATTGTCTTGGCTGCTGAAATTCGTCCCTTTGTGTTGTTTTTGTTTGTATATATGTGGTGAATGAAATTAGGTCAGAAAAATTGGGCTTTGTCTGATGGATTATGGTTACTTGATAATGAAGAAATAATCACCATAAATATGAAAAAAAATCAAATGAACTCTTACTATTTTGAGTGTACACGAATTTGGCTCTTTTCAATCAGCTTTAAATGTTATAAGATTCATTCTCAAACCAATATTTGATCTATTTTTTGATGTTTTATATTTTATTTTCATTAAAATTGAATTTTAACAAATAAAATCCAAAATAATAAAAATAAAATGCAAAAAATCTGAATAAATGGTCATTGGGTCGTGCATGGCTTTATCCTTGAGATTGGGTTGCAATTTTATGGGCCCATTTGGAAAAAATTGAAGTTAACGCCTTTTTTACTTCATACACCCCTTGAAATTTTCCCAACTTTGACAATGCTCAACTCCCTCAATTTTAAGGCTATGAGAGTGATCTTGAAATTTTTAGAAAGCTTAGAGAGTCCTATAACAAACCTCTTTGGTCCCATGTCCATATATTTTACCATTTTCAAATTATGAGTTTTGGAAAAAGTTGACTTTTTGTTGACTTTCAAAAGGACCTATAATGTTTTAGCTCATACCTTCCAAATGAAGCATTTTTAGGCTTGGCTTGTGAAACACAAAGTTGTAAAGAATTAAATTTCCTTCAAAATGAGATTTGGATGGGAAATTTTTGATGAAGCATGTGAAAGTTATGGCTAGTCAAAGTTCAGTTGACTTTTTCTATGAAAACCCTAATGTAGAAATTCCCGATTCTTGATGATCTGAAATTTCCTTAATGAATCATGATCAATCCTTGATCAAATTATGAATTTATCTTCATAATATTAATGTTGGCAAAAAAATCTTGAATTTTGACTTTAAGTTGACCACAGTTGACCTTAGTTTGACTTTTTTACTAAGCTAACTGATTTTTGGATATCTGAACATTTGACTGGTCAAACTTATTGGGAAAGTTATGAAACTTGACATGGGGATTTTTTAAGGTATGTGGGATGTCATGAAGCTCACTTGAGGCCTTTGAAATCCATTTAGCTTGAAGAAATTCAAAACCCTAGTTCTGGATCCATTGTTCAAGAGGAGACTTTGTCTTCAATCATTTTGACCAATTGTGAACCTTGTGAACCTTGAGAGAACTCTTGGGACACATTGCTATGATTGTGGGAGGGCAAATTTTGGGGTACAACAGGTACAAAGTGAATGAAAGTGACAAATGCGTTTATTACAAATTTGATAATCACATTTGTACTATCATATGTCTATATGTAGACGATTTACTCATATTTGGATCAAACATTCAGACCATCAATGATATGAAATCATTGTTGTGCAATAACTTTGATATGAAATACCTCAGAGAAGCAAGTGTGATCCTGGGTATCAAGATCACGAGATCCGAACAAGGAATTTATTTGGATCAATCTCACTATGTCGAGAAGATCTTAAAGAAATATAAATACTTCTACTGTAAACCTGGATTCACACCTTATGATTCAAGTGTGAAACTATTTAAGAACACTGGAGAAAGTGTCAGACAAACAGAATATGCGAGCATCATTGGCAGTCCTAGGTATGTCACTGATTGTACTAGACCTGACATTTCATATGTTGTAGAATTGTTGTGCAGATTTACAAGTAAGTCGAGTAACGAGCATTGAAAAGCTATTGAGCGAGTCATGAGGTACCTTAAAAGGACTATGGACCTCGGCCTACACTATCAGAAATTTCCTGTTGTACTAGAAGGGTATAGTGATGCAGATTGGAACACCTTATCGGATGATTCCAAAGCTACTAGTGGCTATATATTTAGTATAGTTGGAGGAGTTGTATCTTGAAAATCAAAGAAACAGACCATCCTAGCACAGTCCACAATGGATTCTAAGATGATAGCACTAGCTACAGCTAGTGAAGAAGCAAGTTGGTTAAGATGTTTGCTAGTTGAGATTCCCTTATGGGAAAAACCTATGTCAGCTGTGTTAATCCACTGCAATAGTACCGCGACTATTGCAAAAGTTGAGAACCGTTATTATAATGGTAAAAGACATCAAATTAGAAGAAAGCACATCACCGTTAGAGATTGTATCTCCAAAGGAGCTGTGAGAGTGGATCATGTACGCACTGATGAAAATTTAGCGGATCCTTTGACGAAAGGATTAGCTAGAGAGAAAGTCAATAATACATCCAAGAAGACGGGACTAATGCCTATAAAGAAATGATTTACTCATGATGGTAACCCGACCTAAATAACTAGAGATCCCAAGAACTAGGTTCAATGGGTAATAACAAGTTGTGAGTAATATGAAATGACCATGCAAGTGAAGCATGAATCCTGAAGTAATAAGAGGATGAGTTAATATAAACTCTTAATGAGATTTATAATTTGTATGAGGGAGTACCTAGGCTACAGGAGTACTTTTGATAGACTCACCTATCTGACTGTGGAACTGAGGCTGGTTCCTATAGAATTTTGAGGCAGAATTCCTAGAGCCTTCACTAAATCAGAATACACGTACAGGGCCATTAAAGCACAGGCTATTAGAATACACATTACGAAAAGGTTGTTTGTGGGTCTGATGTCTGAGATAGAGTTCAAGACAATAGTGCCACTCTTGTTGAATCAGAATCTTACTTGTTACGCTAAGGTTCAAGTCGTAGGCACCTTTGCTTATGCACAATCTTAGAAACGTCTGACGTACTTCTAAAATCACCTTTTAAATTCAAGTGGGGGATTGTTGGGATGATGTTAATTTGGAGTGGGAGTTGGAATGATTTATTGACATTAAATGGGTAATAAATGCACACAAGGTAGAACTAATATGGAAGTGAATTTGAAAGGATTCATTTTAGTCTCACATATGAGGGAATACAAATATTAGTAGTGTATATATATTCCAACTTGGCCAATTAGGATTGGGCCCCAAGGGGCACCTAATTTTGTAAAAGGAGTGAGGACACACCCATAAGTCATCTAGACACACGTGCGCGCGCCGCCGCCGTCGTATGTCCTACCGGCCGACTCGGTTCGGTCCGGTCTAGATGAATTAATTTTTTTGAACCCGAACTAGCAATATTTAATTATCATTAATTAATTAATTAGGTAGAAATTAAATATTGTTATTTAATTATTTAGTAGAAAATTAGTTAATATTAAATATTAATTAATTACTAAATGGTGACGTGTCAGTTTCCCAAAAATCAAGTCTTAATCTAAATTTTGACTCGCACCAAGTTCTGACCAATTGTGTAACCACCATTTTGACTGGGCCGGTTCCACTCTCCCACGTTTTTCTCCACGAATTTCTCCCACTACTTTCTCCACTAAGTTGATTCGCTCCTTATAAATTCAGGTTTGCAATTCATTTGGAACGGCACCGAATTTTTGAATTCTCTATTCTCTCTCTTTTCTCACTTCATCTCATATTTTTCTTTCTTGACTGGATTTTCTGCCATTAACGACTGGATTTATTCCAGATACTGCGAAGGTGTATTTCTAGATCGATTTAGATAAATCATATTTTTGAACGGGTTGTTTTATCCTGGAGACGTCGTCGCAAATCAACTGCTTTGCAAACTTTTAGCAGTACGACGAAACGTCTTAAAGAAAGCGACCTAGGGCGCGACTCGTCCCGATAATTTCTCTGTGCCAATTTTATTTTTTCAAAACCGAAAATAACATCTTCAAGCTGAAGCCAAACCTCTGTCTGCCTAAAATGGCACGATAACCCCTACCACACCGAATCAACATCACTCTCAGTTCAAACACCAAGGAGACCACTTGAGAACACCCGGACCAAAGAGGAAAATCTCATAAACACTTGGGAACACAAACACTATACAGAACAGCCGCTTGAAGTTGTTGCGACAATCTCTACACTTGCTTCTAAGCATCCACTGAGATCACGCTTGATACTTCCATAGCACGAAAACCATCATCGTTGGCTTGACTGAACTAGCTCTAACTATAGCAGACCAGAATTATGAATCAGAGAACCTGCATGAAAAGAAAGCTAGGACTTTATTCCATCTCAACAGCCGAAAATAAATTCGGCTCAAATAAACTCCGCAACCTAACTCAATATAACGACCAAGTTGATAAAACACCCCTCAAGAAAGACTAGCTCCATCAATAGAAATCACTGTTGAACCTCATATGACAAGAGACACCAAGTAGAGTAGTTGTTGCAACATGGACCTACTATGCACCAAGAAAAACTCACCGCTCCGAACCTAACACAAATAAAAATCTACCGAAGACAGACTCTTTAGCCTGGCAAGACATAAACAACCAAAAACCCAGTCAGGGCTAACGCTGACTCTCCAAAACAAAACACGCTCGCCCTATGAAGATGCGAATAACAAATAGGACCGAAGCAACAGAAGGACGACCAACTCCCTAAAGAAACAACCTGCCACATAATGATAACTCCAACAAGTAAGACATCAACAAGGAATAACCCAACAAAACCAACCACGTCTGCTATCAATCTACTAGAACAACACACTACGGGCCCTAAGTCCCAGTGCAAACAGCAAAGCCACCATCAACACCAAAGAGATAGAAATAAGACACTTAATTCATTGAGGTTTGTGAAGTTGCTTAAGCACAAGAACACATGAAGCATTTAACCAAGTGAAGTCTTCATACTTCTGGACTTCTACAGTAACCCCACACAAATTGTTTAAAGCAAACCACACCTTCATTGCAACATAATTTATTTCATCGGTGACAATGTGAAAAACAATCATATTAAGATTTTTAGAACTTTTTACAGTTGAATTGATTACGACTGAACTTGCAATAATGTTATCAGAGAACACACATAAGTGGTATCAATTTCTATAATTAATCATCATCTCGAGGACCCGTTATCCTTCGATTTCTTTTGCAAATTAAGGTTTTTGAATCATTCTTCTATCAATTTGACACTGAGACAGTATAAGCTTTTGGGGACTTCTTCAGCCGTTATTTGTCCATATTTTGAACTATTTTCACTTACAAAACTCACTTGTCCTTCAAGATCCAGGATTTTTGCTTTGAATCTCATGATCATGGTTGCACTGTCATAATGGAGTTGTTGGGCTTGTTATAGCAAAAACGCCATATCACATGTCACATATAGCACTCTCTGATTCTCTAGTTGTTAAAGGTGAACACCTAGTGGCTGCATTTGAGAGAAGAATTTGGGAATTGCGGATCTGAGCACTTAGTTCCCAAACAGATCGGAGAATGTTACTTTCTTTAGCAATTATAACAAAAACTTTTGCTAGGGATATCTGATCATTCAGTTGTATGGTCATCGAGTTTGAACTTAACATCTCTTCAGTGATATTAAGATCTTCCATAATCCTATCATTTTTGTAAGTTCTCTGCACAATAGGATACAAGTTATATGTTAAGCAAATATCCAATGTAGAATTCCCTATATAATTATAGCAATTTATCGTCATATAGATTCAAATCCAATGATTATGTGAGGTGTATTCCCTCTGAAAATACTCTTGTTTTTTTATCAAATGTAGAATTCCATTCAACTCACCCATTAGTCATTCATTCCTTATAAAGAAATAAATCAAAAAAGAGAAGAAAGGTAGAGAAATTGAATTGAAGTAAAAAATATTCAATCTTCAAAACGCAAAAACAATATATAAACAAACAAAAATCCAAACGGGATAGATACTAACATTAAAAATAAAAACGTATCAGTGTTATAATTCTAAAAGTAATAAAAACAGAGGTAGAAGTAAAACTGAAACAGAAATCGGTGTTTTAGATGAAAATGTCATTGTTGAGTGCAAGAAGAGGTGAAATTGAAAACAGGGGTAGAGAAACCCTTTGTCTTTTGCCTTCAGAAAAACCCTCAGGCACCACTTTTGTTTTCTGCTCTCTCTTGTACGAAATTGGTTTGAATCAAATTGGAATAGGATAAACCCTAATATAGGAGACGTGACTAAGGTTATCTCTAAATTGATTGATTACGTGAGAAAAAAATTAGGATACCTCCTCAATTATATAAACTCCATACTTAATTTTTATAAATAAAAAAATTATTAAATAAAATCTCAAATAAATAAGATAAATGGCATTTCTAATTCATCCAACTCACGGGTACCAATACCCATGCAAAACAACATGATACTTAGGAATTTGTCCACACAAAAAAATTGATAAAATACATAAAATAATATTTTAAAAATAACTATTCAAACCAAATATTCATTTAAAACTTCTTTCTATGAATTAAAAGTTTCTATGAAAAAAATTCACACCAAAATATGTTACACTAAAATCATTTTTAAAAAAAAAACAAAACACATTAGATTCTTAGACACTTTAGGCAACTATCCTATTAAATGGAAGAATAGTCACCACTAAAAGAATACTTGAGCAGCAACTGAAAATCATATAAAATCGTATTAAGATAATCACTAAAAGAATAGCCACCATTTTATTAATCAAAGTAACAATATGAAAGAAAATTGTGGCAAAAATATTCTACAAACTGTAGTATGCATATAATTTGCCTCAATTCAATTGGACAATTAAACTTGTTACAGATACTTCATGTCAAAATCGAAGTTTATTAAACCTACATCCCAAAATATGTAACTTACTGAAAGATTTATCAGACGAAAAAGATTAAATTATTGTATTCATCATAATCATTAGCACTTTAAGCAGGCTGTCTAAATCTAACAAAACCTATTGGGAAAGAGCAAGAAAAAAAAGAATAACTTTGACCGCTATTCAACATGCTATTCGAAAGCCGAGCAGAGTAGCCGATGGATCAAACCATCTCAAAGAATCCACGATCTCAAACAAATGTACCATTAGCAACAACTAACCAGAGCTTAATGTTCAAAATTTTAAGCCCCGGCCTTTGGTTTTGATTTTTGTTTTTTAGTATCCAGGGATGATAACCCCTTGCCGAGTCCAACAGGGGCCTGTTTTTGCACAGGCTCACTTTTTTCAGCATTAGTTGAATCAACTGATGGAGGGTCGTTTACTTCGTTTTGAGCTCCATTTGCTTCCTTCTTTGCTACGTCTTTTTCCTTTGTTGCTCCATCTGCATTCCCATTGTCTGCAGCATCAGGAGTCGCGCCTGAATTTATGATGTTCAAAAGTTGTGTAAGGGGCGGCACTGCCTGAACTGGTACACCATGAGGACGCACTAAGAGACCCCTTGCTGCAGCTTTCTTTCTGACTTCGGCTGCTGCTCGTACAGCCCTTTCATCAATTCCCCTTCCTCTGGGGAGAGCTTCACCTATCATTGCAGCATTGAGGGATTTGTTGGCAGCTGCAGCTGAACTTCCGGATCCCCCGGAAACTGCAGCAGCTTGGAATGCATGTATCAAATCCGGATGAGCCTGTCATTATATAAAATCCCTTGTCAGAAATAGTACGCCAGAGAAATGAGAGGAAAAAAAATGTAGAATCAGATATTTATCACTCATAATAAACCAATAAAAGAACAAAATCCATTCATTTCATGAAGCTTTTATGGTCCTTTTCTTGAAAGAAGTCATATTCTAAGAAGATAAAAGCTTATGGCATTGTTGCCGATCTCTGGTGTTGGAATAGAATGGATACATGTTGAATATTTGACAGGTCACTCAGAGATGCGATATGACTAACAGACCAGAAAAAATCAAGTAGCAGGGAATGTTGACCAGGAATTCAGCTAAATCTATTGAGTGCGAAGTATTGGCTTTATAATTGCCAGAAAATAATCCGTGCTAAATTAAAGTTCTTTGGCATACCTTCAAGATATCAATAGCCTTCTGAGCTGAAGCCGCGTTCAGAGCCTGACCTTTTTGCTTCTGAGCATTCAACTGCCAAAACAAGTATCATACATGAGTTGAATGCAAGATTTTTCTCAGTCATTTATAGTCACGGAAATTCTAAATAAAACAAAAACATAAAAGAATGAGAAAAAGTCTAGAATTTGTTAATATAGCAATTCTAACCAACTCGCAAGGTTGTTGCATCCCAAATAACCTAACCTTAGGGTTTAGGGTTTAAGGTTATTAAACCTATAGGCATCCCAAATAACCTAACCTTAGAAAAGCTAACTCCTCTCCCTTTGGATCAATCATCAGCCATCTACTACCACCACCAATAATCTCTTCAACCACCACTCACATGAGACTATGCACCACCACCAAACTAAAGCCAACACTGAACTAATTTGCCTTCTAACTACCATTATTGATCTCAAACAATTTCTTGTCGTTTTCAACAACCACTTTCTCCCCCTCTACCTCAAAATATTGCAAGAACGTATGCAAAAACACACAATCTCTCTCCTCCTCATCCTCCTCTTATCCATGTGTCTGTTCCCTGATTTTCTGTGAACTATTGTCTAAATCCCCTAATTACTGTAATAATTTCTGTCTTTCTTGAGAAACTAGTTATGAATTGCAAATAAATGATGAATTTTCCATTTGGGAATGTAAAACTGTGAAGTGAAGATACCTGTAGCTCCCGCATCTTAAATGTATTCATCCAGTTTTGCGAGTCCCGAGTCCTAGAATCCTCTTCACCAAGTTGTTTAA
Organism: Lathyrus aphaca; assembly: GCA_963966055.1. Classification (NCBI taxonomy): domain Eukaryota; kingdom Viridiplantae; phylum Streptophyta; class Magnoliopsida; order Fabales; family Fabaceae; genus Lathyrus; species Lathyrus aphaca. Next base: position 509,157,867 of record OZ014524.1, on the reverse strand, counting down.
CAAGTATATCATATGTTTTTTTCTCGTGCTGCAAAAACGCCAAATGTTAAAATCAGTCAACCACCCACTGGTATTACTAAAAATCAATTATTCCACTATATTTACCTGGTGAGAGAGCTTGAAAGCACCCATACAATTAAATGCAATGGCAAGTGCATGATAACAAACAGCTGTTTGAATATGTTGCTCGCCAAGAAGCCTTTCGTTTTTCTTTAAAGCTTCTTGCAGATAACGAAGAGCTGTGTTCATCTTTCCTATATCCTGATACATCATTGCCACATTTATGAAAGTTGCTGCAACATCGGGATGATCTGGCCCTGATGACAAACTTAACAAAAGCAAAGCACGTGACATATGGCGAAGGGCAAGTTCTGTCTGGTTAAGTCCATGGTAGAACAGAGCCATATTTCCATAGCTGCACCAACAATAATATGTATCATAAAAATGTTCTGGACCAAAAAAATTAACACCATACCCTCAAAATTTTGAAAACTGGAGCAGCCCTTGAACCAATTAGGAGGTTCAAGGTTTAGAATAGATTTATAAGACAGTGCAAAATAAATATATGCCTGCCAGGTATATCTGAAAAATAATTTACAAAAACTGAAACACGTACATGATCAAATTTTTATGACACGATAAAATGATCACACAACCAAATAGAATTCGAGGTCTGACCAGTCTAGTCAAGTTTTTGAAATCATGTACACATCTCAATTTCCCACTTCGTATTGTAGGCTAAAGTAACAGACAATTTGTCTTGACATAATTACAACAGATACAACTATATGCAAAATGAAAAAAGAATGTAGAATATATAATCCAAAAATATTATCCAGGGAAATCAAGATGAGAATAGAGAATACCTGTGAGCAGTGTCAGGATGATCTAGACCAAGACAACGCTCATTTATAATTAGCTCCTTATGTTGTTGCATAATAGCTCCAGCCATATCTCCAGCATGATACAAAACCATTGCAAGATACCTGAAATTCAATCATTTCTACTGTGATCAAATGCATAACACAAACAAATTAACTTTGAATTAGATAAAGTGAATTATACAAGTAAGCAACTAAAAATCGCAAATAAGAGTAAAGTTGCATCCATTATCCCAGGTTTAAACCAGCATGGCAAGCAGAATTGCATATGATGGAAAGCTGTGATTGAACTAGAAAAAGATTTAAGATTGTATGACAACATAAAAGAAATAATTAAACATACCGACAGCAATTAGCAACCTCCCGGTGCATGGGACCAGTAACCTGCAGATTATTTAACAATTATTTTATGAACAAGCAACTAATCCATAAGAAAAACAAAAATACGGAATTCGTGCCTGTTGTAAAATGGAAAATGCCTCTGAAAATAAAGTGTAGGCTTCACCGAGCATGCCCTGCATCAAACAAAACTTACACATTAGCATGCTCTATCAGTAAAAACATGCACACACAAAAATCATTTACCAAAAACCCATAATATTTGAATTCATATTATACTATTTACTCCCTCAGTTCCTTTTTAAGTGCCACTTTTAGTTTTTTTTACACGTATCAAGAAAGTTAATTAATATTGTTACTTTTCATATCATAATTTTCATTTCACCTATACTACCCCTAATTATTTATTACATTCATTTTACTTTTTCTCTCTTTGTAATAATTACGTAGGGGTAGTTTTGATAAAAGTATATTTAATACTACCTTGAAATTTACAAGTGACAATTAAAAAGGAACACAAAATTATTCAAAAAATGACACTTATAAAGGAACGGAGGGAGTAACACATTTGTAAGTGCCATCTTATGAAGTACAAATCAATGCACTACGGTGCAACATCAAGAAGATAGCCTGATAGTATTGAAATATTTGGGTTTTGGTTTAGCTTAAACAAATTCATCCACAAAAATAATTCTCTCCATGTGTAAGATATAGAAAACTAACAGTGTCGCTAATTTTTAGAACAGGACATAAAGATATTACACCATTGCTATATGTTGGCAAAGAGGGCACTAATAACTGACAGTGACGTACTAAAAATTACCCAAACCACCCCACTACTAGTCCATTTCTTTTAACTTCAAGTGTATTTGAATATACCATTTTATATAAAATAAATAAATGAATATAGAGTAGAGCATGGAAAAAACCTCAGCCAATTGAAGTTTTCCAGTTTCCACAAGTTCCTTGGCTTCAGAGCATGAAGGAACTGAATGCTTGACCACAGGACGGAGATCAAATACATCTGAAGTTTGGAATGGTGTTGGAGAACTAAGATCATATTTACGTGCTGCTACTGTTATACCAACCTGAAAACAAACATTGTCAAGGTATGGCACTAACATTAATTTAAAAGCATCAGTGGTAAAAGGCACTAAAAAAGAGTTTAAAAGGCATTACAGAGAGCAAGTACAAACATGTATTCCATGAAAGAGCAAAGTTATAATTATCAAAATGCCCAAGATATTGTAAGTAAATGTGAAAATATCATACTATTTTCATAACACAATGGAAAGGACAGATTTAACCTATCTTTTCTGAAATGCATAGAGAGATACAAGGTTAAGGGTTATTCGATGATCTAAAAGATCAGTCAAACAAATTGAGAACAAGTACTAAATAGAACTTTTTAATACCTTTACGCTATTGGAATTATTAAAAGATTATGAAGCCCTACCATGAAAAGTCTTACCTATTTACAACTAACAAATTCAAATTGACTAAACTGTAAATTATCGTGATGTACCTTCAGACAGAGATTACGAATAACAGAAATTTTCTTAACACGTGACCTTGCATCTTCTGGCAACTCAAACTGCAACAGATAGACATGTATAAAAGCAGAGTTACAGAATATACAAAGATACAAACACAACAAGCATTGTAGTTTAATTTCATTGTAACTAAAGGAATTGGTGAAGATGCCATATATTAGAACTCAACAAATAATATTGATCTAGAACAATTCTCAAAACCAAAACTGCACAACCAAGCCCTTCATTCAATTTAAACAGTTAAGGTTAATAACAAAATATAAATACTAAATACTCCCAAACAAATTTAAATGGATTATAAACACCCTAACTAGGTGTCTGATACAAGACCTCTAATTAAGTGTGTATACTAGGAGGAATATGAACTGGCAGGAAAGGATTGACATTTTCTGGGGGGAGGGGGGAGAGGATAAGGGTCTGTTGAATACCCAGGGAAGGGACTTATAATTTGAACTTCAACTTCTACACAAGATCAAATTGAACAGTGGAAGCTTTCTTGAATAAAATATTGCAACATTGCGTTATTCTATGCAAGTCATGTTCTCTTTCAGGTGGGTTCTATCAGTGTCCCCTTTAATATCATATATTCCAGTTAGGCAATAGTTGATACCTCATATTTGACCATCGCGAATTCTTTAATCTCTGACCAAAGAGTGTCAGAGCTCATATTCATATATGAAGGTTGAGTCTTTCTTAAAGATGCCTTGCCATTCCATCGTGCTTGTCCCTTGGAATTCTTTCCTGAAGACCGATGCCCTGCATGTTCCTGTAAATTGAAGAGCTGGGATTACAAACTCGTTAACAGGGAACTTCAAAGCTTATAAATTTTTCTACGAAAGCAAAAGCTGCATATATATAACCTAAGAGAAGGAAAAGTTCACAGATTAATTCACCGATCACAGCTAACATGAACAAACAAATTAAGAAATATAAGTTACAGTTATCTTAATTTTCAACCATATGGGACATGCCTTTTTAGGAGTTCTGGACTGTGTGAGATTAGTAATTAATTTTCCACCAAAAGCATGACAATTTCCAAATAGGCAGTTCAAGAAATGAGATATTGCCGCTGCAAGATCATGATCCTCTGTGTCTCTCAACAAGTCCTGCAAACAGCACATGATTTTCCACCCATATCAGAAGGCAAATTTAAACATCATTTATGTACTCATGCAAGCAGATTAGGAGAATTTAAACAATGATTAGCAGATTAAACTCTCAAACACTCACAAGTTATACAAATTATGCATCTCAAATGAGGATTCAAATAGTGAATCAAAGACTAATCTCCAAATCATCAATTGAAAGGTTCATGATTAAAATCCCCACCGTCTCACAATGAGTGACCTATTTATAAAATAAATTTACCCCAAAATGAATGACCCATTCAATTTTGATTACAAAATTAATGGTTTTTCCAATTGTACCCTCTAATTAATAATATTTGCAAGTTGCATCACTTTCAATTCAATATCTTCCACTTAGCATTTATAGTAGTGGTGAACATACCGATACTATTCTTTCTCTATCATTTATACATTTTTTTAATAAATGTTCAAATTGGTCACTCATTTTGAGATGGGAGGAAGGAATAATTAAAAACAACATAATATATATTTTCAAGCAATAAAATATTATAAGCATCTCGTTGTTAGTATTTTAACAAATCATTCTAAATAAGTTGTAATATAAACACCAGTAATATTCTTTCTTTCTCTATTATTTATACATTTTCTAAATAAATGTTCAAATAGGTCACTCATTTTGAGACAGGTGAATAATTAAAAACAAATAATATACAACTTTAAAGCAATAAAACATTATAAGCATCTCGATATCAGTACATTTTTAACAAATCATTCAAAATAAGTTGTAATATAAACCCCAAGTAAACCAAGATGTAAGTTGTAATTGTCTAAAGTATAAAATGATTTTTTATGACATCACAGTGAATGCATTCATAAAATAAAAACGAAGACACAATTCTCATTACTGTTATAGAAGACCAATATGCATTTTGATAATTTCCGCCATTATTCAGAGTGCTCAAAGTTCCGACATGAATTAGAAGACAAAAACAACATCCTAGCATTATCTCACTTAGTGGGGTCGACTATATGGATCAAATGACGCCATAACCTAAACTAGACACGCTTTGATGTGAATTAGAAGATCAGACAAAATTTTCACCTTGATAACATGCTTTGCTGATCTGACAACAATCTCATTATTACAAAGATCCCACAGATGAGGTAGATGTTTAGTCCCCTCAGCCACCTTCACAAAAATATGGGCATATCAGAAGTAATATAAGAAGTATTTATCGAGAGACAAGTAAAGCTATGTCGAATAAAACACCAAATAAAATGGCATACGGTTCACTTGACCAGCTATCAAAAGAAATAATTATATACAGCAGTTCAACCAAAAAATACAGTGCTCACCTTGCCAATATAGCGAACATTAATACCACAAGCGTGGAGTGCTTCTGTAAGTGTCTGGCCATCCATAGGTGAAACTTCTAGTGTGCATAGGTCTTGTACAAACTTTGGAAGTACAACATCAGTAAGATATTGACTAACTTTCCTCACATTACCTTCATCAGCTGCTATTTCCTAGTGAATATGATCAAACAGAACCACATAAGAATGTAAGAGGTTTAATGGTGTTTTCAAGCAGAAAAGACACTCAAATAACACACATCATGAGAAAATAATGGCCAAATGCAACATCCCATGATGGAGGACTTTGAAAGGAAAAATATTTAGTTAGAAGAAGGTAAATGCAAAAGAAGATTAAAAAAACCTCTGGACTCCCAGCCAATTTGAATTCTGTGAAGACATTAGGATTGAATACAATATCCTCCTTAGAAACAGAAACTTCACTAGATGCAGATGCATGCTCTTTAACATCCTCAGTTTTTTCTTCCTGCAGAAAACACAATATTCTTACCAGCTGATTTAGGTTGCTGAATACAACTGATCAAATCACAAAAGCACGAGCACTTTTTCAGAGGCAACAAAAATCTTCCATGTTTTTTCACCCAGCTGAAAATTGTTACAGATTGGATTGAGAAGTTTGTTTCAAAAAAAAACAACTATACTTACTGGCTTGACAGCATCCGTGGCATTTTGAGAATCAGTGGATGTGTTTTCTTCCCCTTGAGAATTTATTTCCTTAGACTTGGATGCCTCGGTTGCCTGAACCTATTCCAACAAAGAGCCAGCTGTGTAAAACTGAATTCACAAAGAAAATTGATATATTGTTAACACTGACGTAGAATACATACCTGGCAAAAGGCATTGATTAATTCTGGTCTCAAGATACAAAATCGTGAACCGGGTCCACTATAGTTGGCATCCCGAGGAGTAACCCTCAACAAATCAAGAAGATAATGCCTGATCATGTTACAGAAATTGTAGGGCATCAGTGCACAGCATTAGTACAATAGTTTAAAGATTAGGATAAAAGCCCAATACGTAGGTAGGCCCAGATAAGGTACAGGTCAAAATCCAATTGTGAGTCTAAGTAATGCATGGAGCGAAAATATGAAGTATTCTAAAATAAATAGCGGCAAGTGAGAGTTAAGATACATAAAGGTGTTACGTCGCGTGCATAGTGACTGCTTCACAATCAGTTATACCTAGAGGTAGGTGGTAGAGGATAGTCTAAAAGTTTGTGAAACCTTCGGTTATAGGCTTGGGCTAGCAGCTCTATGAGCTGAGGAGGGATATTACTCTCTTAAGGGTTTTGTTTGGGTTTTTAGAGAAAATTGAGGGGTGAAGGGTTGTTTGGAATAATAGTTGTTTGGTATAATTTTTTGAAAGAAGGGAAGATGTGTCACGTGCGTATGTATTGTATAAGACTGTCTTCCCCTCCCCTGGTTTGAACCAAATATACCCTTATATTCGAAATAAATAACATATAGAATACAGCAATAGTGGTTTAAAAAGAATCAAATTTATGACAAATGTTCAAATCAAAATATTTGTAGTTGGATATTATGCCTTTCCTACAATGGCCCTGGTAAAACAGAAGGACGCCTATAAACAAAACACAATAAATTAAACAAAAATAACTACCGGTCATCACCACCAACAATCCCTTTGCATTCTACCGGTGCAGCTAATTTGAAAACATTTCCAGATCCATCAAGGACTGAATGTTCCTTCAGATGAAGGCGTTTGGCAGCATCTGACACCTATCATAAGAAAAGCTTAGAAGAGGTACAAAAAAAAATCCATCTGGTGGAGAAAACAGCCAAAAAGAATGTATAGTTACAATATACAGATATGCAACATACACATATTTTCCCCGGCAGAAAATTGTTTATCATTTAATGTCACCACATTAAATATGACGGCCGCACATCCAGTTTAAATGAATGAAGCTCAAATCTAACTGCATCACTAAATGAAATTAAACTTACTTCCCCACCCTTCTTACCTTAGTATGAAAGTCTTCATTCCAGCTAATTTTCTTTCCATTGTCAACAGAGCCATACAAGAGAGAGTCTGACTTGTCCCCTTGAAGAATGCCTGGCAAAACACTCTGCAGCACAATATAATTTGAAATCAAAACAGCAATTTAATTGAGAACAATGACTCGGGTTAGTTACAATTTAGTATAAATCTTCCGTATGTTGCACAAGGCTTCAATAAAAATCTATTTTTGAACTATAAAAACATTTTATATTTAATAAATTAATAGAAAACATAGAGACATCATAAACGTCTGTTGCATAGGGTCAATACAGATATAACAAATGATATTTTGACACAAATTTTGGCAACAATTTGGTTCATGACAAGTATATCAAGGTTAATTGTTTTTAGTGAATGATTAATCAGTAGCAACACTTCATTACATCTATTGGACATCCACTGAGAGTAACTAACCATGTATAAAAATTGCATTAATCATCCAAATTGTTGTTGTTTTGTGGCAAAATAACACAGCTCTACGATAAATGTTAAGTGTGTACTTTAAATAAGATACTGACTTCTTAATACCAATATCTATAAACTACTGGGTTGATAATTGTCACAGTCCAACAATTGCAATAGCCTAGGCTCTTAAGTGATGACACATGAACATGTTTATATCATATTTCTTACATGCGTCCTTATGCAGAGTTATTTTCGCCTAACAATTAACTGGCAAATTTTGTTCAATTATTGAAAAAAAAAATTAATAGAAGAATGATGGTGGCAACTAACAATGACAGGAGACCATTTGGCCAGAGTCTAATACCATGTCATCTAATAAAGAATTATCCCAAAAAAGGAAAAGCATAGGTAAAATTTCCAAATAGACATATACATGCTCCTTAGATAAAGAAACATACGACAGTATAATAACAAACCACTCTTATAGATGAGAAGAGAGAAGTTAGCAATAGAAGAACTTGAGCTTTACTACACACCTGAGCTACCACTCTATGACCCCTGTAGTCAATTATTGCCATAGCAAGATTGTAAAGCCCGGGGACATCAGCCTCCTGGTAAGCCTTGGTGCCCTTCAAATCATTGTTTGCCGAAGCATATGTGGCTTGCTCATTCTCAGCCAGCTGAGCTTCAGGAGAAACGTCTTGAGTGATTTCTGTGCTATTAACATCTTCCAAACTGGAACTATCATCTTTCCCCCCATTGGAAACCGGACTGTCTCCATGAGGTCGGACACAAGAAGCTTTATCTGAAGAATTTTGCAAAGGGCCTGTGCAGCATGTTTTTGAATTACCATCTGTGTGTTTCTTCGACAGCTTATCAAGGTCAGCATCAATAGCAAAACTAAAGAAAATATTGTTGTGCACGTACCTATGAACAAAATTACAGTAATGAGTCCAAAGACATTCATAGATCAAAGGAAAACTCAGTGTTTGGAAGAAGCGGTAAAATATGCATAACAACAAAGCATGACTTTTGAAAACCACAATCTAAAAAAAATTTACAAACACAGAACGATGTTACATTATAATGTCATAGTGTCTTTTGCCAAAACTATGGAGCATGCTTGGAAAGGTCGAGAGACATTAAGGACATTAAGACAAAGCCAGGTTTTTTACAATGAAAAATGTTGGGCCGGAGAATGAATATTTCCAATCCTCCCAATCCCCAAAGGAAAATGTCATATGCAACTTCCACTAAAGATCATTTTTCAAATTTTCAGAACAAAAAAATATCAAAATGAAGGAAAAAGTATTTATTTAGAATTTAAAGAAAATAAAGATTCAAGAACAAATTTAACAAATTGCTAAAGATTTAATTAAAACAGTTAAAGACAACTAACATGTGAAAGCATTCTGGATCGGTTGGATTTATAGGAGGAATACAGCCACTGATCACTCCAGTAGCACCATTAATGGCTGCATCAACAAAGTCTGATGTCACTTTATAAAGTGCCCTATCACGCAAGATCCTGCAGTAAACAAATGACCCAAGAGATGAAGAAGGCTACCAAGTCATTACCATCAGATATCTAAAGAACAAGCATACTCCCGAAGTTATCAATCTATGAATGAGAGAAAATTAAGGTACCTTTCCTGTGGAGATGTATGAGAAAATTCACGACAGGATTGCAGCTCCTCATTCCAGTCTCTTTGCATGCCAATTGGCTCACTCCCATATAGAAGAGTCAAGGCATTCTCAGCCCTAGAAGCATCGCGTCTGTGGTCTGCAAATACATCAAGCCAGCCTAAGGTTCAAATACAAGAAATCTGCAGGATTCCCATAATTTTAAGCTACTAGTAAGAAGTTGACTTCCAAATCATGTACACGCATATAACACAACAGTTACATACCGAAGCTTTAGTCCTACAAGGCAAGGTTGGTGTTATGTGTTTAGTTAAAAGCCAAGTAGCCTATATGATTCTAAATCCTTTTAATAATTTTTAGGTTAAGAGTCTTTCTTGTTCTTCCTCAAATTCCTTAAGTGGCATATCTATTGGCTTTCTTCTCATGTACAATTGAACCTTCTTAGGAACAATCATACCATCTTTCAGTCAATTGGTACTATGTCAACTTTCTCTCAATTGCACTCATCCTTAATCTTATCTGCTCTTGTATTTTCACTTGTCCATTGCAATATCTGCAACTCTAAAGCATTCATCTCATGCTCTTGCTAGCATTAACTATATCACACTAACTAAAAGCAACTGCATTTTCTCAATCATCCTTCATTAGCACTTTGAATTTGCAGCTCCATTTGAAAAAGCTAAAGGATGGGATGAAATCATGAAAAATTGATTTCATCTTGTGTAAACATAAAAAGTTACAGAAATTTATTCGTCACGCAATTATCTGGTCATAGCACCATCCTCCACAATTGGCTGAGTTGAAACCTACCAACTAGATCAAAATATTAGAGGTAATAAAAGATATATTTTTCATTAAAAATAACAAACAAAAAAATTTATAACATAACATTAAAGGTGAAAAAAGCAACAAAATCGTCCAAAATTCTGGAGCAGAAACTACTATGAAATTAAAAAAAAAAAATTCAACATGAACACTAATGACATAAAAATGTCAGAGGCTGAGCTTACCAGGAATCGGGTGCAAGCCAAGCCAAGAATTAGGTGGCAACAACGACTGGACATTTTCAAAAGGATGGGCGGAAGCCCTGCCTTCCAATATTTCTCGGAATGCTTCAAAATTGGATGATGTAAGATAAGTTCGGGTTGTCAAGGTAAAATTTTAAGCAATTCAAGTATGAAATAATTACTATGCAGTTACACTTAACTACCTTTTTTGAATCTGGGGCTAATCTTCTGCAAGAGAGCAACAAGCGTTGTTGCTTCAGAAGTAGCCTTACTTGGCCTTGGATCGAGAGTGTTTGCCGAGCTTGAGTTGACATAAAACAATTTTGTACTTCCCGTAATAGAATATTTATTTCCCTCAAGAGTTATTACATCCAAATAAATCAAATCCCCAACAAGCCTGCACATCCGAGAGCATCCTTGGCAAATACATAACAAAGGCGTGAAATTAAACAGAAGAGAATGTTTCTTGGGTTACCTTCGATAGCTTGGAGGAGGATTGAATGATGAAAAAACTATGCTCTCGACACATTTGATATCCTTCAATGGGGATGATAACAAATTACTCAATGAGCCAGAAATGTCTTCCATATAACCAAGTCCATCAAGCTCGGGAACCTCAGCCTTTACGTTATCTAATATTTAAGCAAATGCAGAAGCAGACTAGTAACTAAATATTTCAGAAAAGGTACAAACCAGAAAACTAATATAAAAAATTCAATATAGTGCAGGAAAATTATCACATACCTCCTGAATTTGCAGCTTTATTTTGTGCTATCTCATTCTGTAGGGCAAGTGAAGTTGATAGTGAGGCATGGAGGTTAGAAAGGGAAAGCAATTCTCTTGTACGATGAACATGAGCCCTTATAGATCTATCATCATAAAATGCTGCATAGATAGTTTATAATACATTATTACATTATAATACACTATCATCCAAACATCATCTTGGTGCAAAAGCAAAAGTTCATACCAGGAACCATTTCCAGGGAGCAACCACCGGTAGTAATATCAGCTACCTCAGAAATTTCATTATAATCTTCCATCTGATGAGTGGATCCATCTTTTGTGAGCAGAAGCAAGTCGTAGCATGTAATAAAACATGTCTCAGGAGCATCAAGAAGGAACTGTCTTATATCCATCACAGAGTCTCCTGGATTCAACTGAAAAACAATTAAACTTAGAAAATGATTTCCTTGATATATCATCAAAATGTGGCACGTGTAAATTTGATATGATATAGTTCAATTCAAAGGGTCAAAATGCAGAAATCAAACAAATTTTATGTAACTGAAAATACGTGTAGTATTTAATCTCTGACAATATCATCAAAGAAACTCTTAACTCTCGGTTTCTTAATGTGAATCTATCAAGCTTCATGATGAAATCAGCTCACCTGAAGCTCAAGTTTGTCCCCATTTTGTGTTTTGACGGAAACAGGGTATAGTTGAAGATCACCTGCACCATCAAGGGGGGAAAGATATTAGTTATAAAGTGAAATGAATTTCTATCATATTCATTACAAGAAAAAATGAAATAAATGTTAACATTTTGCGTAGAGACTAATAACTACAGTTGGAGCACATAAATTATCAAAAGATTTGAATAGTATAAAATAGGATAAAATCTGCACAGTCATCTAAAGACAGGGGATCAGCTCTTGGTCTCCCATATACAATTGGCAAAAACGAATTTACCATCTAAGATTACACATTTACTATTGGTATTTCTTTTTCTCAAATAAAACCAACCAGATTTACAAAACAGACCCATCCAGCATGTGTTAAAAATTGATGAGATTCTAAATTTCAAAAGATTCAATTATGCATTAACTCATTTTGATTTTTGAGTCTGGAATTTTCATTGTTATGGTAGGGACTATTGTCGACCCGTGAAATCGAAGTTACAAATAGCATAAATTATTTCCTGCAGTCGAAAGAAAAATGAGCTGGCAAAGAGTCTGTCGAAATTAGGTTTTAACTAATAGCATAAATTACTTCCTGCAGTCAACAGAAAAAAATGAGCAGTAAAAGAGTCTTCCAAAACTAGGTTTTAGCTACTATACAACAAGTTCAGTAACAACAGAATATTCTATGAGGTGCATTCAATTCATTTATTCTAAGATTCAGCTATGCCTAACACCAACATTCTAGTATCTTCTAGAACAAAGCATGAATCAATAATGTGTTCTCAAAGTAATAAACACCCAAGCAAGCCCGAGAGGTAAACACTGCTTGGAGTTTCAAAATTTACAACATTTCAAATGTAGTTTTAAATCATGATATTATCGAAACTGAAGAAAATCACAAGCTGATATTATTGATACTATTAAAACAGCAACACTGCAACCGCATTAGCAATCACAAACCACAATTTAAAAAGATGCACTTAAATAAGGTATGCACTTTTACTTTATTCTTCAAGGAAAATAAATGCAAATTAGTTTGTACTGATATTGTTTCCACACATTCAGGTGTTTCCTTAATACGATATTCACTTTTTTTTTCTGTTAATGCATCTCAACTCAAGAAAGGGTGCGCCTGCAACTACCTTACCGCCAATATGCCACCACAAACATACACACTATTTCAATTCAAAACAAACAAACAAACAAACAAAAGTTCTTCCCGAACCAGATTCACCTTGCTTTGGTTGATTCCCATCTTTCTCGGCTTCTTTCTCGTTCGCCTCAGAACTCACAATAGTTGCATCACCTGCAACTTCTGCTACATCAGTTGTAGCAGTCTCTGTAACGGTTTCCACCTTATCAGTCGGTGCAACATCAGATTGAACAGACTCTTCCACAACACTTGAGGCCGCAGCCGCAGGAGCAGGATGTGACCCTTTTCTGTTCCTCCCCTTGTTCGATTTTCCAGCCATTTTCTCCCTCTACATACATAATCCAAACAAAACTATATCAATAAACACACTAAAAAAAAACTAATCTAAAATACTTAACTAGTATAAATCAATATCTTATCTTACAATAATCAGAACAATCACATCCTGAGTAACAAAAATCAAAACCAACAATATTTAACAAACTTAAAACTTCATAAACCACCATAAATATTAACCTAATGACATCATATAATTAATAAACAGTATTTATCAAAAGATTAACTTTAAAAACAACCAAAAATTCGAAGATAAAAAAACAGTTTAAACGATAACCAGGATCAGTCACTAATGCTACTAGAAATCGTAACTGAAAAATAAAAACCGAAAGTAATTCAGACGTTACAAAACAAACCTATATGAAACCCAAAAAGTGATAACACTAATAAAAGCGATTAAAAGTAGCTTAATTTCCACACAGAAAAGCACGCCGAATAAAATAAACTCAAATTTTAATTGAAAATTAACAAATTTTAACGAGAGAGGAAGATAATTAACGAGGAAGAAGATTGTGATTACCAGAGATAATAGGAGTTGAAGAAATGTAGGTGGAGGATGAATTTAGAGAAGAAAAAGCATAGAAAAGAGTAAAAGGGTTTTAGAAACGCTTCAGAGAGGGGAGTGAAATGAAAAGAAGTGGCTGTGAGAGGCGGCTTCTACGTTGTTTTCACGTGAGAATCAGAAATGTGCAGTGTAATGATTTAGAGAACCCATGAATGTTATGGGCTTGGGCCTTTATGGTTTTTATCTTTTTTATTAGGCCCAAAGCATTTTGGGAAGGGGATCTTTTAACACCTTATATATTAATAGGACACCGCCTGAAAATACTAAAATGCTCTTAGATTTCGGATATATGTCTCCGGATGCACTCCAAACACACACAATCTATGAGTGTGTTTTTTTTATCCAGAGATACATCTCTGAAATCTATTTGTAGATGCATCTTTATAACATTGTGAAACTGAAAGTGAAGCAGAAAACCAAAAAATTGTATTTTAACAAAATAAAATTATCATTCATAATATAAAATCAACATTACATATATGATATTAACATAAAATCAAATATTACATTTCAATATTCAGGTAGACGCTTCAGTATTTTCATAATATCTTTGATCGATCTTAAAATTGTCTCTTCCAACTCGATCGGAACTTTTGTTTTCAAATAGAAAAATGCATTTCACACTACCCTTACATCTGCATCCGTATTGAGCTCATAGTTATTGAATTCAATCTTTCATTTGTTGATAATTGACGGTGAACGGTCGAACTTCACAATTTTTCAATTATCTCCGTAAGGTATGAGATTATGCACTTCGTATTGCATATTTGCAAAAGAGGTGTAAGCATTTATCTTAAACTTTCGCCTGAGTATTGCGCTGGAGAAGGAGACATTTGCGACATACCAGATGATGTTTATTTGTGAAATTTGCGACATTTTCTTTTTGTATGAAATAAAAAATAAGAGCCTAGATTTATATAAGTTGTAGACAAATTGTGAACCTCAAAAATTCTATCATGTATCAGTGTTGATTTTGGAGATACATTTTTTGTACCACTTTATTATCTGATTTCATAGATACATTTTCGAAACCTCTCCTAAACTAGATAGAAAATAGAACATGTGTGTTTTGTTTGGTAATTGAACAAATTTTTCGGCAAACATCAAAATGTAATAAAATATTTGAAATTTTATATGTTACACGTCATTAATATTAATACACAACTACATACACTTAATTGATGACGAAAAACTAGAACGAATTGAAAGATTTGTCGTCGGCTAAATCAATAAGTATGAATGATACCATTTTTTACTTTTGTGCATTCGGTTTCTTTCAATGTTACTCAATTTGGCGAACTTTTGCATCATTTCCACAAATTGGTCCAGCCAAGTCTCGACTTTTGTTGTTGAATGAGTTGTCCACCACTGATGTAAGTGACATAGGGCATCCTAATTTCAAATAAACTTGAACAAAGTGTCGTGATTTTGAAAGTCACTCAATACACATAATATGATCATTTGAATTTTGAGGTGGGGAGGTTTGCAGTGGGGAAAGGGTTTTCGAAAAAAAATGTATCTTGTAAGATTAATATACAATCTATCATAAGCATTTGTTATGAGATCACCCATTTCAGGGAAGCACGTCCATTTTTCATTCGGTGTCTGTCCAGTAATGCAAGGAATAAGAGACTCATAAATTGCATCAAAATTTTCCTTTATTCCACAAAGTCGTGTGTTTTATTCTTTATGGGTCCTCAACTCATGGATAAGTAGACGGCAGACAAGCATGTGATTATTTTCTCCTTTACTGAGTAAATCTGAAATAACTTGATAATCTCAATTACCATCACCCTCAATATTGATGATTCATTTGATGTATTTGTGCATAAAAACCGACATCTCATTAATGAAGGGAATTTTCGATGGAGGCGGTGAAATAGGTGGTTGTTAATGCAAGCTCCTTTAAAAACACATTTTTGAGATTTTGTAGTTGATGGTTTCGGAAAAACTCTGACAACATGTTCAAAATATGAAGGAGTATGCACCGTTGAATTGTCACTCAATGTAGGCTTGACCTTCTTTGGAGCACCTTTTGTTCTTTCTGGTTGAGATGGTGGTTTAAAGTCAGTGGTTTCCGAATAATCAATCTTCCTCAATTGTTCTTTGATTTGGAGTTTCATATTTTCATCGACTTTCAAAAATTTCTCTTGTATCACTTCTCATTCGGTCAAGATAGAGATATTCGATTTATCGTCTCTCATGACATCTCATCATCAAACATAATCCTTTTCCAGTGACTAAAAACTTCATCCATTCTTAACAGGCAACAAAGTTTCACCTTTTTTGCTATAAGACAAGCACATGAGAGACCATAGGTTTTCACAATTGTGCAACCACACTTTGCACTATCAGAGCCTACATTATCATCGTAAAACATACAATTCAAACATGCTTGAGATATATTGCCGACCAACTGAGAATAAAGATTATTGTTTTTAAATTTATGTTCCAAAACTATGATGCTCTGATCAATTGATGTTTGTATCTCATTATGCTGGTTCTAGATCATTTTGTTCACAAAGCCTTAATAATCTCTACAAAACCTACCTTTAATATTTCTCAACCAATTCTTCAATATAGCATGGGACAAACTTAACTCTGTTTATTGTTGTATTCCAAATATGGCTAACCTTATCGGTCCATGCACACACAAAATTCTTCTTCACCTGGTCCAGAATTGTGCTTTCAGCATATTTCAACAAATCTGCATATTTCTCGCACACATTCTCGAAATGTATAACAGAATCGACGCATAACTTTTTTGTTGATGTTAATGTTATGTGTTGTAGTTATTGTTGTGATTATATGGCTCTGTTGTTGAAGTATATAGATGTAACTTCTTGATGTATGTTGTGTTGTTGTATGTATTATTGTTGAGGTTGATATATGTTGTTGTATGCTAAGATGCATGATGTTTATGATGTTCGTGTTGTGGTGAGTTATTGTATGTTAGTTGTTGATGTTAATTTGCATGATGTAGATTGTCATTGATGTTGCATGACATGTGCACCATTTGGAATGGTATGCCAGGGTAGGGTATGTCCACTATCAATTCCACTAACCCACTACCCTGATTTTGTGGTACGAGAGGACAATTGTGTGTATTATTTTTCACCCTCAGCAATGACATTTCTTTGGCCAGTTGTGATGTAACATATATATTTCTCAAGCGCCTATTTAAGGATTGTCACATAAAGGAACAAGTACAACACAAGACTAGGCAAATTTGAAACACACATACAAAGCAAATTTTCTATCAGTAGTGCAAAGTTCCAAAAGCTCTTAAACTGTTTACTCTACTTATTTTATAACCACTCTATTGTAAACAAACCTTGTAGCAAATTGTTGTTTGCATTCCCTAAAGGACTGAGTGAAGGTCAGGAGCTTTAGGAAGACTAAGGCTGGGAGTCTTAATGGTTGTCAGTCACAGCAGTTGGTTGTGCATGAAATAACTTGAAAAATTATGTTTTATCCATGAAATAACTTGAAAATTTATGTTTTATCCAAGAAAAACAAGTTATAAACTTGGATCAAGTTTTGAAAAATTATTTTTTATCCAAAAATAACTTGTAAACTGATCTTACCTGATCAGGAGGGCCTTCCAAGGATTTGAAGACTGGGCCAGAAAATGAGATGAGTGAGGGGGTGTACCTGCAAGGTGCTCCAATGCTTAAGTCAGAAGAGGTACAGAAAGTTAAGGTTATTTCAGAGTGAGTTAGAATACCTGACCCTTTGTTATGAAAGGGTATTTATATTGAGCCCCCAGCGCTGGGCCAAGGCTCCTAATGGGCTTGATCTAGCTAGGCCCAAGGAGGACCTGCCAGGGGACGCGTAAGAAGCGTGAAGACCTAGTCCAAAGGTCTGCTCCCTGGTCCAACTGCCCCTATCTCTCAGGAGATAATGCAGGGCAGTTGGGTCACGTGACAGATGAGGTGGCAAACATAATTCTGCCCGACACAGCTCATGTGTCCGTGGTATAGATAGGTGACATGTGAGGGAAGGTCAGCTGGAGGGGTGTACGTGTCTCTGCCCGACATGTAGTAGGGTGTCGGGGTGGAGTATCATCAACTCGGATGTCTGGGGTCTTTGCCCGACGCGTTCACCAGGCCCGGACGTTTGGGCCCCTGCCCGGCAAGTATTGGGCCGTGTCATCCATGGCCCAGTCCAGAACAGGAGCCCCCCAAGTCGAGTCTCTGAGTTAGAGTGATGACTTGTATTGCAGCCGGGACTCCTATGTCGAGGAAGAAGCGCGGATGCGTGGCATGGGAGATTCCAATAGACTTGCTCGCAACGCTCCTCTTTCCACGGTAGTGTCGGGGATGGAAGTAATCGATGGGTGCGCACCTTCCTCGTAATGGCCGAGGGCTTGATGCAGGGATAGGATGTCTTGATGAGTCGGGGAGACGGACAGATGCTCGACGTCGCTTCAGTTTCTTTTTGGATAGACGTGTTTCAGACTTAATGGCGTCGCTTCGTTTTGTGTGCAAAGGCGGCGTAGGCAGTAGGCAATGATGACCTAACGCGTTGGCCCACGCGCCTGGGACTATAAAATGAAGTTGAGTGACTTCATTTTAACTTTTTCGCTCCTACGTTCACCGGAAGCTCTGAAGAATCCTCCTGCGTCTGCCCGTCTTGCCGCCTGAACCGCCGTCTCAGCCCGTCTCGCTGCCTGAACCACCGTCTCTGCCCGTGCGCCACTGTCTCTTTCTCAACTCCCTATATGTCAGGTACCATTTTGCTTCTTTAATCCATTATTCTTCCTTCTGTTTGTGTCAAATATCCGCAAATGCATGTTATATCCATAGTAGGTGGTTAGATTTGACTTAGGAATAGTAAAATGGACTGTAGATGGACTATAGATGGTAAAAAATAGGGTTAGGGTTAGACTGTCCCGGGCAGAAATTACATATGTCGGGCAATATTTGCATAAGCATATATGAACTTTCTGCCCGGTCTCTTAAGAACGTGCGTATCTTCGCGTCGAACACGTTGTCAGTGTCCGTTACTGCTACGCCCTTTCACTTGACCTGCGGTGGAAGGGTGGATTTGATATGACGTCGAATTCACTCTTTCTGTCTGTGTTTCAGGTGCTACCGGGCGTTTACGACCGAGGAGGGAAGACTCTGGGTCCTCGTCTGAAGATGCGGCCATCGCTCGTCTACCCGTCGGGGATGGGAGTGCCAGGGATGGTACTAAGCACGCTTCGTCCTCCGGGCAGGTTGATCTCTCCTGGGTTGCGGATGAACCTTTGGAGGAGGAGTCATATTTCTGTGACGAGGCCATCCCTGCTTACGTCGTGGTCGAAGACAGAAGCCGGGAAGATCCAGAGAATTGGTATTGTTGTGCCCCCAAGGAGGAGGACCGTATATGCCATCATTTCCTGGGGAAGCAGTTCACGATGTACGAGTTCGCTTTCCGGGAGGCGGGGATCAGGCTGCCTTTTAATTCCTTCCAAATGTCGATCTTTAAATGGCTTCGGCTAGCGCCGTCCCAACTGCATCCCAACGCCCTCGCTTTTATGCGGGCATTCGAGTTGGTCTGCCGTTTCCTCGGCGTTGGGTGCACTCGAGCCCTTTTCTTCCATGTCTTCCATCTCCAGCGGTCCGGTCTCCGTGGGCGCCACAGTTGGGTATCTTTTAAGCAGCCCGTGCGTTTGTTCAAGACGTACGTAGACTCTGCCCGACATTTCAAGGGTCAATGGTATGTGGTGAGACCGATCACCCGTGCCGCCCTTCATTCCCTTTACTATTATCAGCGAGCATCAAACGGGGAGGAGAAATTGATGTCGAAGATACCGCTGCGGTGGCAGCGTGATCATTTTGACCTCACCACTGCTCACTATAGGGTCAAATTTGCGATGCTCGGCGTTGAGGATAGGCTCGCATATAAGAAGCTGGTTGATTACGTGCAGAGTTTCAATCTGGGGGTCTGGACGGATCGACAGGGCGTGCCCTATCTTGACGAGGCCGGAATGCCAATCACTGAGACGCGCTTTATTAATACGAAAGCCTTGCTCGAGTGCAGGACCGAGGAGAAGGCTTTAGGATTATTGAGTAGGCAGACTTTTTCTTGATCTTTTATTTTTGTCTATGTTTTCTCTCGCTAATCTTTGTGTAATGTTTTGCATGTGCTATGCCCACTACGCGTGACCGGGTCCTTAAGCTAGCCAACCAGGTCGGTGCGTCTGACCGGGTTCCGAAAAAGAAGAAGAAAACTGTGGCCCGTGTTCAGGTGGCCGTTGTTGATGCTGGGGTCGGGACTTCGAACACATCGAGTCCGACACTTTCCTTTCCTCCTCGGGCGTCGACGATAAACATTCCTGACAGCCCGCCTCAATCGGCCTCTCCTCTCCACAAACGGAAGCGTCCGGCGGGGACTCTTTCGAGGTCATCACTGGGAAGTGGGAGTCCGGGTGGACCGGGCAGCTATATGTTACCTCCTTGTTATGTGGAACGGTCGTTCTTCAAAGTCGAGGATGCGATCGCGGTGCCGGCGCCTGAAGCAAGGGCTATCCTGGACCAAGATGCTGGTGTCCGACGCAAGGAGCTGGCAAGAGACCTGGCAGCTGTCATCCGGGTGATGGAGACGGCCATGGTCTTGACTGATACTTCAGTCTCCACTGCCTCCCTGGAAGACGCTCTCGTGCAGGTTCGGTCGGAGAAGGACAAGCTGTCCAAAGATCTGTCGGACTACAAGGAGGAGCATCAGCTGCAGGAGGGGCTGAACAAAAAATTGGAAGAGGTAGAAAAGGAATGGGATCAACTGAAGGCGGCCAAGGTGAGCTTGGAGGAACAGGTGGCCGGGCACCAGAAGCTGATCGAGGATAATGCTGGACTGCGGGCTCAGCTTGAATCTCTCGAGGAAAAGGTCTGTCCTTTGGCTGATGAAAATGAGGAGGAGCTCGCGCTCGGTTCGCGTGGGGAGCTGCTAGGGCACATACGTTCCCTTAACCAGGATCTTGTAGCTGTGTTCAAGGAGGGTTTCGACAATGCCGTCGAACAGCTGAGGGTTCTAAATCCTGAGTTGGTGACCGAGGGGTCGGCCCACAACTACTGTGTCCGGGAGGGGGAAATCGTGTGCCCTTTCGAAGCTGAGGAAGAGCTGGGGGATGACGAGGACGAGCTGGAAAATGTTGAAGAGGAGCTCCGGGCGGAGTCTTGATTAATTTTTGATTTGTTGTTTTTATTATGGCATGCGTGCCTTGTTGTGTGGCATGTGTGCCCTTTATGTATTTTGGCCTTCGGGCATATGTAATTTGGCCTTCGGGCGTACTTGGCCTCGGCCGTTGTTATGTTTTTTGTTTTTTAAATATATGAATGTTGTCTTTTGACATTCTTTATGTTCGGTTATGTACCATATTTGCTTGTTTATGAACTTATACTCTGCTCGACCTGGTTAGTCTCCTCGGTTTAGGGAACCGATGAAGAGTCGGGCGTCGTGCCCGTTTGGATCGAAGCCCGGGTTCGTTGTTCGGGACCCCGGCTTCGAGGCTTGGGCTTTCCCATCGCGAGTTGGGCGCCTTGCCTGTCGTGGTACTTCGACATTGGTGCTCGATCGAGATCCCAATCGTCGGGGAGGGTTGTGTTCGCTGGAGGGGTCGGTTTGTCCCCGGGTCTTGCGGTTCCTCTCTGGCGTTTTGGCGACGGAGAGCGTGGTCGTACCACCCACGTCTCCCCGTGATATATTTAGCTGTAATATTGTCTAAGTTTTTCTGCGTTCCATGGTTGAGCGAGTTCTTCCCCTTGTAGGTTTTCTAGGTAATAGGCCCCGTTGCTCGTCTTGTCGCGGACGCGGTAGGGGCCTTCCCAGTTGGCGGCCAGTTTACCCTCTTTTAAGTTTTTCTGGTTTCTTCTGAGGACCAGTGTGCCGACCTGGAACTCTCTTCTTATGACCTTCGCGTTGTGGCGTAGTGCTATTTTTTGTTTGAGGGACATTTCTCTTAGGGCTGCTTCGGAACGGATCTCGTCGACTAGGTCGAGCTCGGCTCTAAGAGTCTCGTCGTTCATTTCCTCGTCTAGGGGTTCCTCTATGCGCCTCGTTGGTTCCCATATTTCCACCGGGATGACTGCTTCGGTGCCGTAAGTCAGTCGGAATGGGGTCTCCCCGGTGGTGGAGTGTGGTGTCGTGCGGTAAGCCCATAGGACGCTATGTAGTTCCTCGACCCATGCCCTCTTCGCCTCGCCGAGCCTGCGCTTAAGGCCACGTAGGATTACCCTGTTGGCCGCCTCCGCTTGCCCGTTCGTCTGTGGATGTTCGACAGACGTGAAATGCTGTTTAGTACCTAGGCTGGCGACGAAGTCTTGGAATCCTCCGTCCGTGAATTGTGTCCCATTGTCCGTGATGAGGGCCTGGGGTACGCCGAACCGAGCGAGGATGTTGCGTTTAAAGAACCGGAGAATGTTTTGTGCGGTTATTTTAGCCAATGCCTCTGCTTCAATCCATTTCGTAAAATAATCCACCCCGACGATGAGGTATTTATTCTGGTACGATCCGGTGACAAAAGGTCCGAGGATGTCCATGCCCCACCATGCGAAGGGCCACGGGGAAGACAATGATTTTAGGTCATTCGGGGGTGCGAGGTGCATGTCGGCGTGTCGCTGGCATTTATCGCATTTTTTACGTGCTCCTTTGAGTCGTGTTGCATGGTCGGCCAGTAGTAGCCTGCTCGAAGGGCTTTTCGCGCGAGTGATCGCCCGTCGAGGTGCTGAGTGTTAATCCCTCGGTGTATTTCACCAAGTATGTCGGGAACTTTCTCTTCCTCGACACACTTAAGTAACGGGATGGAGAATCCCCTACGGTAGAGTTTCCCTTCGAGGAGTACGTACGAGCATGCCCGTCGTTTGGTGGTGGCTGCCTCCTTTGGGTCGACGGGGAGTTCGTCTTTTGTTAGGTAATTGTAGATGGGTGTCATCCAACAGTGAGCATCCCCGATCATGTTGACCTCAAATGGAGGAGGTAGTTTTTCGATGCTAGGTCGAGGAAGGATTTCTTGAATTACAGATTTGTTTCCGCCCTTCTTCCTCGTGCTGGCTAGTTTTGAGAGGATATCGGCCCGTGTGTTGTGCTCGCGAGGTACGTGTTGTACTTCCCACTTCTCGAATTTTTCGAGTTTTTCTTTGACAAGGGACAGGTATTCGACAAGGTTGTCGTTCTTGGTTTGGTACTCTCCTCGTACTTGTGATGCCACGAGCTGGGAGTCCGTTGATATTTTTACTTCCTTTGCTCCTAGGTCCTCGGCTAATCTCAGACCGGCGATAAAAGCCTCGTATTCGGCCTGGTTGTTCGACGTCGGGAAAGCTAGTGCTAATGATACCTCGATCAAGATCCCATCTTCATTCTCGAGGATGATCCCGGCTCCGCTGCCTGATGTGCTGGAGGCGCCGTCGACGAAGATCGTCCACTTATGGGCGTCGTCCGCCGGTGTTGAGCAGTGGGTCATTTCCGCGACGAAGTCGGCCAGTGCTTGGGCTTTCAAGGCCTTTATATTTTCGTATTGTATGTCGAATTCGGAGAGTTCCAGTGACCACTTGAGCATTCTACCGGCCATATCTGGTCGCCCAAGCAACTGTTTGATCGGCTGGTCGGTCCTTACTTTTATCGTATGCGCGAGGAAGTAATAACGTAGCCTCCTCGCCGCATTTATGAGGGCCAGGGCGACCTTTTCGATTTGCTGATATCGGAGCTCAGGGCCTTGGAGTGCTTTGCTCGTAAAATAGATGGGTTTTTGTTCTTCGTCGGTCTCCCTTATTAGGACGGCGCTGACGGCCTCGATCGCCACGGACAGATATAGGTATAGGGTTTCCTTTTCCAATGGTCGTGATAAGACCGGGGGTTCGGAGAGAACCTTTTTTAAATGGAGTAATGCCTGCTCGCACTCGTCGGTCCAGTCGAAGTTGGCCGCTTTGCGAAGGAGTCTGAAGAATGGCAGCGCATGCTGGGCGGACTTGGCGATGAAACGGGAGAGTGAGGCGAGCACTCTGTTGAGGGATTGGATTGATTTCTTGGTCCTCGGGGTCGGAAATTCTGAGAACGCTCGGCATTTGTCGGGGTTGGCTTCGATCCCCCTTTCGGTGAGGTAGAAACCTAGGAATTTTCCTGCCCGTACCCCGAACGTGCATTTTTCAGGGTTGAACCTTATTTTGCACTGCCTCGCTTGCTCGAAAACTTTGGTTAGGTGCCGAGCATGGGTAACCTCCTCGTGTGACTTGACGATCATGTCGTCCATGTATACTTCGAGCATGTCCCCTATTTCTTCCTTGAAGACTTTGTTCATCATGCGTTGGTACGTGGCACCGGCGTTTTTGAGCCCGAACGGCATTACGTTGTAATAGTAATTGCCCGTTGGGGTCATGAATGCCGTGTGTCTCTTGTCTGTGGGCGACATAGGGATTTGTTTGTATCCACTATATGCGTCCATGAAGGACAAGAGTTTAAAACCTGCAGAATTGTCTACGAGCATATCTATATTAGGGAGGGGGAAAGCATCTTTCGGGCAAGCCCTGTTAAGATCAGTATAATCAACACACATGCGCCATTTTCCATTATTTTTCTTAACGAGGACTACATTAGAGAGCCAGGTTGTGTACTGAGCTTCAGAAATAAAATTTGCCTCTAAAAGGTCTTTTACAGCTCGCTCGGCAGCCTCCGCCTTCTCGGGGGACTGTTTGCGCCTACGCTGTGCTATGGGCTTGACTGCCCGATCTAAAGCTAGCTGGTGACACGCAATCTCAGGATCCAGCCCGGGCATTTCTGCGGCATTCTAGGCGAAGAGGTCAGAGTTCTCTTTGAGGCATGCCACGAGCTTCTCCCTTGTTCCCTCGGGCAGTCCCTTGCCTATCTTCACTGTCCTTTCTGGATCGTCCCCAAGAGGAATGAGTTCGAACTCTCCGTCGGGGATTGGTCTGAACGGGTGTTCGAGAGATCGTTCCTCGGTGGGCTTCCCTTCTTCAGTTTCGTTTAGCCCAATGCAGCAGTCGAGGTCGATGGCGTTAACTCCCCGGGGAGGATCTTCGGTCCTGAGTTTTTTGTTGTTGTTGCTACTTTTTGTGTTGACCATGGCCTGTCCTTTTACCGCGGCGTCGTAGCACCATCGGGCAGCTTCGATATCACCGTGGATGGTGACTACGCGGCCCAATTTGGTTTAGTATTTCATCTTCAGGTGGACGGTGGATGGGACCGCTGTGAGTTCGGCCAATGTCGGGCGTCCGAAGATGCAATTGTAAAGGGATGGACAATCCACGACCAAGAATTGGATTTTGATTTCCCTGGCCGTTTCCTGCTCCCCGAAGGTGACGAGTAGTTCGACATATCCCCATGGCCTTGTTGTTGCTCCGTTGAATCCCTGGAGGTCGGATCCGACGTAGGGGGCCAGGTTGGTCTTGTCTAATTTCAGAGTCTTGAAGAGGTGGACGTACATGATATCTACCGAGCTGCCCTGATCAACCAGGATGCGCCTGACGTCGAATTGGGCCATCTTTGCCCTGATCAATAGTGGGATGCCCGAATTCGGGGATCCACCCGGAAGTTCCTCCAAAAAGAAGGATATTGGGTTTGATTTACCCCGATATTTTGTCAGCGTCGCTTTTTGCTCGGGTGCAGTCAGTAGGAGCTCGTCGAACTTGCGTTTGACCGAGAGGGCAGCGACTTCACCGTTAATTCCTCCACCTGATATAACCAGTGCGGTCGGGAAATCTTCCCAGGGGCTGAGTGCAGTGATTCTACCTTCGGGCAATGGCTCAGGGAGGATGAAATCTTCTGGGCGTGACACGCAGAGGGCCACTTGATAAGGAGAGTTGTCGGGGGGGGTGTCTTCCCGGGGTCTCTTCTTCTCTGCCTCGTCATGTTTGGGGGTTTCGTTCCTCCTCGTATACTGTTTTAGGTGCCCTTCTTGGATTAAAATCTCTATTGCATCCTTCAGGTGGACGCAGTCTTCGGTCACGTGCTCGTGGCTCCTGTGGAACCGGCAGTACTTGGATTTGTCGGTGTGAGGCTTTGGCGCAGATGGTTTTGGGAACCTTACTCTGCCCTGTTTAAATTCAGAGTTGATGCATTCCGCGAGGATGCGCTCTCGAGGAGCTGTCAGTAAGGTATACTCGTTGTATCGGCCCGCGGGGCCTCTTCCCTCTCGAAGCTCGCGGGGTCTTTCTTCCCTTTGCTTGTCTCCGTTTCGACGGGGAATGTTTGGATCCTCGCGCTTGGGATGATCGGTATCCCCAGCACTACGGCCGCTGCGGGCATTGTGGGCTACCTGTTTTTCCTCATATCTGATGTAGGCCTGGGCCTTGTGCAGGAGTTCGTTCAAGGTGCGGGGAGGCTCAATCCCGACGGCTCTACTGAGTTCACTGCCGGGCAAGAGTCCTCTTTCGAGGAGGTACTTCTTCATGTGTTCGGTGGTATCCACCTCGACAGCTTCTTGGTTGAATCGCTCGATGTACGAGCGCATTGTTTCATTTTTCTTTTGTATTATGGCTTCAAGGGTTGCCTCTGTCTTGGGGTGACGACGGGAAGCCGTGAAGTGCCTGGTGAACATGGACCTCATGACTCTCCAAGATGTGATGGATTCGGGGGCCAAGCTTTTGTACCAAGCCATGGCCCCTTTCCTGAGGGTTGTTGAAAACAACCGGCATTTGAGGTGACCGGTGATATCATTGCGGTAGTCGAGCATCGCGTTGACGTTGTCGACATGATCGTCGGGATCGGTGGTCCCATCGTACACAGCTAAATTGGGCGGTTTTTCCATGCCTTTAGGGAGCGGGGCTTCCATTATCGCCCGTGATAGGGGACAGTGCACGTCTTCCTCGTCGCTCCTCAATGGAGACAGTTCGTTGTTGTCGGGGCTGCGCCCGCGCCTTGGTGATATTCCTGATCGATCATTGTCGCGGCGGGCGCGTGCCCTACTGACGTGAGGTTCTAGAGAACGACGTCCTCGCTTCTTTGTCGCTTCTGGACGTTGTTGTGTCCTCCTCTCCGGTTGGGGTCGGACCTCCTGCCGTTCAGCTTCGAGGGCCATGATTCTCTCGTGCTGCTGGTAGAGCATAGAACCGGCCTGGTTGAGGGCATTCACCATGGCAATCATGGTGGCGTCTCCCTCGATGGGGACGGGGATGGGATAAAATGCCTCGGCCCCCTGGTTTTGGGCGTGAGGGGCATCCCCGTTGTTCTGAGGCTCTGGAGACGGGGTAGATGGACGACCGTCTCGAGCGTCTACTTCCTGGGGTTGCGGGCCATCATCCATAGTGTAGTCGACGATGGGACGGCTGCGCTCGCTAGGTTGTTCTCCGGCCATGTTGGAAGGACAAGGATGGATGAGCTTTGATCCTCTGTTGATGAAGATGGGGATAGCTAGTTCCCACAGACGGCGCCACTGATCTTACCTGATCAGGAGGGCCTTCCAAGGATTTGAAGACTGGGCCAGAAAATGAGATGAGTGAGGGGGTGTACCTGCAAGGTGCTCCAATGCTTAAGTCAGAAGAGGTACAGAAAGTTAAGGTTATTTCAGAGTGAGTTAGAATACCTGACCCTTTGTTATGAAAGGGTATTTATATTGAGCCCCCAGTGTTGGGCCAAGGCTCCTAATGGGCTTGATCTAGCTAGGCCCAAGGAGGAGCTGCCAGGGGACGTGTAAGAAGCGTGAAGACCTAGTCTAAAGGTCTGCTCCCTGGTCCAACTGCCCCTATCTCTCAGGAGATAATGCAGGGCAGTTGGGTCACGTGACAGATGAGGTGGCAAACATAATTCTGCCCGGCACAGCTCATGTGTCTGTGGTATAGATAGGTGACATGTGAGGGAAGGTCAGCTGGAGGGGTGTACGTGTCTCTTCCCGACATGTAGTAGGGTGTCGGGGTGGAGTATCATCAACTCGGATGTCTGGGGTCTTTGCCCGACGCGTTCACCAGGCCCAGACGTTTGGGCCCCTGCCCGGCAAGTATTGGGCCGTGTCATCCATGGCCCAGTCCAGAACATAAACCAAGAAGAAAAATTATTTATAAATGTTGAAAAACAAATAAAAATTAATTCTTTGTGAAAAATTAAAATATATTAAACAAATATTTTTTTTATTTTTTCATGGAATAAAATATTTTAACATTTTTGTAAAATATTAAAAAAAAAAAAGAATCAATCAAAATGATAAAAAAACCATAGAGTTATTAATTTTTGAAATCATTAAATAAAATCACAAAATTCAAAAGTTTGAATTTATGAAAAAGGCGCCAAGAACATGGGCCAAGAACTCGCGCGAAGGGAGTTTTGCCCAAATTTGCAAATTCATTCGTATCTCAAGGAATAAGAATTCATTTGAGATGAAATAAACATCAAAGTTGTGTGTTTTGATCCCATGAACATGCTGGAATCATTTAATTTCATTTATTTTGTATGTGAAGAGATATAAGTGTATGCACAGATAAACCCTAATTTTGGCCTAAGCCTCATGAAATTTTATACATGGATGATTTTGTGCAATTGATTGAGGGAAAACACTTAAAATATGTTCACAAGAAATTGGCAAAAAGATAGTGTGAGGAAATATGCATGCATTATGAAATGACCAGTTTTAGGCTTACTTGAATGTGGTAGCAGCAAGAGCAATTTGATTTTTGAGTTGGAGGTGTTACAAAGATGTTGTGATGATTTGAACAGCTTCCTTGGATGATATTGAGTGGATTGGAAGCTTTGAATTCCTTTTGAAACTCCTTGGATCAAGTTGTGGTATCCCAGCTGTAGAATGAAGGCATAATGGCTTGGTTGAAGGGTGATTTTCTGTTAGAGGTGTTTCAGAGGTGATATAAGTGTTTGAACACCTCATATACATCATATGTGATGTGTTTGAGTGTTTAGTTTTAGTTGATAGTGGCTACAACTCAAAATCCAATGGTGTTTGCTCAAAATGTCAAGTTTTGAGTATTTTGAAGGAATGAAGAGAAAGCTATGAATTGTAATGCTTTGGAGTGATTTTTATGATTAATGAGAGTCTCTATTTATAGGAGAAGAGACTTGTTGAAGTGGTTTTCCTCTTTCTTAAGGGCTAAGGCTAGGGAGCTTAGTCATTGTTATGCATCATTACTTGCTACTCAAGACACTCAATTGTTATCTCAAATAGATCAGTCTAGCCTTGGCTAAATTCACATTTTGCAGACATTTTAATCTCTGTTTATGAATGCAAATTGGCTGGAGTTCATAAGATTCTAGGATATCCCTTTTTGAAGCTTTTTGGCCCTAAGATCAAGTGATAGGTGTTGAAATTCATGAATGCAAAATGGAAGCTTCTTGGTTCTAATCATGAATTTGCAGGTTGACTCATGTTTGTAATGATGATTAAAATTCTATTGACTAGCTGATTTTATCCTTGGCTCATAAAATCTCAATCCCAAGTTTTGTCAAAAATTTCTTTTTGCAAAACAGTTGTGACATAGTGTGTTTGGCAAGGGATTTCTTCATGCTCAAGTGAGATCTTTTCATGCCAATTGATTCTTTGAATCATTGGTATGATTTGTGACAATATTGGTGTTTTCATGAAGATCTGAATCAACTTGGAACTATGTGAAAAAAGCCTCCAAGTTTTGATGTTTTGACTGTTTTTTAACTTAGACAGATTTTGTCTAAGTGTTGAAACATTCAACTTTTTTTTATCATCCTCCAACTTAAAATCCATGAAGAATTGGAGTTTGATGTAGTTAAATATTTTGTAGTATGTGATGAAATCTTTTATTTGAGCTTTGGTTCACAAAAATCTAATGCTTGGATCACAAGTTATGATGCTTGGAAGTAGGGTACACACAAACTTTTTCTCATAACTTAGAAATATTTCCAAATTTTCTAAGTTAGCCCCTTTTACAAGTTTGTTAGTTCTGTGATAAATTTTGGTAAAATAAGATATTACCTCAAGATGTTATGACTTATGTCTTGACATGTGTTTCAAGCATTCTGCAGGTGTTTTATGTGTTGTTGCAGTAGTTTGTTCATGATGTCAAGTTTGATGCTCTAACATGTGATAACAGAACATTATGTTTATGATGTTATGTTTTATCTATTGCGCTTTTATTTGCAATATTTTGTGTGTTTATGTTGAGTGATTGGTTGCGCAGTTATTGGTGGTAATATTAGAGCAGGCTATCACATTTTTTGAAGGATCGATTATTTCCTTTTTCATGCATTTTGTTTAAAGAAGAATTGAAGATCAAATCAGCTTTTAAAGAGATCAAATATGTATGTTTCCATTGCCCAAGCCCATGAAGATTGTTCTGTATTTAAAGAGGTGTTAACCCTACTTACAAGGGTGAGAGGATAGAGATTGAAAGTTGTGTGTTCAAGAATTAGGGTTGTGTCATTTGTTTTTGTTTATTGTGAGCCATTCACGCATCACCTAGTTGTTTTGAATTGGACTGAGTTTTATTGAGTTGTAAGTTGTCTACTTTAAGCTTTTAAGCACGAGTGTGTTGTTCTTTATTGAATCTTTTAAGCAAGATAAAGTATTGACTTTGAAGAGTGTTCTTCTCCTTTATAATTTTCTGTTATTATCACTGATGTGGTTAAGGGGTAGTGAAAGATGTCTCTTAGCTAAGAATGTCTTAGATAGAAATTACACGGGCAAAGTTTAAATGAAAAGATTATAAATTGGGAAGTGTTTACTGAGAATTTTCAAACTATTTATGCATAGTGGATTTCCTTCCTGGATTGGTAGCCTCCAGATGTATGTGTGATTGCACCGAACTGGGTTAACAATTGCTTATGTATCTTTACAATTGTTTACTGTATTTTATTCTATTCTTACTTTGTTTATTATTCAGATATCAGTGTCGTGACATCTCTTTCGACATCTCATATCTGATACCAGAATTTCCATTGGTATCAGAGCAGGCAACATGCTCTGTTTCTGGGTGAGATCTAGGGATGATATTTTCTTGTAGTATGGACAAGGAAGAAGGATTTTTTGGACACCCATTATGGATGGAATTAATTATGATCTTGGAAACCTCGTATGGTGGTCTTCTTGAAATCATTGGATAGTAACGCATGGAAAGTTGTCATAAAAGGATGGGAACGCCCTGTCACTCTGGGGAAAGATGGAAAAGCTACATCTTACTTGAAACCTAAGGAATAATGGTTTAAGGAGAAGGATGAATTGGCTCTTGGAAACTCTAAAGTGTTGAATGCATTATCCAATGGAATTGATAGAAATATATACAGACTGGTGAACAATTGTGAGATAGCTAAAGATGTTTGGGATATTCTTAAAATTGCTCATGAAGGTACTTCTAAGGTGAAGATGTCAAGACTTCAATTGCTCACTACCAAGTTTTAAAACTTGAGGATGAAAGATGATGAAAGCATTCATGATTTTCATATGAATATACTAGAAATAACCAATACTTCAAATGCCCTAGGTGAAAAGATGTCGGAAGAAAAGCTTGTAAGAAAAATTCTCAGGTCTCTTCCCAAGATATTTGATATGAAAGTGACTGCCATAGAAGAAGCTCAGGATATCAACAAGATGAGGGTGGATGAACTTATTGGATCTCTCCAAACATTTGAAGTAGGGATAAGATACAAATATGAAAAGAAAAACAAAAGCATAACCTTTATGTCCAACACTGAAGATGGAGAGGAGGAATGTAATCTAGATACTGATGAAAGATTATCAAATGTTATAATGTTGCTTGAAAGACTGATTAACAAAGTGATGAAGAGGATGGACATGAAGTCAAGACCTAATTTCAAGAACAACTCATCTGACATCAGCAGATCTAGTGATGTTGGTAGAAGAACAAGGTCTGAAGAAAAATCCATACAAGGAAAAGAGATTCAATGCCATGGATGTGAAGGATTTGTTCACATTATAGTTGAATTCCCTACTTACATCAAGAAGCAAAAGAATAGTCTAGTTGTATCTTGGTCTGATGAGGATTCTGAAAGTGAACATGAAGAAGAATTTGCTAAAAATGTTACTGCTCTGACAGGGAGATATGTTTATGATGAAGATTCTAGTGATGATGAATTCTCCTTTAAAGAACTAGCAACTTCCTATAGAAAGTTGTGTATCAGAAGTGAAGAAGTTTGTCAATAATGGGAGAAGCAGAAGAAACTCATAATCCAACTGAAAGAGGAAAAGGAAGAACATCTTGAAACTATCTCTAAGTTAAACAATGAAGTCATATTGTTGAACTCCAAACTTGATCAAATGTTCAAATCTGTCAGAATGTTGAATAGTGGTTCTGACATATTAGATGAAATTTTTCAGAAGACAATCCTTCTGAACCTAAACCAAAGATGTCATACCACATGTCTCAACATCATGGCAGAGGTCAATTCAACCACTTAAGAGAAAAATTTCAAAGGTGGAGATGCCATTACTATGGGCATTTTAGTCATATAAAACCTTTTTGCTATAGACTATATGGATATCTTAAGCATGCTCGTCTACCTAGAATCAACCATAATACCACTATTAAGAGAAAATAATGGATTCCTAAGGATGTAAATACCAGCTTGATATCTCACACTTCTTTCAGAGCCTCGACTAAAGATGTAACACCCCAAATCTACCCGGCGGAAAATCATAAATCAGAGTTTCAAAATTCAACAACAAAATAGGATGCTAATTTTTCAACTTTAACAAATTCATTTAATTTCATGAACATCGATAGATAACACTTTCAAATAGGATGAAACTATAACGTCAACTCTTATTCAATTCCTTGAAATAAAACAACTTTTACAAATAGGTAGCGGATCCACAAATATTCAACTTTTCATCAGTTAACAACTTGTTCAACCTAACAACTTAGTAATAACATGTTGTTCATTGCAACAACTTAAAACAACAACAACTAAATATAACAATAAAATAATTAAGCATTCATCCCCCCCGAGTGTTACGTATCAGAGCGAGGACACCAACTTGACTATGAAAGTAAGCAACTCTAATATGGAATACCTGCACGTTACCAATCAAGGTAACATTCCACAACAGAAATGGGTGAGATATCGAACCATATAAATAAGAGTATGATAATTAATACGCTAGATAGAATCATACAATTTTCATACTATCCCACAAAAACATATTACCAATCACCCCAAACAATCAACATAATATTATCATCTTAGTTCACACACCAACATAACCAATTCCAACTATAAAATTAGCATATACACCTTCATCAACTTCGACAAACATATACAACATATTCAACTTCTTCAATATCAGCATAATTGACATTACAAACATAAACATATAAACAACTTGGGCAACATAATCATATAATCAACTTATCCAACATAATCATATAATCAACTTAACAACATAATCAACTTATCCAGCATGAACCACTTACTCAACGTAATCAACTTAAACCATAAAATCCACTTAAATCTACATAAACAACTTATTCAACTTGAGCAATGTAAACAACTTTATCAACATACGTGTCGCTCCCGGGATTTTCATCCTAGTACAAACGCGAAAGTGGCGCGGAAAAGGTAGAGTCGCCAGCCAGACATTTTTATCCCGAATGAATGGGAAAGGTAATGTTGCACAAACCTGAGGAAGAAGGAAAGGACAAGGTCCTGCGAACCAAAGATCTGGATACGGGAGTCGGTTACGAATTGATAAGGTATTAGCACCCCAATCTGTCCGTCGTACCCGACGGGATCCACGCTTGCTTGCTTGTTTCAAAGGGTGAGAAATAAAGAATGCTGCTGAATAAAACTGCTACTGGAACTGGAATGAGAAATGAGAAAGGAACTAGAAAAAGAGAATGAAAAGAAAGGGGGAAATGTAGGGAAAATAAAGATTGTGCTCGAACGGGCCCTACCCCGCTGCCTACGTACCTCATCGGGATAATGAGGATCAGAGTCGACGTAGTTCGCCTAACCTAGGCGGGAACTATTTGTTTGTGCTTTTTACAGCTGGAACTGCGTATGTCTATGCTCAGGTGTTGCAGGCTCGTCTGGTACGAGTGCGTTTACCGTCTTGCAAATGAGACAAGTCGTCGCGAGTTCGCGTTGAGAGTGAATGAGATGAGAAAAGAAATTCCCGCAGGATAGTCGCTTATTGTGTTTTTTTGTATTTTATGAGAAGTATTTTGAATTTGTTTGTGAACGGTCTTGTACTAAGACCTATCCATCGCGGGAAGTATTTACACCTCGCCCCGAAACAGGACGCGTATAAACACTCCGCAACAAAGTCTCGTGTCGTACAAGATTGTTCGGCTTTTATTCTTAAATGTTTTATTGCTTTTCTTTATGAGATGAGAAAGAAAGACTCAAGTTGATAAAAGGACAAAATCTAAGGGACTAAGACTCAATCCTAACTTGTTTATTTATTTACAAGAGGTCCTAATGGTTTGTGAGGTATTCTAATCCTAATGGAAAGAACTAGAAACTACTAGAATTCAACTTACTTCCTAAGGAAGTTAAGTTGATTCTAAGAATAATGGGAAACCTATTCAAGTTATGAAATCAAGTAAAGGCAAAAACATTAAAAATGGACATAAGAAATAGAATTCTAAACAAAACAATTAAAGGCATAAAAAAAATAGTCTTATTTACTTATTCTAATCCTAATTAAAATGGAACTTTAAGCCTAAGTCCTAAACTAAAGGCATCACCTAGTATTTTCCTTCTAAACATTCAAATTTAACTAACCTAAGTCTAAATTAAATTCTAAGGCTAAATCTAAACTAAACCATATTTTTATTGGACTTTATTTTCATGGCCTAAACTAAATGGAAATTATATGTAACAAAGCCTAAAAGTTAATATCCTAAAAAATATTAAAAGTTCTGGAAAAAATATGAAATTTATTCTATAGGGTCCTAAAACTACCTATAATAATGTGTCAAAAGGAATCCTAAAAATTCAGAATTTAACTAGGCCTAAAAATTGATTATTTTCAGCTACAAATTAATCCCTAATTTCTAAAGAATTGGCCTCTAAAACATAAGATAAAATATTCTAAAAAATCTACAAAAATTATCCTAAGTACTATCATTAGTTATCTAACTACAGTAAAAAGAATGGGCTAAAAAGTTACTGGAAGTTACCAAAATAAAATGAACAAAATTATGTACAATTAAAGGAAATTCAATAAAAGCTAATTAAAAGAAAAATCAGAATTAAATCGAAAAATAATAAAATTCAGAAAACAAAAATGTCAAAAATTTCTAATTAGATTTATTAACCTACTGGAATTTTTTTGGGAATATTATAAAGCTTTTTCCTATTTTTATTTGATTTGTTTTGAACTATATTAACTAAAAAACTAAGTTCTAAAGAAATGAAAAGGGGGGTTGAATTAAGTAATTTTTCTAATGATTTTCATAATGTGGGCTTAACAGAGGGGTGCGGATAGCCAAAGGATAAAGCCCAAACGCAGGCTGATGAAGGGGAGGTGCAGTGAGCAGTTGTTTTAAGTTGTTTTTCTAATGGGCCTCAAACAGGGGTGTTAATAGAAAAAAATATCAGGCCCATTTCGCAGGCTGAATGGGAGGTACAGAAAGGAATGTTTTATGTTGATTATTTGTTAATGGGCTTAAGGGGTGGGTGTTAATAGCAACAATAAGAACCAAAAGGCCTATTCTTATCTTCAAGAACCCATGGAATTAAGCTTTAAAAATTAAAACAAAATGTGATTATTAGTTGTTAATGAACTTTAATGCTGATTAATTGTATTAACTAACGAATTATTCCTAAAATTACATTTATAACTTATTAAAACAAATTATTGAAACTCAAATATATGAAATCAAAAAAAAGGAACAAGAACAAAACCCTAGCCAATTCGGCGGCCATCTTCTTCCCCTTTCTATCCTCACGCCGCAGCCCTCATCACCCTCATCCCCTTCCGCGCCTCAACTCATTCTCTTCCTCTTCATGTCTTCTTCTTCTTCGCCTGCCATTAACATCACCTTCTACTTCTCCCTTCTACCATTATCAATTTCACCAACTAAACTTAAACTCTCACAATCCTCAATCTAAAACTTTCTAGCGCAAATCTAAGAGTCCGAAGATACCACTCCACCATACTCTAGATAATCATCAAATCGGAGCCACAAGAACTAGAGAAACCAAAAGAAGCTCGTGTACCTTGACTCGGATGACACGTTGTCGCTTGATTGCGAATATGACGGCGGTGTATCTTCGAGCGAAAGTACTTGAAGGTGCGCGATCGGGGTGTCCGGTGTGTCGTTGAAGAAGGATGGCAGAAGATGATGCCGAAAATAATGGTCGGAGCAATACGACAAAGCTTGTTGCGATTGGTTGTGACGAAACCGAAATATCGACGACGATGTTCTACAGATGGCGAGCTCAATCACGGAATAAGAACCATTGCTTCGAAGACGAATCGAAATCCACGATTTCAGGTATGTATCATGTTCCACGATCTTTATTCGATTAGGTTCTTCTTCTGCTCGAGTTACTATTGATGACGCGTTGACGAGTAATCTGGTTTCAGGTCGTTGTTGATGATGAAGAATGTGTTATGATGGCGCGGTTGTGGTTTCGGTTACGAAGAACGGTGATATAGAGTCATTGCTTGTATGCTGAGTTTAATGGAAGTTGAAGTGAGGTGATGGAGGTTGAAAATGAATCGATGAGGAGTGAAGAAATGGTTGAGGGAAAAAGAGAAAACGGATTGGAGGAGAAGAAGGAGCAGGTTGAGAAGATTGTGGTGAGAAACCAATTGAAAGGAGGAACCCTTTGAAGAAGTTCAGATTCCAATTTATAGAGAAAATGAATTGAGCTTTGGTGAAAACTCAGGTGAAGTTTCTAGATGAATCTCTGATTAAAAGTTGGTTACAATTCTGTTAGTTAGTTATGAAATCGGTTGGGGTTAGACTTTCTGTTATGAATTTCTGTTGGAACTTTCTGTTGGTAGTTTGTGATTTCTTTTGTTCTAAGTTTTCGTTGTACTGACTTTGCTCATGATCTTTCCCTTCTGAAATTTTTCTGATAAAAATGGTTAATCCCCTGTTTATGTGGTAAGTCTCATATTGATTTTTTCTTCTATTCGCTGAACTTTATCTTTTCTTGCAGTGATGTTCATGGTAATCAAAGAAGGTTAGAGATTAAAAAAGAGTGATCCGTGATTGATGAAGGTTGATAAATTCGCGAGATGATTGAAGATTTTGAAGGGCTGCCCCTGTGATGGGAGGAATAAAGATTGAAGAGAGCTCTGTTTGCTGCTGTTCTATTATAGATTCTTTCTGATAATTGAATTTTTTCCTTTACATTCGTAACTGCTTTTTTTTGTAATTGAATGATTCCACTGTAATTTAATCTGGTTATTGATGGGAATGATGGAAATGCAATCCTTAACCTTCTTTGTGAGGATTTCCTTTTGCTTGGTATTGAATTTTTTACTGATATATCATATCAGCTGTTGTTTTGTTAATGGGCCTCTTGTGACCAAAAGAAAATTTACAATACTTTGGTTGGAAAAACTGTGAGTTAACTAGAATAAAGCTTATGAACTTTGAAGGAAATTTATGGTGGACCAAGATTACAACCATAGTTTAACTTGAATAAAAAAGTGGTTGTGATATTATGAAAAATAGACCTTGCAAAAATGTCATACAATTATCTCCATGCGAAATAGCCAATGATGATAACTTGGCTTAATAGATGTAATTTAGAACTCGGAGAAACAAAAACTTATGAACATTAATACAAGAAAACTTGGTTAAAAACTAATATTTAGAGATGGATTTTATTGAATGAATTTGAATAGATACATATGACGGATTAAGAAGAAAAACCACAAATGGATTAACATAATTTTATTCAAAATGGGCTATAGTGATTAGCTTTGGACACAAAAATGAGACCAACGAAATGATTTAAATGGGCTTGAAAAGATATATGGACTGGAAATAAAAGATATTAGAAATGGATTTTATTGGCCATGGACTTGAACTTAAGATGGCTAATTGGAAATTGGTTTAATGATTTGGATACTAAAATGAAAACAAAAGAAATTGACCTCCTATTATTTTTGTAGAAATCTGTGATGATTCTAAAATGAAATTGCCATTGAGTTTAAATGGTGTAAAAATGAACAAAGGGGAAACTATGACTTTGAAAGACGATTCAAAACAGATTATGGACAAAAAGATAAATGGAAGGGTGAATAAAAGAAAAAGAAGATGAATTGACGGAAACGTAAAATATATTGGAAATTGAAGAAATGGAGGCAGAATGGAATGGTCGGGAACGACTTATAACGATGAGAATGAATGGATCTGAAGTCTCGATTTCAGCCCAAATCCTATTTTGCGTTCTTTCCACAAGTCTATAAAAACAACCACTTCTGAGCCACTGAATATTTTCCATATTAGTCACAACTCCTTGAATTATCTGAAACATTCCATGACCATTCGAATCCAGATGAATCACTGATAAACTGAAGATTCGAACCAAACTTCACACCAAACACTGTTCGATAAACGGATGAATCTCAGCACACGACAACATGATCTTTGAATATGCACTGTCTAAAAGATAGTCCAGTGGTCCAACATAATCTTGCAGTTGTGGTGATCTTTTGACAATTTGACCAAAATTAGTTCAAGCTCCTATCCAGATCGAAACACAACTGAACAACCGTATTTGAAGTGAAATCATTGTCCAATGAATTCTCCACCACTTCAAACTCTGACAGATACAGATAAGGTACTAAACCCTAATCCAGTACAACCTTAATCACATGCCCAATGAAACAATGAAATGCACTAGTATGCTGTTAATGAACTGATGAAAAATACAGATGAGTGCGAAATGATACACCAGTAAAGGGGATAAATATGAGGGCAAATTTTGAGGTATTACAATACGCAACAAGAACAACTTTATTAACTTGGCAACATAAACAACACAAACAACATAATTAATGCGACACGGGATGTGACACGACTGTGCATATGCATGTGGTACCATTGGAGTAAAACTCCCAACTTAAAATATACCAGGTTATCGAGGTATATGCAAGGCATAAGCCTTCAACTTAATAAATTTGTCAATCCAGGCCAATGTGGTGAGCATCCGCTCCAACTTAGAAATGCAATAGATGTCACGAGACCAACAACGCAACACATAAACAACGACAACTCAAAAACATACCACATCTCAAAAACATACCACATATTATGTTTTCAAAAATCACTCGTTTTTGATCTGTGTGTGATACGCGGATCAAATTGGCGTCGTTGTCGGGGACTCTTGTTGTTATTAACCAATTTTATAGTCATAGGTATAGTTTTCTTGTCAGTTTTTTTTTCTTTTCTTTTTTGTTGTGTTTGTTGATTTTCAGGGTTGCAATACCGGTTGCAGTATAGGGATAAGTTTTCCAGCCTTTCAGGTATGTTGGAAGCTACTGTTTCGATTTGCTCTGAATTTTTTCCAGAAAATCAGAAATAAATCGAAGAACAATACTCTTTCAGAATAAAATTCTAAAAGATTTCGACCCTCAAAATCGCAAAATTTGTGTTTTTCTATTTTATTTGATTTATTTTCTCTTTTCATATTTTCAAAAAAATCTGAAATTTTTTGTGCTGGCTTTATTTTATTTTATTAGATTTTTAGCGTTATTTTTATATTTTTTTAGATTTTATTTTAATCGCTTTTCTTTTTTCCCTTTTTAAATCTGCAGTGATTTTATTTGATTCTGTGTTGAAATTTATAATCATATCATGGTTGATCAAAGAACTCTGAGAGAACTGGTTGCACTTGTGAATTATAATTCTTTATATATTGAATATCTGGATGTTGTTGATGCACCTTTCGAATTGAAATTTGATTTAACACACTTTTTCCAAGTTTTAATGGTTTTGCAGGTGAGGATCCGAATAAGCATCTAAAGGAATTAGAAGTAGGGTGCTCTGCACCTTCTGAACCTTCACTAGAGGATCTTGTAAACCAAATGGCTACAAATAATATCAAGTATCAACAACAAATAGATTCTAATTTTCAGACTTTGCAAATACCGCTTGATCAACTTACCACTTCGATAAATGGCATGCAGCAAGCTCAAGGATCAAACCAACAACCTTCAGAAGAACATTCTATTTTTCAAATAGATTTGCCTTCTGAAACTGTTGATGATACTTGTATTAATTTGTTTGCAGCTGATTTTCCATCATTGTCTGATTTTAATGATGTTGACTCTTGTGATGTTTGTACTGACACTAAAATTTACTCTGTTTGTGCTGAAATTGAGGTTGCCTTGCAAGTTGATATTCTTATTGCAAATGAGGTTGCAAATGAAGTTGTTCGTGTCAATGAAGCTCTCGACACCCCGGCTTCCCGGAACAAACCATCCATCAAGAAATCACCCTCTTTAGAGCTGAAGCCACTTCCTAATAATTTATTTAAATTTGTGCAGGAAGAGAAATCATTACAGGAATATAAGAAGGGAATTGGATGGAATTTGGTTGATACTTGTGATATTAGCCCATCCATGAGTATGCATAGGATATCAATTGAAGATGGAACAAAAGTAGTGAGGCATTCCCTTAATCCTTTGATTCTTAAAGTTGTTGAAAAGGAGATCACTATCATGTTCACATTCAACACTTTTACTTATCAAAGATTCTTCTTTGATCCTGGAATAAAAGGCGAAGGCACTAATAAAAACTTCAATATTAATGGATACTACCTAAAGCTACTCTATGAGATCCCCACTTTGGAAGAAGAGACTGTAGAAGAGCTCTCTTTAGGAAATGCGGCTTATGTGATCACATGTCCACCTTGACTACTCGGGTGTGTTCTTTCCTTTCTCTTCCTCTTATTTTATATTTATGTCCTTTCATTGAGGATAATGCTTGTTTTAAGTGTGGAGGAGGGAATAATTTATTTTCTTTGTTTTTGTTTTGTTTTTTTTTGTTTTGTTTTAGAAACACTAGGCATTTTTTCCGAAAGTTTTAGGCTATAGATTGTTTTGATGTTAGTTGTGGAGACTTGGGAAAAATTCACAAGATCAGTATCGTTTTAACACCTTAAATCTCCTGAATATGGATTTTTTTTTTGAATACTTGTTATGCCATAACCTTGAGTTCTCATCCTTTAATATCTCTTAAGTAGTTTATCAAGCAGTCAACACCATCTAGAAATCACACACTAAGTAATTAAGCTGATGCAAATAAGTGAATGATCTTGCGCTTAAAAAGAAATCTGAATAGGAATCCGCTTTTTAAGTTAGGTGACCCTCACTCGGTCATTTAGTCTAACGGATGTGAAACCTTAAGGAAAATAATAATAATAATAATTTTGTTGTTACTAAAGTAACTTTAAAATATTGTCAAGTATGGACCATAATCACTAACAGGCTTATTTACCATGTGTATGAATAGATAACAGGCTTAATGTGATTGCACTAGAATGAAAGAGAGCAAAAGGGAGGATGAGTAAGTTAGGCTTAGGCATAATAACATGATTCAAAATGGTTTGTATATGATGGAGGCTTATGACCGCACAATTGCAGATTTGTGTTCTTATGATATACTAAGTGTGTAAGATTAGTACATATCGATGTTATCTTAATCGAAGAAGAGTTTGTAGCCTAGAATGAGTATCTGAATGATGATGTGTTTCTTGAGTCTTGAGTTTATTTTTGCTCGGAGTGCAAAAGTTCAAGTGTGGGGGAATTTGATTAGTGCATTCTAATGCACATTCTACCATGTTTGCACTTAAGTATTTCTTTGGTTTTCTTTGTTTATTTTTATATTTTAATTTATTTTTCTATTTTACTTTATTTTTGGCTTAATTTAATTTTCGTACTTAATTTTCAGCTTTAACGGCTTTTACGGAAATGATCATAACCGGAGTTCCAGGAATCTGATTGAGGCGTTCTACTAGTCGATGGAAAGCTAAGAGAGAGAGCAACAACTTTTGTGTTGGAGTCGAAGTCAGATTCAGAGTCATATTTTCCAGAATTTCGTTTGAAGCTGCTGCATTAGCTTTATTTAGTTTCGGGTCATTTAGAATTAGGTTTGGGTTATGTATTTGACTCAGTTGGGTTGTAAATGGGTTTTTTAGGTTTTTCTATTTAACCTAGCAGCCGCAGTTGTTCACGGAGACACTTTTTAGGATTTTAATTTTTTACGCTCGAAAAGACGAATTATGGAGAACTAATTCCAAAGATTAATTTGTTGTAATCGATTTTCGCCGACACTTTGAGGTTCTTATATTTTCCAATTAATCTATTTCCTTTAAATTCTGATCTTGATATCTTGTTTGCTTGATTCGATTTATCTAAGGTTAGATTGATTTATTTCGATGATTGCATGTTCCTATACTTTAATCGCGTTTGCCTAATTCGCGTATGCTTATCGTTTTTGCTTAATTCACGATTGATATATTTCATCTGTTTGCTTAATTCGGAAATTAGGAATATTTATCATATAATATCAATTACGCTTGTTTGATTGTTATTATAATCGAAAAGGAAATAGAGTCCGCTTAGGAATTGGGAATTATTTGGGTCGATGATAAGTTGGGAAATTAAAACAGCAGATTAACCGTTTCAACTTATTTAAAAAATCACTTTTATTTTAATCACTTTTATTTCGAAACCGAAATCAAACCCCCATTGTTACAATTGGTTGGTTAATAACAATACAAGAATCCTTGTGAGACGATTTGAGTCATTGTCGCTATACTACGTTTTCAAAAATCACTCGTTTTTGATCCGTGCGCAATACGCTGATCATTTACCGAGTTTAACTCCAACTTACAATCACCAAAATCGACATATCAACAAAGCTTCCGACTTAATCCTTTGGAATTCATTCCAATAGGTTTTCTAACTCTTTCGTAGTTACCGAACACTTCTAACTTAGGTCCATAAGACAACAACTTTGAACGTCCAATATAATTACAATCGCGATCAATCCCACATCTTGGACAAGATATACCTATACTTTACAATTATCCTCAACGCATCTACAACTTTACTATCTTTTAATAACACATCCTTCAAAAATCATATTAACACGCAACATCATTACAACAACATACGGTACAAGGGTCCAAAGAATCTCCACAAGATACTCATACCCTTATCTTCCAACTAATTCAACTTACCGAATACTCGATTCTTACTCATATCGACACAACCTTTCCTAAATTCTTATCGGAATCAACACAACTAAACGACTATTCTTGTTCCAACAAAAAAAAATCGCACTTTAATAAACCTACTTATAATTTCACTTCTCCTAATGCTTTACAATTTAACTCCATCTAACCTCCTT
Organism: Lathyrus aphaca; assembly: GCA_963966055.1. Lineage (NCBI taxonomy): Eukaryota > Viridiplantae > Streptophyta > Magnoliopsida > Fabales > Fabaceae > Lathyrus > Lathyrus aphaca. Next base: position 509,114,846 of record OZ014524.1, on the reverse strand, counting down.
GTCAATCATGGTCCTACATTCTATATACTTTCCCCTCGAATCATCTCAAGAAAGCTTCAAGTCATTTGCCACTTAACTCATCACCAAAACAACATTCAAATCCTTCAGAGTTCAACTATGAATTTTCTTATTACAATTCAATCCAAGCACAACTTCATACTATCATCTTTAAATCCAAATAATACTCTCATATAATAACTTGCATCGACAAAACAAAAAACAAACAATACTCAAGCACTCGGCTTGACTCCAACCAATTCAACGTGCATACTATACTAGTTGGCATGATACATTTATCCATCAATTATGATTTTGTCTGCTATCAACAATAGATTAAGGGTGATCAGTTCCTCAATTTGTCAATATACATCCGGCAACCATAATAGTGGCATAAATCATCATTACCCAACACAATAGCGTACTTTAACTTGTGCACAAAGTCCGTAAGCATATTGCTCCGCCAACTCTCTACGGCTTATCAATTCCTTCTTAGTCTCCTTAATTCCAACTTTGTCACGATACAAAACATCCAAAAATCCAGTACACATTCTTTTATGTACATACATAGTACCACATGACTTTCAATATCCCTCTAACATCGGAGTCGCTACAACAAGTATCATCCAAAGAGGTTTTCTCCAATTACAACTTCCAACCAAGTTAAAATTCTTACCAACACTGATCAAACATTCATCTTCTTTTCAATATTACCATCATCTAACATCGGAACTTTAATCGTCCATACTCAAGATAAATCGCATCTCTATGCGTTCTCCGATACTTTCGCATTTCCTCTAATACCAACATCTTATTCCTATCAACATTCCATACTCGTCCTCATCTTTCCAAAAAATTTAGCAATAACGCTCAACTTCGAACACAATTTTCTCTTTCAATAAAAACCTCCAAATCACAAAATTATATTCTAACTTGAATAGAATTTTGTGCAGGTTCCAGAACTTCAAAAATCTCTTGAATCCGACTTACGATTAAAAAGTTATCTTGCTTGCAATGGGACTGGTCAACAAATCCCGTATGCAGAAGTTTCCAAAATTCAGCAGCAGACCCATCTATTAAAATGCGCTTATCTCCCTAATCATAAACCTCCTGAATGCAAATCTTATATGCAAATTGTAGGTAATTTTGTAAACTTTCCAAAACGTCCAAAACCGCTTCAATCCGAATCATGGTTAAGAAGTTATGCCACTTCTCGTGATAGCTGCTCCAAAATTGCAAAAACCAGAATTTTGATATTGATGAATATCAATTCCACCTCTCTCCATCTTACTTCCAAGTTCTACCAAAATCTTTCTCTACATCCAACATCTTAATTTACTCGACTTGAATCCAACTACACTCAAGGCGTAGTGATCTACCGATGTGATCCATTAACTTGCTCCATTAACTTGTCTTTTCATTTGGAATAAATCCTCCTTCTTAAACAATCTCCATCCAAAATCCACACACTGCTCAACCCGACCGATACAAATTCATGAATCCATGCTCTCGCCGGTCCTCAATAATGTCCCTTCAACAATCATGCACTCTTGCAATCAACATCAACTTTGAACCAACTTCGACTTTCCAACAACAGTCCGGGAGTCAAGCTTCTCCCCCACTTAATTCCAACCAACACCTACAAACATCGACTAGAAACTAACAACAAGTACCGGCAGTGTTTCACACACATGCCGTGTACTAAGGAAATTAACAACGTTAGACAACATTGGTCGGACAAACCGACCTGCTCTGAACAATCAATATAATATTATCATACTATCCCACAACAACATATTACCAATCACCCCAAACAATCAACATAATATTATCAACTTAGTTCACACATCAACATAACCAATTCCAACTATAAAATTAGCATATACACCTTCAGCAACTTCGACAAACATATACAACATATTCAACTTCTTCAATATCAACATAATTGACATTACGAAAACAAACATATAAACAACTCGGGCAACATAATCATATAATCAACTTATCCAACATAATCATATAATCAACTTAGCAACATAATCAACTTATCCAGCATGAACCACTTACTCAACGTAATCAACTTAAACCACAAAATCCACTTAAATCTACATAAACAACTTATTAAACTTGAGCAACGTAAACAACTTTATCAACGTACGCAACAAGAACAACTTTATCAACTTGGCAACATAAACAACACAAACAACATAATTAATGTGACACGGGATGCGACTCGACTGTGAATATGCACGTGGTACCATTGGAGTAAAAATCCCAACTTAAAATACACCAGGTTATCGAGGTATCTGCAAGGCATAAGCCTTCAACAAAATAAATTTGTCAATCCGGGCCAACGTGGTGAGCATCTGCTCCAACTTAGAAATGCAATAGATGCCATGAGACCAACAACGCAACACATAAACAACGAGCAACTCAAACAACATACCACAACAACGTAACAACTTAAATTTAACATGATTCAACCTTGACCATAGGCCTACAACTTTCAACGTTGGTCATACGGCCTACAACTTCAATTTCAACATTGGTCTTTCGACCTACAACTCAAATAATCCACATTGGTCCTTCGACCTTCAACTTAAAAATACCCAAATACCGGGACAAATCAACATACACCACAGTACTAGAAAAAATACACACATTCAATACGAATTATCACAATATACCGTCTGAAATCACCTACTAATTATCCTGAACCAACTCGACAATTCTCATTAAAATCCGAACAACTAAATTTTCCGCTTAAATAATTTCTCAACGATTAATCCAGCCACAATTATGCAAATTTGATTATTCAATTATCACAATTATGTCCTTAGCAACAATAAATCAACACGATCGACACACCAAAATCAACACAGATAGTATAGGAATTATAAAATCCCAATCCCATATACTAATCATCATAATCCTGACCATAGAGTTCGAACCCCACCCTTACCTTAATCGGTGGCCGCTTCGAATCTCCGATTAACTTTCCGATTTGGCTTCCGACAGTTACTTCTCGTAACCATTTTCTCTATTTTTCCTCGTTCTCCAATTCTCACGATCTTTCTCTTCTTATTGTTACTTCTCAAAACTAACCTCCACTTATTATTATTTCATTTTATTATAATCATTATTATAATTCCAATCTTAATTGGGATTTCTAATAAGCACCCCCACGACTTCTACCATCAACACCACAACTAAGTCCACTTAAATAAATACTCTTATAGTTCCATAAAATTAATTCTAATATTATTTCTCCCGAATAAATCGACTAATTACCGACTATCAAATAAATCGTTCAAACCACCAAATCAACATATTCAACTATAAACATAAAATATCCAATATTATTTTCCACAACTTAAATCAACTTATTTAATCAATTCAACTCGAACCAACTTATAAACATCAACGAACTATTCCGATATTACGGAAATCAACTAAATCAACTTCAAATACACAAAACATCACAAATCAACACAACACAATACACTTATATTTAATTAAATAATTAATTAAATAAATGGGCATTACAAAAGAGGATTGATATTTTGAAAGTGGTTGTTCTAGGCACATGATTGGGATTAAGAATTTGTTAGTGGACATCAAATATCATTCCACCAGTTTTGTGACATTTGGTGATGAAGCCAAGGGTGAAATCAAGGGAGTTGGAAAGCTAAATTGCTCAGGAGTTCCAAGTCTTGATAATGTGTTGCTTGTTAAAGGGTTGACTTCCAACCTGATTAACATCAGTCAACTGTGTGATCAATGGCTCAGTGTCAACTTTACAAAATTTGAATGCTTAGTTACAAATGAACATCGTGAAGTGATTATGAAGGGAGTCTGATCTAAGGACATATGTTATTTATGGGTTCCTTGAGATTCCAGTTATTCCTCCACATACGCTCCAGCCAAAGAAGATGAAGTGAAATTGTGGAATCAAAAACTTGTTTATTTGCATCTAAAAGGGATGAAAATGATCATCTCTATGGAAGCTGTCAAAGGAATTCCAAAGCTAAAAATTGAAGAAGGAAGGGTATGTAGTGAATGCCAAATTGGAAAGTAGACTAAGATGTCACATCAGAAGATTAAACATCTCACTACAAAAGTGTTGGAACTTATTCACATAGACTTAATGAGACCTATGCAGGTGGAAAGTCTTGGTGGAAAGAAGTATGCTTATGTGGTGGTGGTTGATTATTCCAGGTACACTTGGATAAATTTTATCAAAGAAAAAATTGAAGTGTTTGATGTGTTCAAATACCTTTTCCAAAGACTTCAAAGAGAAAAAGAGAGCAATGCTATTAGAATTAGAAGTAACCATGGGAAGGAATTTGAGAACCATAAATTTGTTGAATTTTGCTCATCTGAAGGGATTGATCAGGAATTTTCTTCTCCCATTACCCCACAACAAAATGGAGTGGTGGAAGAAAAAATAGAACTATATAGGAATCTTCTAGAGCTATGATCCATGCAAAGAAATTGCCTTATCACTTTTGGGCTGAAGCTACGAACACTGCCTGTTATGTTCATAACAGAGTGACCTTACAAAAAGGAACCATGACTACCTTGTATGAGATATGGAAGGGAAAAAACCTATTGTCAAATACTTTCATATGTTTGGAAGTAAATGTTATATATTAACAAATCGTGAACACATAAGAAAGATGTATCCGAAAAGTGATGAAGGAATATTTCTGGGTTATGCTACTAACAACAGAGCATATAGAGTCTACAACTCTAGAACTAAAGTTATGATGGAATCCATAAATGTTTTTTTAATGTTTACATAAGGAAGCTGATGTTCTAAAGATCTTGGAACATACTTTGATATCCCAGTAAAAGCTTCAGAAATGAATGTTGATCTTAACCCTACCAATGCAAAATCTGGACCTGTTCTAATAAATAAGGGACCCTTTATCAAAATCCAAAAAGACTATCCTAAATATCTTATCATAGGAAGCGTAAATGAAAGAGTCACCGCCAGATCAAGCGAATTCATATCAAGTTCTTGTTTTGTGTTAAATATTGAACCAAAAAATGTCAATGAAACCTTAACTAATGAATTCTGGATTAATGTCATGCAAGAAGAGTTAGGGCAATTCAAGATAAATGAAGTATGGGATCTAGTTCCAAGACCTGAAGGAACAAATGTGATTGGTACTAAATGGATATATAAGAACAAGTCAGATGAAAAGGGGGTGGTCACCAGAAATAAAGCTAGATTGGTTGCTCAAGGATATACTCAAATTGAGGGGGTTGATTTTGATGAAACCTTTGATCTTATTGCTCGTCTTGAATCTATTAAATTACTATTAGGAGTTACCTGCATTTTGAGATTCAAGTTGTTTCAGATGGATGTTAAAAGTGCCTTCTTGAATAGATACCTAAATGAGGAGGTCTATATGGAACAACCTAAGGGATTCATTGATCCAACTTTTCCCAATACGTGTATAAGTTGAGGAAAGCTCTTTATGGTTTAAAGCAAGCTCCTAGAGCTTTGTATAAGAAACTAACATAATTTCTTGTTGATCATGGATACATGAAATGTGGTATTGATAAAAACACTTTTTGTCAAATAAAAGGAAGAAAAACTCATGGTTGCTCAAATCTATGTTGATGATATTATGTTTGGAGGGATGTCTGATGAGATGGTTCAACATTTTGTCAAACAAATGCAATCTGAATTTGAGATGAGCCTTGTTGGTGAATTAACTTATTTTCTTGGGCCGCAAGTCAAACAAATGGAAAATTCCATATTTCTGTCTCAGAGTAAATATACCAAGAACATAGTTAAGAAGTTTGGTATGGAGAATGCTAGTCACAAAAGAACACTTGCTCCTACTCAACCTGAAATTGTCCAAAGATGAACATGGTTTTGATGTGGACCAAAATCTCTATAGAAGTATGATTATGAGTCTGTTGTATCTTATAGCAGGCAGGTCGGACATTGCTTTTGTTGTAGGTGTGTGTGTTAGGTATCAAGATGAGCCCAAAGTGAGTTATATCAATCAAGTTAAAAGGATTCTGAAGTATGTGAATGGAACAAGTGATTATAGAATATTTTACACTCATGGACCTGGCTATGTGTTATTTGGGTATTATGATGTTGATTGGGCAGGAAGTGTTGATGATAGAAAGAGCACATTATGAGGATGTTTCTTTTTGGGGAACAACCTTATTTTTTGGTTTAGTAAGAAGAAAAACTGTGTTTATCTATCTACTGCTGAAGCTGGTCTATAGCAGCTGGAAGCAGCTCTTCTCAACTGGTTTGGATGAAACAAATGCTAACAGAATACAATGTCGCATAGGATGTTATGACATTATACTGCGATAATTTGAGTGCTATAAACATTTCAAAGAATCCCATTCAACACAGTAGAACCAAGCACATTGATATTCGTCATCACTTTATAAGAGAGCTTGTAGAAGACAATGTGATTGCTTTAGAACATGTGGCTACATAGCAGTAGTTGGCTGACATTTTTACTAAAGAATTGGATGCTAATCAATTTGAAAATTTGAGGGGTAACTTGGGAATTTGCATTTATGAGGGATTATAGTAACTAACAACGTGTGAGAAGAGCATTAAGGGTTATTTCTATTTTGAAAAATTAAAAAGCCAATTAATGTTGTATGGAAATGCTTTAAACTTTCCTTATGTTTCCAACAAATATCACACCTCTATCAAGAACAATCATATCAAGATTATCCTTGTGTTTCTTTCACACATTACCCTAATACTACTGGTTCTCGCTTCAACTGCTATTTCACATTCCGTACCTCCAAAATCTTTTTGTGTGGCTATACACTGTTCACTCTCAACCACTTCAAGGGCTAAAGGTCATCCAATGAGAGTTTCCTTTGATGATGTTTTGGACATTGCTCCCCTTGCAATGGTCCCTTGTGGTGAAGTTGATGTGAAAATGACTGGAACTTATCTATCTAAAGTTCCTAAAAGCTCATATAAAGGTAACACTTTTGGAACTTCTCATGATTCGTCTTCTGAAAATAAGAACAAAGAAGGTAGTATTTATGTGGATAGGATTATTAGATAGTATGTTGATATGATTTTATCTAAAGGACATAATGTTCCTGGTATTTCAACTCCACTATCTCAAGCACTGAAATCGAGAAACAATAGTACATTCAGCCCGTAGGATACAGTACTATCGTCATACGACCAGATGCTTTGACTGAGTTCCCATAAAAGAACCAGGCCTAAGCTCACTAACTTGTTGAACTTCTTAGATGTTTTAGTGATTAAAAATGAAGAAGTATTTTTTATGGTTTTCTTGATGAAGATGACCTCATGATCAGACTTGTACATCATGATAGACAAATGTACTATTCCAAGATGGAATGAATATATATGCCCCGTGGAATAAAGCTATACATAAGAGGCCACTTCTTTCTTTATTAAGGTATTTTTAATGTTTTTGTATGAAAATGAGAAAGAGAAGAAACCAAAGGAGCAAAAGTAAAAGACTAAGGGGGACTATTAATTCTAAGTGTTATCATGCATGTGAGTCCTAAGGTTAGTGTAGCTTGAAACTTATCCTAATGAAAAAGGAAAGAAAAGAGAAGAAGAAAGAAGAGGAAGGAGAAGAAAGGAAATTAGAATACAACTCACTCCTCTAAAGGAGATGAGTTGTTTTCTAATGGGAAGAAAAGAAGTTAAGCAAGTGATGGCATAAGACACATCTTAATCACAGGTGAGAAAACATAATGAAAGATGAAGAGAAAAGAATTGGAGATGTGGGAATCACCTCCACATCTCTCACTTACCAAAGCCCCTGAAATGGTTAGAAGTGTTTACACATGATAAGATACAACCAAATGAAATCAAATGAAATGTAAACAAACAAAAGATCATTTCAAAACATCACAACAGAAGTGATTTACTTTATCCACAAGTTAAGATCATACACACAACACCATGAAAGAATTAAAGCCAACAATATCATATAAGGCATTACAAGTTCTCATAAAAAGGCAAAACACAAACGAGGTATAAAGAAAACACACAAGTTAAGCAAACATGATGCAACTCAAGATCAGAACCTTATCATGTTAGTAATGTGCCTAAGCAACAAAGAATATCAAAAGAAGAAGCATACAAGTTCAAGCATTGCCAAAAAGAGAAACATCTAAACATGATAAGTGAAATGGACATGCACACAAGTATGAGATCCTCAAAAGGCAAGTAACACAAACCAACTCAAAGCACAATCATCATATAAGGACCAGGGACCCATACATACTAAAAAAGACCTCAAACAACCTATATGAAATAAATATTAATAATTTGATGGCATATTTGGATAAATTGGAGAGAAATGTTTTATGAGAATAATAATAATATAATAATGTATACTATTATAATATCATTATTATTTAAATAAAATAAAAAGGGTTAGTTAGAGGTTTAAGGGGCAAAGGTGGAATTATTGTTTTATGTAAGTGGAATAAGGGATTCAGTTTTCATTTATCGTGTTTTTGACGAAGAACAGTGAAGTCTGGAGAAAGAGGAGAAGAAAGGCAAGGTCAAGGATCGTAGATCATCAAGACCAAGATTTCGAAGAACTCATCTCTATTTCGAGGTAAGGGGGGAGAATGGGTTTTATAATTGGTGAATTAACACAATAAGGGTAATTGGGAGATCCTTCCTCCCTTAGGGTTCATATATGTGAAGATTTGGAATTGATGAAATTGTTATATGTATGCGATAGATTATGAATCCTTGAATTGTGTTTATAATTTGATGATGATTATTATGAGACTCATTTGTTATGAGGTAATCTTGGATGAACCGTTCTTGAATGTGTGCTATGTGAATTGAGGAATAGTTGTTATGGAAAAGAGGAATAATTGATGTTATGAGTGTGTGGTGGTATAAAGTATTAAAATTTGACTTTTATGAATGTTAATATCAATTTACAATGAACTGGTTTTGGCTTGGAGTGAGAGGGGAAAGAAAAGGAAGATTTTTGGAAAAAGTTGGAAAATTCACGTAGCCACCTGACACGGGCCGTGTCACAGGACACGGGTGGCCGTGTCAGGCCACTGGAAGAGGGTGAGGGGAAGAATTTTGGAGAATGGGCATCAGTGAGTGTGACACGGGCCGTGTCACACGACACGGGCACCCGTGTCAGCCCCCTGGTCTTGGTTGATTTTGTTGTTTGAGAGGTGCGTGTTCAGGGCACCTGACACGGGCCGTGTCAGGCCCCTACATCTTGGAATTTTGTGAAATATTGATATATTTTACTATCCATTCTTTTAGTATAAGTTCCTAAGAGTATTCTAAGACAATAACTTGAGGTTTAGTGCTAATTATAGGACTTGATAACCAAACTTTAATGAAGGAAATAGTGAAGATTGTATAAGTAGCATAAGTTTGTTAGTAATGTAATGAATTATTGAATTATGAGATTATGGAATATGCTTAACATGAATGACATAATGATGTGATTAATACTAGTGGGATCATGTGGATCGTGAAGGCATGAATGTTTTCATGCGTAATTGTATTATGGTGTATGTGTTTGAGTCTGCATATGCATACACATTTGGTGGAATGATCATGTCTCGGTGGAGCGTAAGTGATCATTCAGATTCATTGCGAATCGTTGGTGCAGGGATGATCGTGTCTCAGTGGAGCGTAAGCGATACATCCGGGTTCGAATTAATGAACCATTGTTGGAAGTCGGTACCACATTGTTGCATTGTGTCAGTGAGTCACATTGCATCTGTTTGTTGGATTGATTGTGTTAATTGATGTGTATGGATTTATGATTATCCTTTGAGGTGTTATTTGCACCGCTATGTTATGAAACTATTTCTCACCCCTTTTGTTTGTTTTGTTACGTCTGTGCTTCTTCGGAAGTACAGATAATTCAGGTACTTGAGGAGTGCTTGATGTTGATGTCAGTGTCCTAGGAGCTCTGATATGTAACGGGAATATGGATTTTTATCATATTTCTTTTGATTTTTAGCAAACTTCCTGATGATTAAGTATTTGAGTTAATAAACCATATTTTGATTGAACTGTAATTCCTTTGGGCAATTTGATGTTAAAACAATTATTTTCGCTGCTTGTTTTAGAATAAATGAAAAGATATTTGGTTGTTGATGTAGCAGCTCACTTTAGTCGATTAAACTCTGATTTTATGAATAGTCTATATAATTTTGAAATGGGAAAAGTGGGTGTTACAATTGGTATAAGAGCAGGTCGGTCCAACCGGCCAGATTGAGTCAGTCCTTAGAATAGGAGTCGTTGAGCGTCCTAACCTGTATTTGTTGTTGTATCAGAATGTCTGGAAGGAATGATGCTGCTCTAGCTGCGGCCTTGTAAGCCATGGCGCAGACTGTTGAGAACGTCGTTCAGGTCGTTCAGGGGGGAGGTAATGCTCAGTCTCGTGCATTGGATCAGTTCAAGAGTAACAGGCCGCCTAAATATGAAGGTGGAATTCTAGATGCAGAGGCTGCACAGAAATGGTTGAAGGCTGTGGAGAAGATTTTTAGAACAATGGGATGCTCTGATGATCAGAAGGTGAGGTTTGGTACTCATATGCTGGAAGGCGAAGCTGAGGTATGGTGGGACAATAGTCGCCAACGGCTAGAAGCTGCGGATATTGCAATCACCTGGGCGGTATTTCGCAGAGAATTTTTGGAGAAGTACTTCCCGGAAGACGTCCGTAGTGCTAAGGAGGTGGAGTTCTTAGAACTCAAGCAAGGTAATATGATTGTGGCAGAGTATGCTGCCAAGTTTGAGGAATTAGTACAATATTGTGCACACTATAATACTGAAGAGGCTATGACTTCCAAATGCCTGAAGTATGAGAATGGACTGCGTCCTGAAATTAAGTTGGGTATTGCTTGCCAGAAGATCAGGAACTATCCAGAATTTGTGAGCAGAAGTCGGATTTATGATAATGACAACAGGGCTCAAATTGCACACTATAAGGCGGTGAATGAAAAGAAAGGAAAGCAGAGATTTGGTGGTACTTCTTATAGTGCTCCAGCTGACAAAGAGAAGCAAAAGGCTAATGCTGAGAAGAAGCTAAGTGGGGGAGGAGGTACTCCCAGCATGCTCAAATGTTACAGATGCCACGATATGGGGTCATCGTGCCAATGATTGTCCTAATAAAGAGAAGAAGTGCTTCAAGTGTGGGAAGCCGGGTGTAAACACCCCAAATTTGCCCTCACCCTTTCACACCATGGCTTGTGATATTTTCATATGCATAATTCAATCATAGCATCTCATACCACATTTTTGATTCACTGCATTGCTCCTAAGTCATCTGCATCTAGGGTTTGTGATCTGAGCTATCCAAGGGCTATTTGAGCCACTCCAAAGGTCATCAATCACTTCAAAGGGGTCCATGTATGTTCAAGCATCATATTACATCCCCACAAGGTCAATGAAGTCAAATAATCACAAGAACTATGAAAGGCATGGAAGCAGAGCCAGGTTTAACTTCCCAGATGACCTAGAATTAGGGTTTTGGTTACAGAGGCCATAACTCCAAATTTTTTGGTCATTATTGTTTCTATTGGTCTCTATATGTCATAGGGATCATGCATATCAAGTTTCATGAAGAAATTCCATGGGGAAGGCATCTGATCAAGAGTTGACTTCTTGAGCAAGTCAGTGTAAAATCAGGGCATCTGAGGCCCCCAATGACCCAACCAAAGGGTGTTCTTCATCATTTTGAATGTGTATGATCTTTATTTGATCATAGAAGATGTTAAAAGTTCACAAAATTGAAGCATTTCAAGCCATTTGCAAAGTTGCCTTTTTGGGAAAATGACTTGTAATGGAAACTTGCCATTTTGGGAAACTTTTTCAACCCTTTCTTTTTGATTCAAAAATGCTTCAAATGGGAAAAATTTGGTCATGAAAGTTGTAGAATGGATCATTCCCTTTTCAAAAAGTACAAGAACTCATTCTAATTCATTTTGGATCAAAAGTTATGGCTTGTCAAAGTTGGGAAAAATCACATAATTTCAAGTCTTGCACCAAAGAGGCAAAGTTGCAAAATCTCTTGCCAAGGCAAATTGTAACCTCAAAGTGACTTCTAATCTTTGCACAAACATAAACCAATGCCTAAAAGTCAGAATGCACCAAAGGTTTGCCCATTTTCATGACTTATGGATCAAGAAATCACAAAAGGGCCCAAAGGTCACAAAGTTGCAAAACCTATGATAAACCCTAATCCACTTGCTGCATTGCTTCTAATACATTTCCATGGTTCTCCTTAAACTCAGCTGAGCCAAGCCATGCCCCTATCACAGCCTCACACTTGCCCATACCTCAAGTACACCTAACTTGGACTTTTTGCAAAAAGACCCATACCAATCAAGCTAGGCCACACCAACTCCTCTGACCTATCCAAGAGTGATAAGTGGACCAAAAGAGACTGAACACAACACACACACACAAGCCTGAAGCATCCTCCAAGCCATAGCTCCAAGTTTTCTTCTATTATGCATTTTCATTCGAAACACACTCTACAAGACACAAACACCAAAACAAACTTCATAGAACATCTCAGCATGTTCCACTGATCATCCCTGACCCTTCACCTTGCCCTGAAACGCCCTGAAACTGAAACACGATTCCTTCCCCTCTCTGAACAGAACCTCTTCAAACTCACAAATCAGCCACTCTAAACTCCAACCAAGCTTCATAACTTCATCAAGAGGATCATTGGGGCCATTTTGAAGCAAAGAGACAAGCAGAAAGCTCCTGGACCTAAAGCTCAATCTCAGGTAACATGATGAACAAATTTTCCAGAACCTTGATTTCTTGTTAGAATGTTGTTCTATATGTTGCCCTGATCATGGGGATCTATTTATTTTTGAAAATGAGCCAGAAACAAGCATGTTATGATGTTCTGAAACTTGACCCGTGAAAATGTTTTGCTTCGATTCTCCTTGCTCATGCTTGATAAATGATGTTTGATGATGGATTTGAGTTTAGCTTTGATAGGAGATTGTTTCTGGGCAATTAATTTGGGTTGGGGTGGCCTATAGTGGAAGCTAGGTATTTGGTTTCGCCGGAGAAGACGACCGGAACACTGTTCCGGTCGCCTGAATGTGTTTAGCCCTAATTGTGTCATTAATGGGAGTTTGAATGTGGACCGTAGATGCGTTTGACTGAGGTTGACTCCCGCGCGTGTGTGTGGCCAGGATTTGTCATTAAAATCCTAACCTTTGATTAATTAATTAAAATCAGTTTAATTAAATCATGAAACAGAATTAGCCAGATTTGAATCTGGGCCTTTGGATCTGGCGCGCAGTCAACCAGTCCAAACCCAGATCAAATCCTGGCCCTCCCCTTTGCATACTTTCATTTATTTTATATTTTATTTCATTTAAATTGATTTATCTTTTACATTTTATTTAAAATAGCAAAAACCATTTAAAAATTATGAAATTTTTTGTCAAAGATTTCACTAATTTTTAAAACCCAAAAATATTTTTATTTTTATTTTTTGCACTGAAAATTATTTTTAAATCATTTAAGTGTTTATTTTTAATTAATTAATGGAAATTAATTAATTAAAAATACATTTAGGTATTTAAAAATCACAAAAAAATTCACATTACATTCAGAAACATTTAGAAACATTGTCCAACTCTCAAACCAAATTTCTTTTTTGTTCTTGATGCCTTTTGATCATTTTCATTGGATTTAATTTCATTTCAAGGCAATATTTTGTTTCAAACTTCAAAAAATCTTTTCTGCCTAACCTTTGAGAGTTGAATGATGATTCTTCTTGCATTGCACTCTTCATAGCATGTAGTTTATAGGATAAAATTGGTTGGATTTGATCTTGCATTTTCAATTTGTTTAGCATTTTTCTTGACAAAGTACCTTAAAACCCTAGCAATCTTAGGAAATTCATAACTTTCAATAGGTTAAGAGTTGGATCCTCTCCTTTGGGCAGTGAGTTTGTATAGGTTTAGGGTATCTTTGATTGCATTTTCAAATTTTTATCATGTCATTTGCTTCTGGTTTTGGATTTTTTGCTTTGCATGATGCATGTAACCCTAATTTGTGCCTTCCTTTGCATCCTTCTTTCATTTGCTTGCATCCATTGACTTGCCATGACATTTTGTGCATCCACATGATTCATAATGCATCTTAGGACACATTAGAATCATGTTTGATCATTGCATCTTTCATTTGCCATGTTGTATGTCCATTACATTTCATAACTCTTCATGCATGTTCATGGTTCAATGCATGCCTCATTTGCATCCTTATGTTTGTTTGATCACTCTCATGCCTTGCCTCATGTTTGTGTCATCTCTTAGCATCATTAACATCATGTAAATGCTTCTGACTTTGGTTTGCATCATGACATCTCATCTCATTTGCATTGCATTTCATTTCTTTTGCTAACTTTTCAGGTGGTAAGTTGTTTTGAGAAGTGAATTTGCCTTCACTTCTCACAATCTCTTCTTATCTCTCTTGCATCTTTGCTGCATTTATCTTGTGTATTAGAGTGGGCTTGCTCATTCATGTTTATCTCTTACCTTCTTTCTTTAAGCAACTTGTCTTCTTAAGTGAAGCAAGTTGTTTTGCTTCTCTTTGCTTCTTGCTCCTTTCATCTGCTTCCTTCCTGGTGATTTCTCTGAAGATTCTTTCTCTCTTAAGCCTCATAAACCCTAGGATCTCCAAGTATGATAACAATTAGGGTTTGATTAGTCCCCCCATTTAGCTTTTACCTTTGTGTCCTCTTTTAGTCTTCTCTTCTCATCTCATAATCAGGGACTAAACCCTAAAGGCTTTAAGGCTTTGTGATTAAGCTTATGCCTGCATCCTTCTATTAGGATGGAGTGTATAACTTTAATCCTAAGTGTTAAACCCTTAATGTGTTTAAATCCTTTAATCAATCCACTTAATAATCATCAAGACATCAAGCTTGTAACTTGGGCCTTGCATTAGGGTTCTACTTCTTCCTTAACTGGTTAAGAAGGACTAACCCTAGTGTTAATGGACAAGTCCCCCTCAAGTTGTTTTACAAATCATAAAAATCACTTCTTAATCTTACCATTAACTAAAATCCATCTAATAAAGGCTTTGTTTTGTCATGAGGTTAATCCCTAATCATGGATTAAGTTGAGAAGTCTTTCTCAGCTTAAATGTTCTCATCTATTATCCTTCTATTAGGATGGTGTAATGAGTCCATTAAATCCTTGATTATGGCTTAAACTCATTACTTAACACTAAACAAAAACACCAAAAACATCTAAATAATCACAAGTAGGTTAATGATCTTAATCCCACATCAGGGTGATTAAGTGTGGGATGCTGACTTCACACTTAAGGTATTCTCATTACCCCTAATCAGAGGGAGGATGTGATGAGTTTACTAATCCCTTGGTTTAGGCTCAAGCTCATTTTCTTATGACAAATTTCCAAAAGCAATAAAAGACTGAAAACACAAAAAAACAAACAATAACCGTCTCCTCCGGGATTCTTCTCTCATCTCATTCACTCATAACCGAGAACTTGCTTCTTTTCCGTCTAATGCAAGACAGTTTGCACCTGAGCCAGACAGGTCATACACTTGAGCATAGGCAAGTAAGCAGTTCACAAGTCAATTCGTCTTTCAGTCTCTTTGAGTCAAACTACGGTGTTCTGACTTCCTCATTGCACGAGAGGATACGTAGGCATAACTTAACAGTTATCGAACAAAAGTCTCTGTATATTCCCCCTATTTCCAGCCTTATTCTTTAAGCCTCATGGTCTTGAGCATTTCATTCTTTTTCTTACACTGACACTTCATTTATACACTTCACACTTCTTTTACACTGACACTTGCATTCTTTCCAGCTTTGATACACAAATAGCACTGACACTACCCCTTTTAAAACACAAATCTGTTAAGCGTGGATCCCGTCGAGTACGACGGACAATCTGGGTGCTAATACCTTCCCAGGTTGTAACCAACCCCCTTTCTCAGTCTCTCTGGTTCGCAACCGTCTTATCCGTATCTTTCCCAGGTTTATGCAGCATTACCTTTCCTCCGGGATAAAAATGCCTAGCTGGCGACTCTTGTCTTTCTGAGTTCACCCTTGTGTGTTCTCTCCTCCTTTTCACCGACTGTTTGCGTATGTACCCCTTCTGACCAGGTGTCATTTGGTGGGAGCGACAACTTGGCGACTCTGCTGGGGACCCTTATACTATAACCAGGGCTTCTGGTTCTTTTTGTGGGTTCCTCCTAGCGCTTGTTTGATTTGTGTTTACTGGGGTGTTATGTGCTAATTGTGTTTATATATTTTCTTTATTTACTGCTTTATGTACAGTTATTTATTGCTTTCTTTACAGCTTTATACATCATACTGTCATCTTGCTGGATCTGGTTTTTGTTTTGGTGGGTGGGGTTCTACTGAGAGTTTGAGGTCCTATACCTGGGACCTGAGTGACACCTAGGCTAGAGTGGTTCATGTTCTTTCCCATTCCATTTCGGTATGGTGCGGGAATATGAAACACGGTTCAGATATGGGTTTCTTCTTGAGAACTCTGTGCTACAGATTTCCTGTAGTGCTAGGGCTATCTGGGAAGCCTGCTAAGTCTGGATGACCTTTATTATGACCTTCAGAAACTGAGGTGAATTAGAGGAGGATCTTTTATGGTTATTGTAAACACTGTACCTCCGGGTTAGAAGTGTTTACACTTCTCATAACTGATCCAAGTCTGAGGATCCTTGTTTTAGAACACCACCTGTGAGGGGGTTGGGCTGTTTACAGGTTTGCAGGTACCTTTGGCCACATCATACCTTGATACTTGTTTTGTTTGAGAATGCTTCACTTTGGACAGTTCTTGTGATTTAGCCCTGGACATGTGACTCTTTATTTGAGTCCCCCACCTTGGTTACTGGATTTCTAAACCTCCATCCAGACTTCTTGAACATGCATGGACTTTATATCCAGACAGTAATCAGATCCAGCTTGATCACAAACCCTTGCATATCATTTGCATACTCATCATTGGCATCATTTAACATTTGTTTATTTGTTTTTCAGGGTATCCACATTACATCTGGCTTAGTTTTGACCCCTTCATCTGCATAGACCTCTGTTTCATCAGTTACCTACTTCAGCTATCTTTATCAGTTGTTTTCTTCAGTGACCTTCATCATCAGTTTATCAGTGGTTCATCTCCAGTACCAGTTTTGATCTTCATCAGCACTTGTTTTCAGCTCTTCATCAGCACTCATGTCTACACCCAAGAAAAGCAACATTTCCTACCATTTCTTTGAGCCTGTTTTGACTAGCATCAGGCAGGTCCAGGCACATATCACTCCAGACCACATCCCATTATTCAGAGAGCATTATGGAGGCATCCTTGATATGGTTATGGACCTGGACCCTTCTCAGAGGAGTTTGATCCACACTTGCCTACAGTTTTATGACCCTCCTTTGAGATGCTTCACTTTCCAGAACTTTCAGTTAGGACCTCTGCTAGAGGAGTTTTCATCACTGATTGGAGTGCCTGTTAGGGGTGGGATTCCCTTCAACCCAGAGATGACTTCTCCCAGCAATGGAGAAGTGGCAAAAGCACTGTGCCTAGAGCCTATATTGATTGAGCAGAACATGACAACAAAGGCTGGGATCCCTGGTTTACATCTAGACTTTCTGACTTCTCAGGCTATCCTGAAGGCCTCCTTGGGAGAATGGAAGGCAGTTTGTGCATTGTTAGCCCTCAGTATATATGGGGTTATACTATTTGCAGATGAGCCCAAGTTTATCAGCAAGAATGCCATTCATCTTTTCCTCCTGAGGAACCCAATACACACATTGCTGGGGGATTTTTATTATTCTGTTCACCAAAGAAATGAGAAGCAGAGAGGGAGGTTGGTGAGATGCTGTGCTCCTCTGTTTCACACTTGGCTGCTCAAACACTTACCTAGGACTGATGCCTTCCTGAATCCTCACCAAAAGAAGAATTGGGCTAAGAGACTTATTGCTTTGACTTCAGATGACATCAGATGGTGTACCCAGAGCACCAAAGGCAAGGACATAATCACTAGCTGTGGGCAGTACCCCAATGTACCTCTAGTAGGAGTGAAGGGTTGCATCAACTACAATCCTTTGCTGTTTAAGAGACAATTGGGCTATGCTTTGGTTCACCCTCCTAGAATGCAAGATTTAGCTGAGACCCTGTATTGTGAGATAAAGCCTAATCTAGCTGTTGTCAGGCAAGCATCCTGGGCTTGGGACAACATCCAGACCAAAGGGATGGCCATTCTTGGGAGGTGCAATAATGTGGCTTCAGCTCAGTACTATGAATGGTCCCATGCTAGAGCTCAGATTTCTGGGATGCCTTTCACCATTGAAGATGCACCTGGACCATCCACAATACCACCTCCAGCCACTGTCAGCCTGGAAGAATTTGAGAAGCTGAAGGAAAGGAATGAGAATCTGTCTCAAGCTCTGAAGAAGACCCTCTGGGAGAGGAGTGATGGTCGTCTAGACATTGAGAGGTTGAAGAAGCTTAAAGTAGAGCATCTAGCCAAGATTGAGAAAGCAGAGGACTACATCAAGAAATCAAGAGCTGAGGAGCAAATATTGAAGAATGCCTGTAAAGAGGCCAAGTTCCAGAAGGCTAGGACTGATCTCTATCTACAAGAAAGTCAAGCTAGGTGGGTCAGGATCACTGAAGCTCGTACTCAAGAAGATAAGAGAACTCAGACCAGAATTGAGCAGTTGGAGGCCAATGAAAGGAAACAACAGGAAGCTCTGCTGGCAGCCCAGAAGGAGATTTCAGAATTGAAGCTTAGGGATGGTTTAAAGAGGTCAAAGGACCAAGACAGACACAAGAAGATGACCACTGCTATTGCCACCAGAAACCTTCTTATCAGGAACATCACAGAGCATCCGGCTGGTCCTGTAACTGAAGCACTTTTGAAGGAGGTTAAGGAGGATGAGTTTGGATTAGATGTTTGACCATTTTGCTTGTTGTTATTTCCACTTGATGTACTCTTCTTTTATGTTGTATTTTGACCCTTCAGGGGCATATGTTGTAAAAACAAACTATGTATGATCCACCATTTGTAATATATTTGTTAGTTTGTTTCATTGAGTTTCTTTCTCTCAAGCAACATCAAAAGCATCTTCCTCAGGGTTTGGAAAGGTCAAAACCAAGAGCCAAGCTGGATACCTTGGAAAGCCAATAAGCATACTGCATTGCATACTGACTTTTGTTTTGTTTTGTAGGTTTTGTCATTACTTTATTTTGTTTCTAACTCTGTTGTGGTTCAGGAATTATTGCTCGCCGCCGGGTGTTTCCTCTCAACCGTCCGCACCGGTATCCTACTCGCAACAACCTTCCTGGTATCCAAATGGATCAAGTACAGCAAGATCTGACAGAGGTCATAACTCAGATGGCTAATGAAAGGCTGGAGATGAGAAACCAAATGACCCAATTCATGGAAGTAATGAATGGCTTGGCCCAAAGTCAAGAAAGGTTGAGGGCATTGGTAGAAAGACAAACCCCGGAAGAACCCCATCTGGGAACTGGAGGAACAAGTAACAATGAAAGGGGTCAGCCTCATGTTAATCCACCAGTATATGGGCCTCATCTACATCCGGAAGTCAACATCCCGGGTAATGTGCAAGGAAATACTACTGGGGGAAGGATCTTACAGGAAGACCCCCAAGAAGAACAGTTTACTGTGATGGGAGCTGGGGATGAAGTTTATGATAGGAGGTTTGATGAAATTGCTGAGAAGTTGAGATCTCTGGAGTCTCAAAATTCCTTAGGCTTCGATGTTATGGATATGGGGTTAGTGGACGGGGTAAGGATTCCCCACAAGTTTAAGCCCCCGTGCTTCGAGAAGTACAATGGCACTTCTTGTCCACGAACTCACCTACAGTCTTTTCTGGGGAGACTTAAGGCATACACCATGGATGAAAAACTGTGGATGTTTTACTTTGAAGACAGTTTGACTGGAGCTTCAAGAGAGTGGTACTCACACTTGACCAGAGCTACTATCAGATGCTGGAAGGACTTAGCTGAAGCCTTCATCAGGCAGTACCAATACAATCTGGATATGGCTCCTAACAGGACCCTCTTGATGGGAATGTCTCAATCCTCCAGGGAAAGCTTCAGGGAATATGCCCAGAGGTGGAGACAGCTTGCTGCTGTTGTCCAACCACCCATGTCGGAAAGAGAAATGGCCGACATGTTTATGAACACTCTACAAGGAACATATATTGATAGGCTAGCTGCCTTTTCTTCCACCAGCTTCGCTGACGTAGTTATAGCTGGAGAAAGAATTGAAAGCCTTTTGAAAATGGGCAAGATTTCTGATAATGGTGCTAGTTCGTCCAGTAATCCCAGGAAGCCTTTTGTGGGACCTCGAAGAACCGGTGAGACAAATGCCATTCATGCCAGCAGGGGCAGACCTCAGTATGTTCACAGGTCAGTGGCAGTTGTCACTATTCCGGCTCCGATTCCTCAGTAACCAGCATATCAACAACCACAACAAACACACTATCAGCAGCAAGTTCAGTATCCGCCACAGAGAGCCTACAACAACAACAACAGCAATCAACAACAAAGACCTTTTCAGCAAAGACCATCACAGGCAAATAGGGTGATTGACCCTATCCCCATGCCTTACGCCGCCTTATTGCCACAACTCCTGAAACTCAACCTGGTTGAATTAAGGACATTGGCACCTCCAGATCCCTCCAATCTGCCAAGAAATTATGATGTCAACGCCAGATGTGCTTTCCACTCCAATGCGCCTGGCCACAATACGGAGAAATGCAGGGCTTTACAAATGAAGGTACAAGATCTGGTGGATTCTAAAGCCCTCAAATTTGCACCCCCTCCAAGTGTCACCAAGAATCCCATGCCCAATCATGGAGGACCAAGAATTAATGCCATTGAGGAAGACAAGCCCTCTTTCTTAATCACCAGTGTTGGACAGATTCGAACACCTCTGGTCGAAATTAAAGCTCAACTTCTAGAGTGCCAGATGTTCCCCGGGTGTGAGCTCGGTTGTGGATATTGCAACATTTCGGTCAACGGGTGTGATAACTTGAGAAGCGGCATAGATGGTCTTATCAAAAGTGGTATACTTCAGATCTCAACAACGGTGCCTACAAATCCAGCAAATCCTTTGACAACAATTCCTGAGTCTCCTACAACTGCAACAACAATCATTCCAACCGATTCATCAATATCATCAACAATGGCTTCATCTGTCACCTCAACAAATCAGATGTCAACAACCATTTCTTCTACAACATCAACATCCATTTATTCAACAGAATCTTCTACAACACCAGCAAGGCTCGATGAAGACATCTTAGCAGTCACAATTTACTATGATCCATCAGATGTTCCTCCAAACAACAACTTTCAGCAACAAACAGTGGCACCTCCTGCCAGGTCACCAGTCACCATCTACTACGATCCGCACGCCGTTACAATACCCTCCTCTGCAGCAGTCAGTCCAGTTACCATCACGGTGCCTGGACCCGTTCCATATGAAAGCAGTAATGCCATACCTTGGCATTATGGCTCTGATCTCTACTGCAACGGGGAGAAAATCACCTTGGATTCTTCAACTTCTTCTCCGCAGATTGATAATGTTGGGGGAGGCGGAGGCTTCACCAGAAGCGGACGCCTTTTTGCCTCACAATTGCAAAGACCTAATGCCGAAGCAGAAGCTGCTGCAAAAGCAAAGGGGAAGAGTGTGATACCTGAAGAACCAATCATCAAAGAAACTCAGAAGACATCTTTTGAACAGGATGTAGACGAGTTTATGAGAATTATAAAGAGAAGTGATTACAAGGTGGTGGATCAGCTTCACCAAACTCCCTCAAAGATCTCCATATTATCCCTGTTAATGTGTTTTGAAGCTCACAGGAATGCATTACTGAAGGTCTTGCACGCATCATACGTGCCAGAAGAGATCACTGTTAATCATCTAGAAACTGTGGTGGCAAATGTCAACACCAGTCATGGACTGGGCTTTACCAATGTTGACTTAACAACTGAGGGGCGTAACCGCAACAAGGCTTTACACATCACTCTAGAATGCAAGGGTGTTGTTCTATCCCATGTGCTGGTGGACACTGGGTCTTCACTCAATGTTCTACCAAAGAAAGCCTTAGTGAAGCTGGAGTATGATGGCTTGGCATTGCGTCCGAGTAATTTGGTGGTAAGGGCATTTGATGGCTCTAAGAGATCAGTGCTAGGGGAGATTGATCTGCCTGTGATGATTGGCCCGCAGACTTTTAAAATTACCTTCTATGTGATGGACATTCTGCCGGCCTACAGCTGTTTGTTGGGTAGACCTTGGATCCATGCCGCTGGCGCTGTTACGTCTACCCTTCACCAGAAGCTGAAATTCGAATGGGAAGGCCAGATCATCACCATCTGTGGGGAAGAGGACATCTTTGTTAGCCATCTGGATACATATAAGTATATTGAGATGGATGGAGAGATCCATGAAACCATGAGCCAGGGGTTTGAGGCCCTAAACATTAATGAAGCATCTGCTGTACTGGGAACCTCCATGACATCTTATCAGCAAGCCAGGAAGGTTGTTGAGGAGGGTACTGCCCAAGGCTGGGGCAAGCTGCTGCCCATGGAGAAGAAGGAGGACAGATTTGGGTTGGGTTACAAACCAACTCAACAAGATCAATCAGAGGCTGCCAAGAAGCCCAGTTTCGTCAGCGGGGGAATGCTCACCCCGGATGCAGTGAACAACTTGGAAGACGAGGATGAAAGCGACCGCAACCTGGAGAGCTGGATACGTCCAAGGATCCCGGGGAGCCAAGTCCTTAACTGGTCTTCCCAGGAAATTATAAGGGTTACTTCTGCAGAGTAATTATTATTACCTGTATTTTTAAGCATGCATCAAGTCTTGCATCTTGCCCAAGATGACAAGACTCATTTTGTAATCGGGCCATCTTGTAATTTTGTGCAAACAGATCAATCAATGAATATCGGACATCTTTTGCAAATGAGTCTTTTTCTTTCCCGCTCACTGTTTTTCATTTTTTTTTATTTTTGTACAAAAATAAAATGGCAATGTTTTCCAAAATGACAACTTCATTTCACTTTTTTCTAAACAAGATTAAAATCGATCACTAAAATGAACAATCTAAACCCTTGCAGAGAGTGCCTTTCAGACTGCACCGACAACAACACAGCTATGGCTTCGTATGACTTTGACAATCCAATCAATCAAGCTGATGAAGGGGTTGAAGAAGATTATGAGATTCCTGAAGAGCTAGCCAGGTTGTTAAGACAAGAGGAGAAGGTTATCACTCCTCATCAGGAGGAGGTTGAAACAGTTAATCTTGGTACGGAAGAAGACGTGAAAGAGGTTAAGATCGGGGCCTTCCTACAAGATTCAGTGAAGGAACAACTGATTGATATGATTCGGGAGTATGCAGATGTCTTTGCTTGGTCTTATCAGGATATGCCAGGGTTGGACACCGATATTTTCATGCACAAGCTGCCTTTAAAGGAAGATTGCCCGCCAGTAAAACAGAAGTTGCGCCGTACTCGCCCAGATATGGCAATGAAGATTAAAGAAGAGGTACAAAAGCAGTGGGACGCCGGTTTCCTTGCTGTAACTAGCTATCCACCGTGGGTTGCTAATATTGTACCTGTGCCTAAGAAGGATGGCAAGGTGAGAATGTGTGTAGATTACCGGGATCTGAACAGAGCCAGCCCGAAAGATGATTTCCCTTTACCTCACATTGATGTATTGGTTGATAATACGGCTCAGTTCTCGGTGTTCTCCTTCATGGATGGATTTTCAGGATACAATCAGATCAAAATGTCACCTGAAGACATGGAGAAGACAACTTTCATCACACCCTGGGGCATGTTCTGTTATAAGGTGATGCCATTCGGACTGAAGAATGCTGGTGCCACTTATCAACGGGCTATGGTAACATTATTCCATGATATGATCCATAAAGAAATTGAATGTTATGTGGATGATATGATTGCCAAGTCCCTCATAGAAGAAGACCACCTGGTAAATCTGTTGAAGTTATTCAAGCGTCTGAGGAAGTACCAACTGAAGTTAAACCCCAACAAGTGCACATTCGGGGTGCGATCTGGTAAGCTGCTGGGATTTATTGTGAGTGAGAAAGGGATTGAAGTTGACCCTGATAAAGTCAAAGCAATTCAAGAAATGCCTGCGCCGAAGACTGAGAAAGAAGTTCGGGGGTTCTTAGGTAGATTGAACTACATTTCACGGTTCATATCTCACCTTACGGCAACATGTGAGCCTTTGTTCAAGCTGTTAAGAAAAGAACAAACGGTCAGGTGGAATGAAGACTGCCAGAGGGCTTTTGACAAAATCAAGGAATACTTACAAGAGCATCCAATCCTTATGCCTCCAGTTGAAGGAAGACCTCTAATAATGTACTTGACAGTATTAGAAGAGTCAATGGGGTGTGTGCTGGGCCAACATGACGAGTCTAGTCGAAAAGAGTATGCAATATACTACCTAAGCAAAAAGTTTACCGACTGTGAACAACGTTATTCACTGCTCGAGAAAACTTGATGTGCTTTAGCGTGGGCTGCTCGCCGACTAAGGCAGTATATGTTGACCCACACCACTTTATTGATTTCAAAAATGGATCCAGTTAAGTACATTTTTGAGAAGCCAGCACTTACAGGACGGGTTGCAAGATGGCAAATGATCCTCACAGAATATGACATCCAGTACACATCTCAGAAAGCCATCAAGGGCAGTGTACTGTCTGATTATCTTGCTGAGCAACCCATTGATGATTACCAGCCTATGAGATTTGACTTCCCTGATGAAGACATCATGTTCATAAAAGCAAAAGATCATGAAGAGCCTGTTCACACCGAAGGGCCTGACCCAGAAGACGAATGGACTATGATGTTTGACGGGGCTGTTAATATGAATGGTCGTGGTGTTGGTGCAGTACTCATTACACCAAAGGGAGTTCACATGCCTTTCTCGGCAAAGCTCACTTTCAACTGCACTAACAACGAAGCTGAATACGAAGCTTGTATTATGGGTCTTGAGGAAGCCATTGACCTCAGGATCAAGACTTTGACTGTATTCGGAGATTCAACTCTGGTAATCAATCAAACCAACGGTAAATGGTACACCCACCAAGGTCATCTGATACCTTACAGGGATTATACAAGGAGGTTATTGACTTTCTTCACAACGGTCAAGCTTGAGTACATCCCTCGAGACGAAAATCAGTTTGCAGATGCTCTGGCTACCATTTCATCCATGATCAAAGTTCAAGTTGTTAACTTTGTACCTCGGATCTCAGTATCCAGACTCGATAGGCCAGCATATGTATTTGCAGCAGATGTTGCCAAAGATGATAAGCCTTGGTTCCATGACATTAAGTGCTTCTTGGAGGATCAAACATACCCATCTGGGGCATCTTCCAATGATAAGAAGACATTAAGAAGGCTAGCTGGTAGTTTCTTCTTGAATACCGACGGTTCCCTCTACAAGAGAAACTTTGATATGGTACTCCTCAGATGCGTTGATAGAACAGAAGCAGACTTGTTGATGCACGAAGTGCACGAAAGATCCTTTGGTACCCATGCAGGAGGGCATGCCATGGCTAAAAAGTTGTTAAGATCAGGCTATTACTGGATCACGATGGATGCAGACTGTTGTGCCTACGCCAGAAAATGCCATAAGTGCCAGATTTATGCGGATAAGGTGCATGTGCCTCCCAATACTTTGAATGTGATGTCTTCACCTTGGCCCTTTGCCATGTGGGGCATTGATATGATTGGCAAGATTGAACCGACTGCTTCAAACGGCCACAGATTCATCCTGGTTGCTATTGACTATTTTACCAAGTGGGTTAAAGCGGCTTCTTATGCAAACGTTACAAGGCAAGTGGTAGCCCGATTTCTGAAGAGGGACATCATTTGTAGATATGGAGTGCCCAAGCGAATCATTACTGATAATGGTTCCAACTTAAACAACAAAATGATGGCAGAGCTATGCCGGGACTTCAAAATCCAACACCACAATTCTTCTCCTTACAGGCCAAAGATGAATGGCGCTGTTGAGGCAGCTAATAAGAATATCAAGAAGATTGTGCAGAAGATGGTAGTCACTTATAAGGACTGGCATGAAATGCTACCTTTTGCCCTGCATGGGTACCGTACGTCAATCAGAACATCCACTGGGGCAACACCGTATCAACTTGTGTATGGTATGGAGGCAGTCCTACCTGTTGAAGTTGAATTACCCTCCTTACGGGTGTTAATGGATGTTAAGCTGAATGAAGCAGAATGGGTCCGATCCCGATATGAATAGCTGAACTTGATTGAAGAGAAGAGGTTGGCTGCAATCTGTCATGGGCAGCTGTATCAGAAAAGAATGAAGAAAGCCTTCGATCAGAAAGTCAGGCTCCGAGAATACCAAGTAGGAGATCTTGTGCTGAAAAGACTCCTCCCTCCGCATACAGACCACACGGGCAAGTGGACTCCGAACTATGAAGGACCATTCGTAGTAAAGAAAGTTTTCTCCGGTGGAGCACTCATGCTCAGTACTATGGATGGCGAAGACTTCCCGTCCCCTGTAAATTCAGATGCAGTTTAAAAATACTTCGCATGAAAATGACCCGCTGGACATAAAAACAGAATGTAAGTCCAGGCAAAAATAGGGCATCCCGGCGAGTCAAAAACAGAATAAAAGACTCGGGCAAAAATAAGGGAAAATAAACAAAAAAATGCACACTCGTTGAGTTGAAAAGCCGCATTGGACAACTCAGGCAAAAAAGGGTATCCCGATGGATTGAAAACCCGAAAGGGCGATCCATGCAAAATAAGGGAATAAGCGAACAACTGTATTCTGAATTCATCTGTATCACTTATAACTCGGTAAGCTTCGAAAGGATCAAGCTTCTTTCAGAATCAGCCTTCTTCAGAAAGCAAGACGAAAAGAACGTCAAATGTCATACGAGTCATAGCGAAAGGGAAGCTCCTTGAAGCGTCATCAACATTGCCAATACCTTTTATTTCTCAATTTGTAGCAATCTCCTCATTTTAGGGGATTTGTTTCTTTGACTGTATCTTGCCGATTCAGGGCACACGAATTAATAAAATCAGATTTTCAGTCATGTTTCGTTTCGTACATTTTATCTTCATTTGCAAAAATGTCCGATGTTTTTAAGATATTGATTGCATAAATACAGATGTTTCTCTTCTAAAAAATACGTGCTTGCAGGAAATATACTTACTCCCGGGGGTGTCTAAACTCCTATGATGGAATCCGGTAAGGGATACCTCGGGATTACTTGTGCGCTTCTTTATCTTTTCAGGATTGCAGGCATTCAAAGCATAACATGGGGCATAAAAGCTTCGTCCCAGCAATCTGGCAAATCATTATCTACTCAGTCTTAGCACCGGGGGTGCTTTCTCCCCAGCTGAGTTGCCATTTGTTATTTCCTCCTCAGCCAAGTGCAAAAGCCAGGGAACCACCTCCCCACGGAGTGTCAACCTCTATCCAGAAAAGCAACGCGTGAAGAAATCACAACAGAGTGAAGGAAGCTTCTACAAACCCCTAGCTGGGTCCCTCATCACCAAGACAGGTCTATCAGTGACCTGTTTACCCAAGCAGAGTCATACATCTTAACACATCTACCAATGATCTCACCCCCAGCTGGGAATGTCTACTTCGAACAGATCAGCCGGAGATCTTCACAGCAATGGGATTCGAATCCCGGGTCGTTATCTTTGCATAATCATAGCATTCGCATCATATTCTCCCCGCAGAGCGTAGCATTCCGTTTAATACGGAGCATTACGGAAAAAATCAAACATATTGCATAATTATAAGCCATGTTCTGAATCAAACACTTGTAAATACTGACAATCCATCAAAGATATACAGAAAACTTCCCGGATTCCCCGGCAGAGAGCCAAGGCACTTTCCCTAAAGATACAGATACTTCCTGACACCCGTCCGTGTCATATCCCCAGTAGAAAGCCAAAGCGTCCTCTTTGCACTCACAGATACATATCTATACAAATTCCCTAACACCCGTCCGTATCACCTTCCCCAGCATAGATACCTAAAACATTTTGTAAACCATACACTTGTTTATATTACACTTTCCTCTTTTGACACTCGTCCGTGTCACTCTCCCCAGCAAGTTAAACACTCATACTTATTACTCCTGTTTCACTCATACAGATACTCGTCCGTATCTTGTATATATCACTCAAATCCCCTCAGATTCGACACTCGTCCGTGTTCTTTGTTAACCAGTTGATACTCGTCCATATCATCATCTCAGAACATGCGACAAGCGTTTGTTTCTACCTGATACTCGTCCATATCATGGTCTTAAGAATGCTCGTTCGCATCTTTAATCCATACACGTGTCAAACACTTATGTCTTCTTGAATTTAGACATTCGTCTGTGTCTACTATTCCCCAGAAGAATCCCCACAGAATCAATACTCGTCCGTGTTCTTTGTTAACCAGTTGGTACTCGTCCGTATCATCATCTCTGAACATGTGTCAGCATTTGCTTCTACCTGATACCCGTCCGTATCAGAGTCTTAAGGATGCTCGTCCGCATCTTTAGTCTATACACAGTACCCAGACACTTATACCTCTCATTTCTTGGATGTAGAGACCCGTCCGTGTTTACTTTTTCCCCAGCGAAGACCCCAACAAAACGTGTTAAAATATTCTATCTGACATTCGTCCTATGTCATGATACCTTTTCGGCAGCCGTACCCTGCCAGGTGATTGTCCTTCACCTTTTGATGATCGTCCTTCATCATCCCCCAGTGGAGTCTCTATTCGTTAGAACCCCTTCCTATCCGACGTTCGTCCTATGTCGTGATATCTTTAGCAGCCGTCCCCTGCTAGGTGATCGTCCTTCACCTTAGATGACTGTCCCTCATCTTAATCCCGAGAGTAGCCGTACCCAGCTAGGTGATCGTACTTCACCTCTTGATGATCGTCCTTCATCATGCTTATCCGATGGCCGTCCCCATCGTCGACCTTTTCTATCCGACATTCGTCCTATGTCGTGGTACTTTCGGCAGCCGTACCCTGCCCGGTGATCGTCCTTCACCTTAGATGACCGTCCCTCATCTTATCCCCAACAGAGCAGCTGTCCCCCCGCTAGGTGATCGTCCTTCACCTTTGATGACCGTACCTCATCATTTATTTCATAATCCCCAGAGAGTCTTATAGCTTTACTTGATGGCCGTCCCCATCATAATCTCTTATATCCCCAGCATGTCGGCCGTCCCCGTCATTGCTTCATCTCCAGCAGTCGTCCTCTGCTCGACGGTCGTCCTCCGTCGCCCGCACTTTATGATATACTTTATTTTCTTTTACAATCTATATCCCTTTTCTTCTTCATTCTGTGAGTGCAAATTTTGGACTGTCTTTGGTATTCAACCACAAGTTATCTTGTTTGCCTGTTAAGCCGTTGCTTACATTCTACACAGCTAACTCATGCTTGAATAGGGGCAGCTGTAAACACCCCAAATTTGCCCTCACCCTTTCACACCATGGCTTGTGATCTTTTCATATGCATAATTCAATCATAGCATCTCATACCACATTTTTGATTCACTGCATTGCTCCTAAGTCATCTGCATCTAGGGTTTGTGATCTGAGCTATCCAAGGGCTATTTGAGTCACTCCAAAGGTCATCAATCACTTCTAAGGGGTCCATGTATGTTCAAGCATCATATTACATCCCCACAAGGTCAAGGAAGTCAAATAATCACAAGAACTAAGGAAGGCATGGAAGCAGAGCCAAGTTTAACTTCCCAGATGACCTAGAATTAGGGTTTTGGTTACAAAGGCCATAACTCCAAATTTTTTGGTCATTCTTGTTTCTATTGGTCTCTATATGTCATAGGGATCATGCATATCAAGTTTCATGAAGAAATTCCATGGGGAAGGCATCTGATCAAGAGTTGACTTCTTGAGCAAGTCAGTGTAAAATCAGGGCATCTGAGGCCCCCAATGACCCAACCAAAGGGTGTTCTTCATCATTTTGAATGTGTATGATCTTTATTTGATCATAGAAGATGTTAAAAGTTCACAAAATTGAAGCATTTCAAGCCATTTGCAGAGTTGCCTTTTTGGGAAAATGACTTGTAATGGAAACTTGCCATTTTGGGAAACTTTTTCAACCCTTTCTTTTTGATTCAAAAATGCTTTAAATGGGAAAACTTTGGTCATGAAAGTTGTAGAATGGATCATTCCCTTTTCAAAAAGTACAAGAACTCATTCTAATTCATTTTGGATCAAAAGTTATGGCTTGTCAAAGTTGGGAAAAATCACATAATTTCAAGTCTTGCACCAAAGAGGCAAAGTTGCAAAATCTCTTGCCAAGGCAAATTGTATCCTCAAAGTGACTTCTAATCTTTGCACAAACATAAACCAATGCCTAAAAGTCAGAATGCACCAAAGGTTTGCCCATTTTCATGACTTATGGATCAAGAAATCACAAAAGGGCCCAAAGGTCACAAAGTTGCAAAACCTATGATAAACCCTAATCCACTTGCTGCATTGCTTCTAATCCATTTCCACGGTTCTCCCTAAACTCAGCTGAGCCAAGACATGCCCCTATCACAGCCTCACACTTGCCCATACCTCAAGTACACCTAACTTGGACTTTTTGCAAAAAGACCCATACCAATCAAGCTAGGCCACACCAACTCCTCTGACCTATCCAAGAGTGATAAGTGGACCAAAAGAGACTGAACACAACACACACACAAGCCTGAAGCATCCTCCAAGCCATAGCTCCAAGTTTTCACCTCTTATGAATTTTCATTCGAAACACACTCTACAAGACACAAACACCAAAACAAACTTCATAGAACATCTCAGCATGTTCCACTGATCATCCCTAACCCTTCACCTTGCCCTGAAACCCCCTGAAACTGAAACACGATTCCTTCCCCTCTCTGAACAGAACCTCTTCAAACTCACAAATCAGCCACTCTAAACTCCAACCAAGCTTCATAACTTCATCAAGAGGATCATTGGGGCCATTTTGAAGCAAAGAGACAAGCAGAAGGCTCCTGGACCGAAAGCTCAATCTCAGGTAACATGATGAACAAATTTTCCAGAACCTTGATTTCTTATTAGAATGTTGTTCTATATGTTGCCCTGATCATGGGGATCTATTTATTTTTGAAAATGAGCCAGAAACAAGCATGTTATGATGTTCTGAAACTTGACCCGTGAAAATGTTTTGCTTCGATTCTCCTTGCTCATGCTTGATAAATGATGTTTGATGATGGATTTGAGTTTAGCTTTGATAGGAGATTGTTTCTGGGCAATTAATTTGGGTTGGGGTGGCCTGTAGTGGAAGCTAGGTATTTGGTTTCGCCGGAGAAGACGACCGGAACACTGTTCCGGTCGCCTGAATGTGTTTAGCCCTAATTGTGTCATTAATGGGAGTTTGAATGTGGACCGTAGATGCGTTTGACTGAGGTTGACTCCCGCGCGTGTGTGTGGCCAGGATTTGTCATTAAAACCCTAACCTTTGATTAATTAATTAAAATCAGTTTAATTAAATCATGAAACAGAATTAGCCAGATTTGAATCTGGGCCTTTGGATCTGGCGCGCAGTCAACCAGTCCAAACCCAGATCAAATCCTGGCCCTCCCCTTTGCATACTTTCATTTATTTTATATTTTATTTCATTTAAATTGATTTATCTTTTACATTTTATTTAAAATAGCAAAAACCATTTAAAAATTATGAAATTTTTTGTCAAAGATTTCACTAATTTTTAAAACCCAAAAATATTTTTATTTTTATTTTTTGCACTGAAAATTATTTTTAAATCATTTAAGTGTTTATTTTTAATTAATTAATGGAAATTAATTAATTAAAAATACATTTAGGTATTTAAAAATCACAAAAAAATTCACATTACATTCAGAAACATTTAGAAACATTGTCCAACTCTCAAACCAAATTTCTTTTTTGTTCTTGATGCCTTTTGATCATTTTCATTGGATTTAATTTCATTTCAAGGCAATATTTTGTTTCAAACTTCAAAAAATCTTTTCTGCCTAACCTTTGAGAGTTGAATGATGATTCTTCTTGCATTGCACTCTTCATAGCATGTAGTTTATAGGATAAAATTGGTTGGATTTGATCTTGCATTTTCAATTTGTTTAGCATTTTTCTTGACAAAGTACCTTAAAACCCTAGCAATCTTAGGAAATTCATAACTTTCAATAGGTTAAGAGTTGGATCCTCTCCTTTGGGCAGTGAGTTTGTATAGGTTTAGGGTATCTTTGATTGCATTTTCAAATTTTTATCATGTCATTTGCTTCTGGTTTTGGATTTTTTGCTTTGCATGATGCATGTAACCCTAATTTGTGCCTTCCTTTGCATCCTTCTTTCATTTGCTTGCATCCATTGACTTGCCATGACATTTTGTGCATCCACATGATTCATAATGCATCTTAGGACACATTAGAATCATGTTTGATCATTGCATCTTTCATTTGCCATGTTGTATGTCCATTACATTTCATAACTCTTCATGCATGTTCATGGTTCAATGCATGCCTCATTTGCATCCTTATGTTTGTTTGATCACTCTCATGCCTTGCCTCATGTTTGTGTCATCTCTTAGCATCATTAACATCATGTAAATGCTTCTGACTTTGGTTTGCATCATGACATCTCATCTCATTTGCATTGCATTTCATTTCTTTTGCTAACTTTTCAGGTGGTAAGTTGTTTTGAGAAGTGAATTTGCCTTCACTTCTCACAATCTCTTCTTATCTCTCTTGCATCTTTGCTGCATTTATCTTGTGTATTAGAGTGGGCTTGCTCATTCATGTTTATCTCTTACCTTCTTTCTTTAAGCAACTTGTCTTCTTAAGTGAAGCAAGTTGTTTTGCTTCTCTTTGCTTCTTGCTCCTTTCATCTGCTTCCTTCCTGGTGATTTCTCTGAAGATTCTTTCTCTCTTAAGCCTCATAAACCCTAGGATCTCCAAGTATGATAACAATTAGGGTTTGATTAGTCCCCCCATTTAGCTTTTACCTTTGTGTCCTCTTTTAGTCTTCTCTTCTCATCTCATAATCAGGGACTAAACCCTAAAGGCTTTAAGGCTTTGTGATTAAGCTTATGCCTGCATCCTTCTATTAGGATGGAGTGTATAACTTTAATCCTAAGTGTTAAACCCTTAATGTGTTTAAATCCTTTAATCAATCCACTTAATAATCATCAAGACATCAAGCTTGTAACTTGGGCCTTGCATTAGGGTTCTACTTCTTCCTTAACTGGTTAAGAAGGACTAACCCTAGTGTTAATGGACAAGTCCCCCTCAAGTTGTTTTACAAATCATAAAAATCACTTCTTAATCTTACCATTAACTAAAATCCATCTAATAAAGGCTTTGTTTTGTCATGAGGTTAATCCCTAATCATGGATTAAGTTGAGAAGTCTTTCTCAGCTTAAATGTTCTCATCTATTATCCTTCTATTAGGATGGTGTAATGAGTCCATTAAATCCTTGATTATGGCTTAAACTCATTACTTAACACTAAACAAAAACACCAAAAACATCTAAATAATCACAAGTAGGTTAATGATCTTAATCCCACATCAGGGTGATTAAGTGTGGGATGCTGACTTCACACTTAAGGTATTCTCATTACCCCTAATCAGAGGGAGGATGTGATGAGTTTACTAATCCCTTGGTTTAGGCTCAAGCTCATTTTCTTATGACAAATTTCCAAAAGCAATAAAAGACTGAAAACACAAAAAAACAAACAATAACCGTCTCCTCCGGGATTCTTCTCTCATCTCATTCACTCATAACCGAGAACTTGCTTCTTTTCCGTCTAATGCAAGACAGTTTGCACCTGAGCCAGACAGGTCATACACTTGAGCATAGGCAAGTAAGCAGTTCACAAGTCAATTCGTCTTTCAGTCTCTTTGAGTCGAACTACGGTGTTCTGACTTCCTCATTGCACGAGAGGATACGTAGGCATAACTTAACAGTTATCGAACAAAAGTCTCTGTATATTCCCCCTCTTTCCAGCCTTATTCTTTAAGCCTCATGGTCTTGAGCATTTCATTCTTTTTCTTACACTGACATTCACTTATACACTTCACACTTCTTTTACACTGACACTTGCATTCTTTCCAGCTTTGATACACAAATAGCACTGACACTACCCCTTTTAAAACACAAATCTGTTAAGCGTGGATCCCGTCGAGTACGGCGGACAATCTGGGTGCTAATACCTTCCCAGGTTGTAACCAACCCCCTTTCTCAGTCTCTCTGGTTCGCAACCGTCTTATCCGTATATTTCCCAGGTTTATGCAGCATTACCTTTCCTCCGGGATAAAAATGCCTAGCTGGCGACTCTTGTCTTTCTGAGTTCACCCTTGTGTGTTCTCTCCTCCTTTTCACCGACCGTTCGCGTCTGTACCCCTTCTGACCAGGTGTCATTTGGTGGGAGAGACACCGGGTCACCTAGCGGCTAATTGTAAGGTGAATGCTCCTACTTGCTATAATTGTGGAGAGCAGGGTCATATCAGCACCAATTGCCAGAAACCCAAGAAGCAGCAATCAGGTGGAAAAGTGTTTGCATTAGTGGGAACTCAACCTACTGGTGAAGATCGGTTGGTCAAAGGTACTTGCTATATCGATAATACTCCTTTATTTGTGATTATTGATACGGGTGAAACCCACTCGTTTATTTCCTTGGAATGTGTGAAGAGGATATGATTGGAGCCTTCTCAATTAAGTCGAGGGATGGTAATTGATACTCCATCTATAGGTTCCGTGACTACTACCTTAGTATGTCGTGATTGTGTTTTGACAATATCTGATAAAAAGTTTAGAGTGGATCTTATATGCCTGCCACTCAGTAATATTGATGTGATTTTGGGTATGAACTGGTTGGAGTCCAACCGAGTTTATATCGATTGCTTTAGGAAAAGATTGTTATTCCTAGCTCCTGAGGAAGAAATTTTGGCCAGTTCAGTTTCGGCTAAAGAACTGAGAACCTTGTTGGAAGACGAAGCAAAGATGTTTGCTGTGTTTGCTTCGTTATCAGTCGAAGAGAAAGTTGTTGTTGAGGAGCTGCCAGTGGTGAATGAATTTCTTGAAGTATTCCTAAGTGATATTTCAGAACTACCTCCGACGCGTGAGGTGAAGTTTACTATTGATTTGATTCTTGGTACTAAGCCTATTTCTATGGCACCGTACAGGATGTCTGCTGCTGAGTTAGCTGAATTTAAATCGTAGATTGGTGAATTGCTTGACAAGAAGTTCATTCGACACAGTGTATCGCCGTGAGGTGCACCAGT
Source organism: Lathyrus aphaca (assembly GCA_963966055.1). NCBI lineage: Eukaryota > Viridiplantae > Streptophyta > Magnoliopsida > Fabales > Fabaceae > Lathyrus > Lathyrus aphaca. The sequence continues at coordinate 509,079,486 of OZ014524.1, read as the reverse complement.
ATTATTGGTCAAGAAGAAGGATGGTAGTATGCGTCTGTGTATTGACTACCGACAACTGAATAAAGTTACTATTAAGAACAAGTATCCACTCCCAAGGATTGATGACTTAATGGATCAACTTGTGGGAGCTTGTGTTTTTAGTAAAATTGACTTGAGGTCGGGATATCATCAAATAAGAGTGAAGGAGGGAGATATCCAGAAGACGACATTTAGAACTCGATATGGCCATTACGAATATGCTGTGATGCCTTTCGGAGTGTCTAACGCGCCAGGAGTGTTCATGGAGTATATGAACCGAATATTTCATTCTTTTTTGGATCAGTTTATCGTAGTATTTATTGATGATATACTGATATATTCGAAGTCTGAAGAAGACCATGCGAAGCATTTGAGAATTGCATTGCAGGTACTGAAGGATAACAAATTATTTGCCAAGTTCTCCAAATGTGAATTTTGGTTGAAGACGGTAAGCTTTTACGGACATGTGATATCTGGTGATGGTATAGCAGTGGACCCTTATAAGGTCAGTGTTGTGCTTGATTGGGAGCCTCCGAAGACGGTAACAAAAATTAGAAGTTTTCTTGGCCTAGATGGTTATTACCGAAGGTTCATTGAAATATTTTCTAGTTTGGCGTTACCTTTGATTCAACTGACCCGGAAGAATCAAGCTTTTATTTGGGATGCAGCTTGTGAGAGAAGTTTTGAGGAATTGAAGAAGAAGCTAACTTCGGCACCAGTACTAGTTTTGTCGGACCCGAGTGAAGCTTTTGTTGTTTATTGCGACGCGTCTAAAATGGGTTTAAGTGGTGTGCTAATGCAGGTGGGTAAAGTTGTAGCTTATGCTTCGAGGCAATTGAAGGTACATGAGAGGAATTATCCTACTCATGATTTGGAATTGGCCGCAGTGGTATTCGTGTTGAAAATTTGGAGGCATTATTTGTATGGTTCGTAGTTTGAAGTTTTTAGCGATCATAAGAGTTTAAAGTACTTGTTTGATCAAAAAGAGCTTAATATGAGACAAAGAAGATGGTTAGAGTTTTTGAAGGATTATAATTTTAATCTGAATTACCACCCGGGAAAAGCGAATGTGGTAGCAGATGCGTTGAGCCGGAAGACAATTCATATGTCGGCTATGATGGTGAAGGAAATGGATTTAATTGAGCAATTTAGAGACTTGAGTATGGTATGTGAAATAACGTCGGAAAGTGTTAAGCTGGGTATGTTGAGAATTAATAATGAATTTCTGGATGTGATAAGGGAAAATCAAAGACAAGATGTAAACTTGGTAGATTTGATGCCTAATGAAGGAAATGACCAAGGAGGCGATTATGTTTTGAATAATGATGGTGTTTTGAGATTCAGAGGTAGAATTTGCGTACCTGACAATGTTGAATTAAAGAAAGTAATTTTGGAAGAAAGACATCGAAGTAGCTTGAGTATCCATCCAGGAGCTACAAAGATGTACCATGATTTGAAGAAATTGTTTTGGTGGCACGGTATGAAGAGGGATATCGCGCAATTTGTTTATGCTTGCTTGGTGTGTCAGAAATCTAAGGTGGAACACCAGAAGCCTTCGAGGATGATGCAACTGTTAGAGATTCCAGAATGGAAATGGGACAACATTGCTATGGATTTTGTGACAGGTTTGCCGAATACGGTGAGAGGCTTTGATGCTATTTGGGTAATTGTAGATCGGTTAACTAAGTCGGCACATTTTATTCCAATTAACATCAGTTTTCCGTTAATTAAATTGGCAGAGATTTATATACGAATTGTGGTGAAATTGCATGGTGTACCGTCAAGTATAGTATCAGATAGAGATCCGCGGTTTACTTCAGAATTTTGGAAGGGTTTGCATGAGGCTTTGGGTTCTAGGTTGAAATTGAGTTCAGCTTACCACCCACAGACGGATGGGCAATCGGAGAGGACTATTCAGTCACTGGAAGATTTATTGAGAACTTGTGTGTTAGAAAAAAGAGGTGCGTGGGATACTCATTTGCCACTAATTGAATTCACTTATAATAACAGTTATCATTCAAGCATTGGAATGGCGCCGTTTGAAGCTCTTTATGGTAGGAGATGTAGAACACCTCTATGTTGGTATGAGACAGGTGAAAATGTTATGCTTGGACCGAAGATTATCCAGCAGACTACTGAGACTATCAAGATGATTAAAGAGAAAATGAAAGCATCTCAAAGTCGACAAAAAAGTTACCATGATAACCGGAGAAAAGACTTGGAGTTCAGTGAGGGTGACCATGTGTTTTTGAGAGTCAACCCGATGACCGGTGTTGGTTGTGCTTTAAAATCTAAGAAGTTGGATCCTAAGTTTATCGGACCTTATCAGATTATGAAGAGAGTAGGCAAGGTTGCTTATAGAGTGGCATTGCCGCCAGAACTTTCGAATTTGCACGAAGTGTTTTATGTGTCGCAACCCAGGAAGTATGTATCTGATCCGTCACATGTCATCCAGAGGGATGAAGTACAAGTTCGTGATAACCTCACAGTGGAGGCCTTACCTTTGAGAATCGAGGACCGTAAGATGAAGCAGCTAAGAGGCAAAGAAATACCTCTTGTGAGAGTAGCTTGGGGAGGAGTTGCTGGTGGAAGTGGTACCTGGGAACTGGAGAGCAGGATGCGGGAATCATATCCAGAGTTATTCCATTCAGGTACATTTTCGAGGACGAAAATAATTAAGTGGGGGAGAGTTGTAACGCCCTAATTTTATATTTATTTTTATGAAATAAATATTAATAATTTGATGGCATATTTGGATAAATTTGAGAGAAATGTTTTATGAGAATAATAATAATATAATAATGTATACTATTATAATATCGTTATTATTTAAATAAAATAAAATAAAAAGGGTTAGTTAGAGGTTTAAGGGGCAAAGGTGGAATTATTGTTTTATGTAAGTGGAATAAGGGATTCAGTTTTCATTTATCGTGTTTTTGACGAAGAACAGTGAGGTCTGGAGAAAGAGGAGAAGAAAGGCAAGGTCAAGGATCATAGATCATCAAGACCAAGATTTCGAAGAACTCATCTCTATTTCGAGGTAAGGGGGAGAATGGGTTTTATAATTGGTGAATTAATACAATAAGGGTAATTGGGAGATCCTTCCTCCCTTAGGGTTCATATATGTGAAGATTTGGAATTGATGAAATTGTGATATGTATGTGATAGATTATGAATCCTTGAATTGTGTTTATAATTTGATGATGATTATTATGAGAATCATTTGTTATGAGGTAATCTTGGATGAACCGTTCTTGAATGTGGGCCATGTGAATTGAGGAATAGTTGTTATGGAAAAGAGGAATAATTGATGTTATGAGTGTGTGGTGGTATAAAGTATTAAAATTTGACTTTTATGAATGTTAATATCAATTTACAATGAACTGGTTTTGGCTTGGAGTGAGAGGGGAAAGAAAAGGAAGATTTTTGGAAAAAGTTGGAAAATTCACGTAGCCACCTGACACAGGCCGTGTCACAGGACACGGGTGGCCGTGTCAGGCCACTGGAAGAGGATGAGGGGAAGAATTTTGGAGAATGGGCATCAGTGAGTGTGACACGGGCCGTGTCACACGACACAGGCACCCGTGTCAGCCCCCTGGTCTTGGTTGATTTTGTTGTTTGAGAGGTGCGTGTTCAGGTCACCTGACACGGGCCGTGTCAGGGGACACGGGAGGCCGTGTCAGGCCCTTGCATCTTGGAATTTTGTGAAATCTTGATATGTTTTACTATCCATTCTTTTAGTATAAGTTCCTAAGAGTATTCTAAGACAATAACTTGAGGTTTAGTGCTAATTATAGGACTTGATAACCAAACTTTAATGAAGGTAATAGTGAAGATTGTATAAGTAGCATAAGTTTGTTAGTAATGTAATGAATTATTGAATTATGAGATTATGGAATATGCTTAACATGAATGACATAATGATGTGATTAATACTAGTGGGATCATGTGGATCGTGAAGGCATGAATGTTTTCATGCGTAATTGTATTATGGTGTATGTGTTTGAGTCTGCATATGCATACACATTTGGTGGAATGATCGTGTCTCGGTGGAGCGTAAGTGATCATTCAGATTCATTGCGAATCGTTGGTGCAGGGATGATCGTATCTCGATGGAGCGTAAGCGATACATCCGGGTTCGAATTAATGAACCATTGTTAGAAGTCGGTACCACATTGTTGCATTGTGTCAGTGAGTCACATTGCATCTGTTTGTTGGATTGATTGTGTTAATTGATGTGTATGGATTTATGATTATCCTTTGAGGTGTTATTTGCACCGCTATGTTATGAAACTATTTCTCACCCCTTTTGTTTGTTTTGTTGCGTCTGTGCTTCTTCGGAAGTACAGATAATTCAGGTACTTGAGGAGTGCTTGATGTTGATGTCAGTGTCCTAGGAGCTCTGATATGTAACAGGAACGGGGATTTTTATCACATTTCTTTTGATTTTTAGCAAACTTCCTGATGATTAAGTATTTGAATTAATAAACCATATTTTGATTGAACTGTAATGCCTTTGGGCAATTTGATGTTAAAACAATTATTTCCGCTGTTTGTTTTAGAATAAATGAAAAGATATTTGGTTGTTGATGTAGCAGCTCACTTTAGTCGATTAAACTCTGACTTTATGAATAGTCTATATAATTTTGAAATGGGAAAAAGTGGGTGTTACACCCTCCTAGCCTAAGAATCAAGCATGTGACAAGAAAAGGCACAAATTAGGGCAAGCAATCATAAAGATTCATATCAAATGTAAATTTCATTCAAAAATTCTACAATTAAATATAAAGGTCCCTCAAACATGTAATAACAACATACCAAAAGAACAAGAACAAAATCAAAAGCAATGTAGGTCAAAGAATACCACGAACAAGAATTAGGGTTTTGAAACTTCAACCTTAAGCAACTTATCAAAAATCTTCATACAAATTTCTAAAAATCAGAAGAAAAATCACAAACAAACTACATTATGCTACTAAACAAATACAAAAAGAACCATGTCAAAATTCCAATCCAAGATCAAGATATAAAATGAACAAGCCATCATGTATTTAAAATGAATTAAAAAAACTAGAAATAAAGGAAACAATTAATTCCAGCATCAATAATAAAAATAAATGGAAAATAAAAATGTCAAGAATTAAAAAAAAACTCAAAATATTAGTCATGAATTATTTGGTGATTTTTAGGAATGATTTGCTATTTTTAAAAATTAAAAAGTAAATTGAAAATAAAATAAAAAATAAAAAAAAGAAAACAAAAGAGGGGTGCATTCAGTAGGTCTTCTTAGTTCAAACAGCTGGGCTCATAAAGCTGGGCATATGCATACACATTAGGCCCATAAGAATCAGCGCATGTACATATAATTTATGGTGGATATTCAAATAAACTGAGAAAAAAACAAACCCTTAGATCCAGCCAACGCATCAGATCAAGTCAACTAAAAAAACCAAGTCAAACAAACCACAAATCAGTGTGGGCGTGCATAATAGTTATGGTAGGGTGTGCCACATCTTGGATTATTCAGAAAACATAACACACAAAGAGCACGTGAGAGGGAGCGCCCTATTTTAATGCGCTGTCATGATGTGAAGCGTCCAGATCAAAACACAAATGATCCAGATTGATTCTTCTTCAAATTTAAATTCAAAATCAGTTTCTAGAAACCGGCGACCAGAGCCCTAGCTCCGGCACCGGAAAACACATGCGTATGAGCAAACTTTCATCAAAATGCAAAACAAACTCCAGATTGACTAATTCAAACATGCTGATTCCAAATATGAGCTTAGAATTTGCATTAGGTCATCACACAAACCAAATCGAACACAAACAGGTTTAAGCATCAAACTTCAAATCCAGAATGCAGGCTTAATATCCACTCATATTAAAAACTAAACACATCAGCATGACCAGCAAAGCATGTAGATCATAATGCAAACATTTAATTTCATTTTCAGATCCAAAAGTTTCAGAGCATATATGAGGTTGAAGATCTTGAAACAAGCCAAAAGAGAGCTCCCAAATGTATTTTCACTTGAATGGTGATGGAGTAAATCTTGACTTGCAGCTTAAACCAATGGTAGATTCTTGCTCCTCATGTTTCCAGGGTTATGAATATGCAAAGAAATTTGGAAATGAATGAGAGGATTGTGAGATTCGAAGGAAAGAAGGTATGGTGCAAAAAATCGTGTGTGTTCAAATGGTGATGGCTCCCCATGAAATGAAACCCTAGTTGGCTTAAATATAGTGACCAAAAACCCTAGAGAATGAATGAGATCAGATGCACATAGGAAGTGAGTGGGAGGATTCAATTTGAAAATTGGCAAAAGTTGTGTAATGGAGTGACTTGTGCGTGCCCTCCCTCTCTCATGCACATGTTCAGCCTCAATTCCACTCACTAATGCTAACTGAATCAATCTCAGCCCTTGGATGTGAATGTACTATGCTTGGGATGATATTTTGCATTTTTGCACTTTGTGTTATTCCACTTTGTTCATGCACGATTTTTGAGTTTTTTTCTTGAGCCAAATGGTCTTTGGGAAATGCAATGTGATAATGTGACCTTACTTTGTCCATAGAACAACTTGTAAACAAGATATGAGACCTTTTGCATTTTGATAGAAAGTTGTTTTTTAAGTAAAACCCTAAAATCAAGTGAACTTCCATTGGCCATAACTTTCAAACCATGAAGGCTATGATCATATTCTTGTACTTTTTGAAAATGGGAGATCATATTCTACAACTTTCATGTTTGAAGAAAATTCATTTGGAGCCATTTTGGTCATGAAAGAATGCTTTGAAATCTAGGGCAAAACTTACAAAATTTAGAATGTTTCATTACAAACCATATGCCAAAAATGGAAACCTTTGCAAAAACCCCTGATTCTTGACTTTTGAGTTTACCAAACCTCTTTTAAGACCTTAAGAACATCCCTTGGCTTGAAAAATGGGGTTGGACCCCTTGAATTCTCACAGTTGACTTTTCAGATACCCAGTTTGACCAGTTTCTTCCTTTGCAAGTAACTAATGAATAGACTGCCTTCCTCAATGAGTTTTCTTATCAAATCTCATCCATGGACTTCAAATGCCATTAAAATAACTTTGACCATAAGAATTGGTCAAAGATTCAAGGAAACCCTGCTCAGAAGAAAAACCCTAGTTTGAGAATCATCTGTGTAGGAGATTATTGCATCCTTGATCCTCTAGTAATCTTCAACCCTCCTTGACTCGTGTAAAAGATCTTGGGCCCTTGTATGATATGAGGACACCTTGTGGAACTCTCACAATGTCATTTGGTCTCCTGCTTTGACTTGTAGAGATTCAAATCCCCAGTTGATTGATCATATGCCCTATGCTAGAACATGGGGAAGTTATGCCTCATTTTTTCTATGCAAAATGTTGGGATATGGTATGCTTAAGCTATGTACATGATGTGCTTATGATGATAAAAGAGAAGAGGGAAAATTTGGTGTGTTACAGGCTTGAAGCACCAAGATCGTGTCTCTGCATATCCTCTGCATCAGCTCTATTTTCATCAAGATTTTGGCTTCAACAAAGTGTTTATTTCACTCTGTAAAGGATCCAAATCAAGCACAAAGGAGTAGAAGCAGGATCTCTGGTATTCTTCAACTAAAAAATAGTTCTGCAATTCAGGTTCTTCTTCAATTTCCATATGTATATTTTGCTTCTGTTTTAGTGGATTCATATGCCTTGAAGCTTATTAGAAGCATTGCTCCCTCTGGATAGATGATAGGCCTCTTAGAGGCATAGTTCTAGTTTTCAGGTTGGATTTTATGGTCTTCGATCTTGCTTGTTCTTGCGTGAGAAATGAAAATTAAGGACAAATTATTGATGAATGAAGTGTGAGGAGTAGAATGATGGTCTTGATTCTCATTTTCATGGTGTTTTGAGGAAACCCTAGGTGAGGTGTGATCAGAGAAGATGACCGGAGACTAGCTCCGACCATTTGAACAGTAACCCTAGCATTTATGTTAGAACATGCCATGGCCATTTGATCATTGACATCCTAGGGCTCTAATTATGCCAGCAAATAAATGATGGGTGTGCAACTCACGTGAAATTTTTGTGAAGGATTTCTCAGCATGTTATTTGCACCCCATGCGCATTATCTTAAGGCCCAACATAGTTCATTTGGTTGATATTTCCACCCCCCAGGCCCAATCCAATATTCCTCATATTTTTTTTTAATTTTTTTTTCATCTTTATTTCATTTTTCGTTTTTGACTTTTAAAAATTTCAAAACACCATAAAAAATTCCAGATAAATTCTTATGAGATCCTCATATTTTTCCTCAATTTGCCATAATTTTAGTTCTCCTTTTTCTTTTATTTTTAAGGCAGAATTAATTTCCCAATTAATTAATTTCCTATTTTCTCCATTTCTGATCAATCCATTTGTTCATTTTTGTTCTCCTTAACCACAAAAGATAAATGATTCATTCTTTTTGTATTAGTCAGAGGACTCACTAAACTTCTCCAACATATTTTTGTTTTGATTTTTAGGTCATTGGAAATCAAGTTTTGGTCCCATTATTTCACATATATGCATATGAACCTTAATTCCCTTCCACACTTCATTTGGCCACTCAAAAATAGGAATTTTGATGAGATTTTTTTGGATATGAGTCACTTTCTAGATTTTGTATTAGAATGTCAAGTTTCATAATTTTTCATGATCATTTGGTATTTTTCCAAGTTGTTTAGGGCATAAGTCACATTTTTGGTCCTTTCATTCACTTCCTTTGATCCCATTAGAATAAGGCATTTATTACATTACCTTGAGGTCTTAAGTTTGAGTCTTATAGGTCCAATGGGATGTCCCCAAGTGTTGTGTACCCTCTTTAGGTTTTCATTTTTAATTGTTAGGGTTTTCTTGAGTCATAAGTCATCTATGCTCCACTTTAACCTAATTCTACTTCTTCTTCCATCTTAGCCATCTCAAATTGTATTTGTACATAAGCTAACTTCATAATATCATTATTTTGTGTCTCATAATTGTTTTTTGATCATTTCCATATGTTCATCTCAAATTTAGACCCTTTTGCATTCTTTTGAACTTCATTTGTCATCTAAAAGGCCTTAAAACCCTAATTTGGACACCTAGCCTAGGGATGCCTCTTACCACCTCATTTGGGCATATTTTGTGAATCTAATTTTCACTCCAAAACTTTGTCAAGCCTCTGTTTTTTTTATGGAAAGGCCAAGTCCCTTTGGTCATTTTTTTCTTTTTTGTTCTAAGTCTTTTGTTTCACCTTTAAAGCCATGTCTCCATGTGCATTCCTTCACCTTTCAATCTCATGTTTGAATATCTTTAACTTGAATCTATTCTTTATCATATGATATAATCTCTTTCTTCACTTCCATATAGTATTAATTTCTGGATTTTTCACTTACTTTTGATTTTAGGAGATTTTAGCATGCTAAACACTTAGGGTTCCCTTTTAACTTCATCCTTAGGTTTCATTAGGTTTTAGTAGAACTTTAGGGCATATTTTGACTTTAATTCACTTAATTCCTTTAGATACTTTTAATATGATTTAGCTACTGACGTTTGAAGGGTGTGACCTTATAAGACACCTTATACTTAGGTATTAACCTTAGAAGTTCACTAACACATTTCTTAAGATAGTGCGAGTTCTTAATTGAAGTTTTGCCATGTTATATTTGTTCAAATTAATCCATCATGCTAACATTTGTTTTGTAGGGGGGAAAATGAGGTAATCATTCTTCATTCCTATCTCTTATTCATGTTAATTGTGTTTGCCTTAGTACTTGGTGCTTTGTTCATAGGCTTCTTGTTTGTTCTTTAGATTCAACTTAACTTCCTTTGGAAGTAAGTTGAACTCTAACTTTATTTTCCTTTTCCTTAGGTTTAGATTACCTTACAAACCATAGGATCACCTCTTGTAAATAATAAGATAACTTAGGGCTATGTCTTAGTCCCCCATTAGCTTTGAACTTTTGCCTTTTGAGTCTTCTTCTTTCATCTTCAAACAAAATCAAAAAAACACTTAATAAATGCATGAAAGAATCTCTTGTGTATAGCCTTATTCCATGGGGCACTTACATTCATTCCATCTTGGAATAGTGTGAGCTTGTCTAGCATGATGTACAAGTCTGATCAAGAGATTATTTTTACAATGAAAAATCTAAAAGATACTTCTTCACAAAAGCAACAAAAACATTTAATAAGTTCAACAAGCTAGTGAACTTAAACTCTAATCCTTGGGAACAAGTCTTGGATAAATTCTCCTTGCTTGGTGTGCTTGTTCTATTATTACATCTTGGAATGTAGTAGCAAGTATATTTTCCATCTAAAAGAGTTTGAATTCACTTCCTTGTGCCAAATTCATACAAAACTCTTAAAAAGCAAACAACAAACAATATGGGACTTTCCTGCGGGAACATTTTTTCTCACTTCATTCACTCTCAGCGTGAACTTGTGACGACTTGTCTCGTATGCAAGACGGTAAACACAATCGTTCCAGACGAGCCTACAACACTTGAACATAGAAATTTGCAGTTCCAGCGCATAAAAAATACAAACAAATAGTTCCCGCCTTAGTTAGGGCCTGTTCGAGCACATTCTTTATTTTACCTAAATTTTCCCCATTCTTTCTTTTTGTCCTCTTTTTGTTTCTTTCTTTCATTCCAGTTCCAGTAGCAGTTTTATTCAGCAGCAACTGTATTTTATCACCCTTTGAAACAAACAAATAAGCATGGATCCCGTCGGGTACGGTGGACGATCTGGGGTGCTAATACCTTCCCAGGTCGTAACCGCCTCCCGAACCCAGATCTTTGGTTCACAGGACCTCATTTTTTCCTTCTTTCTCAGGTTTGTGTAGCATTACCTTTCCCATTCCTTCGGGATAAAAATTCCTGGCCGACGACTCTACCTTTTCCGCGTGACTTTCGCGTTTGTACTAGGATGAAAATCTCGGGAGCGACAACTGGCGACTCTGCTGGGGATCGAACCCAGAATCTCTGGCTTCCCTTGAAGAGTCAATCCTAACGCTTGTTTGTTTTGTTTCTTTGGGTGTTTATATGTGTTTTTATTTACTGTTCATTTACAGTTTACTTTACAACATTTATTTACTGCTTACAATATTTATTTTTCACATGCATCATATGTTGGACTGTGCTGGTTTCATTTTTCTGTGGGATGGACTTGTTACTGTGAGATGAGCTCGTAACCGGGGCTCGAGTGCACCTTAGGACTTAGAGTGGTTCCACTTTGGCTTCATGGCATTTTGCTATGTTGGTAGTAGTGAGTTCCACACCTTGACTTACGACCTTCTCGGAAATGTATTGATACCGAAATCTTTCTGGGGCAATACACAACCTTGATAGTTAAGTGTAGTCAGGGGACCGATCATTGAGGACCTTTATGGAAACACCCCTCTCCAGTGATGACAGTGGCAAACCACATTTGTTGGCAAACCCACTCGCACCCGAGGGCCCACTGGGAACTCGCATAGGATGGTCTGGTTCTCTCATAAGAATCCAGTTAAAGCAAATTGTTCGTATGACAATAGTATTGTACCCTTTGGGATGAATGTACTATTGTTTCTCGATTCAGTGCTTGAAGCTGGGGACTTATTAGGGATGCTTGTTTCCTTGGACTCAGCTGAGACCTCCCTGAGTAGTACATAATGCCAAATCGATTCCCTGATTTGGTCATGAGCCATTTCTCAGAGATGGTGAACGTATTATTGCTTCTCGGCTTTGAGAGTCTGTGATGTTGACCCGAGTGGCACACTTGTGAGATTGGGAGGGGTTTACAGGATTTTAGGAACCTTAACCTTCAACATACCCACTGTACCAACATGCTTCAGTATGGTGATCTGTTATGTTACACATGGATTCTGAGATTTGAACCTCTGGTTAGAGAGATGTTTGTGATGATGTTGTGACCCTGCACAGACACTTGATTATATGATTGACACTACACAGACACATCACTGATCACATGCATTGCCTTGCATAAGCATCATGACATCATTAATCATATGTGTTCTTTTTATTCTCATGGTTCATATTACTTCCGGTTCCCGGTCGTATTGCTGCTTCAAGATAGAGACTCTAAGGAAGAAGAATGTTCACTATACTTTCCCACAACCAGAGACAGAGGGTATTCAGAAGTTGACCAGATTGATGAATGACAAAGTTCTTGATGACTTCAAAAGAGAGTTTGGAAAGATTATGGATTATGTGAATAGGGCAACAGTTGATCATAGGGATAGTCTGCATTCCTTGTTGCAATTCTATGATCCACAACTACGAGTCTTTGTTTTCCCAGATTACATTTTGGCACCCACATTGGAAGATGTCTCTAGTATCCTGAATATTCCCATTAGAGAAGGTATGCCTTATTATGCTGCAGAGAGGAGCCCTCCTTATGAAGACATTACTGCTGCCTGTCACTTGAGTATGCTCAGATTCAAGATGGGACTAGAAGCCAGCCAGGGTAAGGGGATTTCTTTAGAGTTTCTCATCACAGAGGCTCATGTCATGGCATTGGGAAACAAATGGGAAGATTTCAGAGCATTGCTAGCTATGATAGTGTATGGGATTAGCTTATTTCCAAGAGAGAAAGGATTAATCAGCATGGAGGCTATCACCATCTTTGTAAAAAGAAACCCAGTGCCTACATTGCTGGGTGACTTTTGTAGATGTTTAAGAATTGGCAGAATTTTTGACCAAACAAGAAATGTTAAATTCAGTTCAGAATGTCCTATCAGATGTTGGGACATTAGCAAACAGAGTATGTGAATTTATTTCAGGATGTCTCATCAGATGTTGGGACATTGTGTGAATAAATTAAGTTCAGTTTTTCAGGATGTCCCAACAGATGTTGAGACATCTCAGACCTGCTACCAGAATTAATTATTGATTAACAGATCAGAGATATTTAAGGAGAACTATCTGGAATTAATTAATGCTGGATAAAAACAGAACAAGGCGCATCTGTAGGGAGTTTTAAATTGAAGATTCAGATTAAAACAGAAGACCTAATGCACCTAGAATATAGGAGGTAACAAACCCTAAATTCAAGGTGACAGTTGCTGCACATTAGGGCTGGATCATTCTACAGAAAGCCCAAAATTCAGATACCTATTTAAACAACAGAAACTCATAGAATTGAGTACGAATTTCAGAAGACTAAATAGGGTGTCTAGTGTTTTAATAGCAGGTTGTTTTTATGTACCACTTTATGAGCTTTTAAGCAAAAGTGCATTTGTGACTTGATTGAAACTGTGAAGTAAGATCAAGCTGTATTGTTTGAAGGATGTCTTCAATTTCTGTAAACTTGTAAACTTGATCACTGGGTGATTGAGGGGGAGTGAGTAGGGTACTCTTATCTAAGTGAGTCTTAGGTAGAAATTGCATTGGGTAAGTATTAAGTGATAGATTAAACAGGGTGGTTTAAGTCTAGAATTAATATTACTAATAGTGGATTTCCTCCTGGCTTGGTAGCCTCCAGATGTAGGTGTGGTTATACACTGAACTGGGTTAACAAACTTCTGTGTTGTTTATTTTTCCTGCTGTTTAAGTTTTGGTTAAATGTCCTATTAAGTGTTGGAACATCTCTTAGGACATCTCATTACAGAATTTCAATTGGCATCAGAGCAGGCACCCTGCCTGTTTATACTGGGTGAGATCTAGGGAAAACAAATTCTGTAACATGGACAGAGATATAGGGTCAGTAAATAGACCACCTATTCTGGATGGATCTAATTATGACTACTGGAAGCCAAGAATGATTGCATTCTTAAAATCTCTTGACAACAGGGCATGGAAAGCAGTAAATGTTGGATGGAAACATCCTGTCCAAGACACCAAAGATGGATCAAAAGTTCTGAAACCTGAAGAAGAATGGAGTAAAGAGGAAGAAGATTCAGAACTAGGCAACTCAAAAGCCCTAAATGCTTTATTCAATGGCATTGATAGAAATATTTTCAGACTGGTGCATCATTGTGAGCTGGCCAAAGATGTGTGGGATACCCTCAAGACAACTCATGAAGGAACATCAAAAGTAAAAATGTCAAGACTTCAACTTCTCACCACCAAGTTTGAAAACTTGAGAATGAAGGAAGATGAATCAATTCATGAGTTCTACATGAACATCTTGGATATAGCCAATACTTCTGGAGCCTTGGGAGAAAAGATGACTGATGAAAAGCTTGTAAGGAAGATTCTCAGATCTTTGCCAAAAAGATTTGACATGAAAGTCACAGCAATAGAAGAGGCACAAGACATATGCTCCATGAAAGCTGAAGAACTCATTGGTTCCCTTCAAACTTTTGAGATGGGAATGAATGACACACATGCTAAAAAGAACAAAAGCATTGCCTTGGTTTCAAATACAGATGAAGAAGAAGATGATGAACCAGCAAATGATAAAAGCTTATCAGAAAACCTTGCATTGATTGGAAGACAATTCAAACAGATTCTCAGAGGAATGGAAGGAAAATCCAAACCTAGTGGAAGAAACACAAACTCTGAGAACAGAAGACCTTATGATGCTAACAAAAGAGTAAAGCATGCTGAAAAGACCAGTCAAGATAAAGGAGTCAAATGCCATGAATGTGAAGGATTTGGACATATCAAGTTTGAATGTCCTACCTACTTAAAGAGGCAAAAGAAAGGACTCTCTGTGACCTGGTCTGATGAAGACTCAGGAGATTCAGAAGAAGAATCAGCTAAGCACATTGCTGCTTTAGCTGGACTGTGTGAATATGACAGTGATTCCAGCTGTGAAGAGCTTACTTATGCAGATCTTGAGCAAGCCTTCAAGGATCTGTACAAGAGAAGTACTGAAGTATGCAGTGAGGTCATAAAGCTAAAGAAGCAGAATGAAGTACTAGAAGAAGAAAAAGCAAGTGATCAAGTAATCATTGATACCTTAAAAAGTGAAGTAACTCTTCTCAATTCTAAGCTGGAACATATGTCCAAATCTGTTAGAATGATGAACAGCAGCTCAAATACACTGGATGCTATTCTCTGCAATAATAAACATTCAGGGGACAAAAGTGGACTGGGATATAACAGAGATGAAGCAAGCTCTAGCAAAACTACTTCAAAAACTATACAGTCAAACAAGATGTCTCAACAGATGCTCCAACATCAGAACACAAAGACAAACATAATGTTCCAACAGATGTCTCAACATTCTGGAAAGAACAAAATGAAGAAAAAATATCAAAGATGGAGATGTCATCACTGTGGAAGATTTGGGCATATCAAACCTCACTGTTATAAGCTACATGGATATCCAAATCAGATGTGTCAGCAACCTTCCAAGCAGAAAGTAGAAGGTACCAAGAAAGTGCTGCATAGAAATCAGCAACCTCCTAAGCAAAAGACAGAAGTAATCAAGACAGTTTGGAGACCAAAAGCTGACATTCAGACTGATCAAAGCCACATACACAAGAACAAGATCAACAATCAAGCTTGGAGATCAGCTGAACAACACTCAGAGCAGAGGCATCAAAAGAAATCTCAACTCATCTGGTCAAAGAAAAGTACTGCATACATAGCACATACATCATTGAAAGTATCAGCTAAAGAAGACTGGTACTTTGACAGTGGATGCTCAAGACACATGACTGGATTGAAGAATTTGCTAGTAAACTTAAAGTCACATTCATCCAGGTATGTTACCTTTGGAGATGGAGCTAAAGGAGAGATCAAGGGAGTTGGAACCTTGGATTGTCAAGATGTTCCAAGACTAGATGATGTGCTGCTTGTTAAAGGTTTAACTGCTAACCTGATCAGCATAAGTCAACTATGTGATCAAGGATACAGTGTAAACTTTACAAAAACTGAATGCATAGTGACTAACAAAGAGCAAAAAGTTATCATGAAAGGTGCAAGGTCTAAAGACAACTGTTACATGTGGGAGCCACTAGACTTCAGCCCCATTTCAACTTGTTCTCTAGCTAGAGAAGAAGAAGTAAAACTATGGCACCAAAGGCTAGGTCATCTTCATTTCAGAGGCATAAAGAAGATCATATCTATGGATGCTGTAAGAGGTATCCCTAAACTGAAGATTGATGATGGCAAAATCTGTGGTGAATGTCAAATAGGCAAACAAACCAAGATGTCCCATCCAAAGCTCCAACATCTGACAACTTCCAAAGTTTTGGAATTGTTACATATGGATCTCATGGGACCTATGCAAGTTGAAAGCCTTGGTGGTAAGAGGTATGCATATGTGGTGGTTGATGACTTTTCAAGACATACATGGATAAATTTCATTAAAGAAAAGTCAGATGTCCTTGATGTATTCAAGGAATTATGTCAAAGATTACAAAGGGAAAAATCCAGCTGTGTGATCAGAATTAGAAGTGATCATGGAAAGGAATTTGAGAATCAAAAATTCTTAGATTTCTGTTCTTCAGAAGGAATCAATCATGAGTATTCTTCTCCTATCACTCCTCAACAGAATGGGATTGTTGAAAGAAAGAATAGAACTATTCAAGAATCAGCAAGAGCTATGATCCATGCTAAAAAGTTACCTCTGTATTTCTGGGCTGAAGCTATGAACACTGCCTGCTACATCCATAACAGAGTTACCTTGAGAAAAGGAACCCTGTCCACAATATATGAAGTCTGGAAGGGCAGAAAACCCACTGTTAAGTATTTTCATGTATTTGGAAGTAAATGCTATATTCTGGCAGATAGGGAGCAAAGGAGAAAAATGGATCCTAAAAGTGATGAAGGAATTTTCCTTGGATACTCTATAAACAGCAGAGCATATAGAGTATTTAACTACAGAACAAATGTTATCATGGAGTCCATAAATGTGATAATTGATGATGCTCCTACAGATGTCCCAGAAGATGTTGGAACATCTGCTGATATCAAGGTTGAAGCTGAAGAAAAGAATGATCAATATAACTTCAC
The DNA here is from genome assembly GCA_963966055.1 of Lathyrus aphaca. Lineage (NCBI taxonomy): Eukaryota > Viridiplantae > Streptophyta > Magnoliopsida > Fabales > Fabaceae > Lathyrus > Lathyrus aphaca. The sequence continues at coordinate 509,062,540 of OZ014524.1, read as the reverse complement.
TCAAAATGATACAAGGTCAGAAGATTCAAGCAAACCTCCCTCCATCAGAATACAGAAGGATCATCCCAAAGATTTAATAATTGGTGATCCCAACAGAGGTGTGAGCACTAGATCAAGAGAAGTGATTTCAGGTTCTTGTTTTGTTTCCAAAATAGAACCTAAAAATGTCAAGGAAGCTCTCACTGATGAATACTGGATTTGTGCTATGCAAGAGGAATTAGGTCAATTCACAAGGAATGAAGTGTGGAATCTTGTACCTAGACCTGATGACATAAATGTGATTGGTACAAAATGGGTGTATAAGAACAAGTCAAATGAACAAGGAATTGTTACAAAGAACAAAGCTAGACTTGTGGCTCAAGGATACACTCAAATTGAAGGAGTAGACTTTGATGAAACCTTTGCACCTGTAGCAAGGCTTGAATCAATAAGACTACTGTTGGGAATTGCTTGTATCTTAAAGTTCAAGCTATTTCAAATGGATGTGAAAAGTGCCTTTCTTAATGGTTATCTTAATGAGGAGGTATATGTAGAACAGCCTAAAGGATTTGTTGATCCAAGCTGTCCAAATCATGTATACAAACTCAAGAAAGCACTTTATGGTCTGAAGCAAGCTCCAAGGGCATGGTATGAAAGACTTACCACATTTCTTATCAAGCAAGGATACAGAAAAGGTGGGATTGATAAAACCCTGTTTGTTAAAGATGAAGAAGGTAATGTCATGATTGCACAAATATATGTTGATGACATTGTGTTTGGTGGGATGTCTGATAAGATGGTCAAACATTTTGTCAAGCAGATGGAAGCTGAATTTGAAATGAGTCTAGTAGGTGAATTAACCTATTTTCTTGGTCTGCAAGTTAAGCAAATGGAAGACTCAATGTTCATCTCACAAAGCAAGTACTCCAAGAACATAGTGAAGAAATTTGGAATGGAAAATGCTTCTCATAAAAGAACTCCTTCTCCTACACATTTAAAGCTGACTAAAGATGAAAAGGGTGAGAATGTAGATCAAAGTTTATATAGAAGCATGATTGGAAGCTTGTTATACTTAACTGCAAGCAGACCAGACATAGCATTTGCAGTAGGAGTGTGTGCAAGATATCAAGCTGATCCAAAAGTCAGTCATCTCAATCAAGTCAAGAGAATCCTTAAATATGTTAATGGTACTTGTGACTATGGCATAATGTACTTTCATGGGTGCAAACCAATTCTCACTGGCTTCTGTGATGCTGATTGGGCAGGAAGTGCTGATGACAGAAAAAGCACTTCAGGAGGATGCTTCTTTCTAGGAAACAATCTGATTTCTTGGTTCAGTAAGAAACAGAATTGTGTATCCTTATCTACAGCTGAAGCTGAGTACATAGCAGCAGGTAGCAGTTGTTCTCAGTTGGTTTGGATGAAGCAGATGCTCACTGAGTACAATGTCCCACAGGATGTCATGACATTGTACTGTGACAACTTAAGTGCAATCAACATATCTAAAAATCCTATCCAACACAGCAGGACAAAGCATATTGATATCAGACATCATTTCATCAGAGATCTTGTAGAAGAAAAGGTGATTTCATTGGAGCATGTAGCTACAGATCTGCAGTTAGCTGATATCTTTACCAAGGCATTGGATGCTACACAATTTGAGAACTTAAGGGGCAAACTTGGAATCTGTTTATGTGATATCTAGCAGTTAATGAGATGTGCCAACATGTCATATGACATTGCATGGCATAAGTTCCAGATGGCAAAGCTAGTCTGGACTAGATCCTTGGGAATTTCATTCCTAATCATTTGGACTGTAACGACTACTTACTTAGTAATTACTTATAAGCAGCTATCAAGAGTCTCATCACACCATCACAAGCAAATCACATTAACTCTCAAATCTTCAGAAATCATAAACCCTAAAGCTGTTCATCCTTCTTCCTTTACAATGTCTCAAAACCCTAAAACAGCTGAGGAAATTCTCAACAAGGAAGACGTGGTTCATGCCACTCCAATCTCTGTTGTGCCAATGCCTTCAACACCATTGGACGAGCTCAGGGGAAGCGCCTCTTACACTAAAAAGGCAAGAACACCAAAGAGATGTAAAGATCAAATCAGAAGCAAAGCTAAAGGCATTCCCTCTCCTGCTAACATGTCTACAAGATACTCCAAATATGTTGATGATTCCATCAAGGAGATTGTTAACCAAGTCTTTTCTGAACAAAGAGTGGTGAAAGGGATCTCTGTTCCTTTGAACACCATTCCTGCACCTCAAGAAGAACCAGCTCAAGCTACAAAGGACACTGCTGCAGAACAAGATGTCCCAACAGATGTTGGAACATCTGAAGATAAGAAAAAGAACTCATCTGATGTTGATCTGGAACAATCTAAGGACAAAGTTTCAAATGAAAATGATGAAGAGGTCTCTGAAGAACAGGCTCAAGGCTCAAATGAAGATCAAATCCCTGCTGATCAACCAGCTGAAGAGGAGGCTGCTCAATCTCCTCCAGTGGTCAATCTGGAGCAGGACTCTGATGCAGAGATCATAGCATCTGTGAAACCCAGCATAGCCAAAAGGCTAAGGTCCAGGAAAGGAAAGATGCAAGATGAACCTGTCATTCCTGAGAAGAAGAAGGCTAGTCCAAAGAAAGGCAAGGCTAAAGCCACTTTTGGTCCAGTAAAACCATGGAGCAAGGTTCAAACTCAGAAGAGAAAAGCTGCAACACCATCAGATTCAGATGTTGGATCAGATGTCCCAACATCTCCTCCCAAGAAGAAACCAGCACCAGCTAGAGCTTCAACTGTAGTTCCAGAAGCTCCCTTGGACAATATATCCTTCCATCATGTCTCCAGTGTCAACAGATGGAAATATGTCTCCAGTGTCAACAGATGGACTTCTTGTTAAAGAGTTCATTGTGAATCTTCAGGAGGATTGCTCAAATGGTAAGTCTTCTGAGTTTAGAAAAGTTTTTGTTAGAGGTAAATGTGTACAGTTTTCTCCTCAAATCATCAATGAGTATCTAGGAAGAGAAACAGATGGACCCAATGAGCTAGGGAAAACAGATAATCAAATCTGTAAGGTGATCACTGCAAACCAGGTCAAAGCTTGGCCTGTGAAGGGAAAGCTCTCTGTGAGCATGCTTACTAGAAAATATGCCATGCTTAACAGGATCGGAACTGCAAACTGGATGCCTACCAATCACACTTCATCAATCTCAACTGGTCTGGCCAGATTCATCTATGCTGTGGGGACTCAAACCAAAATGGACTATGGAGCTTTTATCTTTGATCAAACCATGAAGCATGCCAGCTCCTCTGCAACCAAGCTACCAATAGCCTTTCCATCATTGCTGTGTGGTATTGTACTCAATCAATATCCTGGGATTTTAACTGACAAGGATACTGCCTGCAAGAGAGAGAGCCCCCTGACTTTTCACTACAAATTATTTCTCAGTCACCATGCTGCAGATGTTGAAACACCTGCTGGGACATCTGCTGGTCCCTCCTCTGCTAAGAATCCAATCTCCAAGAAAGAATTAATTGCTGAGCTAAAGTGCACCTGCAAAGAGCTTGAAGCTAGAAAGAAGAAGCTGGAGGAAATAATTAAGAGGTTGGAAAGTGAAGAAGATCAGAATGCTGCATCTGGTGAAGACAGTGAAGCTGAAAGTGAAGCTGATAAAGATGAAGACACTGAAGTGGAAGAAGCAACTGAGAGTGATGAATCTGAGTGATCTTTGTATGTGAGGCATTTGTAATGACAGCAATGATTTGTAATTCTGGATAAGAGTTCTTTGGCCCCTAATTTTGTGCCTACCAAGGGGGAGAACAACATCAACATCAAATGTAATTGCTGTTTAAATGAATGAAAGATCTGTTTGTTTCTGTCTGAACTGAATCAGTGTGTATTTCTGTTGCAACAAGACTGGACACATATTTGTTTGAGGGGGAGTAATCTCAAATAAGAATCAACAGAAAAGTTATGATATACTCTGATAAAAAGAACTTCTGCTGCACTCTGAAAACCAGAAAAGATGTTAGCCAAAAATTAGCCAAAGGGGGAGTTTGTAGATGTTTAAGAATTGGCAGAATTTTTGACCAAACAAGAAATGTTAAATTCAGTTCAGAATGTCCTATCAGATGTTGGGACATTAGCAAACAGAGTATGTGAATTTATTTCAGGATGTCTCATCAGATGTTGGGACATTGTGTGAATAAATTAAGTTCAGTTTTTCAGGATGTCCCAACAGATGTTGAGACATCTCAGACCTGCTACCAGAATTAATTATTGATTAACAGATCAGAGATATTTAAGGAGAACTATCTGGAATTAATTAATGCTGGATAAAAACAGAACAAGGCGCATCTGTAGGGAGTTTTAAATTGAAGATTCAGATTAAAACAGAAGACCTAATGCACCTAGAATATAGGAGGTAACAAACCCTAAATTCAAGGTGACAGTTGCTGCACATTAGGGCTGGATCATTCTACAGAAAGCCCAAAATTCAGATACCTATTTAAACAACAGAAACTCATAGAATTGAGTACGAATTTCAGAAGACTAAATAGGGTGTCTAGTGTTTTAATAGCAGGTTGTTTTTATGTACCACTTTATGAGCTTTTAAGCAAAAGTGCATTTGTGACTTGATTGAAACTGTGAAGTAAGATCAAGCTGTATTGTTTGAAGGATGTCTTCAATTTCTGTAAACTTGTAAACTTGATCACTGGGTGATTGAGGGGGAGTGAGTAGGGTACTCTTATCTAAGTGAGTCTTAGGTAGAAATTGCATTGGGTAAGTATTAAGTGATAGATTAAACAGGGTGGTTTAAGTCTAGAATTAATATTACTAATAGTGGATTTCCTCCTGGCTTGGTAGCCTCCAGATGTAGGTGTGGTTATACACTGAACTGGGTTAACAAACTTCTGTGTTGTTTATTTTTCCTGCTGTTTAAGTTTTGGTTAAATGTCCTATTAAGTGTTGGAACATCTCTTAGGACATCTCATTACAGAATTTCAATTTTTACTATGGGGTTCACTATAGGAATGAAAAGAGAAAGGGACATGTGAACTATTATGCTCCCTTGTTTGTTGACTGGTTTGTAAGGCAATTCCCAAAATCAGGACCTTTCCAAGACTTGACACAATCTTGGAAGTGGTCCAAAAGATTGATGGGATTAACCTCAAATGACATTGCTTGGGGATGAAACAGGGATCTTGTAGGCAAAGAAATCATGGTTAGTTGTGGGAGATTACCGAATGTACCCTTGATAGGAAGGAAAGGTGGAATCAACTACAATCCTATATTGTTTAGAAAACAATTTGGTTATCCTTTGAGAGTTGTACCATTGATTGAGGAGTTAAGTGAGTCACTATACTTTCCAGCAGAAGGTAACCTGAAGATGAACTTACTAGCATCCCAATCTTGGGAGGTCAGATTGATGAAAGGAAAGAAGGACTTTGGGAAAGTAGATCCAAAGACTTATGATCCTTTTGCCACCTGGTTGGAAGATGGTGTAGAGAATTTGTTGCTCCCATTCTCCAAGGAACCACCTCTCTACCCTAAGGAAGTAGTCCCCATAACTTCAGTTCCTCTTCAGGAGTATCAGAAATTGGAGGCCTTGGTCAAGCCACTCAGGATTGAGAATCAAGAAGCCTACAACTCATGCTATAAGTTGAAGATTCAAAACCAGAAGTTGGAAGAGAGGGCTCACCAAGCTGAGGAAATGGTCAGGCTCAAGCAGCAAGACTTTCAGGAAAGAGAAATCTATTTCAAGAAAAGGGGATTAGCTGAAACTCACAAGGCGAGCCAGTGTTGAAAAGATAAGAAAGAGTTGAATGAATCTAATGAAACTATCACCTTATGGCAAGAGAAATGGGAAGACAACTTGAAGAGGAAGAAAGAGCTGGAAGTTAGGTACAAGTTAGAGATCAAAGGTCTTCAAGTTTCTTTGGCTGAACAAGGAGAGCTCCTTCAAAAGGCCCACCACCAAGAGAAAAGTCATCTTCAAGATATAACAGAGAGTCAACGGGCAGTGAAGGATGCTCAGGAAGAGATGGAGGAGTTGAAGCTGAGAGCTGATGTCAAGAAGACCAAGACTGAGTCAGTTGCAAACAAGGAGAGTGAGAAGGTGTTCCTACAACAAATTGAGGAGTTGCATGCTTCCTTTGACCTTAGGGATATCCTGATTCAAAAGGTCATACAGGAACCAGACCATCTGAATATAGCCCAGCTGCTTCAAGGTGTCAAACGCCTTAGCTGGAGGTTGCAGGATGTAGATCTTCCTAGGCTTTAGTCTTGTAATCATTTGATTTGGATTACCCACAGGCCTGTTGTGGGATTCCAGTTTTCTTTTGATTTACCTGAAGTCTCTGGTTGTTATCTGTTGCACGAACACAAGATATTAAATGCTACCACTTCACATCCGATTGTCACACGAGGTCTTCTTTCAAAAGGTTATTCTCTTAATACAGGAATGGGAAAGTAAACAAAACCTTGAGGATAATAAGGACACATAATTGCATACATATCATTTGCATTTTTCTTTCTTTTGCAGGTTTCTCCAGGTTACTTAACTTATCTACATTTCAGGCAAAGATTGCGAGAGCTTCCAAGACCCGATACTTCAGACAAAATATTCCTCATCGGTACGCAACACGCAACAACCAAAGGACTATCATGGATGCTATGCAAATTGAGCTCAATGAATTCTGCACCAGGATGGGGGAATTTATGGTCATGATGCAAGGAATGGCCCAAGGACAACAGGATTTGAGGAATGCCATACAGGGGCTCACTCCTTCTCAGACTAACCCTCCTGTAGTCACTCCAGAGGTTCAAGTTAACAAGACCGACAAGAGGATCAGTTCCCTCCTGGTAGTAATGATATGGGATTTTGCATGGAAGGAAATTTCTAAGACTTTTTGTTGCTAGATGAAAAGGTCAAGGCCCTTGAGTGTAGAGACACCATTGGGATAAATGTATCTGATATGGGCTTAGTTCCTGGGGTGGTCATTCCTCCCAAGATCAGGACACCAGCTTTTGATAAGTACGACGATAATTCCTGCCCCAAAACTTATCTGCAAGCTTTTTACCGAAAGATTGCTGCCCATACTAGGGACGAAAAACTCTGGATGTACTATTTCCAGGACAGTCTCTCTGGAGGCTCCTTGGAATGGTATATGAAGTTGGAGAGAAGCTCTGTTCGAAGCTGGAAAAAGTTGGGGGAAGCTTTTCTTAAACAATATTAGTATAACATTGATATGGCGCTGTAAACACCCCAAATTTTCCCTCAATAAGTTCACACCATGGCTTGTGATCTTTCATATTTGCATTAGTTTAAACATACCATCTCATATTGCATTTTTGTTTCACTGCATTAGTTCAAGTTCATCTACATCTAGGGTTTGTGATCTGAGCAATCCAAGGATCCATCTGGGCTACTCCAAAGGCAATCAATCATTCCAAGAGGGTCCATGTATTTTCAATCATCATATTATATCCCTCAAAGATCAAGGAAGTCAAAAATCACAAGAACTTGCAAAGCATGGAAGCAGAGCTAGGGTTTCACTACACAGATGACCTGAAATTAGGGTTTTGGTTTCAGACGCCATAAATCCAAAATTTTTGGTCATTCTTGTTTCTAATGGTCTCAATATGTTATAAGGATCATGTGTACCAAGTTTGATGAAGAAAATCATTGTGGAAATCATCTGTTCACTGGGTAACTTCTTGAGCAAGTCAGAGCAAAATCAGGGCATCTGAGGCCCCCAACAATGGAACCAAAGGGGTATTTTCATCAAATTGAAGTTATATGATCTTTATTTGATCATTGAAGTGCTTGTAAGTTCACAAAATTGAATAAAATTGAGCTAAACCAAAAGTTGCCAAAAATGGAAATGACTTGTAATGTAAACTTTCCATTTTGGGAAAGTATTTCAACCTCCTCTTTCTCAACCAAAAATGCTTCAAATGAAAAATTGTTGGTCATGAAAGTTATAGATTGGATCATTCCCTTTTCAAAAAGTACAAGAACAAGTTCTAATTCATTATGGAACTCAAGTTATGATCTTTCAAAGTTGGCAAAAATCCTATAATTTTCAAGAATACACCAAAGAGGGATTTTTGCAAAACCACTTGCCAAGCCATTTTGTGACCTCTAATACACTTCTATGCATCATAACAACATAGTGCATTGCCTAAAAGTCAGAATTGGCCCAAGAATTATCTCATTTCATGCCTTGAACTTCAAGAAATCACAAAAGGGCCAAACTTCATGAAAATTGCAAAATGACACACAACCATGCTTCCACTTGCTGAATCACCACAAAACCAATTCCATGGCTCTCCTTGATCTCTGCTGAGCCAGGACAAGCCAAAAAGCCAGCTGCAAAAGAGCCCATACCTCAAGTACAAGTTTTGTTGACTTTGTGCAAGAGAGCCCATACCAATCACCATAGGCCACAACCACTTCTCTGACCTATCAAGACTTGTTATGTGGATCAAACACAGCTCATAACACAACACACACAAGCCTAACACTTCAGATTGCCCAAGTTCCACAAAATCACCCCATTTGCAAAAGCATTCGAAAATCTCTGCTCACACACTCAAACTCCAAACCTTTTTCATCAATCACCTCAGCCTCATCAAAGGATCATTTCCCACCCTTCATTGCAACCAAAAACCCCCCAAAACTGAAACACGATTTCTGGTCAGCAAGAGTGCAAGCTCTCATTTTAGCCATTACAAACTCCTTCCAAGCATCAAAGCTTCATCAGAGGGATCATTGGAGTGTTTTTGCACAAGAGAGGAGGCCCAAAAGTTCCAAACTGAGAAAGCTCAAGCTCAGGTAACCTCTTCAAACTTTTTTCCAGAAATGTAATTTTAGGTTATAGACATGTTCCTTATGTTGTGCTGATCATGCTGATGTTTTTATTTTTGAAAATGGTTGCGTATTAAGGATTTCATGAACTTCTGAAAGTTTCACCATTTTTATGTTCTTCTTCAAATCTTGATTTTGAGCCATGATAAATTTGTTTTGAGGGTAGATTTAGGTTTAGGGAGGTGAGAGGAGTTGATCTGGAGCTTTAGAGCTCCAGAAATGACCTAGGGGAGATTTTGTTCTTGAGGGTTCGCCGGAGAAGACGACCGGAACCACTGTTCCGGCCTGTTGCACCCCAAAATTTGCCCTCACAATACAAGACTTTGTGTGCTAAGAAAGTTCACAAGGTTCACAAGATTCACAATGCTTTCAAGACCTTTCATGAGGTTCATGAAGTTTACAAGTCACTTTATGAAGTTCACAAGGTTCACAAGATTCACAATGCTTACAAAACCTTGCATTGAGGTCCATGAAGTCTACAAGTCACTTTATGAGGTTCACAAGGTTCACAATACCTCCCATGAGGTTCACAAGGTTCACAAGACATTTTATGATGGTTCACAAGGTTCACAAAGTTCACAATTGGTCAGAAGAGTTGACAATTCCCTCAGACAATGCACCTCCTAAGCAGTGTATCCAAAACTAGGGTTTTGACTTTAATCAGGCTAAATGAACTTCCAAGACTTAAAGTGAGCTTCATAACATCTTATATGTGTGTAAGAACCCCCATGACAAGTTTCAAGACTTTTCTCAAAAGTTTGCTCAGTCAGATGATCAGATAAGTCAAAATCAGTCAAAGCAGTTAAAAAGTCAAACTGAGGTTAACTGTGGTCAAACCAAAGTCAAACTTCATGATTTTTTTCCAACATCAATTATATGAAGTAAAATTCATCATTTGATCAAGGGTTGATCATGATTCATCAAGGAGATTTCAGATCATCAAGAATCAGGAGTTTCTAAATTAGGGTTTCCTTAGTAAAAGTCAACTGAACTTTGACCAGCCTTAACTTTCACATGCTTCATCACCAATTCTCCACTCAAAGCTCATTTTGAAGGAAATTGAATTCTCTACAACTTTGTGTATCACAAGCCAAGCCCAAAAATGCTTCATTTGGAAGGTATGAGCTAAGACATTATAGGTCCTTTTGAAAGTCAACAAAAAGTCAACAACTTCAAAAGGGCATAACTTGAGATTGGTAAATGATATGGACATGAAACCAGTGGGGTTGGTTAGAGGACTCTTCAAGCTTTCCAAAATGTCCAAGAACACCCTCATATCATTAAAATTGAAGGATGTGTGCCCTTGCAAAGTTGGGAAATTTTGGGTTGGTTTATGATGAAAATGGAGGTCTAAAAGCAATTTCTTCCAAATGGGCTTGCCAAATGATGACCCAATCCACACTAAGACATCTTGCACGAAATTAATTTAATATTTTATTTATTTTATTTATTTTATTTTTATTTATTATGATTTTTCATATTAAAAGTCATTTTAAATTCAAATAAAATAAAAAATAGTGAAGATTTAAAATTATTTTGCTTCTAGAATGTCATAAATGATATTTGGATCTAATTGATACAAGAATTATGAAAATCATCCCAAAATAGCAATGTGAGATCAAGAATATTCAAACTTTAAAGGCCAATCTTTTTCAATCTCAAACTACCAAAAAATCCAAAGTCTTGAGCAATATTTTTTAACCTAATTCATTCACTCATATATAAACAACACAAAGACAATCACAAGCCACAGATTCCAGCCTCTTTGCACATTGTTCAACTTCACAAAAAACCATCCAAATTCAATTTTCGGTTTCACTAATTCAAGAGGTTTTAAGGTACTTTGAGGACACAAGAAGGTTCCTGGATCTTCATTGAGTCGAAACCAACTCTCAAATGCATCCAATTCATGCTCATACACACAACCCGAATGCATCTTGTTCTTCTTTAAATTTTTTTCGATTTGAATGATTTGTGCATTTATAATGAAAACTAACTATGGATTTGTGTTTGTTATGATGTTTAGAAGCTTTCTGGATGGTTTAATTTGACTCTTATGGACTGTATCAAAATCCACCATTGTTAGGGTTTGGAGTTCAATTTCGGGAACTTAGTATTTAGGGCACCTAAATGAATTCTAAGAACATGGCCGTGACCTATGAGCTTCACATAATTGATCTGGGCTTCAAATTTGTATTGAAATTATGATTTGCTTGATGATTGAAAAACGTAGGTTTATGGTTTAAGAACTTGCAGGAAAATTCGCAGGAATGTTCGAAGAAGAATTCGCAGGAAATTTGAATGAGGAAGATGAAGTCTGGCGCCAAAATCTGATTTGAAACTCTAACATATATTTTATTTTATTATTGCTGTGTATATTTCAGAAGCGCAGGTTGGTTCAGTTGGCATGTGTGTCTTGCTGGTAAACAAATGGTCCTGGGTTCAAACCCTCCCCAGGCCATTTCGTTTTGTTATTTTTCATGATTTTTTTACAGGTAAACAATAAAACATGTTGCTGCCCATTCTCTATCACACGCGCGCTGATGGCCTGGTGGTGTGTTTTGTTGCTGGCAAACAGAGTGTCCTGGGTTCAAACCCCAGCCAGGTAAGTTTCAATTTTTTGCTTCTTTTTCTATTTTGTTTAATTGATTTTGTTTTTATTAATAATTATAGATATAATTAAATAATTCTATAAATATATATTCAATGTTTTCTAAAATTCTAACATTATTTTTTCTTAAATTCAAAAATTATTATTTTTTTATTATGTATTTAGATTATAATATGTATATTAAATTAATTTTGTAAATAAAACAAACCCTAATTTATTTTTTTCTAAAACAATTAAAAAACCTAATTTTATCTTGTGATTTTAATTTCTAATTTTTTTTTTGTAAATATAATTATTATGTATATATTTTATTTAATATAATTAGTTTTTGTAAATACAATTATAATCAATTTTTTTTATAATATGTAATTATTTCTATAATTTGTTTATAATCTAAATTTTATATATAAATAATTTTTAGAAATAATTGAATCTATGCTAATTTAATCTTGTAATTATAATATGTTTAAAAATAATTTAATAATTTGTATATAATTCAAAATGTTATAATAATTACTTAATTGTTCATATTTTCTTTTATTTTTAAATAATTGTCCATATTAAAATCTAATCTTTTAATTATTATGTTATTCTTTTTGCTTATTATTTTAATTATGTTCTTATAATATTTTTGCTAACCCCATTTATCTTAATTATTATTATTATTACTAATCATGGTTATTCCTAACCTTATTTATTTTTATCACTAACCCAATTAAATTGCTTAATTATTTTACTTATTATATTTTGCTTATTTATTTATTTATTTTGCTATCTATTTAAATTGTTTATTATCATTGTTGTAATTGCTCCTTGGTGTAATTTTTTGTAATATTTAATTTATTTAATTTTATGCTATGGTTAGTAAAAATAGGGAGTGTAACATGTATGCTATTTAAAATTTAATTTAGATCATTTAAATTATAAGATAAAATATAAAATTGAACACTCACACACGTAAGTCGATCTTTGATTGCCATCTCACTTTCTAGGGTTTCCTCTCAATGTTGCCTATTCAAAAAGGTCAAGTGGGGTGTATAAAGCAAAAGTCTCTTAAAAGAAAAGTCATCTAGTCCCTTAAATAATCAAAGATCAAGTCCCTTAATGGTTGCCTTTCATAATGATCTTGTCCCTTTCGAATAATGATGACAGTCCCTCTAAAATGCTTAATACACCCTACAGTTGCCTATATAAACAGATGTCCCTTACTTGTCCCACACATCCAAGGTAATGACTACCCATTCCTTAATAATAGGGATAGTCTTACCATTTAAAGGATAAAGAACAGAAAGACTTAAACTTTAGGGTAGGTTCCTCATAGTTACTTGCTCACTACTTCAAAACAATTTCAAACATTTCACAAATTTCAAACAATTTTCAAACACAAGTTTTTTACGCATCCGTACATGGATCATTATCAAACTCTTATGAAAATTTTTGTCCACACACTTCACATTTTCAAAAACAATTTAAAGTGAGCTAAGTAACTAAGAGCCCATGGATAACCATGGATGTAAAGGGTGCTAACACCTTCCCTTTACATAACCTACCCCCCGGGCCCAAAAATCTTTTAAAAGGTCTTTCCTGTTCTTTTATGCCTTTCCTTTGGATAAAATAAAAGTCGGTGGCGACTCTTGCTATCCGCAACATAACTAAAGTCAGTTCTCCCACCGTGTTACAGAACTGGCGACTCTGCTGGGGACTTAAATTAAAGAGGGGTACCCTTAGGAATTAGATCACTTTAAATTGTTTGCCTTGTTTGCTTTATGTTTATCTGTTGGGCTCTCATGTGTGAAAGATCCTAACCCGGATCTAGTGTACCTTAGGTAAATGGCAATAGTCTAAGGAAACTGTACGACGTATATCGATATGGTTGATCTGGTGGCCATAGTTAGTGTGACTTCTTGGTTGGTGCTTATGTTCCTTAAGTCAAGTTGAGGATAATATGAGGCTGCCATATGTTGCCAATGCACTAACTAACTTTTAGAACCCTAGTTATCCCATCTTGGCCTTTAGAAAAGTAGTGAGGTAACCGGCTTTGGTGCAGACTGAAGTTGGTTGACACTCGATACTACGCTCATTGAGATCTTAAACTTGGAGGGTTTTGGTTGGCAAGTAAGTTGCCTACTGAACAACCACCCTTGTGAAGGATCAATGATATTGAGATCCCTTAGAACCTGGTTACTTTTGTAGGACAGAATGAACCATCTAACTTCAGGGGAGGGTACTTACCTTTAAACCTCATGCAAGCCTTTAAACCTAGGGCTATGATGTGACTTGTTTGTGTGTGCCACATGTTTGTGATTGAACATAACATCATAACATCATCATGCATCATAAGCATAGCATTTTCACTAACCATTTCAAGGACCAAAGGATTTATCTTTGTTCTTTGTTGCAGGTCATGGCTTCTGCTCGTAGAAACACTATCAGGATCAACTTTGTAGGCATACCTCCTAAGCTTAAAGAGTTGGTTTCTCAAGTGTCTGATCACTCCCAGTTCATCAAGAGACAGGGTCACCTATTGGATCTAGTCACTTCAGGGTTCAATGAAGACATGATGAGTGTCCTGTTTCAGTTCTTTGACCCTAAGCACCATTGCTTTACATTCCCTGACTATCAGTTGGTTCCTACAATGGAAGAATTCTCTAAACTTCTGGGCATACCTGTTCTTGATCAGAAACCATTCACAGGCTTGGAGAAGGAGCTTAAACCAGAGGTCATTGCTGCAGCTCTACATTTGAAGAAGTTTGACATTGTTCTAGAAACAAGAAGCGGAGTTAAGGGTATTCTTGCTAAGGTATTAATGGATAAAGCTCAAGTGTTCTTGAAGGCTATGAGTTACGATGCTTTTGAGGAGATCTTAGCCTTATTGGTTTATGGCTTAGTGTTGTTCCCCAATCCCGATCAGTTCATAGACGTTCATGCCATCAACATATTCCTGAGTCACAATCCAGTACCTACATTGCTTGGAGACATCCTGCATTCTCTTCACACCCGTACTACAAGGGCAAGAGGAACTTTGATGTGATGCATACCTTTGCTCTCTAGGTGGTTTATTTCTCACCTTCCTCGCTCAGTAATGAAGAATGAGTAAGGGTTCAGGTGGTCCAAAAGGATCATGTCACTCTCGCATTCAGATATCCATTGGTGCTCCAGATCTATGGAGAATGTCACCATCATTGACCGTTGTGGGGAGTTTCCTAATGTGCCACTTCTAGGCATAAGAGGAGGCATCACCTACAACCCCTCTCTAGCTTTACGACAGTTTGGTTACGCTCGGAGTGATGGTCCACATGACATGTTAATCCAGGGCATTGTGTTTGACTACGACAACGATCTTCAAGGTTACCGTCAGAGATTCATACGAGCATGGGGAAAAGTAAACAGGGTTGACAGCAAGACACTGAAGCCTAAGTACACTATTCCTATGGAGGCTTATCTCAGATGGGTGCGATCTCGTGCTCAGACTCTCATGATGCCATATCCTACTATCCTGCCAGTTACCATGGAACCTGTTGCTGAAGGAGACACTGCTTATACCATCCTTCACCCAGACATGCCTACTGATATGGAAGACTTACAGAGATCCTGGATCCAGTTGAAGGAGCAAAGGGATACTTTCGAGGCTCATTACAAAGCAAGCCAAGAAAGAATTCTAGAACTAACAAAGCAACTTCATGAGGAACGGAATCTCAACTCATACCTCAACACAAAGAGGAAACGTCCATGGGAGACTTAAAACCCCATCTTTTGTACTTATTTCATTTCATTTTCTGTAAGCCCAAGAGGCAAAACAAATTTATTACTAATAAAAGTTTACCTTCTTGTTTGTTTAAGCAAATTTAAATCCTGCGGTCCTTGAAAACATTGCATATGCATTCACATATCATTTCATTGCATCACAGGTTTATAATGGTGCACAGGTTTCTCATCTTCTCGTTGTTTATTTCAGCAATGGCTCTTGAACAAACAGTTAAGGATCTCCAGGCACAAAATGCACAGTTCCAAGAGCTGATCATGAACCTGACCAAGGGGCAAGATGAATTGAAGACACTGCTGGCTAAGAAGAAGAATCTTGAGGACAACAAGGATGATCAGCTGAAACAACTACAAGCTGAGATGACAGGAATGAGGACCCAGATGAATGACCAGGTGGCTCTTATTCAAAGTTTAGCTCAGGGGCAAGAAGAGTTAAGAACCTTTGTCCACAAACTTCAAAGTAATAGAGTCAGGGATTTAATTGTCAGTCAACCTCCGTCAAAACAAGCTGATTTGGTTGACAGGAAGATGAGGATAAAAGAAGGTAAGAAACAGGTTGCCATTGATTGTTCTTCAGTTGAAGAAGAAAGACCTGATAAGGTTAATCCACCTCAACACAAGAAACATGGAAGGCAGTTTATCAAGTTCAGCACTCCAATGTCACAAGTTCTACAATGCTTGTTGGAGATGAAACTAATTTCTTTGAAAAATTCTCCTCAAAATCCTAAAACTTCCTCTCCTCGCTATAATCCCAAGGCAAGGTGTGGGTACCACTCCAACTGCCCTGGACATGATACTAATAGTTGTTGGGCATTGAAGAAAAAGATCCAAGACCTGATTGACGAAGGAATCCTAGAGGTCACTCCAGAAGGTCAAGTTGAATTCTACTATCACCCATCAAACACCGAAGCTGCAAGACAAGTGGCCCAATGTAGCAAGAGAGGAAGCCTACCTATTCCTGTTGAGATATGGGGCACCTTGGGACATCCAAGTGGTAAATTTGATTTCATGGTAAAGTATGCTGCTCCTCAAAGTTCGCAGATTGCAATTGAGGACATTCAGCCAACTGGATGGGACAACATTTGAATTTTCATTTGTAATTTCTTTTATTTGTTTGAACACTTACTATTATGTTAAACTTTTGTTTTCATTAATGCATTGCATATGTTTGTCTTGAATTAATCCATTCGTTCCACTATATTTTGAATTATGCTTCATATTTTTATCTTGTGATATTTAACTCCTGATAAAGCTATAAGCCTGTAGAGGGAGGATGACGAAAACAATACCATAATATTATGCAGTATGCTTTTGAACAGACTATGTTGACGATGTACAGGCATTGTTTCAATTCCTAAACAGTGGAGATATAAGGAAGTTAATCCCTAGTCAACCCCTTTGAGCCTATGAAGTAGGAGTTTTTATTCTCGCACAAATTAAAACCCTTATTCATAACCCGGGGCAAGGTAGGTACTCGGTTAACTCAAATATGCCAATTATCTGTGTTGCACACAACTAATGATGGTTCGCTGTAATCATGAAACCTGATAGTCAATATCCAGCAAAAGAACAATTCACTAAGTCAAAACCTATGAAGGAGACTTAGTAAAACATTAAGACATCCCCGCTGACTGTAACCTCGAAATAAACAGTTCAGGAAAAAGGAAGGGATAATAAAGTCAAAAGAAAAAAAAAGGGTCACTATGAATCCTCAACAAAGAAAGATGACTGAATGTTCAAATAAATTTTGGGTTTCTGAACCATCACAAATGTCAGTGTTACAATGCCAAACTCATTTGAGCCTCAATGCATAAGTTAACTGAGTATAGGACTGAAGAACATCATGGAGAATGGGTTGGGTACAAATAAATTTGAGCCTTTATCTTTTGTTTCTTAAACCATGAACCAGGCCACGTTATAACCCTTTAAAAGTCCTAACTGAAGCATGGTTAGTTCAAAAGCGTACTGCTACAAAAAGGTATCCTGACTCCTTTAGGGCTTATTATAAAACTTGAGTTAATATCACAGTTTTCTTAATAAAAAAAAAAAAAATTCTTTTTCAAAAAAAAAACTTCAAGACAGACATAAGCATTGCATTTTTGAATATGTTTGTTTGCATATACCTGAGTGTTTGACAAATGGAGAAACTTACAGGATGAATGTTCACAATCCTTCCGATGAACAAAGTTGCTTCCTGGATCAAAGTCCATGTATACAAAGGGGCATAGTCATTATCTCCCAATCAAGGGGGCAAGCCATGATACTGCCTAACTCATTTGGGGAAATCAGGACAAGATTCAACTATGTTTAAGTAGCCATGGGCAGATCTCCTCATCTATCTGAAGTACCGAGGGTAACATTACGAAGTTCATAATGACAGGGGCATAGTCACTGTTTCCCAATCAAGGAGCATACCAAGTTACTGTTCAATTCATTCGGGGCAATCAGGTCCAGATTCAACAATGCTTAATAGCCAGGGGCAGTTTTCCTCATACAGTTGAATTACCAAAGGTGACATTACAGAGTTCACAATGCCAGGGGCATATGCTTATGGGGCATTCTGTTTGTTTCTCTTGAGGTAGCTACATTCAGATACTTCCATTATGGGACGATTCATCCTCAACCAAGGGGCAATGCTTTCTTTTCAAATCTAGTATCCAGAGCGTATATGGTCCATCACAATTTGAAGACGCCATTCCTCTCATTGTATTACCTTGATATGGGGATTCTCAGGAGAAGCCATGGTGGAAATTAATTGTCTACGCTAGTAGTATCAGATGGTGTCAGTATCATGTCTTCAGATCCAGCTATGAGGATTTCTGGGAAGGTATCCAGGAAAGTTAAGAATCTCAGGAGCTCTAAATCCAATTGGTTATACACTCTCGAAGTTGAAACGATTCTATTTTCAAGTTCAGCTTTACTTTTCCCTCTGAATCCAGATTTACTTTTACCCTATTTACATAAGCGAAACGTCCATTGGTTGTGTTTGAATGTATGTATGCTTTTGAATATGATTGATGTTTACAAGAAATGCATGAATGCTTAATATGATTGATGTTTACCAGAAATGCATGAAAATGCAGTAATAGTATTTACTAAGGACGAACAAGGGAAGGATTTCAACGAAGCTTCGCCGGTTCATCTCTACAAAACAGTTACAAGCCCTCAGTAGGACGAATCCATCTTCATAAGGTCACATCTCCCCTGGAATTTATATCCATCTCTTTTATCCTCATACGGATATTCGGGAATTTACTTTCCAATAAGAGCACGACGAACGAAGACGGAGGTTATATCTACCCTACTATCAAACGAAGACGAAGGTTATATACACCTTGTTATCCCCAGCAGACGGGAAGTTATATACACCTTATTATCCCCAGCAGACGGGAGGTTATATACACCTTGTTATCCCCAGCAGACGGGAAGTTATATACACCTTGTTATCCCCAGCATACAGGAGGTTATCTATGCCTTGTTATCCCCAGCAGACGGAAGGTTATGTACAATATATTATCAAACAAGACGGGAATGAGTTCCTCATATTCTTCAACAACGAATCGGGATTTATTTTCCCTGGCCAGCAATTGTTATATGAAGATATCCAGACGTCTCAGGCAGCATCATATCATACATACATCATTTACATCATACCATAACATACATATCCATAGATACATAATGCATTACTCAAATACATCATATTACACATGCATACATAATGCATAAGCTAATATTGTTATACGGAATGTTACCTTGTTTTCAGGTTAATTCTCCAGCAAACAGACTTGTGATTATCAGGACTGCTTTATCCTCCTGAAAGTTATCATCCCTCAGGATTGCTTTATCCTCCTGAAAGCATATTATTACCTCAGGACTGCTTTATCCTCCTGAAAGCATATTATTATCTTAGGACTGCTTTATCCTCCTGAAAGTTATCATCCCTCAGGATTGCTTTATCCTCCTGAAAGCTTCTTGTCCCTCAGGATTGCTTCATCCTCCTGAAAGCATATCATCCCTCAGGATTGCTTTATCTTCCTGAAAGCTTCTAGTACATCAGGACTGCTTTATCCTCCTGAAAACATCATTACATCAGGATTGCTTTATCCTCCTGGAAGCACATTACTACATCAGGATTGCTTCAACCTCCTGAAAGCATATTATCAATTTCTCAGGACTGCTTTATCCTCCTGAAAGCTTACTACTACCTCAGGACTGCTTTATCCTCCAGAAAGCTTATTATCTCATCAGGACTGCGTTATCCTCCTGAAAGCATACTATTACCTCAGGATTGCTTCACCCTCCTGATAGCTTCTTGTACCTCAGGATTGCTTTATCCTCCTGAAATCATATTATTACCTCAGGATTGCTTCATCCCCCTGACAGCTTCTTATACCTCAGGATTGCTTTATCCTCCTGAAAACATATTATTACCTCAGGACTGCTCCATCCTCCTGACAGCTATCATTATACCCCCTATTTTGGACTGCTTTATCTTCCAAGAAATGTATCTGAAGAACTTTTCTCCAAGTGGCATCTTTAAGCCCACTCAAGCATATTCAATTAGCCATCTGTATCACTCTATGCACTGGTGAGTGCAAATTTTTGGGCTTTTGTGTTCAATCCCCTTCAACCTTCCAGGTCACGACTGGCAAATATACCAATCTAACCCCTCAGGTTTCAGAAAATTGAACAGGGGAAGCTGTTGCACCCCAAAATTTGCCCTCACAATACAAGACTTTGTGTGCTAAGAAGGTTCACAAGGTTCACAAGATTCACAATGCTTTCAAGACCTTTCATGAGGTTCATGAAGTTTACAAGTCACTTTATGAAGTTCACAAGGTTCACAAGATTCACAATGCTTACAAAACCTTGCATTGAGGTCCATGAAGTCTACAAGTCACTTTATGAGGTTCACAAGACCTCCCATGAGGTTCACAAGGTTCACAAGACATTTTATGATGGTTCACAAGGTTCACAAAGTTCACAATTGGTCAGAAGAGTTGACAATTCCCTCAGACAATGCACCTCCTAAGCAGTGTATCCAAAACTAGGGTTTTTACTTTAATCAGGATAAATGAACTTCCAAGACTTAAAGTGAGCTTCATAACATCTTATATGTGTGTAAGAACCCCCATGACAAGTTTCAAGACTTTTCTCAAAAGTTTGCTCAGTCAGATGATCAGATAAGTCAAAATCAGTCAAAGAAGTTAAAAAGTCAAACTGAGGTTAACTGTGGTCAAACCAAAGTCAAACTTCATGATTTTTTTCCAACATCAATTATATGAAGTAAAATTCATCATTTGATCAAGGGTTGATCATGATTCATCAAGGAGATTTCAGATCATCAAGAATCAGGAGTTTCTAAATTAGGGTTTCCTTAGTAAAAGTCAACTGAACTTTGACCAGCCTTAACTTTCACATGCTTCATCACCAATTCTCCACTCAAAGCTCATTTTGAAGGAAATTGAATTCTCTACAACTTTGTGTATCACAAGCCAAGCCCAAAAATGCTTCATTTGGAAGGTATGAGCTAAGACATTATAGGTCCTTTTGAAAGTCAACAAAAAGTCAACAACTTCAAAAGGGCATAACTTGAGATTGGTAAATGATATGGACATGAAACCAGTGGGGTTGGTTAGAGGACTCTTCAAGCTTTCCAAAATGTCCAAGAACACCCTCATATCATTAAAATTGAAGGATGTGTGCCCTTGCAAAGTTGGGAAATTTTGGGTTGGTTTATGATGAAAATGGAGGTCTAAAAGCAATTTCTTCCAAATGGGCTTGCCAAATGATGACCCAATCCACACTAAGACATCTTGCACGAAATTAATTTAATATTTTATTTATTTTATTTATTTTATTTTTATTTATTATGATTTTTCATATTAAAAGTCATTTTAAATTCAAATAAAATAAAAAATAGTGAAGATTTAAAATTATTTTGCTTCTAGAATGTCATAAATGATATTTGGATCTAATTGATACAAGAATTATGAAAATCATCCCAAAATAGCAATGTGAGATCAAGAATATTCAAACTTTAAAGGCCAATCTTTTTCAATCTCAAACTACCAAAAAATCCAAAGTCTTGAGCAATATTTTTTAACCTAATTCATTCACTCATATATAAACAACACAAAGACAATCACAAGCCACAGATTCCAGCCTCTTTGCACATTGTTCAACTTCACAAAAAACCATCCAAATTCAATTTTCGGTTTCACTAATTCAAGAGGTTTTAAGGTACTTTGAGGACACAAGAAGGTTCCTGGATCTTCATTGAGTCGAAACCAACTCTCAAATGCATCCAATTCATGCTCATACACACAACCCGAATGCATCTTGTTCTTCTTTAAATTTTTTTCGATTTGAATGATTTGTGCATTTATAATGAAAACTAACTATGGATTTGTGTTTGTTATGATGTTTAGAAGCTTTCTGGATGGTTTAATTTGACTCTTATGGACTGTATCAAAATCCACCATTGTTAGGGTTTGGAGTTCAATTTCGGGAACTTAGTATTTAGGGCACCTAAATGAATTCTAAGAACATGGCCGTGACCTATGAGCTTCACATAATTGATCTGGGCTTCAAATTTGTATTGAAATTATGATTTGCTTGATGATTGAAAAACGTAGGTTTATGGTTTAAGAACTTGCAGGAAAATTCGCAGGAATGTTCGAAGAAGAATTCGCAGGAAATTTGAATGAGGAAGATGAAGTCTGGCGCCAAAATCTGATTTGAAACTCTAACATATATTTTATTTTATTATTGCTGTGTATATTTCAGAAGCGCAGGTTGGTTCAGTTGGCATGTGTGTCTTGCTGGTAAACAAATGGTCCTGGGTTCAAACCCTCCCCAGGCCATTTCGTTTTGTTATTTTTCATGATTTTTTTACAGGTAAACAATAAAACATGTTGCTGCCCATTCTCTATCACACGCGCGCTGATGGCCTGGTGGTGTGTTTTGTTGCTGGCAAACAGAGTGTCCTGGGTTCAAACCCCAGCCAGGTAAGTTTCAATTTTTTGCTTCTTTTTCTATTTTGTTTAATTGATTTTGTTTTTATTAATAATTATAGATATAATTAAATAATTCTATAAATATATATTCAATGTTTTCTAAAATTCTAACATTATTTTTTCTTAAATTCAAAAATTATTATTTTTTTATTATGTATTTAGATTATAATATGTATATTAAATTAATTTTGTAAATAAAACAAACCCTAATTTATTTTTTTCTAAAACAATTAAAAAACCTAATTTTATCTTGTGATTTTAATTTCTAATTTTTTTTTTGTAAATATAATTATTATGTATATATTTTATTTAATATAATTAGTTTTTGTAAATACAATTATAATCAATTTTTTTTATAATATGTAATTATTTCTATAATTTGTTTATAATCTAAATTTTATATATAAATAATTTTTAGAAATAATTGAATCTATGCTAATTTAATCTTGTAATTATAATATGTTTAAAAATAATTTAATAATTTGTATATAATTCAAAATGTTATAATAATTACTTAATTGTTCATATTTTCTTTTATTTTTAAATAATTGTCCATATTAAAATCTAATCTTTTAATTATTATGTTATTCTTTTTGCTTATTATTTTAATTATGTTCTTATAATATTTTTGCTAACCCCATTTATCTTAATTATTATTATTATTACTAATCATGGTTATTCCTAACCTTATTTATTTTTATCACTAACCCAATTAAATTGCTTAATTATTTTACTTATTATATTTTGCTTATTTATTTATTTATTTTGCTATCTATTTAAATTGTTTATTATCATTGTTGTAATTGCTCCTTGGTGTAATTTTTTGTAATATTTAATTTATTTAATTTTATGCTATGGTTAGTAAAAATAGGGAGTGTAACATGTATGCTATTTAAAATTTAATTTAGATCATTTAAATTATAAGATAAAATATAAAATTGAACACTCACACACGTAAGTCGATCTTTGATCGCCATCTCACTTTCTAGGGTTGCCTCTCAATGTTGCCTATTCAAAAAGGTCAAGTGGGGTGTATAAAGCAAAAGTCCCTTAAAAGAAAAGTCATCTAGTCCCTTAAATAATCAAAGATCAAGTCCCTTAATGGTTGCCTTTCATAATGATCTTGTCCCTTTCGAATAATGATGATAGTCCCTCTAAAATGCTTAATACACCCTACAGTTGCCTATATAAACAGATGTCCCTTACTTGTCCCACACATCCAAGGTAATGACTACCTATTCCTTAATAATAGGGATAGTCTTACCATTTAAAGGATAAAGAACAGAAAGACTTAAACTTTAGGGTAGGTTCCTCATAGTTACTTGCTCACTACTTCAAAACAATTTCAAACATTTCACAAATTTCAAACAATTTTCAAACACAAGTTTTTTACGCATCCGTACATGGATCATTATCAAACTCTTATGAAAATTTTTGTCTACACACTTCACATTTTCAAAAACAATTTAAAGTGAGCTAAGTAACTAAGAGCCCATGGATAACCATGGATGTAAAGGGTGCTAACACCTTCCCTTTACATAACCTACCCCCCGGGCCCAAAAATCTTTTAAAAGGTCTTTCCTGTTCTTTTATGCCTTTCCTTTGGATAAAATAAAAGTCGGTGGTGACTCTTGCTATCCGCAACATAACTAAAGTCAGTTCTCCCACCGTGTTACACGGCCGTCTGAGGTTTGCTTGCCCTAATTAGGGTTAGCTGAGTGATTAGTGTGATTTTGAATCTCAACCCTTAGATTAGGTTTCGCGCGCGTGAACCAAGGGACCAGATCATCTCATTAACCTTAATTTCCATTTAATTTAATTAATTAGGTTTAGTTAATTAATTAAACCTGATTTGAATTCCAGCCCTTAAATATGGCGTCAGTCAACTCCCGCCCCCTCAACTTGGAATCTTGTCCCTTGGATCAGCTTACTTCCACTTAATTCATTTTTTATTTCATTTTTTATCATTTGTTTTGCATAATTTATTTAAAATACTTAAAAATTTCCAAAAATATTTTCCTTCTGCATTTTTAATTCAAATAT
Organism: Lathyrus aphaca; assembly: GCA_963966055.1. Taxonomy (NCBI): domain Eukaryota; kingdom Viridiplantae; phylum Streptophyta; class Magnoliopsida; order Fabales; family Fabaceae; genus Lathyrus; species Lathyrus aphaca. Next base: position 509,038,241 of record OZ014524.1, on the reverse strand, counting down.
TTTTCTTCACCCAAAAACATTTTTATTTTTATTTTTTGCATTAAAAAACCATTTTAAAAGTATTTAAATGTTTATTTTAATTAATTAATGGAAATTAATTAATTAAAATATCACTTAGGTCTCTTAAAATTCCAAAAAAAATCACATTGCATCTTAGGACATTTAGAAACATTGTCAAACCATCCATACAAATTTCTTTTTGGTTTTGAATCAATTTTGACATTTTTCTTGAATTTAGGGTTCATAAAAATCACATTTTTGAACCCTAACTTCAAGAATTCTTTTCTACCTAACCATGAAGGGTTTGACATTGGTTCTTCTTGCATTGATATTCATATGACATGTAGTGTCTAGCATATTTTTGTTACAAATTTATCTTGCATTTTTTATTTGAATTGCATTTTCCCTCTTAAGGTACCTTAAAACCCTAGATAACTTAGAAAAATCACAACTTTCTTTAGGTTAAGAATTAGAACTTCTCCTTTGGGGTGTGGTATCATATGGGGTTAGGGTTCCTTTGAGTCCATTTGCAATTTTTTATCTTATGTTTTGCTTCTGTTTTTGACTTTTGCATATCATGTTGCTTTAAAACCCTAATTTCTCATGTTCATTTGCATTCATCTTGCATATGCATCCATATATGAACTTGCCATGACATTTCTTGCATTCACATGTCATTTTAGACATCATAAGACACATTAGAACCATGCTTGATCATTTATTCATCCATTTTCCATGATGTGCATTCATTTTATTCCATGGACTTTCATGAACTTTCAAACTTCAAAGCATGCATCATTTGCATTCCATCTCTTGTATGACCATTCATTGCACTTGGTGTGCCTTTGCATCATGTCATAACATCATTTACATCATGTTTATGCTTCTGGTTTTGGTTTGCATCTTTGCATACATTTCATTTTCATTTCATTTCTTTCCTTTATGCTAACCATTTCAGGTGGTAAGTAACTTGAGAAGTGAATTTGCCTTCACTTCTCATTTCTCTTCTCATTCTTCTTATGCATCATTGTTGAATTTCTCTTTGCTTTAGAGTGAGCTTTCTCATTCATGTTCATCATTCACTTTCTTTCTTCAAGTAACTTATCTTCTTCAGTGAAGTAAGTTAACTTGTTTCTTCTGCTTCTCCTCCTTTCATCTGCTTCTTCCATTGGTGGCTTCTTTGAAGATCTCTTGCAAGACTTACAAACCATAGGAACATCCAAGCATGACAATAATTAGGGTTTTGATTAGTTCCCCCTTTAGCTTTTACCTTTGTGTCTTCTTTATGTCTCTCTCCTCATCTCATCATTAGAGACTAAACCTTTAAGGCTTTAAGACTTTGTAATTAGGGTTATGCCTGCATCCTTCTCTTAGGATGGAGTGTATAACTTTAATCCTAAGTGTTAAACCCTTAATTTGTTTAAACCTCTTAATTAATCCATCTTAATAATCACTAAGACAATAACTTGTAACTTGGGCCTTGCATTAGGGTTCTAATTCTTCCTTTATTGGTTAAGAAGGACTAACCCTAGTGTTAATGGACAAGTCCCCCTCAAGTTGTCTTACAAACCATAAAATTCATTTCTTAATCTCATCTTTAATTAAAATCCACTTTAATAAAGGCTTGTTTTGTCATGAGGTTAATCCCTAATCATGGATTAAGTTGAGGTATCTTCCTCAGCTTAAGTGTGCTCATCTATTATCCTTCTATTAGGATGGTGTAATGGGTTCACTAATCCTTGATTATGGATTAAACTCATTACTTAACACTAAACAAAAACACCAAAAAACATCTAAATAATCACAAGTAGGTTAATGATCTTAATCCTACACCATCATGGTAATTAAGTTTGAGATTCTTATCTCATACTTAAGGTATTCTCATTATCCCTAATCCAAGGGAGGATATGACGAGTTTACTAACCTTTGATTTAGGCTTAAGCTCATTATCTTATGACAAACACAAAAAGCAATAAAAGATTGAAAACACAAAAACAAACAATAATCGTCTCCTGCGGGATTCTTTTCTCATCATCTTCACTCACAAACGAGAACTTGCTTCTTCCATCTAATGCAAGACAGTTAGCACTTGAGCCAGACAAGTCATACACTTGAGCATAGACAAGCAAGCAGTTCATCAGTCAATTTATCTTTCAGTCTCTTTGGGTCGAACTACGGTGTTTTGACTTCCTCATTGCACGAGAGGATACGTAGGCATAACTTAACTGTTATCGAACAAAAGTCTCTGTGTCTCCCCCATCTTTCAGCATCCTTTTCCTAAGCCTCAGTCTTGAGCACTTCACTTCACTTTCTTGCACTGACACTTGTACATTCTTTTCCAGCTTTTGCACACAGATAGCACTGACACTACCCCCTTTAAACACAAATATTTTAAGCGTGGATCCCGTCGAGTACGACAGACAATCTGGGTGATAATACCTTCCTAGGTTGTAACCAACCCCCTTTCTCAGTATCTCTGGTTCGCGACCGTCTTATCCATATCTTTCCAGGTTTATGCAGCATTACCTTTCCTTCGGGATAAAAATGCCTAGCTGGCGACTCTATTCATTTCATCTTCATTTCTCTCTCTTCGCCGACCGTTCACGCTTGTACCGAGATGCAAATCTTTGGGAGCGACAGCTTGGCGACTCTGCTGGGGATCCTTATATTGCAACCAGGGCTTCTGGTTCTTTTTGTGGGTTCCTCCTAGCGCTTGTTTGATTTGTGTTTACAGGGGTGTTATGTGCTACTTGTGCTTATTTATTTGCTTTATTTATTGCTTTATGTACAACTGTATTTATTGCTTTCATTTACAGTTTTTTATATTTCATACTGTCATTATCATGTGCTGGATCCCTTGTCTGTTTTGGTGGGTGGGGGTTTCATTGAGTGATTAAGGTCCTATACCTGGGACCTGAGTGACACATAGGCTAGAGTGGATTAATATTCTTTCCCATTCCATTTCGGTCTGGTGCGGGAATATGAAACACGGTTCAGACATGAGTTTCTTCTTGAGAACTCTGTGCTACAGATTTCCTGTAGTACTAGGGGTTTCTGGGAAGCCTGCTAAGTCTGGATGACCTTTTTATGACCTTCAGCATCTGAGGTGAATTAAAGGAGGATCTTTTATGGTTATTGTAAACACTGTACCTCCGGGTTAGAAGTGTTTACACTTCTCATAATTGATCCAAGTCTGAGGATCCTTGTTCTAGAACATTACATGTGAGAGGGTTGGGATGTTTGCAGGTTTGCAGGAACCCTTGGCCACATCATACCCTGTTACTAGTTTTGTTTTAAGAATGCATCATCTTGGACAGTTCTTGTGATTACCCTGGACTTGTGACTCTTTATTTGAGTCCCCCACCTGGTTACGGGATTTCTAAGCCTCCATCCGGACTTATGAACATACATGGACCTTTACCAAGGCAGATAAACAGATCCAGCTCTTGATCACAAACCCTTTGCATATCATTTGCATACATCATTTTTGCATCATTTAACATTTGCTTATTTGTTTTACAGGGTATCCATCTTTATCTTTGGTTTGGTTTTGACCCCTTCTGCTGCTCAGACTGCTTCAGTTATCTTCTCCAGCACCTTCATCAGTTTGTCAGTGGTTTTTCTCCAGCCATCTTCATCAGAGACTCATCTCCAGTATCTCAGTCAGTGACCTTCATCAGCAGTTGCTCTCAGCTTCTTCACCAGCATCCATTATCAGCATGGACACTTCAAGAAAGAGCAACATCACTTACCACTTCTTTGAGCCCACCCTGACTGGCATCAGGCAGGTCCAGTCCCTCATCACACCTAATTACATCCCACTATTCAGAGAGCATTATGGAGGCATATTGGACATGGTCATGGATTTAGATTCATCTCAAAGAAGCATGATCCATACTTGCTTGCAGTTTTATGACCCTCCACTCAGATACTTCACGTTCCCTGATTTCCAGTTGGGACCTTTGCTAGAAGAGTTTTCCTTGTTGTTAGGAGTTCCTATCAGGAGAGGGATTCCTTTCAACCCTGAGATGGTTGCTCCCAAAAATGAAGACATAGACAGGGCATTGCATTTGGAGTCTGCCCTCATTGATCAGAACATGACAACCAAGGCTGGAGTTCCAAGCCTCCACCTAGACTTCTTGATCTCCCAGGCTACCCTGCATGCTGCAATAGGAGAATAGAAGGCTGTCTGTGCACTTCTAGCCCTCAGTATATATGGGGTTATCTTGTTTGCAGATGAGCCAAAGTTTGTGAGCAAGAATGCCATTCACCTGTTCTTATTGAGGAATCCAGTTCCTACCTTGCTGGGAGACTTCTACTACTCAGTACATCAAAGGAATGAAAAGCAAAGAGGAAGGCTGGTCAGATGTTGTGCTCCTCTTTATTACTCTTGACTGCTAAGACACTTTCCAAAATCAGATGCCTTTTTGAACCCCCATCAGCAGAAGAACTGGGCTAAGATATTTATTGCTTTGACATCAGATGACATTAGGTGGTGCACTCAGAGCACCAAAGGCAAGTACATCATCACTAGCTGTGGGCAATATCCTAATGTGCCTTTAATAGGAGTGAAAGGTTGCATCAACTACAACCCTTTACTGTTTAAGAGACAATTGGGATATGCTTTGGTTCATCCTCCCAGAGGACAAGATTTGGCTGAGACCCTCTACTGTGAAATTCAACCCAACTCTGCTGTTGTCAGGCAAGCTGCCTGGGCTTGGGAAAACATCCATACTAAAGGGACAGCCATCCTTGGCAAATGCAACAACATTGCTTCAGCACAGTATTCTGATTGGTCCCGTACCAGAGCTCAGATCACCCGGATGCCATTTACCTTGGAAGATACACCTGGACCTTCTACAATACAACCTGCAGCTACTGTTAGTATGGAAGAGTTTGAAAAGTTGAAAGAGAGGAACACTCAGCTAGCTGAAGCCTTGAAGAAGACTCTCTGGGAGAGAAATGACAGCCGTCTGGATACTGAGAGATTGGAAAGGCTCAGGATTGAGCATTTGACCAAAATTGAGAAGACGGATGACTACATCAGGAAGGCAAAAGCAGGGGAGTTGGTACTGAAGAATGCTTGCAAGGAAGCAAAGACTCAGAAGGCTAGGGCAGAGCATTATCTGGAGGAAAGCTAGGCTAGGTGGATTAGGATCACTGAAGCCCGTGCACAAGAAGACCAAAGGACTCAGGCTAAGATAGAACAATTGGAGGCTAGTGAGAAGAAGCATCAGGAGGCTTTATTGGCAGCTCAGAAGGAGATATCTGAATTGAAACTCCGGGCGGGGTTGAAGAGGTCAAAAGATTAGGATAAGCATAAGAAGTTTACCAGTGCCATTGCTACCAGGAACCTCCTCATTAGGACTATTACAGAGCACCCAATGGGTCCAGTGACTGAGGCCCTCCTGAAGGAAGTCAGAGATGATGACTTTGGATTGGATGTCTGATCTTTTTGCTTGTACTTTTCTCTTTTGTTGTACTTTTCTTTTGTTGTTGTTTTTTGACCCACCATGGGGATGTATTGTAATCAAACTATGTATTTTTTATCCTTTGTAATATATCAATTTGTATTATTTATGGTGGGCTTTAGCTATCAACATCATCAGCATTTCCTCGAGGTCTGGAAAGGTCAAAACCAAAGAACCAAACCGGATACCCTTGGAAGACAAATAAGCATATTGCATTGCATACTAACATTTCTCTTTGTTTTGTAGGTTCTTATTTATTTGTTGTTTCTCACTTTGTTGTGGTTTCAGGAAACATTGCTCGCAGAAGAGTGTTCCCTGTCAACAGAATACACCGGTACCCGACAAGAAACAACCTTCCGGGACTCCAGATGGATCAAGTTCAGCAAGACTTGAATGAAGTGAGGACCCAAATGGCTAATGAGAGGGTTGAGATGAGGAATCAGATGACCCAATTCATGACTGTAATGACTGGCTTAGCTCAGAGCCAGGAAAGGCTGAGGGAGTTGGTGGAGAGATAGACTCCTGAAGAACACCATCCAGGTACAAGAGGTACCAGTAACAACAATCACGTGCAACCTTGCACTGATCCACCAGAGTTTGGGCCTCATCTAAACCCAGAAATTAATTCCATAAGGAATACTCAGGGTAACACTGCTGGAGGTAGGATCTTGCAAGAGGATCCTCAAGAAAAGCAGTTTACAGTTGTTGGGGTTGGGGACGAAGTTTACGACCATAGGCTGGATGAAATTTCTGAGAAGCTGAGGTCTCTTGAATCCCAGAATTCCCCAGGCTTTGATGTAATAGACATGGGACTGGTGGAAGGGGTGAGAATTACTCACAAGTTCAAACCCCCGTGTTTTGAAAGATATAACGGCACATATTGCCCACACACCCACCTTCAATCATTCTTGGTAAGGTTAAAAGCATACACCATGGACGAAGAGCTGTGGATGTTTTACTTCGAGGATAGTCTAACAGGGGCATCCCGAGAATGGTATTCTCACCTGACCAGAGCCACAGTAAGAAACTGGAAAGACTTGGCTGAAGCTTTTATCCGTCAGTATCAGTATAACTTGGACATGGCCCCAAACAGGACCCTTTTGATGGGGATGTCTCAATCTTCCCGTGAAAGCTTCAGGGAATATGCCCAAAGGTGGAGGCAACTTGCTGCTGCAGTTCAACCTCCCATGTCTGAAAGGGAAATGGCAGACATGTTCATGAATACTCTTCAAGGAACCTACATTGACAGATTGGTTGCATTCTCCTCTACCAGCTTTGCAGATGTGGTGATAGCTGGAGAAAGAATAGAGAGCCTATTGAAGATGGGAAAGATCTCTGATAACGGTGTCAGTTCAAGCAGTACAAGAAAACCATTTGCTGGGCCCCGTAGATCTGGTGAGACAAACTCTGTGCACATGGGAAGAGGGAGACCCCAATACTTGCCCAGAACAGTTGCTGCTGTTACTATCCCTGCTCCACCTCCTCAGTATGCTCAACAACCACAACACTTTCCGCAACAACAAAATTTCCTCAACAGAGATCATACAACAATAACAACAATCAACAACAACACCCGTTTCAACAACGACCATCTCAGGTCAACCGGGTAATTGACCCCATTCCTATGCCGTATGCTACACTACTGCCACAACTCTTAAAGCTCAATCTTGTTGAGTTGAGGACATTGGCTCCACCTGATCCTCAAAACCTTCCAAGGAACTATGATGCCAATGCTAGGTGTGCTTTTCACTCTAACGCACTTGGCCACTCTACGGAAAAATGCAGAGCTCTGCATATGAAGGTTCAGGATCTGGTAGATTCAAAAGCCCTGAACTTTGCACCTCCTCCAAATGTAATGAAGAATCATATGCCAAGCCACATTGGGCCAAGGATTAATGCTGTAGAGGATGGGTCACCTGCGAGTTTAATAGAAGACATTGCATGTATTCAAACACCTCTGGCAGAGGTTAAAGCCCAGCTTTTAAAGTGCCAAGTGCTTCTAGGTTGTGAGGCCTGTTGCGAATCATGCATACTTTATGAGAATGGGTGTGCTAATTTGAGAAAAGGCATCAATGATTTGATTAAGGAAGGCATTCTGCAAATTACAACCACAGCTTCTACAACACCAGCAACCCTTTTGTCAACAACAAGTGAATCTCCTACAAATACATCAACCATCTTTCCAAGTGTTTCTTCTACAACTACAACAACCATTGTTCTGACCGATTCAGCTACAACTTCAGCAATCATTCCATCTGTCACTTCAACACACAACAATTCATTTGCACCAGATACTACAACTTCAACAACCAATAGTGATGTTTCCACTGTCACAATTTACTATGACCCGACAACGGTCCCGAGTTCCAATAACTTCCAACAGTCTCAACAGTCTCAACAAAGCTTCAATTCACCTTCACCTACACCCACCAGAGGTCCTGTAACAATCTTTTATGATCCACAGACCATTGTAGTCCCAACATCTGCTGCAGTGAGCCCAGTCACTATCACGGTGCCCGGGCCAATCCCATATGATAAAGACAGTGTTATACCATGGCATTATGGTGCTGATCTATACTGCAATGGAGAGAAAGTCCTTCTTGATTCTCCAGTTCTCACTCCCCAAGTGGATAATGTTGGGGGAGGCGGAGGCTTCACCCGAAGCGGACGTCTCTTCGTATCGCAAGTCCCTAGAACCAACACTGAGGCAGAGGTTGTTGCCAAGGCCAAGGGGAAGAGTGATACCAGAAGAATCTGTGCCGAAAGAAACCCATAAATCATCCTTCGATCAGGATGTGGATGAGTTTATGAGAATCATTAAAAGAAGTGACTATAAAGTTGTGGACCAACTCCACCAAACTCCTTCAAAGATCTCAATCCTATCACTGCTGTTGTGTTCCGAAGCCCATCGGGATGCACTTCTCAAAGTTCTGCACGCTGCCTACGTGCTAGAAGAGATCACTGTAAATCAGCTGGAAACAGTGGTATCAAATGTCAATACTAGCCATGGGCTAGGTTTTACTGATGTTGATTTAACATCATACGGACGTCTCCACAACAAAGCTTTGCATATAACCTTGGAGTGCAAAGGAGCTGTCTTATCTCACGTTCTTGTAGACACTGGGTCCTCACTCAATGTCTTACCCAAGAAAGCCCTTGTAAAGCTAGAATATGTTGGGATAGCTCTCCGGCCAAGTAATCTTGTGGTTAGGGCTTTTGATGGCTCTAAAAGATCTGTTCTGGGAGAGGTAGAGTTACTAGTGATAATCGGTCCACAAGTTTTCAAGACCATTTTCTACGTGATGGACATACAGCCAGCATACAGCTGTTTGCTAGGTCGACCATGGATTCACGCCGCAGGCGCAATAACGTCGACCCTACACCAGAAACTGAAGTACGAATGGGAAGGACAAATTATCACCATCTGTGGTGAGGAAGACATATTTGTTAGCCATCTGGCTACTTACAAATATATTGAGATGGATGGAGAAATCCATGAGACAATGAGCCAAGGGTTTGAGGCCCTAAATGTTAATGAGGCTACTGGAGTATTGGTTACGTCTCAGGAAGACAGAATGGGAACTTAAATCATCTCTTATCAGCAATCCCGGAAGGTTGTTGAAGAAGGTACTGCTCAAGGCTGGGGAAATCTGCTGCTAGTGGAAAAGAAGGAAGATAGATTCGGTTTGGGTTACAGACCATTCCAACAAGATCAACCAGAGGCTGCAAAGGAGCCCAAATTTGTCAGTGGGGGGATGCTCACCCCAGATGCTGTTAATAATCTGGAAGACGAGGAGGAAAGCAATCGCAACCTAGAGAGCTGGATACGTCCAAGGATCCCGGGGAACCGAGTCTCTAACTGGTCTTCCCAGGAAAATATAAGGGTTACTCCTGCAGAGTAATTATTATTTCCTGTCTTTTTAGCATACATCAAGTCCTGTATCTTGCCCAAGGTGTCAGGACGCATTTTGTAATAGGGCCATATTGTAATTTTGTGCAAATGATTAATCAATGAATATCAGACATCTTTTGCAAACGAGTCTCTTTTTCGCTCACTGTCTTTTCATTTTTCACTTTTGTACAAAACAATAAAATGGCAATGTTTTCAAAATAAATGACTTCATTTTCACTTTTTCTAAACAAGATTAAAACTGATCACTAAAACGAACCAATCTCAACCCTTGCAGAAATCATCCTCCAGATTGCACCGACAACAACACTGCTATGACCTTGTATAACTTCGACAATCCGATTAATCAAGCTGATGAAGGGGTTAAAGGAGACTATGAGTTACCTGAAGAGTTAGCCAGGTTGTTGAGGCAAGAAGAGAAAGTGATCACCCCTCATCAGGAGGAGGTTGAATCAGTTAATCTTGGTATCGAAGAAGACTTGAAAGAAGTGAAGATCGGGGCCAGTCTGCAAGATTCAGTGAAGGAACAAATTATTGACATGCTTCGAGAATACGTCGACGTCTTTGCTTGGTCCTACCAAGACATGCCGGGTCTGGATACTGACATTGTTATGCACAAGCTGCCTTTGAAAGAAGATTGTCCTCCAGTGAAATAGAAGCTACGCCGTACTCGTCCAGATATGGCCATGAAGATTAAGGAAGAAGTACAAAAACAGTGGGACGCCGGTTTCCTTGATGTGACTAGTTACCCGCCGTGGGTTGCTAATATTGTACCAGTGCCTAAGAAGGATGGAAAAGTAAGGATGTGTGTGGATTACCGGGATTTGAACAGAGCTAGCCCGAAAGATGACTTCCCATTACCTCACATTGATGTATTGGTCGACAACACGACTCAGTTCTTGGTGTTTTCCTTCATGGATGGTTTTTCGGGGTATAATCAGATCAGGATGTCACCCGAAGACATGGAGAAGACTACCTTCATCACACCTTGGGCACTTTCTGTTACAAGGTAATGCCTTTTGGACTGAAGAATGCCGGTGCTACTTATCAACGGGCTATGGTAACATTATTCCACGACATGATCCATAAAGAAATTGAATGCTATGTGGATGACATGATTGCCAAGTCCCTCACTGAAGAAGATCATTTGGTAAATCTGCTGAAGTTGTTCAAGCGTCTGAGAAAGTATCAGCTGAAGCTAAACCCCAACAAATGCACATTCGGGGTACGTTCTGGTAAGCTGCTGGGATTCATTGTAAGTGAAAAAGGAATTGAAGTTGATCCTGACAAAGTCAAAGCCATTCAGGAAATGCCTGCACCTAGGACTGAAAAGGAAGTTCGGGGATTCTTAGGTAGATTGAACTACATATCCAGGTTCATATCTCACCTCACTGCAACCTGTGAGCCCCTGTTCAAATTGTTAAGAAAAGAACAGACAGTCAGGTGGAATGAAGATTGTTAGAAGGCTTTTGACAAAATCAAGGAGTACTTACAAGAGCCTCCAATTCTTATGCCTCCAGTTGAAGGAAGACCTCTAATAATGTACCTGACAGTATTAGAAGGATCAATGGGGTGTGTGCTGGGCCAGCATGACGAGTCTGGTCGAAAAGAGTATGCAATATACTACCTAAGCAAAAAGTTTACCGACTGTGAACAATGTTATTCACTGCTCGAGCAAACTTGCTGTGCTTTAGCGTGGGCTGCTCGCCGACTAAGACAGTATATGTTGACCCACACTACTTTGTTGATCTCAAAGATGGATCTAGTCAAGTACATATTTGAGAAGCCAACACTTACTAGAAAGGTTGTAAGGTGGCAAATGATTCTGACAGAATATGACATTCAATACACATCTCAAAAGGCCATCAAAGGCAGTCTACTGCCTGACTATCTAGCTGAGCAACCCATCGATGATTACCAACCGATGAGATTTGACTTCCCTGATGAAGACATCATGTACCTAAAAGCAAAAGATCATCAAGATCCTGTTCACACTGAAGGGCCTGACCCAAAAGAAGAATGGACAATGATGTTTGATGGGGCTGTCAACATGAATGGTCGTGGGGTTGGTGCAGTACTCATTACACCTAAAGGAGTTCATATGCCTTTCTCGGCAAAACTCACCTTTGCATGCACTAACAACGAAGCTGAATACGAAGCCTGTATTATGGGTCTTGAGGAAGCCATTGACCTCAGGATCAAGACTTTAACTGTATTCGGGGATTCAACCTTAGTAATCAATCAAACCAATGACAAATGGTACACTCACCAAGAGCATCTGATCCCATACTATGACTATACGAGGAGATTATTGAATTTCTTCACAATAGTCAAACTTGAGTACATCCCTCGAGACGAGAATCAGTTCGCAGATGCTTTAGCTACCATTTCCTCCATGATCAAAGTTCAGACTGCCAATTATGTGCCTCGGATTTCGGTATCCAGACTAGACCGACCATCATACATATTCTCTTTGGACGTTTATAAAGATGACAAGACTTGGTTCTATGACATCAAATGCTTCTTAGAGGATCAAACATACCCACCTGGGGCATCATCCAATGATAAGAAGACATTAAGAAGGCTGGCTGGTAGTTTCTTCCTCAATGCTGATGGTTCATTATACAAGAGAAACTTTGATATGGTTCTTCTCAGATGTGTTGATAAGAAAGAAGCAGACTTAATGATGCACGAGGTGCATGAAGGATCTTTCGGTACCTATGCTGGAGGACATGCAATGGCAAAGAAATTGTTAAGGTCAGGTTACTACTGGATCACAATGGATGCAGACTGTTGTGCCTATGCCAGAAAGTGCCATAAATGCCAGATTTATGCAGACAAAGTGCATGTGCCTCCAAATCCTTTGAACGTGATGTCTTCACCTTGGCCCTTTGCCATGTGGGGCATTGACATGATCAGAAAGATTGAACCAACTGCTTCAAATAGTCACAGATTCATCCTGGTAGCCATTGATTACTTCACCAAATGGGTCGAAGCAGCTTCATATGCAAACGTCACCAGACAAGTGGTAGCCAGATTTCTGAAAAGAGACATCATCTGTCGATATGGAGTACCCGAGCGAATCATTACTGACAATGGTTCCAATTTGAACAACAAAATAATGGCAGAACTGTGTTGGGACTTCAAAATCAAATATCACAACTCTTCTCCTTACAGGCCAAAGATGAATGACGCTATTGAGGCAGCTAACAAAAACATCAAAAAGATTGTGCAGAAGATGGTGGTTACATACAAAGATCGGCATGAAATGCTACCATTTGCTATGCATGGGTACCGGACCTAAATCAGAACATCCATTGGGGCAACGCCGTATCAACTTGTGTATGGTATGGAGGCAGTCCTACCTGTTGAAGTTGAATTACCCTCCTTACAGGTATTGATGGATGTAAAGTTGAATGAAGCAGAATGGGTCCGTTCTCGGTACAATCAACTGAATCTGATCGAAGAAAAGAGATTAGATGCAATCTGTCATGGGCAGTTATATCATAAAAGGATGAAGAAAGCCTTCGATCAGAAAGTCAGGCTTCGGGAATACCAAGTGGGAGATTTTGTGCTGAAAAGATTACTTCCTCCTCATACAGACCACAGGGGCAAGTGGACTCCGAACTACGATGGGCCGTTCATAGTAAAGAAGGTTTTCTCTGGTGGAGCACTGATGCTCACTACTATGGATAGTGAAGATTTCTTATCCCCTGTGAATTCAGATGCAGTTAAAAAATACTTCGCATAAAACGACCCGCTGGACATAAAAACAAAATGTAAGTCCAGGCAAAAATAGGGCATCCCGGCGAGTCAAAAACAAAATAAAAGACTCGGGAAAAAATAAGGGAAAATTGAAAAAAATGTACACCCGCTGAGTTGAAAAGCCGCATTGGACAGCTCAGGCAATAATGGGTATCCCGGTGGATTGAAAACCCGAAAGGGCGATCCACACAAAATAAGGGAATAAGCGAACAACTGTATTCTGAATTCGTCTGTATCATTCACAACACGACAAGTTTTGGAAGGATAAAGCATCAGTCAGAATCAACCTTCTTCAGAAAGCAAGATGAGAAGAACGTCAAGGTCATAGCAAAGGAAGCTCGCCGGAGCGTCGTCAACATTGCCAACATTTTTACTTTTCTCAATTTGTAACAATCTCCTCATTTCAGGGGATCTGTTTCTTTGACTGTATTTGCCAATTCAGGGCACCCAGATTAATAAAATCATATTTTCAGTCACGCCTCGTTTCGTACATTTTTTTTTCGTTTTCAACATGTCCAGTATCCATGATATAATATTTGCATAAAAACAGATGTGCCTTTCTAAATTAAATGCTTGCAGGAAATGTATTTACTCAGGAATACCTAACTCCTATGACGGAATCCAATAAGGGATACCTCGGGATACTCGTGCATTTCTTTGTCTTAACAAGTTGCAGGTATTCAAATACGTAGCATGAGGCATGCCAAGCATCACTTCCACAACGCATCTTCTCCAAGCAGCATCTGAAATGCTTTTTCCCCAACAGAGTTGTCAGAGCATCCTCGTCCCTAGCCGGGACCCCCACAGAAAGCTCTAGGAAGATCATCCTGTGATCTCTTTCCCCCTGAGTAGAGTACCAGGGATCTCAAAGATAAAAGAACTATCTCCCCACAGAGTTCCAGCCTCTCCTCAGAAGAGCAATGTCTGAATTCTCACACAACAAAGTGACGAAAGCTTCCTCATCCCCAGCTGGGTTATCTCCTTACCGGATGGATCTATCAGTGATCTATTTCCCCAAGCAGAACCATATATCTTATCAGATCTACCAATGATCTCATCCCCAGATGGGATACTCCTCCAAGCGAATCAGCCAGGGATCTTCACAACAACGGGATCCGAATCCCGGATTGGTTTCTTTTGTATAATCATAGCATTCACATCATTTTTCCCCACAAAGCGTAGCATTCCATCTAATACGGAGCATTACGGTAAAAATCAAACATTTGCATGATCACAAGTCAGGTTCGAACCAGTCACCTGTAAATACCAACAGTACCTCATCAGCAATATACAAGATACATCCATTGCACATAAAAGCCAAAGCGTCCCATTTGCACTCTCAAGTACAAATACTTGTCCATAACATGTTCTTCTCGACACTCGTCTGTGTCATCCCCCCACAGAAAGCCAAAGCATCCCCTTTGCACTCTCCAATAGATACAGGTTCATACATACCCTTTCGACACCCATCCGTGTCATATCACTCCCCTGCAGATATAAACTACAAACATCTTCTGTGATTACAAATACCTATACAAGCTCTTCTGACACTCGTCCGTGTCACCTCTCCCCAGCACGGTTGCCCAAACACTTACTGCAAACCGATCACTTGTTTATAATACACTCTTATTGACACTCTTCCGCGTCATCCTCTCCCCACAGGTCGCTGAAATACCTTTTACATTCTCATATACAAATATTTGTTCATAACCAATACACTTTCTCTCCTGACACTCGTTTGTGTCACCTCTCCCCAGCAAGTTGAACACTCGTCCATGTCTTGCTCATACTTCACAATAGTTGTTTTTATACAGATACTCGTCCGTATCTTGTATATACACTTGTTCCCCACAGATTCGGCACTCGTCCATGTTCTTTGTTAACCAGTTGGTACTCGTCCATACCATCATCTCTGAACATGCGTCAGCGTTTGTTTCTACCGATACTCGTCCGTATCATGGTTGTAAGGATGCTCGTCCGCATCTTTAATCTATACACAGCGTCAAAACACTTATACCTTTTATTCCTTAAGCGTAAGAACTCGTCCGTGTTTACCGTTCCCTAGTAAAAGTAACTTTTTTCTAGCTGACATTCGTCCTATGTCATGATACTTTCGGCAGCCGTACCCTGCCAGATGATCGTCCTTCACCTTTGGATGACCGTCCCTCAACCTTTCCCCAGCGGAGTCTCCATTATTGGACCCCTTTTCTATCCGACATTCGTCCTATGTCGCGATATTTAAAGTCGTCCCCTGCTAGGTGATCGTCCTTCACCTTTGGATGATTGTCCTTCATCATTTTATCCGATGGCCGTCCCCATCGTTGATCTTGTTATCTGACATTCGTCCTATGTCTTGATAAACCCTGAGAGCAGCCGTACCCTGCTAGGTGATCGTCCTTCACCTCTTGATGATCGTCCTTTATCATGCTTATCCGATGGCCGTCCCCATAGTCGACCTTTTTTCTATCCGGCATTCGTCCTATGTCGTGATAAAGAGCAGCCGTCCCCTGCTAGGTGATCGTCCTTCACCTTTGATGACCGTCCCTTATCATTATTTCATTTATTCTTTGAACCGATGGCCGTCCCCGTCGTTGTTTACGTTACTTTTCAAATTTGATGGTCGTTCCCCTCATTGCCTTTACTTTAACCCCCAGAGAATCTTGTTCCTTTACCCGATGGCCGTCCCCGTCGAGGTCTCTTTATTTCCCCAGCATGTCGGCCGTCCCCGTCATTGCTTAATCCCCAACAGTTGTCCTCTGCTCGATGGTTGTCCTCCATCGCCCGCATTTAATAAATCATACTATACTTTCTTTCACAATTTATATCCCTTTTCTTTTTCTCCCCAGTGAGTGCAAATTTCGGACTGTCTTTGGTATTCAACCACAAGTTATCTTGTTTGTTTGTTAAGCCATGCGCTTACATCCTGCACAGCTAACTCATGCTTGAATAAGGGCAGCTGTAAACACCCCAAATTTTCCCTCACTAAGTTCACACCATGGCTTATGATCTTTCATATTTGCATTAGTTTAAACATACCATCTCATATTGCATTTTTGTTTCACTGCATTAGTTCAAGTTCATCTGCATCTAGGGTTTGTGATCTGAGCAATCCAAGGATCCATCTGGGCTACTCCAAAGGCCATTAATCATTCCAAGAGGGTCCATGTATGCTCAATCATCATATTATATCCCTCAAAGATCAAGGAAGTCAAAAATCACAAGAACTTGCAAAGCATGGAAGTAGAGCTAAGGTTTCACTGCACATATGACCTGAAATTAGGGTTTTGGTTTCAGAGGCCATAACTCCAAATTTTTTGGTCATTCTTGTTTCTAATGGTCTCAATATGTTATAAGGATCATGTGTACCAAGTTTGATGAAGAAATTCATTGTGGAAGTCATCTGTTCACTAGGTAACTTCTTGAGCAAGTCAGAGCAAAATCAGGGCATCTGAGGCTCCCAACAATGGAACCAAAGGGGTATTTTCATCAAATTGAAGTTATATGATCTTTATTTGATCATTGAAGTGCTTGGAAGTTCACAAAATTGAAGAAAATTGAGCTAAACCAAAAGTTGCCAAAAATGGAAATGACTTGTAATGTAAACTTTCCATTTTGGGAAAGTATTTCAACCTCCTCTTTCTCAACCAAAAATGCTTCAAATGAAAAATTGTTGGTCGTGAAAGTTATAGATTGGATCATTCCCTTTTCAAAAAGTACAAGAACAAGTTCTAATTCATTATGGAACTCAAGTTATGATCTTTCAAAGTTGGCAAAAATCCTATAATTTTCAAGAATACACCAAAGAGGGATTTTTGCAAAACCACTTGCCAAGCCATTTTGTGACCTCTAATACACTTCTATGCATCATAACAACATAGTGCATTGCCTAAAAGTCAGAATTGGCCCAAGAATCATCTTATTTCATGCCTTGAACTTCAAGAAATCACAAAAGGGCCAAACTTCATGAAAATTGCAAAATGACACACAACCATGCTTCCACTTGCTGAATCACCACAAAACCAATTCCATGGCTCTCCTTGATCTCTGCTTAGCCAGGATAAGCCAAAAAGCCAGCTGCAAAAGAGCCCATACCTCAAGTACAAGTTTTGTTGACTTTGTGCAAGAGATCCCATACCAATCACCATAGGCCACAACCACTTCTCTGACCTATCAAGACTTGTTATCTGGATCAAACACAGCTCATAACACAACACACACAAGCCTAACACTTCAGATTGCCCAAGTTCCACAAAATCACCCCATTTGCAAAAGCATTCGAAACTCTCTGCTCACACACTCAAACTCCAAACTTTTTTCATCAATCACCTCAGCTTCATCAAAGGATCATTTCCCACACTTCATTGCAACCAAAAACCCCCCAAAACTGAAACACGATTTCTGGTCAGCAAGAGTGCAAGCTCTCATTTCAGCCATTACAAACACCTTCCAAGCATCAAAGCTTCATCAGAGGGATCATTGGAGTGTTTTTACACAAGAGAGGAGGTCCAACAGTTCCAAACTGAGAAAGCTCAAGCTCAGGTAACCTCTTCAAACTTTTTTCCAGAAATGTAATTTTAGGTTATAGAAATGTTCCTTATGTTGTGCTGATCATGCTGATGTTTTTATTTTTGAAAATGGTTGTGTATTAAGGATTTCATGAACTTCTGAAAGTTTCACCATTTTTATGTTCTTCTTCAAATCTTGATTTTGAGCCATGATAAATTTGTTTTGAGGGTAGATTTAAGTTTAGGGAGGTGAGAGGAGTTGGTCTGGAGCTTTAGAGCTCCAGAAATGACCTAGGGGAGATTTTGTTCTTGAGGGTTCGCCGGAGAAGACGACCGGAACCACTGTTCCGGCCGTCTGAGGTTTGTTTGCCCTAATTAGGGTTAGCTGAGTGATTAGTGTGATTTTGAATCTCAACCCTTAGATTAGGTTTCGCGCGCGTGAACCAAGGGACCAGATCATCTCATTAACCTTAATTTCCATTTAATTTAATTAATTAGGTTTAGTTAATTAATTAAACCTGATTTGAATTCCAGCCCTTGGATATGGCGCCGGTCAACCCCCGCCCCCTCAACTTTGAATCCTATCCCTTGGATCAGCTTACTTCCACTTAATTCATTTTTTATCATTTGTTTTGCATAATTTATTTAAAATACTTAAAAATTTCCAAAAATATTTTCCTTCTGCATTTTTAATTCAATTTTTCTTCACCCAAAAACATTTTTATTTTTTGCATTAAAAAACCATTTTAAAAGTATTTAAATGTTTATTTTAATTAATTAATGGAAATTAATTAATTAAAATATCATTTAGGTCTCTTAAAATTCCAAAAAAATTCACATTGCATCTTAGGACATTTAGAAACATTGTCAAACCATCCATACAAATTTCTTTTTGGTTTTGAATCAATTTTGACATTTTTCTTGAATTTAGGGTTCATAAAAATCCCATTTTTGAACCCTAACTTCAAGAATTCTTTTCTGCCTAACCATGAAGGGTTTGACATTGGTTCTTCTTGCATTGATCTTCATATGACATGTAGTATCTAGCATATTTTTGTTACAAATTTATCTTGCATTTTTTATTTGATTTGCATTTTCCCTCTTAAGGTACCTTAAAACCCTAGATAACTTAGAAAAATCACAACTTTCTTTAGGTTAAGAATTAGAACTTCTCCTTTGGGGTGTGGTATCATATGGGGTTAGGGTTCCTTTGAGTCCATTTGCAATTTTTTATCTTATGTTTTGCTTCTGTTTTTGACTTTTGCATCTCATGTTGCTTTAAAACCCTAATTTCTCATGTTCATTTGCATTCATCTTGCATATGCATCCATATATGAACTTGCCATTACATTTCTTACATTCACATGTCATTTTAGACATCATAGGACACATTAGAACCATGCTTGATCATTTCTTAATCCATTTGCCATGATGTGCATTCATTTCATTCCATGGACTTTCATGAACTTTCAAACTTCAAAGTATGCATCCTTTGCATTCCATCTCTTGTATGACCATTCATTGCACTTGGTGTGACTTTGCATCATGTCATAGCATCATTTACATCATGTTTATGCTTCTGGTTTTGGTTTTCATCTTTGCATACATTTTATTTCTTTCCTTTATGCTAACCATTTCAGGTGGTAAGTAACTTGAGAAGTGAATTTTCCTTCACTTCTCATTTCTCTTCTCATTCTTCTTATGCATCATTGCTGCATTTCTCTTTGCTTTAGAGTGAGCTTGATCATTCATGTTCATTATTCACTTTCTTTCTTCAAGTAACTTATCTTCTTCAGTGAACTAAGTTAACTTGTTTCTTCTGCTTCTCCTCCTTTCATCTGCTTCTTCCATTGGTGGCTTCTTTAAAGATCTCTTGCAAGCCTTACAAACCATAGGAACATCCAAGCATGACAATAATTAGGGTTTTGATTAGTCCCCCCTTTAGCTTTTACCTTTGTGTCTTCTTTGTGTCTCTCTCCTCATCTCATCATTAGAGACTAAACCTTTAAGGCTTTAAGACTTTGTAATTAGGGTTATGCCTGCATCCTTCTCTTAGGATGGAGTGTATAACTTTAATCCTAAGTGTTAAACCCTTAATTTGTTTAAACCTCTTAATTAATCCATCTTAATAATCACTAAGACAATAGCTTGTAACTTGGGCCTTGCATTAGGGTTCTAATTCTTCCTTTATTGGTTAAGAAGGACTAACCCTAGTGTTAATGGACAAGTCCCCCTCAAGTTGTCTTACAAACCATAAAGTTCATTTCTTAATCTCATCTTTAATTAAAATCCACTTTAATAAAGGCTTGTTTTGTCATGAGGTTAATCCCTAATCATGTATTAAGTTGAGGTATCTTCCTCAGCTTAAGTGTGCTCATTTATTATCCTTCTATTATGATGGTGTAATGGGTTCACTAATCCTTGATTATGGCTTAACTCATTACTTAACATTAAACAAAAGCACCAAAAAACATTTAAATAATCACAAGTAGGTTAATGATCTTAATCCTACACCATCACGGTAATTAGGTTTGAGATGCTTATCTCATACTTAAGGTATTCTCATTATCCCTAATCCAAGGGAGGATATGATGAGTTTACTAACCTTTGATTTAGTCTTAAGCTCATTATCTTATGACAAACACAAAAAGCAATAAAAGATTGAAAACACAAAAACAAACAATAATTGTCTCCTCCGGGATTCTTTTCTCATCATCTTCACTCACAAATGAGAACTTGCTTCTTCCGTCTAATGCAAGACAGTTAACACATGAGCTAGACAAGTCATTCACTTGAGCATAGACAAGCAAGCAGTTCATCAGTCAATTTATCTTTCAGTCTCTTTGGGTCGAACTACGGTGTTTTGACTTCCTCATTGCACGAGAGGATACGTAGGCATAACTTAACTGTTATCGAACAAAAGTCTCTGTGTCTCCCCCCTCTTTCAGCATCCTTTTCCTAAGCCTCAGTCTTGAGCACTTCACTTCACTTTCTTGCACTGACATTTATACATTCTTTTCCAGCCTTTGCACACAGATAGCACTGACACTACCCCCTTTAAACACAAATCTTTTAAGCGTGGATCCCGTCGAGTACGACAATCTGGGTGCTAATACCTTCCCAGGTTGTAATCAACCTCCTTTCTCAGTATCTCTGGTTTGCGACCGTCTTATCCATATCTTTCCAGGTTTATGCAGCATTACCTTTCCTTCGGGATAAAAATGCCTAGCTGGCGACTCTATTCATTTCATCTTCATTTCTCTCTCTTCGCCGACCGTTCGCGCTTGTACCGGGATGCAAATCTTTGGGAGCGACAGGCGCCTAGTCGCACTCAGCTCCAAAGTTTGGCACAGAAAAATTCAGAGAGCTTCAAAGATTACACACAAAGATGGCGTGAAGTGGCCGCCAGGGTACAACCATCGTTTTTAGAAAGAGAAATGGTAGACCTTTTCATGGACACCCTTCCTGGGCACTTCATGGAAATGTTGGCTGGGTGTTCTTCAAGTGGTTTCTCATACATTATCTTAATTGGCGAGAGGATAGAGAGCTGGATTAAGCAGGGAAAGATCCAGAATGGTGGTGCTTCAGCTTTCGGTGTCAAGAAACCTTTCATGAAAAATAGGGAAGGAGAAACTGGAGCAGTGTATGCACAGAGAAGCGGAGGCAATATAGGTTTTTATCAGCAAGTGGCTCCTGTTACCATTTCAGCTCAGCCTAATCAACAACAAGTTCAACAACCGCAACATCAACGCCAACAGGGTTATCAACAACAAAGGGCTCCTCATCCCTATTATTCTCAGAAGGATAAAGACAGGCAGTTTGACACTCCACCTATGTCTTACTCACAACT
Organism: Lathyrus aphaca; assembly: GCA_963966055.1. Lineage (NCBI taxonomy): Eukaryota > Viridiplantae > Streptophyta > Magnoliopsida > Fabales > Fabaceae > Lathyrus > Lathyrus aphaca. The sequence continues at coordinate 509,016,740 of OZ014524.1, read as the reverse complement.
TTTGCAGAATCTCCTCCAGCTCCAAATGGTCCAGCTCAGAACTTTACAACCTCCGAGGCTGGGGCAAATCCCTGAAGGTTATGATACAAACGCCCGATGCGAATTCCATTCCGGAGCCCCCGATCACACTACGGAAAATTGTAATGCCCTGATGGTTGTGAGAAATTGAGAACAGGGGTGCAAAGCATGATTGATGAAGGGATCTTGCAGTTTGATAGAGTTGCAAAAGAGAAAGAAGTTTCGATGGTGACCATTTTCTACAATTCAGCACAGGCTCCTCCTCAAGCTAGAGTGGCACCAATAACTATCACTACTGCAGGGCCTATGAGGTATCAAAGTGATAAGGCCATCCCATGGCATTACAGAGGTGAAGTGTATTGCAATGACCAGAAGCAAGACTTGGCTACACCTAGTATATCTCCAGCTCAGGTAGAGAATGTTGGAGTAGGGGGTTTTACTAGGAGTGGAAGATTGTTTGCGCCAAAGACACTGAGAAACAACATAGTGCCACTTAGAGATACTGCAGAAGCCCAAGCCAATGCCAGGGGCAAGCAACCAGTAACTACTAATGAGCCCACGCCCGTGGTTGACCCTGAAATTATATTTGACAAAGAAGCAGAAGAGTTTTTAAGAATCATCAAGAAGAGCGATTATAAAATCATGGACCATTTCCAACAGACCCCATCAAATATCTCCATCTTGTCTCTGTTAATGTGTTCTGACTCTCACAGAAAAGCTCTCTTAAACATCTTGAACAAAGCCTATATACCTCAGAATATCTCAGTGAACCAATTAGAAACTGTGGTGTCCAGTGTGAACGTCAGTCATGGACTGGGTTTTACTGATATAGACCAAACATCTGAGGGTCGTTCCCACAATCGGGCACTACATATTTCTTTGGAGTGTAAGGGTGCAATGTTATCACATGTATTGGTGGATACAGGGTCATCTCTGAATGTTCTTCCCAAGAAGGCATTAATGAAACTGGATTACGACGGAGTTATTCTGAAGCCCAGTGACTTGGTGGTTCGAGCGTTTGATGGATCGAGAAGATCAATGTTTGGGGAAGTGGACTTACCAATAAAGGTAGGGCCACAAATCTCCAATACCACATTCTATGTAATGGATATCCAACCTGCGTACAGTTGTTTGTTGGGGAGGCCCTGGATCCATTCAACAGGGGCGGTATCGTCTACGCTTCATCAGAAATTGAAATTCGTCTGGGAAGGGCAAATCGTAACGGTCTGCGGAGAGGAGGATATCATTATCAGTCATCTGGCTTCATTTAAATATGTAGAGATGAACTATGAGATTGTTGAGACTCTGTGTCAAGCTTTCGAGCCCTTGAAAACTGAATTGGCATCTTCATCAGCAATTTCTTTTGAAGAATTAAAGAAAGGAGTTTCCATAGCTTCTTACAAACAGGCTCTAAAAGTGGTGGAGTCAGGAATGCGAGAAGGCTGGGGCATCCAGTGGAAGTATCAGAGAAGAATGACATGTTTGGTGTTGGCTACCAGCCTGGGCAGTTGTCATCTGAACAGAGCGCCAGAGGTCGAAAAGGCCCGATTACCTTCACAAGTGCAGGATGGGTTGATTATGGGAGTATCAGTGCAGTGCAAGATGACACAATTGATAGTGATTGTGACTTGGACGAGTGGATCAGACCTTGTGCTCCAGAGACCCAGCTCAACAATTCGTCGTCTGAAAGGCTCATTTCTGTCACTTCCTTTGAAGAGTAATGGTTTTTGTTTTTTTCTTTCCTGTATTCAAGCGATGTGCCTTGCCCGGGGCATAGTAGCTCATTGTAAGGGTTCCATTGTTCATAACACAATACCATGATCATTAATAAAGAGGACGTTTTGCATTCATCCATGTTGTTCCTTGTCTTTTGTTTTTTGCTTTTGCTTTAAAAAGGAAAGAAAAGTTTTAAAAAGGCAATGTTTTCATTTTCTCAAACTCTTTCTAAAGCCTCGCATGAATCATCATTCATGCAGGTGCTCTTCATCGGGTCTTCTCAATGACGACCCTACTATGGCTAAGCATGACTTTGACAATCCGATTTACCAAGCCGATAAGGAAGGTGAAGAAGATCTCAAACTACCTGAAGAGTTAGCCAGATTACTTAAACAAGAGGAAAAGATGATTCAGCCACATGAAGAGGCTATTGAAGTGATAAACCTGGGTACCAAAGAAGACAAGAAAGAGGTAAAGATCAGGGCTGCGTTGGAAGAATCTATCAAGACTCGTCTAATTGCTATGCTTCGAGAATATGTTGATATTTTCGCCTGGTCTTATCAAGACATGCCTGGTTTAGACACATATATCGTGGTGCACAAGCTGCCATTGAGAGAAGACTGTCCGCCAGTGAAGCAAAAGTTGAGACGCACATGCCCTGATATGGCAATCAAGATCAAAGAGGAAGTATAGAAGAAATTTGATGCTGGATTCTTAGCAGTGACCAGTTACCCTCCATGGGTTACCAATATTGTACTAGTCCCTAAAAAAGACGGTAAAGTCAGAATGTGTGTAGACTACAAGGACTTGAATCAGGCCATCCCTAAAGATGATTTCCCTCTGCCTCATATAGACGTGCTAGTTGACAACACTGCTCAGTTTTCCGTATTCTCTTTCATGGACGGGTTTTCAGGTTATAACCAAATTAAAATGTCTCTCGATGATATGGAAAAGACTACCTTCATTACGCCTTGGGGCACCTTCTGTTATAAAGTCATGCCGTTTGGTCTTAAGAATGCTGGAGCCACTTACCAACGGACAATGGTGATGCTATTTCACGACATGATTCATCATGAGATTGAGGTCTATGTTGATGATATGATAGCAAAGTCCCAAACAGAAGAAGAGCATCTAGTAAATCTAGCCAAGTTGTTTGATAGACTCCGGAAGTTCAGATTAAGGTTGAATCCAAACAAATGCACCTTTGGGGTACGTTCCGGCAAGCTGCTGGGTTTCATTGTTAGTGAGCGGGGAATCGAGGTTAATCCAGCCAAAGTAAAAGCCATCCAGGAGATGCCTGAACCAAGAACTGAGAAGCAAGTACGTGGTTTCTTAGGGAGACTAAACTACATTGCACGGTTTATCTCGCACCTAACAGCCACGTGTGAGCCTATTTTCAAGCTTTTAAGGAAGAATCAGGCTATCAAATGGAATGAAGACTGTCAATAAGCCTTTGACCGAATCAAGGAGTATTTGTTAGAACCTCAAATTCTCATGCCTCTAGTGCTAGGGAGACCCTTAATCATGTATCTTACCGTACTTGAAGGATCAATGGGATGTGTGCTGGGTCAGTAGGACGAGTCTGGTCGAAAAGAGTATGCCATTTATTACCTTAGCAAAAAGTTTACCGATTGTGAGACACGCTACTCACTACTCGAGAAAACTTGTTGCGTTTTGGCATGGGCTGCTCGCCGACTAAGACAGTACATGTTGACTCACACCACTCTCCTAATTTCCAAGATGGATCCTGTAAAGTATATCTTCGAGAAACCGACTTTAACAAGAAGGGTTGCCCGATGGCAGATGATTCTAACAGAATATGATATCCAGTACACTTTGCAAAAAGCAATCAAAGGGAGTGTATTGTCAGAATATCTGGCTCAACAACCAATTGACGGTTATCAACCTATGAGATTCGAGTTTCCGGATGAGGACATCATGTTCCTCAAGTTGAAAGACTGTGAAGAACCACTTTCGGGGGTAGGTCCATACCCCGAATCCAAATGGAAGTTGATGTTTGACGGAGCTGTGAATGTAAATGGAAGCGGAGTAGGTGTTGTCATTATCTCACCAGAGGGTGTCCATATGCCTTTCGCTGCTCGTCTGACTTTCGAATGTACAAACAATGAAGCAGAGTATGAAGCTTGCATCATGGGGGTCGAGGAGGAAATCAACTTGCGAATCAAGAACCTCGAGATCTTCAGAGATTCTGCTCTGGTGGTGAACATAGTTAATGGCAAGTGGTTAGTTCATCAACCTCACTTGGTTCCTTACAGGGATTATACCAGGAGATTTCTAACTTTCTTCATCAAAGTCAAGCTGAGTTATATTTCACGAGATGAAAATCAGTTCGCTGATGCTCTAGCAACTTTATCATCCATGATCAAAGTGTGTCAAGAGAATTACGTGCTTCGAATCATGGTCTCTCGTCTTGAAAGGCATGCCTATGTCTTTGTAGTTGACAGTGGTGAAGATAACAAACCTTGGTATCACGATATCAAACAATTCTTGAAGTCTCAAGAGTATCCGACTGGGGCATCCAGTAAAGACAAGAAGACTATCAGAAGGAAAGCAGGTGGGTTCTTCTTGAATCAAGATGATGTGCTATACAAGCGAAACTTCGATATGGTTCTGCTTAGATGCGTGGATAGACACGAAGCAGACCTGTTGATGCAAGAGGTTCATGAAGGCTCCTTTGGTACCCATGCTGGAGGACATGCTATGGCAAAGAAAGTGTTGAGATCGGGATATTATTGGATTACCATGGAATCCGATTGCTGTAAATATTCCCGCAAATGTCACAAATGCCAAGTCTATGCTAATAAGGTCCATGTACCTCCAAATCCATTGAGTTTCATGTCTTCATCTTGGCCATTTTCCATGTGAGGCATTGATATGATTGGTAAGATTGAGCCAACAACTTCCAACGGTCATCACTTCATCCTGGTTGCTATAGACTACTTCAGAAAGTGGGTCGAAGCGGCGTCTTATGCCAACGTTACAAAACAAGTGGTAGACCGGTTTATCAAGAGAGATATCATTTGCCGGTATGGGATTCCTGAAAGAATCATTACTGATAATGGTTCTAACCTCAATAACAAGATGATGGCTGACCTGTGCTGGGATTTCAAAATAGAGCATCATAACTCCTCACTGTATCGCCCGAAGATGAATGGAGCCGTCGAGGAAGCCAACAAGAACATTAAGAAAATCATGCCGAAGATGGTTGTGACATATAAAGACTGGCATGAGATTCTACCGTTTGTGCTACATGGGTACCGAACATCAGTGCGTACCTCAACAGGGGCAACCCCGTTCTCATTGGTGTACAGTATGGAGGCAGTCCTACCAGTCGAAGTTGAGATCCCCTTGTTGTTAATAATGATGGTCGTTAAGCTAGATGAAGCTGAATGGATCCGATCCAGTTACAATCAACTGAGCCTCATTGAAGAGAAACACCTAACAGTTGTATGTCATGGACAATTGTATCAGCGGCGGATGAAACATGTGTTAGAACAATTATGGTTCTGAACCTCCAAGTGTTTTGATGATAACAAAGATTGTTATAGAATAGAAGTTCTAATAAATATCTTTATTCTTGTGTAGAAGATCAATTCAATTAGGGGAGACGTACTTGAATAGAAGATTCATTGTGCCACATATAGAAGATACTCTTAATGAAGAATCCATCATTTAATGACATGTTTATTGGCTGCGCATCTAACATTTATTATCTCTGATCTCTGCTTAGAAGATGTTGATATTCATAATGAAAACATTAATTAAAGAATATTTTAATTAATGGTCAAGACAAGTATCTCTGTTTATGGAAGGAAGTTATGGTATTAACTTATATCCTAAATTTAGCTCAAGATGTCTCCAACGGCTACATTCATTCAAGAACTATATAAAGGATTCATTTTGAAGAATTGAAGAACAATACACTCACGCAAAAAGACTGAATCAACTTGTGCTAATATATTGTAACTTTCACTTAGTGATCATTGCTTGTCAAGAAGCATTTTTAGTTACTTCTTTATTATCATTGTAATAGTTATTTTATTCCTTGAGTGACTAAGTTTAGTCAGAAGACTCAAGAGGACATTGACTATAGGTCTCTGTGTGTATTCAATAGTTGAATAGTGGATTAAGACCTCAGTAGAGGCAAAATCACCTTGACGGGTGGACTGAACGTAGTTTGAGTTCAAACGAACCAGGATAAATTATCTTGTCATTAGAAGTTATTTTTAGTTGTTTAAGAAAACCCAATTCCAACCCCCCTTCCTTGTGTTTTGCGCACCTTCAATTGGCATCAGAGCGCTAGGTTCTGAGAAACACACTTAACCGTGTCAGTAAAAGATCCAGAAGTTAAACACATGGCAGAAGCTGGAAATAACAACAATGACTACCAGAATGACAAGATCAACGCTAAACCTCCAGTGTTCAATGATGACAATTTTGACTACTGGAAGGATGTTCTGGAGAGTTTCTTTCTAGCTCTAGATGGAGATCTCTGGGACATGGTGACTGATGGATACATTCATCCTGTTGGAGCAGATGGTCAGAAGATTGAAAGAAAAAATATGACAGCTCAGCAGAAGAAGGAATTCAGAAATCATCACAAAGCTAGAACCATACTTCTAAGTGCTATCTCATATACATAATATGAGAAGATCACAAACAGGGACTCAGCTAAACACATGTTTGATTCTTTGAGGATGACACATGAAGGCAACACTCAAGTCAAGGAGACTAAAGCTCTAGCCCTCATCCAGAAGTATGAAGCTTTCAAGATGGAAGAAGATGAGACAATTGAAAAAATGTTCTCAAGGTTCCAAATCCTGGTAGCTGGACTAAAAGTTCTGGACAAAGGCTACTCAACAGCAGATCATGTGAAGAAAATCATCAGAAGTTTACCAAAAGCTTGGAGGCCCATGGTCACTGCTTTAAAGCTATCAAAAAATGTGAATGAAATTTCCTTAGAAGAACTGATCAGCTCTTTGAGAAGTCATGAGATTGAACTAGAAGAAGATGAACCCCAGAAGAAAGGTAAGTCTGTAGCTCTTAAATCTAACAAATATGTTTCTAAAGCTTTACAGGCAGAAGAAGAAGAAAGCTCTGGATGTTCATCAGAAGAAGATGAATTATCTCTCCTATCCAGAAGAGTTCAACAACTCTGGAAGCATCGTCAGAAGAAGTTCAGAAATACCAGAAGAACAAACAATTATTCTGAATCAACATCTGGTCATAAGAAACCCAGAAGCAAAGAAGTTGTGTGCTACGAATGCAAAGAACCAGGATACTACAAAAGTGAATGTCCAAAACTTCAAAAAGAGAAACCCAGAAACAAATTCAGCAGAGAAAAGAAAAAGAGTCTCATGGAAACATGGGATGATTCTGAATCATCTGAAGCAGAGTCATACCCTGAAGATGAACAAGCTAATATTGCATTAATGGCAAACATACCAGAAGATGATCACTCATCAGAATCAGAATCAGATTCAGAAGAGGTATTTTCTAAGTTTTCCAGATCTCAATTAGAAGCTAGCCTCTCAGAAATTCTTGAAAAATATCAGAAGCTTCAATTCAAATACAAAGACGTGAAACAAAGTCTGGTATATGAATTAGAAAAAGTTAGAAAACTAATAACAGAAAACTCTGAGCTGAAAGAAAATATCTTTGAATGTAAAAATTCTTTTGAAAAACTTAAAGCTCAGAAGGAATCTGAATTAGAAGATCTAATCAATTCTGACAGTATCATAAAACAGTATGACTATGGCTTTCAAAAATTTCTAGCTAAAAGCATAGATAGAAGCAAAATTGCATCTATGATCTATGGAGTTAACAGAAATGATAGAACAAGCACAGGCTATGTGAAAACTAAAGAAACTCTGAAGTTTAAAAAGATTGATGACATTGTCATAAATACCAATACTCCTCTAAGTTCTCATTTCACCTATGGTCATAACCATGATCTAATATACACTAGTGAGTCATCTTGTTCCACAAGTTCTGATTTGAAACCTAAAATGTATCAGCAGTTTGTAAGAACTAACAAACAAGGACCCAGAAGAATATGGGTACCCAAGGATAAAATTGTGTATGTTGCAGATGTCTTTAACAGCAAAACTGAAACACCAATCATGGTACCTGGACTCTGGATGCTCACGACACATGACGGGAAGAAAGCATATGTTCCAAAGTCTTGAATTAAAAGATGGAGGCCACGTAGGTTTTGGAGGCAATCAAAAAGGAAAAATTATTGGCTCTGGAACTATTGGTAATGGAAATCTTCCCTCTATCTCTAATGTTCTATTAGTAGAAGGATTAATGCATAATTTATTATCCATAAGTCAATTAAGTTATAATGGCTATGACATAATCTTTAATCAAAAGTTCTGTAAAGCTGTTAGTCAGAAAGATGGAACAATCCTCTTCAGTGGAAAGAGAAAGAACAACATTTATAAAATAAAACTTTCAGAATTAAAAATTCAGAATGTAAAATGTCTAATGTCTGTGGAAACTGAGCAATGGGTCTGGCACAGAAGATTGGGACATGTTAATATGAGAAGATTATCTCAACTTAACAAACTCAATATAGTCAGAGGACTTCCAAATTTGAAGTTTAACTCAGAAGCTTTGTGTGAAGCAAGTCAAAAAGGCAAATTTTCAAAACCTGGTTTTAAAGCTAAAAATGTTGTATCTTCCTCTAGACCATTAGAACTTCTGCACATTGACTTGTTTGGACCAGTGAAAACTGCTTCTGTCAGTGGCAAGAAGTATGGATTGGTGATCGTAGATGACTTCAGCAGATGGACATGGGTAAAGTTTCTTAGACACAAGGATGAGTCAATTGCTGTATTTTCTAACTTCTGTAAACAAGTTCAAAATGAAAAAGAATTTAAAATTATTAAAGTCAGAAGTGATCATGGTGGAGAATTTGAAAACAAACAATTAGAATCATTTTTTAATGAAAATGACATCTCTCATGATTTTTCTTGTCCTAGAACTCCTCAACAAAATGGGGTTGTAGAACGTAAGAATAGAACATTGCAAGAGATGGCCAGAACCATGATCAATGAGACTAATATGGCTAAACACTTTTGGGCAGAAGAAGTAAATACATCATGCTATATTCATAATAGAATCTCTATAAGACCTATTCTTGAAAAGACTCCTTATGAATTGTGGAAGAACAGAAAGCCCAACATTTCATATTTTCATCCTTTTGGATGTATTTGTTTTATTTTAAATACTATTGATACTCTGAATAAATTTGACTCTAAGGCACAAAAGTGTTATATGTTAGGATACTCTGAACGTTCTAAGGGATACAGAGTATACAATACAGAAACACGCATTGTGATAGAATCTATTTATGTCAGATTTAATGATAAGCTTGGTTCTGAAAAACCAAAGCAGAATGAATTAATTGCAGATATAGAAGTATAAATCTCTACAAATAGAACTTCTGAAGATCAATCACCTAAAGATCAAAACATTACAATTTCTCCAACAACGTATGAAGAACCCACTCAGAAGAAACTATCCAGAAGCAAGGTAAATCATCCAGAAGATAAAATCTTGGGAAAGAAAGATGAACCAATCAGAACAAGATCATCATTCAAAAACTCTGAAGAATCCTTAATGGGACTTGTTTCTCTGATTGAACCAACTTCTGTAGAAGAAGCTCTCTCAGAAAATGATTGGATTCTTGCTATGCAAGAAGAACTTAATCAATTCACCAGAAATGATGTGTGGGATCTAGTTCCCAGGCCCAGAGGATTCAACATCATCGGCACCAAGTGGGTATTCAGAAACAAGCTAAATGAGCAAGGAGAAGTTGTCAGAAACAAAGCAAGACTGGTTGCACAAGGTTATAGTCAACAAGAAGGAATTGACTATACAGAAACCTATGCACCAGTTGCCAGGTTAGAATCAATTAGACTTCTAATCTCATTTGCTGTAAACCATAATATCATTCTATATCAAATGGATGTCAAAAGTGAATTTTTAAATGGTTATATTGATGAAGAAGTGTATGTACACCAACCCCCTGGTTTTGAAAATACAAAATTTCCAGAACATGTTTTCAAACTCAAAAAATCATTATATGGTTTAAAACAAGCTCCCAGAGCTTGGTATGAAAGACTAAGTACTTTTCTTCTGGAAAATAAGTTCATCAGAGGGAAAGTGGATACAACTCTTTTCAGTAAAAAACATTAAAAATGATCTTCTGATATGTCAAATTTATGTAGATGATATAATTTTTGGTTCTACTAAAAGTGTCTTGGGAAAGGAATTTGCTAAGTCTATGCAGGCAGAATTTGAAATGAGCATGATGGGAGAACTAAAGTTCTTTCTGGGAGTTCAAATAAATCAAACATCAGAAGGAACGTATATCCATCAAAGCAAATATGTAAAAGAACTTCTGAAGAAATTTGATCTATCAGAAAGCACAATATCTAAAACTCCTATGCATCCTACATGTATTCTGGAGAAAGAAGAGGTAAGTAAGAAAGTAGATCAGAAGCTCTACAGAGGTATGATTGGATCTCTTCTCTATCTAACTGCTTCTAGACCAGATATTCTATACAGTGTATGTTTATGTGCTAGATTCCAATCAGATCCTAGAGAAACTCACTTAACAGCAGTTAAGAGAATCTTTAGATATCTGAAAGTTACTACTAATCTTGGTCTGTATTACAGAAGATCAGAAGAGTATAAACTTGTAGGATATTGTGACGCTGATTTTGCTGGAGACAGAACAGAAAGAAAAAGTACTTCTGGAAGTTGTCAATTTCTGGGAGACAATCTAATCTCTTGGTCTAGCAAAAGACAGTCAACTATAGCATTATCAACTGCAGAAGCTGAATACATTGCAGCAGCTGGATGCAGTACTCAGATGCTCTGGATGAAAAATCAGCTTGAGGATTTCAATATCTATGAGAGTACCATTCCCATCCTCTGTGACAATACTTCTGCTATATGTCTCTCTAAAAATCCAATTTTACATTCTAGAGCTAAACACATAGAAGTTAAACATCACTTAATTAGGGACTATACTCAGAAGGGAATTTTAATGTTAAAATTCATAGATACAAATCACCAATGGGCTGATATCTTTACAAAACCCCTTCCTGAAGATAGATTTAATTTCATACTAACTAACCTTAGCATGAAGTTATGTCCAAAATGAAAATGCTTTAATTATATGTTTTTACCTCTTAGAAGTTCTGAAATTAATCCTCTATATTGTTATCTCAGAAGATACTATGTTCTAACTGTTTCATTCTAAGAACTTCTGTTCAAAGGAATAACATGCAGATCTTCAAATCAACAAATGTCAACAAGGCTATAAAGAATCCCATCAAAATCAAAACAAGTGTCCAAAAATTCTGAGAAGTGACAGAACATGCATTGGACAACTGTCCTCTACAGAAGGACATCTGTTGATCTTCTGGGAAACTGATACGGCTAACTTGACACCAAAAAGGCAAAAATCTCTTGGGTAACTGTTCCAGAATCTTTTACGCCTTACCCTATGTCAGCGCATTTATTGCATATAATCATTATGTTTTTAAACTTAATTTTTCCCACTAATTTCTCATTTAATTAAATGCATTATTTTCCTATATATGTATCGTTTCATTTTCACTTTCACTTTTTACCCTAATTGCACTTTTACTGAAAATCTTTTCACCCTCACTCTTGCGTTTTCTCTGAAACTTTCTAAAAACCCTAAACCTTCAAAACCTCATCTTAGTAACAAATGGCTTCCTCTTCTCATCAAAGAAAAGACTTCTCTGATGTGTTATATGTTGAACCTACGAAGACTCTCACTACTCCTAATTTTATGCTTATCTTCTGCTTTAGTTGTTTCTGTTTTATCTTCTGTTTCTTCCTAACTTTTTAAAAGTTCTACTGGATTTGACTTTACAAGTTTTTATATAATTAATGGTAACATTCTGCTCCTAAATTTTTTTTGCATTGTCTCTTTTTGATTATGACAAAAAGGGGGAGAAACGTAGAAGATTCTGATCCATAGCAGTTCACCGTAATTTGCCTCTTACATATAATATTCTAATAAAACTATTTGAGTTGTAATCATAGAAAAGAAACAGGTCAAGTAATCAACTCATGGGGAGCTAAGGATCATGGAACATCTGAAGAAATCTTTTAAATCAAAGGGAGTTCATTTAATTTTATTAAACTCTATTCTCATTATCTAAATGTTTTGTCATCATCAAAAAGGGGGAGATTGTTAGAACAATTATGGTTCTGAACCTCCAAGTGTTTTGATGATAACAAAGATTGTTATAGAATAGAAGTTCTAATAAATATCTTTATTCTTGTGTAGAAGATCAATTCAATTAGGGGAGACGTACTTGAATAGAAGATTCATTGAGCCACATATAGAAGATGCTCTTAATGAAGAATCCATCATTTAATGACATGTTTATTGACTGCGCATCTAACATTTATTATCTCTGATCTCCGCTTAGAAGATGTTGATATTCATAATGAAGACATTAATTAAAGAATATTTTAATTAATGGTCAAGACAAGTATCTCTGTTTATGGAAGGAAGTTATGGTATTAACTTATATCCTAAATTTAGCTCAAGATGTCTCCAACGGCTACATTCATTCAAGAACTATATAAAGGATTCATTTTGAAGAATTGAAGAACAATACACTCATGCAAAAAGACTGAATCAACTTGTGCTAATATATTGTAACTTTCACTTAGTGATCATTGCTTGTCAAGAAGCATTTTTAGTTACTTCTTTATTATCATTGTAATAGTTATTTTATTCCTTGAGTGACTAAGTTTAGTCAGAAGACTCAAGAGGACATTGACTATAGGTCTCTGTGTGTATTCAATAGTTGAATAGTGGATTAAGACCTCAGTAGAGGCAAAATCACCTTGACGGGTGGACTGGACGTAGTTTGAGTTCAAACGAACCAGGATAAATTATCTTGTCATTAGAAGTTATTTTTAGTTGTTTAAGAAAACCCAATTCCAACCCCCCTTCCTTGTGTTTTGCGCACCTTCAACAGGCTTTTGAACTGAAAGTACGACCTTAACGGTACATACCAGGTGACCTGGTGCTGAAAAGGATTCTTCCTCCTAACAATGATCACAGGGGCAAGTGGACACCCAATTATGAAGGTCCATACGTGGTTAAAAATGTCTTCTCAGGCGGAGCCTTAATGCTAACAACCATGGATGGCGAAGACTTCCATTCCCCTGTCAATGCAGATGCAGTAAGAAAATACTTCGTGTAAAAAGACCCACTGGATAAAAACAAAATAAAGATCCAGGCAAAAATGGGCATCCCGGCGAGCCAAAAACAGAATAAAAGGCTCGGGCAAAAATTAGGGAAATATTGAAAAAACGTACACCCGCTGAGTTGAAAAGCCACATCGGACAACTCAGGCAAAAAAGGGTATACCGGTGGATTGAAAACCTGAAAAGGAGATCCACGCAAAAGAGGGACTATCACGAACGATTGCGATCTGCGAGATTCGTGATCCATTTGCAACTAAGGTTATTCCAAGGGTTGAAGACTCATCCAATTACCTTTCTCAGGGGCAGAGCAAACAAATAGTCTTAAAGATATACATGTCATAGCCAAGTCGAAACTTGATGAGATTAATTTTTCACATTGCCAATAGGATAGTTTGTTTTCCTTTTGGGTGACTTCCTCTTTCCAGGGAATTGTTTCCCGATGTAATGCCTATTCATGGCCGTTTTCCAAATCAATGAAATTCAATTTCAGTCAAACTTGTGACTATTTTCTTTTGTTTTTGTTTTTCATTTAACATTGATTGATTGCGAAAACGTCCAGCAAATTGTGATTTAGAATTGTGTTATGAACATTTGAATGCTTTCTAACTCATGCAGGAGGACAAAAATATCTAATACAGCTCTAAAAGGGTTAGGTGACCGGGATGGTGATTCCTACCATAAGCATGGGGCGTACAGTTCCAAACTAACTCTCCATGTTGCAGGCACTATCAGTTGTGTTTATGCAGGTGCAGGTACAAGCGTTGCTAGTAGAGTTAAAACGAACTTCCAAGAGGAATATCTCAATAATATGCTTGAACAAGAACAAGTGTCTTCCTGATTATCTGCCATCATCCCCTGTAGAGTTGGAAGCTAAAATCTTCCCCAACAGTAGTAATGACAAAAGATTGGTGTCTTCCCCAAGTAGAGACTTCCCTTCAATACAGAGGCAATCCCCAGCAGTGCCAGGAGTGTCTTTCCTCCCCAGTAGGTCGATTCCTCAGCAATGCCATACTTCTGGTTCCCAGCCAAGTCAGAAGGTTTTCACTTCCCCAACAGAGTTCAACGGGTAGAGTACCTAGCAAGAAGAGTCCATCTCCAGCAGGGTCTTGGCTCTCCAATCTCGAAGTCCAGTTTATTTTTGGCAATGGCGGCAGTTCAGAGTCAGTGTATCATTAACAACGTTCCCTGCATAGTTGATTCCTCCTCACGAGGATTAACCAGATCAATGCAGTGATCATCATTTCTCCCCAGTCAAGATACTTGGGATACTTGCCGTCTCCTCATCGAGAGATCTATTTGCATTTGCATATGCACAATTACCATTACATTTGCATCCCCCGAAGCGTAGCATTTCCATCATCATGGAGCATTACGCCATAAATTCAAACATGTGCATGCCAACATGGGCCAGCTTTGAGGTATATTACACAAGACCCGAAACATTTTCCCAACTTGAAGTACTCCCCACAGAGGATACCAATACCATTTTCTAAGTTTCAGGTTATCGACTGAGGCCGGTATACCATTACGTCTCCATTCAAGGATGGTTTCGTGTTAGATCCGAGGATCTCTTGTGAGTTGTCATTCGAGGATGTCATTCTCTTCTTCAAGTCCTTTTGAGGTTGGTCTTGTTGTTGTGGCTATCATTCAAGGATGATAGACCATTTTGAGCTTATTTATTGAGGTCAGTTTGTCTCTTTTGCAAAGTCTGTCTGAGGTCAGTCTTTGTGTTTTTGGTTATCGACTGAGGCCGGTATACCATTGCATCTCCATTCGAGGATGGTTTCGTGTTAGATCTGAGGATCTCTTGTGAGTTTTCATTCGAGGATGGCATTTTCTTCTTCAAGTACTTCGGAGGTTGGTCTTGTTGTTGTGGCTATCATTCGAGGATGATAGACCATTTTGAGCTTATTGATTGAGGTCAGTTTGTCTCTTTTGCAAAGTCTGACTGAGGTCAGTCTTTGTGTTTTTGGTTATCGACTGAGGCCGGTATACCATTGCGACTCCATTCGAGGATGGTTTCGTGTTAGATCCGAGGATCTTTTGTGAGTTGTCATTCGAGGATGGCATTCTCTTCTTCAAGTCCTTCTGAGGTTGGTCTTGTTGTTGTGGCTATCATTCGAGGATGATAGAACATTTTGGAGCTTATTGATTGAGGTCAGTTTGTCTCTTTTGCAAAGTCTGTCTGAGGTCAGTCTTTGTGTTTTTGGTTATCGACTGAGGCCGGTATACCATTACGTCTCCATTTGAGGATGGTTTCGTGTTAGATTCGAGGATCTTTTTGTGAGTTGTCATTCGAGGATGGCATTCTCTTCTTCAAGTCCTTCTGAGGTTGGTCTTGTTGTTGTGGCTATCATTCGAGGATGATAGACCATTTTGAGCTTATTGATTGAGGTCAGTTTGTCTCTTTTGCAAAGTCTGTCTGAGGTCAGTCTTTGTATTTCTGGTTATCGACTGAGGCCGGTATACCATTAAGTTTTCATTCGAGGATGATTTCGTGTTGGATCCGAGGATCATATCTTGAGTTGTCATCCAAGAATGACATTCCTCCCAACATATTTTATTTCCCACAAAGTTCAAATTTCCAGGTTTTATTCGAGTATTCAATCACTTCATACCCTGGATGTCTAAAAGCCATTGCAGTTATTCATTCAGGTCTGCCGATGATTGAATAGGGGCAACTGTAATACCTCAAAATTTGCCCTCTCATTTTCTCAACATTTTGCATAGCATTTGGCATAAACAAATTCATGAAATAGTCAAACATATTGCATCATGTTCATCATAGCTGATGCATAGGTATGTGATCATTGATTGGAGCAATTGAAGGCTATACAAAGGCAACCAAGGAGCCACAAAGCTTCTCAACCTTGTGCCAAGGGTTCACAACATCCCACAAGTCTTCATTTAAAGCCACAAGTCATGAAAAGAATCGAATTGATCAAAGGAGGCAAGTAGTGCAACATCTCCTGATGAAAAGGGGCCAAATTAGGGTTTCTACTATACTGGACTTCTCAGTGAAATTTTGGTCCAAACTGGATTCTATTGTCTTATATATGATGGCAAGTGCATAGGGTTCAAATTTCATCCATAGAAACATTTTGGAAGAGGTGCAATTGGCCATATGACTGAAAATCAGGGAATTGGGGAAAAGTCAACCATGCTGAGGAAAAAGTTAACTCCTGACTTTTTGAGATCAAAATCATGAAATTAGGGTTACAAGGATCCTATGGTTCAAATTTGATCAAGAAATTATGGAGGAATCAAGAGAAATCAAGAAAACCAAAACTTACCATTTTTGGAAAATTAGGGTTTCCAAAAATGGCAAGTTTTGGCCATTTTTGCAGCAATTTCAAGAGAGGCCTTCTCCCAAAATACAAGGGCTATCAAAATTCTACCTTGAGCCAATTAAAGAGCGCATCTTAAGCTTCAAATCCATTGGTGGAACTCACTCATATCATTAAAATTGAGAGAGTTATGATCTTGCAAAGTTTGGATAAATCAAGGCAAAACAAGGCAAGAGGCAGGGCATGCCTTGCAGCCTGCGTGCGCGTCATGCCTAGCATTTCATCAAACAGGTGGTGTGCCACAAGTCAAGCCATTTTAATCCATCAAGAAAGCTTCAAATGATTTTTCTTTGAACATCAAAGTTGTTCATTGTTGTCTCCTCTACAACTTTCATGTTTATGGATTTTTCATATGATCAATGGATTAAGAGTTATGAAGGGTCAAAGAGGGAAGGTTCAAACTGAAAATGCATAGACCATTGGTCCAAGGCATGCCCAATCTCAGCAGGCTCATGTATGTAATCTTAGGCATTGAGTTCAATGACAATTTTGAAGTACCCAGAGGCCATAGCTCATCTTGGAGTAAACATCAAATTTGTTCTAAGTTGCATTACCTTCAATTTGATCATAAGAATTGCCTCAATTGGTGCCTTGAACTTGAAGTTTTGCATAAGGGAAGATCATAGTTTGCATCCTAATTTCTTGTAGGATAAGGCATTGAATCATGAATTGGTTTTATTCTATTCAAGCTTGCAAACTTCAATCACCATGTTATGATCACAAGGCTTCATTTTAGAGTGTAAGTCATCACATGTATAACCATACACACCAACTGTCGTGCACTATAATGAAGAATCCAAAAAAGTGAAAAGCTTATGCATTGAACTTGTGCTGCATTGATCTGAGCTTCATCATATATCACTCCACCTCACCATAATTTCCATGATCTTCATCACACATTAATACTAGCCACGAGTTGCATGAATTCAGTTTCACACCATTGATCCATACACCCATCAATTAGGTCACTTCACCCTCAAGCTAACTTAACTCTAGTTCTAACTGTTAACTAGAGTTAGTTAACACTAACCAATCATATATAAGCCAATCTCTAACTGAATCACACTGACTCTTCATTCTTTGCTCGAATCTCATCACAAACTTCATCACTTTCCTCTGAACTTCTATATGGTTTTGTGAAGAGAATGCATTGCAATTTGACTTGATCAAGCTTCAACCTCCATTAACACTACTCAACCTTCATCTATTCATCATCATCATCATCATAAGCTGCATAGTTTCCATGGTTGTGTTCCATTGAATCTCCCAATTGGCATCACTGCACATTTCTGCATTTGGCTTCAATCCTCATTGGTTTCCATTTCCAGTATTGAACTCATCATCAAGCCAGTTTCAACATCATCACAGGGATGAGTTCTATGGTTGTAGTGGCTTGAAGCACCAAGGTCATGTCTATGCATATCCTCTGCATCAACTCTATTTTCATCAAGATTTTGGCTTCAACAGAGTGTTTATTTCACTCTGCAAAGGATCCAGATTAAGCACAAAGGAGTAGAAGCAGGATCTTTGGTATTCTTCAACTAAAAAACAGTTATGCAATTCAGGTTCTTCTTCAATTTCCATATGTATATTTTGCTTCTGTTTTAGTGGATTCGTATTCCTTAAAGCTTATTAGAAGCATTGCTCCATCTGGCTAGATGATATGCCTCTTAGAGGCATAGTTCCAGTTTTCAGGTTGGATTTTATGGTCTTCGATCTTGCTTGTTCTTGCGTGAGAAATGAAAATTAAGGACATATTGTTGATGTATGAAGTGTGAGGAGTAGAATGATGGTCTTGATTCTCATTTTCATGATGTTTTGAGGAAACCCTAAGTGAGGTGTGATCAAAGAAGATGACCGGAGACTAGCTCCGACCATCTGAACAGTAACCCTAGCATTTATGTTAGAACATGTCATGGCCGTTTGATCATTGTCATCCTAGGGCTCTAATTATGCCAACAAATAAATGATGGGCGTGCAAGTCACGTGAAATTTTTGTGAAGGATTTCTCAGCATATTATTTACACCCCATGCGCATTAGCTTAAGGCCCAACATAGTTCATTTGGTTGATATTTCCACCCCCAGGTCCAATCCAATATTCCTCATATTTTCTTTTTTATTTATTTTTTCATCTTTATTTCATTTTTTATTTTTGACATTTAAAAATATCAAAACACCATAAACAATTCCAGATAAATTCATATGAGAACCTCATATTTTTCCTCAATTTGCCATAATTTTAGTTCTCATTTTGCTTTTATTTTTAAGGCAGAATTAATTTCCAAATTAATTAATTTCCTAGTTTCTCCATTTCTGATCAATCCGTTTGTTCATTTTTGTTCTTCTTAACCACAAAATATAATTGAGTCATTCTTTTTGTATTAGTCAGAGGACTCATTAAACTTATCCAACATATTTTTGTTTTGATTTTTAGGTAATTGGAAATCAATTTTTGGTCCCATTCTTTCACATATATGCATATGAACCCTAATTCACTTCCACACTTCATTTGGCCACACAAAAATAGGAAATTTGATGAGATTTTCTGGATATGAGTCAATCTCTGGATTTTGTATTAGAATGTCAAGTTTCATAATTTTTCATGATCATTTGGTATTTTTCCAAGTTGTTTAGGGCATAAGTCACATTTTTGGTCCTTTCATTCACTTTCTTTGATACCATTAGAATAAGGCATTTATGCCATTACCTTGAGGTCTTAAGTTTGAGTCTTATAGGTCCCATGGGATGTCCCCAAGTGTTATGCACCCTTTTTAGGTTTTAATTTTTAATTTTTAGGGTTTTCTTGAGTCATAAGTCATCTATGCTTCACTTTAACCTAATTCCACTTCTTCTTCCATCTTAGCCATCTCAAATTGCATTTGTACATAAGCTAATTTCATAATATCATTTTTTTTGTGTCTCATAATTGTGTTTTGATCATTTCCATATGTTCATCTCAAATTTAGACCCTTTTGCATTCTTTTGAACTTCATTTGTCATTTAAAAGGCCTTAAAACCCTAATTTGGACACCTAGCCTTATGATGCCTCTTACCACCTCATTTGGGCATATTTTGTGAATCTAATTTTCAATCCAAACCTTTGTCAAGCCTATGGTTTTTTTATAGGAAGGTCAAGTCCCTTTATTCGTTTTTTGATTTTTTGTTCTAAGTCTTTTGTTTCACCTTTAAAACCATGTCTCCATGTGCATTCCTTCACCTTTCAATCTCATGTTTGAATATCTTTAACTTGAATCTCTTATTTCTTATATGATCTAATCTCTTCCTTCACTTCCATATAGTGTTAAGTTCTATATTTTTCACTTACTTTTGATTTTAGGAGATTTTAGCATGTTAAACTGTTAGGGTTCCCTTTTAACTTCATCCTTAGGTTTCATTAGGTTTTAGTAGCACTTTAGGACATAGTTTGACTTTAATTCACTTAATCCCTTTATATACTTTTAATATGATTTAGCTACTTACTTTTGAAGGGCGTGACCTTATAATACACCTTAGACTTAGGTATTAACCTTAGAAGTTCACTAACACCTTTCTTAAGCTAGTGTGAGTTCTTAATTGAAGTTTTGCCATGTTATATTTGTTCAAATTACTCCATCATGCTAACATTTGTTTTGTAGGGGGGAAGATGAGGTAATCATTATTCATTCCTATCTCTTATGCATGTTAATTGTGTTTGCCTTAGCACCTGGTGCTTTGTTCATAGGCTTCCTGTTTGTTCTTTAGATTCAACTTAACTTCCTTAGGAAGTAAGTTGAACTCTAACTTTCTTTTCCTTTTCCTTAGGTTTAGATTACCTCACAAACCATAGGATCTCCTCTTGTACATAATAAGATAACTTAGGGTTGTGTCTTAGTCCCCCATTATCTTTGACCTTTTGCCTTTTGAGTCTTCTTCTCTCATCTTCAAATAAAACAAAATAAAACACTTAATAAATGCATGAAAGAATCTCTTGTGTATAGCCTTATTCCATGGGGCACTTACATTCATTCCATCTTTGAATAGTGTGAACTTGTCTAGCATAATGTACAAGTCTGATCAAGAGATTATTTTCACAAAGATAAATCTAAATGATACTTCTTCACAAAAGCAACAAAAACATTTAATAAGTTCAACAAGTGTAACACCCCAAATTTGTCCTCTCCTGTTTAGCATCATCACCATATCATAATCATCATCAGTATGTCATATCCTTAGCATATTGCATAGAAAAATGAAGCATAGTACTCGCATGTTCCAACATAAATCATATGATCAATCGTCAGGGAAATTCAAAGCTCACAAGGCATGTTACAAGTTTGATATCATGGCCAAAGCCTTAAAAGGGGTTGAGGATCAAAATCAGGTCAAAACGGCTGGCGCCAGGTTATTCTTGAGGTTTCCTACTGTAAACACCCCAAATTTTCCCTCACTCTTTATCACACCATGGCTTGTGATCTTTCATTTTTGTTTTAGCATAAGCATACCACCTCATATAGCATATTTGTTTCACTGCATAAGTTCAAATTCATCTGCATCTAGGGTTTGTGATCTGAGCAATCCAAGATTTCATCTGAGCCATTCCAAAGGCCTCAAAGTGTTCCAAGAGGGTCCATGTGTGTTCTATCATCATATTATGTCCCTCAAAGTTCATGAAAGTCAAGGGATCACAAGAACTGGCAAAGGCATGGAAGCAGAGCTAGGGTTTCACTACACAGATGACCAAAATTAGGGTTTTGGTTTCAGAGGCCTTAACTCCAAATTTTTGGGCCATTCTTGTTTCTAATGTTCTTAAGATGTTATAAGGATCATGTGTACCAAGTTTGATGAAGAGATTCATTGTGGAAGTCATCTGTTTATTGGGTAACTTCTTGAGCAAGTTAAGTCAAAATCAGGGCATCTGAGGCCCCCAACAATGGAACCAAAGGGGTATTTGTGAGCCTCTTAGTTTTTGATCGATTATGAATTTTAAAGTGTTTTATGATTGTTCTATGTTAAGGCATATGTTTTTATCACTTTGGTTCTCTTGGTTTTCTTTGTTTAGGAATTTGCTGAAAAATACGCATAATGAATCGATTCATGCTGTTGTGGTTTTCTTGGTCTTCATTGTTTATGCATTTGTTGAAAAATACGCATAATGAATCGATTCATTATGGCTTGAATCGATTCATGCTGTAGTGTGGATTCTGGTTTTCGCAAAATGAATTGATTCATCCTTTGATGTATCGATTCATACAGTTTAACTAATTCTGTTTTTCTAAAAATCAATCAGTATGAATCGATTCATCCAAGCTTGAATCGATTCATTCTTCTGTTATTTGCCTAACAGATTCTGCAATATATATGTGTTTTGTTTTTCATTTTCTAGATAGATCACAGATTACAGAAATTGTGCATACGAATTTTCAGTAGTGATTGAACATTGAAGAACACATCAAGATAGGGTTTGTGGTGTGTTGGAACTTCAATTTGTTGAGCAAGCTTGAAATCTAGAATCAAGACATCTTCATCATCTTCTCAAAGATCTTATTCAAGAACATCAACAAGAGTGTTTGCTGTCCTGTGAATTGAAGACTTTAGAGACAACGTTCAGTGGTATGATCGTAGATCTAGCTGAGTTGAAGATTGATAGAAGGTTTCAAGGGAAAAACCAGCTGGGTTTTCCTTCAAGAACGGACGTGTTCTTGAGGGTTTTGTGAGTCAAGTTTTCAAGTCAGATTCAGCCGCAGCGAGAGTTTTGGGAATCGGTGGATTTCGCAAATAGGTCGTGGAACCGGTGGATTGATTGTGAAGCTTGCAGGAAATCTCGATTGGGCTCAAATCGAGTGGAGGTTGATACAATAGGAAATTCTAGGAGTTTAGAATTCTAGATTTTGTATTCGAACCTTGTAATCAACGGATTCAGCAACTTTGATATAATATTTCTCAATTTCGATTTGAAATTGAGAGGGAGACGTACCCACACGCGAGGACGACCGTGGGGAACTTCCTTACCAAATCTCGGCGTATTGTTTCTCCTCTCTATCTTTACTTTCGTTTTAAATTTGTTTTTCGATTCATTGGAAATTGATTTAGTGATAGGTGCATTCAACTGTTTTCATGTCGTGTGGTTTATTCTTTATCATAGCAATCGTCAAATCCAGCACGTTATCGCTTGTCTGGTCTTCTAGTGGCCGGTTCAGAATAGACGCTTATTCTATTCGGGACCTTTGCTTCCATAATACTTTGAAAACTCTGAAAAAATTTTTAAATCCGTGAAAACAAGGGTGTGATCTATTCACCCCCCTCTAGATCACTCGCCACAGCGTCTAACAAGTGGTATCAGAGCACCGGTTCGCTGGTGCTTTGTGGCTGCCTGTAACGTTATGGATTCTGAACCAAAGGGGGCGTACAATAGAGCTCCTGTTTTCAACGGTGAAAATTATGGCTATTGGAAAGACTGCATGCGAGTACATATAAATTCTGTTGATAGGCGCGTATGGGATGCCATTCAAAATGGTCCTTTTCAAATTACCATGATGAATGAGGCAGGAGCCATAGTACCTAAACCAGAAGACAATTGGGATGAAAAAGATGAGAAAATGTGGTCAAGTGATTGGAGAGCTCGAAATATGCTAATTTCAGCACTTAGTGCAGATGAGTATTATCGAGTTTCCCATTGCTCGACAGCTAAAGAAATGTGGGATGCTTTAGAAATTGCTCATGAGGGTACAACTGAAGTAAAACAGTCCCGCATTAACACACTTAATCAAGAGTTCGAACTCTTTCGCATGAAACAAGGAGAATCAATTCCCGACATGCAAAAGAGATTTGTTTATCTTATTAATCGTTTGAATGCACTTGGAAAACCGGTTTCCAATGATATTGCTACTAATAAAATTCTGAGATGTCTTAGCAGGGAATGGCAACCTAAAGTGACAGCTATCAAGGAAGCCAATGATCTAACGACACTCACAATGACTACTTTGTTTGGAAAGCTGGAGGAACATCAGCAAGAACTAGAAAGTCTAGAAAAGTTTGAAAACAAAAGTAAAAAGGGAAAAGAGAAGAACAAAGAGAAAGAGGGTGAGAAGAGGCCTATAGCTCTTATAGCTTCAAACTCAAAGTCCTCACAAAAAGAGCTAAGCAACAATGAGTCAAGTAGTGACGAAGACTCCGGTGACGAAGAAATGGGACTTTTTGTTAGGAGATATAATAGATTCATTCGAAAGAATGGAATAAAGCACTCCGACAAAAATCTCATAAACTTTAGAAGACAATCTATGGATACAAAACAAGAAGAAGTTAAGAAGAATAGAGAAATAGGGTCTTGTTTTAATTGTGGCAAGTCCGGTCATTATAAAACGGATTGCCCTTTAAAGAAAAAGGATAAAGGAAAAGCTCCTCCAAGAAGGTATAATAATAAGCAAAGAAGAGCTTACATTGCTTGGGAAAGTGATAGTGATTCATCAAGTACACAATGCACAAGTGATAGCGATGAAACCGCAAATTTGTGTCTTATGGCTCACACCAAAAATCAGTCCCATCACAAGAAGAAAAATGATGATAAAAAGGTAAAACAAGCTTATTATAACAACTTTTCTTCCTTATCTTTTTCTGAATTAAAAGTAGCTTTTGAAAAACTGCATAATGAAGCTAAAGAAGCATTTAAAAGGTTAGCTTCCGATAAAAGAATTTTTTCTTACTTGGAAGGTAAAGTACAATATGCTGAAAAAGATTTAGAATGCTTAAAAGCTAGTATTGCAGAAAATTCAAAAGCTATTGATATTGATGGTTGTAGTAAAATTAGGCATTGTGAAAGGTGCCACATTTGGCAACAAGAGGTCATCTCTCTTAAAGCCAAGTTGGAGAAAGCCTTGCAACCTAAGATTACTTATGCCGTTGATACTAGATTGTTCAAAAAGTAATTAGATCCTCCGTATGCAAAATATTCTTTTGTTCCAAAGGATTTAAAGACTAATAGTAAACATTATCATTATCGTAGTGTTTGTCACTATTGTTGTCATGCTGGCCATACCATTGAGAAATGCAAGTTTAGAAGATTTCTTGTTCCTAAAGGCATTTACCAATGGAAGCCTAAAGGTAACCATGTTATTACTTACCCACTTGGACCCAATAAAAATTGGGTACCTACTTCTCTCTTTTGATATTGTAGGATGAGTGTCTTGCATCCATGGAAGGAAGATGGTTTCTGGACAGCGGATGTTCAAGGCACATGACGGGTGACATATCACTTTTTATTGACTTCAAAGCAAAGAAAAAGGGATATGTTACTTATGGAGACAATAACAAAGGATCAATACTTGGTAAAGGTAGTGTAGGTAATCCCTCTACCACTACTATTTCTGATGTACATCTTGTAGAGGGACTTAAACACAATTTGTTAAGTATAAGTCAACTATGCGACAAAGGTTATAAAGTATCTTTCACAAAAACATGTTGCAAAATTGAACATACCGAACAAAATGTTGTGTTTAAGGGTGTTAGAGTAAACAATATATATATGCTTGATCTTTTGAGTGTATCCTTAACAAGCACTAAATGTCTAGTTGCCTTAAATGATGATTCATGGCTATGGCATAGACGCTTAGCGCATGTTAATTTCGATTTGCTTAACAAGGTTATATCCAAGGATCTAGTGATAGGTCTTCCAAAAATAAAGTTTTCAAAAGATCACCTATGTGATGTTTGCCAAATGGGAAAACAAACAAGGGTCTCTTTTAAATCTAAAAATATAATTTCAACTTCAAGACCCCTTGAGCTTCTCCATATGGATCTCTTTGGACCATCTAGGACAAAGAGCTTAGGTGGAAACTATTACGGTTTCGTAATAGTAGATGACTACTCTAGATTTACTTGGACTATATTTCTTCATAGCAAAGATGAAACTTTTTCTGCTTTCAAAAGTTTTGCAAAGCTGTCCCAAAATAAAATGAATTCTAAAATAGTTACAATCCGAAGCGATCATGGAGGTGAATTTCAAAACCACCTCTTTGATAAATTTTGTGACAAGTATGGCATTGAGCATAACTTTTCAGCTCCTCGAACTCCACAACAAAACGGTGTTGTGGAACGCAAAAATCGAGTTTTAGAGGAATTGGCAAGAACAATGCTCAATGAGGGTGGCTTACCAAAATACTTTTGGGCCGATGCAATAAGTACGGCTTGTTATGTTCTCAATAGGATTCTAATTCGTCCTATTTTGAATAAAACTCCTTATGAAATCCTAAAAGGTAGAAAGCCCAACTTGTCTCATCTTCATGTGTTCGGTTGTAAATGTTTTGTCTTGAATAACGGTAAGGAAAACCTTGGGAAGTTTGATGCCAAAGCTGATGAAGGCATTTTTCTTGGTTACTCTCAATCAAGCAAAGCATATAGAGTTTATAATAGGCGTTTACTTTCTGTCGAAGAATCTGTCCATGTTTCTTTTGATGAGTCTTACCCAAAAATTGTCGGAAAAGGTATCTCTTTTAATGATGCAGGTGTATCTACACAAGACATACTCAAAGAAGCTAGTTCGGAAATTGATCAATCCGAAGCAGTTGCTATTGAGAAGGAGGAAGATACATGTATTGAAAAAGATAAAGAGGAAGGAACATCCGAAGTAAAGGATCTTCCACTAGCTTGGAAATCCTCTAAAGACCATCCCATTGACAATATATTGGGAGATATTTGAAAAGGAGTCTTGACTCGTTCTAAGATAAGTAATTTTTGTTCTCACTTCGCTTTTGTATCACAAGTGGAACCTAAAAACGCCAAAGAGGCCTTGGTTGATGAATTTTGGCTAATGGCCATGCAAGAAGAGCTAAATCAATTTAAAAGAAATGACGTTTGGGAACTTGTCCCTCGTCCGCGAGATCATCACATCATAGGCACTAAATGGGTTTTTAGGAATAAACTAGATGAAAGCGGAGTGATAACTAGAAATAAGGCACGCTTGGTAGCACAAGGGTATAACCAAGAGGAGGGCATAGATTATGAGGAGACTTATGCTCCTGTTGCTCGCCTTGAAGCTATACGGCTTTTGCTTGCCTATGCGTGTTCCATGAATTTTAAGCTTTACCAAATGGACGTAAAGAGTGCGTTCTTAAATGGTGTTATAAATGAAGAGGTATATGTTTCACAACCTCCTGGTTTTGAAAATTCTGAATATCTAGATCATGTCTATAAGTTAAAACGTGCTTTATATGGTCTTAAGCAAGCACCTCGTGTGTGGTACGAAAGACTTAGTAAATTTTTACTTGATCATGGATATTCTAGAGGTAAAGTGGATAATACACTCTTCATTAAACACAAAGGAAAACACATTCTTTTAGTTCAAGTTTATGTAGACGATATCATATTTGGTTCAACTAACATACACTTGGTCGAGGAATTTTCTAATGTTATGCAGGGTGAGTTTGAGATGAGTCTCATGGGGGAGTTGAATTATTTCTTAGGCCTCCAAATAAAGCAACTTGATGAAGGTACATCAGTATGTCAAACAAAATACTGTAGAGAGCTGCTCAAACGGTTTGGAATGAATGATTCTAAATCAATTGACACTCCTATGCCTACCAATGGAAACTTGGATAAAGATGAACATGGTAAGTGTGTTGATGTCAAGAGGTATAGAGGTATGATCGGATCTCTTTTGTATCTTACTGCGTCTAGACCAGACATCATGTTTAGTGTGTGTATGTCTGCAAGATATCAATCAAATCCTAAGGAATCTCACCTAAAATCAGTCAAGCGCATATTTAGGTATCTCAATGGAACACCTAAATATGGGCTTTGGTATTCCAAAGGAAGTGATTGTAGCTTAGTAGGTTATTCTGATTCTGATTTTGCTGGCTGCAAATCAGATAGGAAAAGCACTAGTGGCACTTGTCATCTGTTTTCAAATTCTTTGATAAGTTGGCATAGTAAAAAGCAAGTATCCGTAGCTTTGTCTACTGCAGAAGCTGAGTATGTCGCAGCCGGTAGCTGTTGCGCTCAAATTCTGTGGCTAAGACAACAACTACAAGACTTTGATATTGAACTTAAACGTATTCCAATTAAGTGTGACAACACTAGTGCCATTAACCTCTCTAAGAATCCTGTTTTACACTCGCGCACCAAACATATTGAGATTCGACATCACTTTCTTCGTGATCATGTTGAAAAAGGCGATGTCATTTTTGAGCATGTTGATTCTAAAAATCAGCTTGCTGACATTTTCACTAAACCTTTGGCAACTGAACCGTTCTTCAACATTCTGTAAACACCCCAAATTTGCCCTCACCCATTCACACCATGGCTTGTGATCTTCCTCATATGCATAAACACAAACATATCATCTCATATCTCATTTTTGATTCACTGCATAGTTTCTAAGTCATCTGCACCTAGGGTTTGTGATTTGAGCAAATCCAAAGCTTCTTGAGCCACTCCAAAGGCCACCAATCATCTCAGAAGGGTCCATGTGTGTTCTTGTATCATGTCACATCCTCACAGAGTCAAAATTGCAGAGGAATCACAAGAACTAGGGTTTGAGTGGATGCAGAGCCAGGTTGAACTGCACAGTTGACTGAAAATTAGGGTTTTGGTTTCAGAGGCCATAACTCCAATTTTTTTTGGTCATTCTTGTTTCCATTGATCTCTATATGGTATAGGGAGTATGCATATCAATTTTCATGAAGAAATTCCATGGGGAAGTCATCTGATCAAGAGTTGACTTTTCAGACAAGTCAGTGCAAAATCAGGGCATCTGAAGCCCCCAATGACCCAACCAATGGGTGATCTTCATCATTTTGAGTGTATATGATCTTTATTTGATCATGGAAGAAGGTTGAAGTTCATAAAAATCAAGAATTTAGGGTTTTTGCAAAAGTTGACTTTTTGAGGCATAGTTGACTTTTCAAGAATGCCTCATTTTAGGTCAATTTTCAAGCCTTGATTCATGATCCAAAGATGCTTCAAATGGAAAAACTTTGGCCATGAAAGTTGTAGATCTCATCTTTCCCTTTTCAAAAAGTACAAGAACATGATCAAACTCTTCATGGATCAAAAGTTATGGCATTGCAAAGTTAGCAAAAATCATTGATTTTCAAGTTATGCACAAAAAGGAAATTTTGCAAAGTCTTGAACAAATGCATTATGCAGCCTCTAATTCACTTCAAACCATTATGTAAACATCCTCTAAGTTACAAAAATCAGATTTGAACTAAGTTTGCCCTTGGTTTCATGTTTGGTTATGCAAAGGATCACATGTGAAACATAAGCTAACCAACTTGCAAAACACTCATGAGCTTTTCACCAACTTGCTGCATTGAGCCTTGAGTCAAGCCAGCCTCTCACACTCACCATGCTGCACCAGAACCCAACTTGTACTTGCCTAAACTTGAGCCATGCCCTATCTTACACAAAAGTGGACTTTGAGCAAAAGTAGCCACACCTATCTCTGCAGGCCAGGTCACATCCATCAGCCACTTGCAATTGTTTATTGAATCAGTTTGCTGGCCATAACACATAGGAGCCAAGGCTGAAACAACAACATTCACCACTTACACAAAAAACCTCCCACATTGCAACTTCATTCGAATCACTCTCCACAGTCTTCAAACACTCAAACTCTCATCATCACTCAACTCACCACACCTCATAGACAAAAAACACCCCAAGCATAAGCCTGAAACAAGCCTGAAAACTCCATTGCCATCATTCACCTCAAACTGCAGTTTCATTCGAAACTCCTATCCTAGCTCACAAATACACCAACCAACACCACAAACCTTCTCAACACACTTCATAGATCACAAACAACCCCTTTTCACAGCCTGAGAGTGCCAGAATCTCATCTGCCATTGTTGACTGAACTGAAGCAGTTCTTTTCGAATCTTCTTTTCCAGCCAACACAAACTCATTTTGAGCATTCAAACACACTTGGGGGACCAAGAGGAGCAGCTTGCACTGAAGGAGGAGGCCTGAAAGTTCCTAAATTGAAAGTTGCAAATCTCAGGTAGCTCGAAATTAATTTTTCCAGAAATGATTTTTCTTGTTACAAACTTGTTCTTTATGCTCTCCTGATCATCCTGATGCTTTTAGTTTTTGAAATGGTTGTGTTTTGAGAATTTAATTTGTGTTGGAGGCTTACGAACCCTAGAACTTTCCCTCTTCGATTCAGATGATTTAGGAAAGATAAATTTGTTTTAGGTTAGGGGTTTGATTCGTGAGGGTGTTAGAAACGTTTCCCAATTCATAGATTTCATTTATATTACGTTTTGAGGAAGTTGGGTGATTTTCAGGTGAGCTTCTGGCCGGAGAAGACGACCGGAAGTCTTCTCCGGCCACCTGAGTGTGATTAGGGTTTAATCCCATAATTAATGCTGGTTTGAATATTGGCCGTAGGATGCGTTGAATTTGTTGACTACGCGCGCAAGGGAAGGGCCAGGATCTCTTTGATTAACCCTAATCCACGTGTTAGGGTTAATTAATCATATTTTAGTTAATTTAATCAGAAACAATCTGGGCCTTTCATCCTGGCGCGCAGTCAACGCTTTTGAAACCAGGACCAATCCCAACCATCCAATCTGATTACTTTCATTTTCTTTTAATTTTAATTCATTTCTTTTTCATTTAAATTGTACATTTATTTTAAAATAGTTAAAAAATCATAAAAATTATGAAACTTTTTCTTTAAGGTTTTTATTAATTTTTATGACCCAAAAATATTTTTATTTTATTTTTCATCATTAAAAAAGTATTTTTAAATATTTAAAAGATTATTTTTAATTGATTAATGGGAATTAATTAATTAAAAATACTTTTAGGTATTTAAAAATTACCAAAAAATTCATGAAATGTTCTAAGACATTTAGAAACATTGTCCAACTTTCAAACCAAATTTCTTTTTTGATCTTGATGCATTTTAAGAATTTTTCATGGAATTAAATCATATTTTGTGCATTATTTTGATCATATGTTTGAAAATTCATTTCTGCCTATTGGTGAAGGTTGAGACATTGATTCTTTGTGCATTGTTTTCCATTTGACATGTATTTTCAAGGATAAAAAGGCCATGATTTGATCTTGCATTTTCTTTTTGATTGGCATTTGTTTTGATAAGAACCCTAAAAAACCCTAATAACTTGCAAAAATCATATCTTGAGATTGGTAAAGAGTTGGGAGTTCCCCTTTGAGCAGGGATTCATCATAGGTCTAGGGTTTCTTGGGAGTGCCACTTTCCATTTTTTATATTAGGGTTTGCTTCTGTTTTTGGTTTGTGTTTGATGTTTGTTTCATAAACCCTAATTTGGGCTTCCTCTTGCATCCTTCTTGCATTCTTTTGCATAAGTTGACTTGCCATTGCATTTTGTGCATTCTTATGATTCATTTGACATCTTAAGACATGTATGAAGCATCATTGATCATTGCATTACATCTGTGCCATGTCATTTGTCTTGTTTGCTTCATGACATTTCATGTTTGTTCATGCTCCTTAGCTTGCATCATTTGCATTCATAATCTTGTATGAGCATCCCCATTGTCTTGCCTCATGTTTGCAGCACTTCATAACATCATAGTCATCATGTGCATGCTTCTGGTTTGGCCTAGCATCATGTCATTTCATTTCATTTAGCATTGCATTGCATTTGTTTCTAACATTTCAGGTGGTAAGTAAACTTGAGAAGTGAATTTGCCTTCACTTCTCATAACTTTTCTTCTCATCTATCTTGCATAGCATGCTGCATTTATACATGTGTTTGAGTTTGAGCTTGTTCATCCTTCTTCCTCCCACTTTCTATCTTCAAGTGACTTGACTTCTTGAATGAAGCAAGTCACTTTGCTTCTCTTGATCCTGTTCATCTGCTTCCTGGTGGTTCTTCTGAAGATTGTTCTTGAAAACCTCACAAACCTTAGGATAAACCAAGCATGATAATGAATTAGGGTTTTGATTATTCCCCCATAGTTCTTACCTTTATGTCTCTTTGTGTCTCTCTTCTCATCTCATAATCAGAGATTAAACCCTCAAGGCTCTAAGACTTTGTGATTAGGGTTATGCCTGTATCCTTCTTTTAGGATGTAGTGTATAACTTTAATCCTAAGTATTAAACCCTTAAGGTGTTTAAGTCTCT
The DNA here is from genome assembly GCA_963966055.1 of Lathyrus aphaca. NCBI lineage: Eukaryota > Viridiplantae > Streptophyta > Magnoliopsida > Fabales > Fabaceae > Lathyrus > Lathyrus aphaca. The sequence continues at coordinate 508,985,274 of OZ014524.1, read as the reverse complement.
TAATCAATTCACCTAATAATCATCAAGACATCACACTTGTAACTTGGGCCTTGCATTAGGGTTCTAATTCTTCCTTAAGTGGTTAAGAAGGACTAACCCTAGTGTTAATGGACAAGTCCCCCTCAAGTTGCCTTACAAACAATAAAATTCACTTCATCATCATACCATTAAGTAAAATCCACTTAATCAAAGGCTTGTTTTGTCATGGGTTTAATCCCTAATCATGGATTAAGTTGAGGAGTTTTCCTCAGCTTAAACATTCTCATCTATTATCCTTCTATTAGGATGGTGTAATGAGTCTGTTTAATCCTTGATTATGGCTTAACCTCATTACTCAACACTAAACAAAAAAACCACAAAAACATCTAAATAATCACAAGTAGGTTAAGGATCTTAATCCTACACCAAAGGTGATTAAGTGTGAGAATCTGACTTCACACTTAAGGTACTCTCATTACCCCTAATCAGAGGGAAGATGTGATGAGTTTACTAAATCCATTGGTTTAGGCTTAAGCTCATTAACTTATGACAAACTCCCAAAAGCAATAAAAGACTGAAAACTCAAAAACAAACAATAATCGTCTCCTCCGGGATTCTTCTCTCATCACCTTCACTCACAAACGAGAACTCGCTTCTTCCGTCTAATGCAAGACAGTAAGCACCTGAGCCAGACAGGTCATACACTTGAGCATAGACAAGCAAGCAGTTCACCAGTCAATTCATCTTTCAGCCTCTTTGGGTCGAACTACGGTGTTCTGACTTCCTCATTGCACGAGAGGATACGTAGGCATAACTTAACGGTTGTCGAACAAAAGTCTCTGTACATCCCCCCTCTTTCCAGCTTCATTCTTAAGCCTCATAGTCTTGAGCATTTCATTCTTGTTCTCACACTGACACTGTACATTTATACACATCACATTTCTTTACACTGACACCTGTACATCCTTTTCCAGCCCTTTGACACACAAATTGCACTGACACTACCCCTTTAAAACACAAATCTTTTAAGCGTGGATCCCGTCGAGTACGACGGACAATCTGGGTGCTAATACCTTCCCAGGTTGTAACCAACCCCCTTTCTCAGTCTCTCTGGTTCGCAAACCGTCTTGTCCATCTTTTTCTAGGTCTATGCAGCATTACCTTTCCTCCGGGATAAAAATGCCTAGCTGGCGACTCTTTTCATTCTCCAGTGAGTTCACGGCTGTGTGTTCTCACTGTCCCCTTCGCCGACCGTTCGCGTCTGTACCTTCATCTGACCCGGTGTCACTTGTCGGGAGCGACAGCTTGGCGACTCTGCTGGGGAAGGCAATACTGCAACCAGGGCTTCTGGTTCTTTTTGTGGGTTCCTCCTAGCGCTTGATTGATTTGTTTTTATTGGGGTGTTATGTGTTATTTGTGTTTGTATATTTGCTTTATTTATCGCTTCCTGTACAGCTTTATTTGCCGCTTTCTTTATTGCATTTGTATATATCATACTGTCACTGTTGCTGGCTGGATCTGGTTTCCTTGTTTTTGGTGGGTGGGTATTTCATTGAGAGTTAAGGTCCTACACCTGGGACCTGAGTGACACCTAGGATAGAGTGAATCATATTCTTTCCCATTCCATTTCGGTCTGGTGCGGGAATATGAAACACGGTTCAGATATGGGTTTCTTCTTGAGAACTCTGTGTTGCGGATTTCCTGCAATGCTAGGGGGATCTGGGAAGCCTGCTAAGTCTGGATGACCTTTTAGTATTGACCTTCAGAAACTGAGGTGAATTAGAGGAGGAATTGTTATGGTTATTGTAAACACTGTACCTCCGGGTTAGAAGCGTTTACACTTCTCATAACTGATCCAAGTCTGAGGATCCTTGTTCTAGATCACCACCTGTGAGGGGGTTGGGCTGTTTACAGGTTTGCAGGTACCTTGACCTCAGAATACCCAGTTACTTTGACTTTGTTAAGAATGCACCATGTTGGATAGTTCTTGTGATTCTAAAATCCTGGACATGTGGCTCTTTATTTGAGTCCCCCACCCTGGTTACTGGATTTATAGACCTCCATCAGGAATTCTTGAACACACATGGATCTATACCAAGGCAGTTAATCAGATCCAGCTCAGTCACAAACCCTTGCATTTCATTTGCATACATACTCATTGCATCATATTAACATGTGCTTATTTGTGTTTCAGGGTATCCACCTTTATCTGGTTTTGGTTTTGACCCCATCTGCAGTTTTGACCTGTCTCCACCAGCATCTTGCTTCAGTTTGTCAGCCATATACTTCAGTTACTTGCACCAGCCTATCAGTGGCTCACTCCTCAGCATCTCCATCAACACTTATTCTACTCAGTCTTCAGCATCATGGCTCCAAAGAAAAGCAACATCACCTATCATTTCTTCCAGCCAGACTTATCAGACATCAGGAGGATCCAAACCCTGATCACTCCAGAGCACATACCTCTGTTCAGAGAGCATTATGGGGATATACTTGACTTGGTTATGGATATGGACCCATCTCAGAGAAGCCTAATCCATACCTGCGTTCAGTTCTATGACCCCCCATTGAGGTGTTTCACCTTTAAAGACTTTCAGTTGGGACCTCTTTTAGAAGAATACTCAGCATTGGTTGGCTTGCCTATCAAGAGAGAAATTCCTTTCAATCCTGAAATGGTCTATCCCAGCAATGGAGAGGTAGCAAAAGCTTTACACCTGGAGCCTGCTTTGATAGAACAGCATATGACATCTAAAGCTGGGATCCCTGGTTTTCATCTTGACTTCCTGATTTCTCAAGCTAGTTTGAAGGCCTCCCTGGGGGAGTGGAAAGCTGTTTGTGCATTGTTGGCCTTAAGTGTATATGGAATTGTGTTGTTTGCAGATGAGCCTCGATTCATCAGCAAGAATGCAATTCACTTGTTCATCCTGAAGAACCCAGTGCCAACCTTGTTAGGAGATCTCTACTACTCAGTGCATCAGAGGAATGAGAAGCAAAGGGGTAAGTTAGTGAGGTGTTGTGCTCCACTATTCCATGCTTGGCTTCTCAAGCATCTGCCCAGGACAGATGCATTCCTAAATCCTCATCAGCAAAGCAACTGGGCTAAGAGGCTCACTACTCTCACTTCAGCAGACATCAGATGGTGCACTCAGAGTACCAAGGGCAGAGATATTATCACAAGCTGTGGACACTTTCCCAATGTGCCTTTGGTAGGAGTTAAGGGAAGTATCAATTACAACCCTCTGCTGTTCAAGAGGCAGTTAGGCTATGCACTGGTGCATGCTCCTAGGGAACAGGACTTGGTGGAGACCCTCTACTGTGAGAACAAGATTAGTTTGGCTGTTGTTAGGCAGGCTGCCTGGGCCTGGGATCATGTTCAGACTAAGGGAATTACCATTCTGGGTAAGTGCAATAATGTGGCCTCAGCCCAATATCATGAGTGGTCCTATGCCAGGGCCCAATTCTCTGGATTGCCCTTCACCATAGAAGACATGCCTGAGTCATCTTCAGCACCACCCCCTGCCACTATCAGTCTGGAGGAGTTTGAGAGCTTGAAGGAAAGAAATGAGAAGTTATCTCAAGCCTTACAGAAGACCCTCCGGGAGAGAAGTGAAGGTGTGAGGGAGATTGAGAGATTGGAGAAATTGAGGGTAGAACACTTGACCAAGATTGAGAAGTCTGGGGAGTATATCAACAAGTCTAAAGCTGGTGAGCAGATTCTGAAGAATGCTTGTAAAGAAGCCCAGTTTCAAAGAGCAAGAACGGATTTGTATTTGAAAGAGAGTCAGGCCAGGTGGGTCCGGATCACTGAGGCCCGTACTCTAGAAGACAAGAGAGTTCAAGACAAGATGGAGCAGATGGAAAAGGCCCTGGCAGCAGCCCAGGAAGAAATATCAGAGCTGAAAATCAAAGCAGGATTGAAGAGGTCTAAGGACCAAAGTCAGAGCAAGAAATTGACTGCAGCTGTTGCAACAAGAAACCTCCTCATTAGAAGTCTCACGGAGCGCCCGGCTGATCCTGTGACCGAAGCACTTCTCAAGGAAGTTCGTGAGGATGAGTTTGGCCTTGGAGTTTGATCATTTGCTTGTTGTTATTCCTTTTCCATGTACTTTTGCTTTTTGTGATGTATTTTGGCCCCTCCGAGGGTTTGTGTTGTAAAATGAACAAAATTATTTCACCTTTGTAATATATTTGTGTTGGGGTTCACATCAAAAGCAACTTCAGCAGCATCATCATTCAAGGGTCTGGAAGGGTCAAAACTGAAGACCAAACCGGATACCTTGATAGCAAATAAGCATAACTACATTGCATGCTAACCCTTTTGTTTGTTTTGCAGGTTTTTGTTTTATTGTTACTAACCTCTGTTGTGAATCTCAGGCATTATTGCTCGTCGCCGGGTATTTCCTCTCAACAGGCCACACAGGTATCCAACTAGAAACAACCTTCCGGGAATTCAGATGGATCAAGTTCAACAAGATCTTGCTGATGTCAGAAATCAGCTAGCCAATGAAAGATTGGAGATGAGAACACAGATGACGCAGTTCATGGAGGTTATGAACAACATGGCTCAGAGTCAGGAGAGACTGAGGGTCATGGTGGAGAGGCAAAATCAAGAGGAGCCTCATGTAGGAACTGCAGGCACCAGCAATAATGAAAGGGTGCAACCACATGTGAATCCCCCTGTGTTTGGTCCACATCTACATCCTGAGGTTAACATCCCTGCAAATGTTCAAGGAACAGCCACCGCAGCCAGAGTGCTTCAAGAGGATCCTCAGGAGGACCAATTTACAGTAATGGGCGCTGGAGAGGATGCTTATGATAGGAGATTGGATGAAATAGCTGAGAAGTTAAGGTCCCTAGAATCTCAGAACTCTTTGGGCTTCGACGTCATGGACATGGGGCTGGTAGACGGGGTGAGGATTCCCCACAAGTTCAAGCCTCCATGTTTCGAGAAGTATAATGGGACTTCATGCCCCCGGACTCATCTGCAATCATTTCTGGGAAGGCTGAAGGCCTATACAATGGATGAGAAACTTTGGATGTTCTACTTTGAAGATAGCTTGACTGGAGCATCGAGGGAATGGTATTCCCACTTGACAAGAGCAACTGTAAGATGCTGGAAGGACCTGGCAGAAGCCTTCATCAGACAGTATCAGTATAATCTAGACATGGCACCCAACAGGACTCTCCTGATGGGAATGTCACAGTCTTCGAGGGAGAGCTTCAGAGAATATGCCCAGAGATGGAGGCAATTGGCTGCTGTTGTTCAACCCCCTATGTCTGAGAGAGAAATGGCAGACATGTTTATGAACACTCTCCAGGGAACGTATATTGACAGGTTGGCCGCTTTCTCTTCCACCAGCTTCGCAGATGTTGTCATAGCTGGGGAGAGAATTGAAAGCCTGTTGAAAATGGGCAAAATATCTGATAATGGTGCAAGTTCGTCCAGCAGTACAAGAAAGCCTTTTGCAGGCCCGAGAAGAACTGGCGAGACCAACGCCATTCACACCAACAGGGGTAGGCCCCAATATGTTCCAAGGACAATAGCAGCAGTCACAATCCCTGCTCCAGCTCATCCTCAGCCGGTCTATCAACCTCCTCAACAAAATTTCCAACAACAACCTCAGTATCATCAGAATCAATATCCTCCAAGAAACAACTACAACAACAACAATAACAACAACAATCAACAAAGGCCATTCCAACAAAGGCCATCCCAAGCTAACAGAGTGATCGACCCGATCCCAATGCCGTATGCTGCCTTGCTGCCACAACTTCTGAAACTCAACCTGGTCGAGCTAAGAACGTTGGCACCTCCGGATCCCAACAGTCTACCAAGGAACTATGACTCCAATGCTAGGTGTGCTTTTCATTCCAACGCACCTGGTCACAGTACAGAAAAATGCAGGGCTCTGCATATGAAGGTACAAGACTTGGTAGACTCCAAGGCTCTGAATTTTGCGCCTCCACCCAATGTCAACAAAAACCCAATGCCAAACCATGGTGGTCCTCGAATTAATGCTATTGAAGAAGACCAACAGTCTTATTTGATAACTAGTGTGGATCAGATCAGGACACCATTGGTGGAAATCAAAGCTCAGCTCCGTGAAAACAATATATTTCCGGGGTGTGAACTGGGATGTCCCTACTGCAATATTTCATGGAATGGGTGTGAAGACTTGAGGAATGGCATTAACAGCCTTATTCAGAGTGGCCTGCTCCAGATCACTACATCATTCCCGACAAATCCGGCAACTTCATCAACAATGGTTTCAGAACCTCCTACAAATGCAACAACTATTGTTCCCGACAATTCATCAGCAACATCAACAAGTGCTTCACCTGTCCTTCCGAATGATCAGTTTTCAACAGTTTCTCCTGCTACAACTTCAGCTTCATTCCATTTCGACTCTCCATCAACAACAACAACAGTCCTTCCAACAGAACCTCCTACAACTCCAGCAAACAATCATGAAGATGTCTCCACAGTTACCATATTCTACGATCCAGAAAATAATTCCGCCTACCATTCAGAAGGTGCTGCTCCCACTAGAGCACCAGTTACAATCTTTTATGATCCACAAACAATAACAGTCCCTTCAGCAGCAGCAATCAGTCCAGTTACCGTCACGGTGCCTGGACCTGTACCATATGAAAGCGATAGGGCCATCCCTTGGCACTATGGCTCTGACTTGTATTGCGAGGGAAAGAGAATCCCTCTTGAAACATCAACACCTGCACCACAAATTGATAATGTGGGCGGAGGCGGAGGCTTCACCCGAAGCGGACGTCTCTTTGCTTCACAAGTCCAAAGACCTACTGCCGAAGCAGAAGCTGCTGCCAAGGCAAAAGGAAAAGGCCCGGCGCAGGAAGATCCAGCTGCCAAAGAAGCCATGAAAACTCCATTCGATCAGGAAGTTGATGAGTTTATGCGAATCATCAAAAAGAGTGACTACAAAATTGTGGATCAACTTCACCAGACGCCGTCCAAAATCTCCATCCTCTCACTGCTTATGTGCTCCGAAGCCCATCGGAATGCACTACTTAAAGTCCTGCACGCAGCTTACGTGCCCGAGGAGATTACTGTCAACCAATTGGAAACCGTTGTTGGAAATGTTACTGCTAGCAATGGGCTAGGGTTTACCAATTCTGACCTGACAGTGGATGGCCGCAATCACAACAAAGCCTTGCACATAACCATGGAATGCAAAGGAGCTGTCCTTTCACATGTGCTGGTGGACACAGGATCATCCCTGAATGTCTTACCAAAGAAGGCTCTGGTGAAGCTTGAATATGATGGACTGGCATTGAGACCCAGCAACCTGGTGGTTAGAGCTTTTGATGGCTCGAAGAGATCGGTTCTGGGAGAGATTGAGCTGCCCGTGACAATTGGCCCGCAGACCTTTAAAACTATCTTTTATGTGATGGACATTCAGCCCGCCTACAGCTGTTTGTTGGGTAGACCCTGGATCCACGCCGCTGGCGCAATAACGTCTACCCTTCACCAAAAGTTAAAATTTGAGTGGGAAGGTCAAGTTGTCACAATCTGTGGGGAAGAGGACATCTTTGTCAGCCACCTGGCAACCTACAAGTACATTGAAATGGATGGAGAGATCCATGAAACAATGAGCCAGGGGTTTGAAGCGTTGAATGTGAATGAAGCATCTGCTGTATCTGGTACTCCAATGTCGTCTTATCAACAAGCCCGGAAGGTTGTTGAAGAAGGAACTGCCCAAGGCTGGGGCAAGGTCTTAGCTGTGGAGGAGAAGAAGGACAAATTTGGGTTGGGTTACAGACCAACTCAACATCAAGCAAAGGCTGCTGGAGAGCCTGGTTTTGTCAGTGGGGGGATGCTTACCCCCGATGCTATCAACTGTCTGGAAGACGAGCTGGAAGAGGAGCGCAACCTGGAGAATTGGATTCGTCCGAAGATCCCGGGGAGCAGTGTCTCGAACTGGTCTTCCCAGGAAATTATAAGTGTTACTCGAGCAGAGTAATTATTATTTCCTGTATTTTTATATAGCATGCATCCAAGTCTTGCATCTTGCCCAAGATGACAAGACTCATTTTGTAACCAGGGCCATCTGTACTTTTGTGCAAACAAGATTAAATTAATGAAATATCAGACATCTTTTTGCAAACAAGTCTTTTTCTTTTCTGCTCACTGTTTTTCCATTTTTCTTTTTGTACAAAAATAAATGGCGGTGTTTTCAAAATGATAACTTCATTTCACTTTTTTCTAAAAAAGGGATTAAAATCAATCACTAAAATGAACAACTTAACCCTTGCAGAGAATGCCTTCCTGACAGCACCGACAACAGCACGGCTATGACATCGTATGACTTTGACAATCCAATCAATCAAGCTGATGAAGGGGTTGAAGAAGAATATGAGCTTCCTGAAGAGCTAGCCAGGTTGTTGAGACAGGAGGAAAAGGTTATTACTCCTCACCAGGAGGAGATTGAAGTGATCAATCTTGGTACGGAAGAAAACGTGAAAGAAGTTAAAATCGGGGCCTGCCTGCAAGACTCAGTGAAGAGACAGTTGATAGATCTGCTTCAAGAGTATGTTGATGTGTTTGCTTGGTCGTATCAAGATATGCCAGGGTTGGATACCGATATAGTTGTGCACAAGCTGCCTTTGAGGGAAGAATGCCCACCAGTTAAACAGAAGCTGCGCCGAACTCGCCCAGACATGGCTATGAAAATCAAGGAAGAGGTACAGAAGCAATGGGACGCCGGGTTCCTTGCCGTAACTAGCTATCCGCCGTGGGTTGCTAACATAGTACCTGTGCCTAAGAAGGATGGCAAAGTAAGAATGTGTGTTGATTACCGAGATCTGAACAGAGCTAGCCCGAAAGATGACTTCCCATTACCTCACATTGATGTATTGGTGGATAACACGGCTCAGTTCTCGGTATTCTCCTTCATGGACGGATTTTCAGGGTACAATCAGATCAAAATGTCACTTGAAGACATGGAGAAGACGACATTCATTACACCTTGGGGCACGTTCTGTTATAAGGTGATGCCATTCGGACTGAAGAATGCCGGTGCAACGTATCAACGGGCTATGGTAACATTATTCCACGATATGATCCATAAGGAAATAGAATGCTATGTGGATGACATGATCGCCAAGTCCCTTACAGAGGAAGACCATCTGGTGAATCTGCTCAAGTTATTCAAGCGTCTGAGAAAGTACCAACTGAAGTTGAACCCCAACAAATGCACATTCGGGGTGCGATCCGGTAAGTTGCTGGGATTCATTGTAAGTGAGAAGGGGATTGAAGTTGACCCTGATAAAGTCAAAGCCATCCAAGAGATGCCTGCACCGAAAACTGAGAAAGAAGTTCGAGGGTTCTTAGGTCGATTGAACTACATCTCGCGGTTCATATCTCACCTCACAGCAACCTGTGAACCTTTATTCAAGCTATTAAGAAAGGAACAAACAGTCAGATGGAACGAAGATTGCCAGAAGGCTTTTGACAAGATCAAGGAGTATTTGCAAGAACCTCCAATCCTTATGCCGCCAGTTGAAGGAAGACCTCTAATCATGTACTTGACGGTATTAGAAGAATCGATGGGATGTGTGCTGGGCCAGCATGACGAGTCTGGTCGAAAAGAGTATGCAATATACTACCTAAGCAAAAAGTTTACCGACTGTGAACAACGCTATTCACTGCTCGAGAAAACTTGCTGTGCTTTAGCGTGGGCTGCTCGCCGACTGAGGCAGTATATGTTGACCCACACTACCTTATTAATCTCAAAAATGGATCCGGTTAAGTACATTTTCGAGAAGCCAGCTCTTACCGGACGGGTTGCAAGATGGCAGATGATCCTCACAGAATATGACATCCAATACACATCTCAGAAAGCCATCAAGGGCAGTGTACTATCTGAATATCTTGCTGAGCAACCCATTGACGACTACCAGCCTGTGAGGTTTGACTTCCCTGATGAAGACATCATGTTCATTAAAGCAAAAGATCATGAAGAGCCTATTCACACTGAAGGGCCCGACCCAGAAGAAGAATGGACCATGATGTTTGACGGGGCTGTTAACATGAATGGCCGTGGTGTTGGCGCAGTACTCATTACACCTAAAGGAGTTCACATGCCTTTCTCGGCAAAACTCACTTTCAACTGCACTAACAACGAAGCTGAATACGAAGCTTGCATTATGGGTCTTGAGGAAGCTATTGACCTCAGGATCAAGACATTGACCGTATTCGGGGATTCAGCTTTGGTAGTCAATCAAACCAACGGGAAATGGTACACCCACCAAGATCATCTGATACCTTACAGGGATTATACAAGAAGGTTATTGACTTTCTTCACAACAGTCAAGCTCGAGTATATCCCTCGGGACGAGAATCAGTTTGCAGATGCTCTTGCTACCATTTCATCCATGATCAAAGTTCAAGCCGCTAACTTTATACCTCAGATTTCAGTGTCCAGACTCAACAGACCAGCATATGTATTTGCAGCAGATGTTGTAAAAGATGACAAGCCTTGGTTCCATGACATTAAGTGCTTCTTGAAGGATCAGACATACCCACCTGGGGCATCGTCCAATGATAAGAAGACTTTGAGAAGGCTTGCTGGTAGTTTCTTTCTGAACGCTGATGGGTCTTTATACAAGAGGAACTTTGACATGGTACTCCTCAGATGTGTTGACAAGACGGAAGCAGATTTGCTGATGCATGAAGTGCACGAAGGATCTTTTGGTACCCATGCTGGAGGGCATGCCATGGCTAAGAAATTGCTAAGATCAGGCTATTACTGGATCACAATGGATGCAGACTGTTGTGCCTACGCCAGAAAATGTCATAAATGCCAGATCTATGCAGATAAGGTGCATGTGCCTCCCAATCCTTTGAACATCATGTCTTCTCCATGGCCCTTTGCCATGTGGGGCATTGATATGATTGGCAAGATCGAGCCGACTGCTTCAAACGGCCACAGATTCATCTTAGTCGCCATTGACTATTTCACCAAGTGGGTTGAAGCAGCCTCATATGCAAATGTTACAAGACAAGTGGTAGCCAGATTTCTGAAGAGAGATATCATCTGTCGGTATGGAGTGCCCGAGCGAATCATTACTGATAATGGTTCCAACTTAAACAACAAAATGATGGCAGAGCTGTGCCGGGACTTCAAGATCCAACATCACAATTCTTCTCCTTACAGGCCAAAGATGAATGGCGCTGTAGAGGCGGCAAATAAGAATATTAAGAAGATTGTGCAAAAGATGGTAGTCACCTATAGAGACTGGCACGAAATGCTACCATTTGCCTTACATGGGTACCGCACATCAATCAGGACATCCACTGGGGCAACACCGTATCAGCTTGTGTATGGTATGGAAACAGTCCTACCAGTTGAAGTTGAATTGCCCTCGCTGCGGGTATTAATGGATGTCAAACTAAGTGAAGCAGAATGGGTTCGGTCCCGATACGAGCAACTGAGTCTGATCGAAGAGAAGAGATTGGCTGCAATCTGCCATGGGCAGTTATATCAGAAGAGAATGAAGAGGGCCTTCGATCAGAAAGTCAGGCATCGAGAGTACCAAGTGGGAGATCTTGTGCTGAAAAGAATCCTCCCTCCTCATACAGACCACAGGGGCAAATGGACTCCAAATTACGAAGGACCATTCGTCGTCAAGAAAGTTTTCTCTGGTGGAGCACTGATGCTCAGCACCATGGATGGTGAAGATTTTCCATCCCCTGTGAATTCAGATGCAGTTAAAAAATACTTCGTGTAAAATGACCCGCTGGACATAAAAACAGAATGTAAGTCCGGGCAAAAATAGGGCATCCCGGCGAGTCAAAAACAGAATAAAAGACTCGGGCAAAAATAAGGGAAATAAATAAAAAATGTACACCCGCTGAGCTGAAAAGCCGCATTGGACAGCTCAGGCAAAAATGGGTATCCCGATGGATTGAAGACCCGAAAGGGCGATCCATGCAAAACAAGGGAATAAGCGAACAACTGCACTCTGAATTCGTCCGTATCACTCACAACTTGGAAAGTTTTGACAGAATCAAGCTCCGATCAGAATCAACTTTCTCCAGAAAGCAAGACGAGAAGAACGTCATTGTCATACGAGTCATAGCAGGAGAGGAAGCTCCTCAAAGCGTCATCAACACTGCCAACACTTTGTTTCTCAATTTGTAACAAACTCCTCATTTCAGGAGATATGTTTCTTTGACTGTATCTTGCCAATTCAGGGCACATGAATTAATAAAATCAGATTTTCAGTCATGTTTCGTCTTTTACATTTACGTTTTGCAAGGAGTTGTCTGATATCTTCAAAAATACAATTGCATAAGTACAGATGCCTTTCTCTAAAATAAAAACACATGCTTACAGGGAATGTGATTATTCTCGAAAGTACTTAACTCCTATGACGGAATCCAGTGAGGGATACCTCGGGACCTTTTGTACGTTCCATTATCTTTGCAGGATTGCAGGTATCCAGAACGCAACCTGGGGCATGCAGGTTACGTCTCAGCAAGTAGGCGAATCATTATCAACTCGGTCTATCTTCCGCATGGCACTAGAAGGTGCCCATTTCCCCAGCGGAGCTGCCAAATCAACATGCATTCAATCTCGGCATCCGAAATGCTCTATCCCCAGCTGAGTTGCTCCCCATTGCTTCCCCAGCTGAGTTGCCTCTTATTGCTTTCCCCAGTTGAGTTGCCTCTTGTTGCTCTCCCCAGCTGAGTTGCCTTTCACTTCCCCAGCCGAGTTGCCATTCTTCCTCAACAGAATGCAGAAGACAGGAAATCATCTCCCCACAGAATCCCCAGCCTCTATTCAGAAGAGTAACGCACGAAGAAATCACAACAGAGTACAGAAAGCTTCTGCAAACCCCAGCTGGGTCCCATATTATAAGGATATGTCAATCAGTGACCTATATCCCCAGACAGATACATCACCAGATCTACCAATGATCTCATCCCCAGCTGGGACGTTCACTTCAAGCAGATCACCCAGGGATCTTCGCGGCATTGGGATCCGAATCCCGGATCTGTGCCCCTTTGCATAATCATGGCATTCGCATCATATTCACCCACAAAGCGTAGCATTCCGTTTTAACACGGAGCATTACGGCAAAAATCAAATGCATAGCATAATCATAAGTCATGTTGTGAATTAAACGCTTGTGAATACAGATTACTTTCCCCCAGAATCCCCGTCAGAGTCCCAGCAAAAGCAGTTGCCCCACAATCACAAACACCCGTATACCCCTTTTGGCACCCGTCCGTGTCATCTTTCCCCACAAGTCGCCTGAACACACTTTACAAACAAGATCACCAGTATTACAGATACTTTCTGACACCCGTCCGTGTCAAATCACCAGCAGAAAGCCAAGGACATCCTCTTTGCACTCACGCAATCTTTGACACTCGTCCGTGTCATATCCCCAGCGTGGTCGCCTGTACTTGTATATACACTTTCTTGACACCCGTCCGTGTCATATCCCCAGCGCAGTCGCTTACACCTTTATCACTCATATACTTGTTAATATCAATACTTTTCTCTCTTGACACCCGTCCGTGTCACTCTCCCCAGCAGATAAACACTCATCAATACATTATACTCATTGGTACACTTATGCAGATGCTCGTCCGTATCTTGTATACATCATCACTCATATCCCCACAGATTCGACAGTAGTCCTTGTTCTTTGTTAACCAGTTGGTACTCGTCCGTACCATCGTCTCAGAGCATTGCGTCTAATGTTTGTTCCACATGATACTCGTCCGTATCATAGTCTTAAGGATGCTCGTCCGCATCTTTAATCTATACACTAACATCTAAACACTTATACCTTTTGTTTCTTGGATGTGAACGCTCGTCCGTGTTTACTATCTCCCCAGTAGATCACCAACAAATTTCCTTTTAATCTAACGCTCGTCCGTGTTTACTATCTCCCCAGTAGATCACCAACAAATTTCCTTTTAATCTAACGCTCGTCCTGTGTTATGATAACCCTGAGAGCAGCCGTACCCTGCTGAGTGGTCGTCCTCCACTTCTTGATGGTCGTCCTCCATCATGCTCGTCCGATGGCCGTCCCCATCGTTGACCTTTTATCCGATGGCCGTCCCCATCGTTGATTTTTAGCAGCCGTCCCCTGCTAGGTGGTCGTCCTCCACCTCTTGATGATCGTCCTTCATCATTTTATCCAATGGCCGTCCCCATTGTTGATTTTGGTTATCTGGCATTCGTCCTATGTCATGATAAACCCCGAGAGCAGCCGTACCCTGCTGAGTGGTCGTCCTCCACTTCTTGATGGTCGTCCTCCATCATGCTCGTCCGATGGCCGTCCCCATCGTTGACCTTTTCTATCCGATGGCCGTCCCCATCGTTGATACTTTCGGCAGCCGTACCCTGCCAGGTGGTCGTCCTCCACCTTTGATGGTCGTCCCCATCATATGTACTTTTTATTCCCAACAGAGCAGCCGTCCCCTGCTAGGTGATCGTCCTTCACCTTTGATGGCCGTACCCCATCATCTGTTTATTTCATTTATTCTTTAACCCGATGGCCGTCCCCGTCGTAGTCCCTTTTCCTTTTTAGCCCGATGGCCGTCCCCATCGTTGGTTACTTTACCTTTATGAACTTGATGGCCGTCCCCGTCATGTTTCATTAATTCCCAGAGAACCCTACTTTATCTTGATGGCCGTCCCCATCATATTTTGACTTTCCCCAGCTAGTCGGCCGTCCCCGTCTTAGCTTTTCCTTATATCCCCAGCATGTCGGCCGTCCCCGTCATCGCTTTACTTTACACACTTTTCCCAGCATGTCGGCCGTCCCCGTCATTGCTATTTACCCAGCAGTCGTCCTCTGCTCGACGGTCGTCCTCCGTCACCCACACTTACAATATACTTTATTTTGCCTTTACAATCTATATCCCTTGTCTTCTTCATTTCCGTGAGTGCAAATTTTGGACTGTCTTTGGTATTCAACCACAAGTTATCTTGTTTGGCCTGTTAAGCCGTCGCTTACAACCTGCACAGCTAACTCATGTTTGAATAGGGGCAGCTGTAAACACCCCAAATTTGCCCTCACCCATTCACACCATGGCTTGTGATCTTCCTCATATGCATAAACACAAACATATCATCTCATATCTCATTTTTGATTCACTGCATAGTTTCTAAGTCATCTGCACCTAGGGTTTGTGATTTGAGCAAATCCAAAGCTTCTTGAGCCACTCCAAAGGCCACCAATCATCTCAGAAGGGTCCATGTGTGTTCTTGTATCATGTCACATCCTCACAGAGTCAAAATTGCAGAGGAATCACAAGAACTAGGGTTTGAGTGGATGCAGAGCCAGGTTGAACTGCACAGTTGACTGAAAATTAGGGTTTTGGTTTCAGAGGCCATAACTCCAATTTTTTTTGGTCATTCTTGTTTCCATTGATCTCTATATGGTATAGGGAGTATGCATATCAATTTTCATGAAGAAATTCCATGGGGAAGTCATCTGATCAAGAGTTGACTTTTCAGACAAGTCAGTGCAAAATCAGGGCATCTGAAGCCCCCAATGACCCAACCAATGGGTGATCTTCATCATTTTGAGTGTATATGATCTTTATTTGATCATGGAAGAAGGTTGAAGTTCATAAAAATCAAGAATTTAGGGTTTTTGCAAAAGTTGACTTTTTGAGGCATAGTTGACTTTTCAAGAATGCCTCATTTTAGGTCAATTTTCAAGCCTTGATTCATGATCCAAAGATGCTTCAAATGGAAAAACTTTGGCCATGAAAGTTGTAGATCTCATCTTTCCCTTTTCAAAAAGTACAAGAACATGATCAAACTCTTCATGGATCAAAAGTTATGGCATTGCAAAGTTAGCAAAAATCATTGATTTTCAAGTTATGCACAAAAAGGAAATTTTGCAAAGTCTTGAACAAATGCATTATGCAGCCTCTAATTCACTTCAAACCATTATGTAAACATCCTCTAAGTTACAAAAATCAGATTTGAACTAAGTTTGCCCTTGGTTTCATGTTTGGTTATGCAAAGGATCACATGTGAAACATAAGCTAACCAACTTGCAAAACACTCATGAGCTTTTCACCAACTTGCTGCATTGAGCCTTGAGTCAAGCCAGCCTCTCACACTCACCATGCTGCACCAGAACCCAACTTGTACTTGCCTAAACTTGAGCCATGCCCTATCTTACACAAAAGTGGACTTTGAGCAAAAGTAGCCACACCTATCTCTGCAGGCCAGGTCACATCCATCAGCCACTTGCAATTGTTTATTGAATCAGTTTGCTGGCCATAACACATAGGAGCCAAGGCTGAAACAACAACATTCACCACTTACACAAAAAACCTCCCACATTGCAACTTCATTCGAATCACTCTCCACAGTCTTCAAACACTCAAACTCTCATCATCACTCAACTCACCACACCTCATAGACAAAAAACACCCCAAGCATAAGCCTGAAACAAGCCTGAAAACTCCATTGCCATCATTCACCTCAAACTGCAGTTTCATTCGAAACTCCTATCCTAGCTCACAAATACACCAACCAACACCACAAACCTTCTCAACACACTTCATAGATCACAAACAACCCCTTTTCACAGCCTGAGAGTGCCAGAATCTCATCTGCCATTGTTGACTGAACTGAAGCAGTTCTTTTCGAATCTTCTTTTCCAGCCAACACAAACTCATTTTGAGCATTCAAACACACTTGGGGGACCAAGAGGAGCAGCTTGCACTGAAGGAGGAGGCCTGAAAGTTCCTAAATTGAAAGTTGCAAATCTCAGGTAGCTCGAAATTAATTTTTCCAGAAATGATTTTTCTTGTTACAAACTTGTTCTTTATGCTCTCCTGATCATCCTGATGCTTTTAGTTTTTGAAATGGTTGTGTTTTGAGAATTTAATTTGTGTTGGAGGCTTACGAACCCTAGAACTTTCCCTCTTCGATTCAGATGATTTAGGAAAGATAAATTTGTTTTAGGTTAGGGGTTTGATTCGTGAGGGTGTTAGAAACGTTTCCCAATTCATAGATTTCATTTATATTACGTTTTGAGGAAGTTGGGTGATTTTCAGGTGAGCTTCTGGCCGGAGAAGACGACCGGAAGTCTTCTCCGGCCACCTGAGTGTGATTAGGGTTTAATCCCATAATTAATGCTGGTTTGAATATTGGCCGTAGGATGCGTTGAATTTGTTGACTACGCGCGCAAGGGAAGGGCCAGGATCTCTTTGATTAACCCTAATCCACGTGTTAGGGTTAATTAATCATATTTTAGTTAATTTAATCAGAAACAATCTGGGCCTTTCATCCTGGCGCGCAGTCAACGCTTTTGAAACCAGGACCAATCCCAACCATCCAATCTGATTACTTTCATTTTCTTTTAATTTTAATTCATTTCTTTTTCATTTAAATTGTACATTTATTTTAAAATAGTTAAAAAATCATAAAAATTATGAAACTTTTTCTTTAAGGTTTTTATTAATTTTTATGACCCAAAAATATTTTTATTTTATTTTTCATCATTAAAAAAGTATTTTTAAATATTTAAAAGATTATTTTTAATTGATTAATGGGAATTAATTAATTAAAAATACTTTTAGGTATTTAAAAATTACCAAAAAATTCATGAAATGTTCTAAGACATTTAGAAACATTGTCCAACTTTCAAACCAAATTTCTTTTTTGATCTTGATGCATTTTAAGAATTTTTCATGGAATTAAATCATATTTTGTGCATTATTTTGATCATATGTTTGAAAATTCATTTCTGCCTATTGGTGAAGGTTGAGACATTGATTCTTTGTGCATTGTTTTCCATTTGACATGTATTTTCAAGGATAAAAAGGCCATGATTTGATCTTGCATTTTCTTTTTGATTGGCATTTGTTTTGATAAGAACCCTAAAAAACCCTAATAACTTGCAAAAATCATATCTTGAGATTGGTAAAGAGTTGGGAGTTCCCCTTTGAGCAGGGATTCATCATAGGTCTAGGGTTTCTTGGGAGTGCCACTTTCCATTTTTTATATTAGGGTTTGCTTCTGTTTTTGGTTTGTGTTTGATGTTTGTTTCATAAACCCTAATTTGGGCTTCCTCTTGCATCCTTCTTGCATTCTTTTGCATAAGTTGACTTGCCATTGCATTTTGTGCATTCTTATGATTCATTTGACATCTTAAGACATGTATGAAGCATCATTGATCATTGCATTACATCTGTGCCATGTCATTTGTCTTGTTTGCTTCATGACATTTCATGTTTGTTCATGCTCCTTAGCTTGCATCATTTGCATTCATAATCTTGTATGAGCATCCCCATTGTCTTGCCTCATGTTTGCAGCACTTCATAACATCATAGTCATCATGTGCATGCTTCTGGTTTGGCCTAGCATCATGTCATTTCATTTCATTTAGCATTGCATTGCATTTGTTTCTAACATTTCAGGTGGTAAGTAAACTTGAGAAGTGAATTTGCCTTCACTTCTCATAACTTTTCTTCTCATCTCTCTTGCATAGCATGCTGCATTTATACATGTGTTTGAGTTTGAGCTTGTTCATCCTTCTTCCTCCCACTTTCTATCTTCAAGTGACTTGACTTCTTGAATGAAGCAAGTCACTTTGCTTCTCTTGATCCTGTTCATCTGCTTCCTGGTGGTTCTTCTGAAGATTGTTCTTGAAAACCTCACAAACCTTAGGATCAACCAAGCATGATAATGAATTAGGGTTTTGATTATTCCCCCATAGTTCTTACCTTTATGTCTCTTTGTGTCTCTCTTCTCATCTCATAATCAGAGATTAAACCCTCAAGGCTCTAAGACTTTGTGATTAGGGTTATGCCTGTATCCTTCTTTTAGGATGGAGTGTATAACTTTAATCCTAAGTATTAAACCCTTAAGGTGTTTAAGTCTCTTAATCAATTCACCTAATAATCATCAAGACATCACACTTGTAACTTGGGCCTTGCATTAGGGTTCTAATTCTTCCTTAAGTGGTTAAGAAGGACTAACCCTAGTGTTAATGGACAAGTCCCCCTCAAGTTGCCTTACAAACAATAAAATTCACTTCATCATCATACCATTAAGTAAAATCCACTTAATCAAAGGCTTGTTTTGTCATGGGTTTAATCCCTAATCATGGATTAAGTTGAGGAGTTTTCCTCAGCTTAAACATTCTCATCTATTATCCTTCTATTAGGATGGTGTAATGAGTCTGTTTAATCCTTGATTATGGCTTAACCTCATTACTCAACACTAAACAAAAAAACCACAAAAACATCTAAATAATCACAAGTAGGTTAAGGATCTTAATCCTACACCAAAGGTGATTAAGTGTGAGAATCTGACTTCACACTTAAGGTACTCTCATTACCCCTAATCAGAGGGAAGATGTGATGAGTTTACTAAATCCATTGGTTTAGGCTTAAGCTCATTAACTTATGACAAACTCCCAAAAGCAATAAAAGACTGAAAACTCAAAAACAAACAATAATCGTCTCCTCCGGGATTCTTCTCTCATCACCTTCACTCACAAACGAGAACTCGCTTCTTCCGTCTAATGCAAGACAGTAAGCACCTGAGCCAGACAGGTCATACACTTGAGCATAGACAAGCAAGCAGTTCACCAGTCAATTCATCTTTCAGCCTCTTTGGGTCGAACTACGGTGTTCTGACTTCCTCATTGCACGAGAGGATACGTAGGCATAACTTAACGGTTGTCGAACAAAAGTCTCTGTACATCCCCCCTCTTTCCAGCTTCATTCTTAAGCCTCATAGTCTTGAGCATTTCATTCTTGTTCTCACACTGACACTGTACATTTATACACATCACATTTCTTTACACTGACACCTGTACATCCTTTTCCAGCCCTTTGACACACAAATTGCACTGACACTACCCCTTTAAAACACAAATCTTTTAAGCGTGGATCCCGTCGAGTACGACGGACAATCTGGGTGCTAATACCTTCCCAGGTTGTAACCAACCCCCTTTCTCAGTCTCTCTGGTTCGCAAACCGTCTTGTCCATCTTTTTCTAGGTCTATGCAGCATTACCTTTCCTCCGGGATAAAAATGCCTAGCTGGCGACTCTTTTCATTCTCCAGTGAGTTCACGGCTGTGTGTTCTCACTGTCCCCTTCGCCGACCGTTCGCGTCTGTACCTTCATCTGACCCGGTGTCACTTGTCGGGAGCGACACATTCGTCGCGAGTTGGGAATTCTTGATCTCTCCGCTTTGGTGTCTTAAGCTTGATTGACATTACTTCCATTTATCTCATCATATTTGCTAAGTTTTGATTGTAGCCTATAGTGCCTTATGAGAATACTACGATGGAGGTAATATCATTTCCTCTCCTCTCCTTGATAATGATATATGATCAATGTATGTTTTGATTAATGATCATTGGTTTACATGAACTTCTGTTCATATGAGTGTTTGAACTTGGATTTTTGGTATTCTTAAGTTTGCATACCTTGTTGTATTTCATTTAAATGCATAATGAGTGTTTTGCTTCTGCATAAGTGTGTCAATTCTTGAAAAATCACTGAAATATTCAAAATTTCGCAATATGAATCGATCCCAACATTCATGAATCGATTCATGATTTAATTTTACAGATTTTTTAAAATTCAGTTACAGTATGCATCGATTCATACTCACTTGGATCGATTCATTCTCATTTATAAAATAAAAATTCGCAATATGAATCGATCCCAACTAGCTTGAATCGATTCATGAATTAATTTTGTCAATTTTTTTAAGACAGTTACAGTATGTATTGATACATACTCTCTTGGATCGATTCATCGAAGTTACCTTTTAAAAATTTTCGAATAATGAATCGATACATACATCAATGAATCGATTCATACTGACGAAATTTCAGTTTTTCTTTAATGAATCGACACATCAGCATTCCCCATTACATTTGTAACTGTTTCAATACCCCATTATCTCCATTATGTCTCTCATTATCTCATTACATCAGTTACATAATTTGCATCATAAACCTAAAAACCCCTCTTCTTCTCTCAAACCCTAAAAACTTCACAATGCCTCCAAGAGTCATGGTCCCAAGAGAAAGAAGCAAGAGAAAAGGAAAGGAACATATTGGGTCTTCTTCTCAAGCTCCTCCTGTTCCAGAAATCCCTCCATCCGGGGCTGCTATCCTTCATCCGGCTGTCATTGAAGAATTTGAAACTTCCTTCAAATCAAGGTTAGTTATGAAACCTCATATGTTTGATCCTAGTGATGCACGTACTCTAGGATTAGAAGACGTTGCTGATTTGGTTGATGCACAAAACCTTGGTTTCTTTTTATATGTTAAAGATGAATATCATGAGGATTTTATACGTGCTTTCTATGCTGGTGTGAGAACTGCAAAAGGATATATGTTTAAATGCTTGATTGGAACAAGAACATATCGTTTTGAAGCTGCTGACTGGGCTACTGTGTTCGGTATGCCATCTGAGTTGGACGATTTACAGATGTGGCATGACCAGAATTTCGAAACTGAGTTCAATTTGAAGGTATTCTGTGCATCCATCTCTAAGTTGGATAGACCCCTTGCTGATGATGAGCCACTAACTTCAGGGATGATCAAAAGTGTACCACGGATCCTGCATTGGATTCTTTCGCACATATTGCGTCCAAGGTCCGGTGGTCATTCTCGTCTGGACAAGCCGGATATTCATTTGCTATACATTTTGCAGAAAAAGATTCCATTAAATTGGGCAAATTACTTTGTCAAACGCATCTTCCTGACACGAAACAGCTCCAAGAACATAACTCTTGCCTATGCTTCTCAAATCATGAGGATTCTAAAGTTTTGGAAAATTACTTTTCCTCCTGTGCCTCTTCTACCAGTCTCAAGTGTGCAGGAATTCAACAATGCTACACTTTCTCATATGGGGTACCGATGGGACATCGAGCGTCGGTGTTACTACTTCTTTGAACGTAGCACACGTACTCGCATTTACAACTTTGATAACCCGGCTGAACACATATATGTAGAAGAAATCAGAGATGAAGATATGGAAGAAGCTGAAATTCCTGCTCCCGATGCACCGACAAACACCGGTTGAGGTGAGTGGATACCACAAAGGTGGTCTCCCACTAATTATGATCCTGCTCCCTCGACGGCTGCACCGACTTCCTCCACTGCTGCTCCAGCTTATCTCACCGATATGTTTGCACAAATGGAAGTGGCAAACAATGCCCGGCATGAGAAAGCTCGTGCTTGGCATGTCCAGCAATCTGAATGGCATAAGGAGCATCGTGAGTGGCACGACGAACATACTCGCATGTACCACAATCAATATTCCTGGCATACGGAGCTAGTTAAGTGGCATCAAGTGTTTTATAATGAGATGTCAGGCTTTATGGATGACTGCCGTTCGCACCCGGGTATTATGGAAAGGTTTCAAAGTACCGAAGTCCAGAGGCGTTTTCGGCGTTATGCGTTTATGGGGCAGAATCCAGATGAGATGCCTCCTTCACCGCCTCCTCCAAGCTTCCGTGACCCTGACCGTGATGATGCGGAGTCGTGTGGTGGCCATACCCCTCATTGAAGCATTTCATTTTGCATTTCATATCTGTGTGTTGCTTAAGACATATTTTGCATTTCATGTTTGAACAATTTGTTTTGGTTTGGCTTTGTAATTCGTATCTTTTCAAGACAATTTCACTGCTTGTTTATGTTATTTGATTTTGTTTCAATTGTTTACGCCTTCTTTTTCATTCTTTGTGAGTAACTTTTGCCATTGTATCTTAGTTTTGCTGTTTTTCACCCATCCTCTATAACCCTTTCTTGCTGTTGACAAAGGGGGAGAAAACGTGTGACAACAATGATGAGCACAAACTCAGGGGGAGTTCTCTCTCTCTCACTTCAAAATTTGTCATCATCAAAAAGGGGGAGTTTGTGAGCCTCTTAGTTTTTGATCGATTATGAATTTTAAAGTGTTTTATGATTGTTCTATGTTAAGGCATATGTTTTTATCACTTTGGTTCTCTTGGTTTTCTTTGTTTAGGAATTTGCTGAAAAATACGCATAATGAATCGATTCATTATGGCTTGAATCCATTCATGCTGTTGTGGTTTTCTTGGTCTTCATTGTTTATGCATTTGTTGAAAAATACGCATAATGAATCGATTCATTATGGCTTGAATCAATTCATGCTGTAGTGTGGATTCTGGTTTTCGCAAAATGAATCGATTCATCCTTTGATGTGTCGATTCATACAGTTTAACTAATTCTGTTTTTCTAAAAATCAATCAGTATGAATCGATTCATCCAAGCTTGAATCGATTCATTCTTCTGTTATTTGCCTAACAGATTCTGCAATATATATGTGTTTTGTTTTTCATTTTCTAGACAGATCACAGATTACAGAAATTGTGCATACAAATTTTCAGTAGTGATTGAACATTGAAGAACACATCAAGATAGGGTTTGTGGTGTGTTGGAACTTCAATTTGTTGAGCAAGCTTGAAATCTAGAATCAAGACATCTTCATCATCTTCTCAAAGATCTTATTCAAGAACATCAACAAGAGTGTTTGCTGTCCTGTGAATTGAAGACTTTAGAGACAACGTTCAGTGGTATGATCGTAGATCTAGCTGAGTTGAAGATTGATAGAAGGTTTCAAGGGAAAAACCAGCTGGGTTTTCCTTCAAGAACGGACGTGTTCTTGAGGGTTTTGTGAGTCAAGTTTTCAAGTCAGATTCAGCCGCAGCGAGAGTTTTGGGAATCGGTGGATTTCGC
Source organism: Lathyrus aphaca (assembly GCA_963966055.1). Lineage (NCBI taxonomy): Eukaryota > Viridiplantae > Streptophyta > Magnoliopsida > Fabales > Fabaceae > Lathyrus > Lathyrus aphaca. The sequence continues at coordinate 508,961,540 of OZ014524.1, read as the reverse complement.
AAATAGGTCGTGGAACCGGTGGATTGATTGTGAAGCTTGCAGGAAATCTCGATTGGGCTCAAATCGAGTGGAGGTTGATACAATAGGAAATTCTAGGAGTTTAGAATTCTGGATTTTGTATTCGAACCTTGTAATCAACGGATTCAGCAACTTTGATATAAGATTTCTCAATTTCGATTTGAAATTGAGAGGGAGACGTACCCACACGCGAGGACGACCGTGGGGAACTTCCTTACCAAATCTCGGCGTATTGTTTCTCCTCTCTATCTTTACTTTCGTTTTAAATTTGTTTTTCGATTCATTGGAAATTGATTTAGTGATAGGTGCATTCAACTGTTTTCATATCGTGTGGTTTATTCTTTATCATAGCAATCGTCAAATCCAACACGTTATCGCTTGTCTGGTCTTCTAGTGGCCGGTTCAGAATAGACGCTTATTCTATTCGGGACCTTTGCTTCCATAATACTTTGAAAACTCTGAAAAACTTTTTAAATCCGTGAAAATAAGGGTGTGATCCATTCACCCCCCTCTAGATCACTCGCCACAGCGTCTAACAGTATTTTCATCAAATTGAAGTTCTATGATCTTTATTTGATCTTAGAAGAGGTTAGAAGTTCACAATATTGAAGAATTTTGAGCCATTTGCAAACTTGCCAAATATGGAAATGACTTGTAATGGAAACTTTCCATTTCGGGAAAGTTTTTCAACCTCCTTTTTCTCAACCAAAAATGCTTCAAATGAAAAATTCTTGGTCATGAAAGTTGTAGATTAGGTCTTTCCCTTTTCAAAAAGTACAAGAACATGTCTTGATTCATCCTAGAACTCAAGATATGGCCTTTCAAAGTTGGCAAAAATCCTAAAATTTCAAGTTTCATGTCAAAGAGGGATTTTGCAAATTGGCATATTCAAGCATTCTAATGACTTCAAATATCAAATACTTCACAATATGTCAAACAAACCTCAAAGGATTAGAATTGTGCTTTGAACTTAGGGTTTCCATGAATTATGATCCAAGAAACTTCAAAGAGGGAATTTTGCAAAACCTATGGTATCTCTTCATCCAAGTGATCCAGCTGCATAAAAATGATCCAAGGGCCATCCATGAACTCAGCTGAGGCCAAGACACCCCTAAAGTCAGCTCTGAACCATGCCCATACCTCAAGTACACAATGTTGACATTTTTGCAACTTGGCCCATACCAATCACACTATGCCACCACCCACTTTCAAAACACTCTCATTGGCCTATACTAACCTTATGAACCTCATTTCACATAACACACAAGCCTGAAAGAAGCCAAGACTCAGATTGCCAAAAAATCTCCAAAACCTTCAAGCTTTCGAATCTCTCAATACAACCATCAAAACTCAAATATTTTTGCACCATTCATCTCACCATCACCTAAGGATCATTTCCCGCCCTTCATTTCAGCCAAACACCCACTCAAACCAAAACACGATTTTCCACTTCTCAAAATTGAACTTCAAAAAGAAGCCATATAAACTTGTTCAAAGCCTCAAAAAAGCTTAAGGGTGATCAGAGGAGGGTCTTTGCATCAAGAAGAAAGCCCAAACAGCTCCATTGACAAAGCTTCATCTCAGGTACCTTCTTGAAACATTTTTCCAGAACTCATTTCTTTAGTTACAAAATGATAGAGTTTGCTCTCCTGATCACAATGAACTTTGAATGATGAAAAATGATTGAGAATTGAGTGTGTATTTAACTTCTGAATTTTTTTTTCAGTTTTCCGTTTTGCTTCGATTCTTGTTGTTGATGCAAAATAAATGAATTTTGTTGTTGGATTTGTGTTTAGTGTTGTTTAATGATGCATTCTGGAGAGTTTGATGCGTTTTCATGGGGTTTTGAGGGAGTTAGGATGAAAGGGTGACCAGAGAAGATGACCAGAGCTTTCTCCAGTCACCTAAGAGTGATTAGGGTTAATTAGGTTAGTTTGAATTCTGACCTTTAGATCATGTTTACCGCGTGTTTGGATGGCCAGAATGCGTTGACTTAAACCCTAATCAAATTAATTAAATTAATTAAGATTAATTAACCAGTTTCAATCTGAACCTTAGGATCACGCGCGCAGTCTTCCCCAGTTTAAATCCTGGCCCTCAGATCAGTTGACTTTGCATTTTATTCATTTTATTTTCATTTTATACTATTTCTTTTTCATATTTATTTTAAAATATCAAAACTCATCACAAAAATATGAAACTTTGAATTTTTGTTTCAAATAATTTTGTTAACTTGAAAACATTTTTATTTTTATTTGTTGCATTAAAAAAGTATTTTTAAAATATTTAAATGTTATTTTTAATTAATTAAAGTCTTTTAATTAATTAAAAATACATTTAGGTTTCTAAAAATCCCCAAAAAAATCATGAATCACCCTAATGCATTTAGAAACATTTTCAAACTCTTCACACAAATTTCTTTTTAGGTTTGATCATAGTTTGTGAATTTTCTTTGAATTAAGGGTCATTAAAATCTTATTTTTGAACCCTAACTCTAAAAAATCATTTCTGCCTAACCAAGAAGAGTTTGAAGATGATTATTTTTGCATTGTGTTGCATATTGCATGTAGTTTATAGGTCATTTATCTCATAAATTTATCTTGCATTTTCAAATTGATTTGCATTTTTCCCTTTGAATCACCCAAAAACCCTAGAAAACTTAGGAAATTCATAACTTTTGATTGGATAGGCTTCTAACCTTCTTCTTTGGGGTGTGACCTAATATGGGATTAGGGTTTGTTTGAGTTTGATTTCAAATTTTTTACCATGTCATATGCTTCTATTTTGTTCATTTGCATATCATACTTCCATATAACCCCAATTTCTCATGTTCATTTGCATTCACCTTGCATATGCATCCATACATGAACTTGCCATGACATTTCTTGCATTCATATGTCATTTTAGACATCTTAGGACATGTTAGAACCATGCTTGATTAATTATTCATTCATTTTCCATGATTTGCATTCATTTCATTTCATTAACTTTAATGTGTTTACAAACTTCAAAGCATGCTTACATGACATCTCATTCTTGTATGATCACACATATGCACTTTGTATGCCTTTGCATCATCTCACATGACATTAACATTGCATAAACACTTCTGACTTTGGTCATTTCATCTCATTGCATCTCATTTCATTTCATTTCTTTATGTTTAGTTCTTTATGCATTCATGCTAACATTTTCAGGTGGCAAGTTACTTTGAGAAGTGGATTTGCCTTCACTTCTCACTTCTCTTTATCTCTTTCATTTGAATTTTGCTTGTCTTTTAAGTGAGATTGTTCACTTGTGTCTCCCTCACCTTCTTTCTTTAAGTTACTTATCTTCTTCAATGAAGTAAGTAACTTATTCTTCTGCTTCTTACTCCTTTCATCTGCTTCTTCCATTGGTGGCTTCCTTGAAGATCTTTCTCAAGCCTCACAAACCATAGGAACATCCAAGCATGATAATAATTAGTGTTGTGATTAGTCCCCCCTAGCTTCTTACCTTTGAGTCTTCTTGAGTCTCTCTTCTCATCTCAATAATCAGAGACTAAACTCTTAAAGTTTTAGGACTTTGGAATTAGGGTTATGCCTGCATCCTTCTCTTAGGATGGAGTGTATAACTTTAATCCTAAGTGTTAAACCTTTAATTTGTTTAAACCTCTTAATCAAATAATCTTAATAATCACTAAGACTTCATCTTGTAACTTGGGCCTTACATTAGGGTTCTAATTCTTCCTTTATGGTTAAGAAGGACTAACCCTAGTGTTTAATGGACAAGTCCCCCTCAAGATGTCTTACAAACCATAAAACTCATTTCTTAACCTCATCCCTTAATTAAAATCCACTTAATAAAGGTTTTTTATATAATGAATTTAATCCCTAACCATGGATTAAGTTGAGGTATCTTCCTCAACTTAAGTGTGCTCATCTATTATCCTTCTATTAGGATGGTGTAATGAGCCCACTAATCTGTGATTAGAGATTAAACTCATTACTTAACACTAAACAAAAACCCAAAAAACATATAAATAATCACAAGTAGGTTAATGATCTTAATCCTACATCATCATGGTAATTAATTTGAGATGCTTATCTCATACTTAAGTAGGTTCATTATCCCTAATCAGGGAGGATATAATGAGTTTACAAGCCTTTTATTTAGGCTTAAGCTCATTAACTTATGCAAAACACCAAAAACAATAACAAAACTGAAAACACAAAAAACAAACAATAATCGTCTCCTTCGGGATTCTTTTCTCATCACACTCATTCATAAACGAGAACTTGCTTCTTCCGTCTAATGCAAGATAGTTAGCACTCGAGTCAGACGAGTCATACACTTGAGCATAGACAAGTAAGCAGTTCACAGTCAATTTATTTCTTCAGTTTCTTTGAGTCGAACTACGGCGTTCTGACTTCCTCATTGCACGAGAGGATACGTAGGCATAACTTAACTATTATCGAACAAAAGTCTCTGTGTCTTCCCCCTCTTTCAGCATTCTCTTTTAAGCCTCAGTTCCTGAGCATTTCACCCTTTTGCACTGACACTTGTATATTCTTTTCTTAGCTTTTGCACACAGATAGCACATACACTACCCCTTTAAACACAATCTTTTAAGCGTGGATCCCGTCGAGTACGACAGACAATCTGGGTGCTAATACCTTCCCAGGTTATAACCAACCCCCTTTCTCAATTTCTCTGGTTCGCATCCGTCTTATCCATCTTTTCTAGGTTTATGCAGCATTACCTTTCCTTCGGGATAAATATGCCTATCTGGCGACTCTATTCAGTTCACTTCATTTTCTTCTCCTTTCGCCGCCATTCGCGTCTGCATCGGGATGCAAATCTTTGGGAGCGACAGCTTGGCGACTCTGCTGGGGAGGTATCTTGCAACCAGGGCTTCTGGTTCTTTTTGTGGGTTTCCCCTAGCGCTTGTTTGATTTGTGTTTACGGGGGTATTATGTGCTACTTGTGCTTATTGTTTATTGCTTTATTTATTGCTTTTTGTACAGCTTTATTTATTGCTTTCATTTACCGTTTATATGCATTTCATACTGTTATCATCTTTTGCGATGGATCTCTTGTCTGCTTTGGTGGGAGGGATTTTGAGTGATTAAGGTTCCATACCAGGGACCTGAGTGACACATAGGATAAAGTGGCTTCATATTCTTTCCCATTCCATTTCGGTCTGGTGCGAGAATATGAAACACGGTTCAGACATGGGTTTCTTCTTGAGAACTCTGTGCTACGGATTTCCTATAGTACTAGGGCTATCTGGGAAGCCTGCTAAGTCTGGATGACCTTTTATGACCTTCAGCATCTGAGGTGAATTAGAGGAGGATTCTTTATGGTTATTGTAAACACTATACCTCTGGGTTAGAAGTGTTTACACTTCTCATAACTGATCCAAGTCTGAGGATCTTTGTTCTAGAACAATACATGTGAGGGGGTTAAGATGTTTACAGGTTTGCAGGAACCCTTGGCCACATCATACCTTATTACTAGTTTTGTTAAGGTTGTATCATTTTGGATTGTTCTTGTGAAACCCTGGACTTGTGACTCTTTATTTGAGTCCCCCGCCTGGTTACTGGTTTTCTAAGCCTTCATCCAGACTTATGAACACACATGGACCCTATCAAGGAAGATAACAGATCCAGCACTTGATCACAAACCCTTTGCATATCATTCTGCATCATTTAACATTTGTCTATTTGTTTTACAGGGTATCTTATCTTTGGTTTGGTTTTGACCTGTTCTACTGCTCAACTATCTGCATCAGCCTCTTCATCAGTTATCTTCATCAGGGGTTCTTCTTCAGTACTTTCTCCAGTTATCTTCATCAGTTTTCAGCAGTTACCTTCATCAGTGCTTCTCCTCAGTCTTCTTCATCAGCATGCATTCTCAGCATGGACACATCCAGGAAGAGCAACATCACATATCACTTCTTTGAGCCCACTCTGACAGGCATCAGACAGATCCAGTCTCTCATTACTCCTGATCATGTCCCTTTATTCAGGGAGCATTATGGTGGCATTTTAGACATGATCATGGATCTGGATGCATCCCAGAGGAGCATGATTCACACCTGTCTCCAGTTTTATGATCCTCCTCTCAGATGTTTTACTTTCCCAGATTTTCAGTTGGGACCTTTGATGGAAGAGTTCTCCATGTTGTTAGGTGTCCCTATCAGGATGGGAATTCCTTTCAACCCTGAGATGGTTGCTCCCAAGAATGAAGATATAGTTAAGGCTTTTCACTTGGAGCCCACCCTCATTGACTAGAGCATGACCATCAAGGCTGGGATTCCAGGCTTTCACTTGGATTTCTTGATCTCCCAGGCCACCCTGCATGCTGCAGCAGGGAAGTGGGATACTGTTTGTGCTCTCCTAGCCCTCAACATATATGGAGTTATCTTGTTTGCAGACGAGCCAAAGTTTGTAAGCAAGAGTGTTATTCACCTCTTCCTGTTGAAAAATCCAGTCCTTACCTTGCTTGTAGACTTTTATTATTCAGTGCATCAAAGGAATGAGAAGCAAAAGGGGAGATTGGCCAGATGCTGTGCACCCCTCTTCTACTGTTGGTTGTTAAGACACTTGCCGAAGTCGGACACTTTCTTGAATCCTCATCAGCCAAGGAACTGGGCTAAAAGGATGATTGCCTTTACATCAGAAGACATCAGATGGTGCACTCAGAGCATCAAGGGTAAAGATATCATCACTAGTTGTGGGCATTATCCCAATGTGCCCTTGATTGGAGTAAAAGGATGCATCAACTACAACCGTTTGCTTTTCAAAAGGAAATTAGGGTATGCTTTGGTACATCCCCCAAGAGGGCAAGATTTGACAGAAACCCTCTATTGTGACATCCAGCACAACCTTGCCATTGTCAGATAGGCAGCCTGGGCCTGGGACAATATTTAGACTAAGGGGACAACTATTCTTGGCAAGTGCAACAACATAGCCTCAGCTCAGTATCTTGATTGGTCTCGTACCAGGGGGCAGATCACCCAGATGCCATTCACTTTAGAGGATGTACCTGGACCATCAGCAGTGGAGCCTGCAGCTACTGTCAGTTTAGAAGAGTTTGAGAAATTGAAGGAAAGGAATACTCAGCTCTCTGAGGCTTTGAAGAGGACCCTCTGGGAGAGGAATGACAGCCGTCTAGATAATGAGAGGTTAGAGAAGCTCCGGATTGAGCACTTGACCAAGATTGAGAAGACGGATGACTACATCAGAAAGGCTAGAGCATGAGAGTTAGTGCTGAAGAATGCTTGCAAGGAAGCTAAGACTCAGAAGGATAGAGCTGAGCATTACTTAGAGGAGAGTCAGGCTAGGTGGATCAGGATCACCGAGGTCCGTGTTCAGGAAGATCAGAGAACCCAAGCTAGGATAGAGCAGTTGAAGGCTAGTGAGAAGAAGAATCAGACAGATTTGTTAGCAGCACATAAGGAGATCTCTGAGTTGAGACTCCGGGCGGGGTTAAAGAGATCAAAGGATTAGGATAAGCACATGAAGTTGACCAGTGCCATTGCCACCAGGAACCTTCTCATCAGGACCATCACAGAGCACCCAGTAGGTCCAGTGACTGAGGCTCTCCTGAAGGAAGTCAGAGAGGATGACTTTGGACTGGATGTTTGATTTCCTTGTACTAGTATTTCCTTTTGTTTGTACTTTTGATGTTGTTGTTGTATTTTGACCTATCATGGGGACTTTGTTGTAATCAAACTATGTATCTTCACATTTTTGTAATATATGGTTTGTATTATTTCATGGGCTTTTATCTCTCTGCAACATCATCATTTCCTCGAGGTCTGGAAGGTCAAAACTAAAGAACCAAACCGGATACCCTTGTAAGACAAATAGGCATCCTGCATTGCATACTAACATCTTTTATTTGTTTTGCAGGTCTTTGTTTTTTTGTTTTTCTCACTTTGTTGTGGTTTCAGTAAACATTGCTCGTAGAAGAGTGTTCCCCGTCAATAGAGTGCACCGGTATCCGACAAGAAACAACCTTCCAGGATTACAAATGGACCAGGTTCAACAGGATTTGACTGACGTGAGGACCCAAATGGCCAATGAAAGGACAGAGATGAGGGCCCAAATGAATCAATTTATGGCAGTGATGACTGGTTTGGCTCAGAGCCAGGAGAGACTGAGAGAGTTGGTCGAGCGGCAAACTCCCGAGGAAAACCATCCAGGTACAGGGGGTACCAGCAACAACGATCACGTACAACCTCGTACTGATCACCCAGAATTTGGACCTCATCTGAACCCAGACATCAATGTTATAAGAAACACCCAAGGTAACACTTGAGGGAGGGCCTTGCAGGAGGACCCTCAGGAAGAACAGTTTACTGTGGTTGGGGCTGAAGACGAAGTTTACAATCGTCGATTGGATGAAATAGAAGAAAAGCTAAGGTCTCTTGAATCCCAAAACTCTATGGGTTTTGATGTCATGGACATGGGATTAGTGGAGGGGGTTAGAAATCCTCATAAGTTCAAACCTCCCTGTTTTGAAAGATACAATGGCACATCCTGCCCACGTACCCATCTCCAATCTTTCCTGGGGAGATTGAAAGACTACACCATGGATGAGAAACTGTGGATGTTTTACTTCGAGGATAGCTTGACAAGGGCATCCCGGGAATGGTACTCTCACTTAACCAGGGCAACAATTAGGAATTGGAAAGACTTGGCCGAAGCTTTCATTCGTCAATATCAATATTATCTGGACATGGCTCCAAACATAACCCTTCTGATGGGAATGTCACAGTCTTCCCGAGAAAGTTTTAGAGAGTACGCCCAAAGGTGGAGGCAATTGGCTGCTGCCGTTCAACCCCCGATGTCAGAAAGGGAGATGGAAGATATGTTCATGAACACTCTCCAGGGTACTTATATTGACAGGTTGGCTGCATTTTCTTCTACCAGCTTTGCAGATGTGGTTATAGCTGGGGAAAGAATTGAGAGCTTGCTGAAGATGGGAAAGATTTCTGACAACGGTGCCAGTTCAAGCAGTGCGAGGAAGCCATTTGCAGGACCCCGCAGATCCGGTGAAACAAATTCTGTACATGTGGGAAGAGGTAGACCCCAATATCTGCCCAGATCAGTTGCCGCCGTCACTATTCCTGCTCCACCTCCTCAATATACTCAACAACCACAACACTTTCCTCAATAACCACAGTTCCCTCAACAGAGATCCTACAAAAACAATAACAACAACCAACAACAACGCCCTTTTCAGCAGCGGCCATCTCAGATCAACAAGGTAATTGACCCTATACCAATGCCGTATGCCACATTATTGGCTCCACCAGATCCTCAAAACCTTCCGAGAAATTACGACGTCAACACCAAGTGTGGTTTTCATTCTAATGCACCTGGTCACTCCACAGAGAAGTGCAGGGCTCTGCATATGAAGGTCCAAGATCTGGTAGATTCAAAGGCCCTGAATTTTGCACCACCTCCCAATGTCACGAAGAACCCTATGCCCAGATATGGTGGGCCAAGGATAAATCCTATAGAGGAGGGCTCACCCTTGAGTTTAATTGAAGATACTGCAAGTATTCAGACACCTCTGGCAGAGGTTAAAGCTCAGCGTTTGAAATGCCATATGTTTCCAGGTTGTGAGACCTGTTGTGAATCTTGCAAGGTTTCTGTGAACGGGTGTGCAAGCTTGAAGAATGACATCAATGGCCTGATCAAAGAAGGTATTCTGCAAATAACCACAACAGCTTCTACAACTCCATCAACTCCTTTTTCAACAACAAATGATTCTCCTACAACTGCAAAGACAATTGTTCCTACAGACTCGTCTACAAAATCAGCAATCACCTCTTCCATCACTTCAACAAACAACAATTCCATCTCATCAACTTCTACAACTTCAACAACCACCAACAAAGACGTCTCCACAATTACCATCTATTATGACCCTACACTGGTCCCGGTTTCCAACAATTATGAACAACAATCTCAGCAACAGTTTCAGCAACAACCAAGCTTCAATCCATCACCCCCAACATCCACCAGAAGTCCTGTCACCATTTTCTATGATCCACATACAATAACGGTTCCAACCTCTGCCGCAGTAAGTCGAGTCACCATCACGGTGCCAGGGCCTATTCCATATGACAAAGACAATGCTGTACCATGGCACTATGGTTCAAACCTTTACTGCAACGGAGAAAGAGTCCTTCTTAATTCTTCGGTTCACACTCCACAAATAGATAATGTCGGGGGAGGCGGAGGCTTCACCCGAAGCGAATGCCTCTTCACGTCACAAGCTCCAAGAACTAATACTAAGGCAGAGGTTGCTGCCAAAGCCAAAGGAAAAAGTGTGATACCAGAAGAATCTGCATCAAAAGAGACTCATAAATCATCCTTTGATCATGATGTGGATGAATTTATGAGGATAATTAAAAGAAGTGACTACAAAGTTGTGGATCAGCTCCACCAGACTCCTTCTAAGATCTCCATCTTATCCCTGTTGTTGTGTTCCGAAGCTCATCGGGATGCACTACTCAAAGTCTTGCACGCTGCCTACGTGCCGAAGGAGATCACAGTGAATCAGCTTGAGACAGTGGTGTCCAATGTTAATACTAGCCATGGGCTAGGGTTCACCAATGCTGACTTAACAACGGAAGGACTTCACCACAACAAAGCTTTACACATCATTTTGGAGTGTAAAGGAGCTGTGCTCTCTCATGTTCTTGTTGACACTGGGTCCTCACTCAATGTCCTGCCGAAGAAAACTCTTATTAAGCTCGAATATGATGGTATAGCTCTCCGACCAAGCAATCTGGTGGTCAGGGCTTTTGACGTCTCCAAGAGGTCTGTTCTGGTAGAGGTGGAGCTGCTTGTGATAATCGGTCCGCAGGTCTTTCAGACTACTTTCTATGTGATGGACGTACAACCGGCCTACGACTGTTTGTTGGGTCGACCATGGATTCACGCCGCAGGTGCAGTTATGTCGACCCTTCACCAGAAATTGAAATATGAGTGGGAAGGACAAATTATCACCATCTGTGGTGAAGAGGACATCTTTGTTAGCCATCTGGCTACATACAAATACATTGAGATGGATGGTGAAATCCATGAAACCATGAGCCAGGGGTTCGAGGCTCTGAATGTCAATGAGGCGACGACTGAAGTATTTGCTGCATCCCAGGAGGAGAGGATGGGTACTTCAATTGTCTCCTATCAACAAGCCCGAAAGGTTGTTGAAGATGGTAATGCCCAAGGCTAGGGCAAGCTGCTACCGGTGGAGATGAAGGAGGACAGATTCAGTTTGGGTTACAAACCATTTCGACAAGATCAAGAAGAGGATGCTAAAGAGCCCAAGTTCATCAGTGGGGGGATGCTCACACCAGATGCTGTTAACAACCTGGAAGACGAGGCGGAAAGTGACCTCAACATGGAGAGCTGGATTCATCCAAGGATCCCGGGTCACCAAGTCCTTAACTGGTCTTCCTAGGAAATTATAAGGGTTACTCCTGCAGAGTAATTATTATTTCCTGCTTTTTTCAGCATGCATCAAGTCCTGCATCTTGCCCAAGGTGTCAGGACTCATTTTGTAATAGGGCCATATTTGTAATTTTGTGCAAATGGAATATATATGAATATCAGACATCTTTTGCAAACAATTCTTTCTTTCGCTCACTGTCTTTTCATTTTTCACTTTTGTACAAAACAATAAAATGGCAATATTTTCAAAATACTAACTTCATTTTCACTTTTTCTAAACAAGATTAAAATTGATCACTAAAACGAACAAATCTCAACCTTTGCAGAGATTATCCTCCAGATTGCACCGACAACAGCACTGCTATGACCTTGTATGATTTCGACAATCCAATTAATCAAACTGATGAAGGGGTTGAAGAAGACTATGAGTTATCTGAAGAGTTAGCAAGGTTGTTGAGGCAAGAAGAGAAAGTGATTACTCCTCATCAAGAGGAAATTGAAACTGTTAATCTTGGTACCGAAGAGGATTTGAAAGAAGTGAAGATTGGGGCTAGTTTGCAAGCTTTAGTAAAAGAACAGCTTATCAACATGCTTCGAGAATACGTCAACGTCTTTACTTTGTCCTATCAAGACATGTCAGGTCTAGATACAAATATTGTTATGCACAAGATGCCTTTGAAAGAAGATTGCCCTCCAGTAAAGCAAAAGCTACGCCGTACTCGCCCAGATATAGCCATGAAGATTAAAGAGGAGGTACAAAAACAGTGGGACGCCGATTTCCTTGCTGTAACTAGTTACCCGCCGTGGGTGGCTAACATTGTACCAGTGCCTAAGAAGGATGGAAAAGTACATATGTGTGTGAATTACCGGGATCTGAACAGAGCTAGTCCGAAGGACGATTTCCCATTACCTCACATTGATGTATTGGTTGACAACACATCTCAGTTCTCGGTGTTTTATTTCATGGATGGTTTTTCTGGTTATAATCAGATCAAGATGTCACCCGAAGACATGGAGAAGACAACCTTCATCACACCTTGGGGCACATTTTGTTACAAGGTAATGCCATTTGGACTGAAGAATGTCGGTGCAACTTAACAACGGGCTATGGTAACATTATTCCACGATATGATCCACAAAGAAATTGAATTCTACGTGGATGACATGATTGCCAAGTCCCTCACTGAAGAAGATCATCTAGTATATCTGCTGAAGTTGTTCAAGCGTCTGAGAAAGTATCAGCTTAAGCTAAACCCCAACAAATGCACATTCGGGGTACGTTCCGGTAAGCTGCTGGGATTTATCGTAAGTGAAAAGGGAATTGAAGTTGATCCTGACAAAGTCAAGGCCATTCAGGAGATGCCTGCACCAAGGACTGAAAAAGAAGTTCGGGGTTTCTTAGGTAGATTGAACTACATATCAAGGTTCATATCTCATCTCACTGCAACCTGTGAGCCCCTGTTCAAATTGTTAAGAAAGGAACAAACAGTTAGGTGGAACGAAGATTGTCAGAAGGCTTTTAACAAGATCAAGGAGTACCTGCAAGAACCTCCAATTCTCATGCCTCCAGTTGAAGGAAGACCTCTGATAAATGTACCTGACAGTATTAGAAGGGTCAATGGGGTGTGTGCTGGGCCAGCATGATGAGTCTGGTCGAAAAGAGTATGCAATATACTACCTAAGCAAAAATTTTACCGAATGTGAACAACGTTATTCACTACTCGAGAAAACTTGTTGTGCTTTAGCGTGGGCTGCTCGCCGACTAAGATAGTATATGTTGACTCACACTACCTTATTGATCTCAAAGATGGACCCCGTCAAGTACATATTTGAGAAGCCAACACTTACTGGAAGGGTTGCAAGATGGCAAATGATTCTGACAGAGTATGACATTCAGTACACATCTCAAAAGGCCATCAAAGGCAGTGTACTATCTGACTATCTAGCTGAGCAACCCATTGATGATTACCAGCCCATGAGATTTGACTTCCCTGATGAAGACATCATGTACTTAAAAGCAAAAGATCATGAAGAGCCTATTCATACTGAAGGGCCTGACCCAGAAGAAGAGTGGACAATGATGTTTGATGGGGCTGTCAATATGAATGGACGTGGGGTTGGTGCAGTGCTCATTACACCTAAAGGAGTTCATATGCCTTTCTTGGCAAAACTCACCTTCGCCTGCACTAACAACGAAGCGGAATACGAAGCATGTATCATGGGCCTTGAGGAAGCCATTTACCTCAGGATCAAGACATTGAATGTATTCGGAGATTCAGCTTTGGTAATCAATCAGACCAACGGCAAATGGTACACTCACCAAGAGCATCTGATTCCATACCGTGACTACACAAGGAGGTTATTTACTTTCTTCACAACATTCAAGCTTGAGTACATCCCTCGAGACGAAAATCAGTTCGCAGATGCTTTAGCTACCATTTCCTCCATGATCAAAGTTCAAATTGCAAATTATGTGCCTCGAATTTCGGTATCCAGACTAGACCGACAAACATACATATTCTCTGTGGACATTGCTAAAGATGACAAGCCATGGTTCCATGACATCAAAAGATTCTTGGAGGATCAAACATACCCACCTGGGGCATCATCCAATGATAAGAAAACATTAAGAAGACTGGCTGGTAGTTTCTTCCTTAATGCTGATGGTTCATTATACAAGCGAAACTTTGACATGGTTCTGCTCCGATGTGTTGATAAGAAAGAAGAAGACTTGCTGATGCACGAGGTGCATGAAGGATCTTTCGGTACCCATGCCGGAGGACATGCAATGGCTAAAAAATTATTAAGATCAGGTTACTACTGGATCACAATGGATGCAGACTGTTGTGCCTATGCCAGGAAATGCCACAAATGCCAGATCTATGCAAACAAGGTGCATGTGCCTCCAAATCCTTTGAACGTGATGTCTTCACCTTGGCCCTTTTCCATGTGGGGCATTGACATGATTGGAAAGATCGAACCGACTGCTTCAAATGGCCACATATTCATCTTGGTAGCCATTGATTACTTCACCAAGTGGGTTGAAGCAACTTCGTATGCAAACGTCACCAGACAAGTGGTAGACGGATTTCTGAAAAGAGACATCATCTGTCGATATGGAGTCCCGAGCAAATCATTATTGATAATGGTTCCAATTTGAACAACAAAATGATGGCAGAACTGTGTCGGGACTTCGAAATCCAACATCACAACTCTTCTCCTTACAGGCCAAAGATGAATGACGTTGTTGAGGCAGCTGATAACGAGAAATCGTATCGCATTATTACTATGTTTTTAGTCCGTTTTATCGTACATTAGTCCTTTTAACTCCCGATTGTTTCGAGTTTTTATGTCACATTGCTGGTATAACATGTCTAGAGCCAAATTATGAGAAAAAGATCAAAGGAACAAAATCTAGCATGAAAAGAAAAGAGAGAAATCAATTCTGCTAAAAGCTGCATATTTTGTTGCACTCATGGTCGTCACAACTGCCTCACGACCGTGACACGCTTTTTAGAGGTATCACGATCGTCACAACATTATCACGACCGTGACACACTTATTTGAGGAAATCTGCCCGTTACATCAATGTTACGACCGTGACAAAGCTTATTTAATTTATTTGAATGTATTTATGAAGACGTGCAACGCAACGAAGAGAAAAAGTCTTCAGAGACTCCTACTTTCTCTCAACTTCAACAACGCCAATAAACCATGTTCTCCTGGATTCTCTCAAAACTGAAGCACCGAAGCCTACACTACTACTCTTCAACTGCCAAAGTTCTCTCCTATAAATACCAAAGATGCAGATGAAGAAAGTACAAAGTTTATTATTGAATTTTTATGCGGAAGCTCTGCCGTTTTTCTTTCAACCCATTTATTTTCCAGCTTTTGTTCTTGCTGTGTTTTTCCTTTTTATTTCCATACCCTTTAATAACAATTTCCAACATTAGGAAATTGTTATCTTAATTAAATTTTCTTTTTAGCCTCAGAACTTGTTATTTTATTTTATTTCGATTCCGACACTCCAAGCTTGCCGATTTGTGGAAGAAGGAGCCTAAGAATTAAATTGTTCAGGTTTTTGTTTTGAAATTTATATTAAGTTTATTTATGTTAAGTTTCTATTATCATTATATAATGTATGCTTTAATATTTATTTATTTCATTTTGTATCTGTCTGTTGTTTTAATAAATATGAGTAGCTAAGTTAATTGAGTCGGTATGTAATAAATCAAACCAAGCAGATAAATCGAATCTAAGCTAAAAACACTTAAGAACTTATATTCTGGCTGTGACTTTTTATAATTAAAATCAAATTTTTTGTTACGAGAGTAAGAGAAGTGAAATAGGTTAGGTCGAGACCACGAGAGTGTGAGATTTTAACCGGATAGCTAAAGTTAGGCATTCGATTTAAATACAGCGAGAGCGCTTTAAAACGAATTAGACTTATTAAGTTTTCAAAAATTATTTTCTAAACACTTATGGGCTAGCGAGAGCAGGCATAGGGCTTTAGGAGTAAGATCTGAGATAAGACCACGAGAGTGTGAGTCGAGGGTTTTTAAACTGGTAATCTCTACAGAATTATTTAAGTGAAACATCTTTATAAGCTTAGGCTAGATTGACCCGCATAGGTTAATATAATTACATACCGACCGCCTTCTCATTATTTCCTTAATTAAGTTTAGTTCCCGTTTTTAATCCTTAAAACCATAATCGTGACAAATTTTCGCCTTAGCTAAACTAGCAGACCTTCTAGCACTAGAGTGATTACAAAGTCCCTGTGGGTTCGACATCTTTTTATTACTATTGCGATAGGCTGTGAACTTGCAGTTCAGATACCGCTAGACACATCACGTCTTCGCCCCATCAAGTTTTTGGCGCCGTTGCCGGGGACCTTGATTTAGTCACTAGTGCACTATTAGAGTAGCACTGTCTAGACTAAGGTAACAATTTATTTTCCCTAATCTAATTTACCGAGTGTATGCCAAGTACTCGCTCTTAAGGCGAAGACTTGCAACCTCCAGTCCTTGAATTAGAACGCTTCTTACATTTAAGAAGACGAATATTCGAATACCAACGAAAATACAACATTCCAGATCTTCAAGTTGATCCACCTAAACCAGTTGGAACATCGAAGGACGCAGAGATGGCTGAAGAACCAAATCATCCACTAAAGTATTACGCTAGTCCTTCACAAGCTGAGCCGCATTCCAGCATTTCCGCATCAGCTATCAATCGAAACGATTTCGAATTGAAACCTTCGCTGATATCAGCTGTGCAACAAAACCAATTCGCCGGAAATCCTACCGAGGATCCGAACCTTCATCTTTCGATATTTGTGCAGTACGCAGATACTGTAAAAGCTAATGGAGTTACCCAAGAAGCAATCAGATTACGCCTTTTTCCTTTCTCACTTCGAGACAGAGTAAGAGCCTGGCTTCAATCTCTACCCTCGAATTCAGTAACTACGTGGGAGGAACTAAAGTGAGTCTTCTTGACAAGATATTTCCCACCTAGCAAGACAGCTATGCTAAGAGCTCAAATCAACGGATTTAAGCAAAAGGAAAACGAGTTATTCTTCGAAGCTTGGGAACGATACAAAGATATGCTGAGACTTTGTCCACATCACAGATTAGTAGAATGGATGGTCATCCATACTTTCTACAATGGATTCTTGTACAACACAAGAATGACAATTGACGCTGCCGCAGGCGGCGCACTAATGGACAAAGAATATAATGATGCTTATGCACTTATCGAGAGTATGGCTCAGAATCATTACCAATGGGGAAGCGAGAGAGTCGCAACTGAGAAACCAACAAAAGGAGGTATGTACGAAGTGAGTAGTATGGACCAAGTCAATGCAAAGTTTGACCAACTTAACCAAAAGATCGACAACTTGGCCATAACACCAACAGCCAGCGTGGCTACGGTAACACCTAACTGTGAGTTATGTGGAGTTTCAGGACATGCAGTCCCTGATTGTCAACTATTAGCAGGAATTCCCACAGATCAAGTGAATTATGCTCAAGGAAACCCGTACTCGAACACATACAACCCAGGTTGGAAGAATCATCCGAACTTCTCTTATAAGAACAACAATGCTTTATACGCACCAGGTCAAGCGCCAGCTACACCACCAGGATATCAAAAGACTGCTCCTAATGTTCCTAGAAAATCAAACCTTGAATTAATGATGGAGAACTTCATAGCTACCCAATCTCAAACAAACAAGGAATTCTTAAACCAAAACATACACACTAGCGAGCAGATTAAGCAATTAGTGAGCAAGGTAGATGCGTTAGCTACACATAACAAAATGCTTGAAACTCAGATTTCACAAGTAGCTCAACAACAAGCACCTACCGCTTCCCCAGCTGGAGTATTTCCTGGACAACCCCAACCTAATCCAAAAGGACAGGCCAATGTTGTGATACTAAGAAGTGGCAAGGAACTTGACGGACCTGCCGATCCAAGACTTGACAATCCAGCCATGTGCCAAAAGCATGATAAGCCGACTGAAAAGGAGAATGGACCAGAAGAAAAAGAAGATAATAATCAAGAGGCAGTGGAGAAAGAGAAGCCTTATGTGCCTCCACCACCTTATAAACCACCAATTCCGTACCCTCAGAGATTAACCAATTCCAAGACGATGGGCCAGTTTAAGAAATTTGTTGAACTTCTGAAACAATTGAATATTACTATTCCATTTACAGAAGCTATCACTCAAATGCCCTCGTATGCTAAATTTCTAAAGGAAATCTTATCCAATAAGAAGAAGATAGAGGATAACGGAACCGTTACACTTACTGCTGAGTGTAGCGCAATAATTCAAAACAATATGCCTCCTAAGTTAAAAGATCTAGGTAGTTTCTCTATACCCTGTGTAATTGGAAAATTCGTCATTGACAAAGCTCTATGCGATTTAGGAGCCAGTATCAGTGTTATGCCCTTAACAATTTGCAAAAGGCTAGATATGGGAGACCTAAGACCTACTAAAATGTCTGTTCAACTAGCCGACCGCTCTATTAAATATCGTGTAGGCATACTAGAGAATGTCCCAGTACGGATAGGTCAATTCTACATTCCTACTGATTTTATAATTATGGACATCACTGAAGACTCCACTACACCTATCATACTAGGAAGACCATTCTTAGCTACCGCCGGAGCTATTATAGATGTAAAGAAAGGAAAGATAACCTTTGAAGTAGGTGAAGAGAAAGTTGAATTTATTTTAACACAATTCTTACAATCACCAGCTATAGAGGACACATGCTATTTATTGGATGTCATTGACGAGTGTGTAAGAGAAATGGAAATGAAAGAAACTACTTATTCTGAAATTATGAAAATTCAAATCCCTCCGATTTTCGAAGATGACAATTGGCGTGAACCGTATCAAGATGATAGTCTAAGCGAAAGTTTAGCATTTACACCGGATCCCATGCCAAGTAAGAAGAAACCTACATTAGAGTTAAAAACCTTACCTAAGAACCTAAGATACGAATTCCTAGACACTGAATGTACGCAACCAGTTATAATCAATTCCGGTTTAGGAACAATCGAAACGAAGAAACTTTTAGATGTCTTAAGGAAATACCCAACTACATTAGGATATAACATATCTGATCTCAAAGGAATATGTCCTTCAATCTGTATGCATCGTATTATGCTAGAAGAAGATTGCAAAACCTCTAGAGAATCTAAAAGGAGAATTAACCCAATCCTTAGCACTGTAGTAAAGGAAGAAGTTAAGAAACTACTAGACGCTGGAATAATATATCCAATCTCTGATAGTCAATGGGTTAGTCCAGTACACGTAGTACCAAAGAAAGGAGGTATCACTGTTGTGAAAAACGCTAAAGGCGAATCGATATCACAAAGAGTAGTGACCGGACATAGAGTGTGCATCGATTATCGAAAACTAAACAAAGCCACTCAAAAAGATCATTTCCCACTACCTTTTATAGATCAAATGTTAGAACGATTAGCCAAACACTTGTATTTCTGTTATCTAGATGGGTACTCAGGATTTTTCCAAATCCCTATTCACCCAGATGATCAAGAGAAGACTACATTCACATGTCCTTATGGAACGTTTGCTTATAGACGAATTCCCTTTGGATTATGTAACGCTCTTGCAACCTTTCAAAGATGTATGATGTCAATCTTCGCAGATTTCATAGATAACATCATGGAAGTGTTCATGGACGACTTCTCTGTATGCGGGCAAAGTTTTGAAGGATGTCTATCAAATTTAGAAATGGTGTTAGAAAGATGTGTAAAAGTAAACCTCGTACTTAACTGGGAAAAATGCCATTTTATGGTCAGAGAAGGAATCGTACTAGGACACGTGATAAGGGAATTGAAGTTGATAAAGCTAAGATAGAAGTCATAAAAGATCTTCAACCCCCTAAGACCGTTCGAGAAATACGAAGATTTTTAGGACACGCCGGTTTCTACCGACGATTCATCAAAGATTTCTCGAAAATCACTAAACCTCTTACCGGTTTATTAATGAAAGACGCTGAGTTCATATTCGATAAAGATTGTCTTAAAGCATTCGAAACTCTAAAAACAGCCCTCATCACCGCACCAATCATGCAATCACCTGACTGGATATTACCTTTCGAAATCATGTGCGATGCGAGTGACTATGCTGTAGGCGCAGTTCTAGGACAAAGGAAGGACAAGAAACTTCACGCAATTTACTATGCCAGTAGAACTTTAGATTCTGCTCAATTGAACTACGCCACTACTGAAAAAGAGTTGTTAGCAGTTGTCTTTGCGCTTGATAAATTCCGTTCCTACCTAGTAGGAGCAAAAATAATCATCTATATAGACCACGCTGCTATCAGATATTTACTAACCAAGAAAGATGCTAAACCAAGACTCTTGAGATGGATCTTACTCCTACAAGAGTTTGATCTCGAAATCAAAGATAAGAAAGGTACTGAAAACGTCGTAGCGGACCATTTATCTAGAATAGAAGGTATTAAACCCGAACAAGTGCCAATTAACGACGATTTTCCGTATGAACAGCTGATAGCACAAATAAGAAGCGACCCAGCTCAGTTAGACATAAATGAACCAAAAGCCGTGGAAACAATCCAAACAACCGTAGGACTGCCATGGTACGCTGACATTGTCAACTACTTAGCTGCAGGAGCACTTCCACCGGACTTAACCTATCAGCAGAAAAAGAAATTCTTCCACAATCTCAAGTATTACTATTGGGACGAACCATTATTGTTTAAGAGAGGACCTGACGGAATCTTCCGTCGGTGCATTCCCGAAGAAGAAATAAAAGATGTCATTGCTCATTGTCATTCATCTCCTTATGGTGGACATGCAAGCACTTCCAAGACTTGTGAAAAAATCTTACAAGCCATCCTATTTTGGCCTAATCTATGGAAAGATGTCCACATCACTGTTATAAATTGCGATCGGTGTCAACGCACCGGTAACATTTCAAGAAGAGATGAAATGCCTCAAAGAGGAATATTAGAAGTTGAAGTCTTTGATGTCTGGGGAATCGATTTCATGGGACCATTCCCATCATCTTTCGGTAACATTTCAAGAAGAGATGAAATGCCTCAAAGAGGAATATTAGAAGTTGAAGTCTTTGATGTCTGGGGAATCGATTTCATGGGACCATTCCCATCATCTTTCGGTAACAAGTACATACTCGTAGCTGTCGATTATGTTTCAAAATGGATCGAGGCTATAGCTTCTCCTACAAATGACACACGAGTAGTAATTAAGCTTTTCAAGAATATAATCTTTCCAAGATTTGGTGTGCCTAGACTTGTCATTAGTGACGGTGGCTCGCATTTCATTTCGAAAATATTCGACAAATTACTATCTAAGTATGGAGTCAGACACCGTGTAGCAACACCGTATCATCCGCAAACAAGTGGACAGGTCGAAGTCTCGAACAGAGAAATAAAACAAATTCTAGAAAAGACTGTCGCCATATCTAGGAAGGATTGGTCATCTAAACTTAATGAAGCTTTATGGGCTTATAGGACAGCCTACAAGACACCAATAGGAACTACACCCTTCAAACTAGTATATGGTAAGGCTTGTCATCTCCCGGTAGAACTAGAACACAAAGCATATTGGGCGATTAAAACACTCAATATAAACTACAATGCCGCTGGAGAAAAGCGAATCCTCGACATTAATGAATTAGAAGAATTAAGGTTGGACTCATATGAGAATGCTAAGATATATAAAGAAAGAACCAAGCATTGGCACGATAAGCGCCTATCTAGGAAATAATTTAGTGTGGGAGACGTTGTGCTCCTCTTCAATTCAAGACTTAGGCTTTTTCCTGGAAAACTAAAATCTAGATGGTCAGGACCCTTTGAAATAACTAGAGTGTTCCTGAGCGGAGCAATAGAAATTAAGGGTAGGAATAGTGAATCGTTCACAGTAAACGGACAACGATTAAAACATTACCATAATATTGAAAACAGAAATTATGCGAATAATTTAAAACTTTTAGAGTTGTCCACTAACTTCCCTGATTAATCTACCACTAAGCACTACGTCAGGCTTATGACGATAAAAACAACGCTTAGTGGGAGGCAACCCATTTTATCATTTTATTGTTTTATTTCATTATTGACTTTATTTATATATTTTTTTCCTTATTTTCTTTATTTTTAACTTTCATTTTCTAAATCACTTTTTAATTTACATGCTACAGATTTTCTAAAGTCTTTTCTACCTTACCTCTTTCTCCCCTGATTTGTTTCTCCTGCTTTAACACTATCTATGGCTAACCAACCAAGAAACTTCATGGTAACCATATTTAGAGGTAGAAACCAAAGAAGGAAATTTGAGGAATTATCACAAAGACACATGGATTTGACTCTGTATTATGATGAACAAACTATGGAAACCTTAGGTATCAATGATAGCATCCTATACATGTTTAACCAGCTTGGATGGGAGAACGCTCTCATAAAACATAAGTTTGTAACTTACCGCAAGCTCACCCTTGAATTTTTAAGCTCCTTAGTTTACCTACCTGAGTGCGGATTTGGATTAAGGAAAGGATTTATTAGTTTTCGACTATTCGGTATCGAATATGTCTATAACCATAAGGAACTAGCTGACCTACTAGGATTTCCTAGCGGACCTTTTGCCTTTACTACCACCCAGGTATAATTAATGGATATTGAGCTAGATTTCTTTTGGGGAACTTTAACCGGAAACTACCACCCTGAGCCGGATAACATGGAAAATGATGAAATACACAACCCCGCTATCCGCTATGTTCATAAAATCCTTGCCCACACCTTCTTTGGAAAGGAAGAGAACCTCACTGGAGTATCTAAGGACGAGATATTCATTATGTCCTGTTTGACCAATGGAAAACCCGTAAATGTTGTACCCTTCATGATGCAGACCTTTACCCGCATCCAGGAGGAACCTAATCTACCAATATTGGTAGGAGGCCTAGTCACCATGATTGCTAATGCCCTCAGACTTAGATATCAGTTACACAAGTGCACCCGTTTTGGTACCATTCGCCCTATGAATTTGAACTTCTGCTTTAACCGCCGAATAATAGGAAACATAGGACAACCGCCATTCGAGTACCTGATTAGGAATGAAATCGTAACCTTGTTCACATTGCCGAACCATGCTAAAGTCAATGTTCACAATAGAGATAATTGGATTTATGAGCTTACCCCTCCTGACTATCCAACAACACCTGAAACACCACAATCCTACCAAATTAGGGATGACATGATGACTGATGTAGAAAGTGACCCTGAGACCCCTCCTGGTTACCATGACATCAACCACACTGATGAAGTTATTGAGACCCCTGAAATCAACAAAGTAGGATATGCTGACAGCTTGAACAAAATTTTGACAACTCTTGAAGTATACCAAGCTGACATTAATGTTGTTAAGGATGAAGTTAAAAGCATGAGATTGGATATTATAGGCTTAACTGATATAACATGTGAACAATTTTACCATATAAACTCCGCACTTGAAGACTTGAAGAAACGACTTTGATGAATTGTAGTAATTTGATTAATTTTACTTTCTGCTTTTTGTTTCTAGTTAGTTTTGAATTTTTGCAACATTTCATAGTTTATTTTTATCACTGTAATTTCTTTCTGTTATGTCAAAAACGAAGTATTTCCATTTATGCAATTTTCCATTCAATCTATTTACATGTTTTCATAATCTACTGATACTTTTAATTTCTAGATATTTTTATGAATTTTCGTGTGATGCAATCTAATGCTATTATATACTGATCCATTGCTATGTGTTATGTTGGAATTAATTATTGAATGTGATAAGAATTATATGGATTGAACTGAGGTAAACATTCTGTGAAATTCCAAATTTTGTGAACATCACGGTCGTAACCATCCCCTCACGATTGTAACGAGCAATTTAGCGCGTCACAATCGTAACTACCCCCTCACGACCGTGACAATCCTATTGCACGACCTCTGAGTTACAGAGGTCGTTCTTCTTCGTTTCCACTTCTATTTTCACAAAATACTCAAACCGCCCATTACCTATTCTTCTCCCGTAACCACCCATTAATCACCAATCAATCCCATTACTCCGTTCCACTTCCTCATTTAACCCCAACTCCACATATTCCCTTCACTCCATTATAAACCAATCAATTTCTTCACATTTTCATCACAAAACCTCAACACCTATCTCACGATAAACCTCATTTGCATGCAATGGCAAACATTCAGTTTAGAGAGGGAGAACAAGGAGCGGCACAGAGAGAGAAGTTTGAAAGGTTTCAAACCCGAGGCATCCAAACTACTCGGTACGTCGACCTCGACTGTCTGAGGGAGTTAGGATTGTTCGACAGAGTGAAGCTACTTCTTGAAAAAGTTGGCTTGTGGGACTTATGCAGTCAACCGCAACCAACATTTGCAAACCTCACTCTGGAGTTTCTGAGTTCTTTTCAATACATCACACCTTCTGGATCAACGAACCAACTCACAGGCATCGCAAAATTCCGAATGCTTGGCAGAGAGTTCGAACTAACTCAAACCAGAGCCGCTGAACTGTTAGGCTTCAGTCATGGTAACGGTGCCCACCTTCGTGTTCCCGACAACTTTAATGAAGCAGCTTTCACTTTGTGGCACAACATCACAAACAGCCGTGCTTCCGCCTACCAAAGTCTCAACGCTACTCACATCCATAATCCAACAATACGGTATTTTCATCGTATCATATGCAACACCATCTTTGCAAGAGAGAGCAACCATAAGCTCAATTCCAAAGAGCTCCTATTCTTGCATTGTGCCTTGAATGAAGAACGCATCAACGCCGCTCCGTTCCTTCTAGCCCACATTCAGTCTGTAGCACAAAGAGGCGCCACTCCCTTCTACATTGGCGGGATTGTCACTTCCCTTGCTATACAGCTGGATCTTGGTGACCACCTCTCTCATTTGCCTCATAGAGCACCGGAGCTGCTTACCATGAACTACTGCAAGTCCGCTCACATGATCTCGCAGCGTGAGGATGGCAGGTTCAACCCAGTGATACAAGGCACCATCTATCATAATATCGTTTTGCCTTGCAGGAACCAGATTGATCCATCAAACAAAGCCAACTGGCTATTTGATTTGCCGGCTGCCACAGGCCATGTTCCGATTGTTGACGACCTGCCTGATGCACCTGTGGATGAGATGCAGGATGCGATGGATGCTGCTGAGCCAGTTCAGGACATACCTGAGTCTTCCACCAGGCAGCCACCTTCAGCTGACATCACCCTTGAAGAAATCCTCCGTGCCATTCACCAGCAAAATCAGATGAATGTCGCACTGGAGCGGAAGCATAAGGAGCAATACGATGCACTCCTTGCCACTGTTGTCAGAAACCAGAAAGCAACAGATGACAAGCTAGGAGAGATCTTCAGCGAGTTGTAAGCTTTGCGGATGGACGTCACCGCTCTCACCGTCATTGGTTCTAATGAGGAAGCCACTCCTACCAGATGCTCCCGCACCAGAAGCCGAGGCCGTGGTCGTCAGCAGCATTAGATTTTCTTTTTGTTTTTGCATTCTGTTTATGTAACGTATTTCCCCGCTATTATATCACAACATTGAGGACAATGTCTGATATAGTGTGGGAGAGGTACCTTTCCCTTTCCCGTTTTCCATTCATTGTATTTTCTCTTTCTGCATTTTCAATGAACAAGTAATATTAATGCTATTTCTTAAGTTTCAATTCTTCCCCGCTTTATTTAGCCATACCGATTTTTTTTTTACTTTATCTTCACATTACTCGACATACCTATGAAATTGTAGTTAGGAAGTTGAGAAAGATCCAACAAGATCAATACAGTCTTGACACCTTAGACTTCCTACTTAAGCATTCCATTTCGATAATTGTTACGACTACACCTTAAGTCTTAGTTCTAAAGTAACCCCTAGTAGTTTATACTAGCAGTCAGCACCGTCTGGACACAAACCACGTGGGGAGCCGATGAATATAAGTGTTTGATGCCTAATCTATAAATGATCCTTCATATCTCGCTACCATTAAAAGAGAAATTGCACCAAAGTACACAGTCGCATATAAGAGATGAGTAATATAAGAAGGAGTCCATTCCTGGTTGGTTCAGAGGTACCTGGTTCTGAACTTGGTAGGGCGTGCTACGGCTCGATCCCTCACAACCTCCAATTTGGATAATATGTAAAGGGTTGCCACATTCGTGTACCAGATCCCGTGCTAATAAATGATCAAAGTCACTAACCGGCTACTCCACTACGTGCGTGCTAAGACAAAGGGCTTAATGTGATTGTGCTAGAACAAAACCGGGTGAAATAAGAACGAAGGACTCTAGGTAGAATCGTAATGGAATTACTGAATGTTTCGTTTAAAGGGAGGTCGACGACTTAGCTTGTTGCTTGTGTCATTAGTGTATCGTTAGTGTTCTATTCTAGTATCAGTTTATCTAACTAAATGACTTCTCGTATGGTATATTATGTGTATGCGTCTGATGAAAATTGTCCGATCATTTTTCAATTGACTATTTGCTTGAGGACAAGCAAAGGTTTAAGTATGGGGGAGTTTGATAACGAGAAATTGTATCACATTATTACTATGTTTTTAGTCCGTTTTATCGTACATTAGTCCTTTTAACTCCCGATTGTTTCGAGTTTTTATGTCACATTGCAGGTATAACATGTCTAGATCCAAATAATGAGAAAAAGATCAAAGGAACAAAATCTAGCATGAAAAGAAAAGAGAGAAATCAATTCTGCTAAAAGCTGCATATTTTGTTGCACTCACGGTCGTCACAACTGCCTCACGACCGTGACACGCTTTTTAGAGGTATCACGATCGTCACAACATTATCACGACCGTGACGCGCTTATTTGAGGAAATCTGCCCGTTACATCAATGTTACGGCCGTGACAAAGCTTATTTAATTTATTTGAATGTATTTATGAAGACGTGCAACACAACGAAGAGAAAAAGTCTTCAGAGACTCCTACTTTCTCTCAACTTCAACAACGCCAGTAAACCATGTTCTCCTGGATTCTCTCAAAACTGAAGCACCGAAGCCCACGCTACTACTCTTCAACTGCCAAAGTTCTCTCCTATAAATACCAAAGATGCAGATGAAGAAAGTACAGAGTTTATTATTGAATTTTTATGCGGAAGCTCTGCCGTTTTTCTTTCAACCCATTTATTTTCCAGCTTTTGTTCTTGCTGTGTTTTTCCTTTTTATTTCCAAACCCTTTAATAACAATTTCCAACATTAGGAAATTGTTATCTTAATTAAATTTTCTTTTTAGCCTCAGCACTTGTTATTTTATTTTATTTCGATTCCGACACTCCAAGCTTGCCGATTTGTGGAAGAAGGAGCCTAAGAATTAAATTGTTCAGGTTTTTGTTTTGAAATTTATATTAAGTTTATTTATTTATTTATGTTAAGTTTCTATTATCATTATATAATGCATGCTTTAATATTTATTTATTTCATTTTGTATCTGTCTGTTGTTTTAATAAATATGAGTAGCTAAGTTAATCGAGTCGGTATGTAATAAATCAAACCAAGCAGATAAATCGAATCTAAGCTAAAAACACTTAAGAACTTATATTCTGGCTGTGACTTTTTATAATTAAAATCAAACTTTTTGTTACGAGAGTAAGAGAAGTGAAATAGGTTAGGTCGAGACCACGAGAGTGTGAGATTTTAACCGGATAGCTAAAGTTAGGCATTCGATTTAAATACAGCGAGAGCGCTTTAAAACGAATTAGACTTATTAAGTTTTCAAAAATTATTTTCTAAACACTTATGGGCTAGCGAGAGCAGGCATAAGGCTTTAGGAGTAAGATCTGAGATAAGACCACGAGAGTGTGAGTCGAGGGTTTTTAAACTGGTAATCTCTACAGAATTATTTAAGTGAAACATCTTTATAAGCTTAGGCTAGATTGACCCGCATAGGTTAATATAATTACATACCGACCGCCTTCTCATTATTTCCTTAATTAAGTTTAGTTCCTGTTTTTAATCATTAAAACCATAATCGTGACAAATTTCCGCCTTAGCTAAACTAGCATACCTTCTAGCACTAGAGTGATTACAAAGTCCCTGTGGGTTCGACATCTTTTTATTACTATTGCGATAGGCTGTGCACTTGCAGTTCAGATACCGCTAGACACATCACGTCTTCGCCCCATCAGCAGCTAACAAAAATATCAAGAAGATTGTGCAGAAGATGGTGGTCATTTAAAAAGACTGGCATGAAATGCCACCATTTGCCTTGCATGGGTATCAAACCTCAATCAGAACGTCCACTAGGGCAACACCGTATCAGCTTGTGTATGGTATGGAGGCAGTCCTACCTATTGAAGTTGAGCTCCCCTCCTTACGGGTACTGATGGATGTAAAGCTGGACGAAGCAAAATGGGTCCGTTCTCGGTACAATCAACTAAATTTGATTGAAGAAAAGAGACTAGCTGCCATCTATCATGGGCAGTTATATCAGAAAAGGATGAAGAAAGCCTTCGATCAAAAAGTCAGGCTTCGGGAATACCAAGTGGGAGATCTTGTGCTGAAAAGACTTCTTCCTCCTCATACAGACCACATTGTCGCTCCCGATAAATGGGAATGGCCCAAATAAAGGTACAGACGCGAACGGTCGGCGAAAAGAGATGCGAGAACACACAGAAGTGAACTCAAAAAAAGACAAGAGTCGCCAACTAGGCATTTTTATCCCGGAGGAAAGGCAATGCTGCATAGACCTAGAAAAAGAATGGATAAGACGGTTGCGAACCAGAGAGACTGAGAAAGGGGGTTGGTTACAACCTGGGAAGGTATTAGCACCCAGATTGTCCGCCGTACTCGACGGGATCCACGCTTAAAAGATTTGTGTTTTAAAGGGGTAGTGTCAGTGCAATTTGTGTATAAAAGAGCTGGAAAAGGATGTACAGGTGTCAGTGTAAGAGAAGTGAAGTGTACAAGTGAAGTGTCAGTGTAAGAACAAGAATGAAATGCTCAAGAATATGAGGCTTAAAAGAATGATGCTGGAAGAGGGGGAATATACAGAGACCTTTGTTCGATAACTGTTAAGTTATGCCTACGTATCCTCTCGTGCAATGAGGAAGTCAGAACACCGTAGTTCGACCCAAAGAGACTGAAAGATGATTTGACTTGTGAACTGCTTGCTTGTCAATGCTCAAGTGTATGACCTGTCTGGCTCAGGTGCTAACTGTCTTGCATTAGACGGAAGAAGCAAGTTCTCGTTTATGAGTGAAGGTGATGAGAAAAGAATCCCGAAGGAGACGATTATTGTTTGTTTTTTGTGTTTTCAGTCTTTTATTGCTTTTTTTGAAAGTTTGTCATAAGTTAATGAGCTTAAACCTAAACCAATGGATTTAGCAAACTCATCACATCTTCCCTCTGATTAGGGGTAATGAGAGTACCTTAAGTGTGAAGTCAACTTCTCACACTTAATCACCTTTGATGTAGGGTTAAGATCATTAACCTACTTGTGATTATTTAGATGTTTTTGGTGTTTTTGTTTAGTGAAGAGTAATGAGATTAAGCCATAATCAAGGATTAAACAGACTCATTACACCATCCTAATAGAAGGATAATAGATGAGAATGTTTAAGCTGAGGAAAACTCCTCAACTTAATCCATGATTAGGGATTAAACTCATGACAAAACAAGCCTTTGGTTAAGTGGATTTTAATTAATAATATGATGAAGAAATAAATTTTAGGGTTTGTAAGACAACTTGAGGGGGACTTGTCCATTAACACTAGGGTTAGTCCTTCTTAACCAGTTAAGGAAGAATTAGAACCCTAATGCAAGGCCCAAGTTAAATGAAATAATATGAAAAATAAAAGGAATTTAAAGCTGAAAAAGAAAAGTAATCCAATATGATGGTCCAGATTCAAACATGCACGCGCGCGAATTGACCTGGCGCCATATCCAATGGCTGACATTCAAACTTGGCTAATTAAGTGATTAAGCCCTAATCTTGCCCTAATGACTTTCAGATGACCGGAACAGTGGTTCCGGTCATCTTCTCCGGCGAGTCAAAAATGCTAAACCACTCTACACACAATGAAAATGAAAACTAACTATCCAGAACTCATCCCCATTCAAAAACGAATCAAACCCCTCACTCAAACATCATTTATCATTCATAAACAGAGAGAATCGAATCAAACCATTTTTAGGGCAAAAATTTCAGACACAGCATACATCCTGGTTTCTCAACCATTTTCAAAAGTAAGCACATATTCATGATCAGGGGAATGTATAGAAGCTATTTAGAACTTAAAATCATGCTTTTGGAAAAAAAGTTCATGAAGCTACCTGAGTTTGAAGCTTTTCAGTTTGCAACTTTCTGACCTCTTCTCTTTGTGCAATCCACTCCTTTTAGGCCCCTGATGAAGTCTTGATGCTTAGAAGGAGTTTGTGATGGCTGGTTTGAGAGTTTGCAGCAGTTCTGTTCAAGCTTAGGTGAGGATCGTGTTTGTGATTCTTTGAGTTTCAGGCTGTTTTGAAGGGTGCTTTGTGTTCAGTGAAGCATGGTGAGAAGGTTTATGAAGTTTGTTTGAGTGTTTGTGGCCTGTGGAATGAGTTTCGAATGCTTTTGCAAGCGAGGGTGAAAATGTGAATGTTGTGCTATGGCTGGTTTCAGGCTTTCTTATGCTTATGTTTGGCTTGCATTTCATTTGTATAAAGAAATGTGATTGGTCAGAAGAAGTGACATGTGCTTTTGTGATAGGTATGGGTGCTTTTGCAAAATGTCAACTTTTGTGTAAGAAGGGCATGGGCAACTTGCTAGCCTAGTACAAGAGGCATGTCCTGCGCAGCATGAGGTGAGGAAAAGGGCTAGGATGGTTCAGCAAACTAGGCAGCAAGTGGATGAGAAGTTATCATGACTTTTGCAACTTGGCTTGCCTTTGGTTCTCATGAAAGAAACTTGATCCATAAGCCATGAAACATGTGATTTCTTGGGTGCATTCTGAACTTTAGATGTTGTGTGATCATGTTGTGTGGATTAGAAGCCCATTTGATGACTTAATTGGCCTTGAGAAGTGAATTTGCAACTTTGCCTCTTTGGTGCATGACTTGAAATTTAGTGATTTTTGCCAACTTTGATAAGCCATAACTTTTGATCCAAAATGAATTAGGTCATGTTCTTGTACTTTTTGAAAAGGGAATGATCCATTCTACAACTTTCATGACCAAAGTTTTTCCATTTGAAGCATTTTTGAATCAAAAAGCAAGGTTGAAAAAGTTGCCTTCTCGTCTTGCTTTCTGAAAAAGTTTCATGACCAAAGTCTTCTCGTCTTGCTTTCTGAAGAAGGCTGGTTCTGAAAGAAGCTTTGATCCTTTCGAAGCTTACCAAGTTGTAAACGATACCGACGAATTCAGAATGCAGTTGTTCGCTTATTCCCTTGTTTTGCATGGATCGCCCTTTCAGGTTTTCAATCCATCGGGATACCCATTTTTGCCTGAGTTGTCCAATGCGGCTTTTCAACTCAGCGGGTGTACATTTTTGTGTTTATTTCCCTTATTTTTGCCAGAGTCTTTTATTCTGTTTCCGACTCGCCGGGATGCCCTATTTTTGCCTGGACTTACATTCTGTTTTTATGTCCAGCGGGTCATTTTATGCGAAGTATTTTTTAACTGCATCTGAATTCACAGGGGACGGGAAGTCTTCACCATCCATAGTGCTGAGCATCAGTGCTCCACCAGAGAAAACTTTCTTTACTACGAAAGGTCCTTCATAGTTCGGAGTCCATTTGCCCCTGTGGTCTGTATGAGGAGGGAGGATTCTCTTTAGCACAAGATCCCCTATTTGGTACTCTCGATGCCTGACTTTCTGATCGAAGGCTTTCTTCATTCTCTTCTGATATAACTGCCCATGACAGATTGCAGCCAATCTCTTCTCTTCAATCAGACTCAGTTGCTCGTATCGGGACCTGACCCATTCTGCTTCGTTCAGCTTAACATCCATTAGTACCCGTAGAGAGGGTAATTCAACTTCAACAGGTAGGACTGCTTCCATACCATAGACAAGCTGATACGGTGTTGCCCCAGTGGATGTTCTGATTGACGTGCGGTACCCATGCAAGGCAAACGACAGCATCTCATGCCATTCTTTGTAGGTAACTACCATCTTCTGCACAATCTTCTTGATATTCTTATTTGCTGCCTCAACGGCGCCGTTCATCTTTGGCCTGTAAGGAGAAGAATTGTGATGTTGAATTTTGAAGTCCCGGCACAGCTCTGCCATCCTTTTGTTGTTTAAGTTGGAACCATTATCAGTAATGATTCGCTCGGGCACTCCATATCGGCAGATGATATCTCTCTTCAGAAATCTGGCCACCACATGTCTTGTAACATTTGCATATGAAGCTGCTTCGACCCACTTGGTGAAATAGTCAATGGCAACTAGGATGAATCTGTGGCCATTCGAAGCAGTTGGCTCAATCTTGCCAATCATATCGATGCCCCACATAGAAAAGGGCCAGGGTGAAGACATTATATTCAAAGGATTAGGAGGCACATGTACTTTATCTGCATAGATCTGGCATTTATGGCATTTTCTGGCGTAGGCACAACAGTCAGCATCCATTGTGATCCAGTAATATCCTGATCTTAGCAACTTTTTAGCCATGGCATGCCCTCCAGCATGGGTACCAAAGGATCCTTCGTGCACTTCATGCATCAACAAATCCGCTTCTGTCTTATCAACGCATCTGAGGAGTACCATATCAGAGTTTCTCTTATACAGGGAACCATCAGTGTTCAGGAAGAAACTACCAGCAAGCCTTCTTAAGGTCTTCTTATCATTGGGAGATGCCCCAGGTGGGTATGTCTGATCCTCCAAGAAGCACTTAATGTCATGAAACCAAGGCTTATCATCTTTAACAACATCTGCTGCGAATATATATGCTGGTCTGTCAAGTCTGGACACTGAAATTTGAGGTACAAAGTTGGCAGCTTGAACTTTGATCATGGACGAAATGGTGGCCAGAGCATCTGCAAACTGGTTCTCGTCCCGAGGGATATACTCAAGCTTGACTGTTGTAAAGAAAGTTAATAACCTCCTTGTATAATCCCTGTAAGGTATCAGGTGATCCTGGTGTGTGTACCATTTGCCGTTGGTTTGGTTAACTACCAGAGCTGAATCTCCGAATACGGTCAATGTCTTGATCCTGAGGTCAATGGCTTCCTCAAGTCCCATAATGCATGCTTCGTATTCAGCTTCGTTGTTAGTGCAGTTGAAAGTGAGTTTTGCCGAGAAAGGCATGTGAACTCCTTTGGGTGTAATGAGTACTGCACCAACACCACGACCATTCATATTAACAGCCCCATCAAACATCATAGTCCATTCCTCTTCTGGGTCTGGCCCTTCAGTGTGAACAGGCTCTTCATGATCTTTCGCTTTTATGAACATGATGTCTTCATCGGGGAAGTCAAATCTCATAGGCTGGTAATCATCAATAGGTTGCTCAGCAAGATATTCAGACAATACACTGCCCTTGATGGCTTTCTGAGATGTGTATTGGATGTCATATTCTGTGAGGATCATTTGCCATCTTGCAACCCGTCCGGTAAGAGCTGGCTTCTCAAATATGTACTTAACTGGGTCCATCTTTGAGATCAACAAAGTAGTGTGGGTCAACATATACTGTCTCAGTCGGCGAGCAGCCCACGCTAAAGCACAACAAGTTTTCTCGAGCAGTGAATAACCTTGTTCACAGTCGGTAAACTTTTTGCTTAGGTAGTATATTGCATACTCTTTTCGACCAGACTCGTCATGCTGGCCCAACACACACCCCATTGACTCTTCTAATACTGTCAAGTACATTATCAGAGGTCTTCCTTCAACTGGGGGCATAAGGATTGGAGGTTCTTGCAAGTATTCCTTGATTTTGTCAAAAGCCTTCTGGCAGTCTTCGTTCCACCTGACCGTTTGTTCTTTTCTCAACAATTTGAACAAGGGTTCGCAGGTTGCCGTAAGGTGAGATATGAACCTTGAGATGTAGTTCAATCTACCTAGAAACCCTCGAACTTCTTTTTCAGATTTCGGCGCAGGCATTTCTTGAATGGCTTTGACTTTATCAGGGTCAACTTCAATCCCTTTCTCGCTCACAATAAAACCCAGCAGCTTACCCGATCGCACCCCAAATGTGCACTTGTTGGGGTTCAATTTTAGTTGGTACTTCCTCAGACGCTTGAACAGCTTTAGCAGATTTACCAGGTGGTCTTCTTCAGTGAGGGACTTGGCAATCATGTCATCCACATAGCACTCGATTTCTTTGTGGATCATATCATGGAACAATGTCACCATAGCCCGTTGATACGTTGCACCAGCATTCTTCAATCCGAATGGCATCACCTTGTAACAGAACGTGCCCCAGGGTGTGATGAAGGTTGTCTTCTCCATGTCTTCAGGTGACATCTTAATCTGATTGTATCCCGAAAATCCGTCCATGAAGGAGAATACCGAGAACTGAGCCGTATTATCCACCAATACGTCAATGTGAGGTAATGGGAAGTCATCTTTCGGGCTAGCTCTGTTCAGATCCCGGTAGTCAACACACATTCTTACTTTGCCGTCTTTCTTAGGCACAGGTACAATATTAGCAACCCACAGTGGATAGCTAGTTACAGCAAGGAACCCGGTGTCCCACTGCTTTTGTACCTCTTCTTTGATTTTCATGGCCATGTCTGGGCGAGTACGGCGCAATTTCTGTTTAACCGGCGGGCATTCTTCTCTTAAAGGCAGCTTGTGCACAACAATGTCGGTGTCCAACCCTGGCATATCTTGGTAGGACCAAGCAAACACGTCCACATATTCTTGAAGCAGATCAATCAGTTGTCTCTTCACTGAGTCTTGTAAGCAGGCCCCGATTTTAACTTCTTTCATGTCTTCATCTGTACCAAGATTAATTGTCTCTACTTCCTCCTGATGAGGAGTGATAACCTTTTCCTCTTGTCTCAACAATCTGGCTAGCTCTTCAGGAAGCTCGTAATCTTCTTCAACCCCTTCATCAGCTTGATTGATTGGATTGTCAAAGTCATACGGAGTCATAGCCGTGCTGTTGTCGGTGCGGTCTGAAAGGCACTCTCTGCAAGGGTTCAGTTTGTTCATTTTAGTGATTTGATTTTAATCTTGTTTAGAAAAGTGAAATAAAGTTGTCATTTTGAAAACTCTGCCATTTATTTTTTGTACAAAAAGAAAAATGGAAAAACAGTGAGCGGAAAAGAAAAAGACTCATTTGCAAAAGATGTCTGATATTTCATTGATTAATCTTGTTGCACAAAAATTACAGATGGCCCGATTACAAAATGAGTCTTGTCATCTTGGGCAAGATGCAAGACTTGATGCATGCTATAAAAATACAGGAAATAATAATTACTCTGCAGGAGTAACTCTTATAATTTCCTGGGAAGACCAGTTTGAGATACTGCTCCCCGGGATCTTTGGACGGATCCAACTCTCCAGGTTGCGGTCGCTTTCATTCTCGTCTTCCAAATTGTTGACAGCATCGGGGGTGAGCATCCCCCCACTAACAAAGTTGGGCTCTTTAGCAGCCTCTGCTTGATCTTGTTGAGTTGGTTTGTAACCCAACCCAAATCTATCCTCTTTCTTCTCCACAGGTAGCAATTTGCCCCAGCCTTGGGCAGTTCCTTCTTCAACAACCTTCCGGGCTTGTTGATAAGATGTTATTGAGGTTCCAGGTACAGCAGAAGTTTCATTTATGTTCAAGGCCTCAAACCCCTGACTCATTGTTTCGTGGATCTCCCCATCCATCTCAATGTATTTGTAGGTAGCCAGGTGGCTAACAAAAATATCCTCCTCTCCACATATAGTAACGACTTGACCCTCCCACTCGAATTTTAACTTCTGGTGAAGGGTTGAGGTCACGGCGCCAGCGGCGTGAATCCATGGCCTACCCAATAGACAGCTGTAGGCAGGCTGTATATCCATCACGTAGAAGGTCGTTTTGAAAGTTTGCGGGCCAATCGTTATAAGCAACTCAATTTCTCCCAGAACTGATCTCTTAGAGCCGTCAAAGGCTCTCACTACCAGGTTGCTGGGCCGTAATGCCAATCCGTCATACTCTAGCTTCACAAGGGCTTTTTTAGGTAAGACATTGAGGGATGATCCTGTGTCTACCAGCACATGGGAAAGAACTGCACCTTTGCATTCCATGGTAATGTGCAAAGCCTTGTTATGATTGCGGCCTTCCGTAGTCAAATCAGTGTTGGTAAATCCTAGTCCGTGACTAGCATTAACATTTCCAACCACAGCTTCCAACTGATTGACAGTGATCTCTTCTGGCACATAAGCTGCGTGCAAGACTTTTAGTAGTGCGTTCCGATGAGCCTCGGAGCACATAAGCAATGATAAAATGGAGATCTCTGAAGGCGTCTGGTGAAGCTGGTCCACTATCCTGTAATCACTTTTCTTGATGATTCTCATGAATTCATCAACTTCTTGATCAAAAGGTGTTTTTAAAGCTTCTTTAACAATCTGCTTTTCTTGCACCAAGCTCTTCCCTTTTGCCTTGGCAGCAGCTTCTGCTTCAGCAGTGGGTCTTTGAATTTGTGGAGCAAAGAGACGTCCGCTTCGAGTGAAGCCTCCGCCTCCTCCCACATTATCTATTTGTGGTGAAGAAGTTGATGATTCAAGAGTGATTTTCTGTCCTCCGCAGTATAGATCAGAGTCGTAATGCCAGGGGATGGCATTACTGCTTTCATAAGGTACTGGCCCAGGCACTGTGATAGTGACTGGACTGATGGCAGCTGCAGAAGGGACCATGATAGTCTGTGGATCATAGTATATTGTGACTGGTGCTCTGATGGGAGTGGCATTTTGTGAGTTATAGGCAGAATCATTTTCAGGATCATAATAAATTGTAACTGTCGAGACATTTGCTGCTGAAGTTGTAGGAGACATTGTTGGAAGGATGGGTGTTATTGTTGTAGGAGATTCTGAATGAAGGGGTGCTGAAGTTGTAGAAGGGATGTTTGCTGATATCTGGTCCGTTGAAGTGACAGATGAAGCATTTGTTGACGAGATTGAAGAGTTGCTTGGAACGATGGTTGTTGTATTTGTAGAAGATTCGGGGATTGTTGTTAAGGAGATTGCTGGATTGGTAGGAATTGATGTTGTGATTTGAAGCAGGCCACTCTGGATGAGACCATCTATGCCACCTCTCAAGTTATCACAACCATTCACTGAAATGTTGCAATAAGCACACCCTAGCTCACATCCCGGGAACATTTGACATTCGAGGAGTTGAGCTTTAATCTCCCCCAAAGGTGTCCGAATCTGACCCACACTGGTTATTAAGTAAGACGGCTTGTCTTCTTCAATAGCGTTGATTCTGGGGCCACCATGGTTTGGCATAGGGTTCTTGTTAACATTTGGTGGTGGTGCAAAATTTAGAGCCTTAGAATCTACCAGGTCCTGTACCTTCATGTGCAAAGCCCTGCACTTTTCTGTACTATGGCCAGGTGCATTTGAATGAAAAGCACATCTGGCGCTGGCGTAATAATTTCTAGGCAGACTGGCAGGATCTGAAGGTGCCAACGTCCTTAGCTCAACCAGGTTGAGTTTCAGGAGTTGTGGCAGCAATGTGGCATATGGCATAGGGATCAGATCGATCACCCTATTGGCCTGAGAAGGTCTCTGTTGGAACGATCTTTGTTGATTATTGTTGTTGGTGTTGTTGTAGTTTCTCTGAGGAGGATACTGAGTTTGTTGCTGATAATTTTGTTGCTGTGGTTGATAAACTGGTTGTGGATGAATTGGAGCGGGAATGGTGACTGCTGCTACAGACCTATGAACATATTGGGGTCTGCCCCTGTTGGTATGGATATCATTGGTTTCACCAGTCCTTCTTGGGCCCACAAAAGGCTTCCTTGTGTTGCTGGATGAGCTGGCACCGTTGTCAGAAATCTTGCCCATCTTTAATAGGCTCTCAATTCTTTCCCCAGCTATAACGACATCTGCAAAGCTGGTAGAAGAAAAGGCCGCTAGCCTATCAATGTATGTCCCTTGGAGGGTGTTCATAAACATATCAGCCATCTCCCTCTCTGACATAGGTGGCTGGACAGCAGCAGCCAGCTGTCTCCATCTCTGGGCGTACTCCCGGAAGCTTTCCCTGGATGACTGCGA
This sequence comes from Lathyrus aphaca, assembly GCA_963966055.1. Lineage (NCBI taxonomy): Eukaryota > Viridiplantae > Streptophyta > Magnoliopsida > Fabales > Fabaceae > Lathyrus > Lathyrus aphaca. The sequence goes on along the minus strand of OZ014524.1, from coordinate 508,923,373 downwards.
CATTCCCATCAGGAGGGTCCTATTGGGTGCCATGTCCAAGTTATACCGGTATTGTCTGATAAAGGCCTCAGCCAAGTCCTTCCAACACCTGATGGTTGCTCTAGTCAGATGTGAGTACCATTCCCTTGAAGCTCCCGTTAAGCTATCCTCAAAATAAAACATCCATAGCTTTTCGTCCATGGTATATGCCTTCAGCCTCCCTAGAAAGGATTGTAAGTGGGTCCGTGGGCAGGAAGTCCCGTTGTACTTCTCGAAGCACGGTGGTTTAAATTTATGGGGAATCCTGACCCCGTCCACTAAGCCCATGTCCATAACATCAAAACCCAAATAGTTTTGAGACTCCAAGGACCTTAATTTTTCAGCAATTTCATCCAGCCTTCTGTCATAGGCTTCTTCCCCATCTCCCATCACTGTGAACTGATCTTCCTGGGGGTCTTCCTGCAGCACTCTACCTGTAGTAGCATTCCCTTGTACATTAGCAGGGATATTGATCTCTGGATGAAGGTGGGGTCCAAATACAGGTGGGTTGATATGAGGCTGAACCCTCTCGTTGTTGCTTGTCCCTGCAGTCCCTAGATGGGGGTCTTCTTGATTCTGCCTCTCTACCATTGCTCTTAATCTCTCTTGGCTCTGAGCCATATTGTTCATCACCTCCATAAATTGTGTCATCTGAGCCCTCATTTCCAATCTTTCATTGGCCATTTGGTTCCTGACCTCTGTAAGGTCCTGCTGTACCTGGTCCATCTGTATGCCCGGAAGATTGTTACGGGTTGGATATCTGTGTGGACGGTTGAGTGGGAACACCCGTCGGCGAGCAATAGTTCCTGAGTTCACAACAGAGTTAGTAACAAAAACAAAACAAACCTACAAAATAAACAAGGGTTAGCATGCAATGCAGTATGCTTATTTGTTTCCAAGGTATCCGGCTTGACACTTGGTTTTGACCTTTCCAGACCCTTGAAGATGCTGTTGATGTTGCTTGAAGAAAACAGATGGAACAAACTGATACGTATATTACAAAAAAGCAAATGATACATAGTTTGTTTTTTACAAAACATGCCCTCTGAGGGGTCAAAATATAACATAAGAAAACAAAAGTACATGAAATGAAAACAACAACAAGCAAAAAGTCAGACACCAAGACCAAACTCATCCTCCTGAACTTCCTTGAGAAGTGCTTCAGTCACAGGATCAGCTGGACGCTCTGTGAGGTTCCTGATAAGGAGATTCCTGGTAGTAACAGCTGCAGTTAGCTTCTTGTGTTGACTCTGGTCCTTTGACCTCTTCACACCAACTCTAATCTTCAACTCTGAGATCTCCCTCTGGGCTGCTGCCAGGGCTTCCTGTTGCTCTCTTGCACTAGCTTCCAGCTGCTCAATCTTGTCCTGAGTCCTCTTATCTTCCAGAGTACGAGCTTCGGTGATCCTGACCCACCTAGCTTGACTCTCCTTTAGATACAAATCAGTCCTGGCCTTCTGGAACTGGGCTTCCTTGCAGGCATTCTTCAAGATCTGTTCTCCATCCCTAGACTTCTTGATGTAATCCTCAGACTTTTCAATCCTAGCCAGATGCTCCACCCTTAGCTTTTCTAACCTTTCAATGGCCAAGCGACCATCACTCCTCTCCCAGAGGGTCTTCTGTAGAGCCTGAGTCAACTTCTCATTTCTTTCTTTCAAACTCTCAAACTCCTCTAAGCTGACAGTGGCAGGAGGTGGTGTTGAGGATGGCCCAGGTATATCCTCCATGATGAAGGGCATCCCGGAAAATTGAGCCCTGGCATGGGACCACTCATAGTACTGTGCTGATGTCACATTGTTGCACTTCCCCAGAATGGTTACTCCTTTAGTCTGGACATTGTCCCAGGCCCAGGCTGCTTGCCTGACAATAGCCAGATTAGGCTTGTTCTCACAGTAAAGAGTCTCAGCCAAGTCCTGTGCCTTAGGAGTGTGGACCAACGCATAGCCCAGTTGTCTTTTGAATAGCAGAGGGTTGTAGTTGATGCAACCCTTAACTCCTATCAGGGGTACATTGGGAAACTGCCCACAACTGGTAATGATGTCCCTGCCTTTGGTGCTTTGAGTGCACCACCGGATATCAGCTGAAGTCAAAGCAGTGAGTCTTCTAGCCCAGTTCCTCTGCTGATGAGGATTCAAAAATGCATTTGTCTTTGGCAAATGTTTGAGCAGCCAAGTATGGAACAAAGGAGCACAACACCTCACTAATCTTCCCCTCTGCTTCTCATTCCTCTGGTGCACAGAGTAGTAGAAATCCCCCAATAAAGTGGGCACTGGGTTCCTCAGGATGAAAAGATGGATTGCATTCTTGCTAACAAACTTAGGCTCATCTGCAAACAAAATGACCCCATATATGCTAAGGGCCAATAAAGCACAGACTGCCTTCCACTCTTCCAAAGAAGCCTTCAAAGTAGCCTGAGATATTAAGAAATCCAGATGTAGACCAGAGACTCCAGCCTTGGTGGTCATATTCTGCCCAATCAGAACTGGTTCCAAATGCAATGCCCTTTCCACTTCTTCATTACTTGGAAAAGCCATCTCAGGGTTGAAGGGGACTCCACCCCTGATGGGTATACCAACCAATGATGAATACTCCTCTAATAAAGGGCCCAACTGAAAATCCTGAAAAGTGAAACACCTCAGAGGGGGATCATAGAACTGCAGGCAAGTATGAATCAGGCTCCTCTGGGAAGGGTCCAAATCCATAACCACATCAAGTATGCCTCCATAGTGTTCTCTAAATAGTGGTATATGGTCTGGAGTAATCAGGGTCTGAATCTTCCTGATGTCAGCTAGCTCAGGCTGAAAGAAGTGATAGGAGATGTTACTCTTCTTAGGTGCCATGTTGTTGAAGAAGAGTTGAGACAGGTGTTGATGATAACACTGAAAATGGGCCACTGACTGGCTGGTGCAGGTGACTGAAGCAGGTAGCTGATAACTGAAGTAGATACTGATGAAGATAGGTCTATGCTGATGATGGGGTCAAAACCAAGCCAAAAAATAAAGGATGGATACCCTGAAAAACAAATAAGCAAATGTTAAAATGATGCAATGATGATGTATGCAAATGATATGCAAGGGTTTGTGACTAAGCTGGATCTGATCAAGTGCTCTGATATAAGTCCAGGTGTGTTCAAGAAATCCAGATGGAGGTTCATAAGTCCAGTAACCAAGGTGGGGGACTCAAATAAAGAGTCACATGTCCAGGGTTAAAATCACAAGAACTGTTCCAACATGGAGTACTCTTAATCAAAACAAAGTAACAGGGTATGCTGAGGTCAAGGGTACCTGCAAACCTGTAAACAACCCAACCCCCTCACAGGTGGTGTTCTAAAACAAGGATCCTCAGACTTGGATCAGTTATGAGAAGTGTAAACAATCCTAACCCGGAGGTACAGTGTTTACAATAACCATAAAAGATCCTCCTCTAATTCACCCCAGTTTCTGAAGGTCAATATAAAAGGTCATCCAGACTTAGCAGGCTTCCCAGATAGCCCTAGCACTATAGGAGATCTGTAGCACAGAGTTCTCAAGAAGAAACCCATATCTGAACCGTGTTTCATATTCCCGCACCAGACTGAAATGGAATGGGAAAGAACATGAACCACTCTAGCCTAGGTGTCACTCAGGTCCCAGGTATAGGACCTCAACTCTCAATAGAACACCCACCCATCAAAGCAACAAAACAGATCCAGCCAGCACAGTATGACAGTATGATATATGTAAAGCTATAAAGAAAGCAATAAAACAACTGTACATAAAGTAAAAATAAACAAATATACAAACACAGATAGCACATAACACCCCAGTAAACACAAATCAATCAAGCGCCAGGAGGAACCCACAAAAAGAACCAGAAGCCCTGGTCACAGTATAAGGGTCCCCAGCAGAGTCGCCAAGCTGTCGCTCCCGATAAATGGGAATGGACCAAATAAAGGTACAGACGTGAACGGTCGGCGAAAAGAGATGCGAGAACACACAGAAGTGAACTCAAAAAAAGACAAGAGTCTCCAGCTAGGCATTTTTATCCCGGAGGAAAGGCAATGCTGCATAGACCTAGAAAAAGAATGGATAAGACGGTTGCGAACCAGAGAGACTGAGAAAGGGGGTTGGTTACAACCTGGGAAGGTATTAGCACCCAGATTGTCCGCCGTACTCGACGGGATCCACGCTTAAAAGATTTGTGTTTTAAAGGGGTAGTGTCAGTGCAATTTGTGTATAAAAGAGCTGGAAAAGGATGTACAGGTGTCAGTGTAAGAGAAGTGAAGTGTACAAGTGAAGTGTCAGTGTAAGAACAAGAATGAAATGCTCAAGAATATGAGGCTTAAAAGAATGATGCTGGAAGAGGGGGAATATACAGAGACCTTTGTTCGATAACTGTTAAGTTATGCCTACGTATCCTCTCGTGCAATGAGGAAGTCAGAACACCGTAGTTCGACCCAAAGAGACTGAAAGATGATTTGACTTGTGAACTGCTTGCTTGTCAATGCTCAAGTGTATGACCTGTCTGGCTCAGGTGCTAACTGTCTTGCATTAGACGGAAGAAGCAAGTTCTCGTTTATGAGTGAAGGTGATGAGAAAAGAATCCCGAAGGAGACGATTATTGTTTGTTTTTTGTGTTTTCAGTCTTTTATTGCTTTTTTTGAAAGTTTGTCATAAGTTAATGAGCTTAAACCTAAACCAATGGATTTAGCAAACTCATCACATCTTCCCTCTGATTAGGGGTAATGAGATTACCTTAAGTGTGAAGTCAACTTCTCACACTTAATCACCTTTGATGTAGGGTTAAGATCATTAACCTACTTGTGATTATTTAGATGTTTTTGGTGTTTTTGTTTAGTGAAGAGTAATGAGATTAAGCCATAATCAAGGATTAAACAGACTCATTACACCATCCTAATAGAAGGATAATAGATGAGAATGTTTAAGCTGAGGAAAACTCCTCAACTTAATCCATGATTAGGGATTAAACTCATGACAAAACAAGCCTTTGGTTAAGTGGATTTTATTTAATAATATGATGAAGAAATAAATTTTAGGGTTTGTAAGACAACTTGAGGGGGACTTGTCCATTAACACTAGGGTTAGTCCTTCTTAACCAGTTAAGGAAGAATTAGAACCCTAATGCAAGGCCCAAGTTACAAGCTTGATGTCTTGATGATTATTAAATGAATTGATTAAAGGATTTAAACACATTAAGGGTTTAACACTTAGGATTAAAGTTATACACTCCATCCTAATAGAAGGATGCAGGCATAAACTTAATCACAAAGCCTTAAAGCCTTTGGGGTTTAGTCCCTGATTATGAGGTGAGAAGAGAAGACTCAATGAGACACAAAGGTAAAACTAAGTGGGGAGACTAATCCAAACCCTAATCATTGTCATGCTTGGTTGTTCCTAAGGTTTGTGAGGTTAACAAGAGAAGTCTTCAATGGAACCACCAGGAAGCAGGTGAAAGGATCAGGAGAAGCAAAGTAACTTGCTTCATTTAAGAAGTCAAGTCACTTGAAGGAAGAAAGTAAGAAGAAGAAGAATGAGCAAGCTCAATCTCAAACACAAAATAAAAATGCAGCAAGGATGCAAGAGAGAGATGAAAGGAGAAAGTGAGAAGTGAAGGCAAATCCACTTCCCAAAGTTACTTACCACCTGAAATGTTAATAAAGGAATGCAATGCAAATGCAAAATGAGATGAAATGATATGGTGAAAACCAAAACCATAAGCATACATGAGATGATAATGATGCTATGGGATGCTGCAAACATGAATCAAGACATGAGGATGATCATACAAACATATGGATGCAAATGGAGCAAGTTTAGAACCATGAACATACATGAAAAGCTATGAGATGCAAATGATATACAACATGGCAAATACATGATGCAATGATCAAACATGCTTTCAATATGTCTTAAGATGTCTAATGAATCAAAAGAATGCATAAAATGCTATGGCAAGTCAAGGTATGAATGCAAATGCAAGATGGATGCATATGGAAGCCCAAATTAGGGTTTATGATCAATGCACCAAACAAAAAAACAAAATCAGAAGCAAACATCAATATAAAAAATTGAAAATGCACTCAAAGGATCCCTAAACCTATACTAACTCACTGCCCAAAGGAGAAGTTCCAACTCCTAACCTAATTCAAGTTATGAATTTCCTAAAATTTCTAGGGTTTTAGGGTTCCTTAACAAGAAAAATGCCAAACAAATGAAAAATGCAAGATCAATTCATGCCAATTTAATCTCACAAACTACATGCTAAACACAATGCAATGCAAAAAGAATCAAGGTCCAACTCTCAATGGTTAGGCAAAAATGATTTTTGGAAGTTTGGATCAAAATAATGCCTAAAAATGATTTTAATTCCATGAAAAATTCTCAAAAGACATCAAGATCAAAAAAGAAATTTGGTTTGAGGGTTGGACAATGTTTCTAAATGTTTTTAAAGGTTTCATGAATTTTTTGGTGATTTTTAAATACCTAAAAGCATTTTTAATTAATTAATTCTCATTAATTAATTAAAAATAAACTTTTAAATATTTAAAAATATTTTTAAAATGCAAAAAATAAAAATAAAAATGTTTTTGGTTTCTGAAATTTAATAAAAGTTTGTATAAAAAATTTCAGAATTTTTGAATAAGTTTTACTATTTTTAATAAAATGTACAAATTAAATGAAATAATATGAAAAATAAAAGGAATTTAAAGCTGAAAAAGAAAAGTAATCCAATATGATGGTCCAGATTCAAACATGCACGCGCGCGAATTGACCTGGTGCCATATCCAATGGCTGACATTCAAACTTGGCTAATTAAGTGATTAAGCCCTAATCTTGCCCTAATGACTTTCAGATGACCGGAACAGTGGTTCCGGTCATTTTCTCCGGCGAGTCAAAAATGCTAAACCACTCTACACGCAATGAAAATGAAAACTAACTATCCAGAACTCATCCCCATTCAAAAACGAATCAAACCGCTCACTCAAACATCATTTATCATTCATAAACAGAGAGAATCGAATCAAACCATTTTTAGGGCAAAAATTTCAGACACAACATACATCCTGGTTTCTCAACCATTTTCAAAAGTAAGCACATATTCATGATCAGGGGAATGTATAGAAGCTATTTAGAACTTAAAATCATGCTTCTGGAAAAAAAGTTCATGAAGCTACCTGAGTTTGAAGCTTTTCAGTTTGCAACTTTCTGACCTCTTCTCTTTGTGCAATCCACTCCTTTTAGGCCCCTGATGAAGTCTTGATGCTTAGAAGGAGTTTGTGATGGCTGGTTTGAGAGTTTGCAGCAGTTCTGTTCAAGCTCAGGTGAGGATCGTGTTTGTGATTCTTTGAGTTTCAGGCTGTTTTGAAGGGTGCTTTGTGTTCAGTGAAGCATGGTGAGAAGGTTTATGAAGTTTGTTTGAGTGTTTGTGGCCTGTGGAATGAGTTTCGAATGCTTTTGCAAGTGAGGGTGAAAATGTGAATGTTGTGCTATGGCTGGTTTCAGGCTTTCTTATGCTTATGTTTGGCTTGCATTTCATTTGTATAAAGAAATGTGATTGGTCAGAAGAAGTGACATGTGCTTTTGTGATAGGTATGGGTGCTTTTGCAAAATGTCAACTTTTGTGTAAGAAGGGCATGGGCAACTTGCTAGCCTAGTACAAGAGGCATGTCCTGCGCAGCATGAGGTGAGGAAAAGGGCTAGGATGGTTCAGCAAACTAGGCAGCAAGTGGGTGAGAAGTTATCATGACTTTTGCAACTTGGCTTGCCTTTGGTTCTCATGAAAGAAACTTGATCCATAAGCCATGAAACATGTGATTTCTTGGGTGCATTCTGAACTTTAGATGTTGTGTGATCATGTTGTGTGGATTAGAAGCCCATTTGATGACTTAATTGGCCTTGAGAAGTGAATTTGCAACTTTGCCTCTTTGGTGCATGACTTGAAATTTAGTGATTTTTGCCAACTTTGACAAGCCATAACTTTTGATCCAAAATGAATTAGGTCATGTTCTTGTACTTTTTGAAAAGGGAATGATCCATTCTACAACTTTCATGACCAAAGTTTTTCCATTTGAAGCATTTTTGAATCAAAAAGTAAAGGTTGAAAAAGTTGCCTAAAATGACAATTTCACCAAAAATCAAACTTGCCCGAAAAGTCAACTTTGCAAAAACTTGAAATTCTTGAATTTTGTAAACTTCTAACATCTTCCATGATCAAATAAATATCATATACAATCAAAATGATGAAGAACACCCCTTGGTTGGGTCATTGAGGGCCTCAGATGCCCTAATTTGGCACTGACTTGCCTGAAAAGTCAACTCTTGATCAGATGACTTCCCCTTGGAATTTCTTCATGAAAATTGATATGCATACTACCTATACCATATAGAGACCAGTAGAAGCAAGAATGACCAAAAAATTTGGAGTTATGGCCTCTGAAACCAAAACCCTAATTTTAGGTCATCTGTGTAGTCAAACCTGGCTCTGCTTCCATACCAATCCCAGTTCTTGTGATTTTTTGGCATTCTTGACTTTGAGAGGATATAATATGATACTTGAACACACATGGACCTCTTTGAAGTGATTGATGACCTTTGGAGTGGCTCAAGAAACTCTTAGATTGCTCAGATCACAAACCCTAGATGCAGATGACTTAGAACCAATGCAGTGAACCAAAAATGTGATATGAGATGGTATGATTGAGTTTATGCTTATGAAAATGATCACAAGCCATGGTGTGAATGGGTGAGGGCAAATTTGGGGTGTTTACACACATGGGCAAGTGGACTCCAAATTACGATGGTACATTCATAGTAAAGAAGGTTTTCTCTGGTGGAGCACTGATGCTCACTACTATGGATGGCGAAGATTTCTTATCCCCTGTGAATTCAAATGCAGTTAAAAAATACTTCGCATAAAATGACCCGCTGGACATAAAAACAGAATGTAAGTCCAGGCAAAAATAGGGCATCCCGGCGAGTCAAAAACAGAATAAAAGACTCGGGAAAAAATAAGGGAAAATTGAAAAAAAATGTACACCCGCTGAGTTGAAAAGCCGCATTGGACAACTCAGGCAAAAATGGGTATCCCGGTGGAATGAAAACCCGAAAGGGCGATCCACGCAAAATCAGGGAATAAGCAAACAACTGCATTCTGAATTCGTCTGTATCATTCACAACACGACAAGCTTCGAAAGGATAAAACATCAGTTAGAATCAGCCTTCTTCAGAAAGCAAGATGAGAAGAACATCAAGGTCATACAGGTCATAGCAAAGGAAGCTAACTGGAGCGTCGTCCTCAACATTGCCAACACACTTACTTTTCTCAATTTATAGCAATCTCCTCATTTCAGGGGATTTATTTCTTTGATTGTATTTGCCAATTCAGGGCACCCAAAATCAATAAAATCAGAGTTTTCAGTCACACCTCGTTTTGTACATTTTTTCGTTTGCAAAATGTCCAATTTTCATGATACAATACTTGCACAAAACAAATGAGCCGCTTTTAATAAATGCTTGTAGGAAATCAACTTACTTTCAGGAAAGCCTAACTCCTATGACGAAATCCGGTAAGGGACACCTCAAGATACTTGTGTGTTTCTTTTGTCTCAACAGGTTGCAGGTATTCAATATGCAACATGGGGCACGCCAAGCACCGCATCCCCATCATGTTACTTCCCGGAAGTTACCTCCTCCCCAAGAAGGATCTCCCGAGCAATATCTGAAATGCTTTTCCCCAGAAAAGTTGCCAAAGCCTCCTTATCCCCAGCACAAGTCTACTCAACAGGAGCTTCCCCAGCCGAGAGCCCCACCAGAGTGCCAGATCTCATCCTCAGCAGGTTAAAAGAACTATCTCCCCACAAAGTTTCCATCCTCTCCCCAGAAGAGCAATGCCTGAAACGCTTACACAACAAAGTGACGAAAGTTTCCATCTCCCCAGTTGAGTTCTCTTTACGGGTAGATCGACCAAAGATCTACTTCCCCAAGCAGAGCTATCTCTCTTGACAGATCCAATGATCTCTTCCCCAGCCCGGACATCCTTTCAAGCAGATCAGCTAGAGATCTTCGGCAGGATCCAAATCTTGGATTGGTTTCTCTTTTTTGAATAATCATAGCATTTGCATCATATTCACCAAATAAGCGTAGCATTCCGTCTAATACGGAGCATTACAGCAAAAATCAAACATTTGCATGATCACAAGCCAGGTTCGAGCCAATCACCTGCAATTACCATCAGTATTTCATCAGCAATGTATATAAGAAACTCACATCCCCTGCAAATAAAAGCCAAAGCTTCCCCTTTGCACTCTCAAACACAAATGCCTGTTCATATTCATATATACTCTTTTCGACACTCGTCCGTGTCGTCTTATCCCCCGTAGGTCGCCAAAATACCTTTTGTACTCTCAAATACAGATACCTATACATACTCTTTTGACACTCGTCCGTGTCATCCTTCCCTAGCATGGTTGCCATAACACCTTCTGCAAACAAAGTGTTTATTTATAACACACTCTTATTTTTGACACCCGTCCATGTCATCCTATCCCCCACAGAAAGCCAAAGTATCTCTCTTTGCACCTTCAAATACAAACACCTATGCCTGTTTAAATATAGTACATATTTGACACTCGTCCGTGTCCTACATTCCCCAGCAAATCAAACACTCGTCCGTGTCTTGCTCATACTTCACCAACAAATCTATACTCACTTATATAGAAGTCTTTGATACTCGTCCGTATCTTGTATATATATCACTCCTCAAACAGATCCGACACTTGTCCGTGTTCTTTGTTAACCAGTTGGTACTCGTCCGTATCATCATCTCTAAACACGCATCAATGTTTGTTTCTACTGATACTCGTCCGTATCATGGTCTTAAGGATGCTCGTCCGCATCTTTAATCTATACACATCGTCAAACACTTATACCTTTTTATTCTTAAGCGTAAGCACTCGTCCGTGTTTACCAATCCTCAGTAAGTCACCAACAAAACAACTTTCTTCTATCCGACATTCTTCCTATGTCTTGATACTTTCGGCAGCCGTCCCCTGCTAGGTGATTGTCCTTCACCTTTGGATGACCGTCCCTCATCCCCTTCCCCAACGGAGTCCCCATTTGTGGAACCTTTTCTATCCGACATTTGTCCTATGTCGTGATAAAGAGAAGCTGTACTCTGCTAGGTGATCGTCCTTCACCTTTTGATGACCGTCCCTCATCATTTTATCCGATGTCCATCCCCATCGTTGATCTTGTTATCCAACATTCATCCTATGTCGTGATAAACCCCGAGAGCAGCCGTACCCTGCTAGGTGATCGTCCTTCACCTCTTGATGATCTTCCTTCATCATGCTTATCTGATGGCTTGTCCCCATCGTTGACCTTTTCTATCCGACATTCGTCCTATGTCGTGATAAAGAGCAGCCGTCCCCTGCTAGGTGATCGTCCTTCACCTTTGATGACCGTTCCTCATCATTATTTCATTTATTCTTTAAACTGATGGCCGTCCCCATCGTTGTTTACTTTACTTCGCAAACCCGATGGCCGTCCCCATCGTTGCTTACTTTACTTTCCAAGCCTGATGGTCGTCCCATCATTGTTTTTCTCAAAATCCCCAGAGAATCTTATTTCCTTACCCGATGGTCGTCCCCATCACAATCTCTTTATTTCCCCAGCTTGTCGGCCGTCCACGTCATTGCTTTGCTTACCACTTTATCCCCAGCAGTCGTCCTCTGCTCGATGGTCGTCCTCCATCGTTTTCATTTGATAATCATACTATAATAACTTTTACAATTTATATCCCTTTTTCTTCTTTTAACCAGCGAGTGCAAATTTTGGACTGTCTTTGGTATTCAACCACGAGTTATCTTGTTTGTCTGTTAAGCCAGGCGCTTACATCCTGCACAGCTAACTCATGTTTGAATAGGGGCAGTTGTAAACACCCCAAATTTGCCCTCACTTTTTATCACACCATGGCTTGTGACCTTTCATTTTTGTTTTAGCATAAGCATACCACCTCATATAGCATATTTGTTTCATTGCATAAGTTCAAATTCATCTGCATCTAGGGTTTGTGATCTGAGCAATCCAAGATTTCATCTGAGCCATTCCAAAGGCCTCAAAGTGTTCCAAGAGGGTCCATGTGTGTTCTATCATCATATTATGTCCCTCAAAGTTCATGAAAGTCAAGGGATCACAAGAACTGGCAAAGGCATGGAAGCAGAGCTAGGGTTTCACTGCATAGATGACCAAAATTAGGGTTTTAGTTTCAGAGGCCTTAACTCCAAATTTTTGGGCCATTCTTGTTTCTAATGTTCTTAAGATGTTATAAGGATCATGTGTACCAAGTTTGATGAAGAGATTCATTGTGGAAGTCATCTGTTCATTGGGTAACTTCTTGAGCAAGTTAAGTCAAAATCAGGGCATCTGAGGCCCCCAACAATGGAACCAAAGGGGTATTTTCATCAAATTGAAGTTCTATGATCTTTATTTGATCTTATAAGAGGTTATAAGTTCACAAGATTGAAGAATATTGAGCCATTTGCAAACTTGCCAAAAATGGAAATGACTTGTAATGGAAACTTTCCATTTCGGGAAAGTTTTTCAACCTCCTCTTTCTCAACCAAAAATGCTTCAAATGAAAAATTCTTGGTCATGAAAGTTGTAGATTAGGTCTTTCCCTTTTCAAAAAGTACAAGAACATGTCTTGATTCATCCTAGAACTCAAGATATGGCCTTTCAAAGTTGGCAAAAATCCTAAAATTTCAAGTTTCATGTCAAAGAGGGATTTTGCAAATTGGCATATTCAAGCATTCTAATGACTTCAAATATGCATAAATACTTCACAATATGTCAAACAAACCTCAAAGGATCAGAATTTTGCTTTGAACTTAGGGTTTCCATGACTTATGATCCAAGAAACTTCAAAGAAGGAATTTTGCAAAACCTATGGTATCTCTTCATCCAAGTGATCCAGCTGCATAAAAATGATCCAAGAGCCATCCATGAACTCAGCTGAGGCCAAGACACCCCTAAAGTCAGCTCTGAACCATGCCCATACCTCAAGTACACAATGTTGACATTTTTGCAACTTGGCCCATACCAATCACACTATGCCACCACCCACTTTCTGAACACTCTCATTGGCCTATACTAACCTTATGGACCTCATTTCACATAACACACAAGCCTGAAAGAAGCCAAGACTCAGATTACCAAAAAATCCTCAAAACCTTCAAGCTTTCGAATCTCTCAATACAACCATCAAAACTCAAATATTTTTGCACCATTCATCTCACCATCACCTAAGGATCATTTCCCGCCCTTCATTTCAGCCAAACACCCACTCAAATCAAAACACGATTTTCCACCTCTCAAAACTGAACTTCAAACAGAAGCCATATAAACTTGTTCAAAGCCTCAAAAAAGCTCAAGGGTGATCAGAGGAGGGTGTGTGCATCAAGAAGAAGGCCCAAACATTTCCATTGACAAAGCTTCATCTCAGGTACCTTCTTGAAACATTTTTCCAGAACTCATTTCTTTAGTTACAAAATGATAGAGTTTGCTCTCCTGATCATAATGAACTTTGAATGATGAAAAATGATTGAGAATTGAGTGTGTATTTAACTTCTGAAATTTTTGTCAGTTTTCCGTTTTGCTTTGATTCTTGTTGTTGATGCAAAATAAATGAATTTTGTTGCTGGATTTGTGTTTAATGTTGTTTAATGATGCATTATGGAGAGTTTGATGCGTTTTCATGGGGTTTTGAGGGAGTTAGGATGAAAGGGTGACCGGAGAAGATGATCAGAGCTTTCTCCGGTCACCCGAGAGTGATTAGGGTTAGGATTAGGGTTAATTAGGTTAGTTTGAATTCTGACCTTTAGATCATGTTTACCGCGTGTTTGGATGGCCAGGATGCATTCACTTAAACCCTAATCAAATTAATTAAGATTAATTAACCAGTTTCAATCTGAACCTTAGGATCACGCGTGCAGTCTTCCCCAATTTAAATCCTGGCCCTCAGATCAGTTGACTTTGCATTTTATTCATTTTATTTTCATTTTATACTATTTCTTTTGCATATTTATTTTAAAATATCAAAACTCATCACAAAAATATGAAACTTTTCATTTTTGTTTCAAATAATTTTCTTAACCTGAAAACATTTTTATTTTTATTTGTTGCATTAAAAAAGTATTTTTAAAATATTTAAATGTTATTTTTAATTAATTAAAGTCTTTTAATTAATTAAAAATACATTTAGGTTTCTAAAAATCCCCAAAAATATAATGAATCACTCCAATGCATTTAGAAACATTTTCAAACTCTTCACACAAATTTCTTTTTAGGTTTGATCATAGTTTGTGAATTTTCTTTGAATTAAGGGTCATTAAAATCTTATTTTGAACCCTAACTCTAAAAAAGCATTTCTGCCTAACCAAGAAGAGTTTGAAGATGATTCTTTTTGCATTGTGTTGCATATTGCATGTAGTTAGTTAATTCATCTCATAAATTTATCTTGCATTTTCAAATTGATTTGAATTTTCCCCTTTGAATCACCCAAAAACCCTAGAAAACTTAGGAAATTCATAACTTTTGATTGGATAGGCTTCTGACCTTCTCCTTTGGGGTGTGACCTAATATGGGATTAGGGTTTGTTTGAGTTTGATTTCAAATTTTTACCATGTCATATGCTTCTGTTTTGTTCATTTGCATATCATACTTCCATATAACCCTAATTTCTCATGTTCATTTGCATTCACCTTGCATATGCATCCATACATGAACTTGCCATGACATTTCTTGCATTCATATGTCATCTTAGACATCTTAGGACATGTTAGAACCATGCTTGATCATTTCTTCATTCATTTTCCATGAGTTGCATTCATTTCATTTCATTAACTTTCATGTGTTTTCAAACTTCAAAGCATGCTTACATGACATCTCATTCTTGTATGATCACACATATTCACTTTGTATGCCTTTGAATCATCTCACATGACATTAAAATTACATAAACACTTCTGACTTTGGTCATTTCATCTCATTGCATCGCATTTCATTTCATTTCTTTATGTTTAGTTCTTTATGCATTCATGCTAACATTTTCAGGTGGTAAGTTACTTTGAGAAGTGGATTTGCCTTCACTTCTCACTTCTCTTTATCTCTTTCATTTGCATTTTGCTTGTCTTTTAAGTGAGCTTGTTCACTTGTGTCTCCCTCACCTTCTTTCTTTAAGTTACTTATCTTCTTCAATTAAGTAAGTAACTTATTCTTCTGCTTCTTCCTCCTTTCATCTGATTCTTCCATTGATGGCTTCCTTGAAGATCTTTCTCAAGCCTCACAAACCATAGGAACATCCAAGCATGATAATAATTAGTGTTGTGATTAGTCCCCCCTATCTTCTTACCTTTGAGTCTCCTTGAGTCTCTCTTCTCATCTCAATAATCAGAGACTAAACTCTTAAAGTTTTAGGACTTTGGAATTAGGGTTATGCCTGCATCCTTCTCTTAGGATGGAGTGTATAACTTTAATCCTAAGTGTTAAACCTTTAATTTGTTTAAACCTCTTAATCAAATAATCTTAATAATCACTAATACTTCATCTTGTAACTTGGGCCTTACATTAGGGTTCTAATTCTTCCTTTATGGTTAAGAAGGACTAACCCTAGTGTTTAATGGACAAGTCCCCCTCAAGTTGTCTTACAAACCATAAAAGTCATTTCTTAACCTCATCCCTTAATTAAAATCCACTTAATAAAGGTTTGTTATATAATGAATTTAATCCCTAACCATGGATTAAGTTGAGGTATCTTCCTCAACTTAAGTGTGCTCATCTATTATCCTTCTATTAGGATGGTGTAATGAGCCCACTAATATGTGATTAGAGATTAAACTCATTACTTAACACTAAACAAAAACCCAAAAAACATCTAAATAATCACAAGTAGGTTAATGTTCTTAATACTACATCATCATGGTAATTAAGTTGAGATGCTTATCTCATACTTAAGTAGGTTCATTATCCCTAATCAGGGAGGATATAATGAGTTTACAAGCCTTTGATTTAGGCTTAAGCTCATTAACTTATGCAAAACACCAAAAACAATAACAAAACTGAAAACACAAAAAACAAACAATAATCGTCTCCTTCGGGATTCTTTTCTCATCACACTCATTCATAAACCAGAACTTGCTTCTTCCGTCAAATGAAATACAGTTAGCACTCGAGTCAGACGAGTCATACACTTGAGCATAGACAAGTAAGCAGTTCACAGTCAATTTATTTCTTCAGTCTCTTTGAGTCGAACTACGGTGTTCTGACTTCCTCATTGCACGATAGGATACGTAGGCATAACTTAACTGTTATCGAACAAAAGTCTTTGTGTCTTCCCCCTCTTTCAGCATTCTCTTTTAAGCCTCAGTTCCTGAGCATTTCACCCTTTTGCACTGACACTTGTATATTATTTTCTTAGCTTTTGCACACAGATATCACATACACTACCCCTTTAAACACAATCTTTTAAACGTGGATCCCGTCAAGTACGACGGACAATCTGGGTGCTAATACCTTCCCAGGTTGTAACCAACCCCCTTTCTCAGTTTCTTTGGTTCGCAACCGTCTTATCCATCTTTTCTAGGTTTATGCAGCATTACCTTTCCTTCGGGATAAAAATGCCTAGCTGGCGACTCTATTCAGTTCACTTCATTTTCTTCTCCTTTCGCCGACTGTTTGCGTCTGCACCAGGATGCTAAATCCTAATCACTTTCCCAAACCATATTTTTTGGATACCAAGCCTAAAGTTTGGGCCCCAAACCTAAACCATATTTAATCCATTTCCCTCCAAACCAAGAGGGGGCTCTCTCATTTTTTCACTTCTCATTCTGAATGTTCACTCTTCTCTCTCACTATTCTCTCATTTTCTCTCCCATATTTTCCAAATTCACCAAGAGGTCCTCTTTGAAGATCACATAACCTTACCTTAAGGTATGTATATCTTGGAACTAGACCTCCATCCATAGCTTCCTTGCATCACTTTGCTGGTTTAATTGGTGATTCAGATTTGGTTTGGGATTTAGAAGAGCTTTCGGATCCAAAATTCTGCATCAAGACCCTTTGCTTGCATTTATTTTGCATGGAGTGTGAAGCGTAGCACCAGATCTTCAAAGTTTCCCGCGAGATCTCTCATTTCCATCTCAATCAACAATTACCAAAGCATACCTCAACTTTGTAGATTGGTTAATTTCAGATCTAGCTCTGTTTTAGCTTATTTGCATGCTTGTGCTTTAGATCCACCATGTGCTTGTGTATTTGCTTGTTTTTCTTGAATTGATTGGTTGATTGGTAGCCGGATCTATGTGTTAATGTTCACGAGCTTGATGATGTTAATTAATGTGAATTGATCCATTTATTTCATGCTTAATTGATTGCTGGTCTGGTGTGTGATTATTTGGATAAGTTGGTTTTGAGCTAATTTTCTGTAGGAATTGTTGCTGTTTTGACTGTGTTAACCGGTTAACGCTTTGGTTAACCGGTTAACACATCCTTTTTCTGTGTAATTTGCTGCAGGTTTGAACTGGTTAACCAGTTAACGCTTTGGTTAACCGGTTAAAACTGAAGCAGTATGCCATTTTGGAGCTGTTTTGAGCTTGTTTGATCCCCTTACATGTTTTAATTGCCATGGATCATTGTATGATCATTGAATATGATTGTTTAGGGTGATTTTCTTACTGGTTGATGCATGTTTCCATGTTCTCGACGCGTAAATGCTTGTGTGTGCAATTTGAAATGTTGTATGATCTTTGTTGATGTGAGATTTGAGCATGCCATTTCCATGATTATATTGATGAACATATGCTGGATTTTTGCTAACACTTGCAGGGGCTCATGGTAAGAGAAGTGTGGATGTTCATCCACATTTCAACTCTTCATCTTTCCTTTTTAAGTTGCTTTCTCCTTGTGTTTTGGATGTGCCTTATGCCATCATGTGAGGCAACTCTTTTCTTTCCCCTTTAGGAGCAACTTATCTCCTTTAGAGGAGTAAGTTGTTTGCTAGCTTTCTTTTCCTCTCTTTTGCTCCTCTTTGGTTCTTCTTTTCTCTTAGGATAGTTGAAACCTCACTAACCTTAGGATCACTTTTTGCATGCTAACATTAGGATTAGTCTTTCCCCATTAGACTTTTGCCGTTTTGCTCCTTTGGTTCTTTCTCTTCTCATCTCAAAACAAAGCCTAAAAAACATTAATAAAGAAAGAAGTGACTTCTTGTGTAATAGCCTTATTCCATGGGGCATATGTATTCATTCCATCTTGGAATAGTGCATTTGTCTAGCATGATGCACAAGTCGGATCATGAGGTCATCTTCATCAAGAAAAACCCTAAAAAATACTTCTTTATTTTTAATCACTAAGATACTTAATAAATTCAACAAGTCAATAAAATTAGGCCCTTGCCCTTGGAAACAAGTCTTGGATAAGTTCTCCTTGCTTGGTGTGCTTGTTCTATTATTCCATCTTGGAATGTAGTAGCAAGTACACATTCCATGGAAAAGAGCTTGAGTTCATTCTTTTGTGCCACACCAAATAAAAAAACTCATAAAAAACGCAAACAAACAATAAGCGTCTCCTTCGGGACTTCTTTTCTCATCTCCTTCGCTCCGTCCGCGAACTTGCTCCTACTTGTCATTCTGCAAGACGGTTACGCACTCGTCGTCCGAGCCTGCAACACCTGAGCATTGACATAGGCAGTTCAAGCCTTAATTCACAAACAATTTCTTTCCACCCCTAGTTAGGGGAACTACGGCGACTCTGATCCTCATGTCCAGATGAGGTACGTAGGCAGCGGGGTAGGGCCCGTTCGAGCACAATCTTTATTTTCCCTACATTTTTCCTCTTTGTTTTCTTTTCAGTTCTTTTCTTATTCCAGTTTCAGTTTCAGTTTTGCATCAACTTTCATTTCTTCACCCTTTGAAACAGTTTCTTTGCAAGCGTGGATCCCGTCGGGTACGACGGACGATCTGGGGTGCTAATACCTTCCCAGGTCGTAACCGACTCCCGATCCCAGATTCTTTGGTTCGCAGGACCCATGTCCTTCCTTTTCTTTTCTCCTGGTTTGTGCAGCATTACCATTCCCGTTCCTTCGGGATAAAAATGCCTGGCTGGTGTAAACACCCCAAATTTGCCCTCACCCATTCACACCATGGCTTGTGATCTTTTCATATGCACAAGTTCAATCATAGCATCTCATATCACATTTTTGATTCACTGCATTGATTCAAAGTCATCTGCATCTAGGGTTTGTGATCTGAGCAATCCAAGAGCTTCTTGAGCCACTCCAAAGATCATCTATCACTTCAAAATTGTCCATGTATGTTCAAGCATCATATTGTATCTCCTCAAAGTCAAGAATATCAAAGAATCACAAGAACTGAGAATGGCATGGAAGCAGAGCCAGGTTTGTCTGCACAGATGACCTAGAATTAGGGTTTTGGTTTCAGAGGCCATAACTCCAAATTTTTTGGTCATTCTTGTTTCTATTGGTCTCTACATGGTATAGGGATCATGCATATCAATTTTCATGAAGAAATTCAATGGGGAAGTCATCTGATCAAGAGTTGACTTTTTGAGCAAGTCAGTGTAAAATCAGGGCATCTGAGGCCCCCAATGACCCAACCAAAGGGTGTTCCTCATCATTTTGATTGTGTATGATCTTTATTTGATCATAGAAGATGTTAGAAGTTCAAAAAATTGGAGAATTTCAAGTCATTTGCAAAATTGACTTTTTGGGAAAGTTGACTTATAATGAAAATTGCCATTTTGGGAAACTTTTTCAACCCTTGCTTTTTGATTCAAAAATGCTTCAAATGGAAAAACTTTGGTCATGAAAGTTGTATAATGGATCATTCCCTTTTCAAAAAGTACAAGAACTTGACCTAATTCATTTTGGATCAAAAGTTATGGCTTGTCAAAGTTGGGAAAAATCACATAATTTCAAGTTTTCCACCAAAGAGGCAAGGTTGCAAAATCACTTGCCAAGGCAAAATGTGCTATCAAATGGACTTCTAATCTTCATACAAACATGAACCAAGACCTAAAAGTCAGATTGCATCAAAGGATCACTCATTTTCATGACTTATGGAGCAAGAAATTTCAAAAGGGGCCAAGGATGAAGCAAGTCGCAAAAGCTCACTCAAACCCTAACCCACTTGCTTGCTGACTTCACAAATGATCATAAGGCTCTCCACACTTCTTGCTGCGCAGGACACCCCATTTGTCCTTGGCTAGCTATGAGCCCATACCTCTCTTACACAAAGTTTGACATTTTGGCCAAAGACCCATACCTTTCACAATAGGCCAGCACCCACTCTCTGACCTATCACACTTGTTTATACAAATCAAAAGCAAGCCAAAGCACATAACACTTCATGCTGAAACACACCCAAAAGCCCTAGTTCCAAGTTTATGCTTCATTTGCAAAACTCTTCGAAACTCATCACACAAGCCTAAAACACACAAACAAACTTCACAAACAATCTCAACATGCCTCACTGATCACAAACCACCCATCACCATAGCCTGAAACCCTCTGAAACCAAAATACGATTTCTGCCCCTCTTTGAGCAGAACTTCAGCAATCTTTCAAACCAACCATTATAAACTTCAAACAAGCATTGAAAGCTTCTCAGGAGGTCCATTGGAGTTGATTGGAAGCAAGAAACTGGCCAGAAAGTCCCTGATTTGAAAGCTTCGATTCAGGTAGCCTTGGAAATTCATTTTTCCAGAACTCATATTTCTTGTTTCTAAAATGATCTACATGCTTCCCTGAGTTCACTGAGCTTTTTACTTTTAAAAATGATTAAGTTTTGAGGATGTATGGCTTGTCTGAAACTTTGCCCGAAAACTTGATTTTTGTTTGTTCTTCATGATTCACGAAAAAGAAATGGATTTTGTAGCTGGATTGTTGTTTAGGATGTTTAGTTGAGTTGATCTGGAGAGTTTGGCATGATTTAGTGAAGATTTGAGAGAGTTTGGGTGAAGGTCTCGCCGGAGAAGACGACCGGAAGTCTTCTCCGGCCACCTGAATTTGTTTAGGGCTAATCAGAGTCATTAATGTGTGTTTGAATGTGAAGCGTAGGATGAGTTGACTAGGGCTGACTGGCGCGCAAACGTGTGGACCAGATTTCTCACTTAACCCTAATCCTGTTTTATTAATTTTAATTAATCAGGATTAATTAAAATCCATCCAGTTTGAATTACAGCCATTGGATCTGGCGCCAGTCAATGCGCGCGCAATCCATTCAAACCTCAGCCCTTGATTCTGATTACTTCTCATTTATTTCATTTTTATTTTCCTTTTATTTCATTTGTTTTCTACAATTTATTAAAAATAGTAAAACATCTTTAAAAATTCTGAAATTTTTTGTCAAAGGTTCAATTAATTTTCAGAAACCAAAAACATTTTTATTTTTATTTTTTGCATTAAAAATTATTTTTAAATCATTTAAAGGTTTATTTTTAATTAGTTAATGAGAATTAATTAATTAAAAATACTTTTAGGTATTTAAAAATCACAAAAAATTTCATGAAACACTTAAAATCATTTAGAAACATTGTCCAACCTTCAAACCAAATTTCTTTTTTGATCTTGATGTCTTTTGACAATTTTCAATGGAATTAATTTCATTTCAAGGCATTATTTTAATTCAATCTTCAAAAATCCATTTCTGCCTAGTCTTTAAGAGTTGGACAATGATTCTTTTTGCATTGCATCTTGCATATCATGTAGCTTATAGGATTAAATTGGCTTGAATTGATCTTTCATTTTCCATTTGTTTGACATTTTTCTTGACAAGGTACCTTAAAACCCTAGCCAACTTAGGATATTCATAACTCGCACTAGATTAAGAATTGGATCCTCTCCTTTGGGCAGTGAGTTTGTATAGGTTTAGGGTTCCTTTGAATGCACTTTCAATTTTTTATCATGATGTTTGCTTCTGGTTTTGATTTTTGTTTTGTGCATTGATCATAAACCCTAATTTGGGCTTTCTTTTGCATCCATCTTCCATTTGATTGCATACCATGATTTGCCATGATATTTTATGCATTCTTTTGATTCATATGACATCTTAAGACACATTAGAATCATGTTTGATCATTGCATCTTTCATTTG
Source organism: Lathyrus aphaca (assembly GCA_963966055.1). Lineage (NCBI taxonomy): Eukaryota > Viridiplantae > Streptophyta > Magnoliopsida > Fabales > Fabaceae > Lathyrus > Lathyrus aphaca. The sequence goes on along the minus strand of OZ014524.1, from coordinate 508,901,190 downwards.
CCATGTTGTATGTCATTTGCATTTCATAACTTTTCATGTATGTTCATGGTTCTAAGCATGTTTCTGTTGCATTCCATATGTTTGTATGCTCATCCTCAAGCTTTGTCTCATGTTTGCATCATCTCTTAGCATCATTTACATCACACTTATGCTTCTGGTTTTGGTTTGCATCATGACATTCCATCTCATTTGCATTGCACTTCATTTCTTTTGCTAACTTTTCAGGTGCTAAGTTGTTTGAGAAGTGGATTTGCCTTCACTTCTCACAATCTCTTCTCCTCTCTCTTATGCATCATTGCTGCATTTTTGTATGTGTATTGGATTGAGCCTGATCATTCTTGTTCATCTTACCTTCTTCCTTCAAGCAACTTGTCTTCTTAAGTAAAGCAAGTTTTTTTGCTTCTCTTTGTTTCATTCTCCTTTCATCTGCTTCCTGGTGGTTCCTCTGAAGACCTTTTCTTGTAAACCTCACAAACCCTAGGACTTCCAAGCATGATAATTTTTTTGGATTGTTTAGTCCCCCATTTAGTTTTTACCTTTGTGTGTCTCTTTGAGTCTTCTCTCCTCATCTCCTAATCAGGGACTAAACCCTAAAGGCTTTAAGGCTTTATGATTAAGCTTATGCCTGCATCCTTCTATTAGGATGGAGTGTATAACTTTAATCCTAAGTGTTAAACCCTTAATGTGTTTAAATCCTTTAATCAATTCACTTAATAATCATCAAGACATCAAGCTTGTAACTTGGGCCTTGCATTAGGGTTCTAATTCTTCCTTAATTGGTTAAGAAGGACTAACCCTAGTGTTAATGGACAAGTCCATCTCAAGTTGTCTTACAAATCATAAAAATCACTTCTTCACCACATCATTAACTAAAATCCACTTAATAAAGGCTTTGTTTTGTCATGGGTTTAATCCCTAATCATGGATTAAGTTGAGGAGTTTTCCTCAGCTTAAACATTCTCATCTATTATCCTTCTATTGGGATGGTGTAATGAGTCTATTTAATCCCTGATTATGGCTTAATATCATTACTTAACACTAAAAAAAAAAAAAAAAAACATCTAAATAATCACAAGTAGGTTAATGATCTTAATCCTACATCATGGTGATTAAGTGTGAGAAGCTGACTTCACACTTAAGGTATCCTCATTACCCCCTAATCAGAGGGAAGATGTGATGAGTTTACTAACTCATTGGTTTAGGCTTAAGCTTATTATCTTATGACAAACTTCAAAAAGCAATAAAAGACTGAAAATACAAAAACAAACAATAATCGTCTCCTTCGGGATTCTTTTCTCACCATCTTCACTCATAAACGAGAACTTGCTTCTTCCGTCTAATGCAAGACAATTTGCACCTGAGCCAGACAGGTCATACACTTGAGCATAGACAAGTAAGCAGTTCACAAGTCAATTCATCTTTCAGTCTCTTTGGGTCTGTCGCTCCCGACAAATGACAGTGGGTCAGATGAAGGTACAGACGCGAACGGTCGGCGAAGGGAACAGTGAGAACACACAGCCGTGAACTCACTGGAGATGAAAAGAGTCGCCAGCTAGGCATTTTTATCCCGGAGGAAAGGCAATGCTGCATAGACCTAGAAAGATACGGATAAGACGGTTGCGAACCAGAGAGACTGAGAAAGGGGGTTGGTTACAACCTGGGAAGGTATTAGCACCCAGATTGTCCGTCGTACTCGACGGGATCCACGCTTAAAAGATTTGTGTTTTAAAGGGGTAGTGTCAGTGCAATCTGTGTATAAAGAGCTGAAAGCAATATGTACAGGTGTCAGTGTAAAGTGTATAAGTGATGTGAAGTATGAAAGTGTCAGTGTAAAGACAAGAATAAGATGCTCATGATAATGAGGCTCAAAGAATAATGCTGGAAGGAGGGGGAATGTACAGAGACTTTTGTTCGATAACTGTTAAGTTATGCCTACGTATCCTCTCGTGCAATGAGGAAGTCAGAACACCGTAGTTCGACCCAAAGAGACTGAAAGATGAATTGACTTGTGAACTGCTTGCTTGCCTATGCTCAAGTGTATGACCTGTCTGGCTCAGGTGCTTACTGTCTTGCATTAGACGGAAGAAGCAAGTTCTCGATTGTGAGTGAAGGTGGTGAGAAAAGAATCCCGGAGGAGACGATCATTGTTTGTTTTTGAGTTTTCAGTCTTTTATTGCTTTTGGATTTTGTCATAAGTTAATGAGCTTAAGTCTAAACCAATGGATTTAGTAAACTCATCACATCTTCCCTCTGATTAGGGGTAATGAGAGTACCTTAAGTGTGAAGTCAGATTCTCACACTTAATCACCTTTGGTGTAGGATTAAGATCATTAACCTACTTGTGATTATTTAGATGTTTTTGTTGTTTTTGTTTAGTGTTGAGTAATGAGGTTAAGCCATAATCAAGGATTAAACAGACTCATTACACCATCCTAAAAGAAGGATAATAGATGAGAATGTTTAAGCTGGGGAAGACTCCTCAACTTAATCCATGATTAGGGATTAAACCCATGACAAAACAAGCCCTTGATTAAGTGGATTTTATTAATGATATGATGATGAAGTGAGTTTTATGATTTGTAAGACCACTTGAGGGGGACTTGTCCATTAACACTAGGGTTAGTCCTTCTTAACCACTTAAGGAAGAATTAGAACCCTAATGCAAGGCCCAAGTTACAAGTGTAATGTCTTGATGGTTATTAAGTGAATTGATTAAGAGATTTAAACACATGAAGGGTTTAACACTTAGGATTAAAGGTATACACTCCATCCTAAGAGAAGGATGCAGGCATAACCCTAACCACAAAGTCTTAGAGCCTTTAGGGTTTAGTCTCTGATTATGAGGTGAGGAGAGAAGACTCAAAGAGAGACACAAAGGTAAAACTATGAGGGGGAACTAATCAAAACCCTAATTCATTGTCATGCTTGGATGATCCTAAGGTTTGTGAGGTTTTCAAGAACAATCTTCAAAGGAGCCACCAGGAAGCAGATGAACAGGATCAAGAGAAGCAAAGTGACTTGCTTCATTCAAGAAGTCAAGTCACTTGAAGAAAGAAAGTGGGAGGAACAAGAATGAGCAAGCTCAATCTCAAACACCTATAGGAATGCAGCAATGAATGCAAGAGAGATGAAAAGAAAAGTTATGAGAAGTGAAGGCAAATTCACTTCTCAAGATTACTTACCACCTGAAAGGTTAGGAAAGAAAGTGCAATGCAATGCTAAATGGGATGAAATGGTATGATGCTAAACAAAACCAGAAGCATGTTGATGATGATAATGATGCTATGAGATGCTATAAGCATGAGACAAGGCATGGAGATGTTCATACAAGTTCATGGATGCAAATGGTGCAAGCTAAGAACCATGAACATACATGAAAAGTTATGAAGCATACATGGCATACAACATGGCAAATGCAAGATGCAATGGTCAAAGATGCTTTCTATATGTCTTATGATGCCAAATGAATCAAATGGATGCTTGAAATGTCATGGCAAGTCATGTTATGCAAGAGAATGTAAGAAGGATGCAAATGAAAGCCCAAATTAGGGTTTATGGATCAAACAACAAACAAAAACCAAAAACAGAAGCAAACCCTAAGATAAAAAATGGAAAATGCCACCCAAAGAAACCCTAAACCTATACTAAACCAAAGTCCAAAGGGGAAGTCTCAACTCTTAACCAAACTCAAGTTATGATTTTTCTAAGTTATTAGGGTTTTTAGGGTTCCTAAACAAAAGAAATAACAAACAAATTGAAAATGAGGAAACAAATCATGGCCATTTTACCCTAGAAACTACATGCTAAACATAACACAATGCAAGAAGAATCAATGTCTCAACCTTCTCCAATAGGCAGAAATGAATTTTTGAATTTGTGATCAAAATAATGCATAAAAAATGACTTAATTCAATGGAAAATTCTTAAGATGCATCAAGATCAAAAAAGAAATTTGGTTTGAAGGTTGGACAATGTTTCTAAATGTCTTAGAACATTTCATGAATTTTTGTGTAATTTTTAAATACCTAAAAGTATTTTTAATTAATTAATTCCCATTAATCAATTAAAAACAATCTTTTAAATATTTAAAAATACTTTTTTAATGATGAAAAATAAAATAAAAATGTTTTTGGGTCTTAAAAATTAATAAAACTTTTAGGAAAAAGTTTCATAATTTTTAAGATTTTTTTGCTATTTTAAAATAAATGTGCAAATAAAATGAAAGAAAATGAAATAAAAAATGAAATAGACTGAAGTAATCAGGAAGGACGGCTGAGATTCATTCTGGATTCAAAGGGGTTGACTGCGCGCGTTTTTGAATGGCCAAGATTGCTTCTGATCAAATTAACTTAAATATGGATTAATTAAATAAAACACGTGGATTAGGGCATAATGGGCACATCTGGGCCGTCCACGCGCGCGCGAAGTCAAGGGAGTCAACGGATCCTATGGCCTAAATTCAAATGGCATTTAATTACTGGATTAAGCCCTAATGACTTTCAGGTGGCCGGAGAAGACTTCCGGTCGTCTTCTCCGGCCAGCTCTCACCTGAAAAATCTCAAAACCTCTCAAAACGTACCAAAAATGAAAACCAAGAACATGGAAATGATCCTCACCCTCTCACGAACCAAACCCCTCTCTCAAAACAAATTTATATTTCCTAAATCAACTGAATCGAAGGGAAAAAGTTCTAGGTCACGCAAGCTTCAGAAACAAATTAAATGCTCAAATCACAACCATTTCAAAAACTAATGGTACCAGAATGATCAGGATAACACAAAGAACAAGTTTGGAACAAAAGAAATGATTTCTGGAAAAAATAAATTTCAGGCTACCTGAGATTTGAAGCTTTCCACTTGAGGACTTTTTGGCCTTCTCTTTATGTGCAATCTACTCCTTAGAACCCCTTGATGATGTTTGAATGCTCAAAATGAGTTTGTGCTGGCTGGATAATGAGTTTCGAAAGGAACTGCTTCAAGCTCAGTCAACAATGGCTATGGTGATTCTGACTGATTCAGGCCATGGTGAGTGATTGCTTGTGGTCCAGATGATGTATGGAGAAGCTTTGCAAGGTTTGTTTGGCTGTTTGTGGGCTAGGGAGGGAGATTCGAATGAATCTGCAGAATGGAGTGAGAGATGGCAATGAGGTGTTCTGGATGTTTTAGGCTTGTGCTTTGGGTGGTTTCTACTCAGTGATACATGGTGAGTTGAATGGAGGAAAAGGTTTGAGTGTTTGCAGGCTGTATAGAGAAATTCGAAGCAAGTTGCAAAAGGGGAGTGTTTTGTGTATGTGTTGAATGTGATGGTTTCAGCCTTGCCTTATGCTATGCTTTGCTTGCAAATTGTCCATATGACTCTCTCTCATTGGTCAGTTGATTTGACATGTGCTTTATGGATAGGTGAGGCAACTTTTGCAATTTGTCAACTCTTGTGTAAGAGAAAGTATGGTGAGGTGCTAGCTTGGTACAAGGCATGGGCTATGCGCAGCAAGATGAGGGGGAAATGTCAGCTTGGTCCAGCATTCAAGGCAGCAAGTGGTGAAGGCTTGATCATGAGTTTTGCAACTTGGTTACTTTATGGATTTTCATGAAAAATGCCTTGTTACACAAACCAAACCATGATGAAACTTGATCCAATTCTGAATTTTGTAACTTAGAGAATGCTTATGTGCTGGTTTGAAATGAGTTAGAGGCTGCAATGTGCATTGATCCAAGATTTTGCAAAGTTCTCACTTAGGGCATGCCTTGAAAATTAATGATTTTAGCCAACTTTGCATTGCCATAACTTTTGATCCAAGAAGAGTTTGATCATGTTCTTGTACTTTTTGAAAAGGGAAAGATGAGATCTACAACTTTCATGACCAAAGTTTTTTCCATTTGAAGCCTTTTTGGACCAAGAATCAAAGCTTGAAAAATGACCTAAAATGATGCATTCTTGAAAAGTCAACTATGCCCAAAGAGTCAACATTTGCAAAAACCCTAAATTCTTGATTTCTATGAACTTCAATCTTCTTCCATGATCAAATAAAGACCATATACACTCAAAATGATGAAGATCACCCATTGGTCGGGTCATTGGGGGCCTCAGATGCCCTGATTTTGCACTGACTTGTCTGAAAAGTCAACTCTTGATCAGATGACTTCCCCATGGAATTTCTTCATGAAAATTGATATGCATACTCCCTATACCATATAGAGATCAATGGAAACAAGAATGACCAAAAAATTTGGAGTTATGGCCTCTGAAACCAAAACCCTAATTTTCAGTCAACTGTGTAGTTCAAGCTGGCCCTGCATCCACTCAAACCCTAGTTCTTGTGATTCCTCTGCATTTTTGACTTTGAGGAGATGAAATATGACATAAGAACACACATGGACCCATTTGAGTTGATTGGTTGCCTTTGGAATGGCTCAAGATGCTTTGGGATTGCTCAGATCACAAACCCTAGGTGCAGATGACTTAGAAACTATCCAGTGAATCAAAAATGAAATGTGAGATGATGTGGTTGTGTTTATGCATATGAAATGATCACAAGCCATGGTGTGAGTGGGTGAGGGCAAATTTGGGGTGTTTACAGCTGCCCCTATTCAAACATGAGTTAGCTGTGCAGGTTGTAAGCGACGGCTTAACAGGCCAAACAAGATAACTTGTGGTTGAATACCAAAGACAGTCCAAAATTTGCACTCACAGAATGAAAAAGAAAAGGGATATAGATTGTAAAAGCAAAATAAAGTATATCGTAAAGTATGGGCGACGGAGGACGACCGTCGAGCAGAGGACGACTGCTGGGTAAAGAGCGATGACGGGGACGGCCGACATGCTGGTAAAGTGCAGGAAATAAAGCGATGACGGGGACGGCCGACATGCTGGGGATAAGAAATAAAGCTAAGACGGGGACGGCCGACTAGCTAGGGAAAAACAAGTAAAGCTAAGACGGGGACGGCCGACTAGCTAGGGAAAATAGGATATTATGATGGGGACGGCCATCAAGATAAAGCTGCAAAGTTCTCTGGGGATTAATGAAACATGACGGGGACGGCCATCAAGTTCATAAAGGTCAAGTTACCAACGATGGGGACGGCCATCGGGCTAAAAAGGAAAAGGGGCCACGACGGGGACGACCATCGGGTTAAAGAATAAATGAAATAAACAGATGATGGGGTACGGCCATCAAAGGTGAAGGACGATCACCTAGCAGGGGACGGCTGCTCTGTCGGGTATAAAAGAAATATGATGGGGACGGCCATCAAAGGTGGAGGACGACCACCTGGCAGGGTACGGCTGCCGAAAATATCAACGATGGGGACGGCCATCGGATAAGAAAGGTCAACGATGGGGACGACCATCGGACGAGCAAGATGGAGGACGACCATCAAGAAGTGGAGGACGACCACTCAGCAGGGGACGGCTGCTCTCGGGGTTTCTCATGACATAGGACGAATGCCAGATAACCAAAATCAACAATGGGGACGGCCATTGGATAAAATGATGAAGGACGATCATCAAGAGGTGGAGGACGACCACCTAGCAGGGGACGGCTGCTAAAATCAACGATGGGGACGGCCATCGGATGAGCATGATGGAGGACGACCATCAAGAAGTGGAGGACGACCACTCAGCAGGGTACGGCTGCTCTCAAAGGTATCATAACACAGGACGAGTGTTAGATAAAAAGAAAATTTGTTGGTGATCTACTGGGGATAATGTAAACACGGACGAGCGTTTACATCCAAGAAACAAAAAGGTATAAGTGTTTTGACGCTGTGTATGGATTAAAGATGCGGACGAGCATCCTTATGACTATGATACGGACGAGTATCGGGTAGAAACAAATACTGACACAATGTTCTGAGATGACGGTACGGACGAGTACCAACTGGTTACCAGAGAACACGGACGAGTGTTGATTCTGAGGGGACTCTTCTGGGGAAAAGTAGACACATACGAGTGTCTAGATTCAAGAAGACAAAAGTGTTTGACACGGTGTATGGATTAAAGATGCGGACGAGCATCCTTATGACTATGATACGGACGAGTATCATGTAGAAACAAACGCTAGACGCAATGTTCTGAGATGACGGTACGGACGAGTACCAACTGGTTAACAAAGAACAAGGACTACTGTCGGATCTGTGGGGATATGAGTGATGATGTATACAAGATACGGACGAGTATCTGTATAAGTGTACCATGAGTGGTGAGTATCGTATTGATGATGAGTGTTTATCTGCTGGGGAGAGTGACACGGACGAGTGTCAAGAGAGAAAAGTGTAATATTAACAAGTATCTGCTATACAAAGTCTAGGCGACTGCGCTGGGGATATGACACGGACGGGTGTCAAGAAAGTGTATATAAGGTATATGTGAGTGCAAAGAGGATGTCTTTGGCTTTCTGCTGGTGATTTGACACGGACGGGTGTCAGGAAGTATCTGTAGTACGGGTGATTTTGTTTGTAGAGTGTATTCAGGCGACCTGTTTGGGGAAGGATGACACGGACGGGTGCCGAAAGGTGTATATACTGGTGTTTGTGATTTGAGAGGCAGCTGCTTTTGCTGGGACTCTGGCGGGGACTCTTGGGGAAAGTAATCTGTATTCACAAGCGTTTAATTCACAACATGACTTATGATTATGCTATGCATTTGATTTTTGCCGTAATGCTCCGTATTAGACGGAATGCTACGCTCTGGGGGGTGAATATGATGCGGATGCCATGATTATGCAAAGGGGCACAGATCCAGGATTCGGATCCCATCACTGCGAAGATCTCTGGTCGATCTGTTGGAAATGGACCTCCCAGCTGGGGATGAGATCATTGGTAGATCTAATGATGCACTTGCTTGGGGACACATGTCACTGATCGACATATCCTTATAAATGAGAAATCCAGCTGGGGTTTGTAGAAGCTTTCTGTACTCTGTTGTGACTTCCTCGTGCATTGCTCTTCTGGATAGAGGCTGAAGCTCTGTGGGGAGATGATTCCCTGATTTCTGTATTCTGTTGAGGAAGAAAGGCCACTCGGCTGGGGAATTGAGAGGCAACTCAGCTGGGGAGAGCAACAAGAGGCAACTCAGCTGGGGATAAAGCATTTCGGATGCTGAGATTGAGTGTATGCTGATTCGGCAGCTCCGCTGGGGAAATGGGCACCTTCTAGTACCATGTGGAAGATAGACCGAGTTAATAATGATTCGCCTACTTGCTGAGATGTAACTTGCATGCCCCAGGTTGCGTTCTGGATACCTGCAATCCTGCAACGGTAAGGAAACGTACAAAAGGTCCCGAGGTATCCTTTACTGGATTCCGTCATAGGAGTTAAGTACTTTCGAGAGTAAGTATATTCCCTGTAAGCATGTGTTTTTATTTTTAGAGAAAGGCATCTGTACTTATGCAATTGTATTTTTAGAGATATCAGACAACTCTTTGCAAAGCATAAATGTAAAAGACGAAACATGACTGAAAATCTGATTTTATTAATTCATGTGCCCTGAATTGGCAAGATACAGTCAAAGAAACATATCTCCTGAAATGAGGAGATTGTTACAAATTGAGAAATAAAGTGCTGGCGGTGTTGACGACGCTTTAAGGAGCTCCCTCTTCTGCTATGACTCGTATGACAATGACGTTCTTCTCGTCTTGCTTTCTGGAGAGAGTTGATTCTGATCGAAGCTTGATCCTTTGAAGCTTACCAAGTTGTAGGTGATACAGACGAATTCAGAATGCAGTTGTTCGCTTATTCCCTTATTTTGCATGGATCGCCCTTTCGGGTTTTCAATCCATCGGGATACTCATTTTTGCCTGAGCTGTCCAATGCGGCTTTTCAACTCAGCGGGTGTACATTTTTTTGTTTATTTTCCCTTACTTTTGCCCGAGTCTTTTATTCTGTTTTTGACTCGCCGGGATGCCCTATTTTTGCCTGGACTTACATTCTGTTTTTATGTCCAGCGGGTCATTTTATGCGAAGTATTTTTTAACTGCATCTGAATTCACAGGGGATGGGAAGTCTTCACCATCCATGGTGCTGAGCATCAGTGCTCCACCAGAGAAAACTTTCTTTACAACAAATGGTCCTTCATAATTTGGAGTCCATTTGCCCCTGTGGTCTGTATGAGGAGGGAGGATTCTTTTCAACACAAGATCCCCTACTTGGTATTCTCGGTGCCTGACTTTCTGATCGAAGGCTTTCTTCATTCTCTTCTGATATAACTGTCCATGGCAGATTGCAGCCAATCTCTTTTCTTCGATCAGACTCAGTTGTTCGTATCGGGACCGAACCCATTCTGCTTCACTCAGTTTAACATCCATTAACACTCGTAACGAGGGTAGTTCAACTTCAACAGGTAGGACTGCTTCCATACCATACACAAGTTGATACGGTGTTGCCCCAGTGGACGTTCTGATTGATGTGCGGTACCCATGCAAGGCAAACGGTAGCATTTCATGCCAGTCTTTGTAGGTGACTACCATCTTCTGCACAATCTTCTTGATATTCTTATTTGCTGCCTCAACAGCGCCGTTCATCTTTGGCCTGTAAGGAGAAGAATTGTGATGTTGGATCTTGAAGTCCCGGCACAACTCTGCCATCATTTTGTTGTTTAAGTTGGAACCATTATCAGTAATGATCCGCTCGGGAACTCCGTATCGACAGATGATATCTCTCTTCAGAAATCTGGCTACCACTTGTCTTGTAACGTTTGCATACGAGGCTGCTTCGACCCACTTGGTGAAATAGTCAATGGCGACCAAGATGAATCTGTGGCCATTCGAAGCAATTGGCTCAATCTTGCCGATCATATCAATGCCCCACATAGCAAAGGGCCACGGTGAAGACATGATGTTCAAAGGATTGGGAGGTACATGCACCTTATCTGCGTAAATCTGGCATTTATGACATTTCCTGGTGTAAGCACAACAGTCTGCATCCATTGTGATCCAGTAATAGCCTGATCTTAACAACTTCTTAGCCATGGCATGCCCTCCGGCATGGGTACCAAAAGATCCTTCGTGCACTTCATGCATCAGCAAATCTGCTTCCGTCTTGTCAACACATCTGAGGAGTACCATGTCAAAGTTCCTCTTGTATAAAGACCCATCAGCATTCAGGAAGAAACTACCAGCAAGCCTTCTCAAAGTCTTCTTATCATTGGAAGATGCCCCAGGTGGGTATGTTTGATCCTCCAAGAAGCACTTAATGTCATGGAACCAAGGCTTATCATCTTTTACGACGTCTGCTGCAAATACATATGCTGGTCTATCAAGTCTAGATACTGAAATCTGAGGTACAAAGTTAGCCGCTTGAACTTTGATCATGGATGAAATGGTAGCAAGAGCATCTGCAAACTGATTCTCGTCCCGAGGGATATACTCAAGCTTGACGGTTGTGAAGAAAGTCAATAACCTCCTTGTATAATCCCTGTAAGGTAACAGATGATCTTGGTGGGTGTACCATTTTCCGTTGGTTTGATTGACTACCAAAGCTGAATCTCCGAATACGGTCAATGTCTTGATCCTGAGGTCAATGGCTTCCTCAAGACCCATAATGCAAGCTTCGTATTCAGCTTCGTTGTTAGTGCAGTTGAAAGTGAGTTTTGCCGAGAAAGGCATGTGAACTCCTTTTGGTGTAATGAGTACTGCACCAACACCACGACCATTCATGTTAATAGCCCCGTCAAACATCATTGTCCATTCTTCTTCCGGGTCAGGCCCTTCAGTGTGAATAGGCTCTTCGTGATCTTTTGCTTTAATGAACATGATGTCTTCATCAGGGAAGTCAAATCTCATAGGCTGGTAGTCATCAATGGGTTGCTCAGCAAGATATTCAGATAGCACACTGCCCTTGATGGCTTTCTGAGATGTGTACTGTATGTCGTATTCTGTGAGAATCATCTGCCATCTTGCAACCCGTCCGGTAAGAGCTGGCTTCTCGAAAATGTACTTAACTGGATCCATTTTTGAGATTAATAAGGTAGTGTGGGTCAACATATACTGTCTCAGTCGGCGAGCAGCCCACGCTAAAGCACAGCAAGTTTTCTCGAGCAGTGAATAACGCTGTTCACAGTCGGTAAACTTTTTGCTTAGGTAGTATATTGCATACTCTTTTCGACCAGACTCGTCATGCTGGCCCAGCACACACCCCATCGACTCTTCTAATACTGTCAAGTACATTATCAGAGGTCTTCCTTCAACTGGAGGCATGAGAATTGGAGGTTCTTGTAAATACTCCTTGATCTTGTCAAAAGCCTCCTGGCAATCTTCGTTCCACCTGACCGTTTGTTCTTTTCTTAACAGCTTGAACAAGGGTTCACAGGTTGCTGTAAGGTGAGATATGAACCTTGAAATGTAGTTCAATCGACCTAAGAACCCTCGAACCTCTTTCTCAGTTTTCGGTGCAGGCATTTCTTGAATAGCTTTGACTTTATCAGGGTCAACTTCAATCCCTTTCTCGCTTACAATAAAGCCCAACAGCTTACCGGACCGCACCCCGAATGTGCATTTGTTGGGGTTCAGCTTCAATTGGTATTTCCTCAGACGCTTGAATAACTTGAGCAGATTTACCAGGTGATCTTCCTCTGTAAGGGACTTGGCGATCATATCATCCACATAGCATTCTATTTCCTTGTGGATCATATCGTGGAATAATGTCACCATAGCCCGTTGATATGTTGCACCAGCATTCTTCAGTCCGAATGGCATCACTTTGTAACAGAACGTGCCCCAGGGTGTGATGAATGTTGTCTTCTCCATGTCTTCAGGTGACATCTTGATCTGATTATATCCTGAGAATCCATCCATGAAGGAGAATACCGAGAACTGAGCCGTATTATCCACCAATACGTCAATGTGAGGTAATGGGAAGTCATCTTTCGGGCTGGCTCTGTTCAGATCCCGGTAGTCAACACACATTCTAACTTTGCCGTCCTTCTTAGGCACAGGTACAATGTTAGCAACCCACGGCGGGTAGCTAGTCACAGCAAGGAACCCGGCGTCCCATTGCTTTTGTACCTCTTCTTTGATTTTCATAGCCATGTCTGGGCGAGTTCGGCGCAACTTCTGTTTGACTGGTGGGCATTCTTCCCTCAAAGGCAGCTTGTGCACAACTATATCGGTGTCCAACCCTGGCATATCTTGATACGACCAAGCAAACACATCAACATACTCTTGAAGCAGATCTGTCAGTTGTCTCTTCACTGAGTCTTGCAGGCAGGCCCCGATTTTTACTTCTTTCACGTTTTCTTCCGTACCAAGATTAATCACTTCAATCTCCTCCTGGTGAGGAGTAATAACCTTTTCCTCCTGTCTCAACAACCTGGCTAGCTCTTCAGGAAGCTCATATTCTTCATCAACCCCTTCATCAGCTTGATTGATTGGATTGTCAAAGTCATACGATGTCATAGCCGTGCTGTTGTCGGTGCTGTCAGGAAGGCACTCTCTGCAAGGGTTAAGTTCGTCCATTTTAGTGATTGATTTTAATCTTGCTTTTAGAAAAAAGTGAAATGAAGTTATCATTTTGAAAACACCGCCATTTATTTTTGTACAAAAAGAAAGATGGAAAAACAGTGAGCAGAAAAGAAAAAGGACTCGTTTGCAAAAAGATGTCTGATATTTCATTAGTTTAATCTTGTTTGCACAAAAGTACAGATGGCCCTGGTTACAAAATGAGTCTTGTCATCTTGGGCAAGATGCAAGACTTGGATGCATGCTATAAAAATACAGGAAATAATAATTACTCTGCATGAGTAACTCTTATAATTTCCTGGGAAGACCAGTTCGAGACACTGCTCCCCGGGATCTTCGGACGAATCCAATTCTCCAGATTGCGCTCCTCTTCCAGCTCGTCTTCCAAACAGTTGATAGCATCGGGGGTAAGCATCCCCCCACTGACAAAACCAGGCTCTGCAGCAGCCTTTGCTTGATGTTGAGTTGGTCTGTAACCCAACCCAAATTTGTCCTTCTTCTCCTCCACAGCTAAGACCTTGCCCCAGCCTTGGGCAGTTCCTTCTTCAACAACCTTCCGGGCTTGTTGATAAGACGACATTGGGGTACCAGATACAGCAGATGCTTCATTCACATTCAGCGCTTCAAACCCCTGGCTCATTGTTTCATGGATCTCTCCATCCATTTCAATGTACTTGTAGGTTGCCAGGTGGCTGACAAAAATGTCCTCCTCTCCACAGATTGTGACAACTTGACCTTCCCACTCAAATTTTAACTTTTGGTGAAGGGTAGACGTTATTGCGCCGGCGGCGTGAATCCAGGGTCTACCCAACAAACAGCTGTAGGCGGGCTGAATGTCCATCACATAAAAGATAGTTTTAAAGGTCTGCGGGCCAATTGTCACAGGCAGCTCAATCTCTCCCAGAACCGATCTCTTAGAACCATCAAAGGCTCTTACTACCAGGTTGCTGGGTCTCAGTGCCAATCCATCATATTCAAGCTTCACCAGAGCCTTCTTTGGTAAGACATTCAGGGAAGAACCTGTGTCCACCAGCACATGAGAAAGGACAGCTCCTTTGCATTCCAGGGTTATGTGCAAGGCTTTGTTGTGATTGCGGCCATCCGCTGTCAAGTCAGAATTGGTAAACCCTAGCCCATTGCTAGCAGTAACATTTCCAACCACGGTTTCCAATTGGTTGACAGTAATCTCCTCAGGCACGTAAGCTGCGTGCAGGACTTTAAGTAGTGCATTCCGATGGGCTTCGGAGCACATAAGCAGTGAGAGGATGAAGATCTTGGATGGCGTCTGGTGAAGTTGATCCACAATTTTATAATCACTCTTTTTGATGATTCGCATGAACTCATCAACTTCCTGATCAAATGGAGTTTTCAGGGCTTCTTTGGCAACTGGATCTTCCTGCACCGGGCCTTTTCCTTTTGCCTTGGCAGCAACTTCTGCTTCGGCAGTAGGTCTTTGAACTTGTGAAGCAAAGAGACGTCCGCTTCGAGTGAAGCCTCCGCCTCCCCCCACATTATCTACTTGTGGTGCAGGTGCTGATGTTTCAAGAGTGATTCTTTTCCCTTCACAGTACACGTCAGAGCCATAGTGCCAAGGGATGGCCCTATTGCTTTCATATGGTACTGGTCCAGGCACCGTGACAGTGACTGGACTGATTGCTGCTGCTGAAGGGACTGTAATTGTTTGTGGATCATAGAAGATTGTAACTGGTGCTCTGGTGGGAGCAGCACCTTCTGAATGGTAGGCGGAATTATTTTCAGGATCATAGAATATGGTAACAGTGGAGACATCTTCATGATTGATTGCTGGTGTTGTAGGAGGTTCTGTTGGAAGGACTGTTGTTGTTGTTGATGGAGAGTCGAAATGGAATGAAGCTGAAGTTGTAGCAGGAGAAACTGTTGTAAACTGATCATTTGTGAGGACAGGTGAAGTACTTGTTGATGGTGCTGATGAATTGTCGGGAACAATAGTTGCTGTATTTGTAGGAGTGTCTGAAACCGTTGTTGATGAAGTTGCCGGATTTGTCGGAAATGATGTAGTGATCTGGAGTAGGCCACTCTGAATAAGGCTGTCAATGCCATTCCTCAGGTCCTCGCACCCATTCCATGAAATATTGCAGTATGGACACCCTAGTTCACACCCTGGAAATATTTGGTTTTCACGGAGTTGAGCCTTGATTTCCACCAATGGTGTCCTGATCTGATCCACACTAGTTATCAAATAAGACGGTTGGTCTTCTTCAATAGCATTAATTCGGGGACCACCATGGTTTGGCATTGGGTTTTTATTGACATTGGGCGGAGGTGCAAAATTCAGAGCTTTGGAGTCTACCAAGTCTTGTACCTTCATATGCAGAGCCCTGCATTTTTCTGTACTGTGACCAGGTGCGTTCGAGTGAAAAGCACACCTAGCATTGGAGTCATAGTTCCTTGGTAGACTGTTGGGATCCGGAGGTGCCAACGTTCTTAGCTCAACTAGGTTGAGTTTCAGAAGTTGTGGCAGCAAAGCAGCATACGGCATTGGGATCGGGTCGATCACTCGGTTAGCTTGAGATGGCCTTTGTTGGAATGGCCTCTGTTGATTGTTGTTGTTGGAGTTGTTGCTGTTGTAATTCCTTGGAGGATACTGATTCTGATGATACTGAGGTTGTTGTTGGAAATTTTGTTGGGGAGGTTGATAGACTGGCTGAGGATGAGCTGGAGCAGGGATAGTGACTGCTGCTATTGTCCTTTGAGCATATTGGGGCCTACCCCTGTTGGTGTGAATGGCATTAGTCTCGCCAGCTCTTCTCGGGCCTGCAAAAGGCTTTCTTGTACTACTGGACGAGCTTGCACCGTTGTCTGAGATCTTTCCCATTTTTAACAGGCTTTCAATTCTCTCCCCAGCTATAACAACATCCGCAAAGCTAGTGGAAGAGAAAGCAGCTAACCTGTCAATATAGGTCCCCTGAAGAGTGTTCATAAACATGTCTGCCATTTCTCTCTCTAACATTGGTGGTTGAACAGCAGCAGCCAATTGCCTCCATCTTTGAGCATATTCTCTGAAGCTCTCCCTTGAAGACTGTGACATTCCCATTAGGAGGGTCCTGTTGGGTGCCATATCTAGATTATACTGATACTGTCTGATGAAGGCTTCTGCCAGGTCCTTCCAGCATCTTATAGTTGCTCTTGTCAGATGGGAATACCATTCCCTTGATGCTCCAGTCAAGCTATCTTCAAAATAGAACATCCACAATTTCTCATCCATTGTATAGGCCTTCAGCCTTCCCAGAAATGATTGCAAATGAGTCCGGGGGCATGAAGTCCCATTATACTTTTCGAAACATGGAGGCTTGAACTTGTGGGGGATCCTGACCCCTTCTACCAATCCCATGTCCATGACGTCGAACCCCAAAGAGTTTTGAGACTCCAGGGACCTCAACTTCTCAGCTATTTCTTCCAATCGTCTATCATATGTTTCTTCTCCGGCACCCATTACTGTATACTGGTCCTCCTGAGGATCTTCTTGAAGTATTCTGGCTGCAGTGGCTGTTCCTTGAACATTTGCAGGGATGTTAACCTCAGGATGGAGATGTGGACCAAACACAGGGGGGGTAACATGTGGTTGTACCCTTTCATTGTTACTGGTGCCTGCAGTTCCTACATGAGGCTCCTCTTGATTTTGCCTCTCCACCATGGCCCTTAGTCTCTCCTGGCTCTGAGCCATGTTGTTCATAACTTCCATGAACTGCGTCATCTGCGTTCTCATCTCTAACCTTTCGTTTGCCATCTGGTTTCTGACCTCCGTAAGGTCTTGTTGCATCTGATCCATCTGAATTCCCGGAAGGTTGTTTCTAGTTGGGTACCTGTGAGGCCTGTTGAGAGGAAATACCCGGCGGCGAGCAATAATTCCTGAACATCACAACAGAGGTTAGCAACAACAAAACAAAAACCTACAAAACAAACAAAAGGGTTAGCATGCAATGCAGTTATGCTTATTTGTTCTCAAGGTATCCGGTTTGGTCTTCAGTTTTGACCCTTCCAGACCCTTGAAGATGATGCTGTTGAAGTTGCTTTTGATGTGATCCCAGATAGAAACCAACACAAATATATTACAAAGGCGAAATAATACAATTTGTTCATTTTACAAAAATACATCACATAAAGCAAAAGTACATGGAAAAGGAACAACAATAAGCAAATGATCAAACTCCAAGGCCAAACTCATCCTCACGAACTTCCTTGAGAAGTGCTTCGGTCACAGGATCAGCCGGATGCTCCGTGAGATTTCTGATGAGAAGGTTTCTTGTTGCAACTGCTGCAGTCAACCTCTTGCTCTGACTTTGGTCCTTAGACCTCTTCAATCCTGCTTTGATTTTCAGCTCTGATATCTCCTCCTGGGCTGCTGCCAGGGCTTTTTCCATCTGCTCCATCTTGTTCTGAACTCTCTTGTCTTCTAGAGTACGGGCCTCAGTGATCCGGACCCACCTGGCCTGACTTTCTTTCAAATACAAGTCTGTTCTTGCTCTTTGGAACTGGGCTTCTTTACAAGCGTTCTTCAGAATCTGCTCACCAGCTTTGGATTTGTTGATATAATCTCCAGACTTCTCAATCTTAGTCAAGTGTTCCACTCTCAACTTCTCCAATCTTTCAATCTCCCTTACACCTTCACTCCTCTCCCGGAGGGTCTTCTGCAAGGCTTGAGTTAACTTCTCATTTCTTTCCTTCAAACTCTCAAACTCTTCCAAACTGATAGTGGCAGGAGGTGGTGCTGAAGATGACTCAGGCATGTCTTCTATGGTGAAGGGCATTCCAGAGAATTGGGCCCTAGCATGGGACCACTCATAATATTGGACCGATGCCACATTATTGCACTTACCCAGAATGGTAATTCCCTTAGTTTGAACATGATCCCAGGCCCAGGCAGCCTGCCTAACAACAGCCAAACTAATCTTGTTCTCACAGTAGAGGGTCTCAACCAAGTCTTGTTCCCTAGGAGTATGAACCAGTGCATAGCCTAATTGCCTTCTGAACAGCAGAGGGTTGTAATTGATACTTCCCTTAACTCCTATCAAAAGCACATTGGGAAAGTGCCCACAGCTGGTGATCATATCTCTGCCCTTGGTGCTCTGAGTACACCATCTGATATCTGCTGAAGTTAGGACAGTGAGTCTCTTAGCCCAGTTGCTTTGCTGATGAGGATTGAGAAATGCATCTGTCCTGGGTAGATGCCTGAGAAGCCAAACATGGAATAATGGAGCACAAATCCTTACTAATCTGCCCCTCTGCTTCTCATTTCTCTGATGGACTGAGTAATAAAGATCACCCAGTAAAGTTGGCACTGGGTTCTTCAGGATGAACAAGTGGATTGCATTCTTGCTGATGAAACGGGGCTCATCTGCAAACAACACAATTCCATATACACTCAAGGCCAATAGAGCACAAACAGCTTTCCACTCCCCCAAGGAGGCCTTCAGACTAGCTTGAGAAATCAGGAAGTCCAGATGAAATCCAGGGATCCCAGCTTTAGAGGTCATATGCTGTTCAATCAAAACAGGCTCCAGATACAAAGCTTTTGCTACCTCTCCATTGCTAGGAAAGACCATTTCAGGGTTGAATGGGATTTCTCTCTTGATAGGCAAACCAACCAAATATGAGTATTCTTCCAAAAGAGGACCCAACTGAAAGTCTTGAAAGGTGAAACATCTCAATGGAGGATCATAAAACTGAATGCAGGTGTGGATGAGGCTCCTCTGTGAAGGGTCCAGATCCATAACCATGTCCAGTATATCTCCATGATGCTCCCTGAACAAAGGAATGTGATCTGGAGTGATCAGGGTTTGGATCCTCCTGATGTCTGACAAGTCTGGTTGGAAGAAATGATAGGTGATGTTGCTTTTCTTTGGAACCATAAGTGCTGAGTAGAATAAGTGCTGATGAAGATGCTGAGGAGTGGGCCACGGGCTGGCTAGTGCAAGTAACTGAAGTATGGCTGACAAACTGAAGCAAGTGCTGGTGGAGATAGGTCAAAACTGCAGATGGGGTCAAAACCAAAACCAGATGGAGGTGGATACCCTGAAACACAAATAAGCAAATGTTAATATGATGCAATGAGTATGTATGCAAATGAAATGCAAGGGTTTGTGACTGAGCTGGATCTGATCAACTGCCTTGGTATAGATCCATGTGTGTTCAAGAATTCCAGATGGAGGTCTAAAAAATCCAGTAACCAAGGTGGGGGACTCAAATAAAGAGCCACAAGTCCAGGGTTTAGAATCACAAGAACTATCCAACATGGAGTATTCTTAACAAAGTCAAAGTAACAGGGTATTCTGAGGTCAAGGTACCTGCAAACCTGTAAACAGCCCAACCCCCTCACAGGTAGTGATCTAGAACAAGGATCCTCAGACTTGGATCAGTTATGAGAAGTGTAAACACTTCTAACCCGGAGGTACAGTGTTTACCATAACCATAACAATTCCTCCTCTAATTCACCTCAGTTTCTGAAGGTCAATACTAAAAAGGTCATCCAGACTTAGCAGGCTTCCCAGATAGCCCTAGCATTGCAGGAAATCTGCAACACAGAGTTCTCAAGAAGAAACCCATATCTGAACCGTGTTTCATATTCCCGCACCAGACCGAAATGGAATGGGAAAGAATATGATTCACTCTAGCCTAGGTGTCACTCAGGTCCCAGGTATAGGACCTTAACTCTCAATGGAACACCCACCCACCAAAGAAAAACCAGATCCAGCCAGCACAGTATGACAGTATGAAAAATATAAAGCTATAAAGAAAGCAATAAATCAACTGTACATAAAGCAATAAACAAAATACAAATATACAAACACAAATAAGCACATAACACCCCAGTAAACACAAATCAAACAAGCGCTAGGAGGAACCCACAAAAAGAACCAGAAGCCCTGGTTGCAGTATAAGGTTCCCCAGCAGAGTCGCCAAGCTGTCGCTCCCGACAAATGACAGTGGGTCAGATGAAGGTACAGACGCGAACGGTCGGCGAAGGGAACAGTGAGAACACACAGCCGTGAACTCACTGGAGATGAAAAGAGTCGCCAGCTAGGCATTTTTATCCCGGAGGAAAGGCAATGCTGCATAGACCTAGAAAGATACGGATAAGACGGTTGCGAACCAGAGAGACTGAGAAAGGGGGTTGGTTACAACCTGGGAAGGTATTAGCACCCAGATTGTCCGTCGTACTCGACGGGATCCACGCTTAAAAGATTTGTGTTTTAAAGGGGTAGTGTCAGTGCAATCTGTGTATAAAGAGCTGAAAGCAATATGTACAGGTGTCAGTGTAAAGTGTATAAGTGATGTGAAGTATGAAAGTGTCAGTGTAAAGACAAGAATAAGATGCTCATGATAATGAGGCTCAAAGAATAATGCTGGAAGGAGGGGGAATGTACAGAGACTTTTGTTCGATAACTGTTAAGTTATGCCTACGTATCCTCTCGTGCAATGAGGAAGTCAGAACACCGTAGTTCGACCCAAAGAGACTGAAAGATGAATTGACTTGTGAACTGCTTGCTTGCCTATGCTCAAGTGTATGACCTGTCTGGCTCAGGTGCTTACTGTCTTGCATTAGACAGAAGAAGCAAGTTCTCGATTGTGAGTGAAGGTGGTGAGAAAAGAATCCCGGAGGAGACGATCATTGTTTGTTTTTGAGTTTTCAGTCTTTTATTGCTTTTGGATTTTGTCATAAGTTAATGAGCTTAAGTCTAAACCAATGGATTTAGTAAACTCATCACATCTTCCCTCTGATTAGGGGTAATGAGAGTACCTTAAGTGTGAAGTCAGATTCTCACACTTAATCACCTTTGGTGTAGGATTAAGATCATTAACCTACTTGTGATTATTTAGATGTTTTTGTTGTTTTTGTTTAGTGTTGAGTAATGAGGTTAAGCCATAATCAAGGATTAAACAGACTCATTACACCATCCTAAAAGAAGGATAATAGATGAGAATGTTTAAGCTGGGGAAGACTCCTCAACTTAATCCATGATTAGGGATTAAACCCATGACAAAACAAGCCCTTGATTAAGTGGATTTTATTAATGATATGATGATGAAGTGAGTTTTATGATTTGTAAGACCACTTGAGGGGGACTTGTCCATTAACACTAGGGTTAGTCCTTCTTAACCACTTAAGGAAGAATTAGAACCCTAATGCAAGGCCCAAGTTACAAGTGTAATGTCTTGATGGTTATTAAGTGAATTGATTAAGAGATTTAAACACATGAAGGGTTTAACACTTAGGATTAAAGGTATACACTCCATCCTAAGAGAAGGATGCAGGCATAACCCTAACCACAAAGTCTTAGAGCCTTTAGGGTTTAGTCTCTGATTATGAGGTGAGGAGAGAAGACTCAAAGAGAGACACAAAGGTAAAACTATGAGGGGGAACTAATCAAAACCCTAATTCATTGTCATGCTTGGATGATCCTAAGGTTTGTGAGGTTTTCAAGAACAATCTTCAAAGGAGCCACCAGGAAGCAGATGAACAGGATCAAGAGAAGCAAAGTGACTTGCTTCATTCAAGAAGTCAAGTCACTTGAAGAAAGAAAGTGGGAGGAACAAGAATGAGCAAGCTCAATCTCAAACACCTATAGGAATGCAGCAATGAATGCAAGAGAGATGAAAAGAAAAGTTATGAGAAGTGAAGGCAAATTCACTTCTCAAGATTACTTACCACCTGAAAGGTTAGGAAAGAAAGTGCAATGCAATGCTAAATGGGATGAAATGGTATGATGCTAAACAAAACCAGAAGCATGTTGATGATGATAATGATGCTATGAGATGCTATAAGCATGAGACAAGGCATGGAGATGTTCATACAAGTTCATGGATGCAAATGGTGCAAGCTAAGAACCATGAACATACATGAAAAGTTATGAAGCATACATGGCATACAACATGGCAAATGCAAGATGCAATGGTCAAAGATGCTTTCTATATGTCTTATGATGCCAAATGAATCAAATGGATGCTTGAAATGTCATGGCAAGTCATGTTATGCAAGAGAATGTAAGAAGGATGCAAATGAAAGCCCAAATTAGGGTTTATGGATCAAACAACAAACAAAAACCAAAAACAGAAGCAAACCCTAAGATAAAAAATGGAAAATGCCACCCAAAGAAACCCTAACCCTATACTAAACCAAAGTCCAAAGGGGAAGTCTCAACTCTTAACCAAACTCAAGTTATGATTTTTCTAAGTTATTAGGGTTTTTAGGGTTCCTAAACAAAAGAAATAACAAACAAATTGAAAATGAGGAAACAAATCATGGCCATTTTACCCTAGAAACTACATGCTAAACATAACACAATGCAAGAAGAATCAATGTCTCAACCTTCTCCAATAGGCAGAAATGAATTTTTGAATTTGTGATCAAAATAATGCATAAAAAATGACTTAATTCAATGGAAAATTCTTAAGATGCATCAAGATCAAAAAAGAAATTTGGTTTGAAGGTTGGACAATGTTTCTAAATGTCTTAGAACATTTCATGAATTTTTGTGTAATTTTTAAATACCTAAAAGTATTTTTAATTAATTAATTCCCATTAATCAATTAAAAACAATCTTTTAAATATTTAAAAATACTTTTTTAATGATGAAAAATAAAATAAAAATGTTTTTGGGTCTTAAAAATTAATAAAACTTTTAGGAAAAAGTTTCATAATTTTTAAGATTTTTTTGCTATTTTAAAATAAATGTGCAAATAAAATGAAAGAAAATGAAATAAAAAATGAAATAGACTGAAGTAATCAGGAAGGACGGCTGAGATTCATTCTGGATTCAAAGGGGTTGACTGCGCGCGTTTTTGAATGGCCAAGATTGCTTCTGATCAAATTAACTTAAATATGGATTAATTAAATAAAACACGTGGATTAGGGCATAATGGGCACATCTGGGCCGTCCACGCGCGCGCGAAGTCAAGGGAGTCAACGGATCCTATGGCCTAAATTCAAATGGCATTTAATTACTGGATTAAGCCCTAATGACTTTCAGGTGGCCGGAGAAGACTTCCGGTCGTCTTCTCCGGCCAGCTCTCACCTGAAAAATCTCAAAACCTCTCAAAACGTACCAAAAATGAAAACCAAGAACATGGAAATGATCCTCACCCTCTCACGAACCAAACCCCTCTCTCAAAACAAATTTATATTTCCTAAATCAACTGAATCGAAGGGAAAAAGTTCTAGGTCACGCAAGCTTCAGAAACAAATTAAATGCTCAAATCACAACCATTTCAAAAACTAATGGTACCAGAATGATCAGGATAACACAAAGAACAAGTTTGGAACAAAAGAAATGATTTCTGGAAAAAATAAATTTCAGGCTACCTGAGATTTGAAGCTTTCCACTTGAGGACTTTCTGGCCTTCTCTTTATGTGCAATCTACTCCTTAGAACCCCTTGATGATGTTTGAATGCTCAAAATGAGTTTGTGCTGGCTGGATAATGAGTTTCGAAAGGAACTGCTTCAAGCTCAGTCAACAATGGCTATGGTGATTCTGACTGATTCAGGCCATGGTGAGTGATTGCTTGTGGTCCAGATGATGTATGGAGAAGCTTTGCAAGGTTTGTTTGGCTGTTTGTGGGCTAGGGAGGGAGATTCGAATGAATCTGCAGAATGGAGTGAGAGATGGCAATGAGGTGTTCTGGATGTTTTAGGCTTGTGCTTTGGGTGGTTTCTACTCAGTGATACATGGTGAGTTGAATGGAGGAAAAGGTTTGAGTGTTTGCAGGCTGTATAGAGAAATTCGAAGCAAGTTGCAAAAGGGGAGTGTTTTGTGTATGTGTTGAATGTGATGGTTTCAGCCTTGCCTTATGCTATGCTTTGCTTGCAAATTGTCCATATGACTCTCTCTCATTGGTCAGTTGATTTGACATGTGCTTTATGGATAGGTGAGGCAACTTTTGCAATTTGTCAACTCTTGTGTAAGAGAAAGTATGGTGAGGTGCTAGCTTGGTACAAGGCATGGGCTATGCGCAGCAAGATGAGGGGGAAATGTCAGCTTGGTCCAGCATTCAAGGCAGCAAGTGGTGAAGGCTTGATCATGAGTTTTGCAACTTGGTTACTTTATGGATTTTCATGAAAAATGCCTTGTTACACAAACCAAACCATGATGAAACTTGATCCAATTCTGAATTTTGTAACTTAGAGAATGCTTATGTGCTGGTTTGAAATGAGTTAGAGGCTGCAATGTGCATTGATCCAAGATTTTGCAAAGTTCTCACTTAGGGCATGCCTTGAAAATTAATGATTTTAGCCAACTTTGCATTGCCATAACTTTTGATCCAAGAAGAGTTTGATCATGTTCTTGTACTTTTTGAAAAGGGAAAGATGAGATCTACAACTTTCATGACCAAAGTTTTTTCCATTTGAAGCCTTTTTGGACCAAGAATCAAAGCTTGAAAAATGACCTAAAATGATGCATTCTTGAAAAGTCAACTATGCCCAAAGAGTCAACATTTGCAAAAACCCTAAATTCTTGATTTCTATGAACTTCAATCTTCTTCCATGATCAAATAAAGACCATATACACTCAAAATGATGAAGATCACCCATTGGTCGGGTCATTGGGGGCCTCAGATGCCCTGATTTTGCACTGACTTGTCTGAAAAGTCAACTCTTGATCAGATGACTTCCCCATGGAATTTCTTCATGAAAATTGATATGCATACTCCCTATACCATATAGAGATCAATGGAAACAAGAATGACCAAAAAATTTGGAGTTATGGCCTCTGAAACCAAAACCCTAATTTTCAGTCAACTGTGTAGTTCAAGCTGGCCCTGCATCCACTCAAACCCTAGTTCTTGTGATTCCTCTGCATTTTTGAATTTGAGGAGATGAAATATGACATAAGAACACACATGGACCCCTTTGAGTTGATTGGTTGCCTTTGGAATGGCTCAAGATGCTTTGGGATTGCTCAGATCACAAACCCTAGGTGCAGATGACTTAGAAACTATCCAGTGAATCAAAAATGAAATGTGAGATGATGTGGTTGTGTTTATGCATATGAAATGATCACAAGCCATGGTGTGAGTGGGTGAGGGCAAATTTGGGGTGTTTACAGGGTCGAACTACGGTGTTCTGACTTCCTCATTGCACGAGAGGATACGTAGGCATAACTTAACAGTTATCGAACAAAAGTCTCTGTATATTTCCCCTCCTTCCAGCATCATTCTTTTAGCCTCATTATCATGAGCATTTCACTCTGTTCTTACACTGACACTTCATTTATACACTCCACTTCTTTTACACTGACACCTGTACATCCTTTTCCAGTTATTTTATACACAAATTGCACTGACACTACCCCTTTAAAACACAAATCTTTTAAGCGTGGATCCCGTCGAGTACGGCGGACAATCTGGGTGCTAATACCTTCCCAGGTTGTAACCCACCCCCTTTCTCAGTCTCTCTGGTTCGCAACCGTCTTATCCATATCTCTCTAGGTCTATGCAGCATTACCTTTCCTCCGGGATAAAATGCCTAGCTGGCGACTCTTTTCTTGTCTTTCTGAGTTCACTCCTGTGTGTTCTCATTTCTTTCGCCGACCGTTCGCGTCTGTACCCCTCTTGGCCCTGTGTCATCAGGTGGGAGCGAAAGCTGGCAACTCTACCTCTTTCCGCGCCACTTTCGCGTTTGTACCGGGATGGAAATCCGGGGAGCGAAAACAAGCTAGTGAACTTAAATCCTAATCCTTGGGAACAAGTCTTGGATAAATTCTCCTTGCTTGGTGTGCTTGTTCTATTATTCCATCTTGGAATGTAGTAGCAAGTATACTTTCCATGGAAAAGAGTTTGAATTCACTTCCTTGTGCCAAATTCATACAAAACTCTTAAAAAGCAAACAACAAACAATAAGCGACTTTCCTGCGGGAACTCTTTTCTCACTTCATTCACTCTCAGCGCGAAATTGCGACGACTTGTCTCGCATGCAAGACGGTAAACACACTCGTTCTAGATGAGCCTGCAACACCTGAGCATATACATACACAATTCCAACGCAATTGCATACGCAACCCCTGAGCCTGGTTCTTTTATAGGAACCCAGTCAAAGCATCTGGTCGTCTGACGATAATATTGTACCTTTCGGGATGAATGTACTATTGTTTCTCAATTCCAGCGCTTGAAGCTGGGAACTTATAAAGGATGCTTGTTTTCCCGGACTCACGTTGAGGCCTCCCTGAGTAGTACATAATGCCAAACCGATTCCCTGATTTGGTCATGAGCCATTTCTCGGAAATGGTGAATGTATTATTACTATTCGGCTTTGAGAGTCCGTGATGTTTGACCCGGAGCACACCTGTGAGATTGGGAGGGGTTTACAGGTTTGCAGGAACCCTTTACCTCATCATACTTCATTGCCAGTATAGTTCTATGATTTGATATGGCTACATAGATTTGGATATTTGATTTGGGGCTTATTTAAGACTGAGTTCTTATTCATGGGGCTTTATTCATAGAATCTTGGTTCTTGGTCACTTGGGTCCAGTGCTCCGCATCCAGACAGTCCCGATCGTTGATCATATGCCTGCATTGCATTTGCATAGCATCATACTCGCATTAACTATTTGTGTTTCCATTTCAGGTTAGCATTTAGTCTCTGTACCCAGTTCTGGTATTCATTGTTCCTCCCGATGACAAAAATCCAAGAGATACCCAGAAAGAGGAATGCTCATTAAACTTTCCCGCAACCCGAAATTGAGAGTATTCAAAAACTGGTGGACTTGATGAGTGACAAGGTTTCAGATGTTTTCAGAAGTCAGTATGGGAAGATCTTGGGTTACATGAACAATCCTAATGTTGATCAGAGAGATAGTCTTCATTCTTTGTTGCATTTTATGACCCTCAGTTGAGAATTTTCGTGTTTGCTGACTACGTCTTAGCTCCCACTATGGAAGAGATTTCTGACATCCTGAAGATTCCTATCAAGAATGGTGTTCCCTATTATGCTGCGGAGAAGTGTTCCCGTACAAGGACATTTCAGGTGTTTGTCATTTGAGTATGCTTAGAGTGAAGATGGAGTTAGAAGCCAGTAAAGGGAATGGATTTACTCTGGATTTTCTTATCACAGAAGCTCATGTGTTTGCTTTAGGAGGGAAATGGTTAGAGTTCAGTGCGCTGTTAGCATTAATGGTCTATGGGATAAGTCTTTTCCCAGGAGAGAAAGGATGGGTAAGTTTGGAGGCCATCACTCTTTTCATTAAAGGGAACCCGATGCCTACGTTGTTGGGAGACATTTACTTCGGTGTCCATCACAGAAATGAGAAGAGAAAGGGGTACGTGAATGGTTGTGCTCCATTATTCGCCGAGTGGTTCGCTAAGAAGCTTCCAAAGTCAGGACCGTTTAAAGATCTTAAGCAAGATTGGAAGTGGGCTAGAAGATTGATGGGGTTAACATCTGATGATATATCCTGGGGATGTAGCAGAAACTTGGTAATGAAAGAGTTTATTACAAGGTGTGGTGAGTTTCCCTATGTGCCTTTGTTAAGTAGGAAAGGAGTGATAAGTCATAACCCTGTGCTGTCTAGAAAACAATTTGGTTATCCACTGAAGGATCCTCCATCAAATGAAGAAATAGCTAAGGCTCTGTATTTTCCGGCCGAAGATAATGAGCAGTTGGTTATTCAAGTATCTCAAGCTTGGGAAACAAAGGTTAGAGAGGGTAAGAAAGAATTCGGAAAGGTAGACCCTAAGACTTATCCTTCCTTTGCTGCTTGGATACAAGGTATGATTGATACCTTCTTCCTGCCATTTTCAGTTGAGGCTCCACTATATCCAAAAGAGGTACCGGTACAAACCACTGTTTCTCTTGAAGATTATAAGAAGTTGGAAGCTCGGTTGCACAAGGTTCGAATAGAGAATTCTGAGATGGCTAGCTTGTATCACCGTGCCAATCACGCTAAGCAAGAAGCAGAAGAAAAGCTACAGATGATGCAGGCTGTCGCTCCCACCAAATGACACCCGGTCAGAAGGGGTACAGACGCGAACGATCGGCGAAAGGAGAGAACACAAGGGTGAACTGAAAAGAGTCGCCAGCTAGGCATTTTTATCCCGAAGGAAAGGTAATGCTGCATAAACCTAGAAAGATATGGACAAGACGGTCGCGAACCAGAGAAACTGAGAAAGGGGGTTGGTTACAACCTGGGAAGGTATTAGCACCCAGATTGTCCGTCGTACTCGACGGGATCCACGCTTGAAAGTTTGTGCTTAAAGGGGTAGTGTCAGTGCTATTTTGTGTGCAACAGCTGGAAAAGAATGCAAGTGTCAGTGCAAAAGAAATGTGAAGTGAAATAAATGAGTGTCAATGTAAGAACAGGAGTATGAAGCTCAAGACTATGAGGCTTTAAGGATAATGCTGGAAGAGGGGGGAATAGACAGAGACATTTGTTCGATAACAGTTAAGTTATGCCTACGTATCCTCTCGTGCAATGAGAAAGTCAGAACACCGTAGTTCGACTCAAAGAGACTAACTTACTTCCTAAGGAAGTTAAGTTGGTTCTAAAGATGGGGAAGCCTATATAAGTGGAATACAAATATTAAGGCAAAAACATAAAATGAAATGAAGATGAAGAAATGATAGCTCAAAATGCGTATTAAAGCCATAAAACAAAAATAAGGCTAAACATCTCATGTAAACACAACTTGAACGATTTATATGCCTAAATCCTAAAACTAAAGGATCTTAATTAATATCAACATTCTAAAATCAGTAGCTAAACCATACTAAGGCCTCCTAATATTCTAAGATCAAGCCTAATTAATCTATGTCCTAATACACCATAAAAACCTAAGCTAAACTAGATGGATTTACAATGGACAAGTTGAATAAAATCAAGGCACTAAAAATAGAAAAATTCCTGGAAAAAATATGAAATTAATTCCCTAGGGTCTCTAACAAGAATCTAATATTGTGTTAAAAAATCTCCTAAAAATTCATAACCTAACTATGTCAAATGGTCACTTAAATCTACCTAAGATCTAATCACAATTTTACACAAACAACACTACCAAAACAGTGGATAAAATGGCCTAAAAAAATACCAAAAATTATTCCAGGTTCTATTATTAGTCCTCTAATCATAGAAAAAAGAATGGACCAAAAACATTACAGGAAGTGGGAGAAACAAATTGTACAAAATGAAATATATATGAAAGAATTCAATATAAAACTAATTAAATGGAAAATCGAAATAATATTGGAAAATGGTCAAAAATACAAAAGAAAAATTATGGAAAAATTCAAAAATGAGTTAACATGCTTGTTAAATTTTTGTAGAATTATTTAAAGGGTTTTAGCATTTTTTTATTGATTTATATTGAAAAGGCATGAAAATAGAAATTGAAAGGATTATCAATAAGAAGGGGGTGAAAAAAGAAGTTATTTATTAGTTGAAAAGAGGAATGGGCTTGAACCAGGGTGCAGATAGCAAACAAAACTAGGCCCAAACGCACCAAGGCCTGAAGGAGTACGGTGGTACCTCTATCAACATCGTTGACTTGATCTTGATCACACGATCTGAAGACTTTTCTTGTAATCTCATCCAACAGGCCAGAGAACGAATGAGCAAGAAGTTACTATGGGCATGCACGCGGACGATCACAACGGGGAGGTCCTACCGGACGGTGACAAGTGTCACCGCTGGAGAGGACCAATAGAAAGCCTTATCTCTCTATCCACAAGAAGATGCAACGGTGGGATTAATAGGAGTTAATGAGTTCTTTAATTCTTTAATATGATACTAACGGTACATTCACAAGGATTTATGACTTTTAATTTCAATAATCATAATCAAAAATAAAATCAATACATTAAACACTTAGAGTCCTTATAAGATTAACAAAAATTCACGAACTAAGGAGGAAGACCTATGAAACCCTAATTCGTCACCCCCTTCTCTTGCCGCCGTCAACCCTTCCTGCCGCGGTGACCCTTCTTCAATCTGGTCCTCCTAACGCCGTCGTGGATAAACAACACCGGCGAACACTGCATTATCGATGAAAATAAACTATTCCAAGGTCAACAATACTCTAACCTAAACTGACATCTCTACCTTCACTCGAAAATGCACTCTTAGGAACTCAAAATAGAATCAAATCATAGAGCAATGTGTGGCTACGATCTTGTATTCATAAAACTTCGAGCTTGTACCTTGCGTTTCAATGTCGTAACGATGATGTCTGTGAGGAGAACGCCTCTGTTCTTTGGTGTCGTTGCGATTTAAAGTTCCGTTCAATTACGCTTTGGAAACTCGTTCGTTTCGGTCCACTATGTAACCTCTTCTTCTCGGATCCGTGCGAGTTGTAACGCCTTAATTTTATATTTATTTTTATGAAATAAATATTAATATTTTGATGGCATATTTGGATAAATTGGAGAGAAATGTTTTATGAGAATAATAATATAATAATGTATACTATTATAATATCGTTATTATTTAAATAAAATAAAATAAAAGGGTTATTTAGAGGTTTAAGGCGCAAAGGTGGAATTATTGTTTTATGTAAGTGGAATAAGGGATTCAATTTTCATTCATCGTGTGTTTGACGAAGAACAGTGAGGTCTGGAGAAAGAGGAGAAGAAAGGCAAGGTCAAGGATCGTAGATCATCAAGACCAAGATTTCGAAGAACTCATCTCTATTTCGAGGTAAGGGGGGAGAATGGGTTTTATAATTGGTGAATTAACACAATAAGGGTAATTGGGAGATCCTTCCTCCCTTAGGGTTCATATATGTGAAGATTTGGAATTGATGAAATTGTGATATGTATGTGATAAATTATGAATCCTTGAATTGTGTTTAAGATTTGATGATGATTATTATGCGAATAATTTGTTATGAGGTAATCTTAGATGAACCGTTCTTGAAATGTGTGCGATGTGAATTGAGGAATAGTTGTTATGGAGAAGAGGAATAATTGATGTTCTGAGTGTGTGGTGGTATAAAGTATTGAAATTTGACTTTTATGGATGCTAATATCAAGTTAAAATGAACTGGTTTTGGTTTGGAGTGAGAGGGAAAAGAAAAGGAAGATTTTGGAAAAAAGTTGGACAATTCACGTAGCCACCCGACACGGGCCGTGTCAGGCCACTGGAAGAGGGTAGGATGGATTTTTGAGGAAGAATGGGCATCAGTAAGTGTGACACGGGCCGTGTCACACGACACGGGCACCCGTGTCAGCCCTCTGGTCTTGGTTAATTTGTCGTTTTGAGAGGTGCGTGTTCAGAGCACCTGACACGGGCCGTGTCAGGGGACACGGGAGGCCGTGTCAGGCCCCTTCATCTTGGAATTTTGTGAAATTTTGATATGTTTTATTATCCATTCTTTTAATATAAGTTCCTAAGAGTATTTTAAGACGATAACTTGAGGTTTAGTGTTAATTATAGGACTTGATAACCAAACTTTAATGAATGTAATAGTGAGGAGTGTATAAGTAACATAAGTTTTTTAGTAATGTAATGAATTATTGAATTATGAGATTATGGAATATGCTTAACATGAATGATATAATGATGTGATTAATACTGGTGGGATCATGTGGATCGTGAAGGAATGAATTTTTTCATGCATAATTGTATTATGGTGTATGTGTTTGAGTCTGCATATGCATACACATTTGGTGGAATGATCATGTCTCAGTGGAGCGTAAGTGATCATTCGGATTCATTGCAAATCGTTGGTGCAGGGATGATCGTGTCTCGGGGGAGCGTAAGCGATACATCCAGGTTCGAATTAATGAACCATTGTTGAAAGTCGGTACCGCATTGTTGCATTGTGTCAGTGAGTCACATTGCATCGGTTTGTTGAATTGTTTGTGTTAATTGATGTGTATAGATTTATGATTATCCTTTAAGGTGTTATTTGCACCGCTATGTTATGAAACTATTTCTCACCCCCTTTTGTTTGTTTTGTTGCATCTGTGCTTCTTCGGAAGTACAGATAATTTAGGTACTTGAGGAGTGCTTGATGTTGATGTCAGTGTCCTAGGAGCTCTGATATGTAACGGGAACGGGGATTTTTATCACATTTCTTTTGATTTTTAGCAAACTTCCTTATGATTAAGTATTGAGTTAATAAACCGTATTTTGATTGAACTGTAATGTCTTTGGGAAATTTGATGTTAAAACAATTATTTTCGCTGCTTGTTTTAGAATAAATGAAAAGATATTTGGTTGTCGATGTAGCAGCTCACTTTTGTTGATTAAATTCTGATTTTATGAATAGTTTATATAATTTTGAAATGGGAAAAAGTGGGTGTTACAATTGGTATCAGAGCAGGTCGGTCCAACCGGCCAGATTGAGTTAGTCCTTAGAATAGGAGTCGTTGAGAGTCTTAACCTGTATTTGTTGTTGTATCAGAATGGCTGGAAGGAATGATGCTGCTCTTGCTGCGGCTTTGAAGGCCATGACGCAGACTGTTGAGAACGTCGTTCAGGTCGTTTAGGGAGGAGGTAATGCTCAGTCTCGTGCATTGGATCAGTTCAGGAGTAACATGCCGCCTAAGTATGAAGGTGGAATTCTAGATCCAGAAGCTGCACATAAATGGTTGAAGATTGTGGAGAAGATTTTCAGAACAATGGGATGCTCTGATGATCAAAAGGTGAGGTTCGGTACTCATATGCTGGAAGGCGAAGCTGAGGTCTGGTGGGACAAAAGTCGCCAACGGTTAGAAGCTGTGGATATTGCAATCACCTGGGCGGTATTTCGCAGAGAATTTTTGGAGAAGTACTTCCCGGAAGATGTCTGTAGTGCTAAGGAAGTAGAGTTCTTGGAACTCAAGCAAGGTAATATGACGGTGGCGGAGTATGCTTCCAAGTTTGAGGAATTAGTGCAATATTATGCACACTATAATACTGAAGAGGCTATGACTTCCAAATGCCTGAAGTATGAGAATGGACTGCGTCCTGAAATTAAGTTGGGTATTGCTTGCCAGAAGATCAAGAACTATCCAGAATTGGTAAGCAGAAGTCGGATTTAGGATAATGACAACAGGGCTCGAATTGCACACTATAAGGCGGTGAATGAAAAGAAAGGAAAGCAGAGATTTGGTGGTACTCCTTATAGTGCTCCAGCTGACAAAGGAAAGCAAAAGGCTAATGCTGAGAAGAAGCCAAGTGGGGGAGGAGGTACTCCCGGCGTGCTCAAATGTTATAGATGCCACGGTACGGGTCATCGTGCCAATGATTGTCCTAATGAAGAGAAGAAGTGCTTTAAGTGTGGGAAGTCGGGTCACCTAGCGGCTAATTGTAAGGTGAATGCTCCTACTTGCTATAATTGTGGAGAGCAGGGCCATATCAGCACCAATTGCCAGAAACCCAAGAAGCAGCAATCTGGTGGAAAAATGTTTGCATTAGTAGGAACTCAACCTACTGGTGAAGACCGATTGGTCAAAGGTACTTGCTATATCGATAATACTCCTTTATTTGTGATTATTGATACGGGTGCAACACACTCGTTTATTTCCTTAGAATGTGTGAAGAGGATAGGATTGGAGCTTTCTCACTTGAGTCGAGGGATGGTAATTGATACTCCATCTATATGTCGTGATTGTGTTTTGTCAATATTTGATAAAAAGTTTAGAGTGGATCTTATATGCCTGCCACTCAGTAATCTTGATGTGATTTTGGGTATGAACTGGTTGGAGTCCAACTGAGTTTATATCGATTGCTTTAGGAAAAGATTGTTATTCCTAGCTCCTGAGGAAGAAAGTTTGGCCAGTTCAGTTTCGGCTAAAGAATTGAGAACCTTGTTGGAAGACGAAGCAAAAATGTTTGTTGTGTTTACTTCGTTATCGGTTGAAGAGAAAGTTGTTGTTGAGGAGCTGCCAGTGGTGAATGAATTTCTTGAAGTATTCCCAAGTGATATTTCAGAACTGCCTCTGACGCGTGAGGTGGAGTTTGCTATTGATTTGATTCCTGGTACTAAGCCTATTTCTATGGCACCGTACAGGATGTCTGCTGCTTAGTTAGCTGAATTGAAATCGCAGATTGGTGATTTACTTGACAAGAAGTTCATTCGACTTAGTGTATCGCCGTGGGGTGCACCAGTGTTATTGGTCAAGAAGAAGGATGGTAGTATGCGTCTTTGTATTGACTACCGGCAACTGAATAAAGTTACAATTAAGAACAAGTATCCACTCCCAAGGATTGATGACTTGATGGATCAACTTGTGGGAGCTTGTGTTTTTAGTAAAATTGACTAGAGGTCGGGATATCATCAAATAAGAGTGAAGGAGGAAGATATCCAGAAGACGGCTTTTAGAACTTGATACGGCCATTACGAATATGTTGTGATGCCTTTCGGAGTGTCTAACGCGCCAGGAGTGTTCATGGAGTATATGAACCGAATATTTCATTCTTATTTGGATCAGTTTATCGTAGTATTTATTGATGATATACTGATATATTCGAAGTCTAAAGAAGACCATGCGAAACATTTGAGAATTGCATTGCAGGTACTGAAGGATTGAAGGTGCGTAAAACACAAGGAAGGGGGGTTGGAATTGGGTTTTCCTTAACAACTAAAAATAACTTCTAATGACAAGTTAATTTATCCTAGTTCGTTTGAACTCAAACTATGTCCAGTCCACCCGCCAAGGTGATTTTGCCTCTATCACTGAGGTCTTAATCCACTATTCAATAAATGAATACACACACTGACCTACAGTCAATGTCCTCTTGAGTCTTCTGACTGAAACTAGTCACTGAAGGAATATTACTCAACTATTACAATGATAATAATATAGTAACTAATTTGCTTCTTATCAAGCTAAGATCACTAAGTGAATGTTACAATATTTTAGCACAAATGATTCAGTCTTTTGCTCGTGAGTGTATTGTCTTCAAATCTTCAATTTGATTCCTTTATATAGTTCTTAAATAAATGTAGCCATTGG
Source organism: Lathyrus aphaca (assembly GCA_963966055.1). Classification (NCBI taxonomy): domain Eukaryota; kingdom Viridiplantae; phylum Streptophyta; class Magnoliopsida; order Fabales; family Fabaceae; genus Lathyrus; species Lathyrus aphaca. The sequence goes on along the minus strand of OZ014524.1, from coordinate 508,865,832 downwards.
AGACATCTTGAGCTAGTTTAGGATATTAGTTAATACCATAAATTCCTTCCAAAACAAGATATACTTGTCTTAATCATTAATTAAAATATTCTTTAATTAATGTCTTCATTATGAATATCATCATCTTCTAGACGTAAATCAGAGATAGTAAAGATTTGATACGCAGCCAATTAATCAAGTCATTAAATGATGGATTCTTCATTAAGTGTATATTCTATATATGGCTCAATATATCTTCTAGTAATGCACGTCTCCTTTAATTAAATTCCTCTTCTACACAATAATAAAGGTAGTCATTAGAACTTCTATTCTAGCATAATAATATTTGTTATCATCAAAACTCTTAGAGGTTTAGAACCATAATTGTTCTAACAATCTCCCCTTTTTGATGATGAAAAAAAATTTATTTAGATATTGAGAATAGAGTTTAATAGGATTAGTAGAACTCACTTTGATTGAATAGAATCAAATATTTCTTTTAAAGATCTCTTCAGAAGTATTATCCTTCAGAAGTTTCATTAGCCTTAGCTCCCCCTGAGTTGATTACTTGACCTGTTTCTATTTTAGAATCACAACTCAAATAGTTTTATTAGAATTTTATATGTAAGAGGCAAATCATGATAAACTGCTATAGATCAGAATCTTCTACGTTTCTCCCCCTTTTTGTCATAATAAAAAAGAATAGATGCAGAAAAAATGTAAGAGTATAGAAGCAAAACAAGTTTTCATTAAACAAAATTAAAAAACAGTAATAACAAAACTAGTTGAACTTAAAAAGACATGAAGAGACAGAAGATAAAACAGAAAAAGCTAAGCAGAAGATAAACAAAAAATTAGGAGTGCATCTTAGTAACTAAGGCCTCCAGCAGAGACTTGATCTTAGAGGATGATTCCACTTACTTTCCAAGCATTGTCTTCAACTCAGCAGTGGTTTCATCTTGCTTATCCAGGAATTGCTTAACCATCTCATTTTCCTTCTTCAACTCTTCTAAGGTCTGCAGAACAAGATTTGTTGGCAGAGGTTCTTCAACTTCTGGAGCAACTTGATTCTCAGGAACTTCTACATTTGCTGGTGATTGAGCAGGTTCATCATCATGATCTTCTTCAGAAGGTACCAGAACCATTTGAAGTCCAGAGGTTCTGACTCTGTCCAGGGTTTATTGTCCAGCATAAAGGGTTTATTCTGTTCAATGTTAGAAACAACTGCTTTGAGATACTCACAGAAGTTCTGGTGAGCAATGTCATAGCAGATGTCCTTGAGTCTCTTTGTCTAAGCATTAAACCATTTTCTGAAGGTGGCCCACAGAAAGTCAGAAGCAGCTGGATTCGGAAGCTCTGAGCAAGTAGACTTCAGATCCTCTAACTTCAATTTCATTGCTGTTTCAAAAGCAAGTAACAATGCAGAAATGTCTGTTTTTGAGGGTTTAGGTTTTGGTGCAGGTATGGCAGTTTTGTTAGAGACAGAGGACAATTTGTGTAAAGCTTCAATATTAACAGAGGTTCTAAGGGGATTTTCATGTTCAACTTCTTCTGGTGGTGTGTCAGGGATGGTTATAAAAGTTGGTGAGTTAGGAGGGGTAGACTCATATGAAGACATGGAGCTTTCTCTTATAGGGGAAAGATTAGAAACAAGGCCATCAGAATTTGATGGATGGAAACTGCTGTGGTGATGTGTTTCAAAAGTTTCAGAGGATGGGATTTGGACAGATTTTGGGGGTTGGAAACTATCAATATCAGAGAGAACATGTTGCAAGGCAGTGTGTGTTTCAGCTGTTGGTGAGCGGTCAATATCAGAAAGGGGTGTTGTATCAATTGGAATATCAAAATCTGAAAGTGTTTGTGGTTGATGGTGTTCAGCTTCTGGTGGATAAAGTGAGGATAGAATGGATGAGACAGCAGCAGTTGCAGGTATAACAGAGGGAACAGGGTTAGAAGGTGTAATAGGTTTAGAGGATTGAGTTGGTTCAGATGATGGGATTTGTGCAGAAGGAATGTCAACAGAAGGTGTTGGGTCAGAAGGGTTTTCAGACACTTCTATAGTAACTGCTTCTACTACAGAAATGAATTCAAAGTTAGAGGCAGAAGTTTTACCTGATCTTCTGGTTGATTTGGGAACCTACTGAGACGATCCTTCTCCAGCCTTTCTTTTCTTGGTTCTTGCAGAGGCAGCATCTGGAGTTTTCTGAGAAAGTTCAGTTACCTTGAACATTGGATCCACACCATGTTGCTTGCATAAGTCCAAGTAATTAACCACAACCTCTGGAGGTGTGTCAGAAGAGAAGAGGGGGAAGTTCTGCAGGGGAATCTTCCTGGTGGTTATAACTTCTCTAGAATAGAGGATAGGTTCTTTCGTGATAGAAGTTATAAACTTCATCTTCTTCAGATTCTTTGCATTCAGAGGCTTACCAACATTTGTTTCAAGAAATTGTATCTGCTTTAATTCTGCCAGAAAGTCCACCAACTTATTCTCAGAGAATGTCAGATATTAAACATCCTAGAGGAATCCAATCCCTCTTGGTTTTCTCCCCATCTCTTGTTTCCTTCACACTAGTTTTCAGATGTTGAAACAGAGTGTGTGCAAGGTTGACCTTCTTCTGTTTAGCAATAAAGTACAGCAGGAACTGCTGATCCATGTTGATATAGTCTGGAGAGTTTGTAGCTTTCCTGTGGCAGATTGTTCCAAGAATGATCTTGGCCCAAATTCTGAGAGGAATCTTCAGATCCTTTATCTTATTAGAAGGTTGGCCAGAAGTGAATATTTCCTTGGCTATCAGCTTTGTATCAGACATTTTGTCCATTTCACTACACTTAATACCATTGCCATCAGATTCTATGAGCTTGGCAATGTGGTCTTCAGAAATGATGATTCTTTTACCCAACACATACGAGGTAACATGAGTGTTGGATGCTGTAGCATATGCCCAGAATTCCTTTACCAATTTTGGGAAAACTGGTCCCATGAGACGATCAAAGTACTTCTCCCAGCCTTGAGCTTGGACGGCCGGAAGGAGGTCAAAACCATTGTCTTTCAGACTGTTGAAATCCACAAAGAGTTCACAAAGAACTTCCAGTTTGTCAGTAGGAGTAATAAGGGTCTTCACGGGTTCAACGTAAAACACATCAGTTGAGTCTACTTGTTGTTGAGGAGAGGAAGCCATTGTTACTAAGATGAGGTTTTTGTGATTTAGGGTTTTAGAAAAATATTTCAGAGAGAACGCAAAAGTGAGGGTGAAAAACTTTTTCAGTAAAAATGCAATTAGGGTAAAAAGTGAAAGTGAAAATGAAAGGTTACTTATATAGAAAAAATGCATTTAATAATACGAGAAATTAGTGGGAAAAATCAAGTTTAAAAACATAATGATTATATGCAATAAATGCTGCAGACATAGGGTAAGGCGTAAAAGATTCTGGAACAGTTACCCAAGAGATTTTTTCCTTTTTGGTGTCAAGTCAGCCGTATCAGTTTCCCAGAAGATCAACATATGTCCTTCTGTAGAGGACAGTTGTCCAATGCATGTTCTGTCACTCTTCAGAATTTGGACACTTGTTTAATTCTGATGGGATTCCTTAGAGCCTTGTTGACACTTGTTGATTTGAAGATCTGCATGTTATTCCTTTGAACAGAAGTTCTCAGAATGAAACAGTTAGAACATAATATCTTCTGAAGGAATAATATAGAGGATTAATTTCAGAATTTCTAAGAGTTAAAGACATATAATTAAAGAATTTTCATTCTGGACATAATTTCATGCTAAGGTTGGTTAGTATAAAATTAAATCTATCTTCAGGAAGGGGTTTTGTAAAAATATCAGCCCATTGGGGATTTGTATCTATGAATTTTAACATTAAAATTCCCTTATGAGTATAGTCCCTAATGAAATGATGTTTAACTTCTATGTGTTTAGCTCTAGAATGTAAAATTGGATTTTTAGATAGACAAATAGCAGAGGTATTATCACAGAGGATGGGAATGTTACTCTCATAAATATTGAAATCCTCAAGCTGATTTTTCATCCAGAGCATCTGAGTACTGCATCCAGCTGCTGCAATGTATTCAGCTTATGCAGTTGATAATGCTATGGTTGACTGCCTTTTGCTGGACCAAGAAATTAGATTATCTCCCAGAAATTGACAACTTCCAGAAGTACTTTTTCTTTTTGTTCTGTCTCCAGCAAAATCAGCATCACAATATCCTAGAAGTTTATAATCTTGGGATCTTCTGTAGTATAAACCAAGATTAGTAGTACCTTTCAGATACCTAAAGATTCTCTTAACTGCTGTTAAGTGAGTTTCTCTAGGATCTGATTGGAATCTAGCACATAAACATACACTGTATAGAATATCTGGTCTAGAAGCAGTTAGATAGAGGAGAGAGCCAATCATACCTCTGTAGAGCTTCTGATCTACTCTCTTACTTACCTCTTCTTTCTCCAGAATACATGTAGGATGCATAGGAGTTTTAGATATGATGCTTTCTGATAAAACAAATTTCTTCAGAAGTTCTTTGACATATTTGCTTTGATGGATATATGTTCCTTCTGATGTTTGATTTATCTGAATTCCCAGGAAGAACTTTAATTCTCCCATCATGCTCATTTCAAATTCTGTCTGCATAGACTTAGCAAATTCCTTTCCCAAGGCACTTTTAGTAGAACCAAAAATTATATCATCTACATAAATTTGACATATCAGAAGATCATTTTTAATGTTTTTACTGAAGAGAGTTGTATCCACTTTCCCTCTGATGAAATTATTTTCCAGAAGAAAAGTACTTAGTCTTTCATACCAAGCTCTGGGAGCTTGTTTCAGACCATATAAAGATTTTTTGAGTTTGAAAACATGTTCTGGAAATTTTATATTTTCAAAACCAGGGGGTTGGTGTACATACACTTCTTCATCAATATAACCATTTAAAAATGCACTCTTGACATCCATTTGATATAGAATGATATTATGGTTTACAGCAAATGAGATTAGAAGTCTAATTGATTCTAACCTGGCAACTGGTGCATAGGTTTCTGTATAGTCAATTCCTTCTTGTTGACTATAACCTTGTGCAACCAGTCTTGCTTTGTTTCTGACAACTTCTCCTTGCTCATTTAGCTTGTTTCTGAATACCCACTTGGTGCCAATGATGTTGAATCCTCTGGGCCTAGGAACTAGATCCCATACATCATTTCTGGTGAATTGGTTAAGTTCTTCTTGCATAGCCAGAATCCAATCATTTTCTGAGAGAGCTTCTTCTACAGAAGTTGGTTCAATCAGAGAAACAAGTCCCATTAGAGATTCTTCAGAGTTTTCTGATTGGTTCATCCTTCTTTCCCAAGATTTTATCTTCTGGATGATTCACCTTGCTTCTGGATAGCTTCTTCTGAGTGGGTTCTTCAGAATTTGCTGGAGTAATTGTCTTGTTTTGTTCTGTAGGTGATTGATCTTCAGATTTTCTGTTTGTAGAAATATCAACTTCTATATATGCAATAAATTCATTCTGCTTTGGTTTTTCAGAACCAAGTTTATCATCAAATCTGACATAAATAGATTCTATCACAATACGTGTTTCTGTGTTGTATACTCTGTATCCCTTAGAACGTTCAGAGTATCCTAACATATAACACTTTTGTGCCTTAGATTCAAATTTATTCAGAGTATCATTAGTATTCAGAATAAAACATACGCACCCAAAGGGGTGAAATATATGAAATGTTGGGCTTTCTGTTCTTCCACAATTCATAAGGTGTCTTTTCAAGAATAGGTCTTATAGAGATTCTATTCTGAATATAGCATGATGTATTTACTGCTTCTGCCCAAAAGTGTTTAGCCATATTAGTCTCATTGATCATGGTTCTGGCCATCTCTTGCAATGTTCTATTCTTACGTTCTACAACCCCATTTTGTTGAGGAGTTCTAGGACAAGAAAAATCACGAGAGATGCCATTTTCATTAAAAAAATGATTCTAATTGTTTGTTTTCAAATTCTCCACCATGATCACTTCTGACTTTAATAATTTTAAATTCTTTTTCATTTTGAACTTGTTTACAGAAGTTAGAAAATACAGCAATTGACTCATCCTTGTGTCTAAGAAACTTTACCCATGTCCATCTGCTGAAGTCATCTACGATCACCAATCCATACTTCTTGCCACTGACAGAAGCAGTTTTCACTGGTCCAAACAAGTCAATGTGCAGAAGTTCTAATAGTCTAGAGGAAGATACAACATTTTTAGCTTTAAAACCAGGTTTTGAAAATTTGCCTTTTTGACTTGCTTCACACAAAGCTTCTGAGTTGAACTTCAAATTTGGAAGTCCTCTGACTAGATTGAGTTTGTTAAGTTGAGATAATCTTCTCATATTAACATGTCCCAATCTTCTGTGCCAGACCCATTGCTCAGTTTCCACAGACATTAGACATTTTACATTCTGAATTTTTAATTCTGAAAGTTTTATTTTATAAATTTTGTTCTTTCTCTTTCCACTAAAGAGGATTGTTCCATCTTTCTGACTAACAGCTTTACAGAACTTTTGATTAAAGATTATGTCATAGCCATTATCACTTAATTGACTTATGGATAATAAATTATGCATTAATCCTTCTACTAATAGAACATTAGAGATAGAGGGAAGATTTCCATTACCAATAGTTCCAGAGCCAATAATTTTTCCTTTTTGATTGCCTCCAAAACCTACGTGGCCTCCATCTTTTAGTTCAAGATTTTGGAACATATGCTTTCTTCCCGTCATGTGTCGTGAGCATCCAGAGTCCAGGTACCATGATTGGTGTTTCAGTTTTGCTGTTAAAGACATCTCTTCTGAATCTGATTCTGATTCTGATTCTGATTCTGATGAGTGATCATCTTCTGGTATATTTGCCATTAGTGCAATATTAGCTTGTTCATCTTCAGAATCTGACTCTGCTTCAGATGATTCAGAATCATCCCATGTTGCCATGAGACTCTTTTTATTTTCTCTATTGAATTTTTTTCTGGGTTACTCTTTCTGGAGTTTTGGACATTCACTATTGTAGTGTCCTAGTTCTTTGCATTCATAGCACACAACTTCTTTGCTTCTGGGTTTCTTGTGACCAGATGTTGATTCAGAATAGTTGTTTGTTCTTCTGGTATTTCTGAACTTCTTCTGACGATGCTTCCAGAGTTGTTGGACTCTTCTGGATAGGAGAGATAATTCATCTTCTTCTGATGAGCATCCAGAACTTTCTTCTTCTTCTGCCTGTAAAGCTTTAGAAACAGATTTGTTAGATTTAAGAGCTACAGACTTACCTTTCTTCTGGGGTTCATCTTCTTCTAGTTCAATCTCATGACTTCTCAAGGAGCTGATCAGTTCTTCTAAGGATATTTCATTCAGATTTTTAGATAGCTTTAGAGCAGTGACCATGGGCCTCCAAGCCTTTGGTAAACTTCTGATGATTTTCTTCACATGATCTGCTGTTGAGTAGCCTTTGTCCAGAACTTTAAGTCCAGCTACCAGAATTTGGAACCTTGAGAACATTTTTTCAATTGTCTTATCTTCTTCCATTTTGAAAGCTTCATACTTCTGGATGAGGGCTAGAGCTTTAGTCTCATTGACTTGAGTGTTGCCTTCATGTGTCATCCTTAGAGAATCAAACATGTGTTTAGCTGAGTCCCTGTTTGTGATCTTCTCATATTCTGTATATGAGATAGCACTTAGAAGTATGGTTCTAGCTTTGTGATGATTTCTGAATTCCTTCTTCTGTTGAGCTGTCATATTTTTTCTTTCAATCTTCTGACCATCTGCTCCAACAGGATGAATGTATCCATCTGTCACCATGTCCCAGAGATCTCCATCCAGAGCTAGAAAGAAACTTTCCAAAACATCCTTCCAGTAGTCAAAATTGTTACCATTGAACACTGGAGGTTTAGCGTTGATCTTGTCATTTTGGTAGTCATTGTTGTTATTGCCAGCTTCTGCCATGTGTTTTAACTTCTGGATCTTTTACTGACACGGTTAAGTGTTTTTCTCAGAACCTAGCGCTCTGATACCAATTGAAGGTGCGTAAAACACAAGGAAGGGGGGGTTGGAATTGGGTTTTCTTTAACAACTAAAAATAACTTCTAATGACAAGTTAATTTATCCTAGTTCGTTTGAACTCAAACTACGTCTAGTCCACCCGCCAAGGTGATTTTGCCTCTATCACTGAGGTCTTAATCCACTATTCAATAAATGAATACACACACTGACCTACAGTCAATGTCCTCTTGAGTCTTCTGAATGAAACTAGTCACTCAAGAAATATTACTCAACTATTACAATAATAATAATATAGTAACTAATTTGCTTCTTATCAAGCTAAGATCACTAAGTGAATGTTACAATATTTTAGCACAAATGATTCAGTCTTTTGCTCGTGAGTGTATTGTCTTCAAATCTTCAATTTGATTCCTTTATATAGTTCTTGAATAAATGTAGCCATTGGAGACATCTTGAGCTAGTTTAGGATATTAGTTAATACCATAAATTCCTTCCAAAACAAGAGATACTTGTCTTAATCATTAATTAAAATATTCTTTAATTAATGTCTTCATTATGAATATCATCATCTTCTAGACGTAAATCAGAGATAGTAAAGATTTGATGCGCAGCCAATTAATCAAGTCATTAAATGATGGATTCTTCATTAAGTGTATCTTCTATATATGGCTCAATATATCTTCTAGTAATGCACGTCTCCTTTAATTAAATTCCTCTTCTACACAATAATAAAGGTAGTCATTAGAACTTCCATTCTAGCATAATAATATTTGTTATCATCAAAACTCTTAGAGGTTTAGAACCATAATTGTTATAACAAGGATAACAAATTATTTGCCAAGTTCTCCAAATGTGAATTTTGGTTGAAGACGGTAAGCTTTTTGGGACATGTGATATCTGGTGATGGTATAGCAGTGGACCCTTCTAAGGTCAGTGATGTGCTTGAGTGGGAGCCTCCGAAGACGGTAACGGAAATTAGAAGTTTTCTTGGCCTAGATGGTTATTACCGAAGGTTCATTGAAAGATTTTCTAGTTTGGCGTTACCTTTGACTCAATTGGCCCGAAAGAATCAAGCTTTTATTTGGGATGCAGCTTGTGAGAGAAGTTTTGAGGAATTAAAGAAGAAGCTAACTTCGGCACCAATACTAGTTTTTCCGGACCCGAGTGAAGCTTTTGTTGTTTATTGCGACGCGTCTAAAATGGGTTTAGGTGGTGTGCTAATGCAGGTGGGTAAAGTTGTAGCTTATGCTTTGAGGAAATTGAAGGTACATGAGAGGAGTTATCCTACTCATGATTTGGAATTGGCCGCAGTAGTATTCGTGTTGAAAATTTGGAGGCATTATTTGTATGGCTCGCAGTTTGAAGTTTTTAGTGATCATAAGAGTTTAAAGTACTTGTTTGATCAAAAAGAGCTTAATATGAGACAAAGAAGATGGTTAGAGTTTTTGAAGGATTATAATTTTAATCTGAATTACCACCCGGGAAAAGCGAATGTGGTAGCAGATGCGTTGAGCCGGAAGATAATTCATATGTCGGCTATGATGGTGAAGGAAATGGATTTAATTGAGCAATTTAGAGACTTGAGTATGGTATGTGAAATAACGTCGGAAAGTGTTAAGCTGGGTATGTTGAGAATTAATAATGAATTTCTGGATGTGATAAGAGAAAATCAAAGGCAAGATGTAAAATTGGTAGATTTGATGCCTAATGAAGGAAATGACCAAGGAGACGATTATGTTTTGAATAATGATGGTGTTTTGAGATTCAGAGGTAGAATTTGCGTACCTGACAACGTTGAATTAAAGAAAGAAATTTTGGAAGAAAGTCATCGAAGTAGCTTGAGTATCCATCCAGGAGCTACAAAGATGTACCATGATTTGAAGAAATTGTTTTGGTGGCACGGTATAAAGAGGGATATCGCGAAATTTGTTTATGTTTGCTTGGTGTGTCAGAAATCTAAGGTGGAACATCAGAAGCCTTCGGGGATGATGCAACTGTTTGAGATTCCGGAATGGAAATGGGACAACATTGCTATGGATTTTGTGACAGGTTTACCGAATATGGTGAGAGGCTTTGATGCTATTTGGGTAATTGTAGATCGGTTAACTAAGTCGACACATTTTATTCCAATTAACATCAGTTTTCCGTTAACTAAATTGGCAGAGATTTATATACGAATTATGGTGAAATTGCATGGTGTACCATCGAGTATAGTATCGGATAGAGATTTGTGGTTTACTTCAGAATTTTGGAAGATTTTGCATGAGGCTTTGGATTCTAGGTTGAAATTGAGTTCAGCTTACCACCCACAGACGGATGGGCAATCGGAGAGGACTATTCAGTCAATGGAAGATTTATTGAGAACTTGTGTGTTAGAAAAAGGAGGTGCGTGGGATACTCATTTTCCACTAATTGAATTTACTTATAATAACAGTTACCATTCAAGCATTGGAATGGAGCCATTTGAAGCTCTTTATGGTAGGAGATGTAGAACACCTCTATGTTGGTATGAGACGGGTGAAAATGTTATGCTTGGACCGGAGATTATCCAGCAGACTACTGAGACTATCAAGATGATTAAAGAGAAAATGAAAGCATCTCAGAGTCGACAGAAAAGTTACCATGATAACCGAAGAAAAGACTTGGAGTTCAGTGAGGGTGACCATGTGTTTTTGAGAGTCAACCCGATGACCGGTGTTGGTCGTGCTTTGAAATCCAAGAAGTTGGATCCTAAGTTTATCGGACCTTATCAGATTATGCAGAGAGTAGGCAATGTTGCTTACAGAGTGGCATTGCCGCCAGAACTTTCGAATTTGCACGAAGTGTTTCATGTGTCGCAACTCAGGAAGTATGTATCTGATCCGTCACATGTCATCCAGAGGTATGAAGTGCAAGTTCGTGATAACCTCACAGTGGAGGCCTTACCTTTGAGAATTGAGGATCGTAAGATGAAGTAGCTAAGAGGCAAAGAAAAACCTCTTGTGATAGTAGCTTGGGGAGGAGCTGCTGCTGGAAGTGTTACCTGGGAACTGGAGAGCAAGATGCGGGAATCATATCCAGAGTTATTCCATTCAGGTACATTTTTTAGGACAAAAATAATTAAGTGGGGGAGAGTTGTAACGCCTTAATTTTATATTTATTTTTATGAAATAAATATTAATATTTTGATGGTATATTTGGATAAATTGGAGAGAAATGTTTTACGAGAATAATAATATAATAATGTATACTATTATAATATCGTTATTATTTAAATAAAATAAAATAAAAAGGGTTAGTTAGAGGTTTAAGGGGCAAAGGTGGAATTATTGTTTTATGTAAGTGGAATAAGGGATTCAGTTTTCATTCATCGTGTTTTTGACGAAGAACAGTGAGGTCTGGAGAAAGAGGAGAAGAAAGGCAAGGTCAAGGATCGTAGATCATCAAGACCAATATTTCGAAGAACTCATCTCTATTTCGAGGTAAGGGGGAGAATGGGTTTTATAATTGGTGAATTAACACAATAAGGGTAATTGGGAGATCCTTCCTCCCTTAGGGTTCATATATGTGAAGATTTGGAATTGATGAAATTGTGATATGTATGTGATAAATTATGAATCCTTGAATTGTGTTTAAGATTTGATGATGATTATTATGCGAATAATTTGTTATGAGGTAATCTTGGATGAACCGTTCTTGAAATGTGTGCGATGTGAATTGAGGAATAGTTGTTATGGAGAAGAGGAATAATTGATGTTCTGAGTGTGTGGTGGTATAAAGTATTGAAATTTGACTTTTATGGATGCTAATATCAAGTTAAAATGAACTGGTTTTGGTTTGGAGTGAGAGGGAAAAGAAAAGGAAGATTTTGGAAAAAAGTTGGACAATTCACGTAGCCACCCGACACGGGCCGTGTCACAGGACACGGGTGGCCGTGTCAGGTCACTGGAAGAGGGTAGGATGGATTTTTGAGGAAGAATGGGCATCAGTAAGTGTGACACGGGCCGTGTCACATGACACGGGCCGTGTCACATGACACGGGCACCCGTGTCAGCCCCCTGGTCTTGGTTAATTTGTCGTTTTGAGAGGTGCGTGTTCAGAGCACCTGACACGGGCCGTGTCACGGGACACTGGAGGCCATGTCAAGCCCCTACATCTTGGAATTTTGTGAAATTTTGATATGTTTTACTATCCATTCTTTTAGTATAAGTTCCTAAGAGTATTCTAAGACGATAACTTGAGGTTTAGTGTTAATTATAGGACTTGATAACCAAACTTTAATGAATGTAATAATGAGGAGTTTATAAGTAACATAAGTTTGTTAGTAATGTAATGAATTATTGAATTATGAGATTATGGAATATGCTTAACATGAATGATATAATGATGTGATTAATACTGGTGGGATCATGTGGATCGTGAAGGCATGAATGTTTTCATGCGTAATTGTATTATGGTGTATGTGTTTGAGTCTTCATATGCATACACATTTGGTGGAATGATCATGTCTCGGTGGAGCATAAGTGATCATTCGGATTCATTGTGAATCGTTGGTGCAGGGATGATCGTGTCTCGGTGGAGAGTAAGCGATACATCCGGGTTCGAATTAATGAACCATTGTTGAAAGTCGGTACCACATTCTTGCATTGTGTCAGTGAGTCACATTGCATCGGTTTGTTGAATTGATTGTGTTAATTGATGTGTATTGATTTATGATTATCCTTTGAGGTGTTATTTGCACCGCTATGTTATGAAACTATTTCTCACCCCCTTTTGTTTGTTTTGTTGCGTCTGTGCTACTTCGGAAGTACAAATAATTCAGGTACTCGAGGAGTGCTTGATGTTGATGTCAGTGTCCTAGGAGCTCTGATATGTAATGGGAATGGGGATTTTTATCACATTTCTTTTGATTTTTAGCAAACTTCCTTATGATTAAGTATTGAGTTAATAAATCGTATTTTGATTGAACTGTAATATCTTTGGGAAATTTGATGTTAAAACAATTATTTTCGCTGCTTGTTTTAGAATAAATGAAAATATATTTGGTTGTCGATGTAGCAGCTCACTTTTGTTGATTAAATTCTGATTTTATGTATAGTTTATATAATTTTGAAATGGGAAAAAGTGGGTGTTACACGAGTCACGTATGATATCGTTTCATTGTGGTTGTTGTGACGTTCTTAGGTTGCGAATACCTGCGTCAATGCGTTGATTTTTCTGCAATTCTGAATCTTGATGCAGAAATTGGTTGATGAGAAATTATTGTTGATGCAGGTTGAAGGATTGGTATCATGGAGATTCGATTGGAATTTATTGATTGAAAATGTTGAAGCTGGTAATGAAGGTGGTTGAACGATGAAATCGGAATTGAGAGAAGTTGATTCAGAAATGGATGAAGGTGATGAAGAGATAGAGTGTATCAGGTTTATAGAAGATCCTTCTTCAGAGAAAAAAAAGAAGAAGAGTGAGGGCTCTCTCTTATACCAGATCAGAGGAACTCCTGTGCACAACTTCAGGTGAAGATTCTAGAAGAAACCCGTTGAAAGTGTTTGTTTTTTTATTCTGTTATGGATTTTTTGAGTCAGTTTAATTCTGTTAGTTATAGGTTGTTAGGATTCGGTTAGAAGTTTTGAATTTATGCTGAATGATGAAGCTCCTGAAGATTTTCTTTTCTGAATTGATTATGTTTATTCCCTTATTGATTCAGGTAGATGAGAGGTGATCTTGGATTTTCATTCTCGGTTTATTGAAGATGGAAGAGAGTTTTATTTGAAGATGATTTAAAGTTGTCGATGAAGAACGTGTTGAAGAGTGATACGGATGATAGTGAAGTTCACTGAAAGTTCAGGTTATGAGAAGTTTTTGTTGGTAGTGATTGATGAAGAAAATTGAGATTTCCTGGATCTTTTCCATAAGTTTGTAATACTTTTCATCTGCAGCATCTTTTTGTAACTGTAGTTTTCTATTGTATAACCAACTTTTTCTCTTGCTGTTATAAATTTGTGATAAATAAACTCAGAGAAACAATCCCCTTTTCTTCAAGTTATTGTTAACTTTTTATCAGTTTTTGGAATTACTCAAATTCTTGTTAGATTTTTATCATTTTTTGAATTACTTTCCTATTAGTAACCTTCTTCATCTCATTGTTTTTTTTCTTTTTCTAATTCGTGAATGTCCTTGAGTTTGACGAGATTTCCATAAGTATTGTATGTAAGTAGCGTATAACCTCCAATCGCGATGAACTGGTGTCATTGCCGGTAAGCCGAAAGGATGGTGTTTAACATACTTCTTAACATTATCAGCTGCAACAACTTCATTCAAGTACGTGCATAGTCCACCATTTGGATCAAGAAAATTGTCCATTTGATTCTCTAAATCATACGAGTCGACAAAAATCAATGTATTTGGTGGATTACGAATGGCTCTATATGGTTTATCTTCAATCATCAAAGTATTAGAAGCAGAATATTCTGGATATATACTCCACACTCTTAGTAATTATTTCATTAAAAGAGGCTTTTGAGAATTCTCCATAGATGTATATTCAGTGTCTATACAGTAATATTGATCCCAAATAAAGTGTAATTTATCAATTAATTATCCTCTTGTAGCACATTTTAGAGCACCATACATGTTCTTTATTATCGCAGAAGACTAGATCGCGACTTCGAATCTTTGTAAGCAGAATCTCATAAACTCTTCATTAAACGGCCTCTTGAAATAATCAGTTGGACGATTCGAGTAGAATATACCCTTTGAAAAAAAAATCAAACATATGAACTTTTCTAATAAGAAAGCCATTAAGATTCAGAATAAGCAGCTTTTTCCTCCTCTGTTGAATTGGAGGAGAAAGTCCTAATTCCGGTGCCTTTGAATCAACTTGAGGTTGAGGAGATTGACTTAATTTCGGTGCTGCTTCTTCCTGTTTCAAGACTTGTTGATCAACACGGCAATGATCATGTTTTTTTTTTAAAATCTTTGATTTTGATGAGATCCCCATACTTCTTACCGATCTTAATCTTTCTAGGAAATTCTGGTTGATTCACTTTGTTTGGATTTGGTTATGGGCTTGAAACAGTTGAAACTTGAATCATCAATAATGAATTAGTCTAATGTTTTGACCCAAAAAACTCATCATTAGAAATGAATCTCTAATTTCAATCAATAAACCGATTAATCCGAGTCGCAACTAACAAGCAACTTGGGGAGCGATAATGTTCTAATCATATGCTTTTGAATAATCCTCAAAATAAGGAAAACCTTGGAGTTTGATGATCCTCTGAATAGGAAAATTCCAATCACAAGGAAATGCTTTAATCCCATGTCTCTGGAGCTCAATGAAAATGCCTGATTGCAAGTATTATGACCTAAGGGAGATGTGGATGAAGGTGAAGCATGAGCCAGTTAGGTTATAAGTAGGAGGGCAAATTTTAAGGTGTTACAGTGTTAGACACTCATGTGCATAATTGAACATGTTGTATATTAATTGATAAAAGTGAATGATCCATGTATGCTTGCACGCATTCTTGATTGTATGATTGCTTCATGTTTGCATGATTTTGTTAATGTTTGCATTAGTTAGAATGCATTATGGCATGTTCACTTTGTGCTTTTTGTTTGCGTCAAATGTTCACTTTTAGAAAATGCATTATCCTATTGTTTGTGAAAATCCATTGGTGTAAAATGATTGAAATGTTTGCATTCACATATCCATGTTCATATCAATCATGTTTCATTCTTTGATGTTGTTATATGATGCATATCCATGTATTGTTACTCATGCATTTACATTTTAAATGACTTAATTCTGCCATGCATTTCATTGCTGCATTTCTGAACAATAGTTGTTAAATGTATGTTGCCTTGCCTAGTGTTTTTACTTTTTACACATGTTACCATGCTATTAGGTAGCTATAATATGCTATTTGTATGCCACTTGCATGTGATAGCTATTTGTATGTTGAAACGTTGTTGTAGCTGCTGACTTTGGAATTTATCTAACCTTTAGGTGCCCTTAGCTTTAGGTTTGAGTCTAGTTTGAACACTAATCACTTTAGGAGATGTTTGGTACTTAATTTCCTTATTTTTTTTATCATTGTTGATTTCATAAATCATGGATTTTACTAACCTTTTCAGGGGCTAATGGTAAGTATGAAGAATGTGGATGTGCATCCACATTCTACTTTCTTCCTCCATCTTTTAAGCTTTCTCCTTTGTGATTGTGAAAAGCATGTTATGCTTCTTTGAAATTTCACTTTCTTGCATCCCTTTGAGTTCTAATCTCATCTTCAATCCTTGAAGTGAATTAGAACTTGTTCTTATTCTCTCTTATTTTAGGTTTAGAATTCATATACCTCACTAACCTTAGGATCTCCATTATACAATAACCTAGGGTGAGTCTTGGTTTCCCTTAGTGTTTTCCTTTTCTCAATTTGAGTCTTCTCTCTCTCATCTCTAAACAAAATCAAAACACCTAATAAAGGTTAAGCTTTCTCATGTTCCAATGGACTTTGCCATGGGATACTTGCACACATTACATATGGGGATGAGGTATAGGGTTTCTATCATGATGAATAAGTCTTAGCATGAGTATGCTTCACACATAAACTAAAAAGCATTCCTTAATTCAAAAGCAACAAAAACACTTAACTAGTAAAATAGGCTAGTGTGCTTGAGCCTTAGTCTCTGGAACTAGGTTTGGAGGTCTTCTCTTCACCTAAGTTTTCTTCTTATCCATTCCATTTCGGAGTGATGTAAGAAGTACACACTCCATTGAATGAGACTTGAATACACTCTCCTGTGCAAACTCAAATAAAAAGCTTCTAAGAGCTACAAACCAATAACAAGCGTCTTTCCCGCAGGAATTCTATTCTCATCTCCTCACTCTTAGCGAAAGAACTCGCTTCGACTTGTCTCATTGCAAGACGTTAAACGCACTCGTTCAAGGCGAGCTTGCAACACCTGAGCATACACATAAGCAGTTCAAGCATAAAAAAACATAAACAAACAAATTTCCTCCCTAGTTAGGGGAACTACGTTGACTATGATTCTCATTCCCGATGAGATACGTAGGCAGTGAGGTAGGGCCCATTCGAGCACACTTCTTTATTTTCCCTACATTTTTCTCATTCCTTATTTCTTTCTAGTTCAGTAGCAGTTTATTCTAACCCTTTGAAATAGTTCAAGCAAGCGTGGATCTTGTCGAGTACGAAGGACGTGAAGGGGTGCTAATACCTTCCCTTCACGTAACTGACTCCTTACCCGTTCTCTCTGGTTCGCAAGACCTCATCATTTCCTTTCCCCTAGGTTTGTGCAGCATTACATTTTCCTTTCCTTGGGATAAAAATGTATGGCTGACGACTCTTCTTTTTCCGCGTCACTTTCGCGTTTGTACTAGGATGAAAATCCTGGGAGTGAAAATATGATGTTACCAAAGTTATATTTTATAATAGTGTTAGTCTTAAATTAATAATTTAATTTAAAAAGAACAATACAATTGTATGGTACTATCCCTAGGGCTAGGTGATAACAAGTAAGAAAAAAAATTATCAATCATTATCTATTGAAATTCCTTTCAAAGAGGTAGTTGTATTTCAATTTACAATTGATCGGGTAGTAAAAACATTTAGATATAAGATTCATAAGTAATAAAATACTTCATTATCCCAACAATCAATTCAATTACATGATTCATGATTGATAATTACTTCTTCTTTACATTAAACATTGAGGATCTTAACTCTCGTAGTTCTAACAAAATAGTGAAAACAAATTAATAATAAAATGTTAGAATATCTCTTTTATCACTCCTAATAAGTTTTTTTCATTTTAAAACAATTCTAAAATCCTTTAAAAATAAGATCTACCTTTATATATATATATATATATATATATATATATATATATATATATATATATATATATATATATATATATATATATATATATATAAAAGCTTAATATCCTTTTTTGGTCTCATACGTTATTAAAATGGTCCACGTTAGTTAAAATTTCACTTAAAATATGGAATTTTACTTATAATGTGGAATGCATAGATATGCTCATTAAAAAATTTCCTAAAATATTGCTCACAACAAGGTTTGAACTTGGTTCAAGTGGCTGAACAACACAAGCCTTTACCACTGGTCCACTTTGTCGCTCCCCGGATTTTCGTCCCGGTGCAAACGCGAACGGTCAGCGATGTTGGAGGTTGAGGTTGAATAGAGTCTCCAGCTAGGCATTTTTATCCCGAAGGAAAGGTAATGCTGCATAAACCTGGAAGGGTATGGATAAGACGGTTGCGAACTAGAGAAACTGAGTAAGGGGGTTGGTTACAAACTGGGAAGGTATTACCACCCAGATTGTCCGTCGTACTCGACGGGATCCACGCTTACTTGATTGTGTTTAAAAGGGGATATTGTTTGTGCTAAACTATGCATAAGGATCTAGGGAGAAAAGAATGTACAGAGTGTCAGTGCAAAAGGAAAGTGAATACTCAAAACTGAGGCTAAGGAAAGATAAACTGGGAGGAGGAGAGGGGGAAGACAAAAAGACTTTTGTTCGATAACTGTTAAGTTATGCCTACGTATCCTCTCGTGCAATGAGGAAGTCAGAACACCGTAGTTCGACTCAAAGAGACTTAGATGATTTGTTGTGAACTGCTTACTTGTATATTCTCAAGTGTGTGACTCGTTTGGCTCGAATGCTAACTGTCTTGCATTAGACTGAAGAAGCGAGTTCTCTTTTTCAGAGTGAGTGTGATGAGAAAAGAATCCCAGAGGAGACGTTTATTGTTTGTTTTTATGTTTTCAGTTTTTTTTTTAGTTTTTGGTGTTTTGCGTAAGATAATGAGCTTAAGCCTAAATCAAGGGTTGTAAACTAATTAATCCTCCCTGATTAGGGATAATGAGCCTACTTAAGCATGAGATGAAGATCTCAACTTAATTACCATGATGATATAGGATTAAGATTATTAACCTACTTTGGTAATTATTAAGTGTTTTTGGGTTTAGTGTTAAGTAATGAGTTTAATCTCCAATCAAAGATTAGTGACCTCATTACACCCTCCTAAGAGAAGGATGATAGATGAGAACACTTAAGCTGAGGAAGACTCCTAAACTTAATCCATGGTTAGGGACTAAATGTAGGATCAAGCGCTTACCACTGCACTAAAAGCAATTGCTGTTAGTGAAGGCACAACTTTATTTCCTTATAGTATAGAGCCCTCAAGGGGCTGCGCCTATTAAGCGCCATGGGTTGGGATGTTAAGCCCATCGAATTCCTAAGGGTGACGCTGAATTAATAAATCCAACAATCTCCCCCCAGTGTCAGCCGGGGGGATTCGAACCCATGACCTTGCTCTGATACCACTTGTAGGATCAAGCGCTTACCACTGCACTAAAAGCAATTGCTGTTAGTGAAGGCGCAACTTTATTTCCTTATAGTATAGGTCCCTCAAGAGGTTGCGCCTATTAAGCGCCATGGGTTGGGATGCTAAGCCCATCGAATCCCTAAGGGTGACGCTGAATTAATAAATCCAACACTAAATTCATTAGATAACAAGCCTTTATTAAAGTGGATTTTAATTAAAGGTTAGATTAAGAAGGGGATTTTATGTTTGTAAGACTAACTTGAGGGAGACTTGTCCATTAAACACTAGGGTTTGTCCCTCTTAACCAAAAGGAAGAGATGTAACCCTAATATAAGGCCCAAGTTACAAGCTTAAGTATTAATCATTATTAGTTGTTTTAATTAGAAGGTGTAAACAAATTAAAGATTTAACACTAAGGATTAAAGTTATACACTCCATCCTAAGATAAGGATGCAGGCATAACCCTAATTCAATGTCCTAAAGCTTTAAGTGTTTAGCCTTGATTATTGAGATGAGAAGAGAGACTCAAGGAGACTCAAAAGGTAAAAACTAGGGGAGACTATATACAACCCTAAAGTTATTATGCTTGTATATTCCTATGGTTTGTGAGGCTTAAAGGGAAGTCTTCAGGAAGGCCACCAAAGGAAGAGAAGCAGATGAAAAGAGAAGAGAAAGGAGAATAGGTTACTTACTTCCTGAAGAAGATAAGTAACCTAAAAGGAAGAGTTAAGAGCAAGGGAGCACAAATGAAACAAGTTTACTTCAAAGACATATAAAAGATGCAAATGAAAAGATGATAAGAGGTGGGATGTGAAGGAAAATCCACATCCCAAACAACTTACCATAAGCCCCTGAAATGTTAGTGTGAATGTATAAGATGCAAAGCAAAAGGGAATAAAGCAAATGAAAGTGCAAAGACCAAGACCAGAAGTTAATATGCTATGAAAATGTGTTTTAGAATGATGTAAAGACATGTGAGATGCTTATGAATGTTCATACAAGGGATGAGATGCAAAACAAGACATGTTAGAAGCTTAGAAACACATGGATACACATGAAAAGCAATGAATGCAAAGCATACCAAATGAATGAAGAAATGATCAAGCAATGTTCAAACATGTTCTAAGATGTATAATATGACATACAAATGCATGAAATGTCATGGAAAGATCACATGATGGAGATATGCAAGGATGAATGCAAATGAACATGAGAAATTAGGGTTTTAAGAATGTATGAGGTGCATATGTCCACAACAGAAGCATACATCATGATAAAAAATTGAAAATGAACTCAAACAAACCCTAAACACACACAAGATCACTCCCCAAAGATAGAGATCAGAAGCTAAACCTAAAGGAAGTTATGAATTTTCTAAGTTAACTAGGGTTTTTGGGTGGTTCTTCATGAAAAATGCAAAACAATTTGAAAATGCAATGCAAAATTATGAGTTAAATAACCTAGATACTAGATGCAAAGTATGAAACAATGCAAAAAGAACCAAATGCAAACTTATCATGGTTAATCAGAAATGGATTTTCAAAGTTAGGGTTAGAAAATAGGCAATTTTAGAAACCTAATTCAAAGTAAATTGTGAAAACATGATCAAACCTAAAAAGAAATTTGTGTGATGAGTTTGTAAATTGTTCTAAATGTATGAGAATGCATCATGATTTTTTTTTGTGATTTTTAGATACCTAAATGTATTTTTTAATTAATTAAAATCAATTAATTAATTATATAAAACATTTAAATGATTTAAAAATACAATTTTAATGCAAAAATTAAAAGTAAAAATGCTTTTGAGTTTAGAAAAATATTTGAAAAGAAAATGCAGAAAATGATGATTTTAAAAACATTTTTGCTATTTTTAATAATTGTATGAAAATAAATATGAAATAAATAAAAGAAAAACAAAAGTAATGCAAAGGGATGGTCCAGATTGCAAGTTGAGGGATCCTAGGACTGGGTTGGAAAGTCACCTTGACTTAAAGTAGGATAGATCAAAGGCCTAGGTTTGAAAATGAGATTGGCGCGCTATCCTATGGTCCTTATTCATCATGACTAATTAATTATAAATTAAACTAATTAAACACGTTTTAAACTAATGGTGAATCTGGTGCATTGGTTTCAGATTAAATTAAGATCCAATGGTCCAAAACAAAATTGGAAACCCTAATCTCAATTATGCCCTAATTAATCTCAGGTGACCGGAGATAAGCTCCGGTCGTCTTCTCCGGCAAGCTCCTCATCCTATCTCTCTCCACAAGCCATGAGAACATCCCAAACTCTCCAGAATCAACCCCCAAACATCATACAACAAGAATCCACAAACAAAAACAATTTATTTTGTATCAAACAAGAGAATCGAACAAACACGAAAAACTTGCAAAAACTTCAGAAGCTAAATACATTCAACATACGTCATCATTTTCAATAATTCAAAGCTTAACATGATCAACAAGACAAACTCTACCATATTGAAACTTAAAAATGGAGTTCTGGAAAAAATGTTCATGGAGGCTACCTGAGCTGGAGCTTTTCAAAGATGGACTTTCAGGCCTCCTCTCTTGTGCAAAACCACTCCAATGGATCCCCTTGTGCTTCTGAAAGGCTTAGATGGAGTTTATATGAGCTGTTTTGGAAGTTCCAATTCTGAAGTTCAAAAATCGTGTTTTTGTTTGAGAAGCTTTCAGGCCATGGTGAAGGGTGGTTTGTGTTCCTTGAGTGATTTTGAGATGAATGGTGAAAAAATCAATGGTTTTTGTTGGATATCTAGAGAGATTCGAAGGAAACAAGTTTTGGCCAATTTTTGTGAATATGATCCTATGAGATGTTTCAAGCTTGTGTGTTATGTTCTTTGTGCTCCTTAGGGTTAGTATAAGTCATTGTGATTGGCCAGAGAGTTGTTGTGGCACAGGATGATTGGTATGGTGATTTTGCCAAAAAGTCAAAGAATGTGTACTTGAGGCATGGGCCATGTTCAGAAGTAATCTATGGATGGATTTGCTTCAGCTTCATTCAAGGATGGCCTCTAGATCAGATTTCATGAGTTGTATGGCTTGATTCTTGAGTTTACATAGTTTTTGCATTTTGGTCACTTTGTGAATTTTGGAGATTTTGGTCATGGAAACTTGTGAAGCAAGGCCCAAATTTGATCCAAATATGTTGCATGATCATATTATGGTATGTAGAAATCAATTAGAAGTCACAAAAAGGCTTGAAACTTGATTTTGCAAAATTTCCTCATTGGCACATACTTGAAAAATATGTGATTTTTCCTAACTTTGAATCATCCTAGCTTGAGTTCTAAGATGAATCAAGAGGAGTTATTGTACTTTTTGAAAATGGGAAGATACAATCTACAACTTTCATGTTCAACAATTTTTCATTTGAAGCCTTTTTGATCAAGAAAGAGGAGGTTGAAAATCTTTCCCAAAATGGAAAGTTTTCATTACAAGTCATGTCCAAAAATGGAAAGTTTGCAAATGGCTCAAAATTATTCAATCTTGTGAACTTATAACCACTTCTTAGATCAAATAAAGATCATAGGAACTCAAAATTATGGAGATGACCCTTTGATGCCCTTGCTGGAGGCCTCAGATGCGTTGATTTTTACTTTTCTTGCACAACAAGTTATCCATTGATCAGATGCCTTCCACAGTGAATTTTCTCATCAAATTTGGTACACATGATCCTTATAACATATAAAGACCATTAGAATCAAGAATGACCAAAAAATTTGAGGTTAAGGGCCTCAAACCCAAAACCCTAATTCTAGGTTATCTGTGTAGAAACTGCTCAGTCTGCTTGAACACCTTTGCAATGCTTTGTGACATTTTGACTTTTAAGAACCCTGGGGAGAATATTATGATCATAGAACACACATGGACCTTCTTGACAAGCTTCAAGGCCTTTGAGATGGCTCAGATCACTTCTTTGGATTCTCCTGATCATAAACCCTAATTGTGCAACTTATGCAGTGAAACAAAATATGCAATGTGAGATGATATGCTTATGCAAATGTAATATGAAAGATCATAAGCCATGGTGTGAGAAAAAGTGAGGGAAAATTTGGGGTGTTTACAGCTGCCCCTATTCAAGCATGAGTTAGTTGTGCAGGGTGTAAGCGCCTGGCTTAACAAACAAATAAGATAACTTGTGGTTGAATACCAAGACAGTTAGAAATTTTCACTCTTTATTAAAAGAAGGAAAGGGATATAAATCGTAATAGGCAGTATAGTATGAGTATCAAATGAAAGCGATGGAGGACGACCATCGAGCAGAGGACGACTGTTAGGGATGAAAAACGGTAAGTAAAGCAATGACGGGGACGACCATCATGCTGGGAAATAAAGAGACTACGACGGGGACGGCCATCGGGTAAAATGATGAAGGACGATCATTAGGATAAAGGAAAAGACCATGACGGGGACGGCCATCGGGTAAAGAAATAAAACTCTCTGGGGATTAAGAAATGAGGAAAGTACTGACGGGGACGCCCATCAAGTTAAAGGGTAAATAAACCGCGACGGGGACGGCCATCGGGTAAAAGAATAAATGAAATAATGATGAGGGGCGGTCATCAAAAGGTGAAGGACAATCACCTAGCAAGGGACGGCTGCTGAAAATATCACGACATATGACGAATGCCGGATAGAAAAGATCAACAATGGGGACGACCATTGGATAAGCATGATGAAGGACGATCATCAAGAGGTGAAGGAAGATCACCTAGCAGGGTACGGCTGATCTGTTTGGGATTATCTCGACATATGACAAATGTCGGATAACAAAGATCAACGATGGAGACGGCCATCGGATAAATGATGAGGGACGATCATCATAAGGTGAAGGACGATCACCTAGCAGGGGACGGATGCTAAAAAGATATCGCGACATAGGACAAATGTCGAATAGAAAGTTCCAACAATGGGGATTCCACTGGGAGAAAGGATGGGGGACGGTCATCCAAAGGTGAAGGAAGATCACCAGGAAGGGGACAGCTGCCGAAAATATCACGAATGGATAGAAAAGTTGTTTTGTTGGTGACTTACTAGGGAATGGTAAACACGAACGAGTGCTTACGCTTTAAAATAAACGATATAAATGTTTGACAGTGTGTATAGACTAAAGATGCGGACGGGCATCCTTAGGACCACGATACAGATGAGTATCGATAGAAACAAATGCTGACACATGTTTAAGGATGATGATATAGATGAGTATCAATCGATTAAGCAAGGAACACGGACGAGTGTTGATCTGCTGAGGAGATGATACATACAAGATACGGACGAGTATCAAAGGATTGTGTATAAGTATGTACAAGTGTTTGACCTGCTGGGGAAATATGTGCAAGACACGGACAAGTGTCAAAAAGATTGAGCAAGGGACACGGACGAGTGTTTGACTTGCTGGGGAAGTATGACACAGGCGAGTGTCAAAACGAATATGTACAAGTATGAACAAGTATCTTTATTGAGAGTGCAAAAAGTATTCTGGCATTGTCTACGGGGGATACGTTTTGTATATTGCTGGTGAAGTGATTCTGATGTTTGCATGTGATTGGCTCGAACCTGGCTTATGATCATGAAAATGTTTGATTTTTGCCGTAATGCTCCGTATTAGACAGAATGATACGCCTATTTTGGGGAAAAAATGATGTGAATGCTATGATTATGCAAAATGAGAGAATCGATCAGAGATCCGGATCCTGCGGGGAGAAAGATCTTAGGGCGATCTGTCTGGAGGGAGAACTCCGTTGGGGAAAGAGATCATTGGCCGATCTGTGGGGAGAGAGGATCACCGAATGATCTTCCTAGGGAACTCTGTGGGGATCTCGGCTAGGAAGCTTTTGTTGAAGAGACTCATGCTGGGGATGAGGAGGCTTCGGCAACTCCGCTGAGGAGGAACTGGCAACTCTGACAGGGAACAGAAAGTCCTGGCGACCGGCTGAGTAAAAGGAAAACTCTGACAACTTGCTGGGGAACAGCAGTTCAAGCATTGCTCGGGAGATCTTGCTTGGGGAGAAGAGAACTTCTGGGAAGTAATCTGTTGTAACTCCTTCTTCCAAGCGACACGTTGGGGATTTAATGAGTTTCTCGAAGGATCATCTGAGTGGATGACAGCTTCGTGGGGGAAAACTCTTGTCAAGTAACCCTGCTGATGAGGTGATTGCTGACTTGGCTGGGGATACGAGGCTTGATATACCCCATGTTGTGAGATTGTCTGTCTTGAGTACCTGCAACCTATTAAAAAGAAACACACAAGTGTCCCGAGGTATCCTCAACCGGATTCCGTCATAGGAGTTAGATTTTCTCAAAAGTGCATATTTCCTGCAAGCATATATTGAAAAGGGCTTATATGTTTTCATGCAAGTGTTGTATTATGAACTTTGGACATTTTGCAAACGAAACAAAAATGTACAAAACAAAGTGTGAATGAATATTCATATTTTATGAATTTGTGTGCCCTGAATGGGCAAGTACAGTGAAGAAGCGAATCCCTGAAAGGAGGAGATTGCTATAAATTGAGAAAATAAAGGTGTTGGCAATGTTGAAGTTGACACTCCAGTGAGCTTCCTTTGCTATGACCTGTATGACCTTGACGTTCTTCTTATCTTGCATTCTGAAGAAGGTTGATTCTGACCGATGCTTTATCCTTTCGAAGCTTGCCATGTTGTGAGTGATACAGATGAATTCAGAATGCAGTTGTTCGCTTTTTCCCAGATTTTACGTGGATCGCCCTTTCGGGTTTTCAATCCACTGGGATACCCATTTTTGCCTGAGCTGTCCGATGTGGCTTTTCAACTCAACGGGTGTACACATTTTTTTCCCTTATTTTTGCCCGAGTCTTTTATTATGTTTTTGACTCGCCGGGATGCCCTATTTTTGCCTGGAATTACATTCTGTTTTTATGTCCAGCGGGTCTTTTATGCGAAGTATTTTTTAACTGCATCTGAATTCACAGGAGATAAGAAATCCTCGCCATCCATAGTAGTGAGCATCAGTGCCCCACCAGAGAAAACTTTATTTACTATGAATGGGCCTTCGTAGTTTGGCATCCATTCTCCCTTGTGGTCTGTATGAGGAGGAAGAAGTCTTTTCAGAACAAGCTCACCCACTTGGTATTCCCGAGGTCTGACTTTCTGATCGAAGGATTTCTTCATTCGCTTTTGATATAACTGCCCATGACAGATGCGGCTAATCTCTTTTCTTCAATCAGACTCAGTTGATTATATCGAGGTCGGACCCATTTTGCTTCATCCAGTTTCACATCCATCATTACCCGTAAGGAGGGTAATTCAACTTCAACAGGTAGACAACTTCCATACCATACACAAGCTGATAAGGTGTTGCCCCAGTAGATGTTCTGATAGAGGTTCGGTACCCATGCAAGGCAAATGGTAGCATTTCTTGCCAGTCTTTGTAGGTGACTACCATCTTTTGCACAATCTTCTTAATATTCTTGTTAGCAGCCTAAACAACGCCATTCATCTTTTGCCTGTAAGGAGAAGAGTTGTGATGTTGAATTTTGAAGTCCCGACAAAGTTCTACCATCATCTTGTTGTTCAAATTGGAACCATTACCAGTAATAATTCGCTCGGGAATTCCATATCGGCAGATGATATCCCTTTTCAAAAATTGAGCTACCACTTGCCTGGTGACATTTGCATACGAAGCTGCTTCAATCCATTTGGTGAAGTAATCAATGGCTACCAGGATGAATCTGTGACCATTTGAAGCAGTCAGTTCAATCTTTCCAATCATATTAATGCCCCACATGGCAAAGGGCCAAGGTGAAGACATTACATATTCGGAGGCACATGCACTTTATCTGCGTAGATCTGGCATTTGTGGCATTTTCTGGTGTAGGCGCAACAGTCTGCATCCATTGTGATCCAGTAGTAACCCGATCTTAATAACTTCTTTGCCATTGCATGTCCTCCGACATGGGTACCGAAAGAACCTTCATGTACTTCGTGCATCAGTAGGTCTGCTTCCTTCTTGTCAACACATCTGAGCAAGACCATGTCGAAGTTTCGCTTGTACTAAGAACCATCAGTATTGAGGAAGAAACTGCCGGCTAGCCTTCTTAATGTCTTTTTATCGTTTGACGATGCCCCAAGTGGGTATGTCTGAGTTTCCAAGAAGCATTTGATGTCATGGTTGAAGGAAAATTGCGATCTAAACGCAGCGGAAAACAAAAATTTTCCTTTAGTGATCCTTACGAATGAGCATGGTCAGTGATAGAATCGTTACCTCTTTGTGGCGATTCAGATCTTTGATGCAGCGATCACAAGCGTTGATGAAGTGCAACGCCTCTACTCAGTCCACACGAACAGCTTTCGGTCACAGTGCTAGCTGCTTACGAACGGAATTATTTGAGTGAGAATCAAAAACGAAATTGCATCAAGTAAAAGCTTCATCACAAGGGTTCCTTTTATAGACTCTCTTGTGGGCTGCGGGCTAAAAGCCCAATTCACATGATCCATAATAATATTATATATTATTATAATAACTATTATTATAATAAATATATTTATTTTATTATTATTTTATAACCATTATAAAATAACAATAATTATTATTATATTATCCGAATTTCTATTTTTCACTTAAGTGCACCGTACCTTACGGTGTTCCTTTGATTTCTCTATCTCTCATCAAACTGTCCTTATGTGTGTGACCCTGTAGGATTTCGTAACGTTGGTAATTATATTAAATTATATATTTAACATAATAAACAGTGAGCGGTATCTAGCAACACATCACTGCTACCCAAGTCACGAAAATGTCATGTGATCTGACAAAACCTTTTTCGTGATAATATATGTTTGTACAATTACCCTTTTGCCCCTATGTCTATATTGAATACAAGGCATACACTGTGTCATCCTTGTCCAGTTCAATATTGGGCCCTTAGAAATTTCTCCTGTTATGCAGGATTGGCAAATTCCATCTAGGACACTCATGTCCCTCAGCATGCTTCGTGGAGTGCCCATCAACTGTCTTTATGATCATCCAGTCACGGATAATGTTTGATCAACAATAAAGCACCCGACTCTACATCTAGGGTCCATAGTGGTTTCAGGTCGAAGGGTGGTAATACACCATTATCACCATGAGAATAACTTATGACACTTTGCATAACATACTATGTAGTATTCTCATAGCGGGTCAATCCGGTATAAATATTACTCCTAATATTTATACCTATGTCAAGACTTGATAACTCTTTATCCATGATCCATGAGATGTGATCATCAGTCTATCTTCATAATAGTCTCAATGCTTTAATGTTATCCCACTTTGCAATAAAGCTTGACTACGGATATTTTAAGAATAATGTCTTTATGTTTAATGGGATCTCATGATTAAGTCACACTTAACATTTCATTAAACAGACTAACTATTCTAGGGACTTTATTATTCTGAAAGACAAACATAATAAAGAAATGCCTTTTATTATTAAACGAATAATCCGATACAAGTACCAAAAAGTATTGGCCTCTAGGGCTTACACCAACAATCTCCCACTAGCACTAGAGCCAATTAGGCATACCCTTAATACCCATAGATCTAGTATGACCATCATGCTTCTGTTGCGCAAGAGGCTTTGTTAATGGGTCAGCGATATTGTCAAGTGTAGGTACTCTGCATATCTTCACATCTCCCCGATCGATTATCTCTCGAATGAGGTGATAACGCCTAAGTATGTGTTTGGATCGTTGGTGAGATCTAGGCTCCTTAGCTTGTGCGATAGCACCATTGTTATCACAATATAAACCAATGGGATCCACAATGCTAGGGACTATGCCAAGTTCACTAATGAACTTCTTGATCCAAACAGCTTCCTTTGCTGCATTTGAGGCAGCAATATACTCGGCCTCAGTTGTAGAATCAGCAACTGTTTCCTGCTTTGAACTTTTCCAGCTCACAGCGCCACCATTGAGACAGAACACATAACCAGATTGTGATCTAAAATCATCCTTATCTGTCTGGAAGCTAGCATCAGTGTAACCAATTACATCAAGCTCTTCCTGACCTCCATATATCAAGAATGAATCCTTAGTCCTTCTCAAGTACTTAAGGATATTCTTGACAGCTACCCAGTGAGCATCACCGGGATCAGATTGGTACCTACTCGTTGCACTTAATGCATACGAGACATCTGGTCGAGTACATAACATGGCATACATGATAGATCCTATTGCAGATGCATATGGAATCTTATTCATGCGATCCCTTTCTTCCTTAGTTGAAGGGGATTGTGTTTTTGATAAACACAGACCATGTTGCATAGGTATGAATCCTTTCTTGGAATCATGCATATTAAAGCGTCTCAACACTTTATCTATGTATGTACTCTGACTTAGGCCAAGCAGTTTTTGTGATCTATCTCTATAGATCCTAATTCCTAATATATAGGCTGCTTCACCTAGGTCTTTCAAAGAAAAACAATTCCCTAACCAAGTCTTCACTTGTTGCAAGGTAGGGACATCGTTTCCAATGAGTAATATGTCATCTACATATAATACCAGAAACACGATCATGCTCCCACTAACTTTCTTGTAGACACAAGGTTCATCTTCATTTTTGATGAATCCATATTGTTTTACGGTTTCATCAAAACGAAGATTCCAGCTTCTGGAAGCTTGCTTCAATCCATAGATTGATCGCTGTAACTTGCATATCTTTTGGGCATCTTGCGGTATGTCAAATCCTTCAGGTTGTGTCATGTACACATCCTCAAGAAGATTCCCATTAAGGAAAGCAGTTTTGACATCCATCTGCCATATTTCATAATCATGATATGCAGCGATGGCAAGTAAAATCCGAACAGATTTAAGCATTGCAACTGGTGAAAAGGTTTCATCATAGTCAACCCCATGAATTTGTTTATAGCCTTTTGCAACCAGTCTTGCTTTATAGGTATGTACCTTACCATCCATGTCAGTCTTCTTCTTGAAGACCCACTTGCATCCTATAGGGTTAACTCCTATAGGAGGTTCTACCAAGGTCCAAACCTGGTTTGTGTACATGGAATCCATTTCAGATTTCATGGCTTCTAGCCACTTCTCAGACTCAGGACCAGTTATGGCCTCTTTGTAGGTCACAGGCTCATCTTGATCCATGAGTAATACATCACCCTGATCACTTATGAGATATCCATATCTCTCAGGTTGGTGACGTGTCCTGCTTGACCTACGCTGGTCTTGTTCTACTTGAGCAGGTTGCTCTTCCACAACTACTTGTGTTTCCTGCTCTAGTTCCTCCATAGGTGTTTCAATGTTTTGTGATTCTTGAATTTCTTCAAGCTCTATTTTCCTCCCACTGTTTCCTTTGGAAATAAAATCCCTTTCCAGAAAGACTCCAGTTCGAGCGACAAACACTTTGCCCTCAGAAGGATTGTAGAAGTAATATCCTCTTGTTTCTTTAGGATATCCCACAAATAAGCATTTGTCAGATTTGGGCTCAAGCTTGGTTGAAATTTGTCGTTTGACGTAAACTTCGCAACCCCAAATCTTCATGTAAGACATATGTGGTTTCTTACCACTCCATATCTCATATGGTGTCTTATCAACCTTTTTGGATGGAACACGGTTAAGTGTGTAAGCTGCTGTTA
The DNA here is from genome assembly GCA_963966055.1 of Lathyrus aphaca. Classification (NCBI taxonomy): domain Eukaryota; kingdom Viridiplantae; phylum Streptophyta; class Magnoliopsida; order Fabales; family Fabaceae; genus Lathyrus; species Lathyrus aphaca. The sequence continues at coordinate 508,834,847 of OZ014524.1, read as the reverse complement.
ATAATGCATGTCCCCAAAAGGAGTTTGGAAGATCGGCGTGACTCATCATGGATCGGACCATGTCTAACAAGGTTCGATTTCTTCTCTCAGATACACCATTCCATTGTGGTGTTCCAGGAGGAGTAAGTTGGGATAGAATCCCATACTCTTTTAGATGGTCATCAAATTCTAGGCTTAAATATTCACCGCCTCGATCTGATCGAAGAACTTTAATATTCTTCCCTAGTTGGTTTTGTACTTCATTCTTGAATTCCTTGAACTTTTCAAAGGACTCAGATTTGTGTTTCATTAAATACACATATCCGTATCTACTGAAGTCATCAGTGAAAGTGATGAAGTACTGAAAACCTCCTCTGGCTGGTATGTTCAGTGGTCCACATACATCAGTATGTATGAGTGCCAAAAGATCATTAGCCCTTTCACCTTTTCCTGTGAATGGGGACTTTGTCATCTTTCCAATTAAACAAGATCTGCATGTCTCATATGATTCATAATCAAAAGAGTCCAAGAGTCCATCTTTATGGAGTTTGGAAATGCGTTTCTCATTTATGTGGCCTAATCGACAGTGCCAAAGGTAAGTTGGATTCAACTCATTAGGTTTCAACCTTTTAGTATTAATGTTATAAATTGGCATTTCAAGATCAAGGACATATAGTCCATTATTCATTTTTGCAGTAGCATAGAATATATCATTCAAATAAATGGAGCAACAATTGTTCTTTATTATGAATGAAAAACCAAACTTGTCCAAACAAGAAACGGAAATAATATTCCTGCTAATTGCAGGTACATAATAACAGTTCTCTAACTGAATTATTAAACCACTAGGTAAAGTTAAAACATAAGTTCCTACAGCTAAAGCAGCAACCTTTGCTCCATTGCCAACTCGTAGGTCAACTTCACCTTTTGCCAAATCTCTACTCCTTTTTAGCCCCTGCACATTAGTACAAATGTGAGAACCGCATCCAGTATCTAATACCCATGATGCAGAAGTAGATAAATTAATTTCAATAACAAAAATACCTGAATTTGAAGTCTCTACTCCATTTTTCTTATCTTCCAGGTACTTTGGGCAATTTCTCTTCCAATGTCCGGTCTTACCGCAATGGAAGCAAGTGCCCTCCTTTGCTATTCCTCCACTAGGCTTCAAAACAGAAGGAGTGGGTTTGGGTTTGGCAACTTCCTTGCCTTTCCCTCTACCACCCTGTTTGATGGGCCTCTTGTTCTGTTTCTTTCCATTACTGACCATCAGAATGGATTTCCCTTTTGTCTTCATATTCTGCTCAGCAGTTCTCAACATGCCTAGCAGTTCTGGAAGACTTTTGTCCAAGTCATTCATATTGAAATTCAGGACAAACTGACTGAAGCTCTCTGGCAACGATTGCAATATCAGATCAATCGCAAGTTCTTTTCCAAATGGAAACCCTAATCTGTCAAGGTTCTCCACATACCCAATCATCTTGAGTACATGGGGACTTACAGGGGCTCCCTCAGCTAACTTGCTGTTAAAAAGGGACTTTGAAACCTGAAACCTCTCATTTCTTGCTTGCTCTTGATAAAGCATTTTCAGATGTCCGATCATATCGAACGCAGACATGTTCTCGTGTTGCTTTTGCAACTCAGAGTTCATGGTAGCAAGCATGAGGCAAGCGGTTTCATTGGCATCATCGAAATGCTTCTTATAAGCATCTCTTTCTGCCTTTGGTGCAGAACTAGGAGGTTCCTCCTCAGGAACTGGTGTCTCCAAGACATACAACTTCTTATCGTGCTTGAGGACAATCCTCAGATTACGGTGCCAATCCAGGAAATTTGTCCCAGACAATTTTTCCTTATCTAGGATGGATCGCAAAATATTGTTCGATGTGTTTGTTGTCATGGTAATCTACAAGAGAAATATGAAAATATAAGTATCATTAAAACAACATATTTAATTAGGCCTTTAATCAAATATGCTCCCACTATTTTATTCAAAACAAATGACCCTCATCATTTGATTCGGAAAATCCCGTTGGAAGACTTTCTAGTGGGTCGAGATCCATGTTTCACTTTGTTTTAAGTCAGCGTTAGGCTGATTACACAAAACTAAGTTATTTAGGTAGGAACTCCTTCCAATTGTATCACATACAACTCTCGAATATTTTCAATTGGGTGAATAACTCCTTATTCTGATCCATCACATGAATCATTCCCAATTCTTGCTTCTAAACATGTATAATCTTATTATAATTTGTTTAGTTAAGTTTGACCCATTGTTTTAGCAATTGGATATTACAATTATCCCATCACACCTTACTAATATAGAACATGCACCTCGCGTAGGCGAAACCTACAATGCTCGATACTAGTCTTGATGAGTGCTAAAAATTGGAAAGCATAAACTTAATATTTAATTTTGAGGGAATTTGTTATTAGTTTGATCTCACCGGCTTAACATGCAAAACGTCTCTCACATGCATCAACATACAATTACATGCATCAACATACATATAAAAAGATACAATTATGGCCCCTAACGCAATTGTTCTCTCAAGCCAATGAGAGAACCTAAGCTAACCTAATAACGATCTAAGCTTCTCCAAGCATGATCTCCAAGGTTATCCTCCTTTAATATTGAATACTTCCTTTTTCTTCATAACATAATATTACATTACATATAAGAAAACTCGTTTTACATACGAGGGAGTGAGATGAGAAAAGAAGTTACATAAAGAGATTGAGAGAGAGGCACGACTCGCAGGCCGTATTTAAAAATCCCAAAACAATAATAAAGGATAAACTAAGGCCATAACTGATCACCACAAATAAATAATAATAAACACACTTTTATTATTAGTTTAAAATTCCGATAATTAAATAAACTAAATTAAATTTCGGCTGATTGATCACACTTTGCAGGATTAAATTTTATGAACACTTCATTGTATTTCACGTCGTTTCCTGCACAACTTTTGTGCATTTACAACCCCAACCGGAAAAGTCTGCGGCAATACAACACTTGTACTGCCATTAATCCTAATGCAACAATTTCATGCCGTCAAACACAACTCGATTGATAACTCAATATGATAGATCAACATGTCATTGCTTCACCATACTAACGTCGGATTCCGAAGCGAATGAAAATGATGATCTTTCAAAAGAATTACAATCCTTATGTGATTGAATGGATGAAATCAAAACAGTATATCCCATATACCATCTTTGCATCAGAATTTCTTATATCTTATATAAAAGTGATCGATCTAATTGTGTAACCTATGGATGATCAATGTATCGCACAACTTCACCATACTAACGTCGGTTTCTGAAGCATAATCAACATCAATCATCCAAATCGTACACAACAGATTCCAAATTTAATTAATTGTTTATTGTTAAATTCGTTCTGTGTTTTAATCGAATCAAATACAGAAAAAAAAACGGAAATTTAACAGCTATCAGATCCATGGTTTCGTAAGTGGCTCTGATACCACTGAAGGAAAATTGCGATCTAAACGCAGCGGAAAACAAAAATTTTCCTTTAGTGATCCTTACGAATGAGCATGGTCAGTGATAAAATCGTTACCTCTTTGTGGCGATTCAGATCTTTGATGCAGCGATCACAAGCGTTGATGAAGTGCAACGCCTCTACTCAGTCCACACGAACAGCTTCCGGTCACAGTGCTAGCTGCTTACGAACGGAATTATTTGAGTGAGAATCAAAAACGAAATTGCATCAAGTAAAAGCTTCATCACAAGGGTTCCTTTTATAGACTCTCTTGTGGGCTGCGGGCTAAAAGCCCAATTCACATGATCCATAATAATATTATATATTATTATAATAACTATTATTATAATAAATATATTTATTTTATTATTATTTTATAACCATTATAAAATAACAATAATTATTATTATATTATCCGAATTTCTATTTTTCACTTAAGTGCACCGTACCTTACGGTGTTCCTTTGATTTCTCTATCTCTCATCAAACTGACCTTATGTGTGTGACCCTGTAGGATTTCGTAACGTTGGTAATTATATTAAATTATATATTTAACATAATAAACAGTGAGCGGTATCTAGCAACACATCACTGCTACCCAAGTCACGAAAATGTCATGTGATCTGACAAAACCTTTTTCGTGATAATATATGTTTGTACAATTACCCTTTTGCCCCTATGTCTATATTGAATACAAGGCATACACTGTGTCATCCTTGTCCAGTTCAATATTGGGCCCTTAGACATTTCTCCTGTTATGCAGGATTGGCAAATTCCATCTAGGACACTCATGTCCCTCAGCATGCTTCGTGGAGTGCCCATCAACTGTCTTTATGATCATCCAGTTACGGATAATGTTTGATCAGCAATAAAGCACCCGACTCTACATCTAGGGTCCATAGTGGTTTCAGGTCGAAGGGTGGTAATACACCATTATCACCATGAGAATAACTTATGACACTTTGCATAACATACTATGTAGTATTCTCATAGCGGGTCAATCCGGTATAAATATTACTCCTAATATTTATACCTATGTCAAGACTTGATAACTCTTTATCCATGATCCATGAGATGTGATCATCAGTCTATCTTCATAATAGTCTCAATGCTTTAATGTTATCCCACTTTGCAATAAAGCTTGACTACGGATATTTTAAGAATAATGTCTTTATGTTTAATGGGATCTCATGATTAAGTCACACTTAACATTTCATTAAACAGACTAACTATTCTAGGGACTTTATTATTCTGAAAGAAAAACATAATAAAGAAATGCCTTTTATTATTAAACGAATAATCCGATACAAGTACCAAAAAGTATTGGCCTCTAGGGCTTACACCAAAAATGGTACCAAGGCTTGTTATCAGTGATAGTGTCCACAGAGAATACATATGACGGTCTGTCCAGTCTGGATACCAAAATCCGAGGTACATAATTGGCGACATGTACTTTGATCATGGATGAAATGGTAGCCAAAGCGTCTGCAAAATGATTCTCATCTCGAGGGATGTATTCAAGCTTAACTATTGTGAAGAAGGTCAACAATCTCCTCGTATAGTCACGGTAGGGAATCAGATGCTCCTGATGAGTGTACCACTTGTCGTTGGTCTGGTTGATTACCAAAGCTAAATCTCTGAATACATTCAAGGTTTTGAACCTGAGGTCAATGGCTTCCTCAAGACCCATGATACAAGCTTCGTATTCTGCTTCGTTGTTAGTGCAGGCAAAGGCGAGCCTTGTTGAGAAAGGCATATGAACCCCTTTAGGTGTAATAAGCACTGCACCAACCCCACGACCGTTGCAATTAACTGCCCTGTCAAACATCATAGTCCATGCTTCTTCTGGGTCAGGCCCTTCAGTGTGAATAGGCTCTTCACAATCTTTTTCTTTTAAGAACATGATGTCTTCATCAGGGAAGTCAAATCTCATAGGATGGTAATCATCAATGGGTTGCTCAGCCAGATAGTTAGACAATACACTGCCCTTGATGGCTTTCAGATAGGTGTACTGAATGTCATATTCTGTTAGAATCATTTGCCACCTAGCAACCCTTCCGGTAAGTGTTGGCTTCTCTAATATGTACTTGACTGGATCCATCTTTGAGATCAATAAGGTAGTATGAGTCAACATATATTGTCTTAGTCGGAGAGCAGCCCACGCTAAAGCACAGCAAGTTTTCTCGAGCAGTGAATAACATTGTTCATAGTCGGTAAACTTTTTGCTTAGGTAGTATATTGCATACTCTTTTCGACCAGACTCGTCATGCTGGCCCAACACACACCCCATCGACTCTTCTAATACTGTCAAGTACATGATTAGAGGTCTTCCTTCGACTGGAGGCATGAGAATTGGAGGTTCTTGCAGATATTCTTTGATCTTGTCAAAAGCTCTCTGACAGTCATCGTTCGACCTGACTGTTTGCTCTTTTCTTAATAGCTTGAACAAGGGCTTGCAGGTTGCAGTGAGATGAGATATGAACCTTGAAATGTAGTTCAATCTACCTAAGAACCCTCGAACTTCTTTCTCAGTGTTAGGTGCAGGCATTTCCTGAATTGCTTTAGCTTTATCGGGATCAACCTCAATTCCTTTTCCACTTACAATAAAACCCAGTAGCTTACCAGAACGCACCCCGAATGTGCATTTGTTGGGGTTCAACCTTAACTGATACTTTCTCATATGCCTGAAAAGTTTCAATAGGTTACCAAATGCTCTTCCTCTATTTGGGACTTGGCAATCATGTCATCCACGTAGCACTCAATTTCTTTATGGATCATGTCGTGGAATAAAGTTACCATAGCCCGTTGATATGTTGCACCGGCGTTCTTCAGACCGAACGATATTACTTTGTAGCAGAACGTGCCTCATGGTGTGATGAAAGTTGTCTTCTCCATGTCTTCAGGTGACATCTTGATCTGATTGTATCCAGAAAATCCTCCCATGAAGGAAAATACCGAGAACTGAGTTGTGTTGTCTACCAATACATCAATGTGAGGTAATGGGAAATCATCTTTCGGGCTTGCTCTGTTCAAATCCCGGTAATCGACACACATACGCACCTTGCCATCTTTCTTAGGTACGGGTACAATGTTATCAACCCAAGGCGGGTAACTAGTTACAGCGAGAAAATCGGCGTCCCACTGCTTTTGTACTTCCTCTTTGATTTTCATGGCCATGTCCGGGCGAGTACGGTGCAATTTCTGTTTAACTGGCGGACAATCCTCCTTCAATGGCAGCTTGTGCGTGACAATATCTGTATCCAAACCCGACATATCTTGATAGGACCAAGCGAAGACATCGACATACTCTCGCAGCATACTGATAAGTTGTTCCTTTACTGGAGCTTGCAGACTGGCCCCAATCCTCACCTCTTTCACATCTTCCTCGGTACCAAGATTGATAGTCTCAACCTCCTCCTGATGAGGAGCAATCACCTTTTCCTCTTGTCTTAATAACCTGGCTAGCTCTTCAGGTAAATCGTAGTCTTCTTCAACCCCTTCATCTGCTTGATTAATCGGATTGTCGAAGTCATACGAGGTCATAGCGGTGTCGTTGTCGGTGCAATCTGGAGGGCTATCTCTGCAATGGTTGAGATTTGGTTCATTTTAGTGATTGATTTTATCTTATTTAGAAAAAGTGAATGAAGTTATTATTAAGAAAAACATTGTCATTTATTGTTTTGTGCGAAAATAACAAAAATGAAAAGACAGTGAGCGAAAAAGAAGATTGTTTGCAAAAAGATGTCCATTATTCATTAATATTCAATTTGCACAAATACATATGGCCCTATTACAAAATGAGTCCCGACATCTTGGGCAAGATGCAGGACTTTGATGCATGCTTAAAACAGGAAATAATAATTACTCTGCAGCAATAACCCTTATAATTTCTTGGGAAGACTAGTTGAGGACTTGTCGGCTCGGGACTCTTGGACGGATCCAGTTTTCCAGGTTGTAGTCGCTCTCAGTCTCGTCTTCCAAAGTGTTGATAGCATCCAGGGTCATCATTCCCCCACTTATGAACTTGGGAGCTTCGACAACCTCCTCTGGAACTTGTTGGGATGGTCTGTAACCCAAACCGAATTTGTCTTCTTTCATTTGAACCTTTAGAAGCTTGCCTCAGCCTTGGGAATTCCCTTCTTCCACAACCTTCCGAGCATATTTGTAGGAAGCAATTGAGGTGCCCATCCTTTCCTCTTGGGATGCAACAAACACCTCAGTTGTTGCTTCGTTGATATTCAAAGCTTCAAAACCCTGACTCATGGTTTCATGGATTTCTCCATCCATCTCTATGTACTTGTACGTAGCCAGGTGACTGACGAAGATGTCTTCTTCTCCACAAATTGTGATAATTTGGCCCTCCCACTCTTATTTTAACTTTTGGTGAAGGGTAGACGTTACCGCGCCAGCGACGTGAATCCAGGGTCGACCCAACAAACAGTTATAGGCAGGCTGTATGTCCATCACATAGAAGGTAGTTTTGAAAACTTGTGGGCCAATTACCACAGGCAGCTCAACCTCTCCGAGAACTGATCTCTTAGAACCATCAAAAGCTCTGACAACTAGGTTTCTTGGACGGAGTGCGAGACCATCATACTCCAGCTTGACTAATGCTTTCTTTGGAAACACATTGAGTGATGATCTGGTATCAACAAGGACATGAGAAAGTACGACACCTTTGCATTCTAAAGTGATATACAAAGCCTTATTGTGATTACGCCCCTCCGTAGTCAAGTCAGTATCGGTGAAACCTAGTCCGTGACTAGTATTGACGTTTGCAACCACCATTTCTAACTGATTTACTGTGATCTCCTCAGGCACATAAGATGTGTGCAAGACTTTGAGTAGTGCATTTCGGTGAGCCTCGGAACACATGAGCAGAGATATAATGGAGATCTTGGAGGGTGTTTGGTGGAGCTGATCCACAACCTTGTAGTCACTTCTCTTGATAATCCTCATAAATTCGTCTACATCCTGATCAAAGGGTGTCTTTTGAGTTTCTTTTGCAGATGGTTCTTCTGGAACCACACTTTTTCATTTTGCTTTGGCAGCGGCTTCTGCTTCAGCATTAACACTGGGAAACTCTGAAGCGAAGAGACGTCCGCTCCGAGTGAAGCCTCTGACTCCCCCAACAATGTCAACTTGTAGAGCAGATGTTGAGGAGTCCAGAGTGATCTTTCTTCCGTGGAAGTAAAGATCTAAACCATAATGCCAAGGAATGACATTGTTGTTATCATAAGGAATAGGTCCAGGCACTGTGATGGTTACTGGACTAACGGTAGCAGAAGAATGAGTTGTGATTGTTTGTAGATCATAGTACATGGTGACAGGAGATCTGATCGAAGATGGTGCAGGTGCAGGAAATTGTTGATGTTGAGGAGGGTGTTGTTGAAAATTGTTGTTGAGAGAATCCAGAACATGAATGATTGTTGGATCATAATAAATGGTAACTGTTGATATATCGTCACTGGTGGTGTTTGCTATTATTGTAGAAGACTCTGTTGAGATAATGTTTCTTGGTGTTGTAGGAGAGATTTTTGTTGTAGTTGTAGAAGATGGAACTGTTGATGTGATTTGTAGAATGCCTTCTCTAATAAGACTGCTAATACCATTCTTCAGATTTGCACAACCATTGGTAGAAACTTTGCAAGCTTCACAACGGGCCTCACAACCTGGAAACACTTGGCACTTCAATACCTGAGCTTTCACTTCGGCCAGTGGTGTTTGAATGTTTGCAATGTCATCAATCAGAATTGTTGGTTGGTCTTCCTCAATAGCATTAATCCTCGGTCCACCGTGATTCGATATTTGATTCTTTGTGGCAATTGGTGGAGGTGCAAAATTCAAAGCTTTGAAATCAATCAGATCTTTGACTTTCATGTGCAAGGCCATGCATTTCTCTGTTGAATGGCCATGTGCATTGGAGTGAAAAGTACATCTGGCATTGACATCATAATTCCTTGGAAGATTCAGAGGATCTAGTGGAGCCAAAGTTCTTAGTTCATTCAGATTAAGCTTCAATAGCTGTGGGAGTAAGGCTGCATAGAGCATCGGGATGGGATCGATAACCCTGTTAGTTTGAGACTGCCTTTGTTGGAAAGGACGTTGCTGTTGATTGTTGCTATTGTAAGATCTTTGTTGTTGTTGTTGTGGAAACTATTGTTGCTGAGGATACTGTTGTTGCTAAGCTGCTGGAGCAGGAATGGTGACTGCGGCCACTGATCTTTGCAAGTATTGGGGCCTACCTCTATTAACATGCACTGCATTAGTCTCTCTTGTTCTTCTGGGTCCGGAGAATGGTTTCCTTGCGTTGTTGGAGCCAGCACCATTGTCAGAAATCTTACCCATCTTCAATAGGCTTTCAATTATCTCTCCCGCTATAACCACATCAACAAAGCTAGTAGAAGAGAAGGCAGCAAGTTTATCAATATAGGTTCCTTGCAAGGTGTTCATAAACATATCAGTCATTTCCCTTTCAGACATAGGTGGCTGGACAGCGGCAGCAAGTTGTCTCCACCTTTGAGCGTATTCACGGAAACTTTCTCTTGAAGATTGAGACATACCCATCAGGAGGGTCCTATTGGGAGCCATATCCAGGTTGTACTAATATTGGCGTATAAAGGCCTCGGCTAAGTCCTTCCAGTTTCAGAAAGTAGCCCTTGATAGGTGTGAATACCACTCTCTGGATGCCCCGGTTAAACTGTCTTCAAAGTAAAACATCCACAATTTCTCATCCATGGTATACACTTTCAATATTCCCATAAAAGATTTTAAATGGGTACGAGGATAGGAGGTACCATTGTACTTTTCAAAGCATGGAGGTTTGAACTTGTGAGGAATCCTTACTCCTTCAACTAGGCCCATATCCATCACATCAAATCCCAAAGAGTTTTGGGATTCCAAGGATCTTAACTTCTCTGATATCTCGTCCAGACGACGATCATAAACTTCATCAGCCCCAACACCTAACACTGTAAACTGCTCATCCTGAGGATCTTCTTGTAGAACACGATCTCCAGTGTATCTCTGGGTATTTCCAATAACATTAACTTCAAGGTTGATGTGGGGCCCAAACTCGGATGGATTTGTTTGCGGCTGATCGCGCGCGTTGTTACTAGTACCTCCAGTTCCTGCATGGTTATCTTCTGGAGTTTTCCGCTCAACTAACTTCCTTAATCTTTCCTGGGTCTGTGCTAGCCCAGTCATCATAGCCATGAATTGATTCATCTGATTCCTCACTTCTATCCTCACATCAGTCATCTGAGTCCTCACATCTGTCAGTTATTGTTGTAACTGATCCATTTGTAGACTCGGAAGGTTGCGTCTAGTTGGATATCTGTGGATGTGATTGACGGGAAAGACCCTCCTACGAGCAATATTTCCTGAAACAATCAACAAGGTGAGAAAACAACAACAAAACTACTGCAACACAAAGAATATGAAGTTAGCATGCAATGCAATATGTTTATTTGTCTTCAGAGGGTATCCGGTTTGGTTCCTGGTTTTGACCTTCCAGACCTCTAGGGAATCAAGATGTTGAAGCAGACAAAGTCCATGAGAAAATCCAATACATAATCATAAAAATACAAATGGTATTGCTAAATAGTTCATGAATTACAACCAAACAAACTCCCATGGTGAATCAAAATACAATTAAATTTAAGAATACAACAGAAAAAATCACCATGTTGAGCCAAAATACAAGTACAAATAAAATCAAACATCCAATCCATATGCATCCTCCTTGACTTACTTCAGAAGAGCATCAGTTACTGGCCCAACTGGATGCTCTGTGATGGTTCTGATGAGAAGGTTTCTGGTTGCAATGGCATTTGTCATCTTTTGATACTTGTCTTGGTCTTTGGTTCTCTTTAACCCCACCCGGAGTTTCAACTCTGAGATCTCCTTCTGAGTTGCTAACAATGCCTCTTGGCTTCTTTTCTCATTGGCTTCCAACTGCTCTATTTTGGCTTGCATCTTCTGGTCTTCTATCATGTGAGCCTCAGTTATCCTGAGCCATCTATCCTGACTCTCTTCCAGATAATGCTCAGCTCTTGCTTTTTGAATCTTTGCTTCCTTGCATGCATTCTTCAACACAAGTTCCCCTGCTCGGGCCTTCTTGATGTAATCGTCAGTCTTCTCGATCTTGGTTACATGCTCGATGCGTAGCTTCTCTAACCTCTCAATGTCTAGACGTCCATCATTCCTTTCCCAATGGGTCTTCTTCAAAGCTTCAGCTAACTGGGCATTTCTTTCTTTCAACTTTTCAAACTCTTCCAAACTGATTGTGGCTATGGGCTCAATTACTGATGACCTTGGTACATCTTCCAGGGTGAATGGCATACGAGTAACCTGTCCTATGATGCGAGACCATTCAGTGTACTGAACAGAAGCTATGTTGTTGCATTTCCCCAAAATAGTAGTCTCTTTAGTCTGTATATTGTCCCAAGCCCAGGCTGCCTGTCGGACAATGGCATGATTGCTCTGAAAGGCACAATAAAGAGATTCTGCTAAGTCCTGCTCCCTAGGTGGATGTATCAAAGCATATCCCAATTGTCTCTTAAAAAGTAAATGATTTTAGTTGATGCAACCCTTCACTCCAATAAGTGGCACATTTGGGTATTGCCCACAGCTTGTTATTATGTCTCCGCCCTTGGTGTTATGGGTGCACCACCTGATATCTTCTGAAGTAAGGGCAATTATCCTCTTAGACCAATTCCTTGACTGATGTGGATTCAGGAAAGCTTCCGTCTTCGGCATATGTCTTATCAACCAACTGTAGAAGAGAGGTGCACAACTTCTCACCAGTCTCCCTCTATGTTTCTCATTCCTCTAATGAACTGAGTAGTAAAAGTCTCCTAACAAGGTGGGAACTGGGTTCTTGAGCATGAAGATGTGGATGTAATTTTTTCTTACAAACTTAGGCTCGTCTACAAACAAGATGATACCATAAATACTGAGATCTAGGAGAGCACACACAGTTTCCCAATTCCCTACTGCAGCTTGCTTTGAAGCCTGAGTGATCAAGAAATCCATATGAAGGCCTGGGATTCCAACCTTAGAAGTTAGGTGCTCATCAATAGTAGCTACTTCCAGATGTAGTGACTTAGCTATGTATTCATTTTTTGGAGGGGTCATTTCAGGGTTGAAAGGGATTCCTCTTCTGATAGGGACACCCAATAACATAGAATACTCTTCCAGCAAAGGACCAATCTTAAAATCTGGAAAAGTGAAGCAACGGAGAGGAGGGTCATAGAACTGAAGACAAGTGTGAATCATGCTCCTCTGTGATGTGTCCAAGTCCATGATCATGTCCAGGATCCCACCATAATGCTCTCTAAATAAAGGAACGTGATCATGGGTGATAAGAGCATGTATCTGTCTGATGCCTGCTAGAGGATACTCACAGAAGTGGTAGGTGATGTTGCTTTTCCTGGTTGAATCCATGATGAAGGAGACAACTGAAGAGGATAGGTGAAGAAGTGTTGAAGCAGATAAGCTGAGCAGAAGAACGGTCAAAACCAAACCAAGAAGAGATGGCTACCCTGTAAAACAAATAGACAAAATGTTAAATGATGCAATATGATGTATGTTTATGATATGCAAGGGTTTATGATCATGTTCTGGATTATCTGGTGCTCTTGGTAGGGTCCATGAGTGTTCAGAGTTTCAGATGAAGGCTTGAGAACCAGTAACCCGGTAGGAGACTAAAATAAAGAGTCAAAAGTCTAGGGTTTCAAAGGATCAGTCCAAAATAGTACAACCTTATAACATTCCAGTAGTAAGGTATGATGAGGTCAAGGGTTCCTGCAAACCTGTAAACAACCCAACCCACTCACATGTATTATTCTAGAACAAAGATCCTCAGATTTGGATCTATTATGAGAAGTGTAAACACTTCTAACCCAGAGGTATAATGTTTACCCTAATCATAAAAGATCCTCCTCTAATTCACTTCAGATGCTGAAAGTCATCTAAAAAGGTCATCCAGACTTAGCAGGCTTCCCAGATAGCCCTAGTACTACAGGAAATCCGTAGCACAAAGTTCTCAAACAGAAACCCATGTCTGAACCGTTTTTTCATATTCCTGCACCAGACCGAAATGGAATGGGAAAGAATACAAAACCACTCTAATCCTAGGTGTCACTAAGGCCTTTGTGTTGGACCTTTCTCACTGGAATACCCCTCCCACCAAAGCAAAATAGAAATCCAGCACAATGATATGATAATAATAAATGAAATGCAGAAAGCAATAAATGAAAGCGATAAAGTAAATGCAGTAAATAAAGATGTACAGGAAGCAATAAATAAAGCAAAAACATAAACACAAATAGCACATAACACCCCCAATAAACACAAACAAACAAGCTCTAGGATAAACCCACAAGAGAACCAGAAGCCCTGGTTGCATCTTCCCCAGCAGAGTCGCCGAGCTGTCGCTCCCCGGATTTTTGTCCCGGTGCAAACGCGAATGGTCGGCGATGTTGGAGGTTGAGGTTGAATAGAGTTTCCAGCTAGGCATTTGTATCCCGAAGGAAAGGTAATGCTGCATAAACCTGGAAGGGTACGGATAAGAAGGTTGCGAACCAGAGAAACTGAGTAAGGGGGTTGGTTACAACCTGGGAAGGTATTAGCACTCAGATTGTCTGTCGTACTCGACGGGATCCACGCTTACTTGATTGTGTTTAAAAGGTGATAATGTTTGTGCTAAACTGTGCATAAGTAGCTAGGGAGAAATGAATGTACAGAGTGTCAGTGCAAAAGGAAAATGAATACTCAAAACTGAGGCTAAGGAAAGAGAAACTGGGAGGAGGAGAGGGGGAAGACAAAGAGACTTTTGTTCGATAACTGTTAAGTTATGCCTACGTATCCTCTCGTGCAATGAGGAAGTCAGAACACCGTAGTTCGACTCAAAGAGACTTAGATGATTTGTTGTGAAATGCTTACTTGTCTATGCTCAAGTGTGTGACTCGTCTGGATCGAGTGCTAACTGTCTTGCATTAGACGGAAGAAGCGAGTTCTCGTTTTCAGAGTGAGTGTGATGAGAAAAGAATCCCGGAGGGGACATTTATTGTTTGTTTTTGTGTTTTCAGTTTTTTTATAGTTTTTGGTGTTTTGCATAAGATAATGAGCTTAAGCCTAAATCAAGGGTTGTAAACTCATTATATCCTCCCTGATTAGGGATAATGAGCCTACTTAAGCATGAGATGAAGATCTCAACTTAATTACCATGATGATATAGGATTAAGATCATTAACCTACTTTGGTAATTATTAAGTGTTTTTGGGTTTAGTGTTAAGTAATGAGTTTAATCTCCAATCAAAGATTAGTGACCTCATTACACCATCCTAAGAGAAGGATGATAGATGAGAACACTTAAGCTGAGGAAGACTCCTCAACTTAATCTATGGTTAGGGACTAAATTCATTAGATAACAAGCCTTTATTAAAGTGGATTTTAATTAAAGGTGAGATTAAGAAGGGGATTTTATGTTTGTAAGACTAACTTGAGGGAGACTTGTCCATTAAACACTAGGGTTTGTCCCTCTTAACCAAAAGGAAGAGATGTAACCCTAATATAAGGCCCAAGTTACAAGCTTAAGTCTTAATCATTATTAGGTGTTTTAATTAGAAGGTGTAAACAAATTAAAGGTTTAACACTAAGGATTAAAGTTATACACTCCATCCTAAGATAAGGATGCAGGCATAACCCTAATTCAAAGTCCTAAAGCTTTAAGTGTTTAGCCTTGATTATTGAGATGAGAAGAGAGACTCAAGGAGACTCAAAAGGTAAAAACTAGGGGAGATTATATACAACCCAAAAGTTATCATGCTTGGATATCCTTATGGTTTGTGAGGCTTAAAGGGAAGTCTTCAGGAAGGCCACCAAAGGAAGAGAAGCAGATGAAAAGAGAATAGAAAGGAGAATAGGTTACTTACTTCCTAAAGAAGACAAGTAACTGTCGCACCCCAAAAAATACGACCTCACGCGATCCGAAAAGATGGAGCCGCTCGCTGGACAGACTGAAGAGTCGCCACCTAATTCTATTTATGCAGGGGAAGGTATTAGCACCCCCTACATCCATCGTACTCGATGGGAACCATCTAAGTTGTCACGCGTGAAAGGATGTCTATGCTTAAAGAGTTTCTTGCTAAGGGAAATGAGTTGAATTATAAGTTAGATTGATCCTAGGTGCTCGGCAAGGATTGAGATCCTTGTGCCTACGTACTCCAACGTGCAATGGGAAAGTCAGAGCCTCATAGTTCGGCCTACTATGGTTGATGGTTGTTGATTTTCTTACCTTTCTTTGATGAAAGGGTTTAGGAGTCGATTTGCACTAAAGACTATGGATAGTTTATTCCGTCCAACAAGACGAGCGTCTTGCGTCGAAATAATTGGAGCGAGTAACGATAGCTAGTTATCCTCCTTTCTACCGCTTAAGGCTCGTGGCGTACAATTCTTCTCGTATTTATTAAAATTTTTTATTTCCTAATGACTGCTTGACGTTGGATCAAGGGTTTGGATCTAATCGAAACATTTTGGTTTTTTGAGGTTAGACGGTGAATGCGAATGGAGGTTTATTTTGTGGTTTGTTAGCGAGGTACAATGCGCTCGGCTCGCAAGATGAAGTGAATCCTAATAAACGAAACGATAACTGAAAAATAAAGTGTGAGTGTGTGAGAGTGCAACCACTTGGCGTTGGACCAAGGGTTCGCAAACGAAATAAAATTGATAAAATGCGGAAAATAAAATGCGTACAAAGTAATGGGAGAGGGGTACAAAATGAATTACAGGGGATTGCGAGAAATAAAAGGGTCTCGTTGTAATTTGCCCAAGAGAAAGCGTGTGTGCAGTGTTTTCAAACTGTTCGGAGGCGTTCGACCTTTTTATTCGAATGCAATTGTTCGGAGGCGTTGGACCTTTTCAGACGCGTCGAGGTGTGGTTCGTTAACTGCCTTAGACCCGGTTCAAAGCTTAGAACCGTTCTATGAGGAGTCGAGCGATATTTTTGAAATGCGGAAATAAATAAATAAATTGAATTCAAAGCGGATGGTCTCATCATTAATCGAGATGTCGAGTCAGCTCGCAACGAATCTCAAAATTAATTCGATGTTCATCGACCATGAAAAGTTAACATAAACGCAAAAATATTATAAACTAAATTGATTTGACAAAATGAAAATGAAATAAAATATTAATTGAGACAAAATAATAAACAAAAAAAATAAAATTGTCCTCATATTGACCGGATTTCCGATTTAACGAAATCGAAAAAATCCGGCCTTTTGTTATATCATTGGCCACAATAATAATAAAATTGAATTAAACAAAAATTTAACAAAACTTAATAACATAATAAAATAAAATTTCTTATTGAAAACTAGGCATAAATAATCTCATT
This sequence comes from Lathyrus aphaca, assembly GCA_963966055.1. Taxonomy (NCBI): domain Eukaryota; kingdom Viridiplantae; phylum Streptophyta; class Magnoliopsida; order Fabales; family Fabaceae; genus Lathyrus; species Lathyrus aphaca. The sequence continues at coordinate 508,817,959 of OZ014524.1, read as the reverse complement.
ATAAAAAATAAATTAAACAAATAGAAAAGAAATTAAGAGACAAAGAGAACTCTGTGTCAACATTGAATGGTATGCCCAATCGACCCATCAGTTCTCGGCCATCATACTCATTGGGTCATAAAACCCGGTCCATTTGTTTGGCCCATATCCATAAATGTTATCGAAGGAGAAAACGTTAACCTAGCCGCGTATGGGTAGAAAATCCCAACACAAAGTTAACAAAAACAAGTCATAAAAACGACACCTGGAAACAAAGGAGATGAATGTGCACGCTTAGGAACTAATAAAATTCAATTTAAAGTTAACAACAAGATAAGACTTGAGATCAAAATCGGTGCTTTCTCTATCTCAAAAACGATACCTTCCTTTCATGAATCTTTTTCCTTCTCTGTATCCGTCATTCAACTCAGTTACATTTTCATAGAAAACGTAAACATCATCGTGTCATTACCATCATCACATGAAGAAAGATGGACCATATAAAAACCTACTCTCCAACTCACTAACCCTAAAGCCCCGAATCATTATACTCAGAGTCAAATGCAAGTGCAATCAGAGTGAAGAAGACAACAATAATGAAGGTATCAAGAGGTCTACCACTATCGGATGTTATGAGGGTGACTATCAAGTAGATCGCTCTTCGTTTTGCTCAACACTTGTTCAACTTTCTCCTCCACCTCCGTTGTTTTCCTCTTTGTGTTGTCTCTGCGTTGTTTGTTATCCACGAGTAAGTCTAGCTCGAGATTGTTGAGTTTCAATGTGAAAACTCAACAATCTAGGTATATGAATAGAGCTCTGCGGATTTAGGGTTTCTTGAGGAATTGTCTCCGCCGTTTTTAGGGTTTTCCATTGTCTTTTTTATGATTGCCAATGATTGGCTTTTATAGTGAGAAAATGAGGTATATATTGAAGGATTTTGTGTGAGGAAATCTTGTGAGAGTGAGTTGCGGGAATCCGTTGGAGGGATTTTTCAGGTGATTTTGCAGGATTGTGTGGGGACCTCAGGTGGTGAGTCATTTTGAAAATTTGTCTGTAGCATGATTTAGATTCCTTTTAGAACACGTGGTCCACTGTGTTAAGTCTTTGATGTAGAACCTTATTTTTTACTGATGTAACTTTTACTGTAGTAAGTTTCAAACGATGATATCCCTCGATTGCTTGCTCTACCTTGCTTCAGTTGCTGTGTGTTTAGAGTGTCCATATTTGATGAATTTTGCTTCTGAATTCTCATTGCTTTGCTTGTATAATATGCTGACCATATGCTTCATTTTATTTCATGTGCGCGCTTACGACATGGGACATATTCATTGGAGTGGATATGGAGGCTTGGTGTTAAGAATTGGATACTTGGCAGGTCAGAGCTTAGGCAGCTTGGTGATACTTGTTCATGAGATAGTTGAAATGAATACTAACTTTGTTTTCGTATTTGTCGCTCCCGACAAATGAAAATGGATCAGATGAAGGTACAGACGCGAACTGTCGGCGAAAGGGACAATGAGAACACACAGCCGTGAACTCACTGGAGATGAAAAGAGTCGCCAGCTAGGCATTTTTATCCCGGAGGAAAGGTAATGCTGCATAAACCTAGAAAGACATGGATAAGACGGTTGCGAACCAGAGAGACTGAGAAAGGGGGTTGGTTACAACCTGGGAAGGTATTAGCACCCAGATTGTCCGTCGTACTCGACGGGATCCACGCTTAAAAGATTTGTGTTTTAAAGGGGTAGTGTCAGTGCAATTTGTGTGTCAAAGAGCTGGAAAGAGATGTACAGGTGTCAGTGTAGGAGAAGTGAAGTGTATAAATGTACAGTGTCAGTGTAAGGACAGGAGTAAGATGCTCATGATAATGAGGCTAAAGAATAAAGCTGGAAGGAGGGGGAATGTACAGAGACTTTTGTTCGATAACTGTTAAGTTATGCCTACGTATCCTCCCGTGCAATGAGGAAGTCAGAACACCGTAGTTCGACCCAAAGAGACTGATAGATGAATTGACTTGTGAACTGCTTGCTTGCCTATGCTCAAGTGTATGACCTGTCTGGCTCAGGTGCAAACTGTCTTGCATTAGACGGAAGAAGCAAATTCTCGTTTGCGAGTGAAGGTGATGAGAAAAGAATCCCGGAGGAGACGATTATTGTTTGTTTTTGGTGTTTTCAATCTTTTATTGCCTTTTGAAAGTTTGTCATAAGTTAATGAGCTTAAGCCTAAACCAATGGGTTAGTAAACTCATCACATCTTCCCTCTGATTAGGGGTAATGAGAGTACCTTAAGTGTGAAGTCAGATTCTCACACTTAATCACCTTTGATGTAGGATTAAGATCATTAACCTACTTGTGATTATTTAGATGTTTTTGTGGTTTTTGTTTAGTGTTGAGTAATGAGGTTAAGCCATAATCAAGGATTAAACAGACTCATTACACCATCCTAAAAGAAGGATGATAGATGAGAAGGTTTAAGCTGAGGAAAGCTCCTCAACTTAATCCATGATTAGGGATTAAACCCATGACAAAACAAGCCTTTGATTAAGTGGATTTTATTTAATGGTATGATGATGAAGTGAGTTTTATTGTTTGTAAGACAACTTGAGGGGGACTTGTCCATTAACACTAGGGTTAGTCCTTCTTAACCAGTTAAGGAAGAATTAGAACCCTAATGCAAGGCCCAAGTTACAAGTGTGATGTCTTGATGATTATTAAGTGGATTGATTAAGGGAGTTAAACACATTAAGGTTTTAACACTTAGGATTAAAGTTATACACTCCATCCTAAGAGAAGGATGCAGGCATAAGCTTAATCACAAAGTCTTAAAGCCTTTAGGGTTTAGTCCCTGATTATGAGGTGAGAAGAGAAGACTCAAAAGAGACACAAAGGTAAAACTATGAGGGGAGACTAATCAAAACCCTAATTCATTGTCATGCTTGGTTGATCCTAAGGTTTGTGAGGTTTTCAAGAATAATCTTCAAAGGAGCCACCAGGAAGCAGATGAACAAGACCAAGAGAAGCAAAGTGACTTGCTTCATTCAAGAAGTCAAGTCACTTGAAGAAAGAAAGTGGGAGGAACAAGCATGAGCAAGCTCAAACTCAAACACAAATAGAAATGCAGCAATGGATGCAAGAGAGATGAAAAGAAAAGTCATGAGAAGTGAAGGCAAATTCACTTCTCAAGTTTACTTACCACCTGAAATGTTAGAAAGAAATGCAATGCAATGCAAGATGAGATGAAATGGTATGATGCTAAGCAAAACCAGAAGCATGTTGATGATGATTATGATGTTATGAGGTGCTGCAAACATGAGGCAAGACATGGAGATGTTCATACAAGATCATGGATGCAGATGATGCAAGTTAAGGAACATGAACAAGCATGAAATGTTATGAAGCATACAAAGCAAATGACATGGCAAATATGCAATGCAATGATCACACATGTTTTCTATATGTCTTAAGATGTCAAATGAATCACAAGAATGCACAAAATGCAAAGGCAAGTCATGTTATGCAAGAGAATGCAAGAGGGATGCAAGGGAAAGCCCAAATTAGGGTTTATGGATCAAACATCAAACCAAAACCAAAAACAGAAGCAAACCCTAAGGTAAAAAATGGAAAATGGTACCCAAAGAAACCCTAAACCTATAATGAACCACTGCCCAAAGGGGAACTCTCAACTCTTAATCAATCTTGAGTTATGAATTTTGCAAGTTATTAGGGTTTTTTAAGGTCCTTAACAAAAGAAATGCCAAACAATTGGAAAATGCAAGATCAAATCATGGCCATTTTATCCTTGAAAATACATGCAAAATAGAAAACAATGCAAGAAGAACCAATGTCCAACTCTTCTCCAATAGGCAGAAATGAATTTTTGAATTTAGGATCAAATTAATGCATAAAAAATGATTTAATTCAATGAAAAATTCTTAAAATGCATCAAGATCAAAAAAGAAATTTGGTTTGAAAGTTGGACAATGTTTCTAAATGTCTTAGAACATTTCATGAATTTTTTTGTAATTTTTAAATACCTAAAAGTATTTTTAATTAATTAATTCCCATTAATCAATTAAAAATAATCTTTTAAATATTTAAAAATACTTTTTTAATGATAAAAAATAAAATAAAAATGTTTTTGTGTCTTAAAAATTAATAAAACTTTTAAGAAAAAGTTTCATAATTTTTAAGAATTTTTAGCTATTTTAAAATAATTATGCAAAACAAAAGAAAAATAAAAGAAAATAAATGAATTTTAAATGAAATAAGTGAAAGTATGCTGATCCAACGCGTGAGATTCAAAGTGATCAGGGCGGGAATTGACTGCGCGCCACATCTCACGGCCCAGATTCAAATTTCTTAATTAATGCTTAAAACCCTAACCCTGCCGTTAATTACAATCAGGCGACCGGAACAGTGTTCCGGTCGTCTTCTCCGGCCATCCCCAGAATCAATCTCTCTCCCTAGGCCAAATCAGAAGCCCTAAGTCTCCAGAATCCATCTACCAACTACCCTAAGCACGAATCCATCATCAAATCATGTTTAAACTCACACACAAACAAGAATCGAAGCAAATAAAATTCTAGGTCAAACTTTCAGAAGACCATTACATGCTCATTTCTGGCTTATTTTCAAAAGTAAAGAGATCCCAATGATCAGTGTAACATGCACAACAAGATTTTAACAAGAGAAACGAGTTCTGGGAAAAAAGTTCATGGTGTCACCTGAGATGGAGCTCTTGATTCAGGAGCTCTTTGGATGATTCTTTGGCTCAATCTGGTCCCAATGGTCCACCTTTGAAGCTTTGGATGCTTAGCTGGAGTTTAAACAACCTCCTGAGTGAGTTTGCAACAGCTCTGACCAAGGGAGGATGAAAATCGTATTTGAGATGTAGGGTGTTTCAGGCCAAAACAAAGGGTGGTTTCTGGTCAGTGAGGTGAGTGGAGATTGTTGGTGGAGTTTGTTCTTGTGTTTGAGGTTTATGGAAGGAGATTCGATGGAAAATGCAGGCTGAAGTGAAGAATGGCAATGGGGTATTCTTGCTCAGATCAAGCCTGGCTCTTGGTGCTTTCTACTCAATGAGGCAAGGTGAGATGATCAGTGAAGTTGGCTTGAGTGTTTGGTGGCTGGGCAGAGGGATTCGAAGCAAAATGCAAATGGGAGTGTTTTTGTGAATGTGAATGTGTAGAGTGTTTCAGCCTTGCTTAGTGTATGAAATGGTTTGCAAATGGATAGTATAAACTAATCCAATTGGTCAGAGGATGTGACTTGTGCTTTATGGATAGGTGTAGCCACTTTTGCAAATATGTCAACTTCTTGTAAGATAGGGCATGGGCAACTTCTAGCCAAGTACAAAGGGCATGGTCTGCGCAGCAAAGTGAAGGGAAAGGCTAGGCTTGGTCCAACATTCAAGGCAGCAAGTTGGTGAAAGCATGATCATGAGTTTTGCAACTTGTGGCTTTAGGGTTCACATGTGAAGAAAGTCTTGTTACATAAACCAAACTATGTAGAAACTTGGTCCAATTCTGATTTTTTAGGCTCATAGAATGTTTGTGTAATGGTTTGAAATGAATTAGAGGCTGCAATATGCATTGGTCCAAGATTTTGCAAAATTCTCACTTAGGGCATGCCTTGAAAATCAATGATTTTAGCCAACTTTGCATTGCCATAACTTTTGATTCAAGAAGAGTTTGATCATGTTCTTGTACTTTTTGAAAAGGGAAAAATGAGATCTACAACTTTCATGACCAAAGTTTTTCATTTGAAGCATTTTTGGATCAAGAATCATGGCTTGAAAAATGACCTAAAATGATGCATTCTTGAAAAGTCAACTATGCCCAAAAAGTCAACATTTGCAAAAACCCTAAATTCTTGATTTCTATGAACTTCAACCTTCTTCCATGATCAAATAAAGATCATATACACTCAAAATGATGAAGATCACCCATTGGTTGGGTCACTGGGGGCCTCAGATGCCTTGATTTTACACTGACTTGTCTGAAAAGTCATCCCTTGATCAGATGACTTCCCCATGGAATTTCTTCATGAAAATTGATATGCATACTCCCTATACCATATAAAGAGCAATGGAAACAAGAATGACCAAAAAATTTGGAGTTATGGCTTCTGAAACCAAAACCCTAATTTTCAGTCAACTGTGCAGTCTAGCCTGTCTCTGCATCCCCTCAAACCCTAGTTCTTGTGATTCCTTTGCATTTTTGACTTTGAAGAGATGGAATATGATGATTGAACACACATGGACCCCTTTGAGTTGATTGGTGGCCTTTGGAATGGCTCAAGATGCTTTGGGATTGCTCAGATCACAAACCCTAGGTACAAATGCCTTAGAAACTATGCAGTGAATCAAAAATGAGATATGAGATGATATGTTGTGTTTATGCATATGAGATGATCACAAGCCATGGTGAAATGGGTGAGGGCAAATTTGGGGTGTTTACAGCTGCCCCTATTCAAACATGAGTTAGCTGTGCAGGATGTAAGCGACGGCTTAACAGGCAAACAAGATAACTTGTGGTTGAATACCAAAGACAGTCCAAAATTTGCACTCACAGAATGAAGAAGAAAAGGGATATAGATTGTAAAAGGAAAATAAAGTATATTGTAAAGTGTGGGCAACGGCGGACGACCGTCGAGCAGAGGACGACTGCTGGGTAAAGAGCAATGACGGGGACGGCCGACATGCTGGGGATAAAAGGTAAAGCCAAGACGGGGACGGCCGACTAGCTGGGGAAAATAAAATCATGATGGGTACGGCCATCAAGATAAAGCTGTAAAATTCTCTGAGGATTAATGAAACATGACGGGGACGGCCATCAAGTTCATAAAGGTAAAGTAACCAACGATGGGGACGGCCATCGGGCTAAAAGGAAAAGGGACCACGACGGGGACGGCCATCGGGTTAAAGAATAAATGAAATAAACAGATGATGGGGTACGGCCATCAAAGGTGAAGGACGATCACCTAGCAGGGGACGGCTGCTCTGTTGGGGATAAAAGGAATATGATGGGGACGGCCATCAAAGGTGGAGGACGACCACCTGGCAGGGTACGGCTGCCGAAAATATCAACGATGGGGACGGCCATCGGATAGAAAAGGTCAACGATGGGGACGGCCATCGGACGAGCATGATGGAGGACGACCATCAAGAAGTGGAGGACGACCACTCAGCAGGGTACGGCTGCTCTCGAGGTTTCTCATGACATAGGACGAATGCCAGATAACCAAAATCAACAATGGGGACGGCCATTGGATAAAGTGATGAAGGAAGATCATCAAGAGGTGGAGGACGACCACCTAGCAGGGGACGGCTGCTAAAATATCAACGATGGGGACGGCCATCGGATGAGCATGATGGAGGACGACCATCAAGAAGTGGAGGACGACCACTTAGCAGGGTACGGCTGCTCTCAGGGTTTATCATGACACAGGACGAGTGTCAGATAAGATGGAAAACTTGCTTTGTTGGCGATCTACTGGGGAATAGTGAACACGGACGAGCGTTTACATCCAAGAAACAAAAGGTATAAGTGTTTGGCATTGTATAGATTAAAGATGCGGACGAGCATCCTTAAGGCTATGATACGGACGGGTATCATGTAGAAACAAACTGACACATGTTCAGAGATGATGATACGGACGAGTATCAACGGGTTAACAAGGAACACGGACGAGTGTTGAATCTGAAAGGACTCTTCTGGGGAATAGTAGACACAGACGAGTATCTATATTCAAGAAGACACAAGTGTTTGACACGGTGTATGGATTAAAGATGCGGACGAGCATCCTTAAGACTATGATACGGACGAGCATCATGTAGAAACAAACATTAGACGCAATGTTCTGAGATGATGGTACGGACGAGTACCAACTGGTTAACAAAGAACAAGGACTACTGTCGGATCTGTGGGGATATAAATGATGTATACAAGATACAGACGAGTATCTGTATAAGTGTAACACTGAGTAGTGAGCATATGTATATGTAAGTGTTTATCTGCTGGGGAGAGTGACACGGACGAGCGTCAAAAGGAGAAAAGTATAATATAAACATGTATATGGGTGATGAGAGTGTAAGCGACTGCGCTGGGGATATGACACGGACGGGTGTCAAGAAAGCGTATATATAAGTATAAGTGAGTGCAAAGAGGATGTCTTTGGCTTTCTGCTGGTGATGTGACACGGACAGGTGTCCAAAGGTGTATATACTGGTGTTTGTGATTTGTGAGGCAACTGCTTTTGCTGGGACCCTGGCGGGGATTTCTGTATAATGATGATGGACGGCTTATTATTCACAGGTGTTCTATTCACAACATGACTTATGATTATGCTATGCATTTGATTTTTGCCGTAATGCTCCGTATTAGACGGAATGCTACGCTCTGAGGGGATAATATGATGCGGATGCTATGATTATGCAAAGAGGCAAAGACCCGGGATTCGGATCCCGTTGCTGCGAAGATCTCCGGTCGATCTGCCTGAAGTGAATATCCCAGCTGGGGATGAGATCATTGGTAGATCTGATGATGTATCTGCTTGGGGATATAGGTCACTGATTGACATATCCTTATAATGCGGGACCCAGCTGGGGTTTGTAGAAGCTTTCTTCACTCTGTTGTGATCTTCCTGCGCTGCTCTTCTGGATAGAGGCTGAAGATTCTGTGGGGAGATGATTCCCTGACTCCTGTACTCAGCTGAGGATGAAATGGCAACTCGGCTGGGGAATTGTGAGAGGCAACTCAGCTGGGGATAGAGCATTTCAGATGCTGAGATTGAGTGTATGTTGATCTGGCAACTTTGCTGGGGAAGTGGGCACCTTCTAGTGCCACGTGGAAGATAGACCGAGTTGATAATGATTCGCCGGCTTGCTGAGACGTAACTTGCATGCGCCAGGTTGCGTTCTGGATACCTGCAATCCTGCAAAGATAAGGAGACGCACAAAAGGTCCCGAGGTATCCTTTACTGGATTCCGTCATAGGAGTTAAGCACTTTTGAGAGTAAGTACATTCCCTGTAAGCATGTGTTTTTTTATTATTTTTAGAGAAAAACATCTGTACTTATGCAACTAGTTTTTTAGAGACATCAGACATTCTTTGCAAATAAAATGTACAAAACGAAACATGACTGAAAAATCTGATTTTATTAATTCATGTGCCCTGAATTGGCAAGATACAGTCAAGGAAACATATCTCCTGAAATGAGGAGACTGTCACAAATTGAGAAACAATAGCGCTGGCGATGTTGACGACGCTTTAAGGAGCTTCCTCTCCTGCTATGACTCGTATGACAATGATGTTCTTCTCGTCTTTCTTTCTGAAGAAAGTTGATTCTGATTGAAGCTTGATTCCGTCGAAGCTTTCTAAGTTGTAAGCGATACAGACAAATTCAGAATGCAGTTGTTCGCTTATTCCCTTATTTTGCATGGATCGCCCTTTCGGGTTTTCAATCCATCGGGATACCCATTTTTGCCTGAGTTGTCCAATGCGGCTTTTCAACTCAGCGGGTGTACATTTTTTTCTTATTTTCCCTTATTTTTGCCCGAGTCTTTTATTCTGTTTTTGACTCGCCGGGATGCCCTATTTTTGCCTGGACTTACATTCTGTTTTTATGTCCAGCGGGTCATTTTATGCGAAGTATTTTTTAACTGCATCTGAATTCACAGGGGACGGGAAATCTTCACCATCCATGGTGCTGAGCATCAGTGCTCCACCAGAGAAAACTTTCTTTACCACGAATGGTCCTTCATAATTTGGAGTCCATTTGCCCCTGTGGTCTGTATGAGAAGGGAGGATTCTTTTCAACACAAGATCTCCTACTTGGTACTCTCGATGCCTGACTTTCTGATCAAAGGCTTTCTTCATTCTTTTCTGATATAACTGCCCATGACACATTGCAGCCAATCTTTTCTCTTCAATCAGACTCAGTTGTTCGAATCGGGACCGAACCCATTCTGCTTCACTCAGTTTAACATCCATTAATACCCGTAACGAGGGTAGTTCAACTTCAACAGGTAGGACTGCTTCCATACCATATACAAGCTGATACGGTGTTGCCCCAGTGGATGTCCTGATTGACGTGCGGTACCCATGCAAGGAAAACGGTAGCATTTCATGCCAGTCTTTGTATGTGATTACCATCTTCTGCACAATCTTCTTAATATTCTTATTCGCTGCCTCAACAGCGCCATTCATCTTTGGCCTGTAAGGAGAAGAATTGTGATGTTGGATCTTGAAGTCCCGGCACAGCTCTGCCATCATTTTGTTGTTTAAATTGGAACCATTATCAGTAATGATTCGCTCGGGCACTCCATACCGACAGATGATATCTCTCTTCAGAAATCGGGCTACCACTTGTCTTGTAACATTTGCATATGAGGCTGCTTCAACCCACTTGGTGAAATAATCAATGGCGACCAGGATGAATCTGTGACCATTTGAAGCAGTTGGCTCAATCTTGCCAATCATATCAATGCCCCACATGGCAAAGGGCCACGGTGAAGACATTATGTTCAAAGGATTGGGAGGCACATGCACCTTATCTGCATAGATCTGGCATTTGTGGCATTTTCTGGCGTAAGCACAACAGTCTGCATCCATTGTGATCCAGTAATAGCCTGATCTTAATAGCTTTTTAGCCATGGCATGCCCTCCGGCATGGGTACCAAAGGACCCTTCGTGCACTTCATGCATCAACAAATCTGCTTCCATCCTGTCAACACATCTGAGGAGTACCATATCAAAGTTCCTTTTGTATAAAGACCCATCAGTGTTCAGAAAGAAACTACCAGCAAGCCTTCTCAAAGTCTTCTTATCATTGGAAGATGCCCCAGGTGGGTATGTTTGGTCCTCCAAGAAGCATTTAATGTCATGGAACCAAGGCTTATCATCTTTTACAACATCCGCTGCAAATACATATGCTGGTCTATCAAGTCTAGACACTGAAATCTGGGGTACAAAGTTAGCAGCTTGAACTTTGATCATGGATGAAATGGTAGCAAGAGCATCTGCAAACTGATTCTCGTCCCGAGGGATATACTCAAGCTTGACTGTTGTAAAGAAAGTCAGTAACCTTCTCGTATAATCCCTGTAAGGTATCAGATGATCCTGGTGGGTGTACCATTTTCCGTTGGTTTGATTAACTACCAGAGCCGAATCTCCGAATACGGTCAATGTTTTGATCCTGAGGTCAATAGCTTCCTCAAGACCCATAATGCAAGCTTCGTATTCAGCTTCGTTGTTAGTGCAGTTGAAAGTGAGTTTTGCCGAGAAAGGCATGTGAACTCCTTTAGGTGTAATGAGTACTGCACCAACACCACGGCCATTCATGTTAACAGCCCCATCAAACATCATAGTCCATTCTTCCTCCGGGTCAGGCCCTTCAGTGTGAATAGGCTCTTCATGATCTTTTGCTTTAATGAACATGATGTCTTCATCAGGGAAGTCAAACCTCATAGGCTGGTAGTCATTAATGGGTTGCTCAACAAGATATTCAGATAGTACACTGCCCTTGATGGCTTTCTGAGATGTGTACTGTATGTCGTATTCTGTGAGAATCATCTGCCATCTTGCAACCCGTCCGGTAAGAGCTGGCTTCTCGAAGATGTACTTAACCGGATCCATTTTTGAGATCAGTAAGGTAGTGTGGGTCAACATATACTGTCTCAGTCGGCGAGCAGCCCACGCTAAAGCACAGCAAGTTTTCTCGAGCAGTGAATAACGTTGTTCACAGTCGGTAAACTTTTTGCTTAGGTAGTATATTGCATACTCTTTTCGACCAGACTCGTCATGCTGGCCCAACACACACCCCATCGACTCTTCTAATACTGTTAAGTACATTATCAGGGGTCTTCCTTCAACTGGAGGCATAAGGATTGGAGGTTCTTGTAGATATTCTTTGATCTTGTCAAAAGCCTTCTGGCAATCTTCGTTCCACCTGATCGTCTGTTCTTTTCTTAACAGCTTGAACAAGGGTTCACAGGTCGCTGTAAGGTGAGATATGAACCGTGAAATGTAGTTCAATCGACCTAAGAACCCTCGAACTTCTTTCTCGGTTTTTGGCGCAGGCATTTCTTGAATGGCTTTGACTTTATCGGGGTCAACTTCGATCCCTTTCTCGCTTACGATAAAACCCAGCAGCTTACCGGATCGCACCCCGAATGTGCATTTGTTGGGGTTCAACTTCAGCTGGTACTTCCTCAGACGCTTGAACAACTTCAGCAGATTCACCAGGTGATCTTCCTCTGTAAGGGACTTGGCAATCATATCATCCACATAACATTCTATTTCCTTGTGGATCATATCGTGGAATAATGTCACCATAGCCCGTTGATATGTCGCACCGGCATTCTTGAGCCCAAATGGCATTACCTTGTAGCAGAACGTGCCCCAGGGTGTGATGAAGGTTGTCTTCTCCATGTCCTCAGGTGACATCTTGATCTGATTATATCCTGAAAATCCATCCATGAAGGAGAATACCGAGAATTGAGCCGTGTTATCCACCAATACATCAATGTGAGGTAATGGGAAGTCATCTTTCGGGCTGGCTCTGTTCAGATCCCGGTAGTCAACACACATTCTTACTTTGCCGTCTTTCTTAGGCACAGGCACTATATTAGCAACCCACGGCGGATAGCTAGTTACAGCAAGGAACCCGGCGTCCCATTGCTTTTGTACCTCTTCCTTGATTTTCATAGCCATGTCTGGACGAGTACGGCGCAGCTTCTGTTTAACTGGTGGGCATTCTTCCCTCAAAGGCAGCTTATGCACAACAATGTCGGTATCCAACCCTGGCATATCTTGATACGACCAAGCAAACACATCAACATACTCTTGAAGCAGATCTATCAGTTGTCTCTTCACTGGGTCTTGCAGGCAGGCCCCAATTTTGACTTCTTTCACGTCTTCGTCCATACCAAGATTAATCACTTCAATCTCCTCCTGGTGAGGAGTAATAGCCTTCTCCTCTTGTCTCAACAACCTAGCTAGCTCTTCAGGAAGCTCATATTCTTCATCAACCCCTTCATCAGCTTGATTGATTGGATTGTCAAAGTCATACGATGTCATAGCCGTGCTGTTGTCGGTGCTGTCAGGAAGGCACTCTCTGCAAGGGTTAAGTTTGTTCATTTTAGTGATTGATTTTAATCTTGCTTTAGAAAAAAAGTGAAATGAAGTTATCATTTTGAAAACACCGCCATTTATTTTTGTACAAAAAGAAAAATGGAAAAACAGTGAGCAGAAAAGAAAAAGACTCGTTTGCAAAAAGATGTCTGATATTTCATTAATTTAATCTTGTTTGCACAAAAGTACAGATGGCCCTGATTACAAAATGAGTCTTGTCATCTTGGGCAAGATGCAAGACTTTGATGCATGCTATAAAAATACAGGAAATAATAATTACTCTGATCGAGTAACTCTTATAATTTCCTGGGAAGACCAGTTCGAGACACTGCTCCCCGGGATCTTTGGACGAATCCAGTTTTCCAGGTTGCGCTCCTCTTCCAGCTCGTCTTCCAGACAGTTGATAGCATCGGGGGTAAGCATCCCTCCACTGACAAAACCAGGCTCTTCAGCAGCCTTTGCTTGATGTTGAGTTGGTCTGTAACCCAACCCAAATTTGTCCTTCTTCTCCTCCACAGCTAAGACCTTGCCCCAGCCTAGGGCAGTTCCTTCCTCAAAAACCTTCCGGGCTTGTTGGTAAGATGACATGGAGATACCCGACACAGCAGATGCTTCATTGACATTCAAGGCTTCAAAACCTTGGCTCATTGTTTCATGGATCTCTCCATCCATCTCAATGTATTTGTAAGTAGCCAGATGGCTAACGAAAATATCCTCTTCCCCACAGATTGTGACAACTTGGCCCTCCCACTCAAATTTTAACTTTTGGTGAAGGGTAGACGTTATTGCGCCGGCGGCGTGAATCCAGGGTCTACCCAACAAACAGCTGTAGGCGGGCTGAATGTCCATCACATAAAAGATAGTTTTAAAGGTCTGTGGGCCAATTGTCACAGGTAGCTCAATCTCTCCCAGAACCGACCTCTTAGAACCATCAAAGGCTCTTACCACCAGGTTGCTGGGTCTCAATGCCAATCCATCATATTCTAACTTCACCAGAGCCTTCTTTGGTAAAACATTCAGGGAAGAACCTGTGTCCACCAGCACATGAGAAAGGACAGCTCCTTTGCATTCCATGGTTATGTGCAAGGCTTTGTTGTGGTTGCGGCCATCCGCTGTTAAGTCAGAATTGGTAAACCCTAGCCCGTTGCTAGCAGTAACATTTCCAACCACGGTTTCCAACTGGTTGACAGTAATCTCTTCAGGCACGTAAGCTGCGTGCAAGACCTTGAGTAGTGCATTCCGATGGGCTTCGGAGCACATCAGCAGTGAGAGGATAGAGATTTTGGATGGCGTCTGGTGAAGTTGATCCACAATTTTGTAGTCACTCTTTTTGATGATTCTCATAAACTCATCAACTTCTTGATCGAACGGAGTTTTCAAGGCTTCTTTGGCAGCTTGATCTTCCTGCACCGGGCTCTTTCCCTTTGCCTTGGCAGCAGCTTCTGCCTCGGCAGTAGGTCTTTGAACTTGTGAAGCAAAGAGACGTCCGCTTCGAGTGAAGCCTCCGCCTCCCCCCACATTATCTACTTGTGGTGCAGGTGCTGATGTTTCAAGAGTGATTCTTTTCCCTTCACAGTACACGTCAGAGCCATAGTGCCAAGGGATGGCCCTATTGTTTTCATATGGTACTGGTCCAGGCACCGTGACAGTGACTGGACTGATTGCTGCTGCTGAAGGGACTGTAATTGTTTGTGGATCATAAAAGATTGTAACTGGTGCTCTGGCGGGAGCAGCACCTTCTGAATGGTAGGCGGAATTATTCTCAGGATCGTAGAAAATGGTAACAGTAGAGACATCTTCATGATTGATTGCTGGTGTTGTAGGAGGTATTGTTGGAAGGACTGTTGTTGTTGTTGATGGAGATTCGAAATGGAATGAAGCTGAAGTTGTAGCAGGAGAAACTGTTGAAAACTGATCATTTGGAAGGACAGGTGAAGTACTTGTTGATGGTGCTGACGAATTGTCGGGAACAATAGTTGCGGCATTTGTAGGAGGTTCTGGAACCGTTGCTGATGAAGTTGTTGGGTTTGTCGGGAATGATGTAGTGATCTGTAGCAGGCCACTCTGAATAAGGCTGTCAATGCCATTCCTCAGGTCCTCACACCCATTCCATGAAATATTGCAATATGGACACCCTAGTTCACACCCCGGAAATATCTGGTTTTCACGGAGTTGAGCTTTGATTTCCACCAATGGTGTCCGGATCTGATCCACACTGGTTATTAAATAAGACGGTTGGTCTTCTTCAATAGCGTTAATTCGAGGACCACCATGGTTTGGCATAGGGTTTTTATTGACATTGGGCGGAGGTGCAAAATTCAGAGCCTTGGAATCTACCAAGTCTTGTACCTTCATATGCAGAGCCCTGCATTTTTCTGTACTGTGACCAGGTGCGTTTGAATGAAAAGCACACCTAGCATTAGAGTCATAGTTTCTTGGTAGGCTATTGGGATCCGGAGGTGCCAACGTTCTTAGCTCAACTAGGTTGAGTTTCAGAAGTTGCGGCAACAAGGCAGCATACGGCATTGTGATCGGGTCGATCACTCGGTTAGCTTGAGAGGGCCTTTGCTGGAATGGCCTTTGTTGACTGTTGTTGTTGGTGTTGCTGTTGTTGTAGTTCCTTGGAGGATACTGATTCTGCTGATACTGAGGTTGCTGTTGGAAGTTTTGTTGAGGAGGCTGATAGACTGGCTGTGGGTGAGCTGGAGCAGGAATGGTGACTGCTGCTATGGACCTCTGAGCATATTGGGGCCTACCCCTGTTTGAATGGATGGCACTGGTCTCGCCAGTTCTTCTCGGGCCTGCAAAAGGCTTTCTTGTACTACTGGACGAGCTTGCACCGTTGTCTGAGATCTTTCCCATTTTTAACAAGCTTTCAATTCTCTCCCCGGCTATGACAACATCTGCAAAGCTAGTGGAAGAGAAAGCTGCCAACCTGTCAATATACGTTCCCTGGAGAGTGTTCATAAACATGTCTGCCATTTCTCTCTCAGACATTGGTGGTTGAACGGCAGCAGCCAATTGCCTCCATCTCTGGGCATATTCTCGGAAACTTTCCCTTGATGACTGTGACATTCCCATTAGGAGAGTCCTGTTGGGTGCCATGTCTAGATTATACTGATACTGTCTGATGAAGGCCTCTGCCAGGTCCTTCCAGCATCTAATTGTTGCTCTTGTCAGATGGGAATACCACTCCCTCGAAGCTCCAGTCAAGCTATCCTCAAAATAGAACATCCACAATTTCTCATCCATTGTATAGGCCTTCAGCCTTCCCAGAAATGATTGTAGATGAGTCCGGGGGCATGAAGTCCCATTATACTTTTCGAAACAAGGAGGCTTGAACTTATGGGGGATCCTGACCCCGTCTACCAAACCCATGTCCATAACGTCGAAGCCCAAAGAGTTTTGAGATTCTAAGGACCTCAACTTCTCAGCTATTTCATCCAATCTTCTATCATAAGCCTCTTCTCCAGCACCCATTACTGTAAATTGGTCCTCCTGAGGGTCTTCTTGAAGTACCCTGGCTGCAGTGGCTGTCCCTTGAACATTTGCAGGAATGTTAATCTCAGGATGTAGATGTGGGCCAAACACAGGAGGGTTAACATGGGGTTGCACCCGCTCATTGTTACTTGTGCCAGCAGTTCCCACATGGGGCTCATCTTGATTCCTCCCTTCTACCAAAGCTCTGAGCCTCTCCTGGCTTTGAGCTAAATTGTTCATCACTTCCATGAATTGTGTTATCTGCGTTCTCATCTCCAACCTTTCGTTGGCCATCTGGTTTCTGACCTCCGTAAGGTCCTGCTGCATCTGATCCATCTGAATTCCCGGAAGGTTGTTTCTAGTTGGGTACCTGTGTGGCCTGTTGAGGGGAAATACCCGGCGGCGAGCAATAATTCCTGAGATTCACAACAGAGGTTAGTAACAACAAAACAAAAACCTACAAAACAAACAAAAGGGTTAGCATGCAATGCAGTTATGCTTATTTGCTCTCAAGGTATCCGGTTCGGTCTTCGGTTTTGACCCTTCCAGACCCTTGAAGATGTTGCTGTTGAAGTTGCTTTCGAAATAAACCCAGATGGAAACTAACACAAATATATTACAGAAGGTGAAATAATACATCTTGTTCATTTTACAACACCATCCCTCTAAGGGGTCAAAATACATCACAAAAACAAAAGTACATGGAATAAGGATAACAACAAGCAAATGATCAAACTCTAAGGCCAAACTCATCCTCACGAACTTCCTTAAGAAGTGCTTCGGTCACAGGATCAGCCGGCCGCTCCGTAAGATTTCTGATGAGAAGGTTTCTTGTTGCAACAGCTGCAGTCAACTTCTTGCTCTGACTTTGGTCTTTAGACCTCTTCACTCCAGCTCTGATTTCTAGCTCTGATATTTCCTTCTGGGCTGCTGCCAGGGCTTTTTCTATCTGCTCCATCTTGTCCTGAACTCTCTTGTCTTCTAGAGTACGGGCCTCAGTGATCCGGACCCACCTGGCCTGACTCTCTTTCAAATACAAGTCTGTCCTTGCTCTTTGGAACTGGGCTTCTTTGCAAGCGTTCTTCAGAATTTGTTCACCAGCTCTAGACTTGTTGATATAATCCCCAGACTTTTTAATCTTAGTCAAATGCTCCACTCTCAACTTCTCCAATCTCTCAATCTCCCTCATACCTTCACTCCTCTCCCGGAGGGTCTTCTGCAGAGCCTGGGTTAACTTCTCATTTCTTTCCTTCAAGCTTTCAAACTCCTCCAGACTGATAGCGGCAGGGGGTGGTGCTGAAGATGACTCAGGCATGTCTTCTATGGTGAAGGGCATTCCAGAGAATTGGGCCCTGGCATGGGACCACTCATAATATTGTGCTGATGCCACATTATTGCACTTCCCCAGAATGGTGATTCCCTTGGTTTGAACATGATCCCAGGCCCAGGCAGCCTGCCTAACAGTTGCCAGGCTAATCTTGTTCTCACAATAGAGGGTCTCCACCAAATCCTGTACCCTAGGAGCATGGACCAGTGCATAGCCTAATTGCCTCTTGAACAGCAGAGGGTTGTAATTGATACTTCCCTTAACTCCCATTAAGGGCACATTGGGAAAGTGCCCACAGCTGGTGATTATATCTCTGCCCTTGGTGCTTTGAGTGCACCATCTGATATCTGCTGAAGTTAGGACAGTGAGCCTCTTAGCCCAGCTGCTTTGCTGATGAGGATTTAGAAATGCATCTGTCCTGGGTAGATGCCTGAGAAGCCAAGCATGGAATAATGGAGCACAACACCTCACTAGCCTTCCCCTCTGCTTCTCATTCTTCTGGTGCACTGAGTAATAGAGATCTCCTAGCAAAGTTGGCACTGGGTTCTTCAGGATGAACAAATGGATGGCATTCTTGCTAATGAATCGAGGCTCATCTGCAAACAACACAATTCCATATATACTTAAGGCCAACAAAGCACAAACAGCTTTCCACTCCCCCAGGGAGGCCTTCAGACTAGCTTGGGAAATCAGGAAGTCAAGATGAAAACCAGGGATCCCAGCTTTAGAGGTCATATGCTGCTCAATCAAAGCAGGTTCCAGGTGCAAAGCTTTTGCTATCTCTCCATTGCTGGGAAAGACCATTTCAGGGTTGAAAGGGATTTCCCTCTTGATAGGCAAACCAATCAAAGATGAGTATTCTTCTAAAAGAGGCCCCAACTGAAAGTCTTGAAAGGTGAAACATCTCAATGGGGGGTCATAAAACTGAATACAGGTATGGATCAAACTCCTCTGGGATGGGTCCAGATCCATGACCAAGTCAAGTATATCCCCATAATGCTCCCTGAGCAAAGGTATGTGATCTGGAGTGATCAGGGTTTGGATCCTCCTGATGTCTGATAAGTCTGGTTGGAAGAAATGATAAGTGATGTTGCTTTTCTTTGGAGCCATGATGCTGAAGACTGAGTAGAGTGCTGATGAAGATGCTGAGGAGTGGGCCACTGGCTGGCTAGTGCAAGTATTTGAAGTATATGGCTGACAAGCTGAAGCTAGTGCTGGTGGAGATAGGTCAGTAATGCAGATGGGGTCAAAACCAAAACCAGATGAAGGTGGATACCCTGAAACACAAATAAGCAAATGTTAATATGATGCAATGAGTATGTATGCAAATGAAATGCAAGGGTTTGTGACTGAGCTGGATCTGATTAACTGCCTTGGTATAGATCCATGTGTGTTCAAGAATTCCAGATGGAGGTCTATAAATCCAGTAACCAAGGTAGGGGGACTCAAATAAAGAGCCACATGTCCAGGGTTTTAGAATCACAAGAACTGTCCAACATGGAGTATTCTTAACAAAGTCAAGGTAACAGGGTATTCTGAGGTCAAGGTACCTGCAAACCTGTAAACAGCCCAACCCCCTCACAGGTGGTGATCTAGAACAAGGATCCTCAGACTTGGATCAGTTATGAGAAGTGTAAACACTTCTAACCCGGAGGTACAGTGTTTACAATAACCATAAAAGTTCCTCCTCTAATTCACCTCAGTTTCTGAAGGTGAATACTAAAAGGTCATCCAGACTTAGCAGGCTTCCCAGATAGCCCTAGCATTGCAGGAAATCTGCAACACAGAGTTCTCAAGAAGAAACCCATATCTGAACCGTGTTTCATATTCCTGCACCAGACCGAAATGGAATGGGAAAGAATATGATTCACTCTAGCCTAGGTGTCACTCAGGTCCCAGGTATAGGACCTTAACTCTCAATGAATCACCCACCCACCAAGGCAAACAACCAGATCCAGCCAGCAGCAATGACAGTATGATATAAATAAATGCAATAAAGAAAGCAATAAAGTAACTGTACATAAAGCAATAAACAAAAATAAATACAAGCACATAACACCCCAGTAAACACAAATCAATCAAGCGCTAGGAGGAACCCACAAAAAGAACCAGAAGCCCTGGTTGCAGTATAAGGGTCCCCAGCAGAGTCGCCAAGCTGTCGCTCCCGACAAATGAAAATGGATCAGATGAAGGTACAGACGCGAACTGTCGGCGAAAGGGACAATGAGAACACACAGCCGTGAACTCACTGGAGATGAAAAGAGTCGCCAGCTAGGCATTTTTATCCCGGAGGAAAGGTAATGCTGCATAAACCTAGAAAGACATGGATAAGACGGTTGCGAACCAGAGAGACTGAAAAAGGGGGTTGGTTACAACCTGGGAAGGTATTAGCACCCAGATTGTCCGTCGTACTCGACGGGATCCACGCTTAAAAGATTTGTGTTTTAAAGGGGTAGTGTCAGTGCAATTTGTGTGTCAAAGAGCTGGAAAGAGATGTACAGGTGTCAGTGTAGGAGAAGTGAAGTGTATAAATGTACAGTGTCAGTGTAAGGACAGGAGTAAGATGCTCATGATAATGAGGCTAAAGAATAAAGCTGGAAGGAGGGGGAATGTACAGAGACTTTTGTTCGATAACTGTTAAGTTATGCCTACGTATCCTCCCGTGCAATGAGGAAGTCAGAACACCGTAGTTCGACCCAAAGAGACTGATAGATGAATTGACTTGTGAACTGCTTGCTTGCCTATGCTCAAGTGTATGACCTGTCTGGCTCAGGTGCAAACTGTCTTGCATTAGACGGAAGAAGCAAATTCTCGTTTGCGAGTGAAGGTGATGAGAAAAGAATCCCGGAGGAGACGATTATTGTTTGTTTTTGGTGTTTTCAATCTTTTATTGCCTTTTGAAAGTTTGTCATAAGTTAATGAGCTTAAGCCTAAACCAATGGGTTAGTAAACTCATCACATCTTCCCTCTGATTAGGGGTAATGAGAGTACCTTAAGTGTGAAGTCAGATTCTCACACTTAATCACCTTTGATGTAGGATTAAGATCATTAACCTACTTGTGATTATTTAGATGTTTTTGTGGTTTTTGTTTAGTGTTGAGTAATGAGGTTAAGCCATAATCAAGGATTAAACAGACTCATTACACCATCCTAAAAGAAGGATGATAGATGAGAAGGTTTAAGCTGAGGAAAGCTCCTCAACTTAATCCATGATTAGGGATTAAACCCATGACAAAACAAGCCTTTGATTAAGTGGATTTTATTTAATGGTATGATGATGAAGTGAGTTTTATTGTTTGTAAGACAACTTGAGGGGGACTTGTCCATTAACACTAGGGTTAGTCCTTCTTAACCAGTTAAGGAAGAATTAGAACCCTAATGCAAGGCCCAAGTTACAAGTGTGATGTCTTGATGATTATTAAGTGGATTGATTAAGGGAGTTAAACACATTAAGGTTTTAACACTTAGGATTAAAGTTATACACTCCATCCTAAGAGAAGGATGCAGGCATAAGCTTAATCACAAAGTCTTAAAGCCTTTAGGGTTTAGTCCCTGATTATGAGGTGAGAAGAGAAGACTCAAAAGAGACACAAAGGTAAAACTATGAGGGGAGACTAATCAAAACCCTAATTCATTGTCATGCTTGGTTGATCCTAATGTTTGTGAGGTTTTCAAGAATAATCTTCAAAGGAGCCACCAGGAAGCAGATGAACAAGACCAAGAGAAGCAAAGTGACTTGCTTCATTCAAGAAGTCAAGTCACTTGAAGAAAGAAAGTGGGAGGAACAAGCATGAGCAAGCTCAAACTCAAACACAAATAGAAATGCAGCAATGGATGCAAGAGAGATGAAAAGAAAAGTCATGAGAAGTGAAGGCAAATTCACTTCTCAAGTTTACTTACCACCTGAAATGTTAGAAAGAAATGCAATGCAATGCAAGATGAGATGAAATGGTATGATGCTAAGCAAAACCAGAAGCATGTTGATGATGATTATGATGTTATGAGGTGCTGCAAACATGAGGCAAGACATGGAGATGTTCATACAAGATCATGGATGCAGATGATGCAAGTTAAGGAGCATGAACAAGCATGAAATGTTATGAAGCATACAAAGCAAATGACATGGCAAATATGAAATGCAATGATCACACATGTTTTCTATATGTCTTAAGATGTCAAATGAATCACAAGAATGCACAAAATGCAAAGGCAAGTCATGTTATGCAAGAGAATGCAAGAGGGATGCAAGGGAAAGCCCAAATTAGGGTTTATGGATCAAACATCAAACCAAAACCAAAAACAGAAGCAAACCCTAAGGTAAAAAATGGAAAATGGTACCCAAAGAAACCCTAAACCTATAATGAACCACTGCCCAAAGGGGAACTCTCAACTCTTAATCAATCTTGAGTTATGAATTTTGCAAGTTATTAGGGTTTTTTAAGGTCCTTAACAAAAGAAATGCCAAACAATTGGAAAATGCAAGATCAAATCATGGCCATTTTATCCTTGAAAATACATGCAAAATAGAAAACAATGCAAGAAGAACCAATGTCCAACTCTTCTCCAATAGGCAGAAATGAATTTTTGAATTTAGGATCAAATTAATGCATAAAAAATGATTTAATTCAATGAAAAATTCTTAAAATGCATCAAGATCAAAAAAGAAATTTGGTTTGAAAGTTGGACAATGTTTCTAAATGTCTTAGAACATTTCATGAATTTTTTTGTAATTTTTAAATACCTAAAAGTATTTTTAATTAATTAATTCCCATTAATCAATTAAAAATAATCTTTTAAATATTTAAAAATACTTTTTTAATGATAAAAAATAAAATAAAAATGTTTTTGTGTCTTAAAAATTAATAAAACTTTTAAGAAAAAGTTTCATAATTTTTAAGAATTTTTAGCTATTTTAAAATAATTATGCAAAACAAAAGAAAAATAAAAGAAAATAAATGAATTTTAAATGAAATAAGTGAAAGTATGCTGATCCAACGCGTGAGATTCAAAGTGATCAGGGCGGGAATTGACTGCGCGCCACATCTCACGGCCCAGATTCAAATTTCTTAATTAATGCTTAAAACCCTAACCCTGCCGTTAATTACAATCAGGCGACCGGAACAGTGTTCCGGTCGTCTTCTCCGGCCATCCCCAGAATCAATCTCTCTCCCTAGGCCAAATCAGAAGCCCTAAGTCTCCAGAATCCATCTACCAACTACCCTAAGCACGAATCCATCATCAAATCATGTTTAAACTCACACACAAACAAGAATCGAAGCAAATAAAATTCTAGGTCAAACTTTCAGAAGACCATTACATGCTCATTTCTGGCTTATTTTCAAAAGTAAAGAGATCCCAATGATCAGTGTAACATGCACAACAAGATTTTAACAAGAGAAACGAGTTCTGGGAAAAAAGTTCATGGTGTCACCTGAGATGGAGCTCTTGATTCAGGAGCTCTTTGGATGATTCTTTGGCTCAATCTGGTCCCAATGGTCCACCTTTGAAGCTTTGGATGCTTAGCTGGAGTTTAAACAACCTCCTGAGTGAGTTTGCAACAACTCTGACCAAGGGAGGATGAAAATCGTATTTGAGATGTAGGGTGTTTCAGGCCAAAACAAAGGGTGGTTTCTGGTCAGTGAGGTGAGTGGAGATTGTTGGTGGAGTTTGTTCTTGTGTTTGAGGTTTATGGAAGGAGATTCGATGGAAAATGCAGGCTGAAGTGAAGAATGGCAATGGGGTATTCTTGCTCAGATCAAGCCTGGCTCTTGGTGCTTTCTACTCAATGAGGCAAGGTGAGATGATCAGTGAAGTTGGCTTGAGTGTTTGGTGGCTGGGCAGAGGGATTCGAAGCAAAATGCAAATGGGAGTGTTTTTGTGAATGTGAATGTGTAGAGTGTTTCAGCCTTGCTTAGTGTATGAAATGGTTTGCAAATGGATAGTATAAACTAATCCAATTGGTCAGAGGATGTGACTTGTGCTTTATGGATAGGTGTAGCCACTTTTGCAAATATGTCAACTTCTTGTAAGATAGGGCATGGGCAACTTCTAGCCAAGTACAAAGGGCATGGTCTGCGCAGCAAAGTGAAGGGAAAGGCTAGGCTTGGTCCAACATTCAAGGCAGCAAGTTGGTGAAAGCATGATCATGAGTTTTGCAACTTGTGGCTTTAGGGTTCACATGTGAAGAAAGTCTTGTTACATAAACCAAACTATGTAGAAACTTGGTCCAATTCTGATTTTTTAGGCTCATAGAATGTTTGTGTAATGGTTTGAAATGAATTAGAGGCTGCAATATGCATTGGTCCAAGATTTTGCAAAATTCTCACTTAGGGCATGCCTTGAAAATCAATGATTTTAGCCAACTTTGCATTGCCATAACTTTTGATTCAAGAAGAGTTTGATCATGTTCTTGTACTTTTTGAAAAGGGAAAAATGAGATCTACAACTTTCATGACCAAAGTTTTTCATTTGAAGCATTTTTGGATCAAGAATCATGGCTTGAAAAATGACCTAAAATGATGCATTCTTGAAAAGTCAACTATGCCCAAAAAGTCAACATTTGCAAAAACCCTAAATTCTTGATTTCTATGAACTTCAACCTTCTTCCATGATCAAATAAAGATCATATACACTCAAAATGATGAAGATCACCCATTGGTTGGGTCACTGGGGGCCTCAGATGCCTTGATTTTACACTGACTTGTCTGAAAAGTCATCCCTTGATCAGATGACTTCCCCATGGAATTTCTTCATGAAAATTGATATGCATACTCCCTATACCATATAAAGAGCAATGGAAACAAGAATGACCAAAAATTTTGGAGTTATGGCCTCTGAAACCAAAACCCTAATTTTCAGTCAACTGTGCAGTCTAGCCTGTCTCTGCATCCCCTCAAACCCTAGTTCTTGTGATTCCTTTGCATTTTTGACTTTGAAGAGATGGAATATGATGATTGAAAACACGTGGACCCCTTTGAGTTGATTGGTGGCCTTTGGAATGGCTCAAGATGCTTTGGGATTGCTCAGATCACAAACCCTAGGTACAAATGCCTTAGAAACTATGCAGTGAATCAAAAATGAGATATGAGATGATATGTTGTGTTTATGCATATGAGATGATCACAAGCCATGGTGAAATGGGTGAGGGAAAATTTGGGGTGTTTACAGTATTCCGCAGGTATCTTAGAACTTGTAGAAGTTTTTGTGAACGGAGAATATCAGTTTGGCATGAGTTTGATGCAATGTTCTTGTCACAAAGATGAACAAGATCAATTCCTTGTGGTAACAATTTTGCTGAACTTAGGTAGAATGTGTTTGAGATTTGTGCATTTCTCATTCTTTGTGTAATGGCCTTTGCAGGCCTTGCTTGATCAAAAGGGTAATATGGATAACACTTAGTTATGATGGCCTGGCCTGAAGATTAGTCACAAGAGGATTCAGGTAAATTCGTCTCAAAGAAGACATCAAAGGTTGTCTTGCTATGAAGCTCAATGGAGGATAAGTGTATTGATGTCATGATGTTGCATTAATGGGAGGCTTGGAGGAATTTAGAGTTGGACTTTTGTATGGCTGCCTTTTGTTTAATGATGATGCTTGGTTTCTTGCAGGTTGGAATCAGTTAGATCATGGGAAAGGGGAAAAGACACAAAAATGATGAGTATGGCAGCCTTGGATTTTGGGTGCTGAAGTCAGGTGTTCGAAGCACGAAGAGACCCTTTCATGAAATTATGGCGTGGAAGCTTGGCAAGAAGCTGAGAATCAGTGACTTAGGCTTGCAAGAATGAGGTACACCTTAGTTTGTTTTAGGATTTTGTTTGTTCATGTGGCTGCAACTTATTTTACTTATGATCATGGCACCTGTGTCATTGCCTCTGCTTTAACTATGCTTGATGATGAATGGTCTTTTCTGCAAACATCTTCTTTTCCATCTTCACATGTTTTCTCATTAGTCCCTGAACCATGACTAGACATCTTTGACAGGTTGGCCATTGGTGGTGTTATGGAATCTGTTTAAAACACAGATGGCACATGGCTTGAGGAAGATGCAGTTTGCATAATTTGTGCTTGCTTGTTTTCTTTAATGTTTGCAACGATGAAACGACTTGGAGAATTGGCAAGAGACTGAATCAGTGGCTTTGTCTTGATGAACATGAGGTAGTAATATTTGTTATAACTTTCTCTTTGGTTTGCTGCAAGTGGAAAGCGATCAGGAGACCTTGAATTTTCTTGGGTCGTGCTTATAATTTTTTTTGCCTTGTTTTCTACTAATATCCTTGCTCACCCTTGTTCTTCTTAATAAGTTTCTTTCATTGTGCTTTGAGTTTATCTTGAAAGTATAAAATGCCTTCTAAATCTTGTCAATGTCGAGGTTTGCAGTGTGAACCTTTTATGTAATCATTGTGTTTTTCTTGTGCAGGTTAAGTTCACTAGTGGCTGTGGTGTGCATAACCCTTCTCTGGCCGGTGTGTGCGTGTAAAGTACGGACGCGGTAGCAGCTTGCATATGAGACGTAGGCTTGCCGTTGAGATTTATGGTTGAAGGCTTAATGAAGCGCTTTTGATGATGATCTGAACTTGGCTTGAGATTCTATGACCTGTGGCTTGGCTTTAAAGTAAGAAAAAATTCCTATTCATTGGCCTTGTTAATAAGGTAAATTAATTCCTGAACTTGTTTGAATTGTGCACTTTTGAATGCTAATTTCAACTTGGATTTTGGTCACTATTAATGCTCTGTTTCACTCAGTTTGAGATTTTGTTGTGAATCTTGAATTACTTGTAATACTTGCTATGAAATTGGTTGTGCATTGAATTCTGAATTGAATGAATATATTTTGAATGAATTGGATTGGCTTTGTTTTTTTTCAAAGATGTAAACTAGTTTTGGCTTGAAGTGCTAACCGTATTTCTTGTTTTGTAAATGAACACGCTGGAGCACGGTTCATGAATAGGGTTTGGAACAACCTGGCTACGGGAAAATCGTGAAGTGAGGTTCACATGGGTGAAGAGTTTAAGGGCACGGAAGTGGAGTTGTTGTGAAGAACCCGTAGCATTGGTTTAATTCCTTGGGAATTAGGTAGCTTTGTAGGTTTAAGATATATATTGGTAGAATGTGTTCTTGTAGCATCATGGAAAAATTAGAATCATGTTTCCTTAGGATCATATATTGTATCAATCATGTAATTAATGTGTCAACTCTTGTAATTCTCTTATACCACTAATGTAACACCCTTCTACCCCAAAACATAATATTCAAATAATATCAGAGTAATCATCTAAAAAGGGTATCACATATCATCATAATTTAACACAAACAGCGTCCTGTCCCGTAACACGGGTTAATCAACATCAAGAATATCAGAAATCATTTCGCAGCGGAATTTAACTTCATAATTCAAAACTTCATAAACGTAATTTTCACCATCCTGAATTTAACATCATAAAATAGAAAACATTTATCCAATTAACAACATAACTGCAAATAGTCTAACAGAATAAAACCCATCCCAGTGTTACATGACATAGAGCATGACACATACACCAGAACCACTTCTAAGGAACACTAAAGCACGCTCCGAGACTCATGAATTACTCCTATTGCACTGCAAGACTATTCTTCGACATTTGCAAGTTACCCACGAAGGAGGCAACATTTCCAAGAAGGCAGGGTGAGTAATCATAATTTATCATAAACGTACCAGAATATAGAATCATAAATAAATTAGTACACATATCATGACATCATCAACTACAAAATTCAGCAACAACCACAACACGATCATGAAATCAAACCACACCAACACAGTCATGAAATTCATCCAGAATATGCAATTCTAACATCCTGATATGCAATATGCATGTGGTACCATTTTCATCGTGAGATGGATACATGACCATCAACCCTCCATCAAGGAGCACATCATAAATCATCGAGACACTTCAATCCACACAATGGGATTGAAGCAAATAAATAGGCCGAAGCCCCATCGTGAATGTTATGAAATGCAATGATGCGTTACATCGTAATTTCATCAAAATAATTCGCATCATTCATTTCAATCAGCCAAACAACCATCAAATAATCATATATATCATCATGACATTACACCCAGAACACTGGTCCTATAACCACTCCGACACATCAAGAATTAACTCGTACCCGATAAATTATGAGTTAATTACAAGGTTATTTCATAACTTCATTTATAAAAACTTTTTCATTTTTTTTCTCATTTTTATTCATCAAAATAAAGTTCAGTTTATGCTCTTTCCGACGCTTCAAACGGAATGCGAAACGGACTTACGGTTTGAAAGTTATGGATTTTTTAAGAATTAAAATTTTCTTCTCAAACTGTGTTAACCGGTTAACCCATAGCGTTAACCGGTTAACGCCGACGAAATTTCCAGAAATTCCCAAAATTACAACGGTTAACCGGTTAACCCATAGCGTTAAACGGTTAACACACGTTTTCCAACAATCACCTGCTATATAATTGCAGACTGTTCCAACACCAAAAACCCCCAAACCCCATTACGGGTTTCACATCAAAACACCCAAAAACCATACAAAAACATCAATTAAACCTCAACAACATCTAGACAACAATTATACAAACAAATATAAGATTATAACTCATTCTAATCGCTCTAATTCATCAAGATTTCACATATAAACTCCACCTAAATAAAAAAAACCCTACAACTCATAAACTCACACAATCCTAATCTATTCATAATCCAATTCTTATGCAATTACAATAGATTATGAAAACTCCCCATACCTTAGAGAATTTTGCCGCTTTACACTCTTCTTTGGGGTTCTCCACAACCTCCTGACTCTGAGCTTCCTCTTTCTTCAGAGCACTTCACCAAACACGATAGAAAAAACCAAAATGAGAAAACTGATTGTGTATTCCTTTTTACCAAAACACATTCCAGTTGAGTCTTTTCCCTCTTTACCCTCATATATTTCACAAAAGGACCACCTTAGCCTTTTCTTTAATATATTTTTAATAATAATAATAAAATAGTATAATAAAACACTATTTATCCTTATTATATAAAAATACTCTTTTTCTCCAAATTCTCTAATTAACCAAAACTCTCCAAATTTTCTAAATTAATTAAATAAATGACTAAATAATTAAATTTAGATTTCGGGGCGTTACAACTCTCCCCTACTTAAAGAATTTTCGTCCTCGAAAATTACCTGAAGTAAATAGAGTCGGATACGACTTCCTCATCTGATATTCCCGCTCCCAAGTCCAAATTTCTCCAACTGGTCCTCCCCACAAAACCTTCACTAAAGCAATTTCCTTTCCTCGAAGTTGCTTCAATTCTCTACCATCAATCTTTACTGGTAAAGCTTCAATCATCAGATTATCTCTCACCTGAACATCATCTATCTGAATTACATGCGACGGGTCCGGAATGTACTTCCTCAACTGTGATACATGGAATACATCATGTAAATTTGCAAGAGAGGGAGGTAAAGCCACTCGATAGGCCACTTCCCCAATCCTCTGCATAATCTGATACGGACCGACAAAGCGTGGAGTGAGCTTTCTAGACTTCAAAGCTCTTCCCACACCAGTCATATGAGTAACTCTTAAGAACACATGATCTCCCTCTTGGAACTCTAGTGCTTTCCTTCTCTTATCGTGATAACTCTTTTGACGACTCTGCGACGTTTTCATCCTTTCCTGAATCATTTTTATCTTTTCTGTTGTTTCTTCGACAATCTCTGGCCCAAGCACCAAACTCTCTCCTGACTCATACCAATATAATGGAGTACGACAACGTCTACCATACAACTCTTCATATGGAGCCATCCCGATACTAGCATGAAAACTGTTATTGTACGTAAACTCGACCAACGACAAATGACCATCCCAAGACCCCCCTTGATCTAATACACAAGCTCTCAGCAAATCTTCTAAAGATTGGATTGTTCTTTCTGTCTGGCCATTCATTTGCGGGTGATAAGCAGAACTCATTCTTAACTTAATACCCAAGGCATCCTGCAAACTCTTCCAAAACCTCGACGTAAACCGCGGATCTCTATCCGATACAATACTCGAAGTTACACCATGCAACTTCACAATTTCCTCAATATAAATCTCAGCTAACCTTTGCATGGAATGGTTAATCTTCATCGGCAAGAAGTATGCCGACTTAGTTAACCGGTCAACAACTACCCAAATCGAATCATTACCTCTAGCAGTCTTAGGTAACCCAGTCACGAAATCCATGGAAATACTATCCCATTTCCACTCAGGAAAATTCAATGGTTGCATCATACCTGAAGGTCTCTGATGTTCTATCTTTGACTTCTGACATGTCAAACAAGCATATACAAATTCAACAATATCTCTTTTCATACCCGGCCACCAAAACAACCTGCGTAAATCCTGATACATCTTCGTAGCACCAGGATGAATACTCAGTCGACTCTTGTGCCCCTCTTCTAAAATATTCTTTTTAATTCCTATAATATCCGGAACATATACTCTATCTCGGAATCTTAAAACTCCATCTTCATCAACTCGAAAGTCACCTGCATTACCTTGATCAACCAACATCAATTGATCAACTAATTTCAAATCAGATTTCTGACCCTTACGAATCTCCTCCAAAATCACACTGGTCAGCTTTAACATTCCCAATTTCACACTATCAGTAGTAGTTTCACACAACAAGCTCATGTCTTTGAATTGCTCGATCATTTCCAATTCTTTAACCATAAGCATTGAAATATGCAACGACTTCCTACTCAAAGCATAAGCCACAACATTTGCCTTACCCGGATGGTAATTCAAATCAAAATCAAAATCTTTCAATAAT
Source organism: Lathyrus aphaca (assembly GCA_963966055.1). Classification (NCBI taxonomy): domain Eukaryota; kingdom Viridiplantae; phylum Streptophyta; class Magnoliopsida; order Fabales; family Fabaceae; genus Lathyrus; species Lathyrus aphaca. The sequence goes on along the minus strand of OZ014524.1, from coordinate 508,787,202 downwards.
TCAAGCCATCGCCTCTGTCTCATATTTAACTCTTTCTGATCAAACAAGTACCTTAAACTTTTGTGATCACTGAATACTTCAAATTTCGAACCAAACAAGTAGTGCCTCCAAATCTTAAGCACAAACACCACAGATGCTAACTCTAAGTCGTGAGTAGGATAGTTCCTCTCATGAACTCTTAAATGTCTAGAAGCATAAGCAACCACCTTATTATCCTGCATTAAAACTCCACCAAGACCCATCTTTGAAGCATCACAATAAACTACAAATGACTCATCTGGATTCGGTATGACCAACACTGGCGTGGTCGTTAATCTTTTCTTCAGTTCTTTGAAACTCTCTTCACAAGCAACATCCCACACATATGCTTGACCCTTCCTTGTCAATTGCGTCAACGGTAAAGCTATCTTAGAAAAACCTTCAATGAACTTACGATAGTAACCAGCCAACCCAAGAAAACTACGAATTTCTGTAGCTGACTTCAGAGTCTCCCACTGCAATACTGCATCAATCTTTGAAGGATCCACCGAAATTCCACCACTTGAAATTACATGGCCGAGGAAACTCACTTCCTTTAACCAGAACTCACACTTAGATAATTTAGCAAACAATTTCTTTTCCTTCAACACTCACAACACAACCCTCAAATGCTCGGCATGTTCTTCTTCTGATTTAGAATATACCAAGATATCATCTATGAACACCACCACGAATTTATCAAGATACTCATGAAAGATCCTATTCATATATTCCATAAACACACCAGGCGCATTAGAAACCCCAAACGGCATCACCGTATACTCGTAATGCCCATATCTCGTCCTGAAAGATGTCTTCGGAATATCATCAGCTTTAACTTGAATCTGATGATAACCAGACCTCAGATCAATTTTACTAAAGACACAAGCACCTACTAGCTGATCCATCAAATCATCGATCCTCGGAAGTGGGTACTTATTCTTGATAGTCACTTTATTCAACTGTCGGTAATCGACACACAATCTCATACTACCATCCTTCTTCTTAACGAGCAACACCAGAGCACCCCAAGGAGAAACACTGGGTCTAATGAGCCTCTTCTCTAACAATTCTTCTAATTGTTTCTTCAACTCATTCAACTCTGAAGCCGACATTCTATAAGGAGCCATCGAGACAGGACTCGTACCCGGTACTAAGTCCACTGAAAAATCAATTTCACGTTCCGGTGGTAAATCACTTATATCACCAGGAAACACATCATGAAATTCACAAACCACAGGCAACTCTGCACTGACAGTCAAGTTCATCCACTTGCTTAGCAGATAAAAACATCAACTCACCATTCTTGCTCAACTCAGGGAACTTCACTGTCTTACTATAACAGTTAATATGAACATAATTGAATTCCAAACAGTTCATACCAAGGATAACATCGATTTGGTGTAATGGTAGGCACACCAAATCCATCACAAAATTCTTATCGAAAATTGTCAAAGGACACTTCAAACAAACAAGCATGGTAGTCACATAACCATTAGCAGGAGTCTCTATTATCATATTACCGTTCATATTAGACAACTTTAAACCCAATCTATTAGCACACTCAAGAGAAATAAGTGAATGTGTTGCTCCAGTGTCAATAATAGAAATCAACTCAGTATTATTAATAAAACAGGTACCTCTGATCAAGTTGTCCTTCTTTGGAGCTTCTGAACCAGCTAATGCAAAAACTCTTCCAGCATTCTGAGCAGTAGCAGCATTCTTCTTTGGTTTCTAGCATTGGGCGCTGATATGCCCATGTTCACCACAATTGTAACAGGTTGGGCCCTCATTAGGACAATCACTCATCTTATGCCCAAGCTTGCCACAACGGTAACATTTCATAACTCTGGTGGTACACACATCGGCCTTATGACCTGCCTCTCCACACTTGTAACACTTAACAGGTACATTAGCAGCTCCCCTACTTTGCTTCTTCTTATCAGCTGCCTTCTGCTTCCCTTTATCACCAGTAGTCGCATAAGGTTTCCCTCTATACTGACCCTTGTCTTTCTTCTCGCTCAGCTATTTATAGTGAACTGACCGAGCTCGGCTATCCTCGTCATAAATACGGCTCTTATCGACCAACTCTGCATACTTGCGAATTTGTTGGCATCCAATTCCCTGCTTAATTTCAGGTCTCAGCCCATTCTCAAACTTAAGGCACTTGGAAAGTTCAACATCTGCCCTGTTGTAGTGAGGACAAAACTTCACCAGCCTTTCAAATTTGGCAGCATACTCTGCCACTGTCATGTTTCCTTGATCCAATTCAAGGAATTCTACCTCCAACTTACCACGAGCATCTTCCGGAAAATACTTCTTAAGGAACTCCGCCTTAAACACAGTCCAAGTCACCACAACACCCACATCCTCTAGACGCTGGCGAGTATTATCCCACCAGTCTTCAGCTTCCTCAGACAACATATGAGTTCCGAATTGAACTTTCTGCGCGCCAGCACACGCCATCACTCTGAAAATCTTCTCAATTGCCTTGAGCCACTTCTGTGCGCTCGCCGGGTCATGAGTTCCTTCAAACACAGGTGGATTATTCCTCTGGAATTTCTCCAATGCACGAAACTCATCATGCGCATTGTTTCGAGTAGCAGTCTGAGCAAGAGCTGCAATAGCATCAGCGAGAGCACGCGTGTTGTTTCCAGCCATTCTGCACAACACTTACCACATCAGAAGAGAATAATCGTTAAGTAAATAACGACTTGACAACCGACTGACAACAACAAGACTTGGCCGGACAGACCGACCTGCTCTGATACCACTAATGTAACACCCTTCTACCCAAAAACATAATATTCAAATAATATCAGAGTAATCATCTAAAAAGGGTATCACATATCATCATAATTTAACACAAACAGTGTCCTGTCCCGTAACACGGGTTAATCAACATCAAGAATATCATAAATCATTTCGCAGCAGAATTTAACTTCATAATTCAAAACTTCATAAACGTAATTTTCATCATCCTTAATTTAACATCATAAAATAGAAAACATTTATCCAAATAACAATATAACTGCAAACAGTCTAACAGAATAAAACCCATCCCAGTGTTACATGACACAGAGCAGGACACATACACCAGAACCACTTCTAAGGAACACTAAAGCACGCTCCGAGACTCATGAATTACTCCTATTGCACTGCAGGACTATTCTTCGACATCTGCAAGTTACCCACGAAGGAGGCAACATTTCCAAGCAGGCAGGGTGAGTAATCATGATTTATCATAAACGTACCAGAATATAGAATCATAAATAAATTAGTACACATATCATGATATCATCAACTACAAAATTCAGCAAAAACCACAACACGATCATGAAATCAAACCACACCAACACATTCATGAAATTCATCCAGAATATGCAATTCTAACATCCTGATATGCAATATGCATGTGGTACCATTTTCATCGTGAGATGGATACATGACCATCAACCCTCGATAAAGGAGCACATCGTAAATCATCGAGACACTTCAATCCACACAATGGGATTGAAGCAAATAAATAGGCTGAAGCCCCATCGTGAATGTTATGAAATGCAATGATGCGCTACATCGTAATTTCATCAAAATAATTCACATCATTCATTTCCATCAGCCAAACAACCATCAAATAATCATATATATCATCATGACATTACACCCAGAACACTGGTCCTATAACCACTCCGACACATCAAGAATTAACTCGTACCCGGTAAATTATGAGTTAATTACAAGGTTATTTCATAACTTCATTTATAAAAACTTTTGCATTTTTTTCCTCATTTTTATTCATCAAAATAAAGTTCAGTTTATGCTCTTTCCGACGCTTCAAACGGAATGCGAAACGGACTTACGGTTTGAAAGTTATGGATTTTTAAAGAATTAAAATATTCTTCTCAAACAGTGTTAACCGGTTAACCCATAGCGTTAACTGGTTAACGCCGACGAAATTTCCAGAAATTCCCAAAATTACAATGGTTAACCGGTTAACCCATAACGTTAACCGGTTAACGCACGTTTTCCAGCAATCCCCTGCTATACAATTACAGACTGTTCAAACACCAAAAACCCCCCAAACCCCATTACGGGTTTCACATCAAAACACCCAAAAACCATACAAAAACATCAATTAAACCTCAACAACATCCATACGATAATTATACAAACAAATATACGATTATAACTCATTCTAATCGCTCTAATTCATCAAGATTTCTCATATAAACTCCACCTAAATAAAAAAAAACCCTAAAATCATAGACTCACACAATCCTAATCTATTCATAATCCAATTCTTATGCAATTACAATAGATTATGAAAACTCCCCATACCTTAGAGAATTTTGCCGCTTTACACTCTTCTCCGGGGTTCTCCACAACCTCCTGACTCTGAGCTTCCTCTTTCTTCAGAGCACTTCACCAAACACGATAGAAAAACCAAAATGAGTAAACTGATCGTGTATTCCTTTTTACCAAAACACATTCCAGTTGAGTCTTTTCCCTCTTTACCCTCATATATTTCACAAAAGGACCACCTTACCCTTTTCTTTAATATATTTTTAATAATAATAATAAAATAGTATAATAAAACACTATTTATCCTTATTATATAAAAATACTCTTTTTCTCCAAAATTCTCTAATTAACCCAAACTCTCCAAATTTTCTAAATTAATTAAATAAATGACTAAATAATTAAATTTAGATTTCGGGGCGTTACACGGTAGCAGCTTGCATATGAGACGTAGGCTTGCCGTTGAGCTTTATGGTTGAAGGCTTAATGAAGCGCTTTTGATGATGATCTGAACTTGGCTTGAGATTATATGACCCGTGGCTTAGCTTTAAAGGAAGAAACAATTCCTATTCCTTGGCCTTGTTGATAAGGTAAATTAATTCCTGAACTTTTTTGAATTGTGCACTTTTGAATGCTAATTTCAGCTTGGATTTTGGTCACTATTAATGCTCTGTTTCACTCTGCTTGAGATTTTGTTGTGAATCTTGAATTACTTGTAATACTTACTATGAAATTGGTTGTGCATTGAACTCTGAATTGAATAAATATATTTTGAATGAATTGGATTGGCTTTGTTTTTTTTCAAAGATGTAAACTGGTTTTGGCTTGAAGTGCTAACCGTATTTCTTGTTTTGCAAATGAACACGCTGGAGCACGGTTCATGAATAGGGTTTGGAACAACTTGGCTGCGGGAAAATCGTGAAGTGAGGTTCACATGGGTGAAGAGTTTAAGGGCACGGAAGTGGAGTTGCTGTGAAGAACCCGTAGCATTGGTTTAATTCCTTGGGAATTAGATAGCTTTGTAGGTTTAAGATATATATTGGTAGAATGTGTTCTTTTAGCATCATGGCAAAATTAGAATCATGTTTCCTTAGGATCATATATTGTATCAAGCATGTAATTAATGTGTCAACTCTTGTAATTCTCTTATCAGCAATTTGAATACTTGGTGGTGTTGAAGTCAAAGGTTATGATTCCATGTCTGCTATTTTAGACTAGAAGTTTGGAATTTTCATACCATTATTGCCTTATGTTATTATTGTTAAATGACTTCACCAAATTGATCCTACGACCAAGCCATCACTTAATGAAGCAGATTATTCCATAAACTAGCAGCCATACACAGCTTGCAATTAATACCTCTTGTAAATGTGGCTTGGGACAAAAAAAGTTGGCTAAATGTGCCAATGTCCTAAGTTGAAACAAACTTGTCTAACCTTGGCTTGAGGTTACTTTGCAACAAGATTCGAAATTTAATCGCAACATTTGAAACTTGAAGTCAAACTTTGAATATCTGTTGAATTTTGTGTTCAATGTACCTTGAAACCCTCATGGTTTGCTTTAACAGAAAGTCAACAACTATTCTAAAAGCCTTGCATATTTGAAAACAATCATAGAACATAGTTGGAATTGACACCCCCTACCGATTGGAACAAAAGCTAAATGAAACATGTTCTTCCTTCTCTCCCAATTAGCAATCCAACCAAAATTGTCTCAAAATAAATAATCATATTCAATTATAACATACTTGGCCTTAGCCTGAAGTCTTGAACAACATCTGAAACCCCAATCCACACAGAGAAAAAAAATGGAAACAACACACTTTTTATTTTGAATAGTGGTTAGTAACATAATAATAAAATAAAAATGAAAGTAAAATTATATAGGTAGGACAAATTTAGGGTATGACAGATGCCCCTACCAAATTGGCTTAGACCGAGTAAGATGAACTGGCTCATGTTCAAACTTTCAAGGTGTAAGATAATTAGATACTAACAGACTCCAAATTTGTCCAATAAAAGAAAATGTGCAGTAAATCGATGGTTAAACTTGGAAAATGAAGGTGATACGAAACAAAAACAGGTTGATAGAAAATTAAATAATCGCCTACCACCGCAAGGATGATAATGCGAACTCGGCACTCGAGTGTCGCTCCCACCAAATGACACCTGGTCAGAAGGGGTACAGACGCGAACGGTCGGCAAAAGGGAGAGAAATGAATAGAGTCGCCAGCTAGGCATTTTTATCCCGAAGGAAAGGTAATGCTGCATAAACCTGAGGAAAGATGGATAAGACGGTTGCGAACCAGAGAAACTGAGAAAGGGGGTTGGTTACAACCTGGGAAGGTATTAGCACCCAGATTGTCCGTCGTACTCGACGGGATCCACGCTTGAAAGTTTGTGTTTAAAAGGGGTAGTGTCTATGCTATCTGTGTGCAAAAGCTGGAAAAGAATATACAAGTGTCAGTGTAAGAAAGTGAAGTAGAATGAAAGAGTGTCAGTGTAAGAAAAGAATGTGAGGCTCAAGACTATGAGGCTCAAAGAATAATGCTGGAAGAGGGGGAAGAGACAGGGACTTTTGTTCGATAACCGTTAAGTTATGCCTACGTATCCTCTCGTGCAATGAGGAAGTCAGAACATCGTAATTCGACTCAAAGAGACTGGAAGATGAATTGACTTGTGAACTGCTTACTTGTCTATGCTCAAGTATATGACCTGTCTGGCTCAGGTGCAAACTGTCTTGCATTAGACGGAAGAAGCGAGTTCTCGTTTGTGAATGAGAGTGATGAGAAAAGATTCCCGAAGGAGACGATTATTGTTTGTTTTTGAGTTTTCAATCTTTTATTGCTTTTTGAAGTTTGTCATAAGAAAATGAGCTTAAGCCTAAACCAAGGGTTAGTAAACTCATCACATCCTCCCTCTGATTAGGGGTAATGAGAATACTTTAAGTATGAAGTAAACACCTCACACTTAATCACCATGACGCATGATTAAGATCATTAACCTACTTGCATTTATTTAGATGTTTTTGTGGTTTTGGTTTAGTGTTAAGTAATGAGTTTAAGCCATAATCAAGGATTTAATGGACCCATTACACCATCCTAATAGAAGGATGATAGATGAGAACATTTAAGCTGAGGAAGGCTCCTCAACTTAATCCATGATTAGGGATTAACCTCATGACAAAAAAAAAGCCTTTATCAGAGTGGATTTTAGTTAATGGTAAGGTTAAGAAATGTATTTTATGATTTGTAAGACAACTTGAGGGGGACTTGTCCATTAACATTAGGGTTAGTCCTTCTTAACCAATTAAGGAAGAATTAGAACCCTAATGCAAGGCCCAAGTTACAAGCTTGATGTCTTAGTGGTTATTAGATGAATTGATTAAAGGATTTAAACACATTGAGGGTTTAACACTTAGGATTAAAGTTATACACTCCATCCTAATAGAAGGATACAAGCATAACCCTAATCACAAAGCCTTAAAACCTTTAAGGTTTAGTCCTTGATTAAGAGATGAGGAGAGAAGACACAAAGATGACACAAAGGCAAAACTAAATAGGGGACTAATCAAACCCTAATTATGATCATGCTTGGTTGTTCCTAGGGTTTATGAGGCTTTCAAGAGATCTTCAGGAGAAAAGCCACCAGGAAAGAAACAGATGAAAGGAGGAGAAGCAGAAAGAAATAAGACAACTTGCTTCACCTAAGAAGACAAGTTGCCTGAAGAAAGAAAGTAAGAGATGAACATGAATGAGCAAGCTCACTCTAATACAAAGATAAAAAGCAGCAATGATGCAAGAGAGAGATGAGAAGAGATTGTGAGAAGTGAAGGCAAATTCACTTCTCAGAACAACTTACCACCTGAAAAGTTAGCAAAAGAAATGAAATGCAATAAAATGAGATGAAATTTCATGATGCAAGACAAATTCAGAAGCATGAACATGATGTTAATGATGCTGAGAGATGATGCAAACACATGTCAAGAGTTGTGGATGATCATACAAGGATGAGGATGCAAATGAAGCATGCTTTGAACCATGAAAGTTCATGAAAGTTTATGTAATGAAATGAATGCACAACATGGAAAATGAATGATGCCATGATCAAACATGATTCTAATATGTCCTAAGATGTATTATATGTCCTATGGATGCACAAAATGTCATGGAAAGTTCTTGAATGCAAGCATATGAGAGATGGATGCAAATGAAGGCAAAAATTAGGGTTTACATACAATATGCAATGCAAAATTCAAAATCAGAAGCAAATGACATGATAAAAAATTGAAAATGGAAGCAAAGGAAACCTAACCCTACACAAGTTCACTGCCCAAAGGAGGGGACCTAAGTCTTAACCTAATGGAAGTTATGATTTCCTCAAGTCAACTAGGGTTTCAAGGCACTTCAAAAGGAAAAATGCACATTAAATTGAAAATGAAAGATAAATTCAAACCAATTTTACCCTAGAAACTACATGATATAAAGGATGCAATGCAAGAAGAACCATCATGAAACTCTTCATGGTTAGGCAGAATGAATTTTTCTAAGTTAGGACCAAAATATTGCCTTTAAATAACTTTAATTCCAATGAAAAATGTCAAAATAGGTCAAGAACCAAAAAGAAATTTGTTTGGAGAGTTTGATAATGCTTCTAAATATGTCAAGATGCAATGTGAATTTTTTTGTGATTTTAAAATACCTAAATGCATTTTTAATTAATTAATCTTCATTAACTAATTAAAAATAAACATTTAAATGATTTAAAAATAATTTTTGATGCAAAAAATAAAAATAAAAATATTTTTGGGTTCTGAAAATTAATAAAAGGTTTGATAAAAAATTTCAGAATTTTTTAATGTGTTTTACTATTTTTAAAAATTCGTGGAAATAAAATACAAATAAAATGAAATAAAATTAATAAAATGGAAAAGTAAGCTGAATGAATGGATCAGATTGGTTCTGGGTTTAAATCCATTGACCTGGCGCGCAATCCTACGACCCATATTCAAATTTGCCTAAACCTAATTAATTAAATATTAATCCTATAATTAAAACTAATCATGAGATCCAGGCCACACAAACACGTGCGTGAAACTCCATCTAACGACCCACATTTAAACGAAACCCTAATCATAATTAAAAGCCCTAATGATTTTCAGGAGGCCGAAAATGACCTCCGTTCATCATCTCCGGCCATACTCTCCCCTGAAAAATGCTATCTCCCTCAAAACCTCACCCCAAGCCCCCTAAAGCTCCAGAATCACTCAACAAACATCAAGGAACAAGAATCCAGGCATGAAATCAATTTATTTTCAGAAACAAGCATGAATCGAATCAATCTCTTTTTATGTCAAAAATTTCAGAGATTCGGTTCATGCTCATTTCTTCACCATTTTCAAAACTACAAAGCTCAGAGTAATCAGGAGATCATGAGGAACAATTCTATAACTTAAAAAAGGATTTCTGGAAAAAAAGTTTGAGAGAGCTACCTGAGATGGAACTTTCAACTCTGGAGCTTTCAGGCAGCTTTTTGGCTTCAAAGCCCCTCCAATGATCTTCCTGAAGAAGCTTTGAGGCTTAGTTGGAGTGTATTGTGGCTAGTTTGTGAGATTGATGAAGTTCTGTTCAAAGGGAGTGGAAAATCGTATTTCTGTTTGGGGTGGTTTCAGGGCCATATGATGGTTGGGAAATGATCAGTGGATCATGGTGAGTGGTTTTGTGAAGTTTGTTTTGAGGTTTTAGGCTTGTGTGATGAGATTCAAATGAAAATGCAAGAAGGAGAGTTTTTGTGAACTATGGTGATGCTGTGTTTTCAGGCTTTCCTCTTGTGTGTTTTGAGTTCCATTTGGTCCACATATCAAGTGGTGATAGGTCAGAGAGTTGTTGTGGGCTATGCTGATTGGTATGGCTTGTTTTGCAAAAAGTCATGGCTATGTGTCCTTTGAGGTATGGGTTGTTTCAGGCCTAGGACAAAGGCATGTCTGCTGTAGCTTGATTCAAGCATGGCCATGGAAATGAGATTGAGACAAATCAGCAAGTGGATTGAAACTTGTGTTTTTTTTTTTTGCAATTTTCATGAAGTTTGGCCCTTTCTTGATTTCTTCATGCACAAGTCATGAAACTTGAGAATTCTTGGCACAAATCTGACTCTTAGGCATTGCATTGTGTTTGTATGATGATTAGAAGTCACTTTGAAGTCACAAATTGGTTTGGCAAGGGTTTTTGCAAGTTTCCCTCTTTGGTGCAAAAGTGAAAATTTCATGATTTTTCCCAACTTTGCAAGGCCATAACTTTTGATCTAAAATGAATTAGAATGAGTTCTTGTACTTTTTGAAAATGGGAGGATCCAATCTACAACTTTCATGACCAAAGATTTTTCAATTTAAGCATTTTTGAATCAAAAAGAGGGGGTTGAAAAACTTTCCCAAAATGGCAAGTTTGCATTACAAGTCACTTTCCCAAAATGGCAACTTTACAAATGGCTTTAAATTCTTCAATTTTGTGAACTTCCAACTTTTTCTAAGACCAAATAAAGATCATACACATTCAAAATGATGGAGAAACCCCTTTGGTTGGGTCATTGGGGGCCTCAGATGCCCTGATTTTGCACTGACTTGCACAAGAAGTCATCTATTGATCAGATGCCTTCCCCATTGAATTTCTTCATGAAGATTGATATGCATGATCCCCATATCATATAGAGACCCATAGAATCAATAATGACCAAAAAATTTGGAGTTATGGCCTTTGAAACCAAAACCCTAATTTTAGGTCATCTGTGTAGTTAAACCTGGCTCTGCTTCCATGCTTTTCCTCAGTTCTTGTGATTTTTGACTTCCTTGACCTTGTGAGGATATAATATGATGTTTGAACATACATGGACCCTCTTGAGATGATTGAATACCTTTGGAGTGGCTCAAATAGCTCTTGGATTGCTCAGATCACAAACCCTAGATGCAGATGACTTAGAACCAATGTAGTGAAACAAAAATGCAATATGAGATGCTATGATGGAAACTATGCAAATGAAAAGAATCACAAGCCATGGTGTGAATAAGTGAGGGAAAATTTGGGGTGTTTACAGCTGCCCCTATTCAAACATGAGTTAGCTGTGCAGGATGTAAGCGGCGGCTTAACAGGCAAGCAAGATAACTTGTGGTTGAATATCAAAGACAGTCCAAAATTTGCACTCACTGAATGAAGAAGAAAAGGGACATAGATTGTAAAAGAAAATAAAGTATGATTATAAAGTGCGGGCGACGGAGGACGACCGTCGAGCAGAGGACGACTGCTGGGGATGAAGCAATGACGGGGACGACCGACATGCTGGGGAGAGTAATAAGATTCTCTGGGGATTGAAGGTAAATGAGGGGGACGACCATCGGGTTGAAGAAAATAAATGATGAGGAACGGTCATCAAAGGTGAAGGACGATCACCTAGCAGGGGACGGCTGCTCTGTTGGGGATAAGATGAGGGACGGTCATCTAAGGTGAAGGACGATCACCTGGCAAGGTACGGCTTCCAGAAAGTATCACGACATAGGACGAATGTCGGATGAAAAAGGTCGACGATGGGGACGACCATCGGATAAGCATGATGAAGGACGATCATCAAGAGGTGAAGGACGATCACCTAGCAGAGTACGACTGCTCTTGGGGTTCATCATGACATAGGACGAATGTCAGATAACAAGATCAACGATGGGGACGGCCATCGGATAAAATGATGAAGGACGATCATCAAGAGGTGAAGGACGATCACCTAGCAGGGGACGGCTGCTGGAAATATCACGACATAGGACGAATGTCGGATAGGAAGGGGTTCTAATGAATAGAGACTCCGTTGGGGGAATGATGAAGGACGATCATCAAAAAGGTGAAGGACAATCACCTGGCAGGGTACGGCTGCCAGAAAGTATCATGACATAGGACGAATGTCAGATAGAAAGGAAATAGTTTATCAAGATTTGCCGGGAATTCTTCTGGGGAATCGTAGACACAGACGAATGTCTAATTTCAAGGAGGCGAAGACATAAATGTCTGACACGGTGTATAGATTAAAGATGCGGACGAGCATCCTTAAGACCATGATACAGACGAGTATCAGTAGAAACAAACGCTTGACGCATGTTCAGAGATGATGATACGGACGAGTACCAACTAGTTAACAAAGAACACGGACGAGTGTCGACTCTGAGGGGATTTAAGTGGTGTATACAAGATACGGACGAGTATCTGTATGAGAAAAAGTGATGAGTGAGACATAGATGAGTATGACACGGAAGGGTGTTGGAAGAAATGTATTATAAACAAGTATTTGGTTTACAAAGTGTTTAGGTAACTAGGCTGGGGAAGGTGACACGGACGGGTGTCAGGGAAGTGTGTAGATATATGTAAACATGTGTTTGTGAGTGCAAAGGGGACGCCTTGGCTCTCTGCTGGGGATATGACACAGACGAGTGTCAAGAAGCATCTGTAATGTATAAGCATCTGTTTGTAGAGAATGCTCAGACGACTTTACTGGGGAATGATGACACGGATGAGTGCCAAAAGGAGCATGTATATGTATTTGTGAGTGTAAAGGAAATGCTTTAATATTCTGCCGGGGAGTTTGAGAAGTATCTTGTGTATTTGCAAACGGGGTGTTGGTATACACAGCTATTTGATTCGGAACACGGCTTGTGATTTATGCAATATGTTTGATTTTTCCGTAATGCTCCGTATTAGACGGAATGCTACGCTATGGGGAAAAATATGATGCGAATGCTATGATTATGCAAAGATATCGATTCGGGATTCGGATCCCGTTAGGGTGAAGATCTCTGGCTGATCTGCTTGAAGTGATATCCCAGCTGGGGATGAGATCCTTGGTAGATCTGATGGAATGATTCTGCTTGGGGAACCAGGTCACTGATTGACCTTCCTTTTGGTGATGATAAGCCCCAGCTGGGGCTGTGGAAGCTTTCGTCGCTTTGTTGTGAGATCTTCGGACATTGCTCTTGCTCTTCTGGATGGAGGCTGAAACTCTGTGGGGAAGATAGTGCCCTGTCTGACATTTGGCTGAGGAGGAATGATGACTGGCAACTCAGCTGGGGATGAATCAATCTCTGGCATTGTTTGGAAGATGTGCTGTGGAAGTGGTGATTTAACAGCTTGCTGGGGAGAAGCTTTCATGCCCCATGTTGCGCTTTGAATACCCGCAATCCTGTTATGACGAAAAACGCACAAGTCCCCTGAGGTATCCCTTACTGGATTCCATAATAGGAGTTTAGACACTTCTGGGAGTAAGTAATAAATTTCCTGCAAGCATGTAATTTAGAAAAAGTGCATCTGTACTTACGCAATCAACATCTTAAGGACATCGGACATTTTGCAAATGAAAATAAAATGTACGAGACGAAATATGACTGAAAATCTGATTTTATTAATTTGTGTGCCCTGAATTGGCAAGATACAGTCAAAGAAACAGATCCCCTGAAATGAGGAGATCGTTACAATTTGAGAAACAAAAAGACGTTGGCAATGTTGATGACGCTTCTGGGAGCTTCCCTTTGCTATGACCCGTATGACATTGACGTTCTTCTCATGCTGCTTTTGAAGAAGGCTGATTCTGACCGAAGCTTGAACCTTTCGAAGTTTACCATGTTGTAAGTGATACAGACAAATTCAGAACGCAGTTGTTCGCTTATTCCCTTATTTTGCGTGGATCGCCCTTTCGGGTTTTCAATCCACCGGGATACCCATTTTTGCCTGAGCTGTCCAATGCGGCTTTTCAACTCAGCGGGTGTACATTTTTTATTTATTTTCCCTTATTTTTTCCCGAGTCTCTTATTCTGTTTTTGACTCGCCGGGATGCCCTATTTTTGCCTGGACTTTACATTCTGTTTTTCTGTCCAGCGGGTCATTTTATGCAAAGTATTTTTTAACTGCATCTGAATTCACAGGGGACAGGAAGTCTTCACCATCCATAGTACTGAGCATCAGGGCTCCACCAGAGAAAACTTTCTTCACTATGAACGGACCATCATAATTCGGAGTCCACTTGCCCCTGTGGTCTGTATGAGGAGGGAGGAGCCTTTTTAGCACAAGATCTCCTACTTGGTACTCTCGAAGCCTGACTTTCTGATCGAAGGCTTTCTTCATTCTCTTCTGATATAACTGCCCATGACAGATTGCAGCTAATCTCTTTTCTTCAATCATATTCAGTTGTTCGTATCGGGATCGGACCCAGTCTGCTTCGTTTAATTTAACATCCATCAGTACCCGTAGGGAAGGTAATTCAACTTCAACAGGTAGGACTGCCTCCATACCATAAACAAGTTGATACGGTGTTGCCCCAGTGGATGTTCTGATTGACGTACGGTACCCATGTAAAGCAAATGGCAGCATTTCATGCCAGTCTTTGTAGGTAACCACCATCTTTTGTACAATCTTACCAGTCTTTGGCCTGTAAGGAGAAGAGTTGTGATGTTGGATCTTTAAGTCCCGACACAGTTCTGTCATCATTTTGTTGTTTAAGTTGGAACCATTATCAGTGATGATTCGCTCGGGCACTCCATACCGACAGATGATGTCTCTCTTCATAAATCGGGGTACCACTTGCCTTGAAACATTTGCATAAGAAGCAGCTTCGACCCACTTGGTAAAATAGTCAATGGCTACCAGGATGAATCTGTGGCCATTTGAAGCAGTCGGTTCAATCTTGCCAATCATATCAATGCCCCACATGGCAAAGGGCCAGAGTGAAGACATCACATTCAGGGGATTTGGAGGCACATGCATTTTATCTGCATAAATCTGGCATTTATGGCATTTTCTGGCATACGCACAACAGTCTGCATCCATTGTGATCCAGTAATAGCCTGATCTTAGCAACTTTTTAGCCATAGCATGCCCTCCAGCATGGGTACCAAAAGATCCTTCGTGTACCTCGTGCATCAACAAGTCTTCTTCTGCCTTATCAACACATCGGAGAAGTACCATATCAAAGTTTCTCTTGTACAAGGAACCATCGGTATTCAGGAAGAAACTGCCAGCTAGCCTTCTTAATGTCTTCTTATCATTGGAAGATGCCCCAGGTGGGTATGTTTGATCTTCCAAGAAGCACTTAATGTCATGGAACCAAGGCTTATCATCTTTAGCAAGGTCTGCTGAGAATACATATGCTGGTCTGTCAAGTCTGGATACTGAAATCTGAGGCACAAAGTTGGCAGCTTGAACTTTGATCATGGATGAAATGGTAGCCAGAGCATCTGCAAACTGATTTTCATCTCGAGGGATATACTCAAGCTTGACTGTTGTGAAGAAAGTCAATAACCTCCTTGTATAATCCCGGTAGGGTATCAGATGATCTTGGTGAGTGTACCATTTGCCGTTGGTTTGATTAATTACCAGAGCTGAATCTCCGAACACAGTCAAAGTCTTGATCCTGAGGTCAATGGCTTCCTCAAGACCCATAATACAAGCTTCATATTCAGCTTCGTTGTTAGTGCATTTAAAGGTGAGTTTTTCCAAGAAAGGCATGTGAACTCCCTTAGGTGTAATGAGTACTGCACCAACACCACGACCATTCATATTAACAGCCCCATCAAACATCATAGTCCACTTTTCTTCTGGGTCAGGCCCTTCAGTGTGAATAGGCTCTTCATGATCTTTTTCTTTCAAGTACATGATGTCTTCATCAGGGAAGTCAAATCTCATAGGCTGGTAATCATCAATGGGTTGCTCAGCAAGATAATCAGACAATATGCTGCCTTTGATTGCTTTCTGAGACATGTACTGAATGTCATACTCTGTGAGAATCATTTGCCATCTCGCAACCCGTCCGGTAAGTGCTGGCTTCTCAAATATGTACTTGACCGGGTCCATCTTTGACATCAATAAGGTAGTGTGGGTCAACATATACTGCCTTAGTCGGCGAGCAGCCCACGCTAAAGCACAACAAGTTTTCTCGAGCAGTGAATAACGTTGTTCACAGTCGGTAAACTTTTTGCTTAGGTAGTATATTGCATACTCTTTTCGACCAGACTCGTCATGCTGGCCCAGCACACACCCCATTGACTCTTCTAATACTGTCAAGTACATTATTAGAGGTCTTCCTTCAACTGGAGGCATAAGGATCGGAGGCTCTTGTAAATATTCCTTGATTTTTTCAAAAGCCCTCTGGCAGTCTTTGTTCCACCTGACCGTTCGTTCTTTTCTTAACAACTTGAACAAGGGTTCACAGGTTGCAGTAAGGTGAGATATGAACCGTGAAATGTAGTTCAATCTGCCTAAGAACCCCCGAACTTCTTTTTCAGTCTTAGGTGCATGAATTTCTTGAATGGCTTTGACTTTGTCAGGGTCAACTTCAATTCCCTTCTCACTTACAATGAACCCCAGCAGCTTACCGGAACGCACCCCGAATGTGCATTTGTTGGGGTTTAGCTTCAGCTGATACTTTCTCAAACGCTTGAATAACTTTAACAGATTCACCAGGTGATCTTCTTCTGTGAGGGACTTGGCAATCATGTCATCCACATAACATTCAATTTCCTTGTGGATCATGTCGTGGAATAATGTTACCATAGCCCGTTGATAAGTGGCACCCGCGTTCTTCAGTCCGAATTGCATCACTTTATAACATAACGTGCCCCAGGGTGTGATAAAGGTTGTCTTCTCCATGTCTTCAGGCGACATTTTGATCTGATTATATCCTGAAAATCCATCCATGAAGGAAAACACCGAGAACTGAGCTGTATTGTTGACCAATACATCAATGTGAGGTAAAGGGAAGTCATCTTTCGGGCTAGCTCTGTTCAGATCCCGGTAATCCACACACATCTTCACCTTGCCATCCTTCTTAGGTATTGGTACAATATTAGCAACCCACGGCGGATAGCTAGTCACAGCGAGGAAACCGGCGTCCCACTGCTTTTATACCTCTTCTTTTATCTTCATTGCCATATCCTGCGAGTACGGCGCAACTTCTGTTTTACTGGCGGACAGTCTTCTTTCAGCGGCAGCTTGTGCATAACAATGTCGGTGTCCAACCCTAGCATATCCTGATAAGACCAAGCAAAGACATCCACATATTCCCGAAGCATGTCAATCAGTTGCTCTTTCACTGAATCTTGTAAGCAGGCCCCGATCTTGACTTCTTTCAAGTCTTCTTCTGTACCAAGATTAACCGTTTCGACCTCCTCCTGATGAGGAGTGATGACTTTATCCTCTTGTCTCAACAAACTGGCAAGCTCTTCAGGTAGCTCATAATCTTCTTCAACCCCTTCATCAGCTTGATTGATTGGATTGTCAAAGTCATACGAAGTCATAGCAGTGTTGTTGTCGGTGCAGTCTGGAGGGCACTTTCTGCAAGGGTCTAGATTTGTTCATTTTAGTGATCAGTTTTATCTTATTTAGAAAAAGTGAAAATGAAGTTGTTTATTTTGAAAAACATTGCCATTTTATTTTTGTACAAAAAATGAAAATGAAAAACAGTGAGCGAAAAAGAAAAGACTCATTTGCAAAAGACGTCCTAATATTCATTAATTGATCTTTGCACAAAATACAAGATGGCCCGATTACAAAATGAGTCTTGACATCTTGGGCGAGATGCAATACTTGATGCATGCTTTAAAATACAGGAAATAATAATTACTCTGCAGGAGTAACCCTTATAATTTCCTGGGAAGACCAGTTTGAGACATGGCTCCCTGGGGTCCTTGGACGTATCCAGCTTTCCAGGTTGCGCTCATCTTCCGACTCATCTTCCAAATTGTTCACATCATCCGGGGTGAGCATTCCCCCACTAACAAACTTGGGCTCCTTGGAAGCCTCTGACTGATCTTGTTGAGTTGGTCTGTAACCCAACCCAAATCAGTCTTCTTTCTTTTCCACGGGCAGCAGCTTGCCCCAGCCTTGGGCGGTACCTTCCTCAACAACCTTTCGGGCTTGCTGATATGATGTTATGGAAGTTCCCAGTACAACAGATGCTTCATTAATGTTCAAGGCTTCAAACCCCTGGCTCATGGTTTCATGGATCTCCCCATCCATTTCAATGTACTTATACGTAGCCAGCTGGCTAACAAAGATGTCCTCTTCCCCACAGATGGTGATGATTTGGCCTTCCCACTCGAATTTTAACTTCTGGTGAAGGGTAGACGTAACAGCGCCAGCGGCGTGGATCCAAGGTCTACCCAACAGACAGCTGTAGGCCGGCTGTATGTCCATCACAAAGAAGGTAGTTTTGAAGGTCTGCGGGCCAATCAACACAGGCAGATCAATCCCCCCAAGCACTGATCTTTTAGAGCCATCAAATGCTCTCACCACCAAATTACTCGGACGCAATGCCAAGCCATCATTCTCTAGCTTCACTAAGGCTTTCTTTGGAAGAGCATTGAGTGACGACCCAGTGTCCACCAGTACATGAGATAGAACAGCACCCTTGCATTCCAAGGTGATATGCAAAGCCTTGTTATGGTTGCGTCCCTCAGTTGTTAAATCAGCATTGGTAAAGCCCAGTCCATGACTGGTGTTGACATTTGCAACCACGGTTTCTAGCTGATTAACAGTAATCTCCTCTGGCACGTATGCTGCGTGTAGGACTTTCAACAGCGCATTCCTGTGAGCTTCAGAACATATCAACAGTGATAATATGGAGATTTTGGAGGGGGTTTGGTGAAGCTGGTCCACCACCTTGTAATCACTTCTTTTTATGATTCTCATGAACTCGTCTACATCTTGTTCAAAAGATGTCTTCTGAGTTTCTTTGGTAGTTGGCTCTTCAAATACCACATTCTTTCCTTTTGCTTTGGCAGCAGCTTCTGCTTCAACATTAGGTCTTTGTGTTTGTGAGGCAAAAAGGCGTCCGCTTCTGGTGAAGCCTCCGCCTCCCCCAACATTATCAACTCTTGGGGAAGAGGTTGATGAATCCAGAGTGATTTTCTCCCCGTTGCAGTAGAGATCAGAGCCATAATGCCAAGGTATGGCATTGTTGCTTTCATAGGGAACTGGTCCAGGCACCGTAATGGTGACCAGACTGATTGCTACAGAGGAGGGTACCGTAATGGTGTGCTGATCATAGTCAATTGTGACTGGTGATCTGGCAGGAGGTGCCATGACTTGCTGTTGGAAACTGCTGCTGGGAGGAACATTTGACGGGTCATAGTAGATTGTAACTGTCGAGACATCTTCATTGATCCTTGCTGGTGTTGTAGAAGATTCTGCTAATAAAATGGATGCTAATGTTGTAGAAGAAATGGCTGTTGAATTTTGATTTGTTGAAGTGATGGACGAAGTAATTGCTGATGATATTGACGAATCGATAGGAATGATTGTTGCTGCTGTTGTAGAAGAATCGGGAATTGTGGTTAAAGGAATTGCTGGACTTGTAGGCGCCGTTGTTGAAATCTGAAGGATACCATCCTGAATAAGACCATCTATGCCTCTTCTCAGCTTTTCACACCCATTGACTGCAATGTTGCAATACCCACAACCGAGCTCACACCCGGGGAACACTTGGCATTCTAGAAGCTGAGCTTTAATTTCGACCAAAGGTGTTCGAATTTGTGCAACACTGGTGATCAAGGTAGATGGTTTGTCTTCCTCAATGGCATTAATTCTCGGCCCGCCATGATTAGGCATAGGATTTCTGTTGACATTCGGAGGTGGTGCAAAGTTGAGGGCTTTAGAATCCACCAGATCTTGGACTTTCATTTGTAAGGCCCTACATTTTTCAATATTGTGACCAGGTTCATTTGAGTGGAATGCACACCTAGCATTGACATCATAGTTCTTTGGGAGATTGAGGGGATCTGGAGGTGCCAATGTCCTTAACTCAACCAGGTTGAGCTTCAGGAGTTGTGGCAAAAGTGCAGCATACGGCATTGGGATTGGGTCAATTACCTTGTTTGCCTGTGATGGTCGTTGTTGGAAGGGACGTTGTTGTTGGTTGCTATTGTTGTTGTAAGTTCTCTGTTGTGGATACTGGACTTGTTGTTGATACTGTGGTTGCTGCTGAGGATATGCTGATTATTGAGGAATCGGAGCTGGAATGGTAACTGTTGCTACTGACCGGTGTACATGCTGAGGTATGCCCCTGTTTGCATGAATGGAATTGGTCTCACCGGCTCTTCGTGGTCCCACAAAAGGCTTCCTGGGATTACTGGATGAACTTGCACCACTGTCAGAAATCTTGCCCATTTTTAAAAGGCTTTCAATCCTTTCACCAGCTATGACGACATCAGCAAAGCTGGTAGAGGAAAAAGCAGCCAGTCTATCAATATATGTTCCTTGCAGAGTATTCATGAACATGTCGGCCATTTCTCTTTCCGACATGGGTGGTTGGACAGCAGCAGCAAGCTGTCTCCACCTTTGGGCATATTCCCTGAAGCTTTCTCTGGAAGACTGGGACATCCCCATCAGGAGGGTCCTGTTAGGAGCCATGTCTAGATTGTATTGATATTGCTTGATGAAGGCTTCAGCTAGGTCCTTCCAGCATCTAATGGTAGCCCTGGTCAAGTGCGAATACCACTCTCTTGAAGCCCCAGTCAGACTGTCTTCAAAGTAAAACATCCACAGCTTCTCATCCATAGTATAAGCTTTAAGTCTTCCCAGAAAAGACTGCAGGTGAGTTCGTGGACAAGAGGTTCCATTGTATTTCTCAAAGCACGGGGGTTTGAATTTGTGGGGAATTCTCACCCCATCCACTAGCCCCATGTCCATTACATCGAAGCCCAAGGAATTTCGGGACTCCAGAGATCTCAATTTCTCAGCAATTTCATCTAACCTCCGGTCATAGACTTCATCTCCTGCTCCCATAACAGTAAACTACTCTTCTTGGGGATCCTCCTGTAAGATTCTCCCCCCAGCAGTATTACCCTGCACATTCCTTGGGATGTTAGCTTCCGGATCCAGATGAGGTCCAAATACTGGTGGATCAATACGAGGTTGACCCCTTTCATTGTTGATAGTTCCTCCTGTCCCAAGATGAGGCTCCTCAGGAGTTTGCCTTTCCACCAGTTCTCTTAATCTTTCTTGACTCTGGGCCAAGCCAGTCATCACAACCATGAATTGAGACATCTGATTCCTCATTTCTACCCTCTCATTAGCCATCTGATTCCTGACCTCAGTCAGATCTTGCTGTACTTGATCCATTTGAATACCAGGAAGGTTGTTGCGAGTAGGGTACCGGTGCATGCGGTTGACAGGGAACACTCGGCGACGATCAATGTTTCCTGAGATCACAACAAAGTTAGAAACAATGATAATAAAACCTATAAAACAAAATAAAAGTTAGTATGCAATGCAGTATGCTTATTTGTTTTCCAAGGTATCCGGCTTGGTTCTTGGTTTTGACCTTTCCAGACCTCGAGGAAGATGCTTGATGTTGTTGAGAGAAAAGCCATATGAAAGCAAACTAATATATTACAAATGATGAATAATACATAGTCTGTTTTACAACACATGCCCATGGAGGGTCGAAATACAATAAAAGGGAAAAGTACATCAAATGGAAATGAACAACAAGCAAAGAAGTCAAACATTCAGTCCAAATTCATCCTCCTTGACCTCCTTCAGGAGTGCCTCAGTCACTGGACCAGTCGGATGCTCTGTAATGGTCCTGATGAGGAGGTTCCTGGTAGCAATGGCAGTGGTCAACTTCTTATGCCTGTCCTGGTCCTTTGATCTTTTCAATCCTGCCCTGAGCTTCAACTCTGAAATCTCCTTCTGGGCTGCCAACAAGGCTTCCTGCTGCTTCTTCTCATTGGCCTCTAGCTGTTCAATCTTGGCTTGAGTTTTCTGGTCTTCCTGTGTACGAGCTTCAGTGATCCTGACCCACCTAGCCTGACTCTCTTGTAGATAGAGCTCAGTCCTAGCCTTCAGAATCTTGGCTTCTTTACAAGCATTCTTCAATATTTGTTCCCCAGCTCTTGATTTCCTGATGTAGTCCTCTGTCTTCTCAATCTTGGCAAGATGCTCCACCCTAAGCTTTTCCAACCTCTCAATGTCCAGACGACCATCACTCCTTTCCCAAAGGGTCTTCTTTAAAGCCTGAGATAGGTTCTCATTTCTTTCCTTCAGCTTCTCAAATTCTTCCAGGCTGACAGTTGCTGCTGGCTGTGCTGTAGATGGTCCAGGTATGTCCTCAATGGTGAAAGGCATTCCAGTAATCTGAGCTCTAGTACGGGACCAGTCATAGTACTGAGCTGAAGCAACATTATTACACCTCCCTAGAATAGCCATCCCTTTTTTCTAGATGTTGTCCCAAGCCCAGGATGCTTGTCTGACAGCAACTGAAATAGGCTTCACTTCACAATACAGAGTCTCAGCTAAATCTTGCACTCTGGGAGGGTGAACCAAAGCATAGCCCAGTTGTCTTTTAAACATCATAGAATTGTAGTTGATGCAACCCTTTACTCCTATCAGAGGCACATTAGGGTACTGCCCATAGCTGGTGATAATGTCCTTGCCTTTGGTGCTCTGGGTGCACCATCTAATATCATCTGAAGTCAAAGCAATGAGCCTCTTAGCCCAATTCTTCTGCTGGTGAGGATTCAAGAAGGCATCTGTCTTAGGTAGATGTCTGAGCAGCCAGGTGTGAAACAAAGGAGCACAACATCTTACTAACTTTCCCCTTTGTTTCTCATTCCTCTGATGAATGGAATAATAGAAATCTCCCAGCAATGTGGGTACTGGGTTCTTCAGAAGAAACAGATGGATGGCATTCTTGCTGACAAACTTGGGTTCATCTGCAAACAGTATAACCCCATATATGCTGAGGGCTAACAGTGCACAGACTGCCCTCCACTCTCCCAATGAAGCCTTCAGGATGGCCTGAGAAATCAAGAAGTCCAAGTGAAGACCAGGGATTCCAGCTTTTGTTGTCATGCTTTGTTCAATCAAGGAAGGCTCCAGGTACAGTGCCTTTGCTACTTTTCCATTGCTGGGAAAAGTCATTTCTGGGTTGAAAGGGAGTCCACCCCCGGTAGGTACTCCAATCAATAAGGAAAATTCTTCCAGCAAGGGCCCTAGCTGAAAGTCTGGGAAGGTGAAGCATCTCAAAGGAGGGTCATAAAACTGCAAGCAGGTGTGGATCATGCTCCTCTGAGAAGGGTCAAGGTCCATAACCATATCCAGGATACCTCCATAATGCTCTCTAAACAGTGGGATATGGTCAAGTGTGATGAGTGACTGGACTTGCCTGATGCCAGTCAACACAGGCTCAAAGAAATGGTAGGATGTGTTGCTCTTCCTGGGAGTAGTCATAAATGCTGAAGAGGAGGCAGATAGGTGCTGATGAAGATCAAGGCTGATACTGGAGATGAGCCACTGACAGGCTGATGCTGGTGATGATGAGAATAGCTGAAGCAAATAACTGATGAAACAGAGGTCTATGTAGAAGAAGGGGTCAAAACCAAACCAGATATAATGTGGATACCCTGAAAAACAAATAAACAAATGTTAAATGATGCAAATGATGATATATGCAAATGATATGCAAGGGTTTGTGATCAAGCTGGATCTGATTATCTGTCTTGATATAAGTTCATGTATGTTCAAAAGTCCAGAAGGAGGTTTTAGAAATCCAGTAACCAAGGTGGGGTACTCAAATAAAGAGTCACATGTCCAGGGTTAATCACAAGAACTGTCCAAAATGAGGTACTCTTAAACCAAATAGTAACAGGGTATGATGTGGCCAAGGGTACCTGCAAACCTGTAAACAGCCTAACCCCCTCACAGGTAATGTTCTAAAACAAGGATCCTCAGACTTGGATCAGTTATGAGAAGTGTAAACACTTCTAACTCGGAGGTACAGTGTTTACAATAACCATAAAAGATCCTCCTCTAATTCACCTCAGTTTTTGAAGGTCATAATAAAGGTCATCCAGACTTAGCAGGCTTCCCAGATAGCCCTAGTACTACAGGAAATCTGTAGCACAGAGTTCTCAAGAAGAAACCCACATCTGAACCGTGTTTCATATTCCCGCACCAGACCGAGATGGAATGGGAAAGAACATGAACCACTCTAGCCTAGGTGTCACTCAGGTCCCAGGTATAGGACCTTAAACTCTTAATGGAACCCCACCCACCAAGACAGAAGCCATATCCAGCAAAATGACAGTATGACAGTATGATATGTAAAATTGTAAAGAAAGCAAATAAACAAGACTGTACATAAAGCAAATAAAGCAATACAAATAAACACACAATTAGCACGTAACACCCCAGTAAACACAAATCAAACAAGCGCTAGGAGGAACCCACAAAAAGAACCAGAAGCCCTGGTTACAGTATAAGGGTCCCCAGCAGAGTCACCAAGCTGTCGCTCCCACCAAATGACACCTGGTCAGAAGGGGTACAGACACGAACGGTCGGCGAAAGAGAGAGAAATGAATAGAGTCGCCAGCTAGGCATTTTTATCCAGAAGGAAAGGTAATGCTGCATAAACCTGAGGAAAGATGGATAAGACGGTTGCGAACCAGAGAAACTGAGAAAGGGGGTTGGTTACAACCTGGGAAGGTATTAGCACCCAGATTGTCCGTCGTACTCGACGGGATCCACGCTTGAAAGTTTGTGTTTAAAAGGGGTAGTGTCTGTGCTATCTGTGTGCAAAAGCTGGAAAAGAATATACAAGTGTCAGTGTAAGAAAGTGAAGTGGAATGAAAGAGTGTCAGTGTAAGAAAAGAATGTGAGGCTCAAGACTATGAGGCTCAAAGAATAATGCTGGAAGAGGGGGAAGAGACATGGACTTTTGTTCGATAACCGTTAAGTTATGCCTACGTATCCTTTCGTGCAATGAGGAAGTCAGAACATCGTAATTCGACTCAAAGAGACTGAAAGATGAATTGACTTGTGAACTGCTTACTTGTCTATGCTCAAGTATATGACCTGTCTGGATCAGGTGCAAACTGTCTTGCATTAGACGGAAGAAGCGAGTTCTCGTTTGTGAATGAGAGTGAGGAGAAAAGATTCCCGAAGGAGACGATTATTGTTTGTTTTTGAGTTTTCAATCTTTTATTGCTTTTTGAAGTTTGTCATAAGAAAATGAGCTTAAGCCTAAACCAAGGGTTAGTAAACTCATCACATCCTCCCTCTGATTAGGGGTAATGAGAATACTTTAAGTATGAAGTAAACACCTCACACTTAATCACCATGATGCAGGATTAAGATCATTAACCTACTTGCATTTATTTAGATGTTTTTGTGGTTTAGGTTTAGTGTTAAGTAATGAGTTTAAGCCATAATCAAGGATTTAATGGACCCATTACACCATCCTAATAGAAGGATGATAGATGAGAACATTTAAGCTGAGGAAGGCTCCTCAACTTAATCCATGATTAGGGATTAACCTCATGACAAAACAAAGCCTTTATCAGAGTGGATTTTAGTTAATGGTAAGGTTAAGAAATGGATTTTATGATTTGTAAGACAACTTGAGGGGGACTTATCCATTAACACTAGGGTTAGTCCTTCTTAACCAATTAAGGAAGAATAAGAACCCTAATGCAAGGCCCAAGTTACAAGGTTGATGTCTTAGTGGTTATTAGATGAATTGATTAAAGGATTTAAACACATTAAGGGTTTAACACTTAGGATTAAAGTTATACATTCCATCCTAATAGAAGGATACAGGCATAACCCTAATCACAAAGCCTTAAAACCTTTAAGGTTTAGTCCTTGATTAAGAGATGAGGAGAGAAGACACAAAGATGACACAAAGGCAAAACTAAATAGGGGACTAATCAAACCCTAATTATGATCATGCTTGGTTGTTCCTAGGGTTTATGAGGCTTGCAAAATATCTTCAGGAGAAAAGCCACCAGGAAAGAAACAGATGAAAGGAGGAGAAGCAGAAAGAAATAAGACAACTTGCTTCACCTAAGAAGACAAGTTGCCTGAAGAAAGAAAGTAAGAGATGAACATGAATGAGAAAGCTCACTCTAATACAAAGATAAAAAGCAGCAATGATGCAAGAGAGAGATGAGAAGATATTGTGAGAAGTGAAGGCAAATTCACTTCTCAGAACAACTTACCACCTGAAAAGTTAGCAAAAGAAATGAAATGCAATAAAATGAGATGAAATGCCATGATGCAAGACAAAGTCAGAAGCATGAACATGATGTTAATGATGCTAAGAGATGATGCAAACACATGTCAAGAGTTGTGGATGATCATACAAGGATAAGGATGCAAATGAAGCATGCTTTGAACCATGAAAGTTCATGAAAGTTTATGTAATGAAATGAATGCACAACATGGAAAATGAATGATGCCATGATCAAACATGATTCTAATATGTCCTAAGATGTATTATATGTCCTATGGATGCACAAAATGTCATGGAAAGTTCTTGAATGCAAGCATATGAGAGATGGATGCAAATGAAGGCAAAAATTAGGGTTTACATACAATATGCAATGCAAAATTCAAAATCAGAAGCAAATGACATGATAAAAAATTGAAAATGGAAGCAAAGGAAACCTAACCCTACACAAGTTCACTGCCCAAAGGAGGGGACCTAAGTCTTAACCTAATGGAAGTTATGATTTCCTCAAGTCAACTAGGGTTTCAAGGCACTTCAAAAGGAAAAATGCACATTAAATTGAAAATGAAAGATAAATTCAAACCAATTTTACCCTAGAAACTACATGATATGAAGGATTCAATGCAAGAAGAACCATCTTCAAACTCTTCATGGTTAGGCAGAATGAATTTTTCTAATTTAGGACCAAAATATTGCCTTTAAATAACTTTAATTCCAATGAAAAATGTCAAAATAGGCCAAGAACCAAAAAGAAATTGGTTTGGAGAGTTTGATAATGTTTCTAAATATGTCAGGATGCAATGTGAATTTTTTTGTGATTTTTAAATACTTAAATGCATTTTTAATTAATTAATCTTCATTAACTAATTAAAAATAAACATTTAAATGATTTAAAAATAATTTTTGATGCAAAAAATAAAAATAAAAATATTTTTGGGTTCTGAAAATTAATAAAAGGTTTGATAAAAAATTTCAGAATTTTTTAATGTGTTTTACTATTTTTAAAAATTCGTGGAAATAAAATACAAATAAAATGAAATAAAATTAATAAAATGGAAAAGTAAGCTGAATGAATGGATCAGATTGGTTCTGGGTTTAAATCCATTGACCTGGCGCGCAATCCTACGACCCATATTCAAATTTGCCTAAACCTAATTAATTAAATATTAATCCTATAATTAAAACTAATCATGAGATGCAGGCCACACAAACACGCGCGGGAAACTCCATCTAACGGCCCACATTTAAAAGAAACCCTAATCACAATTAAAGGCCCTAATGACTTTCAGGTGGCCGGAAATGACCTCCGGTCATCTTCTCCGGCCACACTCTCCCCTGAAAAATGCTATCTCCCTCAAAACCTCACCCAAGCCCCCTAAAGCTCCAGAATCACTCAACAAACATCAAGGAACAAGAATCTAGGCATGAAATCAATTTATTTTCAGAAACAAGCATGAATCGAATCAATCTCTTTTTAGGTCAAAAATTTTAGAGATTCGGTTCATGCTCATTTCTTCACCATTTTCAAAACTACAAAGCTCAGAGTAATCAGGAGATCATGAGGAACAATTCTATAACTTAAAAAAGGATTTATGGAAAAAAAGTTTGAGAGAGCTACCTGAGATGGAACTTTCAACTCTGGAGCTTTCAGGCAGCTTTTTGGCTTCAAAGCCCCTCCAATGATCTTCCTGAAGAAGCTTTTAGGCTTAGTTGGAGTGTATTGTGGCTAGTTTGTGAGATTGATGAAGTTCTGTTCAAAGGGAGTGGAAAATCATATTTCTGTTTGGGGTGGTTTCAGGGCCAGATGAGGGTTGGGAAATGATCAGTGGATCATGGTGAGTGGTTTTGTGAAGTTTGTTTTGAGGTTTTAGGATTGTGTGATGAGATTCGAATGAAAATGCAAGAAGGAGAGTTTTTGTGAACTATGGTGATGCTGTGTTTTCAGGCTTGCCTCTTGTGTGTTTTGAGTTCCATTTGGTCCACATATCAAGTGGTGATAGGTCAGAGAGTTGTTGTGGGCTATGCTGATTGGTATGGCTTGTTTTGCAAAAAGTCATGGCTATGTGTCCTTTGAGGTATGGGCTGTTTCAGGCCTAGGACAAAGGCATGTCTGCTGTAGCTTGATTCAAGGATGACCATGGAAATGAGATTGAGACAAATCAGCAAGTGGATTGAAACTTGTTTTTTTTTTTTTGCAATTTTCATGAAGTTTGGCCCTTTCTTGATTTCTTCATGCACAAGTCATGAAACTTGAGAATTCTTGGCACAAATCTGACTCTTAGGCATTGCATTGTGTTTTTATGATGATTAGAAGTCACTTTGAAGTCACAAATTGGTTTGGCAAGGGTTTTTGCAAGTTTCCCTCTTTGGTGCAAAAGTGAAAATTTCAAGATTTTTCCCAACTTTGCAAGGCCATAACTTTTGATCTAAAATGAATTAGAATGAGTTATTGTACTTTTTGAAAATGGGAGGATCCAATCTACAACTTTCATGACCAAAGAGTTTTCATTTGAAGCATTTTTGAATCAAAAAGAGGGGGTTGAAAAACTTTCCCAAAATGGCAAGTTTGCATTACAAGTCACTTTCCCAAAATGGCAACTTTGCAAATGGCTTGAAATTATTCAATTTTGTGAACTTCCAACTTCTTATAAGACCAAATAAAGATCATACACATTCAAAATGATGGAGAAACCCCTTTGGTTGGGTCATTGGGGGCCTTAGATGCCCTGATTTTGCACTGACTTGCACAAGAAGTCATCTATTGATCAGATGCCTTCCCCATTGAATTTCTTCATGAAGATTGATATGCATGATCCCCATATCATATAGAGACCCATAGAATCAAGAATGACCAAAAAATTTGGAGTTATGGCCTTTGAAACCAAAACCCTAATTTTAGGTCATCTGTGCAGTTAAACCTGGCTCTGCTTCCATGCTTTTCCTCAGTTCTTGTGATTTTTGACTTCCTTGACCTTGTGAGGATATAATATGATGTTTGAACATACATGGACCCTCTTGAGATGATTGAAGACCTTTGGATTGGCTCAAATAGCTCTTGGATTGCTCAGATCACAAACCCTAGATGCAGATGACTTAGAACCAATGCAGTGAAACAAAAATGCAATATGAGATGCTATGATGGAAACTATGCAAATTAAAAGAATCACAAGCCATTGCGTGAATGAGTGAGGGAAAATTTGGGGTGTTTACAGCTGCCCCTATTCAAACATGAGTTAGCTGTGCAGGATGTAAGCGGCGACTTAACAGGCAAGCAAGATAACTTGTGGTTGAATATCAAAGACAGTCCAAAATTTGCACTCACTGAATGAAGAAGAAAATGGACATAGATTGTAAAAGAAAGTAAAGTATGATTATAAAGTGCGGGCGACGGAGGACGAGCGTCGAGCAGAGGACGACTGCTGGGGATGAAGCAATGATGGGGACGGCCGACATGCTGGGGTGAGTAATAAGATTCTCTGGGGATTGAAGACAAATGATGGGGACGACCATCGGGTTGAAGAAAATAAATGATGAGGAACGGTCATCAAAGGTGAAGGACGATCACCTAGCAGGGGACGGCTGCTCTGTTGGGGATAAGATGAGGGACGGTCATCTAAGGTGAAGGACGATCACCTGGCAAGGTACGGCTGCCAGAAAGTTACACGACATAGGACGAATGTCGGATGAAAAAGGTCGACGATGGGGACGACCATCGGATAAGCATGATGAAGGACGATCATCAAGAGGTGAAGGACGATCACCTAGCAGGGTACTGCTGCTCTTGGGGTTCATCATGACATAGGACGAATGTCAGATAACAAGATCAACAATGGGGACGGCCATCGGATAAAATGATGAAGGACGATCATCAAGAGGTGAAAAAAATGGAAACAACACACTTTTTATTTTGAATAGTGGTTAGTAACATAATAATAAAATAAAAATGAAAGTAAAATTATATAGGTAGGACAAATTTAGGGTATGACAGATGCCCCTATCGAATTGGCTTAGACCGAGTAAGATGAACTGGCTCATGTTCAAACTTTCAAGGTGTAAGATAATTAGATACTAACAGACTCCAAATTTTTCCGATAAAAGAAAATGTGCAGTAAATTGATGGTTAAACTTGGAAAATGAAGGTGATGCGAAACACAAACAGGTTGATAGAAAATTAAATAATCGCCTACCACCGCAAGGATGATAATGCGAACTCGGCACTCGAGCTAGATCGATATGGATGTCGAAAGACAGAAAATTAAAATAATCGCTTACCACCGCGAGGATGATAACGCGAACTCGGCACTCGAGCTAGGTCGATATGGATGCCGAAAGACAGAAAATTAAAAAAATCGCTTACCACCGCGAGGATGATAACGCGAACTCGGATAATCGCTTACCACCGCGAGGATGATAACGCGAACTCGGCACTCGAGCTAGGTCGATATGGATGCCGAAAGACAGAAAATTAAAATAATCGCTTACCACCGCAAGGATGATAACGCAAACTCGGCCCTCGAGCTAGGTCGATATGGATGCCGAAAGAAAGAAAATTAAAAAAAAATCGCTCACCACCGCGAGGATGATAACGCGAACTTGGCACTCGAGCTAGGTCGATATGGATGCCGAAAGACAGAAAATTAAAATAATCGCTTACCACCGCGAGGATGATAACGCGAACTCGGCACTCAAGCTAGGTCGATATGGATGCCGAAAGACAGAAAATTAAAAAAATCGCTTACCACCGCGAGGATGATAACGCGAACTCGGCACTCGAGCTAGGTTGATATGGATGCCGAAAGACAGAAAATTAAAAAAAAAATCGCTTACCACCACGAGGATGATAACGCGAACTCTGCACTCGAGCTAAGTCGATGCTAAGCAACAGAAAAAATAAATAATCGGAAGAGAAATATCCAATTGGGATGCCCACTGAATAACACCTATAGAATCTTTGGAATTTTCGATCGACCCTGGATCCTGACTTCCGCTGGGGGAAGGCCTAGAATCTTGGATTGATCTCGGATCCTGAATTATGCGACCATGTTTGTTTGTTTTTGAAATGGTATTCCATAACGATGGAGATACGATGCAAGTATGCATTGTTGAAAGTTAAAACATTGGGAGTATGAAAAGTTGATTTATTTAGGTATGCATATGATGCGTATGCTGTAAATGATTGATGTAAATGATGCATAATGATGCATATGAGCGATTGAAAGGTGCCAGCTTGGTGGACTTTTGGTATGGTAGTTGCCAATAACGATTGGACTTTGGGTGGGTGGAGGGTTTGATTCCCCGACACTCGATCCTCGACAATTGTAAGATCAAAAGATAGATCTGAATGCTCCAAGTTCGGTCACTTGCTGATGAGCGGAGCGACTTAATTGACACGTGAAAATTGCTTTACTTTGAAAAGATGACAACGTCTGGCAAGATCTGCTTGTTCAATTGGGGAAAAGAGATAGGAAGATTTGCTCCTTGTTTGCTTGCCCCTGTTTGTAGGGTATTGGAAAGAATTCTGGTGGGGAAACTTTGAGAGTGACCATGACATGACCTGCCCCAGTGTCTAGATTTGGTATGTGTCTATCCCTGATTGAGCCTTTGAAGGTGATCTGCCCTTGATTGGGTTGTTGAGAATGATTTTTCCCCTGATTGAGCTGTTGAAGATAACTTTGTCCCTGATTGGACTGGTGAGGTAATCTTGATTCATGTTGGCAATGAAGTTCAAATTTCTCTTTTGATTGCCCCTTATTGGGATTGTACTGATGTCAAGCACTGATTTACAATTAAATTATTCATACACAAATGGTAGTGTTAATGTAAAGTTCATGTAAGTTTTAAAAAAGTCAATTTATTTGAATGATTGTGATAGTGTGACGGATGGACCGTTAGTCCACACGAGGTGCTGATTTAGAAAGTGCGTGAAAGATGCAGCAAGAATAATGTGCAATCGAGATTGAAGATTAGAAAATATATGGGAGTCAATTTACGCAACCTTGTTGGTAGTATGCTTTCAGAATAAACCATGCCTCAATTAGGTCTTTCGAGGGTTGTAACGTGGTTTGGTTAATGGATTGAGAAACAAAGGATATAAGGCTCAAAGTTTGATATGTACCCAACCTTTCTTCGTAGTGTTCTCCAATCCTACATTCAGTTAACTCTACACCTGCATTTGTTTTCGACATTGCAAGAGTGAAGATTAAGCTTTAAGGTTCGCTTGAAAATGGCAGTCATCTTATTTTGTGGGTGAATGTTGGTGACCCTTTGATTCTTGATTTGGTGGTCACTGATATTTGTTTTGCTTTTACTGAGGATTTGAGTTCCTCTTTTTGATTCGTTCTTCTTCTTTTTTGTTGACTAAGTCTCCCATCGGGTGCTCAACTTAGTGGTTTTTCTTTTCTATATTTTTTTGTATTTTGTTGAATGTTATGACTTCCAAGTCATTTGTTGATAGTCCTCTGACGGGATGTCTCATCTTGCGATTTGAAGGTGTAGTCAGATTAACTGAACAACTACCTAGCCCCGAGTTAGATGTAAGGGTTTGTATCTGAATGAAAATCCTACTTTTAGGCTCGAAGTGGTTGACTAGGGATTAACTCCTTGTATCTCCAGTGTTTGGGGATTTGAAAAAATGCATGTACATCGTTGACGAGGTTTTATCCGAAAGCATACCGCAACAATTATGGGTATTTCGCTTTCATCATCCTCCCTCAAATATTTGCTAAAGTGAAGTGAGAGAAATTTTTTGTGATTTTTGTGATAAATGACAAATAATGAGCGAATGCGAATAAACTGATTCAAAACATGCATAAACATAATATTAACAAAACCAAATACAAACGATAATGTTCAGAGCAAATAGTACTTAACAAACAATACAAAATAACGAAGATGCGAAAATGATAAATGGCGGCGACTGCCTTGATTTGAGGAATGAACTTCTCTTGATTTGATTTGCTCAAAGTTGGAGACCACTCATCTTAATCTTCAACAACCCCTTCAAAAGTTCTCACTTGCTGGCACCGTGCGGCGGCATTGGATTGTTCTGGACATTTGGATTTCTCGGAGTGAAGGTGAGATCCTTAGAGTCGATTAAGTCTTGGACTTTGTGCTTGAATACTCTGCAGTTGTCAATTGTGTGATCTTGAGCACCCTTGTGATACTCACAGCGAGCATTAGAATCATAATCTCGGGCGGTACCAGTTTGTGGTGGCATATCCCTCAAAGTAAGAGATCCCTTTGCCATTAGCCCGTTAAAGATTTCTCCATATGACATAGGCAGTGGATCAAAGTTTCTTTCAGGCCTTCTTTGCTGATATGGTGGGCGCTGTTGAGGAGTGTGTTGGTGTGGTTGACCAGGCCGTTGCGGATAAGCCGGTTGCTGGTATAGTCCAGGTGCATATTGAGCAGCTGCAACTAGAGGATATGGACGTGGTTGATAAGCCATCTGAGGTGGAAATGGAGCTTGAATAGCTGGCTGGTAAGGCATTGGAGGAACTGGTTGATATGTCACAGGAGCGTATTGTGCAGCAGCAACATACGGGTACTGATAGTAGGGGATTGAAGTAGGCGCACTTTGTTGAGGTTTCCCACTTGCAGTAGAAATGGAATTTGTTTCGCCCTTTTTGTACCCGTTGAAAGACTTCTTGACATTGGCTTGGCTGCTAGAACCTCCTTGGATTTTTCCACTTTTCAGACCTTCTTCGATTCTTTCTCCGATGATTAACATGTCTGAAAATCTAGAAGATACGCTGCTGATCAGTTTCTCGTAGTATTGCCCCTGTAAGGTACCCATGAAGATGTCAATCAATTCACGTTCAACCAATGGCGGATGCACTCTAGCAGCTAACTCCCTCCAGCGTTGGGCGTACTCCTTAAAGGATTCGTTCTCCTTTTGAGTCATACTCTGAAGTTGAGTACGGTTAGGAGCTAAGTCGGTGTTGTACTTGTATTGCTTTTTGAATGCATCAGATAAATCAAGCCAAGTACGCACATTATTACGCTCAAGTTGCATGTACCATTCTAGAGATGCTCCAGACAGGTTGTCCTGGAAGCAATGGATCATGAGTCTGTCGTCTTTGGCATGAGCGGCCATTTTTCTGCAATACATCCTCAAATAGAGTTCAGGACAACTGACGCCTTTGTATTTTTCAAATTCTGGTAGTTTGAATTTAGAAGGGATCACAACATCCGGAACTAGGCACATGTCTGAGGCACTCATAAAGGTTGAGTCGTGTCCTTCCATGATTCGGAGTTTTTCAGCTAACTCACGACACATCTTCATAGCTTCATATTCTTGAACAACATGGGGGTTGATGATTGGAACAGCGGTATGCATCTCGTACTCAACTTGCTGATCTTCTTCAGCATGAGGAAACTGGACTTGAGTTGGAATAGGTTGAGTTTGAGGAATAGCACCAACAGTAACACCAGAGGCAGGTATTGGTTGGGAAGTGACATCTTCAACAGCATGAGTAAAGCCTGGAGGCAACCCATAGACCAAAGGATTTGGAACTGGAACTGAAGGCATTGTGCGCGAGGTAGATCCTTGCACTAGAGCATTGTTCATTGCGGTAGCAGCTTCACGACGTTCTTCCATCCTAACCAAAGCTTGTATGGTCTCATAAATCTGGTCAATCTTGTTCTTGACTGAGTCAATCTCTTCCATCATAGCAGCTTGCTCTTCTTAAATCACATCCATTAGTCTTCTAGTGTTGGCTCGAGTTAGGTACGGGCGTCCAGTACGATACGGGCGTCGGGAAACCAGCTTGATTTACTGAAGATGGAGGAACATGAAATGAGTTTTCGGCATTTGGAATGAAATGCAAGAATTGATGCAAATGAAATGATATGCAATGTCAGAATCCAGGATCGCAAGATCAGGGTCTCATGAGTCCAAAGGTATGGATGGATGATAATCTGATCAGGAACTCACTAGGTAGACTCTAAGGTTTTAAGGATTACAAAGTTGTCAATTCATATGGCTGTTCATCACACACGCCATAAGCATGACGGTTGACTGACTCCCCCATATGAATCTATTTTGGGTGAGATCTTCGTATCGACAATCCACGAGAGCAAATTTTCTCGGGAGCCCATACTACGCGATCATCGACATGAGGTTTAAACAAAGGCCTCAGAGTTATGGACTTTGCTCAAATGTTTGATGCACATGTCAGCTCTTGACAGTCGATCAACTCCATTGAGAATGTCTATTCTGAGTGAGGTCTTCGTATCGACAACCCACAAGAGTAAATTTCTCGGGAGCCAATACTACGCGACCATCAATCGATGCTTTAACCAAAAGGTTCTAAAGGTCCTCAAAGTCGATGACCCTAATGAAAACAACTGAGCACACACGCCAAGAGCTTGACGGTCATCTGTATTTTCATTAGAATCTACTCCAAGTGAGGTTTTCGTATCGACAACCCACGAGAGTGGTTCCCTCGGGAGCCCATACTACACAACCTCGCTAACTTATGTTTGTACTCGTAAGCCCAGGTATAGAGCCTTTCCCTCAAGTTTCACGATCAAAGTATCGATCCAATATTATAGTACCAAGGAGCCACAAGATATATAAGATGGAATGCGATAAAGAAAGCGATAAAATAAACAAGCAAGACATAAAAGCAAACATCCAAACAAGCGTGGAAACCTTGACTAGGCTTGGCTCGCATAGGGGTGAACCAGTCCCCAGCAGAGTCGCCAGCTGTCGCACCCCGAAAAATACGACCTCACGCGATCCGAAAAGACGGAGCCGCTCACTGGACAGACTGAAGAGTCGCCACCTAATTCTATTTATTCCCGAAGAGGGAAAGGGAACATATAGATACAACCCGGGAAGAGAGGGATGAGGACAAAGGTCAACGGAACCATTTCCTGGGTTCGGAAGTCGGTTATGCAGGGGGAAGGTATTAGCACCCCCTACATCCATCATACTCGATGGGAACCATCTAAGTTGTCACGCGTGAAAGGATGTCTATGCTTAAAGAGTTACTTGCTAAGGGAAATAAGTTGAATTATAAGTTAGATTGATCCTAGGTGCTCGGCAAGGATTGAGATCCTTGTGCCTACGTACTCCCGCGTGCAATGGGAAAGTCAGAGCCTCGTAGTTCGGCCTACTACGGTTGATGGTTGTTGATTTTATTACCTTTCTTTGATGAAAGGGTTTAGGAGTCGAATTGCACTAAAGACTATGGATAGTTTATTCCGTCCAACAAGACGAGCGTCTTGCGTCGAAATAATCGGAGCGAGTAACGAGAGCTCGTTATCCTCCTTTCTACCGCTTAAGGCTCGTGGCGTACAATTCTTCTCGTATTTATTAAAATGTTTTATTTCCTAATGACCGCTTGACGTTGGATCAAGGGTTTGGATCTAATCGAAACATTTTGTTTTTTTGAGGTTAGAGGGTGAATGCGAATGGAGGTTTATTTTGTGGTTTGTTAGTGAGGTACAATGCGCTCGGCTCACAAGATGAAGTGAATCCTAATAGACGAAACGATAACTGAAAAATAAAGTGCGAGTGTGTGAGAGTGCAACCACTTGGCGTTAAACCAAGGGTTCGCAAACGAAATAAAATTGATAAAATGCGGAAAATAAAATATGTACAAAGTAATGGGAGAGGGGTACAAAATGAATTACAGGGGACTGCGAGAAATAAAAGGGTATCGTTGTAATTTTCCCAAGAGAAAGCGTGTGTGCAGTGTTTTCGAACTGTTCGGAGGCGTTCGACCTTTTTATTCGAATGCAACTGTTCAGAGGCGTTGGACCTTTTCGGACGGGTCGAGGTGTGGTTCGTTAACTGCCTTAGAGTCAGTTCAAAGCTTAGAACCGTTCTATGAGGAGTCGAGCGATATTTTTTAAATGCAGAAATAAATAAATAAGTTGATTTCAAAGCGGATGGTCTCATCATTAATCGAGATGTCGAGTCAGCTCGCGACGAATCTCAAAATTAATTCGATGTTCATCGACCATGAAAAGTTAACATAAACGCAAAAATATTATAAACTAAATTGATTTGACAAAATGAAAATGAAATAAAATATTAATTGAGACAAAATAATAAACAAAATAAAATAAAATTGGCCTCATATTGACCGAATTTCCGATTTAACGAAATCGAAAAAATCCGGCCTTTTGTTATATCATTGGCCCCAATAATAATAAAATTGAATTAAACAAATATTTAACAAAACTTAATAACATAATAAAATAAAATTTCTTATTGAAAACTAGGCATAAATAATCTCATTATAAAAGATAAATTAAACAAATAGAAAAGAAATTAAGAGACAAAGAGAACTCTGTGTCAACATTGAATGGTATGCCCAATCGACCCATCAGTTCTCGGCCATCATACTCATTGGGTCATAAAACCCGGTCCATTTGTTTGGCCCATATCCAGAAATGTTATCGAAGGAGAAAACGTTAACCCTAGCCGCGTATGGGTAGAAAATCCCAACACAAAGTCAACAAAAACAAGTCATAAAAACGACACCTGGAAATAAAGGAGATGAATGTGCACGCATAGGAACTAATAAAATTCAATTTAAAGTTAACAACAAGATAAGACTTGAGATCAAAATCGGTGCTTTCTCTATCTCAAAAACGATACCTTCCTTTCATGAATCTTTTTCCTTCTTTGTATCCATCATTCAACTCAGTTACATTTTCATAGAAAACGTAAACATCATCGTGTCATTACCATCATCACATGAAGAAAGATGGACCACATAAAAACCTACTCTCCAACTCACTAACCCTAAAGCCCCGAATCATTATACTCAGAGTCAAATGCAAGTGCAATCAGAGTGAAGAAGACAACAATAATGAAGGTATCAAGAGGTCTACCACTATCGGATGTTATGAGGGTGACTATCAGGTAGATCGCTCTTCGTTTTGCTCAACACTTGTTCAACTTTCTCCTTCGCCTCCGTTGTTTTCCTCTTCGTGTTGTCTCTGCGTTGTTTGTTATCCACGAGTAGGTATAGCTCGAGATTGTTGAGTTTCAATGTGAAAACTCAACAATCTAGGTATATGAATAGAGCTATGTGGATTTAGGGTTTCCTGAGGAATTATCTCCGCTGTTTTTAGGGTTTTCCATTGTCTTTTTTATGATTGCCAATGATTGGCTTTTATAGTGAGAAAATGAGGTATATATTGAAGGATTTTGTGTGAGGAAATCTTGTGAGAGTGAGCTGCGGGAATCCGTTGGAGGGATTTTTCAAGTGATTTTGCAGGATTGTGTGGGGACCTCAGGTGGTGAGTCATTCTGAAAATTTGTTTGTAGCATGATTTGGATTCCTTCTAGAACACGTGGTCCCCTGTGTTAAGTCTTTGATGTAGAACCTTATTTTTTACTGATGTAACTTTTACTGTGGTAAGTTTCAAACGATGATATCCCTCGATTGCTTGCTCTACCTTGCTTCAGTTGCTGTGTGTTTAGAGTGTCCATATTTGATGAATTTTGCTTCTGAATTCTCATTGCTTTGCTTGTATAATATGCTGACCATATGCTTCATTTTATTTCATCTGTGCGCTTACGACATGGGACATTTGCATTGGAGTGGATACAGAGGCTTGGTGTTAAGAGTTGGATACTTGGCAGGTCAGAGCTTAGGTAGCTTGGTGATACTTGTTCATGAGATAGTTGAAATGAATACTAACTCAGTTTTCGTATTCCGCAGGTATCTCAGAACTTGTAGAAGTTTATGTGAACGGAGAATATCAGTTTGGCATGAGTTTGATGCAATGTTCTTGTCACAAAGATGAACAAGATTAATTCCTTGTGGTAACAATTTTCCTGAACTTAGGTAGAATGTGTTTGTGATTTGTGCATTTCTCATTCTTTGTGTAATGGCTTTTGCAGGCCTTGCTTGATCAAAAGGGTAATATTGATAACACTTAGTTAGGATGGCCTGGCCTGAAGATTAGTCACAAGAGGATTCGGGTAAATTCGTCTCGAAGAAGAAATCAAAGGTTGTCTTGCTATGAAGCTCAATGGAGGATAAGTGTATTGATGTCATGATGTTGGATTAATGGGAGGCTTGGAGGAATTTAGAGTTGGACTTTTGTATGGGTGCCTTTTGTTTAATGATGATGCTTGGTTTCTTGCAGGTTGGAATCAGTTAGATCATGGGAAAGGGGAAAAGACACAAAAATGATGAGTATGGCAGCCTTGGATTTTGGGTGCTGAAGTCAGGTGTTCGAAGCACGAAGAGACCCTGTCATGAAATAATGGCGTGGAAGCTTGGCAAGAAGCTGAGAATCAGTGACTTAGGCTTGCAAGAATGAGGTATACTGTAGTTTGTTTTAGGATTTTGTTTGTTCATGTGGCTGCAACTTATTTTACTTATGATCATGGCACCTGTGTCATTGCCTCTGCTTTAACTATGCTTGGTGATGAACGGTCTTTTCTGCAAACATCTTCTTTTCCATCTTCACATGTTTTCTCATTAGTCCCTGAACCATGACTAGACATCTTTGACAGGTTGGCCATTGGTGGTGTTATGGAATCTGTTTAAAACACAGATGGCACATGGCTTGCGGAAGATGCAGTTTGCATAATTTGTGCTTGCTTGTTTTCTTTGATGTTTGCGACGATGAAACGACTTGGAGAATTGGCAAGAGACTGAATCAGTGGCTTTGTCTTGATGAACATGAGGTAGTAATATTTGTTATAACTTTCTCTTTGGTTTGCTGCAAGTGGAAAGCGATCAGGAGACCTTGAATTTTCTTGGGTCGTGCTTATAATTTTGTTTGCCTTGTTTTCTGCTAATATCCTGGCTCACCCTTGTTCGTCTTCATAAGTTTCTTTCATTGTGCTTTGAGGTTATCTTGAAAGTATAAAATTCC
The DNA here is from genome assembly GCA_963966055.1 of Lathyrus aphaca. Lineage (NCBI taxonomy): Eukaryota > Viridiplantae > Streptophyta > Magnoliopsida > Fabales > Fabaceae > Lathyrus > Lathyrus aphaca. The sequence continues at coordinate 508,747,006 of OZ014524.1, read as the reverse complement.
TTCTAAATCTTGTCAATGTCAAGGTTTGCAGTGTGAACCTTTTATGTAATCATTGTGTTTTTCTTGTGCAGGTTAAGTTCACTAGTGGCTGTGGTGTGCATAACCCTTATCTGGCCGGTGTGTGCGTGTAAAGTACGGATGCGGTAGCAGCTTGCATATGAGACGTAGGCTTTCCGTTGAGCTTTATGGTTGAAGGCTTAATGAAGCGCTTTTGATGATTATCTGAACTTGGCTTGAGATTCTATGACCTGTGGCTTGGCTTTGAATGAAGAAACAATTCCTATTCCTTGGCCTTGTTGATAAGGTAAATTAATTCCTGAACTTGTTTGAATTGTGCACTTTTGAATGCTAATTTCAGCTTGGATTTTGGTCACTATTAATGCTCTGTTTCACTCTGCTTGAGATTTTGTTGTGAATCTTGAATTTCTTGTAATACTTGCTATGAAATTGGTTGTGCATTGAATTCGGAATTGAATGAATTGGATTGGCTTTGTTTTTTTTCAAATATGTAAACTGGTTTTGGCTTGAAGTGCTAACCGTATTTCTTGTTTTGTAAATGAACACGCTGGAGCTCGGTTCATGAATAGGGTTTGGAAAAACCTGGCTGTGGGAAAATCGTGAAGTGAGGTTCACATGGGTGAAGAGTTTAAGGGCACGGAAGTGGAGTTGCTGTGAAGAACCCATAGCATTGGTTTAATTCCTTGGGAATTAGGTAGCTTTTTAGGTTTAAGATATATATTGGTAGAATGTGTTCTTGTAGCATCATGGCAAAATTAGAATCATGTTTCCTTAGGATCATATCTTGTATCAAGCATGTAATTAATGTGTCAACTCTTGTAATTATCTTATCAACAATTTGAATACTTGGTGGTGTTGAAGTCAAAGGTTATGATTCCATGTCTGCTATTTTAGACTAGAAGTTTGGAATTTTCATACCATTATTGCCTTATGTTATTCTTGTGAAATGACTTCACCAAATTGATCCTACGACCAAGCCATCACTTAATGAAGCAGATTATTCCATAAACTAGCAGCCATACACATCTTGCAATTAATACCTCTTATAAATGTGGCTTGGGACAAAAAATGTTGGCTAAATGTGCCCATGTCCTAAATGGAAACAAACTTGTCTAACCTTGGCTTGAGGTTACTTTGCAACAAGATTCGAAATTTAATCGCAACATTTGAAACTTGAAGTCAAACTTTGAATATCTGTTGAATTTTGTGTTCAATGTACCTTGAAACCCTCATGGTTTGCTTTAACAGAAAGTCAAATTCTAAAAGCCTTGCATATTTGAAAACAATCATAGAACATAGTTGGAATTGACACCCCCTACCGATTGGACCAAAAGCTAAATGAAACACGTTCTTCCTTCTCCAATTAGCAATCAAACCAAAATTGTCTCAAAATAAATAATCGTATTCAATTATAACATACTTGGCCTTAGCCTAAAGTCTTGAACAACATCTAAAACCCCAATCCACACAGAGAAAAAAAATGGAAACAACACACTTTTTATTTTGAATAGTGGTTAGTAACATAATAATAAAATAAAAATGAAAGTAAAATTATGTAGGTAGGACAAATTTGGGGTATGACAGTAACCTAAAAGGAAGAGTTAAGAGCAAGGGAGAACAAGTGAAACAAGTTCACTTCAAAGACATATAAAATATGCAAATGAAAATATGAGAAGAGGTGGGATGTGAAGGCAAATCCACATCCCAAACAACTTACCATAAGCCCCTGAAATGTTAGTGTGAATGTATAAGTTGCAAAGCAAAAGGGAATAAAGCAAATGAAAGTGAAAAAACCAAGACCAGGAGTGAATATTCTATGCAAATGTGTTATGGAATGAGGAAAAGACATGTGAGATGCTTATGAATGTTCATACAAGGGATGAGATGCAAAACAAGGCATGTTAGAAGCTTAGAAACACATGGATACACATGAAAAACAATGAATGCAAAGCATACCAAATGAATGAAGAGATGGTCAAGCAATGTTCAAACATGTTCTAAGATGTATAATATGACATACAAATGCATGAAATGTCATGGCAAGATCACATGATGGAGATATGCAAGGATGAATGCAAATGAACATGAGAAATTAGGGTTTTAAGAATGTATGAGGTGCATATGTCCACAACAGAAGCATACATCATGATAAAAAAATTGAAAATGAACTCAAACAAACCCTAAACACACACAATATCACTCCCCAAAGATGGAGATCAGAAGCTAAACCTAAAGGAAGTTATGAATTTTCTAAGTTAATTAGGGTTTTTGGGTGGTTCTTCATGAAAAATGCAAAACAATTTGAAAATTCGATGCAAAATTATGAGTTAAATAACCTAGATACTAGATGCAAAGTATGAAACAAAGCAAAAAGAACCAAATTCAAACTCATCATGGTTGATCAGAAATGGATTTTCAAAGTTAGGGTTAGAAAATAGGCAATTTTAGAAACCCTAATTCAAAGTAAATTGTGAAAACATGATCAAACCTAAAATGAAATTTGTGTGATGAGTTTGTAAATTGTTCTAAATGTATGAGAATGCATCATGATTTTTTTTTGTGATTTTTAGATACCTAAATGTATTTTTTAATTAATTAAATTCAATTAATTAATTATATAAAACATTTAAATGATTTAAAAATACAATTTTAATTCAAAAATTAAAAGTAAAAATGTTTTTGAGTTTAGAAAAATATTTGAAAAGAAAATGCAGAAAATGATGATTTTAAAAACATTTTTGCTATTTTTAATAATTGTATGAAAATAAATATGAAATAAATAAAAGAAAAACAAAAGTAATGCAAAGGGACGGTCCAGATTGCAAGTTGAGGGATCCTAGGGCTGGGATGGAAAGTCACCTTGACATAAAGTAGGACAGATCAAAGGCCTATGTTTGAAAATGAGATTGGCGCGCTATCCTATGGTCCTTATTCATCCTGACTAATTAATTATAAATTAAACTAATTAAACACGTTTTAAACTAATGGTGAATCTGGTGCGTTGGTTTCAGATTAAATCAAGATCCAATGGTCTAAAACAAAACTGGAAACCCTAATATCTATTATGCCCTAATTAATCTCAGGCGGCCGGAGATAAGCTCCGGTCGTCTTCTCCGGCAAGCTCCTCATCCTATCTCTCTCCACAAGCTAGAGAACATCCCAAACTCTCTAGAATCAACCCCCAAACATCATACAACAAGAATCAACAAACAAAAACAATTTATTTTGCATCAAACAAGAGAATCGAACCAAAACGAAAAACTTGTAAAAACTTCAGAAGCTAAATACATTCAACATACTTCATCATTTTCAATAATTCAAAGCTCAACATGATCAGCAAGACAAACTCTACCATATTGAAACTTAAAAATGGAGTTCTGGAAAAAATTTCATGGAGGCTACCTGAGCTGGAGCTTTTCAAAGATGGACTTTCAGGCCTCCTCTCTTGTGCAAAACCACTCCAATGGATCCCCTTGTGCTTCTGAAAGGCTTAGATGGAGTTTATATGAGCTGTTTTGGAAGTTCCAGTTCTGAAGTTCAAAAATCGTGTTTTTGTTTGAGAAGCTTTCATGCCATGGTGAAGGGTGGTTTGTGTTCCTTAAGTGATTTTGAGATGAATGGTGAAAAAATCAATGGTTTTTGTTGGATATCTTGAGAGATTCGAAGGAAACAAGTTTTGGCCAATTTTTGTGAATCTGATCCTATGAGTTGTTTCAAGCTTGTGTGTTATGTTCTTTGTGCTCCTTAGGGTTAGTATAAGTCATTGTGATTGGCCAGAGAGTTGTTGTGGCACAGGGTGATTGGTATGGTGGTTTTGCCAAAAAGTCAAAGAATGTGTACTTGAGGAATGAGCTATGTTCAGAAGTAATCTATGGATGGATTTGCTTCAGCTTCTTTCAAGGATGGCCTTTGGATCATATTTCATGAGTTGTATGGCTTGATTCTTGAGTTTACATAGTTTTTGCATTTTGGCCACTTTGTGAATTTTGGAGAATTTGTTCATGGAAACTTGTGAAGCAAGGCACAAATTTGATCCAAATATGTTGCATGATCATATTATGGTATGTAGAAATCAATTAGAAGTCACAAAAAGGCTTGAAACTTGATTTTGCAAAATTTCCTCTTTGGCACATACTTGAAAATTATGTGATTTTTCCTAACTTTGAATCATCATAACTTGAGTTATAAGATGAATCAAGAGGAGTTCTTGTACTTTTTGAAAATGGGAAGATACAATCTACAACTTTCATGTTCAACAATTTTTCATTTGAAGCCTTTTTGATCAAGAAAGAGGAGGTTGAAAATCTTTCCCAAAATGGAAAGTTTTCATTATAAGTCATGTCCAAAAATGGAAAGTTTACAAATGGCTCAAAATTATTCAATCTAGTGAACTTATAACCACTTATAAGATCAAATAAAGATCATAGGAACTCAAAATGATGGAGATTACCCTTTGATGCCCTTGTTGGAGGCCTCAGATGCCCTAATTTTGACTTTTCTTGTACAACAAGTTATCCATTGATCAGATGCCTTCCACAGTGAATTTTATCATCAAATTTGGTACACATGATCCTTATAACATATAAAGACCATTATAATCAAGAATTACCAAAAAAATTGAGGTTAAGGGCCTCAAACCCAAAACCCTAATTCTAGGTTATTTGTGTAGAAACTGCTCAGTCTGCTTGAACACCTTTGCAATGCTTTGTGACATTTTGACTTTTAAGAACCCTTGGGAGCATATTATGATCATAGAAAACACAAGGACCTTCTTGACAAGCTTCAAGGCCTTTGAGATGGCTCATATCACTTCTTTGGATTCTCCTGATCACAAACCCTAATTGTGCAACTTATGCAGTGAAACAAAATATGCAATGTGAGATGATATGCTTATGCAAATGCAATATGAAAGATCATAAGCTATGGTGTGAGAAAAAGTGAGAGAAAATTTTGGGTGTTTACACACTTTTTTATTTTATTAATAATTTTACACATTTACATATTTTAAGTATAACAATCCCATTTCATTTTCTTCAATCCCATATCAGCCATTTTCTTCAATCCCATATCAGTCATTTATAAATAATTTATGAGAGAGCTTTTTCAGAGTCTGAAGTATGTACCTTCGTTTCCCTATGCAAATCCATTGTTTTGTACAAAAAGGATGTTGATGACATCATAGTTAATGTTTTTGTAGTAGTAGTTGCTTCCTTCCATGTAACTTATGAGACATACTTTATTAAGGTTGTTAGATAATTTTAAATGATTAGTTGTCATATTAACTTGGTATGTACTTGAGAGTTGAGACATGCATTAAAGAAGGGGATATAGTCTTTTAACATTTTTCTTGTTGAAGTCTTTATCCTCTGTAGCCAATTCAAAAGCAATTGTTGGTTCATTCAATTTGGCCTGCAAATCTGTAAATGTTGTATCTATTTGATCACTTTTCAATTTGAACTGTCTAATCAATGTTTGAACTTTTCCAGAAGCATTTATCAACTTTCTTGATGCGTCTGCATATTTATTATTTCTATGATGCTCTATTAGTTCATTTGCTTCATGGTTGAACTTTTCGTCCTTAAAAGTGGAGCCAAGTTGCCCAGGATTTTGGCAATAAACTGATATCATTATCTAAAGTGGCAATAATATTATTCTTTTATTCGTTCAACTTTGCCACACTAATTGCCTCTTCTTTCATAATTTTCATGTGCTCAACAATAGTCATTATATTTGACTCAGATTCCAGTAGTTTTCCAAGGAGAGAAGAAAGAAAATCCTCAATAGAATCCGATCACCTAGAAAATAAAAGTGCCTACATAGCAAAACAATAAAAACCTAGAAAACAATCTTGTAGTGATTAATTCACGCACTGATAAACTTAATTCACACAGTGATTAATATATATAAAATGTTAAGGGAGAGATTGTTTGGTATTCTTTGATAAATGTCATCGTCGTCAAATATTCTTTGGTGTTCATATACGTTTTATTAAATCTTGTATAACCAATATTGTATTTTTTGTGAAGGAAAGTGACACTGAACTTTTTTATGCAAGAATTACTTATGTGAATCAAGAGTCCTTCAGAACTAATTTAATTTTCAATTTTTGTTCTTTCATGGATTTCGAATGTTATGATGATTCCAATTCGTCCTAATTCACATGTATGGTCGAAACCTCGAACTAATTTGGACTGGGCTAGCTTAGTACAAGCTTAACTCAACAAAAAAAAAACGAATGTATTCTTACAAAAACCGATTTTGTCACTTACCTCAACTAGATGAAGATTTGAAGCATGACTTAAAAGAACAAAAGAAAATTCTCTTATTTGTGCCATGGACATTCCCACCTCTAAATATATGGATTCAGGTACGTCAATCATTAAAAGAATATAATAAACAACATTATAACCTTCTAAATTCAAATTATGAAATAACACTAACAAGTACTGAAGTCTTGTTATTGTAACCAAATCCTCTTACAACTAAAGCAAGTATGATTGTTTTAATTACAATCACCAAAATTATTGATGCTACCAAAATATCAACATGGTGCAAGAGAAAATGTACATAAATCAACATTCCTATGCTGGCAAGAAAAATAGTAGGTTCGATCTAAAAAACATGAACAATTGTCAATTTTTCCATAAACATATCTTATTATCAAATCAAAAGGGTTCTTGCTCAAATTTGAAATGGATCTAATTAATGCCATGAGTTGCATCTGCAAAGTGGTGTAATTATCAGTAATGTCACTAAGCACCTTTTCAATTTTTTGTTCTCTGGATAATAATTGTGAGAGGCTAATAGTAATTAAGAAGTTTACACTAACGTGAATATTGGAAGTGGAAGGTTTTACGTTGGTTGAAATAATATTTTTTTTAAGTTATTGTGTTTAACAACATGTTGATGATCATGTGAAGCTGAAGGTGATGTTTGGTTTCTTTCAGGGAAGAAATCTACTTCGACAGTTATTTTCTGATCACCGCCTTCTTCAATGTTGGTGTTGCGGGTGAGGTTTACAAGAAATCCTAAAATAGGAAACATTCTATCATTGGCGTTGTTGTTGTGTTTAAAACATAAAAGAAAAAAGAAGCATAATGCATACATTTCTCGTTCTTAAATTTGCTACAAATTAGTTACGACTATAGCTACGGATTAACAACGAATTTTTATTAGTTCAAGTATAATGTTGATCTTAGCCATGTGCCATGCCACGTCAGAATCGTTGACACGTTGACATTGCCACATGCAAGCCTAATCATCAAAAAGTTCCACATGGCAATGACACGTAAGTATTCGTTAGTGATATTTGACGTTAGAGACTAATTGTTTAGACGATAAATTTTGAAGGAATGATTTCTTGAAAGAAATTTTTAGAAGGACTTAAAACGAAATTCGTTATATTTATAGGGACAAGAAAACTTATTTAAATTGTCAAATGGATAAAACATATGTAAATCCAAAACACTATTACAAAACTCAATTACAATTGTATTGCTAGATTTTTTGACCCAATAATTTTTAAAATTATTTTCTGATTTTGTTCTTAATTAAATTTTAATTTAATACATAGTTTTTTTAAAAATTGATCCATGTTTTTTTATTGCATATTAAAAAAAACACTTTCATTCTTCTATAAAGTGTTTAGGGATTACTTTTTTCAATTTTAATATATTTTTTATAAAAGTACTCTTTATTGCTATGAGGGTATGATAGTTCTATTTTTTAGATTTGAAAATAAAAGATAGACGAAGGTGAAAGATGAATGTTTTCAAAGTTTTGGTTTTTTTGCACGGATTTTACACTCAAAAGAAGGGCTTATGTTGGGTAAGTAATGATATTTTTCTACCAAACTATTTTTTTTAATAAACAAAACACTAAATTAAATTTTATAAAAAAATTGTTAGTTATCTCAACATATTTCTCACCCGTGGCAAAATCTTTTTAATTGCAATATTAACATATTTTATTTTCAAATTAATCTTTGAAAGTTGAATATTTACATCATATTAATTACTATTATTACGATAAGTGTTAAATTAGTCTTATCATTATCATTATTGGTTAAATTTCAGAATGTTTCCAAAAATATCATAGGAAAAAGTTATTAACAATATATAATTTCAAATGTTACTATGGTTTTGTATTTATATATAAGCATATATGCTCATGTCATAGATAAGGCACGTTGAATATGTTCTATCCATCAGGGTCATTGTCATTGTGTTTTCTATGTTAAAACTAATCTTCACAAGATAGGTTACCATCAATGCAATAGGTGTTGGATGACTATAGTTAGAAGATTGGAAGTTCATCAATGCAATTGGTGTTGTATCACTGCACTAAGAAGAATAGAAGTTCACGATTCCTCCCAAAATTTATGAAATGTTTTTCATTAAAAAATTATTGAATATGTTTCGGACCGACTAAACAAAACAATAAAATTGGTCAAATACGAAAGGTCATAATGTATGACTAAAATTATTAATCTCCAAGTGCAAGAAAGTTGTGTGATCAAGGACATCGAAACCACAAACATAAAGGAGGTGATTCAGACCCATCCTCCTCTTAGTAGCTAATCACTACAAAGTGCGGGAGGTAAAGCCATCTATGACATCGGTCTCGAACTAAGTTTTCACTTGAGGGTAGGGAAGACAGGCACATCTTTGAACATACACGCTCCTTAAAGACATCCAATAAATCAACCGGGCATTAACCCCATGATGAATATAATTAATCAAGTACATTTTGACCCCAAGCTGAGGACAATGAGGTGATCAGGAAAAAATATCATAATGTAACTAGCGAAGAGTCATCACTCTCTCAAAAGGGGAATCAGGTATAGAAAATTATATATTTCATCCATAATGGCAAATAAATCACTTTCACTAATGCCGAAAACAAAGAAGGTTTATACAAAAAATAAAGCGAGACATTCCATTCATTGATAATATCCTTACGAATGAGTAAGAAGTCAACATTAGTCAAACAAGTTGAAAACATTCTGAGATAACCACTTGGAAATAAAAAACAAAAAGAAATGAGAAATCAAAAGAAATCTATGGGGCAAAGTCTTTGTTGAGAATGATCACATTGTCATTCATTATTGTCACACCCCAAATTGTACCCCTAACCTTTCACATCATACATTTATCTCATAATTATCATACAATAGTACATATCAAGGTTTTGTGTGGTGTGATCAATATCTCGAGTCATAGTCCTCTGATTTAAGGCACTTTTTTGCTCGGTGGAGACTTTGACTTATCAGTACTTAACTGGTCAGGTTCAGTTGTCAAATTTGAGTGTTGTGGAGGCGCATTTTAAATAACCATTTCAATCCAATTTTCATTAATCTCTTTTTTAATCCATTTTATTCATATCCAAATTTAACATTTATTAATTATCCATGTTCATTATTCATTATTATCCATATTTTCTACTACATTCCATAGAGCCCAATTTCTACATTATAAATTCCATCTATTCATTTTCTTTCCAACCATTTTCTTAAACCAATTCATAATCCAATGAAAATCCATAAAAAAATCCATGTCACAGATTACAATTTCAAATTTTATTTCAAGTTTCAATTCCAAGCTCAAGTTTCAAATTCAAGTTCCATTTCAAATTCTATTGCAAGTGTAACTCCAAATCCAAGTTCATATTCTAAATTTTTATTTCAAGTTCAAGTTCCAATGTTAAATCCATATTTCAATCCTATTTTCAATTCCACTTCAAGTTTCAATTTCCATTCCAATTCTATTTCAAGTCTCAATTCCAACTTCATTCAAATCCAAGTTCTATTTCACATTTCCCAAATTCATTCCAAATTTAAAATCCAATGTTATTTTAGGTCCAATTTCATTTTGCATTCATATTGTGTCCATTATCAAGACTTGTTCATGTCACCCAGGATTTTCATCCTAGTACAAACACGAAAGTGGTGCGAAAAAAGGTAGAGTCACCATTCATGCTTTTTTATCCTGAATGAATGGGAAAGGTAATGTTGCACAAACCAAAGGAAAGGAAAGAACAAGGTCTTGCAAAAAAAAGAACTGGGTTCGGGAGTCGATTACAACCTGAGAATAAAACTACTGCTGAATAATAACTACTACTGGAACTGGAATGAGAGAGGGAACTAGAAAAAGGGAAAGAAAAGGTACGGGAAAAATATAAGGAAAATAAAGAGTGTGCTCGAATAGGCCCTACCCCACTGCCTACGTATCTCACGAGAAATGAGAATCAGAGTTGACATAGTTCGCCTAACTAAGGCGAAAACTTTGTTTGTGTTTTTTTATGAATTGAACTGCTTATGCCTATGCTCAGGTGTTGCAGGCTCGCCTCGACGAGTGAGTTACCGTTGTAATACCCCGTATTTAACTAAATGCTCTGGATAATATTAATTGAATTTAATAAGGTTCCGGTGTGCTCTAAGAGTTTTCAATTAAAATAAATTATAGCAACTGATGAACTTTTAAATTAATTAATTAAGTATTATCTGACTCAGAGGTTTTATTAAATATTTTACTCAAAGACATTTTTTGGATACTCTCAATTTGGACCAGTTAGTGTTACTAACTGATAGTTATTGTTGTATTTATTATAAAAAGAGAAAGGAGGGAAAGTTTGTAAGAAGGAAAAAAGAAAGAAAGGAGAAGAAAAGGGAAGAGAATAGGAAAATGGATAAGAGGAAATTCATGGAAGCTCAAGAGCTATAATTGTTCTTCTTATTCATCATCTTCATCAAACTCCTCGTCGTTGTAGAGGTGGGTTCATAGCTAGAAACTTTTGCTTTTAGTTTTGGTTGAGTTTTAGGATTTATGAGTTTTAGGGTATTTTTATGGAAAAATCCTAAAATTGGTGACTTAAACGGTTAAAAATCGATATAAATGCTTGAGTATGTTGCCTATATGTATAGGAACCTTGTTGCTATGTTGTTTTGATGTTTGATGATGGTTAGTAAGAGTTTGGGAAGTTCTGCTATGGAGAAAAACGTATTTGCTGCTGTCTGTGTTCGGTTAACCGATTAACCGAATCCGTTAATCGGTTAACGCGTCTTGAAATTATGCAGCTGCCTCTGTTTTGGCTTGGTTAACCGGTTAACCAAATCAATTAACCGGTTAACGTTGTAAGTATGGGAGAAAATGTTTTAATTCCAAACTTTGAAAATTCATAACTTTTTTACTCGATTATCCGATTTAAGTGTTCTTTATACCGTTTGAAAGATAAAATTATGTACTTTCACATGATGCCAACAAATATTGTTTTTACCTGACTTTTACCCAACTTTTCCAATTAACCTTAATTTTGTAAAGTTAAGGAATTGGGGTAGTAATCTATTTTGAAAGGTATGCCTAATCATGATGATTGATTGAGAGTAGAAACATGAGATTATTGTGAGAATTGTTTAATGGTGATAATTAAACTAAAACGTTAGAATTATGTAATTGAGAACTATATAGTTAAAAACATCAAGAATGGAGAAGAGTGAGGGAATCTTACCATAAACTAATAGAGTGGCCTAGTATTGTGACTAGAAATTGTTAGATGGTATGAGTTGTGAGGTGCCTAGTTTTACCTAGGTTGTTGCGAACAGTTAGCGTGCTATACACTAGGCCTCTAGAATAGTCTTGTGTAAGTCTTGAGGTGGGTTATCTTTAGTCCCACAAGAAGCATCTGTAAGGACTAGAGGTGTGTATGACACGAGGTCCTCCGTAAAGTCTTGAGTATGTCTTGAGATGGGTTATCCTTAGTCCCACGAGAAGCATCCGTAAAGACTTGAGGTACCGTGTAGTGAGACGGGGATAATGGTTGATTGTGTAATATGCTAGGTCCTCCGTAAAGTCTTGAGTAAGTCTTAAGGTAGGTTATCCTTAGTCCCACGAGAAGCATCTGTAAATACTTGAGGTATGTATTACACTGGGACCTTCGTAAAGTCTTGAGTAAGTCTTGAGGGGGGTTATCTTGAGTCCCACGAGAAGCATCTGTAAAAACTTGAGGTGTGTATGTTACTAGATCCTCTGTAAGGTCTTGAGTAAGTCTTGAGGTGGGTTTCATTGAGTCCCACGGGAAGCATCCGTAAATGCTTGAGGTGAGTACTACACTGGGTTACGCGTGAAGTCTTGAGTAAGTCTTGAGGTGGGTTATTCTTAGTCCCACGAGAAATATCCGTACAGACTTGAGCGAGTGTGATATCGAGTCCTCCATAAGGTCTTGAGTAAGTCTTGAGGTGGGTTATCTTTAGTCCCATAGGAAGCATCCATAAAGGCTTGGGGTAGATGTTTCACTCGTTTAGTGGTGTGAGTTTTGTATGGACCATTTTTTCCATCTTGTACCATATCCTTTTGAGAGGTAACGTAAGACTTGAGTTAGGTTTGATAGAACCCTTAGATCCGAGAGAACTCTAAGATAGGGAACCCACTGAGATGTTGTTAACTCACCCCACTATTGTTGTTGCTTTTCATATTTCTTTTGCAGGTTTGATTTACAAGTGGAGCTATGCTCGGGATGTTTCAAGTGAAGCATAGTTTTAGTCTTCCGTTGTATATTTTTGTATCTTTGTACAATAATGGATATTGTATTGATCTTAGTATTTTGTTTTAGTATGATTTTCATGTCTTATGTCATTTTAGTATTTGTTTTAGAATTGTTCAATAATGTAAATTATGCTATTAGGCGTCTTATGATTATGTTAGTACCAAAAATTAACACTTATATGATATTATTCTAGATATATATTGTATGGGCGTTACAACCGTCTTGCAAAGAGACAAGTCGTAGCAAGTTCTTTCGTTATGAGTGAATGAGATGAAAAGAGAATTCCCGTAGGAAAGACGTGTGTTGTTTGTTTATTTTCTTTTAGAAGAAGTGTTTTGATTTTGTTATTTGTGAAACATCCTCATGCTAAGACTTATTCATCATGACAGATATCCTACCGTTTATCTCAATATGGAATGCATGCAAATATCCCATGGCAAAGTCTCCTAGCGCCTGAGAAAGCTCGACCTTTATTATGTGTTTTGATTTTTCTTTGAGATGAAAAGGAAGGATTCAAGTCGAAAAAGGAAAAACACTAGGGGAAACTAAGACTCACCCTAAGTTGTTATTCAATTGAGATCTTATGGTTAATGTGGTTTTATAATCCTAAAGAGAAAAAGAAAGTGAGCTCTAACTCACTTCAAGGATTGAAGATGAGTTAGACCTCTAAGGGAATGAAGAAAGTGAAGTGTCGAAGAAGCATATAATGCTTATCGCAAACACATATTGAAAGTGTTAAAAGGATAAAGAAGAAGGTGTATGTGGGATACCCTCCCACACACATGGGTTACCATAACCCCCTACAAAACAAAGGTTAGTAAAATTAAATTAAAATGGATAAAAGTAAAGAGGCAATCAAGTACCAAACATGTCCTAACGCAAAAAGACCTAAACTAGACTCAATCCTAAGCCTAAGTATGCCTAAAAGCTAAGCAAAGCCTAAAGTCAGCAGCTATTACAGCTTTGTAACACACAATCATCTACCAAATGCAACTAATAATGCAAACAGCCTATTATAGCTACCAAACAACATGAAAATAGGTGTAAAAAATTTTCAAAACTCAACAATGCAGCCTATATTCTACAGTTTCTGTTTCAAAACACAGCAGTGAAAACATGGCAGATTTTGATCATTTTTCCAATGCAAATGCATGAATAATAATGCATGGATATGCAACATACCATAATCATTAATGGATGTAACATGGTTAGTATGATTATGATCATGTGAATATGAAAACACTTTACATTTTCTAATGCATTTTTCATACAAAAACAAACATATGCAAAATGAAACTTTAATGCAAACAATTATGAAATGAACATACATTTTAATGCACTACAATCTGAAATGAACATCAACAATGGAATTCAACAAACAAATAATAAAAAAATGAATGCAAACATGTGAATTGTGCAATTTCAAGTAAAATGCAACATTTTTTATTATGCGCACAAACATCCGGAACATGCATGGATCACAAATACAATGCAAAACAGAATTATAAACACTCTTTAACATGCTAACAATGATGCTCCATCTTGCAAACAACACTAACAACATGTTATGAACACAAATTCAACAATTATATCAAAAATCGGAACCGAATGAAATGCACGTCAAAAGTTGTCGAACCTACACACACTTGCACCTAAACAACTCCAAAAAACTCCCTAAAATCAGATCCTAAAGATCCATGATGATTGGAGGAGGAATGGACATCAAAAATGCAAGAAAAAGAAACAATTTTCCATTCCATTTAAGTGGTAACCGATTACTACCTATGCAGTAATCGGTTACCAGTTCAAAAAACTGGATTTTTGCAAAATTTAACACAAGTAAATGGTTACTACCTATGAGGTAATCGGTTACTCTGAGACCAGAACCAAAAATTTATGCATTTTCATGTAAAACTAGTAGCAACTTATTCAAATAAGCTTTATCTTAATGCCTACCAATTAAGCACGAAAATTACACCTAAATGCAACTATCTAACACCAATTAAAACCACAATTACATCACGATTCCAACTTCTAATGGTCAAACCAATTAATGTATCAAAAAGTAAGATAACGCAAAGAATGCGCGAAGCGGGATGAAGGGAAATAAGTTAAAACAAGAAGTGACTACGAATTCACCAACCTACAAAGCGGAGGCTTGCTTTGGCAATTGTTGCAATGTCGAAACGATACACGAAAGAAGAGAAAACTGGAGATCCTAAGCTTCTATCCGCGAATGTGCAAAATAAATGCGGTTGATCACAATCTTCGAAAAGCACTTCCAAAAGGTGAAATAAACACCAAAACTGTAGAAACTTCTTCGATAATATGCAGGATTGATACAAATGGTGGAGGCTTAGCTTCTGATTCTTCAAGTTTCAATGCAAAACTTGAAGAATCTTGATGATGATGAAGCTTTGGTGTGAGTTGGGAAATGGAAAAAAATGAGAGAACTGAGAAAAGTTGTGAAAAAATGGTGAAAATGAAATCTCCTCTTTTGTGAGGTTTGGAGGAAAATTATTATATAGGTGTTAGGTTTGGAACTTGGTTTGGGTTAGGTTCAAGGCTTGGGACCTAATTTAAGGGTTAGTTAAAGTTAGTTGAGAATATTCCTAGAATATTCTAGTGGCATATTCTTAGAATATTCCTTTGGCATATTCTTGGAATATTCCTTTGGAAGGTGGTAGAATATTCTAGAATTGGGTAGAAATTACAAAGCAAATGGAAGTGGAAAGTAGTGGGTGGAACAAACAACTAACTGATTTTTTTTATTTTTTGAATTTTTGCACAAAATAACTGGTTACTACCTATGAGGTAACCGATTATTTCAACCAAAATTTGAATTTTTATTATTTTTGGTGGGAAATCTTGGGTATCCAGTTTGGGTCATATTTTTTGAGATTATTTTTCTTCTGAGACCCGATAATCGCCAAATAACCCTTGATCACATGCCCCGCGCCTCGACCGATGATACATGCTCTATTTTTATTTTTATGCAATGTATGAATGAATATGTTAGACGACACGGGAACGAAGTATAAGATACTCGGAATCAGTGATAAATAAGAGGGAAAATTTTAGGGTGTTACAGCGGCCCCTATTTAATCACTGTAGGCCTGAATGGGTGATAGCAATGGCTTTCAGACGTTCAAGGTATGTAGGGATTGAATACTCGAATAAGCTTGAAAATTTATACTCTGTGGGGAAGAGAAAATAACCCGAATTTCAAAGGGAGAAATGATACAAGACCCAACCTAAGGTGGACTCGAAAAGGGGTAAGACCACGCCGAAGGTGAACTTACAATGAGATTCGAGGACAAGCCGAAGGTGAACTCGAACAAGTAAGACCAAGTCGAAGGTGGGCTTACAAAAAATGAGACTAAGCTAAAGGTAGACTCAAACAAGGATACAAGACCAAGCCAAAGGTGGAATCGTAAACGCAAAACTAAGCTGAAGGTAGACTTACGATGAGATTCGAGGACAAGCCGAAGGTGAACTCGAATAAGTAAGACCAAGCCGAAGGTGGGCTTACAATAAAATGAGACTAAGCCAAAGGTAGACTCAAATAAGGATATGAGACCAAGCCAAAGGTGGAATCGTAAACGTAATACTAAGATAAGGGTAGACTTACGATGAGATTCGAGGACAAGCCGAAGGTGAACTCGAAAAAGTAAGATCAAGCTAAAGGTGGGCTTACAAAGGAGTGTCATGGAGGATGACTCTACAAGGGACAACAAGTACCTGAGAGCGATGTTAAAAAACCTCTGACCCTTGTTTATTTTAAAATCGTATTCAGAATGTTCTGGGCATTCTCTGCGGGGGGTACACAAGCGTTAATGCTTATTCACAGTTTTTGGGCTCTCGTGCAAGATACCAAGACTAGCTTATGCTTCGCATGCATATGTTTGAATCCTTCCATGGAGTAAAGCTCCATAACAATGGAAATGATATGCTTTAGAGGATGCAAATATAATGATGATTACTAAATACAAATGCAAATGGACCTCCTGATGAGGAGGCAACAGGTTTTTCCCGCCACTTTGATGGGGAAGAATTAATCATTATATTGATATAATGAATCCCTGTGGGAAAGAGCAACTATGTCGAGGATAGTGTTAATGATATATTGGCTCTAAACTTCCACCTTTTCCAAAAATAAATTGGGCTTTCAGATAGTTGAGGAATGAAGGCATCGTTGGGGAGAGTCTTAACTGTCTTGGAGTTGATTGGGAGGTACGTCACCCATGGAATTCTGTTGGGTAAGTAATAACCTTCTAACCTGGATGAGGAAAGGGTTTGTTGATACTCTGCTGAGGAAACAATCTGCTGGGGAATCATTCAGATACAAAGTCCTCTGTGTGGGGAGGAGAAGCCAATAAATATTGGACTTTATTTGGCAACTTCACTTGGGAAAACTGCAAAAAATGTTGTGCAAGAAGGAAAGCCATTTGACTTCTCTCTATCTTCGCTGTTGCTAGGGAATACTGAATCTTCACATACCGCTGGTAGGGAATAAGAATCTTTTTGTACCGCTGGGGATAAGAAGACTCTGGTGAGGAATACTTCTTGGCTGAAGGAATACTCTCTGCTTGGGGAGAATGTCATCAACCTTTTGTTGTTCCGCTGGGGAAGATTTCAATCTCCAAATCTACCGGGGATGATGGAGAACATCAATGAGAATGCTTCCTGATGAAGATGAGAGTCTTAAGCCACCTCTTGATGGGGATAAGAGATATAAGCGTCTCATGTTAGGGATGAAAGATAATGATACCCTTCGCTCGGGAGTACCAACCCTCTTCTTGTTGCTCTGCTAGAGGCATAGTCTAATAGGACTTTTTCTGAGGAATCATGCTTGATGAAGCCTGTTGGGGAAAACCTTTTTGATGCTTTGGGAACATCAACCCTATCCTTGCTGTTTGTAGGGGAAGACAGTCTAATCAGACTTGCTGAAGAATCCTGCTTAATGAAATCTACCGAGTAAAGACTCCTTGTTATTTTGGGAACATCAAACCTTTTCTTATTGCACTACATGTGAAAAGATAGTCTGATGAGACTCGCCGAGGAATCATGTTTAATGACGCCTACTGAGAAATAAGCTCCTTGATGAGAATTGTTGAATGATACAAACCCAACCAAAGGGAACTCTTCTTGGCGATAAAGATAATGCAACGGTAACAATGAAGATTTGTCTTTCGTACGAGGCCCGATGAATACAAGATTGAGCAAGGTACATGATTCACTAAGTTTTAATCTTGCGTCTGAGGAGCACTGAAAAGAAACATGATTCACTGAGATGGAATCTTGCGTCTAAGGAACTCTGAAAAGCAACATGATTCACTGAGACTGAATCTTGTGTCTAAGGAACGCTGCAAAACAACATGATTCACTGAGACCGAATCTTGCGTCTGAGGAACGCTGAAAAGGTGCACTTAAGTCATTAGGGTAGACATGCATAGGATCATGCATCTGAGATATGCGTTGTGATACCCTAAGCACTATAAGATCGGTCCACTGAGACTAGTATCATACCCCAAATTGTCCTACCTTTACCTTTTTATTTTCTTTTTATTCGGAAAAATCCAAAAAAAATATGTCTTTTCTTTTCAAAATCGGGGTTTGTGCGAGAAATCAGATTCAAAAAGTGAGTTTGTTGTGCGAAAGCCTTTTATGCGATTATTACTTTCATTTCCCATAAATCATTTTAATCACAAATCTTTTCTTTACATCATGAAAATTCTACAAAAAAATCAATTCATAATTTCCCTTTTTATTTTTCTACTTTAAAATGTCCATTATTTTTGCATCCTTATTTTTACTACTAACCATTTATGCCATAAAAAAATCATTTTTATTTAATCTCATTTCTTTTTAAGTCAACTTTCAAAACTTATTCTAAATATTTTCATCATAGTCTATTGTCTTTTAAAGCCCATTGTAAAAAATCATTTTATTAATTTCTTGTTATTGTTACTATTATTATTATCACTATTACTATTTTTTATTCCAATATTTCTATTATTATTATTATTATTATTATTATTATTATTATTATTACTTCTATTATACTTATTATACTTATATTATTTTTATTATTATTTTTGTTATTATTATTATTTTTATTGATTGTTATTATTATATTTTTATTATATTATTACTTTAGCTTTTTTTGATAAATACAACCCCACACAAAGTTTGTTATTACTCAGTCCACTCAGCATCGTACAACAACAACAACACAGCTCACCATTTTTTCATCAGCATCCTTCCACTGCAACAAATTCATCCTTTTCCAGCTCCTAACCATATCCAAATCACAGTTCACATTCCTCTCCAATTTCCTCTTATGCCCTCATCTAATTCAACCTATAAATACAATATTTCATTCACTATGCAAATAAGCTTGAATAGCATAATAAAATTCTACAAAATTCCAAAAACTCAAGCTTCACAAAACCACAAAAAAAGAAACATACATCCTGCAAAAGAAAACAATACATAAATACCTTCACACAACTCTTCTTCAAATAAACCTCAAACCTTGAAACTGAAACAAACCCTCCATAACCCAAAATCACTTCACCACCGTCAGCACCACAAAATAAACTTCCAAACAAAACTTGAAACTAGAAAACTGAGAGAGGAAAATTTGAGTGAAAGCCCAGAACCATTGAACCATCTTCTTCGTCATCACCATCGCAAACTCATTCAACAAATCACCGAAACTACCATCCCTTTGAACCTGAATCACACAAATCATAAACCAACCACCAAAAAACCAGAAATAAAAAAACGCAAAAAACAAATCTGAGAAGAGCGATAAGTCAAAGCTGAGAGAGACTGTGAGAGATCACCGGCGAAAACGAAAAAAAGAGAAGTGAGACCGTCGTTGTGAGATCGAACTATCGAGTGAGAGTGACCGACGTGAATCCGTGTGATACCACCGGAAATCCGAAACAGCAACAACCGTGACCAAAACGAATCCAACCCTTCTCAAAAACCGATCCAAAAACCTTCGCAAACTGCTAACCGAAACACACACAATCGCGAGCAAAACCAAACCGGTGAGATTCCGAACACAAACCTTCCACAACCGCAATCTAAAATCACCGAGAAACCGTGAGCATCCGTCGTGTGAGCTAAACATAGAGAGACAGAGAGTTGAGCATGTTTTGAGAGAGACAGGGAGTGAGTTGAGCGTGAGATTTTGACGGAAGGTGTAACACCCCAAATTTACCCTCTTCTTTTTAAGCATCATCATCATATCATAATCACCATAAGCATATCATATCTTTGGCATCTTTGCATGGAAAAGTAAAGCATAACATTCTCATGTTCTAGCATTAGGCATATGATCAACTATTGGTGGATTTGAGGCATTTCAATCCATAGCAAGAGGCCCAGTGGACTTGTTCAAGTCCCATGAAGAGTCTACATGACATTCACAAGTTCAAGATCCTTTACAAAATCCCAGGAGGTTGGGAGATCATCAGGGAATCCAAGCTATGGCAAGCTCCTACACAATGGTTCCCAAATTAGGGTTTTACTTTCAAGCAGGAATTCTTTATGACTTTGGACATTTCATGTGGGTAAAGTCTCTCATATGTTAAGAGGTTCCTATGGATGAAATTTGGTGAGAAAATTCCTTGTGGAAGGCAGTTATTTCATCAGTTGCTTGCATAAGAAGAAATTGGTCAACTGTGCATTCTAAAAGTCAACTGTGAGAATTCATGGGGTCCAACCCCATGTTTCAAGTCAAGGGATGTCCTTAAGATCTTAGAAGAGGTTTGGCAAAGTCAAGGATCAAGAATCAAAGGGTTTTAAAGAAGTTTCCATTTTTGGCATATGGTTTGTTATGAAACTTTCCAATTTTGGCAACTTTTGCCCTAATTTTCAAAGGCTTCTTTCATGGTGAAAATGATCTCATTTGAATTTCCAACAAACATGAAAGTTGTAGGGTAGGTTCTCCCATTTTCAGAAAGTACAAGTTCATTTTCATAGCCCTCATGGATCAAAAGTTATGGCCTTCGAAAGTTACTTATTTTTTAGGGTTTACCTTAAAATCTAAGTTTCCACCAAGTGCAAAAAGCATGGCAAGTTATTTCTAAGCTGATTTTTGGACAAAATAAGATCATGACATAACAAGGCATTGCATGAGACACATTTTTCTCCAAAGAATTCACCAAATTCGTGCATGGAATTAGAGATATTTCACAAAGTGCATTTTTGCAAAATCACAAGCAAAGCATGTTACATTCACATCCAAGGGTCAGGATTGATCCAAAGGCAATGAGGGGATGAAATGAAGTCAGAATATACACATGAGGGAAGCATTGCACGCGTATATGAAGCAATCACACATTTCATGCATTTTTGCAAATTCACCTCAATCACACTTCTCATGCCACCTTTACTTCAGAAACCCTAATCAGGTGAAAGGATCAATGATATAAAAGCCAAGCATGCACTGAATTCGTGCACACACACTCTCATTTCTCATATTCAAAATCTCTTGCACACTTGCATTTTTTTTTGAATTTCTCTCCTCAAGCTCTCTTCTCCCAATTTCTTCACATAATCTTCATCCTTGAGCTCTAAGGATCACATTACACTCACTCATTCAAGCTAAGAGTGAAGAATCATTGAGGTGCCATTCAAGAGCAAAAGAATTCGGATTCCAAGATCCAGCTTCTCTAAAGCTCCATCTTGCATTTATTTTGCAAGAGGAGGTCAAAGTACGTGGATCTGCAACTGTAGGAGCATTTTCATGGAGTTTTAGAGGATCTGCAACCTCAGGTATGCTCTGGAATTTGTGGATCTGGAATTGAAATTAATTGTTTGCATTGTGATCTGCTTGTTTCACTGATGATTCTGTGGTGATTAGCTTTGCATTTGCTTGAATATTGAGTGTTTTATGTTGATCTGAAGTTTGATGTACAAAACTGTTCCTCTTCGATTTGGCTTGATCTTTGATCTATTATGATTTTCATTGCCATGTTTGGATTCACCATGTTTTAATCTATGGATCTGGAGCTTGTGATGCATTTCTATGTAGTTTTGTTCATGCTGATGAATTTTCCGGTGCTGGAGCAAGGGCTCCGGTCACCGGATTCTGGAATTGTTTAAAATGAAGAAGAAGATGTTATGAGCGTTGGATCCTTTGATCTAGATGGTTGTGAATGTGACATCACATTAAATCTCCACACTCCCTCTCACGTGTTTTTCTTTTATAATTTAAATCTGAATTGATCTTTGTGTGACGCACCTCACAGTACCTATCATGTACATACACTCTGGCCAATGGATGGAAGGACTTAGGGTTTTGGTTGACCAGATCTCACACGTTTATGTGATCCAATGGCTTGTTGTTTTTTCCTGATTAATGTGAATATCCACCATAATAATATAATCCTGCGCATAATCCACTGGGCCTAAGTTGCTATTCGTCCCCCCTGTTTTGTAAGCCCAAACATATTGAACTGATTCCCTTGCTTATCACACCCCTGGCTCTTTTATTTCTTTTTTTTATTCTTATTTCATTTCAGTTTGATTTTTAATTAATAAAAATAGTTAGAAGTCATTAAAAATTCCAAAAATATTCATGTGTGATATTTTGAGTTTTCTTTAATTTTTGACATTTTTATTTTCCATTTATTTTCATTTTCCATGCTGGAATTAATTTCCATTTTTATTAATTGTTGTTTATTCACTTTTAAAGCATGTTGTCTGTACAATTTCTATCTTGATCACTAATTGGAATTTTGAATTGATTCTTTTTGCTCTGAATTCATATTGAAATGTAGTTTGTTGATGATTTTTCTTCTAATTTTTAGAAGTTTGCTTGATTATTTTTTATCCTTAACTTGTGCATGAAGTTTCATAACCCTAATCCATGTTTAGGCATTTATATGATTTTCTTAGCTTTTGATTTTGGTCCTGCTCTTTTGGAATGTTAATATTGTATGTTTGAAGAGTCTTTGTGCAAGTTTGTGGAATTTTTGGATGAATGCTTGATTTGTTTTGAATTTTGTTCTTTGCTTATCCTCTTTTTGCATCCTTTTTTGTCATATGTTTAATCCTTAGGTTGGGAGGGCGCTTGTGCCAACTCCCTTAGGATGTTTAGAGCTTATTTAGGATAAGGATACCTCTCTGGTCTTGATTTGATGTTTGTACTTTGAGAAATTTTGCGGTTGCTTACCTTTGAAGTTCATTCACTTTTGTACATGTTCACTTCACTTCTTATGCTTCTTTGCTTCTCATGATGATAATGTTTAAGTTTGTATGATTCTACTCTTCATATCTTGTGTTGCTTAGGCACATTCTTGACATGTTAGGGTTCTGGTCTTGAACTTTGTGGTGATTGTTTGCTTGTTTTGCTTTGTATTCTCTCATGTTTGTTTTGCTTTGTCATGATAATCCATAATGCTTCATGTTGAATTGTATAGTCCCTTTCTCATTCTTGTGTAGTGTGTTTGCATTTGACATTTGTAATTGAGATGCCAATTCTGGTTGGGTTGCTTTGGTTTGATCTTATGCCCATTTGGTATTTCATTTGTTCTCATTTGTTTTTGTCATGATGCTTGCTTATGTTACTAACCATTTCAGGGGCTCTGGTAAGTGAGAGGTGTGGATGTGATTCCCACATCTCCAATTCGTATCTCTTCTCTTTTCATAATATTCTCTTATTTGTGTTTGAGGGGCTTAGGCCTTCCTTTCTCCTTCTTCTCTTCTTCATTCTTCTCTTTCTCTTCTTATCTCTTCCTTCTTTAGGATAGTAAACCTCACTAACCTAGGATTTTCCATGCTTGATAACAATTAGGTGTTAGTCCCCCATTAGGCTTTTACCTTTAAGATCTTTTGTTCTTTCTCTTCTCATCTCAAAACAAAACCTAAAAGACACTTAATAAGGATTAAAGTGGTCTCCTGTGCAATAGCCTTATTCCATGAAACACTTGTAGTTTTCCCATCTTGGGATAGTACAAGCTTGTTCATCATGATGCACAAGTCTGATCAGGATACCATCTTCACCAAGAAAATCATAAAAAATACTTCTTCATTTAAGTTACAAAAACACTTAATAAATTCAATGAGTTAGTGAGCTTAGGCCCTAATCTCTGGAATCAAGTTTTGGGGATCGTCTCCTTACTTGAGTGTGCTTGTTCTATTATTCCATCTTGGAATGTAGTAGCAAGTAGACATTCCATGGAAAAGAGATTGAGTTCACTTCCTTGTGACACACTCATAAAAAGCTTCTAAAAAAACACAAACAAACAATATATGTCTCTCCTTCGGGAATTCTCTTCTCATCTCCTTCGCTCTGTCCGCGAACTTGCTCCTACTTGTCATTTTGCAAGACGGTAACGCACTCGTCGTCCGAGCCTGCAACACCTGAGCATTGACATAGGAAGTTCAAGCCTTAAGACACAAGCAATCTTTCCACCCCTAGTTAGGGGAACTATGGCGACTCTGATTCTCATTGTCCAGATGAGGTACGTAGGCAGCGGGGTAGGGCCCGTTCGAGCACAATCTTTATTTTCCCTACATTTTTCCTTTTCATTTCTTTTCCAGTTCCCTTTTCTTTTCTTTTATCCAGTTCAGTTCCTTTTCTTCGCAACAACTTTCTTTCCTTCACCCTTTGAAACAGATTTCTTTGCAAGCGTGGATCCCGTCGGGTACGGCGAACGATCTGGGGTGCTAATACCTTCCCGGGTCATAACCGACTCCCGAACTCAGTCTCTTTGGTTCGCAGGACCCGTGTCCTTCCTCTTCTTTTCTTCTGGTTTGTGCAGCATTACCATTCCCGTTCCTTCGGGATAAAAATACCTGGCTGGTGACTCTACCTTCTTCCGCGCCACTTTCGCGTTTGTACCAGGATGGAAATCCGGGGAGCGACAGCTGGCGACTCTGCTGGGGATCGAACCCAGAGTCTATGGTTCCCTTGAGAGTCTCACCTAGCGCTTGCGTGTTTTTGTTTCTTTGGGTGTTGATTGTTTGTTGTTGCGTGTTGTACTTTACTGTTGTTTATTTACAGTATTATTTACAACTTTATTTACAGTTTTCATTATTTTATTTTCATGCATTATATTATTACTGGACTGTCTGGACTGGATTTTTCTGTTTGGTGGGACTTGGGTGATACTGTTATTGCGAGATGATCTCATTACCAAGGCTCGAGTGCACCTTAGGACTTAGAGTGGTTCCACTTTGGCCTCATGAGATCTTGTCATGGGGGTAGTAGTGTGTTCCACGCCCAGATTTGCGACCGTCTTGGAAATGTCTTGATTTGGGGATCTTCCTCTCTCATTTCATAACCTTGATAGTTATGTGCAGCTGGGGACCGATCATTGAGAACCTTGTGGAAACATCCCTCTCTAGTGGTGACAGTGGCAGACCACATTGTGTGGCAAACCCATTCGCACCCGAGGGCCCACCTGGAACTCACATAGGATGACCTTGTTTTCCCGGACTCAGCTGAGGCCTCCCTGAGTAGTACATAATGCCAAACCGATTCCCTGATTTGGTCATGAGCCATTTCTCAGAAATGGTGAACGTATTATTGTTATTCGGCTTTGAGAGTCCGTGATGTTTGACCCGGAGCACACCAGTGAGATTGAGAGGGGTTTACAGGTTTGTAGGAACCCTTGACCTCCACATACCCTCATTATCAGTGTGGTCTCTGTTATGATTTGGTCCTTATGGTTCTGGATTTCTTAAGCTTTTGGTTCTGAGGGTTTCTATCAGATGGTTAGGGCTCAGAGAATTCTGATTTTCAGTTATTTGGGGGTCCTAATATCCAGTATCCAGATGGTCCCAGATTGATCATATGCCTGCATTGCATTTGCATCGCATCAAAATCGCATTAACTATTTGTGTTTCCATTTTTCAGGTTGTTGTTTACAGTTTAGCACCCAGTTCTGGTAATTGTAAGCTCTCCAGATGGCAGAAGTTAAGAAAATTACAAGAAAGAAGAATGTTCATTACACTTTTCTCCAACCAGAAGTCAAGAGTGTTCAGAGACTAGCAGGGCTGATGAATGATCAAGTTTTAGGGAACTTCAGAAAGAGGTATGGTCAGATTTTGAAGTACATGGATAAACCTACTGCAGACCAGAAGGATAGCTTGCACACTTTGCTTCAGTTCTATGATCCCTTGTTGCGGTGTTTTGTATTTCCAGACTATATTTTGGCTCCTACCTTGGAGGAGATTGCTAGTATTTTGGGTGTTCCTGTCAGAGATACTTTGCCTTACTATGGATCAGAGTTAGTTCTCAAGGAAGAAGACATATCCAGAGTCTGTTGTATACCAGCTGCTAAGGTCAAGAAAGCTTTGAAGGATAGTGAGGGCAGAGGACTTCCTTGGGATGTGCTTATACCAGAAGCTGAAGAGTATGCCAAAGAAAGTAAGTGGGGAGATTTTGGTGTTGTGGTGGCCTTGATGGTATATGGATCTAGTCTTTTCCCGAGAGAAAATGAGTTTGTAAGCTTGGAGGTGATTTCCATTTTTGCTAAAGGTAATCCTGTACCAACCTTATTGGGAGATTTCTACTACAATGTTCATTACCGGAATGAGAAAGGCAGAGGTGGACCAGTTCAAAGAGATGAGAGATGAATGGAGGTGGTCCAGGAAGTTGATGGGACTAACTTCTGAGGATATAGCTTGGGTTATGATAGAGATTTGTTGGGAAAGGAGTTACTGGTTAGTTGTGGAAGATTTGCTAATGTGCCTTTTCTAGGAAGAAAGGGTGTGATCAGTTACCATCCAGTCTTGGCCTGGAAACAATTTGGTTTTCCTCTGAGGGATCCACCAAGTATGGAAGAATTAGCCGGGTCTTTGTACTTTTCTGTGGAGGGAAATAAAGAGTTGGTCATACAAGCATCTCAGGCTTGGGCTTACAGGGTGAAGAAAGGAAAGAAGGATTTTGGAAGAGTAGATCCCAAGACATATCCTCCTTTTGCTACATGGTTGCAGAAACGTGTAGAGGAGGTGCTCATGCCATTTTCAGTGGAAGCTCCATTGTATCCCAAAGAGGTACCATGTCAGAATACTGTTTCTCTGGAAGAATATAAGAAGTTGGAAGCTCAGTTGCATGAGGTTCGGGTAGAGAATGCTGAAATGATTAACTTGTACCACCTTGCCAATCGTGCTAAGAATGAAGCAGAGGAAAAGCTACAGAAGATGCAGGTCACCTTAGAAGCTATAGAAAAGGAGTTTGCTGGAAGAGAAGCTCATTTTCAGAGATTGGGTCTAATGGAATCAAAAAGAGAAGCGGAGCGTAAGAAGACTTTGAAGACTCTCAAAGAAGCTCGCCAGTCCATTGTTTGGTTGCAGGGCCAAAGGGAACAGGAGCAGAAGAAGTACAAAGAAAAGGAAGAGTTTTTCGAGGTACAGATGGACTTCAAGAAAGAAGAAGTGGAACAAGTTCACAAAATACGAAGGGAAAACACTCAAAAGTTGGCACAGAGCCAGATGGCTTTGGAGGAGGCATTGAAAGAAATTGTCGAGCTTAAGCTGAGAGCAGGCGTGAAGAAGAATCGGACAGAGGTGATAGCTACAGAAGAAGAACCTGGGTCTTTCCTTTAGTCTAGATTTTTAATTCATTGTTGTTCAGACTACCTACAGGCTTGTTGTAGGAGTCCTGCTTTATTTTCCTTTATTCATGTATTGACTTGTAACCCTTCGGGGAATTTTGTTTGTGCTCTAACTTTGGCTGCCAGTGAGTTATCCATGTTATGCAATGTTAAATTCCAATTACCATTTCTGAGTACGCAAAGCTTGTTTGTCTGAGACTGCTCAGATCTGAACACTCTTCAAAGGGAGAGTTTGAAAATTAATGCTCAAAGGGGCTATCTGGAGCAAATACCAGAACTGGGGCATATAAATGCCTAAACTTGGAAGCATGAATAGTTACATTGCATGCATATAACGTGTTTGCTGTTTTGCAGGTAGTTCATCAGTTTTCTAACGTTTATGTCCATTCAAGCACTATAGCTCCCAGGAAGGTTCGAGAACAGCCAACCGTGCACAGATATCCCACAAGAGTAAACAGAGAGAGAGGGATGGATCAGATGCAGGCTGATCTGGCTGACTTGAGAACGTGAATGGAAAACTTCATGACCCTTATTGCTGGGATGGGTCAAACTAAGGAGCGCTTGCGCGAGATGGTGGAAAACAATCAGGCCAGGAACAATGGGACACCAGATGGAGGTAATCGCAATGGGGCTGGAGCCCGTCAAGTTGAAATCCATGTGGCACAACCAGGGATCACTATTGTCAATGATGGGCTGAACAACGTACAGATGGATGGGCAAGATGAATAGTTTACGTTGCTGGATGAGGCAGAAGGCCAAGGGGCTGAAATGAATAGAAAGTTTGAAGAAATGGCTGAGCAAATTCGTGCCATTCAATCTCAGAGTTCCCTGGGATTTGATATCATTAACTTGGTCTTGGTGCCAGGGGTCAGAATCCCCTACAAGTTCAAGGTTCCTACTTTCGATAAATACAACGGCACGGCTTGCCCGAAAACTCACCTCCAGTCCTTTTTAGGAAGAATTGCTGCACATACCGATGACGAGAAGCTATGGATGTATTACTTCCAGGATAGCCTTGTGGGGGCCTCCTTGGAGTGGTACATGAAGCTGAGCAGGGTTATGTCAGACCCTAATTTTTGACCCTAAGATTTTTCGCATCTCATCTGCATTTCGCATACAAACAAAATCACGCACTAGTTCGTTTATCCTTTTTCAGGTGTAGGGTCTATGCTTCGCAGGGGATCACCATTGTTGTTACTTCTTTATATTTGTTTCTATTTACTGACTTCTAACCAAAATACAAAAAAAAAATATGTTGCAGTGTTCTTCTTCTTCTCTGTGTTGCAGGTTTGCGAAAATAAGACAGAAATTTCATTCAGATGCGTTTGTTCAGTCACAATTCGATTCCAGATGAATGTTTGACCTAATTTGGTCAAACGATCAAAGTTTGTTTTGACTGCAAGTTATGTGTGCCAGTGGTTTATTCCTCAGACATTGTGTGTTCGAAGATTCAAGTTATGTTGTGTACAAAAGTCATCAAATTATCAAGAAGTGTTGTGAGTGAAGTCTGGTTTTATTCATCAGTGATTCATCTAAGGATTTATTTTCCTCAGTATGGATTCAGTGTATCAAGGAAGTAATCAGACAATTTCCAGATGATAGTTGGCTTGAGTTGTGGATTGTTCAATGGTTTCGCGATGGCTGTGTTCATTTAATCAAGTGGCTTGTAAAAAATCAATCAAGATTTGTTGTGGGCTTGAAAACCAAATTTCATCCATTATCCATTTCTTGATTAAACCATCTTATCCAAATCTTCAATAACCATTTTTTTAGTTCAATTACTCGATTATTCATTTCTTTTGTTTACAAAAATTCCAAATTCTAATTCCCTTTGCAAATAACTACTTCCAGTTATCCACCAAATCCAATTACCTTTTATTTCATCCCATTTTTTTTTCTAGAATTTCAATTTCCATTTTTTTTTATATCCAATTCGTCTTCCAATTTCTAAATCACATCATATTACCCGTTAAATCCATATCCTAATTTTTTTATACCATTTCCAATATATAACCCATTTTTCCTTGTATTATTCATTCACCAAAAGTCTATATCCCATTTTAACCCATTGTTTTTATATACTTTTCTTTTTTTTATTTCCATTTGTTAGTATTCTTTTTCTTACTTATTATTTTCTTTTCTTCTTTTTTTATTTACATTACAAAAGAATAAAAAAACTTTCATTAAAAAAATAATAATAATAGTAGGCCCATATGTTGTTTCTTTAGCCCAATTCTAATTTTTTATTGTGAAGCCAAATTCCCACACATGATTGTTTTTCTCATTTTTCAAGCCACAGTCCCATTCAAGTGCAACAAAGTTAGTCATAAAGCCGCCTCACATCACAAAACAATACTAGCCTTCCATCACCAGCAGCTTCTCACTTCAGCTTTCCAAACGCAATACCAGCCGCACTTCACACGCGCAAGCTAGCCTTCCAAGCCAAGGCAGGCCAAAACAACAACAAGCCGCAAGCTGCATAAGCCTTCAGCTTCACACGCCTTCCGCGAATCAGTCCAACCGCAGCAGGCCCAAGTGAACTTTCACGCATCCCGCACAAAGCTCAACAAAACAACAACAAAAACAGGCCAAGCGAAAACAAGCCGCAAGCTCCGAGCCCACAGCATCAAGACTTTTCCCAGCCTATGCGCAATAATCCCAGCTACATCAGCTTTTCACAAGCCGTACCAAAGCAAAACACAACCTGCACAAGCCAACAATATCACGCAGTCCGCAATCAAAACGCACACAAGCCATAAAACAATCAAAACGCAAGAAAAGAAAAGATAAAACGCAGCTCAAAATCAAAACGAAAACGGAGCACGCAAACTTCATGCTCTCAAAACGCTCCAAATAAAAACAAAACGACTTCCAATTTCAGTTCCCTCATTCTATAAATTGAGCCCCCTCTCACTTTCGATCTCAAGCTCTCTAGCCCCTAAAATTTCTGTCAAAATCAAAAACCAACCAATCTCAAATCACCCTCAAATTCTTTCCCCAAATCAATTGAAAGAGTAGAGCTAGAAGAGAGTGAAATCGGGAAAAACAATAATGAGCTGAGGTTGAAGGTGAAACTTACCGACGGTGACAAAGAGCGAGATCGGCGATTTGCGGTGGATTTTTGTTTCCATTTTGTGATTAGTTCTGTTCTTGTCTGAAAAAGAAGAAGAAGACATTGCAGCTTAAGAATCTAGAGGAAAGAGGAAAAAATTCAGTGTTGCTCAATCTTTGTTTTGAAGGTTAGAAGGAGGAGGACGCTTCCCCTGTTTTTGTTTTCGTCCTGGATTCGCGAAGAAGAAGCTTCTCTTCTCCCCATTTCGTTTTCTTTTTTAACCATTATTTCCTTCTTTTTTTAAATAAAAAATATGATGAGTTGGTTTGGGCTTTGAACTGGATTTTTCTAATCCAACCTCCCGCGCAGCTTCCCCCTCCCCTTTCCATTCTTCTTTTTTTTATTTTCTTTAATTTGCTTTATGTGTTCTTTTTTTTAAAAATGATTTTGTTAATATAAGAATTTTAAGAAATGTTATTTTAGGAAAAAGATTTAGAAAGAAATTTTGAAAAAACAATTTAGAAAAGAGTTTTAGGAAAAAGAGATTTAAAAATATTTCAATTTCTTTTTATGGATCTACTTTTAGATCCATTTTATTTTTCTTCATCTTTTATTTTTGGTCGATGACAATCTCCGATTCATGATTGTTGATTTTCGATAGGTTTAATCTTCGTTATTTCAAATCTATGAATGAATGATCATTTGGATCATTCTCCATACTTTGAGATCGTGATAGATTGCCTTCGATAAATTCAACGAAAATCTCGATTAAGATTAGACCGTTCTCTTTCTTTTAGAGTGGCATGTTTTCGGAGAACGATCCATAATATCGTTTCTCTAACATGTATTAGCACACATATTTTCCACTTTAATTAGTGATGGCCGACCTCATTTGTAGGGTAATTACTCCGTAAATTACTCGGTGATTGCTTAACATAGACCTAAAGTTGTCCCGATTCGGAATGAGATCCACTTGGATCCGGTTGCCTCGATTTTATTATTCTTTTCGTGGTTGTGCTTGATTAAGTTCATCATACCACTTATATTGTAAATATTATAATAATGTGAATATAATCCGTTTAAATTTAATCTCTCGCACCTTATCCTTTTAATTCAATTTCTCGTTCCTTATCTCTTTATTATGCTTTTATCATATTATATCATATATCATTTTGTTTATGTTTATTTCGTTGCTTGTGATTTTTATTTTGTCCATTTGGACACCAAAACATTAATAATGGATTAAACACCTAAAAGACTTGTGACTTTAATTTCGGACTATGGTTACTATCCTTAGCTTTGGAGTATGGACTTAGATTTTAGGATCTCTACCCTTGCTCAAGTTGTGATGGATTGGAAACTTTGGCCTCAAGTTATTTCATTGGTCTTTGAAGATGGAATTCCGGTTACCTTGAAGAAATGTGCAAATTTGGTTTGATCGCTCTTCTCTTAACTTTTAATTCAAGTATTAGGATAGTCCCTTCATCTTCTCCCCATTCTTAAATTTTCAAAACTTCTCCCTATTTCAAAAATCTTCTTTGTTTTCAAACTTCAAATGCTTTCGCAATCAAACCTTGACTTCGGTCAAGCGATTTTCCCTTTTCATTTTATTTTCTTAATAAATGTTAATTAATGTAAATATATCGAAATTCTTTTCTTACATACTTTAAAAACTCCAAAACTCACTCAATTGTTTTTGTGCCTTTGTGCACCTTTCCTTTTCATATGTTTAGATATGATTCATTCTTTCTAGAGAAATTATTCGCTAAAGAATGACGACTTATCTCTACATTTTAAAATTAATACAACTCATTGTTTCTTTTCAAATTTTGTACCACGAACTACGAGGTTTTGATCTCGCATTGCACTTTGTGGGTACGTAGGCATGAGACGTTCGTCTCTTCAAACACCAAAATCTTAAAAAACATTCTTCTTCTCATCTCTTCAATCTTTTTTTCAAGCAAACCATTTCAAACCAAAAAATGCAGTAAATATTTCAAAGGGTTCCCGTGGAGTACCACGGACAAGTCGGGTGCGTAAAACCTTCCCGGTTTGTAACCAATCCCCTTACCCGTTCTCTGTTGGTTTCTTTTAGCTTTTGCTTTTAGATTCATTAGACTTTCTTCGTTCTTTTTTCCTTTTTCCTTTTGGAAATAAATAAAAGTGTGGTGGCGACTCTGTGTATCTTGAGTTAAGTTAATCAATAGCTTACACTCACGATTTTACCGCTACAGAAAAGTGGCGACTCTGCTGGGGAATCAATCTCTAAGTGGATTCGGCCTACTTTGATTTATTTACTGCTTTAGTTTGATTTGCTTGTTACTTGGTTGTTCTGTTCCGGTTTTGGTGATTCTCTGTGAGATAGATCCTAACCCGGATCTGAGTGGAACTTATGATAGGACGGCGATATTCGAAGCGATACGCGATGGAGTAGTCCAAAGCGATATCAATTTGATAATCTCCACTCGGTTAGGCTCTCTTGGACTATCAATGTCATGACGAGTAATCGTACGTGGCATTATTTTCCGACTTTGAGCTGATCATACTGAGGACCGTAGAACCCTTAACCAATCTAAGCCAATTTAGGAACGTAGTGTGGAAACTATCTGGGTGTAAACCTAAGGTGGTTGTCATGCGATACTACACTCGGACGAGGTCTATTTTAAGAATGTTATCGGTTGGGGAGTAATCCAACGTACCGATGATATTCTAAAGATGGCTGTTAACTCCGGGAACCTCTGTTAGCACCCTTCTGGTTTTTTGTAGGTACAATGAAGACAAACCTTAGTACATGCCTATGTGTGTTGGTGTTCTGTTACCATGACTCCATGCT
Organism: Lathyrus aphaca; assembly: GCA_963966055.1. Lineage (NCBI taxonomy): Eukaryota > Viridiplantae > Streptophyta > Magnoliopsida > Fabales > Fabaceae > Lathyrus > Lathyrus aphaca. The sequence continues at coordinate 508,713,978 of OZ014524.1, read as the reverse complement.
CGTGATTCGAACCTTTGAACCTGTGTGCTTTGTGTGATCATGTTTGTGGTTGTTGCATCTACATATTCATCATGATCATCTTCACAACCATTTTTCAAGGAAAATAATTCCGATTATTGCAAATATTGGAAAGAATAAACATTCCTTTTTGTCAAGATTTTTCATGACAATATTCTCGATGTTGACCATGTTTGCAATAATCGAGTTGTTTTTCTGAAAATGGAAGTGAATATTGCATATCATTGCATCCTCGCATATTCTTGCATTCGTCCGAGTTGTGTGGGAACTCATCCCGGTTGTTTCTTTCCTCAGTTGTCTGTTGATCCGTCAAGCTGACTCCTCACCATAGATACGGTACTAGAGCTGCTAACAGATTGAGAGCTATCAGATTGAGAATGGAACACCAAGAACAGCATAACATGGAAGTTCGAATGGAGATTGATGAGTTGAAGGCCGGTATGACCAGGCTCACTGAAATGATGCAAGTTCTGATTGCTCGAGGTGAACCACCTCAAAGGACTGTTATCTCTGAAGTTTTTACTACCGTTGTTGATCCTCTTGTTACTCAGCAACCAGTTTCTACTTGGCCAAAATATAGGTTACCTCCGGATTATGTGCCAGTTTCTGCTACTGCTCAGATAGGTGGTCCATCTGTTGTGCCAGTTTTTTCAGCTCCGACTTTTGTCGAACCTCAACCTGGTGTGCACACTACTGCTCAAACTACTTATCAGAATTCTCCTTTCTTGTACCAAGCTGCTGGTCCACAAGCTGAAAGTCAGGGTGAACCTGGATATATGGATGAAGTTAGAGAGCAATGTTTGACTCTTGAGAAGAGGGTAAGAGGTCTTGAAGGAAAATATGTCTTTGGTTCTGCTGCAATAGACATGTGTTTGGTTTCTGATTTAGTTTTGTCTGATAAGTTCAAGGTTCCTGTATTTGAGAAGTACAATGGTCATACTTGTCCAAAGATTCATCTGCTAATGTATTGTCGCAAAATGTTTGCGCATGCTAAGGATGACAAGCTGCTTATTCACTGTTTTCAAGATAGTTTGAGTGGTGCTTCTATGAAGTGGTATGTTGGACTTGAGAAGAGTCACATTCGAAGTTGGAAAGATTTGTCTGATGCTTTTGTAAGACAGTATAAGTACAATCTGGACATGGCGCCTGACCGTCGTCAACTTCAAAACATGTCCCAGAAAGAGAAAGAATCGTTCAAAGAGTATGCTCAGCGTTGGAGAGAACTAGCTGCTCAAGTTGAGCCACCTTTGCCCGAGAAGGAATTAACTGGTTTGTTCATGGACACTCTTCAACCGTTCTTTTGGGAGAAAATGGTAGGAAGTGTTTCATCTGGTTTTTCTGATCTAGTCACTATTGGAGAAAGACTAGAAGAAGGTATCAAGAAAGGTAAGATTACCAATTTTGAAGCTCCCAATGCTGCAAGAAAGTCGTTTGGGAATCCTCACAAGAGAAGAGATGGTGATGCTTATGCTGTTTCAACTGAGAGGAAGCCTTATCGCCCACAACAACGATATGTTCAACCATATGTAGCTGCAGTTGCTCCTGTTGTTAAAGTTCAACCTGCTCAAACTCAAGCTCAAGGTCAAGCTCAACCAGCTCAAGCTCAAGTTCAAATTCGAGCTCAAGCTCAGACTCCTCATCCTGCTGCTGGACAAAATCAGTATCGCAATAGGCCAAACTTTGATCCCATTCTGATGCCTTATACTGAATTGTTTCCTTCCTTGATCAAGAGTGGTTTAATTACTACTAGGCCTCCACCTCCTGTTCCAAATCCTCTTCCAGTTGGTTATAGATCGGATCTTCGCTGTGAGTTTCATCAAGGTGGAACTGGTCATGACTTGGAACATTGCTTTGCACTGAAGGCTAAAGCGCAAGAACTTATCAGGAACAACACCCTTTACTTTAATGACCTTAATCCCAATGTTATCAACAATCCTTTGCCGAAGCTTGGGAAGTGAATCTTCTAGAAGACTTCAATTGTCAATTTTCTTCAAGGCCAAAATCTCAGATGGGATAGCTCATCCTTGTTGTTGATGGATCACTAGGCCATTGTTTCTTCATGTTTGCAATTTTCTTCAATTGTATTGACTTGTTTGCTTTTAAGCTTGTTTGTACTTTCATGATGGTTTTAATGAAATGAGCATCGCTTTGTTTTGATTCAATTTCATTTACTATTTGCATCTTTATGCTTTACATTTCAAGTTCATTTATCTTTTCTCAAATTTTTACAATGGTTGGAGGGATGATGATGAAAACGAGATACCCATAACTGTTGTTGGTATGCTTTCAATTGAGACTTGGTTGATGATATACAAGCATTGTTTCAAATCCCAAACACTGGAGAAATAAGGAAGTTAATCCTTTGTCAACCCCTTTGAGCCTTGAAGTTGGAGTTTCTTTCTATTCGAAAAAACCCTCAATTTTAACCCGGGGATGGGTAGTTCTCAATTAATTCGAATGTGCATTCAAGTACAAGAGAATCATTCAAGACACCTTTCAAATAAAGGTTGCAATCTCAAGTTTTCCTTCACACACATCAAAGAAGTGTTGAAGATGTTTCTCAATTCAAAAGCCACTGATGGTTCATCGTAATCATTAAGCCATGCAGTCATTATCTTTCACAAAGAAAAAATGATATAAAAAAATTATTGAAAAATCAAAACCCGCTAGGTCAAAACCTATGAAGGAGACTTAGGCAAAAACTGGGGCATCCCGCTGGCTGTAAGTTGAAATGACACAGTTCAGGCAAAAGTTAAGGATAATAAAAATAAATATTTGTCAAGAGGTCATTCAAATCCTCCGCAAAAGCAAGTTGAGTTGACCAAAGTCCTCACTGGAAATAACAAAAAGGAAGAAGGTGACTGCTATCTCAAAATCCTTTGGCTTATGAACCAGTTTCATCTGTGCAATCCCAAATGTCTTGGAACTTGAATGCATAGGCTGAATTAATTGAATGTCGGACTGGAGTTCATCACGAAGTTGGTTTGGGTACAAATAAACTTTGAGCCTATATCCTTTGTTTCATAAACCATGAACCATACCACGTTACAACCTTCAAAAGTCCTAATTGAATCCAGGTTTCTTTTGAAAAGCATACTACGACGAGGTTGCGTAAACTGACTCCCAAGTTCTTTACCAATCATTTGTTTTCTTACTCTTGCTTTATCTTTAAATGTTGTCTCAACCGCCGTGTTTTGACATTGTTTTCATTTACTTTACATCAATAAATTTCATTCAAAAAATGATTCTTGATTTCAAACTTTGCATTGAACTTTGCATTAAAATTACCAGGTTTGTACAAACACTTTTTATTTGCAAATAAACTTTCCTTATCAAGGATTTTTCAAACAGTTAAGAAACTTGGTCGGTGATTTTATCAGGGGCAAGTTTTTCTCAGTTCCTATTGTTTCAAGATGTTGCTGCTCAGTGCAAGTTGTTCTCAGATTTGGTTAGTCAGAAGATTCTCTGCAAGTTTCATATTGGGTTATTTTATCAAGGGCTGAAGCCATGATCAGTTTATTCTTCTCAGCAGTTATTTCAAAGATCTGATTATTTTCTCCAGCAGTAGGCAAGAACTGAATCCATTATCAGTCTACCTTCATCAGTCATTGAACTTGGGGCAATTTTTCTTCAAGAATCCCCAAGCAGCTTTGCATGACTTCTCTCAAAAGATTTTCAAGTTGGTACAGTTTAATGGTGTGACAGAGATTTGTTCAGCAGTAACATCTCTAGTTTCCGAGCAGAATGGCAGTGATCTCTGTGTTGAGGAATCAATCTTCCATCTTTTGCACTCCTCTAAGAGTCTAAACTGGTTGTCAACATTTTCTCTCATATTATCTCCTTGGGTGTGTTATTCCCCAGTTTTGTTTGTGTTTGCATATTTGAGTGTTTTAGTCCTCATTATGCGTATTCTTTGGGTGTGTTATTCCCCAGTTTTGCTTATGTTGGCATATTTGAGTGTTTTAGTCCTCATTATGCGTTTCCTTGGGTGTGTTATTCCCCAGTTTTGTTTACCTTTGCATATTTGAGTGTTTTAGTCCTCATCATGCGTGTGCTTGGGTGGTTTAGTCCCCATTTTCGTAAATGTCTGCATACTGAGTGTTTTAGTCCTCATATGTATTTCTCGAGGTCTTGTTGTTTTCAACCTTGTACTTCTTGGTTAAAGTCCAACTTACTTGGCATTTGTCTGTCTCTTCAGAATTTTGTTTCTTCACCTACTTGTTGTGTCTTCTCAGATATTACACCATTTTATCCGATTGCCATTCTCGGATGTCCATAGTGAAGTAATTATTGATTTGATGTACTATCCCGGACCATTTTCCCATTTCATTCAGTGCTGTCCCTGAATGTTGTGATTCACTTTTTATCTGATTGCCATTCTCAGATGTTGTGATCACTTCCCTTCCGATTGCCATTCTCGGATTTTCATGTTGGAGTCATCATTGAGTTGATGTGCTTTCCCGAAATTTTCCCATTTCATTCAGTGTTGTTCCTGAATGTTGAAATTCACTTCTTATATGATTGCTATTCTCAGACGTTGTGATTATCCTTTTCCGATTGCCATTCTCGGATATTCCTAGTAAAGTCAGTAATGTCTTCCTTGGATGCTTCTGATGTGCTGTTTCGGGACTTTTCTCACTTCATTCAGTGCCATTCCTGGATGTTGTGATCCTTTTTGTCCAATTGCCATTCTTGGACATTTTCATCTAGGCTGAGCCATGTGATGGTCTCTAGCATGCTTCTTTTTTCCAGTCGGAGTCTTATGCTCCTTATCCTCAGCGTTTATTTTTTATTTCTGGTGTCGTCTTGTCCCTCATGGATTTCTCTGCATTTCATTTGGTTCCGGATACATTTCATATCATCTCATAAATTTTCTCATAACATTTCATATGCTTTCATAACATATTTTCTCTATCTTTCACTGGCATTTCATGTGCTTCATATTGCTTTCATATCATTTCTATATCATTTCATATTGTTTATTTCATATCGTTCATTTCATTTCATTCCAGTTTTTGGCATCTTAGGATCAAAAATTGGGTTTTTTGATATTTAAGTATCTTCCATCTAGTCGAAAAGAAGATTTTAATCTTCATTATCTCTGGATTGAAGAGACTTAAATACATCTGTCAGACCCTAATTTTTGACCCTAAGATTTTTCGCATCTCATCTGCATTTCGCATACAAACAAAATCACGCACTGGTTCATTTATCCTTTTTCAGGTGTAGGGTCTATGCTTCGCAGGGGATCACCATTGTTGTTACTTCTTTATATTTGTTTCTATTTACTGACTTCTAACCAAAATACAAAAAAAAAATGTTGTCGTGTTCTTCTTCTTCTCTGTGTTGCAAGTTTGCGAAAATAAGACAGTAATTTCATTCAGATGCGTTTGTTCAGTCACAATTCGATTCCAGATGAATGTTTGACCTAATTTGGTCAAACTATCAAAGATTGTTTTGACTGCAAGTTATGTGTGCCAGTGGTTTATTCCTCAGACAGTGTGTGTTCGAAGATTCAAGTTGTGCTGTGTACAAAAGTCATCAGATTATCAAGAAGTGATGTGAGTGAAGTCTGGTTTGATTCATCAGTGATTCATCTGAGGATTTATTTTCCTCAGTATGGATTCAGTGTATCAAGGAAGTAATCAGACAATTTCCAGATGATAGTTGGCTTTAGTTGTGGATTGTTCAGTGGTTTTGCGATGGCTGTGTTCATTTAATCAAGTGGCTTGTAAAAAATCAATCAAGATTTGTTGTGGGCTTGAAAACCAAATTCCATCCATTATCCATTTCTTGATTAAACCATCTTATCCAAATCTTCAATAACCATTTTTTTAGTTCAATTACCCGATTATTCATTTCTTTTGTTTACAAAAATTCCAAATTCTAATTCCCTTTGCAAATAACTACTTCCAGTTATCCACCAAATCCAATTACCTTTTATTTCATCCCATTTTTTTTCTAACATTTCAATTGCCATTTGTTTTTTTATATCCAATTCGTCTTCCAATTTCTAAATCACATCATATTACCCGTTAATCCATATCCTAATTTTTTATACCATTTCCAATATATAACCCATTTTTCCTTGTATTATTCATTCACCAAAAGTCTATATCCCATTTTAACCCATTGTTTTTATATACTTTTCTTTTTTTTATTTCCATTTGTTAGTATTCTTTTTCTTACTTATTATTTTCTTTTCTTCTTTTTTTATTTACATTACAAAAGAATAAAAAAACTTTCATTAAAAAAATAATAATAATAATAGGCCCATATGTTGTTTCTTTAGCCCAATTCTATTTTTTATTGTGAAGCCAAATTCCCACACATGATTGTTTTTCTCATTTTTCAAGCCACAGTCCCATTCACGTGCAACAAAGCTAGTCATAAAGTTGCCTCACATCACAAAACAATACTAGCCTTCCATCACCAACAGCTTCTCACTTCAGCTTTCCAAACGCAATACCAGCCGCACTTCACACGCGCAAGCTAGCCTTCCAAGCCAAGGCAGGCCAAAACAACAACAAGCCGCAAGCTGCATAAGCCTTCAACTTCACGCGCCTTCCGCGAATCAGTCCAACCGCAGCAGGCCCAAGTGAACTTTCACGCATCCCTCACAAAGCTCAACAAAACAACAACAAAAACAGGCCAAGCGAAAACAAGCCGCAATCTCCAAGCCCACAACATCAAGACTTTTCCCAGCCTATGCGCAATAATCCCAGCTACATAAGCTTTTCACAAGCCGTACCAAAGCAAAACACAACCTGCACAAGCCAACAATATCACGCAATCCGCAATCAAAACACACACAAGCCATAAAACAATCAAAACGCAAGAAAAGAAAAGATAAAACGCAGCTCAAAATCAAAACGAAAACGGAGCACGCAAACTTCATGCTCTTAAAACGCTCCAAATCAAAACAAAACGACTTCCAATTTCAGTTCCCTCATTCTATAAATTGAGCCCCCTCTCACTTTCGATCTCAAGCTCTCTAGCCCCTAAAATTTATATCAAAATCAAAAACCAACCAATCTCAAATCACCCTCAAATTCTTTCCCCAAATCAATTGAAAGAGTAGAGCTAGAAGAGAGTTAAATCGGGAAAAACAATAATGAGCTGAGGTTGAAGGTGAAACTTACCGACGGTGACAAAGAGCGAGATCGGCGATTTGTGGTGGATTTTTGTTTCCATTTTGTGATTAGTGTATTTCTTGTCTGATAAAGAAGAAGAAGACATTGCAGGTTAAGAATCTAGAGGAAAGAGGAAAAAATTCGGTGTTGCTCAATCTTTGTTTTGAAGGTGAGAAGGAGGAGGACGCTTCCCCTGTTTTTGTTTTCGTCCTGGATTCGCGAAGAAGAAGCTTCTCTTCTCCCCGTTTCGTTTTCTTTTTTAACCATTATTTCCTTCTTTTTTTTAATAAAAAATATGATGAGTTGGTTTGGGCTTTGAACTGGATTTTTCTAATCCAACCTCCCGCGCAGCTTCCCCCTCCCCTTTCCATTCTTCTTTTTTTTATTTTCTTTAATTTGCTTTATGTGTTCTTTTTTTTTATAATGATTTTTGTTAATATAAGAATTTTAAAAAATGTTATTTTAGGAAAAAGATTTAGAAAGAAATTTTAAAAAAACAATTTAGAAAAGAGTTTTAGGAAAAAGAGATTTAAAAATATTTCAATTTCTTTTTATGGATCTACTTTTAGATCCATTTTATTTTTCTTCATCTTTTATTTTTGGTCGATGTCAATCTCGGATTCATGTTTGTTGATTTCCGATAAGTTTAATCTTCATTATTTCAAATCTATGGATGAATGATCATTTGGATCATTCTCCATACTTTGAGATCGTGATAGATTGTCTTCGATAAATTCAACGAAAATATCGATTAAGATTAGACCGTTCTCTTTCTTTTAGTGTGGCATGTTTTCGGAGAACGATCCATAATATCGTTTCTCTAACATGTATTAGCACGAATATTTTCCACTTTAATTAGTGGTGGCCGTCCTCATTTGTAGGGTAATTACTCCGTAAATTACTCGGCGATTGCTTAACATAGACCTAAAGTTGTCCCGATTCGGAATGAGATCCACTTGGATCCGGTTGCCTCGATTTTATTATTCTTTTCGTGGGTGTGCTTGATTAAGTTCATCATACCACTTATATTGTAAATATTATAATAATGTGAATATAATCTGTTTAAATTTAATCTCTCGCACCTTATCCTTTTATTTCAATTTCTCGTTCCTTATCTCTTTATTATGCTTTTATCATATTATATCATATATCATTTTGTTTATGTTTATTTCGTTGCTTGTGATTTTTATTTTGTCCATTTGGACACCAAAACATTAATAATGGATTAAAAACCTAAAAGACTTGTGACTTTAATTTCGGACTATGGTTACTATCCTTAGCTTTGGAGTATGGACTTAGATTTTAGGATCTCTACCCTTGCTCAAGTTGTGATGGATTGGAAACTTTGGCCTCAAGTTATTTCATTGGTCTTTGAAGATGGAATTCTGGTTACCTTGAAGAAATGTGCAAATTTGGTTTGATCGCTCTTCTCTTAACTTTTAATTCAAGTATTAGGATAGTCCCTTCATCTTCTCCCCATTCTTAAATTTTCAAAACCTCTCCCTATTTCAAAAATCTTCTTTGTTTTCAAACTTCAAATGCTTTCGAAATCAAACCTTGACTTCGGTCAAGCGATTTTCCATTTTCACTTTATTTTCTTAATAAATGTTAATTCATCTAAATATATCGAAATTATTTTCTTACATACTTTAAAAACTCCAAAACTCACTCAATTGTTTTTGTGCCTTTGTGCACCTTTCCTTTTCATATGTTTAGATATGATTCATTCTTTCTAGCGGAATTATTCGCTAAAGAATGACGACTTATCTCTACATTTTAAAATTAATACAACTCATTGTTTCTTTTCAAATTTTGTACCACGAACTACGAGGTTTTGATCTCGCATTGCACTTTGTGGGTACGTAGGCATGAGACGTTCGTCTCTTCAAACACCAAAATATTAAAAAACATTCTTCTTCTCATCTCTTCAATCTTTTTTTCAAGCAAACCATTTCAAACCAAAAAATGCAGTAAATATTTCAAAGGGATCCCGTGGAGTACCACGGACAAGTCGGGTGCGTAAAACCTTCCCGGTTTGTAACCAATCCCCTTACCCGTTCTCTGTTGGTTTCTTTTAGCTTTTGCTTTTAGATTCATTAGGCTTTCTTCGTTCTTTTTGGCTTTTTCCTTTTGGAAATAAATAAAAGTGTGGTGGCGACTCTGTGTATCTTGAGTTAAGTTAATCAATAGCTTACACTCACGATTTTACCGCTACAGGTTAATATTCGAAGCTGGAAGGATTTAGCAGAGGCATTTGTGAAGCAGTATCAGTACAATTTAGATATGGCTCCAAATCGTACTCAGTTGTAGACCATGTCTCAGAATGCTAAAGAAGGGTTCAAGGAGTACACTCAGAGGTGGCGTCAGCTTGCTGCTAGAGTACAACCTCCCCTGTTGGAAAATGAGATGGCTGATATGTTCATGGGAACGCTGCAAGGGGTGTTTATTGAGAGGTTGGTGTCTTGTTCAGCAACAAAGTTCAATGACATTGTGATAGCGGGAGAGAGGGTTGAAACTCTTTTGAAGATGGGGAAGATTTAGGACACCGGTGCGGGTAGCTCAAGCGATGTAAGAAAAGCTTTTAATGGACCTCCAAGGAGAAGAGAGGGGGAAACTAATGATGTGTACGGCCGAGGACGGGGCCGGGGATACAGAAGATCCTATGAGCAAGTGGCAGCTGTCACTATTCCATCAAGTCCTGTGCAACAGACTCAACCACAACAACAAAAACAACAACACCCGCCGCACAACAATTATCAGCAAAGACCCTATCAACCGAGACAAGCTCGTCCATCTAATAGGGTGCTTAAAGCCATTCCAATGACGTACACGGCACTGCTGCAAAGGTTGCTAGACTTGAACTTGGTTCAATTGAGGACATTAGCACCACCTCCACCTGGAGAACTTCCAGTGGGGTATGATGCTAACACAAGATGCGCATTTCATTCGGGAGCTCCCGGGCATTCAACTAAGAAGTGCAGGGAATTGCAGCATAAAGTTCAAGACTTGATCGATTCAAAGGCAATTAACTTTGCACCGCCTCCTAATGTTACATCAAATCCCATTCCAAACCATGGAGGGGCGAGGATAAATGCTGTGGACAGTGGTGAGAGGTTAAACTTGATCTTGAACGTGGAGGAAGTGAAGACTTCATTGCTGGTGGTGAAAGACATACTGTTGAAAGGACAAGTGTTCCCAGGGTGTGGTTATGATTGTGAAAGATGTTTGAGTTCAGTTAATGGCTGTGAAGACTTGAAGGTTGGGTTACAACATCTGATTGACAAGGGGTCGCTACAGTTTGATAGGGTTGATGATAGAAGTGATTGTGTGTCTACCATAACAATTTACTTCAATCCTGCTGAAGTTCCTGCCCGGAGGGAGCCTGTGACTATATATGCTCCGGAGGTTAGTCCTGTCACCATTACTGTTCCAGGACCAATTCCTTATGCTGATGACAAAGCCATCCCATGGTACTATGGCTCGGATGTGTATGTGGAAGGTCATAAGGTGGAGAGTAAAGCAGTGACAATTGACCCGACTGTGGTGAATGTCGGAGGAGTCGGTGGTTTTACGAGAAGCGGGCATCTTTTTGCTCCTCAAGCTCTTAGAGGAAATCCTGAAGCTGAAGCTGCTGCAAAAGCTAAGGGAAAACAATTAGCGACCAAAGAAATTACAATTCCTGCTGCCGGGCAAGGCACTTTCGAAAAAGAAGTCGAAGAATTTATGAGGATAATAAAGAAGAGTGACTATAAAGTAGTTGAACAGCTGAATCAAACTCCGTCCAAGATATCAATTCTGTCCTTGTTGATGTGTTCTCCAGCCCATAGGGAGGCTCTACTGAAAGTACTACAGATGGCATACGTACCACATGAGATAACAGTTAATCAGTTGGAAGTTGTGGTAGGCAGTGTGAATGCCAGCCATGGGTTGGGCTTCACGGATAGAGATCTTACTTCTGAAGGCCGTAATCACAACAAGGCCCTGCATATCACCATGGAGTGTAAGGGTGTTATCCTGTCACATGTCCTGGTTGATACAGGCTATTCCCTCAATGTGCTCCCTAAGAAGGCCTTGATGAAGTTGAATGTTGATGGCATTGTCTTGCGACCCAGTGATTTAATTGTGAAAGCCTTTGATGGGTCTCGGAGGTCTGTGTTCGGGGAAGTTGAGCTACCTGTGAAGATCGGATCTCAAGTGTTCAAGAGCACGTTCTATGTCATGGATATTCAACATGCTTACAGTTGCTTACTAGGACGTCCCTGGATCCATGCTGCAGGTGCAGTGACATCCACGTTGCATCAGAAGCTGAAGTATGTGGTAGATAGTCAGGTGATCACTGTGTGTGGAGAAGAAGATATCTTTGTGAGTCATCTGTCAACTTTCAAATACATGGAAATGGACGGAGAAATTCATGAAAAGTTGTGTCAGGCTTTTGAAGCGGACAATGTTAGTATTTTGGCTCCGGCAGAGAGGAACAATGAGAAGGAAGGGACCTCCATCTACTCCTACAAACAAGCCAAAGAAGTGGTCCAATCCGGAAGCGCCCAGGGTTAGGGCAAGTTGCTAGAGCTTGAAAAGAAATATGACAAGTTCGGTCTTGGTTACCAGCCTGGTGGGTCCAATTGGCCTCAAGGTGGTAAAGCCATAACTTTCACAAGCGCCTGAATGCTCGATCACAACAACATATGTGCAACAAGTGAAGAAGGGGACAGTGACTGCGACTGGGATAGCTGGATTCACCCATGTGCACCTGGGGAAGAGCTCCGGAACTGGTCTGCCGAGGATTTCGTTCAATTTACATGGCAATCAAAGTAATTTACTTGTTTCCTTTTTATCATGCTGCATGTCAATCCTGCACTCTGCCCAAGGTGCACGGATCCATTTGTAGGGCCACCATGCTTTTAATGCATTTATATTTTTCCATGAAATAAAGGACATTTTTCAAGCAAATTGTGTTCTCTTTCTTTCGTTTTAAAATTTTTCACAAAAATAAAATGGCAATGTTTTTCTTTTCTTGTGTTTGTGTGTTTGCGTCTCTTTTGAAAAGAACAGATTCTGAAATAAGCACATCATCTGTGCAGTGTTGATCATCCGGATTCTAGTGATAACGTTCCTGCTATGACCACGCATGACTTCGACAATTCTATCTACCAAGCTGATGAAGGGGTTGAGGAAGACTGTGAACTCCCGGAAGAATTGGTCAGGTTGTTGAAACAAGAGGAAAGGGTCATTCAGCCTCATCAGGAAGAGATAGAGATCATCAACATCGGGACTGAAGAGGTAAAGAAATAGATAAAGATTGGGGCCAGTCTGCAGGCCGAGGTAAAGAAGGAGTTGATAGGTATGCTACGTGAGTATGTGGATATCTTCGCCTGGTCGTATCAAGATATACCAGGGCTAGATACTGACATTGTTGTGCACAAGCTGCCACTAAGAGAAGACTGTCCTCCGGTGAAACAAAAGCTTAGAAGAACTCGTCCTGATATGGCGATGAAGATCAATGAGGAAGTTTAGAAGCAGTGGGATGCCGAATTCCTTGCCGTAACTAGTTACCCACCTTGGGTAGCTAATATTGTGCCTGTACCAAAGAAAGACGACAAAGTTCGGATGTGCATTGATTATCGGGATCTAAACAGAGTAAGTCCAAAGGATGACTTTCTGTTACCTCACATTGATGTACTGGTAGACAACACCGCTCAATTCTCGGTATTTTCTTTCATGGATGGCTTCTCCGGGTATAATCATATTAAAATGGCACCGGAAGACATGGAGAAAACAATGTTCATTACCCTGTGGGGTACATTCTGTTACAAGGTGATGCCCTTTGGGTTGAAGAACGCTGGGGCAACGTATCAGCGGGCTATGGTCACATTGTTCCACGACATGATACACAAAGAAATTGAATGCTATGTGGAAGACATGATTGCCAAGTCCCGAGACGAAGAAGAGCATTTGGTCAATCTCAAAAAGCTGTTTGACAGGTTGATAAAGTATAAGCTGAGGTTGAATCCAAACAAGTGTACTTTTGGAGTGCGTTCCGGAAAATTGCTGGGTTTTATTGTTAGCCAGAAAGGAATTGAGGTGGATCCTGCAAAAGTAAAAGCAATACAAGATATGCCTGCACCAAAAACAGAAAAAGAAGTGCGCGGGTTTTTAGGGAGATTGAATTACATTTCACGGTTTATATCTCATCTAACGGCCACGTGCGAGCCAATATTCAAATTGCTAAGAAAAGAGAAAACGGTCAGGTGGAATGAGGACTGTCAAAGATCCTTTGAAAAGATAAAAGAATATTTGCAGACACCTCCGATTCTAATGCCTCTAGTTCCAGGTCGGCCACTTATCATGTACTTGACTGTGCTAGAAGGGTCAATGGGGTGTGTTCTAGGCCAACATGACGAGTCTGGTCGAAAAGAGTATGTTATTTACTACCTTAGCAAAACTTTTACCGACTGTGAATCCCATTACTCACTGCTCGAGAAAACTTGCTGCACTTTGGTATAGGCTGCTCACCGACTGAGATAGTATATATTGACCCATACCACACTGCTAATCTCAAAAATGGATCCTGTCAAGTATATTTTCGAGAAACCGGCATTAACCGGAAGGGTTGCAAGGTGGCAAATGATCTTAACAGAGTATGACATACAATATACTTCCCAAAAAGCCATCAAAGGAAGTGTATTGTCAGATTATCTTGCACAACAACCTCTTGAAGATGACTATCAGCCAATGAAATTTGATTTCCCTGATGAGGACATCATGTACTTCAAAGCAAAAGATTGCGAGGAACCACTTCCAGAGGAGGGGCCAGACCCTGAATCCAAATGGAAGTTGATGTTTGATGGGGCAGTCAATATCAACAGACGTGGAGTTGGTGTTGTTCTTATCACTCCTGAAGGTGTTCACTTTCCCTTCGCTGCCAGAATTACTTTTGGTTGCACCAATAATGAAGCGGAATACGAGGCGTGAATAATGGGAATAGAGGAGGCTATTAATCTTCGGATTAAGACCCTCGATATATTTGGAGATTCAGCCCTCGTTATCAATCAGATTACCGGCAAGTGGTATACACATCAAGAACACTTAGTTCCTTATAGGGATTATGCCAGAAGAATGTTGACATTCTTCACAACAGTTAAGCTTCAGTATATACCACGAGATGAGAATCAATTTGCCGATGCATTGGCTACTCTTTCTTCGTCCATCAAAGTCTTGTGTTGGAACTATGTACCCAGAATTGACATTTTCAGGCTTGACGCACCAGCTTATGCTTTCTCTGTAGACACAGTGTCTGACGAGAAACCTTGGTACTATGATATCAAGCTCTTCCTGGAAGAATAAGAATACCCAGCTGGGGCATCATCCAACGACAAGAAGACCTTAAGACGACTTGCTTCTAGCTTCTTCTTGAATACATATGGGGTTTTGTATAAGAGGAAATTTGACATGGTCTTGCTCAGATGCGTGGATAGACACGAAGCAAGCCTATTAATGCAAGAAGTCCACGAGGGATCTTTCGGTACTCATGCAGGAGGACATGTTATGGCTAAGAAGTTGTTGAGATCGGGGTACTATTGGATAACAATGGATGCAGACTGTTGTTCGTACGCCCGTAACTGCCACAAGTGCCAGATTTATGCAAACAAGGTGTATGTTCCTCCCAGCCCGCTCAACATCATGTCATCTCCTTGGCCCTTTTCTATGTGGGGCATTGACATGATCGGGAAAATAGAGCCTACTGCTTCAAATGGTCATCGTTTCATTTTGGTTGCGATCGATTACTTCACTAAATGGGTTGAAGCAGCGTCTTATTTCAATGTCACTCGTCAAGTTGTAACCAGGTTTTTGAAAAGAGACATTATTTGCAGATACGGAGTACCCGAGCGAATCATTACTGACAATGGTTACAATTTGAATAACAAGATGATGGCAGAATTGTGTCGGGACTTCCAGATTCAGCATCACAATTCTTCTCCTTACTGACCAAAGATGAATGGCGTGGTAGAGGCAGCAAATAAGAATATTAAGATGATTGTGCAAAAGATGGTTGTCACTTACAAGGATTGGCATGAGATGTTACCATTTGCGTTGCATGGGTACCGAACGTCAGTCAGGACGTCAACCAGGGCAACTCCTTTCTCATTGGTATATGGTATGGAGGCAGTTTTGCCTGTCGAGGTAGAAATTCCTTCATTGCGTGTGATGATGGATGTGAAGCTAGATGAGGCTGAGTGGGTACGTGCTCGATACAATCAGTTATGTCTAATTGAGGAAAAGAGATTAACGGTTATCTGTCATGGTCAGCTTTATCAGAGGAGAATGAAGCGAGCATTCGACCAACGAGTACGTACTCGGGAGTATCAGGTATGTGAGCTTGTGCTCAGAAGGATCGTTCCTCCAAGTTCAGATCACAGGGGCAAGTGGACCCCAAACTACGAAGGACCGTTCATAGTGAAGAAAGTTTTCTCAGGTGGAGCACTGATGCTCACTACTATGGATGGAGAAGGTTTTCAATCCCCTGTTAACTCGGACGTAGTTAAAAAATAATTCGCATAAAAAGACCCGTTGGACACAAAAACAAAATTAAAGTCCAGGCAAGAAAAGGGCATCCCGACGAGCTAAAAACAGAATAAAAAGCTCGGGCAAAAGTTAGGGAAAATAAATATAAAAAAATGTACACCCGCTGAGTTGAAAAGCCACATCGGACAGCTCAGGCAAAAAAGGGTATCCCGGTGGATTGAAAACCCGAAAGGGAGATCCACGCAAAACAAGGGAATAAGCGAACAACTGCGATCGAGGTAATCTGAACCAAATCATCATTTCGTATAGCCGGACAATATCAGAAGGATAGGAATCAGTCCCCTCATCTTTTCAGAGAGTAAAGGCAAGAATGGAAAGTTTCGAAGACATGCTGGTCATAGCAAGAAGGAAAGTCATTGGGATGCCGTTCCCATTACCATTAGGATAATATTTTCTCAATTTTATGGTAGCTACCTCTTTCCAGGTGGTTGCTTCCTAATGTAAAAACTTTTCCTTTTCAGAGGCCTTTCAATAAATGAGTATTCAGTCAAAAAGTTGTGTTGTGTTTGTTTGTTTGCAAAAATGTCCTGAACTTTTGGCAAAAAAGAACATTGCATTTAAAACATGGTGTTTGTTTTTTTTTAAAGGAAAAAATGACACTACAGGGAAACATTTAAAACCATCTTTGAGTATCGGGTGACGCTATGAACAGATCATACCATGCAAGTCCCCGGGGCACATATGTGTATTCTGTTGTTGCAGGTTTTGCAGGTTGATGTCACATTCTCCCAAACAAAAATTTCCCCAGCTGAGTTAGGGCAGGTGGAATCCCCAAGCAGATTATCCTTCCACAAGTGAAGTATGCCCAGCAGGCAGCTGGATGCCCAATTCCTCACAGGGTTGTAACTGTCAGAACTCTTTTCCTAGCAAAGGCTATGACCAGGTATCTCCCTAACCGAGTCTGAAGATCGTCAATTCCCCGTAGAGTTCATGTTTGGGTTTCACTCCCATCATCGAAACATTCCCCAGCGAAGTCGCAATTTTATTTTTGGTCAATGTGATGATACGAACAGTTATTCATCCCCCTGACCAGAGTTAAGTGTCAAAGCCTCTTGACCTGGTTCTCCTCTGCAGAGTTGTGATTCTTGTTTCCAATCAGGCATTTGTTTGATGCTCGTATGCACCCCCAACACTCGTCTGTGTCTGATATTGGCTTGCTACTCGTTTTCATTCCCCAACACTCGTCTGTGTTTGCACCTCATAATTGCTCGTTTGCCTTCCCCAGCAGTTGCCCATGGTTGGTAGATGCTTGTGCTCGTCTGCATTCCCCAACACTCGTCTGTGTTTGTTATCTGTTTGAAGCTCGTTTGCATTGTTTGGATACTCGTCTGTATCATCCCTCACACTCGTCCGTGTTAGCTTATATCCATATGTGTTGATTTGATAATCATTTTGGTACTTATCTGTATTGCTACTCTGATTGCTCGTCTGTGTTGGATCTCTGGTACTCGTCTGTATTGCTACTCCAATTGCTCGTCTGTGTTGGATTTCTGGTACTCGGCTATATTGTTGCTCCGAATGCTCGTCTGTGTGGGGTTTCTGGTATTCGTCTGTGCCAGTGGCTGATATTTGTCTATATCATCTCCTGAAGCGCTCGTCTGTGTTTCTTAGATCATCGTTTGATATTCGTTTGAATCATTGACGTATGGCACTTGTTTGTGTTTCTCTTGATGATCATCCAATACTCGTCTGTATTGAAGAGGTTTGAAGTCCTGACGGTGGGATTAAACGGCAAAACGGTTACCGGTCCTGGCATAACAGGTATATCCGAAGGAGGTTCGTCTGTCTCAAGCACCGCTCATCTACGCAAGATTTGTGAAGAGGGTTCGTCAAATCCTAATGTCGCACCTGGCGTAACAGGTTTGCTCGAAGAAGGCTCGTTTGTCTTCGACCATATATCTACGGAGAATATATGAAGATGGTTCGTCTATCCTGATTATGCATGTCTATCCCACAGGCTTAAGTGCATTACCGGTCATGGCGTAAAGGTTTATCCAAAGGAGATTCGTCTATCTCAGGTCATATATTTTTGAAAAAATGTATGAAGAGGGCTCGTGTGTCCAGTTCCTGGCGTAACAGGTATACGTGATGAGGGCTCGTATGTCCAGTATCTGGCGTAACAGTTTTGCTCGAAGAAAACTCGTCTGTCTGGGTTTTTCTATCCAAAGTAACAGTTCAGCTTGGAAGGAGCACGTCTGCTTTTTCTTCACTTCAAGTCACCAAAGCGTCATTTGGTTGGGTTTATTTCCCATTTCTTGCATTCTCCAGCAGAGTGCAAACTTCAGGTTTTCTTGGTATTCAACCACAATTCATCTTGAACGGTCGATAGCCCGTGCTACCGTCCTTTTCAGATTAACAGTTGCTTGAATAGGGGCAGCTGTAACACCCCAAATTTGCCCTCTTCTTTTTAAGCATCATCATCATATCATAATCATCATAAGCATATCATATCTTTGGCATCTTTGCATGGAAAAGTAAAGCATAACATTCTCATGTTCTAGCATTAGGCATATGATCAACTATTGGTGGATTTGAGGCATTGCAAGCCATAGCAAGAGGCCCAGTGGACTTGTTCAAGTCCCATTAAGAGTCTACATGACATTCACAAGTTCAAGATCCTTTACAAAAGCCCAGGAGGTTGGGAGATCATCAGGGAATCCAAGCTCGGGCAAGCTCCTACACAATGGTTCCCAAATTAGGGTTTCACTTTCAAGTAGGAATTCTTTGTGACTTTGGCCATTTCATGTGGGAAAAGTCTCTCATATGTTAAGAGGTTCCTATGGATGAAATTTGGTGAGAAAATTCCTTGTGGAAGGCAGTTATTTCATCAGTTGCTTGCATAAGAAGAAATTGGTCAACTGTGCATTCTAAAAGTCAACTGTGAGAATTCAAGGGGTCCAACCCCATGTTTCAAGTCAAGGGATGTCCTTAAGATCTTATAAGAGGTTTCGCAAAGTCAAGGATCAATAATCAAAGGGTTTTGAAGAAGTTTCCATTTTTGGCATATGGTTTGTTATGAAACTTTCCAATTTTGGCAACTTTTGCCCTAATTTTCAAAGGCTTCTTTCATGGTGAAAATGATCTCATTTGAATTTCCAACAAACATGAAAGTTGTAGGGTAGGTTCTTCCATTTTCAGAAAGTACAAGTACATTTTCATAGCCCTCATGGATCAAAAGTTATGGCCTTCTAAAGTTACTTATTTTTTAGGGTTTACCTTAAAATCTAAGTTTCCACCAAGTGCAAAAAGCATGGAAAGTCATTTCTAAGTTGATTTATGGACAAAATAAGATCATGACATAACAAGTCATTGCATGAGACACATTTTGCTCCAAAGAATTCACCAAATTCGTGCATGGAATGAGAGATATTTCACAAAGTGCATTTTTGCAAAATCACAAGCAAAGCATGTTACATTCACATCCAAGGGTCAGGATTGATCCAAAGGCAATGAGGGGATGAAATGAAGTCAGAATGTACACATGAGGGAAGCATTGCACGTGTGTATGAAGAAATCACACATTTCATGCATTTTTGCAAATTCACCTCAATCACACTTCTCATGCCACCTTTACTTCAGAAACCCTAATCAGGTGAAAGGATCAATGATATAAAATCCAAGCATGCACTGAATTCGTGCACACACACTCTCATTTCTCATATTCAAAATCTCTTGCACACTTGCATTTTTTTTTGAATTTCTCTCCTCAAGCTCTCTTCTCCCAATTTCTTCACATAATCTTCATACTTGAGCTCTAAGGATCACATTACACTCACTCATTCAAGCTAAGAGTGAAGAATCATTGAGGTGACATTCAAGAGCAAAAGCATTCGGATTCCAAGATCCATCTTCTCTCATGCTCCATCTTGTATTTATTTTGCAAGAGGAGGTCAAAGTACGTGGATTTGCAACTATAGGAGCATTTTCTTGGAGTTTTAGAGGATCTGCAACCTCAGGTATGCTCTGGAATTCGTGGATCTGGAATTGAAATTAATTTTTTTCATTGTGATCTTCTTGTTTCACTGATGACTCTGTGGTGATTAGCTTTGCATTTGCTTGAATATTGAGTGTTTTATGTTGATCTGAAGTTTGATGTACAAAACTGTTCCTCTTCGATTTGGCTTGATCTTTGATCTATTGTGATTTTCATTGCCATATTTGGATTCACCATGTTTTAATCTATGGATCTGGAGCTTATGATGCATTTCTATGTAGTTTTGTTCATGCTGATGAATTTTCCGGTGCCGGAGCTAGGGCTCCGGTCACCGGATTCTGGAATTGTTTAAAATGAAGAAGAAGATGTTATGAGCGTTGGATCCTTTGATCTGGATGGTTGTGAACGTGACAGCACATTAAATCTCCACACTCCCTCTCACGTGTTTTTCTTTTATAATTTAAATCTGAATTGATCTTTGTGTGACACACCTCACAGTACCTATCATGTACATACACTCTGGCCAATGGATGGAAGGACTTAGGGTTTTGGTTGACCAGATCTCACACGTTTATGTGATCCAATGGCTTGTTGTTTTTTCCTGATTAATGTGAATATCCACCATAATAATATAATCCTGCACAGAATCCACTGGGCCTAAGTTGCTATTCGTCCCCCCTGTTTTGTAAGCCCAAACAGATTGAACTGATTCCCTTGTTTATCACACCCCTGGCTCTTTGATTTCTTTTTTTTATTCTTATTTCATTTCAGTTTGATTTTTAATTAATAAAAATAGTTAGAAGTCATTAAAATTTCCAAAAAAAATCATGTGTGATATTTTGAGTTTTCTTTAATTTTTGACATTTTTATTTTCCATTTATTTTCATTTTCCACGCTGGAATTAATTTCCTCTTTTATTAATTGTTGTTTATTCACTTTTAAAGCATGATGTCTTGTACAATTTCTATCTTGATCACTAATTGGAATTTTGAATTGATTCTTTTTGCTCTGAATTCATATTGAAATATAGTTTGTTGATGATTTTTCTTCTGATTTTTAGAAGTTTGCTTGATTAGTTTTTATCCTTAACTTGTGCATGAAGTTTCATAACCCTAATCCATGTTTAGGCATTTATTTGACTTGCTTAGCTTTTGATTTTGGTCCTGCTCTTTTGGCATGTTAATATTGTATGTTTAAAGAGTCTTTGTGCAAGTTTGTGGAATTTTTGGATGAATGCTTGATTTGTTTTGAATTTTGTTCTTTTCTTATCCTCTTTTTGCATCCTTTTTGGTCATATGTTGAATCCTTAGGTTGGGTGGGCACTTGTACCAACTCCTTTTTGGTCTTATCTCTTCCTTCTTTAGGATAGTAAACCTCACTAACCTAGGATTTTCCATGCTTGATAACAATTAGGTGTTAGTCCCCCATTAGACTTTTACCTTTAAGATCTTTGGTTCTTTCTCTTCTCATCTCAAAACAAAACCTAAAAGACACTTAATAAGGATTGAAGTGGTCTCTTGTGCAATAGCCTTATTCCATGAAACACTTGTAGTTTTCCCATCTTGGGATAGTACAAGCTTGTTCATCATGATGCACAAGTCTGATCAGGATACCATCTTCACCAAGAAAATCATAAAAAAGACTTCTTCATTTAAGTTACAAAAACACTTAATAAATTCAATGAGTTAGTGAGCTTAGGCCCTAATCTCTGGAATCAAGTTTTGGGGATCTTCTCCTTACTTGAGTGTGCTTGTTCTATTATTCCATCTTGGAATGTAGTAGCAAGTAGACATTACATGGAAAAGAGCTTGAGTTCACTTCCTTGTGACACACTCATAAAAAGCTTCTAAAAAACACAAACAAACAATAAACATCTCTCCTTCGGGAATTCTCTTCTCATCTCCTTCGCTCCGTCCGCGAACTTGCTCCTACTTGTCATTTTGCAACACGGTAACGCACTCGTTGTCCGAGCCTGCAACACCTAAGCATTGACATAGGCAGTTCAAGCCTTAAGACACAAGCAATCTTTCCACCCCTAGTTAGGGGAACTACGGCGACTCTGATCCTCATTGTCCAGATGAGGTACGTAGGCAGCGGGGTAGGGCCCGTTCGAGCACAATCTTTATTTTCCCTACATTTTTCCTTTTCATTTCTTTTTCAGTTCCCTTTTCTTTTCTTTTATCCAGTTCAGTTCCTTTTCTTCGTAGCAACTTTCTTTCCTTCACCCTTTGAAACAGATTTCTTTGCAAGCGTGGATCCCGTCGGGTACGGTGGACGATCTGGGGTGCTAATACCTTCCTAGGTCGTAACCGACTCCCGAACTCAGTCTCTTTGGTTCGCAGGACCCGTGTCCTTCCTTTTCTTTTCTTCTGGTTTGTGCAGCATTACCATTCCTGTTCCCTCGGGATAAAAATGCCTGGCTGGCGACTCTACCTTCTTCCGCGCGACTTTCGCGTTTGTACCAGGATGGAAATCCGGGGAGCGACAGCTGGCGACTCTGCTGGGGATCGAACCCAGAGTCTATGGTTCCCTTGAGAGTCTCTCCTAGCGCTTGCGTGTTTTTGTTTCTTTGGGTGTTGATTGTTTGTTGTTGCGTGTTGTACTTTACTGTTGTTTATTTACAATATTATTTACAGCTTTATTTACAGTTTTCAGTATTTTATTTTCATGCATTATATTATTACTGGACTGTCTGGACTGGATTTTTCTGTTTGGTGGGACTTGGGTGATACTGTTATTGCGAGATGATCTCATTACCAAGGCTCGAGTGCACCTTAGGACTTAGAGTGGTTCCACTTTGGCCTCATGAGATCTTGTCATGGGGGTAGTAGTGTGTTCCACGCCCAGATTTGCGACCGTCTTGGAAATGTCTTGATTTGGGGATCTTCCTCTCTCATTTCATAACCTTGATAGTTATGTGCAGCTGGGGACCGATCATTGAGAACCTTGTGGAAACATCCCTCTCCAGTGGTGACAGTGGCAGACCACATTGTCTGGCAAACCCATTCGCACCCGAGGGCCCACCTGAAACTCACATAGGATGACCTTTTTTTCCCGGACTCAGCTGAGGCCTCCCTGAGTAGTACATAATGCCAAACTGATTCCCTGATTTGGTCATGAGCCATTTCTCGGAAATGGTGAAAGTATTATTGCTATTCGGCTTTGAGAGTCCGTGATGTTTGACCCGAAGCACACCAGTGAGATTGAGAGGGGTTTACAGGTTTGCAGGAACCCTTGACCTCCACATACCCTCATTATCAGTGTGGTCTCTGTTATGATTTGGTCCTTATGGTTCTGGATTTCTTGAGCTTTTGGTTCTGAGGGTATCTATCAGATGGTTATGGCTCAGAGAATTCTGATTTTCAGTTATTTGGGGGTCCTAATATCCAGTATCCAGATGGTCCCAGATTGATCATATTCCTGCATTGCATTTGCATCGCATCATACTCGCATTAACTATTTGTGTTTCTATTTTTCAGGTTGTTGTTTACTGTTTAGCACCCAGTTCTGGTAATTGTAAGCTCTCCAGATGGCAGAAGTTAAGAAAATTACAAGAAAGAAGAATGTTCATTACACTTTTCTCCAACCAGAAGTCAAGAGTGTTCAGAGACTAGCAGGGCTGATGAATGATCAAGTTTTAGGGAACTTCAGAAAGAGGTATGGTCAGATTTTGAAGTACATGGATAAACCTACTGCAGACCAGAAGGATATCTTGCACACTTTGCTTCAGTTCTATGATCCCAAGTTGCGGTGTTTTGTATTTCCAGACTATATTTTGGCTCCTACCTTGGAGGAGATTGCTAGTATTTTGGGTGTTCTTGTCAGAGATACTTTGCCTTACTATGGATCAGAGATAGATCTCAAGGAAGAAGACATATCTAGAGTCTGTCGTATACCAGCTGCTAAGGTCAAGAAAGCTTTGAAGGATAGTGAGGGCAGAGGACTTCCTTGGGATATGCTTATACCAGAAGCTGAAGAGTATGCCAAAGAAAGTAAGTGGGGAGATTTTGGTGCTGTGGTGGCCTTGATGGTATATGGATCTAATCTTTTCCCGGGAAAAAAGGAGTTTGTAAGCTTGGAGGTGATTTCTATTTTTGCTAAAGGTAATCCTGTACCAACCTTATTGGGAGATTTCTACTACAATGTTCATTACCGGAATGAGAAAGGCAGAGGTGGACCAGTGGGTTGTTGTGCTCCATTATTTGCTGATTGGTTTGCTAAGCAATTGCCAAAGTCAGGCCCTTTCAAAGAGATGAGAAATGAATGGAGGTGGTCCAGGAGGTTGATGGGACTAACTTCTGAGGATATAGCTTGGGGTTATGATAGAGATTTGTTGGGAAAGGAGTTACTGGTTAGTTGTGGAAGATTTGCGTTTTCCTCTTTTTTTATGTTAATCTCTTTATTGTTATTTTTTTTCTCTTTTTGTTTTTTAAATCCTGATCTTCTTTGGGCTAAGGGCTCATAAGCCCATCTGAACTGCTACTTACAGATCTACCAGCGCAGCCCCCCTCATCCTCTATTTTCCTTCAACTTTTTTTTGTATGTTGCTCTTTTATAGAATGTTTTTTTGGCTGGCTGTTGGGCTTAGCCCATTTTGTTCTATTTTTTATATGTACATCCATGTGCAGTGCTACACTTCCCTCTCTGGCTTTTTCTTTTTAATTCATTTATTTAAGTCATTTTAATTGATTAAGATTTTATCATATTTTATTTTTTATTGATTTATTGTTTTAGTTCTCTTTTATTTTAGTATAATTTTGTATTGCCATTATCCGTTAAAAAAATATCTAAAGAAATAGTTTAATGTTTATTTGATTATTTTTTATTATTAATTTGTTATTATTTATTTCGGGCCGATGATATAACAAAAGACCGAATTGTGTCCGGTCTCATTATCGGAAAATTCGGTCAATATGAGGCCAATTTATTTTTGTTTATTATTTTATTTCAATTAACTTTTATTTTTATTTTGTCAAATTAATTAAATCTAGTTTATTTTATCTTATAGTTTATGTTAACGTTTTATGGTCGATGAACATTCAAATAGTCTTGAGATTCGTCGCAAGCCGACTCGACATCTCGACTAATGATGAGACCACTTTATTTAATTTATTTACTTTATTTTAATTTTCGCATTTCATTTCAATATCGATGCTCGACTCCTTATAGAACGGTTATAAACTTTGAATCGGTTTTAAGGAAGTCAACGAGCCACATCTTGCCGCATCCGACTAAAAAGGTTCAACGCCTCCGAATAATTTGAAACACTGCACACACGCTTTCTCTTGGGCAAACTACAACGAGACCCTTTATTTCTCGCAAATCCTATGTAATTTATTTTTCTGCATTTTATCGACTTTAATTCATTCGCGAACCCTTGGTCCAACGCCAAGCGGTTTCACTCGCACACTCACACAATTAATTCAGTTATGGTTTCGTATTACTAGGAGCACCCCTAGGGAATAGGAATCGGATCCACCTAACGAACTCAACAGTAAACCTCCATTTGCATTCACCCGTAAGTCGAGTGCTTCGCGCATCGCCATCAAACCAAAAAAAACCAAAATGATACTTTTAGAATCAAACCCTTGATCCAACATCAAGTGGTCTTAGGTAATAAAATACTTAACAATTATCGAAATAAGGTGAAAAAGACAAGTGTTGGATCTCGATGCTTTTCTTCAATTTTTTAGACACAAGGCATCTGTTTCGGGTGTGAGCAATCGACACCTAATAAAATCAACAAACTAACCAACCTTAGAACCACGAACTACGAGGCTCTGACTTTCCCATTGCACAAAGGAATACGTAGGCACACGGATCATACTCCTTGCCGAGCACCCTAGGAAGCTAACCACCCATTTCTCATCTAAATACTAACCCTAGTTTAGAATCGTATCGCATTTTATTTCTGCCTTTAATTCGAAGAAGATAAATGACATTCGTAGACATTCAATCACAAATCAAACTAAGAGGTTCCCGTTGAATACAATGGACGTAAGGGGTGCTAATACCTTCCCCTTACGGAATCGACTCACAAACTCAAAATCTGGTTTCAAAGACCAAGCCCTATCCATTTTCAAAAAAAGGTTTCTCGATATTTTCCTTTTCCTAAACTTTTGGAATTGTTTGAGCTTGATTTCAAATTTTTATCATGTTGCATGCTTCTGTTTTGCTCATTTGCATCTCACATGTCCATAAAACCCTAATTTCTCATGTTCATTTGCACTCACCTTGCATATTCACCATCACATGAACTTTCCATGACATTTAAAGCATTCATATGTCATATTAGACATCTTAGGACATGTTAGAACCTTGCTTGATCATTTCTTCATCCATTTTCAATGTGTTGCATTCATTCCATTTCATAAACATCCATGTGTTTTCAAGTTTCCAAGCATGCTCTCATGACATCTCATCTTTGTATGATCATTCATATGCACATTGTATGACATTGCATCATTTCATATGCCATTTGCATTGCACAAACACTTCTGACTTTGGTCATTTCATCTCATTTCAACTCATTTCTTTATGCTTTATATCTTATGCATTCATACTAACCTTTTCAGGAGCCTTTGGTAAGTTATTTTGGGAGGTGGATTTGCCTTCACCTATAACTTCTTCTTATCTCTTTAATTTGCATTTTATATGTCTTTGAAGTGAATCTTATTCACTTATGTTCCATCTTTCTCACTTTCTTCCTTTAAGTTACTTATCTTCTTAGGAAGTAAGTAACTTATTCTTCTGCTTCCTCCTCCTTTCATCTGCTTCTTCCATTGGTCACTTCCTTGAAGATATTCTCTCTTAAGCCTAACAAACCATAGGATATCCAAGCATGATAATGTTTAGAGTTGTGTTTAGTCCCCCTTATCTTTTTACCTTTGAGTCTCCTTGAGTCTCTCTTCTCATCTCAATAATCAGAGACTAAACTCTTGAAGTTTTAGGACTTTGGAATTAGGATTATGCATGCATCCTTCTCTTAGGATGGAGTGTATAACTTTAATCCTAAGTGTTAAACCTTTAATTTGTTTAAAAATCTTAATCAAAACTAACTAATAATCACCAAGACTTTATCTTGTAACTTGGGCCTTACATTAGGGTTCTAACTCTTCCTTATGGTTAAGAGGGACTAACCCTAGTGTTTAATGGACAAGTCCTCCTCAAGTTGTCTTACAAACTTAAAATCCACTTCTTAATCTCATACTTTAATTAAAATCTATTTAATAAAGGCTTGTTATTTAATGAATTTAATCCCTAACCATGGATTAAGTTGAGGTATCTTCCTCAGCTTAAGTGTGCTCATCTAATATCCTTCTATTAGGATGGTGTAATGAGTTCACTAATCCGTGATTAGAGATTAAACTCATTACTTAACACTAAACAAAAAAACCCAAAAACCATCTAATTAATCATAAGTAGGTTAATGATCTTAATCCTACATCATCATGGTAATTAAGTTGAGATGCTTATCTCATACTTAAGTAGGCTCATTATCCCTAATCAGGGAGGATATAATGAGTTTATAACCCTTGATTTAGGCTTAAGCTCATTATCCTATGCAAAACACCAAAAACAACAACAAAACTGAAAACACAAAAACAAACAATAATCGTCTCCTTCAGGATTATTTTCTCATGACACTCATTCATAAACGAGAACTTTCTTATTCCGTCTAATGCAAGACAGTTATATCTTGAGCCAGACGAGTCATACACTTGAGCATACAAAAGCAAGCAGTTCACAATCGATTCATTTCCAGTCTCTTTGATTCGAACTACGGTGTTCTGACTTCCCCATTGCACGAGAGGATACGTAGGCATAACTTAACTGTTATCGAACAAAAGTCTCTTTGTCATCCCCCTCTTTCAGCATTCTTTTCAAATCCTCAGTTCCTGAGCATTCACCCTTTTTGCACTGACACTTGTATATTCCTTTCTTAGCTTTTGCACACTGATAGCACATACACTACCCCTTTAAGCACAATCTTTTAAGCGTGGATCCCGTCGATTACGACGGACAATCTGAGTGCTAATACCTTCCCAGGTTGTAACCAACCCCCTTTCTCAGTTTCTCTGGTTCGCAACCGTCTTATCCATCTCTTTCTAGGTTTATGCAGCATTACCTTTCCTTAGGGATAAAAATGCCTAGCTGGCGACTCTATTCACTTCATCTTCATCTTCTCCTTTCGCCGACAGTTCGCGCTTGTACCAGGATGCAAATCTTTAGGAGCGATAGCTTGGCGACTCTTCTGGGGAAAAGATCTTGCAACCAGGGCTTCTGGTTCTTTTTGTGGGTTTCTCCTAGCGCTTGTTTGATTTGTGTTTATGGGGGTGTTATGTGCTACTTGTGCTTGTTGTTTATTGCTTTATTTATTGCTTTATGTACAGCTTTATTTATTTTCTTTCATTTACTTTTTTTTATGCATTTCATACTATTATCATCATATCAGGTGCTGGATCTTCTGTTTGTCTTGGTGGGAGGGATATTCAGTGAGTAAGGTTCCATACCGGGAACCTGAGTGACACATAGGATTGAGTGGCTTCATATTCTTTCCCATTCCATTTCGGTATGGTGTGGGAATATGAAACACGGTTCAGACATGGGTTTCTTCTTGAGAACTCTGTGCTACGAATTTCCTGTAGTACTAGGGCTATCTGGGAAGCCTGCTAAGTCTGAATGACCTTGTTATGACCTTCAGCATCAGAGGTGAATTAGCGAAGGATCCTTTATGATTATTGTAAACACTGTACCTCCGGGTTAGAGGTGTTTACACTTCTCATAACAGATCCAAATCTGAGGATCCTTGTTCTAGAACAGTACATATGAGGGGGTTGGGATGTTTACAGGTTTGCAGGAACCCTTGGCCTCATCATACCCTGTTCCTAATATTGTTAAGGTCACATAATTTTTGGACTGTTCTTGTGAAACCCTAGATTTGTGACTCTTTTATTTGAGTCCCCCACCTGGTTACTGGTTCTCTAAGCCTCCATCTGGACTTATGAACACACATGGACCTTATCAAGGCAGATAACAGATCCAGCACTTGATCACAAACCCTTGCATATCATTCTGCATACATCATTTTTCATCATTTTAACATTTGTCTATTTGTTTTACAGGGTATCCACATTTCTTATTTGGTTTTGGTTTTGACTATTCATCTGCATCAGCCATTTTCACCAGCTATCTTCATCAGAGATTCTCTTCAGCATCTTCCTCAGTTGCCTTCATCAGCATTTCTCCTCAGTTGTTTCCTTCAGCATCCATTGTTAGCATGGACCCATCCAGGAAGAGCAACATTACCTACCATTTCTTTGAGCCCTCCCTAGCAGGCATCAGGCAGATTCAGACACTCATCACTCCTGATCATGTCCCTTTATTCAGGGAACATTATGGTGGCATTATGGACATGATCATGGACTTGGATGCCTCACAGAGGAGTATGATCCACACTTGCCTTCAGTTCTATGACCCTCCACTCAGGTGTTTTACCTTTCCAGATTTCCTGTTGGGCCCTTTGCAAGAGGAGTTTTCCATGTTGTTGGGTGTCCCCATCAGGAGAGGGATTCCTTTCAACCCTGAGATGATTGCTCCGGGAATGAAGATATAGCTAAGGATCTGTATTTGGAAACCACCATCATTGATCAGAATGTGACCACCAAGGCTGAAATCTCAGGCCTCCATTTGGACTTCTTGATCACTCAGGCCACCAGCCATCCTGCAGTAGGGAAGTGGGACACTGTCTTTGCTCTCTTGGCCCTTAGCATATATGGTATCATCTTGTTTGCAGACGAGCCTAAGTTCGTGAGCAAGAATGCTATCCATCTCTTCTTGCTGAAGAATCCAGTTCCCACCTTGCTAGGGGATTTTTACTACTCAGTGCATCAAAGGAATGAGAAGCAGAGGGGAAGATTAGTCAGATGTTGTGCACCTCTCTTCTATTGTTGGTTATTGAGGCACTTGCCAAAGACAGAATCTTTCTCGAATCCTCATCAGTCAAGAAACTGGGATAAAATAATGATTGCCCTTACATCAGAAGACATCAGATGGTGCACTCAGATCACCAAGGGCAGAGACATAATCACCAGTTGTGGGCAGTATCCCAATGTACCTCTGATTGGAGTGAAGGGATGCATCAACTACAATCCTTTGCTGTTCAAAAGTAAAACTAGGGTATGCCTTAGTACATCCACCAAGAGAGCAAGACTTGTTAGAAACCATTTACTGTGACATTCAGCATAACCTTGCCATTGCCCGACAAGCAACCTGGGCTTGGGACAACATTCAGAAAAAAGGGACTTCCATTCTGGGCAAGTGCAACAACATAGCTTCAGCTCAGTATATTGATTGGTCTCGTATCAGAGGACATATCACCCACATGCCATTCACCCTGGAGTATGTGCCTGGACCATCAGCAGTAGATCCTGTAGCTACAGTCAACATAGAAGAATTTGAAAAGTTGAAGGAAAGGAATACTCAGCTTTCTGAAGCTCTGAAGAAGACCCTCTGGGAGAGGAATGATAGTCGTCTGGACAATGAAAGGTTGGAGAGGCTCCGGATCGAGCATGTGACCAAGATTGAGAAGACAGATGATTACATCAGAAAGGCTAGAGCATGGGAGTTAGTGTTGAAGAATGCTTGCAAGGAAGCCAAGATTTAGAAGGCCAGAGCTGAGCACTACTTGGAAGAGAGTCAGGCTAGATGGATCAGAATTACTGAGGCTCATTCATACGAAGTTCAGAAGACACAAGCTAAGATAGAGCAGTTGGAAGCTAATGAGAAGAAGAATCAGGAAACCTTGTTAGCAGCACAGAAGGAAATCTCTAAATTGAAACTCCGGGCGGGGTTGAAGAGATCAAAAGACCAAGACAAGTATAAGAAGCTGACAAATGCTATTGCCACCAGGAACCTTCTTATCTGGACCATCACAGAGAATCCAGTTGGCCCAGTGACTGATGCTCTCCTAAAGGAAGTCAGAGAGGGTGATTATGGGCTGGATGTTTGATTTCTTTGTATTTGTACTTCATTTCATTTGTACTTTTGCTTTTATTGTTGTATTTTGACCCACCATGGGGACTTGCTGTAATCATAAACTATGTATCATTACATGCTGTAATATATGGTTTGTGTTATTTTGTGGGCTTCATTTCTCTTCAGCATCATCATTCCTCAAGGTCTGGAAGGTCAAAACCAAAGAACCAAACCCGATATCCTTGGAAGACAAATAGACATCCTGCATTGCATACTAACCTCATTTCTTTGTTTTGTAGGTTTTTGTTTGTTGTTTTCTCACTTTGATGTGGTTTCAGGAAACATTGCTCGTAGGAGAGTCTTCCCCATCAACAGAGTTCACCGGTATCCTACAAGAAACAACCTTTCGAGCTTACAAATGGACCAGGTTCAACAGGATCTGACTGATGAGAGAACCCAGATGGCTAATGAAAGAACTGAAATGAGGGCATAGATGAACTAGTTCATGGCAGTAATGACTGGATTGGCCCAAAGCCAAGAAAGATTAAGAGAGTTGGTCGAGCAACAAACTCCTGAAGAAAATCACCCAGGTACAAGGGGTACCAGCAACAATGATCATGTACAACCTCGTACTGATCTCCCGAAGTTTGGACCTCATCTTAACCCTGACATTAATGCAATCAGGAATACCCAGGGTAATACTAGAGGGCGTGCCTTGCAAGAGGACCCTCAGGAGGAACAATTCACTATAGTTGGGGCAGGAGATGAAGTCTATGATCGTCGGCTGGACGAGATAGCAGAAAATTTGAGATCTCTGGAGTCTCAAAACTCCTTAGGGTTTGATGTTATGGATATGGAGCTAGTAGAGGGGGTTAGAATTCCTCACAAATTCAAACCTCCCTGCTTCGAAAGATATAATGGAACATCTTGCCCTCGCACCCATCTTCAATCTTTCCTGGGAAGATTAAAGGCCTACACTATGCATGAAAAGTTATGGATGTTTTATTTTGAGGATAGCTTAACAGGGGCATCCCGTGAGTGGTACTCTCATCTGACTAGGGCAACCATTAGAAATTGGAAATATTTGGCCGAGGCTTTCATACGCCAGCACCAATACAATCTAGACATGGCTCCTAACAGAACACTTCTAATGGGTATGTCACAATCCTCCAGGGAAAGCTTCAGAGAGTATGCTCAGAGATGGAGGCAATTAGCTGTTGCCGTTTAACCTCCAATGTCAGAAAGAGAAATGGAATATATGCTTATGAACACCCTCCAGGGGACATACATTGATAGGTTGGCTGCTTTCTCTTCAACTAGCTTTGCAGATGTGGTCATAGCTGGAGAAAGGATTGAGAGTTTATTAAAAATGGGAAAGATTTCTGATAACGGCGCTAGCTCAAGCAGCACAAGGAAACCATTTGCAGGGCCTCGCAGGTCCGGTGAAACAAACTCAATACACATGGGCAGAGGAAGGCCCCAGTATATGCCAAGGTCAATTGCCGATGTCACAATTCCCACTCCACCACCTCAACAACAATACACTCCGCAACCACAACATTTCCCTCAGCAACACTTTCCTCAACAAAGGTCCTACAACAACAACAACCAACAACAGCGTCCTTTCCAGTAAAGGCCATCTCAAGTCAACAGGGTAATTGAGCCTATACCAATGCCCTATGCTACTTTGTTGCCACAACTTCTGAAGCTTAATCTTGTTGAATTAAGGACTCTGGCTCCACCAGATCCTCAGAACCTTCCACGGAATTACGACGTCAATGCCAGATGTGCCTTTCATTCTAATGCACCTGGTCACACCACAGAAAAGTGCAGAGCTTTGCACATGAAGGTCTAGGATCTAGTTGATTCAAAGGCTTTAAATTTTGCACCACCTCCTAATGTCACAGAATCCTATGCCTAGCCCTGGTGGGCCCAGGATAAATGCAATTGAGGAGGATCAACCCATGAATTTAATTGAAGATACTGCAAGCATTCAAACACCTCTGGAAGAGGTTAAAGCTCGACTTTTAAAATGACACGTGTTCCCAGGTTGTGAGGCCTGCTGTGAATCTTGCAAAGTTTCTGTCAATGGGTGTGCAAGCTTGAGAAATGGCATCAATGGCCTTATCAGAGAAGGTATCCTGCAGATAACATCAACGGTTTCTATAACATCAACAACTCCTCTTATAGCAGAAACAAACACTCCTCCTACAACTTCAAAGACAATTGTTCTGACAGACTCATCTACAAAATCAACAAACATCTCTTCCACCACTTCAACAAACACTAGTTCAACCGCATCTGCTTCTACAACTACAACCATTAACAACGATGTTTCCACAGTCACCATATACTACGACCCAGCAATGGTCCCCATTTCCAACAATTTTCAGCAACAACCTCAGCAACAACCCAACTTTAGTCATTCACCACCACAACCAGTCAGAAGCCCTGTCACCATATATTACGATCCACAAACAATCATAGTTCCTACCTCCGCTACAGTCAGTCCAGTCACCATCATGGTACCTGGGCCCATTCCATATGAAAAAGATAATGTTGTACCATGGCACTATGGTTCAGACCTTTACTGCAATGGGAAAAAATTCTCTCTTAATTCTTCAGATTACGCACCACAGATCGATAATGTCGGGGGAGGCAGAGGCTTCACCCGAAGCGGACACCTTTTCGCGTCACAAGTTCCAAGAGTTAATACTGAGGCAGAGGCTTCTGCCAAAGCCAAAGGTAAAAATGTGGTGCCGGAAGAACCAGTTTTGAAAGAAGCCCATAAAACATCCTTTGATCAAGATGTGGATGAATTTATGAGAATAATCAAGAGAAGCGACTACAAGGTTGTGGATCAGCTCCACCAGATTCCTTCCAAGATAAACATTTTATCATTGCTACTGTGTTCCGAAGCTCATCGGGATGCATTACTTAAAGTCCTGCACGCAGCATACGTGCCAGAGGAGATCACGGTGAATCAGCTAGAGACAATGGTTTCCAATGTCAATACTAGCCATGGGCTAGGATTCACCAACACTGATTTGACAACGGAAGGTCGTCACCACAACAAAGCTTTACACATCACTCTGAAGTTTAAAGGGGCCGTGATTTCACATGTTCTAGTTGACATTGGGTCTTCTCTCAATGTCTTGCCAAAGAAATCCCTTGTAAAGCTTGAATATGATGGTATTTCTCTCCGACCAAGCAATCTGGTGGTTAGAGCTTTTGATGGTTCCAAGAGGTCTGTTCTTGGAGAAGTGGAGCTTCCTGTGATAATTGGCCCTCGGGTCTTTCAAACTACTTTCTACATGATGGACATTCAGCCGGCCTACAGTTGTTTGTTGGGTCGACCATAGATTCACGCTGCCGGCGCAGTTACGTCGACTCTTCACCAAGAATTGAAATATGAGTGGGAAGGGCAGATTATCACAATTTGTGGTGAAGAGGATATTTTTGTTAGCCATCTGGCCACCTACAAATACATTGAGATGGATGGTGAAATCCACGAGACCATGAGCCAAGGTTTCGAAGCCCTGAACATCAATAAGGCGACAACTGAAGTATTTGCTGCATCCCAGGAGGATAGGATGGGTACTTCAATTGTCTCCTATCAACAAGCTCGAAAGGTTGTTAAAGATGGAAACACCCAAGGTTGGGGCAAGCTACTACCGGTGGAGAAGAAGGAGGACAAATTCGGTTTGGGTTACAAACCATTCCAACAAGATCAAGCAGAGGCTGCTAAGGAGCCCAAGTTCATAAGTGGGGGGATGCTAACCCCAGATGTTGTCAATAACGTGGAAGTCAAGGTGGAAAGCAACCTCAACCTAGAAAGCTGGATTCGTCCAAGGATCTCGGGCCAACAAGTCCTTAACTGGTCTTCCCAGGAAATTATAAGAGTTACTCCTGCAGAGTAATTATTATTTCCTGCTTTTTTTAGCATGCATCAAGCCCTGCATCTTGCCCAAGGTGTCAGGACTCATTTTGTAATAGGGCCATATTTGTATTTTGTGCAAATGGAATATCAATGAACAATGGACATCTTTTGCAAACAATTTTCTCTTTCGTTCACTGTCTTTTCATTTTTTTTATTTTTCGCACAAAACAATAAAATGGAAATGTTTTCAAAATAAATAACTTCATTTTTTCTGAACAAGATTAAAACTAATCACTAAAAAGAACAAATCTCAACACTTGCAGAGATAATCCTCCAGATTGCACTGACAATAGCACTGCTATGACCTTGTATAACTTCGAGAATCCAATTAATCAAGCAGATGAAAGGGTTGATGAAGACTATGAGTTGCCTGAAGAGTTAGCCAGGTTGTTGAGGCAAGAAGAGAAAGTGATTACTCCTCATCAGGAGGAAGTTAAAATTGTTAATCTTGGTACCGAGGAAGATTTGAAAAAAGTAAAGATTGAGGCCAGTCTGCAAGCTCCAGTAAAAGAACAACTTATCAGTATGCTTCGGGAATACGTCGACGCCTTTGCTTGGTCCTATCAAGACATGCCAGGTCTAGATACGGATATTGTCATGCACAGGCTACCCTTGAAAGAAGATTGTCCTCCAGTCAATAAAAACCAACGCCGTACTCACATGGATATGGCCATGAAGATTAAGGATGAGGTACAAAAACAGTGGGATGCCGATTTCCTTGCTGTAACTAGTTACCCGTCGTGGGTTGCTAACATTGTACCAGTGCCTAAAAAGGATGGAAAGGTGCGCATGTGTGTGGATTTTTCAGGTATAATCAGATTAAGATGTCACCCGAAGACATGGAGAAAACAACCTATATCACACCTTGGGGCACATTTTGTTACAAGGTAATGCCGTTTGGACTGAAGAATGCCGGAGCCACTTATCAACGGGCTATGGTAACATTATTCCACGATATGATCCACAAAGAAATCGAATGCTATGTGGATGATATGATTGCCAAGTCCCTTACTGAAGAAGAAAATCTGGTGAATTTGTTGAAGTTGTTTAAGCGTTTGAGGAAGTATCAACTGAAGTTGAACCCCAACAAATGCACATTCGGGGTACGTTCTGGTAAGTTGCTGGGATTTATTGTAAGTGAAAAGGGAATTGAGGTTGATCCTGAAAAAGTCAAAGCCATTCAGGAGATGCCTGCACCTAGGACTGAAAAAGAAGTTCGGGGATTCTTAGGTAGATTGAACTACATATCAAGGTTCATATTTCACCTCACTGCAACCTATGAGCCCCTGTTCAAACTGTTAAGAAAGGAACAGACAGTCAGGTGGAACGACGATTGTCAGAAGGCTTTTGACAAGATCAAAGAGTACCTGCAAGAACCTCCAATTCGTATGCCTCCAATTGAAGGAAGACATCTGATAATGTACCTGACAGTATTAGAAGGGTCAATGGGGTGTGTGTTGGGCCAGCATGACGAGTCT
Source organism: Lathyrus aphaca (assembly GCA_963966055.1). Taxonomy (NCBI): domain Eukaryota; kingdom Viridiplantae; phylum Streptophyta; class Magnoliopsida; order Fabales; family Fabaceae; genus Lathyrus; species Lathyrus aphaca. Next base: position 508,677,915 of record OZ014524.1, on the reverse strand, counting down.
GGTCGAAAAGAGTATGTAATATACTACCTAAGCAAAAAGTTTACCGACTGTGAACAACATTATTCACTGCTCGAGAAATCTTGTTATGCTTTAGCGTGGGCTGCTCGCCGACTAAGACAATATATGCTGACTCACACTACTTTGTTGATCTCAAAAATGACCCCGTCAAGTACATATTTGAGAAGCCAGCACTTACCGGAAGGGTTGCAAGATGGAAACTGATTCTGACAGAGTATGACATTCAATACACATCTCAAAAAGTCATCAGGGCAGTGTATTGTCTGATTATCTGGCTGAGCAACCCATTGATGATTACCAGTTCATGAGATTTGACTTCCCTGATGAAGAAATCATGTACTTGAAAGCAAAAGATTGTGAAGAGCCAGTTCACACTGAAGGACCTGATCCAGAAGAATAATTTACTATGATGTTTGACGGGGCTGTCAATATGAATGGTCGTGGAGTTGGTGCAATGCTCATTACTCCCAAAGGAGTTCACATGCCTTTCTCGGCAAAACTCACCTTTTCCTGCACTAACAACGAAGCAGAATACGAAGCATGTATCATGGGACTTGAGGAAGCCATTGACCTCAGGATCAAAACTTTGAATGTATTCGGAGATTCGGCTTTGGTAATCAATCAGACCAACGACAAATGGTACACTCATCAGGAGCATCTGATTCCATACCGTGACTATACGAGGAGATTATTGACTTTCTTCACAATAGTCAAACTTGAATACATCCCTCGAGACGAAAATCAGTTTGCAGATGCTTTAGCTACCATTTCCTCCATGATCAAAGTTCAAACTTCCAATTATGTGCCTCGGATTTTGGTGTCCAGACTGGACAGACCAGCATACGTATTCTTTGTGGACATTGCTAGTGATGACAAGCCTTGGTTCCATGACATCAAATGCTTCTTAGAGAATCAGACATACCCAATTGGGAAATCATCTAATGATAAGAAGACATTAAGAAGGCTGGCCGGCAGTTTCTTCCTCAATGCTGATGGTTCATTATACAAGCGAAACTTTGACATGGTCCTTCTCAGATGTGTTGACAAGAAAGAAGCAGACCTACTGATGCACGAGGTGCACGAAGGTTCTTTCGGTACCCATGTCGGAGGACATGCAATGGCAAAGAAATTGTTAAGATCGGGTTACTATTGGATCACGATGGATGCAGACTGTTGTGCATATGCCAGAAAATGCCACAAGTGTCAGATCTACGCGGATAAAGTTCATGTGCCTCCAAATCCTCTGAATGTACTGTCTTCACCTTGGCCCTTTGCCATGTGGGGCATTGACATGATTGGAAAGATTAAACCGACTGCTTCAAATGATCACAGATTCATCCTGGTAGCCATTGATTACTTCACCAAATGGGTTGAAGCAGTTTCGTATGCAAACGTCACCAGACAAGTGGTAGCTAGATTTCTGAAAAGAGACATCATCTATCGATACGGAGTTCCCGAGCGAATCATTACTGATAATGGTTCCAATTTGAACAACAAAATTATGGCAGAACTGTGTCGGGATTTCAAAATTCAACATCACAACTCTTCTCCTTACAGGCCAAAGATGAACGGCGCTGTTGAGGCAGAAGAACATCAAGAAGATTATGCAGAAGGCCGTCAGTCAGAATCAGCCTTCTTCAGAAAGCAAGATAAGAAGAACGTCAAGGTCATACAGGTCATAGCAAGGGAAGCTCACTGGAGCGTCGTCGTCAACATTGCCAACACTTTTATTTTCTCAATTTACAGCAATCTCCTCCTTCTAGGGGATTCGCTTCTTTGACTATACTTGCCAATTCAGGGCACACAAATTAATAAAATCAGAGTTTTCAGTCACACCTTATTTTGTACATTTTTGTTTCATTTGCAAAATGTCCAATGTTCATAATACAACACTTGCATAAAACAAATGAGCCATTTTTTAATAAATGCTTTCAGGAAATATATTACTTTCAGATAAGTCTAACTCCTATGACGAAATCGGGTTAGGGATACCTCAGGATACTTGTCGTTTTCCTTTGTCTTAACAGGTTGCAGGTATTCAATACGCAGCACAGGGCATATCAAGCATTGAATCCCCATCATGCTACCTCCTAGAAGTTATCTCCTCCCCAAGCAAGACCTCCCGAGCAGTTCCTGACAACTATTTCACAGCAAGATGAGCAAGGAATTTCCTATCCCCCACCAGAGTGCCAAATTTCTCTCATCCTCAGCAGATTTGATGGAACCGATTCCCCACAGAGTTCCCTCCCCAGAAGAGAAATACCTAAAACACATCCCCAATGGAGTGGCTAAAACTTCCCTCTCCCCAGCTAAGTTCTCCCTCCAGATAGATCAATCAATAACCACTATCCCCAAGCAGAGTTCTCCCTCCGAATAGATCCATCAATGATCTCCCCCCAGCCGGGTCATTCCTCCAAACAGATCAGCCAGAGATCTTTATCCTCGCAGGATCCGAGTCCCGGATCAGTTTCTCATTTGCATAATCATGGCATTCGCATCATAATCACAAAAATAAGCGTAGCATTCCGTCTAATACAGAGCATTATTGCAAAAGTCAAACATTTTCATTATCACAAGCCAGGTTCAAGCCAGTCACCTGAAATTACCATCAATATTTCATCAGCAATATACAAAATACCTCCCATGCACATAAAAGCCAAAGCGTCCCCTTTGCACTCTCAAATACTGATACCTATGCATGCTTTTTTTTTACACTCGTCCGTGTCATCCTTCCCCAGTAAGGTCGCCAGAACACCTTCTGCAAGCAGATACTTGTCCATAACATTCTCTTCTCGACACTCGTCCGTGTCATCTTATCTCCCCACAGATCTCCAGCATCCCCTTTTCACTCTTAAAATAGATGCCTGTTTATACTTGTACATATTTCTTTTTGACACTCGTCCGTGTCTTGCACACACTTCACCAACAAATCAATACTTATACATACTTATACAGAAGTCTTTTGATACTCGTCCGTATCTTGTATATATCACTCCTCAGCAGATTCGACACTCGTTCGTGTTCCTTGCTTAATCGGTTGATACTCGTTCGTATCATCATCTCTGAACATGTGTCAGCGTTTGTTTCTATCGATACTCGTCCGTATCATGATACTAAGGATGCTCGTCCGCATCTTTAGTCTATACAAACTGTCAAACATTGATACATTTTATTTTAAAGAGCGTAAGCACTCGTCCGTGTTTACCGTTCCCCAGTAATTCATCAACAAAAGCACTTTCTTCTATCCGACAATCGTCCTATGTCGTGATACTTTCGGCAGCCGTCCCCTGCCAGGTGATTGTCCTTCACCTTTGGATGACTATCCCTCATCCTTTCCCCAGTGGAATTCCCTTTGTTGGAACTTTTTGTCCGACATTTGTCCTATGTCGTGATAAAGAGCAGCCGTCCCCTGCCAGGTGATCGTCCTTCACCTTTTGATGACCGTCCCTCATCATTTTATCTGATGGTCATCCCCATCATTGATCTTGTTATCTGACATTCGTCCTATATCGTGATAAACCCCGAGAGCAGCCGTACCCTGCTAGGTGATCGTCCTTCACCTCTTGATGATCGTCCTTCATCATGCTTATCCGATGGCCATCCCCATCGTCGACCTTTTCTATCCGACATTCGTCCTATGTCGTGATAAAGAGCAGCCATCCCCGGTTAGGTGATGGTCATTCACCTTTGATGACTGTCCCTCATCATTATTTCATTTATTCTTTAAACCAATGGTCGTCCCCGTCATTGCTTACTTTACTTTCCAAAACCTAATGGTCGTCCCCACCATTGCTTTTCTAATTACTTTAACCCTAGAGAATCTTATTTCTTTACCCGATGGTCGTCCTCATCATGATCTCTTTATTTCCCCGGCTTGTCGGCCGTCCCCGTCATTGCTTTGCTTACCACTTTATCCCCAGCAGTCGTCCTTTGCTCGATGGTCGTCCTCCATCGCTTTCGTTTGATAATCATACTATACCATATTTTACAATTTATATCCCTTTTCTTCTTCTCCCCTGTGAGTGCAAATTTCGGACTGTCTTTGGATTTCAACCACAAGTTATCTTGTTTGTTTGTTAATCCAGACGCTTACATCCTGCACAGCTAACTCATGCTTGAATAGGGGAAGCTGTAAACACCCCAAATTTTCCCTCACTTATTCTCACATCTTGGCTTGTGATCTTTCATTTTTGTTTTAACATAAGCATACCATCTCATATCGCATCTTTGCTTCATCTGCATAGTTCCTTTTCATCTGTATCTAGGGTTTGTGATCTGAGCAATCCAAGAATCCATACGACCCATCCCAAAGGTCTTAGAGCTTTCCAAGAGGTTCCATGTGTGTTCTATGATCATATTATGCTCCCCAAAGTTCATGAAAGTCAAGGGATCACAAGAATTGGCAAAGACATGGAAGCAAAGCTAGGGGTTTCACTTCACAGATGACCAAAATTAGGGTTTTGGTTTCAGAGGCCTTAACTCCAAATTGTTTGGTCATTCTTGTTTCTAATATTCTTGATATGTTATAAGGATCATGTGTACCAAGTTTGATGAAGAAATTCATTGTGGAAGTCATCTGATCATTGGGTAACTTCTTGAGCAAGTTAAGTCAAAATCAGGGAATCTGAGGCCCCCAACAATGGAACCAAAGGGTCATTTTCATCAAAATGAAGTTTTATGATCTTTTATTGACCTTAAAAGTGGTTGTAAGTTCACAAGATTAAAGAATTTTGAGCCAATTGCAAACTTGCCATTTTTGGAAATGACTTGAAATGCAAACTTTCCATTTTGGGAAAGATTTTCAACCTCCTCTTTCATGACCAAAATTGCTTCAAATGAAAATTTCTTGGGCATGAAAGTTGTAGATTAGGTCTTTCCCTTTTCAAAAAGTACAAGAACATGTCTTGATTCATCCTAGAACTCAAGATATGGCCTTTCAAAGTTGGCAAAAATCACATAATTTCAAGTTTCATGTCAAAAAGGGATTTTGCATATTGGCATGTTCAAGCTTCTACATGACTTCTAATGTGCCCAAATGTGACATAACATATTCATACTACATTGCAAGACCAAATTTGTGCCTTGGATCACTAGTTTTCATGCCTAATCTTCACAAAATTTCCAAAGAGGGAAAATTGCAAAAGTTATGATATCTCATTAATCAAGTGTAACAGCTCATCCATTTCCATCCAAGGGCTCTCCACAAAGTCAGCTGAGGAAAATCCAACCTTTAGATCACCTCTGACCCGAGCCCATGATTGTGGTACTCTTTCCTTGACTTTTTGCAAAACACACCATACCAATCAAACTATGCCACACCAACTCTCTGAACCAATCAGAACACCTTATACAAACATCATGGACCTCAAAACACAGAACACACAAGCCTGAATGCAACCCTAAGCTCAGATTGACAAAAACTTGCAAAAACTTCAAGTATTCGAATCTCACTGCCTAGCCACTCAAACTCATTCATTCTTTCACCATTCACCTCAAAATCATCCATAGAACACAAAGCACCCTCCATTTTGCCCTAAAAGTCACTCTAGCAAAAATACAATTTCTGCCAAACCAGAAATGTATCACACAAACCATCCACTATAAGCTTCATTCAAGCTTGCCAATAGCCTCAGGAGGTCAAAGATACTGGATTGCACAAGGGAGAGGCCCAGAAAGCATAAAAATTGCAAAGCTTCATCTCAGGTATCATGAAGAACAATTTTTCCAGAACTCTTGTTTTAAGTTCCTAAATGATTCTACATGTTTAGCTGATCACTCTGATATGTTTAGAATTGAAAATGGTTGAGAAATGAGTATGTATGTTTGTTCTGAAACTTTTTGATCTGAAAATATTTTTCTTCGATTTGTGCGTTTGATGCAAAATAAATGTTGTTTGTGGCCTGATTCTTGTTTAGAATGATTAGGGGATTGATTCTGGAGAGTTTGGGGGTTTGGGATAGCCTAGGGAAGAAGTTAGCATGAGTGACTCGCCGGAGAAGGTGACCGGAGCTTGCTTCGGTCACCTGAAAGTCATTAGGGTTTGATTAGGGTTTAATCTTGTCAGTTTGAACGTGAGCCATTAGATCATGATTAGCGCATTTTTAAGGGTCCAGATCATTTCAGTTAGCCCTAATTTCCATTTAATTAAATTAATCAGATTAATTATCCAGTTTCAATCTCATCCCTCCATCTGCGTGCGCAGACTTCCCTTGTTCAAATCCCAGCCTTTGGATCAGTTGACTTTGCATTTTAGTTATTTTTATTTCATTTCTTTTCATTTCTTTTGCATATTTATTTTAAAATACCAAAACTCATCACAAAAATATGAAACTTTACATTCTGATTTTAAATATTTTTATCAATATGAAAATAATTTTTATTTTTATTTTTGAATTTAAAAAATATTTTTAAAATATTTAAATGTTATTTTTAATTAATTAATGGATTTTAATTAATTAAAAATGCATTTAGGTTTCTAAAAATCACCAAAAAAATCATGAACCATTTCAATGATTTTAGAAACATTTTCAAACTCTTCATACAAATTTTTTTTAGGTTAGATCATAGTTTCCCAATTTTCTTTGAATTAAGGGTCTTTAAAATCACATTTTTTAACCTTAACTTTGAGAAATCATTTCTGCCTAACTAAGAAGAGTTTGAACTTGATTCTTTTTGCATTGTTTCACATATTGCATGTAGTTTCTAGGTAATTTTATCATGAATTTATCTTGCATTTTCAATTTGATTTGCATTTTTCCTTTTGAATCACCCAAAAACCCTAGCAAACATAGGAAAATCATAACTTTCAATAGGATTAGCTTCTGACCTCCTCCTATGGGGCTTGACCTAATATGGAATTAGGGTTTGTTTGAGCTTGATTTCAAATTTTTATCATGTTGCATGCTTCTGTTTTGCTCATTTGCTTCTCACATGTCCATAAAACCCTAATTTCTCATGTTCATTTGCATTCACCTTGCATATTCACCCTCACATGAACTTTCCAGGACATTTCAAGCATTCATATGTCATCTTAGACATCTTAGGACATTTTAGAATCTTGCTTGATCATTTCTTAATCCATTTGCCATGTGTTGCATTCATTCCATTTCATAAACATCCATGTGTTTTCAAGTTTCCAAGCATGCTCTCATGACATCTCATCTTTGTATGATCATTCATATGCACATTGTATGACATTGCATCATTTCATATGCCATTTGCATTGCACAAACACTTCTGACTTTGGTAATTTCATCTCATTTCAACTCATTTTTTATGCTTTATATCTTATGCATTCATACTAACCTTTTCAGGAGCCTTTGATAAGTTATTTTGGGAAGTGGATTTGCCTTCACCTCTCACTTATTCTTTTCTCTTTCATTTGCATTTTGTATGTCTTTGAAGTGAATCTTATTCACTTATGTTCCATCTTTCTCACTTTCTTCCTTTAAGTTACTTATCTTCTTAGGAAGTAAGTAACTTATTCTTTTGCTTCCTTCTCCTTTCATCTGCTTCTTCCATTGGTGGCTTCCTTGAAGATATTCTCTCTTAAGCCTAACAAACCATAGGATATCCAAGCATGATAATGTTTAGGGTTGTGTTTAGCCCCCATTAGCTTTTTACCTTTGAGTCTCCTTGAGTCTCTCTTCTCATCTCAATAATCAGAGACTAAACTCTTAAAGTTTTAGGACTTTGGAATTAGGGTTATGCATGCATCCTTCTCTTAGGATGGAGTGTATAACTTTAATCCTAAGTGTTAAACATTTAATTTGTTTAAACCTCTCAAAACACACTAATAATCACCAAGACTTTATCTTGTATCTTGGTCCTTACATTAGGGTTCTAACTCTTCCTTATGGTTAAGAGGAACTAACCTTAGTGTTTAATGGACAAGTCCTCCTCAAGTTGTCTTACAAACTTAAAATCCACTTCTTAATCTCATCCTTTAATTAAAATCCATTTAATAAGGGCTTGTTATATAATGAATTTAATCCCTAACCATGGATTAAGTTGAGGTATCTTCCTCAGCTTAAGTGTGCTCATCTATTATCCTTCTATTAGGATGGTGTAATGAGTTCACTAATCTGTGATTAGAGATTAAACTCATTACTTAACACTTAACAAAAAACCCAAAATACATATAATTAATCACAATTAGGTTAATGATCTTAATCCTACATCATCATGGTAATTAAGTTGAGATGCTTATCTCATACTTAAGTAGACTCATTATCCCTAATCAGGGAGGATATAATGAATTTATAACCCTTGATTTAGGCTTAAGCTCATTATCCTATGCAAAACACCAAAAACAACAACAAAACTAAAAACACAAAAACAAACAATAATCGTCTCCTTCGGGATTCATTTCTCATCACACTCATTCATAAACGAGAACTTGCTTATTTTGTCTAATGCAAGACAGTTAGCACTCGAGCCAGACGAGTCATACACTTGAGCATACACAAGAAAGCAGTTCACAGTCAATTCATTTTCAGTCTCTTTGAGTCGAACTACGGTGTTCTGACTTCCTCATTGCACGAGAGGATACGTAGGCATAACTTAACTGTTATCGAACAAAAGACTCTTTGTCATCCCCATCTTTCAGCATTCTTTTCAAAGCCTCAGTTCCTGAGCATTCACCCTTTTTGCACTTACACTTGTATATTCCTTTCTTAGCTTTTGCACACTGATAACACATACACTGCCCCTTTAAGCACAATCTTTTAAGCGTGGATCCCGTCGAGTACGACGGACAATCTGGGTGCTAATACCTTCCCAGGTTGTAACCAACCCCCTTTCTTAGTTTCTCTAGTTCGCAACCGTCTTATCCATCTCTTTCTAGGTTTATGCAGCATTACCTTTCCTTCGGGATAAAAATGCCTAGCTGGCGAATCTATTCACTTCATCTTCATCTTCTCCTTTCGCCGACAGTTCGCGCTTGTACCGGGATGCAAATCTTTGGGAGCGACAACAGCTCCGTCAAACATCAACTTTTATTTGGATTCAGGGTCTGGCCCCTCCTCCGGAAGTGGTTCCTCACAGTCCTGCAACTTGAGGAACATGATGTCCTCTAGAAACTCGAACTTTATGGTGTAACACGGTGGGAGAACTGACTTTAGTTATGTTGCGGATAGCAAGAGTCGCCACCGACTTTTATTTTATCCAAAGGAAAGGCATAAAAGAACAGGAAAGACCTTTTAAAAGATTTTTGGGTCCGGGGGGTAGGTTATGTAAAGGGAAGGTGTTAGCACCCTTTACATCCATGGTTATCCATGGGCTCTTAGTTACTTAGCTCACTTTGAATTGTTTTTTAAATGTGAAGTGTGTGAATAGAAATTTTCATAAGAGTTTGATAATGATCCATGTACGGATGCGTAAAAAACTTGTGTTTGAAAATTCTTTGAAATTTGTGAAGTGTTTGAAAAGTTTTTGAATAGTGAGCAAGTAACTATGAGGAACCTACCCTAAAGTTTGAGTCTTTCTGTTCTTGAATCCTTTAAGTGGTAAGACTATCCCTATTATTAAGGAATAGGTAGTCATTACCTTGGATGTGTGGGACATATGAAGGGTTATCTGTTTATTTAGGCAACTGTAGGGTGTATTAAGCAATTTTGGAGGGACCGTCATCATTATTCGAAAGGGACAAGATCATTATGAAGGCAACCATTTAAGGGACTTGATCTTTTATCTGTTATGGGACTAGATGACTTTATTTTTAAGGGACTTTTGCTTTATACACCCTACTTGACCTTTTGTTTTAGGCAACATGAGAGGCAACCCTAGAAAGTGAGATGGCGATCAAAGATCGACTTACGTGTGTGAGTGTACAGTTTTATTTATCTTTTAAATGATCTAAATTAATTTTAAATAACATACATGTTTTCACTCCCTATTTACTAACCATAAAAATAAATAATTTAAATATTACAAAAAATTACATCCAGGAGCAATTACAATAATAAAAAGCAATTTAAATAAATAGCAAAATAAATAAATAAATAAATAAGCAAAATAGAAATAATAAGCAAAATAAACAAGTAATATAATTGGGTTAGTGAAAATAATAATAATGATCATAATTAAAAAAATAAATAAATGGGGTTAGTAATAAACATGGTTAATAATAATAATAAACAAAAAGATTATAATAAACAAAATTTTAATGGTTAATAGAAAAATATGAACAATTATTATAAAATTTTAAGTTAAGTATAAATTATAAGATTGATTATGAACGTAATTAAATTAGCAATTTTAAACACATAATAGAAATTATTTTCATGTAAAATTAAAGTATAAACAATTGTAGAATATTTACATATTATAAAAAAATAAATTAAGCATTTTAATTTTTAAACATGTTTATGTACAAAATTTTAAATTATAAACAATTTATGTATTTAATAAAAATTAAATCAAGAATTTTAATTAAAATATAATATATACAAATAATAATATAAAAGAAGAAAAGAAAATTAGGGTTTTGAAAAGAAATATATTTTTTAGGGTTTTAGAAAATTAGGGTTTATATGCTTAGAAAATAAATTAGGATTAATTATTAATTATACAAAATTAAATTATTTTTCTAATGATATTTAATATAAAAAAAATGAGTTTATATTATAATAGAGAAAATAATAATATACATTATATATATATTTTTAAATTTATTTAGTTATATTATAAACATATTAATTAAAAATAATAATAAACAAACAAAACAAAAAAAATGAAGAAAAAGAACTTACCATGACTGGGGTTTGAACCCAGCACCTTTGGCCTGCAATCAACCACACATACCACCAGGCTGTCATGCGCGCAGGTGAAAGGAAAAGGCATCAAATTAGTTTTGTTCCTTCAGCCTGAAAATCAGAAAAATAATGGAAAAAGCAAAAGGCCTGGGGGGGAATCGAACCCAGGACCTCTCAAGCAAACACACATACACGTTACCATTCCTGCTGGATGAGCGCATCTGATAATATAGTGACTATGATGCATAATATATGAAGCTTCATACTTGACCTGAAAAAATATGAAAAATTGTACAAAACCAGGATTCGAACCCCTGCCCTTTAACAACACACGCGCTGGCTTTACCACTGGGACAAGCGTTAGCTTGTGCTATTAAACAGAAACGAAGCATAAAAATATTAAACTCAAATTCAAATTCCAGCTTGCGCGCGCAGGGATCATCTTCAACCTCTGGATGTTTGAATTTGCTGCGAAAATTGCTACGAACTTACCTGCGATTTTTCCTGCGTTTAAAAAAACCTACGAAATTCATAATACATGATACACATATAATTTTGCCAAATTGATCATGCCAATATGATCAATACAGTTCATTCATGTTATTTATGTCCTTAGAAGGTATTTATATGGGCTAAATCGAAGAACCCCAATTTCAAGCTCAAAACCCTAACATGGCATCTCACGGGTTATTCATGATTTCTTTGATTTCTTTGCCCAGAAACGTTCTACACAACATCATAAACAAGATTAGACAATCAAAATTCATTAAAATGCATTGAATTAGTGCAATCGAAAAAAAATTGTTCATGCTCAATAATGCTTCGGGTTATGCTATGTGAATGGTTTTGGATGCAACCAAGCATTGGTTTTCACTCAATGATGTCCAAGGATCATAGTTGTGTTCTCAAATTACCTTCTAATGCCTTGTATGGATGAATCCGAATTTGAGTTTTTGGATGGTTTTTTGATTTGTGAAACTTACTCTTGGAGGCTGCCCATTCGTGGTTTGTGAATTGTTAAGTGTTCATTATATATGAGTGAGTGAATTAGGTCAAAGACTTCACCAATTTGATGGATATTTGGATCATTTGAAGATTGAAAAAGATTGGCTTTAAAATTTGAATATCCTTGATCTCACATTGCTATTTTAGGATGATTCTCATTACTCTTGTATCAATCAAGTATAATTATATTTTAAAACTTTCTAGAAACCAAATCAAATTAAATTTTCATTATTTTATATTTTATTTGAATTTAAAATGATTTTTTAATATAAAAATCATAATAAATAAAAAAAAATGAATAAAATTATGAATAAATCAATTTAATTTCGTGCAATATGTTTTGATGTGGATTGGGTCATTATTTGGCAAGCCCATTTGGAAGAAATTGGTTTTAGACCTCCATTTTCTTCATAAACCAACCCAAAATTTCCCAACTTTGAAAGGGCACACATCCTTCAATTTTAATGCTATGAGGGTGTTCTTGGACATTTTGGAAAGCTTGAAGAGTCCTCTAACCAACCCCACTGGTTTCATGTCCATATCATTTACCAATCTCAAGTTATGCCCTTTTGAAGTTGTTGACTTTTTGTTGACTTTCAAAAGGACCTATAATGTCTTAGCTCATACCTTCCAAATGAAGCATTTTTGGGCTTGGCTTGTGAGACACAAAGTTGTAGAGAATTCAATTTCCTTCAAAATGAGCTTTGGATGGAAAATTGGTGATGAAGCATGTGAAAGTTATAGCTGGTCAAAGTTCAGTTGACTTTTACTGAGGAAACCCTAATTTAGAAACTCCTGATTCTTGATGATCTGAAATCTCCTTGATGAATCATGATCAACCCTTGATCAAATGATGAATTTTACTTCATATACTTGATGTTGGCAAAAACTCATGAAGTTTGACTTTGGTTTGACCACAATTGACTTTTTAACTACTTTGACTGATTTTGACTTATCTGATCATCTGACTGAGCAAACTTTTGAGAAAAGTCTTGAAACTTGTCATGGGGGTTCTTACACACATATAAGATGTTATGAAGCTCACTTGAAGTCTTGGAAGTTCATTTAGCCTGATTAAAGTCAAAACCCTAGTTTTGGATGCACTGCTTAGGAGGTGCATTGTCTGAGGGAATTGTCAACTTTTCTGACCTATTGTGAACCTTGTGAACCATCATAAAATGTCTTGTGAACCTCATGGGAGGTCTTGTGAACCTTGTGAACCTTGTGAACCTCATAAAGTGACCTTTAGACTTCATGAATCTCATGAAAGGTCTTGTAATCATTGTGAATCTTGTGAACCTTGTGACCCTCATAAAGTGACTTGTAGACTTCATGAATCTCATGAAAGGTCTTGTAAGAATTGTGAAGCTTGTGAACCTTGTGAACCTCATAAAGTGACTTGTAGACCTCATGAACCTCATGACAGGTCTTGTAAGTGTTGTGAATCTTGTGAACCTTGTGAACCTTCTTAGCACACAAAGTCTTGTATTTGTGAGGGCAAATTTTGGGGTGCAACACATGGGTTGATAATCGTCAATTGGCAGCTGAGCCAAGTATTCTAACAATACACTTCCTTTGATTGCCTTTTGCAAAGTGTAATGGATATTATACTATATTAGTATCATCTTCCATCGGGCTACCCTTCCTATTAGAGCCGGCTTCTCGAAGATATATTTCACAGGATCCATCTTGGAAATTAAGAGAGTGGTGTGAGTCAGCATGTACTGTCTTAGTCGGTGAGCAGCCCATGTCAAAGCGCAACAAGTTTTCTTTAGTAGTGAGTAGCGTGTCTCACAATCGGTAAACTTTTTGCTAAGGTAATAAATGGCGTGCACTTTTCGACCAGACTCATCCTACTGACCCAACACACATCCCATTGATCCTTTGAGCACAGTAAGATACATGATCAAAGGTCTCTCTGGTACTGGAGGCATGAGAATTGGAGGTTCTAGCAGGTATTCCTTGATTCGGACAAAGGCTTGCTGACAGTCTTCATTCCATCTAATGGCTTGATTCTTCCTCAGAAGTTTGAAGATGGGCTCGCACCTGGCTGTTAAGTGAGAGATAAACCGTGCAATGTAGTTTAGTCTCCCTAAGAAACCACGCACTTGCTTTTCAGTCTTTGGCTCAGGCATCTCTTGGATGGCTTTTACTTTGGCTGGATCAACCTTAATTCCCCGCTCACTAAAAATGAAGCCAAGTAGCTTGCCGGAACGGACCCCAAAGGTACACTTGTTCGAATTCAACCTCAATCTGAACTTCCGGAGTCTGTCAAACAACTTTGCTAGTTTGACCAAGTGTTCTTCTTCTGTTTGGGATTTTTCTATCATATCATCAACATAAACCTCAATTTCATGATGAATCATGTCATGAAATAGCGTCACCATCGCCCGTTGGTAAGTGGCCCCAGCATTCTTCAGACCAAACGACATGACCTTGTAACAGAAGGTGCCCCAAGGCGTGATGAAGGTAGTCTTTTCCATATCATCAGGTGACATCTTAATCTGGTTATAACCTGAAAAATCGTCTATGAAAGAGAACACAGAAAATTGAGCAGTATTATCAACAAGCACATCTATGTGAGTCAGAGGGAAATCATCTTTAGGGTTGGCCCTGTTCAAATCCCTGTAGTCTACACACATCCTGACTTTACCGTATTTATTAGGGACCGGCACAATATTGGCAACCCACGGAGGGTAACTAGTCACGGCCAAGAAACCAGCATCAAAGGCAACTTTTATTTTGATTGCCATATCAGGGCGTGTGCGCCTCAACTTTTGCTTCACTAGAGGGCAGTCTTCTCTCAAAGGCAACTTGTGTACCACAATGTCAGTGTCTAAACCAGGCATATCCTGGTAAGACCATGCGAAGACATCAACATACTCTCGAAGCATGGCAATTAGACGAGTCTTGATAGATTCTTCTAACGTGGCCCTAATCTTAACTTCTTTCTTGTCTTCTTCGGTACCCAGGTTTATTGCTTCGATGGCCTCTTCATGCGGCTGAATCATCTTCTCCTCCTGTTTAAGCAGTCTGGCCAATTCTTCAGGTAGTTCGCAATCTTTTTCACCTTCCTCATCGGCTAGATAAATTGGATTGTCGAAGTCATACTTAGCCATTACAGGGTCGTCATTGATAAGATCCGGTGACGAGCACCTGCATGAATGGGATTCATGCAAGGCTTTAGAAAGAGTTTGAGAAAATGAGAAACATTGCCATTTTAAAACTTTTCTTTCTTTTTGAAAAACAAAAGCAAAAAAATGAAAGGCAAAGAATAACATGGATGAATGTGAAACGTCAGCTTTATTTATGATTATGAATTGTGTTAGGAACAAAAGAAACCTTTACAAAAAGCCACTATGCCCCGGGCAAGACATAGTACTTGAGTACAGGAAAGACAAAAACAAAAATTATTACTCTTCGAAGGAGGTGACTGAGATAAGCCTTTCAGACGACCAATTGCTAAGTTGAGTCCCTAGAATGGAAGGTCTGATCCACTCATCTAAGTCACAATCACTATCAATTGCATCATCTTGCACGACACTGATGCTTCTGTAATCCACCATTCCCGCACTCATGAAGGTAATCGGGCCTTGACGACCTCTAGCACTCTGTCTAGATGATGACTGCCTAGGATGGTAGCCAACCCCAAACATATCCTTCTTTTCTGGAACTGCTACTAGACTGCCCCGACCTTCTCGCATCCCCGATTCTACCACTTCAAGAGCTTGCTTATAAGAGGCTATGGAAACCCCCTTCTTTGGTTCTTTAGAAGAAGCTGCTAATGAAGATGCTAGTTCAGTTTTCAGGGGCTCAAAAGCCTGACATGGAGTCTCAACTATCTCGCCATCCATTTCCACATACTTGAATGAAGCCAGATGATTGACGAAGATGTCTTCTTCCCCATAGACTGTTACAATTTGGCCCTGCCAGACGAATTTAGGCTTTTGATGAAGTGTGGATGACACTGCTCCTGTTGAATGTATCCAATGCCTACCCAACAGACAACTATATGCAGGCTGTATATCCATTATGTAGAATGTGGTATTGAAGATTTGTGAACCTACCTTAATGGGTAAATCCACCTCCCCAAACACTGATCTCCTCGACCCATCAAATGCTCTAACCACCAGGTTGTTGAGCTTTAGAACTACTCTATCATAATCTAACTTCATCAATGCCTTCTTAGGAAGAGCATTTAGAGATGATCTGGTATCTACCATTTCGTGATAAAGTACTACACCCTTACATTCTAAAGAGATATGCAGTGCCCGATTATGAGCACGCCCTTCAGATGTTAGATCCATGTCCGTAAAACCCAATCCATGAATGGCATTGACTCTAGATACCACCGCTTCTAATTGATTTACCGAAATATCCTGAGGCACATAAGCCTTGTTCAGGATATTCAAGAGAGCTTTCCTGTGGGAGTCGGAACACATTAGCAAAGACAAGATGGAAATCTTCGATGTGGTCTGCTGCAGATGGTCCACAATCTTGTAATCGCTCCTTTGGATAATTCTCAAAAATTCTCCAGCTTCTCTATCAAAGGTAATGTCTGGATCTGTCACTAGCATGGGCTCATTGACAACCACTGGTTGCTTCCCTCTTGCCTTAGCCTGGGCTTCTGAGGTGTCTCTGGGTGGTTTCACACTAATTCTTAGTGTTTCCGGCGTAAATAAACTTCCACTTCTAGTAAAGCCCCCTACTCCAACGTTTTCTACTTGAGCTGGGGTCGTGCTAGACGTGGCCAAATCTTGTTTCTGGCCGTTACAATATACTTCGCCACCATAATTCCAGGGAATGGCTTTATTACTTTGATACATTATTGGCCATGCAGTGGTAATCGTTATCGGTGCCACTATGGCCCGTGGAGTAACTTGAGATGGATCGTAGAAAATGGTTACTGTGGAGACTTCGCTTTCTTTTACAACTTTGTCAAATTGTAAAACTCCTTCATTAATCATATTTTGGATCCCTTTTTATAACTGCTCACAACCACTTGGCGTTTCAACACATCCTGGACAATCACTTCCACAACCTGCAAACACACCCCTCAGGGCCAAACACGCTTTAACAACATTCAACGGAGTTTGCAGGTCGTTGACATTGCACACCAGATTTAGACTCTCTCCATCATTAATTGCCCCGACTGTACCCCCGTGAGGAGGCATGGGGTTCTGTATTACATTAGGAGTAGGAGCAAAATTAATTGCTTTAGAATCCAATAGGTCTTGAACCACATACTTCAAGGATTTGTAGTTTTCCGTGGTATGTTCGGGGGCTCCAGAATGAAATTTTCATCTAGCATTTGTATCGTAACCTTCAGGAAGTTTCCCCGACTTTAGGGGTTGCAAAGTTCTGAGCTGAACCAACTTGAGTTGGAGAAGATTCTTCAAAGGTTATGAATAAGACATCGGCGGAGTTTCAAACTGCCTCTCTCTGGTCCTCTGAGAATAGTATGGACGAGGAGCTCTTTGTTGATACCTTTGTTGGTGTTGTTGTTGCGGTTGTTGGACTTGCTGTTGAATAGGCTGAGCTGTGATGGTGATAGGGGATACTTGCTGATAAACACCACTATTACCTTTACCTCTTTGTGAATATATTTCCCTAGTCTCTCCTTCTCTCCTCTTCAAGAAGAGTTTCTTGACACCAGAATTTGAAGCGCCCCCATTCTGAATCTTCCCTTGCTTGATCCAGCTTTCTATCCTCTCGCCAGTCAAGATGATATCTGAAAACCCACTTGAGGAACATCCAGCTAGCCTCTCCATGAAATTCCCAGGGAGGGTATCCAGGAATAGGTCTACCATTTCTCTCTCCAGCAAAGGTGGTTGCACTCTGGCGGCCACTTCACGCCACCTCTGTGCGTAATCTTTGAAGCTCTCCGAGTTTTTCTGAGTCAGACTCTGAAGTTAAGTGCGACTGGGTGCCATGTCGATATTATACTGGTATTGCTTGAGGAATGCTTCTCCCAATTCCTTACAGCTTCTCACGAAGCTTCTCTCTAGCTTCATATACCATTCCAAGGATCCTCCAGAGAGACTATCGTGGAAGTAGTACATCCAGAGCTTTTCATCCCTAGTATGGGCAGCAATTTTTCAGTAGAATGCCTGCAAGTGAGTTTTAGGGCAGGAGCTCCCATTATATTTGTCAAAAGCAGGTGGCCTAAATTTGTGAGGAATAACCACCCCAGGGACTAGGCCCATGTCAGACACATTTATCCCCAAAGTGTCTCTACACTCTAGGGCTTTGACTTTCTCAGTAAGCATAAAAAAGTCTTGAAGATTTCCTTCCCCACCAAACCCCATATCATTGTTAAAAGGAGGGAACTAATCCTCCTGTCTGTCTTGTACTGGAATGAAGGTTGTTGTGCCAGGTTCTGGAACTTGAGGTCCACCTAGGCCATTTTTGGTGTTGGGAGGAATCACTTGTACTTCAGGAGTGGTTACAGGAGGATTAGTCTGAGGAGGTTTGAGCCCCTGAATCGCATTTCTCAAATCTTGTTGTCCCTAAGCCATCCCTTGCATCATGACCATGAATTCTCCTATTGTGGTGTGAAACTCATTAAGCTCAGTTTGCATAGCATCCATGACTGTCCTCTGGTTGTTTCGAGTTGTGTAATGATGTGGGATATTTTGTCGAAGATGAGGGGTCTTGGCGGCCCTCGCAATCTTTGCCTGAAACACAAATAAGTTAAGCAACCTATAGAAAACCTATAAAAACAAAGAAGAAATGCAAATGATGTGTATGCAATGCAATGTGTTCCTTTTATCCTCAAGATTCCATTTACTTTCCCATTCTGGTGTTGAGAAAATATCCCTTGCAAGAAACTCCTATGTGACATTCAAACTTGAAGTGGTGGCATTTATTTTGTGTTCGTGCAACAGATAATAACCAGAGACTTCAGGTAAGTCAGAAGACAATTGAAATAACAAAAATCCTCAGGGTACAAATTCATATGTCAAGAAAGGAAAGGTACATCAAGAGAGAGGGGATTCACACAACAAGCATGTGGGTAATCCAAGTCATATGCATACAAAACTAAAGCTTAGGAAGATCTATATCCTGTAATCTCCAACTAAGGCGCTTGACATTTTGCAACATCTGAGCTATATCCGGATGTGTAGGTTCCTGCACAAGCTTCTGAATTAGGATATCCCTAAGGTCAAAGGAGGCATGCAATTCCTAAATTTGTTGTAGGAACACCTTTTCACTTTCTTGGCTTGTAATGGAATCAATTTTGACTTTCTTGACATCAACTTTCAGTTTCAACTTTTCTATTTCTCTCTTAGCTTCCTTTACTACTTGTTGGCTTTCTGCTAGACTTTGGAGATGACTCTTCTCTTGATGATAAGCCTTCTGAAGGAGCTCTCTCTGTCCATCCACAGAATCTTGGAGACTCTTGATTTCTAGCTTGTGCTTGACCTCCAGCTCTTTCTGCTTCTTCAAATTATCTTCCCACTTCTCTTGCCATAAGGTAACAACCTCATTAGCTTCATTCAAATCTTTCTTCTCCTTCCGACACTCGGCCGCCTTGTGAGTTTCAGCTAATCCCCTTTTCTTGAAGTAGAGCTCTCTCTTTTGAAAGTCTTGCTGCTTGAGCCTGACCATCTCTTCACCTTTGTGAGCTCTTTCCTCAAATTTTTGGTTTTGCATCTTTAATTTATGGCATGAATTGTAGGCTTCTTGTTTCTCCAACCTGCGTTATTGAACCAAGGCTTCCAACTTTTGATATTCTTGAAGAGGCACTGAATTTATGGGTGCTACCTCCGTAGGGTAAAGAGGTATTTCTTTAGAAAATGGGAGCAACAGGGTCTCCACACGATCCTCCAACCAGCTGGCAAAAGGATCATAAGTATTGGGATCTACTCTCCCAAAGTCTTTTTTCCCTTTCACCACTCTAACCTCCTATGCTTGGGATGCTAGTATGCTCTTCTTGAGATTTCCTTCTGCTGGAAAGTATAAAGATTCATTTACCTCTTAAATCAAAGGCACAACTCTTAATGGATAACCAAACTACTTCCTGGACAAGATAGGATTGTAACTGATCCCACCTTTCCTTCCTATCAAAGGCACACTTGGGAAGCTACCACAACTGACCAATATTTCTTTGCCCACAAGATCCCTGTTGCATCCCCATGCAATGTCAGCTGAGGTTAAGCCCATTAATCTTTTGGACCACTTCCAAGATTGTTTCAAATCCTGGAAAGGTCCTGATTTAGGGAGTTGCCGTACAAACCAATCAACAAATAGGGGAGCACAACAATTTACATGTCCCTTCCTCTTTTCGTTCCTGTGGTGAACTCCATAGTAAAAGTCACCTAGCATAGTGGGTACTGGATTTCTTCTGGAAAATATAGTGATAGCTTCCATGTTGATTAAACCCTTCTCTCCTGGAAACAAACTAGTCCCATACACTATCAAAGCAAGCAAGGTGCTGAACTTAGCCCATTTGTTTTCAGAGGCCAGATCCTGAGCTTCCTTGATAAGAAAATCTAAGAAAAGTCCTTTACCTTTAGTGGCATCCAATTCTCTGCTAACCTTGGATAAGTCCAGAAGAAAAGAATCAACTATATCTTTGGATGAAGGCATCTTCTCTAAACCATAATAAGGAGCACCATTTTTTATGAGGATTCTGAGGATGTTGGATATCTCTTCTAATGTGGGAGCCAAGATGTAGTCAGGGAAAACAAAGACCCTCAGTTATGGATCATAGAACTGCAGTAGAGAATGCAAGTTATCCCCCTGGTCAGTGGTTAGCTTATTAACATAGTCTAGGATCTTTCCAAACTCTTTTCTGAAATCATCAAGCACTTTGTCACCCATCAAGCTAATTAGCTTCTGAATACCATCTGTCTCTGGATGTGGGAAAGTATAATGGACATTTCTCTTCCTTGGAATCTCCATGTTGAAGTAGCAAATATGACTAGGAATAGGAGGTAATGAACCTTGAGAATAAAAAGAACACAAAATTATTAATAATGTTATGATGTTATGCAAGGCAAGGCATGTGATCAGTGATATGTTTGTGTAGTGAATCAGGTAATCAAGTGTCTGTGCAAGGCCACAACATCATCACAAGTATCTTTCTGATCAGGAGTTCATGATTTCAGAATCCATAATTAACAGAACAATATCATATCACTGAAGTGTGCTGGCATAATGGGTATGTTGAAGTTTAGGGTTCCTGCAAACCTATAAACCCCTCCCAACCTCACGGGTGTGCTACTCGGGTCAAACATCACGGACTCTCAAAGCCGAATAGAAATAATACGTTCACTATTTCCGAGAAATGGCTCATGAAAAAATCAGGAAATCAATTTGGCATTATGTACTACTTACTCGGGGAGGTCTCAGCTGAGTCCAAGGAAACAAGCACCCCTCATAAGTCCTCAACTTCAAGCACTGAATCGAGAAACAATAGTACATTCATCCCAAAGGGTACAATACTATCGTCATACGAACAATTTGCCTTAACTGGATTCCTATGAGAGAACCAGGCCATCCTATGCGAGTTCCTAGTGGGCCCTCGAATGCGAGTGGGTTTGCCAACAAATGTGGTCTGCCACTGTCATCACTGGAGAGGGATGTTTCCACAAAGGTTCTCAATGATCGGTCCCTTGACTTCACATAAAGATTTCGGCGTCAATACATTTTTGAGAATGTCGCAAGTCAAGGCGTGGAACTCACTAATACCAACATAGCAAGATGCCATGAAGCCAAAGTGGAACTAATCTAAATCCTAGGTGCACTTAAGCCAGGTATTTGGCTTATCTCATAGTAACTCCCATCCCGCAGAAAAAATGAAAACCAGCACAGCCAGACAGTCTAGTACAATATGATGCATGGAAAAAAGATACTGAAAGCAGTAAATAAATGTTATAAAGTAAAGCTGTAAAGTAAAACTGTAAATGAAAACAGTAAAGCTAAACTAAAGCACACATAAGTGAACAGATAAACACCCAAAGAAACAAAACCAAACAGGCGCTAGGATTGACTCTACGAGGGAAACCATAGATTCTGGGTTTCTTCCCCAGCAGAGTCGCCAGCTGTGGCTCCCAGGATTTTCATCCTAGTACAAACGCGAAAGTGGCGCGGAAAAGGTAGAGTCGCCAGCCATGCATTTTTATCCCGAATTAATGGGAAAGGTAATGTTGCACAAACCTGAGGAAGAAGGAAAGGACAAGGCCTTGCGAACCAAATATCTGGGTTTGGGAGTCGGTTACAACCTGAGAAGGTATTAGCACCCCAGATCGTCCGCCTTCCCCGACGGGATCCACGCTTGTTTGTTTGTTTGTTTGTTTCAAAGGGTGAGAAAATGAAGTGATGCTGAATAAAATTGCTACTAGAACTGGAATGGGAATGGAAAAGGAGAAAGGGAATTAGAACGGAAAGAAAGGATGGGAAAATGTAGGGAAAATAAAGAATGTGCTCGAACGGGCCCTACCCCGCTGCCTATGTACCTCATCGGGAAAATGAGGATCAGAGTTGACGTAGTTCGCCTAACTAAGGTGGGAACTATTTGTTTGTGTTTTTTATAGCTGGAACTGCGTATGTCCATGCTCAGGGGTTGCAGGCTCGTATGGTACGAATGTGTTTACCGTCTTGCATGCGAGACACGTCGTCGCAAGTTCGCATTGAGAATGAATGAGGTGAGTAAAGTAGTTCCCGCAGGATAGTCGCTTATTGTTTGTTGTTTGCTTTTTAAGAGTTTTTTGTATGAATTATGCACAAGGAAGTGAATTCAAACTCTTTTCCATGGAATGTGTACTTGCCACTACATTCCAAGATGGAATAATAGAACAAGTACGCCAAGCAGGGAGAATTTATCCAAGGCTTGTTTCCATGAATTAGGGTTTAAGTTCACTAGCTTGTTGAACTTATTACATGTTTTTGTAGTTTTTGTGAAGAAATGTCTTTTAGATTTTTTTTGTGAAACAACCCCTTTATAAGACTTGTACATCATGCTAGACAAGCCCACACCACTCCAAGATGGAATGAATGCAAGTGTCCCATGGAATAAGGCTATACACAAGGGATCCTTTCATGCATTTATTAAGTCTTTTTGGATTTGTTTGAATATGAGAAGAGAAGACTCAAAAGGAAAAGGTCAAAGCTAATGGGGGACTAAGAAACAACCCTAAGTCATCTTATTATGTACAAGAGTGTGGTCCTATGGTTAATGAGGTATTCTAAACCTAAGGAACAGAAAAACAAGTTAGAGTTCAACTTACTTCCTAAGGAAATCAAGTTGAATCTAAAGGGAGGAAAAGGGGATCTATGAACAAAGAAAAAAGGTGCTAAGGCCAAACAAATTGATGCATAAGAGATAAGAAATGAAGTGATTACCTCATCTCCCCCCCCTATAAAACAAATGTTAGCATGATGAAGAAGTATGAACAATTATGACTTGGCAAATTTCAATAACAACTCACACTAGCTAAGGAAAGATGTTAGTGAAATTCTAAGGTTAATACCTAAGCCCAAAGCATCTTATAAGATAACAAACTTAAAAAAGTCAATAGTTAATTCAATTTAAAAGTTTCTAAAGCTACAAAGGTGGACAACTTCAAACTATGCCCTAAAAAGAATCTAAACCCTAATACGATCTAAGGTAAAGTTACATGGAGAAACTTAATGGATTAAGTAATCTAAAAAGGCTTAAACCCTAAAGTGAATGGAAAATACAGGGGCTAACATCACATTGAATTCTCCTAATAGGTCATTCTACAAGGGATGAAGATACCTAAGTAAGAAAAATGCAAACTATATGAGTGATGGTGTGAACATGAGAGAGAATGCAAGTGAAACTTCAAACAGAAGAAAAATCTTAAGGTAAGACTCAAACATGAACAAGAGGATTTGAAATCCCCATACAAAAACCAGGGGCTTGATGAAGTTTTATAATGGGATTAAAACTCACAAATTTCATACAAGTAAGGTGGTGTGGAACCATTAGGACCAAAAGGTTAAGTATGAATCATTAAGAAGGCATATGACACTAAATGAAGCCTAAGGACTTATGACTTGAAATGGACCCTTGAGAATGTGTATAAAACACTTATGAGATGAATGACAATGATTTAAGAGGCATACCATGGCCATGAAGTTGGTTTTGAGGGGTTAATATAGAGGATGAAGAAGAGTTAGGTCAAAAGGAGGCAATGATGACTTATGGCTTAAGAAAGCCCTAAAATCAAAAGTTAAAGATCCAATGGGGGTGCTCTACACTTAAGGACCTATAATATGACCTACAAGACTCAGAATTAAGACCTCATAACAATGGAATGAATGCCTTATTCAAAAGGAATGAAGGAGGTTTCTAAAAGGGACCAAAAATGACTTAAGGACTTAAGCAACTTGGAAAAAATATCAAATGACCTAAGAAAATTATGAAACTCAACAACTCAATACAAATTCCAAAGAGTAGCATGTGTACAAAAAATATCTTGAAAATTCCTATTTTCGAGTGGTGAAAGGCTCCTTGGAACACAATTAGGGTTTATGTGATCAATGTGAAAAAATGAGATCAAAACAAGGCATAAAAGGACCTAAAAATCAAAAAACAAAATATGGTGAAGTAGTTTAATGAGTCTACTGGTTAATGCAAGAAGAATGGGGTCTTTAATATTTGTGGTTTATGAGAACAAAAATGTACAAGTTTATTGGTTCAAAATGGGAAAATTGTAAAACAATTAATGTGGAAATTAATTCTGATTTCAATAATTAATAAAAATGAAATATAAAAAGATAGAAAATTAGAGAAAATTGAGAGGATCCTATATGAATTTAGTTGGAATCTTTTTAAGTAATTTGGTATTTTTAAAACTAAGAAACGAAATTGATATAAAATAAAATAAAAAGAAAATAAAAAGGGATCAAAGGGATTGGGTCTGGGGGGTTCAGAAAGCAACAAAAAAAATGGGATTGTCTGAACACACGCGCATGGGAGGTGTAAAAAGAATCCTGAATATTTTGTTCATAAAAGAGAGCACATTGTCGCTCCCCCGAAAAGACACCTGGTCAGATAGGGTACAGACGCGAACGGTCAGCGAAAAGAGAAAAATGAAGGTGAAAAGAATAGAGTCGCCAGCTAGGCATTTTTATCCCGAAGGAAAGGTAATGCTGCATAAACCTAGAAAATATGGATAAAACGGTTGCAAACCAGAGAAAATGAGAAAGGGGGTTGGTTACAACCTGGGAAGGTATTAGCACCCAGATTGTTCGTCGTAATCGACGGGATCCATGCTTACAAGATTTGTGTTTAAAGGGGTAGGGTATGTGTTATCTGTGTGCAAAAGCTGAGAAAAGAGATTTACAGGTGTCAGTGCAAAAGAAGTGAAATGCTCAGGACTGAGGCTTTAAAGATGGTGCTGAAAGAGGGGGAAGACACAAAGACTTTTGTTCGATAACAGTTAAGTTATGCCTACGTATCCTCTTGTGCAATGAGGAAGTCAGAACACCGTAGTTCGACCCAAAGAGACTGAAAGATAAATTACTGTGAACTGCTTGCTTGTCTATACTCAAGTGTATGACTCGTTTGGCTCGAGTGTTAACTGTCTTGCATTAGACAGAAGAAGCAAGTTCTCGTTTATGAATGAGTGTGATGAGAAGTGAATCCCGAAGGAGACGTTTATTGTTTGTTTTTTGTGTTTTCGGTTTTGTTATTGTTTTTGGTGTTTGTCATAAGTAAATGATCTTAAGCCTAAATCAAAGGTTTGCAGACTCATTATATCCTCCCTGATTAGGGATAATGAGAATACTTTAAGTATGAGATAAGCATCTCAACTTAATTGCCATGATGATGTAGGATTAAGATCATTAACCTACTTGTGATTATTTAGATGTTTTTGGGTTTTTGTTTAGTGTTAAGTAATGAGTTTGAGCCATAATCAAGGATTAGTGAACTCATTACACCATCCTAATAGAAGGATGATAGATGAGAACACTTAAGCTGAGGAAGATACCTCGACTTAATCCATGATTAGGGTTTAAATTCATGACAAAACAAGGCCTTTATTAAGGTGGATTTTAATTAAGTGAGATTAAGAAGTGAGTTTTATGATTTGCAAGACAACTTGAGGGGGACTTGTCCATTAAACACTAGGGTTAGTCCTTCTTAACCATAAAGGAAGAATTAGAACCCTAATGTAAGGCCCAAGTTACAAGTTAATGTCTTAGTGATTATTAGATGGATTGATTAAGAGGTTTAAAAAAATTAAGGGTTTAACACTTAGGATTAAAGTTATACACTCCATCCTAAGAGAAGGATGCAGGCATAACCCTGATTCCAAAGTCCTAAAACCTTAAAGGTTTAGTCTCTAATGATGAGATGAGAAGAGAGACACAAAGAAGACTCAAAGGTGAAAACTAAAGGGGACTAATCACAACCCTAATTATTATCATGCTTGGATGTTCTTATGGTTTGTAAGGCTTGAGAAAGATCTTCAAGGAAGCCATCAATGGAAGAAGCAGATGGAAGGAGGAAGAGGTAGAAGAAATAAGTTACTTACTTCATTGAAGAAGGTAAGTAACTTAGAGAAAGAAAATGAGAGATGAACATGGATGATCAAGCTCACTCAAAGACAAACAAAAATTCAGCAAAGATGCATATGAAGAAGATGAAGAGAAATGAGAAGTGAAGGCAAATTCACTTCTCAAATTAACTTACCACCTTAAAATGTTAGTACAAGATGCATAAGGAAAGAAATGAAATGGAATGAATCATATGAAATGACAAAGATCAAAACCATAAGCATACACATGATGCAAATGATGCTATGACATGATGCAAAGGCATACAAAGTGCAATGGATGATTATACAAGAGAATGAATGCAAATGAAGCATGCTTTGAAGTTTGAAAGTTCATGAAGTTTAATGAAAGGAAATGAATGAAAATCAGGGAAAATGAATGAATAAATGATCAAACATGATTCTAACATGTCTTAAGATGTCTAAGATGACATATGAATGCATGAAATGTCATGGCAAGTTCATGTATGGATGCATATGCAAGATGAATGCAAATGAAGATGCATATTTAGGGTTTTAAGGCAACATGAGATGCATATGGTAAAGGCAGGAGTAAATGACATGATAAAAATTTGAAATCACACTCAAACAAACCCTAACCCCATATGATATCACAACCCAAAGGAGAAGGTCTAACGCTTGACATAAAGAAAGTTATAATTTTCCTAAGTTTGCTAGGGTTTTTGGGTACTTCAAAAGGGAAAATGAAAATCAATTTGAAAATGCAAGATAAATTCATGACAAAAATATCCTAGAAACTACATGCTATGTGTAACACAATGCAAAAAGAATCATCATCAAAGCCTTCATGGTTAGGGAGAAATGATTTTTCAAAGCTAGGGTTAGAAAAATGTGATTTTATGAACCCTAAATTTAAAGAAAATTGTCAAGTTGTGATCAAACCTAAAAAGAAATTTGTATGAAGGGTTTGAAAATGTTTCTAAATGTGTTAGGATGCAACATGAATTTTTTGGTGATTTTTAGAAACCTAAATGGTATTTTAATTAATTAATTTCCATTAATTAATTAAAATAAACATTTAAATATTTTAAAAATGATTTTTAAATGCAAAAAATAAAATAAAAAATGTTTTTCGATGAAGAAAATTATTTGAATCAGAAATGCAAAGTTTGAAAATTTTTGGATGGGTTTTGATATTTTAAATTAAATATGCAAGAAAAATGCAAAGAAAATAAAATAAAAATGAATTAAAAGGGAAGTATGTTGATCCTGTGGCCCAGATTCAAATTGGGGATGGAGGGAATTGACCTGGCACGTAAATGGAAGGCTGGGATGCATTCTGGAAAATTCAAATACTAAACCTAATTAATTTAATTAATTAAGGCTTAGGGTTTAAGTGAAACAATCTGGATCGTGGAAACATGCGCTAAGCAAGATCCAAAGGCTGGTATTCAAACTAGACATTAACCCTAATTAATTAACCCTAACAACTTTCAGGTGACCGGAGCAAGCTCTGGTCATCTTCTCCGGTCACTCTTCTTCCCTATCTCTCTCAAAACGCCATAAAAATTCCTCAAACTCTCCAGAAATGATCCTCACACCACTCTAAACATGAATCAACCAACAAAATCCATTTATTTCACATGAACAGCATGAATCAAAGCAAAACGGAAAAGCAATCAAAATTTCAGAAGCTCATGAAATGCTTAAAACTCAACCATTTTTAAAACAAATCATATCATGGTAATCAGGGGAGCATGTAGAATCATTCTATAACATAAAAGAGAGGTTCTGGAAAATTTGTTCTTGAGGTATACCTGAGATGGAGCTTTTCAGTTTGGTACTTTCTGGACCTCTCGTTGATGCTAAACCACCTCACTTGATCCCCTGATGATGTTGCAAGGCTTTGAATGAGTTTAGAATGGCTGGATTGAGAGGATGAACTTTTGCTGCACCAGAATCGTGTTTTGTGTTTGTGGGGTTTCAGGCTTGTTTGATGGTTGGGAAATGATCTATGGATGATGGTGAGTTGGTTTATGACGTTTGTTTGAAGTTTTATGGCTTGTGCTGAGAAAATCGAAGAAGAGAAGTCTTTGAGTGATTTTTGTGACCTTGGTGTATGGGATGATTCAGGCTCCAAGGTTATGTGAAATGGCTTGCTTTTGGTCTACATAACATGTCTCTATTGGCCAGAGAGTTGTTGTGGCTGCAGCTGATTGGTATGGACCAAGTTGCAAAAAGTCAACATTATGTGTACTTGAGGTATGGGCTCATGCAGGGGTGGTTCAATGGCATGTCTGGCCTCATCTTGGATCAAGGAGAGCCATGGAATTGAAATCATGCAGCTGGATGGCTTGAAGGGAAAGATTTCATAGGTTTTGCAAGATTTTGCATTTTTCCCCCCTTTGAGTTATCTTGTGATGCAAGGCATGAAAATAAGTGATTCTTTGGGAAATTCTGACCCAAATGATTTGCACTATGATGGTATGATGTTTAGAGATGCATTAGAGGTCATGAAATGGCTTGGCAAGTGGTTTTGCAAAAATCCCTCTTTGGTGTATTCTTGAAAATTATAGGATTTTTGCCAACTTTGAAGGATCATAACTTGAGTTCCATAATGAATTAGAACATGTTCTTGTACTTTTTGAAAAGGGAAAGACCTAATCTACAACTTTCATGACTAACAATTTTTCATTTGAAGCATTTTTGGTTGAGAAAGAGGAGGTTGAAGAACTTTCCCAAAATGGAAAGTTTCCCTTACAAGTCATTTCCATTTTTGGTAACTTTTGGTTTAGCTTAAATTTCTTCAATTTTTGAACTTCCAAGCACTTAAATGATCAAATAAAGATCATATAACTTCAATTTGATGAAAATATCACTTTGGTTCCATTGTTGGGGGCCTCAGATGCCCTGATTTTGCTCTGACTTGCTCAAGAAGTTACCCAATGAACAGATGACTTTCACAGTGAATTTCTTCATCAAACTTGGTACATATGATCATTATATCATCTTAAGAACATTAGAAACAAGAATGACCCAAAAATTTGGAGTTAAGGCCTCTGAAACCAAAACCCTAATTTTGGTCATCTGTGTAGTGAAAACCCTAGCTCTACTTCCATGCCTTGCCAGTTCTTGTGATTTCTTGACTTCTTTGAACTTTGAGGGATATAATATGATGATTGAACACACATGGACCATCTTGGAATGCTTGGAGGCCTTTGGAGTGGCTCATATGGATCCTTGGATTGCTCAGATCACAAACCCTAGATGCAGATGAACTTGAACTTATGCAGTGAAACAAATATGCTATATGAGGTGCAATGCTTATGCTTATGCAAAGATGAAAGATCCCAAGCCATGGTGTGATAAGAGTGAGGGAAAATTTGGGGTGTTTACAGCTGCCCCTATTCAAGCATGAGTTAGCTGTGCAGGGTGTAAGCGCCTGGCTTAACAGACAAACAAGATAACTTGTGGTTGAATACCAAAGACAGTCTGAAATTTGCACTCACTGGGGAGAAAAAGAAAAGGGATATAAATTGCAAAAGGTGGTAAAGTATGATTTATCAAATGCGGGCGATGGAGGAGGACCATCGAGCAGGGGACAACTGCTGGGGATAAAGCGGTAAGCTAAGCAATGACGGGGACGGCCGACATGCTGGGGGAATAAAGAGATCATGATGGGGACGGCCATCAAGAAAAGTAATAAGGTTCTCTTGGGATTAACGTAAAGGCAATGATGGGGATGGCCATCAGGTTTGCAAAGTAAAGTAAACAACGACGGGGACGGCCATCAGTTCAAAGAATAAATGAAATAAATGATGAGGGACGGTCATCAAAGGTGAAGGACGATCACCTAGCAGGGGACGGCTGCTCTTTATCACGACATGGGACGAATGTCGAATAGAAAAAGTCGACGATGGGGACGGCCATCGGATAATCATGATGAAGGACGATCATCAAGAGGTGAAGGACGATCACCTAGCAGGGTACGGCTGCTTTCGGGGTTTATCACGACATAGGACGAATGTCGGATAACAAGATCAACGATGGGGATGGCCATCGGATAATTGATGAGGGACGGTCATCAAAAAGGTGAAGGACGATCACCTAGCAGGGGACGACTGCTCTTTATCACGGCATAGGACGAATGTCGGATAGAAAAAGGGTTCCAATAATGGAAACTCCACTGGGGAAAGGATGTGGGACGGTCATCCAAAGGTGAAGGGCGATCACCTGGCAGGGTACGGCTGCCGAAAGTATCA
Source organism: Lathyrus aphaca (assembly GCA_963966055.1). NCBI lineage: Eukaryota > Viridiplantae > Streptophyta > Magnoliopsida > Fabales > Fabaceae > Lathyrus > Lathyrus aphaca. The sequence goes on along the minus strand of OZ014524.1, from coordinate 508,647,381 downwards.
CGACATAGGACGAATGTCGGATAGAAGAAAGTTGTTTGCTGGGGAATGGTAAGCACGAACGAGTGTTTACACTTTCCAGAATAAAAGGTATAAGTGTTTTGACGCTGTGTATAGATTAAAGATGTGGACGAGCATCCTTAGGACCATGATACGGACGAGTATCGGTAGAAACAAACGCTGACGCGTGTTCAGAGATGATGATACGGACGAGTACCAACTGGTTAACAAAGAACACGGACAAGTGTCGAATCTGTGGGGGAATGATAATATATATACAAGATATGGACGAGTATCAGAGACTTCTGTATAAGTATGAGTGAGGATTTGGTGAAGTATGAGCAAGACACGGACGAGTGTTCAACTTGTTGGGGAATGTATGACACGGACGAGTGTCAAAAGAGAATGTATGGGTTATGAACAAACATTTGTATTGTGAGAGTGTAAAGGTGTTCTGGCGACCTGTGGGGATAGGATGACACAGACGGGTGTCGAAAGGAGTGTGTTATAAACAAGTGTTTGGTTTGCAACAAGTGATTTGGCAACCGTGCTGGGGAAAGGTGACACGGACGAGTGTCAAAAGAGTATGTATAGGTATCTGGATGCAAAGAGGATATTTTGGCTTATACTTGCAGGGGAATGATATGACACGGACGACGGGCCCCTCACAAGGCAATCCCGGCACTGCCACCTCACGATCTTCTCTACTCCCCTCACTAATAGAGTTTTTGCCTTCTGTGGGAATTGAACCCTGTACCCGAGGGTTCAAGTACATGTTCAGTCCATCCCCACTACCAATTGAGCTACTAGCTCAAGTGGTAGTGGGAATGGATTGAACATGTACTTGAACCCCAGGGTACAGGGTTCGATTCCCACGGAAGGCAAAAACTCTATTAGTGAGGGGAGTAGAGAAGATCGTGAGGTGGCAGTGCCGGGATTGCCTTGTGAGGGGCCCGGGCTGTTACAGAAACCCTCTATTGTGACATCCAGCACAACCTTGCCATTGTCAGACAAGCAGCCTGGGCCTGGGACAATATTTAGACTAAGGGGACAAATATTCTTGGCAAGTGCAACAACATAGCCTCAGCTCAGTATCTTGATTGGTCTCGTACCAGGGGGCAGATCATCCGGATGCCATTCACTTTAGAGGATGTACCTGGACCATCAGCAGTGGAGCCTGCAGCTACTGTCAGTTTAGAGGAGTTTGAGAAATTGAAGGAAAGGAATACTCAGCTCTCTGAGGCTTTGAAGAGGACCCTCTGGGAGAGGAATGACAGCCGTCTAGATAATGAGAGGTTAGAGAAGCTCCGGATTGAGCACTTGACCAAGATTGAGAAGACGAATGACTACATCAGAAAGGCTAGAGCATGAGAGTTAGTGCTGAAGAATGCTTGCAAGGAAGCTAAGACTCAGAAGGATAGAGCTGAGCATTACTTAGAGGAGAGTCAGGCTAGGTGGATCAGGATCACCGAGGCCCGTGTTCAGGAAGATCAGAGAACCCAAGCTAGGATAGAGCAGTTGAAGGCTAGTGAGAAGAAGAATCAGACAGATTTGTTAGCAGCACATAAGGAGATCTCTGAGTTGAGACTCCGGGCGGGGTTAAAGAGATCAAAGGATCAGGATAAGCACATGAATTTGACCAGTGCCATTGCCACCAGGAACCTTCTCATCGGGACCATCACAGAGCATCCAGTAGGTCCAGTGACTGAGGCTCTCCTGAAGGAAGTCAGAGAGGATGACTTTGGACTGGATGTTTGATTTCCTTGTACTAGTATTTCCTTTTGTTTGTACTTTTGATGTTGTTGTTGTATTTTGACCTATCATGGGGACTTTGTTGTAATCAAACTATGTATCTTCACATTTTTGTAATATATGGTTTGTATTATTTCATGGGCTTTTATATCTCTGCAACATCATCATTTCCTCGAGGTCTGGAAGGTCAAAACCAAAGAACCAAACCGGATACCCTTGGAAGACAAATAGGCATCCTGCATTGCATACTAACATCTTTTATTTGTTTTGCAGGTCTTTGTTTTTTTGTTGTTTCTCACTTTGTTGTGGTTTCAGTAAACATTGCTCGTAGAAGAGTGTTCCCCGTCAATAGAGTGCTCCAGTATCCGACAAGAAACAACCTTCCAGGATTACAAATGGACCAGGTTCAACAGGATTTGACTGACGTGAAGAACCAAATGGCCAATGAAAGGACAGAGATGAGGGCCCAAATGAATCAATTTATGGCAGTGATGACTGGTTTGGCTCAGAGCCAGGAGAGACTGAGAGAGTTGGTCGAGCGACAAACTCCTGAGGAAAACCATCCAGGTACAGGGGGTACCAGCAACAACGATCACGTACAGCCTCGTACTGATCCACCAGAATTTGGACCTCATCTGAACCCAGACATCAATGCTATAAGAAACACCCAAGGTAACACTGGAGGGAGGGCCTTGCAGGAGGACCCTCAGGAAGAACAGTTTACTGTGGTTGGGGCTGAAGACGAAGTTTACGATTGTCGATTGGATGAAATAGCAGAAAAGCTAAGGTCTCTTGAATCCCAAAACTCTCTGGGTTTTGATGTCATGGACATGGGATTAGTGGAGGGGGTTAGAATTCCTCATAAGTTCAAACCTCCCTGTTTTGAAAGATACAATGGCACATCCTGCCCACGTACCCATCTCCAATCTTTCCTGGGGAGATTGAAAGACTACACCATGGATGAGAAACTGTGGATGTTTTACTTCGAGGATAGCTTGACCAGGGCATCCCGGGAATGGTACTCTCACTTAACCAGGGCCACAATTAGGAATTGGAAAGACTTGGCTAAAGCTTTCATTCGTCAATATCAATATAATCTGGACATGGCGCCAAACAGAACCCTTCTGATGGGAATGTCACAGTCTTCCCGAGAAAGTTTTAGAGAGTACGCCCAAAGGTGGAGGCAATTGGCTGCTGCCGTTCAACCCCCGATGTCAGAAAGGGAGATGGAAGATATGTTCATGAACACTCTCCAGGGTACTTATATTGACAGGTTGGCTGCATTTTCTTCTACCAGCTTTGCAGATGTGGTTATAGCTGGGGAAAGAATTGAGAGCTTGCTGAAGATGGGAAAGATTTCTGACAACGGTGCCAGTTCAAGCAGTGCGAGGAAGCCATTTGCAGGACCCCGCAGATCCGGTGAAACAAATTTTGTACATGTGTGAAGAGGTAGACCCCAATATCTGCCCAGATCAGTTGCCGCCGTCACTATTCTTGCTCCACCTCCTCAATATACTCAACAACCACAACACTTTCCTCAACAGCCACAGTTCCCTCAACAGAGATCCTACAACAACAATAACAACAACCAACAACAACGCCCTTTTCAGCAGCGGCCATCTCAGATCAACAAGGTAATTGACCCTATACCAATGCCGTATGCCACATTATTGGCTCCACCAGATCCTCAAAACCTTCCGAGAAATTACGACGTCAACGCCAAGTGTGGTTTTCATTCTAATGCACCTGGTCACTCCACAGAGAAGTGCAGGGCTCTGCATATGAAGGTCCAAGATCTGGTAGATTCAAAGGCCCTGAATTTTGCACCATCTCCCAATGTCACGAAGAACCCTATGCCCAGATATGGTGGGCCAAGGATAAATGCTATAGAGGAGGGCTCACCCTTGAGTTTAATTAAAGATACTGCAAGTATTCAGACACATCTGGCAGAGGTTAAAGCTCAACGTTTGAAATGCCATGTGTTTCTAGGTTATGAGGCCTGTTGTGAATCTTGCAAGGTTTCTGTGAACGGGTGTGCAAGCTTGAAGAATGACATCAATGGCCTGATCAAAGAAGGTATTCTGCAAATAACCACAACAGCTTCTACAACACCATCAACTCCTTTTTTAACAACAAATGATTCTCCTACAACTGCAAAGACAATTGTTCCTACAGACTCGTCTACAAAATCAGCAATCACCTCTGTAAACACCCCAAATTTGCCCTCACCCATTCACACCATGGCTTGTGATCCTTTCATATGCATAAAGTCAATCATAGTATCTCATACCACATTTTTTATTCACTGCATTGCTTCTAAGTCATCTGCATCTAGGGTTTGTGATCTGAGCCATCCCAGAGCTATTTGAGCCACTCCAAAGGTCATCAATCACTTCAAAGGGGTCCATGAATGTTCAAGTATCATATTATATCCCCACAAGGTCAAGAAAGTCAAAGAATTAGGGTTTTGGTTTCAAAGGCCATAACTCCAAATTTTTTGGTCATTCTTGTTTCTATTGGTCTCTATATGGTATAGGGATCATGCATATCAATTTTCATGAAGAAATTCCATGGGGGAGGCATCTAATCAAGAGTTGACTTTTTGAGCAAGTCAGTGTAAAATCAGGGCATCTGAGGCCCCCAATGACCCAACCAAAGGGTGTTCTTCATCATTTTGAATGTGTATGATCTTTATTTGATCATAGAAGGTGTTAGAAGTTCACAAAATTGAAGAATTTCAAGCCATTTGCAAAGTTGCCTTTTTGGGAAAATGACTTGTAATGGAAACTTGCCATTTTGGGAAAGTTTTTCAACCTCCTCAAATTGATTCAAAAATGCTTCAAATGAGAAAACTTTGGTCATGAAAGTTGTAGAATGGATCATTCCCTTTTCAAAAAGTACAAGAACTTGTCCTAATTCATTTTGGATCAAAAGTTATGGCTTGTCAAAGTTGGGAAAAATCACATAATTTCAAGTTTTGCACCAAAGAGGCAAAGTTGCAAAACCTCTTGCCAAGGCAAATTGCAACTTCAAATGGACTTCTAATCATGACACAAACATAAAACAATGCCTAAAAGTCAGAATGCATCAAGGATTTGTCCATTTTCATGACTTATGTATCAAGAAATCACAAAAGGGCAAAAGGATCACAAAGTTGCAAAACATCTCACAAACCATAATCCACTAGCTAATTGGCCTCAAGACTGATTCTATGGCTCTCCTCAATCCTTGTTGCGCAGGACACCCCTTTGTCCTTGGCCTACCATTGACCCATACCTCTCTTACACCTCGACTTGACTTTTTGCAAAAAAAAAAACCATACCAATCAGCCTGTGCCACACCAACTATTCTGACCAATCAAGACTTTACAAACACACTTCAAGCAAGCCATTTCATATCATCTTGAAGCCTGAAACATCCCCCAAGCCATAGTTCCAAGTTTTCACCTTTTATGCACTTTCCTTCGAAATTCATTACACAAGATACAAACACCAAAACAAACTTCATAGAAACTCTCAGCATGTTCCACTGATCATCCCTGACCCTTCACCTTGCCTTGAAACCCCCTGAAACTAAAACACGATATCTCCCCCTCTCTGAACAGAACTCCTTCAAACTCACAAACCAGCCAAAATAAACTCCAAACAAGCTTTGCAAACACTTGAGGGAGGTCAGTAGAGGTGATTGGAAGCAAGGAGGCAGGCTGAAAGCTCCAAACTGAAAGCTTCACCTCAGGTAGCTTTGAAATTTATTTTTTCCAGAAGCTCTATTTTAAGTTCTCAACTTGTTAAGTTTGATCCCCTGAGTTCATTGAACTTTTTATTTTTGAAAATGATGAAGAATTGAGAGTGTATTGTTTGCCTGAAATTTCTGCCATTTTTGTTCATAGCTTCGAATCTTGTTAATGGTGAGAAATAAATTCCATTTGTGGGTAGGGATGAGCTTAGGGAGGTGAGAGGAAGTGATCTGGAGCTTTAGAGCTCCAGAAATAACCTAGGGAGTGAGTTTGGAATTTTCAGGGAGGGATGTCACCGGAGAAGACGACCGGAGCTCTTCTCCGGTGACCTAAAAGTCATTAAGTCATTAATGGTGTTTAGGGTTTAGTTTGAATGTGGACCGTAGATATGGTTGACTGGGGTTGACTCCCGCACGAATGCATGGCCTGGATCTCTCATTAAAACCCTAATCTTATTTAATTAGTTTAATTAATCCAGTTTAAATTAATTGACTTAGTTTGAATTCCAGCCACAGGATCTGGTGCGCAGTCAAACCCCCCTTCCCCAGAATCAATCCTGGCCCTTCCCTTTGCATACTTCCATTTATTCTAATTTTTATTGCATTTAATTTTATTTATCTTTCACATTTTATTTAAAATAGCAAAATACCTTTAAAAATTATGAAAATTTTTGTCAAAGATTTCATTAATTTTTAAAACCCAAAAATATTTTTATCTTTATTTTTTGCACTGGAAATTATTTTTTAAATCATTTAAATGTTTATTTTTAATTAGTTAATGGAAATTAATTAATTAAAAATACATTTAGGTATTTAAAATTCACAAAAAAATTCACATTGCATTTAGAAACATTTAGAAACATTATCCAACTCTCAAACCAAATTTCTTTTTTGTTCTTGATGCCTTTTGATCATTTTCATTGGAATTAAATTCATTTTAAGGCAATATTTTGTTTCAAACTTTAAAAATTTCATTCTGCCTAAACCTTGAGAGTTGGATGATGATTCTTCTTGCATTGCATCCTTCATGGCATGTAGTTTATAGGTTAAAATTGGTTTGAATTGATCTTGCATTTTCAATTTGTTTTGCATTTTTCTTGATGAGGTACCTTAAAACCCTAGCAATCTTAGGAAATTCATACTTACACTAGGTTAAGAGTTGAATCCTCTCCTTTGGGCAGTGAGCTTGTATAGGTTTAGGGTATCTTTGATTGCATTTTCAATTTTTTATCATGTCATATGCTTCTGATTTTGAATTTTGCTTTGTGTGTTGATCATAAACCCTAATTTGTGCTTTCCTTTGCATCCATCTTTCATTTGCTTGCATCCAATGACTTGACATGACATTTTGTGCATCCACATGATTCATAATACATCTTAGGACATATTAGAATCATGTTTGATCATTGCATCTTTCATTTGCCATGTTATATGTCCTTTGCATTCCATAACTTTTCATGTACATTCATGGTTCAAAGCATGCTTCATTTGCATCCATGTCCTTGTATGATCATTCTCATGTCTTGCCTCATGTTTGTATCATCTCTTAGCATCATTAACATCATGTAAATGCTTCTGACTTTTGTTTGCATCATGACATTTCATCTCATTTGCATTGCATTTCATTTCTTTTGGCTAACTTTTCAGGTGGTAAGTTGCTTTGAGAAGTGAATTTGCCTTCACTTCTCACAATTTCTTCTCATCTCTCTTGCATCATTGCTGCATTTCATATTGTGTATTTGAGTGAGCTTGCTCATTCATGTTCTCTCCTTACTTTCTTTCTTCAAGCAACTTGTCTTCTTAAGTGGAGCAAGTTGTTTTGCTTCTCTTTGCTTCTTCCTCCTTCCATCTGCTTCTCTCCTTGGTGGTTTCTCTGAAGATCTTCTTGCAAACCTCATTAACCCTAGGAATGACCAAGCATGATAATAATTAGGTTTGATTAGTCCCCCATTTAGCTTTTACCTTTGTGTCATCTTTGAGTCTTCTCTTCTCATCTCATAATTAGGGACTAAACCCTAAAGGCTTTAAGGCTTTGTGATTAAGCTTATGCCTGCATCCTTATATTTGGATGGAGTGTATAACTTTAATCCTAAGTGTTAAACCCTTAATGTGTTTAAATCCTTTAATCAATCCACCTAATAATCATCAAGACATCAAGCTTGTAACTTGGGCCTTGCATTAGGGTTCTAATTCTTCCTTAATTGGTTAAGAAGGACTAACCCTAGTGTTAATGGACAAGTCCCCCTCAAGTTGTCTTACAAACCATAAAAATAACTTCTTCATCTTACCATTAACTAAAATCCACTTTAATAAAGGTTTTGTTTTGTCATGAGGTTAATCCCTAATCATGGATTAAGTTGAGGAGTCTTTCTCAGCTTAAAGGTTCTCATCTATTATCCTTCTATTAGGATGGTGTAATGGGTCCATTAAATCCCTGATTATGGCTTAAACTCATTACTTAACACTAAACAAAAACAACAAAAACATCTAAATAATTACAAGTAGGTTAATGATCTTAATCCTACATCAGGGTGATTAAGTGTGAGGTGTTTACTTCACACTTAAGGTATTCTCATTACCCCTAATCAGAGGGAGGATGTGATGAGTTGACTAACCCATTGGTTTAGGCTTAAGCTCATTAACTTATGACAAATTCAAAAAAGCAATAAAAGATTGAAAACACAAAAACAAACAATAATCGTCTCCTCCGGGATGCTTTTCTCATCATCTTCACTCACAAACGAGAACTTGCTTCTTCCGTCTAATGCAAGACAGTTTGCACCTGAGCCAGACAGGTCATACACTTGAGCATAGACAAGTAAGCAGTCCACAAGTCAATTTACCTTTCAGTCTCTTTGAGTCGAACTACGGTGTTCTGACTTCCTCATTGCACGAGAGGATACGTAGGCATAACTTAACAGTTATCGAACAAAAGTCTCTGTATATTCCCCCTCTTCCAGCTTTATTCTTTAAGCCTCATAGTCTTGAGCATTTCATTCTTATTCTTATACTGACACTTCACTTATACACTTCACGCTTCTTTTACACTGACACTTGCATTCTTTCCAGCTTTGATACACAAATTGCACTGACACTACCCCTTTAAAACACAAATCCTTCAAGCGTGGATCCCGTCGAGTACGGCGGACAATCTGGGTGCTAATACCTTCCCAGGTTGTAACCAACCCCCTTTCTCAGTTTCTCTGGTTCGCAACCGTCTTATCCATATCTTTTTTTCTAGGTTTATGCAGCATTACCTTTCCTTCGGGATAAAAATGCCTAGCTGGCGACTCTATTCAGTTCCTTTCCCTTTCGCCGACCGTTCGCGTCTGTACCCCTCTTGGCGATGTGTGTCATTTGGTGGGAGCGACAACTTGGCGACTCTGCTGGGGACCCTTATACTGTAACCAGGGCTTCTGGTTCTTTTTGTGGGTTCCTCCTAGCGCTTGTTTGATTTGTGTTTACTGGGGTGTTATGTGCTAATTGTGTTTATATATTTGCTTTATTTACTGCTTTATGTACATTTATTTATTGCTTTCTTTACAGCTTTATACATCATACTGTCATACTGTCATCTTGCTGGATCTGGTTTTTGTTTTGGTGGGTGGGGTTCTACTGAGAGTTTAAGGTCCTATACCTGGGACCTGAGTGACACCTAGGCTAGAGTGGTTCATGTTCTTTCCCATTCCATTTCGGTCTGGTGCGGGAATATGAAACACGGTTCAGATGTGGGTTTCTTCTTGAGAACTCTGTGCTACAGATTTCCTGTAGTGCTAGGGCTATCTGGGAAGCCTGCTAAGTCTGGATGACCTTTATTATGACCTTCAGAAACTGAGGTGAATTAGAGGAGGATCTTTTATGGTTATTGTAAACACTGTACCTCTGGGTTAGAAGTGTTTACACTTCTCATAACTGATCCAAGTCTGAGGATCCTTGTTTTAGAACACCACCTGCGAGGGGGAGGGACTGTTTACAGGTTTGCAGGTACCATTGGCCACATCATACCCTGATACTTTGTTTTGATTGAGAGTACTCCATTTTGGGACACTTTTTGTGATTTAAACCATGGACATGTGACTCTTTATTTGAGTCCCCCTACCTTGGTTACTGGATTTCTGAACCTCCATCTGGACTTCTTGAACATACATGGACTTATATCAAGACAGTAATCAGATCCAGCTTGATCACAAACCCTTTCATATCATTTACATACTCATCATTTGCATCATTTAACATTTGTTTATTTGTTTTTCAGGGTATCCACATTACATCTGGCTTGGTTTTGACCCCTTCATCTGCATAGACCTCTGTTCATCAGCTATCTGCTCCAGCTATCTTCATCAGCTGCCTGCTTCAGTTGCCTTCATCACCAGCACCAGCCTATCAGTGGCTCATCTCCAGTACCAGTCTTGATCCTCATCAGCACTTGTCTTTAGTTCTTCATCAGCAATCATGGCACCCAAGATAAGCAACATTTCATACCATTTCTTTGAGCCTGTGTTGACTGGTATCAGGCAGGTCCAGGCACTTATCACTCCAGACCACATCCCATTATTCAGAGAGCATTATGGAGGCATCCTTGATGTGGTTATGGACCTGGACCCTTCTCAGAGGAGTATGATCCACACCTGCCTACAGTTTTATGACCCTCCTTTGAGATGCTTCACTTTCCAGAACTTTCAGTTAGGACCTCTGCTGGAGGAGTTCTCATCATTGATTGGAGTACCTGTCAGGGGTGGTGTCCCTTTCAACCCAGAGATGACTTCTCCCAACAATAGAGAAGTGGCAAAGGCACTATACCTGGAGCCTGCTTTGATTGAGCAGAACATGATAACAAAGGCTGGGATCCCAGGTTTGCACTTAGACTTTCTGACTTCTCAGGCCACCCTGAAAGCCTCCTTGGGAGAATGGAGGGCAATTTGTGCATTGTTAGCCCTCAGTATATATGGGGTCATACTATTTGTAGATGAGCCCAAGTTTATCAGTAAGAATGCCATTCATCTTTTCCTTCTGAGGAACCCAGTACCCACCTTGCTGGGAGATTTCTATTATTCCATTCATCAGAGGAATGAGAAGCAAAGAGGAAAGTTGGTGAGATGCTGTGCTCCTCTATTCCATACATGGCTGCTCAAACACTTACCTAGGACTGATGCCTTCCTGAATCCTCACCCACAGAAAAATTGGGCTAAGAGACTTATTGCTCTGACTTCAGATGACATCAGATGGTGTACCCAGAGCACCAAAGGCAAGGACATAATCACTAGCTGTGGGCAGTACCCCAATGTACCTCTGGTAGGAGTGAAGGGTTGCATCAACTACAATCCTTTGCTGTTCAAGAGACAATTGGGCTATGCTCTGGTCCACCCTCCTAAAGTGCAAGATTTAGCAGAAACCCTGTATTGTGAGATAAAGCCTAATCTAGCTGTTGTTAGACAAGCATCCTGGGCTTGGGACAACATCCAGACTAAAGGGATGGCTATTCTTGGGAGGTGCAATAATGTGGCTTCAGCTCAGTATTATGAATGGTCTCATGCTAGAGCTCAGATTTCTGGGATGCCCTTCACCATTGAGGATACACCTGGACCATCAACAGTACAGCCAGCAGCCACTGTTAGCCTGGAAGAGTTTGAGAAGCTGAAGTAAAGGAATGAGAATCTGTCTCAAGCTCTGAAGAAGACCCTCTGGGAGAGGAGTGATGGTCGTCTGGACATTGAAAGGTTGGAGAAGCTTAAAGTGGAGCATCTAGCCAAGATTGAGAAAGCAGAGGACTACATCAAGAAATCAAGAGCTGGGGAACAAATACTGAAGAATGCCTGTAAAGAGGCCAAGCATCAGAAGGCTAGGACTGATCTCTATCTACAAGAAAGTCAAGCTAGGTGGGTCAGGATCACTGAAGCTCGTACTCAAGAAGATAAGAGAACTCAAGCCAGGATTGAGCAGTTGGAGGCCATTGAAAAGAAGCAACAGGAAGCTTTGCTGGCAGCCCAGAAGGAGATTTCGGAGTTGAAGCTTAGGGCTGGTTTGAAGAGGTCAAAGGACCAAGACAGGAACAAGAAGCTGACCACTGCTATTGCCACCAGAAATCTTCTTATTAGAAACATCACAGAGCATCCGGCTGGTCCTGTAACTGAAGCACTTTTGAAGGAGGTTAAGGAGGATGAGTTTGGATTAGATGTTTGACTTCTTTGCTTGTTGTTATTTCCATTTGATGTACTTTTCTTTTTATGTTGTATTTTGACCCTTCAGGGGCATATGTTGTAAAAACAAACTATGTATGATCCGCCATTTGTAATGTATTTGTTAGTTTGTTTCAATGAGTTTCTTCTCTCAAGCAACATCAAAGCATCTTCCTCGGGGTCTGGAAAGGTCAAAACCAAGAGCCAAGCCGGATACCTTGGAAAGCAAATAAGCATACTGCATTGCATACTAACTTTTGTTTTGTTTTGTAGGTTTTTGTTATTTGGTTTGTTTGTTTCTAACTCTGTTGTGGTTCAAGAATTATTGCTTGCCGCCGGGTGTTCCCTCTCAACCGTCCGCACCGATATCTTACTCGCAACAACCTTCCTGGTATCCAAATGGATCAAGTACAGCAGGACCTGACCGAGGTTAGAACTCAGATGGCTAACGAAATAGTGGAGATGAGGAACCAAATGGCCCAATTCATGACTGTAATGACTAACTTGGCCCAAAGTCAAGAGAGGTTAAGGGCATTAGTAGAAAGACAAAACCCCGAGGAACCTCATCCTGGGACTGGAGGGACTAGTAACAATGAGGGAGGTCAGCCTCATGTTAACCCACCAGTATTTGGACCTCATCTAGACCCGGAAGTCAACATCACAAGGAATGTACCAGGCAACACTGCTGCAGGCAGGATCTTGCAAGAAGATCCTCAAGAGGAGCAGTTTACTGTAATGGGAGTTGGGGATGAAGTCTATGATAGGAGGTTTGATGAAATTGCTGAGAAGTTGAGATCTCTGGAGTCCCAAAATTCCTTAGGTTTCGATGTAATGGATATGGGGTTAGTGGATGGGGTAAGGATTCCCCGCAAGTTTAAACCTCCGTGCTTCGAGAAGTACAATGGAACTTCCTGTCCACGAACTCACTTACAGTCCTTCCTGGGAAGAATTAAAGCATATACCATGGATGAAAAGCTGTGGATGTTCTATTTTGAAGATAGTTTGACTGGGGCTTCTAGGGAGTGGTATTCCCACTTAACCAGAGCTACTATCAGGTGCTGGAAGGACTTAGCGGAAGCTTTCATCAGGCAGTACCAATACAATCTGGACATGGCCCCTAACAGGACCCTCCTGATGGGAATGTCTCAATCCTCCAGGGAACGCTTCAGGGAATATGCCCAGAGGTGGAGACAGCTCGCTGCTGCTGTCCAACCACCCATGTCGGAAAGAGAAATGGCCGACATGTTTATGAATACTCTGCAAGGAACATATATTGATAGGCTAGCTGCCTTTTCTTCCACCAGTTTCGCTGACGTAGTTATAGCTGGGGAAAGGATTGAAAGCCTTTTGAAAATGGGTAAGATTTCTGATAACGGTGCAAGTTCGTCCAGTAATCCTAGGAAACCTTTTGTGGGACCTAGAAGAACCGGTGAGACAAATGCCATTCATACCACCAGGGGCAGACCTCAGTATGTCCACAGATCAGTGGAAGCTGGCACTATTCCAGCTCCGATTCCTCAGCAACCAACATATCAACCACAACAACAACCACATTATCAACAGCAAGTTTAGTATCCGCCACCGAGAACCTACAACAACAACAACAACAGTAATCAACAACAAAGACCTTTTCAGCAAAGACCGTCATAGGCAAATAGGGTGATTGACCCTATCCCCATGCCTTATGCTGCCTTGTTGCCACAACTCCTGAAACTCAACTTGGTTGAATTAAGGACATTGGCACCACCAGATCCTTCCAATCTTCCAAGAAAGTATGATGTCAACGCCAGATGTGCTTTCCACTCCAATGCACCTGGCCACAATACTGAGAAATGCAGGGCTTTACAAATGAAGGTACAAGATCTGGTGGATTCTAAAGCCCTCAACTTTGCACCCCCTCCAAATGTCAACAAGAATCCCATGCCCAATCATGGAGGGCCAAGAATTAATGCCATTGAGGAAGATAAGCCATCTTTCTTAATCACCAGTGTTGGACAGATTCGGACACCTCTGGTCGAAATTAAAGCTCAGCTTCTAGAGTACCAGATGTTCCCCGGGTGTGAGCTCGGTTGTGGGTATTGCAACATTGCAGTCAACGGGTGTGGTAATTTGAGAAGCAGCATAGATGGTCTTATCAAAGATGGCATACTTCAGATCTCAACAACGGCGCCTACAAATCCAGCAATTCCTTTGACAACAATTCCCGAGTCTCCTACAACAGCAGCGACAATCATTCCAACCGATTCATCAATATCATCAACAATGGCTCCGTCCATCACTTCAACAAATCAAATGACAACAACCCTTTCTTCTACAACATCAGCATCCATTTATTCAGCAGAATCTTCTACAACACCAGCAAGACTTAATGAAGATATCTCAGCAGTCACCATCTACTATGATCCATCAAATGTTCCTCCAAACAACAACTTTCAACAACAAGCAGTGGCACCACCTTCCAGGTCACCAGTCACAATCTACTACGATCCGCACACCGTTACAGTACCCTCCTCTGCAGCAGTCAGTCCAGTTACTATTACGGTGCCTGGACTCGTTCCTTATGAAAGCAGTAATGCCATACCTTGGCATTACGGCTCTGATCTTTACTGCAACGGGGAGAAAATCACTTTGGATTCTTCAAACTCTTCTCCACAAATTGATAATGTTGGGAGAGGCGGAGGCTTCACCAGAAGCGTACGCCTTTTTACCTCACAATTGCAAAGACCTAATGCCGAAGCAGAAGCTGCTGCCAAAGCAAAGGGAAAGAGTGTGGTATTTGAAGAGCCGACTATCAAAGAAACTCAGAGGACGTCTTTTGAACAAGACGTAGACGAGTTTATGAGAATCATAAAGAGAAGTGATTACAAGGTGGTGGATCAGCTTCACCAAACTCCCTCAAAGATCTCCATATTATCCCTGTTGATGTGTTCTGAAGCTCACAGGAATGCATTACTGAAAGTCCTGCACGCAGCATACGTGCCAGAGGAGATCACCGTTAATCAACTAGAAACTGTGGTGGCAAATGTCAACACCAGTCATGGACTGTGTTTTACCAATGCTGACTTAACAACTGAGGGACGTAACCACAACAAGGCTTTACATATCACTCTAGAATGTAAAGGTGTTGTTTTATCTCATGTCCTGGTGGACAGTGGGTCGTCACTTAATGTTCTACCAAAGAAAGCCTTAGTGAAGCTGGAGTACGATGGCTTGGCATTGCGTCCGAGTAATTTGGTAGTGAGAACTTTCGATGGCTCTAAAAGATCAGTGCTTGGGGAGATTGATCTGCCTGTGATGATTGGCCCGTAGACTTTTAAAATTACCCTCAATGTGATGGACATTCAGCCGGCCTACAGCTGTTTGTTGGGTAGACCTTGGATCCATGCCGCTGGCGCTGTTACGTCTACCCTTCACCAGAAGCTGAAATTTGAGTGGGAAGGCCAAATCATCACCATCTGTAGGGAAGAGGACATCTTTGTTAGCCATCTGGCTACGTACAAGTACATTGAAATGGATGGAGAAATCCATGAAACCATGAGCCAGGGGTTTGAGGCCCTAAACATTAATGAAGCATCTGCTGTACTGGGAACCTCCATGACGTCTTATCAGCAAGCCAGGAAGGTTGTTGAAGAGGGTACTGCCCAAGGTTGGGGCAAGCTGTTGCCCGTGGAAAAGAAGGAAGACAGATTTGGGTTGGGTTACAAACCAACTCAACAAGATCAATCAGAGGCTGCAAAGAAGCCCAATTTTGTCAGCGGGGGAATGCTCACCCCGGATGCAGTGAACAACTTGGAAGATTAGGAAGAAAGCGACCGCAACCTGGAGAGCTGGATACGTCCAAGGATCCCGGGGAGCCAAGTCCTTAACTGGTCTTCCCAGGAAATTATAAGGGTTACTCCTGCAGAGTAATTATTTTTTCCTGTATTTATAAGCATGCATCAAGTCTTGCATCTTGCCCAAGATGACAAGACTCATTTTGTAATCGGGCCATCTTGTAATTTTGTGCAAACAGATCAATCAATGAATATTGGACATCTTTTGCAAATGAGTCTTTTCTTTTTCCGCTCACCGTTTTTCATTTTTCTTTTTGTACAAAAATAAAATGGCAATGTTTTCCAAAATGATAACTTCATTTCACTTTTTCTAAACAAGATTAAAATCGATCACTAAAATGAACAATCTAAACCCTTGCAGAGAGTGCCTTTCAGACTGCACCGACAACAACACAGCTATGGCTTCGTATGACTTTGACAATCCAATCAATCAAGCTGATGAAGGGGTTGAAGAAGATTATGAGCTACCTGAAGAGCTATCCAGGTTGTTAAGGCAAGAGGAAAAGGTTATCACTCCTCATCAGGAGGAGGTCGAAACGGTTAATCTTGGTACGGAAGAAGACGTGAAAGAGGTTAAGATCGGGGCCTGCCTACAAGACTCAGTGAAGGAACAACTGATTGACATGCTTCGGGAGTATGTGGATGTCTTTGCTTGGTCTTATCAGGATATGCTAGGGTTGGACACCGATATTGTCATGCACAAGCTGCCACTGAAAGAAGATTGCCCACCAGTAAAACAGAAATTGCGCCGTACTCGCCCAGATATGGCAATGAAGATTAAAGAAGAGGTACAAAAACAGTGGGACGCCGGTTTCCTTGCTGTAACTAGTTACCCGCCGTGGGTTGCTAATATTGTACCTGTGCCTAAGAAAGATGGCTAGGTGAGGATGTGTGTGGATTACCGGGATCTGAACAGAGCCAGCCCGAAAAACGACTTCCCTTTACCTCACATTGATGTATTGGTTGATAATACGGCTCAGTTCTCGGTGTTCTCCTTCATGGACGGATTTTCAGGATACAATCAGATCAAGATGTCACCTGAAGACATGGAGAAGACAACTTTCATCACACCCTGGGGCACATTCTGTTATAAGGTGATGCGGTTTGGACTGAAGAATGCTGGTGCCACTTATCAACGGGCTATGGTAACATTATTCCATGACATGATCCATAAAGAAATTGAATGTTATGTGGATGACATGATTGCCAAGTCCCTCACAAAAGAAGACCACCTGGTGAATCTGCTGAAGTTATTCAAGCATCTGAGGAAGTACCAACTGAAGTTAAACCCCAACAAGTGCACATTCGGGGTGCGATCCGGTAAGTTGCTGGGATTTATTGTAAGTGAAAAAGGGATTGAAGTTGACCCTGATAAAGTCAAAGCCATTTAAGAAATGCCTGCACCAAGGTCTGAAAAAGAAGTTCGGGGGTTCTTAGGCAGATTGAACTACATTTCACGGTTCATATCTCACCTTACGGCAACCTGTGAACCTTTGTTCAAGCTGTTAAGAAAAGAACAAACGATCAGGTGGAACGAAGACTGCCAAAGGGCCTTTGACAAAATCAAGGAATACTTACAAGAGCCTCCAATCCTTATGCCTCTAGTTGAAGGAAGACCTCTGATAATGTACTTGACAGTATTAGAAGAGTCAATGGGGTGTGTGCTGGGCCAGCATGACGAGTCTGGTCGAAAAGAGTATGCAATATACTACCTAAGCAAAAAGTTTACCGACTGTGAACAACGTTATTCACTGCTCGAGAAAACTTGATGTGCTTTAGTGTGGGTTGCTCGCCGACTAAGATAGTATATGTTGACCCATACTAATTTATTGATATCAAAGATGGACCCAGTCAAGTACATTTTAGAGAAGTCAGCACTTACCGGACGGGTTGCAAGATGGCAAATGATCCTCACAGAATATGACATTCAGTACACATCTCAGAAAGCCATCAAGGGCAGTGTACTGTCTGATTATCTCGCTGAGGAACCCATTGATGATTACCAGCCTATGAGATTTGACTTCCCTGATGAAGACATCATGTTCATAAAAGCAAAAGATCATGAAGAGCCTATTCACACTGAAGGGCCTGACCCAGAAGAAGAATGGACTATGATGTTTGAGGGGGCTGTTAATAGGAATGGTCGTGGTGTTGGTGCAGTACTCATTACACCTAAGGGAGTTCACATGTCTTTCTCGGCAAAACTCACCTTTAACTGTACTAACAACGAAGCTAAATACGAAGCTTGTATTATGGGTCTTGAGGAGGCCATTGATCTCAGGATCAAGACTTTTACTGTATTTGGAGATTCAGCACTGGTAATTAATCAAACCAACGGCAAATGGTACACCCACCAGGATCATCTGATACCTTATAAGGATTATACAAGAAGGTTATTGACTTTCTTCACAACAGTCAAGCTTGAGTATATCCCTCGAGATGAGAATCAATTTGCAGACGCTCTGGCTACCATTTCATCCATGATCAAAGTTCAAGCTGCCAACTTTGTGCCTCGAATTTCGGTGTCCAAACTTGACAGACCAGCATATGTATTCTCAGCAGATGTCGTTAAAGATGATAAGCCTTGGTTCCATGATATCAAATGCTTCTTGGAGGATCAAACATACCCGCCTGGGGCATCTTCCAATGATAAGAAGACATTAAGAAGGCTAGCTGGTAGTTTCTTCTTGAATACTGACGGTTCCCTGTACAAGAGAAACTTTGATATGGTACTCCTCAGATGCGTTGATAGGGCAGAGGCAGACTTGTTGATGCACGAGGTGCACGAAGGATCCTTTGGTACCCATGCAGGAGGGCATGCAATGGCTAAAAAGTTGTTAAGATCAGGCTATTACTGGATCACGATGGATGCAGACTGTTGTGCTTATGCCAGAAAATGTCATAAATGCCAGATTTATGCGGATAAAGTGCATGTGCCTCCGAATCCTTTGAATGTGATGTCTTCACCCTGGACCTTTTCCATGTGGGGCATTGATATGATTGGCAAGATTGAACCAACTACTTCAAACGGCCACAGATTCATCCTGGTTGCTATTGACTATTTTACCAAGTGGGTTGAAGCGGCTTCTTATGCGAATGTTACAAGGCAAGTGGTAGCCCGATTTCTGAAGAGAGACATCATTTGTCGGTATGGAGTGCCCGAGCGAATCATTACTGATAATGGTTCCAATTTAAACAACAAAATGATGGCAGAACTGTGTCGAGACTTCAAGATCCAACACCACAATTCTTCTCCTTACAGGCCAAAGATGAATGGCGCTGTCGAGGCAGCTAACAAGAATATCAAGAAGATTGTGCAGAAGATGGTGGTTACCTACAAAGACTGGCATGAAATGCTACCATTTGCCTTGCATGGGTACCGTACGTCAATTAGAACATCCACTGGGGCAACACCGTATCAACTTGTCTATGGTATGGAGGCAGTCCTACCTGTTGAAGTTGAATTACCCTCCCTGCGGGTACTGATGGATGTTAAGTTGAACGAAGAAGAATGGGTCCGGTCCCGATACGAACAACTGAATCTGATTGAAGAAAATAGATTAGCTGCAATCTGTCATGGGCAGTTATATCAGAAGAGAATGAAGAAAGCCTTCGATCAAAAAGTCAGGCTCCGAGAGTACCAAGTAGGAGATCTTGTGCTGAAAAGACTCCTCCCTCCTCATACAGACCACGGGGGCAAGTGGACTCCGAACTATGAAGGACCATTCGTAGTAAAGAAAGTTTTCTCAGGTGGAGCACTGATGCTCAGTACTATGGATGGTGAAGACTTTCTATCCCCTGTGAATTCAGATGCAGTTAAAAAATACTTCGCATAAAATGACCCGCTGGACATAAAAACAGAATGTAAGTCCAGGCAAAAATAGGGCATCCCGGCGAGTCAAAAACAGAATAAAAGACTCGGGCAAAAATAAGGGAAAATAGATAAAAAATGTACAGCCGTTGAGTTGAAAAGCCGCATTGGACAACTCAGGCAAAAATGGGTATCCCGGTGGATTGAAAACCCGAAAGGGCGATCCACGCAAAATAAGGGAATAAGCGAACAATTGCATTCTGGATTCACCTGTATCACTTACAACCTGACAAGTTCCGAAAGGTTTGAGCGTCGGTCAGAATCAGCCTTCTCCAGAAAGCAAGACGAGAAGAACGTCAAATGTCATACGAGTCATAACAGAAAGGGAAGCTCCTTGAAGCGTCGTCAATATTGCCAACGTCTTTTGTTTCTCAATTTGTAACAATCTCCTCATTTCAGGGGATTCGTTTCTTTGACTGTATCTTGCCAATTCAGGGCACACGAATTAATAAAATCTGATTTTCAGTCACACATTGCTTCGTACTCTTTCATTTGCAAAAATGTCCGATGTCATTATTTTGTTAATCGCATAAATACAGATGCGTATTTCCTAAACTACATGCTTGCAGGAATTATGTTTACTCCCGGGAGTGTCTAAACTCCTATGATGGAATCCAGTAAAGGATACCTCGAAATAATTGTGCGTTCTCTGTCTTTTCAGGATTGCAGGTATTCAAAACGCAACATGGGGCATGGAAGCTTCTCCCCAGTAGGCTGCCAAATCATTGTTTCCTCAGCACACTTTCCAAACAGTACCAGGGATGCTTTCTCCCCGTCAGAGTTTCCAGGCATCACTTCCCCAATACTTCCCTCAGAGCAGCACCAGAAGGTGTTCATATCCCCAGCTGAGTTGTCAAGCATCATCCTCAGCAGGATCCCCACAAAAATCTCTAAGAAGATCTTTCAGTGATCTTTCTTCTTCCCCAGTCAAATGCTAGACAGAGAACTACTTCCCCACAGAGTCTCAACCTCTATCCAGCAAAGCAATACCTGAAGATCTCACAACAGAGCGACAAAAGCTTTTACAAACCCCAATTGGGTCTCTCATTACCAAGATAGGTCTATCGGTGATCTATATCCCCAAGCAGAGTCACATATGCCAGATCTACCAATGATCTCACCCTCAGTTGGGATATCCTTCAAGTAGATCAGCCGGAGGTCTCCACAACAACGGAATCCGAATCCCGGATCGGTATCTTTGCATAATCATAGCATTCGCATCATACTTTCCCCACAGAGCGTAGCATTCCGTCTAATACGGAGCATTACGGCAAAAATCAAACATATTGCATAATCATAAGCCATGTCCTGAATCAAACACTTGTAAATAATGACAATCCATCAACGATATATGGAAAACTCCCCAAATTCCCCGGCAGAAAGCCAAGGCACTTTCCCTAAAGATACAGATACTTCCTGACACCCGTCCGTGTCATATCCCCAGTAGAAAGCCAAAGCTTCCCCTTTGCACTCACAGATACTTATACACAACTTCCTCGGTACACATACACTTGTTTATATTACACTTTTCTCTTTCTGACACTCGTCCGTGTCACTCTCCCCCAGCAAGTTAAACACTCGTATGTGTCTCATTCATACTCTTTACTCATACAGATACTCGTCCGTATCTTGTATACACCATTTATATCCCCTCAGATTCGACACTTGTCTGTGTTCTTTGTTAACCAGATGGTACTCGTCCGTATAATCATCTCTGAACATGCGTCAGCGTTTGTTTCTACTGATACTCGTCTGTATCATGGTCTTAAGGAGGCTCGTTCGCATCTTTAATCCATACACAACGTCAGATACTTTTACCTCTTTTTAGAGTTTAAACAATCGTCTGTGTCCATTTATCCCCAGAAGAGTCTCCTCATATTCGACACTCATCCGTGCTCTTTGTTAACCAGTTGGTACTTGTCCGTATCATCATCTGTGAACATGTGTCAGCATTTGTTTCTACCTGATACCCGTCCGTATCATAGTCTTAAGGATGCTCGTCCGCATCTTTAGTCTATACACAGTACCCATACCTCCCATTTCCTGGATGTAAACACTCGTCCGTGTTTACTTTTCCCCAGCGAAGTCCACAACAAAGCTTGTTAAACTATTTCCTTGATTATCTGACATTCGTCCTATGTCATGATACCCTTTCGGCAGCCGTACCCTGCCAGGTGATCGTCCTTCACCTTTCTGATGATCGTCCTTCATCAACCCCCAGTGGAGTCTCTATTCATAGAACCCCTTTTTATCCGACATTCGTCCTATATCGTGATATCTTTAGCAGCCGTCCCCTGCTAGGTGATCGTCCTTCACCTTAGATGACCGTCCCTCATCTTAACCCCGAGAGCAGCCGTACCCTGCTAGGTGATCGTCCTTCACCTCTTGATGATCGTTCTTCATCATGCCTATCCGATGGCCGTCCCCATCGTCGACCTTGTTATTCGACATTCATCCTATGTCGTGGTACATTCGGCAGCCGTACCCTGCCCGGTGATCGTCCTTCACCTTAGATGACCGTCCCTCATCTTATCCCCAACAGAGCAGCCGTCCCCTGCTAGGTGATCGTCCTTCACCTTTGATGACCGTACCTCATCATTTTATTTGATTTACCTTTAATCCCCAGAGAGTCTTATAGCTTTACCTGATGGCCATCCCCATCATGATCTCTTATATCCCCAGCTTGTCGGCTGTCCCCATCATTGCTTCATTTCCCGCATCTTCCCCAGCATGTCGGTCGTCCTCGTCATTGCTTCATCCCCAGCAGTCGTCCTCTGCTCGGCGGTCGTCCTCCGTCGCCCGCACTTTATAAACATACTTTATTTTCTTTTACAATCTATATCCCTTTTCTTCTTCATTCTGTGAGTGCAAATTTTGGACTGTCTTGGGTATTCAACCACAAGTTATCTTGTTTGCCTGTTAAGCCGTCGCTTACATCCTGCACAGCTAACTCATGTTTGAATAGGGGCAGCTGTAAACACCCCAAATTTTCCCTCACCCATTCACACCATGGCTTGTGATCCTTTCATATGCATAAAGTCAATCATAGTATCTCATACCACATTTTTGATTCACTGCATTGCTTCTAAGTCATCTGCATCTAGGGTTTGTGATCTGAGCCATCCCAGAGCTATTTGAGCCACTCCAAAGGTCATCAATCACTTCAAAGGGGTCCATGAATGTTCAAGTATCATATTATATCCCCACAAGGTCAAGAAAGTCAAATAATCACAAGAACTGAGGAAGGCATGGAAGCAGAGCCAGGTTTAACTGCACAGATGACCTAGAATTAGGGTTTTGGTTTCAAAGGCCATAACTCCAAATTTTTTGGTCATTCTTGTTTCTATTGGTCTCTATATGGTATAGGGATCATGCATATCAATTTTCATGAAGAAATTCCATGGGGGAGGCATCTGATCAAGAGTTGACTTTTTGAGCAAGTCAGTGTAAAATCAGGGCATCTGAGGCCCCCAATGACCCAACCAAAGGGTGTTCTTCATCATTTTGAATGTGTATGATATTTATTTGATCATAGAAGGTGTTATAAGTTCACAAAATTGAAGAATTTCCAGCCATTTGCAAAGTTGCCTTTTTGGGAAAATGACTTGTAATGGAAACTTGCCATTTTGGGAAAGTTTTTCAACCTCCTCAAATTGATTCAAAAATGCTTCAAATGAGAAAACTTTGGTCATGAAAGTTGTAGAATGGATCATTCCCTTTTCAAAAAGTACAAGAACTTGTCCTAATTCATTTTGGATCAAAAGTTATGGCTTGTCAAAGTTGGGAAGAATCACATAATTTCAAGTTTTGCACCAAAGAGGCAAAGTTGCAAAACCTCTTGCCAAGGCAAATTGCAACTTCAAATGGACTTCTAATCATGACACAAACATAAACCAATGCCTAAAAGTCAGAATGCATCAAGGATTTTTCCATTTTCATGACTTATGTATCAAGAAATCACAAAAGGGCAAAAGGATCACAAAGTTGCAAAACATCTCACAAACCCTAATCCACTTGCTAATTGGCCTCAAGACTGATTCTATGGCTCTCCTCAATCCTTGCTGCACAGGACACCCCTTTTTCCTTGGCCTACCATTGACCCATACCTCTCTTACACCTAGACTTGACTTTTTGCAAAAAAAACCATACCAATCAGCCTGTGCCACACCAACTATTCTGACCAATCAAGACATTACAAACACACTTCAAGCAAGCCATTTCATATCATCTTGAAGCCTGAAACATCCCCCAAGCCATAGTTCCAAGTTTTCACCTCTTATGCACTTTCCTTAGAAATTCATTACACAAGATACAAACACCAAAACAAACTTCATAGAAACTCTCAGCATGTTCCACTGATCATCCCTGACACTTCACCTTGCCTTGAAACCCCCTGAAACTAAAACACGATTTCTCCCCCTCTCTGAACAGAACTCCTTCAAACTCACAAACCAGCCAAAATAAACTCCAAACAAGCTTTGAAAACACTTGAGGGAGGTCAGTAGAGGTGATTGGAAGCAAGGAGGCAGGCTGAAAGCTCCAAACTATAAGCTTCACCTCAGGTAGCTTTGAAATTTATTTTTTCCAGAAGCTCTATTTTAAGTTCTCAACTTGTTAAGTTTGATCCCCTGAGTTCATTGAACTTTTTATTTTTGAAAATGATGAAGAATTGAGAGTGTATTGTTTGCCTGAAATTTCTGCCATTTTTGTTCATAGCTTCGAATCTTGTTAATGGTGAGAAATAAATTTCATTTGTGGGCGGGGATGAGCTTAGGGAGGTGAGAGGAAGTGATCTGGAGCTTTAGAGCTCCAGAAATAACCTAGGGAATGAGTTTGGAATTTTCAGGGAGGGATGTCACCGAAGAAGACAACCTGAGCTCTTCTCCGGTGACCTGAAAGTCATTAAGTCATTAATGGTGTTTAGGGTTTAGTTTGAATGTGGACCGTAGATATGGTTGACTGGGGTTGACTCTCGCGCGAATGCATGGCCTGGATCTCTCATTAAAACCCTAATCTTATTTAATTAGTTTAATTAATACAGTTTAAATTAATTGACTTAGTTTGAATTCCAGCCACAGGATCTGGCGCGCAGTCAAACCCCCCTTCCCCAGAATCAATCCTGGCCCTTCCCTTTGCATACTTCCATTTATTCTAATTTTAATTGCATTTAATTTGATTTATCTTTCACATTTTATTTAAAATAGAAAAATACCTTTAAAAATTATGAAAATTTTTGTCAAAGATTTCATTAATTTTTAAAACCCAAAAATATTTTTATCTTTATTTTTTGCACTGGAAATTATTTTTTAAATCATTTAAATGTTTATTTTTAATTAGTTAATGGAAATTAATTAATTAAAAATACATTTAGGTATTTAAAAATCACAAAAAAATTCACATTGAATTTAAAAACATTTAGAAACATTATCCAACTCTCAAACCAAATTTCTTTTTTGTTCTTGATGCCTTTTGATCATTTTCATTGGAATTAAATTCATTTTAAGGCAATATTTTGTTTCAAACTTTAAAAATTTCATTCTGCCTAAACCTTGAGAGTTGGATGATGATTCTTCTTGCATTGCATCCTTCATGGCATGTAGTTTATAGGTTAAAATTGGTTTGAATTGATCTTGCATTTTCAATTTGTTTTGCATTTTTCTTGATGAGGTACCTTAAAACCCTAGCAATCTTAGGAAATTCATAACTTACACTAGATTAAGAGTTGGATCCTCTCCTTTGGGCAGTGAGCTTGTATAGGTTTAGGGTATCTTTGATTGCATTTTCAATTTTTTATCATGTCATATGCTTCTGATTTTGAATTTTGCTTTGTGTGTTGATCATAAACCCTAATTTGTGCTTTCCTTTGCATCCATCTTTCATTTTCTTGCATCCAATGACTTGCCATGACATTTTGTGCATCCACATGATTCATAATACATCTTAGGACATATTATAATCATGTTTGATCATTTCATCTTTCATTTTCCATGTTATATGTCCTTTGCATTCCATAACTTTTCATGTACATTCATGGTTCAAAGCATGCTTCATTTGCATCCATGTCCTTGTATGATCATTATCATGTCTTGCCTCATGTTTGTATCATCTCTTAGCATCATTAACATCATGTAAATGCTTCTGACTTTGGTTTGCATCATGACATTTCATTTCATTTGCATTGCATTTCATTTCTTTTGGCTAACTTTTCAGGTGGTAAGTTGCTTTGAGAAGTGAATTTGCCTTCACTTCTCACAATCTCTTCTAATCTCTCTTGCATCATTGCTGTATTTCATCTTGTGTATTTGAGTGAGCTTGCTCATTCATGTTCTCTCCTTACTTTCTTTCTTCAAGCAACTTGTCTTCTTAAGTGAAGCAAGTTGTTTTGCTTCTCTTTGCTTCTTCCTCCTTCCATCTGCTTCTCTCCTTGGTGGTTTCTCTGAAGATCTTCTTGCAAACCTCATTAACCCTAGGAATGACCAAGCATGATAATAATTAGGTTTGATTAGTCCCCCATTTAGCTTTTACCTTTGTGTCATCTTTGAGTCTTCTCTTCTCATCTCATAATCAGGGACTAAACCCTAAAGGCTTTAAGGCTTGTGATTAAGCTTATGCCTGCATCCTTCTATTAGGATGGAGTGTATAACTTTAATCCTAAGTGTTAAACCCTTAATGTGTTTAAATCCTTTAATCAATCCACCTAATAATCATCAAGACATCAAGCTTGTAACTTGGGCCTTGCATTAGGGTTCTAATTCTTCCTTAATTGGTTAAGAAGGACTAACCCTAGTGTTAATGGACAAGTCCCCCTCAAGTTGTCTTACAAACCATAAAAATAACTTCTTCATCTTACCATTAACTAAAATCCACTTTAATAAAGGTTTTGTTTTGTCATGAGGTTAATCCCTAATCATGGATTAAGTTGAGGAGTCTTTCTCAGCTTAAAGGTTCTCATCTATTATCCTTCTATTAGGATGGTGTAATGGGTCCATTAAATCCCTGATTATGGCTTAAACTCATTACTTAACACTAAACAAAAACAACAAAAACATCTAAATAATTACAAGTAGGTTAATGATCTTAATCCTACATCAGGGTGATTAAGTGTGAGGTGTTTACTTCACACTTAAGGTATTCTCATTACCCCTAATCAGAGGGAGGATGTGATGAGTTGACTAACCCATTGGTTTAGGCTTAAGCTCATTAACTTATGACAAATTCAAAAAAGCAATAAAAGATTGAAAACACAAAAACAAACAATAATCGTCTCCTCCGGGATGCTTTTCTCATCATCTTCACTCACAAACGAGTACTTGCTTCTTCCGTCTAATGCAAGACAGTTTGCACCTGAGCCAGACAGGTCATACACTTGAGCATAGACAAGTAAGCAGTCCACAAGTCAATTTACCTTTCAGTCTCTTTGAGTCGAACTACGGTGTTCTGACTTCCTCATTGCACGAGAGGATACGTAGGCATAACTTAACAGTTATCGAACAAAAGTCTCTGTATATTCCCCCTCTTCCAGCTTTATTCTTTAAGCCTCATAGTCTTGAGCATTTCATTCTTATTCTTATACTGACACTTCACTTATACACTTCACGCTTCTTTTACACTGACACTTGCATTCTTTCCAGCTTTGATACACAAATTGCACTGACACTACCCCTTTAAAACACAAATCCTTCAAGCGTGGATCCCGTCGAGTACGGCGGACAATCTGGGTGCTAATACCTTCCCAGGTTGTAACCAACCCCCTTTCTCAGTTTCTCTGGTTCGCAACCGTCTTATCCATATCTTTTTTTCTAGGTTTATGCAGCATTACCTTTCCTTCGGTATAAAAATGCCTAGCTGGCGACTCTATTCAGTTCCTTTCCCTTTCGCCGACCGTTCGCGTCTGTACCCCTCTTGGCCCTGTGTGTCTTCGCGTCACAAGCTCCAAGAACTAATACTAAGGCAGAGGCTGCTGCCAAAGCCAAAGGAAAAAGTGTGATACCTGAAGAATCTGCATCAAAAGAGACTCATAAATCATCCTTTGATCATGATGTGGATGAATTTATGAGGATAATTAAAAGAAGTGACTACAAAGTTGTGGATCAGCTCCACCAGACTCCTTCTAAGATCTCCATCTTATCCCTGTTGTTGTGTTCCGAAGCTCATCGGGATGCACTACTCAAAGTCTTGCACGCTGCCTACGTGCCGAAGGAGATCACAGTGAATTAGCTTGAGACAGTGGTGTCCAATGTTAATACTAGCCATGGGCTAGGTTTCACCAATGCTGATTTAACAACGGAAGGACGTCACCACAACAAAGCTTTACACATCATTTTGGAGTGTAAAGGAGCTGTGCTCTCTCATGTTCTTGTTGACACTGGGTTCTCACTCAATGTCCTGCCGAAGAAAGCTCTTATTAAGCTCGAATATGATGGTATAGCTCTCCGACCAAGCAATCTGGTGGTCAGGGCTTTTGACGGCTCCAAGAGGTCTGTTCTGGGAGAGGTGGAGCTGCTTGTGATAATCGGTCCGCAGGTCTTTCAGACTACTTTCTATGTGATGGACGTACAACCGGCCTACGACTGTTTGTTGGGTCGACCATGGATTCACGCTGCAGGTGCAGTTACGTCGACCCTTCACCAGAAATTGAAATATGAGTGGGAAGGACAGATTATCACCATCTGTGGTGAAGAGGACATCTTTGTTAGCCATCTGGCTACATACAAATACATTGAGATGGATGGTGAAATCCATGAAACCATGAGCCACGGGTTCGAGGCTCTGAATGTCAATGAGGCGACGACTGAAGTATTTGCTGCATCCCAAGAGGAGAGGATGGGTACTTCAATTGTCTCCTATCAACAAGCCCGGAAGGTTGTTGAAGATGGTAATGCCCAAGGCTGGGGCAAGCTGCTACCGGTGGAGATGAAGGAGGACAGATTCAGTTTGGGTTACAAACCATTCCGGCAAGATCAAGAAGAGGATGCTAAAGAGCCCAAGTTCCTCAGTGGGGGGATGCTCACCCCAGATGTTGTTAACAACCTGGAAGACGAGGCGGAAAGTGACCTCAACATGGAGAGCTGGATTCATCCAAGGATCCCGGGTCACCAAGTCCTTAACTGGTCTTTCCAGGAAATTATAAGGGTTACTCCTGCAGAGTAATTATTATTTCCTGCTTTTTTCAGCATGCATCAAGTCCTGCATCTTGCCCAAGGTGTTAGGACTCATTTTGTAATAGGGCCATATTTGTAATTTTGTGCAAATGGAATATATATGAATATCGGACATCTTTTGCAAACAATTCTTTCTTTCGCTCACTGTCTTTTCATTTTTCACTTTCGTACAAAACAATAAAATGACAATGTTTTCAAAATACTAACTTCATTTTCACTTTTTCTAAACAAGATTAAAATTGATTACTGAAACGAACAAATCTCAACCTTTGCAGAGATTATCCTCCAGATTGCACCGATAACAGCACTGCTATGACCTTGTATGACTTCGACAATCCAATTAATCAAACTGATGAAGGGGTTGAAGAAGACTATGAGTTATCTGAAGAGTTAGCCAAGTTGTTGAGGCAAGAAGAGAAAGTGATTAGTCCTCATCAAGAGGAAATTGAAACTGTTAATCTTGGTACCGAAGAGGATTTGAAAGAAGTGAAGATTGGGGCTAGTCTGCAAGATTTAGTAAAAGAACAACTTATCAACATGCTTCGAGAATATGTCGACGTCTTTGCTTTGTCCTATCAAGACATGTCAGGTCTAGATACAGATATTGTTATGCACAAGATGCCTTTGAAAGAAGATTGCCCTCCAGTAAAGCAAAAGCTACGCCGTACTCGCCCAGATATAGCCATGAAGATTAAAGAGGAGGTACAAAAATAGTGGGACGCCGATTTCCTTGCTGTAACTAGTTACCCGCCGTGGGTGGCTAACATTGTACCAGTACCTAAGAAGGATGGCAAAGTACATATGTGTGTGGATTACCGGGATCTGAACAGAGCTAGTCCGAAGGACGATTTCCCATTACCTCACATTGATGTATTGGTTGACAACACATCTCAGTTCTCGGTGTTTTATTTCATGGATGGTTTTTCTGGGTATAATCAGATCAAGATGTCACCCGAAGACATGGAGAAGACAACCTTCATCACACCTTGGGGCACATTTTGTTACAAGGTAATGCCATTTGGACTGAAGAATGTCA
Source organism: Lathyrus aphaca (assembly GCA_963966055.1). Taxonomy (NCBI): domain Eukaryota; kingdom Viridiplantae; phylum Streptophyta; class Magnoliopsida; order Fabales; family Fabaceae; genus Lathyrus; species Lathyrus aphaca. Next base: position 508,617,820 of record OZ014524.1, on the reverse strand, counting down.
GTGCAACTTAACAACGGGATATGGTAACATTATTCCACGATATGATCCACAAAGAAATTGAATGCTACGTGGATGACATGATTGCCAAGTCCCTCACTGAAGAAGATCATCTGGTATATCTGCAGAAGTTGTTCAAGCGTCTGAGAAAGTATCAGCTTAAGCTAAACCCCAACAAATGCACATTCGGGGTACGTTCCGGTAAGTTGATGGGATTTATCGTAAGTGAAAAGGGAATTGAAGTTGATCCTGACAAAGTCAAGGCCATTCAGGAGATGCCTGCACCAAGGACTGAAAAAGAAGTTCGGGGTTTCTTAGGTAGATTGAACTACATATCAAGGTTCATATCTCATCTCACTGCAACCTGTGAGCCCCTGTTCAAATTGTTAAGAAAGTAACAAACAGTTAGGTGGAGCGGAGATTGTCAGAAGGCTTTTAACAAGATCAAGGAGTACCTGCAAGAACCTCTAATTCTCATGCCTCTAGTTGAAGGAAGACCTCTGATAAATGTACCTGACAGTATTAGAAGGGTCAATGGAGTGTGTGTTGGGCCAGCATGATGAGTCTGGTCGAAAAGAGTATGAAATATACTACCTAAGAAAAAATTTTACCGAATGTGAACAACGTTATTCACTGCTCGAGAAAACTTGTTGTGCTTTAGCGTGGGCTGCTCGCCGACTAAGATAATATATGTTGACTCACACTACCTTATTGATCTCAAAGATGGACCCCGTCAAGTACATATTTGAGAAGCCAACACTTACCGGAAGGGTTGCAAGATGGAAAATGATTCTGACAGAGTATGACATTCAGTACACATCTCAAAAGGCCATCAAAGGCAGTGTACTATCTAACTATCTAGCTGAGCAACCTATTGATGATTACCAGCCCATGAGATTTGGCTTCCCTGATGAAGACATCATGTACTTAAAAGCAAAAGATCATGAAGAGCCTGTTCACACTGAAGGGCCTGACCCAGAAGAAAAGTGGACAATGATGTTTGATGGGGCTGTCAATATGAATGGACGTGGGGTTGGTGCAGTGCTCATTACACCTAAAGGAGTTCATATGCCTTTCTCGGCAAAACTCACCTTCGCCTGCACTAACAACGAAGCGGAATACGAAGCATGTATCATGGGCCTTGAGGAAGCCATTTATCTCAGGCAAATGGTACACTCACCAAGAGCATCTGATTCCATACCGTGACTACACAAGGAGGTTATTGACTTTCTTCACAACATTCAAGCTTGAGTACATCCCTCGAGACGAAAAGCAGTTCGCAGATGCTTTAGCTACCATTTCCTCCATGATCAAAGTTCAAATTGCAAATTATATGCCTCGAATTTCGGTATCCAGACTAGACCGACAAACATACATATTCTCTGTGGACATTGCTAAAGATGACAAGCCATGGTTCCATGACATCAAAAGCTTCTTGGGGGATCAAACATACCCACCTGGGGCATCATCCAATGATAAGAAAACATTAAGAAGATTGGCTGGTAGTTTCTTCCTTAATGCTGATGGTTCATTATACAAGCGAAACTTTGACATGGTTCTGCTCCGATGTGTTGATAAGAAAGAAGCAGACTTGCTGATGCACGAGGTGCATGAAGGATCTTTCGGTACCCATGCCGGAGGACATGCAATGGCTAAGAAATTATTAAGATCAGGTTACTACTGGATCACAATGGATGCAGACTGTTGTGCCTATGCCAGGAAATGCCACAAATGCCAGATCTATGCAAACAAGGTGCATGTGCCTCCAAATCCTTTGAACGTGATGTCTTCACCTTGGCCCTTTGCCATGTGGGGCATTGACATGATTGGAAAGGTCGAACCGACTGCTTCAAATGGCCACATATTCATCTTGGTAGCCATTGATTACTTCACCAAGTGGGTTGAAGCAGCTTCGTATGCAAACGTCACCAGACAAGTGGTAGACAGATTTCTGAAAAGAGACATCATCTGTCGATATGGAGTCCCGAGCAAATCATTACTGATAATGGTTCCAATTTGAACAACAAAATGATGGCAGAACTGTGCCGGGACTTCGAAATCCAACATCACAACTCTTCTCCTTACAGGCCAAAGATGAATGGCGTTGTTGAGGCAGCTGATAACGAGAAATCGTATCGCATTATTACTATGTTTTTAGTCCGTTTTATCGTACATTAGTCCTTTTAACTCCCGATTGTTTCGAGTTTTTATGTCACATTGCTGGTATAACATGTCTAGAGCCAAATTATGAGAAAAAGATCAAAGGAACAAAATCTAGCATGAAAAGAAAAGAGAGAAATCAATTCTGCTAAAAGCTGCATATTTTGTTGCACTCACGGTCGTCACAACTGCCTCACGACCGTGACACGCTTTTTAGAGGTATCACGATCGTCACAACATTATCACGACCGTGACGCGCTTATTTGACGAAATCTGCCCGTTACATCAATGTTACGACCGTGACAAAGCTTATTTAATTTATTTGAATGTATTTATGAAGACGTGCAACGCAACGAAGAGAAAAAGTCTTCAGAGACTCCTACTTTCTCTCAACTTCAACAACGCCAATAAACCATGTTCTCCTGGATTCTCTCAAAACTGAAGCACCGAAGCCCACGCTACTACTCTTCAACTGCCAAAGTTCTCTCCTATAAATACCAAAGATGCAGATGAAGAAAGTACCGAGTTTATTATTGAATTTTTATGCGGAAGCTCTGCCGTTTTTCTTTCAACCCATTTATTTTCCAGCTTTTGTTCTTGTTGTGTTTTTCCTTTTTATTTCCAAACCCTTTAATAACAATTTCCAACATTAGGAAATTGTTATCTTAATTAAATTTTATTTTTAGCCTCAGAACTTGTTATTTTATTTTATTTCGATTCCGACACTCCAAGCTTGCCGATTTGTGGAAGAAGGAGCCTAAGAATTAAATTGTTCAGGTTTTTGTTTTGAAATTTATATTAAGTTTATTTATTTATTTATGTTAAGTTTCTATTATCATTATATAATGTATGCTTTAATATTTATTTATTTCATTTTGTATCTGTCTGTTGTTTTAATAAATATGAGTAGCTAAGTTAATCGAGTCGGTATGTAATAAATCAAACCAAGCAGATAAATCGAATCTAAGCTAAAAACACTTAAGAACTTATATTCTGGCTGTGACTTTCTATAATTAAAATCAAATTTTTTGTTACGAGAGTAAGAGAAGTGAAATAGGTTAGGTCGAGACCACGAGAGTGTGAGATTTTAACCGGATAGCTAAAGTTAGGCATTCTATTTAAATACAGCGAGAGCGCTTTAAAACGAATTAGACTTATTAAGTTTTCAAAAATTATTTTCTAAACACTTATGGGCTAGCGAGAGTAGGCATAAGGCTTTAGGAGTAAGATCTGAGATAAGACCACGAGAGTGTAAGTGAAGGTTTTTAAACCGGTAATCTCTACATAATTATTTAAGTGAAACATCTTTATAAGCTTAGGCTAGATTGACCCGCATAGGTTAATATAATTACATACCGACCGCCTTCTCATTATTTCCTTAATTAAGTTTAGTTCCCGTTTTTAATCCTTAAAACCATAATCGTGACAAATTTCCGCCTTAGCTAAACTAGCAGACCTTCTAGCACTAGAGTGATTACAAAGTCCCTGTGGGTTCGACATCTTTTTATTACTATTGCGATAGGCTGTGAACTTGCAGTTCAGATACCGCTAGACACATCACGTCTTCGCCCCATCAAGTTTTTGGCGCCGTTGCCGGGGACCTTGATTTAGTCACTAGTGCACTATTAGAGTAGCACTGTCTAGACTTAGGTAACAATTTATTTTCTCTAATCTAATTTACCGAGTGTATGCCAAGTACTCGCTCTTAAGGCGAAGACTTGCAACCTCCAGACCTTGAATTAGAACGCTTCTTACATTTAAGAAGACGAATATTCGAATACCAACGAAAATACAACATTCCAGATCTTCAAGTTGATCCACCTAAACCAGTTGGAACATCGAAGGACGCAGAGATGGCTGAAGAACCAAATCATCCACTAAAGTATTACGCTAGTCCTTCACAAGCTGAGCCGCATTCCAGCATTGCCGCACCAGCTATCAATCGAAACGATTTCGATTTGAAACCTTCACTGATATCAGCTGTGCAACAAAACCAATTCGCCGGAAATCCTACCGATGATCCGAACCTTCATCTTTCGATATTTGTGCAGTACGCAGATACTGTAAAAGCTAATGGAGTTACCCAAGAAGCAATCAGATTACACCTTTTTCCTTTCTCACTTCGAGACAGAGTAAGAGCCTGGCTTCAATCTCTACCCTCGAATTCAGTAACTACGTGGGAGGAACTAAAGAGAGTCTTCTTGACAAGATATTTCCCACCTAGCAAGACAGCTATGCTAAGAGCTCAAATCAACGGATTTAAGCAAAAGGAAAACGAGTCACTCTTCGAAGCTTGGGAACGATACAAAGATATGCTGAGACTTTGTCCACATCACGGATTAGTAGAATGGATGGTCATCCATACTTTCTACATTGGATTCTTGTACAACACAAGAATGGCAATTGACGCTGCCGCAGGCGGCGCACTAATGGACAAAGAATATAATGATGCTTATGCACTTATCGAGAGTATGGCTCAGAATCATTACCAATGGGGAAGCGAGAGAGACGCAACTGAGAAACCAACAAAAGGAGGTATGTACGAAGTGAGTAGTATGGACCAAGTCAATGCAAAGTTTGACCAACTTAACCAAAAGATCGACAACTTGGCCATAACACCAACAACCACCGTGGTTGCGGTAACACCTAACTGTGAGTTATGTGGAGTTCCAGGACATGCAGTCCCTGATTGTCAACTATTAGCAGGAATTCCCACAGATGAAGTGAATTATGCTCAAGGAAACCCGTACTCGAACACATACAACCCAGGTTGGAAGAATCATCTGAACTTCTCTTATAAGAACAACAATGCTTTATACGCACCAGGTCAAGCGCCAGCTACACCACCAGGATATCAAAAGATTGCTCCTAATGTTCCTAGAAAATCAAACCTTGAATTAATGATGGAGAACTTCATAGCTACCCAATCTCAAACAAACAAGGAATTCTTAAACCAAAACATACACACTAGCGAGCAGATTATGCAATTGGTGAGAAATGTAGATGCGTTAGCTACACATAACAAAATGCTTGAAACTCAGATTTCACAAGTAGCTCAACAACAAGCACCTACCGCTGCCCCATCTGGAGTATTTCCTGGACAACCCCAACCTAATCCAAAAGGACAGGCCAATGCTGTGATACTAAGAAGTGGCAAGGAACTTGACGGACCTGCCGATCCAAGACTTGACAATCCAGCCATGTGCCAAAAGCAGGATAAGCCGACTGAAAAGGAGAATGAACCAGAAGAAAAGGAAGATAATAATCAAGAGGCAGTGGAGAAAGAGAAGCCTTATGTGCCTCCACCACCTTATAAACCACCAATTCCGTACCCTCAGAGATTAACCAATTCCAAGACGATGGGCCAGTTTAAGAAATTTGTTGAACTTCTGAAACAATTGAATATTACTATTCCATTTACAGAAGCTATCACTCAAATGCCCTCGTATGCTAAATTTCTAAAGGAAATCTTATCCAATAAGAAGAAGATAGAGGATAACGGAACCGTTACACTTACTGCTGAGTGTAGCGCAATAATTCAAAACAATATGCCTCCTAAGTTAAAAGATCCAGGTAGTTTCTCTATACCCTGTGTAATTGGAAAATTCGTCATTGACAAAGCTCTATGCGATTTAGGAGCCAGTATCAGTGTTATGCCCTTAACAATTTGCAAAAGGCTAGATATGGGAGACCTAAGACCTACTAAAATGTCTGTTCAACTAGCCGACCGCTCTATTAAATATCCTGTAGGCATACTAGAGAATGTCCCAGTACGGATAGGTCAATTCTACATTCCTCTTGATTTTATAATTATGGACATCACTGAAGACTCCACTACACCTATCATACTAGGAAGACCATTCTTAGCTACCGCCGGAGCTATTATAGATGTAAAGAAAGGAAAGATAACCTTTGAAGTAGGTGAAGAGAAAGTTGAATTTATTTTAACACAATTCTTACAATCACCAGCTATAGAGGACACATGCTATTTATTGGATGTCATTGACGAGTGTGTAAGAGAAATGGAAATGAAAGAAACTACTTATTCTGAAATTATGAAAATTCAAATCCCTCCGGTTTTCGAAGATGACAATTGGCGTGAACCGTATCAAGATGATGGTCTAAGAGAAAGTTTAGCACTTACACCGGATCCCATGCCAAGTAAGAAGAAACCTACATTAGAGTTAAAAACCTTACCTAAGAACCTAAGATACGAATTCCTAGACACTGAATGTACGCAACCAGTTATAATCAATTCCGGTTTAGGAACAATCGAAACGAAGAAACTTTTAGATGTCTTAAGGAAATACCCAACTGCATTAGGATATAACATATCTGATCTCAAAGGAATATGTCCTTCAATCTGTATGCATCGTATTATGCTAGAAGAAGATTGCAAAACCTCTAGAGAATCTCAAAGGAGAATTAACCCAATCCTTAGCACTGTAGTAAAGGAAGAAGTTAAGAAACTACTAGACACTGGAATAATATATCCAATCTCTGATAGTCAATGGGTTAGTCCAGTACACGTAGTACCAAAGAAAGGAGGTATCACTATTGTGAAAAACGCTAAAGGCGAATCGATATCACAAAGAGTAGTGACCGGACATAGAGTGTGCATCGATTATCGAAAACTAAACAAAGCCACTCAAAAAGATCATTTCCCACTACCTTTTATAGATCAAATGTTAGAACGATTAGCCAAACACTCGTATTTCTGTTATCTAGATGGGTACTCAGGATTTTTCCAAATCCCTATTCACCCAGATGATCAAGAGAAGACTACATTCACATGTCCTTATGGAACGTTTTCTTATAGACGAATGCCATTTGGATTATGTAACGCTCCTGCAACCTTTCAAAGATGTATGATGTCAATCTTCGCAGATTTCATAGATAACATCATGGAAGTGTTCATGGACGACTTCTCTGTATGCGGGAAAAGTTTTGAAGGATGTCTATCAAATTTAGAAATGGTGTTAGAAAGATGTGTAAAAGTAAACCTCGTACTTAACTGGGAAAAATGCCATTTTATGGTCAGAGAAGGAATCGTACTAGGACACGTTATATCTGATAAGGGAATTGAAGTTGATAAAGCTAATATAGAAGTCATAAAAGATCTTCAACCCCCTAAGACCGTTCGAGAAATACGAAGCTTTTTAGGACACGCCGGTTTCTACCGATGATTCATCAAAGATTTCTCGAAAATCACTAAACCTCTTACCGGTTTATTAATGAAAGACGCTGAGTTCATATTCGATAAAGATTGTCTTAAAGCATTCAAAACTCTAAAAACAGCCCTCATCACCGCACCAATCATGCAACCACCTGACTGGATATTACCTTTCGAAATCATGTGCGATGCGAGTGACTATGCTGTAGGCGCAGTTCTAGGACAAAGGAAGGACAAGAAACTTCACGCAATTTACTATGCCAGTAGAACTTTACATTCTGCTCAATTGAACTATGCCACTACTGAAAAAGAGTTGTTAGCAGTTGTCTTTGCGCTTGATAAATTTCGTTCCTACCTAGTAGGAGCAAAAATAATCATCTATATAGACCACGCTGCTATCAGATATTTACTAACCAAGAAAGATGCTAAACCAAGACTCTTGAGATGGATCTTACTCCTACAAGAGTTTGATCTCGAAATCAAAGATAAGAAAGGTACTGAAAACGTCGTAGCAGACCATTTATCTAGAATAGGAGGTATTAAACCCGAACAATTGCCAATTAACGACGATTTTCCGTATGAACAGCTGATAGCACAAATAAGAAGCGACCCAGCTCAGTTAGACATAAATGAACCAAAAGCCGTGGAAACAATCCAAACAACCGTAGGACTGCCATGGTACGCTGACATTGTCAACTACTTAGCTGCAGGAGCACTTCCACCGGACTTAACCTATCAGCAGAAAAAGAAATTCTTCCACAATCTCAAGTATTACTATTGGGACGAACCATTATTGTTTAAGAGAGGACCTGACGGAATCTTCCGTCGGTGCATTCCCGAAGAAAAAATACAAGATGTCATTGCTCATTGTCATTCATCTCCTTATGGTGGACATGCAAGCACTTCCAAGACTTGTGCAAAAATCTTACAAGCCAGCCTATTTTGGCCTAATCTATGGAAAGATGTCCACATCGCTGTTATAAATTGCGATCGGTGTCAACGCACCGGTAACATTTCAAGAAGAGATGAAATGCCTCAAAGAGGAATATTAGAAGTTGAAGTCTTTGATGTCCGGGGAATCGATTTCATGGGACCATTCCCATCATCTTTCAGTAACATTTCAAGAAGAGATGAAATGCCTCAAAGAGGAATATTAGAAGTTGAAGTCTTTGATGTCTGGGGAATCGATTTCATAGGACCATTCCCATCATCTTTCGGTAACAAGTACATACTCGTAGCTGTCGATTATGTTTCAAAATGGATCGAGGCTATAGCTTCTCCTACAAATGACACACGAGTAGTAATTAAGCTTTTCAAGAATATAATCTTTCCAAGATTTGGTGTGCCTAGACTTGTCATTAGTGACGGTGGCTCGCATTTCATTTCGAAAATATTCGACAAATTACTATCTAAGTATGGAGTCAGACACCGTGTAGCAACACCGTATCATCCGCAAACAAGTGGACAGGTCGAAGTCTCGAACAGAGAAATAAAACAAATTCTAGAAAAGACTGTCGCCATATCTAGGAAGGATTGATCATCTAAACTTAATGAAGCTTTATGGGCTTATAAGACAGCCTACAAGACACCCATAGGAACTACACCCTTCAAACTAGTATATGGTAAGGCTTGTCATCTCCCGGTAGAACTAGAACACAAAGCATATTGGGCGATTAAAACACTCAATATAAACTACAATGCCGCTGGAGAAAAGCGAATCCTCGACATTAATGAATTAGAAGAATTAAGGTTGGACGCATACGAGAATGCTAAGATATATAAAGAAAGAACCAAGCATTGGCACGATAAGCGCCTATCTAGGAAAGAATTTAGTGTGGGAGACGTTGTGCTCCTCTTCAATTCAAGACTTAGGCTTTTTCCTGGAAAACTAAAATCTAGATGGTCAGGACCCTTTGAAATAACTAGAGTGTTCCCGAGCGGAGCAATAGAAATTAAGGGTAGGAATAGTGAATCGTTCACAGTAAACGGACAACGATTAAAACATTACCATAATATTGAAAACAGAAATTATGCGAATAATTTAAAACTTTTAGAGTTGTCCACTGACTTCCCTGATTAATCTACCACTAAGCACTACGTCAGGCTTATGACGATAAAAACAACGCTTAGTGGGAGGCAACCCATTTTATCATTTTATTGTTTTATTTCATTATTGACTTTATTTATATATTTTTTCCTTATTTTCTTTATTTTTAACTTTCATTTTCTAAATCACTTTTTAATTTACATGCTACAGATTTTCTAAAGTCTTTTCTACCTTACCTCTTTCTCCCCTGATTTGTTTCTCCTGCTTTAACACTAACTATGGCTAACCAACCAAGAAACTTCATGGTAACCATATTTAGAGGTAGAAACCAAAGAAGGAAATTTGAGGAATTATCACAGAGACACATGGATTTGACTATGTATTATGATGAACAAACTATGGAAACCTTAGGTATCAATGATAGCATCCTATACATGTTTAACCAGCTTGGATGGGAGAACGCTCTCATAAAACATAAGTTTGTAACTTACCGCGAGCTCACCCTTGAATTTTTAAGCTCCTTAGTTTACCTACCTGAGCGTGGATTTGGATTAAGGAAAGGATTTATTAGTTTCCGACTATTCGGTATCGAATATGTCTATAACCATAAGGAACTAGCTGACCTACTAGGATTTCCTAGCGGACCTTTTGCCTTTACTACCACCCAGGTAGAATTAATGGATATTGAGCAAGATTTCTTTTGGGGAACTTTAACCGGAAACTACCACCCTGAGCCGGATAACATGGAAAATGATGAAATACACAACCCCGCTATCCGCTATTTTCATAAAATCCTTGCCCAAACCTTCTTTGGAAAGGAAGAGAACCTCACTGGAGTATCTAAGGACGAGATATTCATTATGTCCTGTTTGACCGATGGAAAACCCGTAAATGTTGTACCCTTCATGATGCAGACCTTTACCCGCATCCAGGAGGAACCTAATCTACCAATATTGGTAGGAGGCCTAGTCACCATGATTGCTAATGCCCTCAGACTTAGATTTCAGTTACACAAGTGCACCCGTTTTGGTACCATTCGCCCTATGAATTTGAACTTCTGCTTTAACCGCCGAATAATAGGAAACATAGGACAACCGACATTCGAGTACCTGATTAGGAATGAAATCGTAACCTTGTTCACATTGCCGAACCATGCTAAAGTCAATGTTCACAATAGAGATAATTGGATTTATGAGCTTACCCCTCCTGACTATCCAACAACACCTGAAACACCACAATCCTACCAAATTAGGGATGACATGATGACTGATGTAGAAAGTGACCCTGAGACCCCTCCTGGTTACCATGACATCAACCACACTGATGAAGTTATTGAGACCCCTGAAATCAACAAAGTAGGATATGCTGACAGCTTGAACAAAATTTTGACAACTCTTGAAGTATACCAAGCTGACATTAATGTTGTTAAGGATGAAGTTAAAAGCATGAGATTGGATATTATAGGCTTAACTGATATAACATGTGAACAATTTTACCATATAAACTCCGCACTTGAAGACTTGAAGAAACGACTTTGATGAATTGTAGTAATTTGATTAATTTTACTTTATGCTTTTTTTTTCTAGTTAGTTTTGAATTTTTGCAACATTTCATAGTTTATTTTTATCACTGTAATTTCTTTCTGTTATGTCAAAAACGAAGTATTTCCATTTATGCAATTTTCCATTCAATCTATTTACATGTTTTCATAATCTACTGATACTTTTAACTTCTAAATATTTTGATGAATTTTCGTGTGATGCAATCTAATGCTATTATATACTGATCCATTGCTATGTGTTATGTTGGAATTAATTATTGTATGTGATAAGAATTATATGGATTGAACTGAGGTAAACATTCTGTGAAATTCCAAATTTTGTGAACATCACGGTCGTGACCATCCCCTCACGATTGTAACGAGCAATTTAGCGCGTCACGACCGTAACTACCCCCTCACGATCGTGACAATCCTATTGCACGACCTCTGAGTTACAGAGGTCGTTCTTCTTCGTTTCCACTTCTATTTTCACAAAATACTCAAATCGCCCATTACCTATTCTTCTCCCATAACCACCCATTAATCACCAATCAATCCCATTACTCCGTTCCACTTCCTCATTTAACCCCAACTCCACATATTCCCTTCACTCCATTATAAATCAATCAATTTCTTCACATTTTCATCACAAAACCTCAACACCTATCTCACGATAAACCTCATTTGCATGCAATGGAAAACATTCAGTTTAGAGAGGGAGAACAAGGAGCGGCACAGAGAGAGAAGTTTGAAAGGTTTCAAACCCGAGGAATCCAAACTACTCGGTACGTCGACCTCGACTGTCTGAGGGAGTTAGGATTGTTCGACGGAGTGAAGCTACTTCTTGAAAAAATTGGCTTGTGGGACTTATGCAGTCAACCGCAACCAACATTTGCAAACCTCACTCTGGAGTTTCTGAGTTCTTTTCAATACATCACAACTTCTGGATCAACGAACCAACTCACAGGCATCGCAAAATTCCGAATGCTTGGCAGAGAGTTCGAACTAACTCAAACCAGAGTCACTGAACTTTTAGGCTTCAGTCATGGTGACGGTACTCACCTTCGTGTGCCCGACAACTTTAATGAAGCAGCTTTCACTTTGTGGCACAACATCACAAACAGCCGTGCTTCCGCCTACCAAAGTCTCAACGCTACTCACATCCATAATCCAACAATACAGTATTTTCATCGTATCATATGAAACACCATATTTGCAAGAGAGAGCAACCATAAGCTCAATTCCAAAGAGCTCATATTCTTGCATTGTGCCTTGAATGAAGAACGCATCAACGCCGCTCCGTTCCTTCTGGCCCACATTCAGTCTGTAGCACAAAGAGGCGCCACTCCCTTCTACATTGGCGGGATTGTCACTTCCCTTGCTATACAGCTGGATCTTGGTGACCACCTCTCTCATTTTCCTCATAGAGCACCGGAGCTGCTTACCATGAACTACTGCAAGTCCGCTCACATGATCTCGCAGCGTGAGGATGGCAGGTTCAACCCTGTGATACAAGGCACCATCTATCATAATATCGTTTTGCCTTGCAGGAACCAGATTGATCCATCAAACAAAGCCAACTGGCTATTTGATTTGCCGGCTGCCACAGGCCATGTTCCGATTGTTGACGACCTGCCTGATGCACCTGTGGATGAGATGCAAGATGCGATGGATGCTGCTGAGCCAGTTCAGGACATACCTGAGTCTTCCACCAGGAAGCCACCTTCAGCTGACATCACCCTTGAAGAAATCCTCCGTGCCATTCACCAGCAAAATCAGATGAATGTCGCACTGGAGCGAAAGCAGAAGGATCAATACGATGCACTCCTTGCCACTGTTGTCAAAAACCAGAAAGCAATAGATGACAAGCTAGGAGAGATCTTCAGCGAGTTGTAAGCTTTGCAGATGGACGTCACCGCTCTCACCGTCACTGGTTCTGATGAGGAAGCCATTCCTGCCAGACGCTCCCGCACCAGAAGCCGAGGCCGTGGTCGTCAGCAGCATTAGATTTTCATTTTGTTTTTGCATTCTGTTTATGTAATGTATTTCCCCGCTATTATATCACAACATTGAGGACAATGTCTGATATAGTGTGGGAGAGGTACCTTTCCCTTTCCCGTTTTCCATTCATTGTATTTTCTCTTTCCGCATTTTCAATGAACAAGTAATATTAACGCTATTTCTTAAGTTTCAATTCTTCCCCGCTTTATTTAGCCATACCGAATTTTTTTTGCTTTATCTTCGCATTACTCGACATACCTATGAAATCGTAGTTAGGAAGCTGAGAAAGATCCAACAAGATCAATACAGTCTTGACACCTTAGACTTCCTACTTAAGCATTCCATTTCGATAATTGTTACGACTACACCTTAAGTCTTAGTTCTAAAGTAACCCCTAGTAGTTTATACTAGCAGTCAGCACCGTCTGGACACAAACCACGTGGGGAGTCGATGAACATAAGTCTTTGATGCCTAATCTATAAATGATCCTTCATATCTCGCTACCATTAAAAGAGAAATTGCACCAAAGTACACAGTCGCATATAAGAGATGAGTAATATAAGAAGGAGTACATTCCTGGTTGGTTCAGAGGTACCTGGTTCTGAACTTGGTAGGGCGTGCTACGGCTCGATCCCCCACAACCTCCAATTTGGATAATATGTAAAGGGTTGCCACATTCGTGTACCAGACCCCGTGCTAATAAATGATCAAAGTCACTAACCGGCTACTCCACTACGTGCGTGCTAAGACAAAGGGCTTAATGTGATTGCGCTAGAACGAAACCGGGTGAAATAAGAACGAAGGACTCTAGGTAGAATCGTAATGGAATTACTGAATGTTTCGTTTAAAGGGATGTCGACGACTTAGCTTGTTGCTTGTGTAATTAGTGTATCGTTAGTGTTCTACTCTAGTATCGGTTTATCTAACTAAATGACTTCTCGTATGGTATGTTATGTGTATGCGTCTGATGAAAATTGTCCGATCATTTTTCAATTGACTATTTACTTGAGGATAAGCAAAGGTTTAAGTATGGGGGAGTTTGATAACGAGAAATCGTATCGCATTATTACTATGTTTTTAGTCCGTTTTATCGTAGATTAGTCCTTTTAACTCCCGATTGTTTCGAGATTTTATGTCACATTGCAGGTATAACATGTCTAGATCCAAATTATGAGAAAAAGATCAAAGGAACAAAATCTAGCATGAAAAGAAAAGAGAGAAATCAATTCTGCTAAAAGCTGCATATTTTGTTGCACTCACAGTCGTCACAACTGCCTCACGACCGTGACACGCTTTTTAGAGGTATCACGATCGTCACAACATTATCACGACCGTGACACGCTTATTTGAGGAAATCTGCCCGTTACATCAATGTTACGACCGTGACAAAGCTTATTTAATTTATTTGAATGTATTTATGAAGACGTGTGTCGCTCCCACCTGATGACACGGGGGCCAAGAGGGGTACAGACGCGAACGGTCGGCGAAAGGAGAGAGAACACACAGGGGTGAACTCAAAAGACAAGAGTCGCCATCTAGGCATTTTTATCCCGGAGGAAAGGTAATGCTGCATAGACCTAGAAAGATATGGATAAGACGGTTGCGAACCAGAGAGACTGAGAAAGGGGGTTGGTTACAACCTTGGAAGGTATTAGCACCCAGATTGTCCGTCGTACTCGACGGGATCCACGCTTAAAAGATTTGTGTTTTAAAGGGGTAGTGTCAGTGCAATCTGTGCATCAAAGCTGGAAAAGAATGCAAGTGTCAGTGTAAAAGAAGTGTGAAGTGTATGAGAGAAGTGTCAGTGTAAGAACAGGAGTGAAATGCTCAAGATTTTGAGGCTAAAGAATAATACTGGAAGGAGGGGGAATATACATAGACTTTTGTTCGATAACTGTTAAGTTATGCCTACGTATCCTCTCGTGCAATGAGGAAGTCAGAACACCGTAGTTCGACCCAAAGAGACTGAAAGATAAATTGACTTGTGAACTGCTTACTTGTCTATGCTCAAGTGTATGACCTGTCTGGCTCAGGTGCAAACTGTCTTGCATTAGACGGAAGAAGCGAGTTCTCGTTTATGAGTGAATAAGATGAGAAAAGAATCCCGAAGGAGACGATTATTATTTGTTTTTGGTGTTTTCAATCTTTTATTGCTTTTTGGTGTTTTTCATAAATTAATGAGCTTGAGCCTAAACCAATGGGTTAGTAAACTCATCACATCCTCCCTCTGATTAGGGGTAATGAGAATACCTTAAGTATGAAGTAAACACCTCACATTTAATCACCATGATGTAGGATTAAGATCATTAACCTACTTGTGATTATTTAGATGTTTTTGTTGTTTTTGTTTAGTGTTGAGTAATGAGTTTAAGCCATAATCAAGGATTTAATGGACCCATTACACCATCCTAATAGAAGGATAATAGATGAGAACATTTAAGCTGAGAAAGACTCCTCAACTTAATCCATGATTAGGGATTAACCTCATGACAAAACAGAGCCTTTATTAAAGTGGATTTTAGATAATGATAAGGTTAAGAAGTGAGTTTTATGGTTTGTAAGACAACTTGAGGGGGACTTGTCCATTAACACTAGGGTTAGTCCTTCTTAACCAATTAAGGAAGAATTAGAACCCTAATGCAAGGCCCAAGTTACAAGCTTGATGTCTTGATGATTATTAAGTGAATTGATTAAAGGATTTAAACACATTACGGGTTTAACACTTAGGATTAAAGTTATACACTCCATCCTAATAGAAGGATGCAGGCATAAGCTTAATCACAAAGCCTTAAAGCCTTTAGGGTTTAGTCCCTGATTATGAGATGAGAAGAGAAGACTCAAAGATGACACAAAGGTAAAAGCTAAATGGGGGACTAATCAAACCCTAATTATTATCATGCTTGGTTATTCCTAGGGTTAATGAGGTTTGCAAGAAGATCTTCAGAGAAACCACCAGGAAGGAAACAGATGAAAGGAGCAAGAAGCAAAGAGAAGCAGAACAACTTGCTTCACATAAGAAGACAAGTTGCTTGAAGAAAGAAAGTAAGATGAACATGAATGAGAAATCTCAACCAAATACACAAGATAAGATGCAGCAATGATGCATAAGGAATATGAAAAGAGGTTGTGAGAAGTGAAGGCAAGTTCACATCTCAAAATAACTTACCACCTGAAAAGTTAGCAAAAGAAATGAGATGCAATGCAAATGAGATGAAATGCCATGGTAAAAACCAAAACCAGAAGCATAGACATGATGTTAATGATGCTAAAAGATGATACAAACATAAGGCAAGACATGAGAATGATCATACAAGGACATGGATGCAGATGAAGCATGCTTTGAACCATAGAAGTTCATGAATGTTTATGAAATGAAATGAACAAATAACATGGCAAATGACAGATGCAATGATCAAACATGATTCTAATATATCCTAAGATGTATTATGAATCATGTGGATGCACAAAATGTCATGGCAAGTCATTGGATGCAAGCAAATGAAAGATGGATGCAAAGGAAGGCACAAATTAGGGTTTACATACAACATGCATCACAAAAGTCCAAAACTAGAAGCAAATGACATGACAAAAAAATTGAAAATGCAATCAAAGATACCCTAAACCTATACAAGTTCACTGCCCAAAGGAGGGGATCCAACTCTTAACCTAGTGGGAGTTATGAATTTCCTAAGATTACTAGGGTTTTAGGGTACCTCATCATAAAAAATGCAAAAACAAATTGAAAATGCAAGACCAAATCAAACCAATTTTATCCTATAAACTTCATGCTATGAAGAATGCAATGCAAGAAGAACCATCATCAAACTCTCAATGGTTAGGCAGAATGAATTTTTCAAAGTTTGAACCAAAATATTGCCTTAAAATGAATTTAATTCCAACAAAAATTGTCAAAATGCATCAAGAACAAAAAAGAAATTTGGTTTGGGAGTTTGATAATGTTTCTAAATGTCTTGGGATGGTTCATGATTTTTTTGGTGATTTTTAGAAACCTAAATGGTATTTTAATTAATTAATTTCCATTAATTAACTAAAATAAGCATTTAAATAAAATGGTTAAAAAAATGCAAAAAATAAAATAAAAAATGTTTTTAGGTTAAGAAAATTATTTGGAATAAACATACGAAAAATAAAATTTTTTTGAGATTTTTTAGCTATTTTAAAATAAATATGCAAAACAAATAAGAAAAATATGAAAATAAATGGATTTAATGGAAAAGTCAAGCAATCCAAAGGCTGAGATTCAAAGGAAAAGAGAGGGAATTGACTCGCGCGTTAATGGACGGCTGAGGTTAAAACTGAGAATTTGATTTTCCTTAAACTTAATTAACCTAATTAATCAGGATTAGGGCACAAATCATGAAATCTGAGACATTGGTTGCGCGCGGGAAAAAGGATCCAAAGGCTCACATTCAAACCTGGCCTAACCCTAACCCTAATTTAATCACCTTCAGATGACCGGAACAGTGGTTCCGGTCATCTTCTCCGGCGAGACGGAAAAAAGGAACTCCCTCCCTAGGCCATTTCTGGAGCTCTAAAGCTCCAGATCAAACCTTCTAACCTCCCTGAATCCAAACCTACCCTCAAAAACTAATTTCTATGACCTACAAAACAAGATTCGAATCAGAACTTAAAAATGGCAAAAGTTTCAGACAACCAGTACACACTCAAATCTTAACCATTTCAAAAAGTAAAAACATCAGGATGATCAGCAAGGCATAAGGAATAATCTAGGAACTTAAATTTTCATTTTTGGAAAAAAAGTTCTTGAGGTACCTGAGCTTGAGCTTTCTCATTTTGCAACTTTCTGGCCAGCTCTTTGCTTCCTATCACCTCCAATGATCTCCCTGAGAAGCTTTCAATGCTTGGTTGGAGTTTAGTGTGGCTGATTTGTGAGATTGATGGAGTTCTGTTCAGAGAGGGGGGAAAATCGTGTTTGAGTTTCAGGGACTTTCAAGGCAAGGTGAAGGGTGGTTTATGCTCTATGAAGCTTTTCTGAATGAATGGTGAAGTTGGTTTTGAGGTTTGATGATTGTGTGATGAGATTCAAAGGAAAGGGCATAAGAGGTGAAATTTTGAAACTATGGCTTGTGAGATGTTTCAGGCTGTGTTGTGTTATGTGTTGGGTCGCTTTTGGTACACATATCAATCCTTGGTAGGTCAGAGAGTTGTTGTGGAGCAGTGTGATTGGTATGGAGCAAAATGCATAAAGTCAACTTTTTGTGTAAGAGAGGTATGGGTCAATTCTGTCAAGGTACAAGGCATGGCTTGGCTGCAGCTTGAATCAAGGAGAACCATGGAAATGGATTAGAGGCAATGCAGCAAGTGGATTAGGGTTTATGAGGGTTTTTGCAATTTCACAAAGTCTTGGCCCTTTTGTGCAATCTGATTTTTAGGTCATGGTTCATGTTTGTGCAAATTTTAGAAGTCACTTTTAAGTCACATAAAGGCTTGGCATGAGGTTTTGCAACTTTGCCTCTTTGGTACAAAACTTGAAATTATGTGATTTTGTCCAACTTTGACAAGCCATAACTTTTGATCCAAAATGAATTAGAATGAGTTCTTGTACTTTTTGAAAAGGGAATGATCCATTCTACAACTTTCATGACCAAAGTTTTCTCATTTGAAGCATTTTTGAATCAATTTGAGGAGGTTGAAAAACTTTCCCAAAATGGCAAGTTTTCAATACAAGTCACTTTCCCAAAAAGGAAACTTTGCAAATGGCTTTAAATTATTCAACTTTGTGAACTTCTAACATCTTCTATAATCAAATAAAGACCATACATATTCAAAATTATGAAGAACACCCTTTGGTTGGGTCATTGGGGGCCTCAGATGCCCTGATTTTGCACTGACTTACTCAAGAAGTCAACTCTTGATCAGATGCCTTCCCCATGGAAATTCTTCATGAAAATTGACATGCATGATCCTCCTAACATATAGAGACCAATAGAAACAAGAATGACCAAAAAATTTGGAGTTATGGTCTTTGAAACCAAAACCCTGATTTTAAGTCAAATGTGCAGTTAAACCTGGCTCTGCTTCCATGCCTTTCCCAGTTCTTGTGATTCTTTGACTTTCTTGACTTGGTGAGGATATAATATGATGCTTGAACATACATGGACCCCTTTGAAATGATTGAATACCTTTGGAGTGGCTCAAATGGCTCAGGGATGGCTCAGATCACAAACCCTAGATGCAGATGTCTTTGAATCAATGCAGTGAATCAAATATGCAATATGAGATGCTATGTTTGAACTTATGCATATGAAAAGATCACAAGCCATGGTGTGAATGGGTGAGGGAAAATTTGGGGTGTTTACAGCTGCCCCTATTCAAGCATGAGTTAGCTGTGCAGGATGTAAGCAACGACTTAACAGGCAAACAAGATAACTTGTGGTTGAATACCAAAGACAGTCCAAAATTTGCACTCACAGAATGAAGAAGAAAAGGGATATAGATTGTAAAAGGAAAATAAAGTATATTTATAAAGTGCGGGCGACGGAGGACGATCGTCGAGCAGAGGACGACTGCTGGGGATATGGCAATGACGGGGACGACCGACATGTTGGGGAAGATGCAGGAAATAAAGCAATGACGGGGACGTCCGACAAGCTGGGGATATAAGAGATTATGATGGGGACGACCATCAGGTAAGACTCTTTGGGGATTATAGGTAAATGATGGGGACGGCCATCGGGTTGAAGAAATAAATGGAACAAATGATGAGGTATGGTCATCAAAGGTGAAGGACGATCACCTAGCAGGGGACGGCTGCTCTGGGGATAAGGATGAGGGACGGTCATCTAATGGTGAAGGACGATCACCTGGCAGGGTACGGCTGTCGAAAAGTATCGCGACATAGGACGAATGCCGGATAAAAAGGTCGACGATGGGGACGGCCATCGGATAAAATTATGAAGGACGATCATCAAGAGGTGAAGGACGATCACCTAGCAGGGTACGGCTGCTCTGTTGGGGATAAGATGAGGGACGGTCATCTAAGGTGAAGGACGATCACCTGGCAAGGGACGGCTGCTCTTGGGATAAGGATGAGGGACGGTCATCTAATGGTGAAGGACGATCACCTGGCAGGGTACGGCTGCCGAAAAGTATCACGACATAGGACGAATGCCGGATAAAAAGGTCGACGATGGGGACGGCCATCAGATAAAATGATGAAGGACGATCATCAAGAGGTGAAGGACGATCACCTGGCAGGGTACAGCTGTCGAAAGGTATCATGACATAGGACGAATGTCAGTTAGAAAGGAAATAATTTAATGGGATTTGCTGGGACTCTTCTAGGGAATGGTAGACACAGACGAGTGTCTAAACTCAAGAAGACATAAGTGTTTGACACGGTGTATAGATTAAAGATGCGGACAAGCATCCTTAAGACTATGATATGGACGAGTATCAGTAGAAACAAACGCTTGACGCATGCTCAGAGATGATGATACGGACGAGTATCAACTGGTTAACAAGGAACATGGACGAGTGTTGATTCTAAGAGAATTTAGGTGGCATATATAAGATACGGACGAGTATCTGTATGAGTAAAAAGTGATGAGTGAGACACAGACGAGTATTCAACTTGCTAGGGAAAGCATGACACGGACGAGTGCCAGAAAAAATTGTATCATAAACAAGTATTTTGATTTCCAAAGTGTTTGGGTAACTATGCTGGGGAAGGTAACACGGACGGGCGTCAAGGAATTGTGTATATATGTATCTGTGAGTGCAAAGGGGACGCTTTGGCTTTCTACTGGGGATATGACACGGACGGGTGTCAAGAAGTATCTGTACTATATGAGTCGTCTGTTTGTAAAGAATGCTCGGGCGACTTTACTGGGGAATGATGACACAGACGAGTGCCAAAAGGAGTGTGTATCTGTATCTTCTGTTTTGGCCCTCCGGTGAGGAATTGGGGAAATAT
Organism: Lathyrus aphaca; assembly: GCA_963966055.1. Classification (NCBI taxonomy): domain Eukaryota; kingdom Viridiplantae; phylum Streptophyta; class Magnoliopsida; order Fabales; family Fabaceae; genus Lathyrus; species Lathyrus aphaca. The sequence continues at coordinate 508,596,945 of OZ014524.1, read as the reverse complement.
TATGTATATTGTCTGATGGGTTGCCAGTATTTACAAACGTCCAGTTCGACACATGGCTTATGATTATGCAATATGTTTGATTATGCTATGTGGGGAAGATATGATGCGAATGCTATGATTATGCAAAGATACCGATCCGGGATTCGGATCCAGTTGCTGTGGAGATCTCTGGCTGATCTGCTCGAAGTGGATGTCCCAGCAGGGAATGAGATCATTGGTAGATCTGACATTCATGACTCTGTATGGGGAAGTAGGTCATTGATAAACCTAACTTGGTAACGAGGGATCCAGCTGGGGTTTGTAGAAGCTTTCGTCACTCTGTTGTGAGATCTTCAGGTATTGCTTTTCTGGATAGAGGTTGAAACTCTGTGGGGAGATGGTTCCCTGCCTAGCACTCGGCTGGGGGAGGAGAAAGATCACTGAAAGATCCTCCTAGAGATTTCTGTGGGGGGGTCTTGCTGAGGATGATACTTGACAACTCAGCTGGGGATATGAGCACCTTCAGGGGCTGCCCTTTGAAGGAAATGTTGGAGAAGTGATTCCTAGCAACTCTGATGGGGAGGAAGCATCTCTGGTGCTACTTGGACGGTGTGCTGAGGAAACAGTGATTTGGCAGCCTACTGGGGAGAAGCTCCGATGCCCCATGTTGCGTTTTGGATACCTGCAATCTTGTAAAGACAAAGAAACACACAAGTATCCCGAGGTATCCCTTACTGGATTCCATCATAGGAGTTTAGACGCCCCCGGGAGTAAGTATATTTCCTGCAAGCATGTAGTTTAGGAAAGACGCATCTGTATTTATGCGATCAACAAATTAATGACATCGGACATTTTCGCAAATAAAAGAGTACGAGACGGTGTGTGACTGAAAATCTGATTTTATTAATTCGTGCACCCTGAATTGGTAAGATACAGTCATAGAAACAAATCCCCTGAAATGAGGAGATTGTTACGAATTGAGAAACAAAAGATGCTGGCAATGCTGATGACGCTTCAAGGAGCTTCCCTTTTTCTATGACTCGTATGACATTGACATTCTTCTCATCTTGCTTTCTGAAGAAGGTTGATTCTGACCGAAGCTCGAACCCTTCAAAACTTGCCAGGTTGTAAGTGATATGGATGAATTCAGAATGCAGTTGTTCGCTTATTCCCTTATTTTGCGTGGATCGCCCTTTCAGGTTTTCGATCCACCGGGATACCCATTTTTGCCTGAGCTGTCCAATGCGGCTTTTCAACTCAGCGGGTGTACATTTTTCATTTTATTTTCCCTTATTTTTGCCTGAGTCTTTTATTCTGTTTTTGACTCGCCGGGATGCCCTATTTTTGCCTGGACTTACATTCTGTTTTTATGTCCAGCGGGTCATTTTCATGCGAAGTATTTTTTAACTACATCTGAATTCACAGGGGACATGAAGTCTTCACCATCCATAGTACTGAGCATCAGTGCTCCACCAGAGAAAATTTTCTTTACTACGAATGGCCCTTCATAGTTCGGCGTCCACTTTCCCCTGTGGTCTGTATGAGGAGGAAGGAGTCTTTTCAGCACAAGATCTCCTACTTGGTACTCTCGGAGCCTGACTTTCTGATTGAAGGCTTTCTTCATTCTTTTCTGATACAACTGCCCATGACAGATTGCAGCTAATCTTTTCTCTTCAATCAGACTCAGTTGTTCGTATCGGGATCGGACCCATTCTGCTTCATTCAGTTTAACATCCATTAGTACCCGCAAGGAGGGTAATTCAACTTCAACAGATAGGATTTCTTCCATACCATAAACAAGTTGATACGGTGTTGCCCCAGTGGATGTTCTGATTGACGTACGGTACCCATGTAAGGAAAATGGTAGCATTTCATGCCAGTCTTTATAGGTAACCACCATCTTCTGTACAATCTTCTTGATATTCTTGTTAGCTGCCTCAACAGCACCATTCATCTTTGGCCTGTAAAGAGAAGAATTGTGGTGTTGGATTTTGAAGTCCCGACATAGTTCTTCCATCATTTTATTGTTTAAGTTGGAACCATTATCAGTAATGATTCGCTCGGGCACTCCATACCGACAGATGATGTCTCTCTTCAGAAATCGGGCTACCACTTGCCTTGTAACATTTGCATAAGAAGCTGCTTCGACCCACTTGGTAAAATGGTCAATAGCAACCAGGATAAATCTGTAGCCGTTTGAAGCATTTGGTTCAATCTTGCCAATCATGTCAATGCCCCACATGGGAAATAGCCAGGGTGAAGACATCACATTCAAAGGATTCGGAGGCACATGCACTTTATCCGCATAAATCTGGCATTTATGACATTTTCTGGCATAAGCACAATAGTCTGCATCCATTGTGATCTAGTAATAGCCTGATCTTAACAACTTTTTAGCCATTGCATGCCCTCCAGCATGGGTACCAAAGGATCCTTCGTGCACTTTGTGCATCAACAAGTCTGCTTTTGTCCTATCAACGTATCTGAGGAGTACCATATCAAAGTTTCTCTTGTACAGGGAACCGTCGGTATTCAGAAAGAAACTACCAGCTAGCCTTCTTAATGTCTTCTTATTATTGGAAGATGCCCCAGGTGGGTATGTTTGATCCTCCAAGAAGCACTTAATGTCATGGAACCAAGGCTTATCATCCTTAACAACATCTGCTGAGAACACGTATGCTGGTCTGTCATGCCTGGACACTGAAATCTGAGGCACAAAGTTGGCAGCTTGAACTTTGATCATGGATGAAATGGTAGCTAGAGCATCTGCAAACTGATTTTCGTCTCGAGGGATATACTCAAGCTTGACCGTTGTGAATAAAGTCAATAACCTTCTTGTATAATCCCTATAAGGTATCAGATGATCTTGGTGAGTGTACCATTTTTCGTTGGTTTGATTGATTACCAGAGCTGAATCTCCGAACACCGTCAAAGTCTTGATCCTGAGGTCAATGGCTTCCTCAAGACCCATAATACAAGCTTCATATTCAGCTTCGTTGTTAGTGCAGTTGAAGGTGAGTTTCGCCGAGAAAGGCATGTGAACTCCTTTAGGTGTAATGAGTACTGCACCAACACCACGACCATTCATATTAACAGCCCCATCAAACATCATAGTCCATTCTTCTTCTGGGTCAGGCCCTTCAGTGTGAACAGGCTCTTCATGATCTTTTGCTTTTATGAACATGCTGTCTTCATCAGGGAAGTCAAATCTCATAGGCTGATAATCATCAATAGGTTGCTCAGCAATATAATAATACAATACACTGCCTTTGATGGCTTTTTGAGATGTGTACTGAATGTCGTATTCTGTGAGGATCATTTGCCATCTTGCAACCCGTCCGGTAAGAGCTGGCTTCTCAAAAATGTACTTAACTGGATCCATCCTTGAGATCAACAAGGTAGTGTGGGTCAACATATATTGTCTCAGTCGGCGAGCAGCCCACGCTAAAGCACATCAAGTTTTCTCGAGCAGTGAATAACGTTGTTCACAGTCGGTAAACTTTTTGCTTAGGTAGTATATTGCGTACTCTTTTCGACCAGACTCGTCATGCTGGCCCAGCACACACCCCATTGACTCTTCCAATACTGTCAAGTACATGATTAGAGGTCTTCCTTCAACTGGAGGCATGAGGATTGGAGGTTCTTGCAAGTACCCCTTGATTTTGTCAAAAGCCCTCTGGCAGTCTTCGTTCCACCTGACCGTTTGTTCTTTTCGTAATAGCTTGAACAAAGGTTCACAGGTTGCAGTAAGGTGAGATATGAACCGTGAAATGTAGTTCAATCTACCTAAGAAACCCCGAACTTCTTTTTCAGTCTTCGGTGCAGGCATTTCTTGAATGGCTTTGACTTTATCAGGGTCAACTTCAATCCATTTCTCACTTACGATAAATCCCAGCAGCTTACCGGATCGCACCCCGAATGTGCATTTGTTGGGGTTTAACTTCAACTGGTACTTTCTCAGACGCTTGAATAATTTCAGCAGCTTCATCAGGTGGTCTTCTTCTGTAAGGGACTTGGCAATCATGTCATCCACATAACATTCAATTTCTTTATGGATCATGTCATGGAATAACGTTACCATAGCCCGCTGATAAGTTGCACCAGCAGTCTTCAGTCCGAATGGCATCACCTTATAACAGAACATGCCCCAAGGCGTGATGAAAGTTGTCTTCTCCATGTCTTCAGGTGACATCTTGATCTGATAGTATCCCGAAAATCCATCCATGAAGGAGAACACCGAGAACTGAGCCGTATTATCAACCAATACATCAATGTGAGGTAAAGGGAAGTCATCTTTCGGGTTAGCTCTGTTCAGGTCCCGGTAATCCACACACATTCTCACCTTGCCGTCTTTTTTATGCACAGGTACAATATTAGCGACCCACGGAGGATAGCTAGTCACAGCAAGGAACCCGACGTCCCACTGTTTTTGTACCTCTTCCTTTATCTTCATTGCCATATCTGGGCGAGTACGGCGCAATTTCTGTTTTACTGGCGGGCAGTCTTCTTTCAGAGGTAGCTTGTGCATGACGATATCGGTGTCCAACCCTGGCATATCTTGATAAGACCAAGCGAAAACATCCACATACTCTCGAAGCATGTCAATCAGTTGTTCTTTCACTGAATCTTGCAGGCAGGCCCCGATCTTAACTTCTTTCACGTCTTCTTCCGTACCAAGATTAACCGTTTCGATCTCCTCCTGATGAGGAGTGATAACCTTCTCCTCTTGCCTTAACAACCTGGCTAGCTCTTCAGGAAGCTCATAATCTTCTTCAACCCCTTCATCAGCTTGATTGATTGGATTGTCAAAGTCATACGAAGTCATAGCAGTGTTGTTGTCGGTGCAGTCTGGAGGGCACTTTCTGCAAGGGCTTAGATTGTTTATTTTAGTGATCAATTTTAATCTTGTTTAGAAAAAGTGAAAGATGAAGTTACCATTTTGGAAAACATTGCCCTTTTATTTTTGTACAAAAAGAAAAATGGAAAATAGTGAGCGGAAAAGAAAAAAGACTCATTTGCAAAAGATGTCCGATATTCATTGATTGATCTGTTTGCACAAAATTACAAGATGGCCCGATTACAAAATGAGTCTTGACATCTTGGGCAAGATGCAAGACTTGATGCATGCTTAAAAATACAGGAAATAATAATTACTCTGCAAGAGTAATCCTTATAATTTCCTAGGAAGACCAGTTAAGGACTTGGCTCCCCAGGATCCTTGGACGTATCCAGCTCTCCAGGTTGCAGTCGCTTTCCTCCTCGTCTTCCAAGTTGTTCACTGCATCTGGGGTGAGCATTCCCCCGATGACAAAATTGGGCTTCTTGGAAGCCTCTGATTGATCTTGTTGAGTTGGTTTGTAACCCAACCCAAACCTGTCTTCTTTCCTTTCCACGGGCAGCAGCTTGCCCCAGCCTTGGGCAGTACCCTCTTCAACAACCTTCTTGGCTTGCTGATAAGACGTCATGGAAGTTCCCAGTACAGCAGATGCTTCATTAACGTTTAGGGCCTCAAACCCCTGGCTCATAGTTTCATGGATTTCTCCATCCATCTCTATGTACTTGTACGTAGCCAGATGGCTAACAAAGATGTCTTATTCCCCACAGATGGTGATGATCTGGCCTTCCCACTCGAATTTCAGCTTCTGGTGAAGGGTAGACGTAACAGCGCCAGCGACATGGATCCAGGGTCTACCCAACAAACAGCTATAGGTCGACTGAATGTCCATCACATAGAAGGTAATTTTAAAAGTTTGTGGGCCAATCATCACAGGCAGATCAATCTCCCCTAGCACTGATCTTTTAGAGCCATCAAATGCTCTCACCACCAAATTACTCGGACACAATGCCAAGCCATCATACTCCAGCTTCACTAAGGCTTTCTTTGGTAGAACATTGAGTGATGACCCAGTGTCCACCAGTACATGAGATAAAACTGCACCTTTGCATTCCAAGGTGATATTTAAAGCCTTGTTGTGGTTACGTCCCTCAGTTGTTAAGTCAGCATTGGTAAAGCCCAGTCCGTGACTGGTATTGACATTTTCCACCATGGTTTCTAGCTGATTAACAGTGATCTCCTCTGGCACGTATGCTGCGTGCAGGACTTTCAATAATGCATTCCTGTGAGCTTCAGAACACATCAACAGGGATAATATGGAGATTTTTGAGGGAGTCTGGTGAAGCTGATCCACCACCTTGTAGTCACTTCTCTTTATGATTCTCATAAACTCGTCTACATCTTGTTCAAAAGATGTCTTCTCAGTTTCTTTGATAGCTGGCTCTTCAAGCACCACACTCTTTCCTTTTGCTTTGGCAGCTGCTTCTGCTTCAGCATTAGGTCTTTGAGTTTGTGAGGCAAAAAGGCGTCCGCTTCTGGTGAAGCCTCCGCCTCCCCCAACATTATCAATTTGTGGAGAAGAGGTTGAAGAATCCAAAGTGATTTTCTCCCCGTTGCAGTAGAGGTCAGAGCCATAATGCCAAGGTATGGCATTACTGCTTTCATATGGAACGGGTCCAGGCACCGTAATGGTGATTGGACTGACTGTTGCAGAGGAAGGTACTTAAATGGTGTGCGGATCGTAGTAAATTGTGACTGGTGATCTGGCAGGAGGTGCCACTGTTTGTTGTTGAAAGTTGTTGTTTGGAGGAACATTTGATGGGTCATAGTAGATTGTAACTGCTGAGATATCTTCATTAATTTCTGCTGGTGTTGTAGAAGATTCGACTGAATAAATGGATGCTGATGTTGTAGAAGAAAGGGTTGTTGACATTTGATTTGTTGAAGTGATGGATGAAGCCATTGCTGATGATATTGATGAATCGGTATGAATGATTGTTGCTGCAGTTGTAGGAGAATCAGGAATTGTTGTCAAAGGAATTGCTGGATTTGTAGGCGCCGTTGTTGAGATCTGAAGGATGCCATCCCTGATAAGACCATCTATGCTGCTTCTTAAATTATCACACCCGTTGACTGCAATGTTGCACTACCCACAACCGAGCTCACACCCGGGAAACACCTGGCACTCTAGAAGCTGAGCTTTAATTTCGACCAGAGGTGCCCGAATTTGTGCAACACTGGTGATCAAAGTAGATGGTCTGTCTTCCTCAATGGCATTAATCCTTGGCCCACCATGGTTGGGCATAGGATTCTTGTTGACATTTGGAGGGGGTGCAAAGTTGAGGGCTTTAGAATCCACCAAATCTTGGACTTTCATTTGCAAGGCCCTGCATTTTTCCGTATTGTGGCCAGGTGCATTGGAGTGGAAAGCACATCTAGCGTTGACATCATAATTCCTTGGGAGATTGGAGGGATCTGGTGGTGCCAATGTCCTTAACTCAACCAAGTTAAGCTTCAGGAGTTGTGGCAATAAGGCAACATAAGGCATAGGGATAGGATCAATCACCCTATTCGCCTATGATGGTCTTTGCTGAAAAGGTCTTTGTTGTTGATTGCTGTTGTTGTTATTGTAGGTTCTTTGTGGTGGGTACTGAACTTGCTGTTGATAATGTGGTTGTTATTGTGGTTGATATGCCAGTTGCTGAGGAATCGGAGCTGGAATAGTGACAGCTGCCACTGATCTGTGAGCATACTGAGGTCTGCCCCTGCTGGCATGAATGGCATTTGTCTCACCGGTCCTTCGAGGTCCCACGAAAGGTTTCCTGGGATTACTGGATGAACTTGCACCGTTATCAGAAATTTTACCCATCTTCAAAAGGCTTTCAATCCTTTCCCCAGCTATAACTACGTCAGCAAAACTGGTGGAAGAAAAGGCAGCTAGCCTATCAATATATGTTCCTTGCAGAGTATTCATGAACATGTCGGCCATTTCTCTTTCCGACATGGGTGGTTGGACAGCAGCAACAAGCTGTCTCCACCTTTGGGAATATTCCCTGAAGCTTTCCCTGGAGGATTGAGACATTCCCATCAAGAGGGTCCTGTTAGGAGCCATGTCCAGATTGTATTGGTACTGCCTGATGAAGGCTTCATCTAAGTCCTTCCAGCATCTGATAGTAGCTCTGGTCAAGTGTGAATACCACTCTCTTGAAGCCCCAGTCAAACTGTCTTCAAAATAGAACATCCACAACTTTTCATCCATGGTATATGCTTTAAGTCTCCCCAGAAAAGACTGCAGGTGAGTTCGTGGACAAGAGGTTCCATTGTATTTCTCGAAGCACGGGGGTTTAAACTTATGGGGAATTCTTACCCCATCCACTAACCCCATATCCATTACATCGAAGCCTAAGGAATTTTGAGACTCCAGAGATCTCAACTTCTCAGCAATTTCATCAAACCTCCTATCATAGACTTCATCCCCAGCTCCCATTATAGTAAACTGCTTTTCTTGAGGATCTTCTTGCAAGATCCTGCCTGCAACAGTGTTGCCTTGTACATTTCTTGGGATGTTGACTTCCGGATCTGGATGAGGTCCAAATACTGGTGGGTTAACATGAGGCTGACCTCCCTCATTATTACTAGTCCCTCTAGTCCCAGGATGAGGTTCCTCGGGGTTTTGTCTTTCTACCAATGCCCTTAACCTCTCTTGACTTTGGGCCAAGTTAGTCATCACAGTCATGAATTGAGCCATTTGGTTCCTCATCTCCACTCTTTCATTAGCCATCTGGGTTCTAACCTCAGTCAGGTCTTGTTGTACTTGATCCATTTGGATACCAGGAAGGTTGTTGCGAGTAGGATACCGGTGCGTACGGTTGAGAGGGAACACCCGGCGGCGAGCAATATTTCCTGAGACACAACAGTGTTAGAAACAAACATAATAAAGGAAAAACCTACAAAACAAAACAAAAGTTAGTATGCAATGCACTATGCTTATTTTTTTTCCAAGGTATCCGGCTTGGTTCTTGGTTTTGACCTTTCCAGACCTCGAGGAAGATGCTTTGATGTTGTTGAGAAAAGAAACCCCAAAATGGAAACAAACTAAAATATATTACAAGTGGTGAATCATAAATAGTTTGTTTTACAACATATGCCCCTGAAGGGTCAAAATACAACAAAAGAAAAGTACATCAAATGAAAACAACAACAATCAAAAGGTCAGACATCTAGTCCAAATTCATCCTCCTTAACCTCCTTCAGAAGTGCCTCAGTCACTGGACCAGCTGGATGCTCTGTGATGTTTCTGATGAGGAGGTTTCTGGTGGCAATGGCAGTGGTCAGCTTCTTGTGCCTGTCCTGGTCCTTTGACCTCTTCAAACCAGCCCTGAGCTTCAACTCTGAAATCTCCTTCTGGGCTGCCAGCAAAGCTTACTGTTGCTTCTTTTCATTGGCTTCTAACTGCTCAATCCTGGCTTGAGTCCTCTGATCTTCTTGTGTCCGGGCTTCAGTGATCCTGACCCACCTAGCCTGACTTTCTTGCAGATAGAGATCAGTCCTAGCCTTTTGAAACTTGGATTCTTTGCAGGCATTCTTCAATATTTGCTCCCCAGCTCTTGCTTTCTTGATGTAGTCCTCTGTTTTCTCAATCTTGGCCAGATGCTCCACCTTAAGCTTCTCCAACCTCTCAATGTCTAGACGACCATCACTCCTTTCCCACAGGGTCTTCTTCAGAGCTTGAGACAGATTCTCATTCCTTTCCTTCAGCTTTTCAAATTCTTCCAGGCTGACAGTGGCTGCTGGCCGTGCTGTGGATGGTCCAGGTATATCTTCAATGGTGAAGGGCATTCAAGTAATCTGAGCCCTAGCATGGGACCCGTCATAGTACTGAGCTGAAGCAACATTATTGCACCTCCCAAGAATAGCCATCCCTTTTGTCTGGATGTTGTCCCAAGCCCAGGATGCTTGTCTGACAGCAGCTAGATTAGGCTTTATCTCACAATACAGGGTCTCAGCTAAATCCTGCACCCTAGGAGGGTGAACCAAAGCATAGCCCAGTTGTCTCTTAAATAGTAGAGGATTGTAGTTGATGCAACCCTTTACTCCTATCAGAGGTACATTTGGGTATTGCCCACAGCTAGTGATGATGTCTTTGCCTTTGGTGCTCTGGGTACACCATCTGATGTCATCTGAAGTCAAAGCAATAAGTCTCTTAGCCCAATTCTTCTGTTGGTGAGGATTCAGGAAGGCATCTGTCTTAGGTAAGTGTTTGAGCAGCCAAGTGTGAAACAAAGGAGCACAACATCTCACTAACTTCCCCCTTTGTTTCTCATTCCTCTGATGAATGGAGTAATAGAAATCTCCCAGCAATGTGGGTGTTGGGTTCCTCAGAAGGAAAAGATGAATGGCATTCTTGCTGATAAATTTGGGCTCATCTGCAAATAGTATGACCCCATATATGCTGAGAGCTAGCAATGCACAAACTGCCCTCCATTCTCCCAAAGAGGCCTTCAGGATGGCCTGAGAAATCAGGAAGTCTAAGTGTAAACCAGGGATCCCAGCCTTTGTTGTCATATTCTGCTCAATCAAAGTAGGCTCCAGGTACAGTGCTTTTGCCACTTCTCCATTGCTGGGAGAAGTCATCTCTGGGTTGAAGGGGATCCCACCCCTGACAGGTACTCCAATCAATGATGAAAATTCCTCCAACAGAGGTCCTAGCTGGAAGTCTGAAAATGTGAAACATCTCAAAGGAGGGTCATAAAACTGTAAGCATGTGTGGATCATGCTCCTCTGAGAAGGGTCCAGGTCCATAACCATATCCAGAATACCTCCATAATGCTCTCTGAATAATGGGATGTGGTCAGGAGTGAAAAGTGACTGGACCTGCCTGATGCCAGTCAACACAGGCTCAAAGAAATGGTATGATATGTTGCTTTTCCTGGGAGGAGCCATGACTGCTGATGAAGAGCTGAAGACAAGTGCTGATGAAAATGAAGACTGGTACTGGAGATGAGCCACTGATAAGCTGATAATGATGAAGGTAACTGAAGCAAACAACTGATGAAGATAGCTGAAGTAGATAATTGATGAAATAGAGGTCTATGCAGATGAAGGGGTCAAAACCAAGCCAGATACAATGTGGATACCCTGAAAAACAAATAAAAAAATGTTAAATGATGCAATGATGATGTATGCAAATGATATGCAAGGGTTTGTGATCAAGCTGGATCTGATTACTGTCTTGGTATAAAGCCCATGTATGTTCAAGAAGTCCAGATGGAGGTTCAGAAATCCAGTAGCCAAGGTGGGGGACTCAAATAAAGAGTCACATGTCCAGGGTTAATCACAAGAACTGTCCAAAGTGAAGCATTCTTAAACCAATCAAGTATCAGGGTATGATGTGGCCCAGGGTACCTGCAAACCTGTAAACAGCCCGACCCCCTCACAGGTGATGTTCTAGAACAAGGATCCTCAGACTTGGATCAGTTATGAGAAGTGTAAACACTTCTAACCCGGAGGTGCAGTGTTTACAATAACCATAAAAGATCTTCCTCTAATTCACCTCAGTTTCTGAAGGTCAATAATAAAGGTCATCCAGACTTAGCAGGCTTCCCGGATAGCCCTAGCACTACAAGAAATCTGTAGCACAGAGTTCTCAAGAAGAAACCCACATCTGAACCGTGTTTCATATTCCCGCACCAGACCGAAATGGAATGGGAAAGAACATGAACCACTCTAGCCTAGGTGTCACTCAGATCCCAGGTATAGGACCTTAAACTCTCAATGAAACCCCCACCCACCAAAACAGAAGAACAGATCCAGCAATGATAATGACAGTATGAAATAGGAAAGCAATAAATAAAGTTGTACAGAAAGCAATAAATAAAGCAACTATATAAACACAGTTAGCACATAACACCCCAGTAAACACAAATCAAACATACGCTAGGAGGAACCCACAAAAAGAACCAGAAGCCCTGGTTACAGTATAAGGGTCCCCAGCAGAGTCGCCAAGCTGTCGCTCCCACCTGATGACACGGGGGCCAAGAGGGGTACAGACGCAAACGGTCGGCGAAAGGAGAGAGAACACACAGGGGTGAACTCAAAAGACAAGAAAGATATGGATAAGATGGTTGCGAACCAGAGAGACTGAGAAAGGGGGTTGGTTACAACCTGGGAAGGTATTAGCACCCAGATTGTCCGTCGTACTCGACGGGATCCACGCTTAAAAGATTTGTGTTTTAAAGGGGTAGTGTCAGTGCAATCTGTGCATCAAAGCTGGAAAAGAATGCAAGTGTCAGTGTAAAAGAAGTGTGAAGTGTATGAGAGAAGTGTCAGTGTAAGAACAGGAGTGAAATGCTCAATATTTTGAGGCTAAAGAATAATACTGGAAGGAGGGGGAATATACAGAGACTTTTGTTCGATAACTGTTAAGTTATGCCTACGTATCCTCTCGTGCAATGAGGAAGTCAGAACACCGTAGTTCGACCCAAAGAGACTGAAAGATAAGTTGACTTGTGAACTGCTTACTTGTCTATGCTCAAGTGTATGACCTGTCTGGCTCAGGTGCAAACTGTCTTGCATTAGACGGAAGAAGCGAGTTCTCGTTTGTGAGTGAATGAGATGAGAAAAGAATCCCGAAGGAGACGATTATTGTTTGTTTTTGGTGTTTTCAATCTTTTATTGCTTTTTGGTGTTTGTCATAAATTAATGAGCTTGAGCCTAAACCAATGGGTTAGTAAACTCATCACATCCTCCCTCTGATTAGGGGTAATGAGAATACCTTAAGTATGAAGTAAGCACCTCACACTTAATCACCATGATGTAGGATTAAGATCATTAACCTACTTGTGATTATTTAGATGTTTTTGTTGTTTTTGTTTAGTGTTGAGTAATGAGTTTAAGCCATAATCAAGGATTTCATGGACCCATTACACCATCCTAATAGAAGGATAATAGATGAGAACATTTAAGCTGAGAAAGACTCCTCAACTTAATCCATGATTAGGGATTAACCTCATGACAAAACAGAGCCTTTATTAAAGTGGATTTTAGATAATGATAAGGTTAAGAAGTGAGTTTTATGGTTTGTAAGACAACTTGAGGGGGACTTGTCCATTAACACTAGGGTTAGTCCTTCTTAACCAATTAAGGAAGAATTAGAACCCTAATGCAAGGCCCAAGTTACAAGCTTGATGTCTTGATGATTATTAAGTGAATTTATTAAAGGATTTAAACACATTAAGGGTTTAACACTTAGGATTAAAGTTATACACTCCATCCTAATAGAAGGATGCAGACATAAGCTTAATCACAAAGCCTTAAAGCCTTTAGGGTTTAGTCCCTGATTATGAGATGAGAAGAGAAGACTCAAAGATGACACAAAGGTAAAAGCTAAATGGGGGACTAATCAAACCCTAATTATTATCATGCTTGGTTATTCCTAGGGTTAATGAGGTTTGCAAGAAGATCTTCAGAGAAACCACCAGGAAGGAAACAGATGAAAGGAGCAAGAAGCAGAACAACTTGCTTCACTTAAGAAGACAAGTTGCTTGAAGAAAGAAAGTAAGATGAATATGAATGAGCAAGCTCAACCAAATACACAAGATAAGATGCAGCAATGATGCATAAGGAAGATGAAAAGAGGTTGTGAGAAGTGAAGGCAAGTTCACTTCTCAAAATAACTTACCACCTGAAAAGTTAGCAAAAGAAATGAGATGTAATGCAAATGATATGAAATGCCATGGTACAAACCAAAACCAGAAGCATAGACATGATGTTAATGATGCTAAAAGATGATACAAACATAAGGCAAGACATGAGAATGATCATACAAGGACATGGATGCAGATGAAGCATGCTTTGAACCATAGAAGTTCATGAATGTTTATGAAATGAAATGAACAAATAACATGGAAAATGACAGATGCAATGATCAAACATGATTCTAATATGTCCTAAGATGTATTATGAATCATGTGGATGCACAAAATGTCATGGCAAGTCATTGGATGCAAGCAAATGAAAGATGGATGCAAAGGAAGGCACAAATTAGGGTTTACATACAACATGCATCACAAAAGTCCAAAACCAGAAGCAAATGACATGACAAAAAAATTGAAAATGCAATCAAAGATACCCTAAACCTATACAAGTTCACTGCCCAAAGGAGGGGATCCAACTCTTAACCTAGTGGGAGTTATGAATTTCCTAAGATTACTAGGGTTTTGGGGTACCTCATCATAAAAAATGCAAAAACAAATTGAAAATGCAAGACCAAATCAAACCAATTTTATCCTATAAATTTCATGCCTTGAAGAATGCAATGCAAGAAGAACCATCATCAAACTCTCAATGGTTAGGCAGAATGAATTTTTCAAAGTTTGAATCAAAATATTGCCTTAAAATGAATTTAATTCCAACAAAAATTCTCAAAATGCATCAAGAACAAAAAAGAAATTTGATTTAGGAGTTTGATAATGTTTCTAAATGTCTCGGAATGGTTCATGATTTTTTTGGTGATTTTTAGAAACCTAAATGGTATTTTAATTAATTAATTTCCATTAATTAACTAAAATAAGCATTTAAATATTTTTAAAATGGTTAAAAAAATGCAAAAAATAAAATAAAAAATGTTTTTAGGTTAAGAAAATTATTTGGAATAAACATGCGAAATATAAATTTTTTTGAGATTTTCTAGCTATTTTAAAATAAATATGCAAAACAAATAAGAAAAATATGAAAATAAATGGATTTAATGGAAAAGTCAAGCAATCCAAAGGCTGAGATTCAAAGGAAAAGAGAGGGAATTGACTCGCGCGTTAATGGACGGCTGAGGTTAAAACTGAGAATTTGAATTTCCTTAAACTTAATTAACCTAATTAATCAGGATTAGGGCACAAATCATGAAATCTGAGACGTTGGTTGCGCGCGGGAAAAAGGATCCAAAGGCTCACATTCAAACCTGGCCTAACCCTAACCCTAATTTAATCACCTTCAGATGACCGGAACAGTGGTTCCGGTCATCTTCTCCAGCGAGACGAAAAAAAGGAACTCTCTCCCTAGGCCATTTCTGGAGCTCTAAAGCTCCAGATCAAACCTTCTAACCTCCCTGAATCCAAACCTACCCTCAAAAAAAATTTCTATGACCTACAAAACAAGATTCGAATCAGAACTTAAAAATGGCAAAAGTTTCAGACAACCAGTACACACTCAAATCTTAACCATTTCAAAAAGTAAAAACATCAGGATGATCAGCAAGGCATAAGGAACAATCTAGGAACTTAAATTTTCATTTCTGGAAAAAAAGTTCTTGAGGTACCTGAGCTTGAGCTTTCTCAGTTTGCAACTTTCTGGCCAGCTCTTTGCTTCCAATCACCTCCAATGATCCCCCTGAGAAGCTTGCAATGCTTGGTTGGAGTTTAGTGTGGCTGATTTGTGAGATTGATGGAGTTCTGTTCAGAGAGGGGGGGAAATCGTGTTTGAGTTTCAAGGACTTTCAAGGCAAGGTGAAGGGTGGTTTATGCTCTATGAAGCGTTTCTGAATGAATGGTGAAGTTGGTTTTGAGGTTTGATGATTGTGTGATGAGATTCGAAGGAAAGTGAATAATAGGTGAAAATTTGAAACTATGGCTTGTGAGATGTTTCAGGCTGTGTTGTGTTATGTGTTGGGTTGCTTTTGGTACACATATCAATCCTTGGTAGGTCAGAGAGTTGTTGTGGAGCAGTGTGATTGGTATGGAGCAAAATGCATAAAGTCAACTTTTTGTGTAAGAGAGGTATGGGTCAATTCTGTCAAGGTACAAGGCATGGCTTGACTGCAGCTTGAATAAAGGAGAACCATGGAAATGGATTAGAGGCAATTCAGCAAGTGGATTAGGGTTTGTGAGGGTTTTTGCAATTTCACAAAGTCTTGGCCCTTTTGTGATTACTTGAAGCATAAGTCATGAAAATGGGAGGTTCTTTTGTGCATTCTGATTTTTAGGTCATGGTTCATTTTTGTGCAATGGTTCAAAACTGAAGCACCGAAGCCCATGCTACTACTCTTCAACTGCCAAAGTTCTCTCCTATAAATACCAAAGATGCAGATGAAGAAAGTACAGAGTTTATTATTGAATTTTTATGCGGAAGCTCTGCCGTTTTTCTTTCAACCCATTTATTTTCCAGCTTTTGTTCTTGCTGTGTTTTTCCTTTTTATTTCCAAACCCTTTAATAACAATTTCCAACATTAGGAAATTGTTATCTTAATTAAATTTTCTTTTTAGCCTCAGCACTTGTTATTTTATTTTATTTCGATTCCGACACTCCAAGCTTGCCGATTTGTGGAAGAAGGAGCCTAAGAATTAAATTGTTCAGGTTTTTGTTTTGAAATTTATATTAAGTTTATTTATTTATTTATGTTAAGTTTCTATTATCATTATATAATGCATTCTTTAATATTTATTTGTTTCATTTTGTATCTATCTGTTGTTTTAATAAATATGAGTAGCTAAGTTAATCGAGTCGGTATGTAATAAATCAAACCAAGCAGATAAATCGAATCTAAGCTAAAAACACTTAAGAACTTATATTCTGGCTGTGACTTTTTATAATTAAAATCAAACTTTTTGTTACGAGAGTAAGAGAAGTGAAATAGGTTAGGTCGAGACCACGAGAGTGTGAGATTTTAACCGGATAGCTAAAGTTAGGCATTCGATTTAAATACAGCGAGAGCGCTTTAAAACGAATTAGACTTATTAAGTTTTCAAAAATTATTTTCTAAACACTTATGGGCTAGCGAGAGCAGGCATAGGGCTTTAGGAGTAAGATCTGAGATAAGACCACGAGAGTGTGAGTCGAGGGTTTTTAAACTGGTAATCTCTATAGAATTATTTAAGTGAAACATCTTTATAAGCTTAGGCTAGATTGACCCGCATAGGTTAATATAATTACATACCGACCGCCTTCTCATTATTTCCTTAATTAAGTTTAGTTCCCGTTTTTAATCCTTAAAACCATAATCGTGACAAATTTCCGCCTTAGCTAAACTAGCAGACCTTCTAGCACTAGAGTGATTACAAAGTCCCTGTGGGTTCGACATCTTTTTATTACTATTGCGATAGGCTGTGCACTTGCAGTTCAGATACCGCTAGACACATCACGCCTTCACCCCATCAGCAGCTAACAAAAATATCAAGAAGATTGTGCAGAAGATGGTGGTCATTTACAAAGACTGGCATGAAATGCCACCATTTGCCTTGCATGGGTATCAAACCTCAATCAGAACGTCCACTAGGGCAACACCGTATCAGCTTGTGTATGGTATGGAGGCAGTCCTACCTGTTGAAGTTGAGCTCCCCTCCTTACGGGTACTGATGGATGTAAAGATGGACGAAGCAGAATGGGTCCGTTCTCGATATAATCAACTAAATTTGATCGAAGAAAAGAGACTAGCTGCCATCTATCATGGGCAGTTATATCAGAAAAGGATGAAGAAAGCCTTCGATCAAAAAGTCAGGCTTCGGGAATACCAAGTGGGAGATCTTGTGCTGAAAAGACTTCTTCCTCCTCATACAGACCACATGGGCAAGTGGACTCCAAATTACGATGGTACATTCATAGTAAAGAAGGTTTTCTCTGGTGGAGCACTGATGTTCACTACTATGGATGGCGAAGATTTCTTATCCCCTGTGAATTCAAATGCAGTTAAAAAATACTTCGCATAAAATGACCCGCTGGACATAAAAACAGAATGTAAGTCCAGGCAAAAATAGGGCATCCCGGCGAGTCAAAAACAGAATAAAAGACTCGGGAAAAAATAAGGGAAAATTGAAAAAAAATGTACACCCGCTGAGTTGAAAAGCCGCATTGGACAACTCAGGCAAAAAATGGGTATCCCGATGGAATGAAAACCCGAAAGGGTGATCCACGGAAAATCAGGGAATAAGCAAACAACTGCATTCTGAATTCGTCTGTATCATTCACAACACGGCAAGCTTCGAAAGGATAAAGCATCAGTTAGAATCAGCCTTCTTCAGAAAGCAAGATGAGAAGAACGTCAAGGTCATACAGGTCATAGCAAAGGAAGCTAACTGGAGCGTCGTCCTCAACATTGCCAACACACTTACTTTTCTCAATTTATAGCAATCTCCTCATTTCAGGGGATTTATTTCTTTGATTATATTTTCCAATTCAGGGCACCCAAAATCAATAAAATCAGAGTTTTCAGTCACACCTCGTTTTGTACATTTTTTCGTTTGCAAAATGTCCAATTTTCATGATACAATACTTGCACAAAACAAATGAGCCGCTTTTAATAAATGCTTGCAGGAAATCAACTTACTTTCAGGAAAGCCTAACTCCTATGACGAAATCCGGTAAGGGACACCTCAAGATACTTGTGCGTTTCTTTTGTCTCAACA
This sequence comes from Lathyrus aphaca, assembly GCA_963966055.1. Classification (NCBI taxonomy): domain Eukaryota; kingdom Viridiplantae; phylum Streptophyta; class Magnoliopsida; order Fabales; family Fabaceae; genus Lathyrus; species Lathyrus aphaca. The sequence goes on along the minus strand of OZ014524.1, from coordinate 508,578,741 downwards.
GGTTACAGGTATTCAATACGCAACATGGGGCACGCCAAGCACCGCATCCCCATCATGTTACTTCCCGGAAGTTACCCCCTCCCCAAGAAGGATCTCCCGAGCAATATCTGAAATGCTTTTCCCCAGAAAAGTTGCCAAAGCCTCCTTATCCCCAGCACAAGTCTACTCAACAGGATCTTCCCCAGCCGAGAGCCCCACCAGAGTGCCATATCTCATCCTCAGCAGGTTAAAAGAACTATCTCCCCACAAAGTTTCCATCCTCTCCCCAGAAGAGCAATGCCTGAAACGCTTACACAACAAAGTGACAAAAGTTTCCTTCTCCCCAGCTGAGTTCTCTTTACGGGTAGATCGACCAAAGATCTACTTCCCCAAGCAGAGCTATCTCTCCTGACAGATTCAATGATCTCTTCCCCAGTCGGGACATCCTTTCAAGCAGATCAACTAGAGATCTTCGGCAGGATCCGAATCTCGGATTGGTTTATCTTTTTTGAATAATCATATCATTTGCATCATATTCACCAAATAAGCGTAGCATTCCGTCTAATACGGAGCATTACAGCAAAAAACAAACATTTGCATGATCACAAGCCAGGTTCGAGCCAGTCACCTGCAATTACCATCAGTATTTCATCAGCAATGTATATAAGAAACTCACATCCCCTGCAAATAAAAGCCAAAGCTTCCCCTTTGCACTCTCAAACACAAATGCCTGTTCATATTCATATATACTCTTTTCGACACTCGTCCGTGTCGTCTTATCCCCCGCAGGTCGCCAAAATACCTTTTGTACTCTCAAATACAGATACCCATACATACTTTTTTGACACTCGTCCGTGTCATCCTTCCCCAGCATGGTTGCCATAACACCTTCTGCAAACAAAGTGTTTATTTATAACACACTCTTATTTTTGACACCCGTCCATGTCATCCTATCCCCCACAGAAAGCCAAAGTATCTCTCTTTGCACCTTCAAATACAAACACCTATGCCTATTTATATATAGTACATATTTGACACTCGTCCGTGTCCTACATTCCCCAGCAAATCAAACACTCGTCCGTGTCTTGCTCATACTTCACCAACAAATCTATACTCACTTATATAGAAGTCTTTGATACTCGTCCGTATCTTGTATATATATATCACTCCTCAAATAGATCCGACACTTGTCTGTGTTCTTTGTTAACTAGTTGGTACTCGTCCGTATCATCATCTCTGAACACGCGTCAATGTTTGTTTCTACTGATACTCATCTGTATCATGGTCTTAAGGATGCTCGTCCGCATCTTTAATCAATACACATCGTCAAACACTTATACCTTTTTATTCTTAAGCATAAGCACTCGTCCTTGTTTACCAATCCTCAGCAAGTCACCAACAAAACAACTTTCTTCTATCCGACATTCTTCCTATGTCTTGATACTTTCGGCAGCCATCCCTTGCTAGGTGATCGTCCTTCACCTTTGGATGACCGTCCCTCATCCCCTTCCCCAACGGAGTCCCCATTTGTGAAACCTTTTCTATCCGAAATTCGTCCTATGTCGTGATAAAGAGCAGCCGTACTCTTCTAGGTGATCGTCCTTCACCTTTTGATGATCGTCCCTCATCATTTTATCCGATGTCCATCCCCATCGTTGATCTTGTTATCCAACATTCGTCCTATGTCGTGATAAACCCCGAGAGCAGCCATACCCTGTTAGGTGATCGTCCTTCACCTCTTGATGATCTTCCTTCATCATGCTTATCTGATGGCTTGTCCCCATCATTGACCTTTTCTATCCGACATTCGTCCTATGTCGTGATAAAGTGCAGCCGTCCCCTGCTAGGTGATCGTCTTTCACCTTTGATGACCGTTCCTCATCATTATTTCATTTATTCTTTAAACCGATGGCCGTCCCCATCGTTGTTTACTTTACTTCGCAAACCCGATGGCCGTCCCCATCGTTGCTTACTTTACTTTCCAAGCCTGATGGTCGTCCCATCATTGTTTTTCTCAAAATCCCCAGAGAATCTTATTTCCTTACCTGATGGTCGTCCCCATCATGATCTCTTTATTTCCCCAGCTTGTCGGTCGTCCACGTCATTGCTTTGCTTACCACTTTATCCCCAGCAGTCGTCCTCTACTCGATGGTCGTCCTCCATCGTTTTCATTTGATAATCATACTATAATACCTTTTACAATTTATATCCCTTTTTCTTCTTTTATCCAGCGAGTGCAAATTTTGGACTGTCTTTGGTATTCAACCACAAGTTATCTTGTTTGTCTGTTAAGCCAGGCGCTTACATCCTGCACAGCTAACTCATGTTTGAATAGGGGCAGTTGTAAACACCCCAAATTTGCCCTCAGTTTTTATCACACCATGGCTTGTGATCTTTCATTTTTGTTTTAGCATAAGCATACCACCTCATATAGCATATTTGTTTCATTGCATAAGTTCAAATTCATCTGCATCTAGGGTTTGTGATTTGAGCAATCCAAGATTTCATCTGAGCCATTCCAAAGGCCTCAAAGTGTTCCAAGAGGGTCCATGTTTGTTCTATCATCATATTATGTCCCTCAAAGTTCATGAAAGTCAAGGGATCACAAGAACTGGCAAAGGCATGGAAGCAGAGCTAGGGTTTCACTACATAGATGACCAAAATTAGGGTTTTGGTTTCAGAGGCCTTAACTCCAAATTTTTGGGCCATTCTTGTTTCTAATGTTCTTAAGATGTTATAAGGATCATGTGTACCAAGTTTGATGAAGAGATTCATTGTGGAAGTCATATGTTCATTGGGTAACTTCTTGAGCAAGTTAAGTCAAAATCAGGGCATCTGAGGCCCCCAACAATGGAACCAAAGGGGTATTTTCATCAAATTGAAGTTCTATGATCTTTATTTGATCTTATAAGAGGTTAGAAGTTCACAAGATTGAAGAATTTTGAGCCATTTGCAAACTTGCCAAAAATGGAAATGACTTGTAATGGAAACTTTCCATTTCGGGAAAGTTTTTCAACCTCCTCTTTCTCAACCAAAAATGCTTCAAATGAAAAATTCTTGGTCATGAAAGTTGTAGATTAGGTCTTTCCCTTTTCAAAAAGTACAAGAACATGTCTTGATTCATCCTAGAACTCAAGATATGGCCTTTCAAAGTTGGCAAAAATCCTAAACTTTCAAGTTTCATGTCAAAGAGGGATTTTGCAAATTGGCATATTCAAGCATTCTAATGACTTCAAATATGCACAAATACTTCACAATATGTCAAACAAACCTCAAAGGATCAGAATTGTGCTTTGAACTTAGGGTTTCCATGACTTATGATCCAAGAAACTTCAAAGAAGGAATTTTGCAAAACCTATGGTATCTTTTCATCCAAGTGATCCAGCTGCATAAAAATGATCCAAGGGCCATCCATGAACTCAACTGAGGCCAAGACACCCCTAAAGTCAGCTTTGAACCATGCCCATACCTCAAGTACACAATGTTGACATTTTTCCAACTTGGCCCATACCAATCACACTATGCCACCACCCACTTTCTGAACACTGTCATTGGCCTATACTAACCTTATGGACCTCATTTCACATAACACACAAGCCTGAAAGAAGCCAAGACTCAGATTACCAAAAAATCCTCAAAACCTTCAAGCTTTCGAATCTCTCAATACAACCATCAAAACTCAAATATTTTTGCACCATTCATCTCACCATCACCTAAGGATCATTTCCCGCCCTTCATTTCAGCCAAACACCCACTCAAATCAAAACACGATTTTCCACCTCTCAAAACTGAACTTCAAACAGAAGCCATATAAACTTGTTCAAAGCCTCAAAAAAGCTCAAGGGTGATCAGAGGAGGGTGTGTGCATCAAGAAGAAGGCCGAAACATCTCCATTGACAAAGCTTCATCTTAGGTACCTTCTTGAAACATTTTTCCAGAACTCATTTCTTTAGTTACAAAATGATAGAGTTTGCTCTCCTGATCATAATGAACTTTGAATGATGAAAAATGATTGAGAATTGAGTGTGTATTTAACTTCTGAAATTTTTGTCAGTGTTCCGTTTTGCTTCGATTCTTGTTGTTGATGCAAAATAAATGAATTTTGTTGCTGGATTTGTGTTTAGTGTTGTTTAATGATGCATTATGGAGAGTTTGATGCGTTTTCATGGGGTTTTGAGGGAGTTAGGATGAAAGGGTGACCGGAGAAGATGATCAGAGCTTTCTCCGGTCACCCGAGAGTGATTAGGGTTAGGATTAGGGTTAATTAGGTTAGTTTGAATTCTGACCTTTAGATCATGTTTACCGCGTGTTTGGATGGCCAGGATGCATTCATTTAAACCCTAATCAAATTAATTAAGATTAATTAACCAGTTTCAATCTGAAACTTAGGATCACGCGTGCAGTCTTCCCCAGTTTAAATCCTGGCCCTCAGATCAGTTGACTTTGCATTTTATTCATTTTATTTTCATTTTATACTATTTCTTTTGCATATTTATTTTAAAATATCAAAACTCATCACAAAAATATGAAACTTTTCATTTTTGTTTCAAATAATTTTCTTAACCTGAAAACATTTTTATTTTTATTTGTTGCATTAAAAAAGTATTTTTAAAATATTTAAATGTTATTTTTAATTAATTAAAGTCTTTTAATTAATTAAAAATACATTTAGGTTTCTAAAAATCCCCAAAAATATAATGAATCACCCCAATGCATTTAGAAACATTTTCAAACTCTTCACACAAATTTCTTTTTAGGTTTGATCATAGTTTGTGAATTTTCTTTGAATTAAGGGTCATTAAAATCTTATTTTTGAACCCTAACTCTAAAAAATCATTTCTGCCTAACCAAGAAGAGTTTGAAGATGATTCTTTTTGCATTGTGTTGCATATTGCATGTAGTTTATAGGTAATTCATCTCATAAATTTATCTTGCATTTTCAAATTGATTTGAATTTTCCCCTTTGAATCATCCAAAAACCCTAGAAAACTTAGGAAATTCATAACTTTTGATTGGATAGGCTTCTGACCTTCTCCTTTGGGGTGTGACCTAATATGGGATTAGGGTTTGTTTGAGTTTGATTTCAAATTTTTACCATGTCATATGCTTCTGTTTTGTTCATTTGCATATCATACTTCCATATAACCCTAATTTCTCATGTTCATTTGCATTCACCTTGCATATGCATCCATACATGAACTTTCCATGACATTTCTTGCATTCATATGTCATCTTAGACATCTTAGGACATGTTAGAACCATGCTTGATCATTTCTTCATTCATTTTCCATGAGTTGCATTCATTTCATTTCAATAACTTTCATGTGTTTTTAAACTTCAAAGCATGCTTACATGACATCTCATTCTTGTATGATCACACATATGCACTTTGTATGCCTTTGAATCATCTCACATGACATTAATATTACATAAACACTTCTGACTTTGGTCATTTCATCTCATTGCATCGCATTTCATTTCATTTCTTTATGTTTAGTTCTTTATGCATTCATGCTAACATTTTCAGGTGGTAAGTTACTTTGAGAAGTGGATTTGCCTTCATTTCTCACTTCTCTTTATCTCTTTCATTTGAATTTTGCTTGTCTTTTAAGTGAGCTTATTCACTTGTGTCTCCCTCACCTTCTTTCTTTAAGTTACTTATCTTCTTCAATGAAGTAAGTAACTTATTCTTCTGCTTCTTCCTCCTTTCATCTGATTCTTCCATTGGTGGCTTCCTTGAAGATCTTTCTCAAGCCTCACAAACCATAGGAACATCCAAGCATGATAATAATTAGGGTTGTGATTAGTCCCCCCTATCTTCTTACCTTTGAGTCTCCTTGAGTCTCTCTTCTCATCTCAATAATCAGAGACTAAACTCTTAAAGTTTTAGGACTTTGGAATTAGGGTTATGCCTGCATCCTTCTCTTAGGATGGAGTGTATAACTTTAATCCTAAGTGTTAAACCTTTAATTTGTTTAAACCTCTTAATCAAATAATCTTAATAATCACTAATACTTCATCTTGTAACTTGGGCCTTACATTAGGGTTCTAATTCTTCCTTTATGGTTAAGAAGGACTAACCCTAGTGTTTAATGGACAAGTCCCCCTCAAGTTGTCTTACAAACCATAAAACTCATTTCTTAACCTCATCCCTTAATTAAAATCCACTTAATAAAGGTTTGTTATATAATGAATTTAATCCCTAACCATGGATTAAGTTGAGGTATCTTCCTCAACTTAAGTGTGCTCATCTATTATCCTTCTATTAGGATGGTGTAATGAGCCCACTAATATGTGATTAGAGATTAAACTCATTACTTAACACTAAACAAAAACCCAAAAAACATCTAAATAATCACAAGTAGGTTAATATTCTTAATCCTACATCATCATGGTAATTAAGTTGAGATGCTTATCTCATACTTAAGTAGGTTCATTATCCCTAATCAGGGAGGATATAATGAGTTTACAAGCCTTTGATTTAGGCTTAAGCTCATTAACTTATGCAAAACACCAAAAACAATAACAAAACTAAAAACACAAAAAACAAACAATAATCGTCTCCTTCGGGATTCTTTTCTCATCACACTCATTCATAAACGAGAACTTGCTTCTTCCGTCTAATGAAATACAGTTAGCACTCGAGTCAGACGAGTCATACACTTGAGCATAGACAAGTAAGTAGTTCACAGTCAATTTATTTCTTCAGTCTCTTTGAGTCGAACTACGGTGTTCTGACTTCCTCATTGCACGAGAGGATACGTAGGCATAACTTAACTGTTATCGAACAAAAGTCTTTGTGTCTTCCCCTTCTTTCAGCATTCTCTTTTAAGCCTTAGTTCCTGAGCATTTCACCCTTTTGCACTGACACTTGTATATTATTTTCTTAGCTTTTGCACACAGATATCACATACACTACCCCTTTAAACACAATCTTTTAAGCGTGGATCCCGTCAAGTACGACGGACAATCTGGGTGCTAATACCTTCCTAGGTTGTAACCAACCCCCTTTCTCAGTTTCTTTGGTTCGCAACCGTCTTATCCATCTTTTCTTGGTTTATGCAGCATTACCTTTCCTTCGGGATAAAAATGCCTAGCTGGCGACTCTATTCAGTTCACTTCATTTTCTTCTCCTTTCGCCGACTGTTTGCGTCTGCACCGGGATGCAAATCTTCGGGAGCGACACCCACCAAAAGGAGGGAGAATTCAAAATTCACTGGCGTTAACCGGTTAACGCTTTGGTTAACCGGTTAACGGCTGCGAATTTTTAATTCCAGCAGTAAATTCAGCATATGCTTTGGCTCCAAATTTCCAAATTTCTGATTTTTTTATTCATTTGAATTGTGGAGAAGGATCTAGATCATTAATCCAAGCCTAATTCCATTGCTAAATCCTAATCACTTTCCCAAACCATATTTTTTTGGATCCCAAGCCTAAAGTTTGGGCCCCAAACCTAAACCATATTTAATCCATTTCCCTCCAAACTAAGAGAGGGCTCTCTCATTTTTTCACTTCTCATTCTGAATTTTCACTCTTCTCTCTCACTATTCTCTCATTTTCTCTCCCATATTTTCCAAATTCACCAAGAGGTCCTCTTTGAAGATCACATAACCTTACCTTAAGGTATGTATATCTTGGAACTAGACCTCCATCCATAGCTTCCTTGCATCACTTTGCTGGTTTAATTGGTGATTCAGATCTGGTTTGGGATTTAGAAGTGCTTTCGGATCCAAAATTCTGCATCAAGACCCTTTGCTTGCATTTATTTTGCATGGAGTGTGAAGCGTAGCACCAGATCTTCAAAGTTTCCCGCGAGATCTCTCATTTCCAGCTCAATCAACAATTACCAAAGCATACCTCAACTTTGTAGATTGGTTAATTTCAGATCTAGCTCTGTTTTAGCTTATTTGCATGCTTGTGCTTTAGATCCACCATGTGCTTGTGTATTTGCTTGTTTTTCTTGAATTGATTGGTTGATTGGTAGCCGGATCTATGTGTTAATGTTCACGAGCTTGATGATGTTAATTAATGTGAATTGATCCATTTATTTCATGCTTAATTGATTGCTGGTCTGGTGTGTGATTATTTGGATAAGTTGGTTTTGAGCTAATTTTCTGTAGGAATTGTTGCTGTTTTGACTGTGTTAACCGGTTAACGCTTTGGTTAACCGGTTAACACATCCTTTTTCTATGTAATTTGCTGCAGGTTTGAACTGGTTAACCAGTTAACGCTTTGGTTAACCGGTTAAAACTGAAGCAATATGCCATTTTGGAGCTGTTTTGAGCTTGTTTGATCCCCTTACATGTTTTAATTGCCATGGATCATTGTATGATCATTGAATATGATTGTTTAGGGTGATTTTCTTACTGGTTGATGCATGTTTCCATGTTCTCGACGCGCAAATGCTTGTGTGTGCAATTTGAAATGTTGTATGATCTTTGTTGATGTGAGATTTGAGCATGCCATTTCCATGATTATATTGATGAACATATGTTGGATTTTTGCTAACACTTGCAGGGGCTCATGGTAAGAGAAGTGTGGATGTTCATCCACATTTCAACTCTTCATCTTTCCTTTTTAAGTTGCTTTCTCCTTGTGTTTTGGATGTGCCTTATGCCATCATGTGAGGCAACTCTTTTCTTTCCCCTTTAGGAGCAACTTATCTCCTTTAGAGGAGTAAGTTGTTTGCTAGCTTTCTTTTCCTCTCTTTTGCTCCTCTTTGGTTCTTCTTTTCTCTTAGGATAGTTGAAACCTCACTAACCTTAGGATCACTTTTTGCATGATAACATTAGGATTAGTCTTTCCCCATTAGACTTTTGCCTTTTTGCTCCTTTGGTTCTTTCTCTTCTCATCTCAAAACAAAGCCTAAAAAACATTAATAAAGAAAGAAGTGACTTCTTGTGTAATATCCTTATTCCATGGGGCATATGTATTCATTCCATCTTGGAATAGTGCATTTGTCTAGCATGATGCAAAAAGTCGGATCACGAGGTCATCTTCATCAAGAAAAACCCTAAAAAATACTTCTTTATTTTTAATCACTAAGATACTTAATAAATTTAACAAGTCAATAAAATTAGGCCTTTGCCCTTGGAAACAAGTCTTGGATAAGTTCTCCTTGCTTGGTGTGCTTATTCTATTATTCCATCTTGGAATGTAGTAGCAAGTACACATTCCATGGAAAAGAGCTTGAGTTCATTCTTTTGTGCCACACCAAATAAAAAAACTCATAAAAAACGCAAACAAATAATAAGCGTCTCCTTCGGGACTTCTTTTCTCATCTCCTTCGCTCCGTCCGCGAACTTACTCCTACTTGTCATTCTGCAAGACGGTTACGCACTCGTCGTCTGAGCCTGCAACACCTGAGCATTGACATAGGCAGTTCAAGCCTTAATTCACAAACAATTTCTTTCCACCCCTAGTTAGGGGAACTACGGCGACTCTGATCCTCATGTCCAGATGAGGTACGTAGGCAGCGGGGTAGGGCCCGTTCGAGCATAATCTTTATTTTCCCTACATTTTTCCTCTTTGTTTTCTTTTTAGTTCTTTTCTTATTCCAGTTTCAGTTTCAGTTTTGCATCAACTTTTATTTCTTCACCCTTTGAAACAGTTTCTTTGCAAGCATGGATCCCGTCGGGTACGGAGGACGATCTGGGGTGCTAATACCTTCCCAGGTCGTAACCGACTCCCGATCCCAGATTCTTTGGTTCGCAGGACCCATGTCCTTCCTTTTCTTTTCTCATGGTTTGAGCAGCATTACCATTCCCGTTCCTTCGGGATAAAAATGCCTGGCTGGCAACTCTACCTCTTTCCGCGCCACTTTCGCGTTTGTACCGGGATGGAGATCCGGGGAGCGAAAACAAGCTAGTGAACTTAAACCCTAATCCTTGGGAACAAGTCTTGGATAAATTCTCCTTGCTTGGTGTGCTTGTTCTATTATTCCATCTTGGAATGTAGTAGCAAGTATACTTTCCATGGAAAAGAGTTTGAATTCACTTCCTTGTGCCAAATTCATAAAAACTCTTAAAAAGCAAACAACAAACAATAAGCGACTTTCCTGCAGGAACTCTTTTCTCACTTCATTCACTCTCAGCGCGAAATTGCGACGACATGTCTCGCATGCAAGACGGTAAACACACTCGTTCTATACGAGCCTGCAACACCTGAGCATATACATACACAATTCCAACGCAATTGCATACGCAACACCTGAGCCTGGTTCTTTTATAGGAACCCAGTCAAAGCATTTGGTCGTCTGACAATAATATTGTACCTTTCGGGATGAATGTACTATTTTTTCTCAATTCCAGCGCTTGAAGCTGGGAACTTATAAAGGATGCTTGTTTTCCCGGACTCACGCTGAGGCCTCCCTGAGTAGTACATAATGCCAAACCGATTCCCTGATTTGGTCATGAGCCATTTCTCGGAAATGGTGAATGTATTATTACTATTCGGCTTTGAGAGTCCGTGATGTTTGACCCGGAGCACACCTGTGAGATTGGGATGGGTTTACAGGTTTGCAGGAACCCTTTACCTCATCATACTTCATTGCCAGTATAGTTCTATGATTTGATATGGCTACATGGATTTGGATATTTGATTTGGGGCTTATTTAAGACTGAGTTCTTATTCATGGGGCTTTATTCATAGAATCTTGGTTCTTGGTCACTTGGGTCCAGTGCTCCGCATCCAGATAGTCCCGATCGTTGATCATATGTCTGCATTGCATTTGCATAGCATCATACTCGCATTAACTATTTGTGTTTCCATTTCAGGTTAGCATTTAGTCTCTGTACCCAGTTCTGGTATTCATTGTTCCTCCCGATGACAAAAATCCAAGAGATACCCAGAAAGAGGAATGCTCATTAAACTTTCCCGCAACCCGAAATTGATAGTATTCAGAAACTGGTGGACTTGATGAGTGACAAGGTTTCAGATGTTTTCAGAAGTCAGTATGGGAAGATCTTGGGTTACATGAACAAGCCTAATGTTGATCAGAGAGATAGTCTTCATTCTTTGTTGCATTTTTATGACCCTCAGTTGAGAATTTTCGTGTTTGCTGACTACGTCTTAGCTCCCACTATGGAAGAGATTTCTGACATCCTGAAGATTCCTATCAAGAATGGTGTTCCCTATTATACTGCGGAGAAGTGTTCCCGTACAAGGACATTTCAGGTGCTTGTCATTTGAGTATGCTTAGAGTGAAGATGGAGTTAGAAGCCAGTAAAGGGAATGGATTTACTCTGGATTTTCTTATCACAGAAGCTCATGTGTTTGCTTTGGGAGGGAAATGGTTAGAGTTCAGTGCGCTGTTAGCATTAATGGTCTATGGGATAAGTCTTTTCCCAGGAGAGAAAGGATGGGTAAGTTTGGAGGCCATCACTCTTTTCATTAAAGGGAACCCGGTGCCTACGTTGTTGGGAGACATTTACTTCGGTGTCCATCACAGAAATGAGAAGAGAAAGGGGTACGTGAATGGTTGTGCTCCATTGTTCGCCGAGTGGTTCGCTAAGAAGCTTCCAAATTCAGGACCGTTCAAAGATCTTAAGAAAGATTGGAAGTGGGCTAGAAGATTGATGGGGTTAACATCTGATGATATATCCTGGGGATGTAGCAGAAACTTGGTAAGGAAAGAGTTTATTACAAGGTGTGGTGAGTTTCCCTATGTGCCTTTGTTAAGTAGGAAAGGAGTGATAAGTCATAACCTTGTGCTGTCTAGAAAACAATTTGGTTATCCACTGAAGGATCCTCCATCAAATGAAGAAATAGCTAAGGCTCTGTATTTTCCGGCCGAAGATAATGAGCAGTTGGTTATTCAAGTATCTCAAGCTTGGGAAACAAAGGTTAGAGAGGGTAAGAAAGAATTCGGAAAGGTAGACCCTAAGACTTATCCCTCCTTTGCTGCTTAGATACAAGGTAGGGTTGATACCTTCTTCCTGCCATTTTCAGTTGAGGCTCCACTATATCCAAAAGAGGTACCGGTACAAACCACTGTTTCTCTTGAAGATTATAAGAAGTTGGAAGCTCAGTTGCACAAGGTTCGAATAGAGAATTCTGAGATGGCTAGCTTGTATCACCGTGCCAATCACGCTAAGCAAGAAGCAGAAGAAAAGCTACAGATAATGCAGGCTGTCGCTCCCACCAAATGACACCCGGTCAGAAGGGGTACAGACGCGAACGATCGGCGAAAGGAGAGAACATAAGGGTGAACTGAAAAGAGTCGCCAGCTAGGCATTTTTATCCCGAAGGAAAGGTAATGCTGCATAAACCTAGAAAGATATGGACAAGACGGTCGCGAACCAGAGAAACTGAGAAAGGGGGTTGGTTACAACCTGGGAAGGTATTAGCACCCAGATTGTCCGTCGTACTCGACGGGATCCACGCTTGAAAGTTTGTGCTTAAAGGGGTAGTGTCAGTGCTATTTTGTGTGCAACAGCTGGAAAAGAATGCAAGTGTCAGTGCAAAAGAAATGTGAAGTGAAATAAAGGAGTGTCAGTGTAAGAACAGGAGTATGAAGCTCAAGACTATGAGGCTTTAAGGATAATGCTGGAAGAGGGGGGAATAGACAGAGACATTTGTTCAATAACAGTTAAGTTATGCCTACGTATCCTCTCGTGCAATGAGAAAGTCAGAACACCGTAGTTCGACTCAAAGAGACTAACTTACTTCCTAAGGAAGTTAAGTTGGTTCTAAAGATGGGGAAGCCTATATAAGTGGAATACAAATATTAAGGCAAAAACAAAAAATGAAGATGAAGATGAAGAAATGATAGCTCAAAATGCGTATTAAAGCCATAAAACAAAAATAAGGCTAAACATCTCATGTAAACACAACTTGAACGATTTATATGCCTAAATCCTAAAACTAAAGGATCTTAATTAATATCAACATTCTAAAATCAGTAGCTAAACCATACTAAGGCCTCCTAATATTCTAAGATCAAGCCTAATTAATCTATGTCCTAATACACCATAAAAACCTTAGCTAAACTAGATGGATTTACAATGGACAAGTTGAATAAAATCAAGGCACTAAAAATAGAAAAATTCCTGGAAAAAATATGAAATTAATTCCCTAGGGTCTCTAACAAGAATCTAATATTGTGTTAAAAAATCTCCTAAAAATTCATAACCTAACTATGTCAAATGGTCACTTAAATCTACCTAAGATCTAATCACAATTTTACACAAACAACACTACCAAAACAGTGGATAAAATGGCCTAAAAAAATACCAAAAATTATTCCAGGTTCTATTATTAGTTCTCTAATCATAGCAAAAAGAATGGACCAAAAACGTTACAGGAAGTGGGAGAAACAAATTGTACAAAATGAAATATATATGAAAGAATTCAATATAAAACTAATTAAATGGAAAATCGAAATAATATTGGAAAATGGTCAAAAATACGAAAGAAAAATTATGGAAAAATTCAAAAATGAGTTAACATGCTTGTTAAATTTTTGTAGAATTATTTAAAGGGTTTTAGCATTTTTTTATTGATTTATATTGAAAAGGCATGAAAATAGAAATTGAAAGGATTATCAATAAGAAGGGGGTGAAAAAAGAAGTTATTTATTAGTTGAAAAGAGGAATGGGCTTGAACCAGGGTTCAGATAGCAAACAAAACTAGGCCCAAATGCACCAAGGCCTGAAGGAGTACGGTGGTACCTCTATCAACATCGTTGACTTGATCTTGATCACACGATCTGAAGACTTTTCTTGTAATCTCATCCAACAGGCCAGAGAACGAATGAGCAAGAAGTTACTATGGGCATGCACGCGGATGATCACAACGGGGAGGTCCTACCGGACGGTGACAAGTGTCACCGCCAGAGAGGACCAACAGAAAACCTTATCTCTCTATCCACAAGAAGATGCAACGGTGGGATTAATAGGAGTTAATGAGTTCTTTAATTCTTTAATATGATACTAATGGTACATTCACTAGGATTTATGACTTTTAATTTCAATAATCATAATCAAAAATAAAATCAATACATTAAACACTTAGAGTCCTTATAAGATTAACAGAAATTCACGAACTAAGGAGGAAGACCTATGAAACCCTAATTTGTCACCCTCTTCTCTTGCCGCCGTCAACCCTTCCTGCCGCGGTGACCCTTCTTCAATCTGGTCCTCCTAACGCCGTCGTGGATAAACAACACCGGCGAACACTGCATTATCGATGAAAATAAACTATTCCAAGGTCAACAATACTCTAACCTAAACTGACATCTCTACCTTCACACGAAAATGCACTCTTAGGTACTCAAAATAGAATCAAATCATCGAGCAATGTGTGGCTACGATCTTGTATTCATAAAACTTCGAGCTCGTACCTTGCGTTTCGATGTCGTAACGATGATGTCTGTGAGGAGAACGCCTCCGTTGCTTTGGTGTCGTTGCGATTTAAAGTTCCGTTCAGGTACGCTTTGGAAACTCGTTCGTTTCGGTCCACTCTGTAACCTCTTCTTCTCGGATCCGTGCGAGTTGTAACGCCTTAATTTTATATTTATTTTTATGAAATAAATATTAATATTTTGATGGCATATTTGGATAAATTGGAGAGAAATGTTTTATGAGAATAATAATATAATAATGTATACTATTATAATATCGTTATTATTTAAATAAAATAAAATAAAAAGGGTTATTTAGAGGTTTAAGGGGCAAAGGTGGAATTATTGTTTTATGTAAGTGGAATAAGGGATTCAATTTTCATTCATCGTGTGTTTGACGAAGAACAGTGAGGTCTGGAGAAAGAGGAGAAGAAAGGCAAGGTCAAGGATCGTAGATCATCAAGACCAAGATTTCGAAGAACTCATCTCTATTTCGAGGTAAGGGGGGAGAATGGGTTTTATAATTGGTGAATTAACACAATAAGGGTAATTGGGAGATCCTTCCTCCCTTAGGGTTCATATATGTGAAGATTTGGAATTGATGAAATTGTGATATGTATGTGATAAATTATGAATCCTTGAATTGTGTTTAAGATTTGATGATGATTATTATGCGAATAATTTGTTATAAGGTAATATTGGATGAACCATTCTTGAAATGTGTGTGATGTGAATTGAGGAATAGTTGTTATGGAGAAGAGGAATAATTGATGTTCTGAGTGTGTGGTGGTATAAAGTATTGAAATTTGACTTTTATGGATGCTAATATCAAGTAAAAATGAACTGGTTTTGGTTTGGAGTGAGAGGGAAAAGAAAAGGAAGATATTGGAAAAAAGTTGGACAATTCACGTAGCCACCCGACACGGGCCGTGTCAGGCCACTGGAAGAGGGTAGGATGGATTTTTGAGGAAGAATGGGAATCATTAAGTGTGACACGGGCCGTGTCACACGACACGGGCACCCGTGTCAGCCCTCTGGTCTTGGTTAATTTGTCGTTTTGAGAGGTGTGTGTTCAGAGCACCTGACACGGGCCGTGTCAGGGGACACGGGAGGCCGTGTCAGGCCCCTGCATCTTGGAATTTTGTGAAGTTTTGATATGTTTTACTATCCATTCTTTTAGTATAAGTTCCTAAGAGTATTTTAAGACGATAACTTGAGGTTTAGTGTTAATTATAGTACTTGATAACCAAACTTTAATGAATGTAATAGTGAGGAGTGTATAAGTAACATAAGTTTTTTAGTAATGTAATGAATTATTGAATTATGAGATTATGGAATATGCTTAACATGAATGATATAATGATGTGATTAATACTAGTGGGATCATGTGGATTGTGAAGGCATGAATGTTTTCATGCGTAATTGTATTATGGTGTATGTGTTTGAGTCTGCATATGCATACACATTTGGTGGAATGATCATGTCTCGGTGGAGCGTAAGTGATCATTCGGATTCATTGCGAATCGTTGGTGCTGGGATGATCGTGTCTTGGTGGAGCGTAAGCGATACATCCAGGTTCGAATTAATGAACCATTGTTGAAAGTGGGTACCGCATTGTTGCATTGTGTCAGTGAGTCACATTGCATCGGTTTGTTGAATTGTTTGTGTTAATTGATGTGTATAGATTTATGATTATCCTTTAAGGTGTTATTTGCACCGCTATGTTATGAAACTATTTCTCACCCCCTTTTGTTTGTTTTGTTGCATCTGTGCTTCTTCGGAAGTACGGATAATTCAGGTACTTGAGGAGTACTTGATGTTGATGTCAGTGTCCTAGGAGCTCTGATATGTAACGGGAACGGGGATTTTTATCACATTTCTTTTGATTTTTAGCAAACTTCCTTATGATTAAGTATTGAGTTAATAAACCGTATTTTGATTGAACTGTAATGTCTTTGGGCAATTTGATGTTAAAACAATTATTTTCGCTGCTTGTTTTAGAATAAATGAAAAGATATTTGGTTGTCAATGTAGCAGCTCACTTTTGTTGATTAAATTCTGATTTTATGAATAGTTTATATAATTTTGAAATGGGAAAAAGTGGGTGTTACAATTGGTATCAGAGCAGGTCGGTCCAACCGGCCAGATTGAGTTAGTCCTAAGAATAGGAGTCGTTGAGAGTCTTAACCTGTATTTGTTGTTGTATCAGAATGGCTGGAAGGAATGATGCTGCTCTTGCTGCGGCTTTGCAAGCCATGGCGCAGACTGTTGAGAACATCGTTCAGGTCGTTTAGGGAGGAGGTAATGCTCAGTCTCGTGCATTGGATCAGTTCAGGAGTAACATGCCGCCTAAGTATGAAGGTGGAATTCTAGATCCAGAAGCTGCACATAAATGGTTGAAGGTTGTGGAGAAGATTTTCAGAACAATGGGATGCTCTGATGATCAAAAGGTGAGGTTTGGTACTCATATGCTGGAAGGCGAAGCTGAGGTCTGGTGGGACAAAAGTCGCCAACGGTTAGAAGCTGTGGATATTGCAATCACCTGGGCGGTATTTCGCAGAGAATTTTTGGAGAAGTACTTCCCGGAAGATGTCTGTAGTGCTAAGGAAGTGGAGTTCTTGGAACTCAAGCAAGGTAATATGACGGTGGCGGAGTATGCTGCCAAGTTTGAGGAATTAGTGCAATATTATGCACACTATAATACTGAAGAGGCTATGACTTCCAAATGCCTGAAGTATGAGAATGGACTGCGTCCTGAAATTAAGTTGGGTATTGCTTGCCAGAAGATCAGGAACTATCCAGAATTGGTAAGCAGAAGTCGGATTTATGATAATGACAACAGGGCTCAAATTGCACACTATAAGGCGGTGAATGAAAAGAAAGGAAAGCAGAGATTTGGTGGTACTCCTTATAGTGCTCCAGCTGACAAAGGAAAGCAAAAGGCTAATGCTGAGAAGAAGCCAAGTGGGGGAGGAGGTACTCCCGGTGTGCTCAAATGTTACAGATGCCACGGTACGGGTCATCGTGCCAATGATTCTCCTAATGAAGAGAAGAAGTGCTTCAAGTATGGGAAGCCGGGTCACCTAGCGGCTAATTGTAAGGTGAATGCTCCTACTTGCTATAATTGTGGAGAGCAGGGCCGTATCAGCAACAATTGCCAGAAACCCAAGAAGCAGTAATCTGGTGGAAAAATGTTTGCATTAGTAGGAACTCAACCTACTGGTGAAGACCGATTGGTCAAAGGTACTTGCTATATCGATAATACTCCTTTATTTGTGATTATTGATACGGGTGCAACACACTCGTTTATTTCCTTAGAATGTGTGAAGAGGATAGGATTGGAGCTTTCTCACTTGAGTCGAGGGATGGTAATTGATACTCCATCTATAGGTTCTGTGACTACTACCTTAGTATGTCGTTATTGTGTTTTGTCAATATCTGATAAAAAGTTTAGAGTGGATCTTATATGCCTGCCACTCAGTAATCTTGATGTGATTTTGGGTATGAACTGGTTGGAGTCCAACTGAGTTTATATCGAATGCTTTAGGAAAAGATTGTTATTCCTAGCTCCTGAGGAAGAAAGTTTGGCCAGTTCAGTTTCGGCTAAAGAATTGAGAACCTTGTTGGAAGACGAAGCAGAGATGTTTGTTGTGTTTACTTCGTTATCGGTTGAAGAGAAAGTTGTTGTTGAGGAGCTGCCAGTGGTGAATGAATTTCTTGAAGTATTCCCAAGTGATATTTCAGAACTGCCTCTGACGCGTGAGGTGGAGTTTGCTATTGATTTGATTCCTGGTACTAAGCCTATTTCTATGGCACCGTACATGATGTCTGCTGCTTAGTTAGCTGAATTGAAATCACAGATTGGTGATTTACTTGACAAGAAGTTCATTCAACCTAGTGTATCGTCATGGGGTGCACCAGTGTTATTGGTCAAGAAGAAGGATGGTAGTATGCGTCTGTGTATTGACTACCGACAACTGAATAAAGTTACAATTAAGAACAAGTATCCACTCCCAAGGATTGATGACTTGATGGATCAACTTGTGGGAGCTTGTGTTTTTAGTAAAATTGACTTGAGGTCGGGATATCATCAAATAAGAGTGAAGGAGGAAGATATCCAGAAGACGGCTTTTAGAACTTGATACGGCCATTACGAATATGTTGTGATGCCTTTCGGAGTGTCTAACGCGCCAGGAGTGTTCATGGAGTATATGAACCGAATATTTCATTCTTATTTGGATCAGTTTATCGTAGTATTTATTGATGATATACTGATATATTCGAAGTCTGAAGAAGACCATGCGAAACATTTGAGAATTGCATTGCAGGTACTGAAGGATTGAAGGTGCGTAAAACACAAGGAAGGGGGGTTGGAATTGGGTTTTCTTTAACAACTAAAAATAACTTCTAATGACAAGTTAATTTATCCTGGTTCGTTTGAACTCAAACTACGTCCAGTCCACCCGCCAAGGTGATTTTGCCTCTATCACTGAGGTCTTAATCCACTATTCAATAAATGAATACACACACTGACCTACAGTCAATGTCCTCTTGAGTCTTCTGACTGAAACTAGTCACTGAAGGAATATTACTCAACTATTACAATGATAATAATATAGTAACTAATTTGCTTCTTATCAAGCTAAGATCACTAAGTGAATGTTACAATATTTTAGCACAAATGATTCAGTCTTTTGCTCGTGAGTGTATTGTCTTCAAATCTTCAATTTGATTCCTTTATATAGTTCTTAAATAAATGTAGCCGTTGGAGACATCTTGAGCTAGTTTAGGATATTAGTTAATACCATAAATTCCTTCCAAAACAAGAGATACTTGTCTTAATCATTAATTAAAATATCCTTTAATTAATGTCTTCATTATGAATATCATCATCTTCTAGACGTAAATCAGAGATAGTAAAGATTTGATACGCATCCAATTAATCAAGTCTTTAAATGATGGATTCTTCATTAAGTGTATCTTCTATATATGGCTCAATATATCTTCTAGTAATGCACATCTCCTTTAATTAAATTCCTCTTCTACACAATAATAAAGGTAGTCATTAGAACTTCTATTCTAGCATAATAATATTTGTTATCATCAAAACTCTTAGAGGTTTAGAACCATAATTGTTCTAACAATCTCCCCCTTTTTGATGATGACAAAACATTTATTTAGATATTGAGAATAGAGTTTAATAGGATTAGAAGAACTCCCTTTGATTGAATAGAATCAAATATTTCTTTTAAAGATCTCTTCAGAAGTATTATCCTTCAGAAGTTTCATTAGCCTTAGCTCCCCCTGAGTTGATTACTTGACCTGTTTCTATTTTAGAATCACAACTCAATTAGTTTTATTAGAATTTTATATGTAAGAGGCAAATCATGATAAACTGCTATAGATCAGAATCTTCTACGTTTCTCCCCCTTTTTGTCATAATCAAAAAGAATAGATGCATAAAAAATGTAAGAGTATAGAAGCAAAACAAGTTTTCATTAAACAAAATTAAAAAACAGTAATAACAAAACCAGTAGAACTTAAAAAGACATGAAGAGACAGAAGATAAAACAAAAAAAGCTAAGCAGAAGATAAACAGAAAATCAGGAGTGCTTCTTAGTAACTAAGGCCTCCAGCAGAGACTTGATCTCAGAGGATGATTCCACTTGCTTTCCAAGCATTGTCTTCAACTCAGCAGTGGTTTCATCTTGCTTATCCAGGCGTTGCTTAACCATCTCATTTTCCTTCTTCAACTCTTCCAAGGTCTGCAGAACAAGATTTGTTGGCAGAGGTTCTTCAACTTCTGGAGCAACTTGATTCTCAGGAACTTCTACATTTGCTGGTGATTGAGCAGGTTCATCATCATGATCTTCTTCAGAAGGTACCAGAACCATTTGAAGTCCAGAGTTTTCTTCCAGAGGTTCTGACTCTGTCCAGGGTTTATTGTCCAGCAGAAAGGGTTTATTCTGTTCAATGTTAGAAACAACTGCTTTGAGATACTCACAGAAGTTCTGGTGAGCAATGTCATAGCAGATGTCCTTGAGTCTCTTTGTCTCAGCATTAAACCATTTTCTGAAGGTGGCCCACAGAAAGTCAGAAGCAGCTAGATTCGGAAGCTCTGAGCAAGTAGACTTCAGATCCTCTAACTTCAATTTCATTGCTGTTTCAAAAGCAAGTAACAATGCATAAATGTCTGTTTTTGAGGGTTTAGGTTTTGGTGCAGGTATGGCAGTTTTGTTAGAGACAGAGGACAATTTGTGTAAAGCTTCAATATTAACAGAGGTTCTAAGGGGATTTTCATGTTCAACTTCTTCTGGTGGTGTGTCAGGGATGGTTATAAAAGTTGGTGAGTTAGGAGGGGTAGACTCATATGAAGACATGGAGCTTTCTCTTATAAGGGAAAGATTAGAAACAAGGCCATCAGAATTTGATTGATGGAAACTGTTGTGGTGATGTGTTTCAAAAGTTTCAGAGGATGGGATTTGGACAGATTCTGGGGGTTGGAAATTATCAATATCAGAGAGAACATGTTGCAAGGCAGTGTGTGTTTCAGCTGTTGGTGAGCGGTCAATATCAGAAAGGGGTGTTGTATCAATTGGAATATCAAAATCTGAAAGTGTTTGTGGTTGATGGTGTTCAGCTTCTGGTGGATAAAGTGAGGATAGAATGGATGAGACAGCAGCAGTTGCAGGTATAACAGAGGGAACAAGGTTAGAAGGTGTAATAGGTTTAGAGGATTGAGTTGGTTCAGATGATGGGATTTGTGCAGAAGGAATGTCAACAGAAGGTGTTGGGTCAGAAGGGTTTTCAGACACTTCTACAGTAACTACTTCTACTACAGAAATGAATTCAGAGTTAGAGGCATAAGTTTTACCTGATCTTCTGGTTGATTTGGGAACCTTTTGAGACGATCCTTCTCCAGCCTTTCTTTTCTTGGTTCTTGCAGAGGCAACATCTGGAGTTTTCTGAGAAAGTTCAGTTACCTTGAACATTGGATCCACACCATGTTGCTTGCATAAGTCCAAGTAATTAACCACAACCTCTGGAGGTGTGTCAGAAGAGAAGAGGAGGAAGTTCTGCAGGGGAATCTTCCTGGTGGTTATAACTTCTCTAGAATAGAGGACAGGTTCTTTCGTGATAGAAGTTATAAACTTCATCTTCTTCAGATTCTTTGCATTCAGAGGCTTACCAACATTTGTTTCAAGAAATTGTATCTGCTTTAATTCTGCCAGAAAGTCCACCAACTTATTCTCACAGATAATGTCAGATATTAAACGTCCTAGAGGAATCCAATTCCTCTTGGTTTTCTCCCCATCTCTTGTTTCCTTCACACTAGTTTTCAGATGTTGAAACAGAGTGTGTGCAAGGTTGACCTTCTTCTGTTTAGCAATAAAGTACAGCAGGAACTGCTGATCCAGGTTGATATAGTCTGGAGAGTTTGTAGCTTTCCTGTGGCAGACTGTTCCAAGAATGATCTTGGCCCAAATTCTGAGAGGAATCTTCAGATCCTTTATCTTATTAGAAGGTTGGCCAGAAGTGAATATTTCCTTGGCTATCAGCTTTGTATCAGACATTTTGTCCATTTCACTACACTTAATACCATTGCCATCAGATTTTATGAGCTTGGCAATGTGGTCTTCAGAAATGATGATTCTTTTACCCATCACATATGAGGTAACATGAGTGTTGGATTTTGTTGCATATGCCCAGAATTCCTTTACCAATTTTGGGAAAACTGGTCCCATGAGACGATCAAAGTACTTCTCCCAGCCTTGAGCTTGGACGGCCGAAAGGAGGTCAAAACCATTGTCTTTCAGACTGTTGAAATCCACAAAGAGTTCACAAAGAACTTCCAGTTTGTCAGTAGGAGTAATAAGGGTCTTCACGGGTTCAACGTAAAACACATCAGTTGAGTCTACTTGTTGTTGAGGAGAAGAAGCCATTGTTACTAAGATGAGGTTTTTGTGATTTAGGGTTTTAGAAAAATATTTCAGAGAGAACGCAAAAGTGAGGGTGAAAAACTTTTTCAGTAAAAATGCAATTAGGGTAAAAAGTGAAAGTGAAAATGAAAGGTTACTTATATAGAAAAAAATGCATTTAATAATACGAGAAATTAGTGGGAAAAATTAAGTTTAAAAACATAATGATTATATGCAATAAATGCTGCAGACATAGGGTAAGGCGTAAAAGATTCTGGAACAGTTACCCAAGAGATTTTTGCCTTTTTGGTGTCAAGTCAGCCGTATCAGTTTCCCAGAAGATCAACAGATGTCCTTCTGTAGAGGACAGTTGTTCAATGCATGTTCTGTCACTCTTCAGAATTTGGACACTTGTTTAATTCTGATGGGATTCCTTAGAGCCTTGTTGACACTTGTTGATTTGAAGATCTGCATGTTATTCCTTTGAACATAAGTTCTCAGAATGAAACAGTTAGAACATAATATCTTCTGAAGGAATGATATAGAGGATTAATTTCAGAATTTCTAAGAGTTAAAGACATATAATTAAAGCATTTTCATTCTGGACATAATTTCATGCTAAGGTTGGTTAGTATGAAATTAAATCTATCTTCAGGAAGGGGTTTTGTAAAAATATCAGCCCATTGGTGATTTGTATCTATGTATTTTAACATTAAAATTTTCTTATGAGTATAGTTACTAATGAAATGATGTTTAACTTCTATGTGTTTAGCTCTAGAATGTAAAATTGGATTTTTAGATAGACAAATAGCAGAGGTATTATCACAGAGGATGGGAATGTTACTCTCATAAATATTGAAATCCTCAAGCTGATTTTTCATCCAGAGCATCTGAGTACTGCATCCAGCTGCTGCAATGTATTCAGCTTCTGCAGTTGATAATGCTATGGTTGATTGCCTTTTGCTGGACCAAGAAATTAGATTATCTCCCAGAAATTGACAACTTCCAGAAGTACTTTTTCTTTTTGTTCTGTCTCCAGCAAAATCAGCATCACAATATCCTACAAGTTTATAATCTTGGGATCTTCTGTAGTATAAACCAAGATTAGTAGTACCTTTCAGATACCTAAAGATTCTCTTAACTGCTGTTAAGTGAGTTTCTCTAGGATCTGATTGGAATCTAGCACATAAACATACGCTGTATAGAATATCTGGTCTAGAAGCAGTTAGATAAAGAAGATATCCAATCATACCTCTGTAGAGCTTCTGATCTACTTTCTTACTTACCTCTTCTTTCTCCAGGATACAAGTAGGATGCATAGGAGTTTTAGATATAGTGCTTTCTGATAAGTCAAACTTCTTTAGAAGTTCTTTTACGTATTTTCTTTGATGGATATATGTTCCTTCTGATGTTTGATTTATTTGAATTCCCAGGAAGAACTTTAATTCTCCCATCATGCTCATTTCAAATTCTGCCTGCATAGACTTAGCAAATTCCTTTCCCAAGGCACTTTTAGTAGAACCAAAAATTATATCATCTACATAAATTTGACATATCAGAAGATCATTTTTAATGTTTTTACTGAAGAGAGTTGTATCCACTTTCCCTCTGATGAAATTATTTTCCAGAAGAAAAGTACTTAGTCTTTCATACCAAGCTCTGGGAGCTTGTTTCAGACCATATAAAGATTTTTTGAGTTTGAAAACATGTTCTGGAAATTTTATATTTTCAAAACTAGGGGGTTGGTGTACATACACTTCTTCATCAATATAACCATTTAAAAATGCACTCTTGACATCCATTTGATATAGAATGATATTATGGTTTACAACAAATGAGATTAGAAGTCTAATTGATTCTAACCTGGCAACTGGTGCATAGGTTTCTGTATAGTCAATTCCTTCTTGTTGACTATAACCTTGTGCAACCAGTCTTGCTTTGTTTCTGACAACTTCTCCTTGTTCATTTAGCTTGTTTCTGAATACCCACTTGGTGCCAATGATGTTGAATCCTCTGGGCCTAGGAACTAGATCCCATACATCATTTCTGGTGAATTGGTTAAGTTCTTCTTGCATAGCCAGAATCCAATCATTTTCTGAGAGAGCTTCTTCTACAGAAGTTGGTTCAATCAGAGAAACAAGTCCCATTAGAGATTCTTCAGAGTTTCTGAAAGATGATCTTGCTCTGATTGGTTCATCCTTCTTTCCCAAGATTTTATCTTCTGGATGATTCACCTTGCTTCTGGATAGCTTCTTCTGAGTGGGTTCTTCAGAATTTGCTGGAGTAATTGTCTTGTTTTGTTCTGTAGGTGATTGATCTTCAGATTTTCTGTTTGTAGAAATATCAACTTCTATATATGCAATAAATTCATTCTGCTTTGGTTTTTCAGAACCAAGCTTATCATCAAATCTGACATAAATAGATTCTATCACAATACGTGTTTCTGTGTTATATACTCTGTATCCCTTAGAACGTTCAGAGTATCCTAACATATAACACTTTTGTGCCTTAGAGTCAAATTTATTCAGAGTATCATTAGTATTCAGAATAAAACATATGCACCCAAAGGGGTGAAATATATGAAATGTTGGGCTTTCTGTTCTTCCACAATTCATAAGGAGTTTTTTCAAGAATAGGTCTTATAGAGATTCTATTCTGAATATAGCATGATGTATTTACTGCTTCTGCCCAAAAGTGTTTAGCCATATTAGTCTCATTGATCATGGTTTTGGCCATCTCTTGCAATGTTCTATTCTTACATTCTACAACCCCATTTTGTTGAGGAGTTCTAGGACAAGAAAAATCATGAGAGATGCCATTTTCATTAAAAAATGATTCTAATTGTTTGTTTTCAAATTCTCCACCATGATCACTTCTGACTTTAATAATTTAAATTCTTTTTCATTTTGAACTTGTTTACAGAAGTTAGAAAATACAGCAATTGACTCATCCTTGTGTCTAAGAAACTTTACCCATGTCCATCTGCTGAAGTCATCTACGATCACCAATCCATACTTCTTGCCACTAACAGAAGCAGTTTTCACTGGTCCAAACAAGTCAATGTGCAGAAGTTCTAATGGTCTAGAGGAAGATACAACATTTTTAGCTTTAAAACCAGGTTTTGAAAATTTGCCTTTTTGACTTGCTTCACACAAAGCTTCTGAGTTGAACTTCAAATTTGGAAGTCCTTTGACTAGATTGAGTTTCTTAAGTTGAGATAATCATCTCATATTAACATGTCCCAATCTTCTGTGCCAGACCCATTGCTCAGTTTCCACAGACATTAGACATTTTACATTCTGAATTTTTAATTCTGAAAGTTTTATTTTATAAATGTTGTTCTTTCTCTTTCCACTGAAGAGGATTGTTCCATCTTTCTGACTAACAGCTTTACAGAACTTTTGATTAAAGATTATGTCATAGCCATTATCACTTAATTGACTTATGGATAATAAATTATGCATTAATCCTTCTACTAATAGAACATTAGAGATAGAGGGAAGATTTCCATTACCAATAGTTCCAGAGCCAATAATTTTTCCTTTTTGATTGCCTCCAAAACCTACGTGGCCTCCATCTTTTAGTTCAAGATTTTGGAACATATGCTTTCTTCCCGTCATGTGTCGTGAGCATCCAGAATCCAGGTACCATGATTGGTGTTTCAGTTTTGCTGTTAAAGACATCTCTTCTGAATCTGATTCTGATTCTGATTCTGATTCTGATGAGTGATCATCTTCTGGTATATTTGCCATTAGTGCAATATTAGCTTATTCATCTTCAGAATCTGACTCTGCTTCAGATGATTCAGAATCATCCCATGTTGCCATGAGACTTTTTTTCTTTTCTCTGTTGAATTTGTTTCTGGGTTTCTCTTTCTGGAGTTTTGGACATTCACTCTTGTAGTGTCCTAGTTCTTTGCATTCATAGCACACAACTTCTTTGCTTATGGGTTTCTTGTGACCATATGTTGATTCAGAATAGTTGTTTGTTCTTCTGGTATTTCTGAACTTCTTCTGACGATGCTTCCAGAGTTGTTGGACTCTTCTGGATAGGAGAGATAATTCATCTTCTTCTGATGAGCATCCAAAACTTTCTTCTTCTGCCTATAAAGCTTTAGAAACAGATTTGTTAGACTTAAGAGCTACAGACTTACCTTTCTTCTGGGGTTCATCTTCTTCTAGTTCAATCTCATGACTTCTCAAGGAGCTGATCAGTTATTCTAAGGATATTTCATTCATATTTTTAGATAGCTTTAGAGCAGTGACCATGGGCCTCCAAGCATTTGGTAAACTTCTGATGATTTTCTTCACATGATCTGCTGTTGAGTAGCCTTTGTCCAGAACTTTAAGTCCAGCTACCAGAATTTGGAACCTTGAGAACATTTTTTCAATTGTCTTATCTTCTTCCATTTTGAAAGCTTCATACTTCTGGATGAGGGTTAGAGCTTTAGTCTCCTTGACTTGAGTGTTGCCTTCATGTGTCATCCTTAGAGAATCAAACATGTGTTTAGCTGAGTCCCTGTTTGTGATCTTCTCATATTCTGTTTATGAGATAGCACTTAGAAGTATGGTTCTAGCTTTGTGATGATTTCTGAATTCCTTCTTCTGTTGAGCTGTCATATTTTTTCTTTCAATCTTCTGACCATCTACTCCAACAGGATGAATGTATCCATCTGTCACCATGTCCCAGAGATCTCCATCCAGAGCTAGAAAGAAACTTTCCAGAACATCCTTTCAGTAGTCAAAATTGTCACCATTGAACACTGGAGGTTTAGCGTTGATCTTGTCATTTTGGTAGTCATTGTTGTTATTGTCAGCTTCTGCTATGTGTTTTAACTTCTGGATCTTTTACTGACACGGTTAAGTGTTTTTCTTGGAACCTAGCGCTCTGATACCAATTGAAGGTGTGTAAAACACAAGGAAGGGGGGTTGGAATTGGGTTTTCTTTAACAACTAAAAATAACTTCTAATGACAAGTTAATTTATCCTAGTTCGTTTGAACTCAAACTACGTCCAGTCCACCCGCCAAGGTGATTTTGCCTCTATCACTGAGGTCTTAATCCACTATTCAATAAATGAATACACACACTGACCTACAATCAATGTCCTCTTGAGTCTTCTGACTGAAACTAGTCACTCAAGGAATATTACTCAACTATTACAATAATAATAATATAGTAACTAATTTGCTTCTTATCAAGCTAAGATCACTAAGTGAATGTTACAATATTTTAGCACAAATGATTCAGTCTTTTGCTCGTGAGTGTATTGTCTTCAAATCTTCAATTTGATTCCTTTATATAGTTCTTGAATAAATATAGCCGTTGGAGACATCTTGAGCTAGTTTAGGATATTAGTTAATACCATAAATTCCTTCCAAAACAAGAGATACTTGTCTTAATCATTAATTAAAATATTCTTTAATTAATGTCTTTATTATGAATATCATCATCTTCTAGACGTAAATCAGAGATAGTAAAGATTTGATGCGCAGCCAATTAATCAAGTCATTAAATGATGGATTCTTCATTAAGTGTATCTTCTATATATGGCTCAATATATCTTCTAGTAATGCACGTCTCCTTTAGTTAAATTCCTCTTCTACACAATAATAAAGGTAGTCATTAGAACTTCTATTCTAGCATAATAATATTTGTTATCATCAAAACTCTTAGAGGTTTAGAACCATAATTGTTCTAACAAGGATAACAAATTATTTGCCAAGTTCTCCAAATGTGAATTTTGGTTGAAGACGGTAAGCGTTTTGGGACATGTGATATCTGGTGATGGTATAGCAGTGGACCCTTCTAAGGTCAATGATGTGCTTGAGTGGGAGCCTCCGAAGACGGTAACGGAAATTAGAAGTTTTCTTGGCCTAGATGGTTATTACCGAAGGTTCATTGAAAGATTTTCTAGTTTGGCGTTACCTTTGACTCAATTGACCCGAAAGAATCAAGCTTTTATTTGGGATGCATCTTGTGAGAGAAGTTTTGAGGAATTAAAGAAGAAGCTAACTTCGGCACCAGTACTAGTTTTGCCGGACCCGAGTGAAGCTTTTGTTGTTTATTGCGACGCGTCTAAAATGGGTTTAGGTGGTATGCTAATGCAGGTGGGTAAAGTTGTAGCTTATTCTTTGAGGAAATTGAAGGTACATGAGAGGAGTTATCCTACTCATGATTTGGAATTGGCCGCAGTAGTATTCGTGTTGAAAATTTGGAGGCATTATTTGTATGGTTCGCAGTTTGAAGTTTTTAGTGATCATAAGAGTTTAAAGTACTTGTTTGATCAAAAAGAGCTTAATATGAGACAAATAAGATGGTTAGAGTTTTTGAAGGATTATAATTTTAATCTGAATTACCACCCGAGAAAAGCGAATGTGGTAGCAGATGCGTTGAGCCGGAAGATAATTCATATGTCGGCTATGATGGTGAAGGAAATGGATTTAATTGAGAAATTTAGAGACTTGAGTATGGTATGTGAAATAACGTCGGAAAGTGTTAAGCTGGGTATGTTGAGAATTAATAATGAATTTCTGGATGTGATAAGAGAAAATCAAAGGCAAGATGTAAAATTGGTAGATTTGATGCCTAATGAAGGAAATGACCAAGGAGACGATTATGTTTTGAATAATGATGGTGTTTTGAGATTCAGAGGTAGAATTTGCGTACCTGACAACGTTGAATTAAAGAAAGCAATTTTGGAAGAAAGTCATCGAAATAGTTTGAGTATCCATCCAGGAGCTACAAAGATGTACCATGATTTGAAGAAATTGTTTTGGTGGCACGATATGAAGAGGGATATCGCGAAATTTGTTTATGTTTGCTTGGTGTATCAGAAATCTAAGGTGGAACATCAGAAGCCTTCGGGGATGATGCAACTGTTTGAGATTCCGGAATGGAAATGGGACAACATTGATATGGATTTTGTGACAGGTTTACCGAATACGGTGAGAGGATTTGATGCTATTTGAGTAATTGTAGATCGGTTAACTAAGTCGACACATTTTATTCCAATTAACATCAGTTTTCCGTTAACTAAATTGGCAGAGATTTATATACGAATTATGGTGAAATTGCATGGTGTACCATCGAGTATAGTATCGGATAGAGATTTGTGGTTTACTTCAGAATTTTGGAATATTTTGCATGAGGCTTTGGATTCTAGGTTGAAATTAAGTTCAGCTTACCACCCACAGACGGATGGGCAATCGGAGAGGACTATTCAGTCACTGGATGATTTATTGAGAACTTGTGTGTTAGAAAAAGGGGGTGCGTGGGATACTCATTTTCCACTAATTGAATTCACTTATAATAACAGTTACCATTCAAGCATTGGAATGGAGCCATTTGAAGCTCTTTATGGTAGGAGATGTAGAACACCTCTATGTTGGTATGAGACGGGTGAAAATGTTATGCTTGGACCGGAGATTATCCAACAGACTACTGAGACTATCAAAATGATTAAAGAGAAAATGAAAGCATCTCAGAGTCGACAGAAAAGTTACCATGATAACCGAAGAAAAGACTTGGAGTTCAGTGAGGGTGACCATGTGTTTTTGAGAGTCAACCCGATGACCGGTGTTGGTCGTGCTTTGAAATCCAAGAAGTTGGATCCTAAGTTTATCATACCTTATCAGATTATGCAGAGAGTAGGCAATGTTGCTTACAGAGTGGCATTGCCGCCAGAACTTTCGAATTTGCACGAAGTGTTTCATGTGTCGCAACTCAGGAAGTATGTATCTGATCTGTCACATGTCATCCAGAGGGATGAAGTGCAAGTTCGTTATAACCTCACAGTGGAGACCTTACCTTTGAGAATTGAGGATCGTAAGATGAAGTAGCTAAGAGGCAAAGAAATACCTCTTGTGAGAGTAGCTTGGGGAGGAGCTGCTGGTGGAAGTGTTACCTGGGAATTGGAGAGCAAGATGTGGGAATCATATCCAGAGTTATTCCATTCAGGTACATTTTTTAGGACAAAAATAATTAAGTGGGGGAGAGTTGTAACGCCTTAATTTTATATTTATTTTTATGAAATAAATATTAATATTTTGATGGCATATTTGGATAAATTGGAGAGAAATGTTTTATGAGAATAATAATATAATAATGTATACTATTATAATATCGTTATTATTTAAATAAAATAAAATAAAAAGGGTTAGTTAGAGGTTTAAGGGGCAAAGGTGGAATTATTGTTTTATGTAAGTGGAATAAGGGATTCAATTTTCATTCATCGTGTTTTTGACGAAGAACAGTGAGGTCTGGAGAAAGAGGAGAAGAAATGCAAGGTCAAGGATCGTAGATCATCAAGACCAATATTTCGAAGAACTCATCTCTATTTCGAGGTAAGGGGGAGAATGGGTTTTATAATTGGTGAATTAACATAATAAGGGTAATTGGGAGATCCTTCCTCCCTTAGGGTTCATATATGTGAAGATTTGGAATTGATTAAATTGTGATATGTATGTGATAAATTATGAATCCTTGAATTGTGTTTAAGATTTGATGATGATTATTATGCTAATAATTTGTTATGAGGTAATCTTGGATGAACCGTTCTTGAAATGTGTGCGATATGAATTGAGGAATAGCTGTTATGGAGAAGAGGAATAATTGATGTTCTGAGTGTGTGGTGGTATAAAGTATTGAATTTTGACTTTTATGGATGCTAATATCAAGTTAAAATGAACTGGTTTTGATTTGGAGTGAGAGGGAAAAGAAAAGGAAGATTTTGGAAAAAAGTTGGACAATTCACGTAGCCACCCGACACGGGCCGTGTCACAGGACACGGGTGACCGTGTCAGGTCACTGGAAGAGGGTAGGATAGATTTTTGAGGAAGAATGGGCATCAGTAAGTGTGACACGGGCCGTGTCACATGACATGGGCACCTGTGTCAGCCCCCTGGTCTTGGTTAATTTGCCGTTTTGAGAGGTGCGTGTTCAGAGCACCTGACACGGGCCGTGTCACGGGACACGGGAGGCCGTGTCAAGCCCCTGCATCTTGGAATTTTGTGAAATTTTGATATGTTTTATTATCCATTCTTTTAGTATAAGTTCCTAAGAGTATTCTAAGACGATAACTTGAGGTTTAGTGTTAATTATAGGACTTGATAACCAAACTTTAATGAATGTAATAATGAGGAGTGTATAAGTAACATAAGTTTGTTAGTAATGTAATGAATTATTGAATTATGAGATTATGGAATATGCTTAACATGAATGATATAATGATGTGATTAATACTGGTGGGATCATGTGGATCGTGAAGGCATGAATGTTTTCATGCGTAATTGTATTATGGTGTTTGTGTTTAAGTCTTCATATGCATACACATTTGGTGGAATGATCATGTCTCGGTGGATCATAAGTGATCATTCGGATTCATTGTGAATCGTTGGTGCAGGGATGATCGTGTCTCGGTGGAGCGTAAGCGATACATCCGGGTTCGAATTAATGAACCATTGTTGAAAGTCGGTACCACATTCTTGCATTGTGTCAGTGAGTCACATTGCATCGGTTTGTTGAATTGATTGTGTTAATTGATGTGTATAGATTTATGATTATCCTTTGAGGTGTTATTTGCACCGCTATGTTATGAAACTATTTCTCACCCCCTTTTGTTTGTTTTGTTGCGTTTGTGCTACTTCGGAAGTACAGATAATTCAGGTACTCGAGGAGTGCTTGATGTTGATCTCAGTGTCCTAGGAGCTCTGATATGTAATGGGAATGGGGATTTTTATCACATTTCTTTTGATTTTTAGCAAACTTCCTTATGATTAAGTATTCAGTTAATAAATCGTATTTTGATTGAACTGTAATATCTTTGGGAAATTTGATGTTAAAACAATTATTTTCGCTGCTTTTTTAGAATAAATGAAAAGATATTTGGTTGTCGATGTAGCAGCTCACTTTTGTTGATTAAATTCTGATTTTATGTATAGTTTATATAATTTTTAAATGGGAAAAAGTGGGTGTTACACGAGTCACGTATGATATCGTTTCATTGTGGTTGTTGTGACGTTCTTAGGTTGTGAATACCTGCGTCAATGCGTTGATTTTTCTGTAATTCTGAATCTTGATGCAGAAATTGGTTGCTGAGAAATTATCGTTGATGCAGGTTGAAGGATTGGTATCATGGAGATTCGATTGGAATTTATTGATTGAAAATGTTGAAGCTGGTAATGAAGGTGGTTGAACGATGAAATCGGAATTGAGAGAAGTTGATTCAGAAATGGATGAAGGTGATGAAGAGATAGAGTGTATCAGGTTTATAGAAGATCCTTCTTCAGAGAAAAAAAAAGCAGAAGAGTGAGGGCTCTCTCTTATACCAGATCAGAGGAACTCCTGTGCACAACTTCAGGTGAAGATTCTAGAAGAAACCCGTTGAAAGTGTTTGTTTTTTTATTCTGTTATGGATTTTTTGAGTCAGTTTAATTCTGTTAGTTATAGGTTGTTAGGATTCGGTTAGAAGTTTTGGATTTATGTTGAATGATGAAGCTCCTGAAGATTTTTTTTTCTGAATTGATTCTGTTTATTCTCTTATTGATTCAGGTAGATGAGAGGTGATCTTGGATTTTCATTCTCGGTTTATTGAAGATGGAAGAGAGTTTTATTTGAAGATGATTTAAAGTTGTCGATGAAGAACGTGTTGAAGAGTGATACGGATGATAGTGAAGTTCACTGAAAGTTCAGGTTATGATAAGTTTTTGTTGGTAGTGATTGATGAAGAAAATTGAGATTTCCTGGATCTTTTCCATAAGTTTGTAATACTTTTCATCTGCAACATCTTTTTGTAACTGTAGTTTTCTGTTGTATAACCAACTTTTCTCTTGCTGTTATAAATTTGTGATAAATAAACTCAGAGAAACAATCCCCTTTTCTTCAAGTTATTGTTAACTTTTTATCAGTTTTTGGAATTACTTAAATTCTTGTTAGATTTTTATCATTTTTTGAATTACTTTCCTATTAGTAACCTTCTTCATCTCATTGTTTTTTTTCTTTTTCTAATTCGTGAATGTCCTTGAGTTTGACGAGATTTCCATAAGTATTGTATGTAAGTAGCGTATAACCTCCAATCACGATGAACTGGTGTCATTGCCGGTAAGCCGAAAGGATGGTGTTTAACATACTTCTTAACATTATCAGCTGCAACAACTTCATTCAAGTACGTGCATAGTCCACCATTTGGATCAAGAAAATTGTCCATTTGATTCTCTAAATCATACGAGTCGACAAAAATCAATGTATTTGGTGGATTACGAATGGCTCTATATGGTTTATCTTCAATCATCAAAGTATTAGAAGCAAAATATTCTGGATATATACTCCACACTCTTAGTAATTATTTCATTAAAAGAGGCTTTTGAGCATTCTCCATAGATGTATATTCAGTGTCTATACAGTAATATTGATCCCAAATAAAGTGTAATTTATCAATTAATTATCCTCTTGTAGCACATTTTAGAGCACTATACATGTTCTTTATTATCGCAGAAGACTAGATCGCGACTTCGAATCTTTGTAAGCAGAATCTCATAAACTCTTCATTAAACGGCCTCTTGAAATAATCAGTTGGACGATTCGAGTAGAATATGCCCTTTGAAAAAAAAATCAAACATATGAACTTTTCTAATAAGAAATCCATTAAGATTCAGAATAAGCAGCTTTTTCCTCCTCTGTTCAATTGGAGGAGAAAGTCCTAATTCCGGTGCCTTTGAATCAACTTGAGGTTGAGGAGAATGACTTAATTTCGGTGCTGCTTCTTCCTGTTTCGAGACTTGTTGATCAACACGGCAATGATCATGTTTTTTTTAAAATCTTTGATTTTGATGAGATCCCCATACTTCTTACCGATCTTAATCTTTCTAGGAAATTCTGGTTGATTCACTTTGTTTGGATTTGGTTATGGGCTTGAAACAGTTGAAACTTGAATCATCAATAATGAATTAGTCTGATGTTTTGACCCAAAAAACTCATCATTAGAAATGAATCTCTAATTTCAATCAATAAACCGATTAATCTGAGTCGCAACTAACAAGCAACTGGGGGAGCGATAATGTTCTAATCATATGCTTTTGAATAATCCTCTAAATAAGGAAAACCTTGGAGTTTGATGATCCTCTGAATAGGAAAATTCCAATCACAAGGAAATGCTTTAATCCCATGTCTTTGGAGCTCATTGAAAATGCCTGATTGCAAGTATTATGACCTAAGGGAGATGTGGATGAAGGTGAAGCATGAGCCAGTTAGGTTATAAGTAGGAGGGCAAATTTTGAGGTGTTACAGTGTTAGACACTCATGTGCATAATTGAACATGTTGTATATTAATTGATAAAAGTGCATGATCCATGTATACTTGCACGCATTCTTGATTTTATGATTGCTTCATGTTTGCATGATGTTGTTAATGTTTTCATTAGTTAGAATGCATTATGGCATGTTCACTTTGTGATTTTTGTTTGCGTCAAATGTTCACTTTTAGAAAATGCATTATCCTATTGTTTGTGAAAATCCATTGGTGTAAAATGATTGAAATGTTTGCATTCACATATCCATGTTCATATCAATCATGTTGAATTCTTTGATGTTGTTATATGATGCATATCCATGTATTGTTACTCATGCATTTACATTTTAAATGACTTAATTCTGCCATGCATTTCATTGCTGCATTTCTGAACAGTAGTTGTTAAATGTATGTTGCCTTGCCTAGTGTTTTTACTTTTTACACATGTTACCATGCTATTAGGTAGCTATAAATTGCTATTTGTATGCCACTTGCATGTGATAGCTATTTGTATGTTGAAACGTTGTTGTAGCTGCTGACTTTGGAATTTATCTAACCTTTAGGTGCCCTTAGCTTTAGGTTTGAGTCTAGTTTGAACACTAATCACTTTAGGAGATGTTTGGTACTTAATTTCCTTATTTTTTTATCATTGTTGATTTCATAAATCATGGATTTTACTAACCTTTTCAGGGGCTAATGGTAAGTATGAAGAATGTGGATGTGCATCCACATTCTACTTTCTTCCTCCATCTTTTAAGCTTTCTCCTTTGTGATTGTGAAAAGCATGTTATGCTTCTTTGAAATTTCACTTTCTTGCATCCCTTTGAGTTCTAATCTCATCTTCAATCCTTGAAGTGAATTAGAACTTGTTCTTATTCTCTCTTATTTTAGGTTTAGAATTCCTATACCTCACTAACCTTAGGATCTCCATTATACAATAACCTAGGGTGAGTCTTGGTTTCCCTTAGTGTTTTCCTTTTCTCAATTTGAGTCTTCTCTCTCTCATCTCTAAACAAAATCAAAACACCTAATAAAGGTTAAGCTTTCTCATGTTCCAATGGACTTTGCCATGGGATACTTGCACACATTACATATGGGGATGAGGTATAGGGTTTCTATCATGATGAATAAGTCTTAGCATGAGTATGCTTCACACATAAACTAAAAAGCATTCCTTAATTCAAAAGCAACAAAAACACTTAACTAGTAAAATAGGCTAGTGTGCTTGAGCCTTAGTCTCTGGAACTAGGTTTGGAGGTCTTCTCTTCACCTAAGTTTTCATCTTTTCCATTCCATTTCGGAGTGATGTAAGATGTACACACTCCATTGAATGAGACTTGAATACACTCTCCTGTGCAAACTCAAATAAAAAGCTTCTAAGAGCTACAAACCAATAACAAGCGTCTTTCCCGCAGGAATTCTATTCTCATCTCCTCACTCTTAGCGAAAGAACTCGCTTCGACTTGTCTCTTTGCAAGACGTTAAACGCACTCGTTCAAGGCGAGCTTGCAACACCTGAGCATACACATAAGCAGTTCAAGCATAAAAAAACATAAACAAACAAATTTCCTCCCTAGTTAGGGGAACTACGTTGACTATGATTCTCATTCCCGATGAGATACGTAGGCAGTGAGGTAGGGCCCATTCGAGCACACTTCTTTATTTTCCCTACATTTTTCTCATTCCTTATTTCTTTCTAGTTCAGTAGCAGTTTATTCTAACCCTTTGAAACAGTTCAAGCAAGCGTGGATCTCGTCGAGTACGAAGGACGTGAAGGGGTGCTAATACCTTCCCTTCACGTAACTGACTCCTTACCCGTTCTCTCTGGTTCGCAAGACCTCATCATTTCCTTTCCCCTAGGTTTGTGCAGCATTACATTTTCCTTTCCTTGGGATAAAAATGTATGGCTGACGACTCTTCTTTTTCCGCGTCACTTTCGCGTTTGTACTAGGATGAAAATCCTGGGAGTGAAAATATGATGTTACCAAAGTTATATTTTATAATAGTGTTAGTCTTAAATTAATAATTTAATTTAAAAAGAACAATACAATTGTATGGTACTATCCCTAGGGCTAGGTGATAACAAGTAAGAAAAAAAATTATCAATCATTATCTTTTGAAATTCCTTTCAAAGAGGTAGTTGTATTTCAATTTACAATTGATCGGGTAGTAAAAAACATTTAGATATAAGATTCATAAGTAATAAAATACTTCATTATCCCAACAATCAATTCAATTACATGATTCATGATTGATAATTACTTCTTCTTTACATTAAATATTGAGGATCTTAACTCTCGTAGTTCTAACAAAATAGTGAAAACAAATTAATAATAAAATGTTAGAATATCTCTTTTATCACTCCTAATAAGTTTTTTTCATTTTAAAACAATTCTAAGATCCTTTAAAAATAAGATCTACCTTTATATATATATATATATATATATATATATATATATATATATATATATATATATATATATATATATATATATATATATATATATATATATATATATATATATATATATATATATATATATATATATATATAAAGCTTAATATCCTTTTTTGGTCTCATACGTTATTAAAATGATCCACGTTAGTTAGAATTTCACTTAAAATATGGAATTTTACTTATAATGTGGATTGCATAGATATGCTCATTAAAAAAGTTCCTAAAATATTGCTCACAACAAGGTTTGAACTTGGTTCAAGTGGCTGAACAACACAGGCCTTTACCACTGGTCCACTTTGTTGCTCCCCGGATTTTCGTCCCGGTGCAAACGCGAACGGTCAGCGTTGTTGGAGGTTGAGGTTGAATAGAGTCTCCAGCTAGGAATTTTTATCCCGAAGGAAAGGTAATGCTGCATAAACCTGGAAGGGTATGGATTAGACGGTTGCGAACTAGAGAAACTGAGTAAGGGGGTTGGTTACAAACTGGGAAGGTATTACCACCCAGATTGTCCGTCGTACTCGACAGGATCCACGCTTACTTGATTGTGTTTAAAAGGGGATATTGTTTGTGCTAAAATATGCATAAGGATCTAGGGAGAAAAGAATGTACAGAGTGTCAGTGAAAAAGGAAAGTGAATACTCAAAACTGAGGCTAAGGAAAGAGAAACTGGGAGGAGGAGAGGGGGAAGACAAAGAGACGTTTGTTCGATAACTGTTAAGTTATGCCTACGTATCCTCTCGTGCAATGAGGAAGTCAGATCACCGTAGTTCGACTCAAAGAGACTTAGATGATTTGTTGTGAACTGCTTACTTGTATATGCTCAAGTGTGTGACTCATCTGGCTCGAATGCTAACTGTCTTGCATTAGACTGAAGAAGCGAGTTCTCTTTTTCAGAGTGAGTGTGATGAGAAAAGAATCCCAGAGGAGACGTTTATTGTTTGTTTTTGTGTTTTCAGTTTTTTTATAGTTTTTGGTGTTTTGCGTAAGATAATGAGCTTAAGCCTAAATCAAGGGTTGTAAACTAATTAATCCTCCCTGATTAGGGATAATGAGCCTACTTAAGCATGAGATGAAGATCTCAACTTAATTACCATGATGATATAGGATTAAGATCATTAACCTACTTTGGTAATTATTAAGTGTTTTTGGGTTTAGTGTTAAGTAATGAGTTTAATCTCCAATCAAAGATTAGTGACCTCATTACACCCTCCTAAGAGAAGGATGATAGATGAGAACACTTAAGCTGAGGAAGACTCCTAAACTTAATCCATGGTTAGGGACTAAATGTAGGATCAAGCGCTTACCACTGCACTAAAAGCAATTGCCGTTAGTGAAGGCGCAACTTTATTTCCTTATAGTATAGAGCCCTCAAGGGGCTGCGCCTATTAAGCGCCATGGGTTGTGATGTTAAGCCCATCGAATCCCTAAGGGTGACGCTGAATTAATAAATCCAACAATCTCCCCCCAGTGTCATCCGGGGGGATTCGAACCCATGACCTTGCTCTGATACCACTTGTAGGATCAAGCGCTTACCACTGCACTAAAAGCAATTGCTGTTAGTGAAGGCACAACTTTATTTCCTTATAGTATAGATCCCTCAAGAGGCTGCGCCTATTAAGCGCCATGGGTTGGGATGCTAAGCCCATCGAATCCCTAAGGGTGACGCTGAATTAATAAATCCAACACTAAATTCATTAGATAACAAGCCTTTATTAAAGTGGATTTTAATTAAAGGTTAGATTAAGAAGGGGATTTTATGTTTGTAAGACTAACTTGAGGGAGACTTGTCCATTAAACACTAGGGTTTGTCCCTCTTAACCAAAAGGAAGACACGTAACCCTAATATAAGGCCCAAGTTACAAGCTTAAGTATTAATCATTATTAGTTGTTTTAATTAGAAGGTGTAAACAAATTAAAGGTTTAACACTAAGGATTAAAGTTATACACTCCATCCTAAGATAAGGATGCAGGCATAACCCTAATTCAAAGTCCTAAAGCTTTAAGTGTTTAGCCTTGATTATTGAATGAGAAGAGAGACTCAAGGAGACTCAAAAGGTAAAAACTAGGGGAGACTATATACAACCCTAAAGTTATTATGCTTGGATATTCCTATGGATTGTGAGGCTTAAAGGGAAGTCTTCAGGAAGGCCACCAAAGGAAGAGAAGCAGATGAAAAGAGAAGAGAAAGGAGAATAGGTTACTTACTTCCTGAAGAAGATAAGTAACCTAAAAGGAAGAGTTAAGAGCAAGGGAGCACAAGTGAAACAAGTTCACTTCAAAGACATATAAAATATGCAAATGAAAAGATGATAAGAGGTGGGATGTGAAGGAAAATCCACATCCCAAACAACTTACCATAAGCCCCTGAAATGTTAGTGTGAATGTATAAGATGCAAAGCAAAAGGGAATAAAGCAAATGAAAGTGCAAAGACCAAGACCATAAGTTAATATGCTATGAAAATGTGTTATAGAATGATGCAAAGACATGTGAGATGCTTATGAATGTTCATACAAGGGATGAGATGCAAAACAAGACATGTTAGAAGCTTAGAAACACATGGATACACATGAAAAGCAATGAATGCAAAGCATACCAAATGAATGAAGAAATGATCAAGCAATGTTCAAACATGTTCTAAGATGTATAATATGACATACAAATGCATGAAATGTCATGGAAAGATCACATGATGGAGATATGCAAGGATGAATGCAAATGAACATGAGAAATTAGGGTTTTAAGAATGTATGAGGTGCATATGTCCACAACAGAAGCATAAATCATGATAAAAAATTGAAAATGAACTCAAACAAACCCTAAACACACACAAGATCACTCCCCAAAGATAGAGATCAGAAGCTAAACCTAAAGGAAGTTATGAATTTTCTAAGTTAACTAGGGTTTTTGGGTGGTTCTTCATGAAAAATGCAAAACAATTTGAAAATGCAATGCAAAATTATGAGTTAAATAACCTAGATACTAGATGCAAAGTATGAAACAATGCAAAAAGAACCAAATGCAAACTCATCATGGTTGATCAGAAATGGATTTTCAAAGTTAGGGTTAGAAAATAGGCAATTTTAGAAACCTAATTCAAAGTAAATTGTGAAAACATGATCAAACCTAAAAAGAAATTTGTGTGATGAGTTTGTAAATTGTTCTAAATGTATGAAAATGCATCATGATTTTTTTTTGTGATTTTTAGATACCTAAATGTATTTTTTAATTAATTAAAATCAATTAATTAATTATATAAAACATTTAAATGATTTAAAAATACAATTTTAATGCAAAAATTAAAAGTAAAAATGTTTTTGAGTTTAGAAAAATATTTGAAAAGAAAATGCAGAAAATGATGATTTTAAAAACATTTTTGCTATTTTTAATAATTGTATGAAAAAAAATATGAAATAAATAAAAGAAAAACAAAAGTAATGCAAAAGGATGGTCCAGATTGCAAGTTGAGGGATCCTAGGACTGGGTTGGAAAGTCACCTTGACTTAAAGTAGGATAGATCAAAGGCCTAGGTTTGAAAATGAGATTGGCGCGCTATCTTATGCTCCTTATTCATCATGACTAATTAATTATAAATTAAACTAATTAAACACGTTTTAAACTAATGGTGAATCTGGTGCATTGGTTTCAGATTAAATTAAGATCCAATGGTCCAAAACAAAATTGGAAACCCTAATCTCAATTATGCCCTAATTAATCTCAGGTGATCGGAGATAAGCTCCGGTCGTATTCTCCGGCAAGCTCCTCATCCTATCTCTCTCCACAAGCCATGAGAACATCCCAAACTCTCCAGAATCAACCCCCAAACATCATACAACAAGAATCCACAAACAAAAACAATTTATTTTGCATCAAACAAGAGAATCGAACAAAAATGGAAAACTTGCAAAAACTTCAGAAGCTAAATACATTCAACATACGTCATCATTTTCAATAATTCAAAGCTCAACATGATCAACAAGACAAACTCTACCATATTGAAACTTAAAAATGGAGTTCTGGAAAAAATGTTCATGGAGGCTACCTGAGCTGGAGCTTTTCAAAGATGGACTTTCAGGCCTCCTCTCTTGTGCAAAACCACTCCAATGGATCCCCTTGTGCTTCTGAAAGGCTTAGATGGAGTTTATATGAGCTGTTTTGGAAGTTCCAATTCTGAAGTTCAAAAATCGTGTTTTTGTTTGAGAAGCTTTCAGACCATGGTGAAGGGTGGTTTGTGTTCCTTGAGTGATTTTGAGATGAATGGTGAAAAAATCAATGGTTTTTGTTGGATATCTAGAGAGATTCGAAGGAAACAAGTTTTGGCCAATTTTTGTGAATATGATCCTATGAGATGTTTCAAGCTTGTGTGTTATGTTCTTTGTGCTCCTTAGGGTTAGTATAAGTCATTGTGATTGGCCAGAGAGTTGTTGTGGCACAGGATGATTGGTATGGTGATTTTGCCAAAAAGTCAAAGAATGTGTACTTGAGGCATGGGCCATGTTCAGAAGTAATCTATGGATGGATTTGCTTCAGCTTCATTCAAGGATGGCCTCTGGATCAGATTTCATGAGTTGTATGGCTTGATTCTTGAGTTTACATAGTTTTTGCATTTTGGTCACTTTGTGAATTTTGGAGATTTTGGTCATGGAAACTTGTGAAGCAAGGCACAAATTTGATCCAAATATGTTGCATGATCATATTATGGTATGTAGAAATCAATTAGAAGTCACAAAAAGGCTTGAAACTTGATTTTGCAAAATTTCCTCTTTGGCACATACTTGAAAAATATGTGATTTTTCCTAACTTTGAATCATCCTAGCTTGAGTTCTAAGATGAATCAATAGGAGTTCTTGTACTTTTTGAAAATGGGAAGATACAATCTACAACTTTCATGTTCAACAATTTTTCATTTGAAGCCTTTTTGATCAAGAAAGAGGAGGTTGAAAATCTTTCCCAAAATGGAAAGTTTTCATTACAAGTCATGTCCAAAAATGGAAAGTTTGCAAATGGCTCAAAATTCTTCAATCTTGTGAACTTATAACCACTTCTTAGATCAAATAAAGATCATAGGAACTCAAAATTATGGAGATGACCCTTTGATGCCCTTGCTGGAGGCCTCAGATGCGCTGATTTTTACTTTTCTTGCACAACAAGTTATCCATTGATCAGATGCCTTCCACAGTGAATTTTCTCATCAAATTTGGTACACATGATCCTTATAACATATAAAGACCATTAGAATCAAGAATGACCAAAAAATTTGAGGTTAAGGGCCTCAAACCCAAAATCCTAATTCTAGGTTATCTGTGTAGAAACTGCTCAGTCTGCTTGAACACCTTTGCAATGCTTTGTGACATTTTGACTTTTAAGAAC
Organism: Lathyrus aphaca; assembly: GCA_963966055.1. Classification (NCBI taxonomy): domain Eukaryota; kingdom Viridiplantae; phylum Streptophyta; class Magnoliopsida; order Fabales; family Fabaceae; genus Lathyrus; species Lathyrus aphaca. Next base: position 508,536,392 of record OZ014524.1, on the reverse strand, counting down.
CCTGAGAGCATATTATGATCATAGAACACACATGGACCTTCTTAACAAGCTTCAAGGCTGTTGAGATGGCTCAGATCACTTCTTTGGATTCTCCTGATCACAAACCCTAATTGTGCAACTTATGCAGTGAAACAAAATATGCAATGTGAGATGATATGCTTATGCAAATGTAATATGAAAGATCATAAGCCATGGTGTGAGAAAAAGTGAGGGAAAATTTGGGGTGTTTACAGCTGCCCCTATTCAAGCATGAGTTAGTTGTGCAGGGTGTAAGCGCCTGGCTTAACAAACAAATATGATAACTTGTGGTTGAATACCAAGACAGTTCGAAATTTGCACTCTTTATTAAAAGAAGGAAAGGGATATAAATCGTAACAGGCCGTATAGTATGAGTATCAAATGAAAGCGATGGAGGACGACCATCGAGCAGAGGACGACTGTTAGGGATGAAAAACGGTAAGTAAAGCAATGACGGGGACGACAATCATGCTGGGAAATAAAGAGACTGCGACGGGGACGGCCATCGGGTAAACTGATGAAGGACGATCATCAGGATAAAGGAAAAGACCATGACGGGGACGGCCATCGGGTAAAGAAATAAAACTCTCTGGGGATTAAGAAATGAGGAAAGCACTGACGGGGATGCCCATCAAGTTAAAGGGTAAATAAACCGCGACGGGGACGGCCATCGGGTAAAAGAATAAATGAAATAATGATGAGGGGCGGTCATCAAAAGGTGAAGGACGATCACCTAGCAGGGGACGGCTGCTGAAAATATCATGACATAGGACGAATGCCGGATAGAAAAGATCAACAATGGGGACGACCATTGGATAAGCATGATGAAGGACGGTCATCAAGAGGTGAAGGAAGATCACCTAGCAGGGTACGGCTGCTCTGTTTGGGATTATCTCGACATACGACAAATGTCGGATAACAAAGATCAACGATGGAGACAGCCATCGGATAAATGATGAGGGACGGTCATCATAAGGTGAAGGACGATCACCTAGCAGGGGATGGATGCTAAAAAGATATCGCGACATAGGACAAATGCCGAATAGAAAGTTCCAACAATGGGGATTCCACTGGGAGAAAGGATGGGGGACGGTCATCCAAAGGTGAAGGAAGATCACCTGGAAGGGGACAGCTGCCGAAAATATCACGAATGGATAGAAAAGTTGTTTTGTTGGTGACTTACTGGGGAATGGTAAACACGGACGAGTGCTTACGCTTTAAAATAAACGATATAAATGTTTGACAGTGTGTATAGACTAAAGATGCGGACGGGCATCCTTAGGACCACGATACAAATGAGTATCGATAGAAACAAACGCTGACACATGTTTAAGGATGATGATACAGATGAGTATCAATCAGTTAAGCAAGGAACACGGACGAGTGTTGATCTGCTGAGGAGATGATACATACAAGATACGGACGAGTATCAAAGGATTGTGTATAAGTATGTACAAGTGTTTGACCTGCTGGGGAAATATGTGCAAGACACGGACAAGTGTCAAAAAGATTGAGCAAGGGACACGGACGAGTGTTTGACTTGCTGGGGAAGTATGACACAGGCGAGTGTCAAAATGAATATGTACAAGTATGAACAAGTATCTTTATTGAGAGTGCAAAAAGTATTCTGGCTTTGTCTACGGGGGATACGTTTTGTATATTGCTGGTGAAGTGATTCTGATGTTTGCATGTGATTGGCTCGAACCTGGCTTATGATCATGCAAATGTTTGATTTTTGCCGTAATGCTCCGTATTAGACAGAATGATATGCCTATTTTGGGAAAAAAATGATGTGAATGCTATGATTATGCAAAATGAGAGAACCGATCAGAGATCCGGATCCTGCAGGGAGAAAGATCTTTGGGCGATCTGTCTGGAGGGAGAACTCCGTTGGGGAAAGAGATCATTGGCCGATCTGTGGGGAGAGAGGATCACCGAACGATCTTCCTAGGGAACTCTGTGGGGATCTCGGCTAGGAAGCTTCTGTTGAAGAGACTCATGATGGGGATGAGGAGGCTTCGGAAACTCCGCTGAGGAGGAACTGGCAACTCTGACAGGGAACAGAAAGTCCTGGCGACCGGCTGAGTAAAAGAAAAACTCTAACAACTTGCTGGGGAACAGCAGTTCAAGCATTGCTCGGAAGATCTTGCTTGGGGAGAAGAGAACTTCTGGGAAGTAATCTGTTGTAACTCCTTCGTCCAAGCGACACACTGGGGATTTAATGAGTTTCTCGAAGGATCATCTGAGGGGATGACAACTTCGTGGGGGAAATTCTTGTCAAGTAACCCTGCTGATGAGGTGATTGCTGACTTGGCTGGGGATACGAGGCTTGATATACCCCATGTTGTGAGATTGTCTGTCTTGAGTACCTGCAACCTGTTAAAAAGAAACACACAAGTGTCCCGAGGTATCCTCAACCGGATTCCGTCATAGGAGTTAGATTTTCTTAAGAGTGCATATTTCCTGCAAGCATATATTGAAAATGGCTTATATGTTTTCATGCAAGTGTTGTATTATGAACTTTGGACATTTTGCAAACGAAACAAAAATTTACAAAACAAAGTGTGAATGAATATTCTTATTTTATTGATTTGTGTGCCCTGGATGGGCAAGTACAGTGAAGAAGCGAATCCCTGAAAGGAGGAGATTGCTATAAATTGAGAAAATAAAGGTGTTGGCAATGTTGAAGTTGACACTCCAGTGAACTTCCTTTGCTATGATCTGTATGACCTTGACGTTCTTCTTATCTTGCATTCTGAAGAAGGTTGATTCTGACCGATGCTTTATCCTTTCGAAGTTTGCCATGTTATGAGTGATACAGATGAATTCAGAATGCAGTGTTCGTTTTTTCCCAGATTTTGCGTGGATCGCCCTTTCGGGTTTTCAATCCACTGGGATACCCATTTTTGCCTGAGCTGTCCAATGTGGCTTTTCAACTCAACGGGTGTACACATTTTTTCCCTTATTTTTGCCCGAGTCTTTTATTATGTTTTTGACTCGCCGGGATGCCCTATTTTTGCCTGGAATTACATTCTGTTTTTATGTCCAGTGGGTCTTTTATGCGAAGTATTTTTTAACTGCATCTGAATTCACAGGAGATAAGAAATCCTCGCCATCCATAGTAGTGAGCATCAGTGCCACACCAGAGAAAACTTTATTTACTATGAATGGGCCTTCATAGTTTGGCATCCGTTCTCCCCTGTGGTCTGTATGAGGAGGAAGAAGTCTTTTCAGAACAAGCTCACCCACTTGGTATTCCCGAGGTCTGACTTTCTGATCGAAGGATTTCTTCATTCGCTTTTGATATAACTGCCCATGACAGATGAGGCTAATCTCTTTTCTTCAATCAAACTCAGTTGATTATATCGAGGTCGGACCCATTTTGCTTCATCCAGTTTCACATCCATCATTACCCGTAAGGAGGGTAATTCAACTTCAACAGGTAGACAACTTACATACCATACACAAGCTGATAAGGTGTTGCCTCAGTAGATGTTCTGATAGAGGTTCGGTACCCATGCAAGGCAAATGGTAGCATTTCTTGCCAGTCTTTGTAGGTGACTACCATCTTTTGCACAATCTTCTTAATATTCTTGTTAGCAGCCTCAACAACGCCATTCATCTTTGGCCTGTAAGGAGAAGAGTTGTGATGTTGAATTTTGAAGTCTCGGCAAAGTTCTACCATCATCTTGTTGTTCAAATTGGAACCATTATCAGTAATAATTCGCTCGGGAATTCCATATCGACAGATGATATCCCTTTTCAAAAATCGAGCTACCACTTGCCTGGTGACATTTGCATACGAAGTTGCTTCAATCCATTTGGTGAATTAATCAATGGCTACCAGGATGAATCTGTGACCATTTGAAGCAGTCGGTTCAATCTTTCCAATCATATTAATTCCCCACATGGCAAAGGGCCAAGGTGAAGACATTACATATTCGGAGGCACATGCACTTTATCTGCGTAGATCTGGCATTTGTGGCATTTTCTGGTGTAGGCGCAACAGTCTGCATCCATTGTGATCCAGTAGTAACCCGATCTTAATAACTTATTTTCCATTGCATGTCCTCCAGCATGGGTACCGAAAGAACCTTCATGTACTTCGTGCATCAGTAGGTTTGCTTCCTTCTTGTCAACACATCTGAGCAAGACCATGTCGAAGTTTCGCTTGTACTAAGAACCATCAGTATTGAGGAAGAAACTGCCGACTAGCCTTCTTAATGTCTTTTTATCGTTTGACGATGCCCCAGGTGGGTATGTATGAGTTTCCAAGAAGCATTTGATGTCATGGTACCAAGGCTTGTTATCAGTGATAGTGTCCACAGAGAATACATATGACGGTCTGTCCAGTCTGGATACCAAAATCCGAGGTACATAATTGGCGACATGTACTTTGATCATGGATGAAATGGTAGCCAAAGCGTCTGCAAAATGATTCTCATCTCGAGGGATGTATTCAAGCTTAACTATTGTGAAGAAGGTCAACAATCTCCTCGTATAGTCACGGTAGGGAATCAGATGCTCATGATGAGTGTACCACTTGTCGTTGGTCTGGTTGATTACCAAAGCTACATCTCCGAATACATTCAAGGTTTTGATCCTGAGGTCAATGGCTTCCTCAAGACCCATGATACAAGCTTCGTATTCTGCTTCGTTGTTAGTGCAAGCAAAGGCGAGCCTTGTTGAGAAAGGCATATGAACCCCTATAGGTGTAATAAGCACTGCACCAACCCCACGACCGTTGCAATTAACTGCCCCGTCAAACATCATAGTCCATGCTTCTTCTGGGTCAGGCCCTTCAGTGTGAATAGGCTCTTCACAATCTTTTTCTTTTAAGAACATGATGTCTTCATCAGGGAAGTCAAATCTCATAGGCTGGTAATCATCAATGGGTTGCTCAGCCAGATAGTTAGACAATACACTGCCCTTGATGGCTTTCAGATAGGTGTACTGAATGTCATATTCTGTTAGAATCATTTGCCACCTAGCAACCCTTCCGGTAAGTGCTGGCTTCTCAAATATGTACTTGACTGGATCCATCTTTGAGATCAATAAGGTAGTATGAGTCAACATATATTGTCTTAGTCGGAGAGCAGCCCACGCTAAAGCACATCAAGTTTTCTCGAGCAGTGAATAACATTGTTCATAGTCGGTAAACTTTTTGCTTAGGTAGTATATTGCATACTCTTTTCGACCAGACTCGTCACGCTGGCCCAACACCCACCCCATCGACTCTTCTAATACTGTCAAGTACATGATTAGAGGTCTTCCTTCGACTGGAGGCATGAGAATTGGAGGTTCTTGCAGATATTCTTTGATCTTGTCAAAAGCTCTCTGACAGTCATCGTTCGACCTGACTGTTTGCTCTTTTCTTAACAGCTTGAACAAGGGCTTGCAGGTTGCAGTGAGATGAGATATGAACCTTGAAATGTAGTTCAATCTACCTAAGAACCCTCGAACTTCTTTCTTAGTGTTAGGTGCAGGCATTTCCTGAATTGCTTTAGCTTTATCGGGATCAACCTCAATTCCTTTTCCACTTACAATAAAACCCAGTAGCTTACCAGAATGCACCCCGAATGTGCATTTGTTGGGGTTCAACCTTAACTGATACTTTCTCAGATTCTTGAAAAGTTTCAATAGGTTACCAAATGCTCTTCCTCTATTTGGGACTTGGCAATCATGTCATCCACGTAGCACTTAATTTATTTATGGATCATGTCGTGGAATAAAGTTACCATAGCCCGTTGATATGTTGCACCGACGTTCTTCAGACCGAACGACATTACTTTGTAGCAGAACGTGCCTCATGGTGTGATGAAAGTTCTCTTCTCCATGTCTTCAGGTGACATCTTGATCTGATTGTATCCAGAAAATCCTCCCATGAAGGAAAATACTGAGAACTGAGTTGTGTTGTCTACCAATACATCAATGTGAGGTAATGGGAAATCATCTTTCGGGCTTGCTCTGTTCAAATCCCGGTAATCGACACACATATGCACCTTGTCATCTTTCTTAGGTACGGGTACAATGTTATCAACCCAAGGCGGGTAACTAGTTACAGCGAGAAAATCGGCGTCCCACTGCTTTTGTACTTCCTCTTTGATTTTCATGGCCATGTCCGGGCGAGTACGGTGCAATTTCTGTTTAACTGGCGGACAATCCTCCTTCAATGGCAGCTTGTGCGTGACAATATCTGTATCCAAACCCGGCATATCTTGATAGAACCAAGCGAAGACATCGACATACTCTCGCAGCATACTGATAAGTTGTTCCTTTACTGGAGCTTGCAGACTGGCCCCAATCCTCACCTCTTTCACATCTTCCTCGGTACCAAGATTGATAGTCTCAACCTCCTCCTTATGAGGAGCAATCACCTTTTCCTCTTGTCTTAATAACCTGGCTAGCTATTCAGGTAAATTGTAGTCTTCTTCAACCCCTTCATCTGCTTGATTAATCGGATTGTCGAAGTCATACGAGGTCATAGCGGTGTCGTTGTAGGTGCAATCTGGAGGGCTATCTCTGCAATGGTTGAGATTTGGTTCATTTTAGTGATTGGTTTTATCTTATTTATAAAAAGTGAATGAAGTTATTATTAAGAAAAACATTGCCATTTATTGTTTTGTGCGAAAATAACAAAAATGAAAAGACAGTGAGCGAAAAAGAAGATCGTTTGCAAAAAGATGTCCATTATTCATTAATATTCAATTTGCACAAATACATATGGCCCTATTACAAAATGAGTCCCGACATCTTGGGCAAGATGCAGGACTTTGATGCATGCTTAAAACAGGAAATAATAATTACTCTGCAGCAGTAACCCTTATAATTTCTTGGGAAGACCAGTTGAGGACTTGTCGGCTCGGGACTCTTGGACGGATCCAGTTTTCCAGGTTGTAGTCGCTCTCAGTCTCGTCTTCCAAAGTGTTGATAGCATCCAGGGTCATCATTCCCCCACTTATGAACTTGGGAGCTTCGACAGCCTCCTCTGGAACTTGTTGGGATGGTCTGTAACCCAAACCGAATTTGTCTTCTTTCATCTGAACCTTTAGCAGCTTGCCTCAGCCTTGGGCATTCCCTTCTTCCACAACCTTCCGAGCATATTTGTAGGAAGCAATTGAGGTGCCCATCTTTCCTCTTGGGATGCAGCAAACACCTCAGTTGTTGCTTCGTTGATATTCAAAGCTTCAAAACCCTGACTCATAGTTTCATGGATTTCTCCATCCATCTCTATGTACTTGTACGTAGCCAGGTGACTGACGAAGATGTCTTCTTCTCCACAAATTGTGATAATTTGGCCCTCCCACTCATATTTTAACTTTTGGTGAAGGGTAGACGTTACCGCGCCAGCGACGTGAATCCAGGGTCGACCCAACAAACAGTTATAGGCAGGTTGTATGTCCATCACATAGAAGGTAGTTTTGAAAACTTGTGGGCCAATTACCACAGGCAGCTCAACCTCTCCGAGAACTGATCTCTTAGAACCATCAAAAGCTCTGACAACTAGGTTGCTTAGACGAAGTGCGAGACCATCATACTACAGCTTGACTAATGCTTTCTTTGGAAACACATTGAGTGATGATCTGGTATCAATAAGGACATGAGAAAGTACGGCACCTTTGCATTCCAAAGTGATATACAAAGCCTTATTGTGATTACGCCCCTCCGTAGTCAAGTCAGTATCGGTGAAACCTAGTCCGTGACTGTCGCTCCCGATAAAATGGGACCTGCCCAGATAAAGGTACAGACGCGAACGGTCGGCGAGAGGGATAGTGAGAACACACAGTCGTGAACTCACTGGAGATGAATAGAGTCGCCAGCTAGGCATTTTTATCCCGGAGGAAAGGCAATGCTGCATAGACCTAGAAAGATATGGATAAGACGGTTGCGAACCAGAGAGACTGAGAAAGGGGGTTGGTTACAACCTGGGAAGGTATTAGCACCCAGATTGTCCGTCGTACTCGACGGGATCCACGCTTAAAAGATTTGTGTTTTAAAGGGGTAGTGTCAGTGCAATTTGTGCATAAATGAGCTGGAAAAAGATGTACAGGTGTCAGTGTAGAAGAGAGTGAAGTGTAAATGAAAGTGTCAGTGTAAGAACAAAGTGAAGTGCTCAAGATAATGAGGCTCAGAGAATGAAGCTGGAAAGAGGGGGGATATACAGAGACTTTTGTTCGATAACTGTTAAGTTATGCCTACGTATCCTCTCGTGCAATGAGGAAGTCAGAACACCGTAGTTCGACTCAAAGAGACTAAAAGATGAATTGACTTGTGAACTGCTAGCTGTCTATGCTCAAGTGTATGATCTGTCTGGCACAAATGCAAACTGTCTTGCATTAGACGGAAGAAGCAAGTTCTCGTTTGTGAGTGAAGATGGTGAGAAAAGAATCCCGTAGGAGACGATTATTGTTTGTTTTTGAGTTTTCAGTCTTTTATTGCTTTTGAAAGTTTGTCATAAGTTAATGAGCTTAAGCCTAAACCAATGGATTTAGTAAACTCATCACATCTTCCCTCTGATTAGGGGTAATGAGATTACCTTAAGTGTGAAGTCAGATTCTCACACTTAATCACCTTTGGCATAGGATTAAGATCATTAACCTACTTGTGATTATTTAAATGTTTTTGGTGTTTTTGTTTAGTGTTGAATAATGAGGTTAAGCCATAATCAGGGATTAAACAGACTCATTACACCATCCTAATAGAAGGATAATAGATGAGAATGTTTAAGCTGAGGAAAGCTCCTCAACTTAATCCATGATTAGGGATTAAACTCATGACAAAACAAGCCTTTGATTAAGTGGATTTTATTTAATGATATGATGATGAAGTGAATTTTATGGTTTGTAAGACAACTTGAGGGGGACTTGTCCATTAACACTAGGGTTAGTCCTTCTTAACCAGTTAAGGAAGAATTAGAACCCTAATGCAAGGCCCAAGTTACAAGTTTGGTGTCTTGATGATTATTAAGTGAATTGATTAAGAGATTTAAACACATGAAGGGTTTAACACTTAGGATTAAAGTTATACACTCCATCCTAATAGAAGGATGCAGGCATAAGCTTAATCACAAAGCCTTAAAGCCTTTAGGGTTTAGTCCCTGATTATGAGGTGAGGAGAGAAGACTCAAGAGAGACACAAAGGTAAAACTAAGAGGGGAGACTAATCAAAACCCTAATCATTGTCATGCTTGGTTGTTCCTAAGGTTTGTGAGGTTTACAAGAGAAATCTTCAAAGGAACCACCAGGAAGCAGATGAAAGGATCAAGAGAAGCAAAGCAACTTGCTTCATTCAAGAAGTCAAGTCACTTGAAGAAAGAAAGTAAGGAGAAGAAGAATGAGCAAGCTCAATCTCAAACACAAGCATAAATGCAGCAAGGATGCATGAAAAGAGAGGAAGAGAAGTTATGAGAAGTGAAGGCAAATTCACTTCTCAAAGCCACTTACCACCTGAAAAGTTAGAAAAGAAATGCAATGCAAGACAAAATGAGATGGGATGACATGATGAGAAACAAAACCAGAAGCATTTACATGATGCTAATGATGCTATGTGATGCTACAAACATGAGGCAGCACATGGAAATGATCATACAAGCTCATGAATGCAAATGAAGCAAGTTAAGAAGCAAGGACATACATGAAAAGTTATGAAGTGCACATGACATACAACATGGCAAATACATGATGCAATGATCAAACATGCTTTCAATATGTCTTATGATGTCAAATGAATCAAATGGAAGCATGGAATGTCATGGCAAGTCATGTTATGCAAGAGAATGCAAGATGGATGCATATAGAAGTCCAAATTAGGGTTTATGATCAATGCAACAAACAAAAACCAAAACCAGAAGCAAACAACATTATAAAAAATTGAAAATGCACTCAAAGGACCCCTAAACCTATACTAACCCAATGCCCAAAGGAGAGGCTTCAACTCCTAACCAAATTCAAGATATGATTTTCTTAAGATTTCTAGGGTTTTAGGGTTCCTAAACAAGAAAATTATCAAACAAAAGGAAAATGAAAGATCAAATCATGGCCATTTAATCTCACAAACTACATGCTAAACACAATGCAATGCAAAAAGAATCAATGTCCAACTCTTCATGGATAGGCAGAAATGATTTTTGGAACTTTGGATCAAATTAATGCATAAAAATGATTTTAATTCAATGAAAAATTCTCAACATGCATCAAGATCAAAAAATAAATTTGGTTTGAAGGTTGGACAATGTTTCTAAATGTCTCAGAACATTTCATGAATTTTTTGGTAATTTTTAAAGACCTAAAAGCATTTTTAATAAATTAATTTTCATTAATCAATTAAAAATAAACTTTTAAATATTTAAAAATACTTTTTTAATGCTAAAAATGAAAATAAAAATATTTTTGTGTCTTAAAAATTAATGAAACTCTTGACAAAAAGTTTCATAATTTTTAAACAATTTTTACTATTTTAAATAAATTATGCAAAACAAATGAAATAAATATGAAAATAAATGAATTTAAAACTGAAAAAAGTAAAAGTAATCAGATCCAACGTGTGGGATTCAAACTGGCCTGCGCGCGAATTGATCTGGCGCCAAATCCTACGGCCAAAATTCAAACTCAGCTAATTAATGTTTAAACCCTAATCCTGCCGTTAAACACCCTCAGGTGACCGGAACAGTGTTCCGGTCATCTTCCCCGTTCAACTCAAAAATCAATCTCTCTCTCCAGGCCATTTTAGGAGCTCTAACTCTCCAGAAACCATCTACTAACTATTCTAAGCACGAATCCAGCATCAAATCATGTTTAAACTCAAACACAAACAAGAATCGAAGCAAAGAAATTTCTAGGTCAAACTTTCAGAACACCATAACATACTCATTTCTTGCTCATTTTCAAAAGTAAATAGATCCTAATGATCAGTGCAACATACAAAGCAAGATTCTAACAAGAAAATGGAGTTCTGGAAAAAAAGTTCATGGAGTCACCTGAGATGGAGCTTTTGATTCAGGAGCTTTCTGGATGGTTCTTTGGCTCAAACAGGTCCCAATGATCCCCCTTTGAAGCTTTGCACACTTGGTTGGAGTTTAAACAGCCTCTTGAGTGAGTTTGCAGAAGCTCTGGCCAAGGGAGTGTGAAAATCGTGTTTGTGATATGGGAGGTTTCAGGCCAAAACAATGGTTGGTTTCTGGTCAGTGGAGTGAGTGGAGATTGTTTGTGAAGTTTTTCTTTGTGTTTGAGGCTTCTGTAAAGAGATTCGAAGAGAAATGCAAGTTGGAGTGAGTTTGTGTATGCTGAGTTGTGGTGAGCTTCAGCCTTGCTTTTTATGTGTAATGGCTAGCATTTGGCTTGCATAAAATAATCTCATTGGTCAGATGATGTGACCTGGCCTGCTGTGATAGGTAAGTTCACTTTTGCAAATTGTCAACCTTTTGGTAAGAGAGGCATGGGTTGTGTTCTAGGCTAGTACAAAGGTGTGGGCTGGCGCAGCATGGTGAGGTGAGAGGCTATGGTTGGTTCAATAGCCAATGCAGCAAGTGGGTGAAGTGTGATGAGTGGTTTTGCAACTTGACTTTGCTTTTGCTTCATGAAAATATCTTGCTTCAAAACCATACAAAACATGTGATCTCTTGGCCTCATTCTGATTTTTAGAGGTTGTGTGATCATGTTGAGTGAATTAGAAGCCCATATGATGACTGAATTGGCCTTGAAAGGAGAATTTGCAACTTTGCCTTTTGGTGCATGTCTTGGAATTTAGTGATTTTTGCCAACTTTGACACACCATAACTTTTGATCCAAAATGAATTAGATCATGTTCTTGTACTTTTTGAAAAGGGAAAGATCTAATCTACAACTTTCATGACCAAAGTTTTTCCATTTGAAGCATTTTGGGATCAAAAAGTAAGGCTTGAAAAGTGGCATAAAATGACATATTCCTTAAAAGTCAACCATGCCCTAAAAAGTCAACTTTGCAAAGACTTGTAATTCTTGAATTTTGTGAACTTCAACCTTCTTCCATGATCAAATAAAGATCATATACACTCAAAATGATGAAGATCACCCCTTGGTTGGGTCATGGGGGGCCTCAGATGCCCTGATTTTGCACTGACTTGTCCAGAAAGTCAACCTTTGATCAGATGACTTCCCCATGGAGTTTCTTCATGAAAATTGATATGCATACTCCCTATACCATATAGAGACCAATAGAAACAAGAATGACCAAAAAATTTGGAGTTATGGCCTCTGAAACCAAAACCCTAATTTTAGGTTGTCTGTGCAGTTAAGCCTGGCTCTGCTTCCATACCAATCCTAGTCCTTGTGATTCTTTGGCATTTTTGACTTTGAGAGGATGTAATATGATACTTGAACACACATGGATCTCTTTGAAGTGATTGATGACCTTTGGAGTGGCTCAAGAAGCTCTTGGATTGCTCAGATCACAAACCCTAGATGCAGATGACTTAGAACCAGTGCAGTGAATCAAGAATGTAATATGAGATGGTATGATTGTGTTTATGCATATGAAATGATCACAAGCCATGGTGTGAATGGGTGAGGGCAAATTTGGGGTGTTTACAGCTGCCCCTATTCAAACATGAGTTAGCTGTGCAGGATGTAAGCGACGGCTTAACAGGCAAACAAGATAACTTGTGGTTGAATACCAAAGACAGTCCAAAATTTGCACTCACAGAATGAAGAAGAAAAAGGATATAGGTTGTAAAAAGAAAATAAAGTATATTGTAAAGTGTGGGCGACGGAGGACGACCGTCGAGCAGAGGACGACTGCTGGGTAAAGAGCAATGACGGGGACGGCCGAAATGCTGGGCAAAGTGTGAAGTAGAGCGATGACGGGGACGGCCGACATGCTGGGGATAAAAGGTAAAGCCAAGGCGGGGACGGCCGACTAGCTGGGAAAAATAAGATATCATGATGGGGACGGCCATCAAGTAAAGCTGCAAGATTCTCTGGGGATCGAATGAAACATGACGGGGACGGCCATCAAGTTCATAAAGTAAAGTAACCGACGATGGGGACGGCCATCGGGCTAAAAAGAAAAGGGACCACGACGGGGACGGCCATCGGGTTAAAGAATAAATGAAATAAACAGATGATGAGGTACGGTCATCAAAGGTGAAGGACGATCACCTAGCAGGGGACGGCTGCTCTGTTGGGGTTAAGATGAGGGACGGTCATCTTAGGTGGAGGACGACCACCGGGCAGGGTACGGCTGCCGAAAATATCGCGACATAGGACGAATGCCGGATAAAAGGTCAACGATGGGGACGGCCATCGGACGAGCATGATGGAGGACGACCATCAAGAGGTGGAGGACGACCACCTAGCAGGGGACGGCTGCTCTCGAGGTTTCTCATGACATAGGACGAATTCCAGATAACCAAAAATCAACAATGGGGACGGCCATTGGATAAACTGATGAAGGACAATCATCAAGAGGTGGAGGACGACCACCTAGCAGGGGACGGCTGCTAAATATCAACGATGGGGACGGCCATCGGATGAGCATGATGGAGGACGACCATCAAGAGGTGGAGGACGACCACCTAGCAGGGTACGGCTGCTCTCAGGGTTTCTCATGACATAGGACGAATGCCAGATAACCAAAAATCAACAATGGGGACGGCCATTGGATAAACTGATGAAGGACGATCATCAAGAGGTGGAGGACGACCACCTAGCAGGGGACGGCTGCTAAAAAAAACAACGATGGGGACGGCCATCGGATGAGCATGATGGAGGACGACCATCAAGAGGTGGAGGACGACCACCTAGCAGGGGACGGCTGCTCTCGAGGTTATCATAACACAGGACGAGTGTTAGATAAAAAGAAAGTTTGTTTTGTTGGCGATCTACTGGGGAATAGTAAACACGGACGAGCGTTTACATCCAAGAAACAAAAGGTATAAGTGTTTGGTATGCTTGTGTATAGATTAAAGATGCGGACGAGCATCCTCAAGACTACGATACGGACGAGTATCGGGTAGAAACAAACTGACACGTGTCCAGAGATGATGATACGGACGAGTATCAACGGGTTAACAAAGAACACGGACGAGTGTTGAATCTGAGGGGACTCTTCTGGGAAATGGTAGACACAGACGAGTATCTATATTCAAGAAGACATAAGTGTTTGACACGGTGTATGGATTAAAGATGCGGACGAGCATCCTTAAGACTATGATACGGACGAGTATCATGTAGAAACAAACACTTGACGCATATTCTGAGATGATGATACGGACGAGTACCAATCCGGTTAACAAAGAACATGGACCAATGTCGAATCTGTGGGGATACAAATGGCATATACAAGATACGGACGAGCATCTGTATAAGTGTAACATGAGTAGTAAGTATGAGTACTTTAACTGCTGGGGAGAGTGACACGGACGAGTGGCGCGGAAAAGGTAGAGTCGCCAGCCAGACATTTTTATCCCGAAAGAATGGGAAAGGTAATGTTGCACAAACCTAAGGAAGAAGGAAAAGGACGAGGCCTTGCGAACCAAATATATGGATTCGGGAGTCGGTTACGAATTGAGAAGGTATTAGCACCCCAATCCGTCCGCCGTACTCGACGGGATCCACGCTTAAAAGTCTGTTTTTCAAAGGGTGAAGAATAATATGCTGCTTAACTGAAAGAATAACTATCTGGAATGAAATGGAAATGAGAAAAGAAATGAAATTGGAAAATGGGAAAAAATGTAGGGAAAAAGAAAGATTGTGCTCGAATGGGCCCTACCCCACTGCCTACGTACCTCATCGGGATAAATGAGGATCAGAGACGCCGTAGTTCGTCTAACTAGGGGTAGAAAAGAAATTGCTTGTGAATTAAAGCTTGAACTGCCTATGCCATTGCTCAGGTGTTGCAGACTCGGACGACGAGTGCGTAACCGTCTTGCAAAGTGACAAGTAGGAGCAAGTTCGCGTACGGAGCGAATGAGGTGAGAAAAGAATTCCCGAAGGAAAGACGCTTATTATTTGTTTGAGATTTTTATGAAGCTTTTATTTGTGAAAGTTTGCATAGGTGAGTGTACTTAAGTCTTACTCAATGGGATGTGTACATCTCACATCATCCCGAAATGGAATGCGCAAGAGGCACACCTATCTATGGAGGAAATCCCCAAAGCTAGTCCCACAAGTGAAGGCTCAAGCACACTGGCCTATTACCCTTATTAAGTGTTTTTGTGGTTTTTTGGTCCAGAAGTGTTTTTTTAGCTTTTCTCTGTGAGGTACTCATGTTAAGACCTATCCACCACGAGTGATGACTCACACCTCGCCCCGAAATGGAACGCATGTGAGCATCTCATAGCAAAGTCTCACGTCACATGAAAGTACTCAACCTTTATTAAGTGAATTAAAATTAAGTTTGAAGATGAGAAGAGAGAGAACACCAAAGGATCTCAAAGGAAAAATTCTAAAGGGGACTAAAGCAATCCTAAGTGTTACATGCATGGATATCCTAAAGGTTAGTGAGGTTTCTATCCTAATGAAGAAGAGAAGAAGAAGATAGAAGAAGGGATGAGAAAGGCCTAGGCCCAACAAAAGAGAGTTAATTCACATAAACATAAAGGGAAGAGATAAGAATTAGAGATGTGGAACTCAATTCCCATATCTCACACTTACCATAGCCCCTGCAAGGTTAGCATACACAAATGAATACAAGCACAAAGTTCAAAACCAGAATCAAAATGGTATAAAGAAGAGACTAATAGTCCAGCAAGATGAAGAGAGAAGTCACACAATACCAAACAATATCAAAATAAAAGCTATGGAACCAAAAAAATGGAATTTAAACACTTAAAGAAACAAATGACTTGAATATGAAGCAAACTCAAAAATTTAGAAGAACCAAGACCTATCCTAGGACCAGGAAGGTACCCATACCCCAAAGGAACCCCAAACAAGAAGAAAAAGTTGGCACAAGTGCCCTTCTAAGCCTATAAGAAATCTAATGAACCAAAAGAAGCAAAATGGGACAAGGTGAGAACAAAAATCCATAAATAATCAACCAGCCATCTAAAAATTCTACAACTGAACCCAAATGATCTTAAAACACAATATATCAATTTTCCAAAAGGACTTGCAAAAATTCAGAAAGGAACTAGGTTAAATGGATGGACAAACACAAGCTAGGACAGAAAACTTACATCACAAGATATCAGATCAAACCCCAAGAAATAAATTTCTAAAAATTCTGAGAAAAATCACATGAAAACTAGAAGATCTTAGGAACACAATGCAAAAAGAATGGGATCAAAACTCCAAATATTGAAGTCTATGGAAAATCAACAAGACAGGCTGGTCAAGAAATGAAGCAAATGAAGCTATATACATTGGTGATTTAATTCTGGCACGCTAATCAATAAAAAAAATAAAATAAAAATGTGACAAAATTCTAGAGACACAAAGGAACATATATGATTTATTTGGGAATTTTTAGATGAATATTTATATTTTATACGAATTAAAACCAAACTGAAATAAAAGAGGAAAACAAATTAACAAAGAAAATTAAGGAAATGGAATGAGTTGCTAAAAGCAGGACTTGGAAGTGTAATTAGAATGGGCCTGGGACGAGTGAGGTGCGAATAGCACCTGGGTTAAGCCCAAGATGCGCGCCCAAAAGAAAAGGGATTCGAATAAAAATAAAAAAACTGAAAAAAGCAAAGGTTGATACATGCTGAATGATGGGGTGCAAAAAGAACAAACACTGGGCCCAGGAATTTCACCAGCCCAAATTCAAACACACAAGCAACTTTCTTAAATTTCTTATTCTCTAAACAATTATCTAATTAACATTCTTTACTAATCAATTTTCTAAAAAATTTTATATTATGTCCTAACAGTCTCTTTTTTCTAATTATTATATTTTCCTAAAAGAAAAGTTAACTAATTAAACTATCCTATTTTCTAACAATTATTTCCTAATTAATCTCAACTAATTAAAATCTTTTTATTTTCTAAACAATTTTTCTAAACATGATATTAATCCTAAACACATTCTAATTGATTAAACATTATTATTTTTTCTAAACTATTTTTAAACAATTAAACTAATTCTAATTCTTTATTATTTTCTGAACTGTTATCTAAACTAAACATATTATTCTAATTAATCTAATTAGACTCTTTTTTATATTTCCAAACAAATATCATTATTTCCCTAAACAATCATTAACTAAACATTATTCTAATTAATCTACTCCTATTTTCTAGACAGTATATCAACTTAACTACACAATATCCTAATCAATTATTTCTATTTTTTTTAAACCATTAAACTCTTAAATTCTATTATATTTCCTAAACTATTTTCTAAACAATATACTAATCCTAAAAACTATATGTTTTCTAAAACAATTTCTAAACAATATACTAATCCTAAAAAACTATATTATATTTCTAAAACAATTTCTAAATTAATTAAACCTGAACTCTTTATTCTAAACAAAAATCTAAACAATATTCACCTACTTAAATTCTATCTATTTTCTAACAGTTTTTTAAACTAATTAACATTTTATATTTTCCAAACAATCATTAACTAAACATTATGTACTAAACTAATTCTTTATATTCTCTAAACAATTATCATTGCTAATTAATCCTACACAAAATATTCTAATCAAAAATTAAACTCTTTATATTTCCTAATCATTTTATTTCCCTAAACATTATTATTAATACTAACAATTATATTTCCTAAACTATATGTCAACTTAACTAAACAACACTCTAATCACTTATTTTCTAAACAAATTCCTAAACATTATATTAACTCTATTCCCTAACAGCTCTCTTTTTTTTATCACTATATTTCCTAAAAATTGTTAATTAGTCAAACATTATGTTAAATTTCTAAACAATCTATTAACCTAATTAACATTTTATAGTTTCTAAACACTATTAATCTTCCTAAACACTATTTCTAAACATTATACTAATTTCTATCCTTTCATATTTTCAAACAAAAATTAATCTACTTATCCTTTCATATTTTCAAACAAAAATTAATCTACTTATTAAACATTAATATTCTAATTAATTCATCCCTATTCCCTAAACAAATTATCTAAACTTTATACTAATTTCTACCCTTTCCTAAACAGTAATTATCCTAAGCATTTTATATTATCTAAACTTATTATTTTTTTTCTAAACTTTTATCAATTAATTAAACACTATATATTATTTCTAAACATTATACTAAAAAACAACAACACAGCAACAACAAAATTCCTCTCTCTCCCTCACAAACTCTCCTTCCCCCCTTTCTAACCCTAAAACAGCCGCCGCCGCCGCCACACCTTCACCTACAGCCTCCCAAACATCATCGGTGCAAAGCCCTCCCCCAGCTCTCACCCTCCCTCTCAGCGTCTTACTCATCCCCCTCATATTCATCATTCGGCCTCTTCTTCTCCAATCTTACTCTCACCGCCATCGCCATGCTCATAGGTTCCTCCCGTCTCCTTCGCTCGCCGGTCATCACCTTCCTTCAACCAATCCCTCCGCCGCCACCGTTCCTATTTCCGTCTTCTCACACAGAGTTTCCGCCGCACCACTCCCCTGAGTTCGCAACTACCCTCACCACTCCATTTCTCTAAAACCTAACCTAAATTTCTCTCTACCTCACGCTTATTTCCAATCCAGAATACAAACTCAGAAACAAATGTTCAAAACTCAACTCAAACAAGCAGATCAAAATCCAAGGTCACGATAAGTAAACACAACTGCGAACGTATGCACCTACAAGCTCAAATTCGTACCTGTTATCCGACGGAATTGAAGAAGCCGCCGCGAAATTGATACAAGATTATGAGCTTCGATTGATGATGCCGCCAACTGCAAGTATATCCGCCTCGATTCGGTAACGCTTCACTTATTCATAACTGTCTTGCAATTTCGTTAATGCTATAGAACTTTGCTTCCGTTTCGTAACTCTGTTTTGATCCTCTTGATTTGATATGACTGTATATTGGATTGCTTCGCAGAGTTATCAATGCCGATGCGACGAATTCAACCGATTGAAGAGGCTGAATTGATTAGAGCGATTGAAGCAGAATTCTAGCTATGCCATTGAATCGAAAATCGAAGCTGAATTCACTGTATTGATGAGGAAGATGTGAGCAAAGTTGATGAAGATTATGCTCTTGACTGAGTTTGGAAGAGCAATTCAAATCTTGTGTGGAGAAGCTTGAAGAGAATTGATGCAAATCATGAAGGATTGGCTGAATTCTATGGAGAAAAATTGATGAAGATTGAAGAACTGATTCAAGATCTAGAGAATGCTCTCAGATTTCAGAGACTTGGTTAGAGAGAGATTGGTGAGAGATTCCCCAATTCTGTTATCTGCACTCTGTTTTCTTGTTATGATCAGAGTCCCCTTCTGTTAGAGATTTTGGAGAGTTTTTTGAGAGTGAGTCATTCTGTTAGAGATTTCTGTTAGAGTTTTTTTGAGAGTGAGTGATTCTGTTAGAGATTTCTGGATAATTTTGAGAGAGTGGCTCTGTTAGCCTTAGAATCTTCAATCCCGTTATTCTGTTGTATTCTCCTTCTTATGGTATTGAATGAGGATCGAAAATAATATATGGACCAAGTTGAAATTTGCTTTTTTCTGTTATTGTAAGATACCAATTCTGTTACAACAAACTTTTTCCTCTCTTTTTTTTTATTAAATTTTATTTTGTGGTGATTTTTGAAGAACAATATAATCGTCATAATAAGCTTTTCCTCTTCTGAACTGTACTGAGTGTGGTAAGCTGATATAGTTTAGCTGCGGCTTGCGTTTGGAGGACTGAAGCTAGCTTCTGTTGTGTGTTTACGGTGTGTGCGAAGGGCAAAAGTTTAATGGTTGGTCAATATGAAGGATTGACTTAGCTTTTCCCCCTCTTTTTTTTGTTTGTATCAAAATTAATAAGAGTAGGCCAATGATGTATATACTTTTTATGAATGGATTAGAAAAAGTAATGGATTTGTTTAATATATATTTTTTGTACAAAAAATGGGAATGTTAAAAATAAAAAAAGGAATAACTTGGAATGAGAAAAATGGAAGATTTTCTTTATATAAGTGAATAAAATATGAAAAAGAATGGATAGGAGTGAAAAAAAAATAATTGGATATTTGGAAATAAGAAAAATAGAAAAATAGGTGGATAATAAAAAATATGAATCGGGTAATGGATGAAGTAACGATCTTTTTTTTTTATTTTAAGCCCAGAACCAAATTTGAACTCTTCACGCACAAGCTACTGATAAATGAACATAATCGTCACCAATCCACCGAATAATTTGCCAATCAAACTACAACCAACATCTGAACACTGTCCTGATAATCCATATTCATACTGAAGAAAATAAATCCTCAGAGGAACCAATGATGAACTGATGAATCCTTAATCAAAATGAACTGTACCAACCTTATCACAATCCACCGTTCGATAATCAGAGAATTTTCACACCCAACCACTCGAACTTTGGATATGCCATTCTTGGGGACATAGTCCACTGAGATAGATAATTTACAACCGAAGAAACATTTGGTAGTTTGACCAAGATCAGGTCAAATGTCTATTGGCCCCAGATTACTGCACTGAAATCACTGCTAGCATATGCTATGCTTCCACAATGAATGTTATGTTTCATTTTTCTATGCTAATGATGCTATGTAAAACTATGGCAATGATATGAATATGATGAACATGATGCGATATGATGCTTAAAAACAAGAGGGCAAATTTGGGGTGTTACAGCTTCCCCTATTCAATCAACTGTTAATCTGAAAAGGGTGAGAGCAACGGCTATCAGCCATTCGAGATAAACTGTGATTGAATACCAAGAAGACCTGAAATTTGCACTCTGACGAAGAATGCAACACTGGGAAATAAACCCAACCAGATGACGCTCTGGGGATAAGAAGGAGAGAAAAAGCAGACGAGCTTCTTCCAAGTTGAAACTGATATCTGGAATACTATCATGTTGACAGACGAGTCTTCGAATGACCTGTGACGCCAGGTGCAGAGAGCGGACGAGCCCTTAAGGATCTTCAAAGTAGCCTGAGATAGACGAATCTCCTTCACTTACCCTTACGCAGATAAGTGGAATAAGACGTACGAGTCTTCTTCGGATAACCCTTACGCAGGTTCCGGGAATGCATATAAGTCTGTGGGATAGACATGCAATCAAGGTAGACGAACCTTCTCCATATATTATCCGCGGATATATGGTATAAGACAGACGAGTCTTCTGAGCAAACCTGTTATGCCAGGTGCAGCAACCATAATAATTGGTGCCTGAGACGGACGAGCCTCCCTCGGATTTACCTGTTACGCCAGGCCCGGTAACCATTTCGACATTTAATTCCCACTGTCAGGATTTTAAACCTCTTCAATACAGACGAGTATTGGATGATCATCAAGAGAACACAGACGAGTGCCAATAGTCAAAGATACAGACGAGTATCGGACGATGATCTGAGAAACACAGACGAGTGCTTCAGGCGATGATACAGACGAGTATCAGCCACTGGTATAGACGAATACCAGAAGTTCAAACACAGACGAGCATTTGAAGTAGTCACAGCAATATCAGGATAAACAACAAATCTTCACATTCAGGTGCAAGCTAGAACAGACGCGTGCTGAGGACGATACAGACGAGTATCCAGGCAAAGCAGACGAGCTTCAAACAAACACATACGAGTACGAGCAACAATAGAGAACACATATCAAGGCACAGACGAGTGCAACGAAGGATCCCATACCAAACACAGACGAGTGTTGGGAGGTTGCAGACGAGTAATCAACAAATATCATCGGAACACGGACGGGTGTTGAGGAGTTGCGGACGAGCAACAACAGAGGCATCATAACACAGACGAGTGTTGAGAATCGACAGCAAAATAATATCTCAAAGCACAGACGAGTGCTGGAATTTGCAGACGAGCAATCTCCAACTGATATAATCGACCACAAACAAGTGTTTGGAATTGCGAACGGGCAGAATCAAAGTAGTCATAAATCACCATTGGGGAAATCAAACGAGCGATACCACTGAGCTAACACAGACGAGTGTTGAAAGATGCAGACGAGAAGCCATAAAGCAGTGATATGTCCTTGCTGGGGAAACTTGCTTAGGGATAACACATACGAGTGTTGAAGATTGCAGACGAGCAATAAACGAATGCCTGATCGACAACAAGAGATACGACTCTGCAAGGGAAGACAAGTCAAGAGGTATGGATACCCACTCCGACTGAGGTGATGAATACCTGGCTGTATCACCAAATAAAACAACAATAGGGCAACTTTGCTGGGAAATATTTCACGGACGGAGGTGAAAATCAAATATGAACTCTGTGGGGACAAATCATCTTCAGACTTGGCTGGGGAAGCTTCTTGGGCAAATACTCTGGCTGTGGAAAGCGTCTGGTGATTCAAGACTCTGAGAGGATATCAGGCCTTCAAGTACCTGATAAGCAAAGACTCTTGCTGGGAACAGAATACGGTTAATTCCATCTCTGATGACGTCAGGCTTTCAAGCACCTGCTGGCTATACTTCACTGGGGAAGAATGGACTGCTACTTCACTGGGGAAGAAGAACCTGCTTGGGCTGCCGCCCATACTTAGCTGGATAAAATCTCTGCCAGAGATGCCAGGCTTCAGATACCTGTTGGAGAAGAAATCTATGCTTGGGGAAATACTCTACTGGGGAAGAGTACATTGCTTGAGAGAATGTGCCGCCATCCTGCAACAACAGAAAACACACGCATGTCCCGGGGATTTGCATGGCATGATCTGCTCATCCATTATCACCCGACACTCAAAGAGGGTTACAGTTTCCCTGCATGTCAGTTTTCTTTTCAAGATTATCACCCTGTTTAGATGCAATGCTATTTTTGCCAAAAATTCAGGACATTTTGCAAACAAAAGTAAACACACACAGCTTTCTGACTGAATATTATTTTATTGGATAGCCTTTGAATAGGCAAAGATTTACATCAGGAAGCAACCACCTGGAAAGAGGTAGCCACTATAAAAATTGAGAAAGTAAACTATCCTAATGGCAATGTACACGGCATTCCAAGGAGTTCCATTTCTGCTATGACCTGCATGTCTTCGATACTCTCCATTCTGCTTTGGCTTTCTAAGAGGACGAGGGGACTGTTTCCTATCCTTCCGACATTGTCAAGCCGTACGAAACGATGATGTGGATCAGATAACTCGGATCACAGTTGTTCGCTTATTCCCTTATTTTGCGTGGATCGCCCTCTCGGGTTTTCAATCCACCGGGATACCCTTTCTTGCCTGAGCTGTCCAATGTGGCTTTTCAACTCAGCGGGTGTACACATTTTTTTATATTTATTTCCCTAATTTTTGCCCGAGCTTTTTATTCTGTTTTTAGCTCGCCGGGATGCCCTTTTCTTGCCTGGACTTACATTCTATTTTTGTGTCCAGCGGGTCTCTTTATGCGAAGTATTTTTTTACTGCGTCCGAGTTAACAGGGGACGGGAAGTCCTCTCCATCCATAGTGGTGAGCATCAGTGCCCCTCCTGAGAATACTTTCTTCACTATGAATGGTCCTTCGTAATTTGGGGTCCATTTGCCCCTGTTATCTGAACCTGGAGGAACAATTCTCTTCAACACAAGCTCTCCCACTCGATACTCTCGAGTACGTACTCGTTGATCGAACGCCCGCTTCATTCTCCTCTGATAAAGCTGACCATGACAGATAGCCGCTAATCTCTTTTCCTCAATTAGACATAACTGATTGTAACGAGCACGCACCCATTCAGCCTCATCCAGTTTGACATCCATCATCACGCGCAGTGAAGGAATCTCTACTTCAACAGGCAGGACTGCTTCCATGCCATACACCAGAGAGAAAGGAGTTGCCCCTGTTGATGTCCTGACCGACGTTCGGTACCCATGCAAAGCAAACGGTAACATCTCATGCCAATCCTTGTAGGTGATAACCATCTTCTGCACAATCTTCTTGATATTTTTGTTAGCTGCCTCTACCGCACCATTCATCTTTGGTCGGTAAGGAGAAGAATTGTGATGCTGTATTTTGAAGTCCCGACATAAGTCTGCCATCATCTTGTTGTTGAGATTAGAACCATTATCAGTAATGATCCTTTCGGGCACTCCATATCGGCATATGATATCTCTTTTCAGAAATCTTGCCACCACTTGGCGAGTGACATTGGCATAAGACGCTGCTTCTACCCACTTAGTAAAGTAATCAATCGCGACCAGGATGAAGCGATGACCATTCGAAGCAGTTGGCTCGATCTTCCCGATCATGTCAATGCCCCACATAGAGAAAGGCCAAGGAGATGACATGACGTTGAGCGGGTTAGGAGGAACATGCACTTTATCTGCATATATTTGGCACTTGTGGCATTTACGAGCGAATGAACAACAGTCTGCATCCATTGTCATCCAGTAATACCCTGATCTCAGCAGTTTCTTTGCCATAGCATGCCCTCCTGCATGGGTACCAAAAGATCCTTCATGGACTTCCTGCATCAACAGGCTTGCTTCGTGTCTATCCACGCATCTGAGCAAAACCATGTCGAAGTTCCTCTTGTACAAAACCCCGTCTG
The DNA here is from genome assembly GCA_963966055.1 of Lathyrus aphaca. Classification (NCBI taxonomy): domain Eukaryota; kingdom Viridiplantae; phylum Streptophyta; class Magnoliopsida; order Fabales; family Fabaceae; genus Lathyrus; species Lathyrus aphaca. The sequence goes on along the minus strand of OZ014524.1, from coordinate 508,511,763 downwards.
TGTTCAAGAAGAAACTAGCAGCAAGTCGCCTCAAAGTCTTTTTGTCTTTGGAAGATGCCCCTGTTGGGTACTCTTGCTTCTCCAGGAATAACTTGATATCAAAATACCAAGGTTTCTCGTCAGACACGGCGTCTACAGAGAAAGCATAAGCTGGAGAGTCAAGCCTGGAGATGTCAATTCTGGGCACAAAGTTCCAACACATGACTTTAATCGACGAAGAGAGAGTAGCCAAAGCATCGACAAATTGATTTTCGTCACGTGGTATGTATTTGATCTCAACTGTCGTGAAGAATGTCAACAGTTTTCTAGCATAATCCCTGTACGGAACTAAATGCTCTTGATGTGTATACCACTTGCCGGTAATTTGGTTAATGACGAGGGCTGAATCTCCGAATATGTCGAGGTTCTTAATCCGAAGATCAATCGCCTCCTCTATTCCCATTATACACGCCTCGTATTCCGCTTCATTGTTGGTGCAGCCAAAAGTAATTCTGGCAGCGAAGGGTAAGTGGACACCTTCAGGATTAATGAGTACGGCACCAACTCCACGACCATTGATATTGACGGCCCCATCAAACATCAACTTCCATTTGGATTCAGGGTCAGGCCCCTCCTCCGGAAGTGGTTCCTCATAATCGTTTGTTTTGAGGTACATGATGTCCTCATCAGGGAAATCAAATCTCATCGGCTGATAGTCATCCTCAAGAGGTTGCTGAGCAAGGTATTCCGACAATAGACTTCCTTTGATGGCTTTCTGAGAAGTGTACTGGATGTCGTATTCAGTTAAAATCATCTGCCATCTAGCAACCCTTCCGGTCAATGCTGGCTTCTCAAAGATATACTTGACAGGGTCCATCTTGGAAATGAGAAGTGTAGTGTGGGTCAACATATACTGCCTTAGTCGGCGAGTAGCCCATACCAAAGCGCAGCAAGTTTTCTCGAGCAGTGAGTATCGGGATTCACAGTCGGTAAACTTTTTGCTAAGGTAATAAATGGCGTATTCTTTTCGACCAGACTCGTCATGTTGGCCGAGCACACACCCCATCGACCCTTCTAGCACGGTCAAGTACATGATTAATGGTCTCCCCTCCACTGGAGGCATCAGAATTGGAGGCTCCTGCAAATATTCCTTTATTTTGTCGAAAGCTCTTTGACAATCATCATTCCACCTGACTGTCTGCTCTTTTCTTAGCAGTTTGAATATCGGTTCGCACGTGGTAGTTAGGTGAGATATGAACCGAGAAATGTAGTTCAATCTACCTAAGAACCCGCGCACTTCCTTTTCTGTCCTCGGTGCAGGCATATCTTGAATAGCTTTCACTTTAGCAGGATCTACCTCAATTCCTCTTTGACTTACAATGAAACCCAGTAATTTTCCGGAACGCACTCCGAAGGTGCACTTGTTCGGATTCAACCTCAGCTTGTATTTGATCAATCTGTCAAATAACTTCTTCAGGTTAACCAAATGCTCCTCTTCGTCTTTGGACTTTGCAATCATATCATCCACATAACATTCGATCTCCTTGTGGATCATGTCATGGAACAATGTGACCATTGCCCGCTGATAAGTTGCCCCGGCGTTCTTCAAACCGAAGGGCATGACCTTATAGCAGAATGTTCCCCACGGGGTAATGAACGTTGTCTTCTCCATGTCTTCCGGCGCCATTTTTATCTGATTATAACCGGAGAATCCATCCATGAAGGAGAACACCGAGAATTGAGCAGTATTGTCGACCAACACGTCAATGTGTGGCAACGGAAAATCATCCTTTGGGCTTGCTCTGTTCAAATCTCGATAGTCAACGCACATCCGGACTTTGCCGTCCTTCTTAGGTACTGGTACGATGTTAGCTACCCACGGTGGGTAACTAGTCACGGCAAGGAACCCGGCATCCCACTGCTTCTGCACCTCCTCTTTGATCTTCATCGCCATATCCGGGCAAGTTCTTCTCAATTTTTGCTTTACAGGAGGACAATCTTCTCTCAGGGGTAGCTTATGCATCACGATGTCGGTATCTAAACCTGGCATATCTTGATATGACCAAGCAAAGATATCCACATACTCTCTCAGCATACTGATCAGCTCTTGTTTGACGTTGGCCTGCAGATTGGCCCCTATCTTGATTTCTTTCTTTGCATCTTCACTGCCAATGTTGATGGTCTCAATCTCTTCTTGATGAGGCTGAATAACCCGTTCCTCCTGTTTCAACAATCTGACCAACTCTTCAGGGAGGTCACAGTCTTCCTCAACCCCTTCATCAGCTTGGTAGACTGGATTATCAAAGTCATGCATAGTCATAGCAGGAACATTATCCGTGGAATCCGGATGATCAACACTGCACAAATGATGTGCTTATTCAGAATCTGCTTATTTTGAAAAAGAGACGCTAACACGAAACAAAAAATGAAAAAACACATTGCCATTTTTATATATTGTTTTTGTGAAAAAGTTTAAAAACAAAGAAAGAGAACACAATTTGTCTGAAAATGTCCTTTTATTTCATAGCAAAATAACAATGCGATACAAAACATGGTGGCCCAATACAATGGATCCAAGCATCTTGGGCAGAATGCTGGACTTGACAATGCAGTATGCTAATAAAAGGAAACAAACAATTACTTTGAGAGCCAGGTGACTTGAACAATGTCTTCAGCAGACCAATTTCCTAGCTCCTCGCCGGGTGCACACGGGCGGATCCAATTGTTGTCCCAGTCTCGGTCACTATCTCCGTCTTGGCTTGCCATATAGATTTGATCGCGGTCGAGCAACCCAGCACTTGTGAATGAGATAGCTTTACCACTCTGAGTAGACCCCCCAGGCTGATATCCTAAGCCGAATTTGTCATCCTTCTTTTCCAGCTCCAATAGCTTGCCCCAGCCCTGAGCATTGCCTGATTGGACGACCTCCTTTGCTTCCTGGTAGGAATGAATTGACGTGCCTTCGTTGTTTTTCTTCACCGGAGTCAAGATACTGACATCTGCTTCAAAAGCTTGGCACAAAGTCTCGTGAATTTCTCCGTCCATTTCCACATATTTAAACGTTGACAGATGACTGACGAATATATCTTCTTCCCCACAAACCGTGATGACCTGGCCGTCCACCACATATTTAAGCTTCTGGTGCAGGGTTGAGGTAACAGCTCCGGCTGCATGTATCCACGGTCTGCCCAACAAGCAACTATACGCAGGTTGGATATCCATGACATAGAAGACACTCCTGAAGACTTGAGAGCCTATCTTAACAGGCAACTCAACCTCTCCGAAAACTGATCTTCTTGAACCATCGAAAGCTTTAACCACCAGATCACTCGGCGTCAGGACAATCCCATCAATGTCAAGCTTCATCAACGCCTTTTTCGGAAGCACGTTCAAAGAAGAGCCTGTGTCTACAAGAACATGAGACAACACAGCGCCCTTGCATTCCATCGTAATATGCAGTGCTTTATTGTGATTTCTTCCCTCCGAAGTGAGATCTCTGTCAGTGAAGCCTAAGCCATGGCTAGCATTGACACTTCCAACAACAGCTTCGAGCTGATTGACAGTGATCTCTTGAGGAACGTAAGCCATTTGAAGTACTTTCAGCAAGGCTTCTCGGTGCGCAGGAGAGCACATCAACAGTGACAAGATAGAAATCTTTGAAGGCGTCTGATTCAGTTGATCAACCACCTTATAGTCACTCCTTTTGATGATCCTCATAAACTCCTCTACCTCCTTCTCAAACGTCCCCTGCCCAGCCACAGGAGTAGTTGACTCGTCAGTCGCAGCCTGCTTTCCTTTGTCTTTAGACGAAGCTTCGGCCTCAGGATCCTTTCTCAGTGCAGGGGGAGCAAATAAACGGCCACTTCGAGTAAAACCTCCAACACCTCCCACATTTTCAATAGTCAAGTCAGCAACAGGTCTACTCTCCATCTTCTGTCCCGCCACATAGACATCGGAACCATAATGCCACGGAATGGACCTATCATCGGTGTACGGCACTGGCCCGGGTACAGTTATAGTCACGGGATTAATCTGAGGAGCATAAATGGTAACTGGCTCTTGTCTGACGGGCATGTCAGCTTCATCGTAAAAGATAGTAATGGTTGACACATCATCAGCCTCTTCATTACTAATCTTGCTAAATTGCAAAGACCCATCATCAATTAACCCTTGCAAACCCATCTTCAATTTCTCGCAGCCATTCGCAGCACTTATACAATCTTCACATTCGAGACAACAACCAGGAAACACTTGACCTTTCAACAGTCTCTCTTTCACCACTCTCAACGGCGTCTTGACTTCATCAATACTTAGCACCAAACTCAACTTGTCAACACCCTCAATAGCATTGACTCTTGCCCCGCCATGGTTGGGCATAGGGTTCGAGTTGACATTCGGTGGCGGCGCAAAGTTGATTGCCTTGGAATCTACGAGATCTTGAACTTTGTGATGCAGCGCCCTGCACTTCTCGGTTGAGTGCCCGGGTGCTCCTGAGTGAAAAGCGCATCGCGCATTGACATCATAACCAGCTGGAAGCTCTCCAGGAGGTGGTGGTGCCAACGTCCTCAATTGAATAAGGTTCAAGTCTAGTAACCTCGGCAACAAGGCAGCATATGTCATCGGAATAGCTTCAATCACCCTGTTAGCTGGACGAGTCTGCCTCGGCTGGTATGGTCTTTGCTGGTAGTTGGTTCGGGGTTGCTGTTGTTGTTGATGTTGTTGTGGTGGAGGTAGCATTTGCTGTACAGGAGCTGTAGGAATGGTGACGGCAGCCATATGTTCATAAGGCCTCCTATAACCATGACCCTGGCTTCGGCCAAATACAGCATTGGTCTCGCCTTCTCGCCTTCTCGGAGGTCCGCTAAAAGCTTTCCTCGCTCCATTTGAGCTACTAGCACCTGGGTCTTGTATCTTCCCTATTTTCAACAATGTTTCGACCCTTTCTCCCGCAATGACAATATCGTTGAACTTTGTAGCAGAACTCGACGCCAGTCTTTCAAGAAATACCCCCTGGAGGGTACCCATAAACATATCGGCCATTTCATTCTCTAACAAGGGTGGTTGCACCCTGGCAGCTAGCTGACGCCACCTCTGGGCGTATTCTTTGAAGCCTTCTTTTGTTGTCTGAGCCATATGCTGCAACTGGGTGCGATTCGGAGCCATATCCATGTTATATTGGTACTGCCTCACAAAGGCTTCAGCGAGATCCTTCCAGCTCTTGACGTTGACCCTGCTGAGTTTCATGTACCACTCAAGGGAAGCTCCCACCAAGCTGTCCTGAAAGTAATACATCCACAATTTCTCATCGTCTGTATGCGCGGCAATTCTCCCAACATATGATTGCAGATGGGTCTTTGGGCAAGCAGTGCCGTTATACTTCTCGAAAGTTGGAACCTTGAACTTATACGGAATCCTGACTCCAGGAACCAAGCCCAAGTCTGTTATATCGAATCCCAAAGAGCTCTGGGACTGGATAGCCTTGATTTGCTCGGCCATCTCTTCAAACCTCTTGTTCATTTCTACCCCTTGACCCTCGGCTTCATCGAGTAGAGTAAACTGATCCTCATGGTTGTCCATCTGAAGGTGTTGCAACCCTTCGTTGTTTATATTCACTCCTGGTTGTGTAACTGGAGTTCCACCCTGACGTGCGCCCGCACCGGTGTGATTGTCAGCATTTGCAGCAGCAGCAGCGTTCCGGTTCTGATTTTCAACCATCTCTCGCAGCCGCTCTTGATTCTGCCCCATACCGGCCATTAACGTCATGAAGTTGTCCATTCTCTGCCTCAGATCTGCCAAATCTGCCTGCATTTGATCCATGGCTCGCTCTCGGTTAGTCTTGGTTGGGTATCTGTGCACTGCTGGTTGTTCTCGGACTTTGCGAGGAGCTATAGTGCCTGTTATCACAAAACACATTAGTAACTGAGGCAACACCTGCAAAACAACAAACAAGTTATATGGATGCAATGCAGTTGTTTATGTTTCCAATCACAGGTCATTTATGCCCCGGTTCCGGTATTTAGCAAAGAAAACCAGATGGGCACTGATCCTCGACTTTCAGAAACCTTTGCGGGAAACCACATTCAAACCATAATAGCAAGCAAACCAAAACATGGTGAGAAACATCATAACATAGATCAGCCCATTAGGCACAATAAAACAGAATTCCTCATAGAGTACGAGTTCTTACAGAGGATAAACAAACAGCTAGGACTCCTACAACATGCCTGTAGGTAATCCAAATACAAAGAAAACAAACTAAGAAGCATAACCGCCGCCTGAGGATCCTGAAACTCCATCATCAGACCTGACCTTCTTGACTCCTGCCATCAACTTGAGGTCTTCAATCTCTTTGAGTGCTGCTTCGAGGGCTTGTTGACTGTCTGCGAGTTGTTGGGTCTTCTCTCTGCGAATCCTGTGGGCCTGCTCCACCTCTTCTTTTTTGTAAGCCATCTGAAATTCAAAGAATTCTTCTTTTTCTTTATATTGCTTCAACTCTTGCTCTCTTTGTCCCTTCAACCAGACAATAGACTGACGAGCGTCTCTGAGGGTCTTTGACTTCTTCTTACGCTCAACTTCTCTTTGGGCTTCCATCATCCCCAACCTGCGGAAATGTGCTTCTTTTCCTGCAAAGTCCTTCTCCTTAGCCTCCAAAGTCATCTGTACCTTCAGCAACTTCTCCTCAGCTTCCTTCTTGGCCCTGTTAGCTTGGTGATACAAGCTTACCATCTCGGTATTTTCAACTCTAACTGCATGTAACTGGGCTTCTAACTTCTTGAATTCCTCTAAAGGCACAGTATCAATGGACTCAGCAACTGGAGGAACTGGTGCTGAAAATGGTAACAAAACTCTTCTGGCTCTGTCTTTCAACCAAGCTTCGTACTCTGGGAATGTCTGATTGTTGCACTTCCCGAAACTAGCTATTCCTTCTCCTTTGATGCTCTTCCAAGCTCCCGCAACCTTCCTCACTAAGGGCATATTATCTTTCACTGAGAAGTAGAAAATAGGGGTCAGCTTCAAATCTTCAGGCACATCTCTCAGGGCGTATCCTAATTGTCTTCTTAACAAGATTGGATTGTAATTAATCCCTCCAGTTATTCCCAACAAAGGCACACTATGATAACTCCCGCAGCTGGTGATAAAGCGTGCACCTTGCAGCCTTTGAGTGAACCATCTAACATCCTTGGCCAACAACTTTTCCAGCTTCTGAGCCCATATCAGACTATGGTCACTAAACACTCCCGTGCTAGGAAAATGCCTCATGAACCACATGTGAAATAACGGAGCACAGCAACAGACCAAACCTCCCCTCTTCTTCTCAGTCTTGTAATGAACCGAGTAGTACAAATCCCCAAGTAAGGTAGGCACAGGATTCTTCAGCAAAAAGAGATGTATGGCGTTTATATCTATGAACTTCTCCATATCAGCAAACAAAATGATGCCATAGATAGAAAGAGCCAAGATAGCACAGACAACATCCCATTCCTCTTCAACAGCCAATTCTTCCGCCTTCTTTACCAGAACCTCCAAAGAAAACCCAGACACACCTCCTTTAATAATGGTCAAAGACTTCACAGTAGCAGGGCTCAAATAAAGAGCCTCAGCAATAGCCTCAGGTGCAGGCCTACTCATCTCAGAATTGAAAGGAACCTGATCTCGAACCGGCACACCCAGGATCAAAGCATACTCCTCCAGCATAGGACCCAACTGGAAATCGGGAAAGGTGAAGCAACGGAGCTGAGGATCATAATACTGAAGCAATGTATGAATGGCACTCCTCTCTGAAGAATCTAACTCTATCACCACATCAAGAATACTCCCGTAAGCCTTTCTGAATCTCTCTACCTGGTTAGGTGTAATCAGCTTTACCATCTTTTTCAACAAACCAACTTTGATATCAAAGAACTTGAAATGAATATTCTGCTTGCGAGGATCTTCCATCTTTGAAGAGAATACCGGAACCGGAAGCAGAGATATGAACCTGTGAATGAAAACAAAAACAATGATTAATGATGCAATGATGCAATGCAGATGCAAATGCAAGGACATATGGTCATCTGAGACTGTCTGGAATCTGGCCACTGACAAGGTCCCTCTGAATAACTGACAAACCAAAAGTCCACTGAGTCACACTCTCTGATAATCACAATCCTCTGAAGAAAATCTCTGGACCACAGTATCAAGAATACCAAAACCAGAAAAACAGAACTCCGGAACCAAAGTAACTGTATCATAACATGAACTGCACTGATAACAAGGGTATGATGAGGTCAAGGGTTCCTGCAAACCTGTAAACCCATCCCCAATCTCACGGGTGTGCTCCGGGTCAAACATCACGGACTCTCAAAGCCGAATAGCAATAATACTTTCACCATTTCCGAGAAATGGCTCATGACCAAATCAGGGAAATGGTTAGGCATTATGTACTACGCAGGGAGGCCTCAGCTGAGTCCGGAAAAACAAGCATCCCTTATAGGTTCCCAGCTTCAAGCACTGAATCGAGAAACAATAGTACATTCATCCCGAAGGGTACAATACTACCGTCATACGAACAGTTTGCCTTGACTGGATTCCTATGAGAGAACCAGGCCATCCTATGTGAGTTCCCAGTGGACCCTCGGATGCGAGTGGGTTTGCCAACAAATGTGGTCTGCCACTGTCATCACTAGAGAGGGTTGTTTCCACAAAGGTTCTCAATGATCGGTCCCCAGATGCACATAACTATCAAGGTCCTATCCCTAAGTGGAGGAAATCCCCACACAAGATATTTCCAAGACAGTCGCAATCTGGGCGTGAAACACATCGCCACTCATCATGCCACATGCGAGTACAATATGTCCACTCTAATCCTAGGGTGCACTCAAGCCGGGTACTTGGCTTATCTCTCAGAAACAGTATCACCCGAGCCCACCAAACAGAAAACCAGTCCAGACAGTCCAGTATGATATAAATGATGCGGAAAATAAATACTGAAAACTGTAAATAAAGCTGTAAATAAAGCAGTAAACAAACAACAATACAATACAACAAGCCATATCAAACAAACATCACCCAATGAAACAACAACACACAAGCGCTAGGAGAGACTCACAGGGGAACCAGAGATTATCTGGTGTGCAAGTCCCCAGCAGAGTCGCCAGCAGTCGCTCCCGGGATTTTCATCCTAGTACAAACGCGAAAGTGGCGCGGAAAAGGTAGAGTCGCCAGCCAGACATTTTTATCCCGAAAGAATGGAAAAGGTAATGTTACACAAACCTAAGGAAGAAGGAAAAGGACGAGGCCTTGCGAACCAAAGATATGGATTCGGGAGTCGGTTACGAATTGAGAAGGTATTAGCACCCCAATCCGTCCGCCGTACTCGACGGGATCCACGCTTAAAAGTCTGTTTTTCAAAGGGTGAAGAATAATATGCTGCTTAACTGAAAGAATAACTATCTGGAATGAAATGGAAATGAGAAAAGAAATGAAATTGGAAAATGGGAAAAAAGGGAAAAAATGTAGGGAAAAAGAAAGATTGTGCTCGAATGGGCCCTACCCCACTGCCTACGTACCTCATCGGGATAAATGAGGATCAGAGACGCCGTAGTTCGTCTAACTAGGGGTAGAAAAGAAATTACTTGTGAATTAAAGCTTGAACTGCCTATGCCATTGCTCAGGTGTTGCAGACTCGGACGACGAGTGCGTAACCGTCTTGCAAAGTGACAAGTAGGAGCAAGTTCGCGTACGGAGCGAATGAGGTGAGAAAAGAATTCCCGAAGGAAAGACGCTTATTATTTGTTTGAGATTTTTATGAAGCTTTTATTTGTGAAAGTTTGCATAGGTGAGTGTACTTAAGTCTTACTCAATGGGATGTGTACATCTCACATCATCCCGAAATGGAATGCGCAAGAGGCACACCTATCTATGGAGGAAATCCCCAAAGCTAGTCCCACAAGTGAAGGCTCAAGCACACTGGCCTATTACCCTTATTAAGTGTTTTTGTGGTTTTTTGGTCCAGAAGTGTTTTTTTAGCTTTTCTCTGTGAGGTACTCATGTTAAGACCTATCCACCACGAGTGATGACTCACACCTCGCCCCGAAATGGAACGCATGTGAGCATCTCATAGCAAAGTCTCACGTCACATGAAAGTACTCAACCTTTATTAAGTGAATTAAAATTAAGTTTGAAGATGAGAAGAGAGAGAACACCAAAGGATCTCAAAGGAAAAATTCTAAAGGGGACTAAAGCAATCCTAAGTGTTACATGCATGGATATCCTAAAGGTTAGTGAGGTTTCTATCCTAATGAAGAAGAGAAGAAGAAGATAGAAGAAGGGATGAGAAAGGCCTAGGCCCAACAAAAGAGAGTTAATTCACATAAACATAAAGGGAAGAGATAAGAATTAAAGATGTGGAACTCAATTCCCACATCTCACACTTACCATAGCCCCTGCAAGGTTAGCATACACAAATGAATACAAGCACAAAGTTCAAAACCAGAATCAAAATGGTATAAAGAAGAGACTAATATTCCAGCAAGATGAAGAGAGAAGTCACACAATACCAAACAATATCAAAATAAAAGCTATGGAACCAAAAAAATAGAATTTAAACACTTAAAGAAACAAATGACTTGAATATGAAGCAAACTCAAAAATTTAGAAGAACCAAGACCTATCCTAGGACCAGGAAGGTACCCATACCCCAAAGGAACCCCAAACAAGAAGAAAAAGTTGGCACAAGTGCCCTTCTAAGCCTATAAGAAATCTAATGAACCAAAAGAAGCAAAATGGGACAAGGTGAGAACAAAAATCCATAAATAATCAACCAGCCATCTAAAAATTCTACAACTGAACCCAAATGATCTTAAAACACAATATATCAATTTGCCAAAAGGACTTGCAAAAATTCAGAAAGGAACTAGGTTAAATGGATGGACAAACACAAGCTAGGACAGAAAACTTACATCACAAGATATCAGATCAAAACCCAAGAAATAAATTTCTAAAAATTCTGATAAAAATCACATGAAAACTAGAAGATCTTAGGAACACAATGCAAAACGAATGGGATCAAAACTCCAAATATTGAAGTCTATGGAAAATCAACAAGACAGGCTGGTCAAGAAATGAAGCAAATGAAGCTATATACATTGGTGATTTAATTCTGGCACGCTAATCAATAAAAAAAATAAAATAAAAATGTGACAAAATTCTAGAGACACAAAGGAACATATATGATTTATTTGGGAATTTTTAGATGAATATTTATATTTTATACGAATTAAAACCAAACTGAAATAAAAGAGGAAAACAAATTAACAAAGAAAATTAAGGAAATGGAATGAGTTGCTAAAAGCAGGACTTGGAAGTGTAATTAGAATGGGCCTGGGACGAGTGAGGTGCGAATAGCACCTGGGTTAAGCCCAAGATGCGCGCCCAAAAGAAAAGGGATTCGAATAAAAATAAAAAAACTGAAAAAAGCAAAGGTTGATACATGCTGAATGATGGGGTGCGAAAAGAACAAACACTGGGCCCAGGAATTTCACCAGCCCAAATTCAAACACACAAGCAACTTTCTTAAATTTCTTATTCTCTAAACAATTATCTAATTAACATTCTTTACTAATCAATTTTCTAAAAATTTTTATATTATGTCCTAACAGTCTCTTTTTTCTAATTATTATATTTTCCTAAAAGAAAAGTTAACTAATTAAACTATCCTATTTTCTAACAATTATTTCCTAATTAATCTCAACTAATTAAAATCTTTTTATTTTCTAAACAATTTTTCTAAACATGATATTAATCCTAAACACATTCTAATTGATTAAACATTATTATTTTTTCTAAACTATTTTTAAACAATTAAACTAATTCTAATTCTTTATTATTTTCTGAACTGTTATCTAAACTAAACATATTATTCTAATTAATCTAATTAGACTCTTTTTTATATTTCCAAACAAATATCATTATTTCCCTAAACAATCATTATCTAAACATTATTCTAATTAATCTACTCCTATTTTCTAGACAGTATATCAACTTAACTACACAATATCCTAATCAATTATTTCTATTTTTTTTAAACCATTAAACTCTTAAATTCTATTATATTTCCTAAACTATTTTCTAAACAATATACTAATCCTAAAAACTATATGTTTTCTAAAACAATTTCTAAACAATATACTAATCCTAAAAAACTATATTATATTTCTAAAACAATTTCTAAATTAATTAAACCTGAACTCTTTATTCTAAACAAAAATCTAAACAATATTCACCTACTTAAATTCTATCTATTTTCTAACAGTTTTTTAAACTAATTAACATTTTATATTTTCCAAACAATCATTAACTAAACATTATGTACTAAACTAATTCTTTATATTCTCTAAACAATTATCATTGCTAATTAATCCTACACAAAATATTCTAATCAAAAATTAAACTCTTTATATTTCCTAATCATTTTATTTCCCTAAACATTATTATTAATACTAACAATTATATTTCGTAAACTATATGTCAACTTAACTAAACAACACTCTAATCACTTATTTTCTAAACAAATTCCTAAACATTATATTAACTCTATTCCCTAACAGCTCTCTTTTTTTTATCACTATATTTCCTAAAAATTGTTAATTAGTCAAACATTATGTTAAATTTCTAAACAATCTATTAACCTAATTAACATTTTATAGTTTCTAAACACTATTAATCTTCCTAAACACTATTTCTAAACATTATACTAATTTCTATCCTTTCATATTTTCAAACAAAAATTAATCTACTTATCCTTTCATATTTTCAAACAAAAATTAATCTACTTATTAAACATTAATATTCTAATTAATTCATCCCTATTCCCTAAACAAATTATCTAAACTTTATACTAATTTCTACCCTTTCCTAAACAGTAATTATCCTAAGCATTTTATATTATCTAAACTTATTATTTTTTTTCTAAACTTTTATCAATTAATTAAACACTATATATTATTTCTAAACATTATACTAAAAAACAACAACACAGCAACAACAAAATTCCTCTCTCTCCCTCACAAACTCTCCTTCCCCCCTTTCTAACCCTAAAACAGCCGCCGCCGCCGCCACACCTTCACCTACAGCCTCCCAAACATCATCGGTGCAAAGCCCTCCCCCAGCTCTCACCCTCCCTCTCAGCGTCTTACTCATCCCCCTCATATTCATCATTCGGCCTCTTCTTCTCCAATCTTACTCTCACCGCCATCGCCATGCTCATAGGTTCCTCCCGTCTCCTTCGCTCGCCGGTCATCACCTTCCTTCAACCAATCCCTCCGCCGCCACCGTTCCTATTTCCGTCTTCTCACACAGAGTTTCCGCCGCACCACTCCCCTGAGTTCGCAACTACCCTCACCACTCCATTTCTCTAAAACCTAACCTAAATTTCTCTCTACCTCACGCTTATTTCCAATCCAGAATACAAACTCAGAAACAAATGTTCAAAACTCAACTCAAACAAGCAGATCAAAATCCAAGGTCACGATAAGTAAACACAACTGCGAACGTATGCACCTACAAGCTCAAATTCGTACCTGTTATCCGACGGAATTGAAGAAGCCGCCGCGAAATTGATACAAGATTATGAGCTTCGATTGATGATGCCGCCAACTGCAAGTATATCCGCCTCGATTCGGTAACGCTTCACTTATTCATAACTGTCTTGCAATTTCGTTAATGCTATAGAACTTTGCTTCCGTTTCGTAACTCTGTTTTGATCCTCTTGATTTGATATGACTGTATATTGGATTGCTTCGCAGAGTTATCAATGCCGATGCGACGAATTCAACCGATTGAAGAGGCTGAATTGATTAGAGCGATTGAAGCAGAATTCTAGCTATGCCATTGAATCGAAAATCGAAGCTGAATTCACTGTATTGATGAGGAAGATGTGAGCAAAGTTGATGAAGATTATGCTCTTGACTGAGTTTGGAAGAGCAATTCAAATCTTGTGTGGAGAAGCTTGAAGAGAATTGATGCAAATCATGAAGGATTGGCTGAATTCTATGGAGAAAAATTGATGAAGATTGAAGAACTGATTCAAGATCCAGAGAATGCTCTCAGATTTCAGAGACTTGGTTAGAGAGAGATTGGTGAGAGATTCCCCAATTCTGTTATCTGCACTCTGTTTTCTTGTTATGATCAGAGTCCCCTTCTGTTAGAGATTTTGGAGAGTTTTTTGAGAGTGAGTCATTCTGTTAGAGATTTCTGTTAGAGTTTTTTTGAGAGTGAGTGATTCTGTTAGAGATTTCTGGATAATTTTGAGAGAGTGGCTCTGTTAGCCTTAGAATCTTCAATCCCGTTATTCTGTTGTATTCTCCTTCTTATGGTATTGAATGAGGATCGAAAATAATATATGGACCAAGTTGAAATTTGCTTTTTTCTGTTATTGTAAGATACCAATTCTGTTACAACAAACTTTTTCCTCTCTTTTTTTTTATTAAATTTTATTTTGTGGTGATTTTTGAAGAACAATATAATCGTCATAATAAGCTTTTCCTCTTCTGAACTGTACTGAGTGTGGTAAGCTGATATAGTTTAGCTGCGGCTTGCGTTTGGAGGACTGAAGCTAGCTTCTGTTGTGTGTTTACGGTGTGTGCGAAGGGCAAAAGTTTAATGGCTGGTCAATATGAAGGATTGGCTTAGCTTTTCCCCCTCTTTTTTTTGTTTGTATCAAAATTAATAAGAGTAGGCCAATGATGTATATACTTTTTATGAATGGATTAGAAAAAGTAATGGATTTGTTTAATATATATTTTTTGTACAAAAAATGGGAATGTTAAAAATAAAAAAAGGAATAACTTGGAATGAGAAAAATGGAAGATTTTCTTTATATAAGTGAATAAAATATGAAAAAGAATGGATAGGAGTGAAAAAAAAATAATTGGATATTTGGAAATAAGAAAAATAGAAAAATAGGTGGATAATAAAAAATATGAATCGGGTAATGGATGAAGTAACGATCTTTTTTTTTTATTTTAAGCCCAGAACCAAATTTGAACTCTTCACGCACAAGCTACTGATAAATGAACATAATCGTCACCAATCCACCGAATAATTTGCCAATCAAACTGCAACCAACATCTGAACACTGTCCTGATAATCCATATTCATACTGAAGAAAATAAATCCTCAGAGGAACCAATGATGAACTGATGAATCCTTAATCAAAATGAACTGTACCAACCTTATCACAATCCACCGTTCGATAATCAGAGAATTTTCACACCCAACCACTCGAACTTTGGATATGCCATTCTTGGGGACATAGTCCACTGAGACAGATAATTTACAACCGAAGAAACATTTGGTAGTTTGACCAAGATCAGGTCAAATGTCTATTGGCCCCAGATTACTGCACTGAAATCACTGCTAGCATATGCTATGCTTCCACAATGAATGTTATGTTTCATTTTTCTATGCTAATGATGCTATGTAAAACTATGGCAATGATATGAATATGATGAACATGATGCGATATGATGCTTAAAAACAAGAGGGCAAATTTGGGGTGTTACAGACTGCGCTGGGGATATGACACGGACGGGTGTCAAGAAAATATAGATATACAAGTAGGTGAGTGCAAAGATGATGTCTTTGGCTTTCTGCTGGTGGTTTGACACGGACGGGTGTCAGGAAGTATCTGTAATACGGGTGGTCTTGTTTGTAAAGGGTATCCAGGCGACTTTACTGGGGAATGATGACACGGACGGGTGTCAAAAGGAATATATACTGGTGTTTGTGAATGTGAGGCAACTGCTTTTGCTGGGGACTCTGGGGGATTTTCTGTATATGGTTGATGAACGGTTATTATTCACAAGTGTTCGTTTCACAACATGACTCATGATTATGCTATGTGTTTGATTTTTTCCGTAATGCTCCGTGTTAGACGGAATGCTATGCTTTGTGGGTGAATATGATGCGGATGCTATGATTATGCAAATATACCAAAACGGGATCCGGATCCCACTGCCGCGAAGATCTCTGGCTGATCTGCTTGAAATGAGGATCCCAGCTGGGGATAAGATCATTGGTGGATCTGACGAGATGTATCTGCTTGGGGATATAGGTCACTGATTGGCATATCCTTGGTAATGAGGGGACCCAGCTGGGGTTTGTAGAAGCTTTCGTCACTCTGTTGTGATTCCTTCATGCGCCGCTCTTCTGAATAGAGGCTGAGACTCTGTGGGGAGATGATTTCCTGAATTTGTATTCTGTTGAGGAAGAAAGCTTGCCATCTCGACCGGGAGGAGTCACAAGTGGCAAACTAGCTAGGGAAAGTTGTTGGCAACTCAGCTGGGGAGAAAGTTGTTGGCAACTCAGCTGGGGGAGAAAGCACTTCGAGTGCTATGACTGAGCGAGTATTGATTTGTCAGCTTGCTGGGTGAAGCTTTCATGCCCCAAGTTGTGCCTCGGATACCTGCAATCCTGAAAAGACAGAGAAACGCACAAGTATTCCCGAGGTATCCCTTACCGGATTCCGTCATAGGAGTTTAGACACTTCTGAGAGTAAGTATATTTCCTGCAAGCATGTTTTCATTTTTTAGAGAAAAACATTTGTACTTATGCAATCAGTTTTTTTTTTTGGAGACATCAGACATTCTTTGCAAATAAAAATGTACAACATGACTGAAAAATCTGATTTTATTAATTCAAATGCCCTGAATTGGCGAGATACAGTCAAAGAAACATATCTCCTAAAATGAGGAGACTGTTACAAATTGAGAAACAAAGTGCTGGCGATGTTGACGACGCTTTCAAAGGAGCTTCCTCTTTCGCTATGACTCGTATGACTTTCGACGTTCTTCTCGTCTTGCTTTCTGAAGAAGGTTGGTTTTGATTGAAGCTTGATCCTTTAGAAGCTTTACCAAGTTGTAAGTGATACAGACGAATTCAGCATGCAGTTGTTCGCTTATTCCCTTATTTTGCATGGACCGCCCTTTCGGGTTTTCGATCCATCGGGATACCCTTTTTTGCCTGAGTTGTCCAATGCGGATTTTCAACTCAGCGGGTGTACGTTCTTTTGTTTATTTTCCTTTATTTTTGCCCGAGTCTTTTATTCTGTTTTTGACTCGCCGGGATGCCCTATTTTTGCCTGGACTTACATTCTGTTTTTATGTCCAGCGGGTCATTTTTTATGCGAAGTATTTTTTAACTGCATCTGAATTCACAGGGGACAGGAAATCTTCACCATCCATGGTGCTGAGCATCAGTGCTCCACCAGAGAAAACTTTCTTCACCACGAACGGTCCTTCATAATTTGGAGTCCATTTGCCCCTGTGGTCTGTATGAGGAGGGAGGATTCTCTTCAGCACAAGATCTCCTACTTGGTACTCTCGGTGCCTGACTTTCTGATCGAAGGCTTCCTTCATTCTCTTCTGATACAACTGCCCATGACAGATTGCAGCCAATCTTTTCTCTTCAATCAGACTCAGTTGTTCGTATCGGGACCGAACCCATTCTACTTCGTTCAGCTTAACATCCATTAGTACCCGCAGAGAGGGTAATTCAACTTCAACAGGTAGGACTGCTTCCATACCATACACAAGCTGATACGGTGTTGCCCCAGTGGATGTTCTGATTGACGTGCGGTACCCATGCAAGGCAAACGGTAGCATTTCATGCCAGTCTTTGTAAGTGACTACCATCTTCTGCACAATCTTCTTGATATTTTTATTTGCTGCCTCAACAGCGCCATTCATCTTTGGCCTGTAAGGAGAAGAATTGTGGTGTTGGATCTTGAAGTCCCGACATAACTCAGCCATCATCTTGTTGTTTAAGTTGGAACCATTATCAGTAATGATTCGCTCGGGAACTCCATACCGACAGATGATATCTTTCTTCAGAAATCGGGCTACCACTTGCCTTGTGACATTTGCATATGAGGTTGCTTCGACCCACTTAGTGAAATAATCAATGGCAACCAAGATGAATCTGTGACCATTCGAGGCAGTCGGTTCAATCTTGCCAATCATGTCAATGCCCCACATAGCAAAGGGCCAGGGTGAAGACATTATGTTCAAAGGATTGGGAGGCACATGCACCTTATCTGCGTAGATCTGGCATTTATGGCACTTTCTGGCATACGCACAACAGTCTGCATCCATTGTGATCCAGTAATAACCCGATCTTAACAACTTCTTAGCCGTGGCATGTCCTCCAGCATGGGTACCAAAGGATCCTTCGTGCACCTCGTGCATCAATAAGTCTGCTTCTGTCTTATCAACACATCTGAGGAGTACCATATCAAAGTTCCTTTTGTATAAAGACCCATCAGTGTTCAGAAAGAAACTACCAGCAAGCCTTCTCAAAGTCTTTTTATCATTGGAAGATGCCCCAGGTGGGTATGTTTGATCCTCCAAGAAGCATTTAATGTCATGGAACCAAGGCTTATCATCTTTGACAACATCTGCTGCAAACACATATGCTGGTCTATCAAGTCTGGACACTGAAATCTGCGGTACAAAGTTAGCAGCTTGAACTTTGATCATGGATGAAATGGTAGCCAGAGCATCTGCAAACTGATTCTCGTCCCGAGGGATATACTCAAGCTTGACTGTTGTGAAGAAAGTCAATAACCTCCTTGTATAATCCCTGTAAGGTATCAGATGATCCTGGTGGGTGTACCATTTTTCGTTGGTTTGATTAACTACCAGAGCTGAATCTCCGAATACAGTCAATGTCTTGATCCTGAGGTCAATGGCTTCCTCAAGACCCATAATGCAAGCTTCGTATTCAGCTTCGTTGTTAGTGCAGTTGAAAGTGAGTTTTGCCGAGAAAGGCATGTGAACTCCCTTAGGTGTAATGAGTACTGCACCCACACCACGACCATTCATGTTAACAGCCCCATCAAACATCATAGTCCATTCTTCTTCCGGGTCAGGCCCTTCAGTGTGAATAGGCTCTTCATGATCTTTTGTTTTAATGAACATGATGTCCTCATCAGGGAAGTCAAATCTCATAGGCTGGTAGTCATCAATGGGTTGCTCAGCAAGATATTCAGATAGTACACTGCCCTTGATGGCTTTCTGGGAGGTGTACTGGATGTCATATTCCGTGAGAATCATTTGCCATCTTGCAACCCGTCCGGTAAGGGCTGGCTTCTCGAAAATGTACTTAACCGGGTCCATTTTTGAGATCAATAAAGTAGTGTGGGTCAACATATACTGTCTTAGTCGGCGAGCAGCCCACGCTAAAGCACAGCAAGTTTTCTCGAGCAGTGAATAACGTTGTTCACAGTCGGTAAACTTTTTGCTTAGGTAGTATATTGCATACTCTTTTCGACCAGACTCGTCATGTTGGCCCAACACACACCCCATCGACTCTTCTAATACAGTCAAGTACATTATCAGAGGTCTTCCTTCAACTGGAGGCATAAGGATTGGAGGCTCTTGTAAGTACTCCTTGATCTTGTCAAAAGCCCTTTGGCAGTCTTCGTTCCACCTGACCGTCTGTTCTTTTCTTAACAGTTTGAACAAGGGTTCACAGGTTGCTGTAAGGTGAGATATGAACCGTGAAATGTAGTTCAATCGCCCTAAGAACCCTCGAACTTCTTTCTCAGTCTTCGGTGCAGGCATCTCTTGAATAGCTTTGACTTTATCGGGGTCAACTTCAATCCCTTTCTCGCTTACAATAAAACCCAGCAGCTTACCGGATCGCACCCCGAATGTGCATTTGTTGGGGTTCAGCTTCAGTTGGTACTTCCTCAGACGCTTGAATAGCTTCAGCAGATTTACCAGGTGGTCTTCCTCTGTAAGGGACTTGGCAATCATGTCATCCACATAACACTCGATTTCCTTATGGATCATATCGTGGAATAATGTCACCATAGCCCGTTGATATGTGGCACCAGCATTCTTCAGTCCGAATGGCATCACTTTGTAACAGAACGTGCCCCAAGGTGTAATGAAGGTTGTCTTCTCCATGTCTTCAGGTGACATCTTAATCTGATTGTATCCTGAAAATCCGTCCATGAAGGAGAATACCGAGAACTGAGCCGTGTTATCCACCAATACATCAATGTGAGGTAATGGGAAGTCGTCTTTTGGATTGGCTCTGTTCAGATCCCGGTAGTCAACACACATCCTTACTTTTCCGTCTTTCTTAGGCACAGGTACTATATTAGCAACCCACGGTGGATAGCTAGTTACAGCAAGGAATCCGGCGTCCCATTGCTTTTGTACCTCCTCCTTGATTTTCATAGCCATGTCTGGGCGAGTACGGCGCAGCTTCTGTTTGACCGGTAGGCACTCTTCTCTCAAAGGCAGCTTGTGCACAACAATGTCGGTGTCCAACCCTGGCATATCTTGATACGACCAAGCAAACACATCCACATATTCTTGAAGCAGATCAATCAGTTGTCTCTTCACTGAGTTCTGTAGGCAGGCTCCGATTTTAACCTCTTTCACGTCTTCATCTGTACCAAGATTAATCACTTCAACCTCCTCCTGGTGAGGAGTGATAACTTTCTCCTCTTGTCTCAACAACCTGGCTAGCTCTTCAGGAAGCTCATATTCTTCTTCAACCCCTTCATCAGCTTGATTGATTGGATTGTCGAAGTCATACGAAGTCGTAGCCGTGCTGTTGTCGGTGCTGTCTGGAGGGCACTCTCTGCAAGGGTTCAGTTTGTTCATTTTAGTGATTGATTTTAATCTTGTTTAAAAAAGTGAAATAAAGTTATCATTTTGAAAACATCGCCATTTATTTTTTTGTACAAAAAGAAAAATGAAAAAACAGTGAGCGGAAAAGAAAAGGACTCATTTGCAAAAAGATGTCTGATATTTCATTGATTAATCTTGTTGCACAAAAAGTACAGATGGCCCGATTACAAAATGAGTCTTGTCATCTTGGGCAAGATGCAAGACTTTGATGCATGCTATAAAAACACAGGAAATAATAATTACTCTGCATGAGTAACTCTTATAATTTCCTAGGAAGACCAGTTTGAGATACTGCTCCCCGGGATCTTTGGACGAATCCAGCTTTCCAGGTTGCGCTCCTCTTCCAGCTCGTCTTCCAAATTGTTGATAGCATCAGGGGTGAGCATCCCCCCACTGACAAAACCGGGCTTCTCAGCAGCCTCTGCTTGATTTTGTTGAGTTGGTCTGTAACCCAACCCAAATTTGTCCTTCTTCTCCTCCACAGATAAAACCTTGCCCCAGCCTTGGGCAGTTCCTTCCTCAACAACCTTCCGGGCTTGTTGATAAGATGACATGGAGATTCCAGATACAGCAGATGCTTCATTAACATTCAAGGCCTCAAATCCTTGACTCATCGTTTCATGGATCTCCCCATCCATCTCAATATACTTATAAGTAGCCAAATGGCTAACAAATATATCCTCCTCCCCACAGATAGTAACGACTTGGCCTTCCCACTCAAATTTTAACTTCTGGTGAAGGGTAGACGTTACTGCGCCAGCGGCATGAATCCATGGTCTACCCAACAAACAGCTGTAGGCAGGCTGAATGTCCATCACGTAGAAGATCGTTGTAAAAGTTTGTGGGCCAATCGTTACAGGCAGCTCGATTTCTCCCAGAACCGATCTCTTAGAACCATCAAAGGCTCTTACTACCAGGTTACTGGGACGCAATGCCAATCCTTCATACTCTAGCTTCACCAGGGCCTTTTTTGGTAAGACATTGAGGGATGATCCTGTGTCTACCAGCACATGGGAAAGGACTGCACCTTTACATTCCATGGTGATGTGCAAGGCCTTGTTATGGTTGCGGCCTTCCGTTGTCAAGTCAGTATTGGTGAACCCTAGCCCATTGCTAGCAGTAACATTTCCAACCACGGTTTCCAACTGATTGACAGTTGTAGATGTTTAAGAATTGGCAGAATTTTTGACCAAACAAGAAATGTTAAATTCAGTTCAGAATGTCCTATCAGATGTTGGGACATTATCAAACAGAGTATGTGAATTTATTTCAGGATGTCTCATCAGATGTTGGGACATTGTGTGAATAAATTAAGTTCAGTTTTTCAGGATGTCCCAACAGATGTTGAGACATCTCAGACCTGCTACCAGAATTAATTATTGATTAACAGATCAGAGATATTTAAGGAGAACTATCTGGAATTAATTAATGCTGGATAAAAACAGAACAAGGCGCATCTGTAGGGAGTTTTAAATTGAAGATTCAGATTAAAACAGAAGACCTAATGCACCTAGAATATAGGAGGTAACAAACCCTAAATTCAAGGTGACAGTTGCTGCACATTAGGGCTGGATCATTCTACAGAAAGCCCAAAATTCAGATACCTATTTAAACAACAGAAACTCATAGAATTGAGTACGAATTTCAGAAGACCAAATAGGGTGTCTAGTGTTTTAATAGCAGGTTGTTTTTATGTACCACTTTATGAGCTTTTAAGCAAAAGTGCATTTGTGACTTGATTGAAACTGTTAAGTAAAATCAAGCTGTTATTGTTTGAAGGATGTCTTCAATTTTTGTGTAAACTTGTAAACTTGATCACTGGGTGATTGAGGGGGAGTGAGTAGGGTACTCTTATCTAAGTGAGTCTTAGGTAGAAATTGCATTGGGTAAGTATTAAGTGATAGATTAAACAGGGTGGTTTAAGTCTAGAATTAATATTACTAATAGTGGATTTCCTCCTGGCTTGGTAGCCTCCAGATGTAGGTGTGGTTATACACTGAACTGGGTTAACAAACTTCTGTGTTGTTTATTTTTCCTGCTGTTTAAGTTTTGGTTAAATGTCCTATTAAGTGTTGGAACATCTCTTAGGACATCTCATTACAGAATTTCAATTGGCATCAGAGCAGGCACCCTGCCTGTTTATACTGGGTGAGATCTAGGGAAAACAAATTCTGTAACATGGACAGAGATATAGGGTCAGTAAATAGACCACCTATTCTGGATGGATCTAATTATGACTACTGGAAGCCAAGAATGATTGCATTCTTAAAATCACTTGACAACAGGGCATGGAGAGCAGTAAATGTTGGATGGAAACATCCTGTCCAAGACACCAAAGATGGATCAAAAGTTCTGAAACCTGAAGAAGAATGGAGTAAAGAGGAAGAAGATTCAGAACTAGGCAACTCAAAATCCCTAAATGCTTTATTCAATGGCATTGATAGAAATATTTTCAGACTGGTGCATCATTGTGAGCTGGCCAAAGATGTGTGGGATACCCTCAAGACAACTCATGAAGGAACATCAAAAGTAAAAATGTCAAGACTTCAACTTCTCACCACCAAGTTTGAAAACTTGAGAATGAAGGAAGATAAATCAATTCATGAGTTCTACATGAACATCTTGGATATAGCCAATACTTCTGGAGCCTTGGGAGAAAAGATGACTGATGAAAAGCTTGTAAGGAAGATTCTCAGATCTTTGCCAAAAAGATTTGACATGAAAGTCACAGCAATAGAAGAGGCACAAGACATATGCTCCATGAAAGCTGAAGAACTCATTGGTTCCCTTCAAACTTTTGAGATGGGAATGAATGACACACATGCTAAAAAGAACAAAAGCATTGCCTTGGTTTCAAATACAGATGATGAAGAAGATGATGAACCAGCAAATGATAAAAGCTTATCAGAAAACCTTGCATTGATTGGAAGACAATTCAAACAGATTCTCAGAGGAATGGAAGGAAAATCCAAACCTAGTGGAAGAAACACAAACTCTGAGAACAGAAGACCTTATGATGCTAACAAAAGAGTAAAGTATGCTGAAAAGACCAGTCAAGATAAAGGAGTCAAATGCCATGAATGTGAAGGATATGGACATATCAAGTTTGAATGTCCTACCTACTTAAAGAGGCAAAAGAAAGGACTCTCTGTGACCTGGTCTGATGAAGACTCAGGAGATTCAGAAGAAGAATCAGCTAAGCACATTGCTGCTTTAGCTGGACTGTGTGAATATGACAGTGATTCCAGCTGTGAAGAGCTTACTTATGCAGATCTTGAGCAAGCCTTCAAGGATCTGTACAAGAGAAGTAATGAAGTATGCAGTGAGGTCATAAAGCTAAAGAAGCAGAATGAAGTACTAGAAGAAGAAAAAGCAAGTGATCAAGTAATCATTGATACCTTAAAAAGTGAAGTAACTCTTCTCAATTCTAAGCTGGAACATATGTCCAAATCTGTTAGAATGATGAACAGCAGCTCAAATACACTGGATGCTATTCTCTGCAATAATAAACATTCAGGGGACAAAAGTGGACTGGGATATAACAGAGATGAAGCAAGCTCTAGCAAAACTACTTCAAAAACTATACAGTCAAACAAGATGTCTCAACAGATGCTCCAACATCAGAACACAAAGACAAACATAATGTTCCAACAGATGTCTCAACATTCTGGAAAGAACAAAATGAAGAAAAAATATCAAAGATGGAGATGCCATCACTGTGGAAGATTTGGGCATATCAAACCTCACTGTTATAAGCTACATGGATATCCAAATCAGATGTGTCAGCAACCTTCCAAGCAGAAAGTAGAAGGTACCAAGAAAGTGCTGCATAGAAATCAGCAACCTCCTAAGCAAAAGACAGAAGTAATCAAGACAGTTTGGAGACCAAAAGCTGACATTCAGACTGATCAAAGCCACATACACAAGAACAAGATCAACAATCAAGCTTGGAGATCAGCTGAACAACACTCAGAGCAGAGGCATCAAAAGAAATCTCAACTCATCTGGTCAAAGAAAAGTACTGCATACATAGCACATACATCATTGAAAGTATCAGCTAAAGAAGACTGGTACTTTGACAGTGGATGCTCAAGACACATGACTGGATTGAAGAATTTGCTAGTAAACTTAAAGTCACATTCATCCAGGTATGTTACCTTTGGAGATGGAGCTAAAGGAGAGATCAAGGGAGTTGGAACCTTGGATTGTCAAGATGTTCCAAGACTAGATGATGTGCTGCTTGTTAAAGGTTTAACTGCTAACCTGATCAGCATAAGTCAACTATGTGATCAAGGGTACAGTGTAAACTTTACCAAATCTGAATGTATAGTGACTAACAAAGAACAAGAGGTTGTCATGAAAGGAGCCAGATCTAAAGACAACTGTTACATGTGGGAATCCCAAAATCTCAGTCTCACTTCAACCTGTTCTCTAGCTAAAGAAGAAGAAGTGAAACTGTGGCATCAAAGACTAGGTCATCTTCATTTCAGAGGCATAAAGAAGATCATATCTATGGATGCTGTAAGAGGTATTCCTAAACTGAAGATTGATGATGGCAAAATATGTGGTGAATGTCAAATAGGCAAGCAAACCAAGATGTCCCATCCAAAGCTTCAACATCTGACAACTTCCAAAGTTTTGGAACTTCTACATATGGATCTTATGGGACCTATGCAGGTTGAAAGTCTTGGTGGTAAGAGGTATGCCTATGTTGTGGTTGATGATTTTTCAAGATATACATGGATAAACTTCATCAAAGAAAAGTCAGATGTATTTGATGTATTCAAAGAATTATGTCAAAGATTGCAAAGGGAAAAATCCAGCTGTGTGATCAGAATAAGAAGTGATCATGGAAAAGAATTTGAGAATCAAAAGTTCTTAGATTTCTGCTCTTCAGAAGGAATCAATCATGAGTATTCTTCACCTATCACTCCTCAACAGAATGGGATTGTTGAAAGGAAGAATAGAACCATTCAAGAATCAGCAAGAGCTATGATACATGCTAAAAAGCTACCTCTGTATTTCTGGGCTGAAGCCATGAACACTGCCTGCTATATCCATAACAGAGTTACCTTGAGAAAAGGAACTTTGTCCACAATATATGAAGTCTGGAAGGGCAGAAAACCCACTGTTAAGTATTTTCATGTATTTGGAAGTAAATGCTATATTCTGGCAGATAGGGAGCAAAGGAGAAAAATGGATCCTAAAAGTGATGAAGGAATTTTCCTTGGATACTCTATAAACAGCAGAGCATATAGAGTATTTAACTACAGAACAAATGTTATCATGGAGTCCATAAATGTGATAATTGATGATGCTCCTACAGATGTCCCAGAAGATGTTGGAACATCTGCTGATATCAAGGTTGAAGCTGAAGAAAAGAATGATCAATATAACTTCACTCAAAATGATACAAGGTCAGAAGATTCAAGCAAACCTCCCTCCATCAGAATACAGAAGGATCATCCCAAAGATTTAATAATTGGTGATCCCAACAGAGGTGTGAGCACTAGATCAAGAGAAGTGATTTCAGGTTCTTGTTTTGTTTCCAAAATAGAACCTAAAAATGTCAAGGAAGCTCTCACTGATGAATACTGGATTTGTGCTATGCAAGAGGAATTAGGTCAATTCACAAGGAATGAAGTGTGGAATCTTGTACCTAGACCTGATGACATAAATGTGATTGGTACAAAATGGGTGTATAAGAACAAGTCAAATGAACAAGGAATTGTTACAAAGAACAAAGCTAGACTTGTGGCTCAAGGATACACTCAAATTGAAGGAGTAGATTTTGATGAAACCTTTGCACCAGTAGCAAGGCTTGAATCAATAAGACTACTGTTGGGAATTGCTTGTATCTTAAAGTTCAAGCTATTTCAAATGGATGTGAAAAGTGCCTTTCTTAATGGTTATCTTAATGAGGAGGTATATGTAGAACAGCCTAAAGGATTTGTTGATCCAAGCTGTCCAAATCATGTATACAAACTCAAGAAAGCACTTTATGGTCTGAAGCAAGCTCCAAGGGCATGGTATGAAAGACTTACCACATTTCTTATCAAGCAAGGATACAGAAAAGGTGGGATTGATAAAACCCTGTTTGTTAAAGATGAAGAAGGTAATGTCATGATTGCACAAATATATGTTGATGACATTGTGTTTGGTGGGATGTCTGATAAGATGGTCAAACATTTTGTCAAGCAGATGGAAGCTGAATTTGAAATGAGTCTAGTAGGTGAATTAACCTATTTTCTTGGTCTGCAAGTTAAGCAAATGGAAGACTCAATGTTCATCTCACAAAGCAAGTACTCCAAGAACATAGTGAAGAAATTTGGAATGGAAAATGCTTCTCATAAAAGAACTCCTGCTCCTACACATTTAAAGCTGACTAAAGATGAGAAGGGTGAGAATGTAGATCATAGTTTATATAGAAGCATGATTGGGAGCTTGTTATACTTGACTGCTAGCAGACCAGACATTGCATTTGCAGTAGGAGTTTGTGCAAGATATCAAGCTGATCCAAAAGTCAGTCATCTCAATCAAGTCAAGAGAATCCTTAAATATGTTAATGGTACTTGTGACTATGGCATAATGTACTTTCATGGTTGCAAACCTATTCTCACTGGCTTCTGTGATGCTGATTGGGCAGGAAGTGCTGATGACAGAAAAAGCACTTCAGGAGGATGCTTCTTTCTAGGAAACAATCTGATTTCTTGGTTCAGTAAGAAACAGAATTGTGTATCTTTATCTACAGCTGAAGCTGAATACATAGCAGCAGGTAGCAGTTGTTCTCAGTTGGTTTGGATGAAGCAGATGCTCACTGAGTACAATGTCCCACAGGATGTCATGACATTGTACTGTGATAACTTAAGTGCAATCAACATATCTAAAAATCCTATTCAACATAGCAGGACAAAGCATATTGATATCAGACATCATTTCATCAGAGATCTTGTAGAAGAGAAGGTGATTTCATTGGAGCATGTTGCTACAGATCTGCAATTAGCTGATATCTTT
The DNA here is from genome assembly GCA_963966055.1 of Lathyrus aphaca. Taxonomy (NCBI): domain Eukaryota; kingdom Viridiplantae; phylum Streptophyta; class Magnoliopsida; order Fabales; family Fabaceae; genus Lathyrus; species Lathyrus aphaca. The sequence goes on along the minus strand of OZ014524.1, from coordinate 508,484,086 downwards.
ACCAAAGCATTGGATGCTACACAATTTGAGAACTTAAGGGGCAAACTTGGAATATGTTTATGTGATATTTAGCAGTTAATGAGATGTGCCAACATGTCATATGACATTGCATGGCATAAGTTCCAGATGGCAAAGCTAGTCTGGACCAGATCCTTGGGAATTTCATTCTTAATCATTTGGACTGTAACGGCTACTTATTTAGTAACTACTTATAAGAAGCTATCAAGATTCTCATCATATCATCACAAGCGAATCACATTAACTCTCAAATCTTCAGAAATCATAAACCCTAAAGCTGTTCATCCTTCTTCCTTTACAATGTCTCAAAACCCTAAAACAGCTGAGGAAATTCTCAACAAGGAAGACGTGGTTCATGCCACTCCAATCTCTGTTGTGCCAATGCCTTCAACACCATTGGACGAGCTCAGGGGAAGCGCCTCTCACACTAAAAAGGCAAGAACACCAAAGAGATGTAAAGATCAAATCAGAAGCAAAGCTAAAGGCATTCCCTCTCCTGCCAACATGTCTACAAGGTACTCCAAATATGTTGATGATTCCATCAAGGAGATTGTTAATCAAGTCTTTTCTGAACAAAGAGTGGTGAAAGGTATCTCTGTTCCTTTGAACACCATTCCTGCACCTCAAGAAGAACCAGCTCAAGCTACAAAGGACACTGCTGCAGAACAAGATGTCCCAACAGATGTTGGAACATCTGAAGACAAGAAAAAGAACTCATCTGATGTTGAACAAACTGAGGATAAAACCTCAAGTGAAAGTGATAAAGAAGTTTCTGTGGAACAGGCTAAAGAATCAAATGAAGATCAAATTTCTGCTGATCAACAAGCTGATGAGGAGTCTGCTCAATCTCCTCCAGTAGTCAATCTGGAGCAAGACTCTGATGCAGAAATCATAGCATTTGTCAAACCCAGCATAGCCAAAAGGCTAAGGTCCAGGAAAGGAAAGATGCAAGATGAACCTGTCATTCCTGAGAAGAAGAAGGCTAGTCCAAAGAAAGGCAAGGCTAAAGCCACTTTTGGTCCAGCAAAACCATGGAGCAAGGTTCAAACTCAGAAGAGAAAAGCTGCAACACCATCAGATTCAGATGTTGGATCAGATGTCCCAACATCTCCTCCCAAGAAGAAACCAGCACCAGCTAGAGCTTCAACTGTTGTTCTAGAAGCTCCCTTGGACAATATATCCTTCCATCATGTCTCCAGTGTCAACAGATGGAAATATGTGTACCAAAGAAGGGTTGCTTTGGAAAGAGAACTAAGCAGCAATGCACTTGAGTGCACAGAACTCATTGACCTAATCTCTGCTGCAGGACTATTCAAGACAGTCTCAGAGTTCTCTCCCTGTTATGAACTTCTTGTCAAAGAGTTCATTGTGAATCTTCAGGAGGATTGCTCAAATGGTAAGTCTTCTGAGTTTAGAAAAGTTTTTGTTAGAGGTAAATGTGTACAGTTTTCTCCTCAAATCATCAATGAGTATCTAGAAAGAGAAACAGATGGACCCAATGAGCTAGGGAAAACAGATAATCAAATCTGTAAGGTGATCACTGCAAACCAGGTCAAAGCTTGGCCTGTGAAGGGAAAGCTCTCTGTGAGCATGCTTACTAGAAAGTATGCCATGCTTAACAGGATTGGAACTGCAAACTGGGTGCCTACCAATCACACTTCATCAATCTCAACTGGTCTGGCCAGATTCATCTATGCTGTGGGGACTCAAACCAAGCTGGACTTTGGAGCTTTTATCTTTGATCAAACCATGAAGCATGCCAGCTCCTCTGCAACCAAGCTACCAATAGCCTTTCCATCATTGCTGTGTGGGATAGTGCTCAATCAATTCCCGGGCATTCTCACTGACAAGGATACAGCATGCAAAAGAGAGAGCCCCTTGGCTTTTCACTACAAATTATTTCTCAGTCACCATGCTGCGGATGTTGAAACACCTGCTGGGACATCTGCTTGTCCCTCCTCTGCTAAGAATCCAATCTCCAAGAAAGCCTTAATTGCTGAACTCAAAATCACCTGCAAAGAACTTGAAGCTAGAAAGCAGAAGCTTGAAGAAATAATTAAAAGATTGGAAAGTGAAGAAGATCAGAATGTTGCAACTGATGAAGACAGTGAAGCTGGTGAAGACAGTGAGGCTGCTGAAGAAAGTGAAGCTGCTAAGAATGAAGACACTGAAGTGGAAGAAGCAACTGAGAGTGATGAATCTGAGTGATCAATGTATGTGACAGCAATGTAATGACAGCAATGTAATGACAGTAATAGTGTCTTTGGCCCCTAATTTTGTGTCTACCAAGGGGGAGAACAACATCAAATGTAATTGCTGTTTAAATGAATGAAAAAATTCTGTTTGTTTGCTTCTGAACTGAATAAGTTTTTCTGTTGGAACAAGACTGGATATAGACAGGACACATGTATGTTTGAGGGGGAGTAATCTCAAATAAAAATCAACAGAAAAGTAATGATATACTCTGATAAAAAGAACTTCTGCTGCACTCTGAAAACCAGGAAAGATGTTAGCCAAAAATTAGCCAAAGGGGGAGTTTGTAGATGTTTAAGAATTGGCAGAATTTTTGACCAAACAAGAAATGTTAAATTCAGTTCAGAATGTCCTATCAGATGTTGGGACATTATCAAACAGAGTATGTGAATTTATTTCAGGATGTCTCATCAGATGTTGGGACATTGTGTGAATAAATTAAGTTCAGTTTTTCAGGATGTCCCAACAGATGTTGAGACATCTCAGACCTGCTACCAGAATTAATTATTGATTAACAGATCAGAGATATTTAAGGAGAACTATCTGGAATTAATTAATGCTGGATAAAAACAGAACAAGGCGCATCTGTAGGGAGTTTTAAATTGAAGATTCAGATTAAAACAGAAGACCTAATGCACCTAGAATATAGGAGGTAACAAACCCTAAATTCAAGGTGACAGTTGCTGCACATTAGGGCTGGATCATTCTACAGAAAGCCCAAAATTCAGATACCTATTTAAACAACAGAAACTCATAGAATTGAGTACGAATTTCAGAAGACCAAATAGGGTGTCTAGTGTTTTAATAGCAGGTTGTTTTTATGTACCACTTTATGAGCTTTTAAGCAAAAGTGCATTTGTGACTTGATTGAAACTGTTAAGTAAAATCAAGCTGTTATTGTTTGAAGGATGTCTTCAATTTTTGTGTAAACTTGTAAACTTGATCACTGGGTGATTGAGGGGGAGTGAGTAGGGTACTCTTATCTAAGTGAGTCTTAGGTAGAAATTGCATTGGGTAAGTATTAAGTGATAGATTAAACAGGGTGGTTTAAGTCTAGAATTAATATTACTAATAGTGGATTTCCTCCTGGCTTGGTAGCCTCCAGATGTAGGTGTGGTTATACACTGAACTGGGTTAACAAACTTCTGTGTTGTTTATTTTTCCTGCTGTTTAAGTTTTGGTTAAATGTCCTATTAAGTGTTGGAACATCTCTTAGGACATCTCATTACAGAATTTCAACAGTGATCTCTTCAGGCACGTAAGCTGCGTGCAAGACTTTGAGTAGTGCATTCCGATGGGCTTCGGAGCACATAAGCAATGATAGGATAGAGATCTTGGAAGGCGTCTGGTGAAGCTGATCCACTATTTTGTAATCACTCTTTTTGATGATTCTCATGAACTCATCAACTTCTTGATCGAATGGTGTTTTCAAAGCTTCCTTAATAGCTTGATCTTCCTGCACCGGGCTCTTTCCTTTTGCCTTGGCAGCAGCTTCTGCTTCGGCAGTGGGTTTTTGAATTTGTGGAGCAAAGAGACGTCCGCTTCGAGTGAAGCCTCCGCCTCCTCCCACATTGTCTATTTGTGGTGCAGGTGTTGATGGTTCAAGGGTGATTTTCTTTCCTTCGCAGTATACGTCAGAGCCGTAGTGCCAAGGGATGGCCCTATTGCTTTCATAAGGTACTGGTCCAGGCACCGTAACAGTGACTGGACTGATGACAGCTGCAGAAGGGACGGTGATAGTTTGTGGATCATAATAAATTGTGACTGGTGCTCTGATGGGAGCAGCACCTTCTGAGTTGTAGGCAGAGTTATTTTCAGGATCATAAAATATTGTGACAGTTGAGACATCTTCATGATTCGTTGCTGGTGTTGTAGGAGACATTGTCGGAAGGATGGATGTTGTTGTTGTAGGAGTTTCAAAATGGAGCATGCTGAAGTTGTAGAAGGAACATTTGTTGATAGCTGATCAGTTGAGATGACAGATGAAATACTTGTTGATGAAGCCGAAGAGTTGTCGGGAATAATGGTTGTTGCAGTTGTAGGAGATACAGGAATTGCCGCTGATGAGATTGCTGGATTTGTTGGAAATGATGTGGTGATTTGAAGTTGGCCACTCTGAATGAGACCGTCTATGCCATTCCTCAAGTTATCGCACCCATTTACTGAAATATTGAAGTAAGCGCACCCTAACTCACACCCCGGGAACATTTGACATTCGAGGAGTTGAGCCTTAATCTCCACCAACGGTGTCCGAATCTGACCCACACTGGTTATTAAATAAGACGGCTTGTCTTCTTCAATTGCATTGATTCTGGGACCCCCGTGGTTTGGCATAGGGTTCTTATTGACATTGGGTGGTGGTGCGAAATTCAGGGCCTTAGAGTCTACCAGGTCTTGTACCTTCATGTGCAAGGCTCTGCACTTTTCTGTACTGTGGCCAGGTGCATTTGAATGAAAGGCACATCTGGCATTGGAGTCGTAATTCCTGGGCAGACTGTTGGGATCTGGAGGTGCCAATGTCCTTAGCTCAACTAGGTTGAGTTTCAGGAGTTGTGGCAGCAATGTAGCATATGGCATAGGGATCGGATCGATCACCCTATTAGCTTGAGATGGCCTCTGCTGAAATGGCCTTTGCTGGTTGTTGCTGTTGGTGTTGTTGTAATTTCTCGGAGGATACTGATTTTGTTGATGGTACTGAGGTTGTTGCTGATAGTTTTGCTGCGGAGGTTGATAAGCTGGTTGTGGATGAGCTGGAGCGGGAATGGTGACTGCAGCCACAGATCTATGAACATATTGGGGCCTGCCCCTGTTGGTGTGGATGGCATTGGTCTCACCAGTCCTTCTTGGGCCCGCAAAAGGCTTTCTTGCATTACTGGATGAGCTTGCACCGTTGTCTGAGATCTTACCCATCTTCAATAGGCTTTCAATTCTCTCCCCTGCTATGACTACATCTGCAAAGCTGGTAGATGAGAAGACAACTAGCCTATCAATGTAAGTCCCCTGAAGGGTGTTCATGAACATATCAGCCATCTCCCTTTCTGACATAGGTGGCTGGACAGCAGCAGCGAGCTGTCTCCATCTTTGAGCATACTCTCGGAAGCTCTCTCTAGATGACTGTGACATTCCCATCAGGAGGGTCCTGTTGGGTGCCATATCCAGATTATACTGATACTGTCTGATGAAGGCCTCTGCCAGGTCCTTCCAGCATCTAATAGTTGCTCTTGTCAGATGGGAATACCATTCCCTCGAAGCTCCAGTCAAGCTATCCTCAAAATAGAACATCCACAGCTTCTCGTCCATGGTATAGGCCTTTAGCCTCCCGAGAAAAGATTGCAGATGGGTCCGGGGACAGGAAGTCCCATTATACTTCTCAAAGCATGGCGGCTTAAACTTGTGGGGAATCCTGACCCCGTCTACCAAGCCCATATCCATAACATCAAAACCCAAAGAGTTTTGAGACTCTAAGGATCTTAACTTCTCAGCTATCTCATCCAACCTTCTATCATAAGCTTCCTCCCCGGCTCCCATCACTGTGAACTGGTCTTCCTGGGGGTCTTCTTGCAGTACCCTCCCTGCTGTGGCAGGCCCTTGTATATTGACAGGGATGTTGGCCTCTGGATGGAGGTGGGGTCCAAAGACTGGGGGATTGACATGAGGTTGGACTCTTTCATTGTTGCTAGTCCCAGCAGTCCCTGGTTGATGATCTTCCTGATTTCTCCCTTCTACCAGTGCTCTGAGCCTCTCCTGGCTTTGAGCCATGTTGTTCATTACCTCCATAAATTGTGTCATTTGGTTCCTCATTTCCAACCTTTCGTTGGTCATTTGGTTCCTGACCTCTGTAAGGTCCTGCTGCATCTGATCCATCTGTATGCCCGGAAGGTTGTTACGGGTGGGGTATCTGTGTGGTCGGTTGAGTGGAAACCCTCGTCGTCGAGCAATAATTCCTGAGCATCACAACAGAGTTAGCAACGATAAAACACAAACCTACAAAACAGACAAAGGGTTAGCATGCAATGCAGTATGCTTATTTGTTTTCAAGGTATCCGGCTTGGCATTCAGTTTTGACCCTTCCAGACCCTTGGAGATGCTGTTGATGTTGCTTTCGAAGTAAACTCGGATGGAACAAACTAATACATATATTACAAAAAGCAAAATGGTACATAGTTCGTTTACAAATACAAGCCCTCTGAGGGGTCCAAATATATTACAGGAAAACAAAAGTACATGGAATGAAAGCAACAACAAACAAATGGTCAAACACCAAGACCAAACTCATCCTCCCGAACTTCCTTGAGAAGTGCTTCGGTCACAGGATCAGCTGGACGCTCCGTGAGATTCCTGATAAGGAGGTTCCGGGTAGTAACAGCTGCAGTTAGCTTCCTGTGCTGACTTTGGTCTTTTGACCTCTTCACCCCAGCTTTGATCTTTAGTTCTGATATCTCCCTCTGGGCTGCTGCCAGGGCTTCCTGCTGCTCTTTTGCACTAGCTTCCAATTGCTCCATCTTGTCTTGGACCCTCTTATCTTCCAGAGTACGAGCCTCGGTGATCCTGACCCACCTAGCCTGACTCTCCCTCAGATACAAGTCTGTCCTTGCTCTCTGGAATTGGGCTTCCTTGCAAGCATTCTTCAGAATTTGTTCTCCAGCCTTAGACTTCTTGATATAATCCCCAGACTTCTCAATCTTAGCCAGATGCTCCATTCTCAACTTCTCTAACCTCTCAATATCCAACCTGCCCTCACTCCTCTCCCGGAGGGTCTTCTGCAAAGCCTGGGTCAACTTCTCATTTCTTTCCTTCAAGCTCTCAAACTCCTCCAAACTGACAGTGGCAGGGGGTGGTGCTGAGGATGGTCCAGGCATATCCTCCATGGTAAAGGGCATTCCAGAGAATTGGGCCCTGGCATGAGACCATTCATAATATTGTGCTGATGCCACATTGTTGCACTTCCCCAGAATGGTTACTCCCTTGGTTTGAACATTGTCCCAGGCCCAGGCTGCCTGCCTAACAATGGCCAGATTAAGCTTGTTCTCACAATAAAGAGTCTCAACCAAGTCCTGTGCCTTAGGAGTGTGGACCAGTGCATAGCCCAGTTGTCTTTTGAATAGCAGAGGGTTGTAATTAATACTACCCTTAACTCCTATCAGGGGCACATTGGGAAAATGCCCACAGCTGGTGATGATATCCCTGCCTTTGGTGCTTTGGGTGCACCATCTGATATCGGCTGAAGTTAGAGCAGTAAGTCTTCCAGCCCAGTTTTTCTGTTGATGACGGTTCAAAAATGCATCTGTCCTGGGCAAATGCCTGAGAAGCCAAGTATGGAACAAAGGAGCACATCATCTTACTAATCTTCCCCTCTGCTTTTCATTCCTTTGATGCACTGAATAGTAGAGATCTCCTAATAAGGTTGGCACTGGGTTCTTTAGAATGAACAGATGGATTGCATTCTTGCTAACAAATCGAGGCTCATCTGCAAATAGTATGATCCCATATATGCTCAAGGCCAATAAAGCACAGACTGCTTTCCACTCTCCTAAAGAAGCTTTCAGGGTAGCTTGAGAGATCAAGAAATCCAGATGCAGGCCAGGGATTCCAGCCTTAGAAGTCATATGCTGCCCAATCAGGACTGGTTCCAGATGCAATGCCTTTGCTACCTCTTCATTACCAGGAAAGACCATTTCAGGGTTGAAAGGGATTCCACCCCTGATAGGTATACCAACTAAAGATGAGTATTCTTCCAATAAGGGGCCCAGCTGAAAGTCCTGAAAAGTGAAACATCTCAGTGGGGGATCATAAAACTGAAGGCAAGTGTGGATCAGGCTTCTCTGTGAGGGGTCCAGATCCATAACCATATCAAGTATATCTCCATGGTGTTCCCTGAACAGTGGTATATGGTCTGGAGTGATCAGGGTCTGAACCCTCCTGATGTCAGCTAGCTCTGGCTGGAAGAAGTGGTAGGTGATGTTGCTCTTTTTAGGTGCCATGATGTTGAGACTGAGTAGAGACAAGTGCTGATGATGATACTGAAGGATGGGCCACTGATTGGCTGGTGCAAGTGACTGAAATAGATAGCTGATAGCTGAAGCAGGTGCTGATGAAGACAGGTCAATACTGAAGATGGGGTCAAAACCAAAACCAAATGAAGATGGATACCCTGAAACACAAATAAGCAAATGTCAATATGATGCAATGATTATGTATGCAAATGATATGCAAAGGTTTGTGACTGAGCTGGATCTGATCAAGTGCTCTGATATAAGCCCACATATGTTCAAGAAATCCAGATGGAGGTCTATAAGTCCAGTAACCAAGGTGGGGGGACTCAAATAAAGAGCCACATGCCCAGGGTTTTAGAATCACAAGAACTGTCCCAACGTGGAGTATTCTTAACCAAATCAAAGTAACAGGGTATTCTGAGGTCAAGATACCTGCAAACCTGTAAACAACCCAACCCTCTCACAGGTGATGTTCTAGAACAAGGATCCTCAGACTTGGATCAGTTATGAGAAGTGTAAACACTTCTAACCCGGAGGTACAGTGTTTACAATAACCATAAAAGTTCCTCCTCTAATTCACCTCAGTTTCTGAAGGTCAATACTAAAAGGTCATCCAGACTTAGCAGGCTTCCCAGATAGCCCTAGCATTGCAGGAAATCTGCAACACAGAGTTCTCAAGAAGAAACCCATATCTGAACCGTGTTTCATATTCCCGCACCAGACCGAGATGGAATGGGAAAGAATATGAACCACTCTAGCCTAGGTGTCACTCAGGTCCCAGGTATAGGACCTTAACTCACAATGGAACACCCACCCACCAAAGCAAACAACAGATCCAGCCAGCAGCACAGTATGACAATATGATAATATGCAAAGCTATAAAGAAAGCAATAAAACAACTGTACATAAAGTAAAAATAAACACAAATATATAAACACAACTAAGCACATAACACCCCAGTAAACACAAATCAAACAAGCGCTAGGAGGAACCCACAAAAAGAACCAGAAGCCCTGGTTACAGTATAAGCCTCCCCAGCAGAGTCGCCAAGCTGTCGCTCCTGATAAAATGGGACCTGCCCAGATAAAGGTACAGACGCGAACGGTCGGCGAGAGGGACAGTGAGAACACACAGTCGTGAACTCACTGGAGATGAATAGAGTCGCCAGCTAGGCATTTTTATCCCGGAGGAAAGGCAATGCTGCATAGACCTAGAAAGATATGGATAAGACGGTTGCGAACCAGAGAGACTGAGAAAGGGGGTTGGTTACAACCTGGGAAGGTATTAGCACCCAGATTGTCCGTCGTACTCGACGGGATCCACGCTTAAAAGATTTGTGTTTTAAAGGGGTAGTGTCAGTGCAATTTGTGCATAAATGAGCTGGAAAAAGATGTACAGGTGTCAGTGTAGAAGAGAGTGAAGTGTAAATGAAAGTGTCAGTGTAAGAACAGAGTGAAGTGCTCAAGATAATGAGGCTCAGAGAATGAAGCTGGAAAGAGGGGGGATATACAGAGACTTTTGTTCGATAACTGTTAAGTTATGCCTACGTATCCTCTCGTGCAATGAGGAAGTCAGAACACCGTAGTTCGACTCAAAGAGACTAAAAGATGAATTGACTTGTGAACTGCTAGCTGTCTATGCTCAAGTGTATGATTTGTCTGGCACAGATGCAAACTGTCTTGCATTAGACGGAAGAAGCAAGTTCTCGTTTGTGAGTGAAGATGGTGAGAAAAGAATCCCGTAGGAGACGATTATTGTTTGTTTTTGAGTTTTCAGTCTTTTATTGCTTTTGAAAGTTTGTCATAAGTTAATGAGCTTAAGCCTAAACCAATGGATTTAGTAAACTCATCACATCTTCCCTCTGATTAGGGGTAATGAGATTACCTTAAGTGTGAAGTCAGATTCTCACACTTAATCACCTTTGGCATAGGATTAAGATCATTAACCTACTGGTGATTATTTAAATGTTTTTGGTGTTTTTGTTTAGTGTTGAATAATGAGGTTAAGCCATAATCAGGGATTAAACAGACTCATTACACCATCCTAATAGAAGGATAATAGATGAGAATGTTTAAGCTGAGGAAAGCTCCTCAACTTAATCCATGATTAGGGATTAAACTCATGACAAAACAAGCCTTTGATTAAGTGGATTTTATTTAATGATATGATGATGAAGTGAATTTTATGGTTTGTAAGACAACTTGAGGGGGACTTGTCCATTAACACTAGGGTTAGTCCTTCTTAACCAGTTAAGGAAGAATTAGAACCCTAATGCAAGGCCCAAGTTACAAGTTTGGTGTCTTGATGATTATTAAGTGAATTGATTAAGAGATTTAAACACATGAAGGGTTTAACACTTAGGATTAAAGTTATACACTCCATCCTAATAGAAGGATGCAGGCATAAGCTTAATCACAAAGCCTTAAAGCCTTTAGGGTTTAGTCCCTGATTATGAGGTGAGGAGAGAAGACTCAAGAGAGACACAAAGGTAAAACTAAGAGGGGAGACTAATCAAAACCCTAATCATTGTCATGCTTGGTTGTTCCTAAGGTTTGTGAGGTTTACAAGAGAAATCTTCAAAGGAACCACCAGGAAGCAGATGAAAGGATCAAGAGAAGCAAAGCAACTTGCTTCATTCAAGAAGTCAAGTCACTTGAAGAAAGAAAGTAAGGAGAAGAAGAATGAGCAAGCTCAATCTCAAACACAAGCATAAATGCAGCAAGGATGCATGAAAAGAGAGGAAGAGAAGTTATGAGAAGTGAAGGCAAATTCACTTCTCAAAGCCACTTACCACCTGAAAAGTTAGAAAAGAAATGCAATGCAAGACAAAATGAGATGGGATGACATGATGAGAAACAAAACCAGAAGCATTTACATGATGCTAATGATGCTATGTGATGCTACAAACATGAGGCAGCACATGGAAATGATCATACAAGCTCATGAATGCAAATGAAGCAAGTTAAGAAGCAAGGACATACATGAAAAGTTATGAAGTGCACATGACATACAACATGGAAAATACATGATGCAATGATCAAACATGCTTTCAATATGTCTTATGATGTCAAATGAATCAAATGGAAGCATGGAATGTCATGGCAAGTCATGTTATGCAAGAGAATGCAAGATGGATGCATATAGAAGTCCAAATTAGGGTTTATGATCAATGCAACAAACAAAAACCAAAACCAGAAGCAAACAACATTATAAAAAATTGAAAATGCACTCAAAGGACCCCTAAACCTATACTAACCCAATGCCCAAAGGAGAGGCTTCAACTCCTAACCAAATTCAAGATATGATTTTCTTAAGATTTCTAGAGTTTTAGGGTTCCTAAACAAGAAAATTATCAAACAAAAGGAAAATGAAAGATCAAATCATGGCCATTTAATCTCACAAACTACATGCTAAACACAATGCAATGCAAAAAGAATCAATGTCCAACTCTTCATGGATAGGCAGAAATGATTTTTGGAACTTTGGATCAAATTAATGCATAAAAATGATTTTAATTCAATGAAAAATTCTCAACATGCATCAAGATCAAAAAATAAATTTGGTTTGAAGGTTGGACAATTTTTCTAAATGTCTCAGAACATTTCATGAATTTTTTGGTAATTTTTAAAGACCTAAAAGCATTTTTAATAAATTAATTTTCATTAATCAATTAAAAATAAACTTTTAAATATTTAAAAATACTTTTTTAATGCTAAAAATGAAAATAAAAATATTTTTGTGTCTTAAAAATTAATGAAACTCTTGACAAAAAGTTTCATAATTTTTAAACAATTTTTACTATTTTAAATAAATTATGCAAAACAAATGAAATAAATATGAAAATAAATGAATTTAAAACTGAAAAAAGTAAAAGTAATCAGATCCAACGTGTGGGATTCAAACTGGCCTGCGCGCGAATTGACCTGGCGCCAAATCCTACGGCCAAAATTCAAACTCAGCTAATTAATGTTTAAACCCTAATCCTGCCGTTAAACACCCTCAGGTGACCGGAACAGTGTTCCTGTCATCTTCCCCGTTCAACTCAAAAATCAATCTCTCTCTCCAGGCCATTTTAGGAGCTCTAACTCTCCAGAAACCATCTACTAACTATTCTAAGCACGAATCCAGCATCAAATCATGTTTAAACTCAAACACAAACAAGAATCGAAGCAAAGAAATTTCTAGGTCAAACTTTCAGAACACCATAACATACTCATTTCTTGCTCATTTTCAAAAGTAAATAGATCCCAATGATCAGTGCAACATACAAAGCAAGATTCTAACAAGAAAATGGAGTTCTGGAAAAAAAGTTCATGGAGTCACCTGAGATGGAGCTTTTGATTCAGGAGCTTTCTGGATGGTTCTTTGGCTCAAACAGGTCCCAATGATCCCCCTTTGAAGCTTTGCACACTTGGTTGGAGTTTAAACAGCCTCTTGAGTGAGTTTGCAGAAGCTCTGGCCAAGGGAGTGTGAAAATCGTGTTTGTGATATGGGAGGTTTCAGGCCAAAACAATGGTTGGTTTCTGGTCAGTGGAGTGAGTGGAGATTGTTTGTGAAGTTTTTCTTTGTGTTTGAGGCTTGTGTAAAGAGATTCGAAGAGAAATGCAAGTTGGAGTGAGTTTGTGTATGCTGAGTTGTGGTGAGCTTCAGCCTTGCTTGTTATGTGTAATGGCTAGCATTTGGCTTGCATAAAATAATCTCATTGGTCAGATGATGTGACCTGGCCTGCTGTGATAGGTAAGTTCACTTTTGCAAATTGTCAACCTTTTGGTAAGAGAGGCATGGGTTGTGTTCTAGGCTAGTACAAAGGTGTGGGCTGGCGCAGCATGGTGAGGTGAGAGGCTATGGTTGGTTCAATAGCCAATGCAGCAAGTGGGTGAAGTGTGATGAGTGGTTTTGCAACTTGACTTTGCTTTTGCTTCATGAAAATATCTTGCTTCAAAACCATACAAAACATGTGATCTCTTGGCCTCATTCTGATTTTTAGAGGTTGTGTGATCATGTTGAGTGAATTAGAAGCCCATATGATGACTGAATTGGCCTTGAAAGGAGAATTTGCAACTTTGCCTTTTGGTGCATGTCTTGGAATTTAGTGATTTTTGCCAACTTTGACACACCATAACTTTTGATCCAAAATGAATTAGATCATGTTCTTGTACTTTTTGAAAAGGGAAAGATCTAATCTACAACTTTCATGACCAAAGTTTTTCCATTTGAAGCATTTTGGGATCAAAAAGTAAGGCTTGAAAAGTGGCATAAAATGACATATTCCTTAAAAGTCAACCATGCCCTAAAAAGTCAACTTTGCAAAGACTTGTAATTCTTGAATTTTGTGAACTTCAACCTTCTTCCATGATCAAATAAAGATCATATACACTCAAAATGATGAAGATCACCCCTTGGTTGGGTCATGGGGGGCCTCAGATGCCCTGATTTTGCACTGACTTGTCCAGAAAGTCAACCTTTGATCAGATGACTTCCCCATGGAGTTTCTTCATGAAAATTGATATGCATACTCCCTATACCATATAGAGACCAATAGAAACAAGAATGACCAAAAAATTTGGAGTTATGGCCTCTGAAACCAAAACCCTAATTTTAGGTTGTCTGTGCAGTTAAGCCTGGCTCTGCTTCCATACCAATCCCAGTCCTTGTGATTCTTTGGCATTTTTGACTTTGAGAGGATGTAATATGATACTTGAACACACATGGATCTCTTTGAAGTGATTGATGACCTTTGGAGTGGCTCAAGAAGCTCTTGGATTGCTCAGATCACAAACCCTAGATGCAGATGACTTAGAACCAGTGCAGTGAATCAAGAATGTAATATGAGATGGTATGATTGTGTTTATGCATATGAAATGATCACAAGCCATGGTGTGAATGGGTGAGGGAAAATTTGGGGTGTTTACAGTGACTAGTATTGACGTTTGCAACCACCATTTCTAACTGATTTACTGTGATCTCCTCAGGTACATAAGATGTGTGCAAGACTTTGAGTAGTGCATTTCGGTGAGCCTCGGAACACATGAGAAGAGATATAATGGAGATCTTGGAGGGTGTTTGGTGGAGCTGATCCACAACCTTGTAGTCACTTCTCTTGATAATCCTCATAAATTCGTCTACATCCTGATCAAAGGTTGTCTTTTGAGTTTCTTTTGCAGCTGGTTCTTCTGGAACCACACTTTTTCATTTTGCTTTGGCAGCAGCTTCTGCTTCAGCATTAACTCTGGGAAACTCTGAAGCGAAGAGACGTCCGCTCCGAGTGAAGCCTCTGACTCCCCCAACATTGTCAACTTGTAGAGCAGATGTTGAGGAGTCCAGAGTGATCTTTCTTCCGTGGAAGTAAAGATCCGAACCATAATGCCAAGGAATGACATTGTTGTTATCATAAGGAATTGGTCCAGGCACTGTGATGGTTACTGGACTAACGGTAGCAGAAGAATGAGTTGTGATTGTTTGTGGATCATAGTACATGGTGACAGGAGATCTAATCGAAGATGGTGCAGGTGCAGGAAATTGTTGATGTTGAGGAGGGTGTTGTTGAAAATCGTTGTTGAGAGAATCCAGAACATGAATGATTGTTGGATCATAATAAATGGTAATTGTTGATATATCGTAACTGATGGTGTTTGCTGTTATTGTAGAAGACTCTGTTGAGATAATGTTTCTTAGTGTTGTAGGAGAGATTATTGTTGCAGTTGTAGAAGATGGAACTGTTGATGTGATTTGTAGAATGCCTTCTCTGATAAGACTGCTAATACCATTCTTCAGATTTGCACAACCATTGGTAGAAACTTTGCAAGCTTCTCAACGGGCCTCACAACCTGGAAACACTTGGCACTTCAATACCTGAGCTTTCACTTCTGCCAGTGGTGTTTGAATGTTTGCAATGTCATCAATCAGAATTGTTGGTTGGTCTTCCTCAATAGCATTAATCCTCGGTCCACCGTGATTCGGTATTGGATTCTTTGTGGCAATTGGTGGAGGTGCAAATATCAAAGCTTTGAAATCAATCAGATCTTGGACTTTCATGTGCAAGGCCATGCATTTCTCTGTTGAATGGCCAGGTGCATTGGAGTGAAAAGTACATCTGGCATTGACATCATAATTCCTTGGAAGATTCAGAGGATCTAGTGGAGCCAAAGTTCTTAGTTCATTCAGATTAAGGTTCAATAGCTGTGGGAGTAAGGCAGCATAGGGCATCGGGATGGGATCGATCACCCTGTTAGTTTGAGACTGCCTTTGTTGGAAAGGACGTTGCTGTTGATTGTTGCTGTTGTAAGATCTTTGTTGTTGTTGTTGTGGAAACTATTGTTGCTGAGGATACTGTTGTTGCTAAGCTGCTGGAGCAGGAATGGTGACTGCGGCCACTGATCTTTGCAAGTATTGGGGCCTACCTCTGTTAACATGCACTGCATTAGTCTCTCCTGTTCTTCTGGGTCCGGAGAATGGTTTCCTTGCGTTGTTGGAGCCAGCACCATTGTCAGAAATCTTACCCATCTTCAATAGGCTTTCAATTATCTCTCCCGCTATAACCACATCAACAAAGCTAGTAGAAGAGAAGGCATCAAGTTTATCAATATAGGTTCCTTGCAAGGTGTTCATAAACATATCAGTCATTTCCCTTTCAGACATAGGTGGCTGGACAGCGGCAGCAAGTTGTCTCCACCTTTGAGCATATTCACGGAAACTTTCTCTTGAAGATTGAGACATACCCATCAGGAGGGTCCTATTGGGAGCCATATCCAGTTTGTACTAATATTGGCGTATAAAGGCCTCGGCTAAGTCCTTCCAGTTTCAAAAAGTAGCCCTTGATAGGTGTGAATACCACTCTCTGGATGCCCCGGTTAAACTGTCTTCAAAGTAAAACATCCACAATTTCTCATCCATGGTATACACTTTCAATATTCCCAGAAAAGATTTTAAATGGGTACGAGGATAGGAGGTACCATTGTACTTTTCAAAGCATGGAGGTTTGAACTTGTGAGGAATCCTTACTCCTTCAACTAGGCCCATATCCATCACATCAAATCCCAAAGAGTTTTGGGATTCCAAGGATCTTAACTTCTCTGATATCTCGTCCAGACGACGATCATAAACTTCATCAGCCCCAGCACCTAACACTGTAAACTGCTCATCCTGAGGATCTTCTTGTAGAACACGATCTCCAGTGTTTCTCTGGGTATTTCCAATAACATTAACTTCAAGGTTGATGTGGGGCCCAAACTCAGATGGATTTGTTTGCGGCTGATCGCGCGCGTTGTTACTAGTACCTCCAGTTCCTGCATGGTTATCTTCTGGAGTTTGCCGCTCAACTAACTTCCTTAATCTTTCCTGGGTCTGTGCTAGCCCAATCATCATAGCCATGAATTGATTCATCTGATTCCTCACTTCTATCCTCACATCAGTCATCTGAGTCCTTACATCTTTCAGTTCTTGTTGTAACTTATCCATTTGTAGACTCAGAAGGTTGTGTCTAGTTGGATATCTGTGGATGCGATTGACGGGAAAGACCCTCCTAAGAGAAATATTTCCTGAAACAATCAACAAGGTGATAAAACAATAACAAAACTCATGCAACATAAAGAATATGAAGTTAGCATGCAATGCAATATGTTTATTTGTCTTCAGAGGGTATCCGGTTTGGTTCCTGGTTTTGACCTTCCAGACCTCTAGGGAATCAAGATGTTGAAGCAGACAAAGTCCATGAGAAAATCCAATACATAATCATAAAAGTACAAATGGTATTGCTAAATAGTTCATGAATTACAACCAAACAAACTCCCATGGTGAATCAAAATACAATTAAATTTAAGAATACAACAGAAAAAATCACCATGGTGAGCCAAAATACAAGTACAAAGAAAATCAAACATCCAATCCATATGCATCCTCCTTGACTTCCTTCAGAAGAGCATCAGTTACTGGCCCAACTGGATGCTCTGTGATGGTTCTGATGAGAAGGTTTCTGGTTGCAATGGCATTTGTCATCTTCTGATACTTGTCTTGGTCTTTGGTTCTTTTTAACCCCACCCGGAGTTTCAACTCTGAGATCTCCTTCTGAGCTGCTAACAGTGCCTCTTGGCTTCTTTTCTCATTGGCTTCCAACTGCTCTATTTTGGCTTGCATCTTCTGGTCTTCTATCATGTGAGCCTCAGTTATCCTGAGCCATCTATCCTGACTCTCTTCCAGATAATGCTCAGCTCTTGCTTTTTGAATCTTTGCTTCCTTGCATGCATTCTTCAACACAAGTTCCCCTGCTCGGGCCTTCTTGATGTAATCGTCAGTCTTCTCGATCTTGGTTACATGCTCGATGCGTAGCTTCTCTAACCTCTCAATGTCTAGACGTCCATCATTCCTTTCCCAATGGGTCTTCTTCAAAGCTTCAGCTAACTGGGTATTTCTTTCTTTCAACTTTTCAAACTCTTCCAAACTGATTGTGGCTATGGGCTCAATTACTGATGACCTTGGTACATCTTCCAGGGTGAATGGCATACGAGTAACCTGTCCTATGATGCGAGACCATTCAGTGTACTGAACAGAAGCTATGTTGTTGCATTTCCCCAAAATAGTAGTCTCTTTAGTCTGTATATTGTCCCAAGCCCAGGCTGCCTGTCGGACAATGGCATGATTGCTCTGAAAGGCACAATAAAGAGATTCTGCTAAGTCTTGCTCCCTAGGTGGATGTATCAAAGCATATCCCAATTGTCTCTTAAAAATTAAATGATTTTAGTTGATGCAACCCTTCACTCCAATAAGTGGCACATTTGGGTATTGCCCACAGCTTGTTATTATGTCTCCGCCCTTGGTGTTATGGGTGCACCACCTGATATCTTCTGAAGTAAGGGCAATTATCCTCTTAGACCAATTCCTTGACTGATGTGGATTCAGGAAAGCTTCCGTCTTCGGCATATGTCTTATCAACCAACTGTAGAAGAGAGGTGCACAACTTCTCACCAGTCTCCCTCTCTATTTCTCATTCCTCTGATGAACTGAGTAGTAAAAGTCTCCTAACAAGGTGGGAACTGGGTTCTTGAGCATGAAGATGTGGATGGAATGTTTGCTTACAAACTTAGGCTCGTCTACAAACAAGATGATACCATAAATACTGAGAGCTAGGAGAGCACACACAGTCTCCCAATTCCCTACTGCAGCTTGCTTTGAAGCCTGAGTGATCAAGAAATCCATATGAAGGCCTGGGATTCCAGCCTTAGAAGTTAGGTGCTCATCAATAGTAGCTACTTCCAGATGTAGTGACTTAGCTATGTATTCATTTTTTGGAGGGGTCATTTCAGGGTTGAAAGGGATTCCTCTTCTGATAGGGACACCCAATAACATAGAATACTCTTCCAGCAAAGGACCAATCTGAAAATCTGGAAATGTGAAGCAACAAAGAGGAGGGTCATAGAACTGAAGACAAGTGTGAATCATGCTCCTCTGTGATGTGTCCAAGTCCATGATCATGTCCAGGATCCCACCATAATGCTCTCTAAATAAAGGAACGTGATCATGGGTGATAAGAGCATGTATCTGTCTGATGCCTGCTAGAGGATACTCACAGAAGTGGTAGGTGATGTTGCTTTTCCTGGTTGAATCCATGATGAAGGAGACAACTGAAGAGGATAGGTGAAGAAGTGTTGAAGCAGATAAGCTGAGCAGAAGAACGGTCAAAACCAAACCAAGAAGAGATGGATACCCTGTAAAACTAATAGACAAAATGTTAAATGACGCAATATGATGTATGTTTATGATATGCAAGGGTTTATGATCATGTGCTGGATTATCTGGTGCTCTTGGTAGGGTCCATGAGTGTTCAGAGTTTCGGATGAAGGCTTGAGAACCAGTAACCCGGTGGGAGACTAAAATAAAGAGTCAAAAGTCTAGGATTTCAAAGGATCAGTCCAAAATAGTACAACCTTATAACATTCCAGTAGCAAGGTATGATGAGGTCAAGGGTTCCTGCAAACCTGTAAACAACCCAACCCACTCACATGTATTATTCTAGAACAAAGATCCTCAGATTTGGATCTATTATGAGAAGTGTAAACACTTCTAACCCAGAGGTATAATGTTTACCCTAATCATAAAGGATCCTCCTCTAATTCACTTCAGATGCTGAAAGTCATCTAAAAAGGTCATCCAAACTTAGCAGGCTTCCCAGATAGCCCTAGTACTACAGGAAATCCGTAGCACAGAGTTCTCAAACAGAAACCCGTGTCTGAACCGTTTTTTCATATTCCCGCACCAGACCGAAATGGAATGGGAAAGAATACAAAACCACTCTAATCATAGGTGTCACTCAGGCCTTTGTGTTGTACCTTTCTCACTGGAATACCCCTCCCACCAAAGCAAACCAGAAATCCAGCACAATGATATGATAATAATAAATGAAATGCAGAAAGCAATAAATGAAAGCGATAAAGTAAATGCAGTAAATAAAGATGTACAGGAAGCAATAAATAAAGCAAAAACATAAACACAAATAGCACATAACACCCCCAATAAACACAAACAAACAAGCTCTAGGAGAAATCCACAAGAGAACCAGAAGCCCTGGTTGCATCTTCCCCAGCAGAGTCGCCGAGCTGTCGCTCCCCGGATTTTCGTCCCGGTGCAAACGCGAACGTTCGGCGATGTTGGAGGTTGAGGTTGAATAGAGTTGCCAACTAGGCATTTGTATCCCGAAGGAAAGGTAATGCTGCATAAACCTGGAAGGGTATGGATAAGAAGGTTGCGAACCAGAGAAACTGAGTAAGGGGGTTGGTTACAACCTGGGAAGGTATTAGCAATCAGATTGTCTGTCGTACTCGACGGGATCCACGCTTACTTGATTGTGTTTAAAAGAGGATAATGTTTGTGCTAAACTGTGCATAAGTAGCTAGGGAGAAAAGAATGTACAGAGTGTCAGTGCAAAAGGAAAATGAATACTCAAAACTGAGGCTAAGGAAAGAGAAACTGGGAGGAGGATAGGGGGAAGACAAAGAAACTTTTGTTCGATAACTGTTAAGTTATGCCTACGTATCCTCTCGTGCAATGAGGAAGTCAGAACACCGTAGTTCGACTCAAAGAGACTTAGATGATTTGTTGTGAACTGCTTACTTGTCTATGCTCAAGTGTGTGACTCGTCTGGATCGAGTGCTAACTGTCTTGCATTAGACGGAAGAAGCGAGTTCTCGTTTTCAGAGTGAGTGTGATGAGAAAAGAATCCCGGAGGGGACGTTTATTGTTTGTTTTTGTGTTTTCAGTTTTTTATAGTGTTTGGTGTTTTGCATAAGATAATGAGCTTAATCCTAAATCAAGGGTTGTAAACTCATTATATCCTCCCTGATTAGGGATAATGAGCCTACTTAAGCATGAGATGAAGATCTCAACTTAATTACCATGATGATATAGGATTAAGATCATTAACCTACTTTGGTAATTATTAAGTGTTTTTGGGTTTAGTGTTAAGTAATGAGTTTAATCTCCAATCAAAGATTAGTGACCTCATTACACCATCCTAAGAGAAGGATGATAGATGAGAACACTTAAGCTTAGGAAGACTCCTCAACTTAATCCATGGTTAGGGACTAAATTCATTAGATAACAAGCCTTTATTAAAGTTGATTTTAATTAAAGGTGAGATTAAGAAGGGGATTTTATGTTTGTAAGACTAACTTGAGGGAGACTTGTCCATTAAACACTAGGGTTTGTCCCTCTTAACCAAAAGGAAGAGATGTAACCCTAATATAAGGCCCAAGTTACAAGCTTAAGTCTTAATCATTATTAGGTGTTTTAATTAGAAGGTGTAAACAAATTAAAGGTTTAACACTAAGGATTAAAGTTATACACTCCATCCTAAGATAAGGATGCAGGCATAACCCTAATTCAAAGTCCTAAAGCTTTAAGTGTTTAGCCTTGATTATTGAGATGAGAAGAGAGACTCAAGGAGACTCAAAAGGTAAAAACTAGGGGAAACTATATACAACCCTAAAGTAATCATGCTTGGATATCCTTATGGTTTGTGAGGCTTAAAGGGAAGTCTTCAGGAAGGCCACCAAAGGAAGAGAAGCAGATGAAAAGAGAATAGAAAGGAGAATAGGTTACTTACTTCCTAAAGAAGACAAGTAACTGTCGCACCCCAAAAAATACGACCTCATGCGACCTGAAAAGATGGAGCCGCTCGCTGGACAGACTGAAGAGTCGCCACCTAATTCTATTTATGCAGGGGAAGGTATTAGCACCCCCTACATCCATCGTACTCGATGGGAACCATCTAAGTTGTCACGCGTGAAAGGATGTCTATGCTTAAAGAGTTACTTGCTAAGGGAAATGAGTTGAATTATAAGTTAGATTGATCCTAGGTGCTCGGCAAGGATTGAGATCCTTGTGCCTACGTACTCCAACGTGCAATGGGAAAGTCAGAGCCTCGTAGTTCGGCCTACTATGGTTGATGGTTGTTGATTTTCTTACCTTTCTTTGATGAAAGGGTTTAGGAGTCGATTTGCACTAAAGACTATGGATAGTTTATTCCGTCCAACAAGACGAGCGTTTTGCGTCGAAATAATCGGAGCGAGTAACGAGAGCTAGTTATCCTCCTTTCTACCGCTTAAGGCTCGTGGCGTACAATTCTTCTCGTATTTATTAAAATGTTTTATTTCCTAATGACTGCTTGACGTTGGATCAAGGGTTTGGATCTAATCGAAACATTTTGGTTTTTTGAGGTTAGAGGGTGAATGTGAATGGAGGTTTATTTTGTGGTTTGTTAGCGAGGTACAATGCGCTCGGCTTGCAAGATGAAGTGAATCCTAATAAACGAAACGATAACTGAAAAATAAAGTGTGAGTGTGTGAGAGTGCAACCACTTGGCGTTGGACCAAGGGTTCGCAAACGAAATAAAATTGATAAAATGCGGAAAATAAAATGCGTACAAAGTAATGGGAGAGGGGTACAAAATGAATTACAGGGGATTGCGAGAAATAAAAGGGTCTCGTTGTAATTTGCCAAAGAGAAAGCGTGTGTGCAGTGTTTTTGAACTGTTCGGAGGCGTTCGACCTTTTTATTCGAATGCAACTGTTCGGAGGCGTTGGACCTTTTCGGACGCGTCGAGGTGTGGTTCGTTAACTGCCTTAGAGCCGGTTCAAAGCTTAGAACCGTTCTATGAGGAGTCTAGCGATATTTTTGAAATGCGGAAATAAATAAATAAATTGAATTCAAAGCGGATGGTCTCATCATTAATCGAGATGTCGAGTCAGCTCGCGACGAATCTCAAAATTAATTCGATGTTCATCGACCATGAAAAGTTAACATAAACGCAAAAATATTATAAACTAAATTGATTTGACAAAATGAAAATGAAATAAAATATTAATTGAGACAAAATAATAAACAAAAAAAATAAAATTGGCCTCATATTGACCGGATTTCCGATTTAACGAAATCGAAAAAATCCGGCCTTTTGTTATATCATTGGCCACAATAATAATAAAATTGAATTAAACAAAAACTTAACAAAACTTAATAACATAATAAAATAAAATTTCTTATTGAAAACTAGGCATAAATAATCTCATTATAAAAGATAAATTAAACAAATAGAAAAGAAATTAAGAGACAAAGAGAACTATGTGTCAACATTGAATGGTATGCCCAATCGACCCATCAGTTCTCGGCCATCATACTCATTGGGTCATAAAACCCGGTCCATTTTTTTGGCCCATATCCATAAATGTTATAGAAGGAGAAAAAGTTAACCTAGCCGCGTATGGGTAGAAAATCCCAATACAAAGTCAACAAAAACAAGTCATAAAAACGACACCTGGAAACAAAGGAGATGAATGTGCACGCATAGGAACTAATAAAATTCAATTTAAAGTTAACAACAAGATAAGACTTGAGATCAAAATCGGTGCTTTCTCTATCTCAAAAATGATACCTTCCTTTCATGAATCTTTTTCCTTCTCTGTATCCGTCATTCAACTCAGTTACATTTTCATAGAAAACGTAAACATCATCGTGTCATTACCATCATCACATGAAGAAAGATGGACCATATAAAAACCTACTCTCCAACTCACTAACCCTAAAGCCCCGAATCATTATACTCAGAGTCAAATGCAAGTGCAATCAGAGTGAAGAAGACAACAATAATGAAGGTATCAAGAGGTCTACCACTATCGGATGTTATGAGGGTGACTATCAGGTAGATCGCTCTTCGTTTTGCTCAACACTTATTCAACTTTCTCCTCCGCCTCCGTTGTTTTCCTCTTCATGTTGTCTCTGCGTTGTTTGTTATCCACAAGTAGGTCTAGCTCGAGATTGTTGAGTTTCAATGTGAAAACTCAACAATCTAGGTATATGAATAGAGCTCTGCGGATTTAGGGTTTCTTGAGGAATTGTCTCCGCCGTTTTTAGGGTTTTCCATTGTCTTTTTTATGATTGCCAATGATTGGCTTTTATAGTGAGAAAATAAGGTATATATTGAAGGATTTTGTGTGAGGAAATCTTGTGAGAGTGAGTTGCGGGAATCCGTTGGAGGGATTTTTCAAGTGATTTTGCAGGATTGTGTGGGGACCTCAGGTGGTGAGTCATTTTGAAAATTTGTCTGTAGCATGATTTGGATTCCTTTTAGAACATGTGGTCCCCTGTGTTAAGTCTTTGATGTAGAACCTATTTTTTACTGATGTAACTTTTACTGTGGTAAGTTTCAAACGATGATATCCCTCGATTGCTTGCTTTACCTTGCTTCAGTTGCTGTGTGTTTAGAGTGTCCATATTTGATGAATTTTGCTTCTGAATTCTCATTGCTTTGCTTGTATAATATGCTGACCATATGCTTCATTTTATTTCATGTGCGCGCTTACGTCATGGGACATATTCATTGGAGTGGATATGGAGGCTTGGTGTTAAGAGTTGGATACTTGGCAGGTCAGAGCTTAGACAGCTTGGTGATACTTGTTCATGAGATAGTTGAAATGAATACTAACTCTGTTTTCGTATTCCGCAGGTATCTTAGAACTTGTAGAAGTTTTTGTGAATGGAGAATATCAGTTTGGCATGAGTTTGATGCAATGTTCTTGTCACAAAGATGAACAAGATCAATTCCTTGTGGTAACAATTTTGCTGAACTTAGGTAGAATGTGTTTGAGATTTGTGCATTTCTCATTCTTTGTGTAATGGCTTTTGCAGGCCTTGCTTGATCAAAAGGGTAATATGGATAACACTTAGTTATGATGGCCTGGCCTGAAGATTAGTCACAAGAGGATTCAGGTAAATTCGTCTCAAAGAAGACATCAACGGTTGTCTTGCTATGAAGCTCAATGGAGGATAAGTGTATTGATGTCATGATGTTGGATTAATGGGAGGCTTGGAGGAATTTAGAGTTGGACTTTTGTATGGCTGCCTTTTGTTTAATGATGATGCTTGGTTTCTTGCAGGTTGGAATCAGTTAGATCATGGGAAAGGGGAAAAGACACAAAAATGATGAGTATGGCAGCCTTGGATTTTGGGTGCTGAAGTCAGGTGTTCGAAGCACGAAGAGACCCTGTCATGAAATTATGGCGTGGAAGCTTGGCAAGAAGCTGAGAATCAGTGACTTAGGCTTGCAAGAATGAGGTATACCTTAGTTTGTTTTAGGATTTTGTTTGTTCATGTGGCTGCAACTTATTTTACTTATGATCATGGACCTGTGTCATTGCCTCTGCTTTAACTATGCTTGATGATGAATGGTCTTTTCTGCAAACATCTTCTTTTCCATCTTCACATGTTTTCTCATTAGTCCCTGAACCATGACTAGACATCTTTGACAGGTTGGCCATTGGTGGTGTTATGGAATCTGTTTAAAACACAGATGGCACATGGCTTGAGGAGGATGCAGTTTGCATAATTTGTGCTTGCTTGTTTTCTTTAATGTTTGCAACGATGAAACGACTTGGAGAATTGGCAAGAGACTGAATCAGTGGCTTTGTCTTGATGAACATGAGGTAGTAATATTTGTTATAACTTTCTCTTTGGTTTGCTGCAAGTGGAAAGCGATCAGGAGACCTTGAATTTTCTTGGGTCGTGCTTATAATTTTTTTTGTCTTGTTTTCTACTAATATCCTTGCTCACCCTTGTTCTTCTTCATAAGTTTCTTTCATTGTGCTTTGAGTTTATCTTGAAAGTATAAAATGCCTTCTAAATCTTGTCAATGCTGAGGTTTGCAGTGTGAACCTTTTATGTAATCATTGTGTTTTTCTTGTGCAGGTTAAGTTCACTAGTGGCTGTGGTGTGCATAACCCTTCTCTGGCCGGTGTGTGCGTGTAAAGTACGGATGCGGTAGCAGCTTGCATATGAGACGTAGGCTTGCCGTTGAGATTTATGGTTGAAGGCTTAATGAAGCGCTTTTGATGATGATCTGAACTTGGCTTGAGATTCTATGACCTGTGGCTTGGCTTTAAAGGAAGAAACAGTTCCTATTTCTTGGCCTTGTTAATAAGGTAAATTAATTCATGAACTTGTTTGAATTGTGCACTTTTGAATGCTAATTTCAACTTGGATTTTGGTCACTATTAATGCTCTGTTTCAATCAGTTTGAGATTTTGTTGTGAATCTTGAATTACTTGTAATACTTGCTATGAAATTGGTTGTGCATTGAATTCTGAATTGAATGAATATATTTTGAATGAATTGGATTGGCTTTGTTTTTTTTCAAAGATGTAAACTGGTTTTGGCTTGAAGTTCTACCCGTATTTCTTGTTTTGTAAATGAACACGCTGGAGCACGGTTCATGAATAGGGTTTGGAACAACCTGGCTACGGGAAAATCGTGAAGTGAGGTTCACATGGGTGAATAGTTTAAGGGCACGGAAGTGGAGTTGTTGTGAAGAACCCGTAGCATTGGTTTAATTCCTTGGAAATTAGGTAGCTTTGTAGGTTTAAGATATATATTGGTAGAATGTGTTCTTGTAGCATCATGGAAAAATTAGAATCATGTTTCCTTAGGATCATATATTGTATCAAGCATGTAATTAATGTGTCAACTCTTGTAATTCTCTTATACCACTAATGTAACACCCTTTTACCCCAAAACATAATATTCAAATAATATCAGAGTAATCATCTAAAAAGGGTATCACATATCATCATAATTTAACACAAACAGTGTCATGTCCCGTAACACGGTTTAATCAACATCAAGAATATCATAAATCATTTCACAGCGGAATTTAACTTCATAATTCAAAACTTCATAAACGTAATTTTCACCATCCTGAATTTAACATCATAAAATAGAAATCATTTATCCAAATAAAAACATAACTGCAAACAGTCTAACAGAATAAAACCCATCCCAGTGTTACATGACACAGAGCAGGACACATACACTAGAACCACTTCTAAGGAACACTAAAGCACGCTCCGAGACTCATGAATTACTCCTATTGCACTGCAAGACTATTCTTCGACATCTGCAAGTTACCCACGAAGGAGGCAACATTTCCAAGCAGGCAGGGTGAGTAATCATAATTTATCATAAGCGTACCAGAATATAGAATCATAAATAAATTAGTACACATATCATGACATCATCAACTACAAAATTCAGCAACAACCACAACACGATCATGAAATCAAACCACACCAACACAGTCATGAAATTCATCCAGAATATGCAATTCTAACATCCTGATATGCAATATCCATGTGGTACCATTTTCATCGTGAGATGGATACATGACTATCAACCCTCCATAAAGGAGCACATCATAAATCATCGAGACACTTCAATCCACACAATGGGATTGAAGCAAATAAATAGGCCGAAGCCCCATCGTGAATGTTATGAAATGCAATGATGCGTTACATCGTAATTTCATCAAAATAATTCGCATCATTCATTTCAATCAGCCAAACAACCATCAAATAATCATATATATCATCATGACATTACACCCAGAACACTGGTCCTATAACCACTCCGACACATCAAGAATTAACTCGTACCCGATAAATTATGAGTTAATTACAAGGTTATTTCATAACTTCATTTATAAAAACTTTTTCATTTTTTTTTCTCATTTTTATTCATCAAAATAAATTTCAGTTTATGCTCTTTCCGACGCTTCAAACGGAATGCGAAACGGACTTACGGTTTGATAGTTATGGATTTTTAAAGAATTAAAATTTTCTTCTCAAACAGTGTTAACCGGTTAACGCCGACGAAATTTCCAGAAATTCCCAAAATTACAACGGTTAACCGGTTAACCCATAGCGTTAACCGGTTAACACACGTTTTCCAGCAATCCCCTGCTATACAATTGCAGACTGTTCCAACACCAAAAACCCCCAAACCCCATTACGGGTTTCACATCAAAACACCCAAAAACCATACAAAATCATCAATTAAACCTCAACAACATCCAAACAACAATTATACAAACAAATATACGATTATAACTCATTCTAATCGCTCTAATTCATCAAGATTTCTCATATAAACTCCACCTAAATAAAAAAAAAACCTACAACTCATAAACTCACACAATCCTAATCTATTCATAATCCAATTCTTATGCAATTACAATAGATTATGAAAACTCCCCATACCTTAGAGAATTTTGCCGCTTTACACTCTTCTCTGGGGTTCTCCACAACCTCCTGACTCTGAGCTTCCTCTTTCTTCAGAGCACTTCACCAAACACGATAGAAAAAACCAAAATGAGAAAACTGATCGTGTATTCCTTTTTACCAAAACACATTCCAGTTGAGTCTTTTCCCTCTTTACCCTCATATATTTCACAAAAGGACCACCTTACCCTTTTCTTTAATATATTTTTAATAATAATAATAAAATAGTATAATAAAACACTATTTATCCTTATTATATAAAAATACTCTTTTTCTCCAAATTCTCTAATTAACCCAAACTCTCCAAATTTTCCAAATTAATTAAATAAATGACTAAATAATTAAATTTAGATTTCGGGGCGTTACAACTCTCCCCTACTTAAAGAATTTTCGTCCTCGAAAATTACCTGAAGTAAATAGAGTCGAATACGACTTCCTCATCTGATATTCCCGCTCCTAAGTCCAAATTTCTCCAGCTGGTCCTCCCTACAAAACCTTCACTAAAGCAATTTCCTTGCCTCGAAGTTGCTTCAATTCTCTACCATCAATCCTTACTGGTAAAGCTTCAATCATCAGATTATCTCTCACCCGAACATCATCTATCTGAATTACATGCGACGGGTCCGGAATGTACTTCCTCAACTGTGATACATGGAATACATCATGTAAATTCGCAAGAGAGGGAGGTAAAGCCACTCGATAGGACACTTCCCCAATCCTCTGCATAATCTGATACGGACCGACAAAGCGTGGAGTGAGCTTTCTAGACTTCAAAGCTCTTCCCACACCAGTCATAGGAGTAACTCTTAATAACACGTGATCTCCCTCTTGGAACTCAAGTGCTTTCCTTCTCTTATCGTGATAACTATTTTGACGACTCTGCGATGTTTTCATCCTTTCCTGAATCATTTTTATCTTTTCTGTTGTTTCTTGGACAATCTCTGGCCCAAGCACCAAACTCTCTCCTGACTCATACCAACATAATGGAGTACGACAACTTCTACCATACAACGCCTCATATGGAGCCATCCCGATACTAGCATGAAAACTGTTATTGTACGTAAACTCGACCAACGACAAATGACCATCCCAAGACCCTCCTTGATCTAATACACAAGCTCTCAGCAAATCTTCTAAAGATTGGATTGTTCTTTCTGTCTGTCCATCCGTTTGCGGGTGATAAGCAGAACTCATTCTCAACTTAGTACCCAAGGCATCCTGCAAACTCTTCCAAAACCTCGACGTAAATCGCGGATCTCTATCTGATACAATACTTGAAGGTACACCATGCAACTTTACAATTTCCTCAATATAAATCTCAGCTAACCTTTGCATGGAATGGTTAATCTTCATCAGCAAGAAGTGTGCCGACTTAGTTAACCGGTCAACAACTACCCAAATCGAATCATTACCTCTAGCAGTCTTAGGTAACCCAGTCACGAAATCCATGGAAGTACTATCCCATTTCCACTCAGGAAAATTCAATGGTTGCATCATACCTGAAGGTCTCTGATGTTCTATCTTTGACTTCTGACATGTCAAACAAACATATACAAATTCAGCAATGTCTCTTTTCATACCCGGCCACCAAAACAACCTGCGTAAATCCTGATACATCTTCATAACACCAGGATGAATACTCAGTCGACTCTTGTGCCCCTCTTCTAAAATATTCTTTTTAATTTCTATAATATCCGGAACACATACTCTATCTCGGAATCTTAAAACTCCATCTTCATCAACTCGAAAGTCACCTGCATTACCTTGATCAACCAACATCAATTGATCAACTAATTTCAAATCAGATTTCTGACCCTTACGACTCTCCTCCAAAATCACACTAGTCAGCTTTAACATTCCCAATTTCACACTATCAGTAGTAGTTTCACACAACAAGCTCATGTCTCTGATCTGCTCGATCATTTCCAATTCTTTAACCATAAGCATTTAAATATGCAACGACTTCCTACTCAAAGCATCAGCCACAACATTTGCCTTACCCGGATGGTAATTCAAATCAAAATCAAAATCTTTCAATAATTCAAGCCACCGCCTCTGTCTCATATTTAACTCTTTCTGATCAAACAAGTACCTTAAACTTTTGTGATCACTAAATACTTCAAATTTCGAACCAAACAAGTAATGCCTCCAAATCTTAAGCACAAACACCACAGCTACTAACTCTAAGTCGTGAGTAGGATAGTTCCTCTCATGAACTCTTAACTGTCTAGAAGCATAAGCAACCACCTTATTATCCTGCATTAAAACTCCACCAAGACCCATCTTGGAAGCATCACAATAAACTACAAAGGACTCATCTGGATTCGGTATGACCAACACTGGCGTGGTCGTTAATATTTTCTTCAGTTCTTTGAAACTCTCTTCACAAGCAACATCCCACACATACGCTTGACCCTTCCTTGTCAATTGCGTCAACGGTAAAGCTATCATAGAAAAACCTTCAATGAACTTACGATAGTAACCAGCCAACCCAAGAAAACTACGAATTTCTGTAGCTGACTTCGGAGTCTCCCACTGCAATACCGCATCAATCTTTGAAGGATCCACCGAAATTCCACCACTTGAAATTACATGGCCGAGGAAACTCACTTCCTTTAACCAGAACTCACACTTAGATAATTTAGCAAACAATTTCTTTTCCTTCAACACTCGTAACACAACCCTCAAATGCTCGGCATGTTCTTCTTCTGATTTAGAATATACCAAGATATCATCTATGAAAACCACCACGAATTTATCAAGATACTCATGAAAGATCGTATTCATATATTCCATAAACACACCAGGCGCATTAGAAACCCCAAACGGCATCACCGTATACTCGTAATGCCCATATCTCGTCCTGAAAGATGTCTTCAGAATATCATCAGCTTTAACTCGAATCTGATGATAACCAGACCTCAGATCAATTTTACTAAAGACACAAGCACCTACTAGCTGATCCATCAAATCATCGATCCTCGGAAGTGGGTACTTATTCTTGATAGTCACTTTATTCAACTGTCGGTAATCGACACACAATCTCATACTACCATCCTTCTTCTTAACGAGCAACACCGGAGCACCCCAAGGAGAAACATTGGGTCTAATGAGCCTCTTCTCTAACAATTCTTCTAATTGTTTCTTCAACTCATTCAACTCTGAAGCCGACATTCTATAAAGAGCCATCGAGACAGGACTCGTACCCGGTACTAAGTCCACAGAAAAATCAATTTCACGTTCCGGTGGTAAATCACTTATATCACCAGGAAACACATCATGAAATTCACAAACCACAGGCAACTCTGCACTGACTATCTTGTCATCAACTTGCAATGATGCAAACACTGCAAACATCAAAGCTTCATCCAAAACAAGTTCATCCACTTGCTTAGCAGATAAAAACATCAACTCACCATTCTCGCTCAACTCAGGGAACTTCACTGTCTTACTATAACAGTTAATATGAACATAATTGAATTCCAAACAGTTCATACCAAGGATAACATCGATTTGGTGTAATGGTAGGCACACCAAATCCATCACAAAATTCTTCTCGAAAATTGTCAAAGGACACTTCAAACAAACAAGCATGGTAGTCACAGAACCATTAGCAGGAGTCTCTATTATCATATTACCGTTCATATTAGACAACTTTAAACCCAATCTATTAGCACACTCAAGAGAAATAAATGAATGTGTTGCTCCAGTGTCAATAATAGCAATCAACTCAGTATTATTAATAAAACAGGTACCTCTGATCAAGTTGTCGTTCTTTGGAGCTTCTGAACCAGCTAATGCAAAAACTCTTCCAGCATTCTGAGTAGTAGCAGCATTCTTCTTTGGTTTCTAACATTGGGCGCTGATATGCCCATGTTCACCACAATTGTAACAGGTTGGGCCCTCATTAGGACAATCATTCATCTTATGCCCAAGCTTTCCACAACGGTAACATTTCATAACTCTGGTGGTACACACATCGGCCTTATGACCTGCCTCTCCACACTTGTAACACTTAACAGGTACATTAGCAGCTCCCCTACTTTGCTTCTTCTTATCAGCTGCCTTCTGCTTCCCTTTATCACCAGTAGTCGCATAAGGTTTCCTTCTATACTGACCCTTGTCTTTCTTCTCGCTCAGCTGTTTATAGTGAGCTGACCGAGCTCGGCTATCCTCGTCATAAATACGGCTCTTATCGACCAACTCTGCATACTTGCGAATTTGTTGGCATCCAATTCCCTGCTTAATTTCAGGTCTCAACCCATTCTCAAACTTAAGGCACTTGGAAAGTTCAACATCTGCCCTGTTGTAGTGAGGACAAAACTTCACCAGCCTTTCAAATTTGGCAGCATACTCTGCCACTGTCATGTTTCCTTGCTCCAATTCAAGGAATTCTACCTCCAACTTACCACGAGCATCTTCCGGAAAATACTTCTTAAGGAACTCCGCCTTAAACACAGTCCAAGTCACCACAACACCCTCATCCTCTAGACGCTGGCGAGTATTATCCCACCAGTCTTCAGCTTCCTCAGACAACATATGAGTTCCGAATTGAACTTTCTGCGCGTCAGCATACGCCATCACTCTGAAAATCTTCTCAATTGCCTTGAGCCACTTCTGTGCGCTCGCCGGGTCATGAGTTCCTTCAAACACAGGTGGATTATTCCTCTGGAATTTCTCCAATGCACGAAACTCATCATGCGCATTGTTTTGAGCAGCAGTCTGAGCAAGAGCTGTAATAGCATCAGCGAGAGCACGCGTGTTGTTTCCAGCCATTCTACACAACACTTACCACATCAGAAGAGAATAATCGTTAAGTAAATAACGACTTGACAACCGACTGACAACAACAAGACTTGGCCGGACAGACCGACCTGCTCTGATACCACTAATGTAACACCCTTATACCCCAAAACATAATATTCAAATAATATCAGAGTAATCATCTAAAAAGGGTATCACATAACATCATAATTTAACACAAACAGTGTCCTGTCCCGTAACACGGGTTAATCAACATCAAGAATATCATAAATCATTTCGCAGCGGAATTTAACTTCATAATTCAAAACTTCATAAACGTAATTTTCACCATCCTTAATTTAACATCATAAAATAGAAAACATTTATCCAAATAACAACATAACTGCAAATAGTCTAACAGAATAAAACCCATCCCAGTGTTACATGACACAAAGCAGGACACATACACCAGAACCACTTCTAAGGAACACTAAAGCACGCTCCGAGACTCATGAATTACTCTTATTGCACTGCAGGACTATTCTTCGACATCTGCAAGTTACCCACGAAGGAGGCAACATTTCCAAGCAGGCAGGGTGAGTAATCATGATTTATCTTAAACGTACCAGAATATAGAATCATAAATAAATTAGTACACATATCATGACATCATCAACTACAAAATTCAGCAACAACCACAACACGATCATGAAATCAAACCACACCAACACAGTCATGAAATTCATCCAGAATATGCAATTCTAACATCCTGATATGCAATATGCATGTGGTACCATTTTCATCGTGAGATGGATACATGACCATCAACCCTCCATAAAGGAGCACATCGTAAATCATCGAGACACTTCAATCCACACAATGGGATTGAAGCAAATAAATAGGCCGAAGCCCCATCGTGAATGTTATGAAATGCAATGATGCGCTACATCGTAATTTCATCAAAATAATTCACATCATTCATTTCAATCAGCCAAACAACCATCAAATAATCATATATATCATCATGACATTACACCCAGAACACTGGTCCTATAACCACTCCGACACATCAAGAATTAACCCGTACCCGGTAAATTATGAGTTAATTACAAGGTTATTTCATAACTTCATTTATAAAAACTTTTGCATTTTTTTCTCATTTTTATTCATCAAAATAAAGTTCAGTTTATGCTCTTTCCGACGCTTCAAACAGAATGCGAAACGGACTTACGGTTTGAAAGTTATGGATTTTTAAAGAATTAAAATATTCTTCTCAAACAGTGTTAACCGGTTAACCCATAGCGTTAACTGGTTAACACCGACGAAATTTCCAGAAATTCCCAAAATTACAGTGGTTAACCGGTTAACCCATAACGTTAACCGGTTAACGCACGTTTTCCAGCAATCCCCTGCTATACAATTACAGACTGTTCAAACACCAAAAACCCCCAAACCCCATTACGGGTTTCACATAAAACACCCAAAAACCATACAAAAACATCAATTAAACCTCAACAACATCCAGACAATAATTATACAAACAAATATACGATTATAACTCATTCTAATCGCTCTAATTCATCAAGATTTCTCATATAAACTCCACCTAAATCAAAAACCCCCCCTAAAATCATAGACTCACACAATCCTAATCTATTCATAATCCAATTCTTATGCAATTACAATAGATTATGAAAACAACCCATACCTTAGAGAATTTTGCCGCTTTACACTCTTCTCTGAGGTTCTCCACAACCTCCTGACTCTGAGCTTCCTCTTTCTTCAGAGCACTTCACCAAACACGATAGAAAAAAGCAAAATGAGAAAACTGATCGTGTATTCCTTTTTACCAAAACACATTCCAGTTGAGTCTTTTCCCTCTTTACCCTCATATATTTCACAAAAGGACCACCTTACCCTTTTCTTTAATATATTTTTAATAATAATAATAATAAAATAGTATAATAAAACACTATTTATCCTTATTATATAAAAATACTCTTTTTCTCCAAAATTCTCTAATTAACCCAAACTCTCCAAATTTTCTAAATTAATTAAATAAATGACTAAATAATTAAATTTAGATTTCGGGGCGTTACACGGTAGCAGCTTGCATATGAGACGTAGGCTTGCCGTTGAGCTTTATGGTTGAAGGCTTAATGAAGCGCTTTTGATGATGATCTGAACTTGGCTTGAGATTATATGACCCGTGGCTTGGCTTTAAAGGAAGAAACAATTCCTATTCCTTGGCCTTGTTGATAAGGTAAATTAATTCCTGAACTTGTTTGAATTGTGCACTTTTGAATGCTAATTTCAGCTTGGATTTTGGTCACTATTAATGCTCTGTTTCACTCTGCTTGAGATTTTGTTGTGAATCTTGAATTACTTGTAATACTTACTATGAAATTGGTTGTGCATTGAATTCTGAATTGAATAAATATATTTTGAATTAATTGGATTGGCTTTGTTTTTTTTCAAAGATGTAAACTGGTTTTGGCTTGAAGTGCTAACCGTATTTCTTGTTTTGCAAATGAACACGCTGGAGCACGGTTCATGAATAGGGTTTGGAACAACTTGGCTGCGGGAAAATCGTGAAGTGAGGTTTACATGGGTGAAGAGTTTAAGGGCACGGAAGTGGAGTTGCTGTGAAGAACCCGTAGCATTGGTTTAATTCCTTGGGAATTAGGTAGCTTTGTAGGTTTAAGATATATATTGGTAGAATGTGTTCTTGTAGCATCATGGCAAAATTAGAATCATGTTTCCTTAGGATCATATATTGTATCAAGCATGTAATTAATGTGTCAACTCTTGTAATTCTCTTATCAGCAATTTGAATACTTGGTGGTGTTGAAGTCAAAGGTTATGATTCCATGTCTGCTATTTTAGACTAGAAGTTTGGAATTTTCATACCATTATTGCCTTATGTTATTATTGTTAAATGACTTCACCAAATTGATCCTACGACCAAGCCATCACTTAATGAAGCAGATTATTCCATAAACTAGCAGCCATACACAGCTTGCAATTAATACCTCTTGTAAATGTGGCTTGGGACAAAAAAAGTTGGCTAAATGTGCCCATGTCCTAAGTGGAAACAAACTTGTCTAACTTTGGCTTGAGGTTACTTTACAACAAGATTCGAAATTTAATCGCAACATTTGAAACTTGAAGTCAAACTTTGAATATCTGTTGAATTTTGTGTTCAATGTACCTTGAAACCCTCATGGTTTGCTTTAACAGAAAGTCAACATCTATTCTAAAAGCCTTGCATATTTGAAAACAATCATAGAACATAGTTGGAATTGACACCCCCTACCGATTGGACCAAAAGCTAAATGAAACACGTTCTTCCTTCTCTCCCAATTAGCAATCCAACCAAAATTGTCTCAAAATAAATAATCATATTCAATTAACATACTTGGCCTTAGCCTGAAGTCTTGAACAACATCTGAAGTCCCCAATCCACACAGAGAAAAAAAATGGAAACAACACACTTTTTATTTTGAATAGTGGTTAGTAACATAATAATAAAAAAAAATGAAAGTAAAATTATATAGGTAGGACAAATTTAGGGTATGACAGATGCCCCGATCGAATTGGCTTAGACCGAGTAAGATGAACTGGCTCATGTTCAAACTTTCAAGGTGTAAGATAATTAGATACTAACAGACTCCAAATTTGTCCGATAAAAGAAAATGTGTAGTAAATCGATGGTTAAACTTGGAAAATGAAGGTGATGCAAAACAAAAACAGGTTGATAGAAAATTAAATAATCGCCTACCACCGCAAGGATGATAATGCGAACTCGGCACTCGAGTGTCGCTCCCACCAAATGACACCTGGTCAGAAGGGGTACAGACGCGAACGGTCGGTGAAAGAGAGAGAAATGAATAGAGTCGCCAGCTAGGCATTTTTATCCCAAAGGAAAGGTAATGCTGCATAAACCTGAGGAAAGATGGATAAGACGGTTGCGAACCAGAGAAACTGAGAAAGGGGGTTGGTTACAACCTGGGAAGGTATTAACACCCAGATTGTCCGTCGTACTCGACGGGATCCACGCTTGAAAGTTTGTGTTTAAAAGGGGTAGTGTCTTTGCTATCTGTGTGCAAAAGCTGGAAAAGAATATACAAGTGTCAGTGTAAGAAAGTGAAGTGGAATGAAAGAGTGTCAGTGTAAGAAAAGAATGTGAGGCTCAAGACTATGAGGCTCAAAGAATAATGTTGGAAGAGGGGGAAGAGACAGGGACTTTTGTTCGATAACCGTTAAGTTATGCCTACGTATCCTCTCGTGCAATGAGGAAGTCAGAACATCGTAATTCGACTCAAAGAGACTGAAAGATGAATTGACTTGTAAACTGCTTACTTGTCAATGCTCAAGTATATGACCTGTCTGGCTCAGGTGCAAACTGTCTTGCATTAGACGGAAGAAGCGAGTTCTCGTTTATGAATGAGAGTGATGAGAAAAGATTCCCGAAGGAGACAATTATTGTTTGTTTTTGAGTTTTCAATCTTTTATTGCTTTTTGAAGTTTGTCATAAGAAAATGAGCTTAAGCCTAAACCAAGGGTTAGTAAACTCATCACATCCTCCCTCTGATTAGGGGTAATGAGAATACTTTAAGTATGAAGTAAACACCTCACACTTAATCACCATGATGCAGGATTAAGATCATTAACCTACTTGCATTTATTTAGATGTTTTTGTGGTTTTGGTTTAGTGTTAAGTAATGAGTTTAAACCATAATCAAGGATTTAATGGACCCATTACACCATCCTAATAGAAGGATGATAGATGAGAACATTTAAGCTGAGGAAGGCTCCTCAACTTAATCCATGATTAGGGATTAACCTCATGACAAAAAAAGCCTTTATCAGAGTGGATTTTAGTTAATGGTAAGGTTAAGAAATGGATTTTATGATTTGTAAGACAACTTGAGGGGGACTTGTCCATTAACACTAGGGTTAGTCCTTCTTAACCAATTAAGGAAGAATTAGAACCCTAATGCAAGGCCCAAGTTACAAGCTTGATGTCTTAGTGGTTATTAGATGAATTGATTAAAGGATTTAAACACATTAAGGGTTTAACACTTAGGATTAAAGTTATACACTCCATCCTAATAGAAGGATACAAGCATAACCCTAATAACAAAGCCTTAAAACCTTTAAGGTTTAGTCCTTGATTAAGAGATGAGGAGAGAAGACACAAAGATGACACAAAGGCAAAACTAAATAGGGGACTAATCAAACCCTAATTATGATCATGCTTGGTTGTTCCTAGGGTTTATGAGGCTTGCAAAAGATCTTCAGGAGAAAAGCCACCAGGAAAGAAACAGATGAAAGGAGGAGAAGCAGAAAGAAATAAGACAACTTGCTTCACCTAAGAAGACAAGTTGCCTGAAGAAAGAAAGTAAGAGATGAACATGAATGAGCAAGCTCACTCTAATACAAAGATAAAAAGCAGCAATGATGCAATAGAGAGATGAGAAGAGATTGTGACAAGTGAAGGCAAATTCACTTCTCAGAACAACTTACCACCTGAAAAGTTAGCAAAAAAAATGAAATGCAATAAAATGAGATGAAATGCCATGATGAAAGACAAAGTTATAAGCATGAACATGATGTTAATGATGCTAAGAGATGATGCAAACACATGTCAAGAGTTGTGGATGATCATACAAGGATGAGGATGCAAATGAAGCATGCTTTGAACCATGAAAGTTCATGAAAGTTTATGTAATGAAATGAATGCACAACATGGAAAATGAATTATGCCATGATCAAACATGATTCTAATATGTCCTAAGATGTCTTATATGTCCTATGGATGCACAAAATGTCATGGCAAGTTCTTGAATGCAAGCATATGAGAGATGGATGCAAATGAAGGCAAAAATTAGGGTTTACATACAATATGCAATGCAAAATTCAAAATCAGAAGCAAATGACATGATAAAAAATTGAAAATGGAAGCAAAGGAAACCTAACCCTACACAAGTTCACTGCCCAAATGAGGGGACCTAAGTCTTAACCTAATGGAAGTTATGATTTCCTCAAGTCAACTAGGGTTTCAAGGCACTTCAAAAGGAAAAATGCACATTAAATTTAAAATGAAAGATAAATTCAAACCAATTTTACCCTAGAAACTACATGATATGAAGGATGCAATGCAAGAAGAACCATCATCAAACTCTTCATGGTTAGGCAGAATGAATTTTTCTAAGTTAGGACCAAAATATTGCCTTTAAATAACTTTAATTCCAATGAAAAATGTCAAAATAGGTCAAGAACCAAAAATAAATTTGTTTGGAGAGTTTGATAATGTTTCTAAATATGTCATGATGCAATGTGAATTTTTTTGTGATTTTTAAATACCTAAATGCATTTTTAATTAATTAATCTTCATTAACTAATTAAAAATAAACATTTAAATGATTTAAAAATAATTTTTGATGCAAAAAATAAAAATAAAAATATTTTTGGGTTCTGAAAATTAATAAAAGGTTTGATAATAAATTTCAGAATTTTTTAATGTGTTTTACTATTTTTAAAAATTCGTGGAAATAAAATAC
Organism: Lathyrus aphaca; assembly: GCA_963966055.1. Classification (NCBI taxonomy): domain Eukaryota; kingdom Viridiplantae; phylum Streptophyta; class Magnoliopsida; order Fabales; family Fabaceae; genus Lathyrus; species Lathyrus aphaca. Next base: position 508,444,924 of record OZ014524.1, on the reverse strand, counting down.
AAATAAAATGAAATAAAATTAATACAATGGAAAAGTAAGCTGAATGAATGGATCAGATTGGTTCTGGGTTTAAATCCATTGACCTGGCGCGCAATCCTACGGCCCATATTCAAATTTGCCTAAACCTAATTAATTAAATATTAATCCTATAATTAAAACTAATCATGAGATCCAGGCCACACAAACACGCGCGGGAAACTCCATCTAACGACCCACATTTAAACGAAACCCTAATCACAATTAAAAGCCCTAATGACTTTCAGGTGGCCGAAAATGACCTCCGGTCATCTTCTCCGGCCACACTCTCCCCTGAAAAATGCTATCTCCCTCAAAACCTCACCCCAAGCCCCCTAAAGCTCCAGAATCACTCAACAAACATCAAGGAACAAGAATCCAGACATGAAATCAATTTATTTTCAGAAACAAGCATGAATCGAATCAATCTCTTTTTAGGTCAAAAATTTCAGAGATTCGGTTCATGCTCATTTCTTCACCATTTTCAAAACTACAAAGCTCAGAGTAATCAGGAGATCATGAGGAACAATTCTATAACTTAAAAAAGGATTTTTGGAAAAAAAGTTTGAGAGAGCTACCTGAGATGGAACTTTCAAATCTGGAGCTTTCAGGCAGCTTTTTGGCTTCAAAGCCCCTCCAATGATCTTCCTGAAGAAGCTTTGAGGCTTAGTTGGAGTGTATTGTGGCTAGTTTGTGATATTGATGAAGTTCTGTTCAAAGGGAGTGGAAAATCGTATTTCTGTTTGGGGTCGTTTCAGGGCCAGATGATGGTTGGGAAATGATCAGTGGATCATGGTGAGTGGTTTTGTGAAGTTTGTTTTGAGGTTTTAGGCTTGTGTGATGAGATTCGAATGAAAAAATGCAAGAAGGAGAGTTTTTGTGAACTATGGTGATGCTGTGTTTTCAGGCTTGCCTCTTGTGTGTTTTGAGTTCCATTTGGTCCACATATCAAGTGGTGATAGGTCAGAGAGTTGTTATGGGCTATGCTGATTGGTCTGGCTTGTTTTGAAAAAAGTCATGGCTATGTGTCCTTTGAGGTATGGGCTATTTCAGGCCTAGGAAAAAGGCATGTCTGCTGCAGCTTGATTCAAGGATGACCATGGAAATGATATTGAGGCAAATCAGCAAGTGGATTGAAACTTGTGGTTTTTTTTTTTGCAATTTTCATGAAGTTTGGCCATTTCTTGATTTCTTCATGCACAAGTCATGAAAATTGAGAATTCTTGGCACAAATCTGACTCTTAGGCATTGCATTGTGTTTGTATGATGATTAGAAGTCACTTTGAAGTCACAAATTGGTTTGGCAAGGGTTTTTGCAAGTTTCCCTCTTTGGTGCAAAAGTGAAAATTTCATGATTTTTCCCAACTTTGCAAGGCCATAACTTTTGATCTAAAATGAATTAGAATGAGTTCTTGTACTTTTTGAAAATGGTAGGATCCAATCTACAACTTTCATGACCAAAGATTTTTCATTTGAAGCATTTTTGAATCAAAAAGAGGGGTTGAAAAACTTTCCCAAAATGGCAAGTTTGCATTACAAATAACTTTCCCAAAATGGCAACTTTGCAAATGGCTTGAAATTCTTCAATTTTGTGAACTTCAAACTTCTTCTAAGACCAAATAAAGATCATACACATTCAAAATGATGGAGAAACCCCTTTGGTTGGGTCATTGGGGGCCTCAGATGCCCTGATTTTGCACTGACTTGCACAAGAAGTCATCTATTGATCAAATGCCTTTCCCATTGAATTTCTTCATGAATATTGATATGCATGATCCCCATATCATATAGAGACCCATAGAATCAAGAATGACCAAAAAATTTGGAGTTATGGCCTTTGAAACCAAAACCCTAATTTTAGGTCATCTGTGCAGTTAAACCTGGCTCTGCTTCCATGCTTTTCCTCAGTTCTTGTGATTTTTGACTTCCTTGACCTTGTGAGGATATAATATGATGTTTGAACATACATGGACCCTCTTGAGATGATTGAAGACCTTTGGAGTGGCTCAAATAGCTCTTGGATTGCTCAGATCACAAACCCTAGATGCAGATGACTTAGAACCAATGCAGTGAAACAAAAATGCAATATGAGATGCTATGATGGAAACTATGCAAATGAAAAGAATCACAAGCCATGGTGTGAATGAGTGAGGGCAAATATGGGGTGTTTACAGCTGCCCCTATTCAAACATGAGTTAGCTGTGCAGGATGTAAGCGGCGGCTTAACAGGCAAGCAAGATAACTTGTGGTTGAATATCAAAGACAATCCAAAATTTGCACTCACTGAATGAAGAAGAAAAGGGACATAAATTGTAAAATAAAATAAAGTTTGATTATAAAGTGCGGGCGACGGAGGAAGACCGTCGAGCAGAGGACGACTGCTGGGGATGAAGCAATGACGGGGACGGCCGACATGCTGGGGAGAGTAATAAGATTCTCTGGGGATTGAAGGTAAATGATGGGGACGACCATCGGGTTGAAGAAAATAAATGATGAGGAACGGTCATCAAAGGTGAAGGACAATCACCTAGCAGGGGACGGCTGCTCTGTTGGGGATAAGATGAGGGACGGTCATCTAAGGTGAAGGACGATCACCTGGCAAGGTACGGCTGCCAGAAAGTATCACGACATAGGACGAATGTCGGATGAAAAAGGTCGACGATGGGGACGGCCATCGGATAAGCATGATGAAGGACGATCATCAAGAGGTGAAGGACGATCACCTAGCAGGGTACGGCTGCTCTTGGGGTTCATCATGACATAGGACGAATGTCAGATAACAAGATCAACGATGGGGACGACCATCAGATAAAATGATAAAGGACGATCATCAAGAGGTGAAAAAAAATGGAAACAACAAACTTTTTATTTTGAATAGTGGTTAGTAACATAATAATAAAATTAAAATTATATAGGTAGGACAAATTTAGGGTATGACAGATGCCCCTATCGAATTGGCTTAGACCGAGTAAGATGAACTGGCTCATGTTCAAACTTTCAAGGTGTAAGATAATTAGATACTAACAGACTCCAAATTTGTCCGATAAAAGAAAATGTGCAGTAAAGGTGAAGGACGATCACCTGGCAGGGTACGACTGCCAGAAAGTATCATGACATAGGACGAATGTCAGATAGAAAGGAAATAGTTTATCAAGATTTGCCGGGAATTCTTCTGGGGAATGGTAGACACAGACGAATGTCTAATTTCAAGGAGGCGAAGACATAAATGTCTGACACGGTGTATAGATTAAAGATGCGGACGAGCATCCTTAAGACCATGATACGGACGAGTATCAGTAGAAACAAACGCTTGACGCATGTTCAGAGATGATGATACGGACGTGTACCAACTAGTTAACAAAGAACACGGACGAGTGTCGACTCTGAGGGGATTTAAGTGGTGTATACAAGATACGGACGAGTATCTGTATGAGAAAAAGTGATGAGTGAGACATAGATGAGTATGACACGGACGGGTGTTGGAAGAAATGTATTATAAACAAGTATTTGGTTTACAAAGTGTTTAGCTAACTAGGCTGGGGAAGGTGACACGGACGGGTGTCAGGGAAGTGTGTAGATATATGTAAACATGTTTTTGTGAGTGCAAAGGGGACGCCTTGGCTCTCTGCTGGGGATATGACACAGACGAGTGTCAAGAAGCATCTGTAATGTATAAGCATCTGTTTGTAGAGAACGCTCGGACGACTTTACTGGGGAATGATGACACGGATGAGTGCCAAAAGGAGCATGTATCTGTATTTGTGAGTGTAAAGGAAATGCTTTAATATTCTGCCGGGGAGTTTGAGAATTATCTCGTGTATTTGCAAACGGGGGGTTGGTATACACATCTGTTTGATTCGGAACACGGCTTGTGATTTATGCAATATGTTTGATTTTGCTGTAATGCTCCGTATTAGACGGAATGCTACGCTATGGGGGAAAATATGATGCGAATGCTATGATTATGCAAAGATATCGATCCGGGATTCGGATCCCATTGCGGTGAAGATCTCTGGCTGATCTGCTTGAAGTGATATCCCAGCTGGGGATGAGATCCTTGGTAAATCTGATGGAATGATTCTGCTTGGGGAACCAGGTCACTAATTGACCTTCCTTTGGTGATGATAAGCCCCAGCTGGGGCTGTGGAAGCTTTCGTCGCTTTGTTTTGAGATCTTCGGACATTGCTCTTGTTCTTCTGGATGGAGGCTGAAACTCTGTGGGGAAGATAGTGCCATGTCTGACATTTGGCTGAGGAGGAATGATGACTGGCAACTCAGCTGGGGATGAATCAATCTCTGGCGTTGTTTGGAAGATGTGTTGTGGAAGTGGTGATTTAACAGCTTGCTGGGGAGAAGCTTTCATGCCCCATGTTGCGCTTTGAATACCCGCAATCCTGTTATGACGAAAAATGCACAAGTCCCCCGAGGTATCCCTTACTGGATTCCATCATAGGAGTTTAGACACTCCTGGGAGTAAGTAATAAATTTCCTGCAAGCATGTAATTTAGAAAAAGCGCATATGTACTTACGCAATCAACATCTTAAGGACATCAGACATTTTGCAAATGAAAATAAAATGTACGAGACGAAATATGACTGAAAATCTGATTTTATTAATTTGTGTGCCCTGAATTGGCAAGATACAGTCAAAGAAACAGATCCCCTGAAATGAGGAGATCGTTACAATTTGAGAAACAAAAAGACGTTGGCAATGTTGATGACGCTTCTGGGAGCTTCCCTTTGCTATGACCCGTATGACATTGACGTTCTTCTCATGCTGCTTTTGAAGAAGGCTGATTCTGACCGAAGCTTGAACCTTTCGAAGTTTACCATGTTGTAAGTGATACAGACAAATTCAGAACGCAGTTGTTCGCTTATTCCCTTATTTTGCGTGGATCGCCCTTTCGGGTTTTCAATCCACCGAGATACCCATTTTTGCTTGAGATGTCCAATGCGAAATTTCAACTCAGCGGGTGTACAATTTTTATTTATTTTCCCTTATTTTTTCCCTTATTTATTTTCTCTTATTCTGTTTTTGACTCGCCGGGATGCCCTATTTTTGCCTGGACTTTACATTCTGTTTTTCTGTCCAACGGGTCATTTTATGCGAAATATTTTTTAAATGCATCTGAATTCACAGGGGACAGGAAGTCTTCACCATCCATAGTACTGAGCATCAGAGCTCCACCAGAGAAAACTTTCTTCACTATGAACGGACCATCATAATTCGGAGTCCACTTGCCCCTGTGGTCTGTATGAGGAGGGAGGAGCCTTTTTAGCACAAGATCTCCTACTTGGTACTCTCGAAGCCTGACTTTCTGATCGAAGGCTTTCTTCATTCTCTTCTGATATAACTGCCCATGACAGATTGCAGCTAATCTCTTTTCTTCAATCAGATTCAGTTGTTCGTATCGGGATCGAACCCAGTCTGCTTCGTTTAATTTAACATCCATCAGTACCCGTAGGGAAGGTAATTCAACTTCAACAGGTAGGACTGCCTCCATACTATAAACAAGCTGATACGGTGTTGCCCTAGTGGATGTTCTGATTGACGTACGGTACCCATGTAAAGCAAATGGAAGCATTTCATGCCAGTCTTTGTAGGTAACCACCATCTTTTGTACAATCTTCTTGATATTCTTGTTAGCTGCCTCAACTGCGCCATTCATCTTTGGCCTGTAAGGAGAAGAGTTGTGATGTTGGATCTTGAAGTCCCGACACAGTTCTGCCATCATTTTGTTGTTTAAGTTGGAACCATTATCAGTGATGATTCGCTCGGGCACTCCATACCGACAAATGATGTCTCTCTTCAGAAATCGGGCTACCACTTGCCTTGAAACATTTGCATAAGAAGCTGCTTCGACCCACTTGGTAAAATAGTCAATGGCTACCAGGATGAATCTGTGGCCATTTGAAGCAGTCGATTCAATCTTGCCAATTATATCAATGCCCCACATGGCAAAGGGCCAGGGTGAAGACATCACATTCAGGGGATTTGGAGGCACATGCACTTTATTTGCATAAATCTGGCATTTATGGCATTTTCTGGCATACGCACAACAGTCTGCATCCATTGTGATCCAGTAATAGCCTGATCTTAGCAACTTTTTAGCCATAGCATGCCCTCCAGCATGGGTACCAAAAGATCCTTCGTGTACCTCGTGCATCAACAAGTCTGCTTCTACCTTATCAACACATCGGAGAAGTACCATATCAAAGTTTCTCTTGTACAAGGAACCATCGGTATTCAGGAAGAAACTGCCAGCTAGCCTTCTTAATGTCTTCTTATCATTGGAAGATGCCCCAGGTGGGTATGTTTGATCTTCCAAGAAGCACTTAATGTCATGGAACCAAGGCTTATCATCTTTAGCAAGGTCTGCTGAGAATACATATGCTGGTCTGTCAAGTCTGGATACTGAAATCTGAGGCACAAAGTTGGCAGCTTGAACTTTGATCATGGATGAAATGGTAGCCAGAGCATCTGCAAACTGATTTTCATCTCGAGGGATATATTCAAGCTTGACTGTTGTGAAGAAAGTCAATAACCTCCTTGTATAATCCCGGTAGGGTATCAGATGATCTTGGTGAGTGTACCATTTGTCATTGGTTTGATTAATTACCAGAGCTGAATCTCCGAACACAGTCAAAGTCTTGATCCTGAGGTCAATGGCTTCCTCAAGACCCATAATACAAGCTTCATATTCAGCTTCGTTGTTAGTGTAGTTAAAGGTGAGTTTTTCCGAGAAAGGCATGTGAACTCCCTTAGGTGTAATGAGTACTGCACCAACACCACGACCATTCATATTAACAGCCCCATCAAACATCATAGTCCACTCTTCTTCTGGGTCAGGCCCTTCAGTGTGAATAGGCTCTTCATGATCTTTTGCTTTCAAGTACATGATGTCTTCATCGGGGAAGTCAAATCTCATAGGCTGGTAATCATCAATGGGTTACTCAGCAAGATAATCAGACAATATGCTGCCTTTGATGGATTTCTGAGACGTGTACTGAATGTCATACTCTGTGAGAATCATTTGCCATCTCGCAACCCGTCCGGTAAGTGCTGGCTTCTCAAATATGTACTTGACCGGGTCCATCTTTGAGATCAATAAGGTAGTGTGGGTCAACATATACTGCCTTAGTCGGCGAGCAGCCCACGCTAAAGCACATCAAGTTTTCTCGAGCAGTGAATAACGTTGTTCACAGTCGGTAAACGTTTTGCTTAGGTAGTATATTGCATACTCTTTTCGACCAGACTTGTCATGCTGGCCCAGCACACACCCCATTGACTCTTCTAATACTGTTAAGTACATTATTAGAGGTCTTCCTTCAACTGGAGGCATAAGGATCGGAGGCTCTTGTAAATATTCCTTGATTTTGTCAAAAGCCCTTTGGCAGTCTTCGTTCCACCTGACCGTTTGTTCTTTTCTTAACAACTTGAACAAGGGTTCACAGGTTGCAGTAAGGTGAGATATGAACCGTGAAATGTAGTTCAATCTGCCTAAGAACCCCCGAACTTCTTTTTCGGTCTTAGGTGCGGGCATTTCTTGAATGGCTTTGACTTTGTTAGGGTCAACTTCAATTCCCTTCTCACTTACAATGAACCCCAGCAACTTACCGGAACGCACCCCAAATGTGCATTTGTTGGGGTTTAGCTCCAGCTGATACTTTCTCAAACGCTTGAATAACTTTAACAGATTCACCAGGTGATCTTCTTCTGTGAGGGACTTGGCAATCATGTCATCCACATAACATTCAATTTCCTTGTGGATCATGTCGTGGAATAATGTTACCATAGCCCGTTGATAAGTGGCACCCGCGTTCTTCAGTCCGAATGGCATCACTTTATAATAGAACGTGCCCCAGGGTGTGATAAAGGTTGTCTTCTCCATGTCTTCAGGCGACATTTTGATCTAATTATATCCTGAAAATCCATCCATGAAGGAAAACACCGAGAACTGAGTTGTATTGTCGACCAATACATCAATGTGAGGTAAAGGGAAGTCATCTTTCGGGCTAGCTCTGTTCAGATCCCGGTAATCCACACACATCTTCACCTTGCCATCCTTCTTAGGTATTGGTACAATATTAGCAACCCACGGCGGATAGCTAGTCACAGCGAGGAAACCGGCGTCCCACTGCTTTTGTACCTCTTCTTTTATCTTCATTGCCATATCCGGGCGAGTATGGCACAACTTCTGTTTTACTGGCGGACAGTCTTCTTTCAGCGGAAGCTTGTGCATAACAATGTCGGTGTCCAACCCTGGCATATCCTGATAAGACCAAGCAAAGACATCCACATATTCCCGAAGCATGTCAATCAGTTGCTCTTTCACTGAATCTTGTAAGCAGGCCCCGATCATGACTTCTTTCAAGTCTTCTTCTGTACCAAGATTAACCGTTTCGACCTCCTCCTGATGAGGAGTGATGACTTTATCCTCTTGTCTCAACAACCTGGCAAGCTCTTCAGGTAGCTCATAATCTTCTTCAACCCCTTCATCAGCTTGATTGATTGGATTGTCAAAGTCATACGAACTCATATCAGTGTTGTTGTCGGTGCAGTCTGGAGGGCACTTTCTGCAAGGGTTTAGATTTGTTCATTTTAGTGATCAGTTTTATCTTATTTAGAAAAAGTGAAAATGAAGTTGTTTATTTTGAAAAACATTGCCATTTTATTTTTGTACAAAAAATGAAAAATGAAAAACAGTGAGCGAAAAAGAAAAGACTCATTTGCAAAAGACGTCCTAATATTCATTAATTGATCTTTGCACAAAATACAAGATGGCCCGATTACAAAATGAGTCTTGACATCTTGGGCGAGATGCAAGACTTGATGCATGCTTTAAAATACAGGAAATAATAATTACTCTGCAGGAGTAACCCTTATAATTTCCTAGGAAGACCAGTTTGAGACATGGCTCCCCGGGGTCCTTGGACGTATCCAGCTTTCTAGGTTGCGCTCATCTTCCGACTCATCTTCCAAATTGTTCACAGCATTCGGGGTGAGCATTCCCCCGCTGACAAACTTGGGCTCCTTGGCAGCCTCTAACTGATCTTGTTGAGTTGGTCTGTAACCCAACCCAAATCGGTCTTCTTTCTTTTCCACGGGCAGCAGCTTGCCCTAGCCTTGGGCGGTACCTTCCTCAACAACCTTCCGGGCTTGCTGGTATGATGTTATGGAAGTTCCCAGTACAGCAGATGCTTCATTAATGTTCAAGGCTTCAAACCCCTGGATCATGGTTTCATGGATCTCCCCATCCATTTCAATGTACTTATACGTAGCCAGCTGGCTAACAAAGATGTCCTCTTCCCCACAGATGGTGATGATTTGGCCTTCCCACTCGAATTTTAACTTCTGGTGAAGGGTAGACGTAACAGCGCCAGCGGCGTGGATCCAAGGTCTACCCAACAGACAGCTGTAGGCCGGTTGTATGTCCATCGCAAAGAAGGTAGTTTTGAAGGTCTGCGGGCCTATCAACACAGGCAGATCAATCTCCCCAAGCACTGATCTTTTAGAGCCATCAAATGCTCTCACCACCAAATTACTCGGACGCAATGCCAAGCCATCATTCTCTAGCTTCACTAAGGCTTTCTTTGGCAGAACATTGAGTGACGACCCAGTGTCCACCAGTACATGAGATAGAATAGCACCCTTGCATTCCAAGGTGATATGCAAAGCCTTGTTATGGTTGCGTCCCTCAGTTGTTAAATCAGCATTGGTAAAGCCCAATCCATGACTGGTGTTGACATTTGCAACCACGGTTTCTAGCTGATTAACAGTAATCTCCTCCAGCACGTATGCTGCGTGCAGGACTTTCAACAGCGCGTTCCTGTGAGCTTCAGAACACATCAACAGTGATAATATGGAGATTTTGGAGGGGGTTTGGTGAAGCTGGTCCACCACCTTGTAATCACTTCTTTTTATGATTCTCATGAACTCGTCTACATCTTGTTCAAAAGATGTCTTCTGAGTTTCTTTGGTAATTGGCTCTTCAGATACCACACTCTTTCCTTTTGCTTTGGCAGCAGCTTCTGCTTCAACATTAGGTCTTTGTGTTTCTGAGGCAAAAAGGCGTCCGCTTCTGGTGAAGCCTCCGCCTCCCCCAACATTATCAACTTGTGGGGAAGAGGTTGATGAATCCAGAGTGATTTTCTCCCCGTTGCAGTAGAGATCAGAGCCATAATGCCAAGGTATGGCATTGTTGCTTTCATAGGGAACTGGTCCAGGCACCGTAATGGTGACCAGACTGATTGCTGCAGAGGAGGGTACCGTAATGGTGTGCGGATCATAGTAAATTGTGACTGGTGATCTGGCAGGAGGTGCCATGACTTGTTGTTGGAAACTGCTGCTGGGAGGAACATTTGACGGGTCATAGTAGATTGTAACTGTCGAGACATCTTCATTGATCCTTGCTGGTTTTGTAGAAGATTCTGCTAATAAAATGGATGCTGATGTTGTAGAAGAAATGGCTGTTGAATTTTGATTTGTTGAAGTGATGGACGGAGTAATTGCTGATGATATTGACGAATCGGTAGGAATGATTGTTGCTGCTGTTGTAGAAGAATCGGGAATTGTGGTTAAAGGATTTGCTGGATTTGTAGGCGCCGTTGTTGAAATCTGAAGGATACCATCCTGAATAAGACCATCTATGCCTCTTCTCAGCTTTTCACACCCATTGACTGCAATGTTGCAATACCCACAACCGAGCTCACACCCGGGGAACACTTGGCATTCTAGAAGCTGAGCTTTAATTTCGACCAAAGGTGTTCGAATTTGTGCAACACTGGTGATAAAGGTAGATGGTTTGTCTTCCTCAATGGCATTAATTCTCGGCCCTCCATGATTAGGCATAGGATTTCTGTTGACATTCGGAGGTGGTGCATAGTTGAGGGCTTTAGAATCCACCAGATCTTGGACTTTCATTTGTAAGGCCCTGCATTTTTCAGTATTGTGACCAGGTGCATTTGAGTGGAATGCACACCTAGCATTGACATCATATTTCTTTGGGAGATTGAGGGGATCTGGAGGTGCCAACGTCCTTAACTCAACCAGGTTGAGCTTCAGGAGTTGTGGCAAAAGTGCAGCATACGTCATTGGGATTGGGTCAATTACCCTGTTTTCCTGTGATGGTCGTTGTTGGAAGGGACGCTGTTGTTGGTTGCTATTGTTGGTTGCTATTGTTGTTGTAGGTTCTCTGTTGTGGATAATGGACTTGTTGTTGATACTATGGTTGCTGCTGAGGATATGCTGATTGTTGAGGAATCGGAGCTGGAATGGTAACTGTTGCTACTGACCGGTGTACATACTGAGGTCTGCCCCTGTTTGCATGAATGGAATTGGTCTCACCGGCTCTTCGTGGTCCCACAAAAGGCTTCCTGGGATTACTGGAAGAACTTGCACCACTGTCAGAAATCTTGCCCATTTTTAAAAGGCTTTCAATCCTTTCACCAGCTATGACGACATCAGCAAAGCTGGTAGAGGAAAAGGCAGCCAGTCTATCAATATATGTTCCTTGCAAAGTATTCATGAACATGTCGGCCATTTCTCTTTCCGACATGGGTGGTTGGACAACAGCAGCAAGCTGTCTCCACCTTTGGGCATATTCCCTGAAGCTTTCTCTAGAAGACTGGGACATCCCCATCAGGAGGGTCTTGTTAGGAGCCATGTCCAGATTGTATTGATATTGCCTGATGAAGGCTTCAGCTAGGTCCTTCCAGCATCTAATGGTAGCCCTGGTCAAGTGCGAATACCACTCTCTTGAAGCCCCAGCCAGACTGTCTTCAAAGTAAAACATCCACAGCTTCTCATCCATAGTATAAGCTTTAAGTCTTCCCAGAAAAGACTGCAGGTGAGTTCGTGGACAAGAGGTTCCATTGTATTTCTCAAAGCATGGGGGTTTGAATTTGTGGGGAATTCTCACCCCATCCACTAGCCCCATGTCCATTACATCGAAGCCCAAGGAATTTCGGGACTCCAGAGATCTCAATTTCTCAGCAATTTCATCTAACCTCCGGTCATAGACTTCATCTCCTGCTCCCATAACAGTAAACTGCTCTTCTTGGGGATCCTCCTGTAAGATTCTCCCCCCAACAATATTACCCTGCACATTCCTTGGGATGTTAGCTTCCGGATCCAGATGAGGTCCAAATATTGGTGGATCAATACAAGGTTGACCCCTTTCATTGTTGCTAGTTCCTCCCGTCCCAAGATGAGGCTCCTCAGGAGTTTGCCTTTCCACCAGTTCTCTTAATCTTTCTTGACTCTGGGCCAAGCCAGTCATCACAGCCATGAATTGAGACATCTGATTCCTCATTTCTACCCTCTCATTAGCCATCTGATTCCTGACCTCAGTCAGATCTTGCTGTACTTGATCCATTTGAATACCATGAAGGTTGTTGCGAGTAGGGTACCGGTGCGTGCGGTTGACAGGGAACACTCGGCGACGAGCAATGTTTCCTGAGATCACAACAAAGTTAGAAACAATGATAATAAAACCTACAAAACAAAACAAAATTTAGTATGCAATGCAGTATGCTTATTTGTTTTCCAAGGTATCCGGCTTGGTTCTTGGTTTTGACCTTTCCAGACCTCGAGGAAGATGCTTGATGTTGTTGAGAGAAAAGCCATATGAAAGCAAACTAATATATTACAAATGATGAATAATACATAGTTTGTTTTACAACACATGCCCATGGAGGGTCGAAATACAATAAAAGGGAAAAGTACATCAAATGGAAATGAACAACAAGCAAAGAAGTCAAACATTCAGTCCAAATTCATCCTCCTTGACCTCCTTCAGGAGTGCCTCAGTCACTGGACCAGTCAGATGCTCTGTAATGGTCCTGATGAGGAGGTTCCTGGTAGAAATGGCAGTGGTCAACTTCTTATGCCTGTCCTGGTCCTTTGATCTTTTCAATCCTTCCTTGAGCTTCAACTCTGAAATCTCCTTCTGGGCTGCCAACAAGGCTTCCTGCTGCTTCTTCTCATTGGCCTCTAGCTGTTCAATCTTGGCTTAAGTTTTCTGGTCTTCCTGTGTACGGGCTTCAGTGATCTTGACCCACCTATCCTGACTCTCTTGTAGATAGAGCTCAGTCCTAGCCTTCTGAATCTTGGCTTCTTTACAAGCATTCTTCAATATTTGTTCCCCAGCTCTGGATTTCCTGATGTAGTCCTCTGTCTTCTCAATCTTGGCAAGATGCTCCACCCTAAGCTTTTCCAACCTCTCAATGTCCAGACGACCATCACTCCTTTCCCAAAGGGTCTTCTTTAAAGCCTGAGATAGGTTCTCATTTCTTTCCTTCAGCTTCTCAAATTCTTCCAGGCTGACAGTTGTTGCTGGCTGTGCTGTAGATGGTCCAGGTATGTCCTCAATGGTGAAAGGCATTCCAGTAATCTGAGCTCTAGTACGGGACCAGTCATAGTATTGAGCTGAAGCAACATTATTACACCTCCCTAGAATAGCCATCCCTTTTGTCTGGATGTTGTCCCAAGCCCAGGATGCTTGTCTGACAGCAACTGAAATAGGCTTCACTTCACAATACAGAGTCTCAGCTAAATCTTGCACTCTGGGAGGGTTAACCAAAGCATAGCCCAGTTGTCTTTTAAACAGCATAGGATTGTAGTTGATGCAACCCTTTACTCCTATCAGAGGCACATTAGGGTACTGCCCACAGCTGGTGATAATGTCCTTGCCTTTGGTGCTCTGGGTGCACCATCTAATATCATCTGAAGTAAAAGCAATGAGCCTCTTAGCCCAATTCTTCTGCTGGTGAGGATTCAAGAAGGCATCTGTCTTAGGTAGATGTCTGAGCAGCCAGGTGTGAAACAAAGGAGCACAACATCTTACTAACTTCCCCCTTTGTTTCTCATTCCTCTGATGAATGGAATAATAGAAATCTCCCAGCAATGTAGGTACTGGGTTCTTCAGAAGAAACAAATGGATGGCATTCTTGCTGACAAACTTGGGTTCATCTGCAAACAGTATAACCCCATATATGCTGAGGGCTAACAGTGCACAGACTGCCCTCCACTCTCCCAATGAAGCCTTCAGGATGGCCTGAGAAATCAAGAAGTCCAAGTGAAGACTAGGGATTCCAGCTTTTGTTGTCATGCTTTGTTCAATCAAGGCAGGCTCCAGGTACAGTGCCTTTGCTACTTCTCCATTGCTGGGAAAAGTCATTTCTGGGTTGAAAGGGAGTTCACCCCTGGTAGGTACTCCAATCAATGAGGAAAATTCTTCCAGCAAGGGCCCTAGCTGAAAGTCTGGGAAGGTGAAGCATCTCAAAGGAGGGTCATAAAACTACAAGCAGGTGTGGATCATGCTCCTCTGAGAAGGGTCAAGGTCCATAACCATATCCAGGATACCTCCATAATGCTCTCTAAATAGTGGGATATGGTCAGGTGTGATGAGTGACTAGACTTGCCTGATGCCAGTCAACACAGGCTCAAAGAAATGGTAGGATGTGTTGCTCTTCCTGGGAGTAGTCATAAATGCTGAAGAGGAGGCAGATAGGTGCTGATGAAGATCAAGGCTGATACTGGAGATGAGCCACTGACAGGCTGATGCTGGTGATGATGAGAATAGCTGAAGCAAATAACTGATGAAGTAGAGGTCTATGTAGAAGAAGGGGTCAAAACCAAACCAGATATAATGTGGATACCCTGAAAAACAAATAAACAAATGTTAAATGATGCAAATGATGATATATGCAAATGATATGCAAGGATTTATGATCAAGATGGATCTGATTATCTGTCTTGATATAAGTCCATATATGTTCAAAAGTCCAGAAGGAGGTTTTAGAAATCCAGTAACCAAGGTGGGGTACTCAAATAAAGAGTCACATGTCCAGGGTTAATCACAAGAGCTGTCCAAAATGAGGTACTCTTAAACCAAATAGTAACAGGGTATGATGTGGCCAAGGGTACCTGCAAACCTGTAAACAGCCCAACCCCCTCACAGGTAATGTTCTAAAACAAGGATCCTCAGACTTGGATCAGTTATGAGAAGTGTAAACACTTCTAACCCGGAGGTACAGTGTTTACAATAACCATAAAAGATCCTCCTCTAATTCACCTCAGTTTCTGAAGGTCATAATAAAGGTCATCCAGACTTAGCAGGCTTCCCAGATAGCCCTAGTACTACAGGAAATCTGTAGCACAGAGTTCTCAAGAAGAAACCTACATCTGAACCGTGTTTCATATTCCCGCACCAGACCGAGATGGAATGGGAAAGAACATGAATCACTCTAGCCTAGGTGTCACTCAGGTCCCAGGTATAGGACCTTAAACTCTTAATGGAACCCCACCCACAAAGACAGAAGCCAGATCCAGCAAAATGACAGTATGACAGTATGATATGTAAAATTGTAAAGAAAGCAAATAAACAAGACTGTACATAAAGCAAATAAAGCAATACAAATAAACACACAATTAGCACGTAACACCCCAGTAAACATAAATCAAACAAGCACTAGGAGGAACCCACAAAAAGAACCAGAAGCCCTGGTTACAGTATAAGGGTCCCCAGCAGAGTCGCCAAGCTGTCGCTCCCACCAAATGACACCTTGTCAGAAGGGGTACAGACGCGAACGGTCGGCGAAAGAGAGAGAAATCAATAGAGTCGCCAGCTAGGCATTTTTATCCCGAAGGAAAGGTAATGCTGCATAAACCTGAGGAAAGATGGATAAGACGGTTGCGAACCAGAGAAACTGAGAAAGGGGTTTGGTTACAACCTGGGAAGGTATTAACACCCAGATTGTCTGTCGTACTCGACGGGATCCACGCTTGAAAGTTTGTGTTTAAAAGGGGTAGTGTCTGTGCTATCTGTGTATAAAAGCTGAAAAAGAATATACAAGTGTCAGTGTAAGAAAGTGAAGTGGAATGAAAGAGTGTCAGTGTAAGAAAAGAATGTGAGGCTCAAGACTATGAGGCTCAAAGAATAATGCTGGAAGAGGGGGAAGAGACATGGACTTTTGTTCGATAACCATTAAGTTATTCCTACGTATCCTCTCGTGCAATGAGGAAGTCAGAACATCGTAATTCGACTCAAAGAGACTGAAAGATGAATTGACTTGTGAACTGATTACTTGTCTATGCTCAAGTATATGACTTGTCTGGCTCAGGTGCAAACTGTCTTGCATTAGACGGAAGAAGCGAGTTCTCGTTTGTGAATGAGAGTGATGAGAAAAGATTCCCGAAGGAGACGATTATTGTTTGTTTTTGAGTTTTCAATCTTTTATTGCTTTTTGAAGTTTGTCATAAGAAAATGAGCTTAAGCCTAAACCAAGGGTTAGTAAACTCATCACATCCTCCCTCTGATTAGGGGTAATGAGAATACTTTAAGTATGAAGTAAACACCTCACACTTAATCACCATGATGCAGGATTAAGATCATTAACCTACTTGCATTTATTTAGATGTTTTTGTGGTTTTGGTTTAGTGTTAAGTAATGAGTTTAAGCCATAATCAAGGATTTAATGGACCCATTACACCATCCTAATAGAAGGATGATAGATTAGAACATTTAAGCTGAGGAAGGCTCCTCAACTTAATCCATGATTAGGGATTAACCTCATGACAAAACAAAGCCTTTATCAGAGTGGATTTTAGTTAATGGTAAGGTTAAGAAATGGATTTTATGATTTGTAAGACAACTTCAGGGGGACTTGTCCATTAACACTAGGGTTAGTCCTTCTTAACCAATTAAGGAAGAATTAGAACCCTAATGCAAGGCCCAAGTTACAAGCTTGATGTCTTAGTGGTTATTAGATGAATTGATTAAAGGATTTAAACACATTAAGGGTTTAACACTTAGGATTAAAGTTATACACTCCATCCTAATAGAAGGATACAGGCATAACCCTAATCACAAAGCCTTAAAACCTTTAAGGTTTAGTCCTTGATTAAGAGATGAGGAGAGAAGACACAAAGATGACACAAAGGCAAAACTAAATAGGGGACTAATCAAACCCTAATTATGATCATGCTTGATGTTAATGATGCTAAAGAAACAGATGAAAGGAGGAGAAGCAGAAAGAAATAAGACAACTTGCTTCACCTAAGAAGACAAGTTGCCTGAAGAAAGAAAGTAAGAGATGAACATGAATGAGCAAGCTCACTCTAATACAAAGATCAAAAGCAGCAATGATGCAAGAGAGAGATGAGAAGAGATTGTGAGAAGTGAAGGCAAATTCACTTCTCAGAACAACTTACCACCTGAAAAGTTAGCAAAAGAAATGAAATGCAATAAAATGAGATGAAATGTCATGATGCAAGACAAAGTCAGAAGCATGAACATGATGTTAATGATGCTAAGAGATGATGCAAACACATGTCAAGAGTTGTGGATGATCATACAAGGATGAGGATGCAAATGAAGCATGCTTTGAACCATGAAAGTTCATGAAAGTTTATGTAATGAAATGGATGCACAACATGGAAAATGAATGATGGCATGATAAAAAATGATTCTAATATGTCCTAAGATGTCTTATATGTCCTATGGATGCACAAAATATCATGGCAAGTTCTTGAATGCAAGCATATGAGAGATGGATGCAAATGAAGGCAAAAATTAGGGTTTACATACAATATGCAATGCAAAATTCAAAATCAGAAGCAAATGACATGATAAAAAATTGAAAATGGAAGCAAAGGAAACCTAACCCTACACAAGTTCACTGCCCGAAGGAGGGGACCTAAGTCTTAACCTAATGGAAGTTATGATTTCCTCAAGTCAACTAGGGTTTCAAGGCACTTCAAAAGGAAAAATACACATTAAATTGAAAATGAAAGATAAATTCAAACCAATTTTACCCTAGAAACTACATAATATGAAGGATGCAATTCAAGAAGAACCATCTTCAAACTCTTCATGGTTAGGCAGAATGAATTTTTCTAAGTTAGGACCAAAATATTGCCTTTAAATAACTTTAATTCCAATGAAAAATGTCAAAATAGGTCAAGAACCAAAAAGAAATTTGTTTGGAGAGTTTGATAATGTTTCTAAATATGTCAAGATGCAATGTGAATTTTTGTGATTTTTAAATACCTAAATGCATTTTTAATTAATTAATCTTCATTAACTAATTAAAAATAAACATTTAAATGATTTAAAAATAATTTTTGATGCAAAAAATAAAAATAAAAATATTTTTGGGTTCTGAAAATTAATAAAAGGTTTGATAAAAAATTTCAGAATTTTTTAATGTGTTTTACTATTTTTAAAAATTCGTGGAATTAAAATACAAATAAAATGAAATAAAATTAATAAAATGGAAAAGTAAGCTGAATGAATGGATCAGATTGGTTCTGGGTTTAAATCCATTGACCTGGCGCGCAATCCTACGGCCCATATTCAAATTTGCCTAAACCTAATTAATTAAATATTAATCCTATAATTAAAACTAATCATGAGATCCAGGCCACACAAACACGCGCGGGAAACTCCATCTAACGGCCCACATTTAAACGAAACCCTAATCACAATTAAAAGCCCTAATGACTTTCAGGTGGCCGGAAATGACCTCCGGTCATCTTCTCCGGCCACACTCTCCCCTGAAAAATGTTATATCCCTCAAAACCTCACCCCAAGCCCCCTAAAGCTCCAGAATCACTCAACAAACATCAAGGAACAAGAATCCAGGCATGAAATCAATTTATTTTCAGAAACAAGCATGAATCGAATCAATCTCTTTTTAGGTCAAAAATTTCAGAGATTCGGTTCATGCTCATTTCTTCACCATTTTCAAAACTACAAAGCTCAGAGTAATCAGGAGATCATGAGGAACAATTCTGTAACTTAAAAAAGGATTTCTGGAAAAAAAGTTTGAGAGATCTACCTGAGATGGAACTTTCAACTCTGGAGATTTCAGGCAGCTCTTTGGCTTCAAAGCCCCTCCAATGATCTTCCTGAAGAAGCTTTGAGGCTTAGTTGGAGTGTATTATGGCTAGTTTGTGAGATTGATGAAGTTCTGTTCAAAGGGAGTGGAAAATCGTATTTCTATTTGGGGTGGTTTCAGGGCCAGATGATGGTTGGGAAATGATCAGTGGATCATGGTGAGTGGTTTTGTGAAGTTTGTTTTGAGGTTTTAGGCTTGTGTGATGAGATTCGAATGAAAATGCAAGAAGGAGAGTTTTTGTGAACTATGGTGATGTTGTGTTTTCAGGCTTGCCTCTTGTGTGTTTTGAGTTCCATTTGGTCCACATATCAAGTGGTGATAGGTTAGAGAGTTGTTGTGGGCTATGCTGACTGGTATGGCTTGTTTTGCAAAACGTCATGGCTATGTGTCCTTTGAGGTATGAGCTGTTTCAGGCCTAGGACAAAGGCATGTCTGCTGCAGCTTGATTCAAGGATGACCATGGAAATGAGATTGAGGCAAATCAGCAAGTGGATTGAAACTTGTGGGTTTTTTTTTGCAATTTTCATGAAGTTTGGCCCTTTCTTGATTTCTTCATGCACAAGTCATGAAACTTGAGAATTCTTGGCACAAATCTGACTCTTAGGCATTGCATTGTGTTTGTATGATGATTAGAAGTCACTATGAAGTCACAAATTGGTTTGGCAAGGGTTTTTGCAAGTTTCCCTCTTTGGTGCAAAAGTGAAAATTTCATGATTTTTCCCAACTTTGCAAGGCCATAACTTTTGATCTAAAATGAATTAGAATGAGTTCTTGTACTTTTTGAAAATGGGAGGATCCAATCTACAACTTTCATGACCAAAGATTTTTCATTTGAAGCATTTTTGAATCAAAAAGAGGGGGTTGAAAAACTTTCCCAAAATGGCAAGTTTGCATTACAAGTCATTTTCCCAAAATGGCAACTTTGCAAATGGCTTGAAATTCTTCAATTTTGTGAACTTCGAACTTCTTCTAAGACCAAATAAAGATCATACACATTCAAAATGATGGGGAAACCCCTTTGGTTGGGTCATTGGGGACCTCAGATGCCCTGATTTTGCACTGACTTGCACAAGAAGTCATCTATTGATCAGATGCCTTCCCCATTGAATTTCTTCATGAAGATTGATATGCATGATCCCCATATCATATAGAGACCCATAGAATCAAGAATGACCAAAAAATTTGGAGTTATGGCCTTTGAAACCAAAACCCTAATTTTTTAGGTCATCTATGTAGTTAAACCTGGCTCTGCTTCCATGCTTTTCCTCAGTTCTTGTGATTTTTGACTTCCTTGACCTTGTGAGGATATAATATGATGTTTGAACATACATGGACCCTCTTGAGATGATTGAAGACCTTTGGAGTGGCTCAAATAGCTCTTGGATTGCTCAGATCACAAACCCTAGATGCAGATGACTTAGAACCAATGCAGTGAAACAAAAATGCAATATGAGATGCTATGATGGAAACTATGCAAATGAAAAGAATCACAAGCCATGGTGTGAATGAGTGAGGGCAAATTTGGGGTTTTTACAGTTGCCCCTATTCAAACATGAGTTAGCTGTGCAGGATGTAAGCGGCGGCTTAACAGGCAAGCAAGATAACTTGTGGTTGAATATCAAAGACAGTCCAAAATTTGCACTCACTGAATGAAGAAGAAAATGGACATAGATTGTAAAATAAAATAAAGTATGATTATAAAGTGCGGGCGACGGAGGACGACCGTCGAGCAGAGGATGACTGCTGGGGATGAAGCAATGACGGGGACGGCCGACATGCTGGGGAGAGTAATAAGATTCTTTGGAGATTGAAGGTAAATGATGGGGACGACCATAGGGTTGAAGAAAATAAATGATGAGGAACGGTCATCAAAGGTGAAGGACGATCACCTAGCAGGGGACGGCTGCTCTGTTGGGGATAAGATGAGGGACGGTCATCTAAGGTGAAGGACGATCACCTGGCAAGGTACGGCTGCCAGAAAGTATCACGACATAGGACGAATGTCGGATATAAAAGGTCGACGATGGGGACGGCCATCGGATAAGCATGATGAAGGACGATCATCAAGAGGTGAAGGACGATCACCTAGCAGGGTACGGCTGCTCTTGGGGTTCATCATGACATAGGACGAATGTCAGATAACAAGATCAACGATGGGGACGACCATCGGATAAAATGATAAAGGACGATCATCAAGAGGTGAAAAAAAATGGAAACAACACACTTTTTATTTTGAATAGTGGTTAGTAACATAATAATAAAATTAAAATGAAATTAAAATTATATAGGTAGGACAAATTTAGGGTATGACAGATGCCCCTATCGAATTGGCTTAGACCGAGTAAGATGAACTGGCTCATGTTCAAACTTTCAAGGTGTAAGATAATTAGATACTAACAGACTCCAAATTTGTCCGATAAAAGAAAATGTGCAGTAAATCGATGGTTAAACTTGGAAAATGAAGGTGATGCGAAACACAAACAGGTTGATAGAAAATTAAATAATCGCCTACCACCGCAAGGATGATAATGCGAACTCGGCACTCGAACTAGGTCGATATGGATGTCGAAAGACAGAAAATTAAAATAATCGCTTACCACCGCGAGGATGATAACGCGAACTCGGCACTCGAGCTAGGTCGATATGGATGCCGAAAGACAGAAAATTAAAAAAATCGCTTACCACCGCGAGGATGATAACGCGAACTCGGATAATCGCTTACCACCGCGAGGATGATAACGCGAACTCGGCACTCGAGCTAGGTCGATATGGATTCCGAAAGACAGAAAATTAAAATAATCGCTTACCACCGCATGGATGATAACGCGAACTCGGCACTCGAGCTAGGTCGATATGGATGCCGAAAGATAGAAAATTAAAAAAAAAATCGCTTACCACCGCGAGGATGATAACGCGAACTTGGCACTCGAGCTAGGTCGATATGGATGCCGAAAGACAGAAAATTAAAATAATCGCTTACCACCGCGAGGATGATAACGCGAACTCGGCACTCGAGCTAGGTCGATATGGATGCCGAAAGACAGAAAATTAAAAAAATCGCTTACCACCGCGAGGATGATAACGCGAACTCGGCACTCGAGCTAGGTAGATATGGATGCCGAAAGACAGAAAATTAAAAAAAAAATCGCTTACCACCGCGAGGATGATAACACGAACTCGGCACTCGAGCTAAGTCGATGCTGAGCAACAGAAAAAATAAATAATCGGAAGAGAAATATCCAATTGGGATGCCCACTGAATAACACCTATAGAATCTTTGGAATTTTCGATCGACCCTAGATCCTGACTTCCGCTGGGGGAAGGCCTAGAATCTTGGATTAATCTCGGATCCTGAATTATGCGACCATGTTTGTTTGTTTTTGAAATGGTATTCTATAACGATGGAGATACGATGCAAGTATGCATTGTTGAAAGTTAAAACGTTGGAAGTATGAAAAGTTGATTTATTTAGGTATGCATATGATGCGTATGCTGTAAATGATTGATGTAAATGATGCATAATGATGCATATGAGCGATTGAAAGGTGCCAGCTTGGTGGACTTTTGGTCTGGTAGTTGCCAATAACGATTGGACTTTGGGTGGGTGGAGGGTTTGATTCCCCGACACTCGATCCTCGACAATTGTAAGATCAAAAGATAGATCTGAATGCTCCAAGTTCGGTCACTTGTTGATGAGCGGAGCGACTTAATTGACACGTGAAAATTGCTTTGCTTTGAAAAGATGACAATATCTGGAAAGATTTGCTTGTTCAGTTGGGGAAAAGAGATAGGAAGATTTGCTCCTTGTTTGCTTGCCCCTGTTTGTAGGGTATTGGAAAGAATTCTGGTGGGGAAACTTTGAGAGTGACCATGACATGACCTGCCCCAGTTTCTAGATTTGGTATGTGTTTGTCCCTGATTGAGCCTTTGAAGGTGATTTGCCCTTGATTGGGCTGTTGAGAACGATTTTGCCCTTGATTGAGCTGTTGAAGATAACTTTGTCCCTGATTGGACTGGTGAGGTAATCTTGATTCATGTTGGCAATGAAGTTCAAATTTCTCTTTTGATTGCCCCTTGTTGGGATTGTACTGATGTCAAGCACTGATTTGCAATTAAATTATTCATACACAAATGGTAGTGTTAATGTAAAGTTCATATAAGTTTTAAAAAAGTCAATTTATTTGAATGATTGTGATAGTGTGACGGATGGACCGTTAGTCCACACGAGGTGCTGATTTAGAAAGTGTGTGAAAGATGCAGCAAGAATAATGTGCAATCGAGATTGAAGATTAGCAAATATATGGGAGTCAATTTACGCAACCTTGTTAGTAGTATGCTTTCAGAATAAACCATGCCTCAATTAGGTCTTTCGAGGGTTGTAACGTGGTTTGGTTAATGGTTTGAGAAACAAAGGATATAACACTACAAGAAAAAAGGAGATTTACGACACTTAAGTTGCGACATTTATCACAAAACCGTCCTTATTCCTGGATTGCGACAGTTGTCACGACAGTTAGGGTCAACTGTCGTAGATTTTTTGCGACAATTGTCACAAAACCGCCCTTATTCCTGGACTACGACAGTTGTCACGACAGTTTAGGCCAACTGTCACAGATTTGTTAGGCATGTTGTGTAAAATTATTGCAACAGTTACAAAAGAACCGCCCTCTTTCCACACTCGCGACAGTTAGCGCGAACTGTCGCGACTACTTTCACCAATCATAATCACTTTTTTTAATTCCTTTACTTCCCATTTTTTTCTTCTTTTCATTTTCCCACCTTTTTAATTTTATTAATTAATTTTAATATTAATAATTATATATAATAATAATAATAAAATAATAATAATAATAATAATAATAATAATAATAATAATAATGATAAATTATATCAATATTAATAGTATTTATTTATTTACAACATAATAAAAATATTCATATTATAATATTCTTACAAATATAATACAACGGCTATAAACTTTTTCTTATATTTTTAAAATTATTTTAAAGATACAATTATATATTTAACACCATTCTCATATAAAAAAATTGCGACAGTTGTGGGTTTTACCGTCCTAAAGAGAAGTTTGCGACAGTTTTTGAAAAGTCGCCCCTCAAATATATCAAATTACCACGCACGCTGGGAGAAATTTAGGGCTACGATGTTAAACAACAACAGTTCCCCAAATAATCCCTAAGACACACATGGAGAAAGAGGAATATAGTTGGGGTTGAATCTCTCTCTCAACTGCGAATCAAGAAAATGAATTAGCTCTCTTTGTTCGATACAAATCCACCATGAATCTCTCTCTCAGCTCAGGTCGCCATTAAAGCAACCACCACTACCACGAATCTTAACAAGTTGTCTTCTTAAACCCTAAGTTCCTTCTCAAACTTCAATAACTTTTTTATTTTCTTCAACTCCGATTCCTCATCATGAAGATAACTCATTGAATGTTCTTGTTATTGATACAAAGCATGGAAATAAGATTGTTGATTTTTTTCTTAAGAACCCTTATTTGCAATTAACTTTATTTTACTCTCAAGCTGGGTTCTGTGTTAGTTATCTTATTTTTATTGCTTCCACTTTGGCTTTTCTTGATGCCGGTGATTCTACCGGAGAAACTGTTCCGGTAGTTTTGGGGTTAACTCCGAAGGTTTTGTTTCTTTGGGGGTGTTTTCCTTTTCAATTAGGGTTGAATTCGATTAGGACTTAAGTCAGCTTTATGATCTCTTTGTTCAACTTAAGGTTAATCTTAGAGTTAATATCATGGGGTTTGTGTTAATCTTAAAGTTAATATCATGGGGTTAGTGTTTTTTATCTTATATTCTGCAAATTAATCATGACAAAAAAAAATGAATTTGTTTTGGCATGTTCATCTTCTGTTTGTTTTTGTTGCTATTGAGTTTTTGTTATGTGTGTTTGTGTTTTCCACTGACTCTTATTTTGTGTTATCCACTGACTCTTATTCTGTTCATCTTCTGAGTTTTAGTACGAAGTTTTCAGTTATATTTTGGATAACCTTGTATTCCCTTCATATTTTGCAACTTGAGTGTTACTTGATTTACCAAAGTCTTTCTTCCTGTTATACCTAGATGTTGCTTAGTGTAGAAAAACATTCTCCTAGTTTGAAGTAGATTATTGAATCTACAAACACATCAGGACCACTGCCCTGATGAAGGATTTGACATTGGAATATGTCAAATGGATTTTTAAGAAGGAATATTGTATTCAAATTAGCTTTATTAAGCAATTTGTAAAAATTGTGCAGCTGAGAACGTAAAATTTCCATTTTTAAGTGCTTTTCTAAATTCACTTGGAACCAATTATAGACATGGAGCAGACTTTGTAACTATTGGATCTACCATTAGGAAACAAAATGAGACTATATTTCAATACGGGATAAGTCCATTCTCTCTTTGTATAACTTTAGGAACCATTTTTAAATGTTGTCAAATTTACTTTGCAGATAATGCTTTTGAAGGATGGAAGGAAAGGAAAGGCTACACAAGAGCAGTATTCTCGTGGAGTCGCCTTTTATGAATTTTCGGAACATCAGCACACCCTTGGTGCATCGAGATTTCTTAACAATAATCCTGGTAATAATTACATCCATTTCTTATGAGATTCTGATTTTTTTTTTAATTCTGATTTTGTTTGCCTTCGTATGAGATTCTTGAAAGTCCATGTCCGATTGATTTCATTTCTGATTCGTATCAATTTTCATCTTTCCGCGACACTGTTTCAAAACCCGCTTTTATTACGCTTGAAATCTATATTTTTAGTTGAATTATAGATGTTAAAGTCGGTTTTTTTGTGTTGTTGTTCATTGCTAAAAAAATGCATTGTTTTCTTCCTAAGAAAGTGTTGGTTATCAGTATATGGAATGGTATTGTTTGTTGCTATGGTCACCATTGCCATTTCCAACAACAACATAACTAGTATCATCATTATGTATCAACCTCATCTAGGAGGAGTAACATTGATCAATTATTAATTGATTGTGAAGCATTGATCAATTATTAATTGATTGTGAAGTATTTATAACAGCTAATGTTTAATAGTTCTTTTTAATGGATTTTTGAATTTGTTTAACTTGTCTTTGTCTAACATTATAATCTGATGCAGGTATGAGAACATTCTTACTACATCAGATGTTATTCCTTAAGTTCTATCATTTGTAATGCATTGGGCTGTAGCTATTATAACATCTAACGGTCGGGTTTCAGGTTCGGGTGCCCTTTCTTTTGCTTGTTATTTTTTGAAAAAATATAGCAATGTGGTTAGTGTCTTTGAGTGGGAGAAAAATTTCAAAACCACATTGGTAAGAGACTTGCTTCTGCACTCAAGTGTGGAGGACGATTAGTTGATGGAGAGTTTGGGCTTCCCCTTGGTGTTCCTGCAGGAGTTGAGGACCCTAATGATTATTTCCGTCAAAAGATAAGTGATAGTTGGTTACTATCCAAGGTAGGTTCAATAATGGCTATAGGTATCTAAATGTCTATAAATGATACATTAAAACATTTGCATTTTCGATATGTATGTTTAAGAGATTCTCAGGGTCTTTATGATCTAATGGCTACAGGTATCTAAATGGGATTTCGACATTGAAGAACTTCGTGTGCATCTGAAGTGCCGAACAGGAAGCTTGCTTCTTTGGTTTAAAATATGGGAAGTCATGGGAGAACCGAAAAAAGTTGTGTGACCGAAGAAGCAAACATGGTTGAATTTTAGGTAAAAAAGGATGGGAAAAACCAATATACCCTTGAGAAATATTTGGGTTTACAAATTTGCGCTAAATTGAGAATGGTGGCCATCAAACCGCCGTAGCACTGCTATTGCGCTGCTACAAAACCTCTATTCGCGACCACTATAACCGCTACTGTCTATAGCGCTTTGCAGGCCAATAGCTCAGCGGTAAGGGGCTGTGCTGCCATCCTACACCGCTATTGACAACCTAGGGTGTCTGTCCCTATAATAGTGTGTCTGAAAATATAGTCGTACAAAGTTTTCATTCCTTGCTGTAGGATTTGTATTTAAACTTGTGTTGGTATTAGTTATTGCAATTTGTAAGTTCCCGATTCTGGAACCAGAGCATTTCATTCACTAAATTCACGTTAAATATACAATAATATTCTGTCAATTTCAATTTTATATTTCAAGTACCAATTGTGGCATTTTTTGTAACTTAAGCCATGTATTAATTATTTATTATTGTTATATGTTACTTTGATTCAGGCTCTTTTTCCCGATAACACGTATGGTGTTGACAGTGGAGGTGACCCTCAAGTTATTCCAAGGTTGACATTTGAGGAATTTAAGGTCTGTTTTAAGAATAAAGTAGAAAAATTATTACTGTGGTATATAGAGATAACTAATTTGAACAAGGAGTTAATTACTTCTGTTTGGTTGTTAGTTGTTTGTGTCCACTAACACTGATTTGTGAAGTATGATGGGTAAAATGGTACATCTTGGTAGGAACCCGTACTTTGGGCCTTTTTACTTCCATATAGTCTACTATAGATCTCAATACTTAATTCCAGCTATTTCAAAGACATAGTTGTTTTATTTAAGAAATTTTCATTTTAAATTTGATTGACAGGAATTTCACCGCAAGTATTACCATCCCAGCAATCCAAGAATATGGTTTTATAGAGATGATGATCCAAATGAACGCCTCCGCATCCTAAGTGGTAATAAGAATTGGTCTAACTTGCTCTTTAAATGTTGAGGCTGAGTTGGGGAGAGTCATTTGTAATGCTCTTGTAGATCCAACCTAGACTCCTGATAAAAATGAATGACTTTAAGCATGGGGCCTGCTTGCTGTGCTAGCCCATTCTCTGACAATGATCAGGATATTATGGGATTACCCTATACATACTTTTTAACCAACAGCAAGTTGGGTCTTCATAGTTATATATGCCAAGCCTACTTGCTCCCTCACACATTCTATGTCAAATATAAATATAACAAAGATAGCCTATGAATAAGTTTGAACTCCTGATTTGTTGTTTGTATTTTTAGTGGAATATCTTATCCAATTTCTAATTGTACTTCACATTCTCTCTGATATTTCTTAATAAAAAATTGACTACCTAGTTTTGAAACTCTAAAAGTTATGGATGTTTATGTTCTTTGAAATATTGAGGCAGGGCAATCAACCCTACAACTTGAATTGTTTTCTTCCCTTGAGATTATAACTCACTTTAGAAATTGAAATGAACACGAACATGTGTTAAATTCCCCATTGAAGACCTTGAATTGTCCTACAGCTTACTTTTATTTTCTTGGATTTATTTCCCTTTGGACTTGTATGTTTTACTTATACTTCTCTGTCACACTTGATTTGTTCACTGTTATGTTTACTGATTGATAACTGAGAACATTATTGGCATCATGGTATGGTTGCTCTGTTTTCTGTTTATATTCAATATTTCAGATCAGTCATGAAAGATGAGTTTAGAGTTCTTACCTGTAGCATATAGCTGCTAAGTTAACTCTCTTATATGTTATCCAGAGTATTTAGACTTGTTTGATGCAAGTTCAGCCCCAAACGAATCGAAGATTGGACAACAGAAACTGTTTTCAAAGCCAGTCCGGGTTGTTGAGACTTATCCTGCTGGGGAGGAGAGTGATTTGAAGAAGCAAATGGTCTGCCTTAACTGGCTGCTCTCTGATAAGCCCTTAGATTTGGAAACTGAGCTAGCACTTGGTTTTCTGAATCATCTTCTACTGGGCACTCCTGCTTCACCACTGAGAAAATCTTTGCTAGAAAATCTTTGACGATATTGTATGAGACAATTAAGATCATTTTTATGTTTCATTAAGAGTGAAAATTCATGTAAGCAACAAGTGCAGCGGTGGCTGCCTCAGTTGCATTTTTTTTAAATATATATTATATAATTATGGCGGTTAAAACCGTCCTATTTTAAATAAAATATATACTATATGATTATGGAGGTTACACCCGTCGCTATGTTTATGATAAAATATATACTATATAATTATGGCGGTTACACCCGTCGCTATGTTTCTAATAAAATATATATTGTATAATTATGGCGGTTACAACCGTCGTTAATTTTATTTGAAAAAAAAACAGTAAGCAAATTAAGACGGTTAGAAACCGTCATAACATAGAGATTACGTCAGTTAGATATCCGTCGTGAATATAACGGCGGTTTGCATGACGGTTTTCACAACCGTCGCTATTTGGCCTCGCGACGCACGATTCAGCGACAGTACTGAAACCGTCGTAACTCAGAAATTGCGACGGTTCTAACAGTCGTAATCTGCCAAAATGAACCGTCGCAATTTGCCAATTTTCTTGTAGTGTAAGGCTCAAAGTTTGATTTGTACCCAACCTTTCTTCGTAGTGTTCTCCAATCCTACATTCAGTTAACTCTACACCTGCATTTGTTTTCGACATTGCAAGAGTGAAGATTAAGCTTTAAGGTTCGCTTGAAAATGGAAGTCATCTTATTTTGTGGGTGAATGTTGGTAACCCTTTGATTCTTGATTTGGTGGTCACTGATATTTGTTTTTCTTTTACTGAGGATTTGAGTTCCTCTTTTTGATTCGTTCTTCTTCTTTTTTGTTGACTAAGTCTCCCATCGGGTGCTCAACTTAGTGGTTTTTCTTTTCTATATTTTTTCGTATTTTGTTGAATGTTATGACTTCCAAGTCATTTGTTGATAGTCCTCTGACGGGATGTCTCATCTTGCGATTTGAAGGTGTAGTCAGATTAACTGAACAACTACCTAGCCCCGAGTTAGATGTAAGGGTTTGTATCCGAAAGAAAATCCTACTTTGAGGCTCGAAGTGGTTGACTAGGGATTAACTCCTTGTATCTCCAGTGTTTGGGGATTTGAAAAAATGCATGTACATCGTTGACAAGGTTTTATCCGAAAGCATACCGCAACAATTATGGGTATTTCGCTTTCATCATCCTCCCTCAAATATTTGCTAAAGTGAAGTGAGAGAAATTTTTTGTGATTTTTGTGATAAATGACAAATAATGAGCGAATGCGAATAAACTAATTCAAAACATGCATAAACATAATATTAACAAAACCAAATACAAACGATAATGTTCAAAGCAAATAGTACTTAACAAACAGTACAAAATAACGAAGATGCGAAAATGATAAATGGCGGCGACTGCCTTGATTTGAGGAATGAACTTCTCTTGATTTGATTTGCTCAAAGTTGGAGACCACTCATCTTGATCTTCAACAACCCCTTCAAAAGCTCTCACTTGCTGGCACCATGCGGCGGCATTGGATTGTTCTGGACATTTAGATTTCTCGGAGTGAAGGTGAGATCCTTAGAGTCGATTAAGTCTTGGACTTTGTGCTTGAATACTCTGCAGTTGTCAATTGTGTGACCTTGAGCACCCTTGTGATACTCACAGCGAGCATTAGCATCGTAATCTCGGGCAGTACCAGTTTGTGGTGGCATATCCCTCAAAGTAAGAGATCCCTTTGCCATTAGCCCGTTAAAGATTTCTCCATATGACATAGGCAGTGGATCAAAGTTTCTTTCAGGCCTTCTTTGCTGATATGGTGGGTGTAAACACCCCAAATTTGCCCTCACCCATTCACACCATGGCTTGTGATCATTTCATATGCATAAACACAACCACATCATCTCACATTTCATTTTTGATTCACTGGATAGTTTCTAAGTCATCTGCACCTAGGGTTTGTGATCTGAGCAATCCCAAAGCATCTTGAGCCATTCCAAAGGCAACCAATCAACTCAAAGGGGTCCATGTGTGTTCTTATGTCATATTTCATCTCCTCAAAGTCAAAAATGCAGAGGAATCACAAGAACTAGGGTTTGAGTGGATGCAGGGCCAGCTTGAACTACACAGTTGACTGAAAATTAGGGTTTTGGTTTCAGAGGCCGTAACTCCAAATTTTTTGGTCATTCTTGTTTCCATTGATCTCTATATGGTATAGGGAGTATGCATATCAATTTTCATGAAGAAATTCCATGGGGAAGTCATCTGATCAAGAGTTGACTTCCTGGACAAGTCAGTGCAAAATCAGGGCATCTGAGGCCCCCAATGACCCAACCAATGGGTGATCTTCATCATTTTGAGTGTATATGATCTTTATTTGATCATGGAAGAAGATTGAAGTTCATAAAAATCAAGAATTTAGGGTTTTTGCAAGTGTTGACTTTTTGGGCATAGTTGACTTTTCAAGAATGCATCATTTTAGGTCATTTTTCAAGCCATGATTTTGGATCCAAAAATGCTTCAAATGAAAAAAACTTTGGTCATGAAAGTTGTAGATCTCATCTTTCCCTTTTCAAAAAGTACAAGAACATGATCTAATTCATCTTGGATCAAAAGTTATGGTTTGCTAAAGTTGGCAAAAATCACTAAAATTCAAGTTATGCACCAAATGGAAATTTTGCAAAAAAACCTTGAACCAATGCATCATGTGACCTCTAATTCATTTCAAACCATTACACAAACATTCTCTAAGTCCTAAAAATCAGAATTGGATCAAGGTTGCTCATGGTTTGGTTTGTGTAACAAGGCATTTTTCATGAAAATCCATAAAGAAACCAAGTTGCAAAACTCATGATCATGCTTCACCAACTTGCTGCATTGGTCCTTGAATCAAGCCAGCCTCACACACTCACCATGATGCGCCAGACCTAGCCCTTGTACTTGCCTAGTATCAAGCCCATGCTTCTCTTACAAGATTTTTGACTTTTGGCAAAAGCAAACTTACCAATCACAAAAGCACAAGTCACATCAAGAAGCCAATCAGATTTGTTTATGTCAACAATTTGCAAGCTAAACATCATAACACACAAGCCTGAAGCACACTAGAACAACACATTCACAAAAACCTTCCATTTTGCATAAGCATTCGAATCTGCTTACACAGCCATAAAACACTCAAACCACCTTCATCAGTCATCTCACCACACTTCATAGATCACCCAGCACCAAGAACACAAGCTTGAAACAGCCAGAACACCTCATTGCCATCTCTCACTCCATTTCTGCAGTTACTTTCGAATCTCCTTCCCTAGCTCACAAACAGCCAAACAAACCTTGCAAAGCTTCTCCATACATCATTTGGACCTCAAACCATCATTCACAATGGCCTGAATCAGCCAGAATCACCATAGCCATTGTTGACTGAGCTTGAAGCAGGAGCATTCGAATCTCACTATCCAGCCAGCACAAACTCATTTTGAGCATCCAAACATCTTTGGGGGATCAAGTGGAGTGGTTTGCACTGAAAGAAGTGGCCAGAAAGTTCCAGAACTGAAAGCTCCAAATCTCAGGTAGCTCGAAAATAATTTTTCCAGAAATCATTTCTCTTGTTACAAACTTGTTCTTCATGTCTTGCTGATCATTCTGGTACCATTGGTTTTGAAAATGGTTGTGATTTGAGCATTTAATTTGACTCTGAAACTGGTTTGCCCTAAAAATGTTTGCTTTCGATTCATGTGATTGATGAAGAATAAATTTGTTTGGGGTTAGGGTTTTGATTCAGGAGATCATGGGGATCATTTGGGTGTGCTTAGTTTTCATTTTGGATACGTTTTGAGGGAGTTGGGGAATTTTCAGGTGAGGTGCTGGCCGGAGAAGACGACCGGAGGTCTTCTCCGGCCACCTGAGAGTGATTTGCCTTAATTACAGTCATTAATGTCAGTTTGAATTTGAACCATTGATTGGGTGGAATTGTTTGACTTCGCGCGCAGATAGAAGGCCAGGATGCGTTTGATTAGCCCTAATTTTTTCATTTAGTTAATTAATTCATAATTAAACTAATTATCTCAGAGTCAATCCCAACCATAGGATCACGCGCCAGTCAACATTTTCAAATCCTGGGCGCATCTTGGCCCTCCATCCCTCTGACTTTCATTTTATTTAATTTTTAATTCATTTTATCTCATTTAAATTGCATAATTATTTTTAAAATAGCAAAAAAATCTTAAAAATTATGAAACTTTTTCTTTAAAGTTTTATTAATTTTTAAGACCCAAAAATATTTTTATTTTATTTTTTATCATTAAAAAAAGTATTTTTAAATATTTAAAAGATTATTTTTAATTGATTAATGAGAATTAATTAATTAAAAATACTTTTAGGTATTTAAAAATTACAAAAAAATTCATGAAATGTTCTAAGACATTTAGAAACATTGTCCAACCTTCAAACCAAATTTCTTTTTTGATCTTGATGCATCTTAAGAATTTTTCATTGAATTAAATCATTTTTTATGCATTATTTTGATCATGGATTCAAAAATTCATTTCTGCCTATTGGTGAAGGTTGTGACATTGATTCTTCTTGCTTTGTCTTGTGTTTAACATGTATTTTCAAGGATAAAAAAGCCATGAATTGTTCTTACATTTTCAAATTGTTTGGCATTTGTTTTGTTAAGAACCCCTAGAAACCCTAATAACTTAGAAAATTCATAACTTGAGTTTGGTTGAGAGTTGAGAGCTCCCCTTTGGGCAGTGATTCATCATAGGCCTAGGGTTTCTTTGGGTGCCATTTTCCATTTTTGCTTTAGGGCTTTGCTTCTGTTTTTTTGGTTTGTGTTTGATGTTTGATCCATAAACCCTAATTTGGGCTTTCATTTGCATCCCTCTTGCATTTCCTTGCATAACATGACTTGTCTTTGCATTTTGTGCATTCTTGTGATCCATTTGACATCTTAAGACATATAGAAAGCATGTTTGACCATTGCATTACATATTTGCCATGTCATTTGTCTTGTATGATTCATAACTTTTCATGTTCCTTCATGCTCCTTAACTTGCACCATTTGCATTCATGATCTTGTATGAACATCCCCATTGTCTTGCCTCATGTTTGCAGCACTTCATAACATCATAATCATCATCAACATGCTTCTGGTTTTGCTTAGCATCATATCATTTCATCTCATCTTGCATTGCATTGCATTTTTTTTCTAACATTGCAGGTGGTAAGTAAACTTGAGAAGTGGATTTGCCTTCACTTCTCATACCTTTTCTTTTCATCTCTCTTGCATCCATTGCTGCATTCTTATTTGTGTTTGAGTTTGAGCTTGCTCATTCTTCTCCTCCCCACTTTCTTTCTTCAAGTGACTTGACTTCTTGAATGAAGCAAGTCACTTTGCTTCTCTTGATCCTGTTCATCTGCTTCCTGGTGGCTCCTTTGAAGATTGTTCTTGAAAACCTCACAAACCTTAGGATCATCCAAGAATGACAATGAATTAGGGTTTTGATTAGTCCCCCCATAGTTTTACCTTTGTGTCTCTCTTTGAGTCTCCTCTTCTCACCTCATAATCAGGGACTAAACCCTAAAGGCTTTAAGACTTTGTGATTAAGCTTATGCCTGCATCCTTCTCTTAGGATGGAGTGTATAACTTTAATCCTAAGTCTTGAACCCTTAAGGTGTTTAAATCTCTTAATCAATTCATCTAATAATCATCAAGACATCACTTGTAACTTGGGCCTTGCATTAGGGTTCTAATTCTTCCTTAAGTGGTTAAGAAGGACTAACCCTAGTGTTAATGGACAAGTCCCCCTCAAGTTGTCTTACAAACCATAAAATTCACTTCATCATCATACCATTAAATAAAATCCACTTAATCAAAGGCTTGTTTTGTCATGGGTTTAATCCCTAATCATGGATTAAGTTGAGGAGTTTTTCTCAACTTAAACATTCTCATCTATTATCCTTCTTTTAGGATGGTGTAATGGGTCTGTTTAATCCTTGATTATGGCTTAACCTCATTACTCAACACTCAACAAAATCACAAAAACATCTAAATAATCACAAGTAGGTTAATGATCCTAATCCTACACCGAAGGTGATTAAGTGTGAGAATCTGACTTCACACTTAAGGTATTCTCATTACCCCTAATCAGAGGGAAGATGTGATGAGTTTACTAAATCCATTGGTTTAGACTTAAGCTCATTATCTTATGACAAACTCCAAAAAGAAATAAAAGACTGAAAACAAAAAAAAAACAAACAATAATCGTCTCCTCCGGGATTCTTTTCTCATCATCCTCACTCACAAACGAGAACTCGCTTCTTCCGTCTAATGCAAGACAGTTAGCACCTGAGCCAGACAGGTCATACACTTGAGCATAGGCAAGCAAGCAGTTCACAAGTCAATTCATCTTTCAGTCTCTTTGGGTCGAACTACGGTGTTCTGACTTCCTCATTGCACGAGAGGATACGTAGGCATAACTTAACAGTTATCGAACAAAAGTCTCTGTCTATACCCCTTCTTTCCAGCTTTGTTCTTTAAGCCTCATTATCATGAGCATTTCACTCTTACACTGACACATCATTTATACACATCACATTTCTTTACACTGACACCTGTACATATTGCCTTCCAGCTCTTTTATACACAGATTGCACTAACACTACCCCTTTAAAACACAAATCTTCTAAGCGTGGATCCCGTCGAGTACGACGGACGATCTGGGTGCTAATACCTTCCCAGGTTGTAACCAACCCCCTTTCTCAGTCTCTCTGGTTCGCAAACCGTCTTATCCGTATCTTTCTAGGTCTATGCAGCATTGCCTTTCCTCCGGGATAAAAATGCCTAGCTGGCGACTCTATTCATCTCCAGTGAGTTCACGACTGTGTGTTCTCACTGTTCCCTTCGCCGACCGTTCGCGCCTGTACCTTCATCTGACCCTGTGTCACTTGTCGGGAGCGACAGCTTGGCGACTCTGCTGGGGAATCTTATACTGCAACCAGGGCTTCTGGTTCTTTTTTGTGGGTTCCTCCTAGCGCTTGATTGATTTGTGTTTACTGGGGTGTTATGTGCTTATTTGTGTTTGTATATTTGTATTTTGTTTATTGCTTTATGTACAGTTGATTTATTGCTTTCTTTATAGCTTTATATTTTTCATACTGTCATACTGTGCTGGCTGGATCTGGTTTTTCTTTGGTGGGTGGGTGTTCCATTGAGAGTTAAGGTCCTATACCTGGGACCTGAGTGACACCTAGGCTAGAGTGAATCATATTCTTTCCCATTCCATTTCGGTCTGGTGCGGGAATATGAAACACGGTTCAGATATGGGTTTCTTCTTGAGAACTCTGTGTTGCAGATTTCCTGCAATGCTAGGGCTATCTGGGAAGCCTGCTAAGTCTGGATGACCTTTTAGTATTGACCTTCAGAAACTGAGGTGAATTAGAGGAGGAATTGTTATGGTTATGGTAAACACTGTACCTCCGGGTTAGAAGTGTTTACACTTCTCATAACTGATCCAAGTCTGAGGATCCTTGTTCTAGATCACTACCTGTGAGGGGGTTGGGCTGTTTACAGGTTTGCAGGTACCTTGACCTCAGAATACCCTGTTACTTTGACTTTGTTAAGAATACCCCATGTTGGACAGTTCTTGTGATTCTAAAACCCTGGGCTTGTGGCTCTTTATTTGAGTCCCCCACCCTGGTTACTGGATTTTTAGACCTCCATCTGGAATTCTTGAACACACATGGATCTATACCAAGGCAGTTGATCAGATCCAGCTCAGTCACAAACCCTTGCATTTCATTTGCATACATACTCATTGCATCATATTAACATGTGCTCATTTGTGTTTCAGGGTATCCATTTTCATCTGGTTTTGGTTTTGACCCCATCTGTTATATTGACCCATCTCCATCAGCACTTGCTTCAGCCTGTCAGCCATACTTCAGTTACTTGCACCAGCCAATCAGTGGCTCATTCTTTCAGCATCTTCATCAGCACTCTACTCAGTCTTCAGCATCATGGCTCCAAAGAAAAGCAACATCACCTATCATTTCTTCCAACCAGACTTGTCAGACATCAGGAGGATCCAAACCCTGATCACTCCAGATCACATTCCTTTGTTCAGGGAGCATCATGGAGATATACTGGACATGGTTATGGATCTGGACCCTTCACAGAGGAGCCTCATCCACACCTGCATTCAGTTTTATGATCCCCCATTGAGATGTTTCACCTTTCAAGACTTTCAGTTGGGTCCTCTTTTGGAAGAATACTCATATTTGGTTGGTTTGCCTATCAAGAGAGAAATCCCATTCAACCCTGAAATGGTCTTTCCTAGCAATGGAGAGGTAGCAAAAGCTTTGTATCTGGAGCCTGTTTTGATTGAACAGCATATGACCTCTAAAGCTGGGATCCCTGGATTTCATCTGGACTTCCTGATTTCTCAAGCTAGTCTGAAGGCCTCCTTGGGGGAGTGGAAAGCTGTTTGTGCTCTATTGGCCTTGAGTGTATATGGAATTGTGTTGTTTGCAGATGAGCCCCGTTTCATCAGCAAGAATGCAATCCACTTGTTCATCCTGAAGAACCCAGTGCCAACTTTACTGGGTGATCTTTATTACTCAGTCCATCAGAGAAATGAGAAGCAGAGGGGCAGATTAGTAAGGATTTGTGCTCCGTTATTCCATGTTTGGCTTCTCAGGCATCTACCCAGGACAGATGCATTTCTCAATCCTCATCAGCAAAGCAACTGGGCTAAGAGACTCACTGTCCTAACTTCAGCAGATATCAGATGGTGTACTCAGAGCACCAAGGGCAGAGATATGATCACCAGCTGTGGGCACTTTCCCAATGTGCCTTTGATAGGAGTTAAGGGAAGTATCAATTACAACCCTCTGCTGTTCAGAAGGCAATTAGGCTATGCACTGGTCCATACTCCTAGGGAACAAGATTTGGTGGAGACCCTCTACTGTGAGAACAAGATTAGTTTGACTGTTGTTAGGCGGGCTGCCTGGGCCTGGGATCATGTTCAAACTAAGGGAATTACCATTCTGGGTAAGTGCAATAATGTGGCATCAGTCCAATATTATGAGTGGTCCCATGCTAGGGCCCAATTCTCTGGAATGCCCTTCACCATAGAAGACATGCCTGAGTCATCTTCAGCACCACCCCCTGCCACTATCAGTTTGGAAGAGTTTGAGAGTTTGAAGGAAAGAAATGAGAAGTTAACTCAAGCCTTGCAGAAGACCCTCAGGGAGAGGAGTGAAGGTGTAAGGGAGATTGAGAGATTGGAGAAATTGAGGGTGGAACACTTGACCAAGATTGAGAAGTCTGGAGATTATATCAACAAGTCTAAAGCTGGTGAGCAGATTCTGAAGAACGCTTGTAAAGAAGCCCAGTTCCAAAGAGCAAGAACAGACTTGTATTTGAAAGAAAGTCAGGCCAGGTGGGTCCGGATCACTGAGGCCCGTACTCTAGAAGACAAGAGAGTTCAGAACAAGATGGAGCAGATGGAAAAAGCCCTGGCAGCAGCCCAGGAGGAGATATCAGAGCTGAAAATCAAAGCAGGATTGAAGAGGTCTAAGGACCAAAGTCAGAGCAAGAAGTTGACTGCAGCAGTTGCAACAAGAAACCTTCTCATCAGAAATCTCACGGAGCATCCGGCTGATCCTGTGACCGAAGCACTTCTCAAGGAAGTTCGTGAGGATGAGTTTGGCCTTGGAGTTTGATCATTTGCTTATTGTTGTTCCTTTTCCATGTACTTTTGCTTTTTGTGATGTATTTTGGCCCCTTTGAGGGTTTGTGTTGTAAAATGAACAAATTGTATTGTTTCACCTTTGTAATATATTTGTGTTGGTTTCTATCTGGGTTCACATCAAAAGCAACTTCAACAGCATCATCTTCAAGGGTCTGGAAGGGTCAAAACTGAAGGCCAAACCGGATACCTTGATAGCAAATAAGCATAACTGCATTGCATGCTAACCCTTTTGTTTGTTTTGTAGGTCTTTGTTTTTGTTGCTAACCTCTGTTGTGATGTCTCAGGAATTATTGCTCGCCGCCGGGTATTTCCTCTCAACAGGCCTCACAGGTACCCAACTAGAAACAACCTTCCGGGAATTCAGATGGATCAGATGCAGCAAGACCTTACGGAAGTCAGAAACTAGATGGCAAACGAAAGGTTAGAGATGAGAACGCAGATGACGCAGTTCATGGAAGTTATGAACAACATGGCTCAGAGCCAGGAGAGACTGAGGGCCATGGTGGAGAGGCAAAATCAAGAGGAGCCTCATGTAGGAACTGCAGGCACCAGTAATAATGAAAGGGTGCAACCACATGTTACCCCCCCTGTGTTTGGCCCACATCTACATCCTGAGATTAACGTTCCTGCGAACATTCAAGGAACAGCCACTGCAGCCAGAGTACTTCAAGAAGATCCTCAGGAGGACCAGTATACAGTAATGGGTGCCGGAGAAGAAACATATGATAGACGATTGGAAGAGATAGCTGAGAAGTTGAGGTCCTTAGAATCTCAAAACTCTTTGGGGTTTGACGTCATGGACATGGGTTTGGTAGAAGGGGTCAGGATCCCCCATAAGTTCAAACCTCCTTGTTTCGAAAAGTATAATGGGACTTCATGCCCCCGGACTCACTTGCAATCATTTCTGGGAAGGTTGAAGGCCTATACAATGGATGAGAAACTTTGGATGTTCTACTTCGAAGATAGCTTGACTGGAGCTTCTAGGGAATGGTATTCCCATCTGACAAGAGCAACTATAAGATGCTGGAAGGACCTGGCAGAAGCCTTCATCAGACAGTATCAGTATAATCTAGATATGGCACCCAACAGGACCCTCCTAATGGGAATGTCACAGTCTTCGAGGGAGAGCTTCAGAGAATATGCTCAAAGATGGAGGCAATTGGCTGCTGCCGTTCAACCACCAATGTCTGAGAGGGAAATGGCAGACATGTTTATGAACACTCTTCAGGGAACGTATATTGACAGGTTGGCTGCTTTCTCTTCCACTAGCTTTGCGGATGTTGTTATAGCCGGGGAGAGAATTGAAAGCCTGTTAAAAATGGGAAAGATCTCAGACAACGGTGCAAGCCCGTCCAGTGGTACAAGAAAGCCTTTTGCAGGCCCGAGAAGAACTGGCGAGACCAATGCCATCCACACCAACAGGGGTAGGCCCCAATATGTTCAAAGGTCAATAGCAGCAGTCACTATCCCTGCTCCAGCTCATCCACAGCCAGTCTATCAACCTCCTCAACAAAACTTCCAACAACAACCCCAGTGTCATCAGAATCAGTATCCTCCAAGGAACTTCAACAACAACTCCAACAACAACAATCAACAGAGGCCATTCCAACAAAGGCCATCCCAAGCTAACAGAGTGATCGACCCGATCCCAATGCCGTATGCTGCCTTGCTGCCACAACTCCTGAAACTCAACCTAGTTGAGCTAAGAACGTTGGCACCTCCGGATCCCAACAGTCTGCCAAGAAACTATGACTCCAATGCTAGGTGTGCTTTCCATTCGAACGCACCTGGTCACAGTACAGAAAAATGCAGGGCTCTGCATATGAAGGTACAAGACTTGGTAGACTCCAAGGCTCTGAATTTTGCACCTCCGCCCAATGTCAATAAAAACCCAATGCCAAACCATGGTGGTCCTCGAATTAACGCTATTGAAGAAGACCAACCGTCTTATTTAATAACAAGTGTGGATCAGATCCGGACACCATTGGTGGAAATCAAAGCTCAACTCCGTGAAAACAATATATTTCCGGGGTGTGAACTAGGGTGCCCATACTGCAATATTTCATGGAATGGGTGTGAAGATTTAAGGAATGGCATTGACGGCCTTATTCAGAGTGGCTTGCTACAGATCACTACATCATTTCCGACAAATCCGGCAACTTCATCAACAACGGTTTCAGACACTCCTACAAATACAGCAACTATTGTTCCCGACAATTCATCAGCACCATCAACAAGTACTTCACCTGTCCTCACAAATGATCAGTTTTCAACAGTTTCTCCTGCTACAACTTCAGCTTCATTCCATTTCGACTCTCCATCAGCAACAACAACAGTCCTTCCAACGGAACTTCCTACAACACCAGCAATCAATCACGAAGATGTCTCTACTGTTACCATATTCTATGATCCTGAAAATAACTCCGCTTACCATTCAGAAGGTGCTGCTCCCACCAGAGCACCAGTTACAATCTTCTATGATCCACAAACAATAACAGTCCCTTCAGCAGCAGCAATCAGTCCAGTCACTGTCACGGTGCCTGGACCAGTACCATATGAAAGCAATAGGGCCATCCCTTGGCACTATGGCTCTGACTTGTATTGCGAAGGAAAAAGAATCACTCTGGAAACAACAGCAC
Organism: Lathyrus aphaca; assembly: GCA_963966055.1. Lineage (NCBI taxonomy): Eukaryota > Viridiplantae > Streptophyta > Magnoliopsida > Fabales > Fabaceae > Lathyrus > Lathyrus aphaca. The sequence goes on along the minus strand of OZ014524.1, from coordinate 508,403,867 downwards.
CTGCACCACAAATAGATAATGTGGGGGGAGGCGGAGGCTTCACTCGAAGCGGACGTCTCTTTGCTCCACCAGTTCAAAAACCTACTGCCGAAGCAGAAGCTGCTGCCAAGGCAAAAGGAAAGAGCCCGGTGCAGGAAGATCCATCTGCCAAAGAAGCCCTGAAGACTCCATTCGATCAGGAAGTTGATGAGTTTATGCGGATCATCAAAAAGAGTGATTATAAAATTGTGGATCAGCTTCACCAGAAGCCATCCAAAATCTCCATCCTCTCACTGCTTATGTGCTCCGAAGCCCATCGGAATGCACTACTTAAAGTCCTGCACGCAGCTTACGTGCCTGAGGAGATAACTGTCAACCAGTTGGAAACCGTGGTTGGAAATGTTACTGCTAGCAATGGGCTAGGGTTTACCAATTCTGACTTGACAGCGGATGGCCGCAACCACAACAAAGCCTTGCACATAACCCTGGAATGCAAAGGAGCTGTCCTTTCTCATGTGCTGGTGGACACAGGTTCTTCCCTGAATGTCTTACCAAAGAAGGCTCTGGTGAAGCTTGAATATGATGGACTGGCATTGAGACCCAGCAACCTGGTAGTAAGAGCCTTTGATGGTTCTAAGAGATCGGTTCTGGGAGAGATTGAGCTGCCTGTGACAATTGGCCCACAGACCTTTAAAACTATCTTTTATGTGATGGACATTCAGCCCGCCTACAGCTGTTTGTTGGGTAGACCCTGGATTCACGCCGCCGGCGCAATAACGTCTACCCTTCACCAAAAGTTAAAATTTGAGTGGGAAGGTCAAGTTGTCACAATCTGTGGAGAGGAGGACATTTTTGTTAGCCATCTGGCTACTTATAAATACATTGAAATGGATGGAGAGATCCATGAAACAATGAGCCAAGGTTTTGAAGCCTTGAACGTCAATGAAGCATCTGCTGTATCTGGTATCTCCATGTCATCTTACCAACAAGCCCGGAAGGTTGTTGAAGAAGGAACTGCCCTAGGCTGGGGCAAGGTTTTAGCTGTGGAGGAGAAGAAGGACAAATTTGGGTTGGGTTACAGACCAACTCAACATCAAGCAAAGGCTGCTGTAGAGCCTGGTTTTGTCAGTGGGGGAATGCTCACCCCCGATGCTATCAACTGTTTGGAAGACGAGCTGGAAGAGGAGCGCAATCTGGAGAATTGGATTCGTCCGAAGATCCCGGGGAGCAGTGTCTCGAACTGGTCTTCCCAGGAAATTATAAGCGTTACTCGAGCAGAGTAATTATTATTTCCTGTATTTTTATATAGCATGCATCCAAGTCTTGCATCTTGCCCAAGATGACAAGACTCATTTTGTAACCAGGGCCATCTGTACTTTTGTGCAAACAAGATTAAATTAATGAAATATCAGACATCTTTTTGCAAACGAGTCTTTTTCTTTTCTGCTCACTGTTTTTCCATTTTTCTTTTTGTACAAGAATAAATGGCGGTGTTTTCAAAATGATAACTTCATTTCACTTTTTTTTCTAAAGCAAGATTAAAATCAATCACTAAAATGAACCAACTTAACCCTTGCAGAGAGTGCCTTCCAGACTGCACCGACAACAGCACGGCTATGACATCGTATGACTTTGACAATCCAATCAATCAAGCTGATGAAGGGGTTGATGAAGAATATGAGCTTCCTGAAGAGCTAGCCAGGTTGTTGAGACAAGAGGAAAAGGTTATTACTCCTCATCAGGAGGAGATTGAAGTGATCAATCTTGGTACGGAAGAAAATGTGAAAGAAGTTAAAATCGGGGCCTGCCTGCAAGACTCAGTGAAGAGACAGTTGATAGATCTGCTTCAAGAGTATGTTGATGTGTTTGCTTGGTCGTATCAAGATATGCCAGGGTTGGATACCGATATAGTTATGCACAAGCTTCCTCTGAGGGAAGAATGCCCACCAGTGAAACAGAAGTTGCGCCGAACTCGCCCAGACATGGCTATGAAAATCAAAGAAGAGGTACAAAAGCAATGGGACGCCGGGTTCCTTGCTGTGACTAGCTATCCGCCGTGGGTTGCTAACATAGTACCTGTGCCTAAGAAGGATGGAAAAGTAAGAATGTGTGTTGACTACCGGGATCTGAACAGAGCCAGCCCGAAAGATGACTTCCCATTACCTCACATTGACGTATTGGTGGATAACACGGCTCAGTTCTCGGTATTCTCCTTCATGGACGGATTTTCAGGGTATAATCAGATCAAGATGTCACCTGAAGACATGGAGAAGACAACATTCATTACACCTTGGGGCACGTTCTGTTACAAAGTGATGCCATTCGGACTGAAGAATGCTGGTGCCACATATCAACGGGCTATGGTGACATTATTCCACGATATGATCCACAAGGAAATAGAATGCTATGTGGATGATATGATCGCCAAGTCCCTTACAGAAGAAGACCATCTGGTGAATCTGCTCAAATTATTCAAGCGTCTGAGGAAATACCAATTGAAGCTGAACCCCAACAAATGCACATTCGGGGTGCGATCCGGTAAGCTGCTAGGCTTTATTGTAAGCGAGAAGGGGATTGAGGTTGACCCAGATAAAGTCAAGGCTATACAAGAAATGCCTGCACCAAAAACTGAGAAAGAAGTTCGAGGGTTCTTAGGTCGATTGAACTACATTTCACGGTTCATATCTCACCTCACAGCAACCTGTGAACCCTTGTTCAAGCTGCTAAGAAAAGAACAAACGGTCAGGTGGAACGATGACTGCCAGAAGGCTTTTGACAAGATCAAGGAGTATCTACAAGAACCTCCAATCCTCATGCCTCCAGTTGAAGGAAGACCTCTGATCATGTACTTGACAGTATTAGAAGAATCAATGGGGTGTGTACTAGGTCAGCATGACGAGTCTGGTCGAAAAGAGTATGCAATATACTACCTAAGCAAAAAGTTTACCGACTGTGAACAGCGTTATTCACTGCTCGAGAAAACTTGCTGTGCTTTAGCGTGGGCTGCTCGCCGACTGAGGCAGTATATGTTGACCCACACTACCTTATTAATCTCAAAAATGGATCCAGTTAAGTACATTTTCGAGAAGCTAGCTCTTACCGGACGGGTTGCAAGATGGCAGATGATTCTCACAGAATACGACATACAGTACACATCTCAGAAAGCCATCAAGGGAAGTGTACTATCTGAATATCTTGCTGAGCAACCCATTGATGACTACCAACCAATGAGGTTTGACTTCCCTGATGAAGACATCATGTTCATTAAAGCAAAAGATCACGAAGAGCCTATTCACACTGAAGGGCCTGACCCGGAGGAAGAATGGACTATGATGTTTGATGGGGCTGTTAACATGAATGGCCATGGTGTTGGTGCAGTACTCATTACACCCAAAGGAGTTCACATGCCTTTCTCGGCGAAACTCACTTTCAACTGCACTAACAACGAAGCTGAATATGAAGCTTGCATTATGGGTCTTGAGGAAGCCATTGACCTCAGGATCAAGGCATTGACCGTATTCGGGGATTCAGCTTTGGTAGTCAATCAAACCAACGGGAAATGGTACACCCACCAAGATCATCTGATACCTTACAGGGATTATACAAGAAGGTTACTGACTTTCTTTACAACAGTCAAGCTTGAGTATATCCCTCGAGACGAGAATCAGTTTGCAGATGCTCTTGCTACCATTTCATCCATGATCAAAGTTCAAACGGCCAACTTTGTACCTCAGATTTCAGTGTCTAGACTTGACAGACCAGCATATGTATTTGCAGCGGATGTTGTAAAAGATGATAAACCTTGGTTCCATGACATTAAGTGCTTCTTGGAGGATCAGACGTACCCACCTGGGGCATCTTCCAATAATAAGAAGACTTTGAGAAGGCTTGCTGGAAGTTTCGTTCTGAACGCTGATGGGTCTTTATACAAGAGGAACTTTGACATGGTACTCCTCAGATGTGTTGACAAGACGGAAGCAGATTTGCTGATGCATGAAGTGCATGAAGGCTCTTTTGGTACCCATGCTGGAGGGCATGCCATGGCTAAGAAGTTGTTAAGATCAGGCTATTACTGGATCACGATGGATGCAGACTGTTGTGCTTACGCCAGAAAATGCCATAAATGCCAGATCTACGCAGATAAGGTGCATGTGCCTCCCAACCCTTTGAACATCATGTCTTCACCGTGGCCCTTTGCTATGTGGGGCATTGATATGATCGGCAAGATTGAGCCAACTGCTTCGAATGGCCACAGATTCATCCTGGTCGCCATTGATTATTTCACCAAGTGGGTTGAAGCAGCCTCATATGCAAATGTCACAAGACAAGTGGTAGCCAGATTTCTGAGGAGAGATATCATCTGTCGGTATGGAGTGCCCGAGCGAATCATTACTGATAATGGTTCCAACTTAAACAACAAAATGATGGCAGAGCTGTGCCGGGACTTCAAGATCCAACATCACAATTCTTCTCCTTACAGGCCAAAGATGAACGGCGCTGTTGAGGCAGCAAATAAGAATATCAAGAAGATTGTGCAGAAGATGGTAGTCACCTACAAAGACTGGCATGAAATGCTACCGTTTGCCTTGCATGGGTACCGCACATCAATCAGAACGTCCACTGGGGCAACACCGTATCAACTTGTGTATGGTATGGAGGCAGTCCTACCTGTTGAAGTTGAATTGCCTTCTCTACGGGTACTAATGGATGTTAAACTGAGTGAAGCAGAATGGGTTCGGTCCCGATACGAACAACTGAGTCTGATCGAAGAGAAGAGATTGGCTGCAATCTGCCATGGACAGTTATATCAGAAAAGAATGAAGAGAGCCTTCGATCAGAAAGTCAGGCACCGAGAGTACCAAGTGGGAGATCTTGTGCTGAAGAGAATCCTCCCTCCTCATACAGACCACAGGGGCAAATGGACTCCAAATTATGAAGGACCATTTGTTGTAAAGAAAGTTTTCTCTGGTGGAGCACTGATGCTCAGCACCATGGATGGTGAAGACTTCCCGTCCCCTGTGAATTCAGATGCAGTTAAAAAATACTTCGCATAAAATGACCCGCTGGACATAAAAACAGAATGTAAGTCCAGGCAAAAATAGGGCATCCCGGCGAGTCAAAAACAGAATAAAAGACTCGGGCAAAAGTAAGGGAAATAAATGAAAAAATGTACACCCGCTGAGTTGAAAAGCCGCATTGGACAGCTCAGGCAAAAATGGGTATCCCGATGGATCGAAAACCCGAAAGGGCGATCCATGCAAAATAAGGGAATAAGCGAACAACTGCATTCTGAATTCGTCTGTATCACCTACAACTTGGTAAGCTTCAAAGAATCAAGCTTTAATCAGAATCAACTCTCTCCAGAAAGCAAGACGAGAAGAACGTCATTGTCATACGAGTCATAGCAGAAGAGGAAGCTCTTTGAAAGCGTCGTCAGCACCGCCAGCACCTTATTTCTCAATTTGTAACAATCTCCTCATTTCAGGAGATGTGTTTCTTTGACTGTATCTTTGCCAATTCAGGGCACATGAATTAATAAAATCAGATTTTCAGTCATGTTTCGTTTTTTACATTTACGTTTTGCAAAGAGTCGTCTGATATCTCTAAAAATACAATTGCATAAGTACAGATGCATTTCTCTAAAGATGAAAACGCATGCTTACAGGGAATGTGATTATTCTCGAAAGTACTTAACTCCTATGACGGAATCCGGTAAGGGATACCTCGGGACCTTTTGTACGTTCCATTATCTTTGCAGGATTGCAGGTATCCAGAACGCAACCAGGGGCATGCAGGTTACGTCTCAGCAAGTAGGCGAACCATTGTCAACTCAGTCTATCTTCCACATGGTACTAGAAGGTGCCCATTTCCCCAGCGGAGCTGCCGAATCAGCATACACTCAATCTCAGCATCCGAAATGCTTTATCCCCAGCTGAGTTGCCTCTTGTTGCTCTCCCCAGCTGAGTTGCCTCTCAATTCCCCAGCCGAGTGGCCATTCTTCCTCAACAGAATACAGAAATCAGGGAATCATCTCCCCACAGAGCTTCAAGCCTCTATTCAGAAGAGCAACGCACGGAGAAGATCACAACAGAGTACATAAAGCTTCTACAAACCCCAGCTGGGTTTCTCATTTATAAGGATATGTCAATCAGTGACATGTATCCCCAAGCAAGTGCATCATTAGATCTACCAATGATCTCATCCCCAGCTGGGAGGTCCATTTCCAACAGATCGACCAGAGATCTTCGCAGTGATGGGATCCGAATCCTGGATCTTTGCTCCTTTGCATAATCATGGCATCCGCATCATATTCACCCTCAGAGCGTAGCATTCCGTCTAATACGGAGCATTACGGCAAAAATCAAATACATAGCATAATCATAAGTCATGTTGTGAATTGAACGCTTGTGAATAATAAACCGTTCATCATCACCATACAGAAACCCCACCAGAGTCCCAGCAGAAGCAGCTGCCTCACAATCACAAACACCAGTATATATTCATTTTGGCACCCGTCCGTGTCATCTTTCCCCAGTAAAGTCGCCTGAGCACCCTTTACAAACAAATCACCCTCATTACAGATACGTCCTGACACCCGTCCGTGTCACATCACCAGCAGAAAGCCAAAGACATCCTCTTTGCCCTCACATGTACTTATATACACCCTTTTTGACACCCGTCCGTGTCATATCCCCAGCGCAGTCGCGTACACTTTCATCAACCCATATACTTGTTAATATTATACTTTTCTCTCTTGACACTCGTCCGTGTCACTCTCCCCAGCAGATAAACACTCATCATCAATACAATACTCACCACTCATGGTACACTTATACAGATACTCGTCCGTATCTTGTATACATCATCACTCATATCCCCACAGATCCGACAGTAGTCCTTGTTCTTTGTTAACCAGTTGGTACTCGTCCGTACCGTCATCTCAGAACATTGCGTCTAGCGTTTGTTTCTACATGATACTCGTCCGTATCATAGTCATAAGGATGCTCGTCCGCATCTTTAATCCATACACCGTGTCAAACACTTTTGTCTTCTTGAATCTAGACACTCGTATGTGTCTACTTTTCCCCAGAAGAGTCCCCTCAGAATCAACACTCGTCCGTGTTCTCTGGTAACCAGTTGATACTCGTCCGTATCATCATCTCCAAACATGTGTCAGTATTTGTTTCTACCCGATACTCGTCCGTATCATAGTCTTAGGGATGCTCGTCCGCATCTTTAATCTATACACAGCGTCAAAACACTTATACCTTTTTGTTTCTTGGTTGTAAACGCTCGTCCGTGTTTACATTATCCCCAGTAGATCGCCAACAAAACAATTTTCTTTTTATCTAACACTCGTCCTGTGTTATGATAAACCTTGAGAGCAGCCGTACCCTGCTGAGTGGTCGTCCTCCACTTCTTGATGGTCGTCCTCCATCATGCTCATCCGATGGCCGTCCCCATCGTTGATTTTAGCAGCCGTCCCCTGCTAGGTGGTCGTCCTCCACCTTTTGATGATCGTCCTTCATCACTTTATCCAATGGCCGTCCCCATTGTTGATTTTGGTTATCTAACACTCGTCCTGTGTTATGATAAACCTCGAGAGCAGCCGTCCCCTGCTGAGTGGTCGTCCTCCACTTCTTGATGGTCGTCCTCCATCTTGCTCGTCCGATGGCCGTCCCCATCGTTGACCTTTTCTATCCGATGGCCGTCCCCATCGTTGATATTTTCGGCAGCCGTACCCTGCCAGGTGGTCGTCCTCCACCTTTGATGGCCGTCCCCATCATATTTCTTTTATACCCAACAGAGCAGCCGTCCCCTGCTAGGTGATCGTCCTTCACCTTTGATGGCCGTACCCCATCATCTGTTTATTTCATTCATTCTTTAACCCGATGGCCGTCCCCGTCGTGGTCCCTTTTCCTTTTTAGCCCGATGGCCGTCCCCATCGTTGGTTACTTTACCTTTATGAACTTGATGGCCGTCCCCGTCATGTTTCATTAATCCTCAGAATTTTGCAGCTTTATCTTGATGGCCGTCCCCATCATGATATTTTATTTTCCCCAGCTAGTCGGCCGTCCCCGTCTTAGCTTTACCTTTTATCCCCAGCTAGTCGGCCGTCCCCGTCTTAGCTTTACCTTTTATCCCCAGCATGTCGGCCGTCCCCGTCATTGCTTTATACACTTTACCAGCATGTCGGCCGTCCCCGTCATCGCTTTGCTTCACATACCACCTTACCCAGCAGTCGTCCTCTGCTCGACGGTCGTCCTCCGTCGCCCATACTTTACGATATACTTTGTTTTTCTCTTACAATCTATATCCCTTTTCTTTTTCATTCTGTGAGTGCAAATTTTGGACTGTCTTTGGTATTCAACCACAAGTTATCTTGTTTGGCCTGTTAAGCCGTCGCTTACAACCTGCACAGCTAACTCATGTTTGAATAGGGGCAGCTGTAAACACCCCAAATTTGCCCTCACCCATTCACACCATGGCTTGTGATCATTTCATATGCATAAACACAACCACATCATCTCACATTTCATTTTTGATTCACTGGATAGTTTCTAAGTCATCTGCACCTAGGGTTTGTGATCTGAGCAATCCCAAAGCATCTTGAGCCATTCCAAAGGCAACCAATCAACTCAAAGGGGTCCATGTGTGTTCTTATGTCATATTTCATCTCCTCAAAGTCAAAAATGCAGAGGAATCACAAGAACTAGGGTTTGAGTGGATGCAGGGCCAGCTTGAACTACACAGTTGACTGAAAATTAGGGTTTTGGTTTCAGAGGCCGTAACTCCAAATTTTTTGGTCATTCTTGTTTCCATTGATCTCTATATGGTATAGGGAGTATGCATATCAATTTTCATGAAGAAATTCCATGGGGAAGTCATCTGATCAAGAGTTGACTTCCTGGACAAGTCAGTGCAAAATCAGGGCATCTGAGGCCCCCAATGACCCAACCAATGGGTGATCTTCATCATTTTGAGTGTATATGATCTTTATTTGATCATGGAAGAAGATTGAAGTTCATAAAAATCAAGAATTTAGGGTTTTTGCAAGTGTTGACTTTTTGGGCATAGTTGACTTTTCAAGAATGCATCATTTTAGGTCATTTTTCAAGCCATGATTTTGGATCCAAAAATGCTTCAAATGAAAAAAACTTTGGTCATGAAAGTTGTAGATCTCATCTTTCCCTTTTCAAAAAGTACAAGAACATGATCTAATTCATCTTGGATCAAAAGTTATGGTTTGCTAAAGTTGGCAAAAATCACTAAAATTCAAGTTATGCACCAAATGGAAATTTTGCAAAAAAACCTTGAACCAATGCATCATGTGACCTCTAATTCATTTCAAACCATTACACAAACATTCTCTAAGTCCTAAAAATCAGAATTGGATCAAGGTTGCTCATGGTTTGGTTTGTGTAACAAGGCATTTTTCATGAAAATCCATAAAGAAACCAAGTTGCAAAACTCATGATCATGCTTCACCAACTTGCTGCATTGGTCCTTGAATCAAGCCAGCCTCACACACTCACCATGATGCGCCAGACCTAGCCCTTGTACTTGCCTAGTATCAAGCCCATGCTTCTCTTACAAGATTTTTGACTTTTGGCAAAAGCAAACTTACCAATCACAAAAGCACAAGTCACATCAAGAAGCCAATCAGATTTGTTTATGTCAACAATTTGCAAGCTAAACATCATAACACACAAGCCTGAAGCACACTAGAACAACACATTCACAAAAACCTTCCATTTTGCATAAGCATTCGAATCTGCTTACACAGCCATAAAACACTCAAACCACCTTCATCAGTCATCTCACCACACTTCATAGATCACCCAGCACCAAGAACACAAGCTTGAAACAGCCAGAACACCTCATTGCCATCTCTCACTCCATTTCTGCAGTTACTTTCGAATCTCCTTCCCTAGCTCACAAACAGCCAAACAAACCTTGCAAAGCTTCTCCATACATCATTTGGACCTCAAACCATCATTCACAATGGCCTGAATCAGCCAGAATCACCATAGCCATTGTTGACTGAGCTTGAAGCAGGAGCATTCGAATCTCACTATCCAGCCAGCACAAACTCATTTTGAGCATCCAAACATCTTTGGGGGATCAAGTGGAGTGGTTTGCACTGAAAGAAGTGGCCAGAAAGTTCCAGAACTGAAAGCTCCAAATCTCAGGTAGCTCGAAAATAATTTTTCCAGAAATCATTTCTCTTGTTACAAACTTGTTCTTCATGTCTTGCTGATCATTCTGGTACCATTGGTTTTGAAAATGGTTGTGATTTGAGCATTTAATTTGACTCTGAAACGGGTTTGCCCTAAAAATGTTTGCTTTCGATTCATGTGATTGATGAAGAATAAATTTGTTTGGGGTTAGGGTTTTGATTCAGGAGATCATGGGGATCATTTGGGTGTGCTTAGTTTTCATTTTGGATACGTTTTGAGGGAGTTGGGGAATTTTCAGGTGAGGTGCTGGCCGGAGAAGACGACCGGAGGTCTTCTCCGGCCACCTGAGAGTGATTTTCCCTAATTACAGTCATTAATGTCAGTTTGAATTTGAACCATTGATTGGGTGGAATTGTTTGACTTCGCGCGCAGATAGAAGGCCAGGATGCGTTTGATTAGCCCTAATTTTTTCATTTAGTTAATTAATTCATAATTAAACTAATTATCTCAGAGTCAATCCCAACCATAGGATCACGCGCCAGTCAACATTTTCAAATCCTGGGCGCATCTTGGCCCTCCATCCCTCTGACTTTCATTTTATTTAATTTTTAATTCATTTTATCTCATTTAAATTGCATAATTATTTTTAAAATAGCAAAAAAATCTTAAAAATTATGAAACTTTTTCTTTAAAGTTTTATTAATTTTTAAGACCCAAAAATATTTTTATTTTATTTTTTATCATTAAAAAAAGTATTTTTAAATATTTAAAAGATTATTTTTAATTGATTAATGAGAATTAATTAATTAAAAATACTTTTAGGTATTTAAAAATTACAAAAAAATTCATGAAATGTTCTAAGACATTTAGAAACATTGTCCAACCTTCAAACCAAATTTCTTTTTTGATCTTGATGCATCTTAAGAATTTTTCATTGAATTAAATCATTTTTTATGCATTATTTTGATCATGGATTCAAAAATTCATTTCTGCCTATTGGTGAAGGTTGTGACATTGATTCTTCTTGCTTTGTCTTGTGTTTAACATGTATTTTCAAGGATAAAAAAGCCATGAATTGTTCTTACATTTTCAAATTGTTTGGCATTTGTTTTGTTAAGAACCCCTAGAAACCCTAATAACTTAGAAAATTCATAACTTGAGTTTGGTTGAGAGTTGAGAGCTCCCCTTTGGGCAGTGATTCATCATAGGCCTAGGGTTTCTTTGGGTGCCATTTTCCATTTTTGCTTTAGGGCTTTGCTTCTGTTTTTTTGGTTTGTGTTTGATGTTTGATCCATAAACCCTAATTTGGGCTTTCATTTGCATCCCTCTTGCATTTCCTTGCATAACATGACTTGTCTTTGCATTTTGTGCATTCTTGTGATCCATTTGACATCTTAAGACATATAGAAAGCATGTTTGACCATTGCATTACATATTTGCCATGTCATTTGTCTTGTATGATTCATAACTTTTCATGTTCATTCATGCTCCTTAACTTGCACCATTTGCATTCATGATCTTGTATGAACATCCCCATTGTCTTGCCTCATGTTTGCAGCACTTCATAACATCATAATCATCATCAACATGCTTCTGGTTTTGCTTAGCATCATATCATTTCATCTCATCTTGCATTGCATTGCATTTTCTTTCTAACATTGCAGGTGGTAAGTAAACTTGAGAAGTGGATTTGCCTTCACTTCTCATACCTTTTCTTTTCATCTCTCTTGCATCCATTGCTGCATTCTTATTTGTGTTTGAGTTTGAGCTTGCTCATTCTTCTCCTCCCCACTTTCTTTCTTCAAGTGACTTGACTTCTTGAATGAAGCAAGTCACTTTGCTTCTCTTGATCCTGTTCATCTGCTTCTTGGTGGCTCCTTTGAAGATTGTTCTTGAAAACCTCACAAACCTTAGGATCATCCAAGCATGACAATGAATTAGGGTTTTGATTAGTCCCCCCATAGTTTTACCTTTGTGTCTCTCTTTGAGTCTCCTCTTCTCACCTCATAATCAGGGACTAAACCCTAAAGGCTTTAAGACTTTGTGATTAAGCTTATGCCTGCATCCTTCTCTTAGGATGGAGTGTATAACTTTAATCCTAAGTCTTGAACCCTTAAGGTGTTTAAATCTCTTAATCAATTCATCTAATAATCATCAAGACATCACTTGTAACTTGGGCCTTGCATTAGGGTTCTAATTCTTCCTTAAGTGGTTAAGAAGGACTAACCCTAGTGTTAATGGACAAGTCCCCCTCAAGTTGTCTTACAAACCATAAAATTCACTTCATCATCATACCATTAAATAAAATCCACTTAATCAAAGGCTTGTTTTGTCATGGGTTTAATCCCTAATCATGGATTAAGTTGAGGAGTTTTTCTCAACTTAAACATTCTCATCTATTATCCTTCTTTTAGGATGGTGTAATGGGTCTGTTTAATCCTTGATTATGGCTTAACCTCATTACTCAACACTCAACAAAATCACAAAAACATCTAAATAATCACAAGTAGGTTAATGATCCTAATCCTACACCGAAGGTGATTAAGTGTGAGAATCTGACTTCACACTTAAGGTATTCTCATTACCCCTAATCAGAGGGAAGATGTGATGAGTTTACTAAATCCATTGGTTTAGACTTAAGCTAATTATCTTATGACAAACTCCAAAAAGAAATAAAAGACTGAAAACAAAAAAAAAAAAACAATAATTGTCTCCTCCGGGATTCTTTTCTCATCATCCTCACTCACAAACGAGAACTCGCTTCTTCCGTCTAATGCAAGACAGTTAGCACCTGAGCCAGACAGGTCATACACTTGAGCATAGGCAAGCAAGCAGTTCACAAGTCAATTAATCTTTCAGTCTCTTTGGGTCGAACTACGGTGTTCTGACTTCCTCATTGCACGAGAGGATACGTAGGCATAACTTAACAGTTATCGAACAAAAGTCTCTGTCTATACCCCTTCTTTCCAGCTTTGTTCTTTAAGCCTCATTATCATGAGCATTTCACTCTTACACTGACACATCATTTATACACATCACATTTCTTTACACTGACACCTGTACATATTGCCTTCCAGCTCTTTTATACACAGATTGCACTGACACTACCCCTTTAAAACACAAATCTTCTAAGCGTGGATCCCGTCGAGTACGACGGACGATCTGGGTGCTAATACCTTCCCAGGTTGTAACCAACCCCCTTTCTCAGTCTCTCTGGTTCGCAAACCGTCTTATCCGTATCTTTCTAGGTCTATGCAGCATTGCCTTTCCTCCGGGATAAAAATGCCTAGCTGGCGACTCTATTCATCTCCAGTGAGTTCACGGCTGTGTGTTCTCACTGTTCCCTTCGCCGACCGTTCGCGCCTGTACCTTCATCTGACCCTGTGTCACTTGTCGGGAGCGACAGTGGGCGCTGTTGAGGAGCGCGTTGGTGTGGTTGACCAGGCCGTTGCGGATAAGCCGGTTGCTGGTATAGTCCAGGTGCATATTGAGAAACTGCAACTAGAGGATATGGACGTGGTTGATAAGCCATCTGAGGTGGAAATGGAGCTTGAATAGCTGGCTGGTAAGGCATTGGAGGAACTGGTTGATATGTCACAGGAGCGTATTGTGCAGCAGCAACATACGTGTACTGATAGTAGGGGATTGAAGTAGGCGCACTTTGTTGACGTTTCCCACTTGCAGTAGAAATGGCATTTGTTTCGCCCTTTTTGTACCCGTTGAAAGACTTCTTGACATTGGCTTGGCTGCTAGAACCTCCTTGGATTTTTCCACTTTTCAGACCTTCTTCGATTGTTTCTCCGATGATTACCATGTCTGAAAATCTAGAAGATACGCTGCTGATCAGTTTCTCGTAGTATTGCCCCTGTAAGGTACCCATGAAGATGTCAATCAATTCACGTTCAACCAATGGCGGATGCACTCTAGCAGCTAAATCCCTCCAGCGTTGGGCGTACTCCTTAAAGGATTCGTTCTCCTTTTGAGTCATACTCTGAAGTTGAGTACGGTTAGGAGCTAAGTCGGTGTTGTACTTGTATTGCTTTTTGAATGCATCAGATAAATCAAGCCAAGTACGCACATTATTACGCTCAAGTTGCATGTACCATTCTAGAGATGCTCCAGACAGGCTGTCCTGGAAGCAATGGATCATGAGTCTGTCGTATTTGGCATGAGCGGCCATTTTTCTGCAATACATCCTCAAATGGAGTTCAGGACAACTAAGGCCTTTGTATTTTTCAAATTCTGGCAGTTTGAATTTAGAAGGGATCACAACATCCGGAACTAGGCACATGTCTGAGGCACTCAGAAAGGTTGAGTTGTGTCCTTCCATGATTCGGAGTTTTTCAGCTAACTCACGACACATTTTCATAGCTTCAGATTCTTGAACAGCATGGGGGTTGATGATTGGAACAGCGGTATGCATCTCGTACTCAACTTGCTGATCTTCTTCAGCATGAGGAAACTGGACTTGAGTTGGAATAGGTTGAGTTTGAGGAATAGCACCAATAGTAACACCAGAGGCAGGTATTGGTTGGGAAGTGACATCTTCAACAGCATGAGTAAAGCCTGGAGGCAAACCATAGACCAAAGGATTTGGAACTGGAACTGAAGGCATTGTGCGCGAGGTAGATCCTTGCACTAGAGCATTGTTCATTGCGGTAGCAGCTTCGCGACGTTCTTCCATCCTAACCAAAGCTTGTATGGTCTCATAAATCTGGTCAATCTTGTTCTTGACTGAGTCAATCTCTTCCATCATAGCAGCTTGCTCTTCTTAAATCACATCCATTAGTCTTCTAGTGTTGGCTCGAGTTAGGTACGGGCGTCCAGTACGATACGGGCGTCGGGAAACCAGCTTGATTTACTAAAGATGGAGGAACATGAAATGAGTTTTCGGCTTTTGGAATGAAATGCAAGAATTGATGCAAATGAAATGATATGCAATGTCAGAATCCAGGATCGCAAGATCAGGGTCTCATGAGTCCAAAGGTACGGATGGATGATAATCTGATCAGGAACTCACTAGGTAGACTCTAAGGTTTTAGGGATTACAAAGTTGTCAATTCATATGGCTGTTCATTACACACGCCATAAGCATGACGGTTGACTGACTCCCCCATATGAATCTATTTTGGGTGAGATCTTCGTATCGACAATCCACGAGAGAAAATTTTCTCGGGAGCCCATACTACGCGATCATCGACATGAGGTTTAAACAAAGGCCTCAGAGTTATGGACTTTGCTCAAATGTTTGATGCATATGTCAGCTCTTGACAGTCAATCAACTCCATTGAGAATGTCTATTCTGAGTGAGGTCTTCGTATCGACAACCCACGAGAGTAAATTTCTCGGGAGCCAATACTACGCGACCATCAATCGATGCTTTAACCAAAAGGTTCTAAAGGTCCTCAGAGTCGATGACCCTAATGAAAACAACTGAGCACACACACCAAGAGCTTGACGGTCATCTGTATTTTGATTAGAATCTACTCCAAGTGAGGTTTTCGTATCGACAACCCACGAGAGTGGTTCCCTCGGGAGCCCATACTACACAACCTCACTAACTTATGTTTGTACTCATAAGCCCGGGTATAGAGCCTTTCCCTCAAGTTTCACGATCAAAGTATCGATCCAATATTATAGTACCAAGGAGCCACAAGATATATAAGATGGAATGCGATAAAGAAAGCGATAAAATAAACAAGCAAGACATAAAAGCAAACATCCAAATAAGCGTGGAAACCTTGACTAGGCTTGACTCGCATAGGGGTGAACCAGTCCCCAGCAGAGTCGCCAGCTGTCGCACCCCAAAAAATACGACCTCACGCGATCCGAAAAGACGGAGCCGCTCGCTGGACAGACTGAAGAGTCGCCACCTAATTCTATTTATTCCCGAAGAGGGAAAGGGGAGATATAGATACAACCCGGGAAGAGAGGGATGAGGACAAAGGTCAACGGAACCATTGCCTGGGTTCGGAAGTCGGTTATGCAGGGGGAAGGTATTAGCACCCCCTACATCCATCATACTCGATGGGAACCATCTAAGTTGTCACGCGTGAAAGGATGTATATGCTTAAAGAGTTACTTGCTAAGGTAAATGAGTTGAATTATAAGTTAGATTGATCCTAGGTGCTCGGCAAGGATTGAGATCCTTGTGCCTACGTACTCCCGTGTGCAATGGGAAAGTCAGAGCCTCGTAGTTCGGCCTACTACGGTTGATGGTTGTTGATTTTATTACCTTTCTTTGATGAAAGGGTTTAGGAGTCGAATTGCACTAAAGACTATGGATAGTTTATTTCGTCCAACAAGACGAGCGTCTTGCGTCGAAATAATCAGAGCGAGTAACGAGAGCTCGTTATCCTCCTTTCTACCGCTTAAGGCTCGTGGCGTACAATTCTTCTCGTATTTATTAAAATGTTTTATTTCCTAATGACCGCTTGACGTTGGATCAAGGGTTTGGATCTAATCGAAACATTTTGGTTTTTTGAGGTTAGAGGGTGAATGCGAATGAAGGTTTATTTTGTGGTTTGTCAGTGAGGTACAATGCGCTCGGCTCGCAAGATGAAGTGAATCCTAATAGACGAAACGATAACTGAAAAATAAAGTGCGAGTGTGTGAGAGTGCAACCACTTGGCGTTAAACCAAGGGTTCGCAAACGAAATAAAATTGATAAAATGCGGAAAATAAAATATGTACAAAGTAATGGGAGAGGGGTACAAAATGAATTACAGGGGACTGCGAGAAATAAAAGGGTATCGTTGTAATTTGCCCAAGAGAAAGCGTGTGTGCAGTGTTTTCGAACTGTTCGGAGGCGTTCGACCTTTTTATTCGAATGCAACTGTTCAGAGGCGTTGGACCTTTTCGGACGCGTCGAGGTGTGGTTCGTTAACTGCCTTAGAGTCATTTCAAAGCTTAGAACCGTTCTATGAGGAGTCGAGCGATATTTTTGAAATGCGGAAATAAATAAATAAATTGATTTCAAAGCGGATGGTCTCATCATTAATCGAGATGTCGAGTCAGCTCGCGACGAATCTCAAAATTAATTCGATGTTCATCGACCATGAAAAGTTAACATAAACGCAAAAATATTATAAACTAAATTGATTTGACAAAATGAAAATGAAATAAAATATTAATTGAGACAAAATAATAAACAAAATAAAATAAAATTGGCCTCATATTGACCAGATTTCCGATTTAACGAAATCGAAAAAATCCGGCCTTTTGTTATATCATTGGCCCCAATAATAATAAAATTGAATTAAACAAATATTTAACAAAACTTAATAACATAATAAAATAAATTTTTTTATTGAAAACTAGGCATAAATAATCTCATTATAAAAGATAAATTAAACAAATAAAAAAGAAATTAAGAGACAAAGAGAACTCTGTGTCAACATTGAATGGTATGCCCAATCGACCCATCAGTTCTCGGCCATCATACTCATTGGGTCATAAAACCCGGTCCATTTGTTTGGCCCATATCCAGAAATGTTATCGAAGGAGAAAACGTTAACCCTAGCCGCGTATGGGTAGAAAATCCCAACACAAAGTCAACAAAAACAAGTCATAAAAACGACACCTGGAAATAAAGGAGATGAATGTGCACGCATAGGAACTAATAAAATTCAATTTAAAGTTAACAACAAGATAAGACTTGAGATCAAAATTGGTGCTTTCTCTATCTCAAAAACGATACCTTCCTTTCATGAATCTTTTTCCTTCTTTGTATCCATCATTCAACTCAGTTACATTTTCATAGAAAACATAAACATCATCGTGTCATTACCATAATCACATGAAGAAAGATGGACCACATAAAAACCTACTCTCCAACTCACTAACCCTAAAGCCCCGAATCATTATACTCAGAGTCAAATGCAAGTGCAATCGGAGTGAAGAAGACAACAATAATGAAGGTATCAAGAGGTCTACCACTATCGGATGTTATGAGGGTGACTATCAGGTAGATCGCTCTTCGTTTTGCTCAACACTTGTTCAACTTTCTCCTCCGCCTCCGTTGTTTTCCTCTTCGTGTTGTCTCTGTGTTGTTTGTTATCCACGAGTAGGTCTAGCTCGAGATTGTTGAGTTTCAATGTGAAAACTCAACAATCTAGGTATATGAATAGAGCTATGCGGATTTAGGGTTTCTTGAGGAATTATCTCCGCTGTTTTTAGGGTTTTCCATTGTCTTTTTTATGATTGCCAATGATTGGCTTTTATAGTGAGAAAATGAGGTATATATTGAAGGATTTTGTGTGAGGAAATCTTGTGAGAGTGAGCTGCGGGAATCCGTTGGAGGGATTTTTCAAGTGATTTTGCAGGATTGTGTGGGGACCTCAGGTGGTGAGTCATTCTAAAAATTTGTTTGTAGCATGATTTGGATTCCTTCTAGAACACGTGGTCCCCTGTGTTAAGTCTTTGATGTAGAACCTTATTTTTTACTGATGTAACTTTTACTGTGGTAAGTTTCAAATGATGATATCCCTCGATTGCTTGCTCTACCTTGCTTCAGTTGTTGTGTGTTTAGAGTGTCCATATTTGATGAATTTTGCTTCTGAATTCTCATTTCTTTGCTTGTATAATATGCTGACCATATGCTTCATTTTATTTCATGTGTGCGCTTACGACATGGGACATTTGCATTGGAGTGGATACGAAGGCTTGGTGTTAAGAGTTGGATACTTGGCAGGTCAGAGCTTAGGCAGCTTGGTGATACTTGTTCATGAGATAGTTGAAATGAATACTAACTCAGTTTTCGTATTCCGCAGGTATCTCAGAACTTGTAGAAGTTTCTGTGAACGGAGAATATCAGTTTGGCATGAGTTTGATGCAATGTTCTTGTCACAAAGATGAACAAGATTAATTCCTTGTGGTAACAATTTTCCTGAACTTAGGTAGAATGTGTTTGAGATTTGTGCATTTCTCATTCTTTGTGTAATGGCTTTTGCAGGCCTTGCTTGATCAAAAGGGTAATATTGATAACACTTAGTTATGATGGCCTGGCCTGAAGATTAGTCACAAGAGGATTCGGGTAAATTCGTCTCGAAGAAGAAATCAAAGGTTGTCTTGCTATGAAGCTCAATGTAGGATAAGTGTATTGATGTCATGATGTTGGATTAATGGGAGGCTTGGAGGAATTTAGAGTTGGACTTTTGTATGGGTGCCTTTTGTTTAATGATGATGCTTGGTTTCTTGCAGGTTGGAATCAGTTAGATCATGGGAAAGGGGAAAAGACACAAAAATTATGAGTATGGCAGCCTTGGATTTTGGGTGCTGAAGTCAGGTGTTCGAAGCACGAAGAGACCCTGTCATGAAATAATGGCGTGGAAGCTTGGCAAGAAGCTGAGAATTAGTGACTTAGGCTTGCAAGAATGAGGTATACCGTAGTTTGTTTTAGGATTTTGTTTGTTCATGTGGCTGCAACTTATTTTACTTATGATCATGGCACCTGTGTCATTGCCTCTGCTTTAACTATGCTTGGTGATGAATGGTCTTTTCTGCAAACATCTTCTTTTCCATCTTCACATGTTTTCTCATTAGTCCCTGAACCATGACTAGACATCTTTGACAAGTTGGCCATTGGTGGTGTTATGGAATCTGTTTAAAACACAGATGGCACATGGCTTGCGGAAGATGCAGTTTGCATAATTTGTGCTTGCTTGTTTTCTTTGATGTTTGCGACGATGAAACGACTTGGAGAATTGGCAAGAGACTGAATCAGTGGCTTTGTCTTGATGAACATGAGGTAGTAATATTTGTTATAACTTTCTCTTTGGTTTGCTGCAAGTGGAAAGCGATCAGGAGACCTTGAATTTTCTTGGGTCGTGCTTATAATTTTGTTTGCCTTGTTTTCTGCTAATATCCTTGCTCACCCTTGTTCGTCTTCATAAGTTTCTTTCATTGTGCTTTGAGGTTATCTTGAAAGTATAAAATGCCTTCTAAATCTTGTCAATGTCAAGGTTTGCAGTGTGAACCTTTTATGTAATCATTGTGTTTTTCTTGTGCAGGTTAAGTTCACTAGTGGCTGTGGTGTGCATAACCCTTCTCTGGCCGGTGTGTGCGTGTAAAGTACGGATGCGGTAGCAGCTTGCATATAAGACGTAGGCTTTCCGTTGAGCTTTATAGTTGAAGGCTTAATGAAGCGCTTTTGATGATGATCTGAACTTGGCTTGAGATTCTATGACATGTGGCTTGGCTTTGAATGAAGAAACAGTTCCTATTCCTTGGCCTTGTTGATAAGGTAAATTAATTCCTGAACTTGTTTGAATTGTGCACTTTTGAATGCTAATTTCAGCTTGGATTTTGGTCACTATTAATGCTCTGTTTCACTCTGCTTGAGATTTTGTTGTGAATCTTGAATTTCTTGTAATACTTGCTATGAAATTGGTTGTGCATTGAATTCTGAATTGAATGAATATATTTTGAATGAATTGGATTGGCTTTGTTTTTTTTCAAATATGTAAACTGGTTTTGGCTTGAAGTGCTAACCGTATTTCTTGTTTTGTAAATGAACACGCTGGAGCTCGGTTCATGAATAGGGTTTGGAAAAACCTGGCTGTGGGAAAATCGTGAAGTGAGGTTCACATGGGTGAAGAGTTTAAGGGCACGGAAGTGGAGTTGCTGTGAAGAACCCGTAGCATTGGTTTAATTCCTTGGGAATTAGGTAGCTTTGTAGGTTTAAGATATATATTGGTAGAATGTGTTCTTGTAGTATCATGGCAAAATTAGAATCATGTTTCCATAGGATCATATCTTGTATCAAGCATGTAATTAATGTGTCAACTCTTGTAATTCTCTTATCAACAATTTGAATACTTGGTGGTGTTGAAGTCAAAGGTTATGATTCCATGTCTGCTATTTTAGACTAGACATTTGGAATTTTCATACCATTATTGCCTTATGTTATTCTTGTGAAATGACTTCACCAAATTGATCCTACAACCAAGCCATCACTTAATGAAGCAAATTATTCCATAAACTAGCAGCCATACACAGCTTGCAATTAATACCTCTTATAAATGTGGCTTGGGACAAAAAAAGTTGGCTAAATGTGCCCATGTACTAAATGGAAACAAACTTGTCTAACCTTGGCTTGAGGTTACTTTGCAACAAGATTCGAAATTTAATCGCAACATTTGAAACTTGAAGTCAAACTTTGAATATCTGTTGAATTTTGTGTTCAATGTACCTTGAAACCCTCATGGTTTGCTTTAACAGAAAGTCAAATTCTAAAAGCCTTGCATATTTGAAAACAATCATAGAACATAGTTGGAATTGACACCCCCTACCGATTGGACCAAAAGCTAAATGAAACACGTTCTTCCTTCTCTTCCAATTAGCAATCCAACCAAAATTGTCTCAAAATAAATAATCGTATTCAATTATAACATACTTGGCCTTAGCCTGAAGTCTTGAACAACATCTGAAACCCCAATCCACACAGAGAAAAAAAAATGGAAACAACACACTTTTTATTTTGAATAGTGGTTAGTAACATAATAATAAAATAAAAATGAAAGTAAAATTATATAGGTAGGACAAATTTGGGGTATGACAGTAACCTAAAAGGAAGAGTTAAGAGCAAGGGAGCACAAGTGAAACAAGTTCACTTCAAAGACATATAAAATATGCAAATGAAAATATGAGAAGAGGTGGGATGTGAAGGCAAATCCACATCCCAAACAACTTACCATAAGCCCCTGAAATGTTAGTGTGAATGTATAAGTTGCAAAGCAAAAGGGAATAAAGCAAATGAAAGTGAAAAAACCAAGACCAGAAGTGAATATTCTATGCAAATGTGTTATGGAATGATGCGAAGACATGTGAGATGCTTATGAATGTTCATACAAGGGATGAGATGCAAAACAAGGCATGTTAGAAGCTTAGAAACACATGGATACACATGAAAAGCAATGAATGCAAAGCATACCAAATGAATGAAGAGATGGTCAAGCAATGTTCAAACATGTTCTAAGATGTATAATATGGCATACAAATGCATGAAATGTCATGGCAAGATCACATGATGGAGATATGCAAGGATGAATGCAAATGAATATGAGAAATTAGGGTTTTAAGAATGTATGAGGTGCATATGTCCACAACAGAAGCATACATCATGATAAAAAAATTGAAAATGAACTCAAAAAAACCCTAAACACACACAATATCACTCCCCAAAGATGGAGATCAGAAGCTAAACCTAAAGGAAGTTATGAATTTTCTAAGTTAATTAGGATTTTTGGGTGGTTCTTCATGAAAAATGCAAAACAATTTGAAAATTCGATGCAAAATTATGAGTTCAATAACCTAGATACTAGATGCAAAGTATGAAACAAAGCAAAAAGAACCAAATTCAAACTCATCATGGTTGATCAGAAATGGATTTTCAAAGTTAGGGTTAGAAAATAGGCAATTTTAGAAACCCTAATTCAAAGTAAATTGTGAAAACATGATCAAACCTAAAAAGAAATTTGTGTGATGAGTTTGTAATTGTTCTAAATGTATGAGAATGCATCATGAATTTTTTTTTTTAGATACTTAAATGTATTTTTTAATTAATTAAAATCAATTAATTAATTATATAAAACATTTAAATGATTTAAAAATACAATTTTAATTCAAAAATTAAAAGTAAAAATGTTTTTGAGTTTAGAAAATATATTTGAAAAGAAAATGCAGAAAATGATGATTTTAAAAACATTTTTGCTATTTTTAATAATTGTATGAAAATAAATATGAAATAAATAAAAGAAAAACAAAAGTAATGCAAAGGGACGGTCCAGATTGCAAGTTGAGGGATCCTAGGGATGGGATGGAAAGTCACCTTGACATAAAGTAGGACAAATCAAAGGCCTAGGTTTGAAAATGAGATTGGCGCGCTATCCTATGGTCCTTATTCATCCTGACTAATTAATTATCAATTAAACTAATTAAACACGTTTTAAACTAATGGTGAATCTGGTGCGTTGGTTTCAGATTAAATCAAGATCCAATGGTCTAAAACAAAACTGGAAACCCTAATATCTATTATGCCCTAATTAATCTCAGGCGGCCGGAGATAAGCTCCGGTCGTCTTCTCCGGCAAGCTCCTCATCCTATCTCTCTCCACAAGCTAGAGAACATCCCAAACTCTCTAGAATCAACCCCCAAACATCATACAACAAGAATCAACAAACAAAAACAATTTATTTTGCATCAAACAAGAGAATCGAACCAAAACGGAAAACTTGTAAAAACTTCAGAAGCTAAATACATTCAACATACTTCATCATTTTCAATAATTCAAAGCTCAACATGATCAGCAAGACAGACTCTACCATATTGAAACTTAAAAATGGAGTTCTGGAAAAAATTTCATGGAGGCTACTTGAGCTGGAGCTTTTCAAAGATGGACTTTCAGGTCTCCTCTCTTGTGCAAAACTACTCCAATGGATCCCCATGTGCTTCTGAAAGGCTTAGATGGAGTTTATATGAGCTGTTTTGGAAGTTCCAGTTCTGAAGTTCAAAAATCGTGTTTTTGTTTGAGAAGCTTTCAGGCTATGGTGAAGGGTGGTTTGTGTTCCTTAAGTGATTTTGAGATGAATGGTGAAAAAATCAATGGTTTTTGTTGGATATCTTGAGAGATTTGAAGGAAACAAGTTTTGGCCAATTTTTGTGAATCTGATCCTATGAGTTGTTTCAAGCATGTGTGTTATGTTCTTTGTGCTCCTTAGGGTTAGTATAAGTCATTGTGATTGGCCAGAGAGTTGTTGTGGCACAGGGTGATTGGTATGGTGGTTTTGCCAAAAAGTCAAAGAATGTGTACTTGAGGAATGGGCTATGTTCAGAAGTAATCTATGGATGGATTTGCTTCAGCTTCATTCAAGGATGGCCTTTGGATCAGATTTCATGAGTTGTATGGCTTGATTCTTGAGTTTACATAGTTTTTGCATTTTGGCCACTTTGTGAATTTTGGAGAATTTGTTCATGGAAACTTGTGAAGCAAGGAACAAATTTGATCCAAATATGTTGCATGATCATATTATGGTATATAGAAATCAATTAGAAGTCACAAAAAGGCTTGAAACTTGATTTTGCAAAATTTCCTCTTTGGCACATACTTGAAAATTATGTGATTTTTCCTAACTTTGAATCATCATAACTTGAGTTCTAAGATGAATCAAGAGGAGTTCTTGTACTTTTTGAAAATGGGAAGATACAATCTACAACTTTCATGTTCAACAATTTTTCATTTGAAGCCTTTTTGATCAAGAAAGAGGAGGTTGAAAATCTTTCCCAAAATGGAAAGTTTTCATTACAAGTCATGTCCAAAAATGGAAAGTTTACAAATGGCTCAAAATTCTTCAATCTTGTGAACTTCTAACCACTTATAAGATCAAATAAAGATCATAGGAACTCAAAATGATGGAGATTACCCTTTGATGCCCTTGTTGGAGGCCTCAGATGCCCTAATTTTGACTTTTCTTGTACAACAAGTTATCCATTGATCAGATGCCTTCCACAGTGAATTTTATCATCAAATTTGGTACACATGATCCTTATAACATATAAAGACCATTATAATCAAGAATTACCAAAAAAATTGAGGTTAAGGGCCTCAAACCCAAAACCCTAATTCTAGGTTATTTGTGTAGAAACTGCTCAGTCTGCTTGAACACCTTTGCAATGCTTTGTGACATTTTAACTTTTAAGAACCCTTGGGAGCATATTATGATCATAGAAAACACATGGACCTTCTTGACAAGCTTCAAGGCCTTTGAGATGGCTCATATCACTTCTTTGGATTCTCCTGATCACAAATCCTAATTGTGCAACTTATGCAGTGAAACAAAATATGCAATGTGAGATGATATGCTTATGCAAATGCAATATGAAAGATCATAAGCTATGGTGTGAGAAAAAGTGAGAGAAAATTTTGGGTGTTTACACACTTTTTTATTTTATTAATAATTTTACACATTTACATATTTTAAGTATAACAATCCCATTTCATTTTCTTCAATCCCATATCAGCCATTTTCTTCAATCCCATATCAGTCATTTATAAATAATTTATGAGAGAGCTTTTTCAGAGTCTAAAGTATGTACCTTCGTTTCCCTATGCAAATCCATTGTTTTGTACAAAAAGGATGTTGATGACATCATAGTTAATGTTTTTGTAGTAGTAGTTGCTTCCTTCCATGTAACTTATGAGATATACTTTATTAAGGTTGTTAGATAATTTTAAATGATTAGTTGTCATATTAACTTGGTATGTACTTGAGAGTTGAGACATGCATTAAGGAAGGGGATATAGTCTTTTAACATTTTTCTTGTTGAAGTCTTTATCCTCTGTAGCCAATTCAAAAGCAATTGTTGGTTCATTCAATTTGGCCTGCAAATCTGTAAATGTTGTATCTATTTGATCACTTTTCAATTTGAACTGTCTAATCAATGTTTGAACTTTTCCAGAAGCATTTATCAACTTTCTTTATGCGTCTGCATATTTATTATTTCTATGATGTTCTATTAGTTCATTTGCTTCATGGTTGAACTTTTCGTCCTTAAAAGTGGAGCCAAGTTGCCCAGGATTTTGGCAATAAACTGATATCATTCTCTAAAGTGGCAATAATATTATTCTTTTATTCGTTCAACTTTGCCACACTAATTGCCTCTTCTTTCATAATTTTCATGTGCTCAACAATAGTCATTATATTTGACTCAGATTCCAGTAGTTTTCCAAGGAAAGGAGAAAGAAAATCATCAATAGAATCCGATCACCTAGAAAACAAAAGTGCCTACATAGCAAAACAATAAAAAACCTAGAAAACAATCTTGTAGTGATTAATTCACGCACTGATAAACTTAATTCACGCAGTAATTAATATATATAAAATGTTAAGGGAGAGATTGTTTGTTATTCTTTGATAAATGTCATCGTCGTCAAATATTCTTTGGTGTTCATATATGTTTTATTAAATCTTGTATAACCAATATTGTATTTTTTGTGAAGGAAAGTGACACTGAACTTTTTCATGCAAGAATTACTTATGTGAATCAAGAGTCCTTCAGAACTAATTTAATTTTCAATTTTTGTTCTTTCATGGATTTCGAATGTTATGATGATTCCAATTCGTCCTAATTCACACGTATGGTCGAAACCTCGAACTAATTTGGACTGGGCTAGCTTAGTACAAGCTTAGCTCAACAAAAAAAAACGAATGTATTCTTACAAAAACCGATTTTGTCACTTACCTCAACTAGATGAAGATTTGAAGCATGACTTAAAAGAACAAAAGAAAATTCTCTTATTTGTGCCATGGACATTCCCACCTCTAAATATATGGATTCAGGTACGTCAATCATTAAAAGAATATAATAAACAACATTATAACCTTCTAAATTCAAATTATGAAATAACACTAACAAGTACTGAAGTCTTGTTATTGTAACCAAATCCTCTTACAACTAAAGCAAGTATGATTGTTTTAATTACAATTACCAAAATTATTGATGCTACCAAAATATCAACATGGTGCAAGAGAAAATGTACACAAATCAACATTCCTATGCTGGCAAGAAAAATAGTAGGTTCGATCTAAAAAACATGAACAATTGTCAATTTTTCCATAAACATATCTTATTATCAAATCAAAAGGGTTCTTGCTCAAATTTGAAATGGATCTAATTAATGCCATGAGTTGCATCTGCAAAGTGGTGTAATTACCAGTAATGTCACTAAGCACCTTTTCAATTTTTTGTTCTCTGGATAATAATTGTGAGAGGCTAATAGTAATTAAGAAGTTTACACTAACGTGAATATTGGAAGTGGAAGGTTTTACGTTGGTTGAAATAATCTTTTTTTTTAAGTTATTGTGTTTAACAACATGTTGATGATCATGTGAAGCTGAAGGTGATGTTTGGTTTCTTTCGGAGAAGAAATCTACTTCGACAGTTATTTTCTGATCACCGCCTTCTTCAATGTTGGTGTTGCGGGTGAGGTTTACAAGAAATCCTAAAATAGGAAACATTCTATCATTGGCGTTGTTGTTGTGTTTAAAACATAAAAGAAAAAAGAAGCATAATGCATACATTTCTCGTTCTTAAATTTGCTACAGATTAGTTACGACTATAGCTACGGATTAGCAACGAATTTTTATTAGTTCAAGTATAATGTTGATCTTAGCCATGTGCCATGCCACGTCAGAATCGTTGACACGTTGACATTGCCACATGCAAGCCTAATCATCAAAAAGTTCCACATGGCAATGACACGTAAGTATCCGTTAGTGATATTTGACGTTAGAGACTAATTGTTTAGACGATAAATTTTGAAGGAATGATTTCTTGAAAGAAATTTTTAGAGGGACTTAAAACGAAATTCGTTATATTTATAGGGACAAGAAAACTTATTTAAATTGTGTTTAGGGATTACTTTTTTCAATTTTAAAAATTGATCCATGTTTTTTTATTGCATATTAAAAAAAACACTTTCATTCTTCTATAAAGTGTTTAGGGATTACTTTTTTCAATTTTAATATATTTTTTATAAAAGTACTCTTTATTGATATGAGGGTATGATAGTTCTATTTTTTAGATTTGAAAATAAAAGATAGACGAAGGTGAAAGATGAATGTTTTCAAAGTTTTGGTTTTTTTTGCACGGATTTTACACTCAAAAGAAGGGCTTGTGTTGGGTAAGTAATGATATTTTTCTACCAAACTATTTTTTTTTAATAAACAAAACACTAAATTAAATTCTATAAAAAAATTGTTAGTTATCTCAACATATTTCTCACCCGTGGCAAAATCTTTTTAATTGCAATATTAACATATTTTATTTTCAAATTAATCTTTGAAAGTTGAATATTTACATCATATTAATTACTATTATTACGATAAGTGTTAAATTAGTCTTATCATTATCATTATTGGTTAAATTTCAGAATGTTTCCAAAAATATCATAGGAAAAAGTTATTAACAATATATAATTTCAAATGTTACTATGGTTTTGTATTTATATATAAGCATATATGCTCATGTCATAGATAAGGCACGTTGAATATGTTCTATCCATCAGGGTCATTCTCATTGTGGTTTCTATGTTAAAACTAATCTTCACAAGATAGGTTACCATCAATGCAATAGGTGCTGGATGACTATAGTTAGAAGATTGGAAGTTCATCAATGCAATTGGTGTTGTATCACTGCACTAAGAAGAATAGATGTTCCCGATTCCTCCCAAAATTTATGAAATGTTTTTCATTAAAAAATTATTGAATATGTTTCGGACCGACTAAACAAAACAATAAAATTGGTCAAATACGAAAGGTCATAATGTATGACTAAAATTATTAATCTCCAAGTTCAAGAAAGACGTGTGATCAAGGACATCGAAACCACAAACATAAAGGAGGTGATTCAGATCCATCCTCCTCTTAGTAGCTAATCACTACAAAGTGCGGGAGGTAAAGCCATCTATGACATCGGTCTCGAACTAAGTTTTCACTTGAGGGTAGGGAAGACGGGCACATCTTTGAACATACACGCTCCTCAAAGACATCCAATAAATCAACCGGGCATTACCCCCATGATGAATATAATTAATCAAGTACATTTTGACCCCAAGCCGAGGACAATGAGGTGATCAGGAAAAATATCATAATGTAACTAGCAAAGAGTCATCACTCTCTCAAAAGGGGAATCAGGTATAGAAAATTATATATTTCATCTATAATGGCAAATAAATCACTTTCACTAATGCCGAAAACAAAGAAGGTTTATACAAAAAATAAAGCGAGACATTCCATTCATTGATAATATCCTTACGAATGAGTAAGAAGTCAACATTAGTCAAACAAGTTGAAAACATTCTGAGACAACCATTTGGAAATAAAAAACAAAAAGAAATGAGAAATCAAAAGAAATCTATGGGACAAAGTCTTTGTTGAGAATGATCACATTGTCATTCATTATTGTCACACCCCAAATTGTACCCCTAACCTTTCACATCATACATTTATCTCATAATTATCATACAATAGTACATATCAGGGTTTTGTGTGGTGTGATCAATATCTCGAGTCATAGTCCTCTGATTTAAGGCACTTTTTTGCTCGGTGGAGACTTTGACTTATGAGTACTTAACTGGTCAGGTTCAGTTGTCAAATTTGAGTGTTGTGGAGGCGCATTTTAAATAACCATTTCAATCCAATTTTCATTAATCTCTTTTTTAATCCATTTTATTCATATCCAAATTTAACATTTATTAATTATCCATGTTCATTATTCATTATTATCCATATTTTCTACTACATTCCATAGAGCCCAATTTCCACATTATAAATTCCATCTATTCATTTTCTTTCCAACCATTTTCTTAAACCAATTCATAATCCAATGAAAATCCATAAAAAAATCCATGTCACAGATTACAATTTCAAATTTTATTTCAAGTTTCAATTCCAAGCTCAAGTTTCAAATTCAAGTTCCATTTCAAATTCTATTGCAAGTGTAACTCCAAATCCAAGTTCATATTCTAAATTTTTATTTCAAGTTCAAGTTCCAATGTTAAATCCATATTTCAATCCTATTTTCAATTCCACTTCAAGTTTCAATTTCCATTCCAATTCTATTTCAAGTCTCAATTCCAACTTCATTCAAATCCAAGTTCTATTTCACATTTCCCAAATTCATTCCAAATTTAAAATCCAATGTTATTTTAGGTCCAATTTCATTTTGCATTCATATTGTGTCCATTATCAAGACTTGTTCATGTCACCCGGGATTTTCATCCTAGTACAAACGCGAAAGTGGTGCGAAAAAAGGTAGAGTCACCATTCATGCTTTTTTATCCTGAATGAATGGGAAAGGTAATGTTGCACAAACCAAAGGAAAGGAAAGAACAAGGTCTTGCAAAAAAAAGAACTGGGTTCGGGAGTCGATTACAACCTGAGAATAAAACTACTGCTGAATAATAACTACTACTGGAACCGGAATGAGAGAGGGAACTAGAAAAAGAGAAAGAAAAGGTACGGGAAAAATATAAGGAAAATAAAGAGTGTGCTCGAATAGGCCCAACCCCACTGCCTACGTATCTCACGGGAAATGAGAATCAGAGTTGACATAGTTCGCCTAACTAAGGCGAAAACTTTGTTTGTGTTTTTTATGAATTGAACTGCTTATGCCTATGCTCAGGTGTTGCAGGCTCGGCTCGACGAGTGAGTTACCGTTGTAATACCCCGTATTTAACTAAATGATCTGGATAATATTAATTGAATTTAATAAGGTTCCGGTGTGCTCTAAGTGTTTTCAATTAAAATAAATTATAGCAACTGATGAACTTTTAAATTAATTAATTAAGTATTATCTGACTCAGAGGTTTTATTAAATATTTTACTCAAAGATATTTTTTGGATACTCTCAATTTGGACCAGTTAGTGTTACTAACTGATAGTTATTGTTGTATTTATTATAAAAAGAGAAAGGAGGGAAAGTTTGTAAGAAGGAAAAAAGAAAGAAAGGAGAAGAAAAGGGAAGAGAAGAGGAAAATGGAAAAGAGGAAACTCATGGAAGCTCAAGAGCTATAATTGTTCTTCTTATTCATCATCTTCATCAAACTCCTCGTCGTTGTAGAGGTGGGTTCATAGCTAGAAACTTTTGCTTTTAGTTTTGGTTGAGTTTTAGGATTTATGAGTTTTAGGGTATTTTTATGGAAAAATCCTAAAATTGGTGACTTAAACGGTTAAAAATCGATATAAATGCTTGAGTATGTTGCCTCTATGTATAGGAACCTTGTTGCTATGTTGTTTTGATGTTTGATGATGGTTAGTAAGAGTTTGGGAAGTTCTGCTATGGAGAAAAACGTATTTGCTGCTGTCTGTGTTCGGTTAACCGATTAACCGAATCCGTTAATCGGTTAACGTGTCTTGAAATTATGCAGTTGCCTCTGTTTTGGCTTGGTTAACCGGTTAACCAAATCAGTTAACCGGTTAACGTTGTAAGTATGGGAGAAAATGTTTTAATTCCAAACTTTGAAAATTCATAACTTTTTACTCGATTATCCGATTTAAGTGTTCTTTATACCGTTTGAAAGATAAAATTATGTACTTTCACATGATGCCAACAAATATTGTTTTTACCTGACTTTTACCCAACTTTTCCAATTAACCTTAATTTTGTAAAGTTAAGGAATTGGGGTAGTAATCTATTTTGAAAGGTATGCCTAATCATGATGATTGATTGAGAGTAGAAACATGAGATTATTGTGAGAATTGTTTAATGGTGATAATTAAACTAAAACGTTAGAATTATGTAATTGAGAACTATATAGTTAAAAACATCAAGAATGGAGAAGAGTGAGGGAATCTTACCATAAACTAATAGAGTGGCCTAGTATTGTGACTAGAAATTGTTAGATGGTATGAGTTGTGAGGTGCCTAGTTTTACCTAGGTTGTTGCGAACCGTTAGTGTGCTATACACTAGGCCTCTAAAATAATCTTGTGTAAGTCTTGAGGTGGGTTATCTTTAGTCCCACAAGAAGCATCCGTAAGGACTAGAGGTGTGTATGACATGAGGTCCTCCGTAAAGTCTTGAGTATGTCTTGAGATGGGTTATCCTTAGTCCCACGAGAAGCATCCGTAAAGACTTGAGGTACCGTGTAGTGAGACGGGGATAATGGTTGATTGTGTAATATGCTAGGTCCTCCGTAAAGTCTTGAGTAAGTCTTAAGGTAGGTTATCCTTAGTCCCACGAGAAGCATCTGTAAATACTTGAGGTATGTATTACACTGGGACCTTCGTAAAGTCTTGAGGGGGGTTATCTTGAGTCCCACGAGAAGCATCTGTAAAAACTTGAGGTGTGTATGTTACTAGATCCTCTGTAAGGTCTTGAGTAAGTCTTGAGGTGGGTTTCTTTGAGTCCCACGGGAAGCATCCGTAAAGGCTTGAGGTGAGTACTACACTGGGTTACGCGTGAAGTCTTGAGTAAGTCTTGAGGTGGGTTATTCTTAGTCCCACGAGAAATATCCGTACAAACTTGAGTGAGTGTGATATCGAGTCCTCCATAAGGTCTTGAGTAAGTCTTGAGGTGGGTTATCTTTAGTCCCATAGGAAGCATCCATAAAGGCTTGGGGTAGATGTTTCACTCGTTTAGTGGTGTGAGTTTTGTATGGACCATTTTTTCCATCTTATACCATATCCTTTTGAGAGGTAACGTAAGACTTGAGTTAGGTTTGATAGAACCCTTAGATCCGAGAGAACTCTAAGATAGGGAACCCACTGAGATGTTGTTATCTCACCCCACTATTGTTGTTGATTTTCATATTTCTTTTGCAGGTTTGATTTACAAGTGGAGCTATGCTCGGAATGTTTCAAGTGAAGCATAGTTTTAGTCTTCCGTTGTATATTTTTGTATCTTTGTACAATAATGGATATTGTATTGATCTTAGTATTTTTTTAGTATGATTTTCATGTCTTATGTCATTTTAGTATTTGTTTTAGAATTGTTCAAGAATGTAAATTATGCTATTAGGCGTCTTATGATGATGTTAGTACCAAAAATTAACACTTATATGATATTATTCTAGATATATATTGTATGGGCGTTACAACCGTCTTGCAAAGAGACAAGTCGTAGCAAGTTTTTTCGTTGTGAGTGAATGAGATGAAAAGAGAATTCCCGTAGGAAAGACGTGTGTTGTTTGTTTACTGTCTTTTAGAAGAAGTGTTTTGATTTTGTTATTTGTGAAACATCCTCATGCTAAGACTTGTTCATCATGACAGATATCCTACCGTTTATCTCAATATGGAATGCATGCAAATATCCCATGGCAAAGTCTCCTAGCGCCTGAGAAAGCTCGACCTTTATTATGTGTTTTGATTTTTCTTTGAGATGAAAAGGAAGGATTCAAGTCGAAAAAGGAAAAACACTAGGGGAAACTAAGACTCACCCTAAGTTGTTATTCAATTGAGATCTTATGGTTAATGTGGTTTTATAATCCTAAAGAGAAAAAGAAAGTGAGCTCTAACTCACTTCAAGGATTGAAGATGAGTTAGACCTCTAAGGGAATGAAGAAAGTGAAGTGTCGAAGAAGCATATAATGCTTATCGCAAACATATATTGAATGTGTTAAAAGGATAAGGAAGAAGGTGTATATGGGATACCCTCCCACACACATGGGTTACCATAACCCCCTACAAAACAAAGGTTAGTAAAATTAAATCAAAATGGATAAAAGGAAAGAGGCAATCAAGTACCAAACATGTCCTAACGCAAAAAGACCTAAACTAGACTCATTCCTAAGCCTAAGTATGCCTAAAAGCTAAGCAAAGCCTAAAGTCAGCAGCTATTACAGCTTTGTAACACACAATCATCTACCAAATGCAACTAATAATGCAAACAGCCTATTATAGCTACCAAACAGGATGAAAATAGGTGTAAAAAAATTTCAAAACTCAACAATGCAGCCTATATTCTACAGTTTCTGTTTCAAAACACAGCAATGAAAACATGGCAGATTTTGATCATTTTTCCAATGCAAATGCATGAATAATAATGCATGGATATGCAACATACCATAATCATTAATGGATGTAACATGGTTAGTATGATTATGATCATGTGAATATGAAAACACTTTACATTTTTTAATGCATTTTTCATACAAAAGCAAACATATGCAAAATGAAACTTTAATGCAAACAATTATGAAATGAACATACATTTTAATGCACTACAATCTGAAATGAACATCAACAATGGAATTCAACAAACAAATAATAAAAAAATGAATGCAAACATGTGAATTGTGCAATTTCAAGTAAAATGCAACATTTTTTATTATGCGCACAAACATCCGGAACATGCATGGATCACAAATACAATGCAAAACAGAATTATAAACACTCTTTAACATGCTAACAATGATGCTCCATCTTGCAAACAACACTAACAACATGTTATGAACACAAATTAAACAATTATGTCAAAAATCGGAACCGAATGAAATGCACGTCGAAAGTTGTCGAACCTACACACACCTGCACCTAAACAGCTCCAAAAAACTCCCTAAAATCAGATCCTAAAGATCCATGATGATTGAAGGAGGAATGGACATCAACAATGCAAGAAAAAGAAACAATTTTCCATTCCATTTCAGTGGTAACCGATTACTACCTATGCAGTAATCGGTTACTAGTTCAAAAAACTGGATTTTTGCAAAATTTAACACAAGTAAATGGTTACTACCTATGTGGTAATCGGTTACTCTGAGACCAGAACCAAAAATTTATGCATTTTCATGTAAAAACTAGTAGCAACTTATTCAAATAAGCTTTATCTTAATGCCTACCAATTAAGCACGAAAATTACACCTAAATGCAACTATCTAACACCAATTAAAACCACAATTACATCACGATTCCAACTTCTAATGGTCAAACCAATTAATGTATCAAAAAGTAAGATAACGCAAAGAATGCGCGAAGCGGGATGAAGGGAAATAAGTTGAAACAAGAAGTGACTACGAATTCACCAACCTACAAAGCGGAGGCTTGCTTTGGCAATTGTTGCAATGTCGAAACGATACGCGAAAGAAGAGAAAACTGGAGATCCTAAGCTTCTATCCGCGAATGTGCAAAATAAATGCGGTTGATCACAATCTTCGAAAAGCACTTCCAAAAGGTGAAATAAACACTGAAACTGTAGAAACTTCTTCGATAATATGCAGGATTGATACAAGTGGTGGAGGCTTAGCTTCTGATTCTTCAAGTTTCAATGCAAAACTTGAAGAATCTTGATGATGATGAAGCTTTGGTGTGAGTTTGGGAAATGGAAAAAAATGAGAGAACTGAGAAAAGTTGTGAAAAAATGGTGAAAATGAAATCTCCTCTTTTGTGAGGTTTGGAGGGAAATTATTATATAGGTGTTAGGTTTGGAACTTGGTTTGGGTTAGGTTCAAGGCTTGGGCCTTAGGCTTGAGACCTAATTTAAGGGTTAGTTAAAGTTAGTTGAGAATATTCCTAGAATATTCTATTGGCATATTCTTAGAATATTCCTTTGGCATATTCTTGGAATATTCCTTTGGAAGGTGGTAGAATATTCTAGAATTGGGTAGAAATTACAAAGCAAATGGAAGTGGAAAGTAGTGGGTGGAACAAACAACTAACTGATTTTTTTTTTTTTTGAATTTTTGCACAAAATAACCGGTTACTACCTATGAGGTAACCGATTACTTCAACCAAAATTTGAATTTTTATTATTTTTGGTGGGAAATCTTGGGTATCCAGTTTGGGTCATATTTTTTGAGATTATTTTTCTTCTGAGACCCGATAATCGCCAAATAACCCTTGATCACATGCCCCGCGCCTCGACCGATGATACATGCTCTATTTTTATTATTTTTATTTTTATGCAATGTATGAATGAATATGTTAGACGACACGGGAACGAAGTATAAGATACTCGGAATCAGTGATAAATAAGAGGGAAAATTTTAGGGTGTTACAGCGGCCCCTATTTAATCACTGTAGACCTGAATGGGTGATAGCAATGGCTTTCAGACGTTCAAGGTATGTAGGGATTGAATACTCGAATAAGCTTGAAAATTTGTACTCTGTGGGGAAGAGAAAATAACCCGAATTTCAAAGGGAGAAATGATACAAGACCCAGCCTAAGGTGGACTCGAAAAGGGGTAAGACCACGCCGAAGGTGAACTTACAATGAGATTCGAGGACAAGCCGAAGGTGAACTCGAACAAGTAAGACCAATTCGAAGGTGGGCTTACAAAAAATGAGACTAAGCTAAAGGTAGACTCAAACAAGGATACGAGACCAAGCCAAAGGTGGAATCGTAAACGCAAAACTAAGCTGAAGGTAGACTTACGATGAGATTCGAGGACAAGCCGAAGGTGAACTCGAATAAGTAAGACCAAGCCGAAGGTGGGCTTACAATAAAATGAGACTAAGCCAAAGGTAGACTCAAATAAGGATATGAGACCAAGCCAAAGGTGGAATCGTAAACGTAATACTAAGCTAAAGGTAGACTTACGATGAGATTCGAGGACAAGCCAAAGGTGAACTCGAAAAAGTAAGATCAAGCTAAAGGTGGGCTTACAAAGGAGTGTCATGGAGTATGACTCTACAAGGGACAACAAGTACCTGAGAGCGATGTTAAAAAACCTCTGACCCTTGTTTATTTTAAAATCGTATTCAGAATGTTCTAGGCATTCTCTGCGGGGGGTACACAAGCGTTAATGCTTATTCGCAGTTTTTGGGCTCTCCTGCAAGATACCAAGACTAGCTTATGCTTCGCATGCATATGTTTGAATCCTTCCATGGATTAAAGCTCCATAACAATGGAAATGATATGCTTTAGAGGATGCAAATATAATGATGATTACTAAATACAAATGCAAATGGACCTCCTGATGAGGAGGCAACAGGTTTTTCCCGCCACTTTGATAGGGAAGAATTAATCATTATATTGATATAATGAATCCCTATGGGAAAGAGCAACTATGTCGAGGATAGTGTTAATGATATATTGGCTCTAAACTTCCACCTTTTCCAAAAATAAATTGGGCTTTCAGATAGTTGAGGAATGAAGGCATCGTTGGGGAGAGTCTTAACTGTCTTGGAGTTGATTGGGAGGTACGTCACCCATGGGATTCTGTTGGGTAAGTAATAACCTTCTAACCTGG
Organism: Lathyrus aphaca; assembly: GCA_963966055.1. Lineage (NCBI taxonomy): Eukaryota > Viridiplantae > Streptophyta > Magnoliopsida > Fabales > Fabaceae > Lathyrus > Lathyrus aphaca. The sequence continues at coordinate 508,367,023 of OZ014524.1, read as the reverse complement.
ATGAGGAAAGGGTTTGTTGATACTCTGCTGAGGAAACAATTTGCTGGGGAATCATTCAGATACAAAGTCCTCTGTGTGGGGAGGAGAAGCCAATAAATATTGGACTTTATTTGGCAACTTCACTTGGGAAAACTGCGAAAAATGTTGTGCAAGAAGGAAAGCCATTTGACTTCTCTCTATCTTCGCTGCTGCTAGGGAATACTGAATCTTCACGTACCGCTGGTAGGGAATAAGAATCTTTTTGTACCGCTGGGGATAAGAAGACTCTGGTGAGGAATACTTCTTGGCTGAAGGAATACTCTCTGCTTGGGGAGAATGTCATCAACCTTTTGTTGTTCCGCTGGGGAAGATTTCAATCTCTAAATCTATCGGGGATGATGGAGAACATCAATGAGAATGCTTCCTGCTGAAGATGAGAGTCTTAAGCCACCTCTTGATGGGGATAAGAGATATAAGCGTCTCATGTTAGGGATGAAAGATAATGATACCCTTCGCTCGGGAGTACCAACCCTCTTCTTGTTGCTCTGCTAGAGGCATAGTCTAATAGGACTTTTTCTGAGGAATCATGCTTGATGAAGCCTATTGGGGAAAACCTTTTTGATGCTTTGGGAACATCAAACCTATCCTTGCTGTTTGTAGGGGAAGAGAGTCTAATCAGACTTGCTGAAGAATCCTGCTTAATGAAATCTACCGAGTAAAGACTCCTTGTAATTTTGGGAACATCAAACCTTTTCTTATTGCACTACATGTGAAAAGATAGTCTGATGAGACTCGCCGAGGAATCATGTTTAGTGACGCCTACTGAGAAATAAGCTCCTTGATGAGAATTGTTGAATGATACAAACCCAACCAAAGGGAACTCTTCTTGGCGATAAAGATAATGCAACGGTAACAATGAAGATTTGTCTTTCGTACGAGGCCCGTTGAATACAGGCTTGAGCAAGGTACACTATTCACTAAGCTTTAATCTTGCGTCTGAGGAGCACTGAAAAGAAACATGATTCACTGAGATGGAATCTTGCGTCTAAGGAACTCTGAAAAGCAACATGATTCACTGAGACTGAATCTTGTGTCTAAGGAACGCTGCAAAACAACATGATTCACTGAGACCGAATCTTGCGTCTGAGGAACGCTGAAAAGGTGCACTTAAGTCATTAGGATAGACATGCATAGGATCATGCATCTGAGATACGCGTTGTGATACCCTAAGCACTATAAGATCGGTCCACTGAGACTAGTATCATACCCCAAATTGTCCTACCTTTACCTTTTTATTTTTTGTTTATTCGAAAAAATCCAAAAAAAATATGTCTTTTCTTTTCAAAATCGGGGTTTGTGCGAGAAATCAGATTCAAAAAGTCAGTTTGTTGTGCGAAAGCCTTTTATGCGATTATTACTTTCATTTCCCATAAATCATTTTTATCACAAATCTTTTCTTTACATCATGAAAATTCTACAAAAAAATCAATTCATAATTTCCCTTTTTATTTTTCTACTTTAAAATGTCCATTATTTTTGCATCCTTATTTTTACTACTAACCATTTATGCCATAAAAAAAATCATTTTTATTTAATCTCATTTCTTTTTAAGTCAACTTTCAAAACTTATGCTAAATATTTTCATCATAGTCTATTGTCTTTTAAAGCCCATTGTAAAAAATCATTTTATTAATTTCTTGTTATTGTTACTATTATTATTATCACTATTACTATTTTTTATTCCAATATTTCTATTATTATTATTATTATTATTATTATTATTATTATTATTATTATTATTATTATTACTTCTATTATACTTATTATACTTATATTATTTTTATTATTATTTTTGTTATTATTATTATTTTTATTGATTGTTATTATTATATTTTTATTATATTATTACTTTAGCTTTTTTAGATAAATACAACCCCACACAAAGTTTGTTATTACTCAGTCCACTCAGCATCGTACAACAACAACAACACAGCTCACCATTTTTTCATCAGCATCCTTCCACTGCAACAAATTCATCCTTTTCCAGCTCCTAACCATATCCAAATCACAGTTCACATTCCTCTCCAATTTCCTCTTTTGCCCTCATCTAATTCAACCTATAAATACAATATTTCATTCACTATGCAAATAAGCTTGAATAGCATAATAAAATTCTACAAAATTCCAAAAACTCAAGCTTCACAAAACCACAAAAAAAGAAACATACATCCTGCAAAAGAAAACAATACATAAATACCTTCACACAACTCTTCTTCAAATAAACCTCAAACCTTGAAACTGAAACAAACCCTCCATAACCCAAAATCACTTCACCACCGTCAGCACCACAAAATAAACTTCCAAACAAAACTTGAAACTAGAAAACTGAGAGAGGAAAATTTGAGTGAAAGCCCAGAAACATTGAACCATCTTCTTCGTCATCACCATCGCAAACTCATTCAACAAATCACCGAAACTACCATCCCTTTGAACCTGAATCACACAAATCATAAACCAACCACCAAAAAACCAGAAATAAAAAAAACGCAAAAAACAAATCTGAGAAGAGCGATAAGTTAAAGCTGAGAGAGACTGTGAGAGATCACCGGCGAAAACGGAAAAAAGAGAAGTGAGACCGTCGTTGTGAGATCGAACTATCGAGTGAGAGTGACCGACGTGAATCCGTGTGATACCACCAGAAATCCGAAACAGCAACAACCGTGACCAAAACGAATCCAACCCTTCTCAAAAACCGATCCAAAAACCTTCGCAAACTGCTAACCGAAACACACACAATCGCGAGCAAAACCAAACCGGCGAGATTCCGAACACAAACCTTCCACAACCGCAATCTAAAATCACCAAGAAACCGTGAGCATCCGTCGTGTGAGCTAAACAGAGAGAGACAGAGAGTTGAGCATGTTTTGAGAGAGACAGGGAGTGAGTTGAGCGTGAGATTTTGACGGAAGGTGTAACACCCCAAATTTACCCTCTTCTTTTAAGCATCATCATCATATCATAATCACCATAAGCATATCATATCTTTGGCATCTTTGCATGGAAAAGTAAAGCATAACATTCTCATGTTCTAGCATTAGGCATATGATCAACTATTGGTGGATTTGAGGCATTGCAAGCCATATCAAGAGGCCCAGTGGACTTGTTCAAGTCCCATGAAGAGTCTACATGACATTCACAAGTTCAAGATCCTTTACAAAAGCCCAGGAGGTTGGGAGATCATCAGGGAATCCAAGCTAGGGCAAGCTCCTACACAATGGTTCCCAAATTAGGGTTTTACTTTCAAGTAGGAATTCTTTATGAATTTGGCCATTTCATGTGGGTAAAGTCTCTCATATGTTAAGAGGTTCCTATGGATGAAATTTGGTGAGAAAATTCCTTGTGGAAGGAAGTTATTTCATCAGTTGCTTGCATAAGAAGAAATTGGTCAATTGTGCATTCTAAAAGTCAACTGTGAGAATTCAAGGGGTCCAACCCCATGTTTCAAGTCAAGGGATGTCCTTAAGATCTTAGAAGAGGTTTGGCAAAGTCAAGGATCAAGAATCAAAGGGTTTTAAAGAAGTTTCCATTTTTGGCATATGGTTTGTTATGAAACTTTCCAATTTTGGCAACTTTTGCCCTAATTTTCAAAGGCTTCTTTCATGGTGAAAATGATCTCATTTGAATTTCCAACAAACATGAAAGTTGTAGGGTAGGTTCTCCCATTTTCAGAAAGTACAAGTACATTTTCATAGCCCTCATGGATCAAAAGTTATGGCCTTCGAAGTTACTTATTTTTTAGGGTTTACCTTAAAATCTAAGTTTCCACCAAGTGCAAAAAGCATGGCAAGTCATTTCTAAGCTAATTTATGGACAAAATAAGATCATGACATCACAAGGCATTAAATGAGACACATTTTGCTCCAAAGAATTCACCAAATTCGTGCATGGAATGAGAGATATTTCACAAAGTGCATTTTTGCAAAATCACAAGCAAAGCATGTTACATTCACATCCAAGGGTCAGGATTGATCCAAAGGCAATGAGGGGATGAAATGAAGTCAGAATATACACATGAGGGAAGCATTGCACGCGTATATGAAGCAATCACACATTTCATGCATTTTTGCAAATTCACCTCAATCACACTTCTCATGCCACCTTTACTTCAAAAACCCTAATCAGGTGAAAGGATCAATGATATAAAAGCTAAGCATGCACTGAATTAGTGCACACACACTCTCATTTCTCATATTCAAAATCTCTTGCACACTTGCATTTTTTTTTTAATTTCTCTCCTCAAGCTCTCTTCTCCCAATTTCTTCACATAATCTTCATCCTTGAGCTCTAAGGATCACATTACACTCACTCATTCAAGCTAAGAGTGAAGAATCATTGAGGTGCCATTCAAGAGCAAAAGAATTCGGATTCCAAGATCCAGCTTCTCTCAAGCTCCATCTTGCATTTATTTTGCAAGAGGAGGTCAAAGTACGTGGATCTGCAACTGTAGGAGCATTTTCATGGAGTTTTAGAGGATCTGCAACCTCAGGTATGCTCTGGAATTTGTGGATATGGAATTGAAATTAATTGTTTGCATTGTGATCTGCTTGTTTCACTGATGATTCTGTGGTGATTAGCTTTGCATTTGCTTGAATATTGAGTGTTTTATGTTGATCTGAAGTTTGATGTACAAAACTGTTCCTCTTCGATTTGGCTTGATCTTTGATCTATTGTGATTTTCATTGCCATGTTTGGATTCACCATGTTTTAATCTATGGATCTTTAGCTTGTGATGCATTTCTATGTAGTTTTGTTCATGCTGATGAATTTTCCGGTGCCGGAGCTAGGGCTCCGGTCACCGAATTCTGGAATTGTTTAAAATGAAGAAGAAGATGTTATGAGCGTTGGATCCTTTGATCTGGATGGTTGTGAACGTGACATCACATTAAATCTCCACACTCCCTCTCACGTGTTTTTCTTTTATAATTTAAATCTAAATTGATCTTTGTGTGACGCACCTCACAGTACCTATCATGTACATACACTCTGGCCAATGGATGGAAGGACTTAGGGTTTTGGTTGACCAGATCTCACACGTTTATGTGATCCAATGGCTTGTTGTTTTTTCCTGATTAATGTGAATATCCACCATAATAATATAATCCTGCGCATAATCCACTGGGCCTAAGTTGCTATTCGTCCCTCCTGTTTTGTAAGCCCAAACATATTGAACTGATTCCCTTGCTTATCACACCCCTGGCTCTTTTATTTCTTTTTTTTTATTCTTATTTCATTTCAGTTTGATTTTTAATTAATAAAAATAGTTAGAAGTCATTAAAAATTCCAAAAATATTCATGTGTGATATTTTGAGTTTTCTTTAATTTTTGACATTTTTATTTTCCATTTATTTTCATTTTCCACGCTGGAATTAATTTCCATTTTTATTAATTGTTGTTTATTCACTTTTAAAGCATGTTGTCTGTACAATTTCTATCTTGATCACTAATTGGAATTTTGAATTGATTCTTTTTGCTCTGAATTCATATTGAAATTTAGTTTGTTGATGATTTTTCTTCTAATTTTTAGAAGTTTGCTTGATTATTTTTTATCCTTAACTTGTGCATGAAGTTTCATAACCCTAATCCATGTTTAGGCATTTATTTGATTTGCTTAGCTTTTGATTTTGGTCCTTCTCTTTTGGAATGTTAATATTGTATGTTTGAAGAGTCTTTGTGCAAGTTTGTGGAATTTTTGGATGAATGCTTGATTTGTTTTGAATTTTGTTCTTTGCTTATCCTCTTTTTGCATCCTTTTTTGTCATATGTTTAACCCTTAGGTTGGGAGGGCGCTTGTGCCAACTCCCTTAGGATGTTTAGAGCTTATTTAGGATAAGGATACCTCTTTGGTCTTGATTTGATGTTTGTACTTTGAGAAATTTTGCGGTTGCTTACCTTTGAAGTTCATTCACTTTTGTACATGTTCACTTCACTTCTTATGCTTCTTTGCTTCTCATGATGATAATGTTTAAGTTTGCATGATTCTACTCTTCATCTCTTGTGTTGCTTAGGCACATTCTTGACATGTTAGGGTTCTGGTCTTGAACTTTGTGGTGATTGTTTGCTTGTTTTGCTTTGTGTTATCTCATGTTTGTTTTGCTTTGTCATGATAATCCATAATGCTTCATGTTGAATTGTATAGTCCCTTTCTCATTCTTGTGTAGTGTGTTTGCATTTGACATTTGTAATTGAGATGCCAATTCTGGTTGGGTTGCTTTGGTTTGATCTTATGCCCATTTGGTATTTCATTTGTTCTCATTTGTTTTTGTCATGATGCTTGCTTATGTTACTAACCATTTCAGGGGCTCTGGTAAGTGAGAGGTGTGGATGTGATTCCCACATCTCCAATTCTTATCTCTTCTCTTTTCATAATATTCTCTTATTTGTGTTTGAGGGGCTTAGGCCTTCCTTTCTCCTTCTTCTCTTCTTCATTCTTCTCTTTCTCTTCTTATCTCTTCCTTCTTTAGGATAGTAAACCTCACTAACCTAGGATTTTCCATGCTTGATAACAATTAGGTGTTAGTCCCCCATTAGACTTTTACCTTTAAGATCTTTGGTTCTTTCTCTTCTCATCTCAAAACAAAACCTAAAAGACATTTAATAAGGATTGAAGTGGTCTCCTGTGCAATAGCCTTATTCCATGAAACACTTGTAGTTTTCCCATCTTGGGATAGTACAAGCTTGTTCATCATGATGCACAAGTCTGATCAGGATACCATCTTCACCAAGAAAATCATAAAAAATACTTCTTCATTTAAGTTACAAAAACACTTAATAAATTCAATGAGTTGGTGAGCTTATGCCCTAATCTTTGGAATCAAGTTTTGGGGATCGTCTCCTTACTTGAGTGTGCTTGTTCTATTATTCCATCTTGGAATGTAGTAGCAAGTAGACATTCCATGGAAAAGAGCTTGAGTTAACTTCCTTGTGACACACTCATAAAAAGCTTCTAAAAAACACAAACAAACAATAAACGTCTCTCCTTCGGGAATTCTCTTCTCATCTCCTTCGCTCTGTCCGCGAACTTGCTCCTACTTGTCATTTTGCAAGACGGTAACGCACTCGTCGTCCGAGCCTGCAACACCTGAGCATTGACATAGGCAGTTCAAGCCTTAAGACACAAGCAATCTTTCCACCCCTAGTTAGGGGAACTACGGCGACTCTGATCCTCATTGTCCAGATGAGGTACGTAGGCAGAGGGGTAGGGCACGTTCGAGCACAATCTTTATTTTCCCTACATTTTTCCTTTTCATTTCTTTTTCAGTTCCTTTTTCTTTTATTTTATCCAGTTCAGTTCCTTTTCTTCGCAACAACTTTCTTTCCTTCACCCTTTGAAACAGATTTCTTTGCAAGCGTGGATCCCGTCGGGTACGGCGGACGATCTGGGGTGCTAATACCTTCCCGGGTCGTAACCGACTCCCGTACTCAGTCTCTTTGGTTCGCAGGACCCGTGTCCTTCCTCTTCTTTTCTTCTGGTTTGTGCAGCATTACCATTCCCGTTCCTTCGGGATAAAAATGCTTGGCTGGCAACTCTACCTTCTTCCGCGCCACTTTCGCGTTTGTACCAGGATGGAAATCCGGGGAGCGACAGCTGGCGACTCTGCGGGGGATTGAACCCAGAGTCTCTGGTTCCCTTGAGAGTCTCTCCTAGCGCTTGCGTGTTTTTGTTTCTTTGGGTGTTGATTGTTTGTTGTTGCGTGTTGTACTTTACTGTTGTTTATTTACAATATTATTTACAGCTTTATTTACAGTTTTCATTATTTTATTTTCATGCATTATATTATTACTGGACTGTCTGGACTGGATTTTTCTGTTTGGTGGGACTTGGGTGATACTGTTATTGCGAGATGATCTCATTACCAAGGCTCGAGTGCACCTTAGGACTTAGAGTGGTTCCACTTTGGCCTCATGAGATCTTGTCATGGGGGTAGTAGTGTGTTCCACGCCCAGATTTGCGACCGTCTTGGAAATGTCTTGATTTGGGGATCTTCCTCTCTCATTTCCTAACCTTGATAGTTATGTGCAGCTGGGGACCGATCATTGAGAACCTTATGGAAACATCCCTCTCTAGTGGTGACAGTGGAAGACCACATTGTGTGGCAAACCCATTCGCACCCGAGGGCCCACCTGGAACTCACATAGGATGACCTTGTTTTCCCGGACTCAGCTGAGGCCTCCCTGAGTAGTACATAATGCCAAACCGATTCCCTGATTTGGTCATGAGCCATTTCTCGGAAATGGTGAACGTATTATTGCTATTCGGCTTTGAGAGTCCGTGATGTTTGACCCGGAGTACACCAGTGAGATTGAGAGGGGTTTACAGGTTTGCAGGAACCCTTGACCTCCACATACCCTCATTATCAGTGTGGTCTCTGTTATGATTTGGTCCTTATGGTTCTGGATTTCTTGAGCTTTTGGTTCTGAGGGTTTCTATCAGATGGTTATGGCTCAGAGAATTCTGATTTTCAGTTATTTGGGGGTCCTAATATCTAGTATCCAGATGGTCCCAGATTGATCATATGCCTGCATTGCATTTGCATCGCATCAAAATCACATTAACTATTTGTGTTTCCATTTTTCAGGTTGTTGTTTATAGTTTAACACCCAGTTCTGGTAATTGTAAGCTCTCCAGATGGCAGAAGTTAAGAAAATTACAAGAAAGAAGAATGTTCATTACACTTTTCTCCAACCAGAAGTCAAGAGTGTTCAGAGACTAGCAGGGATGATGAATGATCAAGTTTTAGGGAACTTCAGAAAGAGGTATGGTCAGATTTTGAAGTACATGGATAAACCTACTACAGACCAGAAGGATAGCTTGCACACTTTGCTTCAGTTCTATGATCCCTTGTTGCGGTGTTTTGTATTTCCAGACTATATTTTGGCTCCTACCTTGGAGGAGATTGCTAGTATTTTGGGTGTTCCTGTCAGAGATACTTTGCCTTACTATGGATCAGAGATAGTTCTCAAGGAAGAAGACATATCCAGAGTCTGTCGTATACCAGCTGCTAAGGTTAAGAAAGCTTTGAAGGATAGTGAGGGAAGAGGACTTCCTTGGGACGTGCTTATACCAGAAGCTGAAGAGTATGCCAAAGAAAGTAAGTGGGGAGATTTTGGTGTTGTGGTGGCCTTGATGGTATATGGATCTAGTCTTTTCCCGGGAGAAAATGAGTTTGTAAGCTTGGAGGTGATTTCCATTTTTGCTAAAGGTAATCCTGTACCAACCTTATTGGGAGATTTCTACTACAATGTTCATTACTAGAATGAGAAAGGCAGAGGTGGACCAGTTGGTTGTTGTGCTCCATTATTTGCTGATTGGTTTGCTAAGCAATTGCCAAAGTCAGGCCCTTTCAAAGAGATGAGAGATGAATGGTGGTGGTCCAGGAAGTTGATGGGACTAACTTCTGAGGATATAGCTTGGGTTATGATATAGATTTGTTGGGAAAGGAGTTACTGGTTAGTTGTGGAAGATTTGCTAATGTGCCTTTTCTAGGAAGAAAGGGTGTGATCAGTTACCATCCAGTCTTGGCCAGGAAACAATTTGGTTATCCTCTGAGGGATCCACCAAGTATGGAAGAATTAGCCGGGTCTTTGTACTTTTCTGTGGAGGGAAATAAAGAGTTGGTCATACAAGCATCTCAGGCTTGGGCTTACAGGGTGAAGAAAGGAAAGAAGGATTTTGGAAAAGTAGATCCCAAGACATATCCTCCTTTTTCTACATGGTTGCAGAAACATGTAGAGGAGGTGCTCATGCCATTTTCAGTGGAAGCTCCATTGTATCCCAAAGAGGTACCATGTCAGAATACTGTTCCTCTGGAAGAATATAAGAAGTTGGAAGCTCAGTTGCACGAGGTTCGGGTAGAGAATGCTGAAATGATTAACTTGTACCACCTTGCCAATCGTGCTAAGAATGAAGCAGAGGAAAAGCTACAGAAGATGCAGGTCACCTTAGAAGCTATAGAAAAGGAGTTTGCTGAAAGAGAAGCTCATTTTCAGAGATTGGGTCTAATGGAATCAAAAAGAGAAGCGGAGCGTAAGAAGACTTTGAAGACTCTCAAAGAAGCTCGCCAGTCCATTGTTTGGTTGCAGGGCCAAAGGGAACAGGAGCAGAAGAAGTACAAAGAAAAGGAAGAGTTTTTCGAGGTATAGATGGCCTTCAAGAAAGAAGAAGTGGAACAAGTTCACAAAATACTAAGGGAAAAGACTCAACAGTTGGCATAGAGCCAGATGTCCTTGGAGGAGGCATTGAAAGAAATTGTCGAGCTTAAGCTGAGAGCAGGCGTGAAGAAGAACCGGACAGAGGTGATAGCTACAGAAGAAGAACCTGGGTCTTTACTTTAGTCTAGATTTTTAATTCATTGTTGTTCAGACTACCTACAGGCTTGTTGTAGGAGTCCTGCTTTATTTTCCTTTATTCATGTATTGACTTGTAACCCTTCGGGGAATTTTGTTTGTGCTCTAACTTTGGCTGCCAGTGAGTTATCCATGTTATCCAATGTTAAATTCCAATTACCATTTCTGAGTACGCAAAGCTTGTTTGTCTGAGACTGCTCAGATCTGAACACTCTTCAAAGGGAGAGTTTGAAAATTAATGCTCAAAGGGGCTATCTGGAGCAAATACCAGAACTGGGGCATATAAATGCCTAAACTTGGAAGCATGAATAGTTATATTGCATGCATATAACGTGTTTGCTGTTTTGCAGGTAGTTCATCAGTTTTCTAACGTTTATGTCCATTCAGGCACTATAGCTCCCAGGAAGGTTCGAGAACAGCCAACTGTGCACAGATATCCCACAAGAGTAAACAGAGAGAGAGAGTGATGGATCAGATGCAGGCTGATCTGGCGACTTGAGAACATGAATGGACAACTTCATGACCCTTATGGCTGGGATGGGTCAAACTAAGGAGCACTTACGCGAGATGGTGGAAAACAATCAGGCCAGGAACAATGGGACACCAGATGGAGGTAATCGCAATGGGGCTGGCGCCCGTCAAGTTGAAATCCATGTGGCACAACCAGGGATCACTATTGTCAATGATGGGCTGAACAACGTACAGATGGATGGGCAAGATGAACAGTTTACGTTGCTGGATGAGGCAGAAGGCCAAGGGGCTGAAATGAATAGAAAGTTTGAAGAAATGGCTGAGCAAATTCGTGCCATTCAATCTCAGAGTTCCCTGGGATTTGATATCACTGACTTGGTTTTGGTGCCAGGGGTCAGAATCCCCTACAAGTTCAAGGTTCCTACTTTCGATAAGTACAACGGCAGGGCTTGCCTGAAAACTCACCTCCAGTCCTTTTTAGGAAGAATTGATGCACATACCGATGTCGAGAAGCTATGGATGTATTACTTCCAGGATAGCCTTGTGGGGGCCTCCTTGGAGTGGTACATGAAGCTGAGCAGGGTTATGTCAGACCCTAATTTTTGACCCTAAGATTTTTCGCATCTCATCTGCATTTCGCATACAAACAAAATCACGCACTGGTTCGTTTATCCTTTTTCAGGTGTAGGGTCTATGCTTTGCAGGGGATCACCATTGTTGTTACTTCTTTATATTTGTTTCTATTTACTGACTTCTAACCAAAATACAAAAAAAATATGTTGCAGTGTGTAAACACCCCAAATTTGCCCTCACCCATTCACACCATGGTTTGTGATATCTTCATATGCATAAGTTCACTCATAACATCTCATACCACATTTTTGATTCACTGCATTGCTTCTAAGTCATCTGCATCTAGGGTTTGTGATCTGAGCCATCCAAGAGCTATTTGAGCCACTCCAAAGGTCATCAATCACTTCAAAGGGGTCCATGTATGTTCAAGCATCATATTGTATCCCCATAAAGTCAAGAAAGTCAAAGAATCACAAGAACTGAGAATGGCATGGAAGCAGAGCCAGGTTTAACTGCACAGTTGACCTAGAATTAGGGTTTTGGTTTCAGAGGCCATAACTCCAAATTTTTTGGTCATTCTTGTTTCTATTGGTCTCTATATGGTATAGGGATCATGCATATCAGTTTTCATGAAGAAATTCCACGAGGAAGGCATCTAATTAAGAGTTGACTTCTTGAGCAAGTCAGTGCAAAATCAGGGCATCTGAGGCCCCCAATGACCTAACCAAAAGGTGTTCTTCATCATTTTGAATGTGTATGATCTTTATTTGGTCATAGAAGATGTTATAAGTTCACAAAATTGAAGAATTTCAAGCCATTTGCAAAGTTGCCATTTTGGGAAAGTGACTTGTAATGGAAACTTGCCATTTTGGGAAAGTTTTTCAACCTCCTCAAATTGATTCAAAAATGCTTCAAATGAGAAAACTTTGGTCATGAAAGTTGTAGAATGGATCATTCCCTTTTCAAAAAGTACAATAACTTGTCCTAATTCATTTTGGATCAAAAGTTATGGCTTGTCAAAGTTGGGAAAAATCACATAAATTCATGTTTTACACCAAAGAGGCAAATTGCATAATGGTATGATAAGGCATTCTAAAGGCTTCAAATGTGCAAATACACTTCACAACATGTTAAGTGGTCCTCTAAGGATCAGAATGGTGCTTTGAATCATTCCATTTCATGCCTTAAACTTGAAGAATTTCCAAAAGGGGCAAAGTTGTACCAATTTGCAAAATGGATCAAAGCTTCTCATCCACTTGCCTCAGTTCACAAAATCTGATCCACAAGCATTCTATGATCTCAACTGAACCAAGCCATGCCCCTAAACCAGCCTTCCATGACCCATACCTCAAGTACACCAACTTTTGACATTTTGGCAACTTGCCCATACCAATCAACATAGGCCAGCACCCACTCTCTGACCTATCACACTTCTTTATGTGGATCAAAATGCAAGCAAAAGCACATAACAACTAAGCCTGAAACTCCAAGAACACAGCACACTCAAAAATCCCCAAATTTGCAAAAATTTTCGAATCCATTGGTTCAGTCATCAAACCCTCAAACTTTTTCCACCATTCAACTTCATAAACCTCACTGATCATTTCCCACCCTCCATTTTGCCCTAAAACCTCCATAATCAAAAACACGATTTCAACATTTCATGAACTGAGATTCTGCAAACTCTCTCTAGAGGCCATTTGAACTCCAGCTAAGCATCACAAACACTTGGGGGGAATCATTGGAGTGGATTTGAAGCAAAGAACTGGCCAGAAAGTCCCTATTTCGAAAGCTCAAGCTCAGGTAGCCATGGCATTTATTTTTCCAGAACTCTTATTTTTTGTTATAGAATGATTCTACATGTCTCACTGATCACCATGATGTTTTTATTTTTGAGAATAGTAGAGTATTAAGCATGTAGTGATCTTCTGAAATTTCTGCCATTTTTTCCGTTTTGCTTCGATTCATGATTTTGAGTTTGAATAAATGAGTTTTGATGTTTGATTCTTGCTGGGGTTGAGGAGAGGATCATTTCTGGAGCTTTAGGGGTCTTGGGGTTGCGTATTGAGGGAGATGGGGTGAGGAGCTTGCCGGAGAAGATGACCGGAACACTGTTCCGGTCATTTGAAAGTAATTAGGGTTTTGGATTAGGGCTTAATCATAATTACGTGAGTTTGAATTCTGGTCGTCCATTAGCGCGCGCAGTCAACTCCCGCCCCCTGGAATTTGAATCCTGGCCTTCAGATCATTTGACTTTCTCATTTTTCATTTAAATTCATTTTATTTTCATTTGTTTTATATTTAATTTGTACGAATTTTTAAAAATAGCTAAAATCATTTAAAAATTATGAAAATTTTTGTCAAGGGTTTCATGAATTTTCAGAACACAAAAATATTTTTATTTTTATTTTTTGCATTAAAAATTATTTTTAAATCATTTAAATGTTTATTTTTAGTTAGTTAATGGAAATTAATTAATTAAAAATGCATTTAGGTATTTAAAAATCACAAAAAATTTCACATTGCATTTAGAAACATTTAGAAACATTGTCCAACTCTCAAACCAAATTTCTTTTTTGTTCTTGATGCCTTTTGATCATTTTCATTGGATTTAATTTCATTTCAAGGCAATATTTTATGTCAAACTTCAAAAATTTCTTTCTGCCTAACCTTTGAGAGTTGAATGATGATTCTTCTTGCATTGCACTCTTCATAGCATGTAGTTTTTAGGGTAAATTTGGTTTGAATTGATCTTGCATTTTCAATTTGTTTAGCATTTTTCTTGATGAAGTACCCCAAAACCCTAGCAATCTTAGGAAATTCATAACTTTCACTAGGTTAAGAGTTGGATCCCCTCCTTTGGGCAGTGAGCTTGTATAGGTTTAGGGTATCTTTGATTGCATTTTCAATTTTTTATCATGTCATTTGCTTCTGGTTTTGAATTTTTGCTTTGCATGGTGCATGTAACCCTAATTTGTGCTTTCCTTTGCATCCTTCTTTCATTTGCTTGCATCCATTGACTTGCCATGCCATTTTGTGCATCCACATGATCCATAATACATCTTAGGACATGTTAGAATCATGTTTGATCATTGCATCTTTCATTTTCCATGTTATGCATTCATATCATTTCATAAACGTTTCAGGTACATTCATGGTTCAATGCATGCCTCATTTGCATCCTTATGCTTGTTTGATCATTCTCATGCCTTGCCTCATGTTTGTATCATCTCTTAGCATCATTAACATCATATAAATGCTTCTGACTTTGGTTTGCATCATGACATTTCATCTCATTTGCATTGCATTGCATTTTCTTATGCTAACATTTCAGGTGGTAAGTTGTTTGAGAAGTGAATTTGCCTTCACTTCTCACATTCTCTTTTCATCTCTTTCATACTTCCTTTGCTGCATTTTGTATGTGTATTGGATTGAGCTTGATCATTCTTGTTCATCTTACTTTCTTTCTTCAAGCAACTTGTCTTCTTAAGTGAAGCAAGTTGTTTTGCTTCTCTTTGCTTCTTGCTCCTTTCATCTGCTTCCTTCCTGGTGGTTTCTCTGAAGATCTTCTTTTAAGCTTCATAAACCATAGAATCTCCAAGTATGATAACAATTAGGGTTTGATTAGTCCCCCCATTTAGCCTTTACCTTTGTGTCATCTTTGAGTCTTCTCTTCTCATCTCATAATCCAGGACTAAACCCTAAAGGTTTTAAGGCTTTGTGATTAAGCTTATGCCTGCATTCTTCTATTAGGATGGAGTGTATAACTTTAATCCTAAGTGTTAAACCCTTATTGTGTTCAACTCCTTTAATCAATCCATCCAATAATCACTAAGACATCAAGCTTGTAACTTGGGCCTTGCATTAGGGTTCTAATTCTTCCTTAATTGGTTAAGAAGGACTAACCCTAGTGTTAATGGACAAGTCCCCCTCAAGTTGTCTAGCAAACCATAAAAATCACTTCTTCATCTTACCATTAACTAAAATTCACTTAATAAAGGCTTTGTTTTTGTCGCTCCCGATAAATAGGACTGGCCCATATAAAGGTACAGACGCGAACGGTCGGCGAGAGGGACAATGAGGACACACAGCCGTGAACTCACTGGAGATGAATAGAGTCGCCAGCTAGGCATTTTTATCCCGGAGGAAAGGCAATGCTGCATAGACCTAGAAAGATATGGATAAGACGGTCGCGAACCAGAGAGACTAAGAAAGGGGGTTGGTTACAACCTGGGAAGGTATTAGCACCCAGATTGTCCGTCGTACTCGACGGGATCCACGCTTAAAAGATTTGTGTTTCAAAGGGGTAGTGTCAGTGCATTTTGTGTTTCATAGCTGGAAAAGGATGTACAGGTGTCAGTGTAAAAGAAATGTAAAGTGCATAAGTGAAGTGTCAGTGTAAGGAAAGAGTATGCTCATGATCATGAGGCTAAGAGAATGATGCTGGAAGAGGGGGAATGTACAGAGACTTTTGTTCGATAACTGTTAAGTTATGCCTACGTATCCTCTCGTGAAATGAGGAAGTCAGAACACCGTAGTTCGACCCAAAGAGACTAAAAGATGAATTGACTTGTGAACTGCTTGCTTGCCTATGCTCAAGTGTATGATCTGTCTGGCACAGATGCAAACTGTCTTGCATTAGACGGAAGAAGCAAGTTCTCGGTTGTGAATGAAGGTGATGAGAAGAGAATCCCGGAGGAGACGATTATTGTTTGTTTTTTGTATTTTCAGTCTTTTATTGCTTTTTTTGGATTTTTGTCATAAATTAATGAGCTTAAGCCTAAACCAATGGGTTAGTAAACTCATCACATCTTCCCTCTGATTAGGGGTAATGAGAGTACCTTAAGTGTGAAGTCAGATTCTCACACTTAATCACCTTTGATGTAGGATTAAGATCATTAACTTACTTGTGATTATTTAGATGTTTTTGTTGTTTTTGTTTAGTGTTGAGTAATGAGGTTAAGCCATAATCAAGGATTAAACAGACTCATTACACCATCCTAATAGAAGGATAATAGATGAGAATGTTTAAGCTGAGGAAAGCTCCTCAACTTAATCCATGATTAGGGATTAAACTCATGACAAAACAAAGCCTTTATTAAGTGGATTTTAGTTAATGATATGATGGTGAAGTGATTTTTATGGTTTGTAAGACAACTTGAGGGGGACTTGTCCATTAACACTAGGGTTAGTCCTTCTTAACCAATTAAGGAAGAATTAGAACCCTAATGCAAGGCCCAAGTTACAAGTGTGATGTCTTGATACTTATTAAGTGAATTGATTAAGAGATTTAAACACATGAAGGGTTTAACACTTAGGATTAAAGTTATACACTCCATCCTAAGAGAAGGATGCAGGCATAAGCTTAATCACAAAGCCTTAAAGCCTTTAGGGTTTAGTCCCTGATTATGAGATGAGAAGAGAAGACTCAAAGAGACCAAAGGTAAAACTAAGAGGGGAGACTAATCAAAACCCTAATCATTGTCATGCTTGGTTGTTCCTAAGGTTTGTGAGGTTTTCAAGAACAATCTTCAATGGAACCACCAGGAAGCAGATGAAAGGATCAAGAGAAGCAAAGCAACTTGCTTCAATCAAGAAGTCAAGTCACTTGAAGAAAGAAAGTGGGAAGAAGAAGAATGAGCAAGCTCAATCTCAAACACAATGCAAAATGCAGCAATGATGCATAAGAGAGATGAAAAGAAATTGTGAGAAGTGAAGGCAAATTCACTTCTCAAAGTTGCTTACCACCTGAAAAGTTAGTGAGAGGAATGCAATGCAATGCAAAATGGAATGAAATGGCATGATGCAAATCAAAAACAGAAGCATATGTGAGATGATAATGATGCTATGAGATGCTACAAACCAGAAACAAAAGCATGTGGATGATCATACAAGCTTATGAATGCAAATGAGGCAGGTTAAGAACCAAGAACATACATGAAAAGTTATGAAGTGCACATGGCATACAACATGGCAAATACATGGTGCAATGATCAAACATGCTTTCAATATGTCTTATGATGTCAAATGAATCACATGGAAGCATGGAATATCATGGCAAGTCATGCTATGCAAGGGAATGCAAGATGGATGCAAATGGATGCCCAAATTAGGGTTTATGAACCATACATCAAACAAAAATCAAAATCAGAAGCAAACCCTAAGATAAAAAAATTGCAAATGCCACTCAAAGGACCCCTAATCCTATACTAACCCAATGCCCAAAGGAGAAGCTTCAACTCCTAACCAAGCTCAAGTTATGATTTTTACAAGATTTTAGGGTTTTTAGGGTTCCTAAACAAGAAAATTATCAAACAAAATGAAAATGGAAGATCAAATCATGGCCATTTAATCTCACAAACTTCATGCTAAACACAATGCAATGCAAAAAGAATCAATGTCCAACTCTTCATGGATAGGCAGAAATGGTTTTTTGAACTTTGGATCAAATTAATGCATAAAAATGATTTTAATTCAATGAGAAATTCTTAAAATGCATCAAGATCAAAAAAGAAATTTGGTTTGAAGGTTGGACAATGTTTCTAAATGTCTTAGAACATTTCATGAATTTTTTTGTGATTTTTAAATAACTAAAAGTATTTTTAATAAATTAATTTTCATTAATCACTTAAAAATAAACTTTTAAATATTTTAAAATACTTTTTAAATGCTAAAAATGAAAATAAAAATATTTTTGTGTCATAAAAATTAATGAAAGTCTTGAGAAAAAGTTTCATAATTTTTAGACAATTTTTACTATTTTATATAAATTATGGAAGTTAAATGCAAAGAAATGAAATAAAAATTGAAATAAAATGAAGTCAAACAAATGGAAGGCTGGGATGAGCTCTGGATTCAAAAGTGTTGACCGCGCGCGTGAATGAAGGGCCAGGATTGCTTCTGATCAAATTAATTTAATTAAGATTAATTAAACTAAATAAAATGGATTAGGGCTAATTGAGTGAATCCAGGCCACACATGCGCGCGGGAGGTCAACTTGTCAAGGCAATCCAATGCTTCACATTCAAATGGAATTAATTACAGGGATTAGGGCATAATGATTTTCAGGTGGCCGGAGAAGACCTCCGGTCGTCTTCTCCGGTGGGAAGCCCACCTGAAAATCCCTAAAACTCTCAAAACCTAACTAAAATGAAATCTAAAAACATGGAAATGATCCCCACAACTTACTGAATCAAAACCCCATCACAAACAACATTTATATTTTCTCTAACTCATGAATCGAAACAAAGAAGATTTTAGGTCAAAACTTTCAGAAATCAATTAAACTCTCATCTCTCAACCATTTTCAAAACCAATGACATCAGGATGATCAGTGAAGCATATAGAACAACTTAAGAACTTAAAAAACGATTTCTGGAAAAAAAGTTCTTGAGCTACCTGAGTTTCGAAGCTTTCACTCCAGCAACTTTCTGCCCCCTTCCTTTGATGCAATCCACTCTACTTGGTCCCCTGATGATCCTTGAGTGCTTGGAAGAAATTTATGTTGGCTAGTTAAGGAGTTTGAACAAGTTCTGTCCAAGCTCAGTTGAAAATGGTGATGGTGATTCAAGCTGTTTCAGGCCAATGTGAGTGGTTCTTTGTGACCAGTGTGATGAATGGAGAAGGTTTATGAAGTTTGTTTGAGTGTTAGTGAACTGTGGAGAGAGTTTCGAATGGTTTTGCTTCTGGGGGTGAAAATGGAGGAATGGTGTTCTTGCTTGATTCAGGCTTGAGTCTTGTTGGTTTGGGACCAATGAAGCATGGTGAGATGAGTAGTGGAATTGGTTTGAGTGTTTGTGGTTTGGGGAGGCAGATTCGAAGGCGTTTTGCTCTATGGAGTGTTTTTGTGAATGGTGTCTTCTTGTGTGTTTCAGCTTGGCTTCTTGATATGTTTAGCTTGCAAATGGATAGTATAAACAATTCCAATTGGTCAGATGATGTGACCTGGCCTGCTGTGATTGGGATGTTCACTTTTGCAAAATGTCAACTTTGTTGTAAGAGAGGTATGGCTTGAGTTATAGCTTGGTACAATGGCTAGGGCTGCCGCAACATGGTGTGTATGGGAGGCTAGCATGGTTCAGCATCCAATGTAACAAGTGGGTGAAGTGTCATGAGTGGTTTTGCAACTTGCTTGTCTTTGAAACTTCATGAAAATATCTTGTTATACAAACCATGTACATGAGAAACTTTGGTTCAATTCTGATTTTTAGAACTCATGTGATGTTTGTACATTGGTTTGAAGTGAACTAGAAGTTACAAATGGCCTTGCTACATGATTTTGCAAATTTCCAAATTGGTGCATGTCTTGAAAATTAGTGATTTTTGCCAACTTTGTCACACCATAACTTTTGATCCAAAATGAATTAGGTCATGTTCTTGTACTTTTTGAAAAGGGAAAAATGTATTCTACAACTTTCATGACCAAAGTTTTTCCATTTGAAGCTTTTTTGGATCAAAAATCAAGGCTTGAAAAATGACCTAAAATGACATATTCTTGAAAAGTCAACTATGCCCAAAAAAAGTCAATTTTGCAAAAACTTCAAATTCTTGATTTTTGTGAACTTCAACCTTCTTCCATGATCAAATAAAGATTATATACACTAAAAATGATGAAGATCACCCCTTGGTTGGGTCATTGGGGGCCTCAAATGCCCTGATTTTGCACTGACTTGTTCAGAAAGTCAACTCTTGATCAGATGACTTCCCCATGGAATTTCTTCATGAAAATTGATATGCATACTCCCTATACCATATAGAGACCAATGGAAACAAGAATGACCAAAAATTTTGGAGTTATGGCCTCTGAAACCAAAACCCTAATTTTAGGTCAACTGTGCAGTCAAACCTGGCTCTGCATCCATACCAATCCCAGTTCTTGTGAGTCTTTTGCAATTTTGACTTTGAAAGGATGTAATATGATGCTTGAACACATATGGACCTCTTTGAAGTGATTGTTGGCCTTTGGAGTGGCTCAGGAAGCTCTTGGATTGCTCAGATCACAAACCCTAGGTGCAGATGACTTTGAAGCAATGCAGTGAATCAAAAATGAAATATGAGATGATATGATTGTGTTTATGCATATGAAATGATCACAAGCCATGGTGTGAATGGGTGAGGGCAAATTTGGGGTGTTTACAGCTGCCCCTATTCAAACATGAGTTAGCTGTGCAGGTTGTAAGCAGTGGCTTAACAGGCAAACAAGATAACTTGTGGTTGAATACCAAAGACAGTCCAAAATTTGCACTCACAGAATGAAGAAGAAAAGGGATATAGATTGTAAAAGGGAAAAAAAGTATATTGTAAAGTGTGGGCGACGGAGGACAACCGTCGAGCAGAGGACGACTGCTGGGTAAGAGCAATGACGGGGACGGCCGACATGCTGGGAAAGTGCTGAAAATAAAGCAATGACGGGGACGGCCGACATGCTGGGGATAAAAGGTAAAGCCAAGACGGGGACGGCCGACTAGCTGGGAAAAATAAGAAATTATGATGGGGACGGCCATCAAGATAAAGTTGTAAAATTCTCTGGGAGTTAATGAAACATGACGGGGACGGCCATCAAGTTCATAAAGCAAAGTAACCGACGATGGGGACGGCCATCGGGCTAAAAAGAAAAGGGACCACGACGGGGACGGCCATCGGGTTAAAGAATAAATGAAATAAACAGATGATGAGGTACGGTCATCAAAGGTGAAGGACGATCACCTAGCAGGGGATGGCTGCTCTGTTGGGGTTAAGATGAGGGACGGTCATCTAAGGTGGAAGACGACCACCAGGCAGGGTACGGCTGCCGAAAACATCACGACATAGGATGAATGCCGGATAAAAAGGTCAACGATGGGGACGGCCATCGGACGAGCATGATGGAGGACGACCATCAAGAGGTGGAGGACGACCACCTAGCAGGGGACGGCTGCTCTCGAGGTTTCTCATGACATAGGACGAATGCCAGATAACCAAAAATCAACAATGGGGACGGCCATTGGATAAACTGATGAAGGACGATCATCAAGAGGTGGAGAACGACCACCTAGCAGGGGACGGCTGCTAAAAAAACAACGATGGGGACGGCCATCGGATGAGCATGATGGAGGACGACCATCAAGAGGTGGAGGACGACCACCTAGCAGGGTACGGCTGCTCTTCAGGTTATCATAACACAGGACGAGTGTTAGACAAAAAGAAAGTTTGTTTTGTTGGCGATCTACTGGGGAATAGTAAACACGGACGAGCGTTTACATCCAAGAAACAAAAGGTATAAGTGTTTGGTATTTGTGTATAGATTAAAGATGCGGACGAGCATCCTTAAGACTACGATACGGACGAGTATCGGGTAGGAACAAACTGACACGTGTTCAAAGATGATGATACGGACGAGTATCAACTGGTTAACAGAGAACACGGACGAGTATTGAATCTGAAAGGATTCTTCTGGGGAATGACAGACACAGGCGAGTATCTATACTCAAGAAGACAAAAGTGTTTGACACAGTGTATGGATTAAAGATGCGAACGAGCATCCTTAAGACTATGATACGGACGAGTATCATGTAGAAATAAACGCTTGACGCATGTTCTGAGATGATGGTACGGACGAGTACCAACGAGTTAACAAAGAACAAGGACTAGTGCTGAATCTGTGGGGATATAAGTGGTATATACAGGATACGGACGAGTATCTGTATAAGTGTAACATGAGTAGTGAGTATGAGTTTTGTATAGATGAGTATTCATTCTGCTGGGGAGGGTGACACGGACGAGTGTCAAGAGAGAAAAGTATAATAATAACAACGAGTATATGGGTTGTAAAAGTGTAGATGACTGCTGGGGGTACGACACGGACGGGTGTCAAGAAAGTGTATATAGGTATATGTGAGTGCAAAGAGGATGTCTTTGCCTTTCTGCTGGGGTATGACACGGACGGGTGTCAGGACGTATCTGTACTACAGGCGATCTTGTTTGCGAAGAGTGTTCAGGCGACTTTATTGGGGAGTGATGGCACGGACGGGTGTCAGAATGAGTATATACCGGTGTTTGTGGATTGTGAGGCAGCTGCTTTTGCTGGGGACTCTGGTGGGGATTTTTCTGTATGTTAATGAACTGTCATTATTCGCAAGTGTTGGCTCAAAACATGGCTTATGATTATGCTATGTGTTTGATTTTTGCCGTAATGCTCCGCGCTAAAGCGGAATGCTACGCTTTATGGGTGAACATGATGCGAATGCCATGATTATGCAAAAGGTGTCAAACCGGGATCCGGATCCCGTTGCTGTGAAGATCTCCGGTCGATTTGTTGAAATGGACATCCCAGCTGGGGATGAGACCATTGGTAGATCTGGCGAGATGTATCTGCTTGGGGATATAGGTCACTGATGGACATATCCTTGTAATATAGGACCCAGCTGGGGCTTGTAAAAGCCTTCTGTACTCTGTTGTGACTCCTTCATGCATTGCTCTTCTGAATAGAGGCTGAGGATTCTGTGGGGAGGTGGTTCCCTGACTTCTGCATTCTGTTGAGGAAGAATGCTGGACATCTCGACTGGGAGGAGTGACAAGTGGCAAACTAGCTGGGGAAAGCTGTTGGCAACTCAGCTGGGGAGAAAACACCTGGGCGCTAAGACTGAGCGAGTATTGATTTGTCAGCTTGCTGGGGTGAAGCTTTCATGCCCCAAGCTGTGCCTCGGATACCTGCAATCCTGAAAAGACAGAGAAACGCACAAGTATTCCCGAGGTATCCCTTACCGGATTCCGTCATAGGAGTTTAGACACCTCCGAGAGTAAGTATATTCCCTGCAAGCACGTGTTTTTATTTTTTAGAGAAAAAGCATTTGTACTCATGCAATTAGTTTTTTAGAGACATCAGACATTTTTTGCAAATAAAAATGTACAAAACGAGACATGAATGAAAATCTGATTTTATTAATTCATATGCCCTGAATTGGCGAGATACAGTCAAAGGAACATATCCCCTGAAATGAGGAGATTGTTACAAATTGAGAAACAAAAAGCTGGCAGTGTTGATGACGCTTTGAGGAGCTTCCTCTTTTGCTACGACCCGTATGACTTTTGACGTTCTTCTTGTCCTGCTTTCTGAAGAAAGTTGATTCTGACCGAGGCTTGATCCTTTCGAAGCTTACCAAGTTATAGGCGATACAGACGAATTCAAAATGCAGTTGTTCGCTTATTCCCTTGTTTTGCATGGATCGCCCTTTCGGGTTTTCAATCCATCGGGATACCCATTTTTGCCTGAGTTGTCCAATGCGGCTTTTCAACTCAGCGGGTGTACACATTTTTTCATTTATTTCCCTTATTTTTTCCCGAGTCCTTTATTCTGTTTTTGACTCGCCGGGATGCCCTATTTTTGCCTGGACTTACATTCTGTTTTTATGTCCAGCGGGTCATTTTTATGCGAAGTATTTTTTAACTGCATCTGAATTCACAGGGGACGGGAAATCTTCACCATCCATGGTGCTGAGCATCAGTGCTCCACCAGAGAAAACTTTCTTTACAACAAATGGTCCTTCATAATTTGGAGTCCATTTGCCCCTGTGGTCTGTATGAGGAGGGAGGATTCTTTTCAGCACAAGATCTCCCACTTGGTACTCTAGGTGCCTGACTTTCTGATCGAAGGCTCTCTTCATTCTTTTCTGATACAACTGCCCATGACAGATTGCAGCCAACCTTTTCTCTTCGATCAGACTCAGTTGCTCGTATCGGGACCGAACCCATTCTGCTTCGTTCAGCTTAACATCCATCAAAACCCGTAGAGAGGGTAATTCCACTTCAACCGGTAGGACTGCTTCCATACCATACACAAGCTGATACGGTGTTGCCCCAGTGGATGTTCTGATTGACGTGCGGTACCCATGCAAGGCAAACGGCAGCATTTCATGCCAGTCTCTGTAAGTGACTACCATCTTCTGCACAATCTTCTTGATATTCTTATTAGCTGCCTCAACAGCGCCGTTCATCTTTGGCCTGTAAGGAGAAGAATTGTGGTGTTGGATCTTGAAGTCCCGGCACAGCTCTGCCATCATTTTATTGTTCAAGTTGGAACCATTATCAGTAATGATTCGCTCGGGAACTCCATATCGACAGATGATATCTCTCTTCAGAAATCTGGCTACCACTTGTCTTGTAACATTGGCATAGGAAGCTGCTTCGACCCACTTGGTGAAATAATCAATGGCAACCAGGATGAATCTGTGGCCGTTCGAAGCAGTTGGCTCAATCTTGCCAATCATATCAATGCCCCACATGGCAAAGGGCCATGGTGAAGACATGATGTTCAAAGGATTGGGAGGCACATGCACCTTATCTGCGTAGATCTGGCATTTGTGGCATTTTCTGGCGTAGGCACAACAGTCGGCATCCATTGTGATCCAGTAATAACCCGATCTTAACAACTTCTTAGCCATGGCATGTCCCCCAGCATGGGTACCAAAGGATCCTTCGTGCACTTCATGCATCAACAAGTCTGCTTCTGTCTTATCAACACATCTGAGGAGTACCATATCAAAGTTCCTTTTGTATAAAGACCCATCAGTGTTCAAAAAGAAACTACCAGCAAGCCTTCTCAAAGTCTTCTTATCATTGGAAGATGCCCCAAGTGGGTATGTTTGATCCTCCAAGAAGCATTTAATGTCATGGAACCAAGGCTTATCATCTTTGATAACATCTGCTGCGAACACATATGCTGGTCTATCGAGTCTGGACACTGAAATCTGAGGTACAAAGTTAGCAGCTTGAACTTTGATCATGGATGAAATGGTAGCAAGAGCATCTGCAAACTGATTCTCGTCCCGAGGGATATACTCAAGCTTGACTGTTGTGAAGAAAGTCAATAACCTCCTTGTATAATCCCTGTAAGGTATCAGATGATCCTGGTGGGTGTACCATTTTCCGTTGGTTTGATTAACTATCAGAGCTGAATCTCTGAACACGGTCAATGTTTTGATCCTGAGGTCAATGGCTTCCTCAAGACCCATAATGCAAGCTTCATATTCAGCTTCGTTGTTAGTGCAGTTGAAAGTGAGCTTTGCCGAGAAAGGCATGTGAACTCCTTTGGGTGTAATGAGTACTGCACCAACACCACGACCAATCATGTTAACAGCCCCGTCAAACATCATAGTCCATTCTTCTTCCGGATCAGGCCCTTCAGTGTGAATAGGCTCTTCATGATCTTTTGATTTTATGAACATGATGTCCTCATCAGGGAAGTCAAATCTCATAGGCTGGTAGTTATCAATGGGTTGCTCAGCAAGATATTCAGATAGTATACTGCCCTTGATGGCTTTCTGAGATGTGTACTGTATGTCGTATTCTGTGAGAATCATTTGCCATCTTGCAACCCGTCCGGTAAGAGCTGGCTTCTCGAAAATGTACTTAACCGGGTCCATTTTGGATATCAATAAAGTAGTGTGGGTCAACATATACTGTCTCAGTCGGCGAGCAGCCCACGCTAAAGCACAGCAAGTTTTCTCGAGCAGTGAATAACGTTGTTCACAGTCGGTAAACTTTTTGCTCAGGTAGTATATTGCATACTCTTTTCGACCAGACTCGTCATGCTGGCCCAGCACACACCCCATTGATTCTTCTAATACTGTCAAGTACATTATTAGAGGTCTTCCTTCAACTGGAGGCATAAGTATTGGAGGTTCTTGCAGATATTCTTTGATCTTGTCAAAATCCCTCTGGCAGTCTTCGTTCCACCTGACCGTCTGTTCTTTTCTTAACAGCTTGAACAAAGGCTCACAGGTTGCTGTAAGGTGAGATATGAACCATGAAATGTAGTTCAATCGACCTAAGAACCCTCGAACTTCTTTTTCAGTTTTCGGTGCAGGCATCTCTTGGATGGCTTTGACTTTATCAGGGTCAACCTCAATCCCCTTCTCAGTTATAATAAATCCCAGCAACTTACCGGATCGCACTCCGAATGTGCACTTGTTGGGGTTCAACTTCAATTGGTACTTCCTCAGACGCTTGAATAACTTGAGCAGATTTACCATGTGATCTTCCTCTGTAAGGGACTTGGCAATCATATCATCCACATAACACTCGATTTCCTTATGGATCATATCGTGGAATAATGTCACCATAGCCCGCTGATATGTTGCACCAGCATTCTTCAGTCCGAATGGCATCACCTTGTAACAGAACGTGCCCCAGGGTGTGATGAAGGTCGTCTTCTCCATGTCTTCAGGTGACATCTTGATCTGATTATATCCTGAAAATCCGTCCATGAAGGAGAATACCGAGAACTGAGCCGTGTTATCCACCAATACATCAATGTGAGGTAATGGGAAGTCATCCTTTGGGCTGGCTCTGTTCAGATCCCGATAGTCAACACACATTCTTACTTTGCCGTCTTTCTTAGGCACAGGTACTATATTAGCAACCACGGCGGATAGCTAGTTACAGCAAGGAACCCGGCGTCCCATTGCTTTTGTACCTCTTCCTTGATTTTCATAGCCATGTCTGGGCGAGTACGGCGCAGCTTCTGTTTGACCAGTGGGCATTCTTCTCTCAAAGGCAACTTGTGCACAACAATGTCGGTGTCCAATCCTGGCATATCCTGATAAGACCAAGCAAACACGTCCACATATTCTTGAAGCAGATTGACCAGTTGTCTCTTCACTGAGTCTTGTAAGCAGGCCCCGATTTTAACCTCTTTCACGTCTTCATCTGTACCAAGATTAATCACTTCGACCTCCTCCTGGTGAGGAGTAATAACCTTTTCCTCTTGTCTTAACAACCTGGCTAGCTCTTCAGGAAGCTCATATTCTTCTTCAACCCCTTCGTCGGCTTGATTGATCGGATTGTCAAAGTCATACGAAGTCATAGCCGTGCTGTTGTCGGTGTTGTCTGGAAGGCACTCTCTGCAAGGGTTCAGTTTGTTCATTTTAGTGATTGATTTTAATCTTGTTTTAGAAAAGTGAAATGAAGTTATCATTTTGAAAACATCGCCATTTATTTTTTGTACAAAAAGAAAAATAGAAAAACAGTGAACGGAAAGGAAAAAGACTCATTTGCAAAAAGATGTCTGATATTTCATTAATTAATCTTGTTTGCACAAAAAGTACAGATGGCCCGATTACAAAATGAGTCTTGTCATCTTGGGCAAGATGCAAGACTTTGATGCATGCTATAAAAACACAGGAAATAATAATTACTCTGCACGAGTAACTCTTATAATTTCCTGGGAAGACCAGTTCGAGATACTGCTCCCCGGGATCTTTGGACGAATCCAGCTTTCCAGGTTGCATTCTTCTTCCAGCTCGTCTTCCAAATTGTTGATAGCATCAGGGGTGAGCATCCCCCCACTGACAAAACCAGGCTTCTCAGCAGCCTCTGCTTGATTTTGTTGAGTTGGTCTGTAACCCAACCCAAATTTGTCTTTCTTCTCCTCCACAGATAAAACCTTGCCCCAGCCTTGGGCAGTTCCTTCTTCAACAACCTTCCGGGCTTGTTGGTAAGATGCCATGGAGATTCCAGATACAACAGATGCTTCATTGACATTCAAGGCCTCAAATCCTTGGCTCATTATTTCATGGATCTCCCCATCCATCTCAATATACTTATAAGTAGCCAGGTGGCTAACAAATATATCCTCCTCCCCACAGATAGTAACAACTTGGCCTTCCCACTCAAATTTTAACTTCTGGTGAAGGGTAGACGTTACTGCGCCGGCGGCGTGAATCCATGGTCTACCCAACAAACAGCTGTAGGCAGGCTGAATGTCCATCACATAGAAGATCGTTTTAAAGATTTGTGGGCCAATTGTCACAGGTAGCTCAATCTCTCCCAGAACCGATCTCTTAGAACCATCAAAGGCTCTTACTACCAGGTTACTGGGACGCAATGCCAATCCTTCATACTCTAGCTTCACCAGGGCCTTTTTCGGTAAGACATTAAGGGATGACCCTGTGTCTACCAGCACATGGGAAAGGACTGCACATTTGCATTCCATGGTGATGTGCAAGGCTTTGTTATGGTTGCGGCCTTCCGTTGTCAGGTCAGTATTGGTGAACCCTAGCCCATTGCTAGCAGTAACATTTCCAACCACGGTTTCCAATTGATTGACAGTGATCTCTTCAGGCACGTAAGCTGCGTGCAAGACCTTGAGTAGTGCATTTCGATGGGCTTCGGAGCACATAAGCAGTGATAGGATAGAGATCTTGGATGGCGTCTGGTGAAGCTGATCCACTATTTTGTAATCACTCTTTTTGATGATTCTCATAAACTCATCAACTTCTTGATCGAATGGTGTTTTCAAAGCTTCCTTAACAGCTTGATCTTCCTGCACCGGGCTCTTTCCTTTTGTCTTGGCAGCAGCTTCTGCTTCGGCTATGGGTCTTTGAATCTGTGGAGCAAAGAGACGTCCGCTTCGAGTGAAGCCTCCGCCTCCTCCCACATTATCTATTTGTGGTGCAGGTGTTGATGGTTCAAAAGTGATTTTCTTTCCTTCGCAGTATATGTCAGAGCCGTAGTGCCAAGGGATGGCCCTACTGCTTTCATAGGGTACTGGTCCAGGCACTGTGACGGTGACTGGACTGACGGCAGCCGCAGAAGGAACTGTGATAGCTTGTGGATCGTAATAAATTGTAACTGGTGCTCTGATGGGAGCAGCACCTTCTGAGTTGTAGGCAGAGTTGTTTTCAGGATCATAGAATATTGTGACAGTTGAGACATCTTCATGATTTGTTGTTGGAGTTGTAGGAGACATTGTCGGAAGAATGGATGTTGTTGTTGTAGGAGATTCGAACTGGAGTGGTGCTGAAGTTGTAGAAGAAAAACTTGTTGATAACTGATCAGTTGAGATGATTGATGAAGTACTTGTTGATGAAACCGAAGAATTGTCAGGAACAATGGTTGTTGCAGTTGTAGAAGCTACCGGAGTTGTTGCTGGTGAGATTGCTGGATTTGTTGGAAATGATGTGGTGATCTGAAGTTGGCCACTTTGAATAAGATCATCTATGCCATTCCTCAGGTTGTCGCACCCATTTACTGAAATATTGCAGTAAGCACACCCTAACTCACACCCCGGGAACATGTGACATTCCAAGAGCTGAGCCTTGATTTCTACCAACGGTGTCCGGATCTGACCCACACTGGTTATTAAATAAGACGGCTTGTCTTCTTCAATAGCGTTGATTCGGGGGCCACCGTGGTTTGGCATGGGATTTTTGTTGACATTCAGTGGTGGTGCAAAATTCAGAGCCTTGGAGTCTACCAAATCCTGTACCTTCATGTGCAAGGCTCTGCACTTCTCCGTACTATGGCCAGGTGCGTTTGAATGAAAGGCACATCTGGCGTTGGAGTCGTAATTCCTGGGTAGACTGTTGGGATCTGGAGGTGCCAATGTCCTTAGCTCAACTAGGTTGAGTTTCAAGAGTTGTGGCAGCAAGGTTGCATATGGCATAGGGATCGGATCGATTACCCTGTTGGCTTGAGAAGGCCTCTGTTGGAATGGCCTTTGCTGGTTATTGTTGTTGGTGTTGCTGTTGTTGTAATTCCTTGGAGGGTACTGATTTTGTTGATGGTACTGGGGTTGTTGCTGATAGTTTTGCTGCGGAGGTTGATAAGCTGGTTGTGGATGAGCTGGAGCGGGGATGGTGACTGCTGCCACAGATCTATGAACATATTGGGGCCTACCCCTGTTGGTGTGGATGGCATTAGTCTCACCAGTCCTTCTTGGGCCTGCAAAAGGCTTTCTTGCATTACTGGATGAGCTTGCACCATTATCTGAGATCTTACCCATCTTCAATAGGCTCTCAATTCTCTCCCCGGCTATGACTACATCTGCAAAGCTGGTAGATGAGAAGGCAGCTAGCCTATCAATATAAGTCCCCTGAAGAGTGTTCATGAACATATCAGCCATCTCCCTTTCTGACATAGGTGGCTGGACAGCAGCAGCAAGCTGTCTCCATCTTTGAGCATACTCTCGGAAGCTCTCTCTAGACGACTGTGACATTCCCATTAGGAGGGTCCTGTTGGGTGCCATATCCAGATTATACTGATACTGCCTGATGAAGGCCTCTGCCAGGTCCTTCCAGCATCTAATAGTTGCTCTTGTCAGATGGGAATACCATTCCCTCGAAGCTCCAGTCAAGCTATCTTCAAAGTAGAACATCCACAGCTTCTCGTCCATGGTATAGGCCTTTAGCCTTCCGAGAAAAGATTGTAGATGGGTTCGGGGACAGGAAGTCCCATTATATTTCTCAAAGCATGGCGGCTTAAACTTGTGGGGAATCCTGACCCCGTCTACCAAGCCCATATCCATAACATCGAAACCCAAAGAGTTTTGAGACTCTAAGGATCTTAATTTTTCAGCTATCTCATCCAACCTTCTATCATAAGCCTCCTCCCCAGCTCCCATTACTGTGAACTGATCTTCCTGGGGGTCTTCTTGCAGTACCCTCCCTGCTGTGGCAGGCCCTTGTATATTGACAGGGATGTTGGCCTCTGGATGGAGGTGGGGGCCAAAGACTGGGGGATTAGCATGTGGTTGGACTCTTTCATTGTTACTAGTCCCAGCAGTCCCTGGCTGATGATCTTCCTGATTTCTCCCTTCTACCAGTGCCCTGAGCCTCTCCTGGCTTTGAGCCATGTTGCTCATTACTTCCATAAACTGTGTCATTTGGTTCCTCATTTCCAACCTTTCGTTGGTCATTTGGTTCCTGACCTCAGTAAGGTCATGCTGCATCTGATCCATCTGTATGCCCGGAAGATTGTTACGGGTTGGATACCTATGTGGTCTGTTGAGTGGAAACCCTCGTCGTCGAGCAATAATTCCTGAACATCACAACAGAGTTAGCAACAACAAAACAAAAAAAAATCTACAAAACAAACAAAGGGTTAGCATGCAATGCAGTATGCTTATTTGTTTTCAAGGTATCCGGCTTGGCATTCAGTTTTGACCCTTCCAGACCCTTGAAGATGATGCTGTTGATGTTGCTTTCGAAGCTAACTCGGATGGAACAAACTAATACATATATTACAAAAGGCCAAAGGTACATAGTTTGTTTACAAATACAAGCCCTCGGAGGGGTCAAAATACATTACAAGAAAATAAAAGTACATGGAATGGAAACAACAACAAACAAATGGTCAAACACCAAGACCAAACTCATCCTCCCGAACTTCCTTGAGAAGTGCTTCGGTCACAGGATCAGCTGGACGCTCCGTGAGGTTCCTGATAAGGAGGTTCCGGGTAGTAACAGCTGCAGTTAGCTTCTTGTGTTGACTTTGGTCCTTTGACCTCTTCACTCCAGCTCTGATCTTCAGCTCTGATATCTCCCTCTGGGCTTCTGCCAGGGCTTCTTGCTGCTCTTTTGCACTAGCTTCCATCTGCTCTATCTTGTCTTGGACCCTCTTGTCCTCCAGAGTACGAGCCTCGGTGATCCTGACCCACCTAGCCTGACTCTCCTTCAGATACAAATCTGTCCTAGCTTTCTGGAATTGGGCTTCCTTGCAAGCATTCTTCAGGATTTGTTCTCCAGCCCTAGACTTCTTAATGTAATCTTCAGACTTCTCAATTCTAGCCAGATGCTCCACCTTCAACTTCTCCAACCTTTCAATATCTAGTCTGCCATCACTCCTCTCCCAGAGGGTCTTCTGTAGGGCCTGAGTCAGCTTCTCATTCCTCTCTTTCAATTTCTCAAACTCCTCTAAGCTGACAGTTGCTGGAGGTGGTGCTGTGGAAGGTCCAGGCACATCTTCTATAGTAAAGGGCATCCCAGAGAATTGAGCCCTGGCATGGGACCAATCATAGTATTGTGCTGATGCCACATTGTTACACTTCCCCAGGATGGTTATTCCTTTAGTCTGCACATTGTCCCAGGCCCAGGCTGCCTGCCTAACAATAGCCAGATTAAGCTTGTTCTCACAATAAAGAGTCTCAACCAAGTCCTGTGCCTTAGGAGTGTGGACCAGTGCATAGCCCAATTGTCTCTTGAACAGCAGAGGGTTGTAATTAATACTACCCTTAACTCCTATTAGGGGCACATTGGGAAAATGCCCACAGCTGGTGATGATATCCCTGCCTTTTGTGCTTTGAGTGCACCACCTGATATCAGCTGAAGTTAAAGTAGTAAGTCTTCCGGCCCAGTTTTTCTGCTGATGAGGATTCAAAAATGCATCTGTCCTGGGCAAATGCTTGAGAAGCCAAGTATGGAACAAAGGAGCACAGCACCTCACTAATCTTCCCCTCTGTTTTTCATTTCTCTGATGCACTGAATAGTAGAGATCCCCCAATAAGGTTGGCACTGGGTTCTTCAGGATGAACAGATGGATTGCATTCTTACTAATGAATCGAGGCTCATCTGCAAATAAAACAATCCCATATATGCTCAAGGCCAACAAAGCACAGACTGCTTTCCACTCTTCTAAAGAGGCTTTCAGGGTAGCTTGAGAGATCAAGAAATCCAGATGGAGACCAGGGATTCCAGCCTTAGAAGTCATATGCTGCCCAATCAGGACTGGTTCCAGATGCAATGCTTTTGCTACCTCTTCATTACCAGGAAAGACCATCTCAGGGTTGAAAGGGACTTCTCTCCTGATAGGTATACCAACTAATGATGAGTATTCTTCCAATAAGGGCCCCAGCTGAAAGTCCTGAAAAGTGAAACATCTCAGTGGGGGATCATAAAACTGAAGGCAAGTGTGGATCAGGCTTCTCTGTGAGGGGTCCAGATCCATAACCATATCAAGTATATCTCCATGGTGTTCCCTGAACAGTGGTATATGGTCTGGAGTGATCAGGGTCTGAATCCTCCTGATGTCAGCTAAATCTGGCTGGAAGAAGTGGTAGGTGATGTTACTCTTCTTAGGTGCCATGATGCTAAGACTGGGTAGAGACAAGTGCTGATGATGATACTGAAGAAATGGGCCACTGGTTGGCTGGTGCAAGTGACTGAAGTAGACAGCTGATTGCTGAAGCAGGTGCTGATGAAGATAGGTCAATACTGAAGATGGGGGGGTCAAAACCAAAACCAAATGAAGATGGATACCCTGAAACACAAATAAGCAAATGTCAATATGATGCAATGATTATGTATGTAAATGATATGCAAGGGTTTGTGACTGAGCTGGATCTGATCAAGTGCTCTGATATAAGTCCATGTGTGTAAGAAATCCAGACGGAGGTCTATAAGTCCAGTAACCAAGGTGGGGGACTCAAATAAAGAGTCACATGTCCAGGGTTTAGAATCACAAGAACTGTTCCAACATGGAGTGTTCTTAATCAAATTAAAGTAACAGGGTATTCTGAGGTCAAGGTACCTGCAAACCTGTAAACAGCCCAACCCTCTCACAGGTGGTGTTCTAAAACAAGGATCCTCAGACTTGGATCAGTTATGAGAAGTGTAAACACTTCCAACCCGGAGGTACAGTGTTTACAATAACCATAAAAGTTACTCCTCTAATTCACCTCAGTTTCTGAAGGTCAATACTAAAAGGTCATCCAGACTTAGCAGGCTTCCCAGATAGCCCTAGCATTGCAGGAAATCTGCAACACAGAGTTCTCAAGAAGAAACCCATATTTGAACCGTGTTTCATATTCCCGCACCAGACCGAAATGGAATGGGAAAGAATATGATTCACTCTAGCCTAGGTGTCACTCAGGTCCCAGGTATAGGGCCTTAACTCTCAATGAAACACCCACCCACCAAAGCAAACAACAGATCCAGCCAGCAGCATGACAGTATGATATATACAAAAGCAATAAAGAAAGCAGTAAAGCAACTGTACATAAAGCAATAAACAAAAATAAATATACAAGCACAAATAAGCACATAACACCCCAGTAAACACAAATCAATCAAGCGCTAGGAGGAACCCACAAACAAGAACTAGAAGCCTTGGTTACAGTATAAGGGTCCCCAGCAGAGTCGCCAAGCTGTCGCTCCCGATAAATGGGACTGGCCCATATAAAGGTACAGACGCGAACGGTCGGCGAGAGGGACAATGAGGACACACAGCCGTGAACTCACTGGAGATGAATAGAGTCGCCAGCTAGGCATTTTTATCCCGGAGGAAAGGCAATGCTGCATAGACCTAGAAAGATATGGATAAGACGGTCGCGAACCAGAGAGACTGAGAAAGGGGGTTGGTTACAACCTGGGAAGGTATTAGCACCCAGATTGTCCGTCGTACTCGACGGGATCCACGCTTAAAAGATTTGTGTTTCAAAGGGGTAGTGTCAGTGCATTTTGTGTTTCATAGCTGGAAAAGGATGTACAGGTGTCAGTGTAAAAGAAATGTAAAGTGCATAAGTGAAGTGTCA
Source organism: Lathyrus aphaca (assembly GCA_963966055.1). NCBI lineage: Eukaryota > Viridiplantae > Streptophyta > Magnoliopsida > Fabales > Fabaceae > Lathyrus > Lathyrus aphaca. The sequence continues at coordinate 508,332,312 of OZ014524.1, read as the reverse complement.
GTGTAAGGAAAGAGTATGCTCATGATCATGAGGCTAAGAGAATGATGCTGGAAGAGGGGGAATGTACAGAGACTTTTGTTCGATAACTGTTAAGTTATGCCTACGTATCCTCTCGTGCAATGAGGAAGTCAGAACACCGTAGTTCGACCCAAAGAGACTAAAAGATGAATTGACTTGTGAACTGCTTGCTTGCCTATGCTCAAGTGTATGATCTGTCTGGCACAGATGCAAACTGTCTTGCATTAGACGGAAGAAGCAAGTTCTCGGTTGTGAATGAAGGTGATGAGAAGAGAATCCCGGAGGAGACGACTATTGTTTGTTTTTTGTATTTTCAGTCTTTTATTGCTTTTTTTGGATTTTTGTCATAAATTAATGAGCTTAAGCCTAAACCAATGGGTTAGTAAACTCATCACATCTTCCCTCTGATTAGGGGTAATGAGAGTACCTTAAGTGTGAAGTCAGATTCTCACACTTAATCACCTTTGATGTAGGATTAAGATCATTAACTTACTTGTGATTATTTAGATGTTTTTGTTGTTTTTGTTTAGTGTTGAGTAATGAGGTTAAGCCATAATCAAGGATTAAACAGACTCATTACACCATCCTAATAGAAGGATAATAGATGAGAATGTTTAAGCTGAGGAAAGCTCCTCAACTTAATCCATGATTAGGGATTAAACTCATGACAAAACAAAGCCTTTATTAAGTGGATTTTAGTTAATGATATGATGGTGAAGTGATTTTTATGGTTTGTAAGACAACTTGAGGGGGACTTGTCCATTAACACTAGGGTTAGTCCTTCTTAACCAATTAAGGAAGAATTAGAACCCTAATGCAAGGCCCAAGTTACAAGTGTGATGTCTTGATACTTATTAAGTGAATTGATTAAGAGATTTAAACACATGAAGGGTTTAACACTTAGGATTAAAGTTATACACTCCATCCTAAGAGAAGGATGCAGGCATAAGCTTAATCACAAAGCCTTAAAGCCTTTAGGGTTTAGTCCCTGATTATGAGATGAGAAGAGAAGACTCAAAGAGACCAAAGGTAAAACTAAGAGGGGAGACTAATCAAAACCCTAATCATTGTCATGCTTGGTTGTTCCTAAGGTTTGTGAGGTTTTCAAGAACAATCTTCAATGGAACCACCAGGAAGCAGATGAAAGGATCAAGAGAAGCAAAGCAACTTGCTTCAATCAAGAAGTCAAGTCACTTGAAGAAAGAAAGTGGGAAGAAGAAGAATGAGCAAGCTCAATCTCAAACACAATGCAAAATGCAGCAATGATGCATAAGAGAGATGAAAAGAAATTGTGAGAAGTGAAGGCAAATTCACTTCTCAAAGTTGCTTACCACCTGAAAAGTTAGTGAGAGGAATGCAATGCAATGCAAAATGGAATGAAATGGCATGATGCAAATCAAAAACAGAAGCATATGTGAGATGATAATGATGCTATGAGATGCTACAAACCAGAAACAAAAGCATGTGGATGATCATACAAGCTTATGAATGCAAATGAGGCAGGTTAAGAACCAAGAACATACATGAAAAGTTATGAAGTGCACATGGCATACAACATGGCAAATACATGGTGCAATGATCAAACATGCTTTCAATATGTCTTATGATGTCAAATGAATCACATGGAAGCATGGAATATCATGGCAAGTCATGCTATGCAAGGGAATGCAAGATGGATGCAAATGGATGCCCAAATTAGGGTTTATGAACCATACATCAAACAAAAATCAAAATCAGAAGCAAACCCTAAGATAAAAAAATTGCAAATGCCACTCAAAGGACCCCTAATCCTATACTAACCCAATGCCCAAAGGAGAAGCTTCAACTCCTAACCAAGCTCAAGTTATGATTTTTACAAGATTTTAGGGTTTTTAGGGTTCCTAAACAAGAAAATTATCAAACAAAATGAAAATGGAAGATCAAATCATGGCCATTTAATCTCACAAACTTCATGCTAAACACAATGCAATGCAAAAAGAATCAATGTCCAACTCTTCATGGATAGGCAGAAATGGTTTTTTGAACTTTGGATCAAATTAATGCATAAAAATGATTTTAATTCAATGAGAAATTCTTAAAATGCATCAAGATCAAAAAAGAAATTTGGTTTGAAGGTTGGACAATGTTTCTAAATGTCTTAGAACATTTCATGAATTTTTTTGTGATTTTTAAATAACTAAAAGTATTTTTAATAAATTAATTTTCATTAATCACTTAAAAATAAACTTTTAAATATTTTAAAATACTTTTTAAATGCTAAAAATGAAAATAAAAATATTTTTGTGTCATAAAAATTAATGAAAGTCTTGAGAAAAAGTTTCATAATTTTTAGACAATTTTTACTATTTTATATAAATTATGGAAGTTAAATGCAAAGAAATGAAATAAAAATTGAAATAAAATGAAGTCAAACAAATGGAAGGCTGGGATGAGCTCTGGATTCAAAAGTGTTGACCGCGCGCGTGAATGAAGGGCCAGGATTGCTTCTGATCAAATTAATTTAATTAAGATTAATTAAACTAAATAAAATGGATTAGGGCTAATTGAGTGAATCCAGGCCACACATGCGCGCGGGAGGTCAACTGGTCAAGGCAATCCAATGCTTCACATTCAAATGGAATTAATTACAGGGATTAGGGCATAATGATTTTCAGGTGGCCGGAGAAGACCTCCGGTCGTCTTCTCCGGTGGGAAGCCCACCTGAAAATCCCTAAAACTCTCAAAACCTAACTAAAATGAAATCTAAAAACATGGAAATGATCCCCACAACTTACTGAATCAAAACCCCATCACAAACAACATTTATATTTTCTCTAACTCATGAATCGAAACAAAGAAGACTTTAGGTCAAAACTTTCAGAAATCAATTAAACTCTCATCTCTCAACCATTTTCAAAACCAATGACATCAGGATGATCAGTGAAGCATATAGAACAACTTAAGAACTTAAAAAACGATTTCTGGAAAAAAAGTTCTTGAGATACCTGAGTTTCGAAGCTTTCACTCCAGCAACTTTCTGCCCCCTTCCTTTGATGCAATCCACTCTACTTGGTCCCCTGATGATCCTTGAGTGCTTGGAAGAAATTTATGTTGGCTAGTTAAGGAGTTTGAACAAGTTCTGTCCAAGCTCAGTTGAAAATGGTGATGGTGATTCAAGCTGTTTCAGGCCAATGTGAGTGGTTCTTTGTGACCAGTGTGATGAATGGAGAAGGTTTATGAAGTTTGTTTGAGTGTTAGTGAACTGTGGAGAGAGTTTCGAATGGTTTTGCTTCTGGGGGTGAAAATGGAGGAATGGTGTTCTTGCTTGATTCAGGCTTGAGTCTTGTTGGTTTGGGACCAATGAAGCATGGTGAGATGAGTAGTGGAATTGGTTTGAGTGTTTGTGGTTTGGGGAGGCAGATTCAAAGGCTTTTTGCTCTATGGAGTGTTTTTGTGAATGGTGTCTTCTTGTGTGTTTCAGCTTGGCTTCTTGATATGTTTAGCTTGCAAATGGATAGTATAAACAATTCCAATTGGTCAGATGATGTGACCTGGCCTGCTGTGATTGGGATGTTCACTTTTGCAAAATGTCAACTTTGTTGTAAGAGAGGTATGGCTTGAGTTCTAGCTTGGTACAATGGCTAGGGCTGCCGCAGCATGGTGTGTATGGGAGGCTAGCATGGTTCAGCATCCAATGTAACAAGTGGGTGAAGTGTCATGAGTGGTTTTGCAACTTGCTTGTCTTTGAAACTTCATGAAAATATCTTGTTATACAAACCATGTACATGAGAAACTTTGGTTCAATTCTGATTTTTAGAACTCATGTGATGTTTGTACATTGGTTTGAAGTGAACTAGAAGTTACAAATGGCCTTGCTACATGATTTTGCAAATTTCCAAATTGGTGCATGTCTTGAAAATTAGTGATTTTTGCCAACTTTGTCACACCATAACTTTTGATCCAAAATGAATTAGGTCATGTTCTTGTACTTTTTGAAAAGGGAAAAATGTATTCTACAACTTTCATGACCAAAGTTTTTCCATTTGAAGCTTTTTTGGATCAAAAATCAAGGCTTGAAAAATGACCTAAAATGACATATTCTTGAAAAGTCAACTATGCCCAAAAAAAGTCAATTTTGCAAAAACTTCAAATTCTTGATTTTTGTGAACTTCAACCTTCTTCCATGATCAAATAAAGATCATATACACTAAAAATGATGAAGATCACCCCTTGGTTGGGTCATTGGGGGCCTCAAATGCCCTGATTTTGCACTGACTTGTTCAGAAAGTCAACTCTTGATCAGATGACTTCCCCATGGAATTTCTTCATGAAAATTGATATGCATACTCCCTATACCATATAGAGACCAATGGAAACAAGAATGACCAAAAATTTTGGAGTTATGGCCTCTGAAACCAAAACCCTAATTTTAGGTCAACTGTGCAATCAAACCTGGCTCTGCATCCATACCAATCCCAGTTCTTGTGAGTCTTTTGCAATTTTGACTTTGAAAGGATGTAATATGATGCTTGAACACATATGGACCTCTTTGAAGTGATTGTTGGCCTTTGGAGTGGCTCAGGAAGCTCTTGGATTGCTCAGATCACAAACCCTAGGTGCAGATGACTTTGAAGCAATGCAGTGAATCAAAAATGAAATATGAGATGATATGATTGTGTTTATGCATATGAAATGATCACAAGCCATGGTGTGAATGGGTGAGGGCAAATTTGGGGTGTTTACAGTTTTGTCATGAGGTTAATCCCTAATCATGGATTAAGTTGAGGAGTCTTCCTCAGCTTAAATGTTCTCATCTATTATCCTTCTATTAGGATGGTGTAATGAGTTCATTAAATCCTTGATTATGGCTTAATCTCATTACTTAACACTAAACAAAAACAACGAAAACATCTAAATAATTACAAGTAGGTTAATGATCTTAATCCTACACCATGGTGATTAAGTGTGAGGTGCTTACTTCATACTTAAGGTATTCTCATTACCCCTAATTAGAGGGAGGATGTGATGAGTTTACTAATCCATTGGTTTAGGCTTAAGCTCATTAACTTATGACAAACTCCAAAAAGCAATAAAAGACTGAAAACACAAAAACAAACAATAATCGTCTCCTTCGGGATTCTTTTCTCATCTCATTCACTCACAAGCGAGAACTTGCTTCTTCCGTCTAATGCAAGACAGTTTGCACCTGAGCCAGACAGGTCATGCACTTGAGCATAGGCTAGTAAGCAGTTCACAAGTCAATTTATCTTTCAGTCTCTTTGAGTCGAACTACGGTGTTCTGACTTCCTCATTGCACGAGAGGATACGTAGGCATAACTTAACAGTTATCGAACAAAAGTCTCTGTCTATTCCCCCTCTTTCAGCATTATTCTTAAAGCCTCATGGTCTTGAGCATTTCATTCTTATTCTCACACTGACACTTCACTTATACACTTCACATTTCTTTTACACTGACACTTGCATTCTTTCCAGCTTTGATACACAAATAGCACTGACACTACCCCTTTAAAACACAAATCTTTTAAGCGTGGATCCTGTCAAGTACGACGGACAATCTGGGTGCTAATACCTTCCCAGGTTGTAACCAACCCCCTTTCTCAGTCTCTTTGGTTCGCAACCGTCTTATCCATATCTTTTTTAGGTTTATGCAGCATTACCTTTCCTTCGGGATAAAAATGCCTAGCTGGCGACTCTTGTCTTTCTGAGTTCACCCCTGTGTGTTCTTCTCCTTTCGCCGACCGTTCGCGTCTGTACATCTTCTGACCAGGTGTCATTTGGTGGTCTTCTCCATGTCTTCAGGTGACATTTTGATCTGATTATATCCTGAAAATCCGTCCATGAAGGAGAACACTGAGAACTGAGTTGTATTATCAACCAATACATCAATGTGAGGCAAAGGGAAATCATCTTTCGGGCTGGCTCTGTTTAGATCCCGGTAATCCACACACATCCTCACCTTGCCGTCTTTCTTAGGCACAGGTACAATATTAGCAACCCACGGAGGATAGTTAGTTACAGCAAGGAAGTCGGCGTCCCACTGCTTTTGTACCTCTTCTTTTATCTTCATTGCCATATCTGGACGAGTACGGCACAATTTCTGTTTTACCGGCGGGCAGTCTTCTTTCAGTGGTAGCTTGTGCATGACAATATCGGTGTCCAACCCTGGCATATCCTGATAAGACCAAGCAAAGACATCTGCATATTCCCGAAGCATGTCAATCAGTTGTTCCTTTACTGAATCTTGTAGGCAGGCCCCGATCCTAACCTCTTTCACATCTTTATCCGTACCAAGATTAACCGTTTCAACCTCTTCTTGATGAGGAGTGATAACCTTCTCCTCTTGCCTTAACAACCTGGCTAGCTCTTCAGGAAGCTCATAGTCTTCAACCCCTTCATCAATTGATTGGATTGTCAAAGTCATACAGAGTCATAGCTGTGCTGTTGTCGGTGCAGTCTGAAAGGCACTCTCTGCAAGGGTTTAGATTGTTCATTTTAGTGATCGATTTTAATCTTGTTTAGAAAAAAGTGAAATGAAGTTGTCATTTTGGAAAACATTGCCATTTTATTTTTGTACAAAAAGAAAAATGAAAAACAGTGAGCGGAAAAGAAAAAGACTCATTTGCAAAAGATGTCCGATATTCATTGATTGATCTGTTTGCACAAAATTACAAGATGGCCCGATTACAAAATGAGTCTTGTCATCTTGGGAAAGATGCAAGACTTGATGCATGCTTAAAAATACAGGAAATAATAATTACTCTGTAGGAGTAACCCTTATAATTTCCTGGGAAGACCAGTTTGAGATATGGCTCCCCGGGGTCCTTGGACGTATCCAACTCTCCAGGTTGCGCTCATCTTCCGACTCATCTTCCAAGTTGTTTACTGCATCCGGGGTGAGCATTCCCCCGCTGACAAAACTGGGCTTCTTGGCAGCCTCTGATTGATCCTGTTGAGTTGGTTTGTAACCCAACCCAAATCTGTCTTCCTTCTTTTCCACGGGCAGCAGCTTGCCCCAGCCTTGGGCAGTACCCTCTTCGACGACCTTCTTGGCTTGCTGATAAGACGTCATGGAGGTTCCTAGTACAGCAGATGCTTCATTAATGTTCAGGGCCTCAAATCCCTGGCTCATGGTTTCATGGATTTCTCCATCCATCTCAATGTACTTGTATGTAGCCAGATGGCTAACAAAGATGTCTTCTTCACCACAGATGGTGATGATCTGGCCTTCCCACTCGAATTTCAGCTTCTGGTGAAGGGTAGACGTAACAGCGCCAGCGGCATGGATCCAAGGTCTACCCAACAAACAGCTGTAGGCCGGCTGAATGTCCATCACATAGAAGGTAATTTTAAAAGTCTGCGGGCCAATCATCACAGGCAGATCAATCTCCCCTAGCACTGATCTTTTAGAGCCATCAAATGCTCTTACCACCAAATTACTCGGACGCAATGCCAAGCCATCATACTCCAGCTTCACTAAGGCTTTCTTTGGTAGGACATTAAGCGATGACCCAGTATCCACCAGCACATGAGATAGAACAGCACCTTTGCATTCCAAGGTGATATGTAAAGCCTTGTTGTGGTTACGTCCCTCAGTTGTTAAGTCAGCGTTGGTAAAACACAGTCCATGGCTGGTGTTGACATTTGCTACCACAGTTTCTAGCTGATTAACAGTTATCTCCTCTGGCACGTATGCTGCGTGCAAGACTTTCAGCAATGCATTCCTGTGAGCTTCAGAACACATCAATAGGGATAATACGGAGATCTTTGAGGGAGTTTGGTGAAGCTGATCCACCACCTTGTAATCACTTCTCTTTATAATTCTCATAAACTCGTCTACATCTTGCTCAAAAGATGTCTTCTGAGTTTCTTTGATGATTGGTTCTTCAGGTATCACACTCTTCCCCTTTGCTTTTGCAGCAGCTTCTGCTTCGGCATTAGGTCTTTGCAATTGTGAGGCAAAAAGGCGTCCGCTTCTGGTGAAGCCTCCGCCTCCCCCAACATTATCAAACTGTGGAGAAGAAGTTGAAGAGTCCAAAGTGATTTTCTCCCCGTTGCAGTAGAGGTCAGAGCCATAATGCCAGGGTATGGCATTACTGCTTTCGTCTGGAACTGGTCCAGGCACCGTGATAGTAACTGGACTGACTGCTGCAGAGGAGGGTACTGAAATGGTGTGCGGATTGTAGTAGATGGTGACCGGTGGTCTGGCAGGAGGTGCCACTGTTTGTTGTTGAAAGTTGTTGTTTGGAGGAACATTTGATGGATCATAGTAAATGGTGACCGCTGAGATATCTTCATTAATTTCTGTTGGCATTGTAGAAGATTCTGCTGAATAAATGGATGCTGATGTTGTAGAAGAAATGGTTGTTGACATCTGATTTGTTGAGGTGATAGATGAAGCCATTGTTGATGATATTGATGAATTGGTTGGAATGATTGTCGCTGCTATTGTAGAAGAATCAGGAATGGTTGTCAAAGGAATTGCTGGATTTGTAGGCGTCGTTGTCGTGATCTTAAGTATACCACTTTTAATAAGACCATCTATGCCGCTTCTCAAATTATCACACCCGTTGACCGAAATTTTGCAATACCCACAACCGAGCTCACACCCGGGGAACATCTGGAACTCTAGAAGCTGAGCTTTAATTTTGACCAGAGGTGTTCGAATCTGTCCAACACTGGTGATTAAGAAAGATGGCTTGTCCTCCTCAATGGCATTAATTCTTGGCCCTCCATGATTGGGCATGGGGTTCTTGGTGACACTTGGAGGGGGTGCAAAGTTGAGGGCTTTAGAATCCACCAGATCTTGGACTTTCATTTGCAAGGCCCTACATTTTTCTGTATTGTGGCCAGGTGCATTGGAATGGAAAGCACATCTGGCGTTGACATCGTAATTCCTTGGGAGATTGGAGGGATCTGGTGGTGCCAATGTCCTTAATTCAACCAAGTTGAGTTTCAGGAGTTGTGGCAATAAGGCAGCATAGGGCATAGGGATAGGATCAATCACCCTATTTGCCTGTGACGGTCTTTGCTGAAAAGGTCTTTGTTGATTGCTGTTGTTGTTGTTGTAGGTCCTCGGTGGTAGATACTGAACTTGCTGCTGATAATGTGGTTGTTGTGGTTGTTGATATGCTGGTTGCTGAGGAATCGGAGCTGGAATAGTGACAGTTGCTACTGATCTGTGGACATGCTGAGGTCTGCCCCTGTTGGCATAAATGGCATTTGTCTCACCAGTTCTTCTAGGTCCCACAAAAGGCTTCCTGGGATTACTTGACGCACTTTCACCATTATCAGAAATCTTACCCATCTTCAGAAGGCTTTCAATTCTTTCCCCAGCTATAACTACGTCAGCGAAACTGGTGGAAGAAAAGGCAGCTAGCCTATCAATATATGTTCCTTGCAGAGTGTTCATAAACATGTCAGCCATTTCTCTTTCTGACATGGGTGGCTGGACAGCAACAGCAAGTTGTCTCCACCTCTGGGCATATTCCCTGAAGCTTTCTCTGGAGGATTGAGACATTCCCATCAAGAGGGTTCTGTTAGGAGCCATGTCCAGATTATATTGGTACTGCCTGATGAAGGCTTCAGCTAGGTCCTTCCAGCATCTGATAGTAGCTCTGGTTAAGTGTGAATACCACTCCCTGGAAGCCCCGGTCAAACTGTATTCAAAGTAAAACATCCACAGTTTTTCATCCATGGTGTATGCCTTAAGTCTTCCCAGGAAGGACTGTAAGTGAGTTCGTGGACAGGAAGTTCCATTGTACTTCTCGAAGCACGGGGGTTTAAACTTGTGGGGAATCCTTACCCCATCCAATAACCCCATATCCATGACATCAAAACCTAGGGAATTTTGAGACTCCAGAGATCTCAACTTCTCAGCAATTTCATCAAACCTCCTATCATAAACTTCATCCCCAGCTCCCATTATAGTAAACTGCTCTTCTTGGGGGTCTTCTTGTAAGATCCTTCCCCCAGTAGTATTTCCTTGCACATTACCCGGGATGTTGACTTCCGGATGTAGGTGAGGCCCATATACTGGTGGATTAACATGAGGCTGACCCCTTTCATTGTTACTTGTTCCTCCAGTTCCCAGATGGGGTTCTTCCGGGGTTTGTCTTTCTACCAATGCCCTCAACCTTTCTTGACTTTGGGCCAAGCCATTCATTACTTCCATGAATTGGGTCATTTGGTTTCTCATCTCCAGCCTTTCATTAGCCATCTGAGTTCTGACCTCTGTCAGATCTTGCTGTACTTGATCCATTTGGATACCAGGAAGATTGTTGCGAGTAGGATACCTGTGCGGACGATTGAGAGGGAACACCCGACGGCGAGCAATAATTCCTGAACCACAACAGATTTAGAAACAAAATAAAGTAATGACAAAACCTACAAAACAAAACAAAAGTCAGTATGCAATGCAATATGCTTATTTTCTTTCCAAGGTATCCGGCTTGGCTCTTGGTTTTGACCTTTCCAGACCCTGAGGAAGATGCTTTTGATGTTGCTTGAGAAAAGAAACTCAATGAAACAAACTAACACATACATTACAAATGGTGGATCATACATAGTTTGTTTTTACAACACACACCCCTGAAGGGTCAAAATACAAAATAAAAGTACATGAAATGGAAATAACAACAAGCAAAGAAGTCAAACATCTAATCCAAACTCATCCTCCTTAACCTCCTTCAAAAGTGCTTCAGTTACAAGACCAGTCGGGTGCTCTGTGATGTTCCTGATAAGAAGGTTTCTGGTGGCAATAGCAGTGGTCAGCTTCTTGTGTCTGTCCTGGTCCTTTGACCTCTTCAAACCAGCCCTAAGCTTCAATTCTGAAATCTCCTTCTGGGCTGCCAGCAGAGCTTCCTGTTGTTTCTTTTCATTGGCCTCCAACTGCTCAATCCTGGCTTGAGTTCTCTTATATTCTTGAGTGCGAGCTTCAGTGATCCTGACCCACCTAGCTTGACTTTCCTCTAGATAGAGATCAGTCCTAGCCTTCTAAAATTGGGCCTCTTTACAGGCATTCTTCAATATTTGCTCTCCGGCTCTTGATTTCTTGATGTATTCCTCTGCTTTCTCAATCTTGGCCAGATGCTCCACCCTAAGCTTCTCCAGTCTCTCAATGTCTAGACGACCATCACTCCTCTCCCAGAGGGTCTTCTTCAGAGCTTGAGACAGATTCTCATTTCTTTCCTTCAGCTTCTCAAATTCTTCCAGGCTGACAGTGGCTGGAGGTGGTACTGTGGATGGTCCAGGTGCATCCTCAATGGTGAAGGGCATCCCAGAAATCTGAGCCCTAGCATGAGACCATTCATAATACTGAGCTGAAGCCACATTATTGCATCTCCCAAGAATGGCCATCCCTTTGGTCTGGATGTTGTCCCAAGCCCAGGATGCTTGTCTGACAACATCTAGATTAGGTTTTATCTCACAATACATGGTTTCAGCCAAGTCTTGCACTCTAGGAGGGTGAACCAAAGCATAGCCCAATTGTCTCTTAAACAACAAAGGATTGTAGTTGATGCAACCCTTCACTCCTATTAGAGGTACATTGGGGTACTGCCCACAACTAGTTATTATGTCTCTGCCTTTGGTGCTCTGTGTACACCATCTGATGTCATCTGAAGACAGAGCAATAAGTCTCTTAGCCCAATTCTTCTATTGGTGAGGATTCAGGAAGGCATCGGTCCTAGGTAAGTGTTTGAGCAGCCAAGTGTGAAATAGAGGAGCACAGCATCTCACCAACTTTCCTCTTTGCTTCTCATTTCTTTGGTGAACAGAATAATAAAAATCCCCCAGCAATGTGGGTACTGGGTTCCTCAGAAGGAAAAGATGGATGGCATTCTTGCTGATAAACTTGGGCTCATCTGCAAATAGTATAACCCCATATATAATGAGGGCTAACAATGCACAAACTGCCCTCCATTCTCCCAAGGAGGCCTTCAGGATGGCCTGAGAAGTCAGAAAGTCTAAGTGCAAACCATGGATCCCAGCCTTTGTTGTCATGTTCTGCTCAATCAATATAGGCTCTAGGTACAATGCCTATGCCACTTCTCCATTGCTGGGAGAAGTCATCTCTGGGTTGAAGGGGACACCACCCCTGACAGGTACTCCAATCAATGATGAGAACTCCTCCAGCAGAGGTCCCAACTGAAAGTTCTGGAAAGTAAAGCATCTCAAAGAAGGGTCATAAAACTGTAGGCAGGCGTGGATCAAACTCCTCTGAGAAGGGTCCAGGTCCATAACCATATCAAGGATGCCTCCATAATGCTCTCTGAATAATGGGATGTGGTCTGGAGTGATAAGTGCCTGGACCTGCCTGATGCCAGTCAACACAGGCTCAAAGAAATGATATGAAATGTTGCTCTTCTTGGGTGCCATGACTGCTGATGAAGAGCTGAAGACAAGTGCTGATGAAGATCAAAACTGGTACTGGAGATGAACCACTGATAAGCTGATGATGAAGGTAACTGAAGCAAACAACTGATAAAGATAGTTGAAGTAGATGACTGATGAAACAGAGGTCTATGCAGATGAAGGGGTCATAACCAAGCCAGATGTAATGTGGATACCCTGAAAACAAATAAACAAATGTTAAAATGATGCAATGATGAGTATGCAAATGATATGCAAGGGTTTGTGATCAAGCTGGATCTGATTAATTGCCCTTTTATAAAAGGCCCATGCATGTTCAAGAAGTCCGGATGAAGGTTTAGAAATCCAGTAACCAAGGTGGGGGACTCAAATAAAGAGTCACATGTCCAGGGTTAAATCACAAGAACTGTCCAAAGTGAAGCATTTTTAAACAAAACGAGTATCAAGGTATGATGTGGCCAAAGGTACCTACAAACCTGTAAACAGCCCAACCCACTCACAGGTGGTGTTCTAAAACAAGGATCCTCAGACTTGGATCAGTTATGAGAAGTGTAAACACTTCTAACCCGGAGGTACAATGCTTACAATAACCATAAAAGATCCTCCTCTAGTTCACCTCAGTTTCTGAAGGTCATAATAAAGGTCATCCAAACTTAGAAGGCTTCCCAGATAGCCCTAGCGCTACAGGAAATCTGTAGCACAGAGTTCTCAAGAAGAAACCCACATCTGAACCGTGTTTCATATTCCCGCACCAGACCGAAATGGAATGGGAAAGAACATGAACCACTCTAGCCTAGGTGTCACTCAGGTCCCAGGTATAGGACCTTAAACTCTCAGTAGAACCCCACCCACCAAAACAAAAAACCAGATCCAGCCAGATTACAGTATGACAGTATGATGTATAAAGCTGTAAAGAAAGCAATAAATAACTGTACATAAAGCAATAAATAAAGCAGATATATAAACACAATTAGCACATAACACCCCAGTAAACACAAATCAAACAAGCGCTAGGAGGAACCCACAAAAAGAACCAGAAGCCCTGGTTACAGTATAAGGGTCCCCAGCAGAGTCGCCAAGTTGTCGCTCCCACCAAATGACACCTGTGTAAACACCCCAAATTTGCCCTCACCCATTCACACCATGGCTTGTGATCTCCTCATATGCATAAACTCAATCATACCATCTCATATTGCATTTTTTATTCATTTCATTGGTTCAAAGTCATCTTCATCTAGGGTTTGTGATCTGAGCAATCCAAGAGCTTCTTGAGCCACTCCAAAGGTCATAAATCACTTCAAAGGGGTCCATGTATGTTCAAGCATCATAATATATCCTCTCAAAGTCAAAAATGTCAAAGAATCACAAGAACTGAGAATGGCATGGAAGCAGAGCCAGGTTTAACTGCACAGATGACCTGAAATTAGGGTTTTGGTTTCAGAGGCCATAACTCCAAATTTTTTGGTCATTCTTGTTTCTATTAGTCTCTACATGGTATAGGGAGTATGAATATCAATTTTCATGAAGAAATTCAATGTGGAAGTCATCTGATCAAGAGTTGACTTTTCAAGCAAGTCAGTGCAAAATCAGGGCATCTGAGGCCCCCAATGACCCAACCAAAGGGTGTTCTTCATCATTTTGATTGTATATGATCTTTATTTGATCATAGAAGAAGTTGGAAGTTCACAAAATTGAAGAATTTCACGTCTTTTGCAAAGTTGACCTTTTGGGAAAGTTTGACTTTTAATGAAATTGCCATTTTAGGAAACTTTTTCAACCCTTACTTTTTGATTCAAAAATGCTTCAAATGGAAAAACTTTGGTCATGAAAGTTGTAGAATGGATCATTCCCTTTTCAAAAAGTACAAGAACATGACCTAATTCATTTTGGATCAAAAGTTATGGATTGTCAAAGTTGGCTAAAATCACAAAATTTGAAGTTTTCTACCAAAGGGACATTTTGCAAAATGGTTTGTTCAAGTGTTCTAAAGGCCTCAAATGTGTATCATTTCCACACAACATGATCATGTGACCTCTAATGTTCAGAATGGGCCAAGGGATCACACATTTTTTATGGCTTATGGAGCAAGATTTTTCATAAGAAGCAAAAGTGAACCAACTTGCAAAACTCATCATAAGTTACAATCCACTTGTTTGCTGACTTGCTGATCAATCCTAGGGTTCTCCCCACATCATGCTGCGCAGGACACACCTTTTGTCCTTGGCTAGCAAGTAGCCCATGCTTCTCTTACACAACTTTGACATTTTGGCAACTTGAGCCATACCTATTACAAAAGCACACATCACCTCATCTGACCTATCACAATTGTTTATGCAAATCAAAAGCAAGCCAAAGCATACAAAACACAGGCCTGAAACCATCCATAACACAGCATTCTCATTTCCATACCATTTTGCAAAAGCTTTCGAAACTGCTTGCACAAGCCACAAACACAAAAACTAACTTCACAAATCAACTCAACACACTTCCCTGATCACAAACCACCCCTCACCATAGCCTGAAACTCAAAGAATCAAAAACACGATCACCACCTGCCATTGAACAGAACTTCTGCCATCTCTCAAACCAGCCATTGCAAACTTCAAACAAGCCTTGAAAGCTTCTCAGGAGGTCCAGGGGAGTTGATTGCAAGCAAGACATCAGCCAGAAAGTGCCAGGAACTAAAGCTTCAGTTCAGGTAGCCATCTCAAACTTTTTTTTCCAGAAACTCCATTTTAAGTTCTTAAAAGCTTCTATGCACTCCCCTGATCATGAATATGTGTTTACTTTTGAAAATGGTTGAGAAACCAGGATGTATGAATGTTCTGAAATTTTTTTGCCCTAGAAACGTTTTGCTTCGATTTGGCTGATTGATGAATGAAAAATGATGTTTGAATGGGGGTTTTGATCTAGTTTGGCATGGGGATGATTTCTGGGTAGTTAGTTTTCGTTTTCATGAAGTTTTGAAGATTTTGGCAACTTTCAGGTGAGGGTCTTGCCGGAGAAGACGACCGGAAGTCTTCTCCGGCCACCTGAAAGTAATTAGGGCTAATCCCTGTAATTAATGAGAGTTTGAATTCTGAGCGTAGGATTGGTTGACTTTGTTTGACTGGCGCGTGTTTGGATGGTCCAGATCCACTCACTTAACCCTAATCCAGTCATTTACTTAATTAATTAGGATTAATTTATTTCAAACCTCAGAATGAATCCTGGCCTTCCAATCTCGCGCGCGTCAATTCCCTCTCTTTTTATTCAAATCCTGTCCATTGGATGCGTTGACTTCTCCATAAATCCATTTTATTTTTCATTTTATTTCATTTGTTTTGTCCATTTATTTTAAAATAGTAAAACAATTTTAAAAATTCTGAAAATTTTTGTACAAACTTTTCTTAATTTTCAGAAACCAAAAACATTTTTATTTTTATTTTTTGCATAAAAAAATATTTTTAAATCATTTAAAAGTTCATTTTTGATTAATTAATGAGAATTAATTAATTAAAAATTCTTTTAGGTATTTAAAAATCACCAAAAAATCCATGAAACCTTTAAAATCATTTAGAAACAATGTCCAACCCTCAAACCAAATTTCTTTTTTGATTTTGGATACTTTTGATAAATTTTCATTGAATTAAAATCATTTCAAGGCAATATTTTGATCCAAACTTCAAAAAATCATTTCTGCCCATCCATTGAGAGTTGGACTTTGATTCTTTTTGCATTGTGTCTTGCATATCATGTAGTTTGTAGGATTAAATGGGCATGATTTGATCTTGCATTTTCAATTTGTTTGATATTTTTCTTGTCAAGGTACCCTAAAACCCTAGAAATCTTAGGAAATTCATAACCCTAATTAGGTTAAGAGTTAGAACCCCTCCTTTGGGCAGTGAGTTTGTGTAGGGCTAGGGTTCCCTTGAATGCATTTTAAATTTTTTATCATGATGTTTGCTTCTGGTTTTGGTTTTTGTTTGGTGCATTGATCATAAACCCTAATTTGGGCTTTCATTTGCATTCATCTTGCATTTGCTCACATACCATGACTTGCCATAGCATTTTGTGCATCCATTTGATTCATTAGACATCTTAAGACATATTAGAAGCATGTTTGATCATTGCATCTTTCATTTGCCATGTTGTATGTCATTTGCATTTCATAACTTTTCATGTGTGATCTTGGTTCTAAGTATGCTTCTCTTGCATCCATATGTTCATATGATCATCCTCATGCCTTGATTCATGTTTGCATCATCTCATAGCATCAATAGCATCATGTGTATGCTTCTGGTTTTGATTCGCATCATGTCATTTCATCTCATTTTGCATTGCATTGCATTCCTCTCACTAACTTTTCAGGTGGTAAGTCACTTTGAGAAGTGAATTTGCCTTCACTTCTCACAACTTCTTTTCATCTCCTCTTATGCATCATTGCTGCATTTTGTTTTGTGTTTGAGATTGAGCTTGCTCTTTCTTCTTCATCTTACTTTCTTTCCTCAAGTGACTTGTCTTCTTAAAAGAAGCAAGTTACTTTGCTTCTCCTTTGCTCCTTTCATCTGTTTCCTGGTGTTTCCATTGAAGATCTTTCATGTAAACCTCACAAACCTTAGGAACAACCAAGCATGAAAATGATTAGGGTTTTGATTAGTCCCCCACTTAGTTTTACCTTTGTGTCTCTTTTGAGTCTTCTCTTCTCATCTCATAATCAGGGACTAAACCCTAAAGGCTTTAAGGCTTTGTGATTAAGCTTATGCCTGCATCCTTCTATTAGGATGGAGTGTATAACTTTAATCCTAAGTGTTAAACCCTTAATGTGTTTAACTCCTTTAAATCAATCCATCTCAATAATCATCAAGACATCAAGCTTGTAACTTGGGCCTTACATTAGGGTTCTAATTCTTCCTTAATTGGTTAAGAAGGACTAACCCTAGTGTTAATGGACAAGTCCCCCTCAAGTTGTCTTACAAATCATAAAACTCATTTCTTAATCATATCATTATTTAAAATCCACTTAATAAAGGCTTTGTTTTGTCATGAGGTTAATCCCTAATCATGGATTAAGTTGAGGAGCTTTCCTCAGCTTAAACACTCTCATCTATTATCCTTCTATTAGGATGGTGTAATGAGTCTATTTAATCCCTGATTATGGCTTAATCTCATTACTTAACACTAAACAAAAACCACAAAAACATCTAAATAATCACAAGTAGGTTAATGATCTTAATCCTACACCAAAGGTGATTAGGTGTGAGAAGCTGACTTCACACTTAAGGTATTCTCATTACCCCTAATCAGAGGGAAGATGTGATGAGTTTACTAACCCATTGGTTTAGGCTTAAGCTCATTAACTTATGACAAACTTTCAAAAGCAATAAAAGACTGAAAATACGAAAAACAAACAATAATCGTCTCCTCCGGGATTCTTTTCTCATCTCATTCACTCACAAACGAGAACTTGCTTCTTCCGTCTAATGCAAGACAGTTTGCACCTGAGCCAGACAGGTCATACATTTGAGCATAGGCAAGCAAGCAGTTCATAAGTCAATTTATCTTTCAGTCTCTTTGGGTCGAACTACGGTGTTCTGACTTCCTCATTGCACGAGAGGATACGTAGGCATAACTTAACAGTTATCGAACAAAAGTCTCTGTATATTCCCCCTCTTTCCAGCCTTATTCTTTGAGCCTCATGATCTTGAGCATTTCACCCTTATTCTTACACTGACACTTCACTTGTACACTTCACACTTCTTTTACACTGACACTTGCATTCTTTCCAGCTCTTTTATACACGAATTGCACTGACACTACCCCTTTAAAACACAAATCTTTTAAGTGTGGATCCCGTCGAGTACGGCGGACAATCTGGGTGCTAATACCTTCCCAGGTTGTAACCAACCCCCTTTCTCAGTCTCTCTGGTTCGCAACCGTCTTATCCATATCTTTCTTAGGTTTATGCAGCATTACCTTTCCTCCGGGATAAAAATGCCTAGCTGGCGACTCTTTTCATTCTCTGTGAGTTCACTCCTGTGTGTTCTCACACCCTCCTTTCGCCGACCGTTCGCGTCTGTACCTCATTTGAGCTCGTTCTCATCTTTTGGGAGCGACAGCTTGGCGACTCTGCTGGGGACCCTTATACTGCAACCAGGGCTTCTGGTTCTTTTTGTGGATTCCTCCTAGCGCTTGTTTGATTTGTGTTTACTGGGGTGTTATGTGCTATTTGTGCTTGTGTATTTATTTTGTTTTTGCTTTATGTACAGTTTTGTTTATTGCTTTCTTTACAGCCTTACATATATCATACTGTCATACTGTTCTGGCTGGATCTGGTTTGTTGCTTTGATGGGTGGGTTCTATTGAGAGTTAAGGTCCTATACCTGGGACCTGAGTGACACCTAGGCTAGAGTGGTTCATGTTCTTTCCCATTCCATTTCGGTTTGGTGCGGGGATATGAAACACAGTTCAGATATGGGTTTCTTCTTGAGAACTTTGTGCTACAGATTTCCTATAGTGCTAGGGCTATCTGGAAAGCCTGCTAAGTCTGGATGACCTTTAGTATTGACCTTCAGAAACTGAGGTGAATTAGAGGAGGATCTTTTATGGTTATTGTAAACACTGTACCTCCGGGTTAGAAGTGTTTACACTTCTCATAACTGATCCAAGTCTGAGGATCCTTGTTTTAGAACACCACCTGTGAGGGGGTTGGGCTGTTTACAGGTTTGCAGGTACCCTTGACCTCAGCATACCCTGTTACTTTGTTTGATTAAGAGTACTCCATTTTGGAACAGTTCTTGTGATTTTTAACCCTGGACATGTGACTCTTTATTTGAGTCCCCCACCTTGGTTACTGGACTTATGAACCTCCATCTGGATTTCTTGAACATACATGGACCTATATCGAGGCAGTTAATCAGATCCAGCTTGATCACAAACCCTTGCATATCATTTTCATACATCATCATTGCATCATTTAACATTTGCTTATTTGTTTTTCAGGGTATCCATACTGTATTTTGGCTTGGTTTTGACCCCTTCATCTGCATAGACCTGTCTGCTTCAGTTATCCTCATCAGCTACCTGCTTCAGTCACCTGCACCACCAGTCTCAGCCTGTCAGTGGCTCATCTTCTAGTGTCAGTCATCATCATCAGCATCTGTTTCAATTCTTCTTCAGCAACATGGCACCCAAGAAGAGCAACATCTCATATCATTTATTTCAGCCTGAGCTAGCTGACATCAGGAAGATCCAGGCCTTGATTACTCCAAACCATATACCACTATTTAGAGAACATTATGGAGGCATACTTGATGTGGTTATGGATTTGGACCCTTCCCAGAGGAGCTTGATTCATACTTGCCTGCAGTTCTATGATCCCCCTCTGAGGTGCTTCACCTTCCAGGATTTTCAGTTGGGACCCTTGTTGGAAGAGTATTCATCACTCATTGGTGTGCCTGTCAGGGGTGGTGTCCCCTTCAACCCTGAGATGGTTTTTCCCAGTAATGAAGAAGTGGCAAAGGCATTATATCTGGAACCTTGTCTGATTGGGCAGAACATGACTACCAAGGCAGGAATCTCTGGTCTGCATTTGGATTTCTTGACTTCTCAGGCCATCCTGAAGGCCTCCTTGGGAGAATGGAAGGCAGTCTGTGCATTATTGGCCCTTAGCATATATGGGGTCATATTATTTGCAGACGAGCCTAAGTTTATTAGTAAGAATGCAATTCATCTTTTCATCCTGAGGAACCTAGTACCCACCTTACTGGGAGATTTCTACTACTCTGTCCACCAAAGGAATGAAAAGCAAAGAGGAAGATTGGTGAGATGCTGTGCTCCCCTGTTCCATACCTGGCTGCTCAAACACTTGCCCAGGACTGATGCATTCTTGAATCCTCACCAACAAAAGAATTGGGCTAGAAGACTCATTGCTTTGACCTCAGCTGACATCAGGTGGTGCACTCAGAGCACCAAGGGCAGGGACATCATTACTAGTTGTGGGCAGTTCCCCAATGTACCCCTGATAGGAGTGAAGGGTTGCATCAATTACAACCCTCTGTTATTCAAAAGACAACTGGGCTATGCATTGGTCCACACTCCTAGAGCACAAGATTTGGCTGAAACCCTTTATTGTGAGATTAAGCCTAATCTGGCCATTGTCAGGCAAGCATCCTGGGCTTGGGACAATGTCCAGACCAAAGGAATGGCTATTCTAGGGAGATGCAACAATGTGGCCTCAGCTCAGTACTATGAGTGGTCTCATGCCAGGGCTCAAATTTCTGGGATGCCCTTCACCATTGAGGATACACCTGGACCCTCCACAGCACCACCTCCTGCCACTGTCAGCCTAGAAGAGTTTGAGAAACTGAAAGAGAGGAATAAGAATCTGACTCAAGCTCTATAGAAGACCCTCTGGGAGAGGAGTGATGGTCGTCTGGACATCGAAAGGTTAGAAAAGCTAAAGGTGGAGCATCTAGCCAGAATTGAGAAGTCAGAGGATTACATCAAGAAGTCAAGGGCTGGAGAACAGATTTTGAAGAATGCCTGCAAGGAGGCTCAGTTCCAAAAGGCCAGGATTGACTTGTATCTGAAAGAGAGTCAAGCTAGGTGGGTCAGGATCACCGAAGCTCGTACTCAGGAAGATAAGAGGACTCAGGACAAGATTGAGCAGTTGGAGGCAAATGCAAAGGAGCAACAGGAAGCCCTGCTAGCAGCCCAGAAGGAGATCTCAGAGCTGAAGATTAGAGCTGATGTGAAGAGGTCAAAGGACCAGAGTCGACACAAGAAGCTAACTACAGCTGTTACTACCAGGAATCTCCTTATCAGGAACCTTACAGAGCGTCCAGCTGATCCTGTGACTGAAGGACTTCTAAAGGAAGTTCAGGAGGATGAATTTGGTCTTGGTGTCTAAATTTTGCTTGTTGTTGCTTTCATTTCATTGTACTTTTCCTTTTTGTGTTGTATTTTGACCCCTCAGAGGGCATGTATTGTAAAAAAACAAACTATGTACCATTTACTTTTTGTAATATATGTGTTGGTTTGTTTTATCTGAGTTCTTCAAGCAACAATCAAAAGCATCTTCCTCAAGGGTCTGGAAAGGTCAAAACCAAGTGCCAAGTCGGATACCTTAGAAACAAATAAGCATACTGCATTGCATACTAACCTTTTGTCTTGTTTTGTAGGTTTTGTTTGTTTGTTGTTACTAACTCTGTTGTGATTCAGGAACTATTGCTCGACGTCGGGTGTTCCCACTCAACCGTCCACACAGATATCCTACCCGCAACAACCTTCCGGGTATACAGATGGACCAGGTACAACAGGATCTTACAGAGGTCAGGAACCAAATGGCCAATGAGAGACTGGAAATGAGGAATCAGATGACACAATTTATGGAGGTGATGAATGGATTGGCACAGAGCCAAGAAAGATTAAGAGCCTTGGTAGAGAGGCAGACTCAGGAAGACCCTCATCTAGGGACTGGTGGGACAAGCAACAATGAGAGGGTTCAGCCTCATATCAACCCACCAGTATTTGGGCCCCACCTTCATCCAGAAATCAACATCCCTACTAATGTTCAAGGGAATGCTACTACAGGTAGAGTGCTGCAAGAAGACCCCCAGGAAGATCAGTTCACTGTGATGGGAGCTGGGGAGGAAGCCTATGACAGAAGGCTAGATGAAATTGCTGAGAAATTAAGGTCCTTGGAGTCTCAAAACTCCTTGGGTTTTGATGTCATGGACATGGGCTTAGTGGACGGGGTCAGGATTCCCCACAAATTTAAGCCTCCGTGCTTTGAGAAGTACAACGGAACCTCCTGTCCACGGACCCACTTGCAATCCTTTCTGGGGAGGCTGAAGGCATACACCATGGATGAAAAGCTATGGATGTTTTATTTTGAAGATAACTTAACAGGAGCTTCAAGGGAATGGTACTCTCATTTGACCAGAGCGACCATCAGATGTTGGAAGGACTTGGCTGAGGCCTTCATTAGATAATACCAGTATAATTTGGATATCGCTCCCAACAGGACCCTCCTAATGGGAATGTCACAATCATCCAGAGAAAGCTTCCGGGAGTACGCCCAGAGGTGGAGACAGCTTGCTGCTGCTGTCCAGCCACCCATGTCGGAGAGGGAGATGGCCGACATGTTTATGAACACCCTCCAAGGGACATACATTGACAGGCTAACTGCCTTTTCTTCTACCAGCTTTGCGGATGTAGTTATAGCTGGAGAAAGAATTGAGAGCCTATTAAAGATGGGCAAAATTTCTGACAACGGTGCAAGCTCCTCCAACAACCCGAGAAAGCCTTTTGTGGGCCCAAGAAGAACTGGTGAGACTAATGCTATCCCTACCAGCAGGGGCAGACCCCAATATGTTCATAGGTCTGTGGCAGCTGTCACCATTCCCGCTCCAATTCATCCATAACCGGCATACCAACCTCAGCAACAATCCCACTACCAGCAACAAGCTCAATATCCACCTCAGAGAAATTATAACAACAACACCAGCAACAACAATCAGCAAAGACCGTTTCAACAGAGACCATCTCAGGCCAATAGGGTGATCGATCCGATCCCTATGCCTTATTCCACATTATTGCCACAACTCCTGAAACTCAACCTGGTTGAGCTGAGGACATTGGCACCTCCAGATCCTGCCAGTCTACCCAGAAATTATGATGTCAGCGCCAGATGTGCTTTTCACTCAAATGCACCTGGCCACAGTACAGAGAAGTGCAGAGCCTTACACATGAAAGTACAGGATCTAGTGGATTCCAAAGCTCTAAACTTTGCACCTC
This sequence comes from Lathyrus aphaca, assembly GCA_963966055.1. NCBI lineage: Eukaryota > Viridiplantae > Streptophyta > Magnoliopsida > Fabales > Fabaceae > Lathyrus > Lathyrus aphaca. The sequence goes on along the minus strand of OZ014524.1, from coordinate 508,309,146 downwards.
CACCAAATGTCAGTAAGAACCCTATGCCAAACCACGGAGGACCCAGAATCAACGCTATTGAGGAAGATAAGCCGTCTTACTTGATAACTAGTGTCGGGCAGATTCGGACACCCTTGGTAGAGATTAAAGCTCAACTCCTTGAATGTCAAATGTTCCCTGGATGTGAGCTAGGATGTGCTTATTGCAACATTTCAATGAATGGGTGTGATAACTTGAGAGATGGCATAGATGATCTCATCCAGAGTGGCCTGCTTCAAATCACAACATCAATACCTACCAATCCAGCAATCTCCTTAACAACAATTCCCGAGTCTTCTACAACTGCAACAACAATTGTTCCAAACAACTCTTCAGTTTCATCAACAAATGCTTCATCTGTTACTTCAAAGGACCAAATATCAACAAACATCCCTTCTACAACTTCAGCACCCCTTCATTCAGAATCTCCTACAACAGCAACACCCATCCAGTCAACAGTGTCTCCTACAACATCAACAGCAAACAATGAAAGTGTCTCAACAGTTACAATTTATTATGATCCTGCAAATGATTCTGCCTACAACTCACAAAATGCCACTCCTATCAGAGCACCAGTCACAATATACTATGATCCACATACTATCATGGTCCCTTCTGCAGCTGCTATCAGTCCACTCACTATCACGGTGCCTGGACCAGTACCCTATGAAAGCAGTAATGCCATTCCTTGGCATTACGGCTCCGATCTATACTGCGAAGGACAGAAAATCACTTTGGAATCATCAACTTCTTCACCACAAATAGACAATGTGGGGGGAGGCGGAGGCTTCACTCGAAGCGGACGTCTCTTTGCCCCACAAATTCCAAGACCCAGTGCCGAAGCAGAAGCTGCTGCCAAGGCAAAAGGGAAGAGCATGGTGCAAGAAGATCAAGTTGCTAAAGAAGCTTTGAAAACCCCGTTTGATCAAGAGGTTGATGAATTCATGAGAATCATCAAGAAAAGTGATTACAAGATAGTGGACCAGCTTCACCAGACACCTTCCAAGATCTCCATTTTATCATTGTTAATGTGCTCCGAGGCTCATCGGAACGCACTACTAAAAGTCTTGCACGCAGCTTATGTGCCAGAGGAGATTACCGTCAATCAGTTGGAGGCTGTGGTTGGAAATGTTAATGCTAGTAATGGACTAGGATTTACCAACACCGATTTGACTACGGAAGGTCGCAATCATAACAAGGCTTTGCACATTACCATGGAGTGTAAGGTTGCAGTTCTTTCCCATGTGCTGGTAGACACAGGATCATCCCTCAATGTCTCACCTAAAAAAGCCCTTGTGAAGCTGGAGTATGTAGGATTGGCATTACGTCCCAGCAACCTGGTAGTGAGAGCCTTTGACGGTTCTAAGAGATCAGTTCTGGGGGAAATTGAGTTGCCTATAACGATTGGCCCACAAACTTTCAAAACGACCTTCTACGTGATGGACATTCAGCCGGCCTACAGCTGTTTGTTGGGTAGACCTTGGATTCATGCCGCTGGCGCAGTTACGTCTACCCTTCACCAGAAGTTAAAATTCGAGTGGGAGGGCCAAGTCGTTACTATTTGTGGGGAGGAAGATATCTTTGTTAGCCATCTGGCTACTTACAAATACATTGAGATGGATGGGGAGATCCACGAAACTATGAGTCAAGGGTTTGAGGCCTTGAACATAAATGAAGCATCCGCTGTACCTGGAACCTCAATGACATCTTATCAACAAGCCCGGAAGGTTGTTGAAGAAGGGACTGCTCAAGGCTGGGGCAAGTTACTGCCCGTAGAGAAGAAGGAGGATAGATTTGGGTTGGGTTATAAACCAACTCAACAAGATCAAGCAGAGGCTGCTAAGGAGCCCAATTTTGTCAATGGGGGGATGCTCACCCCCGATGCCGTGAACAACTTGGAAGACGAGGATGAAAGCAACCGCAACCTGGAGAGTTGGATACGTCCAAAGATCCCGGGGAGCAGTATCTCAAACTGGTCTTCCCAGGAAATTATAAGAGTTACTCCTGCAGAGTAATTATTATTTCCTGTATTTTTAAGCATGCATCAAGTCTTGCATCTTGCCCAATATGACAAGACTCATTTTGTAATCGGGCCATCTGTAATTTTGTGCAACAAGATTAATCAATGAAATATCAGACATCTTTTGCAAATGAGTCTTTTTTTCTTTTCCGCTCACTGTTTTTCCATTTTTCTTTTTGTACAAAAAATAAATGGCAATGTTTTCAAAATGACAACTTTATTTCACTTTGCTAAACAAGATTAAAATCAATCACTAAAATGAACAAACTGAACCCTTGCAGAGAGTGCCTTCCAGACCGCACCGACAACAGCACGGCTATGACTTCGTATGACTTTGACAATCCAATCAATCAAGCTGATGAAGGGGTTGAAGAAGAGTATGAGCTTCCTGAAGAGCTAGCCAGGTTGTTGAGACAAGAGGAAAGGGTTATCACTCCTCATCAGGAGGAGGTCGAAACGATTAATCTTGGTACAGATGAAGACGTGAAAGAAGTTAAAGTCGGGGCCTGCTTACAAGACTCAGTGAAGAGACAACTGATTGACCTGCTTCAAGAATATGTGGATGTGTTTGCTTGGTCTTATCAAGATATGCCAGGTTAAACAGAAACTGCGCCGTACTCGCCCAGACATGGCAATGAAAATCAAAGAAGAGGTACAAAAGCAGTGGGACGCCGGGTTCCTTGCTGTAACTAGTTATCTGCCGTGGGTTGCTAATATAGTACCTGTGCCTAAGAAAGACGGCAAAGTAAGAATGTGTGTGGACTACCGGGATCTGAACAGAGCCAGCCCAAAAGATGACTTCCCTTTACCTCACATTGATGTATTGGTTGATAATACGACTCAGTTCTCGGTATTCTCCTTCATGGACGGATTTTCAGGATACAATCAGATCAAGATGTCACCTGAAGACATGGAGAAGACAACCTTCATCATGCCCTGGGGCACGTTCTGTTACAAGGTGATGCCATTCAGACTGAAGAATGCCGGTGCAACATATCAGCGGGCTATGGTGACATTATTCCATGACATGATCCATAAAGAAATCGAATGTTATGTGGATGACATGATTGCCAGGTCCCTCACAGAAGAAGACCACCTGGTAAATTTGCTGAAGCTATTCAAGCGTCTGAGGAAGTACCAACTGAAGTTGAACCCCAACAAATGCACATTCGGGGTGCGATCTGGTAAGCTGCTGGGATTTATTGTAAGCGAGAAATGGATTGAAGTTGACCCTGATAAAGTCAAAGCTATTCAAGAGATGCCTGCACCGAAGACAGAAAAAGAAGTTCGAGGATTCTTGGGACGATTGAACTACATTTCACGGTTCATATCTCACCTCACAGCAACTTGTGAACCTTTGTTCAAGCTGTTGAGAAAAGAACAAACGGTCAGGTGGAACGAAGACTGCCAGAAGGCTTTTGACAAGATCAAGGAATACTTACAAGAGCCTCCGATCCTTATGCCTCCAGTTGAAGGAAGACCTCTAATCATGTACTTGACAGTATTAGAAGAGTCGATGGGGTGTGTGTTGGGCCAGCATGACGAGTCTGGTCGAAAAGAGTATACAATATACTACCTAAGCAAAAAGTTTACCGACTGTGAACAACGTTATTCATTGCTCGAGAAAACTTGTTGTGCTTTAGCGTGGGCTGCTCGCCGACTGAGACAGTATATGTTGACCCACACTACCTTATTGATCTCAAAGATGGACCCAGTTAAGTACATATTTGAGAAGCCAGCTCTTACCGGACGGGTTGCAAGATGGCAAATGATCCTCACAGAATATGACATCCAATACACATCTCAGAAAGCCATCAAGGGCAGTGTATTGTAAGAATATCTTGCTGAGCAACCTATTGATGATTACCAACCTATGAGATTTGACTTCCCTGATGAAGACATCATGTTCATAAAAGCAAAAGATCATGAAGAGCCTGTTCACACTGAAGGGCCTGACCCGGAAGAAGAATGGACTATGATGTTTGATGGGGCTGTTAATATGAATGGTCGTGGTGTTGGTGCAGTACTCATTACACCTAAAGGAGTTCACATGCCTTTCTCGGCAAAACTCACCTTTAACTGCACTAACAACGAAGCTGAATACGAAGCTTGTATTATGGGTCTTGAGGAAGCCATTAACCTCAGAATCAAGACTTTGACTGTATTCGGAGATTCAGCTCTGGTAATCAATCAAACCAATGGCAAATGGTACACCCACCAGGATCATCTGATACCTTATAGGGATTATACAAGGAGGTTATTGACTTTCTTTACAACAGTCAAGCTTGAGTATATCCCTCGGGACGAGAATCAGTTTGCGGATGCTTTGGCTACCATTTCATCCATGATCAAAGTTCAAGCTGCCAACTTTGTACCTCAAATTTCAGTGTCCAGACTTGACAGACCGGCATATGTGTTCGCAGCAGATGTTGTCAAAGATGATAAGCCTTGGTTCCATGACATTAAGTGCTTCTTGGAGAATCAAACATACCCACCTGGGGCATCTTCCAATGATAGGAAGACTTTAAGGAGGCTTGCTGGTAGTTTCTTTCTGAACACTGATGGTTCCCTATACAAGAGGAACTTTGATATGATACTCCTCAGATGCGTTGACAGAACAGAAGCAGATTTGTTAATGCACGAGGTGCACGAAGGATCCTTTGGTACCCATGCTGGAGGACATGCAATGGCCAAGAAGTTGCTAAGATCAGGTTATTACTGGATCACGATGGATGCCGACTGTTGTGCTTATGCCAGAAGATGCCATAAATTCCAGATTTATGCGGATAAGGTGCATGTGCCTCCCAATCCTCTGAATGTGATGTCTTCACCTTGGCCTTTTGCCATGTGGGGCATTGACATGATTGGCAAGATTGAACCGACTGCTTCGAATGGCCACAGATTCATCCTGGTTGCCATTGACTATTTCACCAAGTGGGTTGAAGCAGCTTCCTATGCAAACGTTACAAGGCAAGTGGTAGCCAGATTTCTGAAGAGAGATATCATCTGTCGATATGGAGTTCCCGAGAGAATCATTACTGACAATGGTTCCAGCTTGAATAACAAAATGATGGCAGAGCTGTGCCGGGACTTCAAGATCCAACACCAAAATTCTTCTCCTTACAGGCCAAAGATGAATGGCGCCGTTGAGGCAGCTAATAAGAATATCAAGAAGATTGTGCAGAAGATGGTGGTCACGTACAAAGACTGGCATGAAATGCTACCATTCGCCTTGCATGGGTACCGCACGTCAATCAGAACATCCACTGGGGCAACACCGTATCAGCTTGTGTATGGTACGGAAGCAGTCCTACCTGTTGAAGTTGAATTACCCTCCCTACGGGTATTGATGGATGTTAAGTTGAACGAAGCAGAATGGGTCCGATCCCGATACGAACAACTGAGTCTGATTGAAGAAAAGAGATTGGCTATAATCTGTCATGGGCAGTTGTATCAGAAAAGAATGAAGAAAGCCTTCGATCAGAAAGTCAGGCACCGAGAGTACCAAGTAGGAGATCTTGTGCTAAAGAGAATCCTCCCTCCTCATACAGACCACAGGGGCAAGTGGACTCCGAATTATGAAGGACCATTTGTAGTAAAGAAAGTTTTCTCGGGTGGAGCACTCATGCTCAGCACTATGGATGGTGAAGACTTCCCGTCCCCTGTGAATTCAGATGCAGTTAAAAAATACTTCGCGTAAAATGACCCGCTGGACATAAAAACAGAATGTAAGTCCAGGCAAAAATAGGGCATCCCGACGAGTCAGAAACAGAATAAAAGACTCGGGCAAAAATAAGGGAAAATAAACAAAAAAATGTACACCCGCTGAGTTGAAAAGCCACATTGGACAACTCAGGCAAAAATGGGTATCCCGATGGATTGAAAACCCGAAAGGGCGATCCATGCAAAATAAGGGAATAAGCGAACAACTGCATTCTGAATTCGTCTGTATCGCCTACAACCTGTTAAGCCTCGAAAGGATCAAGCTTCTGTCAGAATCAGCCTTCTTCAGAAAGCAAGACAAGAAGAACGTCAAATGTCATACGAGTCATAGCAGAAGGGAAGCTCCTTGAAGCGTCGACAACATTGCCAGCATTTTGTTTCTCAATTTATAAACAATCTCCTCATTTCAGCGGATACGTTTCTTTGACTGTATCTTGCCAATTCAGGGCACATGAATTAATAAAATCAGATTTTCAGTCATGTTTCGCCCCGTACACTTCATTTTCATTTGCAAAAATGTCTGGTGTCCTTAAAATACTGATTACATAAGTACAAATGTTTTTCTAAAAAATACATGCTTGCAGGGAATATACTTACTCTCGGGAGTGTCTAACTCCTATGACGGAATCTGGTAAGGGTTACCTCGGGATCACTTGTGCGTTTCTCTGCCCTTTCAGGATTGCAGGTACTCAAGGCACAACATGGGGCATGTAGGCTTCATCCCAGCAAGCTGGCAAATCAACGTTCACTCAGTCTTAGCACCCAAAGTGTTTTCTCCCCAGCCAAGTTGCCACTTGTTGTTTCTCCCCAGCCGAGGTGCCAATCATTCTTCTTCCTCAGCCAGGTACAAAAGCCAGGGAATCGTCTCCCCACAGAGTTTCAGCCTCAATCCAGAAGAGCAACGCATGGAGGAATCACAACAGAGTGACGAAAACTTCTACAAACCCCAGCTGGGTCTCTCATTTACTGGAATAGGTCTATCATTGACCCATTTCCCCAAGCAGATGCATCTCATCAGATCTACCAATGATCTCATCCCCAGCTGGGATGTCCACTTCAAACAGATCGACCTGAGATCTTCACAGCAACGGGATCCGGATCCCGGATTGGTATCTTTGCATAAACATGGCATTCGCATCATATTCACCCCATGAAGCGTAGCATTCCGTCTAATACGGAGCATTACGGCAAAAATCAAACATGTTGCATAATCATAAGCCATGTTCTGAATCAAACACTTGTGAATAATAACAATCCATCAACATACAGAATACCCCCAGATTCCCCAACAGAAAGCTAAAGCTAAAGCAGTTGCCTTACACTCCCAAACATCAGTATATACTCTTTGTGACACCCGTCCGTGTCATATCCCCAATAAAAGATCAAAGCGTCCCCTTTGCACTCACAGATACTTGTACATAATTTTTCTTGACACTCGTCCGTGTCACTTTCCCCAGCACAGCAACATAAACACTTTGTATATCAGATACTTGTTTATACTATACTCTTCTCCTTTTGACACTCGTCCGTGTCACTCTCTCCAGCAAGTTAAACACTCATCTATACACCACTCGCACTTATTACCCTCATGCTGATACTCGTCCGTATCTTGTATACACCATTTATATTCCCGCAGATTCAACACTCGTCCGTGTTCTTTGGTAACCCGTTGGTACTCGTCCGTATCATCATCTCAGAGCATGCGTCAAGCGTTTGTTTCTACCTGATACTCGTCCGTATCATAGTCTTGAGGATGCTCGTCCGCATCTTTAATCCATAAACCGTGTCAAACACTTTTGTCTTCTTGAATATAGATACTCGTCTGTGTCTACTATTCCCCAAAAGAGTCCCCTCAGAATCAACACTCATCCGTGTTCCTTGTTAACCAGTTGATACTCGTCCGTATCATCATCTCGGAACACGTGTCAGTATTTGTTTCTACTCGATACTCGTCCGTATCGTAGTCTTAAGGATGCTCGTCTGCATCTTTAATCTATACACAAACATCTAAACACTTATGCTTTTTTCTTGGATGTAAACACTCGTCCGTGTTTACTATATCCCCAGTAGATCGCCAACAAAGCAATTTTTCTTTTTATCTGACATTCGTCCTATGTCATGATAAACCTTGAGAGCAGCCGTACCCTGCTAGGTGATCGTCCTTCACCTCTTGATGATCGTCCTTCATCATGCTCATCCGATGGCCGTCCCCATCGTTGACCTTTCCTATCCGGCATTCGTCCTATGTCGTGATATTTTTAGCAGCCGTCCCCTGCTAGGTGATCGTCCTTCACCTTTTGATGATCGTCCTTCATCATTTTATCCGATGGCTGTCCCCATCGTTGATCCTGTTATCTGGCGTTCGTCCTACATCATGATAAACCTTGAGAGCAGCCGTCCCCTGCTAGGTGATCGTCCTTCACCTCTTGATGATCGTCCTTCATCATGCTCGTCCGATGGCCGTCCCCATCGTTGACCTTTTATCCGACATTCGTCCTATGTCGCGATATTTTCGGCAGCCGTACCCTGCCAGGTGATCGTCCTTCACCCTTGATGACCGTCCCTCATCATTATTTCATTTATTCTTTAACCCGATGGTCGTCCCCGTCGTGGTCCCTTTTCCTTTTCCTGATGATCGTCCTTCATCAGTGTAGCCCGATGGCCGTCCCCATCGTTGGTTACCTTACTTTATGAATTTGATGGCCGTCCCCATCATTTTTCATTGATCCCCAGAGAATCTTATAGCTTTACTTGATGGCCGTCCCCATCATGATCCCTTTTATCCCCAGCATGTCGGCCGTCCCCGTCATTGCTTTATTTTCCGCACTTTTCCAGCATGTCGGCCGTCCCCGTCATTGCTCTTTCCCCAGCAGTCGTCCTCTGCTCGACGGTCGTCCTCCGTCGCCCATACTTTACAGTATACTTTATTTTCCTTTACAATCTATATCCCTTTTCTTCTTCATTCTGTGAGTGCAAATTTTGGACTGTCTTTGGTATTCAACCACAAGTTATCTTGTTGGCCTGTTAAGTCGTTGCTTACATCCTGCACAGCTAACTCATGTTTGAATAGGGGAAGCTGTAAACACCCCAAATTTGCCCTCACCCATTCACACCATGGCTTGTGATCTCCTCATATGCATAAACTCAATCATACCATCTCATATTGCATTTTTGATTCATTTCATTGGTTCAAAGTCATCTGCATCTAGGGTTTGTGATCTGAGCAATCCAAGAGCTTCTTGAGCCACTCCAAAGGTCATAAATCACTTCAAAGGGGTCCATGTATGTTCAAGCATCATAATATATCCTCTCAAAGTCAAAAATGTCAAAGAATCACAAGAACTGAGAATGGCATGGAAGCAGAGCCAGGTTTAACTGCACAGATGACCTGAAATTAGGGTTTTGGTTTCAGAGGCCATAACTCCAAATTTTTTGGTCATTCTTGTTTCTATTAGTCTCTACATGGTATAGAGAGTATGCATATCAATTTTCATGAAGAAATTCAATGTGGAAGTCATCTGATCAAGAGTTGACTTTTCAAGCAAGTCAGTGCAAAATCAGGGCATCTGAGGCCCCCAATGACCCAACCAAAGGGTGTTCTTCATCATTTTGATTGTATATGATCTTTATTTGATCATAGAAGAAGTTGGAAGTTCACAAAATTGAAGAATTTCAAGTCTTTTGCAAAGTTGACCTTTTGGGAAAGTTTGACTTTTAATGAAATTGCCATTTTAGGAAACTTTTTCAACCCTTACTTTTTGATTCAAAAATGCTTCAAATGGAAAAACTTTGGTCATAAAAGTTGTAGAATGGATCATTCCCTTTTCAAAAAGTACAAGAACATGACCTAATTAATTTTGTATCAAAAGTTATGGATTGTCAAAGTTGGCTAAAATCACAAAATTTGAAGTTTTCTACCAAAGGGACATTTTGCAAAATGGTTTGTTCAAGTGTTCTAAAGGCCTAAAATGTGTATCATTTCCACACAACATGATCATGTGACCTCTAATGTTCAGAATGGGCCAAGGGATCACACATTTTTTATGGCTTATGGAGCAAGATTTTTCATAAGAAGCAAAAGTGAACCAACTTGCAAAACTCATCATAAGTTACAATCCACTTGTTTGCTGACTTGCTGATCAATCCTTGGGTTCTCCCCACATCATGCTGCGCAGGACACACCTTTTGTCCTTGGCTAGCAAGTAGCCCATGCTTCTCTTACACAACTTTGACATTTTGGCAACTTGAGCCATACCTATCACAAAAGCACACATCACCTCATCTGACCTATCACAATTGTTTATGCAAATCAAAAGCAAGCCAAAGCATACAAAACACAGGCCTGAAACCATCCATAACACAGCATTCTCATTTCCATACCATTTTGCAAAAGCTTTCGAAACTGCTTGCACAAGCCACAAACACAAAAACTAACTTCACAAATCAACTCAACACACTTCCCTGATCACAAACCACCCCTCACCATAGCCTGAAACTCAAAGAATCAAAAACACGATCACCACCTGCCATTGAACAGAACTTCTGCCATCTCTCAAACCAGCCATTGCAAACTTCAAACAAGCCTTGAAAGCTTCTCAGGAGATCCAGGGGAGTTGATTGCAAGCAAGACATCAGCCAGAAAGTGCCAGGAACTAAAGCTTCAGTTCAGGTAGCCATCTCAAACTTTTTTTTCCAGAAACTCCATTTTAAGTTCTTAAAAGCTTCTATGCACTCCCCTGATCATGAATATGTGTTTACTTTTGAAAATGGTTGAGAAACCAGGATGTATGAATGTTCTGAAATTTTTTTGCCCTAGAAACGTTTTGCTTCGATTTGGCTGATTGATGAATGAAAAATGATGTTTGAATGGGGGTTTTGATCTAGTTTGGCATGGGGATGATTTCTGGGTAGTTAGTTTTCGTTTTCATGAAGTTTTGAAGATTTTGGCAACTTTCAGGTGAGGGTCTTGCCGGAGAAGTAATTAGGGCTAATCCCTGTAATTAATGAGAGTTTGAATTCTGAGCGTAGGATTGGTTGACTTTGTTTGACTGGCGCGTGTTTGGATGGTCCAGATCCACTCACTTAACCCTAATCCAGTCATTTACTTAATTAATTAGGATTAATTTATTTCAAACCTCAGAATGAATCCTGGCCTTCCAATCTCGCGCGCGTCAATTCCCTCTCTTTTTATTCAAATCCTGTCCATTGGATGCGTTGACTTCTCCATAAATCCATTTTATTTTTCATTTTATTTCATTTGTTTTGTCCATTTATTTTAAAATAGTAAAACAATTTTAAAAATTCTGAAAATTTTTGTACAAACTTTTCTTAATTTTCAGAAACCAAAAACATTTTTATTTTTATTTTTTGCATAAAAAAATATTTTTAAATCATTTAAAAGTTCATTTTTGATTAATTAATGAGAATTAATTAATTAAAAATACTTTTAGGTATTTAAAAATCACCAAAAAATTCATGAAACCCTTAAAATCATTTAGAAACATTGTCCAACCCTCAAACCAAATTTCTTTTTTGATTTTGATGACTTTTGATAAATTTTCATGGAATTAAAATCATTTCAAGGCAATATTTTGATCCAAACTTCAAAAAATCATTTCTGCCCATCCATTGAGAGTTGGACTTTGATTCTTTTTGCATTGTGTCTTGCATATCATGTAGTTTGTAGGATTAAATGGGCATGATTTGATCTTGCATTTTCAATTTGTTTGATATTTTTCTTGTCAAGGTACCCTAAAACCCTAGAAATCTTAGGAAATTCATAACCCTAATTAGGTTAAGAGTTAGAACCCCTCCTTTGGGCAGTGAGTTTGTGTAGGGCTAGGGTTCCCTTGAATGAATTTTCAATTTTTTATCATGATGTTTGCTTCTGGTTTTGGTTTTTGTTTGGTGCATTAATCATAAACCCTAATTTGGGCTTTCATTTGCATTCATCTTGCATTTGCTCACATACCATGACTTGCCATAGCATTTTGTGCATCCATTTGATTCATTAGACATCTTAAGACATATTAGAAGCATGTTTGATCATTGCATCTTTCATTTGCCATGTTGTATGTCATTTGCATTTCATAACTTTTCATGTGTGATCTTGGTTCTAAGTATGCTTCTCTTGCATCCATATGTTCATATGATCATCCTCATGCCTTGATTCATGTTTGCATCATCTCATAGCATCAATAGCATCATGTGTATGCTTATGGTTTTGATTTGCATCATGTCATTTCATCTCATTTTGCATTGCATTGCATTCCTCTCACTAACTTTTCAGGTGGTAAGTCACTTTGAGAAGTGAATTTGCCTTCACTTCTCACAACTTCTTTTCATCTCCTCTTATGCATCCTTGCTGCATTTTGTTTTGTGTTTGAGATTGAGCTTGCTCTTTCTTCTTCATCTTACTTTCTTTCCTCAAGTGACTTGTCTTCTTAAAAGAAGCAAGTTACTTTGCTTCTCCTTTGCTCCTTTCATCTGTTTCCTGGTGTTTCCATTGAAGATCTTTCTTGTAAACCTCACAAACCTTAGGAACAACCAAGCATGACAATGATTAGGGTTTTGATTAGTCCCCCACTTAGTTTTACCTTTGTGTCTCTTTTGAGTCTTCTCTTCTCATCTCATAATCAGGGACTAAACCCTAAAGGCTTTAAGGCTTTGTGATTAAGCTTATGCCTGCATCCTTCTATTAGGATGGAGTGTATAACTTTAATCCTAAGTGTTAAACCCTTAATGTGTTTAACTCCTTTAAATCAATCCATCTCAATAATCATCAAGACATCAAGCTTGTAACTTGGGCCTTACATGAGGGTTCTAATTCTTCCTTAATTGGTTAAGAAGGACTAACCCTAGTGTTAATGGACAAGTCCCCCTCAAGTTGTCTTACAAATCATAAAACTCATTTCTTAATCATATCATTATTTAAAATCCACTTAATAAAGGCTTTGTTTTGTCATGAGGTTAATCCCTAATCATGGATTAAGTTGAGGAGCTTTCCTCAGCTTAAACACTCTCATCTATTATCCTTCTATTAGGATGGTGTAATGAGTCTATTTAATCCCTGATTATGGCTTAATCTCATTACTTAACACTAAACAAAAACCACAAAAACATCTAAATAATCACAAGTAGGTTAATGATCTTAATCCTACACCAAAGGTGATTAGGTGTGAGAAGCTGACTTCACATTTAAGGTATTCTCATTACCCCTAATCAGAGGGAAGATGTGATGAGTTTACTAACCCATTGGTTTAGGCTTAAGCTCATTAACTTATGACAAACTTTCAAAAGCAATAAAAGACTGAAAATACGAAAAACAAACATTAATCGTCTCCTCCGGGATTCTTTTCTCATCTCATTCACTCACAAACGAGAACTTGCTTCTTCCGTCTAATGCAAGACAGTTTGCACCTGAGCCAGACAGGTCATACACTTGAGCATAGGCAAGCAAGCAGTTCACAAGTCAATTTATCTTTCAGTCTCTTTGGGTCGAACTACGGTGTTCTGAATTCCTCATTGCACGAGAGGATACGTAGGCATAACTTAACAGTTATCGAACAAAAGTCTCTGTATATTCCCCCTCTTTCCAGCCTTATTCTTTGAGCCTCATGATCTTGAGCATTTCACCCTTATTCTTACACTGACACTTCACTTGTACACTTCACACTTCTTTTACACTGACACTTGCATTCTTTCCAGCTCTTTTATACACGAATTGCACTGACACTACCCCTTTAAAACACAAATCTTTTAAGTGTGGATCCCGTCGAGTACGGCGGACAATCTGGGTGCTAATACCTTCCCAGGTTGTAACCAACCCCCTTTCTCAGTCTCTCTAGTTCACAACCGTCTTATCCATATCTTTCTTAGGTTTATGCAGCATTACCTTTCCTCCGGGATAAAAATGCCTAGCTGGCGACTCTTTTCATTCCCTGTGAGTTCACTCCTGTGTGTTCTCACACCCTCCTTTAGCCGACCGTTCGCGTCTGTACCTCATTTGAGCCCGGTCTCATCTTTTGGGAGCGACAACCTGGTCAGAAGGGGTACAGACACGAACGGTCGGCGAAATGAGAAGAACACACAGGGGTGAACTCAAAAAGACAAGAGTCGCCAGCTAGGCATTTTTATCCCGAAGGAAAGGTAATGCTGCATAAACCTAAAAAAGATATGGATAAGACGGTTGCGAACCAGAGAGACTGAGAAAGGGGGTTGGTTACAACCTGGGAAGGTATTAGCACCCAGATTGTCCGTCGTACTCGACGGGATCCACGCTTAAAAGATTTGTCTTTTAAAGGGGTAGTGTCAGTGCTATTTGTGTATCAAAGCTGGAAAGAATGCAAGTGTCAGTGTAAAAGAAATGTGAAGTGTATAAGTGAAGTGTCAATGTGAGAATAAGAATGAAATGCTCAAGACCATGAGGCTTTAAGAATAATGCTGAAAGAGGGGGAATAGACAGAGACTTTTGTTCGATAACTGTTAAGTTATGCCTACGTATCCTCTCGTGCAATGAGGAAGTCAGAACACCGTAGTTCGACTCAAAGAGACTGAAAGATAAATTGACTTGTGAACTGCTCACTAGTCTATGCTCAAGTGTATGACCTGTCTGGCTCAGGTGCAAATTGTATCGCATTAGACGGAAGAAGCAAGTTCTCGTTTGTGAGTGAGGGTGATGAGAAAAGAATCCTGGAGGAGACGAATGAGGGATTCTTTTCTCATCACCCTCACTCACAATGGGTTAAAATGAGAAAATAATCCCTCATTCGTCTCCTCCGGGATTCTTTTCTCATCACCCTCACTCACAAACGAGAACTTGCTTCTTCCGTCTAATGCGAGACAGTTTGCACCTGAGCCAGACAGGTCATACACTTGAGCATAGACAAGTGAGCAGTTCACAAGTCAATTTATCTTTCAGTCTCTTTGAGTCGAACTACGGTGTTCTGACTTCCTCATTGCACGAGAGGATACGTAGGCATAACTTAACAGTTATCGAACAAAAGTCTCTATCTATTCCCCCTCTTTCAGCATTATTCTTAAAGCCTCATGGTCTTGAGCATTTCATTCTTATTCTCACACTGACACTTCACTTATACACTTCACATTTCTTTTACACTGACACTTGCATTCTTTCCAGCTTTGATACACAAATAACACTGACACTACCCCTTTAAAACACAAATCTTTTAAGCGTGGATCCAGTTGAGTACGACGGACAATCTGGGTGCTAATACCTTCCCAGGTTGTAACCAACCCCCTTTCTCAGTCTCTCTGGTTCGCAACTGTCTTATCCATATCTTTTTTATGTTTATGCAGCATTACCTTTCCTTCGGGATAAAAATGCCTAGCTGGCGACTCTTGTCTTTCTGAGTTCACCCCTGTGTGTTTTTTTCCTTTCGCCGACCGTTCGCGTCTGTACCCCTTCTGACCAGGTGTCATTTGGTGGGAGCGACAGCTTGACACAGTGTTCTTCTTCTTCTCTGTGTTGCAGGTTTGTGAAAATAAGACAGAAATTTCATTCAGATGCGTTTGTTCAGTCACAATTTGATTCCAGATGAATGTTTGACCTAATTTGGTCAAACTATCAAAGATTGTTTTTACTGCAAGTTATGTGTGCCAGTGGTTTATTCCTCAGACATTGTGTGTTCGAAGATTCAAGTTGTGCTGTGTACAAAAGTCATCAGATTATCAAGAAGTGTTGTGAGTGAAGTCTGGTTTGATTCATCAGTGATTCATCTGAGGATTTATTTTCCTCAGTATGGATTCAGTGTATCAAGGAAGTAATCAGACAATTTCCAGATGATAGTTGGCTTGAGTTGTGGATTGTTCAGTGGTTTCGCGATGGCTGTGTTCATTTAATCAAGTGGCTTGTAAAAAATCAATCAAGATTTGTTGTGGGCTTGAAAACCAAATTCCATCCATTATCCATTTCTTGATTAAACCATCTTATCCAAATCTTCAATAACCATTTTTTTAGTTCAATTACCCGATTATTCATTTCTTTTGTTTACAAAAATTCCAAATTCTAATTCCCTTTGCAAATAACTACTTCCAGTTATCCACCAAATCCAATTACCTTTTATTTCATCCCTTTTTTTTTCTAGCATTTCAATTTCCATTTGTTTTTTTATATCCAATTCGTCTTCCAATTTCTAAATCACATCATATTACCCGTTAAATCCATATCCTAATTTTTTTATACCATTTCCAATATATAACCCATTTTTCCTTGTATTATTCATTCACCAAAAGTCTATATCCCATTTTAACCCATTATTTTTATATACTTTTCTTTTTTTTATTTCCATTTGTTAGTATTCTTTTTCTTACTTATTATTTTCTTTTCTTCTTTTTTTATTTACATTACAAAAGAATAAAAAAACTTTCATTAAAAAAATAATAATAATAGTAGGCCCATATGTTGTTTCTTTAGCCCAATTCTATTTTTTATTGTGAAGCCAAATTCCCACACATGATTGTTTTTCTCATTTTTCAAGCCACAGTCCCATTCACGTGCAACAAAGCTAGTCATAAAGCCGCCTCACATCACAAAACAATACTAGCCTTCCATCACCAGCAGCTTCTCACTTCAGCTTTCCAAACGCAATACCAGCCGCACTTCACACGCGCAAGCTAGCCTTCCAAGCCAAGGCAGGCCAAAACAACAACAAGCCGCAAGCTGCATAAGCCTTCAGCTTCACACGCCTTCCGCGAATCAGTCCAACCGCAGCAGGCCCAAGTGAACTTTCACGCATCCCGCACAAAGCTCAACAAAACAACAACAAAAACAGGCCAAGCGAAAACAAGCCGCAAGCTCCAAGCCCACAACATCAAGACTTTTCCCAGCCTATGCGCAATAATCCCAGCTACATCAGCTTTTCACAAGCCGTACCAAAGCAAAACACAACCTGCACAAGCCAACAATATCACGCAATCCGCAATCAAAACGCACACAAGCCATAAAACAATCAAAACGCAAGAAAAGAAAAGATAAAACGCAGCTCAAAATCAAAACGAAAACGGAGCACGCAAACTTCATGCTCTCAAAACGCTCCAAATCAAAACAAAACGACTTCCAATTTCAGTTCCCTCATTCTATAAATTGAGCCCCCTCTCACTTTCGATCTCAAGCTCTCTAGCCCCTAAAATTTCTGTCAAAATCAAAAACCAACCAATCTCAAATCACCCTCAAATTCTTTCCCCAAATCAATTGAAAGAGTAGAGCTAGAAGAGAGTGAAATCGGGAAAAACAATAATGAGCTGAGGTTGAAGGTGAAACTTACCGACGGTGACAAAGAGCGAGATCGGCGATTTGCGGTGGATTTTTGTTTCCATTTTGTGATTAGTGTTGTTCTTGTCTAATAAAGAAGAAGAAGACATTGCAGCTTAAGAATCTAGAGGAAAGAGGAAAAAATTCGGTGTTGCTCAATCTTTGTTTTGAAGGTGAGAAGGAGGAGGACGCTTCCCCTGTTTTTGTTTTCGTCCTGGATTCGCGAAGAAGAAGCTTCTCTTCTCCCTGTTTCGTTTTCTTTTTTAACCATTATTTCCTTCTTTTTTTTAATAAAAAATATGATGAGGTTGTTTGGGCTTTGAACTGGATTTTTCTAATCCAACCTCCCGCGCAGCTTCCCCCTCCCCTTTCCATTCTTCTTTTTTTTATTTTCTTTAATTTGCTTTATGTGTTCTTTTTTTTGAAGATGATTTTTGTTAATATAAGAATTTTAAGAAATGTTATTTTAGGAAAAAGATTTAGAAAGAAATTTTAAAAAAACAATTTAGAAAAGAGTTTTAGGAAAAAGAGATTTAAAAATATTTCAATTTCTTTTTATGGATCTACTTTTAGATCCATTTTATTTTTCTTCATCTTTTATTTTTGGTCGATGACAATCTCCGATTCGTGATTGTTGATTTCCGATAGGTTTAATCTTCATTATTTCAAATCTATGGATGAATGATCATTTGGATCATTCTCCATACTTTGAGATCGTGATAGATTGCCTTCGATAAATTCAACGAAAATCTCGATTAAGATTAGACCGTTCTCTTTCTTTTAGAGTGGCATGTTTTCGGAGAACGATCCATAATATCGTTTCTCTAACATGTATTAGCACAAATATTTTTCACTTTAATTAGTGATGGCCGACCTCATTTGTAGGGTAATTACTCCGTAAATTACTCGGTGATTGCTTAACATAGACCTAAAGTTGTCCCGATTCGGAATGAGATCCACTTGGATCCGGTTGCCTCGATTTTATTATTCTTTTCGTGGTTGTGCTTGATTTAGTTCATCATACCACTTATATTGTAAATATTATAATAATGTGAATATAATCCGTTTAAATTTAATCTCTCGCACCTTATCCTTTTATTTCAATTTCTCGTTCCTTATCTCTTTATTATGCTTTTATCATATTATATCATATATCATTTTGTTTATGTTTATTTCGTTGCTTGTGATTTTTATTTTGTCCATTTGGACACCAAAACATTAATAATGGATTAAACACCTAAAAGACTTGTGACTTTAATTTCGGACTATGGTTACTATCCTTAGCTTTG
Source organism: Lathyrus aphaca (assembly GCA_963966055.1). Classification (NCBI taxonomy): domain Eukaryota; kingdom Viridiplantae; phylum Streptophyta; class Magnoliopsida; order Fabales; family Fabaceae; genus Lathyrus; species Lathyrus aphaca. The sequence goes on along the minus strand of OZ014524.1, from coordinate 508,290,824 downwards.
GAGTATGGACTTAGATTTTAGGATCTCTACCCTTGCTCAAGTTGTGATGGATTGGAAACTTTGGCCTCAAGTTATTTCATTGGTCTTTGAAGATGGAATTCCGGTTACCTTGAAGAAATGTGCAAATTTGGTTTGATCGCTCTTCTCTTAACTTTTAATTCAAGTATTAGGATAGTCCCTTCATCTTCTCCCCATTCTTAAATTTTCAAAACTTCTCCCTATTTCAAAAATCTTCTTTGTTTTCAAACTTCAAATGCTTTCGCAATTAAACCTTGACTTCGGTCAAGCGATTTTCCCTTTTCACTTTATTTTCTTAATAAATGTTAATTCATGTAAATATATCGAAATTCTTTTCTTACATACTTTAAAAACTCCAAAACTCACTCAATTGTTTTTGTGCCTTTGTGCACCTTTCCTTTTCATATGTTTAGATATGCTTCATTCTTTCTAGCGGAATTATTCGCTAAAGAATGACGACTTATCGCTACATTTTAAAATTAATACAACTCATTGTTTCTTTTCAAATTTTGTACCACGAACTACGAGGTTTTGATCTCACATTGCACTTTGTGGGTACGTAGGCATGAGACGTTCGTCTCTTCAAACACCAAAATCTTAAAAAACATTCTTCTTCTCATCTCTTCAATCTTTTTTTCAAGCAAACCATTTCAAACCAAAAAATGCAGTAAATATTTCAAAGGGTTCCCGTGGAGTACCACGGACAAGTCGGGTGCGTAAAACCTTCCCGGTTTGTAACCAATCCCCTTACCCGTTCTCTGTTGGTTTCTTTTAGCTTTTGCTTTTAGATTCATTTGGCTTTCTTCGTTCTTTTTGCCTTTTTCCTTTTGGAAATAAATAAAAGTGCGGTGGCGACTCTGTGTATCTTGAGTTAAGTTAATCAATAGCTTACACTCACGATTTTACCGCTACAGGTTAATATTCGAAGCTGGAAGGATTTAGCAGAGGCATTTGTGAAGCAGTATCAGTACAATTTGGATATGGCTCCAAATCGTACTCAGTTGTAGACCATGTCTCAGAATGCTAAAGAAGGGTTCAAGGAGTACGCTCAGAGGTGGCGTCAGCTTGCTGCTAGAGTACAGCCTCCCCTGTTGGAAAATTAGATGGCTGATATGTTCATGGGAACGCTGCAAGGGGTGTTTATTGAGAGGTTGGCGTCTTGTTCAGCAACAAAGTTCAATGACATTGTGATAGCGGGAGAGAGGGTTGAAACTCTTTTGAAGATGGGGAAGATTTAGGACACCGGTGTGGGTAGCTCAAGCGATGTAAGAAAAGCTTTTAATGGACCTCCAAGGAGAAGAGAGGGGGAAACTAATGATGTGTACGGCCGAGGACGGGGCCGGGGATACAGAATATCCTATGAGCAAGTGGCAACTGTCACTATTCCATCAAGTCCTGTGCAACAGACTCAACCACAACAACAAAAACAACAACAGCCGCCGCGCAACAATTATCAGCAAAGACCCTATCAACCGAGACAAGCTCGTCCAGCTAATAGGGTGCTTAAAGCCATTCCAATGACGTACACGACACTGCTGCAAAGGTTGCTAGACTTGAACTTGGTTCAATTGAGGACATTAGCACCACCTCCACCTGGAGAACTTCCAGTGGGGTATGATGCTAACACAAGATGCGCATTTCATTCGGGATCTCCCGAGCATTCAACTAAGAAGTGCAGGGCATTGCAGCATAAAGTTCAAGACTTGATCGATTCAAAGGCAATTAACTTTGCACCGCCTCCTAATGTTACATCAAATCCCATTCCAAACCATGGAGGGACGAGGATAAATGTTGTGGACAGTGGTGAGAGGTTAAACTTGATATTGAACGTGGAGGAAGTGAAGACTTCATTGCGGGTGGTGAAAGAAAGACTGTTGAAAGGACAAGTGTTCCCAGGGTGTGGTTATGATTGTGAAAAATGTTTGAGTTCAGTTAATGGCTGTGAAGACTTGAAGGTTGGGTTACAACATCTGATTGACAAGGGGTCACTATAGTTTGATAGGGTTGATGATAGAAGTGATTGTATGTCTACCATAACAACTTACTTCAATCCTGCTGAAGTTCCTACCCGGAGGGAGCCTGTGACTATCTATGCTCCGGAGGTTAGTCCTGTCACCATTACTGTTCCAGGACCAATTCCTTATGCTGATGACAAAGCCATCCCATGGTACTATGGCTCGGATGTGTATGTGGAAGTTCATAAGGTGGAGAGTAAAGCAGTGACAATTGACCCGACTGTGGTGAATGTCGGAGGAGTCGGTGGTTTTACGAGAAGCGGGCGTCTTTTTGCTCCTCAAGCTCTTAGAGGAAATCCTGAAGCTGAACCTGCTGCAAAAGCTAAGGGAAAACAAATAGCGACTGAAGAAATGACAATTCCTACTGCCGGGCAAGGCACTTTCGAAAAAGAAGTCGAAGAATTTATGAGGATAATAAAGAAGAGTGACTATAAAGTAGTTGAACAGCTGAATCAAACTCCGTCCAAGATATCAATTCTGTCCTTGTTGATGTGTTCTCCAGCCCATAGGGAGGCTCTACTGAAAGTACTACAGATGGAGTACGTACCACAGGAGATAACATTTAATCAGTTGGAAGTTGTGGTAGGCAGTGTGAATGCCAGCCATGGGTTGGGCTTCACGGATAGAGATCTTACTTCTGAAGGCCGTAATCACAACAAGGCCCTGCATATCACCATGGAGTGTAAGGGTGCTATCCTGTCACATGTCCTGGTTGATACAGACTATTCCCTCAATGTGCTCCCTAAGAAGGCCTTGATGAAGTTGAATGTTGATGGCATTGTCTTGCGACCCAGTGATTTAATTGTGAAAGCCTTTGATGGGTCTCGGAGGTCTGTGTTCGGGGAAGTTGAGCTACATGTGAAGATAGGATCTCAAGTGTTCAAGAGCACGTTCTATGTCATGGATATTCAACATGCTTACAGTTGCTTACTAGGACGTCCCTGGATCCATGCTGCAGGTGCAGTGACATCCACGTTGCATCAGAAGCTGAAGTATGTGGTAGATGGTCAGGTGATCACTGTGTATGGAGAAGAAGATATCTTTGTGAGTCATCTGTCAACTTTCAAATACGTGGAAATGGACGGAGAAATTCATGAAAAGTTGTGTCAGGCTTTTGAAGCGGACAATGTTAGTATTTTGGCTCCGGCAGAGAGGAACAATGAGAAGGAAGGGACCTCCATCTACTCCTACAAACAAGCCAAAGAAGTGGTCCAATCCGGAAGCGCCCAGGGTTAGGGCAAGTTGCTAGAGCTGGAAAAGAAATATGACAAGTTCGGTCTTGGTTACCAGCCTGGTGGGTCCAATTGGCCTCAAGGTGGTAAAGCCATAACTTTCACAAGCGTCGGAATGCTCGATCGCAACAACATCTGTGCAACAAGTGAAGAAGGGGACAATGATTGCGACTGGGATAGCTGGATTCACCCATGTGCACCTGGGGAGGAGCTCCGAAACTAGTCTGCCGAGGATTTCGTTCAAGTTACTTGGCAATCAAAGTAATTTACTTGTTTCCTTTTTATCATGCTGCATGTCAATCCTGCACTCTGCCCAAGGTGCACGGATCCATTTGTAGGGCCACCATGCTTTTAATGCATTTATATTTTTCCATGAAATAAAGGACATTTTTCAAGCAAATTGTGTTCTTTTTCTTTCGTTTTAAAATTTTTCACAAAAATAAAATGGCAATGTTTTTCTTTTCTTGTGTTTGTGTGTTTGCGTCTCTTTTGAAAAGAACAGATTCTGAAATAAGCACATCATCTGTGCAGTGTTGATCATCCGGATTCTAGTGATAACGTTCCTGCTATGACCACGCATGACTTCGACAATTCTATCTACCAAGCTGATGAAGGGGTTGAGGAAGACTGTGAACTCCCGGAAGAATTGGTCAGGTTGTTGAAACAAGAGGAAAGGGTCATTCAGCCTCATCAGGAAGAGATAGAGATCATCAACATCGGGACTGAAGAGGTAAAGAAAGAGATAAAGATTGGGGCCAGTCTGCAGGCCGAGGTAAAGAAGGAGTTGATTGGAATGCTACGTGAGTATGTGGATATCTTCGCCTGGTCGTATCAAGATATGCCAGGGCTAGATACTGACATTGTTGTGCACAAGCTGCCACTAAGAGAAGACTGTCCTCCGGTGAAACAAAAGCTTAGAAGAACTCGTCCTGATATGGCGATGAAGATCAAGGAGGAAGTTCAGAAGCAGTGGGATGCCGAATTCCTTGCCGTAACTAGTTACCCACCTTGGGTAGCTAATATTGTGCCTGTACCAAAGAAAGACGGCAAAGTTCGGATGTGCATTGATTATCGGGATCTAAACAGAGCAAGTCCAAAGGATGACTTTCTGTTACCTCACATTGATGTACTGGTAGACAACACCGCTCAATTCTCGGTATTTTCTTTCATGGATGGCTTCTCCGGGTATAATCAGATTAAAATGGCACCGGAAGACATGGAGAAAACAACGTTCATTACCCTGTGGGGTACATTCTGTTACAAGGTGATGCCCTTTAGGTTGAAGAATGTTGGGGCAACGTATCAGCGGGCTATGGTCACATTGTTCCACGACATGATACATAAAGAAATTGAATGCTATGTGGACGACATGATTGCCAAGTCCCGAGATGAAGAAGAGCATTTGGTCAATCTCAAAAAGCTGTTTGACAGGTTGATAAAGTATAAGCTGAGGTTGAATCCAAACAAGTGTACTTTTGGAGTGCGTTCCGGAAAATTGCTGGGTTTTATTGTTAGCCAGAAAGGAATTGAGGTGGATCCTGCAAAAGTAAAAGCAATACAAGATATGCCTGCACCAAAAACAGAAAAAGAAGTGCGCGGGTTTTTAGGGAGATTGAATTACATTTTACGGTTTATATCTCATCTAACGGCCACGTGCGAGCCAATATTCAAATTGCTAAGAAAAGAGAAAACGGTCAGGTGGAATGAGGACTGTCAAAGAGCCTTTGAAAAGATAAAAGAATATTTGCAGACACCTCCGATTCTAATGCCTCTAGTTCCAGGACGGCCACTTATCATGTACTTGATTGTGCTAGAAGGGTCAATGGGGTGTGTTCTAGGCCAACATGACGAGTCTGGTCGAAAAGAGTATGTTATTTACTACCTTAGCAAAACGTTTACCGACTGTGAATCCCGTTACTCACTGCTCGAGAAAACTTGTTGCACTTTGGTATAGGCTGCTCGCCGACTGAGATAGTATATATTGACCCATACCACACTGCTAATCTCAAAAATGGATCCTGTCAAGTATATTTTCGAGAAACCGGCATTAACCGGAAGGGTTGCAAGGTGGAAAATGATCTTAACAGAGTATGACATACAATATACTTCCCAAAAATCCATCAAAGGAAGTGTATTGTCAGATTATCTTGCACAACAACCTCTTGAATATGACTATCAGCCAATGAAATTTGATTTCCCTGATGAGGACATCATGTACCTCAAAGCAAAAGATTGCGAGGAACCACTTCCGGAGGAGGGGCCAGACCCTGAATCCAAATGGAAGTTGATGTTTGATGGGGCAGTCAATATCAACGGACGTGGAGTTGGTGTTGTTCTTATCACTCCTGAAGGTGTTCACTTTCCCTTCGCTGCCAGAATTACTTTTGGCTGCACCAATAATGAAGCGGAATACGAGGCGTGAATAATGGGAATAGAGGAGGCTATTAATCTTCGGATTAAGACCCTCGATATATTTGGAGATTCAGCCCTCGTTATCAATCAGATTACCGGCAAGTGGTATACACATCAAGAACACTTAGTTCCTTATAGGGATTATGCCAGAAGAATGTTGACATTCTTCACAACAATTAATCTTCAGTATATACCACGAGATGAGAATCAATTTGCCGATGCATTGGCTACTCTTTCTTCGTCCATCAAAGTCTTGTGTTGGAACTATGTACCCAGAATTGACATTTCCAGGCTTGACGCACCAGCTTATGCTTTCTCTGTAGACGCAGTGTCTGACGAGAAACCTTGGTACTATGATATCAAGCTCTTCCTGGAAGAATAAGAATACCCAGCTGGGGCATCATCCAACGACAAGAAGACCTTAAGACGACTTGCTGCTAGCTTCTTCTTGAATACATATGGGGTTTTGTATAAGAGGAAATTTGACATGGTCTTGCTCAGATGCGTGGATAGACACGAAGCAAGCCTATTAATGCAAGAAGTCCACGAGGGATCTTTCGGTACTCATGCAGGAGGACATGTTATGGCTAAGAAGTTGTTGAGATCGGGGTACTATTGGATAACAATGGATGCAGACTGTTGTTCGTACGCCCGTAACTGCCACAAGTGCCAGATTTATGCAAACAAGGTGTATGTTCCTCCCAGCCCGCTCAACATTATGTCATCTCCTTGGCCCTTTTCTATGTGGGGCATTGACATGATCGGGAAAATAGAGCCTACTGCTTCAAATGGTCATCGTTTCATTTTGGTTGCGATCGATTACTTCACTAAATGGGTTGAAGCAACGTCTTATTTCAATGTCACTCGTCAAGTTGTAACCAGGTTTTTGAAAAGAGACATTATTTGTAGATACGGAGTACCCGAGCGAATCATTACTGGCAATGGTTCCAATTTGAATAACAAGATGATGGCAGAATTGTATCGGGACTTCCAGATTCAGCATCACAATTCTTATCCTTACCGACCAAAGATGAATGGCGCGGTAGAGGCAACAAATAAGAATATTAAGAAGATTGTGCAAAAGATGGTTGTCACTTACAAGGATTGGCATGAGATGTTACCATTTGCGTTGCATGGGTACCGAACGTCAGTCAGGACGTCAACCGGGGCAACTCCTTTCTCATTGGTATATGGTATGGAGGCAGTTTTGCCTATCGAGGTAGAAATTCCTTCATTGCGTGTGATGATGGATGTGAAGCTAGATGAGGCTGAGTGGGTATGTGCTCGATACAATCAGTTATGACTAATTGAGGAAAAGAGATTAACGGCTATCTGTCATGGTCAGCTTTATCAGAGGAGAATGAAGCGAGCATTCGACCAACGAGTACGTACTTGGGAGTATTAGGTATGTGAGCTTGTGCTCAGAAGGATCGTTCCTCCAGGTTCAGATCACAGGGGCAAGTGGACCCCAAACTACGAAGGACCGTTCATAGTGAAGAAAGTTTTCTCAGGTGGAGCACTGATGCTCACTACTATGGATGGAGAAGGTTTTCAATCCCCTGTTAACTCGGACGTAGTTAAAAATACTTCGCATAAAAAGACCCGCTGGACACAAAAACAAAATTAAAGTCCAGGCAAGAAAAGGGCATCCCGACGAGCTAAAAACAGAATAAAAAGCTCGGGCAAAAGTTAGGGAAAATAAATATAAAAAAAATGTACACCCGCTGAGTTGAAAAGCCACATCGAACAGCTCAGGCAAAAAAGGGTATCCCGGTGGATTGAAAACCCAAAAGGGCGATCCACGCAAAACAAGGGAATAAGCGAACAACTGCGGTCCGGGTAATCTGAACCAAATCACCATTTCGTATAGCCGGACAATATCAGAAGGATAGGAATCAGTCCCCTCATCTTTTCAGAGAGTAAAGGCAAGAATGGAAAGTTTCGAAGACATGCTGGTCATAGCAAGAAGGAAACTCATTGGGATGCCGTTCCCATTGCCATTAGGATAGTATTTTCTCAATTTTATGGTAACTACCTCTTTCCAGGTGGTTGCTTCCTAATGTAAAAACTTTGCCTATTCAGAGGCCTTTCAATAAATGAGTATTCAGTCAAAAAGCTGTGTTGTGTTTGTTTGTTTGCAAAAATGTCCTGAACTTTTGGCAAAAAAGAACATTGCATTTAAAACATGGTGTTTGTTTTTTTTTTAAAGGAAAAAATGACACTACAGGGAAACAGTTAAAACCATCTTTGAATGTCGGGTGACGCTATGAACAGATCATACCATGCAAGTCCCCGGGGCACATATGTGTATTCTGTTGTTGTAGGTTTTGCAGGTTGATGTCACATTCTCTCAAACAAAAATTTCCCCAGCTGAGTTAGGGCAGGTGGAATCCCCAAGCAGATTATCCTTCCACAAGTGAAGTATGCTCAGCAGGCAGCTGGATGCCCAATTCCTCACAGGGTTGTAACTGTCAGAACTCTTTTCCTAGCAAAGGCTATGACCAGGTATCTCCCCAGCCGAGTCTGAAGATCGTCAATTCCACGTAGAGTTCATGTTTGGGTTTCACTCCCATCATCGAAACATTCCCCAGCGAAGTCGCAATTTTATTTTTGGTCAATGTGATGATACGAACAATTATTCATCCCCCTGACCAAAGTTAAGTGTCAAAGCCTCTTGACCTGGTTCTCCTCTACAGAGTTGTGATTCTTGTTTCCAATCAGGCATTTGTTTGATGCTCGTATGCACCCCCAGCACTCGTATGTGTCTGATATTGGCTTGCTACTCATTTGCATTCCCCAACACTCGTCTGTGTTTGCACCTCATAATTGCTCGTTTGCCTTCCCCAGCAGTCGCCCATGGTTGGTAGCTGCTTGTGCTCATCTGCATTCCCCAACGCTCGTCTGTGTTTGTTATCTGTTTGAAGCTCGTTTGCATTGTTTGGATACTCGTCTGTATCATCCCTCACACTCGTCCGTGTTAGATTATATCCATATATGTTGATTTGATAATCATTTTGGTACTCATCTATATTGCTACTCTGATTGCTCGTCTGTGTTGGATCTCTGGTACTCATCTGTATTGCTACTCCAATTGCTCGTCTGTGTTGGATTTCTGGTACTCGGCTGTATTGCTGCTCCGAATGCTCGTCTATGTGGGGTTTCTGGTATTCTTCTGTGCCAGTGGCTGATATTCGTCTGTATCATCTCCTGAAGCGCTCGTCTGTGTTTCTTAGATCATCGTTTGATATTCGTTTGAATCATTGACGTATGGCACTTGTTTGTGTTTCTTTTGATGATCATCCAATACTCGTCTGTGTTGAAGAGGTTTGAAGTCCTGACAGTGGGATTAAACGGCAAAACGGTTACCGGTCCTGGCATAACAGGTATATCCGAAGGAGGTTCGTCTGTCTCAAGCACCGCTCATCTACGCAAGATTTGTGAAGAGGGTTCGTCAAATCCTAATGTCGCACCTGGCGTAACAGGTTTGCTCGAAGAAGGCTCATTTGTCTTAGACCATATATCTACGGAGAATATATGAAGAGGGTTCGTCTATCCTGATTATGCATGTCTATCCCACAGGCTTAAGTGCATTACCGATCATGGCGTAAAGGTTTATCCGAAGGAGATTCGTCTATCTCAGGTCATATATTTTTGAAAAAATGTATGAAGAGGGCTCGTGTGTCCAGTTCCTGGCGTAACAGGTATACGTGATGAGGGCTCGTTTGTCCAGTATCTGGCGTAACAGTTTTGTTTGAAGAAAACTCGTCTGTCTGGGTTTTTCTATCCAAAGTAACAGTTCAGCTTGGAAGGAGCACGTCTGCTTTTTCTTCACTTCAAGTCACCAAAGCGTCATTTGGTTGGGTTTATTTCCCATTGCTTGCATTCTCCAGCAGAGTGCAAACTTCAGGTTTTCTTGGTATTCAACCACAATTCATCTTGAACGGTCGATAGCCCGTGCTACCGTCCTTTTCAGATTAACAGTTGCTTGAATAGGGGCAGCTGTAACACCCCAAATTTTCCCTCTTCTTTTTAAGCATCATCATCATATCATAATCATCATAAGCATATCATATCTTTGGCATCTTTGCATGGAAAAGCAAAGCATAACATTCTCATGTTCTAGCATTAGGCATATGATCAACTATTGGTGGATTTGAGGCATTTCAAGCCATAGCAAGAGGCCCAGTGGACTTGTTCAAGTCCCATTAAGAGTCTACATGACATTCACAAGTTAAAGATCCTTTACAAAAGCCTAGGAGGTTGGGAGATCATCAGGGAATCCAAGCTCGGGCAAGCTCCTACACAATGGTTCCCAAATTAGGGTTTCACTTTCAAGCAGGAATTCTTTGTGACTTTGGCCATTTCATGTGGGAAAAGTCTCTCATATGTTAAGAGGTTCCTATGGATGAAATTTGGTGAGAAAATTCCTTGTGGAAGGCAGTTATTTCATCAGTTGCTTGCATAAGAAGAAATTGGTCAACTGTGCATTCTAAAAGTCAACTGTGAGAATTCAAGGGGTCCAACCCCATGTTTCAAGTCAAGGGATGTTCTTAAGATCTTATAAGAGGTTTCGCAAAGTCAAGGATCAATAATCAAAGGGTTTTGAAGAAGTTTCCATTTTTGGCATATGGTTTGTTATGAAACTTTCCAATTTTGGCAACTTTTGCCCTAATTTTCAAAGGCTTCTTTCATGGTGAAAATGATCTCATTTGAATTTCCAACAAACATGAAAGTTGTAGGGTAGGTTCTCCCATTTTCAGAAAGTACAAGTACATTTTCATAGCCCTCATGGATCAAAAGTTATGGACTTCTAAATTTACTTATTTTTTAGGGTTTACCTTAAAATCTAAGTTTCCACCAAGTGCAAAAAGCATGGCAAGTCATTTCTAAGCTGATTTGTGGACAAAATAAGATCATGACATAACAAGTCATTGCATGAGACACATTTTGCTCCAAAGAATTCACCAAATTCGTGCATGGAATGAGAGATATTTCACAAAGTGCATTTTTGCAAAATCACAAGCAAAGCATGTTACATTCACATCCAAGGGTCAGAATTGATCCAAAGGCAATGAGGGGATGAAATGAAGTCAGAATGTACACATGAGGGAAGCATTGCACGCGTGTATGAAGCAATCACACATTTCATGCATTTTTGCAAATTCACCTCAATCACACTTCTCATGCCACCTTTACTTCAGAAACCCTAATCAGGTGAAAGGATCAATGATATAAAATCCAAGCATGCACTGAATTCGTGCACACACACTCTCATTTCTCATATTCAAAATCTCTTGCACACTTGCATTTTTTTTTTAATTTCTCTCCTCAAGCTCTCTTCTCCCAATTTCTTCACATAATCTTCATACTTGAGCTCTAAGGATCACATTACACTCACTCATTCAAGCTAAGAGTGAAGAATCATTGAGGTGCCATTCAAGAGCAAAAGCATTCGGATTCCAAGATCCATCTTCTCTCATGCTCCATCTTGCATTTATTTTGCAAGAGGAGGTCAAAGTACGTGGATTTGCAACTGTAGGAGCATTTTCTTGGAGTTTTAGAGGATCTGCAACCTCAGGTATGCTCTGGAATTCGTGGATCTGGAATTGAAATTAATTATTTTCATTGTGATCTGCTTGTTTCACTGATGACTCTGTGGTGATTAGCTTTGCATTTGCTTGAATATTGAGTGTTTTATGTTGATCTGAAGTTTGATGTACAAAATTGTTCCTCTTCGATTTGGCTTGATCTTTGATCTATTGTGATTTTCATTGCCATATTTGGATTCACCATGTTTTAATCTATGGATCTGGAGCTTATGATGCATTTCTATGTAGTTTTGTTCATGCTGATGAATTTTCCGGTGCCGGAGCTAGGGCTCCGGTCACCGGATTCTGGAATTGTTTAAAATGAAGAAGAAGATGTTATGAGCGTCTGGATGGTTGTGAACGTGACAGCACATTAAATCTCCACACTCCCTCTCACGTGTTTTTCTTTTATAATTTAAATCTGAATTGATCTTTGTGTGACACACCTCACAGTACCTATCATGTACATATACTCTGGCCAATGGATGGAAGGACTTAGGGTTTTGGTTGACCAGATCTCACACGTTTATGTGATACAATGGCTTGTTGTTTTTTCCTGATTAATGTGAATATCCACCATAATAATATAATCCTGCGCAGAATCCACTGGGCCTAAGTTGCTATTCGTCCCCCCTGTTTTGTAAACTCAAACAGATTGAACTGATTCCCTTGCTTATCACACCCCTGGCTCTTTTATTTCTTTTTTTTAATTCTTATTTCATTTCAGTTTGATTTTTAATTAATAAAAATAGTTAGAAGTCATTAAAATTTCCAAAAAAAATCATGTGTGATATTTTGAGTTTTCTTTAATTTTTGACATTTTTATTTTCCATTTATTTTCATTTTCCACGCTGGAATTAATTTCCTCTTTTATTAATTGTTGTTTATTCACTTTTAAAGCATGATGTCTTATACAATTTCTATCTTAATCACTAATTGGAATTTTGAATTGATTCTTTTTGCTCTGAATTCATATTGAAATATAGTTTGTTGATGATTTTTCTTCTGATTTTTAGAATTTTGCTTGATTATTTTTTATCCTTAACTTGTGCATGAAGTTTCATAACCCTAATCCATGTTTAGGCATTTATTTGACTTTCTTAGCTTTTGATTTTGGTCCTGCTCTTTTGGCATGTTAATATTGTATGTTTAAAGAGTCTTTGTGCAATTTTGTGGAATTTTTGGATGAATGCTTGATTTGTTTTGAATTTTGTTCTTTGCTTATCCTCTTTTTGCATCCTTTTTGGTCATATGTTTAATCCTTAGGTTGGGAGGGCACTTGTACCAACTCCCTTAGGTTGTTTAGAGCTTATTTAGGATAAGGATACCTCTCTGGTCTTGATTTGATGTTTGTACTTTGAGAAATTTTGTGGTTGCTTACCTTTGAAGTTCATTCACTTTTGTACATGTACACTTCACTTCTTATGCTTCTTTGCTTCTCATGATGATAATGTTTAAGTATGTATGATTCTACTCTTCATCTCTTATGTTTCTTAGGCACATTCTTGACATGTTAGGGTTCTAGTCTTGAACTTTGTGGTGATTGTTTGCTTGTTTTGCTTTGTGTTATCTCATGTTTGTTTTGCTTTGTCATGATAATCCATAATGCTTCATGTTGAATTGTATAGTCCCTTTCTCATTCTTGTGTTGTGTGTTTGCATTTGACATTTGTAGTTGAGATGCCAATTCTGGTTGGGTTGCTTTGGTTTGATCTTATGCCCATTTGGTATTTCATTTGTTCTCATTTGTTTTTGTCATGATGCTTGCTTATGTTACTAACCATTTCAGGGGCTCTGGTAAGTGAGAGGTGTGGATGTGATTCCCACATCTCCAATTCTTATCTCTTCTCTTTTCATAATATTCTCTTATTTGTGTTTGAGGGGCTTAGGCCTTCCTTTCTCCTTCTTCTCTTCTTCATTCTTCTCTTTCTCTTCTTATATCTTCCTTCTTTAGGATAGTAAACCTCACTAACCTAGGATTTTCCATGCATGATAACAATTAGGTGTTAGTCCCCCATTAGACTTTTACCTTTAAGATCTTTGCTTCTTTCTCTTCTCATCTCAAAACAAAACCTAAAAGACACTTAATAAGGATTGAAGTGGTCTCCTGTGCAATAGCCTTATTCCATGAAACACTTGTAGTTTTCCCATCTTGGGATAGTACAAGCTTGTTCATCATGATGCACAAGTCTGATCAGGATACCATCTTCACCAAGAAAATCATAAAAAAGACTTCTTCATTTAAGTTACAAAAACACTTAATAAATTCAATGAGTTAGTGAGCTTAGGCCCTAATCTCTGGAATCAAGTTTTGGGGATCTTCTCCTTACTTGAGTGTGCTTGTTCTATTATTCCATCTTGGAATGTAGTAGCAAGTAGACATTACATGGAAAAGAGCTTGAGTTCACTTCCTTGTGACACACTCATAAAAAGCTTCTAAAAAACACAAACAAACAATAAACGTCTCTCCTTCGGGAATTCTCTTCTCATCTCCTTCGCTCCGTCCGCGAACTTGCTCCTACTTGTCATTTTGCAACACGGTAACGCACTCGTCGTCCGAGCCTACAACACCTGAGCATTGACATAGGCAGTTTAAGCCTTAAGACACAAGCAATCTTTCCACCCCTAGTTAGGGGAACTACGGCGACTCTGATCCTCATTGTCCAGATGAGGTACGTAGGAAGCGGGGTAGGGCCTGTTCGAGCACAATCTTTATTTTCCCTACATTTTTCCTTTTCATTTCTTTTTCAGTTCCCTTTTCTTTTCTTTTATCTAGTTCAGTTCCTTTTCTTCGCATCAGCTTTCTTTCCTTCACCCTTTGAAACAGATTTCTTTGCAAGCATGGATCCCATCGGGTACGGCGGACGATCTGGGGTGCTAATACCTTCCCAGGTCGTAACCGACTCCCGAACTCAGTCTCTTTAGTTCGCAGGACCCGTGTCCTTCCTCTTCTTTTCTTCTGGTTTGTGCAGCATTACCATTCCCGTTCCTTCGGGATAAAAATGCCTGGTTGGCGACTCTACCTTCTTCCGCGCCACTTTCGCGTTTGTACCAGGATGAAAATCCGGGGAGCGACAGCTAGCGACTCTGCTGGGGATCGAACCCAGAGTCTCTAGTTCCCTTGAGAGTCTCTCCTAGCGCTTGCGTGTTTTTGTTTCTTTGGGTGTTGATTGTTTGTTGTTGCGTGTTGTACTTTACTGTTGTTTATTTACAGTATTATTTACAGCTTTATTTACAGTTTTTAGTATTTTATTTTCATGCATTATATTATTACTGGACTGTCTAGACTGGATTTTTCTATTTGGTGGGACTTGGGTGATACTGTTATTGCGAGATGATCTCATTACCAAGGCTCGAGTGCACCTTAGGACTTAGAGTGGTTCCACTTTGGCCTCATGAGATCTTGTCATGGGGGTAGTAGTGAGTTCCACACCCAGATTTGCGACCGTCTTGGAAATGTCTTGATTTGGGGATCTTCCTCTCTCATTTCATAACCTTGATAGTTATGTTCAGCTGGGGACTGATCATTGAGAACCTTGTGGAAACATCCCTCTCCAGTGGTGACAGTGGCAGACCACATTGTGTGGCAAACCCATTCGCACCCGAGGGCCCACCTGGAACTCACATAGGATGACCTTGTTTTCCCGGACTCAGTTGAGGCCTCCCTGAGTAGTACATAATGCCAAACTGATTCCCTGATTTGGTCATGAGCCATTTCTCGGAAATGGTGAACGTATTATTGCTATTCGGCTTTGAGAGTCCGTGATGTTTGACCCGAAGCACACCAGTGAGATTGAGAGGGGTTTACAGGTTTGCAGGAACCCTTGACCTCCACATACCCTCATTATCAGTGTGGTCTCTGTTATGATTTGGTCCTTATGGTTCTGGATTTCTTGAGCTTTTGGTTCTGAGGGTTTCTATCAGGTGGTTATGGCTCAGAGAATTCTGATTTTCAGTTATTTGGGGGTCCTAATATCCAGTATCCAGATGGTCCCAGATTGATCATATGCCTGCATTGCATTTGCATCGCATCATACTCGCATTAACTATTTGTGTTTCTATTTTTCAGGTTGTTGTTTACTGTTTAGCACCCAGTTCTGGTAATTGTAAGCTCTCCAGATGGCAGAAGTTAAGAAAATTACAAGAAAGAAGAATGTTCATTACACTTTTCTCCAACCAGAAGTCAAGAGTGTTCAGAGACTAGCAAGGCTGATGAATGATCAAGTTTTAGGGAACTTCAGAAAGAGGTATGGTCAGATTTTGAAGTACATTGATAAACCTACTGCAGACCAGAAGGATATCTTGCACACTTTGCTTCAGTTCTATGATCCCTTGTTGCGGTGTTTTGTATTTCCAGACTATATTTTGGCTCCTACCTTGGAGGAGATTGCTAGTATTTTGGGTGTTCCTGTCAGAGATACTTTGCCTTACTATGGATCAGAGATAGATCTCAAGGAAGAAGACATATCTAGAGTCTGTCGTATACCAACTGCTTATACCAGAAGCTGAAGAGTATGCCAAAGAAAGTAAGTGGGGAGATTTTGGTGCTGTGGTGGCCTTGATGGTATATGGATCTAGTATTTTCCCGGGAAAAAAGGAGTTTGTAAGCTTGGAGGTGATTTCTATTTTTGCTAAAGGTAATCCTGTACCAACCTTATTGGGAGATTTCTACTACAATGTTCATTACCGGAATGAGAAAGGCAGAGGTGGACCAGTGGGTTGTTCTGCTCCATTATTTGCTGATTGGTTTGCTAAGCAATTGCCAAAGTCAGGCCCTTTCAAAGAGATGAGAGATGAATGGAGGTGGTCCAAGAGGCTGATGGGACTAACTTCTGAGGATATAGCTTGGGGTTATGATAGAGATTTGTTGGGAAAGGAGTTACTGGTTAGTTGTGGAAGATTTGCGTTTTCCTCTTTTTTTATGTTAATCTCTTTATTGTTATTTTTTTTTCTTTTTGTTTTTTAAATCCTGATCTTCTTTGGGCTAAGGGCTCATAAGCCCATCTGAACTGCTACTTACAGATCTACTAGCGCAGCCCCCTTCATCCTCTATTTTCCTTCAACTTTTTTTTGTATGTTGCTCTTTTATAGAATGTTTTTTTGGCTGGCTGTTGGGCTTAGCCCATTTTGTTCTATTTTTTTATATGTACATCCATGTGCAGTGCTACACTTCCCTCTCTGGCTTTTTATTTTTAATTCATTTATTTAAGTCATTTTAATTGATTAAGATTTTATCATATTTTATTTTTTATTGATTTATTGTTTTAGTTCTCTTTTATTTTAGTATAATTTTGTATTGCCATTATCCGTTAAAAAAATATCTAAAAAAATAGTTTAATGTTTATTTGATTATTTTTTATTATTAATTTGTTATTATTTATTTCGGGCCGATGATATAACAAAAGGCCGAATTGTGTCCGGTCTCATTATTGGAAAATTCGGTCAATATGAGGCCAATTTATTTTTGTTTATTATTTTATTTCAATTAACTTTTATTTTTATTTTGTCAAATTAATTAAATCTAGTTTATTTTATCTTATAGTTTATGTTAACGTTTTATGGTCGATGAACATCCAAATAGTCTTGAGATTCGTCGCAAGCCGACTCGACATCTCGACTAATGATGAGACCACTTTATTTAATTTATTTACTTTATTTTATTTTTCGCATTTCATTTCAATATCGATGCTCGACTCCTTATAGAACGGTTATAAACTTTGAATCGGTTCTAAGGAAGTCAACGAGCCACATCTCGCCGCATCCGACTAAAAAGGTTCAGCGCCTCCGAATAATTTGAAACACTGCACACACGCTTTCTCTTGGGCAAACTACAACGAGACCCTTTATTTCTCGCAAATCCTATGTAATTTATTTTTCTGCATTTTATCGACTTTGATTCATTCGCGAACCCTTGGTCCAACGCCAAGCGGTTTCACTCGCACACTCGCACAATTAATTCAGTTATGGTTTCGTATTACTAGGAGCACCCCTAGGGAATAGGAATCGGATCCACCTAACGAACTCAACAATAAACCTCCATTTGCATTCACCCGTAAGTCGAGTGCTTCGCGCATCGCCATCAAACCAAAAAAAACCAAAATGATACTTTTAGAATCAAACCCTTGATCCAACATCAAGTGGTCTTAGGTAATAAAATACTTAACAATTATCAAAATAAGGTGAAAAAGACAAGTGTTGGATCTCCGATGCTTTTCTTCAATTTTTTAGACACAAGGCATCTGTTTCGGGTGTGAGCAATCGACACCTAATAAAATCAACAAACTAACCAACCTTAGAACCACGAACTACGAGGCTCTGACTTTCCCATTGCACAAAGGAATACGTAGGCACACAGATCTTACTCCTTGCCGAGCACCCTAGGAAGCTAACCACCCATTTCTCATCTAAATACTAACCCTAGTTTAGAATCGTATCGCATTTTATTTCTGCCTTTAATTCGAAGAAGATAAATGACATTCGTAGACATTCAATCACAAATAAAACTAAGAGGTTCCCGTTGAATACAATGGACGTAAGGGGTGCTAATACCTTCCCCTTACGGAATCGACTCACAAACTCAAAATCTGGTTTCAAAGACCAAGCCCTATCCATTTTCAAAAAAAGGTTTCTCGATATTTTCCTTTTCCTAAACTTTTGGAATTGTTTGAGCTTGATTTCAAATTTTTATCATGTTGCATGCTTCTGTTTTGCTCATTTGCTTCTCACATGTCCATAAAACCCTAATTTCTCATATTCATTTGCACTCACCTTGCATATTCACCATCACATGAACTTGCCATGACATTTAAAGCATTCATATGTCATATTAGACATCTTAGGACATGTTAGAACCTTGCTTGATCATTTCTTCATCCATTTTCCATGTGTTGCATTCATTCCATTTCATAAACATCCATGTGTTTTCAAGTTTCCAAGCATGCTCTCATGACATCTCATCTTTGTATGATCATTCATATGCACATTGTATGACATTGCATCATTTCATATGCCATTTGCATTGCACAAACACTTCTGACTTTGGTCATTTCATCTCATTTCAACTCATTTCTTTATGCTTTATATCTTATGCATTCATACACCTTTTCAGGAGCCTTTGGTAAGTTATTTTGGGAGGTGGATTTGCCTTCACCTATAACTTCTTCTTATCTCTTTAATTTGCATTTTGTATGTCTTTGAAGTGAATCTTATTCACTTATGTTCCATCTTTCTCACTTTCTTCCTTTAAGTTACTTATCTTCTTAGGAAGTAAGTAACTTATTCTTCTGCTTCCTCCTCCTTTCATCTGCTTCTTCCATTGGTCACTTCCTTGAATATATTCTCTCTTAAGCCTAACAAACCATAGGATATCCAAGCATGATAATGTTTAGAGTTGTGTTTAGTCCCCCTTATCTTTTTACCTTTGAGTCTCCTTGAGTCTCTCTTCTCATCTCAATAATCAGAGACTAAACTCTTAAAGTTTTAGGACTTTGGAATTAGGATTATGCATGCATCCTTCTCTTAGGATAGAGTGTATAACTTTAATCCTAAGTGTTAAACCTTTAATTTGTTTAAAAATCTTAATCAAAACGAACTAATAATCACCAAGACTTTATCTTGTAACTTGGGCCTTACATTAGGGTTCTAACTCTTCCTTATGGTTAAGAGGGACAAACCTTAGTGTTTAATGGACAAGTCCTCCTCAAGTTGTCTTACAAACTTAAAATCCACTTCTTAATCTCATACTTTAATTAAAATCTATTTAATAAAGGCTTGTTATATAATGAATTTAATCCCTAACCATGGATTAAGTTGAGGTATCTTCTTCAGCTTAAGTGTGCTCATCTAATATCCTTCTATTAGGATGGTGTAATGAGTTCACTAATCTGTGATTAGAGATTAAACTCATTACTTAACACTAAACAAAAAAACCCAAAAACCATCTAATTAATCATAAGTAGGTTAATGATCTTAATCCTACATCATCATGGTAATTAAGTTGAGATGCTTATCTCATACTTAAGTAGGCTCATTATCCCTAATCAGGGAGGATATAATGAGTTTATAACCCTTGATTTAGGCTTAAGCTCATTATCTTATGCAAAACACCAAAAACAACAACAAAACTGAAAACACAAAAACAAACAATAATCGTCTCCTTCGGGATTATTTTCTCATCACACTCATTCATAAACGAGAACTTGCTTATTCCGTCTAATGCAAGACAGTTATCACTTGAGCCAGACGAGTCATACACTTGAGCATACAAAAGCAAGCAGTTCACAGTCAATTCATTTCCAGTCTCTTTGAGTCGAACTACGGTGTTCTGACTTCCCCATTGCACGAGAGGATACGTAGGCATAACTTAACTATTATCGAACAAAAGTCTCTTTGTCATCCCCCTCTTTCAGCATTCTTTTCAAATCCTCAGTTCCTGAGCATTCACCCTTTTTGCACTGACACTTGTATATTCCTTTCTTAGCTTTTGCACACTGATAGCACATACACTACCCCTTTAAGCACAATCTTTTAAGCGTGGATCCCGTAGATTACGACGGACAATCTGAGTGCTAATACCTTCCCAGGTTGTAACCAACCCCCTTTCTCAGTTTCTCTTGTTCGCAACCGTCTTATCCATCTCTTTCTAGGTTTATGCAGCATTACCTTTCCTTAGGGATAAAAATGCCTAGCTGGCGACTCTATTCATTTCATATTCATCTTCTCCTTTCGCCGACAGTTCGCGCTTGTACCGGGATGCAAATCTTTAGGAGCGATAGCTTGGCGACTCTTCTGGGGAAAAGATCTTGCAACCAGGGCTTCTGGTTCTTTTTGTGGGTTTCTCCTAGCGCTTGTTTGATTTGTGTTTATGGGGGTGTTATGTGCTACTTTTGCTTGTTGTTTATTGCTTTGTTTATTGCTTTATGTACAGCTTTATTTATTTTCTTTCATTTACTTTTTTTTATGCATTTCATACTATTATCATCATATCAGGTGCTGGATCTTCTGTTTGTCTTGGTGGGAGGGATATTCAGTGAGTAAGGTTCCATACCGGGAACCTGAGTGACACATAGGATTGAGTGGCTTCATATTCTTTCCCATTCCATTTCGGTCTGGTGTGGGAATATGAAACACGGTTCAGACATGGGTTTCTTCTTGAGAACTCTGTGCTACGGATTTCCTATAGTACTAGGGCTATCTGGGAAGCCTGCTAAGTCTGAATGACCTTGTTATGACCTTCAGCATCAGAGGTGAATTAGCGGAGGATCCTTTATGATTATTGTAAACATTGTACCTCCGGGTTAGAGGTGTTTACACTTCTCATAACTGATCCAAATCTGAGGATCCTTGTTCTAGAATAGTACATGTGAGGGGGTTGGGATGTTTACAGGTTTGCAGGAACCCTTGGCCTCATCATACCCTGTTATTGATATTGTTAAGGTCACATCATTTTTGGACTGTTCTTGTGAAACCCTAGATTTGTGACTCTTTTATTTGAGTCCCCCACCTGGTTACTGGTTCTCTAAGCCTCCATATGGACTTATGAACACACATGGACCTTATTAAGGCAGATAACAGATCCAGCACTTGATCACAAACCCTTGCATATCATTCTGCATACATCATTTTGCATCATTTTAACATTTGTCTATTTGTTTTACAGGGTATCCACATCTCTTATTTGGTTTTGGTTTTGACTATTCATCTGCATCAGCCATCTTCACCAGCTATCTTCATCAGAGATTCTCTTCAGCATCTTCCTCAGTTACCTTCATCAGCATTTCTCCTCAGTTGTTTCCTTCAGCATCCATTGTTAGCATGGACCCATCCAGGAAGAGCAACATTACCTACCATTTCTTTGAGCCCTCCCTAGCAGGCATCAGGCAGATTCAGACACTCATCACTCCTGATCATGTCCCTTTATTCAGGGAACATTATGGTGGCATTATGGACATGATCATGGACTTGGATGCCTCATAGAGGAGTATGATCCACACTTGCCTTCAGTTCTATGACCCTCCACTCAGGTGTTTTACCTTTCCAGATTTCCTGTTGGGCCCTTTGCAAGAGGAGTTTTCCATGTTGTTGGGTGTCCCCATCAGGAGAGGGATTCCTTTCAACCCTGAGATGATTGCTCCGGGAATGAAGATATAGCTAAGGCTCTGTATTTGGAAACCACCATCATTGATCAGAATGTGACCACCAAGGCTGGAATCTCAGGCCTCCATTTGGACTTCTTGATCACTCAGGCCACCAGCCATCATGCAGTAGGGAAGTGGGACACTGTCTTTTCTCTCTTGGCCCTTAGCATATATGGTATCATCTTGTTTGCAGACGAGCCTAAGTTCGTGAGCAAGAATGCTATCCATCTCTTCTTGCTGAAGAATCCAGTTCCCACCTTGCTAGGGGATTTTTACTACTCAGTGCATCAAAGGAATGAGAAGCAGAGGGGAAGATTAGTCAGATGTTGTGCACCTCTCTTCTATTGTTGGTTATTGAGGCACTTGCCAAAGACAGAAGCTTTCTCGAATCCTCATCAGTCAAGAAACTGGGATAAAATAATGATTGCCCTTACATCAGAAGACATCAGATGGTGCACTCAGATCACAAAGGGCAGAGACATAATCACCAGTTGTAGGAAGTATCCCAATGTACCTCTGATTGGAGTGAAGGGATGCATCAACTAAAATCCTTTGTTGTTCAAAAGTAAAACTAGGGTATGCCTTAGTACATCCACCAAGAGAGCAAGACTTGCCAGAAACCATTTACTGTGACATTCAGCATAACCTTGCCATTGCCCGACAAGTAACCTAGGCTTGGGACAACATTCAGAAAAAAGGGACTGCCATTCTGGGCAAGTGCAACAACATAGCTTCAGCTCAGTATATTGATTGGTCTCGTATCAGAGGACAGATCACCCGCATGCCATTCACCCTGGAGTATGTGCCTGGACCATCAACAGTAGAGCCTGTAGCTACAATCAACTTAGAAGAATTTGAAAAGTTGAAGGAAAGGAATACTCAGCTTTCTGAAGCTCTGAAGAAGACCCTCTGGGAGAGGAATGATAGTCGTCTGGACAATGAAAGGTTGGAGAGGCTCCGGATTGAGCATGTGACCAAGATTGAGAAGATAGATGATTACATCAGAAAGGCTAGAGCAGGGGAGTTAGTGTTGAAGAATGCTTGCAAGGAAGCCAAGATTTAGAAGGCCAGAGCTGAGCACTACTTGGAAGAGAGTCAGGCTAGATGGATCAGAATTACTGAGGCTCATTCATACGAAGTTCAGAAGACACAAGCTAAGATAGAGCAGTTGGAAGCTAATGAGAAGAAGAATCAAGAAACCTTGTTAGCAGCACAAAAGGAAATCTCTAAATTGAAACTCCGGGCGGGGTTGAAGAGATCAAAAGACCAAGACAAGTATAAGAAGCTGACAAATGTTGTTGCCACCAGGAACCTTCTTATCAGGACCATCACAGAGAATCCAGTTGGCCCAGTGACTGATGCTCTCCTAAAGGAAGTCAGAGAGGGTGATTATGGGTTGGATGTTTGATTTCTTTGTATTTGTACTTCATTTCATTTGTACTTTTGCTTTTATTGTTGTATTTTGACCCACCATGGGGACTTGCTGTAATTATAAACTATGTATCATTACATGCTGTAATATATGGTTTGTGTTATTTTGTGGGCTTCATTTCTCTTCATTATCATCATTCCTCAAGGTCTGGAAGGTCAAAACCAAAGAACCAAACCCGATATCCTTGGAAGACAAATAGACATCATGCATTGCATACTAACCTCATTTCTTTGTTTTGTAGGTTTTTGTTTGTTGTTTTCTCACTTTGATGTGGTTTCAGGAAACATTGCTCGTAGGAGAGTCTTCCCCATCAACAGAGTTCACCGGTATCCTACAAGAAACAACCTTTCGAGCTTACAAATGGACCAGGTTCAACAGGATCTGACTGATGAGAGAACCCAGATGGCTAATGAAAGAACTGAAATGAGGGCATAGATGAACCAGTTCATGGCAGTAATGACTGGATTGGCCCAAAGCCAAGAAAGATTAAGAGAGTTGGTCGAGCAACAAACTCCTGAAGAAAATCACTCAGGTACAAGGGGTACCAGCAACAATGATCATGTACAACCTCGTACTGATCCCCCGAAGTTTGGACCTCATCTTAACCCTGACATTAATGCAATCAGGAATACCCAGGGTAATACTAGAGGGCGTGCCTTGCAAGAGGACCCTCAGGAGGAACAATTCACTATAGTTGGGGCAGGAGATGAAGTCTATGATCGTCGGCTGGACGAGATAGCAGAAAAGTTGAGATCTCTGGAGTCTCAAAACTCCTTAGGGTTTAATGTTATGGATATGGAGCTAGTAGAGGGGGTTAGAATTCCTCACAAATTCAAACCTCCCTGCTTCGAAAGATATAATGGAACATCTTGCCCTCGCACCCATCTTCAATCTTTCCTGGGAGGATTAAAGGCCTACACTATGGATAAAAAGCTATGGATGTTTTATTTTGAGGATAGCTTAACAGGGGCATCCCGTGAGTGGTACTCTCATCTGACTAGGGCAACCATTAGAAATTGGAAATATTTGGCCGAGGCTTTCATACGCCAACACCAATACAATCTAGACATGGCTCCTAACAGAACACTTCTAATGGGTATGTCACAATCCTCCAGGGAAAGCTTCAGAGAGTATGCTCAGAGATGGAGGCAATTAGCTGCTGCCGTTCGACCTCCAATGTCAGAAAGAGAAATGGAATATATGCTTATGAACACCCTCCAGGGGACATACATTGATAGGTTGGCTGCTTTCTCTTCCACTAGCTTTGCAGATGTGGTCATAGCTGGAGAAAGGATTGAGAGTTTATTAAAAATGGGAAAGATTTCTGATAACGGCGCTAGCTCAAGCAGCACAAGGAAATCATTTGCAGGGCCTCGCAGGTCCGGTGAAACAAACTCAATACACATGGGCAGAGGAAGGCCCCAGTATATACCAAGGTCAATTGCCGATGTCACAATTCCCACTCCACCACCTCAACAACAATACACTCCGCAACCACAACATTTCCCTCAGCAACACTTTCCTCAACAAAGGTCCTACAACAACAACAACCAATAACAGCGTCCTTTCCAGTAAAGTCCATCTTAAGTCAACAGGGTAATTGAGCCTATACCAATTCCCTATGCTACTTTGTTGCCACAACTTCTGGAGCTTAATCTTGTTGAATTAAGGACTCTGGCTCCACCAGATCCTCAGAACCTTCCACGGAATTACGACGTCAATGCCAGATGTGCCTTTCATTCTAATGCACCTGGTCACACCACAGAAAAGTGCAGAGCTTTGCACATGAAGGTCTAGGATCTAGTTGACTCAAAGGCTTTAAATTTTGCACCACCTCCTAATGTCATAGAATCCTATGCCTAGCCCTGGTGGGCCCAGGATAAATGCAATTGAGGAGGATCAACCCATGAATTTAATTGAAGATACTGCAAGCATTCAAACATCTCTGGAAGAGGTTAAAGCTCGGCTTTTAAAATGCCACGTGTTCCCAGGTTGTGAGGCCTGCTGTGAATCTTGCAAAGTTTCCGTCAATGGGTGTGCAAGCTTGAGAAATGGCATCAATGGCCTTATCAGAGAAGGTATCCTGCAGATAACATCAACGGTTTCTACAACATCAACAACTCCTCTTATAGCAGCAACAAACACTCCTCCTACAACTTCAAAGACAATTGTTCTGACAGACTCATCTACAAAATCAACAAACATCTCTTCCACCACTTCAACAAACACTAGTTCAACCGCATTTGCTTCTACAACTACAACCATTAACAACGATGTTTCCACAGTCACCATATACTACGACCCATCAATGGTCCCCATTTCCAACAATTTTCAGCAACAACCTCAACAACAACCCAGCTTTAGTCATTCACCACCACAACCAGTCAGAAGTCCTGTCACCATATATTACGATCCACAAACAATCATAGTTCCTACCTCCGCTACAGTCAGTCCAGTCACCATCATGGTACCTGGGCCCATTCCATATGAAAAAGATAATGTTGTACCATGGCACTATGGTTCAGACCTTTACTGCAATGGGAAAAAATTCTCTCTTGATTCTTCAGATTACGCACCACAGATCGATAATGTCGGGGGAGGCGGAGGCTTCACCCGAAGCGGACACCTTTTCGCGTCACAAGTTCCAAGAGTTAATACTGAGGCAGAGGCTGCTACCAAAGCCAAAGGTAAAAATGTGGTGCCGGAAGAACCAGTTTTGAAAGAAGCCCATAAAACATCCTTTGATCAAGATGTGGATGAATTTATGAGAATAATCAAGAGAAGCGACTACAAGGTTGTGGATCAGCTCCACCAGATTCCTTCCAAGATAAACATTTTATCATTGCTACTGTGTTCCGAAGCTCATCGGGATGCATTACTTAAAGTCCTGCATGCAGCATACGTGCCAGAGGAGATCACGGTGAATCAGCTAGAGACAATGGTTTCCAATGTCAATACTAGCCATGGGCTAGGATTCACCAACACTGATTTGACAACGGAAGGTCGTCACCACAACAAAGCTTTACACATCACTCTGAAGTGTAAAGGGGCCGTGATTTCACATGTTCTAGTTGACATTGGATCTTCTCTCAATGTCTTGCCAAAGAAAGCCCTTGTAAAGCTTGAATATGATGGTATTTCTCTCCGACCAAGCAATCTGGTGGTTAGAGCTTTTGATGGTTCCAAGAGGTCTGTTCTTGGAGAAGTGGAGCTTCCTGTGATAATTGGCCCTCAGGTCTTTCAAACTACTTTCTACATGATGGACATTCAGCCGGCCTACAGCTGTTTGTTGGGTCGACCATAGATTCACGCTGCTGGCGCAGTTACGTCGACTCTTCACCAAGAATTGAAATATGAGTGGGAAGGGAAGATTATCACAATTTGTGGTGAAGAGGATATTTTTGTTAGCCATCTGGCCACCTACAAATACATTGAGATGGATGGTGAAATCCACAAGACCATGAGCCAAGGTTTCGAAGCCCTGAACATCAATAAGGCGACAACTGAAGTATTTGCTGCATCCCAGGAGGATAGGATGGGTACTTCAATTGTCTCCTATCAACAAGCTCGAAAGTTTGTTAAAGATGGAAACGCCCAAGGTTGGGGCAAGATACTACCGGTGGAGAAGAAGGAGGACAAATTCGGTTTGGGTTACAAACCATTCCAACAAGATCAAGCAGAGGCTGCTAAGGAGCCTAAGTTCATAATTGGGGGGATGCTAACCCCAGATGTTGTCAATAACGTGGAAGTCGAGGTGGAAAGCAACCTCAACCTAGAGAGTTGGATTCGTCCAAGGATCTCGGGCCAACAAGTCCTTAACTGGTCTTCCCAGGAAATTATAAGAGTTACTCCTGCAGAGTAATTATTATTTCCTTCTTTTTTTAGCATGCATCAAGCCCTGCATCTTGCCCAAGGTGTCAGGACTCATTTTGTAATAGGGCCATATTTGTATTTTGTGCAAATGGAATATCAATGAACAATGGACATCTTTTGCAAACAATTTTCTCTTTCGTTCACTGTCTTTTCATTTTTGTTATTTTTCGCACAAAACAATAAAATGGCAATGTTTTCAAAATAAATAACTTCATTTTTTCTGAACAAGATTAAAACTAATCACTAAAAAGAACAAATCTCAACACTTGCAGAGATAATCCTCCAGATTGCACTGACAATAGCACTGCTATGACCTTGTATGACTTCGAGAATCCAATTAATCAAGCAGATGAAGGGGTTGATGAAGACTATGAGTTGCCTGAAGAGTTAGCCAGGTTGTTGAGGCAAGAAGAGAAAGTGATTACTCCTCATCAGGAGGAAGTTGAAACTGTTAATCTTGGTACCGAGGAAGATTTGAAAGAAGTGAAGATTGAGGCTAGTCTGCAAGCTCCAGTAAAAGAACAGCTTATCAGTATGCTTCGGGAATACGTCGACGTCTTTGCTTGGTCCTATCAAGACATGCCAGGTCTAGATACGGATATTGTCATGCACAGGCTACCCTTGAAAGAAGATTGTCCTCCAGTCAATAAAAACCAACGCCGTACTCGCCCGGATATGGCCATGAAGATTAAGGATGAGGTACAAAAATAGTGGGATGCTGATTTCCTTGCTGTAACTAGTTACCCGTCGTGGGTTGCTAAAATTGTACCAGTGCCTAAAAAGGATGGAAAGGTGCGTATGTGTGTGGATTTTTCGGGTATAATCAGATTAAGATGTCACCCGAAGACATGGAGAAAACAACCTTTATCACACCTTGGGGCACATTTTGTTACAAGGTAATGCCGTTTGGATTGAAGAATGCCGGAGCCACTTATCAACGGGCTATGGTAACATTATTCCACGATATGATCCACAAAGAAATCGAATGCTTTGTGGATGATATGATTGCCAAGTCCCTTACTGAAGAAGAAAATCTGGTGAATTTGTTGAAGTTGTTTAAGCGTTTGAGGAAGTATCAACTGAAGTTGAACCCCAACAAATGCACATTCGGGGTACGTTCTGGTAAGTTGCTGGGATTTATTGTAAGTGAAAAGGGAATTGAGGTTGATCCTGACAAAGTCAAAGTCATTCAGGAGATGCCTGCACCTAGGACTGAAAAAGAAGTTCGGGGATTCTTAGGTAGATTGAACTACATATCAAGGTTCATATCTCACCTCACTGCAACCTATGAGCCCTTGTTCAAACTGTTAAGAAAGGAACAGACAGTCAGGTGGAACGACGATTGTCAGAAGGCTTTTGACAAGATCAAAGAGTACCTGCAAGAACCTCCAATTCTTATGCCTCCAATTGAAGGAAGACATATAATAATGTACCTGACAGTATTAGAAGGGTCAATGGGGTGTGTGTTGGGCCAGCATGACGAGTCTGGTCGAAAAGAGTATGTAATATACTACCTAAGCAAAAAGTTTACCGACTGTGAACAACATTATTCACTGCTCGAGAAATCTTGTTGTGCTTTAGCGTGGGCTGCTCGCCGACTAAGACAGTATATGCTGACTCACACTACTTTGTTGATCTCAAAAATGGACCCCGTCAAGTACATATTTGAGAAGCCAGCACTTACCGGAAGGGTTGCAAGATGGAAATTGATTCTGACAGAGTATGACATTCAGTACACATCTCAAAAAGTCATCAGGGCAGTGTACTGTCTGATTATCTGGCTGAGCAACCCATTGATGATTACTAGTCCATGAGATTTGACTTCCCTGATGAAGACATCATGTACTTGAAAGCAAAAGATTATGAAGAGCCAGTTCACACTGAAGGACCTGATCCAGAAGAATAATTGACTATGATGTTTGACGGGGCTGTCAATATGAATGGTCGTGGAGTTGGTGCAGTGCTCATTACTCCCAAAGGAGTTCACATGCCTTTCTCGGCAAAACTCACATTTTCCTGCACTAACAACGAAGCAGAATACGAAGCATGTATCATGGGACTTGAGGAAGCCATTGACCTCAGGATCAAAACTTTGAATGTATTCGGAGATTCGGCTTTGGTAATCAATCAGACCAACGGCAAATGGTACACTCATCAGGAACATCTGATTCCATACTGTGACTATACGAGGAGATTATTGACTTTCTTCACAATAGTCAAACTTGAATACATCCCTCGAGACAAAAATCAGTTTGTAGATGCTTTAGCTACCATTTCCTCCATGATCAAAGTTCAAACTTCCAATTATGTGCCTCAGATTTTGGTGTCCAGACTGGACAGACCAGCATACGTATTCTTTGTGGACATTGCTAGTGATGACAAGCCTTGGTTCCATGACATCAAATGCTTCTTAGAGAAACAGATATACCCACTTGGGAAATCATCTAATGATAAGAAGACATTAAGAAGGCTGGCCGGTAGTTTCTTCCTCAATGCTGATGGTTCATTATACAAGCGAAACTTTGACATGGTCCTTCTCAGATGTGTTGACAAGAAAGAAGCAGACCTGCTGATGCACGAGGTGCATGAAGGTTCTTTCGGTACCCATGCCGGAGGACATGCAATGGCAAAGAAATTGTTTAGATCGGGTTACTACTGGATCACAATGGATGCAGACTGTTGTGCCTATGCCAGAAAATGCCACAAGTGTCAGATCTACGCGGATAAAGTTCATGTGCCTCCAAATCCTCTGAATGTAATGTCTTCACCTTGGCCCTTTGCCATGTGGGGCATTGACATGATTGGAAAGATTAAACCGACTGCTTCAAATGGTCACAGATTCATCCTGGTAGCCATTGATTACTTCACCAAATGGGTTGAAGCAGCTTCATATGCAAACGTCACCAGACAAGTGGTAGCCAGATTTCTGAAAAGAGACATCATCTATCGATACGGAGTTCCCGAGCGAATCATTACTGATAATGGTTCCAATTTGAACAACAAAATGATGGCAGAACTGTGTCGGGACTTCAAAATTCAACATCACAACTCTTCTCCTTACAGGCCAAAGATGAACGGCGTTGTTGAGGCAGAAGAACATCAAGAAGATTATGCAGAAGGCCGTCAGTCAGAATCAGCCTTCTTCAGAAAGCAAGATAAGAAGAACGTCAAGGTCATACAGGTCATAACAAGGGAAGCTCACTGGAGCGTCGTCGTCAACATTGCCAACACTTTTATTTTCTCAATTTACAGCAATCTCCTCCTTCCAGGGGATTTGCTTCTTTGACTATACTTGCCAATTCAGGGCACACAAATTAATAAAATCAGAGTTTTCAGTCACACCTTATTTTGTACATTTTTGTTTCATTTGCAAAATGTCCAATGTTCATAATACAACACTTGCATAAAACAAATGAGCCATTTTTTAATAAATGCTTTCAGGAAATATATTACTTTCAGATAAGTCTAACTCCTATGACGAAATCTGGTTAGGGATACCTCAGGATACTTGTGCGTTTTCCTTTGTCTTAACAGGTTGCAGGTATTCAATACGCAACACAGGGCATATCAAGCATTGAATCCCCAGCATGCTACCTCCTAGAAGTTATCTCCTCCCCAAGCAAGACCTCCCGAGCAGTGCCTGACAACTATTTCATAGCAAAATGAGCAAGGAATTTCCTATCCCCCACCAGAGTGCCAAATTTCTCTCATCCTTAGCAGATTTGATGGAACCGATTCCCCACAGAGTTGCCTCCCCAGAAGAGAAATACCTAAAACACATCCCCAACGGAGTGGCTAAAACTTCCCTCTCCCCAGCTAAGTTCTCCCTCCAGATAGATCAATCAATAACCACTATCCCCAAGCAGAGTTCTCCCTCCGAATAGATCCATCAATGATCTCCCCCCAGCCGGGTCATTCCTCCAAACAGATCAGCCAGAGATCTTTATCCTCGTAGGATCCGAGTCCTGGATCAGTTTCTCATTTGCATAATCATGGCATTCGCATCATAATCACAAAAATAAGTGTAGCATTCCGTCTAATACGGAGCATTATTGCAAAAGTCAAACATTTGCATTATCACAAGCCAGGTTCAAGCCAGTCACCTGCAATTACCATCAATATTTCATCAGCAATATACAAAATACCTCCCCTGCACATAAAAGCCAAAGCGTCCCCTTTGCACTCTCAAATACTGATACCTATGCATGCTTTTTTTTTACACTCGTCCGTGTCATCCTTCCCCAGTAAGGTCGCCAGAACACCTTCTGCAAGCAGATACTTGTCCATAACATTCTCTTCTCGACACTCGTCTGTGTCATCTTATCTCCCCACAGATCTCCAGCATCCCCTTTTCACTCTTAAAACAGATGCCTGTTTATACTTGTACATATTTCTTTTTGAAACTCGTCCGTGTCATACTTCCCCAGCAAGTCAAACACTCGTCTATGTCCCCTGCCTGATCTTTCGACACGCGTCCGTGTCTTGCACACACTTCACCAACAAATCAATACTTATACATACTTATACAGAAGTCTTTTGATACTCATCCGTATCTTGTATATATCACTCCTCAGCAGATTCGACACTCATTTGTGTTCCTTGCTTAATCAGTTGATACTCGTTCGTATCATCATCTCTGAACATGTGTCAGCGTTTGTTTCTATCGATACTCGTCCGTATCATGATACTAAGGATGCTCGTCCGCATCTTTAGTCTATACACACTGTCAAACATTGATACCTTTTATTTTAAAGAGCGTAAGCACTCGTCCGTGTTTACCGTTCCCCAGTAAGTCATCAACAAAAGCACTTTCTTCTATCCGACATTCGTCCTATGTCGTGATACTTTCGGCAGCCGTCCCCTGCCAGGTGATCGTCCTTCACCTTTGGATGACTGTCCCTCATCCTTTCCCCAGTGGAATTCCCATTGTTGGAACTTTTTGTCCGACATTCGTCCTATGTCGTGATAAAGAGCAGCCGTCCCCTGCCAGGTGATCGTCCTTCACCTTTTGATGACCGTCCCTCATCATTTTATCCGATGGTCATCCCCATCATTGATCTTGTTATCTGACATTCGTCCTATATCATGATAAACCCCGAGAGCAGCTGTACCCTGCTAGGTGATCGTCCTTCACCTCTTGATAATCGTCCTTCATCATGCTTATCCGATGGCCATCCCCATCGTCGACCTTTTCTATCCGACATTCGTCTTATGTCGTGATAAAGAGCAGCCGTCCCCGGTTAGGTGATGGTCATTCACCTTTGATGACTGTCCCTCATCATTATTTCATTTATTCTTTAAACCAATGGTCGTCCCCGTCATTGCTTACTTTACTTTCCAAAACCTAATGGTCGTCCCCACCATTGCTTTTCTAATTACTTTACCCTAGAGAATCTTATTTCTTTACCCGATGGTCGTCCTCATCATGATCTCTTTATTTCCCCAGCTTGTCGGCCGTCCCCGTCATTGCTTTGCTTACCACTTTATCCCCAGCAGTCGTCCTTTGCTCGATGGTCATCCTCCATCGCTTTCGTTTGATAATCATACTATACCATCTTTAAAAATTTATATCCCTTTTCTTCTTCTCCCCTGTGAGTGCAAATTTCGGACTGTCTTTGGATTTCAACCACAAGTTATCTTGTTTGTCTATTAATCCAGACGCTTACATCCTGCACAGCTAACTCATGCTTGAATAGGGGCAGCTGTAAACACCCCAAATTTTCCCTCACTTCTTTTCACATCTTGGCTTGTGATCTTTCATTTTTGTTTTAACATAAGCATACCATCTCATATCGCATCTTTACTTCATCTGCATAGTTCATTTTCATCTGCATCTAGGGTTTGTGATCTGAGCAATCCAAGAATACATATGAGCCATCCCAAAGGTCTTAAAGCTTTCCAAGAGGTTCCATGTGTGTTCTATGATCATATTATGCTCCCCAAAGTTCATGAAAGTCAAGGGATCACAAGAATAAGCAAAGACATGGAAGCAGAGCTAGGGTTTTCACTTCACAGATGACCAAAATTAGGGTTTTGGTTTCAGAGGCCTTAACTCCAAATTGTTTGGTCATTCTTGTTTCTAATGTTCTTGATATGCTATAAGGATCATGTGTACCAAGTTTGATGAAGAAATTCATTGTGGAAGTCATCTGATCATTGGTAACTTCTTGAGCAAGTTAAGTCAAAATCAGGGAATCTGAGGCCCCCAACAATGGAACCAAAGGGTCATTTTCATCAAAATGAAGTTTTATGATCTTTGATTGACCTTAAAAGTGGTTGTAAGTTCACAAGATTGAAGAATTTTGAGCCAATTGCAAACTTGCCATTTTTGGAAATGACTTGAAATGCAAACTTTCCATTTTGGGAAAGATTTTCAACCTCCTCTTTCATGACCAAAATTGCTTCAAATGAAAAATTCTTGGGCATGAAAGTTGTAGATTAGGTCTTTCCCTTTTCAAAAAGTACAAGAACATGTCTTGATTCATCCTAGAACTCAAGATATGGCCTTTCAAAGTTGGCAAAAATCACATAATTTCAAGTTTCATGTCAAAAAGGGATTTTGCATATTGGCATGTTCAAGCTTCTACATGACTTCTAATGTGCCCAAATGTGACATAACATATTCATACTACATTGCAAGACCAAATTTGTGCCTTGGATCACTAGTTATCATGCCTAATCTTCACAAAATTTCCAAAGAGGGAAAATTGCAAAAGTTATGATATCTCATTAATCAAGTGTAATAGCTCATCCATTTCCATCCAAGGGCTCTCCACAAAGTCAGCTGAGGAAAATCCACCCTTTAGATCACCTATGACCCGAGCCCATGATTGTGGTACTCTTTCCTTGACTTTTTGCAAAACACACCATACCAATCAAACTATGCCACACCAACTCTCTGAACCAATCAGAACACCTTATACAAACATCATGAACCTCAAAACACAGAACACACAAGCCTGAATGCAACCCTAAGCTCAGATTGCCAAAAACTTGCAAAAACTTCAAGTATTTGAATCTCACTTCCTAGCCACTCAAACTCATTCATTCTTTCACCATTCACCTCAAAATCATCCATAGAACACAAAGCACCCTCCATTTTGCCCTAAAAGCCACTCTAGCAAAAATACAATTTCTGCCAAACCAGAAATGTATCACACAAACCATCCACTATAAGCTTCATTCAAGCTTGCCAATAGCCTCAGGAGGTCAAAGAGACTGGATTGCACAAGGGAGAGGCCCAGAAAGCACAAAAATTGCAAAGCTTCATCTCAGGTATCATGAAGAACAATTTTTCCAGAACTCTTGTTTTAAGTTCCTAAATGATTCTACATGTTTAGCTGATCACTCTGATATGTTTAGAATTGAAAATGGTTGAGAAATGAGTATGTATGTTTGTTCTGAAACTTTTTGATCTGAAAATATTTTTCTTCGATTTGTGCGTTTGATGCAAAATAAATGTTGTTTGTGGCTTGATTCTTGTTTAGAATGATTAGGGGATTGATTCTGGAGAGTTTGGGGGTTTGGGATAGCCTAGGGAAGAAGTTCGCATGAGTGACTCGCCGGAGAAGGTGACCGGAGATTGCTTCGGTCACCTGAAAGTCATTAGGGTTTGATTAGGGTTTAATCTTGTCAGTTTGAACGTGAGCCATTAGATCATGATTAGCGCGTTTTTAAGGGTCCAAATCATTTCAGTTAGCCCTAATTTCCATTTAATTAAATTAATCAGATTAATTATCCAGTTTCAATCTCATCCCTCCATCTGCGTGCGCAGACTTCCCTTGTTCAAATCCCAGCCTTTGGATCAGTTAACTTTGCATTTTATTTATTTTTATTTCATTTCTTTTCATTTCTTTTGCATATTTATTTTAAAATACCAAACCTCATCACAAAAATATGAAACTTTACATTCTGATTTTAAATATTTTTATCAATATGAAA
Source organism: Lathyrus aphaca (assembly GCA_963966055.1). Classification (NCBI taxonomy): domain Eukaryota; kingdom Viridiplantae; phylum Streptophyta; class Magnoliopsida; order Fabales; family Fabaceae; genus Lathyrus; species Lathyrus aphaca. Next base: position 508,256,178 of record OZ014524.1, on the reverse strand, counting down.
ATAATTTTTATTTTTATTTTTGAATTTAAAAAATATTTTTAAAATATTTAAATGTTATTTTTAATTAATTAATGGATTTTAATTAATTAAAAATGCATTTAGGTTTCTAAAAATCACCAAAAAAATCATGAACCATTTCAATGCTTTTAGAAACATTTTCAAACTCTTCATACAAATTTTTTTTTAGGTTTGATCATAGTTTCCCAATTTTCTTTGAATTAAGGGTCTTTAAAATCACATTTTTTAACCTTAAGTTTGAGAAATCATTTTTGCCTAACTAAGAAGAGTTTGAACTTGATTATTTTTGCATTGTTTCACATATTACATGTAGTTTCTAGGTAATTTTATCATGAATTTATCTTGCATTTTCAATTTGATTTGCATTTTTCCTTTTGAATCACCCAAAAACCCTAGCAAACATAGGAAAATCATAACTTTCAATAGGATTAGCTTCTGACCACCTCCTATGGGGCTTGACCTAATATGGAATTAGGGTTTGTTTGAGCTTGATTTCAAATTTTTATCGTGTTGCATGCTTCTGTTTTGCTCATTTGCTTCTCACATGTCCATAAAACCCTAATTTCTCATGTTCATTTGCATTCACCTTGCATATTCACCATCACATGAACTTTCCAGGACATTTCAAGCATTCATATGTCATCTTAGACATCTTAGGACATTTTAGAATCTTGCTTGATCATTTCTTAATCCATTTGCCATGTGTTGCATTCATTCCATTTCATAAACATCCACGTGTTTTCAAGTTTCCAAGCATGCTCTCATGACATCTCATCTTTGTATGATCATTCATATGCACATTGTATGACATTGCATCATTTCATATGCCATTTGCATTGCACAAACACTTCTGACTTTGGTAATTTCATCTCATTTCAACTCATTTTTTATGCTTTATATCTTATGCATCCATACTAACCTTTTCAGGAGCCTTTGATAAGTTATTTTGGGAAGTGGATTTGCCTTCACCTCTCACTTCTTATTTTCTCTTTCATTTGCATTTTGTATGTCTTTGAAGTGAATCTTATTCACTTATGTTCCATCTTTCTCACTTTCTTCCTTTAAGTTACTTATCTTCTTAGGAAGTAAGTAACTTATTCTTTTGCTTCCTTCTCCTTTCATCTGCTTCTTCCATTGGTGGCTTCCTTGAAGATATTATCTCTTAAGCCTAACAAACCATAGGATATCCAAGAATGATAATGTTTAGGGTTGTGTTTAGCACCCATTAGCTTTTTACCTTTGAGTCTCCTTGAGTCTCTCTTCTCATCTCAATAATCAGAGACTAAACTCTTAAAGTTTTAGGACTTTGGAATTAGGGTTATGCATGCATCCTTCTCTTAGGATGGAGTGTATAACTTTAATCCTAAGTGTTAAACATTTAATTTGTTTAAACCTCTCAAAACACACTAATAATCACCAAGACTTTATCTTGTATCTTGGGCCTTACATTAGGGTTCTAACTCTTCCTTATGGTTAAGAGGGACTAACCTTAGTGTTTAATGGACAAGTCCTCCTCAAGTTGTCTTACAAACTTAAAATCCACTTCTTAATCTCATCCTTTAATTAAAATCCATTTAATAAAGGCTTGTTATATAGTGAATTTAATCCCTAACCATGGATTAAGTTGAGGTATCTTCCTCAACTTAAGTGTGCTCATATATTATCCTTCTATTAGGATGGTGTAATGAGTTCACTAATCTGTGATTAGAGATTAAACTCATTACTTAACACTTAACAAAAAACCCAAAATACATATAATTAATCACAAGTAGGTTAATGATCTTAATCCTACATCATCATGGTAATTAAGTTGAGATGCTTATCTCATACTTAAGTAGGCTCATTATCCCTAATCAGGGAGGACATAATGAATTTATAACCCTTGATTTAGGCTTAAGCTCATTATCCTATGCAAAACACCAAAAACAACAACAAAACTGAAAACACAAAAACAAACAATAATCGTCTCCTTCGGGATTCTTTTCTCATCACACTCATTCATAAACGAGAACTTGCTTATTTCGTCTAATGCAAGACAGTTAGCACTCGAGCCAGACGAGTCATACACTTGAGCATACACAAGCAAGCAGTTCACAGTCAATTCATTTTCAGTCTCTTTGAGTCGAACTACGGTGTTCTGACTTCCTCATTGCACGAGAGGATACGTAGGCATAACTTAACTGTTATCGAACAAAAGTCTCTTTGTCATCCCCATCTTTCAGCATTCTTTTCAAAGCCTCAGTTCCTGAGCATTCACCCTTTTTGCACTTACACTTGTATATTCCATTCTTAGCTTTTGCACACTGATAACACATACACTGCCCCTTTAAGCACAATCTTTTAAGCGTGGATCCCGTCGAGTACGACGGACAATCTGGGTGTTAATACCTTCCCAGGTTGTAACCAACCCCCTTTCTCAGTTTCTCTAGTTTGCAACCGTCTTATCCATCTCTTTCTAGGTTTATGCAGCATTACCTTTCCTTCGGGATAAAAATGCCTAGCTGGAGAATCTATTCACTTCATCTTCATCTTCTCCTTTCGCCGATAGTTCGCGCTTGTACCGGGATGCAAATCTTTGGGAGCGACAACAGCCCCGTCAAACATCAACTTTTATTTGGATTCAGGGTCTGGCCCCTCCTCCGGAAATGGTTCTTCACAATCCTACAACTTGAGGAACATGATGTCCTCATCCAGAAAATCGAACTTCATGGGTTGATAATCGTCAATTGGCAGCTGAGACAAGTATTCTGACAATACACTTCCTTTGATTGCCTTTTGCAAAGTGTAATGGATATTATACTATATTAGTATCATCTTCCATCGGGCTACCCTTCCTATTAGAGTCGGCTTCTCGAAGATATATTTCACAGGATCCATCTTGGAAATTAAGAGAATGGTGTGAGTCAGCATGTACTGTCTTAGTCGGTGAGCAGCCCATGTCAAAGCGCAGCAAGTTTTCTTTAGTAGTGAGTAGCGTGTCTCACAATCGGTAAGCTTTTTGCTAAGGTAATAAATGGCGTGCACTTTTCGACCAGACTCATCCTACTGACCCAACACACATCCCATTGATCCTTCGAGCACAGTAAGATACATGATCAAAGGTCTCTCTGGTACTGGAGGCATGAGAATTGGAGGTTCTAGCAGGTATTCCTTGATTCGGTCAAAGGCTTGCTGTCAGTCTTCATTCCATCTAATGGCATGATTCTTCCTCAGAAGTTTGAAGATGGGCTCGCACCTGGCTGTTAAGTGAGAGATAAACCGTGCAATGTAGTTTAGTCTCCCTAAGAAACCACGCACTTGCTTTTCAGTCTTTGGCTCAAGCATCTCTTGGATGGCTTTTACTTTGGCTGGATCAACCTTAATTCCCCTCTCACTAAAAATGAAGCCAAGTAGCTTGCCGGAACGGACCCCAAAGGTACACTTGTTCGAATTCAACCTCAATCTGAACTTCCGGAGTCTGTCAAATAACTTTGCTAGATTGACCAAGTGTTTTCTTCTGTTTGGGATTTTTCTATCATATCATCAACATAAACCTCAATTTCATGATGAATCATGTCGTGAAATAGCGTCACCATCGCCCATTGGTAAGTGGCCCCAACATTCTTCAGACCAAACGACATGACCTTGTAACAGAAGGTGCCCCAAGGCGTGATGAAGGTAGTCTTTTCCATATCATCGGGTGACATCTTAATCTGGTTATAACCTGAAAACTCGTCTATGAAAGAGAACACAGAAAATTGAGCAGTATTATCAACAAGCACATCTATGTGAGGCAGAGGGAAATCATCTTTAGGGTTGGCCCTGTTCAAATCCCTGTAGTCTACACACATCCTGACTTTACCGTATTTATTAGGGACCGGCACAATATTGGCAACCCACGGAGGGTAACTAGTCACGGCCAAGAAACCAGCATCAAATTGCTTCTGTACTTCCTCTTTTATTTTGATTGCCATATCAGGGCGTGTGCGCCTCAACTCTGCTTCACTGGAGGGCAGTCTTCTCTCAAAGGCAACTTGTGTACCACAATGTCAGTGTCTAAACTAGGCATATCCTGGTAAGACCAAGCGAAGACATCAACATACTCTCGAAGCATGGCAATTAGACGAGTCTTGATAGATTCTTCTAACGTGGCCCTAATCTTAACTTCTTTCTTGTCTTCTTCGGTACCCAGGTTTATTGCTTCGATGGCCTCTTCATGCGGCTGAATCATCTTCTCCTCCTGTTTAAGCAGTCTGGCCAATTCTTCAGGTAGTTCGCAATCTTTTTCACCTTCCTCATCGGCTTGATAAATTGGATTGTCGAAGTCATACTTATCCATAACATGGTCGTCATTGATAAGATCCAGTGACGAGCACCTGCATGAATGGGATTCATGCAAGGCTTTAGAAAGTGTTTGATAAAATGAGAAACATTGCCATTTTAAAACTTTTCTTTCTTTTTGAAAAAAAAAGCAAAAAAATGAAAGGCAAAGAATAACATGGATGAATGTGAAACGTCAGCTTTATTTATGATTATGAATTGTGCTAGGAACAAAAGAAACCTTTACAAAAAGCCACTATGCCCCGGGCAAGACATAGTACTTGAGTACAGGAAAGACAAAAACAAAAATTATTACTCTTCGAAGGAGGTGACTGAGATAAGCCTTTCAGACGACCAATTGCTAAGTTGAGTCCCTAGAATGGAAGGTCTGATCCACTCATCTAAGTCACAGTCACTATCAATTGCATCATCTTGCACGGCACTGATGCTTCTGTAATCCACCATTCCCGCACTCATGAAGGTAATCGGGCCTTGACGACCTCTAGCACTCTGTCCAGATGATGACTGCCTAGGATGGTAGCCAACCCCAAACATATCCTTCTTTTTCTGGAACTGCTACTAGACTGCCCCGGCCTTCTCGCATCCCCGATTCTACCACTTCAAGAGCTTGCTTATAAGAGGCTATGGAAACCCCCTTCTTTGGTTCTTTAGAAGAAGCTGCTAATGAAGATGCTAGTTCAGTTTTCAGGGGCTCAAAAGCCTGACATGGAGTCTCAACTATCTCGCCATCCATTTCCACATACTTGAATGAAGCCAGATGATTGACGAAGATGTCTTCTTCCCCATAGACTGTTACAATTTGGCCCTGCCAGACGAATTTAGGCTTTTGATGAAGTGTGGACGACATTGCTCCTGTTGAATGTATCCAATGCCTACCCAACAGACAACTATATGCAGGCTGTATATCCATTACGTAGAATGTGGTATTGAAGATTTGTGAACCTACCTTAATGGGTAAATCCACCTCCCTAAACACTAATCTCCTCGACCCATCAAATGCTCTAACCACAAGGTCGTTGAGCTTTAGAACTACTCTATCATAATCCAACTTCATCAATGCCTTCTTAGGAAGAGCATTTAGAGATGATCTGGTATCTACCAATACGTGATAAAGTACTGCACCCTTACATTCTAAAGAGATATGCAGTGCCCGATTATGAGCACGCCCTTCAGATGTTAGATCCATGTCCGTAAAAACCAATCCATGACTGGCATTGACACTAGATACCACCGCTTCTAATTGATTTACCGAAATATCCTGAGGCACATAAGCCTTGTTCAGGATATTCAAGAGAGCTTTCCTGTGGGAGTCGGAACACATTAGCAAAGACAAGATGGAAATCTTCGATGTGGTTTGCTGTAGATGGTCCACAATCTTGTAATCGCTCCTTTGGATAATTCTCAAAAATTCTTCAGCTTCTCTATCAAAGGTAATGTCTGGATCTGTCACTAGCGTGGGCTCATTGACAACCACTGGCTGCTTCCCTCTTGCCTTAGCCTGGGCTTCTGAGGTGTCTCTGGGTGGTATCACACTATTTCTTAGTGTTTCCGGCGTAAATAACCTTCCACTTCTAGTAAAGCCCCCTACTCCAACGTTTTCTACTTGAGCTGGGGTCGTGCTAGACGTGGCCAAATCTTGTTTATGGCCGTTACAATATACTTCGCCACCATAATTCCAGGGAATGGCTTTATTACTTTGATACATTATTGGCCCTGCAGTGGTAATCGTTATCGGTGCCACTATGGCCCGTGGAGGAACTTGAGATGGATCGTAGAAAATGGTTACTGTGGAGACTTCGCTTTCTTTTACAACTTTGTCAAATTGTAAAACTCCTTCATTAATCATATTTTGGATCCCTTTTTTTAACTGCTCACAACCACTTGGCATTTCAACACATCCTGGACAATCACTTCCACAACCTGCAAACACACCCCTCAGGGCCAAACACGCTTTAACAACATTCAACGGAGTTTGCAGGTCGTTGACATTGCACACCAGATTTAGACTCTCTCCATCATTAATTGCCCCGACTGTACCCCCGTGAGGAGGCATGGGGTTCTGTATTACATTAGGAGTAGGAGTGAAATTAATTGCTTTAGAATCCAATAGGTCTTGAACCACATACTTCAAGGATTTGTAGTTTTCCTTGGTATGTTCGGGGGCTCCAGAATGAAATTTTCATCTAGCGTTTGTATCGTAACCTTCAGGAAGTTGCCCCGACTTTAGGGATTGGAAAGTTCTGAGCTGAACCAACTTGAGTTGGAGAAGATTCTTCAAAGGTTATGAATAAGACATCGGCGGAGTTTCAAACTGCCTCTCTCTGGTCCTCTGAGAATAGTATGGACGAGGAGCTCTTTGTTGATACCTTTGTTGGCGTTGTTGTTGCGGTTGTTGGACTTGCTGTTGAATAGGCTGAGCTGTGATGGTGATAGGGGATACTTGCTGATAAACACCACTATTACCTTTACCTCTTTGTGCATATATTTCCCTAGTCTCTCCTTGTCTCCTCTTCAAGAAGGGTTTCTTGACACCAGAATTTGAAGCGCCCCCATTCTGAATCTTCCCTTGCTTGATCCAGCTTTCTATCCTCTCGCCAGTCAAGATGATATCTGAAAACCCACTTGAGGAACATCCAGCTAGCCTCTCCATGAAATTCCCAGGGAGGGTATCCAGGAATAGGTCTACCATTTCTCTCTCCAGCAAAGGTGGTTGCACTCTGGCGGCCACTTCACGCCACCTCTGTGCGTAATCTTTGAAGCTCTCCGAGTTTTTCTGAGTCAGACTCTGAAGTTAAGTGCAACTGGGTGCCATGTCGATATTATACTGGTATTGCTTGAGGAATGCTTCTCCCAATTCCTTACAGCTTCTCACGAAGCTTCTCTCTAGCTTCATATACCATTCCAAGGATCCTCCAGAGAGACTATCCTGGAAGTAGTACATCCAGAGCTTTTCATCCCTAGTATGGGCAGCAATTTTTCAGTCGAATGCCTGCAAGTGAGTTTTAGGGCAGGAGCTCCCATTATATTTGTCAAAATTAGGTGGCCTAAATTTGTGAGGAATAACCACCCCAGGGACTAGGCCCATGTCAGACACATCTATCCCCAAAGTGTCTCTACACTCTAGGGCTTTGACTTTCTCAGTAAGCATAAAAAAGTCTTGAAGATTTCCTTCCCCACCAAACCCCATATCATTGTTAAAAGGAGGGAACTGATCCTCTTGTCTGTCTTGTACTGGAATGAAGGTTGTTGTGCCAGGTTCTGGAACTTGAGGTCCACCTAGGCCATTGTTGGTGTTGGGAGGAATCACTTGTACTTCAGGAGTGGTTATAGGAGGATTAGTCTGAGGAGGTTTGAGCCCATGAATCGTATTTCTCAAATCTTGTTGTCCTTAAGCCATCCCTTGCATCATGACCATGAATTCTCCTATTCTGGTGTGAAACTCATTAAGCTCAGTTTGCATAGCATCCATGACTGTCCTCTGGTTGTTTCGAGTTGTGTAATGATGTGGGATATTTTGTCGAAGATGAGGGGTCTTGGCGGCCCTCGCAATCTTTGCCTGAAACACAAATAAGTTAAGCAACCTGTAGAAAACCTGTAAAAACAAAGAAGAAATGCAAATGATGTGTATGCAATGCAATGTGTTCATTTTATCCTCAAGATTCCATTTACTTTCCCATTCTGGTGTTGAGAAAATATCCCTTGCAAGAAAATCCTGTGTGATATTCAAACTTGAAGTGGTGGCATTTATTTTGTGTTCGTGCAACAGATAATAACCAGAGACTTCAGGTAAGTCAGAAGACAATTGAAATAACAAAAATCCTCAGGGTACAAATTCATATGTCAAGAAAGGAAAGGTACATCAAGAGAGAGGGGATTCGCACAACAAGCATGTGGGTAATCTAAGTCATATGCATACAAAACTAAAGCTTAGGAAGATCTATATCCTGTAATCTCCAACTAAGGCGCTTGACATTTTGCAACATCTGAGCTATATCCGGATGCGTAGGTTCCTGCACAAGCTTCTGAATTAGGATATCCCTAAGGTCAAAGGAGGCATGCAATTCCTCAATTTGTTGTAGGAACACCTTTTCACTTTCTTGGCTTGTAATGGAATAAATTTTGACTTTCTTGACATCAACTTTCAGTTTCAACTTTTCTATTTCTCTCTTAGCTTCCTTTACTGCTTGTTGGCTTTCTGCTAGACTTTGGAGATGACTCTTCTCTTGATGATAAGCCTTCTGAAGGAGCTCTCTCTGTCCATCCACAGAATCTTGGAGACTCTTGATTTCTAGCTTGTGCTTGACCTCCAGCTCTTTCTGCTTCTTCAAATTATCTTCCCACTTCTCGTGCCATAAGGTGACAGCCTCATTAGCTTCATTCAAATATTTCTTCTCCTTCCGACACTCGGCCGCCTTGTGAGTTTCAGCTAATCCCCTTTTCTTGAAGTAGAGCTCTCTCTTTTGAAAGTCTTGCTGCTTGAGCCTGACCATCTCTTCACCTTTGTGAGCTCTTTCCTCAAATTTTTGGTTTTGCATCTTTAATTTATGGCATGAATTGTAGGTTTCTTGTTTCTCCAACCTGCGTTATTGAACCAAGGCTTCCAACTTTTGATATTCTTGAAGAGGCACTGAAGTTATGGGTGCTACCTCCTTAGGGTAAAGAGCTATTTCTTTAGAAATTGGGAGCAACAGGGTCTCCACACGATCCTCCAACCAGCTGGCAAAAGGATCATAAGTATTGGGATCTACTCTCCCAAAGTCTTTCTTCCCTTTCATCACTCTAACCTCCTAAGCTTGGGATGCTAGTATGCTCTTCTTGAGATTTCCTTCTGCTGGAAAGTATAAAGATTCATTTACCTCTTAAATCAAAGGCACAACTCTTAATGTATAACCAAACTACTTCCTGGACAAGATAGGATTGTAACTGATCCCACCTTTCCTTCCTATCAAAGGCACACTTGGGAAGCTACCATAACTGACCAATATTTCTTTGCCCACAAGATCCCTGTTGCATCCCCATGCAATGTCAGCTGAGGTTAAGCCCATTAATCTTTTGGACCACTTCCAAGATTGTTTCAAATCCTGGAAAGGTCCTGATTTAGGGAGTTGCCATACAAACCAATCAACAAATAGGGGAGCACAACAATTTACATGTCCCTTCCTCTTTTCGTTCCTGTGGTGAACTCCATAGTAAAAGTCACCTAGCATAGTGGGTACTGGATTTCTTCTGGAAAATATAGTGATAGCTTCCATGTTGATTAAACCCTTCTCTCCTGGAAACAAACTAGTCCCATACACTATCAAAGCAAGCAAGGTGCTGAACTTAGCCCATTTGTTTTCAGAGGCCAGATCCTGAGCTTCCTTGATAAGAAAATCTAAGAAAAGTCCTTTACCTTTAGTGGCATCCAATTCTCTGCTAACCTTGGATAAGTCCAGAAGAAAAGAATCAACTATATCTTTGGATGAAGGCATCTTCTCTAAACCATAATAAGGAGCACCATTTTTTATGGGGATTCTGAGGATGTTGGATATCTCTTCTAATGTGGGAGCCAAGATGTAGTCAGGGAAAACAAAGACCCTCAGTTATGGATCATAGAACTGCAGTAGAGAATGCAAGTTATCCCCCTGGTCAGTGGTTAGCTTATTAACATAGTCTAGGATCTTTCCAAACTATTTTCTGAAATTATCAAGCACTTTGTCACCCATCAAGCTAATTAGCTTCTGAATACCATCTGTCTCTGGATGTGGGAAAGTATAATGGACATTTCTCTTCCTTGGAATATCCATGTTGAAGTAGCAAATATGACTAGGAATAGGAGGTAATGAACCTTGAGAATAAAAAGAACACAAAATTATTAATGATGTTATGATGTTATGCAAGGCAAGGCATGTGATCAGTGATATGTTTGTGTAGTGAATTAGGTAATCAAGTGTCTGTGCAAGGCCACAACATCATCACAAGTATCTTTCTGATCAGGAGTTCATGATTTCAGAATCCATAATTAATAGAACAATATCATATCACTGAAGTGTGCTGGCATAATGGGTATGTTGAAGTTTAGGGTTCCTGCAAACCTGTAAACCCCTCCCAACCTCACGGGTGTGCTACTCGGGTCAAACATCACGGACTCTCAAAGCCGAATAGCAATAATACGTTCACCATTTCCGAGAAATGGCTCATGACAAAATCAGGAAATCAATTTGGCATTATGTACTACTCGGGGAGGTCTCAGCTGAGTCCAAGGAAACAAGCACCCCTCATAAGTCCTCAGCTTCAAGCACTGAATCGAGAAACAATAGTGCATTCATCCCGAAGGGTACAATACTATCATCATACGAACAATTTGCCTTAACTGGATTCCTATGAGAGAACCAGGCCATCCTATGCGAGTTCCTAGTGGGCCCTCGAATGCGAGTGGGTTTGCCAACAAATGTGGTCTGCCACTGTCATCACTGGAGAGGGATGTTTCCACAAAGGTTCTCAATGATCGGTCCCTTGACTTCACATAAAGATTTCGGCGTCAATACATTTCTGAGAATGTCGCAAGTCAAGGCGTGGAACTCACTAATACCAACATATCAAGATGCCATGAAGCCAAAGTGGAACTACTCTAAATCCTAGGTGCACTTAAGCCAGGTATTTGGCTTATCTCATAGTAACTCCCATCCCGCAGAAAAAATGAAAACCAGCACAGCCAGACAATCTAGTACAATATGATGCATGGAAAATAGATACTAAAAGCAGTAAATAAATGTTATAAAGTAAAGCTGTAAATTAAAACTGTAAATGAAAACAGTAAAGCTAAACTAAAGCACACATAAGTGAACAGATAAACACCCAAAGAAACAAAACCAAACAGGCGCTAGGATTGACTCTACGAGGGAAACCATAGATTCTGGGTTTCTTCCCCAGCAGAGTCGCTAGCTATCGCTCCCAGGATTTTCATCCTAGTACAAACGCGAAAGTGGCGCGGAAAAGGTAGAGTCGCCAGCCATGCATTTTTATCCCGAATTAATGGGAAAGGTAATGTTGCACAAACCTGAGGAAGAAGGAAAGGACAAGGCCTTGAGAACCAAATATTTGGGTTTGGTTGTCGGTTACAACCTGGGAAGGTATTAGCACCCCAGATCGTCCGCCTTCCCCGACGGGATCCACACTTGTTTGTTTGTTTGTTTGTTTCAAAGGGTGAGAAAATGAAGTGCTGCTGAATAAAACTGCTACTAGAACTGGAATGGGAATGGAAAAGGAGAAAGGGAATTGGAACGGAAAGAAAGGATGGGAAAATGTAGGGAAAATAAAGAATGTGCTCGAATGGGCCCTACCCCGCTGCCTATGTACCTCATCGGGAAAATGAGGATCAGAGTTGACGTAGTTCGCCTAACTAAGGTGGGAACTATTTGTTTGTGTATTTTATAGCTGGAACTGTGTATGTCCATGCTCAGGGGTTGCAGGCTCGTATGGTACGAATGCGTTTACCGTCTTGCATGCGAGACACGTCGTCGCAAGTTCGCATTGAGAATGAATGAGGTGAGTAAAGTAGTTCCCGCAGGATAGTCGCTTATTGTTTGTTGTTTGCTTTTTAAGAGTTTTTTGTATGAATTATGCACAAGGAAGTGAATTCAAACTCTTTTCCATGGAATGTGTACTTGCCACTACATTCCAAGATGGAATAATAGAACAAGTACGCCAAACAGGGAGAATTTATCCAAGGCTTGTTTCCATGAATTAGGGTTTAAGTTCACTAGCTTGTTGAACTTATTACATGTTTTTGTAGCTTTTGTGAAGAAATGTCTTTTAGATTTTTTTTGTGAAACAACCCCTTTATAGGACTTGTACATCATGCTAGACAAGCCCACACCACTCCAAGATGGAATGAATGCAAGTGTCCCATGGAATAAGGCTATACACAAGGGATCCTTTCATGCATTTATTAAGTCTTTTTGGATTTGTTTGAATATGAGAAGAGAAGACTCAAAAGAAAAAGGTCAAAGCTAATGGGGGACTAAGAAACAACCCTAAGTCATCTTATTATGTACAAGAGTGTGGTCCTATGGTTAATGAGGTATTCTAAACCTAAGGAACAGAAAAACAAGTTAGAGTTCAACTTACTTCCTAAGGAAATCAAGTTGAATCTAAAGGGAGGAAAAGGGGACCTATGAACAAAGAAAAAAGGTGCTAAGGCCAAACAAATTGATGCATAAGAGAAAAGAAATGAAGTGATTACCTCATCTCCCCCCCCTACAAAACAAATGTTAGCATGATGAAGAAGTATGAACAATTATGACTTGGCAAATTTCAATAACAACTCACACTAGCTAAGGAAAGATGTTAGTGAAATTCTAAGGTTAATACCTAAGCCCAAAGCATCTTATAAGATAACAAACTTAAAAAAGTCAATAGTTAATTCAATTTAAAAGTTTCTAAAGCTACAAAGGTGGACAACCTCAAACTATGACCTAAAAAGAATCTAAACCCTAATACGATCTAAGGTAAAGTTACATGGAGAAACTTAATGGATTAAGTAATCTAAAAAGGCTTAAACCCTAAAGTGAATGGAAAATACAGGGGCTAACATCACATTGAATTCTCCTAATAGGTCATTCTACAAGGGATGAAGAGACCTAAGTAAGAAAAATGCAAACTATATGAGTGATGGTGTGAACATGAGAGAGAATGCAAGTGAAACTTCAAACAGAAGAAAAATCTTAAGGTAAGACTCAAACATGAACAAGAGGATTTGAAATCCCCATACAAAAACTAGGGGCTTGATGAAGTTTTAGAATGGGATTAAAACTCACAAATTTCATACAAGTAAGGTGGTGTGGAACCATTAGGACCAAAAGGTTAAGTATGAAGCATTAAGAAGGCATATGACACTAAATGAAGCCTAAGGACTTATGACTTGAAATGGACCCTTAAGAATGTGTATAAAACACTTATGAGATGAATGACAATGATTTAAAAGGCATACCATGGCCATGAAGTTGGTTTTGAGGGGTTAATATAGAGGATGAAGAAGAATTAGGTCAAAAGGAGGCAATGATGACTTATGGCTTAAGAAAGCCCTAAAATCAAAAGTTAAAGATCCAATGGGGGTGCTCTACACTTAAGGACCTATAATATGACCTACAAGACTCAGAATTAAAACCTCATAACAATGGAATGAATGCCTTATTCAAAAGGAATGAAGGAGGTTTCTAAAAGGGACCAAAAATGACTTAAGGACTTAAGCAACTTGGAAAAAATATCAAATGACCTAAGAAAATTATGAAACTCAACAACTCAATACAAATTCCAGAGAGTAGCATGTGTACAAAAAATATCTTGAAAATTCCTATTTTCGAGTGGTTAAAGGCTCCTTGGAACACAATTAGGGTTTATGTGATCAATGTGAAAAAATGAGATCAAAACAAGGCATAAAAGGACCTAAAAATCAAAAAACAAAATATGGTGAAGTAGTTTAATGAGTCTACTGGTTAATGCAAGAAGAATGGGGTCTTTAATATTTGTGGTTTATGAGAACAAAAATGTACAAGTTTATTGGTTCAAAATGGGAAAATTGTAAAACAATTAATGTGGAAATTAATTCTGATTTCAATAATTAATAAAAATGAAATATAAAAAGATAGAAAATTAGAGAAATTTGAGAGGATCCTATATGAATTTAGTTGGAATTTTTTTTATGTAATTTGGTATTTTTAAAACTAAGAAACGAAATTGATATAAAATAAAATAAAAATAAAATAAAAAGGGATCAAAGGGATTGGGTCTGGGGGGTTCAGAAAGCAACAAAAACAAATGGGATTGGCTAAACACACGCGCATGGGAGGTGTAAAAAGAATCCTGAATATTTTGTTCATAAAAGAGAGCACATTGTCGCTCCCCCGAAAAGACACCTGGTCAGATAGGGTACAGACGCGAACGGTCAGCGAAAAGAGAAAAATGAAGGTGAAATGAATAGAGTCGCCAGCTAGGCATTTTTATCCTGAAGGAAAGGTAATGCTGCATAAACCTAGAAAATATGGATAAAACGGTTGCAAACCAGAGAAACTGAGAAAGGGGGTTGGTTACAACCTGGGAAGGTATTAGCACCCAGATTGTTCGTCGTAATCGACGGGATCCACGCTTACAAGATTTGTGTTTAAAGGGGTAGGGTATGTGCTATCTGTGTGCAAAAGCTGAGAAAAGAGATTTACAGGTGTCAGTGCAAAAGAAGTGAAATGCTCAGGACTGAGGCTTTAGAGAGGGTGCTGAAAGAGGGGGAAGACACAAAGACTTTTGTTCGATAACAGTTAAGTTATGCCTACGTATCCTCTTGTGCAATGAGGAAGTCAGAACACCGTAGTTCGACCCAAAGATACTGAAAGATAAATTACTGTGAACTGCTTTCTTGTTTATGCTCAAGTGTATGACTCGTCTGGCTCGAGTGCTAATTGTCTTGCATTAGACGGAAGAAGCAAGTTCTCGTTTATGAATGAGTGTGATGAGAAGTGAATCCCGAAGGAGACGTTTATTGTTTTTTTTTTTTTGTTTTCAGTTTTGTTATTGTTTTTGGTGTTTGTCATAAGTAAATGAGCTTAAGCCTAAATCAAAGGTTTGCAGACTCATTATATCCTCCCTGATTAGGGATAATGAGAATACTTTAAGTATGAGATAAGCATCTCAACTTAATTGCCATGATGATGTAGGATTAAGATCATTAACCTACTTGTGATTATTTAGATGTTTTTGGGTTTTTGTTTAGTGTTAAGTATTGAGTTTAAGCCATAATCAAGGATTAGTGAACTCATTACACCATCCTAATAGAAGGATGATAGATGAGAACACTTAAGCTGAGGAAGATACCTCGACTTAATCCATGATTAGGGTTTAAATTCATGACAAAACAAGGCCTTTATTAAGGTGGATTTTAATTAAGTGAGATTAAGAAGTGAGTTTTATGATTTGCAAGACAATTTGAGGGGGACTTGTCCATTAAACACTAGGGTTAGTCCTTCTTAACCATAAAGGAAGAATTAGAACCCTAATGTAAGGCCCAAGTTACAAGTTAATGTCTTAGTGATTATTAGATGGATTGATTAAGAGGTTTAAACAAATTAAGGGTTTAACACTTAGGATTAAAGTTATACACTCCATCCTAAGAGAAGGATGCATGCATAACCCTGATTCCAAAGTCCTAAAACCTTAAAGGTTTAGTCTCTAATGATGAGATGAGAAGAGAGACACAAAGAAGACTCAAAGGTGAAAACTAAGGGGGACTAATCACAACCCTAATTATTATCATGCTTGGATGTTCTTATGGTTTGTAAGGCTTGAGAAAGATCTTCAAGGAAGCCACCAATGGAAGAAGCAGATGGAAGGAGGAAGAGGAAGAAGAAATAAGTTACTTACTTCATTGAAGAAGGTAAGTAACTTAGAGAAAGAAAATGAGAGATGAACATGGATGAGCAAGCTCACTCAAAGACAAACAAAAATTCAGCAAAGATGCATATGAAGAAGATGAAGAGAAATGAGAAGTGAAGGCAAATTCACTTCTCAAATTAACTTACCACCTTAAAATGTTAATACAAGATGCATAAGGAAAGAAATGAAATGGAATGAATCATATGAAATGACAAAGATCAAAACCAGAAGATACACATGATGCAAATGATGCTATGACATGATGCAAAGGCATACAAAGTGCAATGGATGATTATACAAGAGAATGAATGCAAATGAAGCATGCTTTGAAGTTTGAAAGTTCATGAAGTTTAATGAAAGGAAATGAATTAAAATCAGGGAAAATGAATGAAGAAATGATCAAACATGATTCTAACATGTCTTAAGATGTCTAAGATGACATATGAATGCATGAAATGTCATGGCAAGTTCATGTATGGATGCATATGCAAGATGAATGCAAATGAAGATGCATATTTAGGGTTTTAAGGCAACATGAGATGCATATGGTAAAGGCAGGAGTAAATGACATGATAAAAATTTGAAATCACACTCAAACAAACCCTAACCCCATATGATATCACAACCCAAAGGAGAAGGTCTAACACTTGAACTAAAGAAAGTTATAATTTTCCTAAGTTTGCTAGGGTTTTTGGGTACTTCAAAAGGGAAAATGAAAATCAATTTGAAAATGCAAGATAAATTCATGACAAAAATATCCTAGAAACTACATGCTATGTGTAACACAATGCAAAAAGAATCATCATCAAAGCCTTCATGGTTAGGGAGAAATGATTTTTCAAAGCTAGGGTTAGAAAAATGTGATTTTATGAACCCTAAATTTAAAGAAAATTGTCAAGTTGTGATCAAACCTAAAAAGAAATTTGTATGAAGGGTTTGAAAATGTTTCTAAATGTGTTAGGATGCAACATGAATTTTTTGGTGATTTTTAGAAACCTAAATGGTATTTTAATTAATTAATTTCCATTAATTAATTAAAATAAACATTTAAATATTTTAAAAATGATTTTTAAATGAAAAAAATAAAATAAAAAATTTTTTTCGATGAAGAAAATTATTTGAATCAGAAATGCAAAGTTTGAAAATTTTTGGATGGGTTTTGATATTTTAAATTAAATATGCAAGAAAAATGCAAAGAAAATAAAATAAAAATGAATTAAAAGGGAAGTATGTTGATCCTGTGGCCCAGATTCAAATTGGGGGTGGAGGGAATTGACCTGGCACATAAATGGAAGGCTGGGATGCATTCTGGAAAATTCAAATACTAAACCTAATTAATTTAATTAATTAAGGCTTAGGGTTTAAGTGAAACATCTGGACCGTGGAAACATGCGCTAAGCAAGATCCAAAGGCTGGTATTCAAACTAGACATTAACCCTAATTAATTAACCCTAACAACTTTCAGGTGACCGGAGCAAGCTCTGGTCATCTTCTCCGGTCACTCTTCTTCCCTATCTCTCTCAAAACGCCATAAAAATGCCTCAAACTCTCCAGAAATGATCCTCACACCACTCTAAACATGAATCAACCAACAAAATCCATTTATTTCACATGAACAGCATGAATCAAAGCAAAACGGAAAAGCAATCAAAATTTCAGAAGCTCATGAAATGCTTAAAACTCAACCATTTTTAAAACAAATCATATCATGGTAATCAGGGGAGCATGTAGAATCATTTTATAACATAAAAGAGAGGTTCTGGAAAATTTGTTCTTGAGGTATACCTGAGATGGGGCTTTTCAGTTTGGTACTTTCTGGACCTCTCGTTGATGCTAACCCACCTCACTTGATCCCCTGATGATGTTGCAAGGCTTTGAATGAGTTTAGAATGGCTGGATTGAGAGGATGAACTCTTGCTGCACCAGAATCGTGTTTTGTGTTTGTGGGGTTTCAGGCTTGTTTGATGGTTGGGAAATGATCTATGGATGATGGTGAGTTGGTTTATGAAGTTTGTTTGAAGTTTTATGGCTTGTGCTGAGCAAATCGAAGAAGAGAAGTCTTTGAGGGATTTTTGTGACCTTGGAGTATGGGATGATTCAGGCTCCAAGGTTATGTGAAATGGCTTGCTTTTGGTCTACATAACATGTCTCTATTGGCCAGAGAGTTGTTGTGGCTGCAGCTGATTGGTATGGACCAAGTTGCAAAAAGTCAACATTATGTGTACTTGAGGTATGGGCTCATGCAGGGGTGGTTCAATGGCATGTCTGGCCTCAGCTTGGATCAAGGAGAGCCATGGAATTGAAATCATGCAGTTGGATGGCTTGAAGGGAAAGATTTCATAGGTTTTGCAAGATTTTGCATTTTTGCCCCCTTTGAGTTATCTTGTGATGCAAGGCATGAAAACAAGTGATTCTTTGGGCAATTCTGACCCAAATGATTTGCAATAGGATGGTATGATGTTTAGAGATGCATTAGAGGTCATGAAATGGCTTGGCAAGTGGTTTTGCAAAAATCCCTCTTTGGTGTATTCTTGAAAATTATAGGATTTTTGCCAACTTTGAAGGATCATAACTTGAGTTCCATAATGAATTAGAACATGTTCTTGTACTTTTTGAAAAGGGAAATACCTAATCTACAACTTTCAAGACTAACAATTTTTCATTTGAAGCATTTTTGGTTGAGAAAGAGGAGGTTGAAGAACTTTCCCAAAATGGAAAGTTTCCCTTACAAGTCATTTCCATTTTTGGCAACTTTTGGTTTAGCTTAAATTTCTTCAATTTTGTGAACTTCCAAGCACTTAAATGATCAAATAAAGATCATATAACTTCAATTTGATGAAAATATCACTTTGGTTCCATTGTTGGGGGCCTTAGATGCCCTGATTTTGCTCTGACTTGCTCAAGAAGTTACCCAATGAACAGATGACTTTCACAGTGAATTTCTTCATCAAACTTGGTACATATGATCCTTATATCATCTTAAGAACATTAGAAACAAGAATGACCCAAAAATTTGGAGTTAAGGCCTCTGAAACCAAAACCCTAATTTTGGTCATCTGTGTAGTGAAAACCCTAGCTCTACTTCCATGCCTTGCCAGTTCTTGTGATTTCTTGACTTCTTTGAACTTTGAGGGATATAATATGATGATTGAACACACATGGACCATCTTGGAATGCTTGGAGGCCTTTGGAGTGGCTCATATGGATCCTTGGATTGCTCAGATCACAAACCCTAGATGCAGATGAACTTGAACTTATGCAGTGAAACAAATATGCTATATGAGGTGCAATGATTATGCTTATGCAAAGATGAAAGATCCCAAGCCATGGTGTGATAAGAGTGAGGGAAAATTTGGGGTGTTTACAGCTGCCCCTATTCAAGCATGAGTTAGCTGTGCAGGGTGTAAGCGCCTGGCTTAACAGACAAACAAGATAACTTGTGGTTGAATACCAAAGACAGTCTGAAATTTGCACTCACTGGGGAGATGAAGAAAAGGGAAATAAATTGTAAAAGGTGGTAAAGTATGATTTATCAAATGCGGGCGATGGAGGAGGACCATCGAGCAGGGGACAACTGCTGGGGATAAAGCGGTAAGCTAAGCAATGACGGGGACGGCCGACATGCTGGGGGAATAAAGAGATCATGATGGGGACGGTCATCAAGAAAAGTAATAAGGTTCTCTGGGGATTAACGTAAAGGCAATGATGGGGACGGCCATCAGGTTTTTAAAGTAAAGTAAACAACGACGGGGACGGCCATCAGTTCAAAGAATAAATGAAATAAATGATGAGGGACGGTCATCAAAGGTGAAGGAAGATCACCTAGCAGGGGACGGCTGCTATTTATCACGACATGGGACGAATGTCGGATAGAAAAAGTCGACGATGGGGATGGCCATCGGATAATCATGATGAAGGACGTGAAGGTGCGCCAAACACAAGGAAGGGGGGTTGGAATTGGGTTTGCTTTACCAATTAAAAATAACTTCTAATGACACGTTTAATTTATCCTGGTTCGTTTGAACTCAAACTACGTCCAGTCCACCCGCCAAGGTGATTTTGCCTCTACTGAGGTCTTAATCCACTATTCAATAAGAATACACACAGAGACCTATAGTCAATGTCCTCTTGAGTCTTCTGACTAAACTTAGTCACTCAAGGAATAGAATAACTATTACAAAAATATAAAAGATGTAACTTAGGATGCTTCTTAATAAGCACGTATCACTAAGTGAAAGTTACAATAATAAGCACAATATGATTTACTGATTTGCGTGAATAATATGAGATGTGTGTTGCCCTTGATTTCTTCAAATGGAGTCCTTTAAATAGTTCTTGAGAAAGTAGCCGTTGGAGACATCTTGATTTAAATTAGGATATACTTTAATATCATAAATTCCTTCCATAAGTAGAGATACTTGTCTTTGGTCATTAATTAAAATATCTTTAATTAATGTCTTTAATAAGGATACCAGCATCTTCTAAGCGGAGATCAGAGATAATGAGTAAGAGACGCGTAGCCAATAAATATGTTTATTTAATGCTGGATTCTCCTTTGAGAGTATCTTCTATACTGAATCTTCTTAGCTCGTACGGTTTACTTAAATAAGATTGACTTCTACACAAGAGTAAATATATTCGTTAGAACTTCTAATATGAAAAGCTTTGTTATCATCAAAACACTTAGAGGATCAGAACCATAATTGTTCTAACAATCTCCCCCTTTTTGATGATGAAAAAACATTTGAAATAGAGAATAGAGTTTAATGAATTTAAGTGAACTCCCTTTGATTAGAAGAAGAATTCTTTCAGATGTTCCATGATTCTTAGCTCCCCCTGAGTTGATTACTTGACCTGTTTCTTTTCATGATAACAACTCAACTAGTTTTATTAGAATTATATGTTAGAGGCAGAATATGGTAAACAGCTATGTATCAGAATCATTTACGTTTCTCCCCCTTTTTGTCATAATCAAAAAGAATTAGAGCAAGTGAAAATAAAAGATCAAGGAGTTAAACAAACGTTCAAAACCAATATATTAAAAACAAAAACAAAAACCAGTAGAAGTTTATGGAGTTATGCAGAAGCAGAAGATAAAAACAACAGGACAGGTAAATCAGAAGATAAGCAAAGACAAAATTAGGAGTTCATCTTAGTGACTAAGGTCTCCAACAAAGATTTTATATCTGATGAAGATTCCACTTGCTTGCTAAGTAAAGACTTCATTTCAGCAGTTGTTTCTTCTTGCTTATCCAGACGTTCTTTCACCAGCTGATTTTCCTTCTTCAGTTCTTGTAGAGTTTGCAAAACAAAATCTGTAGCCAGAGGTTCTTCAGCTTCTTGAGCAGCTTGAGTATCAGGTTCGTCAGCATTCTCTTCTATAGAAGATACCAAGACCATCTGAAGTGCTGAGAGTTCATCCAGAGGTTCTGACTCTGTCCAGGGCTTGTTATCCAACAGAAGAGGTTTAGCTTGTTCAACATTTGAGACTACTGCTTGAAGGTACTCACAGAAGTTCTGGTGAGCAACATCGTAGCAGATGTCCTTTAGTCGTTTGGACTCAGCATTAAACCATTTTCTGAGGGTAGCCCACAGAAAATCAGAAGCAGCTGGATCTGTAAGCTCTGCGCAAGCAGTCTTCAGATCCTCTAACTTTAATTGCAAGCCTGTTTCGAAAGCAAGAAGTAAAGCAGAAATGTCTGTTCTAGTTGGTTTAGGTTTTGGTATGGGTATTGCTCTTTTGTTGGATACAGAGGACAGGTTTTGGAGTGCTTCAAAATCAATAGATGTTCTGAGGGGATTTTCAGTTTCAGTTTCTTCTGGAGAGTCAGGAATGTTTATGACAGTAGGTGAGTTTGGTGGTGTAGACATATAAGAGGAAAGCGAGCTTTCTCTTGAGGGTGATATTCTGGGTGCATGTTCAGGGGATGGAGGTTGGACAATGTCTGAGTCTTGAAAATGTTCAAGATCAAGATCTAGAGCATCTTGCAAAGCAGTTTGTGTTTCAGTTGTTGGAGAACGATCAATATCAGATAGTGGAGTATTGTCAATGGGTATGTCAAAGTCAGAAATAGTTTGTTGTTGGTGAGTTTCAGTTTCTGGTGGATATAATGAAGAGAGGATGGATGCTACTGCAGAAGTTGCAGGAATTTCAGTTTGAATGGGATTATCATTTTGAAGTGGTTCAGAAGCAGTAATTTGTTCAGTGGGAATATCAGCAGAAGATGGTTGACTAGAAGGTAAGGTGCTAGAAGGTAGTTCAGACACTTCTACATTTACTGCTTCTACTACAGAAATGAATTCAGAGTTAGAGGCAGAAGATTTACCTGTTGTTCTAGATGATTTTGGCATCTTCTGAGAAGGTCCTTCAGCAGTCTTTCTCTTCTCGATCCTTACAGAAGTAGCATCTGGAGCACTCTGTTTGAGTTCAGTAAGCTTGAACTGAGTTTCCATACCTTGTTGCTTGCAGATATCCAGGTAGTTAACTACAACATCTGCAGGAGTGTCAGCGGAGAAGAGTGGAAAGTCTTCCAATGGAATCCTTCTGGTGCTGATAACTTCTCTAGAATGAAGAGTAGGTTCTTGCTGAATAGATGTGATGAACTTCATCTTTTTCAGGTTCTTAGCATTCAGAGGTTTGCCAACATCTGTTTCTAAAAGTTCAGTTTGTTTTAACTCTGCTAGGAAGTCTACCAACTTGTTTTGGCAGAGTATATCAGAAATAATACGTCCAAAAGGAATCCAATCCCTTTTGGTCTTCTCACCATCTCTGGTTTCCTTCACACTGACTCTAAGATTTTGGAAGAGAGTGTGTGCAAGATTGATTTTCTTCTTTTTAGCAATGAAGTAGAGAAGAAATTGTTGGTCCAGGTTGATGTAGTCTGGAGAATTTGTGGGTTTCCTGTGACATATTGTCCCAAGAATAATTTTTACCCAAATACGGAGAGGAGTCTTCAAATCTTTGATTTTGTTGGAGGGTTTTCCTGAAGTAAAGATTTCTTTTGCTATCACAGCAGTATCAGACGCTTTGTCCATGTCACTGCATTTATTACCATTACCATCAGTTTCAAGAAGTTTAGCAAGATGGTCTTCATAGATAACCACCTTTTTACCAAGCACATAAGAGGTAACCTGTGCGTCGTTTGATGATGCATAAACCCAAAATTCTTTAACCAGTTTAGGAAATACTGGTCCCATTAATCTGTCAAAATACTTATCCCAGCCCTGAGCTTCAACATACGGGAGGAGATCAAAACCATTCTCCTTTAAGCTTTCGAAATCCACAAATAACTCACACAGGACTTCCAATTTGTCAGTAGGAGTTGAGAGAGTCTTTGTGGGCTCAACGTAGAACACATCAGTAAAATCTTTGCTTTGAGATGATGAAGCCATTAGTTACTAAGATGAAATTTGAGGGTTTAGGGTTTAAGAAAAAAATTTAGAGAGACGCAAGAATGAGGTTAAGAAAATTCAGTAAGAGTGAAATATGGGTAAAAGTTGAAAGTGAGAAAGACACTTAACATATATAGAAAAGTAAAGCATTTAATTAGTTGAGAAATTAGTGGGAAAATTTAAGTTTAAAAACATAATGATTAAAAGCATTAAATGCGCTGACATGGGGTAATGCGTAAACGATTTTGGAACAGTTACCCAAGAGATTTTCTTGCCTTTTTGGTGTCAAGTCTAGCCGTATCAGATTCCAGAATATCAACAGTTGTCCTTCTGTAGAGAACAGTTACAAAAGCAAGTTCTGTCACTTTTTAGAATATGGACACTTGTTTTAATTCTGATGGAAATCCTTAGAGCCTTGTTGACACTTGTTGATTTGAAGATCTGCATGTGAATCCTTTGAACAGAAGTTCTAAGAATTAAGCAATTAGAGCATAGCATCTTCTGAGATAATCATATAGAAGATAAATATCTGAACTTCTAGAGATAAAAACATATGATTAAAGGCATTTTCATTCTGGACATAACTTCATGCTAAGGTTAGTTAGTATGAAATTAAATCTATCTTCAGAAAGGGGTTTTGTAAAAATATCAGCCCACTGGTGATTTGTGTCTATAAATTTTAACATTAAAATTCCCTTTTGAGTATAGTCCCTAATGAAGTGATGTTTAACCTCTATGTGTTTAGCTCTAGAATGTAAAATTGGATTTTTAGAAAGACAAATAGCAGAAGTATCGTCACAGAGGATGGGAATGTTACTCTCATAGATATTGAAATCCTCAAGCTGATTTTTCATCCAGAGCATCTGAGTACTGCATCCAGCTGCTACAATGTATTCAGCTTCTGCAGTTGATAATGCTATGGTTGGCTATCTTTTGCTGGACCAAGAGATTAGATTGTCTCCTAGAAATTGACAACTTCCAGAAGTACTTTTTCTTTCTGTTCTGTCTCCAGCAAAATCAGCGTCACAATATCCTACAAGTTTATACTCTTCTGATCTTCTGTAATACAGACCAAGATTAGTAGTACCTTTCAGATATCTAAAGATTCTCTTAACTGCTGTTAAGTGAGTTTCTCTAGGATCTGATTGGAATCTAGCACATAAACATACGCTGTATAGAATATCTGGTCTAGAAGCAGTTAGATAAAGAAGAGATCCAATCATACCTCTGTAGAGCTTCTGATCTACTTTCTTACTTACCTCTTCTTTCTCCAGGATACAAGTAGGATGCATAGGAGTTTTAGATATAGTGCTTTCTGATAAGTCAAACTTCTTTAGAAGTTCTTTTACGTATTTTCTTTGATGGATATATGTTCCTTCTGATGTTTGATTTATTTGAATTCCCAGAAAGAACTTTAGTTCTCCCATCATGCTCATTTCAAATTCTGCCTGCATAGATTTAGCAAATTCCTTTCCCAAGGCACTTTTAGTAGAACCAAAGATTATATCATCTACATAAATTTGACATATCAGAAGATCATTTTTAATGTTTTTACTGAAAAGAGTTGTATCCACTTTCCCTCTGATGAACTTATTTTCTAGAAGAAAATTACTTAGTCTTTCATACCAAGCTCTGGGAGCTTGTTTTAAACCATATAAAGATTTTTTGAGTTTGTAAACGTGTTCTGGAAATTTTGTATTTTCAAAATCAGGGGGTTGGTGTACATACACTTCTTCATCAATATAACCATTTAAAAATGCACTTTTGACATCCATTTGATATAGAATAATATTATGATTTACAGCAAATGATATTAGAAGTCTGATTGATTCTAACCTGGCGACTAGTGCATAGGTTTCTGTATAGTCAATTCCTTCTTGTTGACTATAACCTTGTGCAACCAGTCTTGCTTTGTTTCTGACAACTTCTCCTTGCTCATTAAGCTTGTTTCTGAATACCCATTTAGTGCCAATGATGTTGAATCCTCTGGGCCTAGGAACTAGATCCCACACGTCATTTCTGGTGAATTGATTTAGTTCTTCTTGCATAGCCAGAATCCAATCATTTTCTGAGAGAGCTTCTTCTACAGAAGATGGTTCAATCAGAGATACAAGTCCCATTAACGTCTCTTCAGAGTTTTTGAATGAGGATCTTGTTCTGATTGGTTCATCTTTCTTTCCCAGGATTTTATCTTCTGGGTGATTAATATTGCTTCTGGATGGCTTCTTCTGAATGGGTTCTTCAGATGTTGTTGGAGAAATTGTATTGTTTTGATCTTTAGAAGTTCTGTTTGTAGATATTTCTACTTCTATATCTGCAGAAAATTTATTCTGCTTTGGTTTTTCAGAACCAAGCTTATCATCAAATCTGACATGAATTGATTCTATCACAATTCGTGTTTCTGTATTGTATACTCTGTATCCCTTAGAGCGTTCAGAGTATCCTAACATATAACACTTTTGTGCCTTAGAATCAAATTTATTCAGAGTATCAAGAGTATTTAACATAAAACAAATACATCCAAAAGGATGGAAGTATGAAATGTTGGGCTTTCTGTTCTTCCACAATTCATAAGGAGTCTTTTCAAGAATAGGTCTTATAGAGATTCTATTCTGAATATAGCATGCTGTATTTACTGCTTCTGCCCAAAAGTGTTTAGCCATATTAGTCTCATTTATCATGGTTCTGGCCATCTCTTGTAATGTTCTATTTTTACGTTCTACAACCCCATTTTGTTGTGGAGTTCTAGGACAAGAAAAAACATGAGAGATGCCATTTTCATTAAAAAATGATTCTAATTGTTTATTTTCAAATTCTCCACCATGATCACTTCTGACTTTAATGATTTTAGATTCTTTTTCATTTTGAACTTGTTTGCAGAAGTTAGAAAATACAGCAATTGACTCATCCTTGTGTCTAAGAAACTTTACCCATGTCCATCTGCTGAAATCATCTACGATCACCAATCCATACTTTTTGCCATTGACAGAAGCAGTTTTCACTGGTCCAAACAAGTCAATGTGCAAAAGTTCTAATGGTCTAGAGGAAGATACAACATTTTTAGCTTTAAAACCAGTTTTTGAAAATTTGCCTTTCTGACATGCTTCACACAGAGCTTCTGAGTTGAACTTCAAATTTGGAAGTCCTCTGACTAGATTGAGTTTGTTAAGTTGAGATAATCTTCTCATATTAACGTGTCCCAATCTTCTGTGCCAGACCCATTGCTCAGTTTCCACAGACATTAGACATTTTACATTTTGAATTTTTAATTCTGAAAGCTTTATTTTATAAATGTTGTTCTTTCTCTTTCCACTAAAGAGGATTGTTCCATCTTTCTGACTAACAGCTTTACAGAACTTTTGATTGAAGATTATGTCATAGCCATTATCACTTAATTGACTTATGGATAATAAATTATGCATTAATCCTTCTACAAGTAGAACATTAGAGATAGAGGGAAGATTTCCATTACCAATAGTTCCGGAGCCAATTATTCTTCCTTTTTGATTGCCTCCAAAACCTACGTGGCCTCCATCTTTTAATTCAAGACTTTGGAACATATGCTTTCTTCCCGTCATGTGACGTGAGCATCCAGAGTCCAGGTACCATGATTGGTGTTTCAGTTTTGCTGTTAAAGACATCTGCAACATACACAATTTTATCCTTGGGTACCCATATTCTTCTGGGTCCTTGTTTGTTAGTTTTTACAAACTTCTGATTCATTTTAGTTTTTAAATCAGAACTTGTAGAACAAGATGACTCACTAGTGTATATAAGATCATGATTATGACCATAGGTGAAATGAGAACTTAGAGGAGTATTAGTATTTATGACAATGTCATCAATATTTTTTAACTTCAGAGTTTCTTTATTTTTCACATAGCCTATGCCTCTTCTTTCATTTCTGCTAACACCATAGATCATAGAAGCAATCTTACTTCTATCTAAGCTTTTAGTAAGAAATTGTTGAAAGCTATAATCATATTGTTTTATGATATTATCAGAGTTGATTAGATCTTCTAACTCAGATTTCTTCTGAGCTTTAAGTTTCTCAAAAGAGTTTTTACATTCAAAGAGGTTTTCTTTCAGCTCAGAGATTTCTGTTTTTAGTTTTCTAACTTCTTCTAATTCAGATACTAGACTTTGTTTAATGTCTTTGTATTTGAATTGAAGCTTCTGATATTTTTCAAGAATTTTCGAAAGACTAGCTTCTAACTGAGGTCTAGAAAATTTAGAAAATACCTCTTCTGAATCTGATTCTAACTCTGATTCTGATGAGTGATCATCTTCTGGTATATTTGCCATTAATGCAATATTAGCTTGTTCATCTTCAGAATCTGACTCTGCCTCAGATGATTCAGAATCATCCCATGTTTCCATGAGACTCTTTTTCTTTTCTCTGCTGAATTTGTTTCTGGGTTTGTCTTTCTGAAGTTTTGGACATTCACTTTTATAGTGTCCTGGTTCTTTGCATTCGTAGCACACAACTTCTTTGCTTCTGGGTTTCTTGTGACCAGATGTTGATTCAGAATAATTATTTATTCTTCTGGTGTTTCTGAACTTCTTCTGACGATGCTTCCAGAGTTGTTGAACTCTTCTTGAAAGGAGAGATAATTCATCTTCTTCTGATGAACATCCAGAGCTTTCTTCTTCTTCTGCCTGTAAAGCTTTAGAAACATGTTTGTTAGATTTAAGAGCTACAGACTTACCTTTCTTCTGGGGTTCATCTTCTTCTAACTCAATCTCATGACTTCTCAAGGAGCTGATCAGTTCTTCTAAGGAAATTTCATTCAGATTTTTTGATAACTTTAAGGCAGTGACCATGGGTCTCCAAGCTTTTGGTAAACTTCTGATGATTTTCTTCACATGATCTGCTGTTGAGTAGCCTTTGTCCAGAACTTTTAGTCCAGCTACCAGGATTTGGAACCTTGAAAACATTTTTTCAATGGTTTCATCTTCTTCCATCTTGAAAGCTTCATACTTCTGGATGAGAGCTAGAGCTTTAGTCTCCTTGACTTGAGAGTTGCCTTCATGTGTCATCCTCAGAGAATCAAACACGTGTTTAGCTGAATCCCTGTTTGTGATCTTCTCATATTCTGTGTAAGAGATGGCACTTAGAAGTATGGTCCTAGCTTTGTGATGATTTCTGAATTCCTTCTTCTGTTGAGCTGTCATATTTTTTCTTTCAATCTTCTGACCATCTGCTCCAACAGGATGAATGTATCCATCTGTCACCATGTCCCAGAGATCTCCATCTAGAGCTAGAAAGAAACTCTCCATAACATCCTTCCAGTAGTCAAAATTGTCACCATTGAATATTGGAGGTTTAGCATTGATCTTGTCATTCTGATAGTCATTGTTGTTAATTCCAGTATCTGCCATGTGTTTAACTTCTGGATCTTTTACTGACACGGTTAAGTGTAATACTCAGAACCTAGCGCTCTGATGCCAATTGAAGGTGCGCCAAACACAAGGAAGGGGGGTTGGAATTGGGTTTGCTTTACCAATTAAAAATAACTTCTAATGACACGTTTAATTTATCCTGGTTCGTTTGAACTCAAACTACGTCCAGTCCACCCGCCAAGGTGATTTTGCCTCTACTGAGGTCTTAATCCACTATTCAATAAGAATACACACAGAGACCTATAGTCAATGTCCTCTTGAGTCTTCTGACTAAACTTAGTCACTCAAGGAATAGAATAACTATTACAAAAATATAAAAGATGTAACTTAGGATGCTTCTTAATAAGCACGTATCACTAAGTGAAAGTTACAATAATAAGCACAATATGATTTACTGATTTGCGTGAATAATATGAGATGTGTGTTGCCCTTGATTTCTTCAAATGGAGTCCTTTAAATAGTTCTTGAGAAAGTAGCCGTTGGAGACATCTTGATTTAAATTAGGATATACTTTAATATCATAAATTCCTTCCATAAGTAGAGATACTTGTCTTTGGTCATTAATTAAAATATCTTTAATTAATGTCTTTAATAAGGATACCAGCATCTTCTAAGCGGAGATCAGAGATAATGAGTAAGAGACGCGCAGCCAATAAATATGTTTATTTAATGCTGGATTCTCCTTTGAGAGTATCTTCTATACTGAATCTTCTTAGCTCGTACGGTTTACTTAAATAAGATTGACTTCTACACAAGAGTAAATATATTCATTAGAACTTCTAATATGAAAAGCTTTGTTATCATCAAAACACTTAGAGGATCAGAACCATAATTGTTCTAACAGGACGATCATCAAGAGGTGAAGGACGATCACCTAGCAGGGTACGACTGCTTTCGGGGTTTATCACGACATAGGACGAATGTCGAATAACAAGATCAACGATGGGGACAGCCATCGGATAATTGATGAGGGACGGTCATCAAAAAGGTGAAGGACGATCACCTAGCAGGGGACGGCTGCTCTTTATCACGGCATAGGACGAATGTCAGATAGAAAAAGGGTTCCAATAATGGAAACTCCACTGGGGAAAGGATGTGGGACGGTCATCCAAAGGTGAAGGGCGATCACCTGGCAGGGTACGGCTGCCGAAAGTATCACGACATAGGACGAATGTCGGATAGAAGAAAGTTGTTTGCTGGGGAATGGTAAGCACGGACGAGTGTTTACACTTTCCAGAATAAAAGGTATAAGTGTTTTGACGCTGTGTATAGATTAAATATGCGGACGAGCATCCTTAGGACCATGATACGGACGAGAATCGGTAGAAACAAACGCTGACGCGTGTTCAGAGATGATGATACGGACGAGTACCAACTGGTTAACAAAGAACACAGACGAGTGTCGAATCTGTGGGGGAATGATAATATATATACAAGATATGGACGAGTATCAAAGACTTCTGTATAAGTATGAGTGAGGATTTGGTGAAGTATGAGCAAGACACGGACGAGTGTTCAACTTGATGGGGAATGTATGACACGGACGAGTGTCAAAAGAGAATGTATGGGTTATGAACAAACATTTGTATTGTGAGAGTGTAAAGGTGTTCTGGCGACCTGTGGGGATAGGATGACATAGACGGGTGTCAAAAGGAGTGTGTTATAAACAAGTGTTTGGTTTGCAACAAGTGATTTGGCAACCGTGCTGGGGAAAGGTGACACGGACGAGTGTCAAAAGAGTATGTATAGGTATCTGGATGCAAAGAGGATATTTTGGCTTATACTTGCAGGGGAATGATATGACACGGACGAGTGTCGTAGGTATATATATGAACAGGCATTTGTGTTGGAGAGTGCAAAGGGGACGCTTTGGCTTCTATTTGCAG
The DNA here is from genome assembly GCA_963966055.1 of Lathyrus aphaca. Taxonomy (NCBI): domain Eukaryota; kingdom Viridiplantae; phylum Streptophyta; class Magnoliopsida; order Fabales; family Fabaceae; genus Lathyrus; species Lathyrus aphaca. The sequence continues at coordinate 508,225,756 of OZ014524.1, read as the reverse complement.
GGGATGTGAGCTTTATATATTGTTGATGAAAAATTGATAGTATTTGCAGGCGAATGGCTCGAACCCGGCTTGTGATTATGCAAATGTTTGATTTTTGCCGTAATGTTCCGTATTAGACGGAATGCTACACTCTGTGGGGAAAAATGATGCAAATTCTATGATTATGCAAAGGGAAACCGATCCGGGATTTGGATCCCACTGAAGATTGGATCTCTGGCTGATCTGCTTGGAGGGATATCCCAGGTGGGGGAGAGATCATTGGTAGATCTGTTAGGAGATGTAACTCTACTCGGGAAAATAGATCATTAATAGACCTATCATGTAAGGAGAAACCCAGCTGGGGATTAGGAGGTTTCCGTCACTTTGTTGTGTGAGAGATTCAGGCATTGCTCTTCTAGGGAGAGGCTGGAACTCTGCAGGGAGATAGTTCTTTTATCTTTGAGAGACCTGGCACTCTATTTGGGGAAGAAAAGATCATTGAACGACCTTCCTAGAGAACTCTGAGGGGATCTCGACGGGGAAAAGCATTTCATATACTGCTTGGGGATGAAGCATGCTGGGGAAATGTGCTTGGCCTGCCCCATGCTGCGTATTGGATACCTGCAACCTGTTTAAGACAAAGAAATGCACAAGTATCTCGAGGTATCCCTTACCGGATTCCGTCATAGGAGTTAGATATTCCTAAAAGTAAATATATTTCCTGCAAGCATTTATTAAGAATGGCTCATTTAGTTCTATGCAAGTATTTATTATGAATATTGGACATTTTGCAAACAAAATAAAAATATACGAAAAGAGATGTGACTGAAAATCTGATTTTATTAATCTGGGTGCCCTGAATTGGAAAATACAGTCAAAGAAACAAATCCCCTGGAATGAAGAGATTGTTATAAATTGAGAAAAGTAAAAGTGCTGGTAATGTTGACGACGCTCCGGTGAGCTTCCCTTGCTATGACCTGTATGACCTTGACGTTCTTCTTATCTTTCTTTCTAAAGAAGGTTAATTCTGACCGATGCTTTATCCTTTCGAAGCTTGCTGTGTTGTGAATGATATAGACGAATTCAGAATGCAGTTGTTCACTTATTCCCTGATTTTGCGCGGATCGCCCTTTCGGGTTTTCAATCCACCGAGATACCCATTTTTGCCTGAGCTGTCCAATGTGGCTTTTCAACTCAGCAGGTGTACATTTTTTTTGATTTTTTCCCCTTATTTTTGCCCGAGTCTTTTATTCTGTTTTTGACTCGCCGGGATGCCCTATTTTTGCCTGGACTTTCATTCTGTTGTTATGTCCAGCGGGTCATTTTATGCGAAGTATTTTTTAACTGCATCTGAATTCACAGGGGATAAGAAATATTCACCATCCATAGTAGTGAGCATGAGTTCCCCACCGAAGAAAACCTTCTTTACTATGAATGGACCATCGTAATTTGGAGTCCATTTGCCCCTGTGGTCTGTATGAGGAGGAAGGAGTCTTTTTAGCACAAGATCTCCCACTTGGTATTCTCGAAGCCTGATTTTCTGATCGAAGACTTTCTTCATCCTTTTCTGATATAGCTGCCCATGACAAATTGCAGCTAATCTCTTTTCTTCGATCAGATTCAATTGATTGTACCGAGATCGGACCCATTCTGCTTTGTTCAGTTTAACATCCATCATTACCCGTAAGGAGGGCAATTCAACTTCAACAGGTAGGACTGCCTCCATACCATACACAAGTTGATACGGTGTTGCCCCAGTAGATATTCTGATTGAGGTTCGATACCCATGCAAGGAAAATGGTAGCATTTCATGCCAGTCTTTGTAGTAACCATCATCTTCTGCACAATCTTCTTGATGTTTTTGTTAGCTGCCTCTACAACGCCATTCATCTTTGGCCTGTAAGGAGAAGAGTTATGATGTTGGATTTTGAAGTACCGACATAGTTCTGCCATCAATTTGTTATTCAAATTGGAACCATTATCAGTAATGATTCGTTCGGGAACTCCATATCGGCAGATGATGTCTCTTTTCAGAAACCTGGCTACCACTTGTCTGGTGACGTTTGTATACGAAGTTGCTTCAACCCACTTGGTGAAGTAATCAATGACTACCAAGATGAATCTGTGGCCATTTAAAGAAGTCGGTTCAATCTTTCCAATCATGTCAATGCCCCACATGGCAAAGGGCCAAGGTAAAGACATCATGTTCAAAGGATTTGGAGGCACATGTACTTTGTCTGCATAAATCTGGCATTTATGACACTTCCTGGCATAGGCACAACAGTCTGCATCCATTGTGATCCAGTAGTAACCTGATCTTAATAACTTCTTAGCCATTGCATGTCCTCTAGCATGGGTACCGAAAGATCCTTCATGCACCTCGTGCATCAGCAAGTCTGCTTCTTTCTTATCAACACATCTGAGCAGAACCATGTCAAAGTTTCGCTTGTATAATGAACCATCAACATTAAGGAAGAAACTACCAGCCAGCCTTCTTAATGTCTTCTTATCATTAGATGATGCCCCAGGTGGGTATGTCTGATCCTCTAAGAAGCTTTTGATGTCATGGAACCAAGGCTTGTCATCGTTAGCAATGTCCACGGAGAATACGTATGTTGGTCGGTCTAGTCTGGATACCGAAATCCGAGGCACATAATTTGCAGCTTGAACCTTGATCATGGAGGAAATGGTAGCTAAAGCATCCGCGAACTGATTTTCATCTCGAGGGATATACTCAAGTTTGACTGTTGTGAAGAAAGTCAATAATCTCCACGTGTAGTTGTTGTACCCCAAAATTTTCCCTCACATTTTTGAGACAAATTGATTCACAAGGTTTCCTTACACTTGTCGTACCCCAAATTTTGACCGCTTCATATGCTTTCTGGTGCTTTTTTATTTCGAATAAATAAAATAGCACAATTGGTAGAAAGATGGGTATAAGGGATATAATTGTGAGAGGTTGTGAGTTCAAATCTCACCTTCCGCTCTTTTTAATTTTTTTTAATTTTTTCCTTTACTAATAACTTTTCCTATTTTTATTTTTTATGAAAAAATCACAAAAATAGCATTTTTTAATTTTTTAATTTTTAATTTTCGTATTTGCATTTAATGCATTTTTAAAAATATGATTTTTTCATTAAAATCATTATTTTATGAAAAATATTTCAAAAAAAATCATAATAAATACCAAAAACATTTCTTTTCTTGTATATTCGTTTTCTATTGGTCAGTTTATGTCCTTTTTGTGTCATTTTTGTGTCATACTTAGTTTCTAACTGGTCTACTTGGTGACTAAGTAAAAATCATATAATTTTGTTCAAATATTTTTTAATCAATAGGGATTAAGACTAATTTTATTTCCTTTTAAACTTTTTAACCTAATTTTCTTAATCTATAAATACATGTTGTTTTACACATAAGAGCTCTCTCATTTCTCATTTTATCACTCCTCTCTCAACCACAATACGAAAAAATTCTTGCCTCAGGGAGAAACAAGACCGAAAAAATAAGAACACTAAAAGGCGGATCATACATGTGCCAAAATATATTCTTCTTTTGTTTTGTTAATATATACTCTCTCTTTTTTCTTCTTGTGTACTATATGAACTACACGTTACATTTTTTATTCTTCTTTCTACATGAAGTGCCTAACCATACCTTTTTTTTTCTTTCTACAGGTTTTTTCTTCTTTCGCTTATATATATATATATATATATATATATATATATATATATATATATATATATATATATATATATATATATATATATATATATATATATATATATATATATATATATTGTTTTATTTTTATAGTTTTGCTTTGATATTGTCGATTCTTATTTTTTTAATTACTTTGTTTGGATTGGATCGTGTCGATACGCTGTTCGCATATTTATGTGCATAAGGCGTGGCATTTGTGTTGATCCACTCTAGTTGCGATGATCGCAATTTTGCGTTAGCAACATTATTTTTTAATCTTTTGTTTTATTCTTGATAAATTTATATCTACACATTTTTCATAACTAACTACCCTGATTTTTTCCTAAACCTTGACGATTTTGCCTCAACCATTTTTTTATATACGTTTTGTTTTATTATATAATAACTATTTTCCAGGTACATTCACATGTGTGCGCCTGTGCGCGCGTGTCTTAGTGTCAAGAAGGCAAAACTGGTAATTTTGAGGGCATTTTGACAAAGAAACAAGTTTATTATATAATAACTATTTTCCAGGTACATTCACATGTGCGTGCATGTGCGCGCATGTCTTAGTGTCAAGAAGGCAAGGCTGGTAATTTTGAGGGCATTTTGACAAAGAAACATGGGTTTATCTTCTCTTTCCTAATTTCTCCTAATTTCCTCTATTGTTTTTAATTCTCTAATTTCTTAAATTAACTAACCTTAAATATTTAGATTAATTTTATTTGTTTATTTTCTACAAAAAACTCTTAACTTTTTTTTTAATTACTTATCTTCATAATCCATTCATAATGTTAATTAATTATTCATTTTATTAAATTAATAATTCAATATAGTTTTTTTTCTAACAACAAAACTTTTTTTTATATATTTTCATAAACCTTAATTTTTCATGTAAACCTTAAAAATTTCTTATAAACTTTAACCGTGTTATTTTCTCTAAATCATAAACATTTTCTCAAACCTTAACAAACCTGTTATTATTTCTTATTTTCACTAATTTTTTATGTTATTCATCTGCGATTTATTTTTATGTGATTATTTCTCATCTGTAATATTTTTTGGTTTACTTTTATTTTTCGCCTTACAATGATGTAACTGCCCCAAAGCGATGTAATAATTAGCCATTTATTTTCTGTCATTTTATTTTTCTGCCATTTATTTTCTGCCATTTATTTTCTGCCATTTTATTTTTCTGCCATTTATTTTCTGCCATTTTATTTTTTCTGTCATTTAAATTCCTGCCATTGATCATATATTAACTGCGTGGTTTAGTAATGTAGGGCGTGAAAACCTACTAAATTACCTATTTAATATTTTTCTATAATCTTTATATTTTTGTAAATAAATGTTAATTATTTTTATAATCTTATTTTACTACTTATTTATAACAATAAATCTTTATTTTGTAAATACTAACTCTTTTATTATTTTGTACATATTAACTTAATTTTTTTCTCTAAAAAATTTCTCAATAACATTTTGTCAATAATATTTTATATATTAATAGTATTTTATTATAATAGTAATAATCATATAGTGTAAATAATTAAAAGTTTTTCTCAATAATCTTTAATTGTTTTTCTCTAAACTTAATTACTTTTTTTTCACTAATTCTAATAACTTCTAAAAAATCTAACTTGTCTAACCTAAACTTTTTTTTTTCTTTTTTAATTAAATGTTTTAATTTATTTTAACTTTATTATTTTTGCTTTATTAGTATTATTATTACTTATTTACTATTTTATTATATCTATTATTTTTGCTTTATAATTTATTTTTATCCTACTATTATGTATCTGCCAAAGCCTTGTAATAGCTTATAGATCTATTTTTCCGTCTTTATTTTCTTTGTAAATATTTTACTATATGGTTGTCGCTCCCGATAAATGGGAAAGGCCCAAATAAAGGTACAGACGCGAACGGTCGGCGAAAAGAACAATGAGAACACACAGCAGTGAACTCACTGGAAAATGAAAGAGTCGCCAGCTAGGCATTTTTATCCCGGAGGAAAGGCAATGCTGCATAGACCTAGAAAAAGATGGATAAGACGGTTGCGAACCAGAGAGACTGAGAAAGGGGGTTGGTTACAACCTGGGAAGGTATTAGCACCCAGATTGTCCGTCGTACTCGACGGGATCCACGCTCAAAAGATTTGTGTTTTAAAGGGGTAGTGTCAGTGCAATCTGTATGTAAGAAAGCTGGAAATCAAAATGTACAGGTGTCAGTGTAAAGTGAGTGTAAAATGTATAAATGATGTGTCAGTGTAATAAAAGGAATAAGATGCTCAAGATAATGAGGCTAAGAAAATAATACTGAAAGAGGGGGAATATACATAGACTTTTGTTCGATAACTGTTAAGTTATGCCTACGTATCCTCTCGTGCAATGAGGAAGTCAGAACACCGTAGTTCGACCCAAAGAGACTGAAAGATGATTTGACTATGAACTGCTTACTTGTCTATGCTCAAGTGTATGACCTGTCTGGCTCAGGTGCAAACTGTCTTGCATTAGACGGAAGAAGCGAGTTCTCGTTTGTGAATGAATGAGGTGAGAAAAGAATCCCGGAGGAGACGTTTATTGTTTGTTTTTGTGTTTTCAGTCTTTTATTGCTTTTGAGAATTTGCCATAAGTTAATGAGCTTAAGCCTAAACCAATGGATTTAGTAAACTCATCACATCTTCCCTCTGATTAGGGGTAATGAGAATACCTTAAGTGTGAAGTCAGCTTCTCACACTTAATCACCTTTGGTGTAGGGTTAAGATCATTAACCTACTTGTGATTATTTAGATGTTTTTGTGATTTTTGTTTAGTGTTAAGTAATGAGATTAAGCCATAATCAGGGATTAAACAGACTCATTACACCATCCTAATAGAAGGATAATAGATGAGGATGTTTAAGCTGAGGAAAGCTCCTCAACTTAATCCATGATTAGGGATTAAACTCATGACAAAACAAGCCTTTGGTTAAGTGGGTTTTATTTAATGATATGATGATGAAGTGAGTTTTAGGGTTTGTAAGACAACTTGAGGGGGACTTGTCCATTAACACTAGGGTTAGTCCTTCTTAACCAATCAAGGAAGAATTAGAACCCTAATGCAAGGCCCAAGTTACAAGCTTGATGTCTTGATGATTATTAAGTGAATTGATTAATAGGAGTTAAACACATTAAGGGTTTAACACTTAGGATTAAAGTTATACACTCCATCCTAATAGAAGGATGCAGGCATAAGCTTAATCACAAAGCCTTAAAGCCTTCATGGTTTAGTCCTTGATTATGAGATGAGAAGAGAAGACTCAAAAGAGACACAAAGGTAAAACTAAGAGGGGAGATTAATCAAAACCCTAATCATTGACATGCTTGGTTGTTCCTAAGGTTTGTGAGGTTTACAAGAGAAGTCCTCAATGGGACCACCAGGAAGCAGATGAAAGGATCAGGAGAAGCAAAGTAACTTGCTTCACTTAAGAAGTCAAGTCACTTGAAGAAAGAAAGTGAGGAGGAGAAGAATGAGCAAGCTCAAACTCAAACACATACAAAAATGCAGCAAGGATGCATGAAAGAGATGAAGAGAAGTTATGAGAAGTGAAGGCAAATTCACTTCTCAAAGCCACTTACCACCTGAAAAGTTAGAAGAGAAATGCAATGCAATGCAAAATGAGGTGAAATGGCATGATGCATATCAAAACCAGAAGTACATACATGATGCTAATGATGCTATGAGATGCTACAAACATGAAACAAGGCATGGAGATGATCATACAAGCTCATGGATGCAAATGAAACAAGTTAAGAAGCATGAACATTCATGAAAAGTTATGAAATGCAAATGGCATACAACATGACAAATGCAAGATGCAATGATCAAACATGCTTTCAATATGTCTTAAGATGTTCAATGAATCACAAGAATGCATAAAATGCTATGGCAAGTCAAGGTATGAATGCAAATGCAAGATGGATGCATATGGAAGCCCAAATTAGGGTTTATGTTCAAAGCAACAAACACAAACCAAAATCAGAAGCCAACAACAAGATAAAAAATTGAAAATGCATTCAAAGGATCCCTAATCCTATACTAACTCACTGCCCAAAGGAGAAGTTCCAACTCTTAACCTAATTCAAGTTATGATTTTCCTAAGTTTTCTAGGGTTTTAGGGTTCCTTAACAAGAAAATTACCAAACAAATTGAACATGAAAGATCAAATCATGACCATTTAACCTCAAAAATTACATGATATGCTAAACAAAATGCAAAAAGAATCAAAGTCCAACTCTTTAGGGTTAGGCAGAAATGATTTTTGGAAGTTTGGATCAAAATAATGCACCAAAATGATTTTAATTCCATGAAAAATTCTCAAAATGCATCAAGATCAAAAAAGAAATTTGGTTTGAGGGTTGGACAATGTTTCTAAATATTTTTAAAGGTTTCATGAATTTTTTGGTGATTTTTAAATACCTAAAAGTATTTTTAATTAATTAATTCCCATTAATTAATTAAAAAGAAACTTTTAAATATTTAAAAATACTTTTTTAATGCTAAAAATAAAAATAAAAATAATTTTGGTTTCTGAAATTAAATAATAACTTGTGCAAAAAATTTCAGAATTTTTAAAGCATTTTTGCTATTTTTAATAAATTGGGGAAATTAAATATGAAACAAATAAAATAAAAATGAAATTAAATGGGAAAAAGAGAAAGTCAGCCAATCTAATGGCTGAGATTCAAACCCAGGGACGCGGGAGCTGACTGCGCGCGCGAACGGACGGACCAAATTCAAACTGACTTAATTACACTTAACCCTAATTAAACAAACCCTAATGACTTTCAGACGACCGGAACACTGTTCCGGTCGTCTTCTCCAGCTAGGTCATCTCCCAATCTCTCTCAATACGCCATGAAAACATGCCAAACTCTCCAGAATCAAAGCTTAACTCATTCTAAACAAGGTTCAAGCAACAAAAATCATTTATTTCAACACACAAACAAGATTCGAATCAAACATCAAAAACTGTCAAAATTTCAGAAACATCATACAACCTCATTTCTCCATCTTTTTCAAAAGTAACAAGTTCAGAGAACTCAGGGAAGCATGCTTTATCATTTAGAAACTTAAAAAGCAAGTTCTGGAAAAAAAGTTCATGAAGCTACCTGAGATTGAGCTTTCGATTCAGGAGCTTTCTGGCTTGTTCTTTGGCTCAAACAAGTCCCAATGATCTTCCTTTGAAGCTTTTGACACTTAGTTGGAGTTTGTGTAGCCTCTAGAGCAAGTTGGCAGGAGCTCAGGCCAAGGGAATGAGAAAATCGTATTTGTGATGTGGGAGGTTTCAGGCCAAAACAATGGTTGGTTTGTGATCAGTGAAGTGAGTTGAGATTGTTTGTGAAGTTTGTTTTTGTGTTTGAGGCTTGTGGGGAGAGTTTCGAAGAAAAATGCCAGTTGGAGTGAGTTTGTGAATGCTGAGTTCTAGTGTGTTTCAGGCTTGCCTCTTGTGTGGTTTTGCTTGCAATTTGTTTGTATAAACAATGCTTATTGGTCAGATGACATGACATGTCCTTTATTGATTGGTATGGTGGCTTTTGCAAAATGTCAACTTTGTGTAAGAGAAGGCATGGGTCTTGTTCTAGCCAAGTACAAGGGCTGTGGGCTGCGCAGCATGGTGAGGGGAAAGGCTAGGGTGGTTCAGCATCCAAGGCAGCAAGTGGATGAGGAGTGATCATGAGCTTTTGCAACTTGACTTTGCTTTTGCTTTTCATGAAAATATCTTGCTCCAAAGGCCAAACAAATGAGAAACTCTTGGCCCATTATGATTTTTAGGTCACATGTGATGTTTGTGTAATGGTTTGACACCAATTAGAAGTCACAAATTGCCTTGATACAAGATTTTGCAAGTTTTCCATTTGGTGCATGACTTAAAATTTAGTGATTTTTGCCAACTTTGACAAGCCATAACTTTTGATCAAAAATGAATTAGGTCATGTTCTTGTACTTTTTGAAAAGGGAAAGATCTATTCTACAACTTTCATGACCAAAGTTTTTTCCATTTGAAGCTTTCTTGAATCAAAAAGTAAGGGTTGAAAAAGTTGCATAAAATGACATTTTCATGAAAAGTCAAACTTGTCCAAAAAGTCAACTTTGCAAAAACTTGAGATTCTTGAATTTTGTAAACTTACAACTTCTTCCATGATCAAATAAAGATCATAAACACTCAAAATGATGAAGATCACCCCTTGGTTGGGTCATTGGGGGCCTCAGATGCCCTGATTTTGCACTGACTTGTTCAGAAAGTCAACATTTGATCAGATGACTTCCCCATGGAATTTCTTCATGAAAATTGATATGCATATTCCCTATACCATATAGAGACCAATAGAAACAAGAATGACCAAAAAATTTGGAGTTATGGCCTCTGAAACCAAAACCCTAATTTTAGGTCATCTGTGCAGTCAAACCTGGCTCTGCATCCATGTCATTTTCAATTCTTGTGATTCTTTGGTATTCTTGACTTTGAGAGGATATAATATGATACTTGAACACACATAGACCCCTTTGAAGTGATTGATGGCCTTTGGAGTGGCTCAAGAAGCTCTTGGATTGCTCAGATCACAAACCCTAGATGCAGATGACTTTGAACTAATGTAATGACTCAAAATTGTGGTATGAGATGTTATGATTGTGTTTATACATATGAAATGATCACAAGCCATGGTGTGAATGGGTGTGGGCAAATTTGGGGTGTTTACAGCTGCCCCTATTCAAACATGAGTTAGCTGTGCAGGATGTAAGCAACGGCTTAACAGGCAAGCGAGATAACTTGTGGTTGAATACCAAAGACAGTCCAAAATTTGCACTCACAGAATGAAGAAGAAAAGGGATATAGATTGTGAAAAAAAAAAGTATATTATAAAGTGTGGGCGACGGAGGACGACCTTCGAGCAGAGGACGACTGCTGGGTAAAGGGTGATGACGGGGACGGCCGACATGCTGGAAAAGTGCGGAAAATAAAGCAATGACGGGGACGGCCGACATGCCGGGGATAAAAGGTATGATGATGGGGACGGCCATCAAGATAAAGTTGTAAGATTCTCTGGGAATTAATGAAACATGACGGGGACGGCCATCAAGTTCATAAAGTAACCAACGATGGGGACGGCCATCGGGCTAAACTGAAAAGGAAAAGGGACCACGACGGGGACGGCCATCGGGTTAAAGAATAAATGAAATAAAACAGATGATGAGGTACGGTCATCAAAGGTGAAGGACGATCACCTAGCAGGGGACGGCTGCTCTGTTGGGTTAAGATGAGGGACGGTCATCAAAGGTGGAGGACGACCACCTGGCAGGGTACGGCTGCCGAAAATATCACGACATAGGACGAATGCCGGATAAAAGGTCAACGATGGGGACGGCCATCGGACGAGCATGATGAAGGACGATCATCAAGAGGTGGAGGACGACCACCTAGCAGAGGACGGCTGCTCTCAAGGTTTATCATGACATAGGACGAATGTCAGACAACCAAAATCAACAATGGGGACGGCCATTGGATAAAATGATGAAGGACGATCATCAAAAGGTGGAGGACGACCACCTAGCAGGGGACGGCTGCTAAATATCACGACATAGGACGAATGTCGGATAGAAAATCAACGATGGGGACGGCCATCGGATGAGCATGATGGAGGACGACCATCAAGAGGTGGAGGACGACCACCTAGCAGGGTACGGCTGCTCTCACGGTTTATCATGACACAGGACGAATGTCAGATAAAAAAGAAAAAATTTGCTTTGTTGGCGATCACTGGGGAATAGTAAACACGGACGAGTGTTTATATCCAAGAAATAAAAGTATAAGTGTTTAGGTGTTTGTGTATAGATTAAAGATGCGGACGCGCATCCTTAAGACTACGATACGGACGAGTATCGGGTAGAAACAAATACTGACTCGTGTTCAGAGATGATGATACGGACGAGTATCAACGGGTTAACAGAGAACACGGATAAGCGTTGAATCTGAGAGGATTCTTCTGGGGAATAGTAGACACAGGCGAGTATCTATATTCAAGAAGAGTGTTTGACACAGTGTATGGATTAAAGATGCGGACGAGCATCCTTAAGACTATGATACGGACGAGTATCATGTAGAAACAAACTCTTGACGCATGTTCTGAGATGATGGTACGGACGAGTACCGACGAGTTAACAAAGAACAAGGACTAATGTCGAATTTGTGGGGATATAAGTGGTATATACAAGATACGGACGAGTATCAGTATAAGTGTGAGTGGTGTATAGATGAGTGTTTAACTGCTGGGGAGAGTGACACGGACGAGTGTCAAAAGGAGAAGAGTGTGATATGAACAAGTATCTGATATACAAAGTGTAGGCGACTGCGCTGGGGACATGACACGGACGGGTGTCAAAGGATTGTCATATGCAAGTATATGTGAGTGCAAAGAGGACGTCTTTGGCTTTCTGCTGGGGTTATGACACAGACGGGTGTCAAAAAGTATCTGTAATACGAGTGGTACTGTTTGCACAGAGTGTTCGGGCGACTTTACTGGGGAGTATTGACACGGACGGGTGCCAAAGAGAGTATATACCGGTGTTTGTGAATGTGAGGCAACTGATTTTGCTGGGGAAACTCCGCTGGGGATTTGGGGGAGGTATTCTGTATTTCGACGGATTGTCATTATTCACAAGTGTTGATCCAAAACATGGCTTATGATTATGCTATATGTTTAATTTTTGCCGTAATGCTCCATGCTAGACGGAATGCTACGCTTTATGGGTGAATATGATGCGGATGCTATGATTATGCAAAAAGGTACCAAACCGGGATTCGGATCCCGTCGCCACGAAGATCTTCGACCGATCTGTCTGAAATGGACATCCCAGCTGGGGATGAGATCATTGGTAGATCTGATGAGAAGCATTTGCTTGGGGACATAGATCACTGATGGATATATCCTTTCAAATAGGGACCCAGCTGGGGATCTGCAGAAGCTTTCTCTACTCTGTTGTGATTCCTTCGCGCGCTGCTCTTCTGGATAGAGGCTGGAGCTCTGTGGGGAGATGGTTCCCTGACTTTTGTATTTTGGCTGAGGACGAAATGGCAACTCGGCTGGGGAGAAAACACTTTGAGTGTTAAGACTGAGTGTTGATTTGTTAGTTTGTTGGGATGAAGCTTTCATGCCCCAAGTCGCATTCTGGATACCTGCAATCCTGCAAAGATAGGGAAATGCACAAATAATCCCGAGGTATCCTTTACTGGATTCCGTCATAGGAGTTTAGCCACTTCTGCGAGTAAGTATATTTCCTGTAAGCATGTGATTTTATTATATCTTTTTGAAGATGGGCATCTGTATTTATGCAGTCAAATTTCTGGAGACATCAGACATTTTGCAAATAAAAATAAAATGGACGAGACGAAACGTGACTGAAAATCCTGATTTTATTAATTCATGTGCCCTGAATTGGCAAGATACAGTCAAAGAAACAGATCTCCTAAAATGAGGAGATTGATACAAATTGAGAAACAACATGCTGGCAATGTTGATGACGCTTTGAGGAGCTTCCTCTTTCACTATGACTTGTATGACTTTTGACGTTCTTCTCGTCTTGCTTTCTGAAGAAGGCTGATTCTGATTGGAGCTTGATCCTTTCGAAACTTGCCAAGTTGTAAGTGATACAGACGAACTCAGAGTGCAGTTGTTCTCTTATTCCCTTATTTTGCATGGATCGCCCTTTCGTGTTTTCAATCCATCAGGATACCCATTTTTGCCTGAGTTGTCCAATGCGGCTTTTCAACTCAGCGGGTGTACACATCTTTTGTTTATTTTCCCTTATTTTTGCCCGAGTCTTTTATTCTGTTTTTGACTCGCCGGGATGCCCTATTTTTGCCTGGACTTACATTCTGTTTTTATGTCCAGCGGGTCATTTTTATGCGAAGTATTTTTTAACTGCATCTGAATTCACAGGGGACGGGAAATCTTCACCATCCATGGTGCTGAGCATCAGTGCTCCACCCGAGAAAACTTTCTTTACTACAAATGGTCCTTCATAATTTGGAGTCCATTTGCCCCTGTGGTCTGTATGAGGAGGGAGGATTCTTTTTAGCACAAGATCTCCTACTTGGTATTCTCGGTGCCTGACTTTCTGATCGAAGGCTCTCTTCATTCTCTTCTGATACAACTGCCCATGACAGATTGCAGCCAATCTTTTTTCTTCAATCAGACTCAGTTGTTCGTATCGGGTCCTGACCCATTCTGCTTCGTTCAGCTTAACATCCATCAATACCCGTAGGGAGGGTAATTCAACTTCGACAGGTAGGACTGCTTCCATACCATATACAAGCTGATACGGTGTTTCCCCAGTGGATGTTCTGATTGACGTGCGGTACCCATGCAAGGCAAATGGTAGCATCTCATGCCAGTCCTTGTAGGTGACTACCATCTTCTGCACAATCTTCTTGATATTTTTATTTGCTGCCTCAACAGCGCCATTCATCTTTGGCATGTAAGGAGAAGAATTGTGATGTTGAATTTTGAAGTCCCGGCATAGTTCTGCCATCATTTTGTTGTTTAAATTGGAACCATTATCAGTAATGATTCGCTCGGGAACTCCATATCGACAGATGATATCTCTTTTCAGAAATCTGGCTACCACTTGTCTTGTAACATTGGCATAGGAAGCTTCTTCGACCCACTTGGTGAAATAGTCAATAGCGACCAAAATGAATCTATGGCCATTCGAAGCAGTTGGCTCAATCTTACCAATCATGTCAATGCCCCACATAGCAAAGGGCCAAGGTGAAGACATCACATTCAAAGGATTGGGAGGCACATGCACCTTATCCGCATAAATCTGACATTTATGACATTTTCTGGCGTAGGCACAACAGTCAGCATCCATTGTGATCCAGTAATAGCCCGACCTCAACAACTTCTTGGCCATGGCATGCCCTCCCGCATGGGTACCAAAAAATCCTTCGTGCACTTCATGCATTAACAAGTTTGCTTCTGTCTTATCAACGCATCTGAGGAGTACCATATCAAAGTTTCTTTTGTACAGGGAACCATCAGTGTTCAAGAAGAAACTACCAACAAGCCTTCTCAAAGTCTTCTTATCATTGGAAGATGCCCCAGGTGGGTATGTCTGATCCTCCAAGAAGCACTTAATGTCATGGAACCAAGGCTTATCATCTTTGACAATGTCTGCTGCAAATACATATGTCGGCCTGTCAAGTCTGGACACTGAGATTTGAGGTACAAAGTTGGCAGCTTGAACTTTGATCATTGATGAAATGGTAGCCAGAGCATCTGCAAATTGATTCTCGTCTCGAGGGATATACTCAAGCTTGACTGTTGTAAAGAAAGTCAATAACCTCCTTGTATAATCCCTGTAAGGTATCAGATGATCCTGGTGGGTGTACCATTTGCCATTGGTTTGATTAACTACCAGAGCTGAATCTCCGAACACGGTCAATGTCTTGATCCTGAGGTCAATGGCTTCCTCAAGACCCATAATGCAAGCTTCGTATTCAGCTTCGTTGTTAGTGCAGTTGAAAGTGAGTTTTGCCGAGAAAGGCATGTGAAATCCCTTAGGTGTAATGAGTACTGCACCAACACCACGACCATTCATATTAACAGCCCCATCAAACATCATAGTCCGTTCTTCTTCTGGGTCGGGCCCTTCAGTGTGAACAGGCTCTTCATGATCTTTTGCTTTTATGAACATGATGTCTTCATCGGGGAAGTCAAATCTCATAGGCTGGTAATCATCAATGGGTTGCTCAGCAAGATATTCAGATAATACACTGCCTTTGATGGCTTTCTGAGAAGTGTACTGAATGTCATACTCTGTAAGGATCATCTTCCATCTTGCAACCCGTCCGGTAAGAGCTGGCTTCTCAAATATGTACTTGACTGGGTCCATTTTTGAGATCAACAAGGTATTGTGGGTCAACATATACTGTCTCAGTCGGCGAGCAGCCCACGCTAAAGCACAGCAAGTTTTCTCGAGCAGTGAATAACGTTGTTCACAGTCGGTAAACTTTTTGCTTAGGTAGTATATTGCATACTCTTTTCGACCAGACTCGTCATGCTGGCCCAGCACACACCCCATTGACTCTTCTAATACTGTCAAGTACATTATCAGAGGTCTTCCTTCAACTGGAGGCATAAGGATTGGAGGCTCTTGTAAGTATTCTTTGATCTTGTCAAAAGCCCTTTGGCAGTCTTCGTTCCACCTGACCGTCTGCTCTTTTCTCAACAATTTGAACAAGGGTTCGCAGGTTGCCGTAAGGTGTGATATGAACCTTGAAATGTAGTTCAATCGACCTAAGAACCCTCTAACTTCTTTTTCTGTCTTCGGTGCAGGCATCTCTCGAATAGCTTTGACTTTATCAGGGTCAACTTCAATCCCTTTCTCGCTTACAATAAAACCCAGCAGCTTACCGGATCGCACCCCGAATGTGCACTTGTTAGGGTTCAACTTCAGTTGATACTTCCTCAGACGCTTGAACAGCTTCAGCAGATTTACCAGGTGGTCTTCTTCAGTAAGGGACTTGGCAATCATGTCATCCACATAACATTCTATCTCTTTATGGATCATATCATGGAATAATGTTACCATAGCCCATTGATACGTCGCACCGACATTCTTGAGCCCAAATGGCATTACCTTGTAGCAGAACGTGCCCCAGGGTGTGATGAAGGTTGTCTTCTCCATGTCTTCAGGTGACATTTTAATCTGATTGTATCCTGAAAATCCATCCATGAAGGAGAATACCGAGAACTGAGCCATATTATCTACCAACACATCAATGTGAGGTAAAGGGAAGTCATCTTTCGGGCTGGCTCTGTTAAAATCCCGGTAGTCAACGCACATCCTAACCTTGCCGTCTTTCTTTGGCACAGGTACTATGTTAGCAACCCACGGTGGATAGCTAGTTACTGCAAGGAACCCGGCGTCCCATTGCTTTTGTACCTCCTCCTTGATTTTCATTGCCATGTCTGGGCGAGTACGGCGCAGTTTCTGTTTAACTGGTGGGCATTCTTCTCTTAAAGGCAGCTTGTGCACAACAATGTCGGTGTCCAACCCTGGCATATCTTGATAAGACCAAGCAAACACGTCCACATATTCTTGAAGCAGGTCAATCAGTTGTCTCTTCACTGAGTCTTGTAAGCAGGCCCCGATTTTAACTTCTTTCACGTCTTCATCTGTACCAAGATTGATCGTCTCAACCTCCTCCTGATGAGGAGTGATGACCTTTTCCTCTTGTCTCAACAACCTGGATAGCTCTTCAGGAAGCTCATATTCTTCTTCAACCCCTTCGTCAGCTTGATTGATCGGATTGTCAAAGTCATACGAAGTCATAGCCGTGCTGTTGTCGGTGCTATCTGGAAGGCACACTCTGCAAGGGTTCAGTTTGTTCATTTTAGTGATTTGATTTTAATCTTGTTTAAAAAAGTGAAATAAGGTGGTCATTTTGAAAACACTGCCATTTTTATTTTTTGTACAAAAAGAAAAATGGAAAAACAGTGAGCGGAAAAGGAAAAGACTCATTTGCAAAAAGATGTCTGATATTTCATCGATTAATCTTGTTGCACAAAAATTACAGATGGCCCGATTACAAAATGAGTCTTGTCATCTTGGGCAAGATGCAAGACTTTGATGCATGCTATAAAAATACAGGAAATAATAATTACTCTGCATGAGTAACTCTTATAATTTCCTGGGAAGACCAGTTTGAGATACTGCTCCCCGGGATCTTTGGACGGATCCAACTCTCCAGGTTGCGGTCGCTCTCATTCTCGTCTTCCAAATTGTTGACAGCATCAGGGGTGAGCATCCCCCCACTAACAAAGTTGGGCTCCTTGGCAGCCTCTGCTTGATTTTGTTGAGTTGGTTTGTAACCCAACCCAAATATATCCTCTTTCTTCTCCACAGGTAGCAATTTGCCCCAGCCTTGGGTAGTTCCCTCTTCAACAACCTTTCGGGCTTGTTGGTATGATGTCATTGAGGTTCCAGGTACAGCAGATGTTTCATTTATGTTCAAGGCCTCAAACCCTTGACTCATTGTTTCGTGGATCTCCCCATCCATCTCAATGTATTTATAGGTAGCCAGGTGGCTAACAAAAATATCCTCCTCTCCACAGATAGTAACGAATTGACCCTCCCACTCGAATTTTAACTTCTGGTGAAGGGTTGAGGTCACGGCGCCAGCGGCGTGAATCCATGGCCTACCCAATAGACAGCTGTAGGCAGGCTGTATATCCATCACGTAGAAGGTCGTTTTGAAAGTTTGTGGGCCAATCGTTATAGGCAACTCAATCTCACCCAGAACCGATCTCTTAGAACCATCAAAGGCTCTCACTACCAGGTTGCTGGGACGTAATGCCAATCCGTCATACTCTAGCTTCACAAGGGCTTTTTTAGGTAAGACATTGAGGGATGACCCTGTGTCTACCAGCACATGGGAAAGAACTGCACCTTTACACTCCATGGTAATGTGCAAAGCCTTGTTATGATTGCGGCCTTCCGTGGTCAAATCAGTGTTGGTGAACCCTAGTCCATGACTAGCATTAACATTTCCAACCACAGCTTCCAACTGATTGACGGTGATCTCTTCAGGCACATAAGCTGCGTGCAAGACTTTTAGTAGTGCGTTCCGATGAGCCTCGGAGCACATGAGCAATGATAGGATTGAGATCTTGGAAGGCGTCTGGTGAAGCTGATCCACTATTTTGTAATCACTTTTCTTGATGATTCTCATGAATTCATCAACTTCTTGATCAAAGGGTGTTTTCAAAGCTTCTTTAACAATTTGCTCTTCTTGCACCAAGCTTTTCCCTTTTGCCTTGGCAGCAGCTTCTGCTTCGGCCGTGGGTCTTTGAATTTGTGGAGCAAAGAGACGTCCGCTTCGAGTGAAGCCTCCGCCTCCTCCCACATTGTCTATTTGTGGTGCAGGGGTTGATGATTCAAGAGTGATTTTCTGTCCTCCGCAGTATAGATCAGAGCCGTAATGCCAGGGGATGGCATTACTGCTTTCATAAGGTACTGGCCCAGGCACCGTGAAGGTGACTGGACTGATGGCAGCTGCAGAAGGGACTGTGATAGTCTGTGGATCATAGTATATTGTGACTGGTGCTCTGATGGGAGTGGCATTTTGTGAGTTGTAAGCAGAATCATTTTCGGGATCATAGTAAATTGTAACTGTTGAGACATTTGCTGCTGAAGTTGTAGGAGACATTGTTGGAAGGATGGGTGTTGTTGTTGTAGGAGTTTCTGAATGAAGTGGTGCTGAAGTTGTAGAAGGGATGTTTGTTGATATCTGGTCCGTTGAAGTAACAGATGAAGCATTTGTTGATGAGATTGAAGAGTTGCTTGGAACAATGGTTGTTGTATTTGTAGAAGACACAGGAATTGTTGCTGATGAGGTTGCCGGATTGGTAGGAATTGATGTGGTGATTTGAAGCAGGCCGCCATGGATGAGACCATCTATGCCATCTCTCAAATTATCACAACCATTCACTGAAATGTTGCAATAAGCACACCCTAGCTCACATCCCGGGAACATTTGACATTCAAGGAGTTGAGCTTTGATTTCTACCAACGGCGTCCGAATCTGACCCACACTGGTTATCAAGTAAGACGGCTTGTCTTCTTCAATAGCATTGATTCTGGGACCTCCGTGGTTGGGCATAGGGTTCTTATTAACATTTGGTGGTGGTGCAAAATTCAGAGCCTTAGAGTCTACCAAGTCTTGTACCTTCATGTGCAAAGCTCTGCACTTTTCTGTACTGTGGCCAGGTGCATTTGAATGAAAAGCACATCTGGCGTTGGAGTCATAATTTCTGGGTAGACTGGTAGGATCTGGAGGTGCCAACGTCCTTAGCTCAACCAGGTTGAGTTTTAGGAGTTGTGGCAGTAATTTAGGATATGGCATAGGGATCGGATCGATCACCCTATTGGCCTGAGAAGGTCTCTGTTGGAACGGTCTTTGCTGATTGTTGTTATTGGTGTTGTTGTAGTTTCTCTGAGGAGGATACTGAGTCTGTTGCTGATAATTTTGTTGCTGTGGTTGATAAACTGGTTGTGGATGAATTGGAGCGGGAATGGTGACTGCTGCCACAGACCTATGAACATATTGGGGTCTGCCCCTGTTGGTGTGGATAGCATTGGTCTCACCAGTTCTTCTTGGGCCCACAAAAGGCTTCCTTGTGTTGCTGGATGAGCTGGCACCATTGTCAGAAATTTTGCCCATTTTTAACAGGCTCTCGATTCTTTCTCCAGCTATAACGACATCTGCAAAGCTGGTAGAAGAGAAAGCAGCCAGCCTGTCAATGTATGTTCCTTGGAGGGTGTTCATAAACATATCTGCCATCTCCCTCTCTGACATAGGTGGCTGGACAGTAGCAGCCAGCTGCCTCCACCTTTGGGCGTACTCGCGGAAGCTTTCCCTAGATGACTGTGACATCCCCATCAGGAGGGTCCTGTTGGGTGCCATATCCAAATTATACTGGTATTGTCTGATGAAGGCCTCTGCCAAGTCCTTCCAACACCTGATGGTCGCTCTAGTCAGATGGGAGTACCATTCCCTTGATGCTCCAGTTAAGCTATCCTCAAAATAAAACATCCATAACTTCTCGTCCATGGTATATGCTTTCAACCTTCCCAAAAAGGATTGTAAGTGGGTCCGTGGGCAGGAAGTCCCGTTGTATTTTTCAAAACAAGGAGGCTTAAACTTATGGGGAATCCTGACCCCGTCCACTAAGCCCATGTCCATAACATCAAAGCCCAAAGAGTTTTGAGACTCCAAGGACCTTAATTTTTCAGCAATTTCCTCCAGCCTTCTGTCATAGGCTTCTTCCCCAGCACCCATTACTGTGAACTGATCCTCCTGAGGGTCTTCTTGCAGCACTCTGCCTGCAGTGGCAGTCCCTTGAACATTAGCAGGAATATTGATCTCTGGATGAAGGTGGGGTCCAAATACAGGGGGTTGACATGAGGTTGGACCCTCTCATTGTTGCTTGTCCCAGCAGTCCCTATATGGGGATCTTCCTGATTCTGCCTTTCTACCATTGCTCTCAATCTTTCTTGGCTCTGAGCCATGTTGTTCATCACTTCCATAAACTGCGTCATCTGAGTTCTCATTTCCAATCTTTCGTTGGCCATTTGGTTTCTGACCTCTGCAAGGTCCTGTTGTACCTGATCCATTTGTATGCCCGGAAGGTTGTTACGGGTTGGATATCGGTGTGGACGGTTGAGTGGAAATACCCGACGTCGAGCAATAGTTCCTGAACATCACAACAGAGTTAGTGAAAATGACAAAATAAGCCTACAAAACAAACAAAGGGTTAGCATGCAATGCAGTGTGCTTATTTGTTTTCAAGGTATCCGGCTTGGCTCTTGATTTTGACCCTTCCAGACCCTTGAAGATGCTGTTGATGTTGCTTTTGAAGTAAACTCAGATGGAACAAACGGATACATATATTACAAAAAGCAAAAGATACATAACTTGTTCTTTACAAAACATGCCCTCTGAGGGGTCAAAATACATTACAAGAAAAATAAAAGTACATGGAATGAAAGCAACAACAAGCAAAAAGTCAAACACCAAGACCAAACTCATCCTCCTGAACTTCCTTGAGAAGTGCTTCAGTCACAGGATCAGTTGGACGCTCCGTGAGATTCCTGATAAGGAGATTCCGGGTAGTAACAGCTGCAGTTAGCTTCTTGTGTTGACTTTGGTCCTTTGACCTCTTCACTCCAGCTCTGATCTTCAGCTCTGATATTTCCCTCTGGGCTGCTGCCAGGGCTTCCTGCTGTTCTTTTGCACTAGCTTCTAGCTGCTCTATCTTGTCCTGAGTCCTCTTATCTTCCAGAGTACGAGCTTCGGTGATCCTGACCCACCTAGCTTGACTCTCCTTCAGATACAAGTCAGTCCTGGCTTTCTGGAACTGGGCTTCCTTGCAAGCATTCTTCAGAATTTGCTCTCCAGCCCTAGACTTCTTGATGTAATCCTCAGACTTCTCAATTTTAGCCAGATGCTCCACCCTCAACTTTTCCAACCTTTCAATATCCAACCTACCATCACTCCTCTCCCAGAGGGTCTTCTGCAGAGCCTGAGTCAACTTCTCATTTCTCTCTTTCAAGCTCTCAAACTCCTCTAAGCTGACAGTGGCAGGAGGTGGTGCTGAGGATGATCCAGGCATATCCTCCATGGTAAAGGGCATCCCAGAAAATTGAGCCCTGGCATGGGACCATTCATAGTATTGTGCTGATGCTACATTGTTGCACTTCCCCAAAATGGTTACTCCTTTAGTTTGAACATTGTCCCAGGCCCAAGCTGCCTGCCTAACAATAGCCAGATTAGGCTTGTTCTCACAATAAAGAGTCTCAGCCAAGTCTTGTGCCTTAGGAGTGTGGACCAGTGCATAGCCCAGTTGTCTTTTGAACAGCAGAGGGTTGTAATTGATGCAACCCTTAACTCCTATCAGGGGCACATTGGGAAAATGCCCACAACTGGTAATGATATCCCTGCCCTTTGTGCTTTGAGTGCACCACCTGATATCAGCTGAAGTCAGAGCAGTGAGTCTTCTAGCCCAGTTCCTCTGCTGATGAGGATTCAAAAATGCATCTGTCTTGGGCAAATGCTTGAGAAGCCAAGTATGGAACAAAGGAGCA
The DNA here is from genome assembly GCA_963966055.1 of Lathyrus aphaca. Lineage (NCBI taxonomy): Eukaryota > Viridiplantae > Streptophyta > Magnoliopsida > Fabales > Fabaceae > Lathyrus > Lathyrus aphaca. The sequence goes on along the minus strand of OZ014524.1, from coordinate 508,203,386 downwards.
CAACACCTCACTAATCTCCCCCTCTGCTTTTCATTCCTCTGGTGCACTAAATAGTAGAAATCCCCCAATAAAGTGGGCACTGGGTTCCTCAGGATGAAAAGATGGATTGCATTCTTGCTAATGAATCTAGGCTCATCTGCAAATAATATGATCCCATATATGCTCAGGGCCAACAAAGCACAGGCTGCTTTCCACTCTCCCAAAGAAGCTTTCAGGGTAGCTTGAGAGATCAAGAAATCCAGATGCAGGCCAGAGATTCCAGCCTTAGTAGTCATGTGCTGCCCAATCAGAACTGGTTCCAGATGCAAAGCCTTTGCTATCTCTTCATTACCAGGAAAGACCATCTCAGGGTTGAAAGGGACTCCACCCCTGATAGGTATACCAACCAATGATGAGTACTCTTCCAATAAAGGGCCCAACTGAAAATCCTGAAAGGTGAAACACCTCAGTGGGGGATCATAAAACTGAAGGCAAGTATGAATCAGGCTCCTCTGAGAAGGGTCCAAATCCACAACCACATCAAGTATGTCTCCATAGTGTTCCCTGAACAGTGGTACATAGTCTGGAGTAATCAGGGTTTGAATCCTCCTGATGTCAGCTAGCTCAGGCTGAAAGAAGTGGTAGGAGATGTTACTCTTTTTAGGTGCCATGTTGCTGAAGAAGAGTTGAGACAGGTGCTGATGATAACACTGAAAATGGGCCACTGACTGGCTGGTGCAGGTGACTGAAGCAGGTAGCTAATAGTTGAAGCAGATGCTGATGAAGATAAGTCTATACTGATGATGGGGTCAAAACCAAGCAAAAAATGAAGATGGATACCCTGAAAAACAAATAAACAAATGTCAAAATGATGCAATGAGGATGTATGCAAATGATATGCAAGGGTTTGTGACTGAGCTGGATCTGATCAAGTGCTCTGATATAGGTCCAGGTATGTCAAGAAATCCAGATGGAGGTCTATAAGTCCAGTAACCAAGGTGGGGGACTCAAATAAAGAGCCACATGTCCAGGGTTTAGAATCACAAGAACTGTTCCAACATGGAGTACTCTTAATCATACAAAGTAATGGGGTATGCGGAGGTCAAGGGTACCTGCAAACCTGTAAACAGCCCAACCCCCTCACAGGTGGTGTTCTAAAACAAGGATCCTCAGACTTGGATCAGTTATGAGAAGTGTAAACACTTCTAACCCGGAGGCACGGTGTTTACAATAACCATAAAAGTTCCTCCTCTAATTCACCTCAGTTTCTGAAGGTCAATACTAAAGGTCATCCAGACTTAGCAGGCTTCCCAAATAGCCCTAGCATTGCAGGAAATCTGCAACACAGAGTTCTCAAGAAGAAACCCATATCTGAACCGTGTTTCATATTCCCGCACCAGACCGAGATGGAATGGGAAAGAATATGAACCACTCTAGCCTAGGTGTCACTCAGGTCCCAGGTATAGGACCTCAACTCTCAATAGAACACCCACCCACCAAAGCAAACAAACAGATCCAGCCAGCACAGTATGACAATATGATATAATGCAAAGCTAATACAGAAAGCAGTAAAACAACTGTACATAAAGCAAAAATAAATACAAATATACAAACACAAATAACACATAGCACCCCAGTAAACACAAATCAATCAAGCGCTAGGAGGAACCCACAAAAAGAACCAGAAGCCCTGGTTGCAGTATAAGGGTCCCCAGCAGAGTCGCCAAGTTGTCGCTCCCGATAAATGGGAAAGGCCCAAATAAAGGTACAGACGCGAACGGTCGGCGAAAAGAACAATGAGAACACACAGCAGTGAACTCACTGGAAAATGAAAGAGTCGCCAGCTAGGCATTTTTATCCCGGAGGAAAGGCAATGCTGCATAGACCTAGAAAAAGATGGATAAGACGGTTGCGAACCAGAGAGACTGAGAAAGGGGGTTGGTTACAACCTGGGAAGGTATTAGCACCCAGATTGTCCGTCGTACTCGACGGGATCCACGCTCAAAAGATTTGTGTTTTAAAGGGGTAGTGTCAGTGCAATCTGTATGTAAGAGAGTTGGAAATCAAAATGTACAGGTGTCAGTGTAAAGTGAGTGTAAAATGTATAAATGATGTGTCAGTGTAATAAAAGGAATAAGATGCTCAAGATAATGAGGCTAAGAAAATGATACTGAAAGAGGGGGAATATACAGAGACTTTTGTTCGATAACTGTTAAGTTATGCCTACGTATCCTCTCGTGCAATGAGGAAGTCAGAACACCGTAGTTCGACCCAAAGAGACTGAAAGATGATTTGACTATGAACTGCTTACTTGTCTATGCTCAAGTGTATGACCTGTCTGGCTCAGGTGCAAACTGTCTTGCATTAGACGGAAGAAGCGAGTTCTCGTTTGTGAATGAATGAGGTGAGAAAAGAATCCTGGAGGAGACGTTTATTGTTTGTTTTTGTGTTTTCAGTCTTTTATTGCTTTTGAGAATTTGCCATAAGTTAATGAGCTTAAGCCTAAACCAATGGATTTAGTAAACTCATCACATCTTCCCTCTGATTAGGGGTAATGAGAATACCTTAAGTGTGAAGTCAGCTTCTCACACTTAATCACCTTTGGTGTAGGGTTAAGATCATTAACCTACTTGTGATTATTTAGATGTTTTTGTGATTTTTGTTTAGTGTTAAGTAATGAGATTAAGCCATAATCAGGGATTAAACAGACTCATTACACCATCCTAATAGAAGGATAATAGATGAGGATGTTTAAGCTGAGGAAAGCTCCTCAACTTAATCCATGATTAGGGATTAAACTCATGACAAAACAAGCCTTTGGTTAAGTGGGTTTTATTTAATGATATGATGATGAAGTGAGTTTTAGGGTTTGTAAGACAACTTGAGGGGGACTTGTCCATTAACACTAGGGTTAGTCCTTCTTAACCAATCAAGGAAGAATTAGAACCCTAATGCAAGGCCCAAGTTACAAGCTTGATGTCTTGATGATTATTAAGTGAATTGATTAATAGGAGTTAAACACATTAAGGGTTTAACACTTAGGATTAAAGTTATACACTCCATCTTAATAGAAGGATGCAGGCATAAGCTTAATCACAAAGCCTTAAAGCCTTCATGGTTTAGTCCTTGATTATGAGATGAGAAGAGAAGACTCAAAAGAGACACAAAGGTAAAACTAAGAGGGGAGATTAATCAAAACCCTAATTATTGACATGCTTGGTTGTTCCTAAGGTTTGTGAGGTTTACAAGAGAAGTCTTCAATGGGACCACCAGGAAGCAGATGAAAGGATCAGGAGAAGCAAAGTAACTTGCTTCACTTAAGAAGTCAAGTCACTTGAAGAAAGAAAGTGAGGAGGAGATGAATGAGCAAGCTCAAACTCAAACACATACAAAAATGCAGCAAGGATGCATGAAAGAGATGAAGAGAAGTTATGAGAAGTGAAGGCAAATTCACTTCTCAAAGCCACTTACCACCTGAAAAGTTAGAAGAGAAATGCAATTCAATGCAAAATGAGGTGAAATGGCATGATGCATATCAAAACCAGAAGTACATACATGATGCTAATGATGCTATGAGATGCTAAAAACATGAAACAAGGCATGGAGATGATCATACAAGCTCATGGATGCAAATGAAACAAGTTAAGAAGCATGGACATTCATGAAAAGTTATGAAATGCAAATGGCATACAACATGACAAATGCAAGATGAAATGATCAAACATGCTTTCAATATGTCTTAAGATGTTCAATGAATCACAAGAATGCATAAAATGCTATGGCAAGTCAAGGTATGAATGCAAATGCAAGATGGATGCATATGGAAGCCCAAATTAGGGTTTATGTTCAAAGCAACAAACACAAACCAAAATCAGAAGCCAACAACAAGATAAAAAATTGAAAATGCATTCAAAGGATCCCTAATCCTATACTAACTCACTGCCCAAAGGAGAAGTTCCAACTCTTAACCTAATTCAAGTTATGATTTTCCTAAGTTTTCTAGGGTTTTAGGGTTCCTTAACAAGAAAATTACCAAACAAATTGAACATGAAAGATCAAATCATGACCATTTAACCTCAAAAACTACATGATATGCTAAACACAATGCAAAAAGAATCAAAGTCCAACTCTCTAGGGTTAGGCAGAAATGATTTTTGGAAGTTTGGATCAAAATAATGCACCAAAATGATTTTAATTCCATGAAAAATTCTCAAAATGCATCAAGATCAAAAACGAAATTTGGTTTGAGGGTTGGACAATGTTTCTAAATATTTTTAAAGGTTTCATGAATTTTTTGGTGATTTTTAAATACCTAAAAGTATTTTTAATTAATTAATTCCCATTAATTAATTAAAAAGAAACTTTTAAATATTTAAAAATACTTTTTTAATGCTAAAAATAAAAATAAAAATAATTTTGGTTTCTGAAATTAAATAATAACTTGTGCAAAAAATTTCAGAATTTTTAAAGCATTTTTGCTATTTTTAATAAATTGGGGAAATTAAGTATGAAACAAATAAAATAAAAATGAAATTAAATGGGAAAAAGAGAAAGTCAGCCAATCTAATGGCTGAGATTCAAACCCAGGGACGCGGGAGCTGACTGCGCGCGCGAACGGACGGACCAAATTCAAACTGACTTAATTACACTTAACCCTAATTAAACAAACCCTAATGACTTTCAGACGACCGGAACACTGTTCCGGTCGTCTTCTCCGGCTAGGTCATCTCCCAATCTCTCTCAATACGCCATGAAAACATGCCAAACTCTCCAGAATCAAAGCTTAACTCATTCTAAACAAGGTTCAAGCAACAAAAATCATTTATTTCAACACACAAACAAGATTCGAATCAAACATCAAAAACTGTCAAAATTTCAGAAACATCATACAACCTCATTTCTCCATCTTTTTCAAAAGTAACAAGTTCAGAGAACTCAGGGAAGCATGCTTTATTATTTAGAAACTTAAAAAGCAAGTTCTAGAAAAAAAAGTTCATGAAGCTACCTGAGATTGAGCTTTCGATTCAGGAGCTTTCTGGCTTGTTCTTTGGCTCAAACAAGTCCCAATGATCTTCCTTTGAAGCTTTTGACACTTAGTTGGAGTTTGTGTAGCCTCTAGAGCAAGTTGGCAGGAGCTCAGGCCAAGGGAATGAGAAAATCGTATTTGTGATGTGGGAGGTTTCAGGCCAAAACAATGGTTGGTTTGTGATCAGTGAAGTGAGTTGAGATTGTTTGTGAAGTTTGTTTTTGTGTTTGAGGCTTGTGGGGAGAGTTTCGAAGAAAAATGCCAGTTGGAGTGAGTTTGTGAATGTTGAGTTCTAGTGTGTTTCAGGCTTGCCTCTTGTGTGGTTTTGCTTGCAATTTGTTTGTATAAACAATGCTTATTGGTCAGATGACATGACATGTCCTTTATTGATTGGTATGGTGGCTTTTGCAAAATGTCAACTTTGTGTAAGAGAAGGCATGGGTCTTGTTCTAGCCAAGTACAAGGGTTGTGGGCTGCGCAGCATGGTGAGGGGAAAGGCTAGGGTGGTTCAGCATCCAAGGCAGCAAGTGGATGAGGAGTGATCATGAGCTTTTGCAACTTGACTTTGCTTTTGCTTTTCATGAAAATATCTTGCTCCAAAGGCCAAACAAATGAGAAACTCTTGGCCCATTATGATTTTTAGGTCACATGTGATGTTTGTGTAATGGTTTGACACCAATTAGAAGTCACAAATTGCCTTGATACAAGATTTTGCAAGTTTTCCATTTGGTGCATGACTTAAAATTTAGTGATTTTTGCCAACTTTGACAAGCCATAACTTTTTATCAAAAATGAATTAGGTCATGTTCTTGTACTTTTTGAAAAGGGAAAGATCTATTCTAAAACTTTCATGACCAAAGTTTTTTCCATTTGAAGCTTTCTTGAATCAAAAAGTAAGGGTTGAAAAAGTTGCATAAAATGACATTTTCATGAAAAGTCAAACTTGTCCAAAAAGTCAACTTTGCAAAAACTTGAGATTCTTGAATTTTGTAAACTTCCAACTTCTTCCATGATCAAATAAAGATCATAAACACTCAAAATGATGAAGATCACCCCTTGGTTGGGTCATTGGGGGCCTCAGATGCCCTGATTTTGCACTGACTTGTTCAGAAAGTCAACCTTTGATCAGATGACTTCCCCAGGGAATTTCTTCATGAAAATTGATATGCATATTCCCTATACCATATAGAGACCAATAGAAACAATAATGACCAAAAAATTTGGAGTTATGGCCTCTGAAACCAAAACCCTAATTTTAGGTCATCTGTGCAGTCAAACCTGGCTCTGCATCCATGTCATTTTCAATTCTTGTGATTCTTTGGTATTCTTGACTTTGAGAGGATATAATATGATACTTGAACACACATAGACCCCTTTGAAGTGATTGATGGCCTTTGGAGTGGCTCAAGAAGCTCTTGGATTGCTCAGATCACAAACCCTAGATGCAGATGACTTTGAACCAATGTAATGACTCAAAATTGTGGTATGAGATGTTATGATTATGTTTATGCATATGAAATGATCACAAGCCATGGTGTGAATGGGTGTGGGCAAATTTGGGGTGTTTACAATGGTTAGTAACCTTAGGGTGTGTATAACTTATATGTAATTAAATTGAACTTAGATAATTAAAATAAGATAAATACCTGAATATAAACACTCACACACGTAAGTCGATCTTTGATCGCCATCTTGCACTTCCTAGGTTACCCCTCTCAGTTGCCTTAAACATGGTCAAGTCCCTCGAATATAGGGGTGTCTTAAGCAAAGTCCCTTCGAATATAAATCATCATAGTCCCTACGGTTTAAAAGATCAAGTCTCTTCGAGGTTGCCTAAAGAATAATGATCTTGTCCCTTCGAATAAATGATGATAGTCCCTACGAATTGTTAAAAACATCCTTTAAGTTGCCATCATTGACCATACGATGACCCTACGTTTGTCCCTTAATACATCCAAGGTAATGACTACCTATTCCTTAATAATAGGGATAGTCTTACCATTGAAAGAACATTTAAGAACAGTAAAGATTTAACTTAGGGTAGGTTCCTCTTAAGTACTTGCTCACTTTTTTCATCAAATTACTTCATTACACTTTACATTTTAAATAATTTTCAAAACAAAGTCTTTATATATATCCGTACAAGGGTCATTATAAAGTACTTAAGAAAATTTTTAATCACACACTGCACTTCTCAAAACAATTTAAAGTGAGCTAAGTAACTAAGAGCCCATGGATAACCATGGATGTAAAGGGTGCTAACACCTTCCCTTTACATAACCTACCCCCCGAACCCAAAAATCTTTTTAAGGTTTTTCCTGTTCTTTTATGTCCTTTCCTTTTGGATAAAATAAAAGTCGGTGGCGACTCTTGCTATCCGCAACATTTAACTAAAGTCAGTTCTCCCACCGTGTTACAGAACTGGCGACTCTGCTGGGGACTTAATAAAAGAGGGGTACCCTTAGGAATTAGATCACTTTAAAATTGTTTGCTTTGTTTGCTTTATACTTATCTTGTTGGGTGCTCTTATATGTGAAAGATCCTAACCCGGACCTAGTGTACCTTAGGTAAATGGCAATAGACCAAGGAAACTGTACGGCGTATACCGATATGGTTGATCTGGTGTCCATAGTTAGTGTGACTTCTTGGTTGGTGCTTATGTTCCTTAAGTAAAGTTGAGGATAATATGAGGCTGCCATATGTTGTCAATACACTAACTGACTTTTAGAACCCTAGTCATCCCATCTTGGCCTTTAGAAAGTAGTGAGATAACCGGCTTTGGTGAAAACTGAAGTTGGTTGATACTCGATACTACGCTCATTGAGATTCTAAACTTGGAGGGTTTTGGTTGGCAAGTAAGTTGCCTACTGAACAACCACCCTTGTGAAGGATCAATGATATTGAGATCCCTTAGAACCTGGTTACTTCATAGGACAGGATGAACCAACTAACTTCAGGGGAGGGTACTTACCTTTAAACCTCATGCAAGCCTTCAAACCTAGGGCTATTGTGTGACTTGTTTGTGTGTGCCACATGTTTGTGATTGAGCATAACATCATAGCATCATCATGCATCATAAACATAGCCTTTTCACTAACCATTTCAAGGACCAAAGGGTTTATCTTTGTTCTTTGTTGCAGATCATGGCTTCTGCTCGTAGGAATACTACCCGGATCAACTTTGTAGGAATACCTCCTAAGCTTAAGGAATTGGTCTCTCAAGTTTATGAAAACTCTTAATTCATCAAGAGGCATGGTCACCTACTGGATTTAGTCACTTCAGGGTTCAATGAAGACATGATGAGTGTTCTGTTTCAGTTCTTTGATCCTAAACATCACTGTTTCACATTCCCCGACTATCAGTTGGTTCCTACAATGGAAGAGTTCTCCAAGCTTCTGGGTATACCTATTCTTGATCAGAAACCCTTCACGGGCTTGGAAAAAGAGCCTAAATCTGAAGTCATTGTTGCAGCCCTACATTTGAAGAAATCAGACATTGTCCTAGAAACAAGGAGTGGAGTTAAGGGTATCCTTGCTAAGGTATTGATGGAGAAAGCTCAAGTGTTCCTGAAAGCTATGAGTTATGATGCTTTTGAGGAGATCTTAGCCCTATTGATCTATGGCTTAGTGTTGTTCCCTAATCCAGACCAGTTTATAGATGTACATGCCATCAACATATTTCTGGCCCATAATTCAGTGCCTACATTACTTGGAGACATCTTACACTCTTTTCATGCCCGTACTACAAAGGCACGAGGAACTCTGATGTGTTGCATACCTTTTCTATCTAGGTGGTTTATTTCTCACCTTCCTCGATCAGTGATGAAGAATGAATAAGGGTTAGGGTGGTCCAAGAGGATTATGTCACTTTCTCATTCATATATTCATTGGTGCTCTAGATCTATGGAGAATGTTACTATCATTGACCGTTGCGGGGAGTTCCCTAATGTGCCACTCCTTGGCATAAGAGGGGGCATTACTTACAACCCTTCTTTAGCTCTACGTCAGTTTGGTTACGCTCGGAGTGATGGTCCTCATGACATGTTGATTTAGGGTATTATGTTCGACTACGACAACGATCTTCAAGGTTACCGTCAAAGGTTTATACGAGCATGGGGTAAAGTGAACAAGGTTGACAGCAAGACTCTAGAACCAAAGTACTCCATTCCTATGGAACCTTACCTCAGATGGGTGCGATCTCGTGCTCAGACTCTTATGATGCCATATCTTGCCATCCTACCAGTTACTATGGAGCCCGTTGCTGAAGGAGATACTTCCTATATCATTCTTCATCCAGACATGCCCACTGACATAGAGGAGTTACAGAGGTCCTGGATCCAGTTGAAGGAGCAAAGGGATACTTTTGAGACTCATTACAAAGCAAGTCAAGAATGAATCCTGGAGTTAACAAAACAACTTCACGAGGAGCGGAATCTCAACTCATACCTCAACACAAAGAGGAAACGTCCATGGGAGACTTAAAACCCCATTTTTTGAATTCATTTCATTTTTATTGTAAGCCCAAGGGGCAAACAAGTTTATTGATTGCTAATAAAAGTTTACTTTTTGGTTGTTTAAACAAATTTAAATCTTGCGGTCCTTGAAAACATTGCATATGCATACCATATAATTGCATCACAGGTTTCTTATGAACATGTATCTTATCTTCTCGCTGTTTATTTCAGCAGAAATGGCTCTCGAACAATCTGTCAAAGATCTTCAAGCTCGGAATGCTCAGTTTCAAGAAGTGATTCTGAATTTGTCCAAGGGGCAAGAAGAGTTGAAAGCACCACTCTCTAAGGACATGAAGAAGAAGAATCCTGAGGACAACAAAGATGATCAGCTGAAACAACTACAAGCTGAGATAGCAGAGATGAGGATTCAGATGAATGGCCAAATGGCTCTTATCCAGAGTTTGGCCCAGGGGCAAGAAGAGCTGAGAAGCTTTATCAATAAGCTTCGGCATAACAGAGTTGGGAATCTAATCATCAGTCAACCTCCGTTGAAACAAGCTGACTTGGCTTAAAGGAAAGTAAAGATAAGAGAAGGAAATAGACAGGCTACTACTGACCATCCTTCAATGGAAGAAAGAAGGCCTTGTAAGGTTAATCCACTTCTATACAAGGAATATAAAAGACAGTTCATCAAATTCAACACGCCAATGCCACAAATGCTGCAATGCTTGTTGGAAATGAAGCTAATTTCCTTGGAAAATTCTCCTAAAAATCCTAATACCTCTTCTCCTCGCTATAATCCCAAAGCAAGGTGTATGTACCACTCCGACAGTCCCGGACACGACACAAATAACTGTTGGGCATTGAAGAATAAGATTCAAGACCTAATTGACGAAGGAATACTCGAGGTTACTCCAAAAGGCCAGTTTGAGTTCTTCTATCGTCTATCAAGCATCAAAGTTTCCAGATAACTGGAGTGACGGGTTTAGAGGAAGAGGCTTTGAGAACATTTGAATTTTCGTTTGTAATTTCTTTTGTTTGCCTAAACACTTACTATTATGTTAAACTTTTGTTTTCATTAATGCATTGCATATGTTTGTCTTGAATTAATCCATTCGTTTAACTATATTTTGAACTATGCTTCATATTTCTATTTTGTGATATTTAACTCCTGATAAAGCTATAAGCCTATAGAGGGAGGATGACGAAAACAATACCATAATATTAGGCAGTATGCTTTTGAACAGACTATGCTGACGATGTACAGGCATTGTTTCAATTCCTAAACAGTGGAGATATAAGGAAGTTAATCCCTAGTCAACCCTTTTGAGCCTATGAAGTAGGAGTTTTTATTCTCGCACAAATTAAAACCCTTATTCATAACCCGGGGCAGGGTAGTTACTCGGTTAACTCAAATATGCCAATTATTTGTGTTGTACACAACTAATGATGGTTCTCTGTAATCATTAAACCTGATAGTCAATATCCAGCAAAAGAAAAACCCACTAAGTCAAAACATATGAAGGAGACTTAGTAAAAAAAAATTGAGAAATTCCGCTGACTGTAATTTTGAAACAAACAGTTCAGGCAAAAAGAAGATATAACAAAGTCAAAAGAAAAAAGACGTCACTATGAATCCTCAACAAAGAAAGATGACTGAATGTTCAAATAAATTTTTGGTTTCTGAACCATCACAAATGTCAGTGTTACGATTCCAAACTCCTTTGAGCCTCAATGCATAAGTTAACTGAGCATAGGACTGAAGAACATCATGGAGATTGGGTTGGGTACAAATAATATTTGAGCCTTTATCCTTTGTTTATTAAACCGTGAACCAGGCCACGTTACAACCCTTTAAAAGTCCTAACTGAAGCATGGTTAGTTTGAAAGCGTATTGCTACAAAAAGGTATCCTGACTCCTTTAGGGCTTATTATAAAACTTGAGTTAATATCACAGTTTTCACAAAAACTGTTTTTCTAAAATAACTCTTTTTCAAAACTTCAAGACAGACATAAGCATTGCATTTTTGAATATATTTGTTTGCATATATCTGAGTGTTTGATAAACAGAGAAACTTACAGGATGAATGTTCAATAAACCAAAGTCCTTCCGATAAACAAAGTTGCTTCCTAGATCAAAGTCCATGTATACAAAGGGGCATAGTCATTATCTCCCAATCAAGGGGGCAGGCCATGATACTTCCTAACTCATTTGGGGCAATCAGGACAGGATTCAATTATGTTTAAGTAGCCAGATTACCAAGGGTAACATTATAAAGTTCATGATGTCCGGGGCATATTATTGTGGGGAATTCTGCTTATTTCTCTTGAGGTAACTACATTCAGATACTTCCATTATGGGACAATTCATCCCCAACCAAGGGGCAATGCTCTCTTTTCAAATCTAATACCCGGAGCGTATATGGTCCATCACAATTTGAAGACACATCCCTCTCATTGTATTACCTTGATATTGGATTCTCAGCAGAAGCCATTGTGGAAATTAATTGTCTACACCAGTAGTATCAGATGGTGTCAGTATCATGTCTTCAGATCCAGCTATGAGGATTTCTGGGAAGGTATTCAGGAAAGTTAAGAATCTTAGGAGCTCTAAATCCAATTGTTTATACACTCTCAAAGTTGAAACGATTCTGTTTTCGAGTTCATCTTTACTTTTCCCTCTTTATTGAGGATTACTTTTCCTCTTTTACTAAAGCGAAAAATGTTTGTTGGTTATGTTTGAATGTATATATGCTTTGAATATGATTGATGCTTACCAGAAATGCATGAAATGCAGTAATAGTATTTACTAAGGACGAACGAGGGTAGTAGTTCAACGAAGCTTCGCCGGTTCATCCCACAAGACAACTACAAATCCCCAGCAAGGGCAAATCTATCTTGATAGATACTCCGAGTTACATCTCCCCTTGAATTTATGTCCATCTCTTTTATCCTCAGTCGGGATACTCAGGAACTTATTCCTTCAATAGAAGTACGACGAACGAAGACGGGAAGTTATAAATACAATACTATCAAACAAGACGGGAACGAGTTTCTCATATTCTTCAGCAACGAATCGGGATTTATTTTCCCTAGCCAGCAGTTGTTATACAAAGATATCCAGACGCTTCAGGCTGCATGATTCATACATACATCATTTATATCATACCATAGCATATACATAATGCATAATACATTTACTTAGGTGCATCATACTATGCATGCATACATATTGCATAAACTAACATTCTCCTTGCAGGATAGTTATATGCAGATAAAACAGCATCAACAACTTACAATAGGTCAGAAATGATCCATACATTACTCAAGATGTCCTCGGAGAGTAGGCAAACGGTCTGCAAGAAGATCCATTCCCTAATCCAGGATATTTCCAAAAGATTTCATCTATCTGGTCTTGAATAGAAAGCAAACGATCTGTACAAAGATCCATTCCCTGGTTCAAGATATTTTTCAGAAGATTTAATCTATTGGCCCTTGAATAGCAGGAAAACGATCTGTACAAAGATCCATTCCCTGGTTCAAGATATTTTCAGAAGATTTAATCTATTGGCCCTTGAATAGCAGGCAAACGGTCTATACAAAGATCCATTCCCTGGTTCAAGATATTTTTCAGAAGAACTAATCCTGACGTTCTTTTGACCCTTGAATAGCAGGCAAACGGTCTATACAAAGATCCATTCCCTGGTTCAAGATATTTTTCAGAAGAACTAATCCTGACGTTCTTTTGACCCTTGAATAGCAGGCAAACGGTCTATATAAAGATCCATTCCCTGGTTCAAGATATTTTTCAGAAGAACTAATCCTGACGTTCTTTTGGCCCTTGAATAGCAGGCAAACGGTCTGTACAAAGATCCATTCCATGGTTCAAGATATTTTTCAGAAGAACTAATCCTGACGTTCTTTTGGCCCTTGAATAGCAGGCAAACGGTCTGTACAAAGATCCATTCCCTGGTTCAAGATATTTTTTCAGAATAACTAATCCTGACGTTCTTTTGACCTTGGAGAGTAGGCAAACGGTCTGTACAAAGATCCATTCCCTAATCCAAGATACTTCTAGAAGAGATAATCGGCACAAAGATTTATTTCTATGTTGCATAAACAATTCAGAGACGGCCTATACGAAGACCTAGTACTGATATCCAGTATCAACATAAAAACATCATCACATCCTGATATTTTAGATGGCATCTCTAAGCCCATCTCCAGCTCTTCCATGGCATCTATAAGCCCATCTCCAGTTCTTCCAAGTGGCATCTTCAAGCCCACTCAAGCATATACAATTAATCATCAGTGTTACTTTACGCACCGGCGAGTGCAAATTTTTGGGTTTTTATGTTCAATCCCCTTCAACCTTCCAGTCACGAATGGCACACATGCCAATCTAACTCCTCAGGTTTCAGAAAATTGAACAGGGGCAGCTGTTGTACCCCAAAATTTGCCCTCACATATTTGAGACAAATTGATTCACAAGGTTTCCTTACACTTGTCGTACCCCAAATTTTGACCCGCTTCATATGCTTTCTGGTGCTTTTTTATTTCGAATAAATAAAATAGCACAATTGGTAGAAAGATGGGTATAAGGGATATAATTGTGAGAGGTTGTGAGTTCAAATCCCACCTTCCGCTCTTTTTAATTTTTTTAATTTTTTCCTTTACTAATAACTTTTCCTATTTTTATTTTTTATGAAAAAATCACAAAAATAGCATTTTTTAATTATTTAATTTTTAATTTTCGTATTTGCATTTAATGCAATTTTAAAAATATGATTTTTTCATTAAAATCATTATTTTATGAAAAAAATTTCAAAAAAAATCATAATAAATACCAAAAACATTTCTTTTCTTGTATACTCGTTTTCTATTGGTCAGTTTATGTCATTTTTGTGTCATACTTAGTTTCTAACTGGTCTACTTGGTGACCAAGTAAAAATCATATAATTTTGTTCAAATATTTTTTAATCAATAGGGATTAAGACTAATTTTATTTCCTTTTAAACTTTTTGACCTAATTTTCTTAATCTATAAATACATGTTGTTTTACACATAAGAGCTCTCTCATTTTTCATTTTATCACTCCTCTCTCAACCACAATACGAAAAAATTCTTGCCTCAGGGAGAAACAAAACCGAAAAAATAAGAACACTAAAAGGCGGATCATGTGCCAAAATATATTCTTCTTTTGTTTTGTTAATATATACTCTCTCTTTTTTCTTCTTGTGTACTATATGAACTACACGTTACATTTTTTATTCTTCTTTCTACATGATGTGCCTAACCATACCTTTTTTTTTCTTTCTACAGGTTTTTTCTTCTTTCGCTTATATATATATATATATATATATATATATTGTTTTATTTTTATAGTTTTGCTTTGATATTGTCGATTCTTATTTTTTTAATTACTTTGTTTGGATTGGATCGTGTCGATACGCTGTTCGCATATTTATGTGCATGAGGCGTGGCATTTGTGTTGATCCAGTCTAGTTGCGATAATCGCAATTTTGCGTTAGCAACATTATTTTTTAATCTTTTGTTTTATTCTTGATAAATTTATATCAACACATTTTTCATAACTAACTACCCTGATTTTTTCCTAATACTTGACGATTTTGCCTCAACCATTTTTTTTATATACGTTTTGTTTTATTATATAATAACTATTTTCCAGGTACATTCACATGTGCGCGCGTGTCTTAGTGTCAAGAAGGAAAAACTGGTAATTTTGAGGGCATTTTGACAAAGAAACAAGTTTATTATATAATAACTATTTTCCAGGTACATTCACATGTGCGCACATGCGCACGTGTCTTAGTGTCAAGAAGGCAAGGCTGCTAATTTTGAGGGCATTTTGACAAAGAAACATGGGTTTATCTTCTCTTTCCTAATTTCTCCTAATTTCCTCTATTGTTTTTAATTCTCTAATTTCTTAAATTAACTAACCTTAAATATTTAGATTAATTTTATTTGTTTATTTTCTACAAAATAACTCTTAACTTTTTTTTTAATTACTTATCTTCATAATTCATTCATAATGTTAATTAATTATTTATTTTATTAAATTAATAATTCAATATAGTTTTTTTTCTAACAACAAAACTTTTTTTTTTATATATTTTCATAAACCTTAATTTTTCATGTAAACCTTAAAAATTTCTTATAAACTTTAACCGTGTTATTTTCTCTAAATCATAAACCTTTTCTCAAACCTTAACAAACCTGTTATTATTTCTTATTTTCACTAATTTTTTATGTTATTTATCTGCGATTTATTTTTATGTGATTAATTCTAATCTGTAATATTTTTTGGTTTACTTTTATTTTTCGCCTTACAATGATGTAACTGCCCCAAAGCGATGTAATAGTTAGCCATTTATTTTCTGTCATTTTATTTTTCTGCCATTTATTTTCTGCCATTTATTTTCTGCCATTTTATTTTTCTGCCATTTAATTTCTATCATTTTATTTGTTCTGCCATTTAAATTTCTGCCATTGATCATATATTAACTGCGTGGTTTAGTAATGTAGGTCGTGAAAACCTACTAAATTACCTATTTAATATTTTTCTATAATCTTTATATTTTTGTAAATAAATGTTAATTATTTTTATAAACTTATTTTACTACTTATTTATAACAATAAATATTTATTTTGTAAATACTAACTCTTTTATTATTTTGTACATATTAAATTAATTTTTTTCTCTAAAAAATTTCTCAATAACATTTTGTCAATAATATTTTATATATTAATAGTATTTTATTATAATAGTAATAATCATATAGTGTAAATAATTAAAAGTTTTTCTCAATAATCTTTAATTGTTTTTCTCTAAACTTAATTACTTTTTTTTCACTAATTCTAATAACTTCTAAAAAATCTAACTCGTTTAACCTAAACTTTTTTTTTCTTTTTTAATTAAATGTTTTAATTTATTTTAACTTTATTATTTTTGCTTTATTAGTATTATTATTACTTATTTACTATTTTATTATATCTATTATTCTTGCTTTATAATTTATTTTTATCCTACTATTATGTATCTGCCAAAGCCTTGTAATAGCTTATAGATCTATTTTTCCGTCTTTATTTTCTTTGTAAATATTTTACTATATGGTTAGTAACCTTAGGGTGTGTATAACTTATATGTAATTAAATTGAACTTAGATAATTAAAATAAGATAAATACCTGAATATAAACACTCACACACGTAAGTCGATCTTTGATCGTCATCTTGCACTTCCTAAGTTACCCCTCTCAGTTGCCTTAAACATGGTCAAGTCCCTCGAATATAGGGGTGTCTTAAGCAAAGTCCTTTCGAATATAAATCATCATAGTCCCTACGGTTTAAAAGATCAAGTCTCTTCGAGGTTACCTACAGAATAATGATCTTGTCCCTTCGAATAAATGATGATAGTCCCTACGAATTGCTAAAAACATCTTTTAAGTTGCCTTCATTGACCATACGATGACCCTACGTTTGTCCCTTAATACATCCAAGGTAATGACTACCTATTCCTTAATAATAGGGATAGTCTTACCATTGAAAGAACATTTAAGAACAGTAAAGATTTAACTTAGGGTAGGTTCCTCTTAAGTACTTGCTCACTTTTTTCATCAAATTACTTCATTACACTTTACATTTTAAACAATTTTCAAAACAAAGTCTTTATATATATCCGTACAAGGGTCATTATAAAGTACTTAAGAAAATTTTTAATCACACACTACACTTCTCAAAACAATTTAAAGTGAGCTAAGTAACTAAGATCCCATGGATAACCATGGATGTAAAGGGTGCTAACACCTTCCCTTTACATAACCTACCCCCCGAACCCAAAAATCTTTTTAAGGTCTTTCCTGTTCTTTTATGTCCTTTCCTTATGGATAAAATAAAAGTCGGTGGCGACTCTTGCTATCCGCAACATTTAACTAAAGTGAGTTCTCCCACCGTGTTACAGTAGTCACGGTATGGAATTAGATGCTCTTGGTGAGTGTACCATTTGTCGTTGGTCTGATTGATTACCAAAGCTGAATCTCCGAATACAGCTAAAGTCTTGATCCTGAGGTCAATGGCTTCCTCAAGTCCCATGATACAGGCTTCATTTTCAGCTTCGTTGTTAGTGCAGGCAAAGGTGAGTTTCTCCGAGAATGGAATATGAACTCCTTTAGGTGTAATGAGCACTGCACCAACTCCACGTCCATTCATATTGATAGCCCCATCAAACATCATTGTCCATTCTTCTTCAGGGTCAGGCCCTTCAGTGTGAACAGGCTCTTCATGATCTTTTGCTTTTAGGAACATGATGTCCTCATCAGGGAAGTCAAATCTCATTGGTTGGTTATCATCAATGGGTTGCTCAGCCAGATAGTCAGACAGTACACTGCCTTTGATGGCCTTTTGAGATGTTTACCGAATGTCATACTCTGTTAGAATCATTTACCATCTTGCAACCCTTTCGGTAAGTGATGGGTTCTCAAATATGTACTTGACGGGGTCCATCTTTGAAATCAACAAGGTGGTGTGAGTCAGCATATATTGTCTTAGTCGGAGAGCAGCCCACGCTAAAGCACAACAAGTCTTCTCGAGCAGTGAATAACGTTGTTCATAGTCGGTAAACTTTTTGCTTAGGTAGTATATTGCATACTCTTTTCGACCAGACTCGTCATGCTGGCCCAACACACACCCCATTGATCCTTCTAATAATGTCAGGTACATTATTAGAGGTCTTTCTTCAACTGGAGGCATGAGAATGGGAGGTTCTTGTAAGTACTCCTTGATCTTGTCAAAAGCTTTTTGACAATCTTCATTCCACCTAACTGTTTGTTCCTTACTTAACAATTTGAACAGGGGCTCACAGGTTGCAGTGAGGTGAGATATGAACCTTGATATGTAGTTCAATCTACCTAATAACCCCCGAACTTCTTTTTCAATCCTAGGTGTCGGCATCTCTTGAATGGCTTTGACTTTGTCAGGATCAACTTCAATTCCCTTTTCACTTACGATAAATCCCAGCAACTTACCAGAACGTACCCCGAATGTGCATTTGTTGGGGTTTAGCTTCAACTGATACTTTCTCAGATGCTTGAACAACTTCAACTGATTTATCAGATGGCCTTCTTCAGTGAGGGACTTGGCAATCATGTCATCCACGTAGCATTCAATTTCTTTGTGGATCATGTCGTGGAATAATGTTACCATATCCCGTTGATAGGTTGCGTCGGCGTTCTTCAATCCAAATGACATTACCTTATAACAAAATGTTCCCCAAGGTATGATGAAGGTAGTCTTCTCCATGTCTTCGGGTGACATTCTGATCTGATTATACCCTGAAAAACCGTCCATGAAGGAAAACACCGAGAACTGAGCTGTGTTGTCGACCAATACATCAATGTGAGGTAATGGGAAGTCATCCTTTGGGCTAGCTCTGTTCAGATCCCGGTAATCCACACACATCTGTACTTTTCCATCCTAATTAGGCACTGCTACAATGTTAGCAACCCATGGCAGGTAACTAGTTACAGCAAGGAAACCGGCGTCCCACTGTTTTTGTTCTTCTTCCTTAATCTTCATGGCTATATCTGGACGAGTACGGTGTAGCTTCTATTTCACTAGAGGGAAATATTCTTTCAAAGGAAGCTTGTGCATGACAATATCGGTATCCAATCCTGGCATATCTTGATAGGACCAAGCAAAGACGTCGACGTATTCTCGAAGCATGTCAATAAGCTTTTCTTTTACTGAAACCTGCAGACTGGCCCCAATCTTTACTTCTTTCAAATCCTCCTCGGTACCAAGATTAACTGTTTCAACCTCCTCCTGATGAGGAGTGATCACGTTCTCTTCTTGCCTCAACAATCTGGCTAACTCTTCAGGTAACTCATAGTCTTCTTCAACCCCTTCATCAACTTGATTAATCGGATTGTCGAAGTCATACAAGGTCATAGCAGTGCTGTTGTCGGTGCAATCTGGAGGATAATCTCTGCAAGGGTCGAGATTGGTTCATTTTAGTAATCAATTTTAATCTTGTTTAGAAAAAGTGAAAATGAAGTTATTTTGAAAACATTGCCATTTTATTGTTTTGTACAAAAGTGAAAAATGAAAAGACAGTGAGCGAAAAAGAGACTCGTTTGCAAAAGATATCTGATAGTCATTGATTAATCCATTTACACAAAATTACAATATGGCCCTATTACAAAATGAGTCCTGACACCTTGGGCAAGATGCAGGACTTGATGCATGATAAAAAGGACAGGAAATAATAATTACTCTGCAGGAGTAACCCTTATAATTTCTTGGGAAGACCAGTTAAGGACTTGATGCCCCGGGATCCTTGGACGTATCCAGCTCTCCAGGTTGCGGTCACTTTCCGCCTCATCTTCCAGGTTGTTAATAGCATCTGGGGTGAGCATCCCCCCACTGATGAATTTGGGCTACTTGGCAGCTTCTGATTGATCTTGTCGGAATGGTTTGTAACCCAAACCAAATCTATCCTCCTTCTTTTCCACTGGCAACAGCTTGCCCCAGCCTTGGGCATTACCATCTTCAACAACCTTTCGGGCTTGCTGATAGGAGACAATTGAAGTACCCATCCTATCTTCCTGGGATGCAGCAAATAGTTCAACCGTCGCCTCATTGACATTCAGGGCCTCGAACCCTTGGCTCATAGTTTCATGCATTTCACCATCCATCTCAATATACTTGTATGTAGCCAAATGGCTAACAAATATATCCTCCTCACCACAGATGGTGATAATTTGTCCTTCCCACTCATATTTCAATTTATGGTGAAGGGTCGACGTAACTGCGCCTGCGGCGTGAATCCATGGTCGACCCAATAAACAGCTGTAGGCCGGCTGAATATCCATCACATAGAAAGTAGTCTGAAAGACCTGCAGACCGATTATCACAGGCAGCTCCACCTCCCCAAGAACAGACCTTTTGGAGCCATCAAAAGCCTTGACCACCAGATTGCTTGGTCGGAGATCTATTCCATCATATTCGAACTTGACAAGAGCTTTCTTCGATAGGATATTGAGTAAGGACCCAGTGTCTACAAGAACATGAGAGAGTACAGCTCCTTTGCACTCCAGGGTTATGTGCAAAGCTTTGTTGTGGTGATGTCCTTCTGTTGTCAAATCAGCATCAATGAAACCTAGCCCATGGCTAGTATTGACATTAGACACCACTATCTCAAGCTGATTCACTGTGATCTCTTCTGGCACGTAGGCAGCGTGCAGAACTTTGAGTAGTGCATCCCGATGAGCCTCAGAACACAACAGCAGGGATAATATAGAGATCTTAGAAGGAGTCTGGTGAAGCTGATCCACAACTTTGTAGTCACTTCTTTTAATTATCCTCATAAACTCATCCACATCCTGATCAAAGGATGATTTATGAGTCTCTTTTGATGTAGATTCTTCAGGTATCACACTTTTCCCTTTGGCTTTGGTAGCAGCCTCTGCCTCAATATTGGTTCTTGGAGCTTGTGACGCGAAGAGGCGTCTGCTTCGGGTGAAGCCTCTGCCTCCCCCGACATTATCCACTGGGGGAGTAGGAACTGAAGAATCAAGAAGGACTTTTTCTCCGTTGCAATAAAGGTCAGCACCATAATGCCATGGTACAACACTGTCTTTGTCATATGGAATTGGTCCTGGCACAATGATGGTGACTGGGCTTACTATAGCAGATGTTGGAACCGTTATCATCTGTGGATCATAGAAAATGGTGACAGGACTTCTCGTGGATGTTGGTGGTGATGAATTGAAGCTTGATTGAGACTGTTGTTGAGATTGTTGTTGAAAGTTGCTATTGACTGGGACCGTTGTCGGGTCATAATAAATAGTGACAGTAGAGACGTCGTTGTTGGTGGTTCCTGAATTTGTAGAAGGAGATGAAATGGAACTGTTGTTTGTTAAAGTGAAGGAAAAAATGGTTGCTGAAGTTGTAGACAAGTCAGTAGGAACAATGGTTGTTGCAGTTGTAGGAGAATCATTTGTTGTTGACAAATGAGTTGCTGATGTTGTAGAAGCGGTTGTGGTTATTTGCAGAATGCCTTCTTCAATCAAGCCATTGATGCCATTCCTCAAGCTTGCACACCCATTCTTGGAAACCTTGCAAGATTCACAACAGGCCTCACAACCTGGGAACACTTGGCATCTTAAAAGCTAAGCTTTAACCTCTGCCATAGGTGTCTGAATACTTGCAATATCTTCAATTAAACTTACTGGTGAGCCTTCCTCTATAGCATTAATCCTTGGCCCATTGTGGCTTGGCATAGGATTTTTCATGACGTTGGGAGGTGGTGCAAAGTTCAGGGCCTTTGAATCAACCAGATCCTGGACCTTCATATGCAGAGCCCTGCATTTTTTCGTGGAGTGACCAGGTGCATTAGAATGAAAAGCACACCTAGCGTTGACATCATAATTTCTCGGAAGGTTCTGAGGATCAGGTGGAGCCAATGTCCTCAACTCAACAAGATTGAGCTTTAGGAGTTGTGGCAGCAATGTGGCATATGGCATTGGAATAGGGTCAATCACCCTGTTGATCTGAGATGGCCGCTGTTGAAAAGGGTGTTGTTGTTAATTGTTGTTATTGTTATTGTAGGATCTCTGTTGAGGAAACGGTGGTTGTTGCGGAAAGTGTTGTGGTTGTTGAGTATACTGAGGAGGTGGAGCAGGGATAGTAACGACGGCAACTGATCTGGGAAGATATTGGGGTCTTCCTCTCCCCACATGTACATAATTTGTTTCACCAGATCTACGGGGCCCAGCAAATGGCTTCGTTGCACTGCTTGAACTGGCACCGTTATCGGAAATCTTTCCCATCTTCAGTAAGCTCTCAATTCTCTCCCCAGCTATCACCACGTCTGCAAAGCTGGTAGAAGAAAATGCAACCAATATGTCAATATAGGTACCCTGGAGAGTATTCATGAACAATTCTTCCATCTCCCTTTCTGACATAGGGGGTTGAAGAGCAGCAGCTAGTTGCCTCCGCCTTTGGGCATACTCTCTAAAGCTTTCACGGGAAGATTGTGACATTCCCATCAGAAGAGTTCTGTTTGGAGTCATGTCCAGATTATATTGATATTGACGAATGAAAGCTTCAGCCAAGTCTTTCCAATTTCTCATTGTGGCCCTGGTCAAATGGGAGTACCATTCTCGGGATGCCCCTGTCAAGCTATCCTCGAAGTAAAACATCCACAGCTTCTCATCCATGGTGTAGGCTTTCAATCTCCCCAGGAAAGACTGAAGGTGGGTACGTGGGCAGGACGTGCTATTGTATCTTTCAAAACACGGTGGTTTGAATTTGTGAGGAATTCTCACCCCTTCCACCAATCACATGTCCATGACATCAAAACCTGGAGAGTTTTGGGATTCAAGAGACCTTAGCTTCTATGCAATTTCATCCAACCGACGGTCGTAAACCTCATCTCCAGCCCCAACCACTGTAAACTGCTCTTCTTGAGGATCCTCTTGCAAAACCCTTCCTCCAATAGTGTTACCCTGAGTATTTCTTATGGCATTGATGTTTGGGTTCATATGAGGCCCAAACTATGGTGGATCAGTGCGAGGCTGCACGTGATCGTTGTTACTGGTACCTTTTTTACCTGGATGGTGTTCCTCAGGAGTTTGTCGCTCAACCAACTCCCTCAGTCTTTCCTGGCTCTGAGCTAGACCAGTCATCACTGTCATAAATTGAGTCATCTGATTTCTCATCGCAACCCTCTCATTGGCCAATTGGGTCCTCACTTCATTCAAGTCTTGCTGAACTTGATCTATCTGTAGTCCCGGAAGGTTGTTTCTTGTCGGGTACTGGTGTATTCTGTTGACAGGGAACACTCTTCTACGAGCAATGTTTCCTGAAACCACAACAAATTGAGAAACAACAATAAACAAAAACCTACAAAACAAAGAAAATGTTAGTATGCAATGCAGGATGCCTATTTGTCTTCCAAGGGTATCCGATTTGGTTCTTTGGTTTTGACCTTTCCAGACCTCGAGGAAATGCTGATGTTGTTTGCAGAGAGAGATAAAGCCCACCAAAAATAATACAAACCATATATATTACAAAGAGTGAAGATACATAGTTTGATTACAATACATTCCCATGGTGGGTCAAAATTCAACAACAAAATCAAAAGTACAAACAAAAGGAAAGTACAAGGAAATCAAACATCCAATCCAAAGTCATCCTCTTTGACTTCCTTCAGGAGGGCCTCAGTCACCGGACCTATTGGATGCTCTGTGATAGTCCTGATGAGGAGGTTCCTAGTAGCAATGGCACTGGTT
Source organism: Lathyrus aphaca (assembly GCA_963966055.1). Classification (NCBI taxonomy): domain Eukaryota; kingdom Viridiplantae; phylum Streptophyta; class Magnoliopsida; order Fabales; family Fabaceae; genus Lathyrus; species Lathyrus aphaca. The sequence goes on along the minus strand of OZ014524.1, from coordinate 508,179,617 downwards.
AACTTCTTGTGCTTATCCTGATCCTTTGACCTCTTCAACCCTGCCCGGAGTTTCAATTCAGATATCTCCTTTTGTGCTGCTAATAATGCCTCTTGATGCTTCTTCTCACTAGCCTCCAGTTGCTCTATCTTAGCTTGAGTCCTTTGATCTTCCTTTGCACGGGCTTCAGTGATCCTGATCCACCTAGTCTGGCTCTCCTCTAGATAATGCTCTGCCCTAGCCTTCTGAGTCTTTGCTTCCTTGCAAGCATTCTTCAGTACTAACTCCCCTGCTCTGGCCTTTCTGATGTAGTCATCCGTCTTCTCAATCTTGGTCAAGTGCTTAATCCTGAGCCTCTCTAACCTCTCATTATCTAGACGGCTATCGTTTCTCTCCCAGGGAGTCTTCTTCAAGGCTTCAGAGAGCTGAGTATTCCTCTCTTTCAGTTTCTCAAATTCTTCCAAACCGACAGTAGTTTCAGGTTGCACTGTTGAAGGTCCAGGTACATCTTCTAAGGTGAATGGCATCCTGGTGATTTGTGCCCTGGTACGAGACCAATCAAGATACTGTGCTGAAGCTATATTGTTGCATTTGCCAAGGATAACTGTCCCCTTAGTCTGAATATTGTCTCAAGCCCAGGCTGTCTGTCTGACAATAGCAGAGTTGTGTTGGATTTCACAATAAAGGGTCTCAGCCAGATCTTGCCCTCTTGGAGGATGAACCAAAGCATACCCTAACTGTCTCTTCAAAAGAAAAGGGTTGTAGTTGATGCAACCTTTTAATCCAATCAAAGGCACATTAGGATATTGCCCACAGCTAGTAATGATGTCTTTGCCCTTGGTGCTCTGAGTGCACCATCTGATGTCTTCTGATGTTAAGACAATCATTCTCTTAGCCCAGTTCTTTGGCTGATGAGGGTTCAGGAAAGTGTCAGACTTTGGCAGGTGTCTTAACAACCAACAGTAATAGAGAGGAGCACATCATCTGACCAGTCTTCCTCTTTGCTTCTCATTCCTCTGGTGCACTAAATAGTAGAAATCTCCAAGCAGAGTGGGGACTGGGTTCCTCAGTAAGAACAGGTGAATGGCATTCTTGCTTACAAACTTTGGCTCGTCTGCAAACAAGATTATTCCATATATACTGAGGGCTAAGAGTGCACAAACAGCATCCCACTTCCCTGCTGCAGCATGCAGGGTGGCCTGAGAGATCAAAAAATCTAAGTGAAGGCCTGGAACCCCAGCCTTGGTGGTCATGCTCTGATCAATGAGGGCAGGCTCCAAATGCAATGCCCTAGCTATGTCTTCATTCTTGGGAGTAACCATCTCAGGGTTGAAAGGAATCCCTCTCCTGATAGGAACTCCTAACAACATGGAAAATTCTTCTAGCAAAGGTCCCAACTGAAAATCAGGGAATATGGAGCATTTGAGAGGAGGGTCATAAAACTGCAAGCAAGTATGGATCATACTCCTTTGGGATGCATCCAGGTCCATGATCATGTCCAATATGCCTCCATAATGTTCTCTTAATAATGGGACATGGTCAGGAGTAATGAGAGACTGGATCTGCCTGATGCCTGTCAGGGTAGGCCCAAAGAAGTGGTATGTGACGTTGCTCTTCCTAGAAGTGTCCATGCTGACAATGGATGTTGGTGAAGGAACTGAGATAAACCCTGATGAAGGTAACTGCTGAAGACTGATGAAGACAACTGGAGGAGAGTCTCTGACAACTGACGAAGGTGCTGGAGAAGATAACTGAAGAAGTCGGAGCAGCAGAATGGGTCAAAACCAAACCAAAGATAATAAGGTGGATACCCTGTAAAACAAATAGGAAAATGTTAAATGATGCAAAAATGATGTATGCAGAATGATATGCAAAGGGTTTGTGATCAAGTGTTGAATCTGTTATCTGCCTTGATAGAGTCCATGTGTGTTCATAAGTCCGGATGGAGGCTTAGAAATCCAGTAACCAGGTGGGGGACTCAAATAAAGAGTCACAAATCCAGGGTTTCACAAGAACTGTCCAAAATAATACAACCTTAACAAATCTAATAACAAAGGTAAGATGAGGCCAGGGGTTCCTGCAAACCTGTAAACATCCCAACCCCCTCACATGTATTGTTCTAGAACAAGGATCCTCAAACTTGGATCAGTTATGAGAAGTGTAAACACTTCTAACCCGGAGGTACAGTGTTTACAATAACCATACAAGATCCTCATCTAATCCACCTCAGATGCTGAAGGTCATAAAAGTCATCCAGACTTAGCAGGCTTCCCAGATAGCCCTAGTACTACAGGAAATCTATAGCACAGAGTTCTCAAGAAGAAACCCATGTCTGAACCGTGTTTCATATTCCCGCACCAGACCGAAATGGAATGGGAAAGAATATGAAGCCACTCTAGCCTATGTGTCACTCAGGTCCCCGGTATAGGACCTTAATCACTCAAAAATCACCCACCCATCAAAGAAAACACAGATCCAGCACCAATGGTATGACAATAGTATGAAATGCATAGAACTGTAAATTGTAAACACCCCAAATTTTCCCTCACTCATTCCACCATGGCTTGTGATATTTTCATTTTGCATAAGTTCAATCATATCATCCCGTATTGCATTTTTGCTTCACTGCATTGGTTCAAAGTCATCTGCATCTAGGGTTTGTGATCTGAGCAATCCTTGAGCTATCTGAGCCATTCCAAAGGTCTCTAATCATCTCAAGAGGGTCCATGTATTTTCAATCATCATATTATATCCTCCCCAAGATCAAGAAAGTCAAAGAATCACAAGAACTGAGAAAGGCATAGAAGTAGAGCCAAGCTTAACTGCACAGATGACCTAAAATTAGGGTTTTGGTTTCAGAGGCCATAACTCCAAATTTTTTGGTCATTCTTGTTTCTATTGGTCTCTATATGATATGAGTATCATGCATACCAATTTTCATGAAGAAATTCAATGGGGAAGACATCTGATCAATAGATGACTTCTTGAACAAGTCAGCGCAAAATCAGGGCATCTGAGGCCCCCAATCATCCAACCAAAGGGTCTTCTCCATCATTTTGGGTGTAGATGATCTTTATTTGGTCTTAGAAGAGATTAGAAGTTCACAAAATTGAAGAATTTCAAGCCATTTGCAAAGTTGCCATTTTGGGAAAGTGACTTGTAATGCAAACATGCCATTTTGGGAAAGTTTTTCAACCTCCTCTTTTTGATTCAAAAATGCTTCAAATGAAACATTCTTGGTCATGAAAGTTGTAGGTTGGATCATTCCCTTTTCAAAAAGTACAAGAACTTGATCTAATTCATCATAGAACTCAAGTTATGGCCTTGCCAAGTTGGGAAAAATCACAAATTTTCACTTATGTACCAAAGAGGGAAACTTGCAAAAACTCATGTCAAACTAATTTGTGACCTCTAATTGACTTCTAACCATTACACAAACATAATACATGACCTATAATTTATAATTGCCCAAAGAAATCTCAAGTTTCATGCCTTGATCATCAAGTATTTCAAAAGGGGCCAAAACCTTCACAATTTGCAAAACCACCCACAAACTTCATCCCACTTGCTATCTTGCCTCAATCTGAATTCCATGGACCTCCCTAAAGCCAGCTGCGCAGGACACCCCATTGTCCTTGGCCTTCCATGAGCCCATACCTCCAAAGACAACTTTGTTGACTTTATGCAAAATGAGCCATACCAATCACATTGCTCCACAACAACTCTCTGACCTATCAAGGATTGATATGTGGACCTCAAGCAACTCAACACACACAACAACATAACCTGAATCCTCCCATAACTCAACATTCACCAAAAACCTCCTTTTATGCATTTCTCTTTGAAACTTAGCACTCAAGCCATAAACCTTCAAACAAACTTCATAGAACATGTAGATGTTTAGAATTGGCAGAATTTTTGACCAACAAGAAGTGTTGAACTTAGTTCAGGATGTCACACCAGATGTTGTGACATTATCAAACAGAGTATAAGTTAATGAACTTAGTTCAGGATGTCACACCAGATGTTGTGACATTGTATAAGTTAATGAATTAAGTTCAGACATCAGGATGTCACACCAGATGTTGTGACATCTCAAACCTTCTACCAGACTTAAATGATGCATAATAGAACTGAGTAAATTCAGGGAATTTATCTGGAATTAATTGTGAATGAATAAACAATACAAGGCGCATCTGTAGGGAGCTTAGTTATCTGATTTCAGTATAACAGAATAACTACCTCACCTAGAATCAAGGAAGTAACAAGCCCTAATTCAAGGTGATGACAGCATGACTTATCAGGACTGGATAATCTATAGAAAGCCCAAAAACCAAGCATCTATTTAAGGAACAGAAACTCTCAGAATAAAGTACGAAATTAAGAAGACTGTAAAAGGGTGTTTGTGTTTAATAGCAGGTTTTAGTTGTGTATCACTTTATGAGCTTTTAAGCAAAAAGTGTATTGTGTCTTGATTGAAACTTTTAAGTAAAATCAAGCTGTTGTGTTTGAAGTGTAACTTCAGTTTTATTAAACATTGTAACATATCACTGTGTGATTGAGGGGGAGTGAGTAGGTACTCATATCTAAGTTGTGTCTTAGGTAGAAATTTCCTTGGGTAGATATTAAGTGAAGGATTAAACTGATTGGTTTAAGTCCAGAATTAATATTCCTTCCTGGCTTGGTAGCCCCCAGATGTAAGTGTGGAGATACACTGAACTGGGTTAACAATTTCCAGTGTTATTTATTTTACCTGCACTTTAAGTTTTGTTTAAGTCTTCAAGTGTTTAAACATCTCATTCGACATCTCGTACCTGATCCCAGAATTTCAATTGGTATCAGAGCAGGCACCCTGCCTGTTTAACTGGGTGAGATCTAGGGACTGCAAATTTTGGGAACAAGGACAGAGATGTAGGATCTGTGAATAGACCACCTATATTGGATGGATCCAACTATGACTAATGGAAGCCAAGAATGGTAGCATTCTTAAAATCACTTGATAGCACGGCTTGGAAAGCAGTCAACAAAGGATGGGAGCACCCTGTCCAAGACAATAAGGATGGGGCAAAAGTGTTGAAGCCTGAAGAAGAGTGGAGCAAGGAGGAAGAAGATTCAGCACTTGGAAATTCCAAAGCCTTAAATGCCTTATTCAATGGCATTGATAGGAACATATTCAGACTTGTGCATCACTGTGAGCTGGCCAAGGATGTTTGGGACACTCTCAAAACCACTCATGAAGGAACATCAAAGGTGAAGATGTCAAGACTTCAACTTCTCACCACCAAGTTTGAAAACTTGAGAATGAAGGAAGATGAGACCATTCATGAGTTTTACATGAACATTCTGGAAATAGCTAATACTTCTGGTGCTTTGGGAGAGAAGATGAGTGATGAAAAATTGGTAAGAAAGATTCTCAGATCACTCCCAAAAAGATTTGACATGAAGGTTACTACAATAGAAGAAGCTCAGGACATATGCACAATGAAGGTTGAAGAGCTCATTGGTTCCCTTCAAACATTTGAGATGGGAATGAATGATACAATTGTGAAGAAAAACAAAAGCATAGCCTTGGTCTCAAATACTGATAAAGAAGAAGAAAGTCATGAAGCAGACTCTGAAGAAAATTTATCAGAAACAATTGCTATGCTTGGAAGACAATTCAACAAAATTCTCAAAAGAATGGAAACCAAGTCCAGACCAAGTGGAAGAAACTCAAACTCTTCTGAGAATAAAAGACCTTATGATTCTAATAGAAGGTCAAATTATGATGAGAAGACCAACCAAGGAAAAGGGATTCAATGTCATGGATGTGAAGGATATGGACACATCAGAAATGAATGCCCTACCTATCTAAAGAATCAGAAGAAAGGTCTCTCTGTGACCTGGTCAGATGAAGACTCAGGATGTGAATCAGAAGAAGAATCTGCAAAGCACATCACTGCTCTAGCTGGAGTATGTGAATCTGAAGGGGGATCCAGTGATGAGGAGCTGACTTTTGAAGAGCTTGAAGAATCATACAAGATGTTGTGTAAAAGGAGCACTGAAGTATGCATGGAGAATATAAAGCAGAAGAAGCAGATTGAGGCATTAAAGGCTGAAAAGACAAGTAATCTAGAGATCATTGACACTTTGAAAAGTGAAGTAAGCCTTCTCAACTCCAAGTTTGAGCATATGTCCAAATCTGTCAGAATGCTGAACAGTAGCTCATACACACTGGATGTCATTCTCAACAACAACAAGCACTCAGGGGATAGAACTGGGCTGGGATTTAATAAAGCTCAAAAGTATGAGGCTAGCAGCATCAAAACAACTTCAAATCCCATAAAGTCAAACAAGATGTCCCAACAGATGTCCCAACATCATGAAAAGAACATGATGAAAAAGAAGTATCAAAGATGGAGATGCCATCATTGTGGAAGGTTTGGTCACATCAAACCTTTTTGCTACAAGCTGCATGGACATCCAAATCAGAGGTATCAACAACCCCCTAAGCAGAAGACAAAGGTCACCAAGAAAGTGTTGCATGGACATCAAAATCAAAGATATCAGCAACCCCCTAAGCAGAAGACAGAGGTCATCAAGAAAGTATGGGTACCTAAAGCTAGTCTTCATGCTGATCAAATCAACAAATACATTCCCAAGAACAAGTTCAACAAACAACCCTGGAGCTCTAAAGATGGACACTACACAGGGCAGAGGCATCAAAGGAAACCTCACAACAGACAAAAATGGTCAAAGAAGGTTGTTGCCTATATAGCTCATACAACTCTCAGAGTATCAGCTAAGGAAGATTGGTACTTTGACAGTGGATGCTCAAGGCACATGACTGGATTGAAGAATCTGCTGGTAGACTTAAAGTCACACTCATCCAGATATGTAACCTTTTGAGATGGAGCTAAAGGAGAAATCAAGGGAGTTGGGACTTTGGACTGCCCAGATGTACCAAGACTATATGATGTGCTGCTGGTAAAAGGATTGACTGCTAACTTGATCAGCATAAGTCAATTATGTGATCAAGGTTACAGTGTAAACTTTACCAAAACTGAATGCATAGTGTCTGATAAAGATCAGAAGGTTGTCATGAGAGGAGCCAGATCTAAAGACAACTGCTATATGTGGGAACCTCAAGATTTCAGTCTCACTTCAACTTGCTCCTTAGCCAAAGAAGAAGAAGTGAAGCTATGGCACCAAAGACTGGGTCATCTTCATCTCAGAGGAATAAAGAAGATCATATCTATGGAGGCTGTAAGAGGTATTCCAAGACTAAAGATTGATGAAGGCAAAGTATGTGGTGAATGTCAAATAGGCAAGCAAACCAAGATGTCACATCCAAAGCTCCAACATCTGACAACTTCCAAAGTTTTGGAATTATTACATATGGATCTTATGGGACCAATGCAAGTTGAGAGTCTTGGTGGAAAAAGGTATGCCTATGTGGTGGTTGATGACTTTTCAAGATATACATGGATAAGTTTCATCAAAGAAAAGTCTGATGTGTTTGATGTATTCAAAGATCTGTGCCAAAGAATACAAAGAGAAAAAGCAAGCTGTGTGGTCAGAAAAAGAAGTGACCATGGAAAGGAGTTTGAGAATAAAAAATTCTCAGATTTCTGTTCTTCAGAAGGAATCAATCATGAGTATTCTTCTCCTATCACCCCTCAACAGAATGGGATTGTTGAGAGGAAAAACAGAACTATACAAGAGTCAGCAAGAGCTATGATTCATGCTAAACAATTACCACTATACTTCTGGGCTGAAGCTATGAACACAGCTTGTTACATTCACAATAGAGTCACTCTAAGAAAGGGAACCTTGTCCACCATCTATGAAGTCTGGAAGGGCAGAAAACCTACAGTCAAGTACTTTCATGTGTTTGGAAGTAAATGTTACATTCTGGCTGATAGGGATCAAAGAAGGAAGATGGATCCTAAAAGTGATGAAGGAATTTTCCTTGGATACTCCATAAATAGCAGAGCCTATAGAGTATTTAACTCCAGAACCAAGGTTATAATGGAGTCAATAAATGTGATTATTGATGATGCCCCTGCAGATGTTGCAGATGATGTTGGAACATCTGCTGACAATCAGACTGAAGTTGAAATAAAGAGTGATAATCCTGACTTCACTCTAACTGAGGCAAGGACAGAACAATCCAACAAACCTCCCTCCATCAGAATCTAGAAGGATCATCCTAAAGATCTGATAATTGGTGATCCTAACAGTGGTGTAATCACTAGATCAAGAGAGATGATTTCAGGTTCTTGTTTTGTTTCAAAGATAAAACCTAAAAACATCAAGGAAGCTCTGAATGATGAGTATTGGATTTCTGCTATGCAAGAAGAATTAGGCCAGTTTACAAGGAATGAAGTGTGGGATCTTGTTCCTAGGCCTGATGACATAAATGTGATTGGCACTAAATGGGTGTACAAGAACAAGTCAAATGAGCAGGGAGTTATTACAAAGAACAAGGCTAGACTTGTAGCTCAATGATACACACAAATTGAGGGAGTAGACTTTGAAGAAACCTTTGCACCAGTAGCAAGGCTTGAATCAATCAGACTACTTTTAGGAATTGCTTGTATCCTGAAGTTCAAGCTATTTCAAATGGATGTTAAAAGTGCCTTTCTAAATGGGTATCTTAATAAGGAGGTATATGTGGAGCAGCCTAAGGGATTTGTTGATCCAAGCTATCCAGAGCATGTATACAAACTAAGGAAGGCTCTTTATGGTCTGAAGCAAGCTCCAAGAGCATGGTATGACAGACTGACCACTTTTCTCATAAAACAAGGGTACAGGAAAGGTGGAATAGACAAAACCTTGTTTGTGAAGGATGAAGAAGGAAATGTCATGATTGCTCAAATATATGTAGATGACATAGTCTTTGGTGGGATGTCAGACAGGATGGTTAAACATTTTGTTACTCAAATGGAATCTGAGTTTGAGATGAGCCTAGTAGGAGAACTAACCTACTTTCTTGGACTACAAATCAAGCAGATGAAGGACTTCATGTTCATATCCCAAAGCAAGTATGCAAAGAACATTGTCAAGAAGTTTGGGATGGACAATGCAAGTCACAAAAGAACACCTGCCCCCACTCATTTAAAGCTGACAAAGGATGACAAGGGTGAGAATGTGGACCAAAGCTTATACAGAAGCATGATTGGAAGCCTATTATATCTGACTGCTAGCAGACTAGATATAGCTTTTGCAGTAGGTGTATGTGCAAGATATCAAGTTGAGCCAAAAGTAAGTCATCTAAACCAGGTTAAGAGGATTTTGAAATATGTCAATGGTACTTGTGACTATGGCATAATGTACTCTCATGGATGTGAACCAATTCTCACTGGCTTTTGTGATGCTGACTGGGCTGGAAGTGCTGATGATAGAAAGAGCACATCAGAAGGATGCTTCTTTCTAGGAAACAATTTGATTTCTTGGTTCAGTAAGAAACAAAATTGTTTATCCTTATCCACTACTGAAGCTGAATATATTGCAGCTGGTAGCAGTTGTTCACAGTTGGTTTGGATGAAGCAAATGCTCACAGAATTCAATGTCCCAAAAGATGTCATGACATTGTACTGTGAAAATTTAAGTGCTATTAACATATCAAAGAATCCTATCCAACACAGCAGGACCAAGCACATTGATATCAGGCATCATTTCATCAGAGATCTTGTGGAAGAAAAGGTGATCTCATTAGAACATGTAGCCACAGATCTGCAATTGGCTGATATATTTACTAAAGCTTTGGATGCTACCCAATTATAAAATCTAAGGGGTAAATTGGGAATCTGCTTATGTGAAATATAGCAGTTATGGAGAAGTGCCAACATGTCCTATGACATCGTGTGGCATGATCACCAGATGGCAGCACCAGTCTGGTCAGTAACTCTGTGTATTCCACTTTTTAGAATTCCACCAGTAACGGAATTTATAAAAGCTCAAACTTGCTCTCAGCTCTTCATCTCCTCACTATCTCCTCAAAACAAATTGCATGCTAAAGCTGTTTTTCTGAACTCATCAAAATCAATCAAACCTAAACTCTTCTTCCACCACTTTCGAAAAATGTCTCAACATCAAAACCCTAACCTCACTGATGAAAATCTCAACCAAGAAGATGTAGTGCATGCAACCCCAATCTCTATGGTACCAATGGATACTACTCCCATAGACGAAATCAGAGGAAGTGTTCCTCTTGCTCAAAAACCTAGAACTCCAAATGTGATAAGAGCAAAGGAACCTGTGTTCAGCAAAAGCAAAGGGATTCCTTCATCCTCGAACACCACCCCCAAAGCTTCTGACTATGTGGATGCATCCATCAAGCATCTTGTGAATAGGATTTTATCTGAACAAAGAGTAGTGCGTGGGGTATCTATTCCCCTGAACAGCATGCTTGCTCCACAAGAAGAACAAAGCAATCAGGATGAAGAGGACACTCCTGCTCAATAGGATGTCCCAATAAATGTTGAAACATCTGAGGACCAGAACAAGGCCTCAACTGATGATGATGATGAAGCCACTGATGACCAAGCTTCTGTTGATCCACCTGCTGAAGAGGAGGCTTCCCAACCTCTTCCTGTTGAAACCATAGATGATGACTCTGACACAGATATCATTGCATCTGTTGACCCTAGCATAGCCAAAAGGCTTAGGGCTAGGAAGGAGAAGAAGACTGCTGAACATGCAACTCCTGAAAAGAAACAGCCTACTCCAAAGAAAGACAAGGTCAAAGTGTCATTTGGACCTACCAAGTAATGGAGCAAAGTGAGTACCCAAAAGAGGAAAGCTGCTACTCCACCTGATTCAGATGTTGAGGAGGATGTCCCAACATCCCAACCAAGGAAGAAGCCAGCACCTCCCAGATCTACCTCTGCTGTTCCAGAAGCTCCTCTGGACAATGTGTCCTTTCATCATGTGTCAAGTGTGAGCAAATGGAAATATGTCTACCAAAGAAGGGTGGCACTGGAAAGAGAGCTGGGCAGCAATGCATTGGAGTGCACTGAGGTAATTGACTTAATATCCTCTGCTGGATTATTCAAGACTGTTTCAAATTTTTCACCCTGCTATGAGCTGCTGGTCAAGGAGTTCATTGTCAATCTGCAAGAAGACTGTGCTGATGGGAAGTCAGAAGAATTCAGAAAGGTCTATGTAAGAGGGAGATGTGTTGAATTCTCTCCTAGGGTTATAAATCATTACCTAGGGAGAGAATCTGATGGACCTAATGAGCTAGGGAAAACTGACAACCAAGTCTGCAAGACCATCACTGCCAACCAAGTCAAAACTTGGCCAGTTAAGGGCAAACTTTTTGTCAGCTTGCTAACAAGGAAGTATGCAATGCTGCATAGAATTGGTACTGTCAACTGGGTCCCTACAAACCATACCTCTTTAATAGCTACTGGATTGGGAAGATTCATCTATGTTGTAGGCACCCAAACAAAGTTGGACTTTGGGGCTTACATATTTGATCAAACCCTAAAGCATGCAGGAACATCATCCACAAAGCTTCCCATTGCTTTTCCCTCTCTGCTCTGTGGAATCATCCTCAACCAGTATCCAGGCATCCTCATTGAGAAGGATTCAGTATGCAAAAGAGAAAGTCCACTGGCCTTCCATTACAAACTGTTCTTGAGCCATCATGTTGCTGATGTTGAAGCTCCCAGTGGGACATCTGCTGGACCATCAAATGCAAAGACTCCTATATCCAAAGCAGCCTTGATTGCAGAACTAAAGAACACTTGCAAAGAGCTGGATGCCAGGAAGAAAAAGCTGGAGGAAGTCATTCAAAGGCTGGAGCTGGAAGAGGTTGCTCAGAATGCTGATGAATCTGATGATGAATATAAAGAAGAAGAGGATACTGAATATGAGGAATCTGAGTGAAAATGTGTGTGGAAAGTGTACTGTCTGTTTCAGCATTGTAATTTTGGTTTTGTAATTTTGAATATTTTGTTTTTCTCTCTGCTTGTGTAAAATTTGGCCCCAATTTCTGTCTAACAAGGGGGAGAAGAGAAGTGTTCTGAACAACAACAATGTCTGCTGTAGTTTGCCTGATTAATGAACAATATTGTTTGTCTGTTTAATGCCTGCTTCTGAACTAAGTTTTTTTTTAATAGAAAATTTTGTTAAACAAGTCAGTATACATACAGGTTTGAGGGGGAGAAAACTCTCATATGATTAAACAGAAAAGAACTCTGCTACACTCTGATAAATAAAACTCTGCTGCACTCTGATAAAACCAGAAGATTGTGTTAGCCAAAAATTAGCCAAAGGGGGAGTTTGTAGATGTTTAGAATTGGCAGAATTTTTGACCAACAAGAAGTGTTGAACTTAGTTCAGGATGTCACACCAGATGTTGTAACATTATCAAACAGAGTATAAGTTAATAAACTTAGTTCAGGATGTCACACCAGATGTTGTGAAATTGTATAAGTTAATGAATTAAGTTCAGACATCAGGATGTCACACCAGATGTTGTGACATCTCAAACCTGCTACCAGACTTAAATGATGCATAACAGAATTGAGTAAATTCAAGGAATTTATCTGGAATTAATTGTGAATGAATAAACAATACAAGGCGCATCTGTAGGGAGCTTAGTTATCTGATTTCAGTATAACAGAATAACTACCTCACCTAGAATCAAGGAAGTAACAAACCCTAATTCAAGGTGATGACAGCATGACTTATCAGGACTGGATAATCTACAGAAAGCCCAAAAACCAAGCATCTATTTAAGGAACAGAAACTCTCAGAATAGAGTATGAAATTAAGAAGATTGTAAAAGGGTGTTTGTGTTTAATAGCAGGTTTTAGTTGTGTATCACTTTATGAGCTTTTAAGCAAAAAGTGTATTGTGTCTTGATTGAAACTTTTAAGTAAAATCAAGCTGTTGTGTTTGAAGTGTAACTTCAGTTTTATTAAACATTGTAACATATCACTGTGTGATTGAGGGGGAGTGAGTAGGTACTCATATCTAAGTTGTGTCTTAGGTAGAAATTTCCTTAGGTAGATATTAAGTGAAGGATTAAACTGATTGGTTTAAGTCCAGAATTAATATTACTTATATTGGATTTCCTTCCTGGCTTGGTAGCCCCCCAGATGTAAGTGTGGAGATACACTGAACTGGGTTAACAATTTCCTGTGTTATTTATTTTACCTGCACTTTAAGTTTTGTTTAAGTCTTCAAGTGTTTAAACATCTCATTCGACATCTCATACCTGATCCCAGAATTTCAGAACAACTCACCATGATCCACTGATCATTTCCCAACCATCACCTTGTCCTGAAACCCTCCATATCAAAAACACGATTTCTCTCCCTCTTTGAACTGAACTGCATCAATCTCACAAACCAGCCATAAAAAATTCCATCCAAGCATTGCAAACTCCTCAGGAGGTTCATTAAAGGCATCTTGGGCCAAAGAAGCAGCCAAAAAGCTCCAGGGTTGAAAGCTTCACCTCAGGTAGCCATGAGAATTCATTTTTCCAGAAGTTGTATTTTAAGTTCTTAAATGGTTAAGTGTGATCCCCTGAGCATGTTGAACTTTGAATTATTGAAAATAGTTGAGAATTGAGGATGTATGATCTTTCTGAAATTTCTGCAGTTTTTGTTCTTAGCTTCGATTCATGTTTTTGGTTGGAAATAAATGGGGTTTGAGGTTAGGGATGAGTTTAGAATGGAGAGAGGAAGCAATCTGGAGCTTTAGAGCTCCAGAAATGACATAGGGAACGTTTTAGAAAATTCTCAGGTGAGGTGTGGCCGGAGAAGATGACCGGAGGTCATTTCCGGCCACCTGAAAGTGATTAACCTAATTAATTAGGGTTAGGGCATAATTTGAATATGAACCGTTGGATCCTCCTTTCCCGCGTGTGTTGTGTGGTTCAGATTGCACCATTAATTATTAATCTGGATTTAATATTTAATTAATTAGGATTAAGTGGATTTGAATTTGGGCCTTAGGATTGCGCGCGTAGTCAACAAGAATCTCCTCAGAATCAATGACAACCACTGGATCATCCTACTTTTCCTTATTTCAATTTTTAATTCATTTTTTATCATTTTTCTTGCATCATTTATTTAAAATAGTTAGAAAATCTTAAAAATATTTTCCTTTTGTATTTTCACTTCAAATATTTTTCTCAACCAGAAAACATTTTTATTTTTATTTTTTGCATTAAAAAATCATTTTTAAAACATTTAAATGTTTATTTTAATTAATTAATGGAAATTAATTAATTAAAATACCATTTAAGTTCCTAAAAATAAAAAAAAATCACATTGCATCTTGACACATTTAGAGACATTATCAAACCATTCATATAAATTTCTTTTTGGTTCTTGATCCATTTTGACATTTTCTTTGGATTTAGGATTCTTAAAAATCAATATTTTTTACCCTAACTTAGAAAAATCTTTTCTGCCTAACCATGAAGAGTTTTGATAATGGTTCTTTTTGCATTGCATTCCACATATCATGTAGTTTCTAGGATAAAATTGGCATGAATTTATCTCTCATTTTTTATTTGTTTGGCATTTTTCCTTGTGAGGTCCCTTAAAACCCTAGCAAACTTAGGAAAATCATAACTTCCTTAGGGTTAAGAGTTAGGTCTCCTCCTTTGGGGTGTGATATCATGTGCGTTTAGGGTACCTTTGATCCCATTTTCAATTTTTTATCTCATGTTTTGATTCTGATTTTGAATTTTGCATTGCATCTTGTACATAAACCCTAATTTTTGTCTTCATTTGCATTCATCCTTCATATGCTTGCATACATGAACTTGCCATGACATTTTGTGCATCCACATGACATATAAGACATCTTAGGACATTTTTAAATCATGTTTGATCATTGCATCATCCATTTTCCATGTTATGCATCCATTGCATTCCATAAGTTTTTAGGAACTTTCATGCTTCCTTTCATGTCTCATTTGCATCTTCATTGCTTGTATGATCATCCACATCTCTTGGTATGCTTTTGCATCATCCCATAGCATCATTTGCATCATGATATGCTTCTGATTTTGGTTTGCATCTTTGCATCTCATCTTATTTTCATTTCATTTCTTGTTGCTAACTTTTCAGGTGGTAAGTGTTTGAGAAGTGAATTTGCCTTCACTTCTCATAATCTTTTCTCATCTCTCTTTATGCATCCTTGCGGAATTTTACTTGCGAATTAGAGTAAGCTTGATCATTCATGTTCCCTCCTCACTTTCTCTCTCCAAGCAACTTATCTTCTTAAGTGAAGTAAGTTGTCTTGCTTCTTTCTGCTTCTCCTCCTTCCATCTTTCTTCTTCCCTGGTGGCTTTTCCTTGAAGATCTCTTGCAAGCCTCATAAACCCTAGGAATACCCAAGCATGATAACAATTAGGGTTTGATTAGTCCCCCCATTATTTTTATCTTTTGTGTCATCTTTTGAGTCTTCTCTTCTCATCTCTTAATCAAGGACTAAACCATAAAGGTTTTAAGGCTTTGTGATTAAGGTTATGCCTGTATCCTTCTATTAGGATGGAATGTATAACTTTAATCCTAAGTGTTAAACCCTTAATGTGTTTAGATCCTTTAATCAATCCACCGAATAAATCACTAAGACATCAAGCTTGTAACTTGGGCCTTGCATTAGGGTTCTAATTCTTCCTTAACTGGTTAAGAAGGACTAACCCTAGTGTTAATGGACAAGTCCCCCTCAAGTTGTCTTACAAACCATAAAATTCACTTCTTAATCTTATCATTAACTAAAATCCACTTTAATAAAGGCTTTGTTTTGTCATGAGGTTAATCCCTAATCATGGATTAAGTTGAGGAGCCTTCCTCAGCTTAAATGTTCTCATCTATTATCCTTCTATTAGGATGGTGTAATGGGTCCATTAAATCCTTGATTATGGCTTAAACTCATTACTCAACACTAAACAAAAACAACAAAAACATCTAAATAATTATAAGTAGGTTTATGATCTTAATCCTATATCATGGTGATTAAGTGTGGGGTGTTTACTTCATACTTAAGGTATTCTCATTACCCCTAATCAGAGGGAGTATGTGATGAGTCTACTAACCCTTGGTTTAGGCTTAAGCTCATTAACATATGACAAATATCAAAAAGCAATAAAATATTGAAAGCATCAAAAACAAACAATAATCGTCTCCTCCGGGATTCTTTTCTCACCTTATTCACTCTCAAACGAGAACTTGCTTCTTCCGTCTAATGCAAGACAGTTTGCACCTGAGCCAGACAGGTCATACACTTGAGCATAGACAAGTAAGCAGTTCACCAGTCAATTTATCTTTCAGTCTCTTTGAGTCAAACTACAGTGTTCTGACTTCCTCATTGCACGAGAGGATACGTAGGCATAACTTAACAGTTATCGAACAAAAGTCTCTGTATATCCCCCCTCCTCCAGCTTTATTCTTTAAGTCTCATAGTCTTGAGCTTAACATTCTTTCCTTGCACTGACACTCTTCCATTTCACTTCACATTTCTTTTGCACTGACACTTGTATTCTTTTCCAGCTTTTTGCACACAAAATAGCACTGTAACTACCCCTTGAAACACAAATCTTGTAAGCGTGGATCCCGTCGAGTACGACGGACAATCTGGGTGCTAATACCTTCCCAGGTTGTAACCAACCCCTTTTCTCAGTTTCTCTGGTTCGCAACCGTCTTATCCATCTTTTCTAGGTTTATGCAGCATTACCTTTCCTTCGGGATAAAAATTCCTAGATGGCGACTCTTTTCTTTTCATTTCTTTTCTCCTTTCGCCGACCGTTCGCGCTTGTACCAGGATGCAAATCTTTGGGAGCGACAGCTTGGCGACTCTGCTGGGGAACCTTATATTGTAACCAGGGCTTCTGGTTCTTTTTGTGGGTTCCTCCTAGCGCTTGTTTGATTTTGTGTTTACTGGGGTGTTATGTGCTATGTGTGTTTATTTATTTTGCTTTATTTACTGCTTTATGTACAGCTTTATTTATTGCTTTCTTTACATTTTTTGCATATTTCATACTGTCATTTGCTGGATCTGGTTTGCTATTTTGGTGGGTGGGGTTCCATTGAGGGTTTGAGGTCCTATACCTGGGACCTGAGTGACACCTAGGCTAGAGTGGTTCATGTTCTTTCCCATTCCATTTCGGTCTGATGCGGGAATATGAAACACGGTTCAGATGTGGGAACTGGTAAGTCTGGATGACCTTCTATTATGACCTTCAGAAGCTGAGGAGAATTAGAGGAGGATCTTTTATGGTTATTGTAAACACTGTACCTCCGGGTTAAAAGTGTTTACACTTCTCATAACTAATCCAAGTCTGAGGATCCTTGTTCTAGAACATTACCTGTGAGGGGGTTGGGCTGTTTACAGGTTTGCAGGAACCCTTGGCCACATCATACCCTGTTACTGTATTGTTTAAGAATACTTCACTTTGGACAGTTCTTGTGATTAACCCCGGACATGTGACTCTTTATTTGAGTCCCCCACCCTGGTTACTGGATTTTTAAGCCTCCATCTAAACCTTTGAACATACATGGGCCTTATATCAAGACAGATAATCAGATCCAGCTTGATCACAAACCCTTGCATATCATCTGCATATATCATCATTGCATCATTTGACATTTTCTTATTTGCTTTTCAGGGTACCCATTTCATTATATATTGGTTTTGCTTTTGACCCCTTCTACTGCATAGACCTCTGCTTCAGCTGTCTTCATCAGTTATCTGCTTCAGTCATCTCCATCCTCACCAGCATCAGGCTGTCAATGGTCCACTTTCAGCATCAGTTTGTGATCTTCATCAGCACTTATCTTCAGCTTCTTCAGCAGCACTCATGACTACTCCCAGGAAGAGTAACATATCCTACCACTTTTTTGAGCCTGTGTTGACTGGTATCAGGCAGGTCCAGTCACTTATCACACCTGACCACATCCCACTGTTTAGAGAGCACTATGGAGGTATCCTGGACATGGTTATGGACCTTGACCCTTCTCAGAGAAGCATAATCCACACATGCTTGCAGTTCTATGACCCTCCACTCAGGTGGTTCACCTTTCCTGACTTTCAGCTAGGGCCTCTACTGGAAGAGTTTTCTTCATTGATTGGAGTACTTATCAGAGGTGGAATCCCTTTCAACCCAGATATGACTGCTCCCAAAAATGAAGAGATAGCAAGGGCACTGTACTTGGAGCCTGCCCTTGTTGAGCAAAGTATGACAACAAAAGCTGGGATTCCTGGTTTGCATCTGGAATTTTTGATCTCTCAGGCCATCCTAAAAGCTTCATTGGGAGAGTGGAGAGTAGTCTGTGCACTGTTTGCCCTCAGCATATATGGGGCTATACTGTTTGTAGATGAGCCTAAGTTTGTCAGCAAGAATGCCATCCATTTGTTTCTTCTGAAGAACCCAGTACCTACATTGCTAGGAGATTTCTACTACTCCATTCATCAGAGGAATGAGAAACAATGGGGGAAGTTGGTAAGATGTTGTGCTCCTTTGTTTTACACCTGGCGGCTCAGACACCTGCCTAAGTCAGATGCTTTCTTGAACCCCCTTCAACAGAAGATTTGGGCCAAGAGGTTTATTTCCTTGACTTCAGATGATATCAGATGATGCACCCAGAGCACCAAAGGCAAGGACATTATCACCAGTTGTGGACAATACCCAAATGTGCCTCTGATAGGAGTGAAGGGTTGCATCAACTACAATCCTTTACTATTTAAGAGACAACTAGGTTATGCCTTGGTTCACCCTCCCAGAGGACAGGATTTAGCTGAGACCCTATATTGTGAAGTGCAACCTAATTCAGCTGATGTCAGACAAGCATCCTGGGCTTGGGACAACATCCAGACAAAAGGAATAACTATTCTTGGAAGGTGTAACAATGTTGCTTCAGCTCAGTACTCAGATTGGTCCCGTTCTAGAACTCAGATTACCAGAATTCCTTTCATCTTGGAAGACATACCTGGGCCATCCACAGTACAGCCTGCAGCAACAGTTAGCCTGGAAGAATTTGAAAAGTTGAAAGAAAGGAATGAGCAGCTATCCCAGGCCTTGAAGAAGACTCTTTGGGAAAGAAGTGATGGTCGTCTAGACATTGAGAGATTGGAAAGGCTCAGGGTTGAGCACCTTGCCAAAATTGAGAAGACAGAAGACTACATAAGGAAAGCAAGGGCTGGGGAACAGATATTGAAGAATGCCTGTAAAGAGGCCAAGATTCAGAAAGCTAGGGCTGAGCACTATCTGCAAGAGAGCTAGGCTAGGTGGGTCAGGATCACTGAAGCCCGTACACAGGAAGACCAGAAGTCTCAAGCCAAGATTGAGAAGTTAGAGGCTAATGAGAAGAAACAGCAGAAAGCTCTGTTGGCTGCACAGAAAGAGATATCAGAGTTGAAGCTCAGAGCAGGATTGAAGAGATCAAAGGACCAGGGCAGGCATAAGAAGCTAACTACTGCCATTGCTACCAGGAACCTCCTCATTAGGACCATTACAGAGCACCCAGCTGGTCCAGTGACGGAGGCACTCCTGAAGGAGGTCAGAGAAGATGAGTTTGGACTGGATGTCTGATTC
The DNA here is from genome assembly GCA_963966055.1 of Lathyrus aphaca. NCBI lineage: Eukaryota > Viridiplantae > Streptophyta > Magnoliopsida > Fabales > Fabaceae > Lathyrus > Lathyrus aphaca. The sequence continues at coordinate 508,160,092 of OZ014524.1, read as the reverse complement.
TTTGCTTGTTGTTTGTTTCCATTTGATGTACTTTTTCTTCTGTTGTATTTTGACCCTCCATGGGCATGTATTGCAAAACAAACTACGGTTCACCATTTGTAATATATTTTAGTTTGTTTTCATTTGGGTTTTCTCTCAACAACATCAAGTATCTTCCTCGAGGTCTGGAAAGGTCAAAACCAAGAACCAAACCGGATACCTTGGAAAACAAATAAGCATACTGCATTGCATACTAACCTTTGTCTTTGTTTTGTAGGTTTTGTTTATTTCTGTTTCTAACTTTGTTGTGATCTCAGGAAACATTGCTCGTCGCCGAGTGTTCCCTGTCAACCGCACGCACCGGTACCCGACTCGTAACAATCTTCCCGGCATTCAAATGGAACAAGTACAGCAGGACCTGACTGAGGTCAGAAATCAGATGGCCAATGAGAGAGTAGAGATGAGAAATCAGATGTCTCAGTTCATGGCAGTGATGACTGGCTTAGCCCAGAGTCAAGAAAGGTTAAGAGAGCTGGTGGAAAGACAAACTCCTGAGGAACCTCATCTTGGAACAGGGGGAACTAGCAACAATGAACGGGGCCAGCCTCGTATTGACCCACCAGTATATGGACCTCATCTCGATCCAGAAGTTAACATCCCGAGGAATGGTCAGGGTAATGCTACTAGGGGCCAAATCCTGCAGGAGGATCCACAAGGAGAACATTTTACCGTCATAGGGGCTGGAGATGAGATATATGACAGAAGATTGGACGAGATTGCTGAAAAGTTAAGATCTTTGGAATCTCAGAATTCTTTGGGCTTCGATGTGATGGATATGGGATTAGTGGATGGGGTGAGAATTCCCCACAAATTTAAGCCCCCATGCTTTGAAAAGTACAATGGTACCTCCTGTCCTCGCACTCATCTGCAATATTTCTTGGGAAGGCTCAAAGCTTATACCATGGATGAAAAGTTATGGATGTTCTACTTTGAGGACAGTCTGACTGGAGCTCCGAGAGAATGGTATTCGCACTTGACTAGGGCCACCATCAGATGTTGGAAGGATTTGGCCGAAGCTTTCATCCGGAAATATCAGTACAACCTGGACATGGCTCCCAATAGAACTCTTCTAATGGGCATGTCTCAGTCTTCTAGAGAGAGCTTCCGGGATTATGCTCAAAGATGGAGACAGCTTGCTGCTGCTGTCCAACCACCCATGTCAGAAAGGGAAATGGATGACATGTTCATGAACACATTGCAAGGGACTTATATTGATAGACTGGTTGCTTTCTCCTCTACCAGTTTTGCTGATGTGGTCATAGCTGGTGAGAGGATTGAAAGTCTCTTGAAGATGGGCAAAATCTCCGACAGTGGTGCAAGTTCCTCCAGCAATCCCAGAAAACCTTTTGCGGGACCCCGAAGGGCAGGTGAAACAAATTACATTCATACAACCAGGGGCAAGCCTCAATATGCTCACCGGTCAGTAGCAGCTGTTACCACCCAGCTCCAATTCCACAACAATTATCATATCCTCAACAACAACAACCACAGTATCAACAACAAGCTCATTATCTGCAGCAAAGGTCGTACAACAATAGCAATAGCAACCAGCAGCAGCGTCCCTTCCAACAGAGGCCATCACAAGCAAACAGGGTAATTGACCCAATCCCAATGCCGTATGCTGCAGTCTTGCCACAACTCCTAAAGCTCAACCTAGTTGAGTTAAGGACGTTGGCACCTCCGGATCCTCTCAATATGCCAAAGAACTATGATGCAAATGCCAGGTGTGCATTCCACTCAAACGCACCGGGGCATAATACTGAAAAATGCAGGGCCCTACAGATGAAAGTCCAGGATTTGGTGGACTCAAAAGCTCTCAATTTTGCACCTCCTCCGAACGTTACAAGAAATCCAATGCCTAGTCACAACGGGCCTAGGATTAATGCTATTGAGGAGGGCAAACCATCCACATTAATCAACAGTGTTGCACAAATCTGAACACCCTTGGTTGAAATCAAAGCTCAGCTGTTAGAATGCCAAGTATTCCCCGGATGTGAGGTCGGCTGTGGATATTGCAACATTGCTGTTAATGGATGTGAGAGACTGAGAAACGGCATAGATGGCCTCATTAGAGATGGCATTCTTCAGATTACGACAACAGCAACTACAACTCCAACAATTCCTTCATCAACAATCACATATACTCCTACAACGTCAGCAACCATTGTTCCAACAGATTCTGCTACAACTCCAACAAATATTCAGTCAATCACTTCAATGGATACAAGTTCAGTCACAGTTCCTGCTACAACTTCAACACCCGTCCAGTCAACAGTACCGTCTACAACATCAGCAACAGTTAATGAAAGCGTCTCAACTGTTACGATATACTACGATCCCGCAAATGTTCCTTCCAACAACTCACAACAAAATGCTACTCCTGTCAGAACTCCAGTTACCATATATTATGATCCATACACCATTGTGGTCCCCTCTGCAGCTGCTATCAGTCCGGTCACTATCACAGTGCCTGGGCCAGTTCCTTACGAAAGAAATAATGCCATCCCTTGGCATTATGGCTCAGATTTGTACTGCAAGGGGCAGAAAATCACTTTAGAATCATCAACTTCTTCACCTCAGATAGACAATGTGGGGGGAGGCGGAGGCTTCACTAGAAGCGGACGTCTCTTTGCCTCACAAATACCAAGACCCCATACTGAAGCAGAAGTTGCTGCTAAGGCAAAAGGGAAGAACGTGGTGCAAGAAGAACCAGTTGCTAAAGATACTTTGAAGACTCCTTTTGATCAAGAAGTTGATGAATTCATGCGGATAATCAAAAAGAGTGATTATAAGGTGGTGGACCAGCTTCACCAAACACCTTCCAAAATCTCCATACTATCATTACTAATGTGCTCCGAGGCTCATCGGAACGCACTATTAAAAGTCCTGCACGCAGCTTATGTGACGGAAGAGATTACTGTCAATCAGTTAGAGGTTGTGGTTGGAAATGTCAACGCTAGTCATGGACTAGGATTTACCAACGCTGATCTGACAACGGAAGGTCACAATCACAACAAGGCTTTTCACATTACCTTGGAATGTAAGGGTGCAGTTCTTTCTCACGTGTTGGTGGACACAGGGTCATCACTTAATGTTCTACCCAAGAAAGCCCTTGTGAAGCTGGAGTATGATGGATTGGCACTACGCCCAAGCAACTTGGTAGTGAGAGCCTTTGACGGTTCTAAAAGATCAGTTCTGGGAGAGATAGAGTTGCCAATAATGATTGGCCCACAGGTTTTCAAAACGACCTTCTTTGTGATGGATATACAGCCTGCCTACAGCTGTCTATTGGGTAGACCATGGATACACGCCGCTGGCGCCGTGACGTCAACCCTTCACCAGAAGTTAAAATTTGAGTGGGAGGGCTAAGTCATTACCATTTGTGGGGAAGAGGATATCTTCGTTAGCCAGCTGGATACTTTCAAGTACATTGAAATGGATGGGGAAATCCATGAGACCATGAGTCAAGGATTTGAGGCCCTTAATATCAATGAAACATCTGCTGTGTCTGGGACCTCCATCACATCATATCAACAAGCCCGGAAGGTTGTTGAGGAGGGTACCGCTCAAGGCTGGGGCAAGCTGCTGCCAGTAGAAAAGAAAGAAGACCGATTCGGGTTGGGTTACAGACCAACTCGACAAGATCAACCAGAGGCTGCAACGGAGCCCAAGTTTGTCAGCGGGGGAATGCTCACCCCGGATGCTGTGAACAGTTTGGAAGATGAGTCAGAAGACGAGCGCAACCTGGAAAGCTGGATACGTCCAAGGATCCCGGGGAACCATGTCTCAAACTGGTCTTCTCAGGAAATTATAAGAGTTACTCCTGCAGAGTAATTATTATTTCCTGTCTTTAAGCATGCATCAAGTCCTGCATCTTGCCCAAGATGTCAGGGCTCATTTTGTAATCGGACCATCTTGTATTTTGTGCAAACGATCAATTAATGAATATCAGGACATCTTTTGCAAATGAGTCTTTTCTTTTCCGCTCACTGTTTTTCATTTTTCATTTTTTGTACAAAAATAAAATGGCAATGTTTTTTAATAATAACTTCATTTTCACTTTTTCTAAACAAGATAAAACTGATCACTAAAATGAACAAATCTAAACCCTTGCAGAGAGTGCCCTCCAGACTGCACCGACAACAACACCACTATGACTTCGTATGACTTTGACAATCCGATTAATCAAGCCGATGAAGGGGTTGAAGAAGATTATGAGCTACCTGAAGAGCTAGCCAGGTTGTTGAGACAAGAGGAGAAGGTTATCACCCCTCATCAGGAGGAAGTTGAGACGGTTAATCTTGGTACAAAAGAAGACCTAAAAGAAGTGAAAATCGGGGCCTGCCTGCAAGATTCAGTAAAAGAGCAACTTATTAACATGCTTCGGGAGTATGTGGATGTTTTTGCTTGGTCTTATCAGGATATGCCAGGGTTGGATACCGACATTGTTATGCACAAGCTGCCTCTGAAAGAAGACTGTCCGCCAGTAAAACAGAAACTGCACCGTACTCGCCCGGATATGGCAATGAAGATAAAAGAAGAGGTACAGAAACAGTGGGACGTCGGTTTCCTTGCTGTAACTAGCTATCCGCCGTGGGTTGCTAACATTGTACCTGTGCCTAAGAAGGATGGCAAAGTACGGATGTGTGTGGATTACCGGGATCTGAACAGAGCCAGCCCGAAAGATGACTTCCCATTACCTCACATTGATGTATTGGTCGACAATACGGCTCAGTTCTCGGTATTCTCCTTCATGGATGGATTTTCAGGATATAATCAGATCAAAATGTCACCTGAGGACATGGAGAAGACAACCTTCATCACACCCTGGGGCACATTCTGTTATAAGGTGATGCCATTCGGACTGAAGAATGCTGGTGCCACTTATCAACGGGCTATGGTAACATTATTCCATGACATGATCCACAAAGAAATTGAATGTTATGTGGATGACATGATTGCCAAATCCCTCACAGAAGAAGACCACCTGGTGAATCTGTTGAAGTTATTCAAGCGTCTGAGGAAGTACCAATTGAAGTTAAACCCCAACAAATGCACATTCGGGGTGCGATCCGGTAAGCTGTTGGGATTTATCGTAAGTGAGAAAGGGATTGAAGTTGACCCTGATAAAGTCAAAGTCATTCAAGAAATGCCTGCACCAAAGACTGAGAAAGAAGTTTGAGGGTATCTAGGTAGATTGAACTACATATCAAGGTTCATATCTCATCTTACTGCAACCTGTGAGTCCTTGTTCAAGTTGTTAAGGAAAGAACAAACGGTTAGGTGGAATGGAGACTGCCAGAGGGCTTTTGATAAAATCAAGGAATATTTAAAAGAGCCTTCAATCCTTATGCCTCCAGTTGAAGGAAGACCTCTAATAATGTACTTGACAGGATTAGAAGAGTCAATGGGGTGTGTGCTGGGCCAGCATGACGAGTCTGGTCGAAAAGAGTATGCAATTTACTACCTAAGCAAAAAGTTTACCGACTGTGAACAACGTTATTCACTGCTCGAGAAAACTTGTTGTGCTTTAGCATGGGCTGCTCGCCGACTGAGACATTATATGTTGACCCACACTACCTTATTGATCTCCAAGATGGACCCAGTTAAGTACATATTCGAGAAGCCAGCACTTACCGGACGGGTTGCAAGATGGCAAATGATTCTCACAGAATATGACATTCAGTATACATCTCAGAAAGCCATCAAAGGCAGTGTATTGTCTGATTATCTTGCTGAGCAACCCATTGATAATTACCAGCCTATGAGATTTGACTTCCCCGATGAAGACATCATGTTCATAAAAGCAAAAGATCGTGAAGAGCCTATTCACACTGAAGGGCCTGACCCAGAAGAAGAATGGACTATGATGTTTGATGGGGTTGTTAATATGAATGGTCGTGGTGTTGGTGCAGTACTCATTACACCTAAGGGAGTTCACATGCCTTTCTCCGCAAAACTCACCTTTAACTGCACTAACAACGAAGCTGAATACAAAGCTTATATTATGGGTCTTGAGGAAGCCATTGACCTCAGGATCAAGACTTTGACTGTATTCGAGGATTCAGCTCTGGTAATCAATCAAACCAACGGAAAATGGTACACTCACCAGGAGCATCTGATACCTTACCGGGATTATACAAGGAGGTTGCTCACATTCTTTACAACAGTCAAACTTGAGTATATCCCTCGAGACAAAAATCAGTTTGCGGATGCTTTGGCTACCATTTCATCCATGATCAAAGTTCAAGCTGCCAACTTTGTGCCTCAGATTTCAGTATCCAGACTTGACAGACCAGCATATGTATTCTCAGCAGACCTTGCTAAAGATGACAAGCCTTGGTTCCATGACATCAAGTTCTTCTTGGAGGATCAAACATACCCACCTGGGGCATCATCCAATGACAAGAAGACATTAAGAAGGCTGGCTGGTAGTTTCTTTCTGAATGCTGATGGCTCCTTGTACAAGAGAAACTTTGATATGGTACTTCTCAGATGTGTTGACCAGACAGAGGCAGACTTGTTGATGCACGAGGTGCACGAAGGATCTTTTGGTACCCATGCTGGAGGGCATGCAATGGCTAAAAAGTTTCTAAGATCAGGCTACTACTGGATCACAATGGATGCAGACTGTTGTACGTATGCCAGGAAATGCCATAAATGCCAGATCTATGCAGATAAAGTGCATGTGCCTCCGAATCCTCTGAATGTGATGTCTTCACCCTGGCCCTTTGCCATGTGGGGCATAGATATGATTGGCAAGATTGAACCGACTGCTTCAAATGGCCACAGATTCATCCTGGTTGCCATTGACTATTTTACCAAGTGGGTTGAGGCAGCTTCGTATGCAAACGTCACCAAGAAAGTGGTAGCCCGATTCCTGAAGAGAGATATCATCTGCCGATATGGAGTGCCCGAGCGAATCATTACTGATAATGGTTCCAACTTGAACAATAAAATGATGGCAGAACTGTGCCGGGACTTCAAGATCCAACATCACAATTCTTCTCCTTACAGGCCAAAGATGAATGGCGTTGTAGAGGCAGCTAACAAGAATATCAAGAAGATTGTGCAGAAGATGGTGGTCACCTACAAAGATTGGCCTGAAATGCTATCATTTTCCTTGCATGGATACCGTACATCAATCAGAACATCCACTGGGGCAACACCGTATCAGCTTGTGTATAGTATGGAGGAAGTCCTACTTGTTGAAGTTGAACTACCCTCCTTGCGGGTACTAATGGATGTTAAACTGAGTGAAGCAGAATGGGTCCGATCCTGGTACGAACAACTGAATCTGATTGAAGAGAAGAGATTAGCTGCAATCTGTCATGGGCAGTTATATCAGAAAAGAATGAAGAAAGCCTTCAATCATAAAGTCAGGCTTCGGGAATACCAAGTAGGGGATCTTGTGTTGAAAAGACTATTTCCTCCTCATACAGACCACAGGGGCAAGTGGACTCCGAATTACGATGGTCCATTCATAGTAAAGAAAGTCTTCTCTGGTGGAGCACTGATGCTCAGTACTATGGATGGTGAAGATTTCCTGTCCCCTGTGAATTCAGATGCAGTTAAAAAATACTTCGCATAAAATGACCCGCTGGACACAAAAACAGAATGTAAGTCCAGGAAAAAATAGGGCATCCCGGCGAATCAAAAACAGAATAAGAGACTCGGGCAAAAATAAGGGAAAATAAGTAAAAAATGTACACCCGCTGAGCTGAAAAGCCGCATTGGACAGCTCAGGCAAAAATGGGTATCCTGGTGGATTGAAAACCGAAAAGGGCGATCCACGCAAAATAAGGGAATAAGCGAACGACTGCATTCTGAATTCGTCTGTATCACTTACAACATGGCAAGCTTCAAAGGGTTCGAGCATCAGTCAGAATCAACCTTCTTCAGAAAGCAAGATGAGAAGAACGTCAATGTCATACAAGTCATAGCAAAATGGAAGCACACTGAAGCGTCATCAACATTGCCAGCATCTTTTTGTTTCTCAATTTGTAACAATCTCCTCATTTCAGGGGATCTGTTTCTTTGACTGTACTTACCAATTCAGGGCACACAAATTAATAAAATCAGATTTTCAGTCACACTTTGTCTTTTACATTTTTCATTTTTATTTGCAAAAATGTCTGATATCCTTGATATAATGATTGCATAAATACAAATGCGTCTTTTCTAAATTACATGCTTACAGGAAATAGATTTGCTCCCGGAAGTGTCTAAACTCCTGTGATGGAATCCAGTAAGGGATACCTAGGGATACTTGTGCGTTTCTTTGTCATAACAGGATTTCAGGTAGTCAAAGCGCAACATGGGGCATGAAAGTTTCTCCCCAGCAAGCTACCAAATCATTATTTATTCAGCACATCTTCCAAATAGAACCAGAGATGTTTTCTCCCCAACTGAGTTGTCAGGCATCATCATCCTCAGCAGAATCCCTACAGAAAATCTCTAGGAAGATCGTTCAGTGACCATTCCTCCCCAGCCAAGTGTCAGGCAGGGAATCATCTCCCCGTAGAGTCTCAACCTCTATCCAGAAGAGCAGTGTCTGAAGACTTCACAACAAAGTGACGAAAGCTTCCATAAACCCCAACTGGGCTCCTCATCATTAAGATAGGTCTATCAGTGACCTGTCTCCCCAAGCAGTCATACGTCTTATCAGATTTACCAATGATCTTTTTCCCCAGCTGGGACATTCTTTCAAAGCAGATCAGACAAAGATCTTCACCGTAACGGGATCCGAATCCCGGATCGGTATCTTTGCATAATCATAGCATTCTCATCATATTTCCCCAGAGCGTAGCATTCCGTCTAATACGGAGCATTACGGCAAAAATTAAACATATTGCATAATCACAAGTCAGGTTCGAATCAGTCACCTCTGAATATCAACAATACCACATCAGCAATATACAAAATAACTCTCAATTTCCCCAGCAGAAAACCAAAGTGTCCCCTTTGCACTCTCACAATACAGATATATGCTCCTTTGGCACTCGTCCGTGTCATCATTCCCTAGTAAAGTCGCCCGAACATTCTCTACAGACAGATACATCTCTATACACTCTTTGGACACTCGTCCGTGTCACCATTCCCCAGCATGGTTTCCTAAACACTCATTGTAAACTCAAACACTTGTTTATAATACATTTCTTCCGACACCCGTCCTTGTCATCTTATCCCCGCAGATCTTCAGAATATCTTTTTACACACTTCCTCTTATGGTACTCGTCTGTAACATACTCTCCCCAGCAAGTGGAACACTCGTCTGTGTCTCACTCATGTTTACTTTTACTCATACAGATACTCGTCCGTATCTCATATGCACCACGTATCTCTCCTCTGATTCAACACTCGTCCTTGTTCTTTGTTAACCAGTTGGTACTCATCCGTACCATCATCTCTGAACATGCGTCAACGTTTGTTTCTACCGATACTCGTCCGTATCGTAGTCCTAAGGATTCTCGTCCACATCTTTAATCCATACTCAATGTCAAACACTTATACCCTTTTCTTGAATTTAGACACTCGTCTCTGTCTACCATTCCCCAGAAGAGTCCCCAGTGAATCCCAATAAATTATTTCCTTTCTATCTGACATTCGTCCTATGTCATGATGCTTTCGGCAGCCGTACCCTGCCAGGTGATCGTCCTTCACCTTTTGATGATCGTCCTTCATCATCCCCCAGCGGAGTCTCCATTATTGGAACCCTTTCCTATCCGACATTCGTCCTATGTCGTGATTTTAGAGCAGCCGTACCCTGCTAGGTGATCGTCCTTCACCTCTTGATGATCGTCCTTCATCATTTTATCTGATGGCCGTCCCCATCGTTGATCCTGTTATCTGACATTCGTCCTATGTCATGATAAACCCCGAGAGCAGCCGTACTCTGCTAGGTGATCGTCCTTCACCTCTTGATGATCGTCCTTCATCATGCTTATCCGATGGCCGTCCCCATCGTCGACTCTTTCTATCCGGCATTCGTCCTATGTCGTGATACTTTCGGCAACCGTACCTTGCCAGGTGATCGTCATTCACCTTTGATGACCGTCCCTCATCCTTATCCCCAACAGAGCAGTCGTCCCCTGCTAGGTGATCGTCCTTCACCCTTGATGACCGTCCCTCATCATTTATTTCTTCAACCCGATGGTCGTCCCCATCATTTACCTTTAACCCCCAGAGAGTCTTGTTACTTTACCTGATGGTCGTCCCCATCATGATCCTTCTATTTCCCTAGCACGTCGGTCGTCCCCGTCATTACTTCATCCCCAACAGTCGTCCTCTGCCCGACGGTGGTCCTCCGTCGCCCGCACTTTATAATCATACCATACTGTCCTTTACAATCTATATCCCTTTTCTTCTTCATCCAGTGAGTGCAAATTATGGACTGTCTTTGGTATTCAACCACAAGTTATCTTGTTTGTCTGTTAAGCCAGGCGCTTACATCCTACACAGCTAACTCATGATTGAATAGGGGCAGATGTAAACACCCCAAATTTTCCCTCACTCATTCCACCATGGCTTGTGATCTTTTCATTTTGCATAAGTTCAATCATATCATCCCATATTGCATTTTTGCTTCACTGCATTGGTTCAAAGTCATCTGCATCTAGGGTTTGTGATCTGAGCAATCCCTGAGCTATCTGAGCCATTCCAAAGGTCTCCAGTCATCTCAAGAGGTTTCATGTATGTTCAATCATCATATTATATCCTCCCCAAGATCAAGAAAGTCAAAGAATCACAAGAACTGAGAAAGGCATAGAAGCAGAGCCAAGCTTAATTGCACAGATGACCTAAAATTAGGGTTTTGGTTTCAGAGGCCATAACTCCAAATTTTTTGGTCATTCTTGTTTCTATTGGTCTCTATATGATATGAGGATCATGCATACCAATTTTCATGAAGAAATTCAATGGGGAAGACATCTGATCAATAGATGACTTCTTGAACAAGTTAGTGCAAAATCAGGGCATCTGAGGCCCCCAATCATCCAACCAAAGGGTCTTCTCCATCATTTTGGGTGTAGATGATCTTTATTTGGTCTTAGAAGAGATTATAAGTTCACAAAATTGAAGAATTTCAAGCCATTTGCAAAGTTGCCATTTTGGGAAAGTGACTTGTAATGCAAACATGCCATTTTGGGAAAGTTTTTCAACCTCCTCTTTTTGATTCAAAAATGCTTCAAATGAAAAATTCTTGGTCATGAAAGTTGTAGGTTGGATCATTCCCTTTTCAAAAATTACAAGAACTTGATCTAATTCATCATAGAACTCAATTTATGGCCTTGCCAAGTTGGGAAAAATCACAAAATTTCACTTATGTACCAAAGAGGGAAACTTGCAAAAACTCATGTCAAACCTAATTGTGACCTCTAATTGACTTCTAACCATTACACAAACATAATACATGACCTATAATTCAGAATTTCCCAAAGAAATCTCAAGTTTCATGCCTTGATCATCAAGTATTTCAAAAGGGGCCAAAACCTTCACAATTTGCAAAACCACCCACAAACTTCATCCCACTTGCTATCTTGCCTCAATCTGAATTCCATGGACCTCCCTAAAGCCAGCTGTGCAGGACACCCCCATTGTCCTTGGCCTGCCATGAGCCCATACCTCCAAAGACAACTTTGTTGACTTTATGCAAAATGAGCCATACCAATCACACTGCTCCACAACAACTCTCTGACCTATCAAGGATTGATATGTGGACCTCAAGCAACTCAACACACACAACAACATAACCTGAATCCTCCCATAACTCAGCATTCACAAAAAACCTCCTTTTATGCATTTCTCTTCGAAACTCAGCACTCAAGCCACAAACCTTCAAACAAACTTCATAGAACAACTCACCATGATCCACTGATCATTTCCCAACCATCACCTTGCCCTGAAACCCTCCATATCAAAAACACGATTTCTCTCCCTCTTTGAACTGAACTGCATCAATCTCACAAACCAGCCATAAAAAATTCCATCCAAGCATTGCAAACTCCTCAGGAGGTTCATTAAAGGCATCTTGGGCCAAAGAAGTAGCCAAAAAGCTCCAGGGTTGAAAGTTTCACCTCAGGTAGCCATGCAAATTCATTTTTCCAGAAGTTGTATTTTAAGTTCTTAAATGGTTAAGTGTGATCCCCCGAGCATGTTGAACTTTGAATTATTGAAAATAGTTGAGAATTGAGGATGTATGATCTTTCTGAAATTTCTGCAGTTTTTGTTCTTAGCTTCGATTCATGTTTTTGGTTGGAAATAAATGGGGTTTGAGGTTAGGGATGAGTTTAAAATGGAGAGAGGAAGCAATCTGGAGCTTTAGAGCTCCAGAAATGACATAGGGAACGTTTTAGAAAATTCTCAGGTGAGGTGTGGCCGGAGAAGATGACCGGAGGTCATTTCCGGCCACCTGAAAGTGATTAACCTAATTAATTAGGGTTAGGGCATAATTTGAATATGGGTCGTTGGATCCTCCTTTCCCGCGTGTGTTGTGTGGTTCAGATTGCACCATTAATTATTAATCTGGATTTAATATTTAATTAATTAGGATTAAGTGGATTTGAATTTGGGCCTTAGGATTGCGCGTGTAGTCAACAAGAATCTCCCCAGAATCAATGACAACCACTAGATCATCCTACTTTTCCTTATTTCAATTTTTAATTCATTTTTTATCATTTTTCTTGCATCATTTATTTAAAATAGTTAGAAAATCTTAAAAATATTTTCCTTTTGCATTTTCACTTCAAATATTTTTCTCAACCAGAAAACATTTTTATTTTTATTTTTTGCATTAAAAAATCATTTTTAAAACATTTAAATGTTTATTTTAATTAATTAATGGAAATTAATTAATTAAAATACCATTTAAGTTCCTAAAAATCAAAAAAAAAATCACATTGCATCTTGACACATTTAGAGACATTATCAAACCATTCATACAAATTTCTTTTTGGTTCTTGATCCATTTTGACATTTTCTTTGGATTTAGGGTTCTTAAAAATCAATATTTTTGACCCTAACTTAGAAAAATCTTTTCTGCCTAACCATGAAGATTTTTGATAATGGTTCTTTTTGCATTGCATTCCACATATCATGTAGTTTCTAGGATAAAATTGGCATGAATTTATCTCTCATTTTTTATTTGTTTTGCATTTTTCCTTGTGAGGTCCCTTAAAACCCTAGCAAACTTAGGAAAATCATAACTTCCTTAGGGTTAAGAGTTAGGTCTCCTCCTTTGGGGTGTGATATCATGTGGGTTTAGGGTACCTTTGATCCCAATTTCAATTTTTTATCTCATGTTTTGATTCTGATTTTGAATTTTGCATTGCATCTTGTACATAAACCCTAATTTTTGTCTTCATTTGCATTCATCCTTCATATGCTTTTATACATGAACTTGCCATGACATTTTGTGTATCCACATGAAATATAAGACATCTTAGGACATTTTGAAATCATGTTTGATCATTTCATCATCCATTTGCCATGTTATGCATCCATTGCATTCCATAAGTTTTCAGGAACTTTCATGCTTCCTTTCATGTCTCATTTGCATCTTCATTGCTTGTATGATCATCCACATCTCTTGGTATGCTTTTGCATCATCCCATAGCATCATTTTCATCATGATATGCTTATGATTTTGGTTTGCATCTTTGCATCTCATCTTATTTTCATTTCATTTCATTTCATTTCTTGTTGCTAACTTTTCAGGTGGTAAGTGTTTGAGAAGTGAATTTGCCTTCACTTCTCATAATCTTTTCTCATCTCTCTTTATGCATCCTTGCTGCATTTTACTTGTGAATTAGAGTGAGCTTTCTAATTCATGTTCCATCCTCACTTTCTCTCTCCAAGCAACTTATCTTCTTAAGTGAAGTAAGTTGTCTTGCTTCTTTTTGCTTATCCTCCTTCCATCTTTCTTCTTCCCTGGTGGCTTTTCCTTGAAGATCTCTTGCAAGCCTCATAAACCCTAGGAATACCCAAGCATGATAACAATTAGGGTTTGATTAGTCCCTCCATTAGTTTTATCTTTTGTGTCATCTTTTGATTCTTCTCTTCTCATCTCTTAATCAAGGACTAAACCATAAAGGTTTTAAGGCTTTGTGATTAAGGTTATGCCTGTATCCTTCTATTAGGATGGAGTGTATAACTTTAATCCTAAGTGTTAAACCCTTAATGTGTTTAGATCTTTTAATCAATCCACCTAATAAATCACTAAGACATCAAGCTTGTAACTTGGGCCTTACACTAGGGTTCGAATTCTTCCTTAACTGGTTAAGAAGGACTAACCCTAGTGTTAATGGACAAGTCCCCCTCAAGTTGTCTTACAAACCATAAAATTCACTTCTTAATCTTATCATTAACTAAAATCCACTTTAATAAAGGCTTTGTTTTGTCATGAGGTTAATCCCTAATCATGGATTAAGTTGAGGAGCCTTCCTCAGCTTAAATGTTCTCATCTATTATCCTTCTATTAGGATGGTGTAATGGGTCCATTAAATCCTTGATTATGGCTTAAACTCATTACTCAACACTAAACAAAAACAACAAAAACATCTAAATAATTATAAGTAGGTTAATGATCTTAATCCTATATCATGGTGATTAAGTGTGGGGTGTTTACTTCATACTTAAGGTATTCTCATTACCCCTAATCAGAGGAAGGATGTGATGAGTCTACTAACCCTTGGTTTAGGCTTAAGCTCATTAACTTATGACAAATATCAAAAAGCAATAAAAGATTGAAAGCATCAAAAACAAACAATAATCGTCTCCTCCGGGATTATTTTCTCACCTCATTCACTCTCAAATGAGAACTTGCTTCTTCCGTCTAATGCAAGACAGTTTGCACCTGAGCCAGACAGGTCATACACTTGAGCATAGACAAGTAAGTAGTTCACCAGTCAATTTATCTTTCAGTCTTTTAGAGTCAAACTACGGTGTTCTGACTTCCTCATTGCACGAGAGGATACGTAGGCATAACTTAACAGTTATCGAACAAAAGTCTCTGTATATCCCCCCTCCTCCAGCTTTATTCTTTAAGTCTCATAGTCTTGAGCTTAACATTCTTTCCTTGCACTGACGTTCTTCCATTTCATTTCACATTTCTTTTGCACTAACACTTGTATTCTTTTCCAGCTTTTTGCACACAAAATAGCACTGACACTACCCCTTTAAACACAAATCTTTTAAGCGTGGATCCCGTCGAGTACGACGGACAATCTGGGTGCTAATACCTTCCCAGGTTGTAACCAACCCCATTTCTCAGTTTCTCTGGTTCGCAACCGTCTTATCCATCTTTTCTAGGTTTATGCAGCATTACCTTTCCTTCGGGATAAAAATGCCTAGCTGGCGACTCTTTTCTTTTCATTTCTTTTCTCCTTTCGCCGACCGTTCGCGCTTGTACCAGGATGCAAATCTTTGGGAGCGACATAAATGAAAGCAATAAATAAAGATGTACATAAAGCAATAAATAAAGCAACAAATAAATAAGCACAAGTAGCACATAACACCCCCGTAAACACAAATCAAACAAGCGCTAGGAGGAACCCACAAAAAGAACCAGAAGCCCTAGTTGCAGTATAAGGGTCCCTAGCAGAGTCGCTAAGTTGTCGCTCCCCTGAAAAGACACCTATTCAGATAGGGTACAGACGCGAACGGTCGGTGAAAAGAGAAAAATGAAGGTGAAATGAATAGAGTCGCCAGCTAGGCATTTTTATCCCGAAGGAAAGGTAATGCTGCATAAACCTAGAAAAGATGGATAAAACGGTTGCGAACCAGAGAAACTGAGAAAGGGGGTTGGTTACAACCTGGGAAGGTATTAGCACCCAGATTGTCCGTCGTACTCGACGGGATCCACGCTTACAAGATTTGTGTTTCAAGGGGTAGGGTTTGTGCTATCTTTGTGCAAAAGCTGAGAAAAGAGATTTACAGGTGTCAGTGCAAAAGAAGTGAAATGCTCAGGACTGAGGCTTTAGAGAGGGTGCTGAAAGAGGGGGAAGTCACAGAGACTTTTGTTCGATAACAGTTAAGTTATGCCTACGTATCCTCTTGTGCAATGAGGAAGTCAGAACACCGTAGTTCTACCCAAAGAGACTGAAAGATAAATTGACTGTGAACGGCTTGCTTGTCTATGCTCAAGTGTATGACTCGTCTGGCTCGAGTGCTAACTGTCTTGCATTAGGCGAAAGAAGCAAGTTCTCGTTTATGAATGAGTGTGATGAGAAGCGAATCCCGAAGGAGACGATTATTGTTTGTTTTTTGTGTTTTCAGTTTTGTTATTGTTTTTGGTGTTTGTCATAAGTAAATGAGCTTAAGCCTAAATCAAAGGTTTGTAGACTCATTATATCCTCCCTGATTAGGGATAATGAGAATACTTTAAGTATGAGATAAGCATCTCAACTTAATTTCCATGATGATGTAGGATTAAGATCATTAACCTACTTGTGATTATTTAGATGTTTTTGGGTTTTTGTTTAGTGTTAAGTAATGAGTTTAAGCCATAATCAAGGATTAGTGAACTCATTACACCATCCTAATAGAAGGATGATAGATGAGAACACTTAAATTGAGGAAGATACCTCAACTTAATCCATGATTAGGGATTAAATTCATGACAAAACAATGCCTTTATTAAGGTGGATTTTAATTAAGTGAGATTAAGAAGTGAGTTTTATGATTTGCAAGACAACTTGAGGGGGACTTGTCCATTAAACACTAGGGTTAGTCCTTCTTAACCATAAAGGAAGAATTATAACCCTAATGTAAGGCCCAAGTTACAAGTTAATGTCTTAGTTATTATTAGATGGATTAATTAAGAGGTTTAAACAAATTAAGGGTTTAACACTTAGGATTAAAGTTATACACTCCATCCTAAGAGAAGGATGCAGGCATAACCCTAATTCCAAAGTCCTAAAACCTTAAAGGTTTAGTCTCTAATGATGAGATGAGAAGAGAGACACAAAGAAGACTCAAAGGTGAAAACTAAGGGGGACTAATCACAACCCTAATTATTATCATGCTTGGATGTTCTTATGGTTTGTAAGGCTTGAGAAAGATCTTCAAGGAAGCCACCAATGGAAGAAGCAGATGGAAGGAGGAAGAGGCAGAAGAAATAAGTTACTTACTTCATTGAAGAAGATAAGTAACTTAGAGAAATAAAATGAGAGATGAACATGGATTAGAAAGCTCACTCAAAGACAAAAAAAATGCAGCAAAGATTCATATGAAGAAGATGAAGAGAAATGAGAAGTGAAGGCAAATTCACTTCTCAAATTAACTTACCACCTGAAAATGTTAGTACAAGATGTATAAGGAAAGAAATGAAATGGAATGAAGCATATGCAATGACAAAGATCAAAACCATAAGCATACACATGATGCAAATGATGCTATGACATGATTCAAAGGCATACAAAGTGCAATGGATGATCATACAAGAGAATGAATGCAAATGAAGCATGCTTTGAAGTTTTAAAGTTCATGAAGTTTAATGAAAGGAAATGAATGCAAATCATGGAAAATGAATGAAGAAATGATCAAACATGATTCTAACATGTCTTAAGATGTCTAACATGACATATGAATGCATGAAATGTCATGGCAAGTTCATGTATGGATGCATATGCAAGATGAATGCAAATGAAGATGCAAATTTAGGGTTTTAAGGCAACATGAGATGCATATGGTAAAGGAAGGAGTAAATGACATGATAAAAATTTGAAATAACACTCAAACAAACCCTAACTCCATATGATTCACAACCCAAAGGAGAAGGTCTAACTCTTAACCTAAAGAAAGTTATGATTTTCCTAAGTTTGTTAGGGTTTTTGGGTACTTCAAAAGGGAAAATGAAAATCAATTTGAAAATGCAAGATAAATTCATGACAAAAATATCCTAGAAACTACATGCTATTTGTAACACAATGCAAAAAGAATCATCATCAAACCCTTCATGGTTAGGCAGAAATGATTTTTCAAAGCTAGGGTTAGAAAACTGTGATTTTATGAACCCTAAATTTAAAGAAAATTGTCACGTTATGATCAAACCTAAAAAGAAATTTGTATGAAGAGTTTGAAAATGTTTCTAAATGTGTTAGGATGCAACATGAATTTTTTGGTGATTTTTAGAAACCTAAATGGTATTTTAATTAATTAATTTCCATTAATTAATTAAAATATACATTTAAATATTTTTAAAATGCTTTTTAAATGCAAAAAATAAAATAAAAAATGTTTTTGGAGGAAGAAAAATATTTGAATCAGAAATGAAAAGTTTGAAAATTTTTGGATGGGTTTTTATATTTTAAATTAAATATGCAAGAAACATGCAAAGAAAATAAAATAAAAATGAATTAAAAGGGAAGTATGTTGATCCTGTGGCCCAGATTCAAATTGGGGGTGGAGGGAATTGACCTGGCGCGTAAATGGAAGGCTGGGATGCGTTCTGGAAAATTCAAATACTAAACCTAATTAATTTAATTAATTAAGGCTTAGGGTTTAAGTGAAACAATCTGGACCGTGGAAACACGCGCTAAGCAAGATCCAAAGGCTGGTATTCAAACTGGACACTAACCCTAATTAATTAACCCTAACAACTTTCAGGTGACCGGAGCAAGCTCTGGTCATCTTCTCCGGTCACTCTTCTTCCCTATCTCTCTCAAAACACCATAAAAATGCCTCAAACTCTCCAGAAATGATCCTCACACCACTCTAAACATGAATCAACCAACAAAATCCATTTATTTCACATGAACAGCATGAATCAAAGCAAAACGGAAAAGCAATAAAAATTTCAGAAGCTCGTGAAATGCTTAAAACTCAACCATTTTCAAAACAAATCATATCATGGTAATCAGGGGAGCATGTAGAATCATTCTATAACATAAAAGAGAGGTTCTGGAAAATTTGTTCTTAAGGTATACCTGAGATGGAGCTTTTCAGTTTGGCATTTTCTGGACCTCTCCTTGATGCTAAACCACCTCACTTGATCCCCTGATGATGTTGCAAGGCTTTGAATGAGTTTAGAATGGCTGGATTGAGAGGATGAACTCTTGCTGCACCAGAATCGTGTTTTGTGTTTGTGGGGTTACAGGCTTGTTTGATGGTTGGGAAATGATCTATGGATGATGGTGAGTTGGTTTATGAAGTTTGTTTGAAGTTGTATGGCTTGTGCTGAGCAAATCGAAGAAGAGAAGTATTTGAGGGATTTTTGTGACCTTGGTGTATGGAATGATTCAGGCTCCAAGGTTATGTGAAATGACTTGCTTTTGGTCCACATAACATGTCTCTTTTGGCTAGAGAGTTGTTGTGGCTGCAGCTGATTGGTATGGACCAAGTTGCAAAAAGTCAGCATTATGTGTACTTGAGGTATGGGCTCATGTAAGGGTGGTTCAATGGCATGTCTGGCCTCAGTTTGGATCAAGGAGAGCCATGGAATTGAAATCATGCAGCTGGATGGCTTGGAGGGAAAGATTTCATAGGTTTTGCAAGATTTTGCATTTTTGCCCCCTTTGAGTTATCTTATGATGCAAGGCATGAAAACAAGTGATTCTTTGGGAAATTATGACCCAAATGAGTTGCACTATGATGGTATGATGTTTAGAGATGAATTAGAGGTCATGAAATGGCTTGGCAAGTGGTTTTGCAAAAATCCCTCTTTGGTGTATTCTTGAAAATTATAGGATTTTTGCTAACTTTGAAGGATCATAACTTGAGTTCCATAATGAATTAGAACATGTTCTAGTACTTTTTGAAAAGGGAAAGACCTAATCTACAACTTTCATGACCAACAATTTTTCATTTGAAGCATTTTTGGTTGAGAAAGAGGAGGTTGAAGAACTTTCCCAAAATGGAAAGTTTCCATTACAAGTCATTTCCATTTTTGGCAACTTTTGGTTTAGCTCAAATTTCTTCAATTTTGTGAACTTCCAAGCACTTCAATGATCAAATAAAGATCATATAACTTCAATTTGATGAAAATATCACTTTGGTTCCATTGTTGGGGGCCTCAGATGCCCTGATTTTGCTCTGACTTGCTCAAGAAGTTACCCAATGATCAGATGACTTCCATAGTGAATTTCTTCATAAAACTTGGTACATATGATCCTTATATCATCTTAAGAACATTAGAAACAAGAATGACCCAAAAATTTGGAGTTAAGGCATCTGAAACCAAAACCCTAATTTTGGTCATCTGTGTAGTGAAAACCCTAGCTCTGCTTCCATGCCTTGCCAGTTCTTGTGATTTCTTGACTTCTTTGAACTTTGAGGGATATAATATGATGATTGAACACACATGGACCATCTTGGAATGCTTTTAGGCCTTTGGAGTGGCTCAGATGGATCCTTGGATTGCTCAGATCACAAACCCTAGATGCAGATGAACTTGAACTTATGCAGTGAAACAAATATGCTATATGAGGTGCAATGCTTATGCTTATGCAAAGATGAAAGATCACAAGCCATGGTGTGATATGAGTGAGGGAAAATTTGGGGTGTTTACACACGTGAGCAGCATGGGATCATTAATGTGCTGGCAATTTCTTGATCATTGGATGTAATAAATCAAACGGTCACGTTATATTCTCTCATTTAAAATTAGGGCACTGTTCAGGCGCCGGAGAAGGACTCCGGTCACCTTCTCCGGCGAAGCTCTGGTTAGGGCACAGTTCAAATCCTCACTAAAATGGAAATTAAGACCATGGTTGAGTTCGCTTCCTCACACTGATCATGAAACTGACCTCCATTTTCACTTAGGGTTCTTATACTAAGCAAATCGAAGCCAAGAACATCCATCCTAAAAACTGCATCTAAGCACCTAGAGTGCATATCAACTAGCCAGCTTCATGAATGCTACTATTAAGCTTCAAAACACATAAAACAAACAAAAGCCAATGAAATTGAGTAACTGAAATTCAGGCTCTAACCTGAAATGCAGATCTTCAGTTTGTTGAAGAAAAACCGGAGATTAGATTCCTTAGTCTTGCTTTAACTTGTCCTTGAGCTCTAAGAGTGAAATAAACACTCTGGATGCAAAATTCTTGAAGGAAGATTATCTTATGCAAATATCTTGCAGAGAGGAATCCTTGATGATTCAAACAATGGTAGCCATGGATCTTGAACAAAATACTCTGCTGATAATGGATGAATGATGATTGATGCCTGCTGGATGAGGATTTGTGCAGCTCGAGTCAAATTGTTGAGATATTACAATGGTGCAATTTGAGATCCTCAACTCAAAACCTCCATGGAAATGTTGTGTGAATGATACTGATGAAACTCTATGAGGAAGATGCACAATGTTGATGGTTTGATGGAGCTTGATCTCAGAAGATATACTGAATTTGCAGTGAAAATGCAAAGCAAACTTTGGAGAATTTTGTGAAGTGTTCGAGCAAAAATGAAGTTTAGCCTTGAATGTGCACTGAACTCTTGCTTTTATAGAGTCCTCGACCTCTTGTTAACAGTTAGAACCCTGGTTAACTGAGTTGAGTTTGTTGCAAGTGAGTCAAGTTAGTTAGTTGAGTGAGAGTTAGTTACGCCAGCTATACATTCTGGAAGCTTCCAATGCTTGAATCAGATCCTATGTGGTGAAGTGAATGACCACTATGGTGTACTTGAGGTGATGAATTGTGTATTAAGTCAATGCAGCCTTGAGGTGCGATCTTATGTAGTGATGAACATGTTAATTTAAGTATGCTTGAAATGATTAAGTGCATGATGAACTTGCTTTCCTCGAGCTGGATCAGATATGGTGATGTTCATGGAAATTATGGTGAGGGTTAAGGAAATGCAATGCAGCCTAAAATGCAATTTCACCTGCCTACTTGATTCACATGAGATGCATGACACTTATGGTGATCCAGTCTGCATTTAATTGCAGCAAGCCTTTGCAATGGTTTTGGAGATAAGATGCATTTGTCACCCATGGATCCACTGCAAACAAGACTCTAATCCCTATGGTGGAGTGTTATGTCATGCAAATTGAAGCAATGCAGCAATGCTTGATCAATATTGTTTGGCTTGGATGGTGTAGGGAAATGAAGATGAAGCAAGTGGAATTGAAGCTTGCACTATGTCTTGATTACAATGCACTGAATGAAGCAAGTGGAATTGAGCTGGTGTGAAGTTTGAAATGCCTTGTTGCATAAGCAACTAGTTTGATGCAATGATCTTCCATGGAGGTTTTCTTCATGATCAAGCAATTAATGGAATCAATCATTGTGCTCAATTTGAAGAGGAGCCCACAAGAACAAGTTTGATTTTCATTTTGAAGTAAGACCATGACTCTAGATGCTTCAAAAATGCCATTGACAGTCATGTCAAAAAACTGCATACTTGGCCTGCCTATATTGCCTTGCCTTGTGCCCATGCATGACCAGTTACAACCTCCCTACTTTGGCCTTCAACAACTCTTCATCCTTTGAACCAATAAAAAAACTTTGTACATGAAAGTTGTAGTAATCATGTAGATGAACAACTTTGTAGTTCACAAAAAAAATCATTTGAGGTCTTTTTGGAAAAGAAAAATGGCTTGAGATCTTGAACACCACATGCTTGATGAATTGCCAGGCAGGGCGCGCGTGCTGGCCTGCAGGCTGCCTCGCCCATGCCTTGCATTTTGCCCTACTTTGCTCCAACTTTGCAAGATCATATCTCTCTCAATTTTAATGATATGGGTGAGTTCCATATATGTATTTGAAGCTTAAGATGTCCTCTTTAATTGGCTCCAAATAGAATTTTCATATCTTTCATATTTTGGGAGAAGGCCTCATTTAAAGTAGCTGCAAAAATAGCCAAAACTTGCCATTTTTGGAAACCCTAATTTTCCAAAAATGGTAAGTTTTGGTTTTCTTAATTTCTCTTGATTCCTCCATCATTTCTTGATCAAATTTGGACCATAGGATCCTTGTAACCCTAATTTCATGATTTTGATCTCAAAAAGTCAAGAGTTGACTTTTTCTTCATTGTATTTGACTTTCCCCCAATTTCCTGATTTTCAATCATCTGACCAATTGAACCTCTTCCAAAATGAATTTGTGGATGAAATTTGAACCCTATACACTTGTTTTCATATAGAACACAATAGAATCCACTTTTGCTCAAAAATTCATGGAGAAGTCATTCACAAATGAAACCCTAATTTGGCCATTTTTATCAGGAGATGTTGCACTGCTTGACTTCCTTGATCAAACCAAATCTTTCCATGACTTGTGGCTTCAAATAAGAACTTGTGGGATGTTGTGGACCCTTTGAACAATGTTGAGAAGCTTTGTGTCCCTTAAATGGCCTTTGTATAGCCTTCAGTTGCTCCAATCATTGATCACATACCTATGCCTCAGCTATGCTACACATGATGCAATGTTTTTTTGATTATTTTATGAACTTATGTATACTAAATGCTATGCACAATGTTGAGAAAATGAGAGGGAAAATTTTGAGGTATTACAACAATCTTCTCACTTAATCACTACTAATGCAACTTCTACTTAGGAACTCCTAAATATGAGAACCCTATCTCACTCTCTCTCAATCACAATAGTGATATCCAACTTAACAATTCATAATCAGAAGACACACTTCCATGACAACATCTTAACCTTGCTTCAAATCTTCATTCAAGTACATACAACCTTTTGCTTTACAACTTCAAGGATTACAAAGAAAATAACCCTGTAAATTAAATATTTTGACATACGGCTGCTACAAGAACTCAACCCTAATGATACAATGTTTACATCTTTGTTTGATTTCTAACCTAGGTTACAAGGTTTCTTTTTACAACCTAATCCCAACTGGATTTTGGGCCTAAAAACGCAGCATAGCAACTGCTACAATTATGCAGAAAAAACTGCTACAAATAAGATCTTCAAAAATAACTACCTAAAATATCTCTAAATATATAAATTCTATATTTATTCAATATTTTTCTTAAACATAAATTTGAATCTTCAATATCTTTAAATTAGTGCCACATGGATTGCTTTGAATTTTCTGAATATTTTGCTTCTGTTAAATAATAACAGAATCTTCAATCCACTTGTATCAGATCATGATGTCGAATGAAATATTTAGGACATCTTCTATGACATGTTGCTCCAGATGTTGAAACACTTCAACTCAACATGTTTAGGCGCACAATAGGGTTTCCTTGCTTAACCTGTTCTTTATTTTTCAAGGTCTTATACATTTTATTGTTGCTATATTTGTTTTACAAAATTAATTCCAATCCTATAAATATAGAACTAACAATCTCCCCCTTTGGAAAATTTTGGCTAAAAGAAGAAAAAAATATAGGATAAATTACAACAACAAGACTAAAAAAACAATAACAACCTTTTCTTCATCATGTTAGGACATGTTGCTTGACATTTTCCTCAACAGCCTTCCATCAGTAGAAATACCTCCTGAACTCTGAGCAGAAAGTCCTAAACTCTTTATTGAGCAGACCCACTACTACCCCTATTCATTCAGGTTCCCAGAAACAATTTTCTTAGACTGAGCAGGACTCTCCTTCAAGGAGACCAATGGTGGTATAAGAGAACAAGAACCCCATTCCCTTATGTAACTCCGAACACAAGTCACAATTGTGTTCATAACTCAAGACACAAGTCATAAAGACTACATTACAACCTGCTTTGGAAAATTTAACAACCATCTTGACATCCCAATAACCACACCTGGAACACATCTGACACAACCATTTGAACAACAACTAAGCTGAGCAACACCCTTTTTCTCCCCCTTTTTAGCCAAAAATTGGCAAAGACAACCCTCACTGCACCAAACCCATGCAGTACATACCTAGATACAAATAAACCCCATCATAAAAGAAAAAATACGAGGATAACACACACAGGTTGAAGGAAGAGAAGTGCTATCTATAAATAGCAAAAGCTAACCTTGAAAGTAACGATTGTGCCTTGAAAGCAGATGCGTTCTTGGTCAAGGCCCGTTGTTTTAGGCATAAAAGCTTCTACACCAAATAAAGTGAATCGGCCAAAAATAAACTTTGAATATCTGTCTTTTATAAGCACGTGTTTCACACCCTACTGCCAGCACCGTCCATTACACTCCTAGCTAGGATCAACACACACTTGTCCTGAAACATGTTCTGACATCCTACCACAAGTTGTCTTCTAACAACCCTACAAGCATGGTTCACAACCCCTTAATACTGCAGATAATAAATTTATCAGATGAATTCATACAACCCATACTTAGCAAACCATGTTACAACATGATGGGTAACATCACATACACTTATCAGAGGCAGCCATTCTGAATAAGAACAATCAAGTGCACTTGGTATTACTCCTTTAAACCAAGACATATATTGTAAGAATCACATAAAAACACTACTCCCCCTTAACTTCACAAATCCAGTTGCACAAAAATGCAACACTCTCCCCCTATCAAGGATAACACATGCTTCTTTATACTTTGATGAATGGAAAACATAAGGCGCATCTTCATGTCTTCAAGAGCTCACTCTTTGTTCAATCCATAATTGAACACAATCACCATTTGTACCAAAGCACATGATCCCTTCTTATTTTCTTGTTACCACAAGCTACAACTATTGATCATCTTCTTGCTAGTAGGACTTGACACCAGGCCTTCATAGTCTTTTGGCCATACACTCCAGAAAATACTCATCCAAACTAATTCTGACATTAGAATCAATTTGTGAATATCCACATTCAGACTTTCAAGCAATCAATACCTGATCTACTTCAGTCTTCTCTACCATCTCAACCCTTCTACTTCATCATTCTCCCATATGACAAGATAGACTATAATTGGATACAATGTAGACAGACACCCCAGATAATGTCCTGACACCAGTTAGAACATCTTCCATATACCAAGACATCATCACTATGATTCTTGATATGCTCCATCAACTGGACTTACTATAACATAGTAATCCAAAAACTGAATACCTTCAACAATATTGTGCCACCAGCTTGAATCATAAACCCATAAAGAGAGATAAGATCTCATCCCCCTTCAAGAAGAACAAATCTCCTTGAGTCTTCAACTCATCACTCTTCTGCCTAGGAGAAACTTGTTCCAAGACAATCCTCAAGACCAACCAGCTGCCACACTCTGATTATCTTGATTCTTCGAATCCACTAAAGAGATCTACCACTAGCCACAATTTGATCACCTCATTTAGGAACCCTAATATGAAAAATCCAACTGCCACACTTTGTCTTCCTCACGTTTGTCATAATTCTCACAAAAATATTATGATCTACTTATTTTGTAAATCATCATATCTTTAATTGATGTGCCACTTCACCAACTGAGATTCTGATGTTGAACTAGATATTTGAACATTATCATTCCACATCCATCTGTTGAACTCAATCTTTCTTCTGCCACTTAAAAGAACCTCCTCCCTTAACAGAACAAGAGTTCCATGCTCTCATAGACTTGATTCACCAACCAAGTTTGAGTAGACAACCTCCATTATGTTGATTCTGCAGTAGTCCCTACCAATATCACACATTGATGAGAATCTGCCAATGCTTCTCCAAAGTCCTCAAACCTGCCACTATATGAAACTTCAGAAGGAATAGTCAAGAACTACGCCTCATAGCCATACCAAGAAAGACACCTTTCCTTGAGTAAATCATTCTTCACAAAGTTCTGATAATGTTATCTATTATAACTTTATGATAATCATTCTGGTCTGCACCTGAACTAGAAATAGACCATTCCAAGTGGTCATTAAAACTATGATGTCTACTCAGTCTATCATCTTCATCTCTGAGATGATACCAGGACCTCTTCATGATTCTGCACAACCTCCCTTGTCATAGGACAAAAGAACTTCAGCTACACACACCAAGACTAGTAAAAGGAACTACTAGTCTAACGACCATTATGATTAGCCTCAACAACACTCAAACTTCATAAAACATCTGAACCCTTGCACCAATAGACCACATATAACACTCTTAACTCCCCCTGATATGGACAACCAAAGCTCCTTCAGAAAGTGACCACTTAGCACCAATTCTCAATACACTTTCCGAAATAAACTGTTTAGCCAACAAACATGCATAACTTCCAGATAAATACTAAGTCTCCTTTCAAAGTATCCATCATCAATGATATGCATCACAACAATAATCGAAAAATACTAAGTCTCCCCTCAAAGTATTTGCTATTAGTCATATAGGGTTACCTTCTCACACAAGGTAGAAAAAGTAGTCTGAGTTCTTCTTCTTCTTCTTCCGCATGCGTCTGACACTTACTGACATGTTGTTCTATCATCTTTTCAGACATCAGTCTCATTCATAATGCACTTCACAAATTACTATGGATTTGAAGGCACCCTTCATAGTTATCAACATATACACAGGGGAACACAAAGGGATCATCCATCAGTGGCTGATCAATATTTCGAGTCAACACACGAACATATGCAGCAGCAACACCATCTCAACAAACTTCTCCTTCAGAATCAGTAATCAGACTGTCTGACTTGAGATGTCTTCACACCCAATATAGCAACTAGTCAACATAACAATCTTGGGTGCAACTATATCCACATCAATCAACTACACAAGTTGATACATCCCCACAACTTGACCTTCATGTACAAGGATTCTCTTAGGGGTAATACTCATTGAAGCTCATGTACTTCACTCATGCAGCAAGGACCAACAATAAACAGTCCTCAGGAAAACCTAACTTGTTGATCACTCCTTGACCAACACACACATCTAAGATAAGTTCCAGGGCTAGAAACTTCTCAGATACACCACCCAGATGACTCCTCTTCCAGATCAGGAGTAGGGTCCAAACAAATTTGATTTAAACATATTCGTTTGGCCCCCAAAAACATCTTTTCACACCATCTTCACTTAACAATGCCTTTATGAGTGGACTTGAACGATAAACTTCAAGTATCGTTGGCAAAGTTATCTGAAGCAGCTATGCATATTCCTATCACCATAGGATATATCACCAGAGAAGAACAACCTTCTTAACATCAGGAGTTTTCAGATAGTTATGCAGCGGATTAAAACACAAACTCCCCAACCACTTCAGGTATCACATATCATCCCTAGCAACATACTCCAGGTGACACCAAACTACAATACGTTTGAAAATAAATCAAACCTACTACAAAAATAGCTATCCACCATCTGCAACAATAGAATAGTCCATACTCCACTTCTAGGGACCATTCTCACAACAAACAGCTTTGCAGTAAACATCTCCCACCTTAACCATGATCCATAAAGTATCCCCCTTAGATCTCATCCAGAAATAGACTAGGATTCCTGCTCTGATACAAATTGAAATTATGGTGTGACAGACTCAAATGCCGAATACAATGTCGAGACATCTGATATGTTACTGAAAACATTGCAAGGTACAAATAACAACATTATAAAATTATGATATACTAGATTCTAACTATCCTACAGGATGTTTAGACATCTGATTTGACATTCAGCAAGAATACTAAGGTATAAAACAGAAAAGTAGTAAATAACAGATTCAAATTATTAACCCGGTTCAATGCAAACTCATCTACTATGGGGGCTACCAAGCCAGGAAGGAAATCCACTATGTAGTATCAATTCAAAGACCCTCAGCAAACACCTCGGTTTATAGTCTTCTCACTCAATCACTACCAATGCAACTTCTACTTAGGAACTCCTAAATATGAGAACCCTCTCTCACTCTCTCTCAATCACAACAGTGATATTCAACTTAAAAATTCAGAATCAGAAGACACACTTCCATGACAACATCTTAACCTCTTGCTTAACAACTTCGAGGATTACAAAGAAAACAAACTTGCAGATTAAATATTTTGACATACAACTTATACAAGAACTCAACCCTAATGATACAACGTTTACATCTTTTTTTTGGTTTCTAAACCTAGCTTACAAGGTTTCTTTTTATAACCTTAATCCCAACTGGATTTTGGGCATAAAAATGCAGCATATCAGCTGTTACAATTATGCAGAAAAATCTGCTACAAATAAGATCTTCAAAAATAACAACTTCCTAAAATATCTCTAAATATAGAAAGTCTATATTTATTCAATATTTTTCTTCAACATAAATTTGAATCTTCAAGATCTTTAAATCAGCGCCACATGGATTGCTTTGAATTTTCTGAATATTTTTCTTCTGTTAAATAATAACAGAATCTTCAATCCATCTGTATCAGTTCATGATGTCGAATGAACTATTTAGGACATCTTCTATGACATGTTGCTCCAGATGTTAAAACACTCTAACTCTACATATTTAGGCGCACAATAGGACTGCCTTGCTTAACTTTATTTTACAAGGTCCTATACATTTTATTACTGCTATATTTGTTTTACAAAATTAATGTTAATCCTATAAATATAGAACTAACAAGAATGACTTCAGGATCTCAAATATCACAATCAAATCATCAAACGATGCCTAAATTAAGAGAATTGAAGCAAAACTCTTAGATCTGAAAAACTTCAAACTTACAATATGAACATGTTACACGTCCAAAATCAAATTCAAACACATCAATGCAATCAGCTACATCCATAGAATCATAGACACATCAAAAAACTAATTTCTAAGAGCATGAATCCATCAATAACCTGAGAACTTGCAGAGCTCAAAATACTCCTAGAAAACCATCAGCAAGCTGTTGATCAAGCCTTAGAAGTCTCTAATTACAAAATAAATGCAATTAGTGCTTGGAAATGGTCTGTATCTTGAGATTTGATGAAGTGCAATACAAATTCGGATCCTATGAAATCCTTTTTTGAAGCTTCAAATGATGATTGATTTGTGTTCTATGATCTTCAAGGAGTAAGAATATGCAAGAAAATTGTGAAATTCACTTGTGAAATGAGAGAATCGAAAGCAAGAATGAAAGTGCAAATTCTGATCAATCTGAATAATGGATGAAGCTCTTTTCAAACTATGGTTATCTGGAGCTTTTGTATGATCTTATTTGTACCTAACCAGGGTTAGAGACTCAAGGGAAGTGTGGTTAGTAATATTGGAGGGGAAATGAAAATTTGCATGAGAACATGTAACTTGTGATCCACATGTGCATGAGCAATGAAACTTGCGTGCATTGGTTTCATATCATGTGCAATTCAGATTTGAAATGGTCATGTGGCTTGTGATGGCTTGCTTCTCAAGTTTTAATGTGTTTTGCAAATTGGTTCTTTGTTGTGAAAGTGAAGAATACACCATAGATTTGAGTAATTCCAAAGCCAAAATTGTGCCAAATAATGTGTATTATGATGTTGTAATATGACTTTGCCAATTAGAAGCACATACAAACAAATTTGAAGCTTTTTGTAAATGGTGGAAGAATTGGATACATGTGAAAACCCTAAAAACCACTTGAAGTCTTTTGGCCATAAGTTTTAACCACACATGCTATGGAGATGATCTTGTACTTTCTATACTAAGAATGCAATGATATGTATGCAAATGATATGCTAAATTCTATGAAATGAGAGGGAAAATTTTGGGATGTTACACTTAGTCTTCCTAAAGCTCCTGAACTTCACTCGGTCCTTTAGGGAATATAAAAAATCATTCGCAATACAAGTTTGTTTATAATATAGTGCTTCTGAATAAGCAGAGTAAACATAATTAAGAGATTTTGAATATTTTCATTACTATTAGAAAATTTTCTTTGTATGTGCATTTCAAATATTGTGTAGTCTTGTGCATTTCCCTTTGAGAGACAATCTTTATATAGGTGCTTGAGAAAAAGATTGTTGCATCACAACTGGCCAAAGGAATGTAGTTACTGAGGGTGATGTGGTAGTGGAATTGTTAGTGGAAAGAAGTGTCTTTCTACTATTGCATTATTTCCTATCAGTTAATCCTTATCTTCTGATCTTCAGAGGCTTCTGGTTGATAGATGATTGAAGCATTAGTAAAGTAAAGGATAACTATCTTGATCATCAATCCTTGTATTCAGAACTTCAGAGGCTTTTAGTTGAAATATGATTGAAACAAGAGTAGAGGAAATGATTGTTGGGTCTTCAGAATCTCAAGTCTTCAGAACCTTTTCACTCAGAACCATGTATTCAGAACCTCAACACTTTTCTTCGAAACCCTTGTTTCTCAAAACTTCAAGTCTTCAGAATCATCAGAACCTTGTTCACTCAGAACTATGTCTTCAGAGTCTTCAACACTTGGTCTTTAGAACTTTTAGTCTTTAGAGCTTCAAGTCTTCAGAGTCTTTCTGCACTTGGTCTTCAGAACCTCCAGTCTTCAGAACTTCAAGTCATTAGAATCTTCAGCACTTGGTCTTCAGAACTAGTGTATCAGAGTCATGCTTATTCAAAGTTAGAATCCTAGAAAACATTGTGACATCAACATCTATTTTCTCAAGATCTTTCTGATGAGTTGATACAAGAGCAATTTTGCTTTCTTTTAGCGCATAAATGGATATCATCATGTCAGAATCACTAGTTCTCATGAACTCCCCCAGAATCAGAACCTGTTTGTCAAGACTTTCAGAACAACAACTATTAGAGTATCAAAATTGCTTTCACACAAATACTTTGTTGTTATTATTAAAATATAAAGATATTAAGTAGAACCAAATCTTGTTCTCACGACAAGCCGACACATGCAACCTAATATCTATGTATCTAGCTTTTATAATTTTGTACCATAAATCCTCCGATCCTTCGAGGATCATCCACCTCAATTTTTGAAGGAGACTCAAATTGAAATCTTCTAATCTTTTTTAATTTAATCCACCTATATCGAACCGAAGAAAAATTGAACTCCAGTTTAACCAACGAACCCTCCTCTTTCCATTAGTGCTTCCCAAAGAAAACAACTTTGAAGTTTAATAATCTCCCTCCTAATCTTTATCGGAGCCCTGTAGAATGATAAATAAAAAGTGGAGAGACTACCAAGAACCAATTTAAGGAGAGTAATTCTTCCTCCAAGGCTTAAAAAACGACCATGCCAACAAGACAACCTCTTTTCCAATTTCTCAAGTAGAGGAGACCAAGTTGATAACCTTCTAGGATTGAAACCAATAGGAATGCGGAGGAAATTAAACTCTTTCCTTTTCATCCTACAATCTAAGAATAAATCCGCCCCTTCTAAGTAAGAAGGCAAAGTATTGATACCGATTAATTTGCTTTTTATCTCCTAAAATAAATTCATTTAGTTTTTTTCTCTTATCATTTTTTCCAACTAATAGCATTGTTAAACAAAATATAATAATTGTTATAGGGTTAAAGTATTTTTTTTAATTATATAATTCAATTATTCAATTTTATTTGATTTATTATATTAGTTTTTTATCCTTCTATTGTTTGTTTTTTTATTATTCTTTCCATTTTTGTTTTCGTTTATCATGTTATTTCGAATTTTTATTTATATTTAATTAGAATTCTATTATTTATGTATACAAGATAGAAAAAAAATATTAGTACGAAGTTTTGTTTATATTCTTGCACTTTGTAATTTTTTTTAAAATTATATTAAAAGGTTTTTTTTCATAAAATACAAAATTTTAAATTGTTGATATTTTTATAAAAAATATAATCAATATGAAATGATTCAATTATTTTATTAGGTATATTTTTATCAATAGAAATTGTCTGTTTATATAGGTTCATTAAGGTGTTAAATTCACTTGAATCAAATTATACGGATATAATTTTAGAAACTATTAAATTAGAATATTAATTAATTATTTTATTTTTTAAGGTATAGGGAGTTGAGAAAAAATTATAATAACTAATTAATTATATAAACCCATCATACTTTATAATATAAACAATTATTTTATTTTTTTAAAACAAAATACTTCACAAATTTTGGGAGAAATCATGAACTTTGAATCATCTAACTGTAGTGATACAGCACCAACTGCATTGATGGTAACCTCTTTGGTTAGAACATATTAAACATGCCTTATAAAATGAGATGAGCATGTATACTTATATATAAATACAAAACCATAGTAACTCTCCAAACATATATATTTGGTAAAAAAAATTGTTCACTTATTAATTATTAAACACCAAACATGAAGATTTTCATTAGTTACAAGACTATTTCCTTATTGTGTGTTGTTTTAATCATGGTAACATTGGTGAAACAAGCTGAAAGCACACCTTGCTCAAGCACATTTTTCTCAGCACTTGTGCAACTCATTCCTTGTAGGTCATCAGTTGCTCCTTATAGCCCAACTCCACCTAATGATGCATGCTGCAATGCCCTTAAAGCTTTAGGTCAGCCATGTTTGTGTGTTCTTGTTAATGGACCTCCGATAAGTGGTGTTGATCGTAACATGGCTTCACAACTTCCAGACAAGTGTACCTCTAACTTTGATCCTTGTGTGTGATATGCCTCTCTCTCTCTCTCTCTCTCTCTCTCTCTCTCTCTCTCTCTCTCTCCCTCTCCTCCCTCCCTCCCTCCCATATTCATATATGTTTTAGGGTTATAATCTTGTTTTATCTTTTCATGCAGGTGAAATAATATGATGAAGTGAAGTTTTAGCATGAAGTTGGAGTTAATGCCATTAGAAATAAGTGTTTTTTATTTTTATTTATATGTAGTACATCCCAAAATAACATTCCGTAAGGTGAGATTTATGTAGTCAAGGGATTATGTTTAAGTCTATGTTTTACTTCTTGATTGTTCTCAGGTTTCAATAATTAAATTCTGAGATAATAAAAAATAAGTAAAAAATGTTGTTGAGTTAGAGAAATATATATTGTTGGTGCATGATTTAATCCTTAATCTCTGACAATAGTATTTTTATTGTATTTTTATAATATATATTGAAAAATCATAATCCCATAACTCAAAAATCATTATTTAAAAGAGACATCACTAGCCTACTTCGCCGTAAAAGAGTACAATTTTATTGAATAATCATAAGATTTTATATTCAAAATTATAATCTAGAGTAGATATAACTAGTATTTATCAAAAAATAAATATTATTGAAAAATCAAAGGATATTATATTCAGAAATCACATAATATCATCTAATTCTTAATGATAATAAAATTACAAAATTTAGTGTCAATTTTTCATTGCACATAGCTTTCCCTATGTATTCATCTAAACCTGACGACAGAAGAGATTAATTATTTTAATTCCAAACTTTACTTTTAGCAAGTTGCATAATTTGGATTCCAAACATATTCATGATCTCGATAAAAACTATAATGTCATGATTACACATTCAAGTATCAATATGATGTTTTTACTCAAAAGGAAAAACTATACTGTCGATACAAAGTTTAATAGAAACACTAAAACAAATTACATGTTGTTATGGTAGAGAGAGAAAGTCCAATCCATCACTAGAATTTGACTAGTTTTCTGAAAATGGTCTGGACTTTTGTAAGAAGTAGGAAACCATTTTCTCATTCTAAAGCTTGGGACATATTTCGTATGGCAATGGCTTGTTTGGTAGTGAGTTGGAGGGTATTAGCTCCTTTTTCGTTTCTGAATTTCCTAATCATAAGGCAGAGACATATTTGTTCTCTTTGGTTGCATTGTCAATGTTGTAGAGTTCGTAATTTCTCCAACTTTGCCTTTTGGAAGAATTAGAAGATGAAGCTCTTGAAGATCTTTTCTCTGAAGAATCTTCATGGTGGAAGCAGTGGTTTTATGAGATGAAGAAATGGACGGAGGACATTGTAGATGAGGAAAGGGTAACATGGATAAAAGCATATGGAAGTCCTTGACATGGGTGGATCCGGATGTTGAAAATGAACCCATCGGAACCCACACCCGACCATGAAACATACTTTGTGAATATTTTCTTTGCATAATTTTTTTTAAAATATTTTCTCTACATAATTAATAGCTGAACACAACTGATCTTACCTGATCAGGAGGGCCTTCCAAGGATTGCAGACTGGGCCAGAAAATATGAGTGAGAGGGGGGGTGTACCTGCAAGGTGCTCCAATGCTTAAGTCAGAAGAGGTACAGAATAAGGTTATCAAAGTGTAAGTTAGAATACCTGACCCTTTGCCATGAAAGGGTATTTATACTGAGCCCCCAGCGCTGGGCCAAGGCTCCTAATGGGCTGGATTAGCTAGGCCCAAGGAGGAGCTGCCAGGGGACGCGTAAGAAGCGTGAAGACCTAGACCAAAGGTCTGCTCCCTGGTCCAACTGCCCCTATCCCTAAGGAGATAATATAGGGGAGTTGGGTGACGTGTTAAGTGAGGTGCAGTTGTGGTTTTGCCCGACATAACCTAGGTGCCCGTGATGTAGGCTGATGACACGTGGATGAATACCACGGGGCGGGCAACACACTCTTTGTCCGACACATAGTCAGGTCGTCGAGGGGACGTTCCTCTGGCGTGGGTGAAAAGACCTTCGCCCGACGTATTCATGTGCCTGGACGTTTGGGCTTGGACCCGACGAGCGTTGGGCCGTGTCGTGCATAATGTCATGGCCCAGTCCAGAATAGGAGCCCCCCAAGTCGAGTCTCTGAGCCAGAGCGATGACTTATGTTGCAACTGGGGGTTCCCCGAGTTGACGGGGAGGTGTGGTCGTTCGGCATGTGAGGTTGTAATAGACTTGTTCGCGAATTCCTCTTTCCACGGTAGTGCCGGGGATGGAAAGTGATCGGTTGGTATGCATCTTCCTCGTAACAGTCGAGGGTCTGACGCGGGGACATGGCGTCTTGATGAGTCGGGGAGACGGACAGGTGCCCGGTGTCGTTTCAGTTTCTTTTTTGGATAGACGTGTCTCAGACTTAATGGCGTCGCTTCGTTTTGTGTGCAAAGACGGCGTAGGCAGTAGGTAATGATGACCTAGCGCGTTGGTCCACGCGCCAGGCACTATAAAAGGAAGTTGAGTAACTTCATTTCCACTTTTTCGCTCCTACGTTCACCGGAAGTTCTAAATATTCTCTCTTGTCTGCTCGTCCAACCGTCTGAACCGCCGTCTCCGCCCATCTTCTTGTCTGAACCACCGTCCCTTGCCCGTGCGCCACCGTCTCCTTTTCAACTTCTCTATGTCAGGTATCATTTTGCCTCTGTAATTCATTATTTTCCTTTCTGTTTTCCGTCAAATGTATGTTATATCTGTAGAAATGTGGTTAGGTTTGACTTAGGAATAGTGTAATGGACTGTAGATGTACTGTAGATGGTAGAAAATAGGGTTAGGATCATACTGAACCGGGCAGAAATTTCATATGTCGGGCGATATTTGCATAAGCTGTATGAATTTTCTGCCCGGTCTCTTAAGAACGTGCGTGTCTCTGAGTTGAGCACAGTTATTGTCTGTTGCTGCTACGCCCTTTCACTTGACCTGCGGTGGAAGGGTGGATTTGATATGACGTCGAATTCACTCTTTCTGTCTGCGTTTCAGGTGTTACCGGGCGTTTACGACCGAGGGGGGAAGAATCCGGGTCCTCGACCGAAGATGCAGCCATTGCTCGCCTGCCTGTAGGGGATGGGAGTGTCAGGGATGGTACCGAGCACGCCTCCTCTTCCGGGCAGGCTGATTTCTCCTGGGTTGCGGACGAGCCTTTGGAGGAGGAATCATATTTCTGCGACGAGGATATCCCCGCTTACGCTGTGGTCGAAAACATAAGCCGGGAGGACCCACCGAACTGGTACTGTTGTGCCCCTAAGGAGGAGGACCGTATCTGCCATCATTTTCCGGGGAAGCAGTTCACTATGTATGAATTTGCTTTCCGGGAGGCGGGGATTAGACTGCCCTTCAATTCCTTCCAGATGTCGATCTTCAAATGGCTTCGGCTGGCGCCGTCCCAACTGCATCCCAATGCTCTCGCCTTTATGCGGGCATTTGAGTTGGTCTGCCAGTTCCTCGGTATCGGTTGTACCCGAGCCCTCTTCTTCCACGTCTTCCATCTCCAGCGGTCCGGCTTCCGTGGGCGTCACAGTTGGGTCTCTTTCAAACAGCTCGTGCGCCTGTTCAAGACGTACGTGGACTCTGCCCGTCACTTCAAGGGTCGCTGGTACGTGGTAATGGCGATCACCCGTGCCGCCCTACACTCCTTGTATTATTATCAACGAACACCAGACGGGGAGGAGACATTGATGTCGAAGATACCGCTGAGGTGGCAGCGCGATCATTTCGACCTCTCCACGGCCCATTACAGGATCAAATACGCGATGCTCGGTACTGAGGATAGGCTCGCGTATAAGAAGCTGGTTGATTACGTGCAGAGTTTCAGTTTGGGGTTCTGGGCGAATCGACAGGGCGTGCCCTACCTTGACGAGGTCGGGGCACCAATTACTGAGACGCGCTACATCAATACGAAGGCCTTGCTCGAGTGTGATACCGAGGAGGAAGCTCTAGCATTATTGAGTAGGCAGTTTTTGCTTAGTCTTTTATTTTTGTCTGTGTCTTCGCTCGCTAATGTTTGTGTGTAATGTTTCGCAGGTGCCATGCCCAGTACGCGTGATCGAGTCTTGAAGCTGGCGAATCAGGCCGGTGCAGCTGACTGGGTGCCCAAGAAGAAAAAGAAAATTGTGGCCCGTGTCTTGGAGACCGCCGGTGATGCTGGGGCCGGGACTTCGAATGTGGCGAGCGTGACGCCTTCCTCTCCTCCTCGGGCTAACCCGATAGATATACCTGACAGTCCGTCGCCAGCGGCCTCTCCCCTCCACAAACGGAAGCGTCCGGCGGGGACTCTTTCAAGGTCGTCACTGGGAAGTCCGGGTGGACCGGGCAGCTATC
This sequence comes from Lathyrus aphaca, assembly GCA_963966055.1. Taxonomy (NCBI): domain Eukaryota; kingdom Viridiplantae; phylum Streptophyta; class Magnoliopsida; order Fabales; family Fabaceae; genus Lathyrus; species Lathyrus aphaca. Next base: position 508,122,348 of record OZ014524.1, on the reverse strand, counting down.
TGCTACCTCCTTGCTACGTGGAACGGTCGTTCTTCAAGGCCGAGGAGGCGATTGCTGTGCCGGCGCCTGAGGCCAAGGCTATTCTGGATCAGGATGCTGGTGTCCGACGCAAGGATCTGGCTAGGGACCTGGCAGCTGTCATCCGGGTGATGGAGACGGCCATGGTCTTGACCGACACTTCGGTCTCCACTGCCTCGCTGGAGGATGCCCTTTTGCAGGTCCGGTCGGAGAAGGACAAGCTGTCCAAAGACCTGTCGGACTACAAAGAGGAGCATCAGCTGCAGGAAGGGCTGAGCCAGAAGCTGGACGAGGCAGAGAAGGAGCGGGACCAGTTGAAGGCTGCTAAGGCGAGCTTGGAAGAGCAGGTGGCCGATCATCAGAAGCTGACCGAGGACAATGCTGGTCTGCGGGCTCAGATTGAATCTCTCGAGGAAAAGGTCCGTTCTCTGGCCGACGAGACCGAGGAGGAACGTGCCCTTGGTTCTCGTGGTGAGCTGCTGGGGCATATACGCTCTCTCAACCAAGACCTTGTGGCCGTTTTCAAAGAGGGTTTCGACAATGCTGTCGAACAACTTAGGCTTCTGAACCCTGAGTTGGTGACAGCGGGGTCGGCCCATAACTACTGTGTTAGGGATGGTGAGATCGTCTGCCCGTTTGAAGCGGAGGAAGAGCTGGGGGGTGAGGAAGAGGAGGAGGAAGAGGAAGTGCTCCGAGCGGAGTCTTAGTTATTTGGTTTTTTTGATTTATAGTTTTTGTTATGGCCTGCGTGCCTTATTATGTGGCCTGCGTGCCCGTTATGTATTTTGGCCTTCGGGCATGTGTAATATGGCCTTCGGGCGTACTTGGCTTCGGCCGTTGTTATTGCTTTTAATGTATGAATGTTTTTGTTGTCATTCATTGTGTTCGTGTATGTATGATATTTGATTTTATGAATTCTTACTCTGCTCGACCTCGTTAATCTCCTCGGTTTAGGGAACCGATGAAGTGTCGGGCTTTGTGCCCGTTGGGATCGAAGTCCGGGTCCGTTGTTCGAACCTCGGTCTCGAGGCTTGGGCTTTCCCATCGCGAGCTGGGTGCCCTGCCTGTCCTGGTACTTCGACGTTGAGTCTCGGTCAAGATCCCAATCGTCGGGGAGGGTTGTGTTCGCTATGTGTCCCCGGTTCGTTCCCGGGTCTCGCGGTTCCTCACTGGGGTTTTGGAGACGAAGAGCGTGGTCGTACCAGCCACGTCTCCCCGTGGTATGTTTAGCTGTAATATTGTCTAAGTTTTTCTGCGTTCCATGGTCGAGCGAGTTGTTCCCCTTGTAGGTTTTCTAGGTAATAGGCCTCGTTGCTCGTCTTGTCGCGGACGCGGTAGGGGCCTTCCCAGTCGGCGGCCAGTTTGCCCTCTCTTGGGTTTTTCTGGTTTCTTCTGAGGACCAGGGTGCCGACCTGGAACTCTCTTCTTATGACCTTCGCGTCGTGGCGTAGTGCTATTTTTTGTTTGAGGGACATTTCCCTGAGGGCTGCTTCGGAACGAATCTCCTCGACCAGGTCGAGTTCGGCTCTAAGGGTTTCGTCGTTCATTTCCTCGTCTAGGGGCTCCTCTATCCTCCTCGTTGGTGCCCGTATTTCCACCGGGATGACTGCTTCGGTGCCGTAAGTCAGTCGGAATGGGGTTTCCCCGGTGGTGGAATGCGGTGTTGTGCGGTAAGCCCATAGGACGCTATGTAGTTCCTCGACCCATGCCCTTTTCGCGTCGCCGAGTCTTCGTTTAAGGCCACGTAAGATTACCTTGTTGGCCGCCTCCGCTTGCCCGTTCGTCTGTGGATGTTCGACAGACGTGAAATGCTGTTTAGTACCCAGGCTGGCGACGAAGTCCTGGAATCCTCCGTCCGTGAATTGTGTCCCGTTGTCCGTGACAAGGGCCTGGGGTATGCCGAACCGAGCGAGGAAGTTGCGTTTAAAGAACCGGAGAATGTTCTGCGCGGTTATTTTAGCCAGTGCCTCCGCTTCGATCCATTTGGTAAAGTAATCCACCCCGACGATGAGGTATTTATTCTGGTATGATCCGGTGACGAAGGGTCCGAGGATGTCCATGCCCCACCACGCGAAGGGCCATGGGGAAGACAGTGATTTTAGGTCATTTGGGGGCGCGAGGTGCATGTCGGCGTGTCATTGGCATTTGTCACACCTTTTGACGTGCTCCTTTGAGTCGCTTTGCATGGTCGGCCAGTAGTAGCCTGCTCGAAGGGCTTTTCGTGCGAGCGATCGCCCGCCGAGGTGTTGAGCGTTAATTCCCCGGTGTATTTCTCCAAGTATGTCGGGGACTTTCTCTTCCTCGACACATTTAAGTAACGGGATGGAGAACCCTCTCCGGTAGAGTTTACCTTCGAGGAGTACGTACGAGCACGCTCGTCGTTTGACAGTGGCCGCCTCTTTCGGGTCAGCTGGGAGTTCGTCTCGTGTGAGGTAATTGTAGATGGGTGTCATCCAACAGTGAGCATCCCCGATAGTGTTGACCTCGAATGGAGGAGGTAGTTTGTCGATGCTGGGTCGAGGAAGGATTTCTTGAATTACTGATTTATTCCCACCCTTTTTCCTCGTGCTGGCTAGTTTCGAGAGGATGTCTGCCCGTGTATTGTGCTCGCGAGGTACGTGTTGAACTTCCCACTTTTCGAATTTCTCAAGTTTTTCTTTGACAAGGGACAAGTACTCGACGAGGTTGTCGTTCTTGGTTTGGTACTCTCCTCGCACTTGTGAGGCCACGAGCTGGGAGTCTGTGGATATTTTTACTTCTTTTGTTCCCAGGTCCTCGGCTAACCTCAGGCCTGCGATAAAAGCCTCGTATTCGGCTTGGTTGTTCGACGTCGGGAAAGCCAGTGCTAATGAAACCTCGATCAGGATCCCATCCTCGTTCTCGAGGATGATCCCGGCTCCGCTGCCTGATGTGCTAGAGGCGCCGTCGACGAAGATCGTCCATTTGTGGGCGCCCTCTGCTGGTGTCGGGCAGTGGGTCATTTCCGCGAAGAAGTCGGCCAGTGCTTGGGCTTTCAAGGCTTGCCTACTTTCGTATTGTATGTCGAATTCGGAGAGTTCTAGCGACCACTTGAGCATTCTCCCGGCCATATCTGGTCGCCCGAGTAGCTGTTTGATTGGCTGGTCGGTCCTCACCTTTATCGTGTGTGCGAGGAAGTAATATCGTAGTCTCCTCGCCGCATTGATGAGGGCCAGGGCGACCTTTTCGATTTGCTGATATCGGAGCTCGGGGCCTTGGAGTGCTTTGCTCGTAAAATAGATGGGTTTTTGTCCCTCGTCGGTCTCTCTTATTAGAACGGCGTTGACGGCCTCGGTCGCCACGGACAGATATAGGTATAGGGTTTCCTTTTCTAATGGTCGCGATAAGACCGGGGGTTCGGATAGAACCTTCTTTAGATGGAGTAATGCTTGCTCGCATTCGTCGGTCCAGTCGAAGGTAGCCTCTTTGCGAAGGAGTCTGAAGAATGGTAATGCATGCTGGGCGGACTTGGCGATGAAACGGGAGAGTGAGGCGAGCACTCCATTGAGGGATTGGATCGATTTCTTGGTCCTCGGGGTCGGGAATTCCGAGAATGCCTGGCATTTGTCGGGGTTGGCCTCGATTCCTCTTTCGGTGAGGTAGAACCCCAGGAACTTTCCTGCCCGTACTCCGAACGTGCACTTTTCGGGATTGAACCTCATTTTGCACTGCCTCGCCTGCTCGAACACTTTGGTTAGATGTCGAGCATGGGTAACCTCCTCGTGTGATTTGACGATCATGTCGTCCATGTATACTTCGAGCATGTCCCCTATTTCATCCTTGAAGACTTTGTTCATCATGCGTTGGTACGTAGCACCAGCGTTCTTGAGCCCGAACGGCATTACGTTGTAATAGTAATTGCCCGTTGGGGTCATGAATGCTGTGTGTCTCTTGTCTGTGGGCGACATAGGGATTTGGTTGTATCCACTATATGCGTCCATGAAGGACAAGAGTTTAAAACCTGCAGAATTGTCTACGAGCATATCTATATTAGGGAGGGGGAAAGCATCTTTCGGGCAAGCCCTATTAAGATCAGTATAATCAACACACATACGCCATTTTCCATTATTTTTCTTAACGAGGACTACATTAGAGAGCCAGGTTGTGTACTGGGCTTCAGAAATAAAATTTGTCTCTAAGAGGTCTTTTACAGCTCGCTCGGCAGCCTCTGCCTTCTCGGGCGACTGTTTGCGCCTACGCTGTGCTATGGGCTTGGCTGCCCGGTCTAAAGCTAGCTTGTGACACGCAATCTCAGGATCCAGCCCGGGCATTTCTGCGGCATTCCACGCGAAGAGGTCAGAGTTCTCCTTGAGGCATGCCACGAGTTTCTCTCTAGTTCCCTCGGGCAGTCCCTTACCTATCTTCACTGTCCTTTCTGGATCGTCCCCGAGGGGAATGAGCTCGAACTCTCCGTCGGGGATTGGTCGAACCGGGTGTTCGAGAGATCTTTCCTTGGTGGACTTCCCTTCCTCGGTTTCGTCTAGCCCAATACGACAGTCGAGGTCGATGGCGTTAACTCCCCGAGGAGGGTCCTCGGTCCTGAGTTTTTTGTTGTTGCAGCTGCTCTTTGTGCTGACCACGGCCTGTCCCTTTACTGCAGCGTCGTAGCATCGCCGGGCCGCTTCGATATTGCCGTGGATGGTGACCACGCGGCCCAATTTGGTGTAGTATTTCATCTTCAGGTGGACGGTAGATGGGACCGCGGTGAGTTCGGCCAGTGTTGGGCGTCCAAAGATGCAATTGTAAAGGGATGGACAGTCCACGACCAGGAATTGGATTTTGATTTCCCTGGCCGTTTCCTGCTCCCCGAAGGTGACGAGGAGCTCGACATATCCCCATGGCCTTGTCGTTGCTCCATTGAATCCTTGGAGGTCGGATCCGACGTAGGGTGCCAGGTTGGTCTTGTCTAATTTCAGAGTCTTGAAGAGGTGGACGTACATGATATCCACCGAGCTGCCCTGATCGACTAGGATGCGTCGGACGTCGAACTGGGCCATCTTTGCTCTGATCAATAGTGGGATGCCCGAGTTCGGGGATCCGCCCGGGAGTTCCTCCAGGAAGAAGGATATTGGGTTGGATTTCCCCCGGTATTTTGTCAATGTCGCCTTTTGCTCGGGGGCAGTCAGTAGGAGCTCGTCGAACTTGCGTTTGACCGAGAGGGCAGCGGCTTCACCGTTAACTCCCCCACCTGATATTACCAGTGCGGTTGGGAAGTCTTCCCAGGGGCTGAGTGCAGCGATTCTGCCTTCGGGCAGTGGCTCGGGGAGGAAGAAATCTTCCGGGCGTGACACGCAGAGGGCCACTTGGTAAGGAGAGTTGTCGGGGGGTGTTTCTTCCCGGGGTCTCTTCTTTTCTGCCTCGTCATGTCTGGGGGTTTCGTTCTTCCTCGTATACTGTTTTAGGTGCCCCTCTTGGATTAAAATCTCTATCGCATCCTTCAGGTGGACGCAGTCTTCGGTCACATGCCCGTGGCTTCTGTGGAACCGGCAGTACTTAGATTTGTCGGTGTGAGGCTTTGGCGCAGATGGTTTTGGGAACCTGACTCTGCCCTGTTTAAATTCAGAGTTGATGCATTCTGCGAGGATGCATTCTCGAGGAGCTGTCAGTAAGGTGTACTCGCTGTATCGGCCCGCGGGGCCTCTTCCTTCTCGGAGCTCGCGAGGTCTTTCTTCTCTTCGCTTGTCCCCGTTGCGACGGGGGATGTTTGGGTCCTCGCGTTTGGAATGTTCGGTATCTCCAGTATTACGTCCGCTGCGGGCGTTGTGTGCCACCTGTTTTTCCTCGTATCTAATGTAGGCCTGGGCCTTGTGCAGAAGTTCGTTCAGTGTGCGGGGAGGCTCGATCCCGACGGCTCTGCTCAACTCACTACCGGGCAAGAGCCCTCTTTCGAGGAGGTACTTCTTCATGTGTTCGGTGGTATCCACCTCGACAGCTTCTTGGTTGAATCGCTCGATGTATGAGCGCAGTGTTTCATTCTTCTTTTGCACTATGGCTTCGAGGGTCGCCTCAGTCTTGGGGTGGCGACGGGAAGCAGTGAAGTGCCTGGTGAACATGGACCTCATAACTCTCCAAGAGGTAATGGATTCGGGGGCCAAGCTTTTGTACCAAGCCATGGCCCCTTTCCTGAGGGTTGTTGAAAACAGTCGACATTTGAGATAACCGGTGATATCATTGCGGTAGTCGAGCATTGCGTTGACGTTGTCGACGTGGTCGTCGGGATCGGTGGTCCCGTCGTACACAGCTAGATTGGGCGGTTTCTCCATGCCTTTGGGGAGCGGGGCTTCCATTATTGCCCGAGACAGGGGGCAGTGCAAGTCTTCCTCGTCGCTCCTCAGTGGAGATAATTCATTGTTGTCGGGGCTATGCCCGCGCCTTGGTGAAGTTCCTGCTCGACCATTGTCACGACGGGCGCGTGCCCTGCTGACGTGGGGTTCGGGAGAGCAACGCCCGCGCTTCTTAGTTGGCTCTGGACGTTGCTGTGTCCTCCTCTCCTGCTGGGGTCGGGCTTCTTGTCGCTCGGCCTCGAGGGCCATGATTCTTTCGTGCTGCTGATAGAGCATAGAACCTGCCTGATTGAGGGCATTTACCATGGCGATCATTGTGGCGTCTCCTTCAACGGGGACGGGGATGGGATGAAATGTCCCTGCCCCTAGGTTTTGAGCGTGAGGGGCATCCCCGTTATTTTGGGGTTCTGGAGACGGGGTGGCTGGACGACCGTCTCGAGCGTCTGCTTCATGGGATTGCGGGCCGTCGTCCATAGTATAGTCGACGAGGGGACGGCTGCGCTCGCTAGGTTGTTCTCCGGCCATGTTGGAAGGACAGAAATAAATGAGCTTTGATCCTCTGTTGATGAAGATGGGGATAGCTAGTTCCCACAGACGGCGCCACTGATCTTACCTGATCAGGAGGGCCTTCCAAGGATTGCAGACTGGGCCAGAAAATATGAGTGAGAGGGGGGTGTACCTGCAAGGTGCTCCAATGCTTAAGTCAGAAGAGGTACAGAATAAGGTTATCAAAGTGTAAGTTAGAATACCTGACCCTTTGCCATGAAAGGGTATTTATACTGAGCCCCCAGCGCTGGGCCAAGGCTCCTAATGGGCTGGATTAGCTAGGCCCAAGGAGGAGCTGCCAGGGGACGCGTAAGAAGCGTGAAGATCTAGACCAAAGGTCTGCTCCCTGGTCCAGTTGGGTGACGTGTTAAGTGAGGTGCAGTTGTGGTTCTGCCCGACATAACCTAGGTGCCCGTGATGTAGGCTGATGACACGTGGATGAAGACCACGGGGCGGGCAACACACTCTTTGTCCGACACATAGTCAGGTCGTCGAGGGGACGTTCCTCTGGCGTGGGTGAAAAGACCTTCGCCCGACGTATTCATGTGCCTGGACGTTTGGGCTTGGACCCGACGAGCGTTGGGCTGTGCCGTGCATAATGTCATGGCCCAGTCCAGAACAACAACTACATCTATTTCTTCCATTTGTGGAGTTTTTTTGCCCAATCTGTCACGTTTTTTAAATCAATTTCCCATAATGCCACCGATTCAAAATTCAAAATACCACAAAAATTTTGGAGTTTTATGAGTTTTTTTTATACATACTCCTTCCAAGATGGCGGATGGGCCCCATAAAGAGAAGGGGTCCGTCATCTTGGTTGGAAGCCTTTTTTTTCGTTAAATTAAAATACTGAATTCTTAAATTGATTTTTTTTAATATTTTAATTATGTAAAATAATAAAATAATATTAAAAAATATTCTTTCTTATTTTCGTTTTTAAACATAATTAAAAAAAATTCAATTTAATTAAATAATAATAATATCATTAATATAATAAATTAAATTACAATAGGTTGAAAAATATTCAAATTATTGATTTTCTTCTTCGTCATCTACGTTTGGTAAATAACTATTGGTTCCACATCTTGTTGGTCGTCGTCGTTGTCGAACAAAATCTTGTGTATGAGCATGTAGAGGTTTGGATAATGGGTGTTTGGTTGAGAAAATTGCAAACGGATCGAAATTTTCAAAAAATTCCGGTGGTGGAAATTCGTTTGAGGTTTGTGTGAATTGGGTGGGGTTTGGCGCCAATGGTTCAATGGTCGCGACGTAATAATCGGACAAATCGAGGGATGATGAAGGCTGGTTTATTTGGGTGTAATCAAAGTTCGGTGGTGGAATTGGTGTGTGGTGTCGTGGTGGGCGGAAGCATGTTTGTTGTTGGGTTTGGTATGTGTAGTGTGTTTGTTGTTGGTGAGTTTGGTATGTGTATTGGTAAGGTTGTTGGTATGTTGAATGTTGTGGTTGATATTGGGTGGATGTGTTTGCTTGTGTGTATTGTGTATGATGGTATTGGTGAGTTTGTTGTGGTGGATTGAGATAATTTTATGTCAGGTTCCATTGACGGGGGTCATTCAAGAATGGTTCGTTGATACGTATTGATATGGTAGCATATGGAACCAATATAAATATTCTTGACTCGGCTTCATTTCTCCCTCAAACGATACCCCAGTCAAACATAATCGTTGTCTATTTGCCCAAAGATCTTGTTCGGCACAATACAAAACCCTGAAATTGTAATTCCAAGACTTTTGCATGTGCATCTTATGTTCTTCTTTGAGGCACCTTCGTGAGCTAGGTATTTCTTGTTGATACCCAAATTACAATTTGACCCGATCTGACTGATGCATTTCAACAATCCACAGACACAAGATAGGTGAAGTAGCATTTCCAATGAGGTAATCATCATTCGACGGTTGTGGTAATCCAAGATATGGCCTCCATATGAACTGATAAAATTTAAATGAGAATTATTAGTTCAATGCATAAATTTATAGTAATATATTTAGAAAAGTGTTAACGGTAGTAAGATTATATTTTCCGGTAACATGTGATCAATGATAGAACGATAACCAACAAGATAATGTCTTGGATTACAGTGGTAATTTTTCTTCCTTCTTTCGTTTGTACACCATTTGTTATAACATCAAAAAATATGTATTAAGTTATCATAAATTAAAAAGTAAGTAACAAATAAATTCAAAAAATTTATAAAAAAAAATACTTACATTGATGCATATGGGTATGTTAATGTGAGTTGACTAATTGGTGCTAAAAAAGGCATATGCGTGAACCCCCAAACATGGAGTAGAAGAACATAACCCCCCATTCCATCAATACCAACTTCAACTAATTTACACATTTCCCTGAATAAAAATGTCAACACAGCTGATCCCCAAACATATGTACCACAATTAGCTAAATTTTCAATAAATGGCAGCTAAATATTGTGCACTTCTTTTTCTCCTTTGTCGGGGAATAATGTTAGTGAAATACATAAAATTATATAAGTTCACACAATAAATTAACCGTTCGTTTGAGGAATTTTCATCAACAACATTTTCTCCTAGAATGTCCTTTAACCAACTCAAGCTTACTCTTCTACCTTTAATTTCTTATTGCAGTGGTTGTTGACCCAAAAATGGTGTCCATGCGAATACCTCTATTTATGTGGGCCCTACGATGGATCTACCATTCATGCGGAGACCCAATAACATACTAACATCTTCTAACGTTATTGTGCATTCCCCCGTGGGAAAATGAAAGTATGTGTTTCGGGTCTCCACCTTTCAAGTAAAGCATAGATAAAACTAGAATCCATAGTTATATCTTTTAGTTTTGTAATATTTGCAAAACTTGCAGTTTCCAAGAGCGGTAATATAAAGGTGGGGCCTCAAGTTGCTTGTGGTTTCGGGCTCTAAATTTTCTTTCAGGTTGTTCCTAAAAGACACAAAAATAGAAAACATAAGATGAAAAAAATAGTGTTAAACAAATTATACATTATTAGTAACAAAACTATAAAATAGTGCTAAATAAATAATACTTACTAAGACCCGAATGTTATTCATTGTACCCTTATGTTTTTTGCCCAACCACAAAAATGGAGTTTCAACAATTTTTAACAGAACTTTAAAACCAAATACTAACTAATAATTTGAAAAAATTGAGAGGTTATAGAAAAGAAGTTAAGATTATGTGTGAAAATGGTTAGATAAGTGTTGCTATTTATAGAGTTAAGGTTAGGAGTTATGGTTGAGAAAAATGGTTAGAAGTTATGGATAGAAATAATGGTGGAATTAATTGGGGGAGTTATGGATAGAAATTATTGATAGAAATAATGGTATAAATAATGGTTAGAAAATATGGTTAGAAGTTATGGTTAGATATTATGATAGAAGTTATTATGATAGAAGCTATGGTTAGATATTATGATAGAAGTTATTATGATAGAATGGTTAGAAAATATGATTTGAAGTTATGGTTAGATATTATGATAGAAGTTATGGTTAGATATTATGATAGAAGTTATTATGATAGAATGGTTAGAAAATATGGTTATAACTTATGGTTAGATATTATGATAGAAGTTATGGTTAGATATTATGATAGAATGGTTAGAAAATATGGTTAGAAGTTATGGTTAGATATTATGATAGAAGTTATGGTTAGATATTATGATAGAAGTTAATAAAATAGAAGATATTATGGTTAGATATTGTTGAAGTATATTAGTTCTTCTTGCAAATAGTTAAAATTCCATCTACTGCTCTACGATATATAACATACAACTCTAAAGGACCTATAGTTATGAATTCTAAATAATGTTGAAACATTTTGCGTACATCGTCATCATTACACATCAAGTAATCTTTTATTATTAATTTGTATTTATTATTTTCCACTTAGGTTATGCATTAATTGAGTCCGCATATGAATACTACAGAGGAGAAATACTTAAAGCTAACATACAAGCGTTACATTGGGTTGACAATATTCCCAGTGATAAATGGACAATGGCATTTGATGGAGGGAAACGATGGGGGCATATGACTACCAACCTCATTGAATCAATGAACTCGATTTTGAAGGCCACTCGAAATCTACCGATTACAACTTTGGTAAAGTTAACATACTATAGGTTGGGCACAATTTTTGGTAAAAGAGGACATGACTGGATTAGAAAGTTGACATCTGGACAAGTTTTCACTGCTAATTGCATGAAGGGTATCGAGGAAGAGGTTTTCAAATCAAATAGCCACATTGTTAAGCAATTTGATCAATATATGTTTCGCTTTTTGGTACAAGAAACAGTGAATCGTCATGGTAGACCAACAACCCACTTCAACGTCGATATCCAAAATCAAACATGTAAATGTGGAAAATTTAAAACTTTTCATGTCCCTTGCTCACATGCTATTATGGCGTGTTCAAGCATTACAAGACTATTCTGTTCATATAGCAAATGTTTTTAAAGTATAAAGTGTCTTTAAAGTTTACGAGGAGAGCTTCCTCGGGGTCCCTATAGAGTCAGTCTGGCCACAATATGCAGGTGACATTCAATGCCACAACGACACCATGTGAATAAAAAAGAAGGGTTGTCAAAACAGTACTAGGATTCAGACTGAAATGGACACGACTGAAAAGGAAAAACGGAAGTGTGGCATATGTCGAGAAGTCGGCCATATGCACAAAAAATGTCCAAACAAGGTTGGGCCTTCTAGTTAGTTTTATTTCTGAATGTCATGTCTTTTTTTTTCCATCAACATATATTATTACGAGAAACTCATTACGTTCTACAACACATACACAATGACAATTTAACATAACCTTCAAAATAAACATATAAAACTATAGCTAATACATCATAACACTAACTTCTAATAACTATTAAACAGTTAAACAATATATAGAAAATAAACATGACAACATGTCAAACGACAACGGCTAAGACAAGTGGTTCCAGAACGCCTCTACGGACTTCTCCATCATGCGCGGGGAACATGCAATAAACATCCTCATCATTTTCTATATGATCCCAGTAATGAAGGTAGGTGGCATCTGGGTTATCATCCGTCAAAGTAATGTATGGACAATAGTACTCAATTTTCCTTACGCACCTGATTGGACCACTAAAATAATAAAATATGATGTTAATTGCTGATACTAGTGTTGCAAAATTTCATTCTAGATTCAAACTAATACTCATGCATTTATCTGTTTCAAAAAAATATTACAATTCAGAGACATGATTGCTCAGGATAAAACACAATAAAATGAGAAGCAACAAATTATACATTTTTCTATAAGATGAACCCTCTATTAATAGATGCAAATTCGTTTGGGAAAGCAATTACTGGTTACAAGATTTGGCGGGAAGAATAAAATAAATATTCTTTTTAATATAATATATTATTATATTTTATTATAGAATTAAAATTAAAAAAATCAATTAAAAAAATTAGATTTAAATAAAACAAAATAAATAAATAATTTTTTAAATTAAATATATTATTTTATTATTTTACATAATTAACATATAAAAAAAATTTAAAAATTAAGTTTTTTAATTAAACGAAAAAAAAAGGGGCCTCCAACCAAGATGGCTGACCCCTTCTTCCTGTGGGCCCCATCCGCCATCCTGGAAGGAGTATGTGAAAAAATAAAAAAGATCCACTAGACTCCAAAATTTGTGGCATTTTGGGACATAATTTCGAACTGGTGGCATTATGGGACTTAGTTTCCAAAATGGTGGCAGATTGGGCCAAAACTCTCCATTTGTCTAATCACATTATCTTCAAATTCTGACATAACACATGCCACTAAAGTTACTTTTCTTGATTCTTACATTTCTATTATTATTATTATATTAAAAACATCACTTTACCTAAGTCCCACCCACTTTATTTCACACTTTTTATTACTAATCTATTTCATACTTCTCTATCTCTCTCCATAGTTCTTCCTCTTCTATCATGCCCATTTCTGTTATTTCTCTAAAAAATATTCAACTCCTCACTTACTCGCCACAATTTCTACCATTTGCTAACTTGTCGGATCCCCCACTTCGAGCAATGGTTCCATCCTCAGTCGAGCATAACTCGAGACCTTATCCAATAGGTCCTCCACTACCAATTCTTCGGGCGCCAAGACCTCTTCTTCTTCGTCAGAAATCTCTTGAGCGTCTGCCACTGACCCAAAAGTGGTGGCCGCATCACCCACCTAAGTAGCGTCAGAATCCTCTGAAGAACTGTCGGAACCGCTCGGGACGGTAGCTGAGGAACCAAAGTCATCCAGTGTATCTTCCTCGGACGATAGATCGTACGGATCGACGAGCACTTCTTCACCTAAAAAGTAGAGAAAAGGCGCCAGTGAATTTGATCAAGGCATCAAATCCACCCTTCCACTACCTATCAAGTGAAAGGCGTGCAACGACCAGGAGGCGAGGCCCCCAGCCAAAGCCCTAAAAGGGTCTACGTACTTAAAACGACCGACCACAATCATGATAGTGAAGGGACCTCGCGACGATCAAATGATCGCTATTGTCCCCTAACCTAGGGCTCCGATTGAAGTTCAACCAAAGCCACCGGTTGGCGCAGGTCAGGGTTCCGGTGCGAGCACCACTACAGTCACAACCAATGTACTCATACCAAGCCAAGGGAGGGCGATTCACCACCAGAAAGAGGTTTGTCACCATGACAGCCTAAGGGATAATCTAAACTACCCTAATCTACTTCTTAAAACTAAAACCTAACCGCATGCATGTCTACTCGTAGAAAAAATAGAGTTACAAACGGATAAAAATGCTTACTAGGTGCTTGAGACATGATTATAATGGTTTTGGAAGATAGTTGTACGGTGGTCGGAAGTGGATACGCGGTGGTCGACAGTCGTAGATGGCAGCCGAAGATTATAAGGGACGTTGAGCAAGGAAGCAAAGGCAGAAAAGTGTGAAAATGAAGGGCCTTCCCCTATTTATAGGAGTAGGAACACGTGTGTTTAGGCGTGACCCCTATCCCTAGGCAATCATGGCATATACGCAAGCCCATAGACTAGCCATCAGAAGCATTAAATTGACACAAATTCCAATACACATCACATCTTTGTTTCCTCTCCATCGGCGTCGACGAAAGATTACATATGTGTTTTATACATTGTATTATCTTTGTCATTAAGAAATATTTTATTATCTTTGCTTTAGTATGAGGTGAAGAAAGATAATTTTGGCAAACAGTTCTATTCTAAACAGGCAACAGCAGTTTAAGAAAACAACGAGAAGTTAGAAAGAGAAAAGATGGCTCAAAAGCCAATAATATGGCTTATACATAAGGATGCCTATAGAATTTGTTTTGTTGATTAATTATCTGATGATTTTATACACAGAGTAGGACTTGGATGCTGAAAAGCTGCCTACAGCCTAGAAAGCAGTTCACCGGAGTGAAGCTCAGTCTAATTGTTGGTGTATTAGATCTTTAGTCATAAAGATGAAAAAAGAAAAGGATATGAGATTTGTAAACAAATTCTCATGAATCTTTAGGAGATTAAAAACTGTTTAAGAAACAGTTGGTGGATACAGGACTTATACGGAAGTCTGGCGTAGTTTTAAAACAGACCGGAGAAAGTTTAAAACAGAAGAAATGAGTCTTCAACACAAAGGATTCCTCATGACACATTTTCACAATTCATTTTAGAAAATAAATGTTTATGTGTAAAGATGTTCACAGAAAAAGATTCACAGATGAAAACTTAATGCGGTGAAAAAGGCGATCGCGCCAAGTTTTTGAAAATGAATCAGATGAACTATAATGGTTCAATTTACAAAAAGGTGTGGATCTTACACTCTAATAAAGGCCCAAGAGAGATAAAAATCAAATTGAGGGTGATAAAAAATCAAAACCCTAGTTTTTGGTATTTTAAATATTAAAAAATATTTAAAACTTTGATAAATTTCAAACATAGTTGAAAAACAAGTTGAAACCTTGGATCAATGTTTGAAAAATTAATTTTTATCCATGAGATAACTTGAATATCATTTATGTTTGAAAAATCAAGTGAAAGAAATGAATTTTATAATGTTTAGAAACAAATAAAATTAATTCTTTATAAAAATGTTAAATATACTAAAAATATATTGTTTGGAGATTTTTTCATGGAATAAAATATTTAAACATTTTTTAGAATTAATGGAAAAAGAATCATTTTAAAACACAAAATTCAAATATTTGATTTTCAAAAAAAGGGCGCCAAGAACTTGGCAAGAACACGCGCGTGTTCTTCAGGTTGCCCGGAAATGGAGATTTTGCAAAATCCCTCATATCTCACTGAATATGTAATGAAATAAAATGAAATAAACATCAATCTTGCTCGTTTTTAACTCACGAACACCATGGTACCAATTAATTTCATTTATTTTTAGTGTAGAGTGAAAAATCATTGAAGAACACTGAAGAACCCTAATTTGACTTGAGTCTCATGAAATTATACATGATGATGATTTTGTGAAATTGATTGAGGGGAATTACATAGAATATTATTACGCACATATGGCAAAAAGATAATGCGAGGAAATATGCATGGATTATGATTTAGACATGTTTGAGGTTTGCCTGAACTTGAGCTTGCAGTTAGAGTTGTGATTTCGAGCTGGAGGTGTTCCAGAGATGTTGTGATGATCAGGACAACTTCTCTACACCATATGGAGTGTGTTCCAACCATGAAGATAAGCACAGACACCTCTTGGAGTAGGCGTGTTGTGGTGTTTGACACACGTCGGTGTCCGACACTTGTATGACATGCGTCGGTGTCCGGCACTTGTATGACACTCGTATAACACGTGTCGAAAAAGTCAAAGAAGTGTCGGAAAAGTCAGACAGGTGTCCACTAAAAAATGATTTTTTTTGTTCGACACTTTTTGAATTAATTGTTGACACTCGTATGACAGTCATAACATATGTGTCAAACAATTCAGACAAGTGTTTCAAACAAAAATTTGTTTTTTTCTCTACTTCAGTACACTTTTATACATGTTTTTAAGTTATGTTATCCATAAAGAATTAAAGACATTAATTTGATTAGAATATTTTCAACTTTTTTAATCATAGATGGATAAATAAACCTGAAATACTCTCTTATATATAGCGGTGTCCGTGTCCTATATTTTACCATTATCCGTATCAGAGTGTCTGTGTCGTGTTGTGTCCCGATGTCCATATTGGAATTTGTGCTTCATAGATAATTTATGCATCATACCAAAAACCAAATCGAGGTCTTCGATGCACATCATAAAACTATTTTTAAAATTCTTCTTTATCAAAATATAACCTTTCAAGAATGCAAGAGATTCTTATTGTCTTGCCAAGTCCTTAGTGTGTAAATTAGAAGTCATTTCCCCTTTATCTGTAACTGGTGGAGGTGGTAACAAATTGGAAGTTGTGTTTATCTGATGAGGATTCAAGTGGAAATTGCAGCAAGCAAGCTCAGTTGACGGTTGATGTAATGTTACTATTAGTGTGTTGATACCTCATTTTGGGTATCCAAAATGGATGAAGTCCTTAGGTTCGAGCCTAGGCCACCAAGCCTGTGACTTCACTTTATTATTTTTATTTATATCTGATTTTACTTAATGATTATTTTTTATTAAAAAACTCTTTAAATTATTTTATATATCAATTAAATAATAACACCTATTTAAAATATATAATAATATATATTTGATTTATTAATTTAAAAACCATATCCATAAATAATAAATTTTTGAATTTTAACACTGAGACTTATATCTATTTTTTTATAATTTTTTCAATTATGATTTTTTAAATAATAAGAAGTGTTTAGATGAGTTAATTTTATTATCAATTAAAATAAAATATTAAATGAAATGAATTATAATAATTTAATAATTTTACATTCTAAAACATTTAAAATAAATTAATTTAAACAAAATATTTTTATTATATTAAAAATATTTAATTTTAAATTTTATCTCAGACCTCGAAATATGTTTGACCGCCTCTACTTAGATCCAATCCTTTGGGATTCTTATAAGCTCCAAATGGAATTTACCACGGATAGCCGCAAGTTTATTCTAAGAGCAGTAAAAACTCCTAGTTTCAAATTCATTAACAAATCCTTTGCATAAACGGTAAAGAAAGGTGATGAGTTATGTTTCCTATCAACTACCACTGACGCATACTCTATTATGATACCTACTTGTCATGACATGAAAATTAGTTGTATTAAAATGGATGGATTTGATGGATTTGGATTGGTTTGTTAATAGATTGATCAAAACAGTCCATTAATCCATTAACAATCCATTAAATCTTTCTTCAAAAAATCAAGGGACAAATATACAAACCCCCCTGCAATTAGGGCGTGATTTGGTTTTCACCCCTTTAAATTTTTTTTTAATAGAGACCCCCTTAAAAAAACCAAAACCAGAAATTACCACCCCCTACCCACTGTTCATCATCTTCCCCAAATTTCAAATTGGAACATTCATCCCCAATTACCACCCCCTACCCACTGTTCATCATCTTCCCCAAATTTCAAATTGGAACATTCATCCCCAAATTGAATCTAGCAAAATCTTAATTCAAATTGAAACCCTAAACCCTTATCTTCACTTGCAAACCTAAACGCACATCACACTTTTCTAATGCACACACAATGTTTATTCCTTATTCTTGTTTCTGTTAAAGCCGTTTTGAAATTTTGCGTGTCATCTTCACGATTTCTTCATTTTCTTCCTCATCATTTTCACCAGCGCAAACCTTTTTGAAACCCATTCTCGTCTAAATCCATTTTCTTCCAAAATTTGAACCTTTTTGGCTTCTCATGGAACATCAGAGATACGGAGGGAGCCGCCGCCGGAAACGCACAAAAAGAGAAAGGGAGGGAGCCGGAAACAGAGCGATCAATTGAGAGAGTGTCAAAAACGAAGTCGCGTAAGGGAGCCACCGCCGGAAACGCACAAAAAGAGATGGTCACGAATTGCAGGAAGACGCGTGAATTGCAGGGAGATGAGTTTTTGGAAGAATCTGAACATGAACATGAACCATAATTGCAGAAAAAGGGAAAACATGAACCCTAATTGCACAGATAGTAAAAGGGGGTGGTGAAATATGGTTTTGGGTTTTATGAGGGGGTGTTAATTAAAAAAAAATTAAAGGGGGGAAAACCAAATCCCGCCCTAATGACAGGGGGGATTTGTATATTTATCCCAAAAATCAAATACAATTCATCTACTGAGGGATATAATTCTTTCAATCCATCCATTTAACATTTTAATAGATGGATATAAAATTAATTTAATATTTTATTATTTTTAAATTTCTGTGAATTTTACAAAAAAAAAAATTATGAATTCTTTATTATTATAAAATATCTATCTCTCTTATATCTAATCAACTAATCTCTTAATTAATGTTTTAATTAACTTTATTTAACTAACTTTCTAATTATAACTGTTGTTTTTCGGTTTTGAAAAAATTTAAAATGGCACAAAGAAATTATCGGGACGAGTCGTGTACTAGGTCGCTTTCTTTAAGACGTTTCGTCGTACTGCCAAAATTATGCAATGCAGTCGAATTTACAACGACGTCTCCAGGATAAAACAGCCCGTCAAATTCGATTTATCAGTTGCAGGCTGATAAATCGATCTTAGAGATTACACCTTAGATGGTTATAAACCAGTTGTAGTATCTGGTTAAAAAACCAGTCAAGAAAAAGAAAAATTTATAGATGAAGAGAGCAAAGAGAGGAGAGAAAAACAATGTTTCGGTGCACTTGACAAATGAAGTGAAGGCCTGTATTTATAGGCAGCGAATCGTGGATCGTGGAGAGAAAAATGGGAGAGTGGACCGGCCCAGTCAAAACTGGCGGTTACTAGAAACGTGGGAGAGTGGACCGGCCCAGTCAAAGTTGGCGGTTACTGGGTTGGTCAGTAGTGGAGTTAGTCAAAACTTAGGTTGGAATGTGACACGTCAGCATTCGTAATTAATTAATATTAAATAATTAAAAATTATTTAATTTCCACCGAAATTATTAATTAACATTAATAATTATTAAATTCGGGTTCAAAAAATTAATTCATTTAGACCGAACCGAACCGAACCGAGCCGAGCCGAGCCAGCCGGACGGAGGCGGCGGCGCGCGCGCATGTGTCTAGATGCTCATGGGTGTGTCATCACTCCTTTTACAAAATTGGGTGCCCCTTGGGGCCCAATCCCAATTGTCCATGTTGGATTATATAAACACTACTAATATTTGTATTCCCTCCTATGTGGGACTAAAATGAATCTTTTCAAATTCACTTCCATATTAGTTCTACTTTGTGTGCATTTATTGCCCATTTAATGTCAATAAATAATTCCAACTTCTACTCCAAATTAACATCATTCCAACAATCCCCCACTTGAATTTAAAAAGGTGATTTTAGACGTCCGTCAGTGTCATACCTCAAATTTGTCCTACCTGCACCATTTTATTTTATTGTCTAATCATTATTCAAAAATGCATTTGTTTCTTTTCTCAAAAGAAAAAAACCTCCTTTTATTATTCATTTCATTATACGAAAAAATATATATATCTTCTTTTATTTTATTTTCTATTCTACTTTCATTTTCTTTCTTAAAAGTTCATTGTTCACACAAAATTACAAAAAAATCTCATTTTCTATTGTTATTATTATTCCATTTTCTAAATATACACATTAAACCATTTTTTACTGTTATTGTTATTATTATTAACTTTTTTAATTTTTATTATCATTGTTATTACTTTATATTTTTTTTATTTTTATTATTCACCTTTTTATTATTCCTATTATTATTATTATTATATCTTTATATATATATATATATATATATATATATATATATATATATATATATATATATATATATATATATATATATATATATATATATATATATATATATATATATATATATATATATATATATATATATATATATATATATATATATATTTTATTATTATTTTTATTAACTTTTTTTTTATTATTATTATTATCATTATTATTATTATTATTATTAGTATCATTATTAGTATTAGCCTTTCTAATTTTCTCTGTTATTACTATTATTATTAATATCTTTATTATTATTTTCTTATCATCCTTATTATTATTTTTATTTATCACTATAATTATTACTGTTGCTATTAATACTTCTACAATTTTGTTTATCCTTATTATTTTAGTTTGTTCTATCATCATTATTTACAGCCTGGTCCCCATGTGCCACAACCACATTTCCACGAAAAATTTGGTACCACCACTCACTTTTTCTTTTCATCAGTAAGAACTCCACTAATTCCCCACTTTCTGCAACATTCACAAACAGCTCAGCAAAAAGATTTTTTTCTTTTCCAAATCTTATCCTCAAATTCATATTTGATTCCATTCTTCTATAAAAACCCTGTCTTCCTCAACTTTTACCAAGTTTGGAAAACCAAATACATTCTGCAAAAATCACTCAAAACCAAACTTCAAAAAAAATTCCAAAAAATATATTTTTCATACGTTAAAAAAAACTGCCATTATTTTCTTTTTTTTGTTCTTTCTTCAAAACCTACACAGACACTATATCACCCTTCTTCAATCTCAAAACCAGAAGCTTACAAAACCATCCTCTAACCACTCTTCTGTCCCTCATCATCCTCACACAATAAACAACCTTCACTCATAAACAAACCTGCAGAAAATCCAAAAACAATTTTTTCTTTTAATATCAACAATCACAACACAGATTTAACCTTCAACCTGATTATTTCCAAACCATAAATTCATCATTTTCCATATAGCAATTCGTAAGACATAAACCTACTAACTTTTTTCTTTGTCTCTGTAAAACCACAAAGCACACAAAACCATCACCAACCCTGTAACAATAAACCAAAAAACCAGAAACAGATCTGAAGACTACACAAAATACACTCACTGATACCTTTCTTCAACTCACAAGAAAAACACAATCACATAATCGCTCAAAAACACAGACAGAGTCGAAAAAACCATACAAACCATAAAACCAGAATGAAAAGATGAATGAATCTGAGTGAAAACCAAGCCACAAAACCAACAGCCAGCAACCGTGATTTCAAATCACCCCTCACCATCGCATAAATCTACCATCACCTTCTTAAACCACCACCATCTCAAAACCGTAAAACCTCTTCTTCATAAACAAATCCATCACTGAAAAAACCAGAACCACTTCGCCCACACTCAAACTACCACGAGCTTCAAACGCCGGCCATCCCTTACCATTATCAGCAACAACCCGCAAGCTACCGGCCGCCGCAAATCCGAAGCATACCACCACGGGATCCGAAAAAAACAAAACAAAGAGAAAGAGAAGAAGAGAGATGTTGAACGGACGGTGAGAACATTCGCGAGAGAGATCTTCGTGAAAGCCACAAACCTGTGAACAAAACTCCTTCGCGAACCAAACCCTCCATTTTCCGTCAACCCCATCCACCAAATCGCACAAACCAGAGCAACCCGAAAACACTCAACACGACTCACTCCCGGCCGCCAACCGTTTTCACTCACAGCTTTTCAAAACCGCAATCTCAACCACGAATCATCAAACCGCGGCTAAAACCACCGTCCCTGTTTCCTTCATAACCAAATACAAACCTTGAACCCTTAAACCGCAAACTCACCAAATACCCAGCAACCACCGCGATAAACAGATCGGACGCGTGAACCGCTCACATCTGCAACCCACCGGCCTTCCACCATCGCCGTAGCCGAAGAGAAGGATTCGCTCACAGAACCTTCGACGAAACCACAGGGCCCATCCGCGCGAGAACGGATTGATTGAGAGAAGTTTGAGCAAGTCGCAGAGAATCCTAGAGGGATGACATAAGAGGTTCTGAGGTCCGTCGCGTTTTCCCCTTAAGGTTTTTCTGTGGTTTCGAAAGAGTTTGTTTATGACTTTGAAGTACGTTTGGAAAGGTATTTTGTTTCCTCATTTCCTTTATCAGTAACAAACCATGAATCCTGTTACTTTTTATATTTATTTGCTTTTAAGAAACCTTATTATATTATTTTGGGTTATAGTGTCAATCCACCATAGTGCTGCTGACACACACATCCAGATTCACACACCCCTCATTTATGTTTCCTTCAAATTTATTTTTTATATTTATATATGTTTGTTTATTTTTTATATTTATATGTTTGTTGATATCATTAGATTTACTATTGTTTATTAATGTTTTTTTTATTATTACCTTGCTTTGCCTTGGTCATTTAAGATTTTCAAAATAAAATGTTAGTAAATATTATGCAATTTCCCCATTTTCTTGTTTCTTAACTTGTTAAGGGCCGATGATATAATAAAAGGCCGTTTTTCGCCCGATTACATTTAATCGGAGATGAGCGGTCAATATGAGGCCCTCTTTTCATTTTATTCTATTATTTCTATTTTGAATAAAATTGTAATATAATTCAATTTATTTTATTCATTATTTTCCACATTGTTTAATTTATTTAGATATTCAATTTATTTAATATTTCGCGATTCAATTTATTCATTTTATTATCGCATTTTAAATTACGATTCGACTCCTCATAGAACGATTTCATTAAATCAGCTCTAAGGCAGTAAACGAACCAAATTTCGCCGCGTCCCAAAAAGGTCCAACGCCTTCGAATAGTTGCGCTCGAAAAAGGTCCAACGCCTTCAAATAGTTGTGTCCCGATCAAACAGGCCGAACGCCTTCGAATAGTTCAAACACACTGCACACACGCTTTCTCTTGGGCTAACTACAACGAGACCATTTATTTCTCGCAATCCCCTGTATTTATTTTGTATCCCTCTTCCCTTACTTTGTACGCATTTTACTTTCCGTATTTTATTTATTTCTGAATCCTTGGTCCAACTCCAAGCGATTGCACTTGCACACTCGCACATGTTATTTAGTTTTCGTTTATTAGGATCCATTCCTTGCGAGCCGAGCGCTTCGTGCCTCGCTAACAAACCACAAAAATAAACTCCACTTGCATTTACCCTTTAACCTCAAAAAACCAAAATGTTTCGATTAGATCCAAACCCTTGATCCAACGTCAAGGGGTCTTAGGAAATAAAACATTCTAATAATACGAGAAGATCTGTACGCCACGAGCCTTAAGCGGTAGAAAGGAGGATAACGAGCTCTCGTTACTCGCTCCGATTATTTCGACGCAGGACACTCGTCCTGTTGGGCGAGATAAACTATCCATAGTCTTTAGTGCATTTCAACTCCTAAACCCTTTCATCGACGAAAGGTCATAAAATCAAACAACCATTACCCTTAGTAGGCCGAACTACGAGGCTCTGACTTTCCCATTGCACGCGGGAGTACGTAGGCACGAGGATCTCAATCCTTGCCGAGCACCTAGGTTCAATCTAACTTATAATTCAACTCATTTCCCTCTAGCAAGCAATTCGTTTAAGCATAGATATCCTTTCGCGCGCGTTAACTTAGATGGTTCCCATTGAGTACGATGGATGTAGGGGGTGCTAATACCTTCCCCCTGCATAACCGACTCCCGAACCCAGGCAATGGTTCCGTTGACCTTTGTCCTCATCCTTTTCCTCCCGGGTTGTATCTATATCTCCCCTTTCCCTCTTCGGGAATAAATAGAATTAGGTGGCGACTCTTCAGTCAGTCCGGCGCGCGGCTCCGTTCCTTTCGGATCGCGTAAGGTCGTATTTTATGTGGTACGACAGTCAGACGTTTCTAAGATTGTGCATAAACAAAGGTGTCTACGACTTGAACCTTAGCGTAGCAAGTCAGATTCTGATTCAACAAGAGTGACACTATTGTCTTGAACTCTATCTCAGACATCAAACCTGCACACAACCTTTTCGTAAGGTGTATTCTAATAGCCCGTGCTTTAATGGCCCTGCACGTGTATCCCGGTTTAGTGAAGGCTCTAGGAATTTTGCCTCGAAATTCCATAGGAACCGGCCTCAGTTCCACAGTCACATAGGTGAGTCTATCAAGAGTACTCCTGTAGCCTAGGTACTCCCTCATACAGAGTATAGATCTCATTAAGAGTTTCTATTATCTCATCCTTTTCTTACTTCAGGATTCATGCTCCACTTGCATGGTCATTTCATATTACTCACAACTTGTTATTACCCATTGAACCTAGTTCTTGGGATCTCCAGTCATTTAGGTCGGGTTGCCATCATGAGTAAATCATCTCTTTATAGGCATTAGTCCCATCTTTTTGGATGTATTATGGACTTTCTCTCTAGCTAATCCTTTCGTCAAAGGATCTGCTAAGTTTTCATCAGTGCGTACATGATCCACTCTCACTGCTCCTTTGGAGATACAATCTCTAACGGTGTTGTGTTTTCTTCTAATTTGACGTCTTTTACCATTATAATAACGGTTCTCAACTTTTGCAATAGCCGCGGTACTATCACAGTGGATCAACACAGTTGGCATAGGTTTTTCCCATAAAGGAATCTCAGCTAGCAAGCATCTTAACCAGCTTGCTTCTTCACTAGCTGTAGCTAGTGCTATCATTTCAGACTCCATTGTGGATTGAGCCACGATGGTCTGTTTCTTTGATTTCCAAGATACAGCTCCTTCAGCTATACTAAATATATAGCCACTAGTAGCTTTGGAATCATCCGATAAGGTGTTCCAATCTGCATCACTATACCCTTCTAGTACAGCAGGAAATTTCTGATAGTGTATGCCGAGGTCCATAGTCCTTTTAAGGTACCTCATGACTCGCTCAATAGCTTGCCAATGCTCGTTACTCGGCTTACTTGTAAATCTGCACAACAATCCTACGACATATGCAATGTCGGGTCTAGTACAATCAGTGGCATACCTAAGACTGCCAATGATGCTCGCATATTCTGTTTGTCTGACACTTTCTCCAGTGTTCTTAAACAGTTTCACACTTGGATCATAAGGTGTGCATGCAGGTTTACAGTCGAAGTATTTATATTTCTTTAAGATCTTCTCCACATAATGAGACTGATCCAAAGAAATTCCTTGTTCAGATCTCGTGATCTTGATACCCAGGATCACACTTGCTTCTCTGAGGTCTTTCATATCAAAGTTATTACACAACAATGATTTCGTATCATTAATGGCCTGAATGTTTGATCCAAATATGAGTAGATCGTCTACGTATAGACATATGATAGTACAAATGCGATTATTAGATTTGTAATAAATGCATTTGTCACTTTCATTCACTTTATACCCATTAATAATCATTAAGTTATCAAACTTTTCATGCCATTGTTTAGGAGCTTGTTTTAGTCCATACAAAGACTTATCTAACTTGCAGACCTTGGTTTCTTGTCCTTGGATCACAAAACCTTCTGGTTGTTCCATATAGATTTCTTCTTCTAAGTCACCGTTTAAAAAAGCTGTTTTAACATCCATTTGGTGTACTAATAAGTTATAAATAGTAGCTATTGAAATGATTACCCTAATGGATGTGATTCTAGTGACTGGTGAAAATGTGTCGAAGAAATCTATATTTTCTTTTTGTCTAAAACCCTTGGCTACAAGACGAGCCTTGTATTTATCAATAGTTCCATCAGGTTTTAGTTTCTTTTTCAAAACCCATTTACAACCAATTGGTTTGCAACCAGGAGGTAAGTCTACCAAGTGCCAGGTCTTGTTATACTCTAGAGAATCCATTTCATCATTAACAGCTTCTTGCCATAAATCCGCATCCAGAGAGGACAATGCTTCTTGAAGATTTATTGGATCTTCTTCAACATTATAAGCCGCATAATCGGGCTCATTGTCTTTAGCAACTCTTTCTCTTTTACTTCTTCGAAGTTCTGTTTCTACATTGTCGCTGCTTTCAGTACTTTTTATCACAGGAATGTGACTCGATAGGGTGCCCCCACTATTTCTCGATTTGAAAGGAAATTTGTCTTCATAGAATTCAACATCGTTTGATTCTATGATCACTTTGGCATTTAGATCATAAAACCTGTATGCCTTACTGTTTGCTGCATACCCAATGAATACACATTCATAGGCTCTACTAGCGAGTTTAACTCGTTTCGGATCCGGAATCCTGACATAAGCCAGACAGCCCCAAGTTCTCAAATAAGATAAATTTGGTTGTCTTTTCTTTAATATCTCATAAGGTGAGATCTTTAGTGGTGTGAGCATCTCCCAACAGCACTTTCTTATCTTCAGCAATCATGTATGTCTTGAACATAGCACGATCATAGCAGACATGACGAGTGGCGCCAGTGTCTATCCACCAGCCATCACTTCCACCAACCATGTTGACTTCAGTGATCATAGCAATGAATTGCTCATCAGTCAGGTTAACCTGAGCATTTGAGCCAGCAACAGGTTTAGGCCTGCTCTTACATTTTTTTGCCATATGGCCCGGTTTTCCACAGTTGTAGCAAGAGAAAACCGGAGCATCATTTCTTTGAGGTGGAGGCTGTTGCCTAACAAATGGAGCAGATGGGGCCCTAGAGGGATTCCCATTCTTAATTCGGTTCACAACATTGCGGTTCTGATTCTTTAAAGGTTTGCCCGTAGGCTTCAGAACCGCACCGAATCTCTTTTTGTTGTTAGAAACAACTAAGACTTCATCTTTCTGATCTTGTTTCCAAGCTTCCTCTTCAATTCGGAGACGAGTAATCAGACTCTCGATTGAAAATTCTTTTGTTTTATGGCGAAGTAAATTTTTGAAATCTTTCCAACCAGGGGGCAGGTTGTCAATGATAACAGCAATTTGAAATTGTTCATTGAGGGGCATACCTTATGTAATAATTTCATGAGCAATTTTCTGAATTTCGTGGCTTTGAGCTTCTACAGACTTTTCATCCACCATCTTGTAGTTCAAATAGCGGCTGACAGCATATTTCTTCGCACCTGCTTCTTCAGTATCATATTTCCTTTGCAAAGCCTCCCAAACCTGTTTAGCGGTCTTGTAGCTACTGTAGTAGTCGTACAAGTCATCAGCAAGACCGTTCAGAATATGATTTTTGCACAAATAATCATTCTCGTGCCATAGGGCGATCTCTTTCCTGAGCTGTAAGTCATCTGCTGCAGCCTTAGCTTTTGCAGCATCTGATTCAGGCGTTTGGGAAGACCCGTCTGATTCTGCAAGTGACTTACCATTAGGTAGTTCAGCAGATCCAGAAGGGACAACCGGGATATCCTCAGTCAGAACGTGGGCAACCTTTTTCAATGTTAAGAAAAATTTCATCTTAGCTTGCCAACGTTTGAAATTGGATCCCTCAAACTTAAACGGTTTGTCAGAGACAGTGGCGACCGCATTAGTACCGATAATTTCCTCAGTTGCCATGGCAGTTATGAAAACGTCTTAAAATTGTTGTTTTTCGGTTTTGAAAAAATTTAAAATGGCACAAAGAAATTATCGGGACGAGTCGCGTACTAGGTCGCTTTCTTTAAGACGTTTCGTCGTACTGCCAAAATTATGCAATGCAGTCGAATTTACAACGACGTCTCCAGGATAAAACAGCCCGTCAAATTCGATTTATCAGTTGCAGGCTGATAAATCGATCTTAGAGATTACACCTTAGATGGTTATAAACCAGTCGTAGTATCTGGTTAAAAAACCAGTCAAGAAAAAGAAAAATTTATAGATGAAGAGAGCAAAGAGAGGAGAGAAAAACAATGTTTCGGTGCACTTGACAAATGAAGTGAAGGCCTGTATTTATAGGCAGCGAATCGTGGATCGTGGAGAGAAAAATGGGAGAGTGGACCGGCCCAGTCAAAACTGGCGGTTACTAGAAACGTGGGAGAGTGGACCGGCCCAGTCAAAGTTGGCGGTTACTGGGTTGGTCAGTAGTGGAGTTAGTCAAAACTTAGGTTGGAATGTGACACGTCAGCATTCGTAATTAATTAATATTAAATAATTAAAAATTATTTAATTTCCACCGAAATTATTAATTAACATTAATAATTATTAAATTCGGGTTCAAAAAATTAATTCATTTAGACCGAACCGAGCCGAGCCGAGCCAGCCGGATGGACGGACGGAGGCGGCGGCGCGCGCGCGTGTGTCTAGATGCTCATGGGTGTGTCCTCACTCCTTTTACAAAATTGGGTGCCCCTTGGGGCCCAATCCCAATTGTCCATGTTGGATTATATAAACACTACTAATATTTGTATTCCCTCCTATGTGGGACTAAAATGAATCTTTTTCAAATTCACTTCCATATTAGTTCTACTTTGTGTGCATTTATTGCCCATTTAATGTCAATAAATAATTCCAACTTCTACTCCAAATTAACATCATTCCAACAATCCCCCACTTGAATTTAAAAAGGTGATTTTAGACGTCCGTCAGACATTTCTAAGATTGTGCATAAACAAAGATGTCTACGACTTGAACCTTAGCGTAGCAAGTCAGATTCTGATTCAACAAGAGTGACACTATTGTCTTGAACTCTATCTCAGACATCAAACCTGCACACAACCTTTTCGTAAGGTGTATTCTGATAGCCCGTGCTTTAATGGCCCTGCACGTGTATCCCGGTTTAGTGAAGGCTCTAGGAATTTTGCCTCGAAATTCTATAGGAACCGGCCTCAGTTCCACAGTCACATAGGTGAGTCTATCAAGAGTACTCCTGTAGCCTAGGTACTCCCTCATACAGAGTATAGATCTCATTAAGAGTTTCTATTATCTCATCATTTTCTTACTTCAGGATTCATGCTCCACTTGCATGGTCATTTCATATTACTCACAACTTGTTATTACCCATTGAACCTAGTTCTTGGGATCTCCAGTCATTTAGGTCGGATTGCCATCATGAGTAAATCATCTCTTTATAGGCATTAGTCCCATCTTTTTGGATGTATTATGGACTTTCTCTCTAGCTAATCCTTTCGTCAAAGGATCTGCTAAGTTTTCATCAGTGCGTACATGATCCACTCTCACTGCTCCTTTGGAGATACAATCTCTAACGGTGTTGTGTTTTCTTCTAATTTGACGTCTTTTACCATTATAATAACGGTTCTCAACTTTTGCAATAGCCGCGGTACTATCGCAGTGGATCAACACAGCTGGCATAGGTTTTTCCCATAAAGGAATCTCAGCTAGCAAGCATCTTAACCAGCTTGCTTCTTCACTAGCTGTAGCTAGTGCTATCATTTCAGACTCCATTGTAGATTGAGCCAGGATGGTCTGTTTCTTTGATTTCCAAGATACAGCTCCTTCAGCTATACTAAATATATAGCCACTAGTAGCTTTGGAATCATCCGATAAGGTGTTCCAATCTGCATCACTATACCCTTCTAGTACAGCAGGAAATTTCTGATAGTGTATGCCGAGGTCCATAGTCCTTTTAAGGTACCTCATGACTCGCTCAATAGCTTGCCAATGCTCGTTACTCGGCTTACTTGTAAATCTGCACAACAATCCTACGACATATGCAATGTCGGGTCTAGTACAATCAGTGGCATACCTAAGACTGCCAATGATGCTCGCATATTCTGTTTGTCTGACACTTTCTCCAGTGTTCTTAAACAGTTTCACACTTGGATCATAAGGTGTGCATGCAGGTTTACAGTCGAAGTATTTATATTTCTTTAAGATCTTCTCCACATAATGAGACTGATCCAAAGAAATTCCTTGTTCAGATCTCGTGATCTTGATACCCAGGATCACACTTGCTTCTCCGAGGTCTTTCATATCAAAGTTATTACACAACAATGATTTCGTATCATTAATGGCCTGAATGTTTGATCCAAATATGAGTAGATCGTCTACGTATAGACATATGATAGTACAAATGCGATTATTAGATTTGTAATAAATGCATTTGTCACTTTCATTCACTTTATACCCATTAATAATCATTAAGTTATCAAACTTTTCATGCCATTGTTTAGGAGCTTGTTTTAGTCCATACAAAGACTTATCTAACTTGCAGACCTTGGTTTCTTGTCCTTGGATCACAAAACCTTCTGGTTGTTCCATATAGATTTCTTCTTCTAAGTCACCGTTTAAAAAAGCTGTTTTAACATCCATTTGGTGTACTAATAAGTTATAAATAGTAGCTATTGAAATGAGTACCCTAATGGATGTGATTCTAGTGACTGGTGAAAATGTGTCGAAGAAATCTATATTTTCTTTTTGTCTAAAACCCTTGGCTACAAGACGAGCCTTGTATTTATCAATAGTTCCATCAGGTTTTAGTTTCTTTTTCAAAACCCATTTACAACCAATTGGTTTGCAACCAGGAGGTAAGTCTACCAAGTGCCAGGTCTTGTTATACTCTAGAGAATCCATCTCATCATTAACAGCTTCTTGCCATAAATCCGCATCCAGAGAGGACAATGCTTCTTGAAGATTTATTGGATCTTCTTCAACATTTTTAAGCCGCATAATCGGGCCCATAGTCTTTAGCAACTCTTGCTCTTTTACTTCTTCGAAGTTCTGTTTCTACATTGTCGCTGCTTTCAGTACTTTTTATCACAGGAATGTGACTCGATAGGTGTCGCTCCCGATAAGTGGGACCAGGCCCCGATAAAGGTACAGACGCGAACGGTCGGCGAGAGGGGCAGTGAGAACACACAGTCGTGAACTCACTGGAGAATGAATAGAGTCGCCAGCTAGGCATTTTTATCCCGGAGGAAAGGTAATGCTGCGTAAACCTAGGAAGATATGGATAAGACGGTTGCGAACCAGAGAGACTGAGAAAGGGGGTTGGTTACAACCTGGGAAGGTATTAGCACCCAGATTGTCCGTCGTACTCGACGGGATCCACGCTTAAAAGATTTGTGTTTTAAAGGGGTAGTGTCAGTGCAATTTGTGTATAAAGAGCTGGAAAAGGATGTACAGGTGTCGGTGTAAAAGAGGTGAAGTGTATAATGATGTGTCAGTGTAAGAATGAGTGAAATGCTCATGATAATGAGGCTAAGGGAAAGATGCTGGAAAGAGGGGGAATATACAGAGACTTTTGTTCGATAACTGTTAAGTTATGCCTACGTATCCTCTCGTGCAATGAGGAAGTCAGAACACCGTAGTTCGACCCAA
Organism: Lathyrus aphaca; assembly: GCA_963966055.1. Lineage (NCBI taxonomy): Eukaryota > Viridiplantae > Streptophyta > Magnoliopsida > Fabales > Fabaceae > Lathyrus > Lathyrus aphaca. The sequence goes on along the minus strand of OZ014524.1, from coordinate 508,091,451 downwards.
AGAGACTGAAAGGTGAATTGACTGATGAACTGCTTACTTGTCTATGCTCAAGTGTATGACCTGTCTGGCTCAGGTGCAAACTGTCTTGGCGGAAGAAGCAAGTTCTCGTTTGTGAGTGAAGATGATGAGAAAAGAATCCCGGAGGAGACGATTATTGTTTGTTTTTCTGTTTTCAGTCTTTTATTGCTTTTGAAAGTTTGTCATAAGTTAATGAGCTTAAGCCCAAACCAATGGATTTAGTAAACTCATCACATCTTCCCTCTGATCAGGGGTAATGAGATTACCTTAAGTGTGAAGTCAGATTCTCACACTTAATCATCTTTGATGTAGGATTAAGATCATTAACCTACTTGTGATTATTTAGATGTTTTTGGTGTTTTTTTTTAGTGTTGAGTAATGAGGTTAAGCCATAATCAAGGATTAAACAGACTCATTACACTATCCTAATAGAAGGATAATAGATGAGAATGTTTAGGCTGAGGAAAGCTCCTCAACTTAATCCATGATTAGGGATTAAACTCATGACAAAACAAGCCTTTAATTAAGTGGATTTTATTTAATGATATGATGATGAAGTGTTTTTTAGGGTTTGTAAGACAACTTGAGGGGGACTTGTCCATTAACACTAGGGTTAGTCCTTCTTAACCAGTTAAGGAAGAATTAGAACCCTAATGCAAGGCCCAAGTTACAAGTGTGATGTCTTGATGATTATTCGATGAATTGATTAAAGGATTTAAACACATTAAGGGTTTAACACTTAGGATTAAAGTTATACACTCCATCCTAATAGAAGGATGCAGGCATAAGCTTAATCACAAAGCCTTAAAGCCTTTAGGGTTTAGTCCCTGATTATGAGATGAGAAGAGAAGACTCAAAGAAGACACAAAGGTAAAACTAAGAGGGGAGACTAATCAAAACCCTAATCATTGTCATGCTTGGTTGTTCCTAAGGTTTGTGAGGTTTTCAAGAGAAGTCTTCAATGGAACCACCAGGAAGCAGATGAAAGGATCAAGAGAAGCAAAGCAACTTGCTTCATTCAAGAAGTCAAGTCACTTGAAGAAAGAAAGTGGGAAGAGGAAGAATGAGCAAGCTCAAACTCAAACACATACAAAAATGCAACAAGGATGCATGAAAAGAGATGAAGAGAAGTTATGAGAAGTGAAGGCAAATTCACTTCTCAAAGTTACTTACCACCTGAAAGGTTAGGAAAGAAATGCAATGCAATGCAAAATGGGATGAGATGACATGATGAGAAACAAAACCAGAAGCATATACATGATGCTAATGATGCTATGAGATGCTACAAACATGAGGCAGCACATGGAGATGATCATACAAGTTCATGAATGCAAATGAAGCAAGTTGAGGAGCATGAACATACATGAAAAGTTATGAAGTGCACATGGCATACAACATGGCAAATACATGATGCAATGATCAAACATGCTTTCAATATGTCTTATGATGCCAAATGAATCAAATGGATGCTTGAAATGCCATGGCAAGTCATGTTATGCAAGAGAATGCAAGAGGGATGCATATGGAAGCCCAAATTAGGGTTTATGAACCATACATCAAACAAAAGCCAAAATCAGAAGCAAACCCTAAGATAAAAAATTGAAAATGCCACTCAAAGGACCCCTAATCCTATACTAAACCAATGCCCAAAGGAGAGGTCTCAACACCTAACCAAGCTCAGGATATGATTTTCTGAAGATTTCTAGGGTTTTAGGGTTTTTAAACAAGAAAATTATCAAACAAATTGAAAATGGAAGATCAAATCATGGCCATTTAATCTCAAAAACTACATGCTAAACCCAATGCAATGCAAGAAGAATCAATGTCCAACTCCTCATGAATAGGCAGAAATGATTTTTTTGAACTATGGATCAAATTAATGCACAAAAATGATTTTAATTCAATGAAAAATTCTCAAAATGCATCAAGATCAAAAAAGAAATTTGGTTTGAAGGTTGTACAATGTTTCTAAATGTCCTAGAACATTTCATGAATTTTTTGGTGATTTTTAAATACCTAAAAGTATTTTTAATAAATTAATTTTCATTAATCAATTAAAAATAAACTTTTAAATATTTTAAAATGCTTTTTAAATGTTAAAAATGAAAATAAAAATATTTTTGTGTCTTAAAAATTAATAAAACTCTTGAGAAAAAGTTTCATAATTTTTAAACAAGTTTTGCTATTTTAAATAAATTGGACAAATTAAATGAAAAGAAATGAAATAAAAATTGAAATAAATGGAAGTAATCAGAAGGAGAGGTTGAGATTCGTTCTGGGTTCAAAGGGTTTGACTGGGCGCGCATCTGGACAGCCCAGATTCAAACCTCCCTAATTCTAATTAATTAATTATTAATCCATAATTAAATCTTAATGAAATGATCCAGGCCCTCCAATCACGCGCGGGAAACACAATCCATTGGCTCACATTCAAACCTGGTGCCCTAACCCTAATTAGCAGTTAATGACTTTCAGGCTGCCGGAGAAGACTTCCGGTCGTCTTCTCCGGCCAGCACCCTCCCTGAAAAAATGCTAACTCTCACCCTAGCTCACTAAAACCTAATTTTCTTGCCCAGAAATCATCCCCACACATCATAGAACAAGAATCAACAGCCAAAACAAATTTATTTCACACAACAAAGCTGAATCGAAGCAAAGGGGGTTTAGGTCAAAAAATTTCAGGAACATCATACATGCTCAAAACTCAATGATTTTCGAAACCAAACATATCATCATGATTAGTGGAACATAGAGAGCCAATTAAGAACTTAAAAACAAGCTCCTGGAAAAAATGTTCATGAAGCTCACCTGAACTGGAGCTCTGATCTCTGGCACTTTCTGGCTAGTTCTTTGGCTCAAACAGGTCCCAATGATCCCCCTTTGAAGCTTTGGATACTTGGTTAGAGTTTAAACAGCCTCCTGAGTGAGTTTGCAGAAGCTCTGACCAAGGGAGTGTGAAAATCGTGTTTGTGATATGGAGGGTCTCAGGCCAAAACAATGGTTGGTTTCTGGTCAGTGAAGCAAGGTGAGTTGATGTGTGGAATTTGTTTGAGTGTTTATGGCTTGTGGAAGCAGATTCGAAGGCCTTTGCTTTATGGAGTGAAAATGGAGAAGTGATGCTATGGCTTGTTTCAGGCCTGGGTCTTGTTGGTTTGGGGTCAATGAAGCATGGTGATTTGATCAATGGACTTGGCTTTTGTGTTTTTGAGCTGTGGAGACAAATTCGAAGAGAAATGCAAAATGGAGTGAGTTTGTGTATGTTGTGCTAGGGCTTGCTTCAGGCTGGCTTGATGTATGAAATGGCTAGCATTTGCTTTGCATAAAAGACTCTTATTGGTCAGATGATGTGACCTGGCCTGCTGTGATTGGGATGTTTACTTTTGCAAAAAGTCCACTTTGTTGTAAGAGAGGCATGGCTTGAGTTCTAGCTTGGTACAAGAGGCATGGGCTGCGCAGCAAGATGAGGTGAGAGGCTATGGCTGGTTCAAAGGCCAATGCAGCAAGTGGGTGAAGTGTGATGAGTGGTTTTGCAACTTGATCATTTTTGAAACTTCATGAAAATCTCTTGCCATACAAACCATGAACATGAGAAACTTTGGTTCAAATCTGACTTTTAGGTCACATGTGATGTTTGTACATTGGTTTGAAGTGAACTAGAAGTTACAAATGGCCTTGATACATGATTTTGCAAATTTTCCAATTGGTGCATATCTTAAAAATTAGTGATTTTTGCCAACTTTGTCACACCATAACTTTTGATCCAAAATGAATTAGGTCATGTTCTTGTACTTTTTGAAAAGGGAAAAATGTATTCTACAACTTTCATGACCAAAGTTTTTTCATTTGAAGCATTTTTAGATCAAAAAGCAAGGCTTGAAAAATGGCATAAAATGACATATTCTTGAAAAGTCAACTATGCCCAAAAAGGTCAACTTTGCAAAAACATCAAATTCTTGAGTTTTGTGAACTTCTAACTTCTTCCATGATCAAATAAAGATCATATACACTCAAAATGATGAAGATCACCCCTTGGTTGGGTCATTGGGGGCCTCAGATGCCCTGATTTTTCACTGACTTGTCCAGAAAGTCAACCCTTGATCAGATGACTTCCCCATGGAATTTCTTCATGAAAATTGATATGCATACTCCCTATACCATATAGAGACCAATAGAAACAAGAATGACCAAAAAATTTGGAGTTATGGCCTCTGAAACCAAAACCCTAATTTTAGGTCATATGTGCAGTCAAACCTGGGTCTGCATCCATACCAATCCCAGTTCTTGTGATTCTTTTGCATTTTTGACTTTGAGAGGATGTAATATGATATAAGAACACACATGGATCCCTTTGAAGTGATTGGTAGCCTTTGGAGTGGCTCAAGAGGCTCTTGGATTGCTCAGATCACAAACCCTAGGTGCAGATGACTTTGAATCTATGCAGTGAATCAAAATGAGATATGAGATGATATGATTGTGTTTATGCATATGAAGTGATCACAAGCCATAGTGTGAATGGGTGAGGGCAAATTTGGGGTGTTTACAGCTGCCCCTATTCAAACATGAGTTAGCTGTGCAGGTTGTAAGCTACGGCTTAGCAGACAAACAAGATAACTTGTGGTTGAATACCAAAGACAGTCCAAAATTTGCACTCACAGAATGAAGAAGAAAAGGGATATAGATTGTAAAAGGAAAATAAAGTGTATTGTAAAGTGTGGGCGACGGAGGACGACCGTCGAGCAGAGGACGACTGCTGGGTAGGTAGCAATGACGGGGACGGCCGACATGCTGGGGAAAATAAAATTATGATGGGGACGGCCATCAAGAGAAAGCTGTAAAATTTCTCTGGGGATCGGATGAAACATGACGGGGACGGCCATCAAGTTCATAAAGTAAAGTAACCAACGATGGGGACGGCCATCGGGCTAAAAAGAAAAGGGACCACGACGGGGACGGCCATCGGGTTAAAGAATAAATGAAATAAACAGACGATGAGGTACGGTCATCAAAGGTGAAGGACGATCACCTAGCAGGGGACGGCTGCTCTGTTGGGGTTAAGATGAGGGACGGTCATCTAAGGTGGAGGACGACCACCTGGCAGGGTACGGCTGCCGAAAATATCGCGACATAGGACGAATGCCGGATAGAAAAGGTCAACGATGGGGACGGCCATCGGACGAGCATGATGGAGGACGACCATCAAGAGGCGGAGGACGACCACCTAGCAGGGGACGGCTGCTCTCAAGGTTTCTCATGACACAGGACGAGTGCCAGATAACCAAAAATCAACAATGGGGACGGCCATTGGATAAGGTGATGAAGAACGATCATCAAAAGGTGGAGGACGACCACCTAGCAGGGGACGGCTGCTAAAAATCAACGATGGGGACGGCCATCGGATGAGTATGATGAAGGACGATCATCAAGAGGTGGAGGACGACCACCTAGCAGGGTACGGCTGCTCTCAGGGTTTATCATGACACAGGACGAATGTCAGATAAAAAGAAATTGCTTTGCTGGCGATTTACTGGGGAATAGTAAACACGGACGAGTGTTTACATCCAAGAAACAAAAGGTATAAGTGTTTAGATGTTTGTGTATAGACTAAAGATGCGGACGAGCATCCTTAAGACTATGATACGGACGAGTATCGGGTAGAAATAAAAACTGACACATGTTCAAAGATGATGATACGGACGAGTATCAACTGGTTAACAGAGAACACGGATGAGTGTTGAATCTGAGGGGACCCTTCTGGGGAATAGTAGACACAGGCGAGTATCCATATTCAAGAAGACAAAAGTGTTTGACACAGTGTATGGATTAAAGATGCGGACGAGCCTCCTTAAGACTATGATACGGACGAGTATCATGTAGAAACAAACACTTGACGCACATTCTGAGATGATGGTACGGACGAGTACCAACTGGTTAACAAAGAACATGAACCAATGTTGAATCTGTGGGGATATACATGATGTATACAAGATACGGACGAGTATCTGTATAAGTGTAACACGAGTAGTGAGTATGAGCATTGTATAGATGAGTGTTTATCCGCTGGGGAGGGTGGCACGGACGAGTGTCAAAGGGAGAAGAGTATAGTAATATTAACAAGTATATGGGTTGTAAAAGTGTAGGTGACTGCGCTGGGGAAATGACACGGACGGGTGTCAAGAAAATGTATATACAAGTAGGTGAGTGCAAAGATGATGTCTTTGGCTTTCTGCTGGGGATGTGACACGGACGGGTGTCAAGAAGTATCTGTAATACGGGTGATCTTGTTTGGTAAAGAGTGCTCAGGCGACTTTACTGGGGAGTGATGACACGGACGGGTGTCAGAAGGAGTATATACTGGTGTTTGTGAATTGTGAGGCAACTGCTTTTGCTGGGGGCTCTGGGGGATTTTGGGGGAAGTATTCTGTATTCTGATGAATGGTTATTATTCACAAGTGTTCGATTCACAACATGGCTTATGATTATGCTATGTGTTTGATTTTTGCCGTAATGCTCCGTATTGGACGGAATGCTACGCTTTGTAGGTGAATATGATGCGAATGCTATGATTATGCAAAGATACCAAACCGGGATTTGGATCCCGTTGCTGTGAAGATCTCTGGTCGATCTGCTTGAAGTGGGCATCCCAGCTGGGGATGTGATCATTGGTAGATCTGGAGAGATGTATCTGCTTGGGGATATAGGTCACTGATTGGCATATCCTTGGTAATGAGGGGACCCAGCTAGGGTTTGTAGAAGCCTTCGTCACTCTGTTGTGATTCCTTCATGCGCCGCTCTTCTGAATAGAGGCTGAGAATTCTGTGGGGAGATGGTTCCCTGACTTCTGCATTCTGCTGAGGAAGAATGATTGGCACTACGGCTGGGAGGAAGTTGTTGAGTGGCAACTTAGCTGGGGGAAGTTATCGGTGGCAACTCGGCTGGGGAAATTGACCAGTGGCAACTCAGCTGGGGAGGAAGTTACCTCTGGTGCCAAGAATGAGTGTTGATTTGCCAGCTCGCTGGGGTGAAGCTTGCATGCCCCAAGTCGTGTTCTGGATACCCGCAATCCTGCAAAGATAGAGAAAACGTACAAGTATTCCCGAGGTATCCCTTACCGGATTCCGTCATAGGAGTTTAGACACTTCTGAGAGTAAGTATATTCCCTGTAAGCACGCGTTTTTATTTTCTTAGAGAAAAACATCTGTACTCATGCAATTAGTTTTTTAGAGACATCAGACATCATTTGCAAATAAAAATGTATAAGACGAGACATGACTGAAAAATCTGGTTTTATTAATTCATATGCCCTGAATTGGCGAGATACAGTCAAGGAAACAAATCTCCTAAAAGGAGGAGACTGTTACAAATTGAGAAACAAAATGTTGGCGATGTTGACGACGCTTTCAAAGGAGCTTCCTCTTCTGCTATGACTCGTATGACTTTTGACGTTCTTCTCGTCTTGCTTTCTGGAGAAAGTTGATTCTGACTGAAGCTTGATCCTTTCGAAGCTTACCAAGTTGTAAGTGATACAGACGAATTCAGAGTGCAGTTGTTCGCTTATTCCCTTGTTTTGCATGGATCGCCCTTTCGGGTTTTCAATCCATCGGGATACCCATTTTTGCCTGAGTTGTCCAATGTGGCTTTTCAACTCAGCGGGTGTACATTTTTCTATTTATTTCCCTTATTTTTGCCCGAGTCTTTTATTCTGTTTTTGACTCGCCGGGATGCCCTATTTTTGCCTGGACTTACATTCTGTTTTTATGTCCAGCGGGTCGTTTTATGCGAAGTATTTTTTAACTGCATCTGAATTCACAGGGGACGGGAAGTCTTCACCATCCATAGTGCTGAGCATCAGCGTTCCACCGGAAAAAACTTTCTTTACCACAAATGGTCCTTCATAATTCGGAGTCCATTTGCCCCTGTGGTCTGTATGAGGAGGGAGAATTCTTTTTAGCACAAGATCTCCTACTTGGTACTCTCGGTGCCTGACTTTCTGATCGAAGGCTCTCTTCATTCTTTTCTGATATAGCTGCCCATGACAGATCGCAGCCAATCTTTTCTCCTCGATCAAACTCAGTTGCTCGTATCGGGACTTAACCCACTCTGCTTCGTTCAGTTTAACATCCATCAGTACCCGTAGAGAGGGTAATTCAACTTCAACTGGTAGGACTGCCTCCATACCATACACAAGTTGATACGGTGTTTCCCCAGTGGATGTCCTGATTGACGTGCGGTACCCATGCAAGGCAAATGGTAGCATTTCATGCCAGTCTTTGTAAGTGACTACCATCTTCTGCACAATCTTCTTGATAGTTTTATTTGCTGCCTCAACAGCGCCATTCATCTTTGGCCTGTAAGGAGAAGAATTGTGATGTTGGATCTTGAAGTCCCGGCACAGCTCTGCCATCATTTTGTTGTTTAGATTGGAACCATTATCAGTAATGATTCGCTCGGGAACTCCATATCGACAGATGATATCTCTCTTCAGAAATCTGGCTACTACTTGTCTTGTAACATTGGCATAGGAAGCTGCTTCGACCCACTTGGTGAAATAATCAATGGCAACTAGGATGAATCTGTGGCCGTTTGAAGCAGTTGGCTCAATCTTGCCAATCATGTCAATGCCCCACATAGCAAAGGGCCAGGGTGAAGACATTATGTTCAAAGGATTGGGAGGCACATGCACCTTATCTGCGTAGATCTGGAATTTGTGGCATTTTCTGGCGTGAGCACAACAGTCTGCATCCATTGTGATCCAGTAATAGCCTGATCTTAACAGTTTCTTAGCCATGGCATGCCCTCCTGCATGGGTACCAAAGGATCCTTCGTGCACTTCATGCATCAACAAATCTGCTTCCGTCTTGTCAACACATCGGAGGAGTACCATATCAAAGTTCCTTTTGTATAAAGATCCATCAGTGTTCAGAAAGAAACTACCAGCAAGCCTTCTCAAAGTCTTCTTATCATTGGAAGATGCCCCAGATGGGTATATTTGATCCTCCAAGAAGCACTTAATGTCATGGAACCAAGGCTTATTATCTTTGACGACGTCGGCTGCAAATACATATGCTGGTCTGTCGAGTCTGGACACTGAAATCTGCGGTACAAAGTTGGCAGCCTGAACTTTGATCATGGATGAAATGGTAGCTAGAGCATCTGCAAACTGATTCTCGTCCCGAGGGATATACTCAAGCTTGACTGTTGTGAAGAAAGTCAATAACCTTCTTGTATAATCCCTGTAAGGTATCAGATGATCCTGGTGGGTGTACCATTTTCCGTTGGTTTGATTAACTACCAGAGCTGAATCTCCGAATACGGTTAATGTCTTGATCCTGAGGTCAATGGCTTCCTCAAGACCCATAATGCAAGCTTCGTATTCAGCTTCGTTGTTAGTGCAGTTGAAAGTGAGTTTTGCCGAGAAAGGCATGTGAACTCCTTTTGGTGTAATGAGTACTGCACCAACACCACGACCATTCATATTAACAGCCCCATCAAACATCATAGTCCATTCTTCTTCCGGGTCAGGCCCTTCAGTGTGAATAGGCTCTTCATGATCTTTTGCTTTAATGAACATGATGTCCTCATCAGGGAAGTCAAATATCATAGGCTGGTAGTCATCAATAGGTTGCTCAGCAAGATATTCAGATAGTACACTGCCCTTGATGGCTTTCTGAGAAGTGTACTGGATGTCATATTCTGTAAGGATCATTTGCCATCTTGCAACCCGTCCGGTAAGAGCTGGCTTCTCGAAAATGTACTTGACTGGGTCCATTTTGGATATCAATAAAGTAGTGTGGGTCAACATATATTGTCTCAGTCGGCGAGCAGCCCACGCTAAAGCACAGCAAGTTTTCTCGAGCAGTGAATAACGTTGTTCACAGTCGGTAAACTTTTTGCTTAGGTAGTATATTGCATACTCTTTTCGACCAGACTCGTCATGCTGGCCCAGCACACACCCCATTGACTCTTCTAATACTGTCAAGTACATTATCAGAGGTCTTCCTTCAACTGGAGGCATGAGGATTGGAGGTTCTTGCAGATATTCTTTGATCTTGTCAAAAGCCTTCTGGCAGTCTTCGTTCCACCTGACCGTCTGTTCTTTTCTTAACAGTTTAAACAAAGGTTCACAGGTTGCTGTTAGGTGAGATATGAACCGTGAAATGTAGTTCAATCGCCCTAAGAACCCCCGAACTTCTTTCTCAGTTTTCGGTGCAGGCATCTCTTGAATAGCTTTGACTTTATCAGGGTCAACTTCAATCCCCTTCTTACTTACAATAAAACCCAGCAGCTTACCAGATCGCACCCCGAATGTGCACTTGTTGGGGTTCAGCTTCAGTTGGTACTTCCTCAGACGCTTGAATAGTTTCAGCAGATTCACCAGGTGGTCTTCTTCAGTAAGGGACTTGGCGATCATATCATCCACATAACATTCGATTTCCTTATGGATCATATCGTGGAATAATGTCACCATAGCCCGTTGATATGTTGCACCAGCATTCTTCAGTCCGAATGGCATCACTTTGTAACAGAACGTGCCCCAGGGTGTGACGAATGTTGTCTTCTCCATGTCTTCAGGTGACATTTTGATCTGATTGTATCCTGAAAATCCATCCATGAAGGAGAATACCGAGAACTGAGCCGTGTTATCCACCAATACATCAATGTGAGGTAATGGGAAGTCATCTTTCGGGCTGGCTCTGTTCAGATCCTGGTAGTCAACACACATCCTTACTTTGCCGTCTTTCTTAGGCACAGGTACTATATTAGCAACCCACGGTGGATAGCTAGTTACAGCAAGGAACCCGGCGTCCCATTGCTTTTGTACCTCTTCTTTGATTTTCATTGCCATGTCTGGGCGAGTTCGGCGCAGTTTCTGTTTGACCGGTGGACATTCTTCTCTCAAAGGCAGCTTGTGCATAACAATATCGGTGTCCAACCCTGGCATGTCTTGATAAGACCAAGCAAATACATCCACATATTCTTGAAGCAGATCAATCAGTTGTCTCTTCACTGAGTCTTGCAGGCAAGCCCCGATTTTAACTTCTTTCACGTCTTCATTTGTACCAAGATTAATTGTTTCGACCTCCTCCTGATGAGGAGTGATAACTTTCTCCTCTTGTCTCAACAACCTGGCTAGCTCTTCAGGAAGCTCATATTCTTCTTCAACCCCTTCATCAGCTTGATTGATTGGATTGTCAAAGTCATACGAAGCCATAGCCGTGCTGTTGTCGGTGCTGTCTGGAAGGCACTTTCTGCAAGGGTTCAGTTTGTTCATTTTAGTGATTGATTTTAATCTTGTTTAGAAAAGTGAAATAAAGTTATCATTTTGAAAACATCGCCATTTATTTTTTGTACAAAAAGAAAAATGGAAAACAGTGAGCAAAAAGGAAAAAAGACTCATTTGCAAAAAGATGTCTGATATTTCATTGATTAATCTTGTTGCACAAAAAGTACAGATGGCCCGATTACAAAATGAGTCTTGTCATCTTGGGCAAGATGCAAGACTTTGATGCATGCTATAAAAATACAGGAAATAATAATTACTCTGCATGAGTAACTCTTATAATTTCCTGGGAAGACCAGTTTGAGATACTGCTCCCCGGGATCTTTAGACGGATCCAATTCTCCAGATTGCTCTCCTCTTCCAGCTCGTCTTCCAAGTTGTTGATAGCATCAGGGGTGAGCATCCCCCCACTGACAAAACCGGGCTTCTCAGCAGCCTCTGCCTGATTCTGTTGAGTTGGTCTGTAACCCAACCCAAACTTGTCTTTCTTCTCCTCCACAGCTAAAATCTTGCCCCAGCCTTGGGCAGTTCCTTCCTCAACAACCTTCCGGGCTTGTTGGTAAGATGACATGGAGATCCCAGATACAGCAGATGCTTCATTGACATTCAGGGCCTCAAACCCTTGGCTCATTGTTTCATGGATCTCTCCATCCATCTCAATATACTTATAATTAGCCAGATGGCTAACAAATATATCCTCCTCCCCACAGATGGTAACAACTTGGTCTTCCCACTCAAATTTTAACTTCTGGTGAAGGGTAGACGTTACTGCGCCAGCGGCATGAATCCATGGTCTACCCAACAAACAGCTGTAGGCAGGCTGAATGTCCATCACATAGAAGATTGTTTTAAAGGTCTGTGGGCCAATTGTCATAGGTAGCTCAATCTCTCCCAGCACCGATCTCTTAGAACCATCAAAGGCTCTTACTACCAGGTTACTGGGACGCAATGCTAATCCTTCATACTCTAGCTTCACCAGGGCCTTCTTTGGTAAGACATTAAGGGATGATCCCGTGTCTACCAGCACATGGGAAAGGACTGCACCTTTACATTCCATGGTGATGTGCAAGGCTTTGTTATGGTTGCGGCCTTCTGTTGTCAAGTCAGTATTGGTGAACCCTAGCCCATTTCTAGCAGTAACATTTCCAACCACGGTTTCCAATTGATTGACAGTGATCTCTTCAGGCACGTAAGCTGCGTGCAAGACTTTGAGTAGTGCATTCCGATGGGCCTCGGAACACATAAGCAATGAGAGGATAGAGATCTTGGATGGCGTCTGGTGAAGCTGATCCACTATTTTGTAATCACTCTTTTTGATGATTCTCATAAACTCATCAACTTCTTGATCGAATGGTGTTTTCAAAGCTTCCTTAGCAGCTTGATCTTCCTGCACCGGGCTCTTTCCTTTTGCCTTGGCAACAGCTTCTGCTCCGGCAGTGGGTCTTTGAATTTGTGGAGCAAAGAGACGTCCGCTTCGAGTGAAGCCTCCGCCTCCTCCCACATTATCTATTTGTGGTGCAGGTGTTGATGGTTCAAAAGTGATTTTCCTTCCTTCGCAGTATACGTCAGAGCCATAGTGCCAAGGGATGGCCCTATTGCTTTCATAAGGTACTGGTCCAGGCACTGTGACAGTGACTGGACTGATGACAGCTGCAGAAGGAACTGTGATAGTTTGCGGATCATAATAAATTGTAACTGGTGCTCTGATGGGAGCAGCACCTTCTGAGTTGTAGGCAGAGTTGTTTTCAGGATCATAGAATATTGTGACAGTTGAGACATCTTCATGATTTGTTGCTGGAGTTGTAGGAGACATTGTCGGAAGAATGGATGTTGTTGTTGTAGGAGATTCGAACTGGAGTGGTGCTGAAGTTGTAGAAGAAAAACTTGTTGATAACTGATCAGTTGAGATGATTGATGAAGTACTTGTTGATGAAGCCGAAGAATTGTCAGGAACAATGGTTGTTGCAGTTGTAGAAGCTACCGGAGTTGTTGCTGGTGAGATTGCTGGATTTGTTGGAAATGATGTGGTGATCTGAAGTTGGCCACTTTGGATAAGATCATCTATGCCATTCCTCAGGTTGTCGCACCCATTTACTGAAATATTGCAGTAAGCACACCCTAACTCACACCCCGGGAACATGTGACATTCCAAGAGCTGAGCCTTGATTTCTACCAACGGTGTCCGGATCTGACCCACACTGGTTATTAAATAAGACGGCTTGTCTTCTTCAATAGCGTTGATTCTGGGGCCACCGTGGTTTGGCATGGGATTTTTGTTGACATTGGGTGGTGGTGCGAAATTCAGAGCTTTTGAGTCTACCAGGTCTTGTACCTTCATGTGCAAGGCTCTGCACTTTTCTGTACTATGGCCAGGTGCGTTTGAATGAAAGGCACATCTGGCGTTGGAGTCGTAATTCCTGGGTAGACTGTTGGGATCTGGAGGTGCCAATGTCCTTAGCTCAACTAGGTTGAGTTTCAAGAGTTGTGGCAGCAAGGTTGCATATGGCATAGGGATCGGATCGATTACCCTGTTGGCTTGAGAAGGCCTCTGTTGGAATGGCCTTTGCTGGTTATTGTTGTTGGTGTTGCTGTTGTTGTAATTCCTTGGAGGGTACTGATTTTGTTGATGGTACTGGGGTTGTTGCTGATAGTTTTGTTGCGGAGGTTGATAAGCTGGTTGTGGATGAGCTGGAGCGGGGATGGTGACTGCTGCCACAGATCTATGAACATATTGGGGCCTACCCCTGTTGGTGTGGATGGCATTAGTCTCACCAGTCCTCCTTGGGCCTGCAAAAGGCTTTCTTGCATTACTGGACGAGCTTGCACCATTGTCTGAGATCTTACCCATCTTCAATAGGCTTTCAATTCTCTCCCCGGCTATGACTACATCCGCAAAGCTGGTAGATGAGAAGGCAGCTAGCCTGTCAATGTAAGTTCCCTGAAGGGTGTTCATGAACATATCAGCCATCTCCCTTTCTGACATAGGTGGCTGGACAGCAGCAGCAAGCTGTCTCCATCTTTGAGCATATTCTCGGAAGCTCTCTCTAGATGACTGTGACATTCCCATTAGGAGGGTCCTGTTGGGTGCCATATCCAGATTATACTGATACTGCCTGATGAAGGCCTCTGCCAGGTCCTTCCAGCATCTAATAGTTGCTCTTGTCAGATGGGAATACCATTCCCTCGAAGCTCCAGTCAAGCTATCTTCAAAGTAGAACATCCACAGCTTCTCGTCCATGGTATAGGCTTTTAGCCTCCCGAGAAAAGATTGTAGATGGGTTCGGGGACAGGAAGTCCCATTATACTTCTCAAAGCATGGTGGCTTAAACTTGTGGGGAATCCTGACCCCGTCTACCAAGCCCATATCCATAACATCAAAACCCAAAGAGTTTTGAGACTCTAAGGATCTCAATTTCTCAGCTATCTCTTCCAACCTTCTATCATAAGCTTCTTCCCCGGCTCCCATTACTGTGAACTGGTCTTCTTGAGGGTCTTCTTGCAGTACCCTCCCTGCTGTGGCAGTTCCTTGTATATTGACAGGAATGTTGGCCTCTGGATGGAGGTGGGGTCCAAAGACTCGGGGATTGACATGTGGTTGGACTCTTTCATTGTTACTAGTCCCAGCAGTCCCTGGCTGATGATCTTCCTGATTTCTCCCTTCTACCAGTGCCCTGAGCCTCTCCTGGCTTTGAGCCATGTTGTTCATTACTTCCATAAACTGTGTCATTTGGTTCCTCATTTCCAACCTTTCGTTGGTCATTTGGTTCCTGACCTCAGTAAGGTCCTGCTGCATCTGATCCATCTGTATGCCCGGAAGATTGTTGCGGGTTGGATATCGGTGCGGACGGTTGAGTGGAAACCCTCGTCGTCGAGCAATAATTCCTGAACATCACAACAGAGTTAGCAATAACAAAACAAAAAAACCTACAAAACAAACAAAGGGTTAGCATGCAATGCAGTATGCTTATTTGTTTTCAAGGTATCCGGCTTGGCATTCAGTTTTGACCCTTCCAGACCCTTGAAGATGATGCTGTTGATGTTGCTTTCGAAGCTAACTCGGATGGAACAAACTAATACATATATTACAAAAGGCCAAAGGTACATAGTTTGTTTACAAATACAAGCCCTCGGAGGGGTCAAAATACATTACAAGAAAATAAAAGTACATGGAATGGAAACAACAACAAACAAATGGTCAAACACCAAGACCAAACTCATCCTCCCGAACTTCCTTGAGAAGTGCTTCGGTCACAGGATCAGCTGGACGCTCCGTGAGGTTCCTGATAAGGAGGTTCCGGGTAGTAACAGCTGCAGTTAGCTTCTTGCGTTGACTTTGGTCCTTTGACCTCTTCACTCCAGCTCTGATCTTCAGCTCTGATATCTCCCTCTGGGCTGCTGCCAGGGCTTCTTGTTGCTCTTTTGCACTAGCTTCCATCTGTTCTATCTTGTCTTGGACTCTCTTGTCCTCCAGAGTACGAGCCTCGGTAATCTTGACCCACCTAGCTTGACTCTCCTTCAGATACAAGTTTGTCCTGGCTTTCTGGAATTGGGCTTCCTTGCAAGCATTCTTCAGGATTTGTTCTCCAGCCCTAGACTTTTTAATGTAATCTTCAGACTTCTCAATTCTAGCCAGATGCTCTTTCTTCAACTTTTCCAACCTCTCAATATCCAGCCTACCATCACTCCTCTCCCAGAGGGTCTTCTGTAGGGCTTGAGTCAGCTTCTCATTTCTCTCTTTCAACTTTTCAAACTCCTCTAAGTTGACAGTTGCTGGAGGTGGTGTTGTGGAAGGCCCAGGCATATCTTCAATAGTAAAGGGCATCCCAGAGAATTGAGCCCTGGCATGGGACCAATCATAGTATTGTGCTGATGCCACATTGTTACACTTTCCCAGGATGGTTACCCCCTTAGTCTGCACATTGTCCCAGGCCCAGGCTGCCTGCCTAACAATAGCCAGATTAATCTTGTTCTCACAATAAAGAGTCTCAACCAAGTCCTGTGCCTTAGGAGTGTGGACCAGTGCATAGCCCAGTTGCCTTCTGAACAGCAGAGGGTTGTAATTAATACTACCCTTAACCCCTATTAGGGGCACATTGGGAAAATGCCCACAGCTGGTGATGATATCCCTGCCTTTTGTGCTTTGAGTGCACCACCTGATATCAGCTGAAGTTAGAGTGGTAAGTCTTCCAGTCCAGTTTTTCTGCTGATGAGGGTTCAAAAATGCATCTGTCCTGGGTAGATGCCTGAGAAGCCAAGTATGGAACAAAGGAGCACAGCACCTCACTAATCTTCCCCTCTGTTTTTCATTCCTCTGATGCACTGAATAGTAGAGATCACCCAATAAAGTTGGTATCGGGTTCCTTAGAATGAACAGATGGATTGCATTCTTACTAATGAATCGAGGCTCATCTGCAAATAATACAATCCCATATATACTCAGGGCCAACAAAGCACAGACTGCTTTCCACTCTCCTAAAGAAGCTTTCAGGGTAGCTTGAGAGATCAAGAAATCCAGATGCAGGCCTGGGATTCCAGCTTTAGAAGTCATATGCTGCCCAATCAGGATTGGTTCCAGATGCAATGCCTTTGCTACCTCTTCATTACCAGGAAAGACCATCTCAGGGTTGAAAGGGACTCCACCCCTGATAGGTATACCCACTAATGAGGAGTACTCTTCCAATAAAGGGCCCAACTGAAAGTCCTGAAAAGTGAAACATCTCAGTGGGGGATCATAAAACTGAAGGCAAGTGTGGATCAGGCTTCTCTGTGAGGGGTCCAGATCCATAACCATATCAAGTATATCTCCATGGTGTTCCCTGAACAGTGGTATATGGTCTGGAGTGATCAGGGTCTGAATCCTCCTGATGTCAGATAGCTCTGGCTGGAAAAAGTGGTAGGTGATGTTGCTCTTTTTAGGTGTCATGATGTTGAGACTGAGTAGAGACAAGTGCTGATGGTGATACTGAAGAATGGGCCACTGGTTGGCTGATGCAAGTGCTGAGGAAGATAGGTCAATACTGAAGATGGGGTCAAAACCAAAACCAAATGAAGATGGATACCCTGAAACACAAATAAACAAATGTCAATATGATGCAATGGTTATGTATGCAGATGATATGCAAGGGTTTGTGACTGAGCTGGATCTGATCAAGTGCTCTGATATAAGTCCATGTGTGTTCAAGAAATCCAGATGGAGGTCTATAAGTCCAGTAACCAAGGTGGGGGACTCAAATAAAGAGTCACATGTCCAGGGTTTAGAATCACAAGAACTGTTCCAACATGGAGTATTCTTAATCAAATTAAAGTAACAGGGTATTCTGAGGTCAAGGTACCTGCAAACCTGTAAACAGCCCAACCCTCTCACAGGTGGTGTTCTAAAACAAGGATCCTCAGACTTGGATCAGTTATGAGAAGTGTAAACACTTCTAACCCGGAGGTACAGTGTTTACAATAACCATAAAAGTTCCTCCTCTAATTCACCTCAGTTTCTGAAGGTCAATACTAAAAGGTCATCCAGACTTAGCAGGCTTCCCAGATAGCCCTAGCATTGCAGGAAATCTGCAACACAGAGTTCTCAAGAAGAAACCCATATCTGAACCGTGTTTCATATTCCCGCACCAGACCGAAATGGAATGGGAAAGAATATGATTCACTCTAGCCTAGGTGTCACTCAGGTCCCAGGTATAGGGCCTTAACTCTCAATGAAACACCCACCTGTCGCTCCCGAAGATTTGCATCCAGGTACAAGCGCGGACGGTCGGCGAAGGGAACAGTGAGAACACACAGCCGTGAACTCACTGGAGAATGAATAGAGTCGCCAGCTAGGCATTTTTATCCCGGAGGAAAGGCAATGCTGCATAGACCTAGGAAAAGACGGATAAGACGGTTTGCGAACCAGAGAGACTGAGAAAGGGGGTTGGTTACAACCTGGGAAGGTATTAGCACCCAGATTGTCCGTCGTACTCGACGGGATCCACGCTTGAAAGATTTGTGCTATAAAGGGGTAGTGTCAGTGTGATCTGTGTATAAAGAGCTGGAAAAGGATGTACAGGTGTCAGTGTAAAGGAGTGAAGTGTAATATGTATAAGTGATGTGTCAGTGTGAGACCAGGAATGAAATGCTCATGATCATGAGGCTTAAAGAAATGAGCTGGAAGGAGGGGGGATATACAGAGACTTTTGTTCGATAACTGTTAAGTTATGCCTACGTATCCTCTCGTGCAATGAGGAAGTCAGAACACCGTAGTTCGACCCAAAGAGACTGAAAGATGAATTGACTGATGAACTGCTTGCTTGTCAATGCTCAAGTGTATGACCTGTCTGGCTCAGGTGCTTACTGTCTTGCATTAGACGGAAGAAGCAAGTTCTCGATTGTGAGTGAAGGTGATGAGAAAAGAATCCCGGAGGAGACGATTATTGTTTGTTTGGAGTTTTCAGTCTTTTATTGCTTTTGAAAGTTTGTCATAAGTTAATGAGCTTAAGTCTAAACCAATGGATTTAGTAAACTCATCACATCTTCCCTCTGATTAGGGGTAAATGAGAATTACCTTAAGTGTGAAGTCAGATTCTCACACTTAATCACCTTTGGTGTAGGATTAAGATCATTAACCTACTTGTTGATTATTTAGATGTTTTTGTGATTTTGTTTAGTGTTGAGTAATGAGGTTAAGCCATAATCAAGGATTAAACAGACTCATTACACCATCCTAAAAGAAGGATAATAGATGAGAATGTTTAAGCTGAGGAAAACTCCTCAACTTAATCCATGATTAGGGATTAAACCCATGACAAAACAAGCCTTTATTAAGTGGATTTTATTTAGATTAATGGTATGATGATGAAGTGTTTTTTATGATTTGTAAGACAACTTGAGGGGGACTTGTCCATTAACACTAGGGTTAGTCCTTCTTAACCACTTAAGGAAGAATTAGAACCCTAATGCAAGGCCCAAGTTACAAGTGTGATGTCTTGATGATTATTATGTGAATTGATTAAGGGATTTAAACACATAAAGGGTTCAAGACTTAGGATTAAAGTTATACACTCCATCCTAAGAGAAGGATGCAGGCATAAGCTTAATCACAAAGTCTTAAAGCCTTTAGGGTTTAGTCCCTGATTAAGAGGTGAGAAGAGAAGACACAAAGAGAGACACAAAGGTAAAACTATGGGGGAACTAATCAAACCCTAATTCATTATCATGCTTGGTTGATCCTAAGGTTTGTGAGGTTTTCAAGAGAAATCTTCAGAGGAGCCACCAGGAAGCAAATGAACAGGATCAAGAGAAGCAAAGTGACTTGCTTCATTCAAAAAGCCAAGTCACTTGAAGAAAGAAAGTGGGAAGGAGAAGAATGAGCAAGCTCAAACTCAAACACATATAAAAATGCAGCAATGGATGCAAGAGAGGTGAAAAGAAAAGGTATGAGAAGTGAAGGCAAATTCACTTCCCAAGTTACTTACCACCTGAAATGTTAGAAAGAAATGCAATGCAATGCAAGATGAGATGAAATGATATGATGCTAAGCAAAACCAGAAGCATGTTGATGATGATTATGATGTTATGAGGTGCTGCAAACAAGAGGCAAGACAATGGGGGTGATCATACAAGCTTATGAATGCATATGATGCAAGTTAAGGAGCATGAACAAGCATGAAATGTTATGAAACATACAAGACAAATGACATGGCAAATATGTAATGCAATGATCAAAGATGCTTTATGCATGTCTTAAGATGTCAAATGGATCACAAGAATGCACAAAATGCAATGACAAGTCATGTTATGCAAGGAAATGCAAGAAGGATGCAAAAGAAAACCCAAATTAGGGTTCATGGATCAAACATCAAACACAAACCAAAAACAGAAGCAAACCCTAAAGTAAAAATGGAAAATGGTACCCAAGGAAACTCTAGACCTATAATAAACCACTGCCCAAAGGGGAGCTCTCAACTCTCAACCAAACTCAAGATATGAATTTTCTAAGTTATTAGGGTTTTTTAGGGTTCTTAACAAAACAAATGCCAAACAATTTGAAAATGCAAGAACAATTCATGGCCTTTTTACCCTAGAAACTACATGTTAAACACAAGACAAAGCAAAAAGAATCAATGTCACAACCTTCACCAATAGGCAGAAATGAATTTTTGAATCCATGATCAAAATAATGCATAAAAAATGATTTAATTCAATGAAAAATTCTTAAAATGCATCAAGATCAAAAAAGAAATTTGGTTTGAAGGTTGGACAATGTTTCTAAATGTCTTAGAACATTTCATGAATTTTTTTGTAATTTTTAAATACCTAAAAGTATTTTTAATTAATTAATTCTCATTAATCAATTAAAAATAATCTTTTAAATATTTAAAAATACTTTTTAATGATGAAAAATAAAATAAAAATATTTTTGGGTCTTAAAAATTAATAAAACTTTAAGGAAAAAGTTTCATAATTTTTAAGAATTTTTTGCTATTTTAAGTTAATTGTGCAAATTTAATGAAATAAAAAGAAATAAAAACAAATAAAATAAAAAGTCAGAGGGATGGAGGGCCAGGATGCGCCTAGGATTTGAAAGTGTTGACTGGCGCGTGATCTAAGGGTCCAGGTTGACTCTGATTAAATTAGTCTAATTATGAATTAATTAACTAAATGAAAAAGGTTAGGGCTAATCAAACGCATCTGGGCCATCAAAACTGGAGGGAAGTCAACTGGTCAATGGCTATCTACGGCTCACATTCAAACTGAAATTAATTGTGCAATTAGGGCACAAACTACTTTCAGGTGGCCGGAGAAGACTTCCGGTCGTCTTCTCCGGCCAGCTCTCACCTGAAAACTACCCAAATCCCTCAAAACGCATCAAAAATGAAAAACAAGAACTGGGAAATGATCCTCACATCCTCACGAATCAAACCCCTCTCTCAAAACAAATTTATATTTCCTAAATCAACTGAATCGAAGAAAATAAGTTCTAGGTCACGCAAGCTTCAGACACAAATTAAATGCTTATTTCAAAACCATTTTCAAAACCAATGGTACCAGAATGATCAGCAAGACATGAAGAGCAAGTTTGTAACAAGAAAAATCATTTCTGGAAAAATAAATTTCAGGCTACCTGAGATTTGAAGCTCTCCACTTGAAGACTTTCTGGATCTTTCTTTAAGTGCAAACCACTCCTTAGGACCTCTTGATGATGTTTGAATGCCTTAGAACAATTTATGTAGGCTGGTTGATGAGTTTCGAAAGCTCCTGCTTCAAGCTCAGTCAACAATGGCTATAGTGATTCTGGCTGATTCAGGCCATTGTGAATGATGGTTTGAGGTCCTGATGATGAATGGAGAAGGTTTGCAAGGTTTGTTTGTGTGTTTGTGAGCTAGGATGAGAGTTTCGAATGAAACTGCAAAATGGAGTGTGAAATGGTTATGGAGTGTTCTTGCTATTACAGGCTTTGGTTCTTGGTGCTGGATGATCTATGAAGTGTGGTGAGATGATTGATGAAGATAGTTTGAGTGTTTGGTGGCTGTGGAGAGGAATTCGAAGGAACTTGCAAAAGGGGAGTGTTTTGTGTATGTGGTTAATGAGATGGTTTCAGCCTTGCTTAGTCTTATGTTTAGCTTGCAAAGGGATAACATAAACAAATCTGATTGGCTTTGTGATGTGACATGGCCTGCTATGATAGGTAAGTTTGCTTTTGCATAAAGGTCAACTTTTGTGTAAGTGAGGCATGGCTCAAAGTCTAGGCAAGGACAAGGCATGGGCTGGCGCAGCAAGGATGAGGGAGAGGTCTAGCAAAGCTCAGCAGCCAATGCATCAAGTTGGTGAAGTGATCATGATGGTTTTTGCAAGTTGTGACATTTTGGTTCACATGTGATAAAGTCTTGTTACACAAACCAAACCATGAGCAAACTTGATCCAATTCTGATTTTTAGGACTTAGAGAATGTTTGTGTAATGGTTTGAAATGAATTAGAGGTCACATGATGCATTGGTGCAAGGTTTTGCAAAATTTCCATTTGGTGCATAACTTGAATTTTAGTGATTTTTGCCAACTTTGCATTGCCATAACTTTTGATCCAAGAGGAGTTTGATCATGTTCTTGTACTTTTTGAAAAGGGAAAGATGAGATCTACAACTTTCATGACCAAAGTTTTTCCATTTGAAGCCTTTTTGGACCAAGAATCAAAGCTTGAAAAATGACCTAAAATGATGCATTCTTGAAAAGTCAACTATGCCCAAAAAGTCAACATTTGCAAAAACCCTAAATTCTTGATTTTCATGAACTTCAACCTTCTTCCATGATCAAATAAAGACCATATACACTCAAAATGATGAAGATCACCCATTGGTTGGGTCATTGGGGGCCTCAGATGCCCTGATTTTGTACTGACTTGTCTGAAAAGTCAACTCTTGATCAGATGACTTCCCCATGGAATTTCTTCATGAAAATTGATATGCATACTCCCTATACCATATAGAGACCAATGGAAATAAGAATGACCAAAAATTTTGGGGTTATGGCCTCTGAAACCAAAACCCTAATTTTCAGTCAACTGTGTAGTTCAAGCTGGCCCTGCATCCACTCAAACCCTAGCTCTTGTGATTCTTTTGAATTCTTGACTTTGTGAGGATGTACTATGATGCCTGAACACATGTAGACCCCTTTGAAGTGATTGGTTGCCTTTGGAGTGGCTCAAGATGCCCTGAGATTGCTCAGATCACAAACCCTAGGTGCAGATGCCTTAGAAACTATCCAGTGAATCAAAAATGAGATGTGAGATGATATGATTGTGTTTATGCATATGAGAATGATCACAAGCCATGGTGTGAATGGGTGAGGGCAAATTTGGGGTGTTTACAGCTGCCCCTATTCAAACATGAGTTAGCTGTGCAGGTTGTAAGCGACGGCCTAACAGGCGAACAAGATAACTTGTGGTTGAATACCAAAGACAGTCCAAAATTTGCACTCACAGAATGAAGAGGAAAAGGGATATAGATTGTAAAAGCAAAATAAAGTATATTGAAAAGTGTGGGCGACGGAGGACGACCGTCGAGCAGAGGACGACTGCTGGGTAAAGAGCAATGACGGGGACGGCCGATATGCTGGGGAGAGTGCAGGAAAATAAAGCAATGACGGGGACGGCCGACATGCTGGGGATAAAAGGTAAAGCTAAGACGGGGACGGCCGACTAGCTGGGGAAAATAAAATCATGATGGGGACGGCCATCAAGATAAAGCTGTAAAATTTTCTGGGGATTAATGAAACATGACGGGGACGGCCATCAAGTTCATAAAGGTCAAGTAACCAACGATGGGGACGGCCATCGGGCTAAAAAGGAAAAGGGACCACGACAGGGACGGCCATCGGGTTAAAGAATAAATGAAATAAACAGATGATGGGGTACGGCCATCAAAGGTGAAGGACGATCACCTAGCAGGGGACGGCTGCTCTGTTGGGTATAAAAGAAAAATGATGGGGACGGCCATCAAAGGTGGAGGACGACCACCTGGAAGGGTACGGCTGCCGAAAATATCAACGATGGGGACGGCCATCGGATAGAAAAGGTCAACGATGGGGACGGCCATCGGACGAGCAAGATGGAGGACGACCATCAAGAAGTGGAGGACGACCACTCAGCAGGGGACGGCTGCTCTCAGGTTTGTCATAACACAGGACGAGTGTTAGATAACCAAAAATCAACAATGGGGACGGCCATTGGATAAAATGATGAAGGACGATCATCAAGAGGTGGAGGACGACCACCTAGCAGGGGACGGCTGCTAAAAATATCAACGATGGGGACGGCCATCGGATGAGCATGATGGAGGACGACCATCAAGAAGTGGAGGACGACCACTCAGCAGGGTACGGCTGCTCTCAGAGTTATCATAACACAGGACGAGTGTTAGATAAAAGAAACTTGTCTTGTTGGCGATCTACTGGGGAGATAGTAAACACGGACGAGCGTTTACATCCAAGAAACCAAAGGGTATAAGTGTTTGGGTATTGTGTATAGATCAAAGATGCGGACGAGCATCCCTAAGACTATGATACGGGCGAGTATCATGTAGAAACAAACTGACACATGTTCAGAGATGATGATACGGACGAGTATCAACTGGTTAACAAAGAACACGGACGAGTGTTGCATCTGAAAGAATTCTTCTGGGGAATA
This sequence comes from Lathyrus aphaca, assembly GCA_963966055.1. NCBI lineage: Eukaryota > Viridiplantae > Streptophyta > Magnoliopsida > Fabales > Fabaceae > Lathyrus > Lathyrus aphaca. The sequence continues at coordinate 508,066,993 of OZ014524.1, read as the reverse complement.
GTAGACACGGACGAGTATCTATACTCAAGAAGACATAAGTGTTTGACACGGTGTATGGATTAAAGATGCGGACGAGCATCCTTAAAACTATGATACGGACGAGTATCATGTAGAAACAAACATTAGACGCAATGTTCTGAGATGATGGTACGGACGAGTACCAACTGGTTAACAAAGAACAAGGACTACTGCCGAATCTGTGGGGTTATGAGTGATGATGTATACAAGATACGGACGAGTATCTGTATAAGCGTACCATGAGTAGTGAGTATTGTATTGTATAGATGAGTGTTTATTTGCTGGGGAGAATGACACGGACGGGTGCCAAGAGAGAAAATTATAATATTAACAAGTATTTGCTATACAAAGTCTAGGCGACCGCGCTGGGGATATGACACGGACGGGTGTCAAGAAAGGGTGTATACATATATATGCGAGTGCAAAGAGGGTGTCTTTGGCTTTCTGCTGGTGATGTGACACGGACGGGTGTCAGGAAGTATCTGTAATGAGGGTGATTTGTTTGTAAAGGGTGTTCAGGCGACTTTACTGGGGAAAGATGATACGGACGGGTATCAAGGGGTGTATATGGTAGTGTTTGTGACTTGTGAGGCAGCTGCTTTTGCCGGGGACTCTGATGGGGACTCTTGGGGAAAGTAATATGTATTCTGATGGATGGTTACTAATCACAAGCGTTCAATTCACAACATGACTTATGATTATGCTATGTATTTGATTTTTTTGCCGTAATGCTCCGTATTAGACGGAATGCTACGCTCTGGGGGATAGTATGATGCAAATGCCATGATTATGCAAAGGGGGCACTGATCTGGGATTCGGATCCCGTTGCTGCGAAGATCTCTGGCTGATCTGCTTGAAACGGACATCCCAGCTGGGGATGAGATCACTGGTAGATCTAATAATGTATCTGTTTGGAGGATATAGGTCACTGATTGACATATCCTTATAATACGAGACCCAGCTGGGGTTTGTAGAAGCTTCTGTACTCTGTTGTGACTTCTTCGTGCGTTGCTCTTCTGAATAGAGGCTGGAACTCTGTGGGGAGATGATCCCCTGATTTCTGCATTCTGCTGAGGAAGAATGGCAACTCGGCTGAGGAATTATGAGAGGCAACCCAGCTGGGGAGAGTGTTAAGCCTGTTAGTTGATTTGGCAACTTTGCTGGGGAAAGCAGCAAGAGGCAACTCAGCTGGGGAAATGGGCACCTCCCAGTGCCATGTGAGTTGATAATGATTCGCCAGTTTGCTGAGACGTAACTTGCATGCCCCAGGTTGCGCTCTGGATACCTGCAATCCTGCAAAGATAAGGAAACGTACAAAAGGTCCCGAGGTATCCCTTACCGGATTCCGTCATAGGAGATAAGTACTTTCGAGAGTAATCATATTCCCTGCAAGCATGTGCTTTGTTTTTAGAGAAAGGCATCTGTACTTATGCAATTGTATTTTTAGAGATATCAGACAACTCTTTGCAAAACATAAATGTAAAAGACGAAACATGACTGAAAATCTGATTTTATTAATTCATGTGCCTTGAATTGGCAAGATACAGTCAAAGAAACATATCTCCTGAAATGAGGAGATTGTTACAAATTGAGAAATAAAGTGCCGGCGGTGTTGACGACGCTTTGAGGAGCTTCCTCTTCTGCTATGACTCGTATGACAATGACGTTCTTCTCGTCCTGCTTTCTGGAGAGAGTTGATTCTGATTGAAGCTTGATCCTTTGGAGCTTACCAAGTTGTAGACAATACAGACGAATTCAGAATGCAGTTGTTCGCTTATTCCCTTATTTTGCATGGATCGCCCTTTCGGGTTTTCAATCCATCGGGATACCCATTTTTGCCTGAGCTGTCCAATGCGGCTTTTCAACTCAGCGGGTGTACATTTTTTATTTTCCCTTACTTTTGCCCGAGTCTTTTATTCTGTTTTTGACTCGCCGGGATGCCCTATTTTTGCCTGGACTTACATTCTGTTTTTATGTCCAGCGGGTCATTTTTATGCGAAGTATTTTTTAACTGCATCTGAATTCACAGGGGACGGGAAGTCTTCACTATCCATGGTGCTGAGCATCAGTGCCCCACCAGAGAAAACTTTCTTTACAACGAATGGTCCTTCATAATTTGGAGTCCATTTGCCCCTGTGGTCTGTATGAGGAGGGAGGATTCTTTTCAGCACAAGATCTCCTACTTGGTACTCTCGGTGCCTGACTTTCTGATCGAAGGCTTTCTTCATTCTCTTCTGATATAACTGCCCATGACAGATTGCAGCCAATCTTTTCTCTTCGATCAGACTCAGTTGTTCGTATCGGGACCGTACCCATTCTGCTTCGTTTAGTTTAACATCCATCAGAACTCGTAGAGAGGGTAATTCAACTTCAGCAGGTAGGACTGCTTCCATACCATATACAAGTTGATACGGTGTTGCCCCAGTGGATGTTCTGATTGACGTGCGGTACCCATGCAAGGCAAATGGTAGCATTTCATGCCAGTCTTTGTAGGTGATTACCATCTTCTGCACAATCTTCTTGATATTCTTATTTGCTGCCTCAACAGCGCCATTCATCTTTGGCCTGTAAGGAGAAGAATTGTGGTGTTGGATTTTGAAGTCCCGGCACAGTTCTGCCATCATTTTGTTGTTTAAATTAGAACCATTATCAGTAATGATTCGCTCGGGCACTCCATACCGACAGATGATATCTCTCTTCAGAAATCGGGCTACCACTTGTCTTGTAACATTTGCATAAGAGGCTGCTTCGACCCACTTGGTGAAATAGTCGATGGCGACCAGGATGAATCTGTGGCCATTTGAAGCAGTTGGCTCAATCTTGCCAATCATATCAATGCCCCACATGGCAAAGGGCCACGGTGAAGACATGATGTTCAGAGGATTGGGAGGCACATGCACCTTATCTGCATAGATCTGGCATTTGTGGCATTTTCTGGCGTAAGCACAACAGTCTGCATCCATTGTGATCCAGTAATAGCCTGATCTTAACAACTTTTTAGCCATGGCATGCCCTCCTGCATGGGTACCAAAAGATCCTTCGTGCACTTCATGCATCAGCAAATCTGCTTCCGTCTTGTCAACACATCTGAGGAGTACCATATCAAAGTTCCTCTTGTATAAAGACCCATCAGCGTTCAGAAAGAAACTACCAGCAAGCCTTCTCAAAGTCTTCTTATCATTGGAAGATGCCCCAGGTGGGTATGTCTGATCCTCCAAGAAGCACTTAATGTCGTGGAACCAAGGCTTATCATCCTTTACAACATCTGCTGCAAATACATATGCTGGTCTATCAAGTCTAGACACCGAAATCTGGGGTACAAAGTTAGCCGTTTGAACTTTGATCATGGATGAAATGGTAGCAAGAGCATCTGCAAACTGATTCTCGTCCCGAGGGATATACTCAAGCTTGACTGTTGTGAAGAAAGTCAATAACCTTCTTGTATAATCCCTGTAAGGTATCAGATGATCCTGGTGGGTGTACCATTTCCCGTTGGTTTGATTGACTACCAAAGCTGAATCTCCGAATACGGTCAATGTCTTGATCCTGAGGTCAACGGCTTCCTCAAGACCCATAATGCAAGCTTCGTATTCAGCTTCGTTGTTAGTGCAGTTGAAAGTGAGTTTTGCCGAGAAAGGCATGTGAACTCCTTTAGGTGTAATGAGTACTGCACCAACACCACGACCATTCATATTAACAGCCCCGTCAAACATCATAGTCCATTCTTCCTCCGGGTCAGGCCCTTCGGTGTGAATAGGCTCCTCGTGATCTTTTGCTTTAATGAACATGATATCTTCATCAGGGAAGTCAAACCTCATAGGCTGGTAGTCATCAATGGGTTGCTCAGCAAGATATTCAGATAGTACACTGCCTTTGATGGCTTTCTGAGATGTGTACTGTATGTCATATTCCGTGAGAATCATCTGCCATCTTGCAACCCGTCCGGTAAGAGCTGGCTTCTCGAAAATGTACTTAACTGGGTCCATTTTTGAGATTAATAAGGTGGTGTGGGTCAACATATACTGTCTCAGTCGGCGAGCAGCCCACGCTAAAGCACAGCAAGTTTTCTCGAGCAGTGAATAACGTTGTTCACAGTCGGTAAACTTTTTGCTTAGGTAGTATATTGCATACTCTTTTCGACCAGACTCGTCATGCTGGCCCAGCACACACCCCATCGACTCTTCTAATACTGTCAAGTACATGATCAGAGGTCTTCCTTCAACTGGCGGCATAAGGATTGGAGGTTCTTGTAAATACTCCTTGATCTTGTCAAAAGCCTTCTGGCAATCTTCGTTCCACCTGACCGTTTGTTCTTTTCTTAACAGCTTGAACAAGGGTTCACAGGTTGCTGTGAGGTGAGATATGAACCTTGAAATGTAGTTCAATCGACCTAAGAACCCTCGAACTTCTTTCTCAGTTTTCGGTGCAGGCATCTCTTGAATAGCCTTGACCTTATCAGGGTCAACCTCAATCCCTTTCTCGCTTACAATAAAGCCCAGTAGCTTACCGGATCGCACCCCGAATGTGCATTTGTTGGGGTTCAACTTTAGTTGGTATTTCCTCAGACGCTTGAACAACTTGAGCAGATTTACCAGGTGATCTTCCTCTGTAAGGGACTTGGCGATCATGTCATCCACATAACATTCTATTTCTTTGTGGATCATATCGTGGAATAATGTCACCATAGCCCGTCGATATGTGGCACCAGCATTCTTCAGTCCGAATGGCATCACTTTGTAACAGAACGTGCCCCAAGGTGTGATGAATGTTGTCTTCTCCATGTCTTCAGGTGACATCTTGATCTGATTATATCCTGAGAATCCATCCATGAAGGAGAATACCGAGAACTGAGCCGTGTTGTCCACCAATACGTCAATGTGAGGTAATGGGAAGTCATCCTTCGGGCTGGCTCTGTTCAGATCCCGATAGTCAACACACATTCTTACTTTGCCATCTTTCTTAGCCACAGGTACTATGTTAGCAACCCACGGTGGATAGCTAGTCACAGCAAGGAACCCGGCGTCCCATTGCTTTTGTACCTCTTCTTTGATTTTCATAGCCATGTCTGGGCGAGTTCGGCGCAACTTCTGTTTAACTGGCGGGCATTCTTCCCTCAGAGGCAGCTTGTGCACAACAATGTCGGTATCCAACCCTGGCATGTCTTGATACGACCAAGCAAACACATCAACATACTCTTGAAGCAGATCTATCAGTCGTCTCTTCACTGAGTCTTGCAGGCAGGCCCCGATTCTAACTTCTTTCACGTCTTCATCTGTACCAAGATTGATCACTTCGACTTCCTCCTGATGAGGGATAATAACCTTTTCCTCTTGTCTCAACAACCTGGCTAGCTCTTCAGGAAACTCATATTCTTCATCAATCCCTTCATCAGCTTGATTGATTGGATTGTCAAAGTCATACGATGTCATAGCCGTGCTGTTGTCGGTGCTGTCTGGAAGGCACTCTCTGCAAGGGTTAGGTTTGTTCATTTTAGTGATTGATTTTAATCTTGCTTTAGAAAAAAGTGAAATGAAGTTATCATTTTGAAAACACCGCCATTTATTTTTGTACAAAAAGAAAAATGGAAAAACAGTGAACAAAAAGAAAAAAGACTCGTTTGCAAAAAGATGTCTGATATTTCATTAATTTAATCTTGTTTGCACAAAAGTACAGATGGCCCTGGTTACAAAATGAGTCTTGTCATCTTGGCCAAGATGCAAGACTTTGATGCATGCTATAAAAATACAGGAAATAATAATTACTCTGCATGAGTAACTCTTATAATTTCCTGGGAAGACCAGTTCGAGACACTGCTCCCCGGGATCTTTGGACGAATCCAGCTTTCCAGGTTGCGCTCCTCTTCCAGCTCGTCTTCCAGACAGTTGATAGCATCGGGGGTAAGCATCCCCCCACTGACGAAACCAGGCTTCTCAGCAGCCTTTGCTTGATGTTGAGTTGGTCTGTAACCCAACCCAAATTTGTCCTTCTTCTCCTCCACAGCTAAGACCTTGCCCCAGCCTAGGGCAGTTCCTTCTTCAACAACCTTCCGGGCTTGTTGGTAAGATGACATGGAGATACCTGACACAGCAGATGCTTCATTGACGTTCAAGGCTTCAAAACCTTGGCTCATTGTTTCATGGATCTCTCCATCCATTTCAATGTACTTATAAGTAGCCAGATGGCTAACGAAGATGTCCTCTTCCCCACAGATTGTGACAACTTGGCCTTCCCACTCAAATTTTAACTTTTGGTGAAGGGTAGACGTTATTGCGCCGGCGGCGTGGATCCAGGGTCTACCCAACAAACAGCTGTAGGCGGGCTGAATGTCCATCACATAAAAGATAGTTTTAAAAGTCTGTGGGCCAATTGTCACAGGCAGCTCAATCTCTCCCAGAACCGATCTCTTAGAACCATCAAAGGCTCTTACTACCAGGTTGCTGGGTCTCAATGCCAATCCATCATATTCTAACTTCACCAGAGCCTTCTTCGGTAAGACATTCAGGGAAGAACCTGTGTCCACCAGCACATGAGAAAGGACAGCTCCTTTGCATTCCATGGTTATATGCAAGGCTTTGTTGTGATTGCGGCCATCCACTGTCAGGTCAGAATTGGTAAACCCTAGCCCATTGCTAGCAGTAACATTTCCAACCACGGTTTCCAATTGGTTGACAGTTATCTCCTCAGGCACGTAAGCTGCGTGCAGGACTTTAAGTAGTGCATTCCGATGGGCTTCGGAGCACATAAGCAGTGAGAGGATGGAGATTTTGGATGGCGTCTGGTGAAGCTGATCCACAATTTTATAATCACTCTTTTTGATGATTCGCATAAACTCATCAACTTCCTGATCAAATGGAGTTTTCAGGGCTTCTTTGGCAGCTGGATCTTCCTGCACCGGGCCTTTACCCTTTGCCTTGGCAGCAACTTCTGCTTCGGCAGTAGGTCTTTGAACTTGTGAAGCAAAGAGACGTCCGCTTCGAGTGAAGCCTCCGCCTCCCCCCACATTATCTACTTGTGGTGCAGGTGCTGATGTTTCAAGAGTGATTCTTTTTCCTTCGCAGTATATGTCAGAGCCATAGTGCCAAGGGATGGCCCTATTGCTTTCATATGGTACTGGTCCAGGCACCGTGACAGTGACTGGACTGATTGCTGTTGCAGGGACTGTTATTGTTTGTGGATCATAAAAGATTGTAACTGGTGCTCTGGTGGGAGCAGCACCTCCTGAATGGTAAGCGGAGTTATTCTCAGGATCGTAGAATATGGTAACAGTGGAGACATCTTCATGATTGATTGCTGGTGTTGTAGGAGGTTCTGTTGGAAGGACTGTTGTTGTTGTTGACGGAGATTCGAAATGGAATGAAGCTGAAGTTGTAGCAGGAGAAACTGTTGAAAACTGATCATTTGGAAGGACAGGTGAAGTACTTGTTGATGCTGCTGATGAATTGTCGGGAACAATAGTTGCTGCATTTGTAGGAGGATCTGAAACCGTTGCTGATGAAGTTGCTTGATTTGCCGGAAATGATGTAGTGATCTGGAGCAAGCCACTCTGAATAAGGCTGTCAATGCCATTTCTCAGGTCCTCACACCCATTCCATGAAATATTGCAATAGGGACACCCTAGTTCACACCCCGGAAATATTTGGTTTTCTCGGAGTTGAGCTTTGATTTCCACCAATGGTGTCCTGATCTGATCCACACTAGTTATCAAATAAGATGGTTGGTCTTCTTCAATAGCATTAATTCGAGGACCACCATGGTTTGGCATAGGGTTTTTATTGACATTGGGCGGAGGTGCAAAGTTCAGAGCCTTGGAATCTACCAAGTCTTGTACCTTCATATGCAGAGCCCTGCATTTTTCTGTACTGTGACCAGGTGCGTTCGAATGAAAAGCACACCTAGCATTGGAGTCATAGTTCTTTGGTAGACTGTTGGGATCCGGAGGTGCCAACGTTCTTAGCTCAACTAGGTTGAGTTTCAGAAGTTGTGGCAGCAAGGCAGCATACGGCATTGGGATCGGGTCGATCACTCTGTTAGCTTGGGATGGCCTCTGTTGGAATGGCCTTTGTTGATTGTTGTTGTTGGAGTTGTTGTTGTTGTAATTTCTTGGAGGATATTGATTCTGCTGATACTGAGGTTGTTGTTGGAAGTCTTGTTGAGGAGGTTGATAGACTGACTGAGGATGAGCTGGAGCAGGGATAGTGACTGCTGCTATTGTCCTTGGAACATATTGGGGCCTACCCCTGTTGGTGTGAATGGCATTGGTCTCGCCAGTTCTTCTCGGGCCTGCAAAAGGCTTTCTTGTACTACTGGACGAGCTTGCACCATTATCGGAGATTTTACCCATTTTTAACAGGCTTTCGATTCTCTCCCCAGCTATGACAACATCCGCAAAGCTGGTGGAAGAGAAAGCAGCTAACCTGTCAATATAGGTTCCCTGAAGAGTGTTCATAAACATGTCTGCCATTTCTCTCTCAGACATTGGTGGTTGAACAGCAGCAGCCAGTTGCCTCCACCTTTGGGCATACTCTCGGAAACTCTCCCTCGAAGACTGTGACATTCCCATTAGGAGGGTCCTGTTGGGTGCCATATCTAGATTATACTGATACTGTCTGATGAAGGCCTCTGCCAGGTCCTTCCAGCATCTTATAGTTGCTCTTGTCAGATGGGAATACCATTCCCTTGATGCTCCAGTCAAGCTATCTTCGAAGTAAAACATCCAAAGTTTCTCATCCATTGTATAGGCCTTCAGCCTTCCCAGAAATGATTGTAGATGAGTCCGGGGGCATGAAGTCCCATTATACTTTTCGAAACAAGGAGGTTTGAACTTATGGGGGATCCTGACCCCGTCTACCAAACCCATGTCCATGACGTCGAAGCCCAAAGAATTTTGAGATTCTAAGGACCTCAACTTCTCAGCTATTTCATCCAATCGTCTATCATAAGTTTCTTCTCCAGCACCCATCACTGTGAATTGGTCCTCCTGAGGATCTTCTTGAAGTACTCTCCCTGCTGTGGCAGTCCCTTGAATGTTTGCAGGAATGTTAATCTCAGGATGTAGATGTGGGCCAAACACAGGGGGGTTAACATGGGGTTGCACCCGTTCATTGTTACTTGTGCCGGCAGTCCCCACATGAGGCTCCTCTTGAGTTTGCCTTTCAACCATGGCCCTCAGTCTCTCCTGGCTCTGAGCCATGTTGTTCATAACTTCCATGAACTGCGTCATCTGCGTTCTCATCTCTAACCTTTCGTTAGCCATCTGGTTTCTGACCTCTGTAAGGTCCTGCTGCATCTGATCCATCTGAATTCCCGGAAGGTTGTTTCTAGTTGGGTACCTGTGTGGCCTGTTGAGGGGAAATACCCGGCGGCGAGCAATAATTCCTGAGCATCACAACAGAGGTTAGCAACAACAAAACAAAAACCTACAAAACAAACAAAAGGGTTAGCATGCAATGCAGTTATGCTTATTTGTTCTCAAGGTATCCGGTTTGGCCTTCAGTTTTGACCCTTCCAGACCCTTGAAGATGATGCTGTTGAAGTTTCTTTTGAAGTAACCCAGATGGAAACTAACACAAATATATTACAAAGGTGAAATAATACAATTTGTTCATTTTACAACACAAACCCTCAAAGGGGTCAAAATACATCACAAAAAGGAAAAGTACATGGAAAAGGAACAACAACAAGCAAATGATCAAACTCCAAGGCCAAACTCATCCTCACGAACTTCCTTGAGAAGTGCTTCGGTCACAGGATCAGCCGGATGCTCTGTGAGACTTCTGATGAGAAGGTTTCTTGTTGCAACAGCTGCAGTCAACTTCCTGTTCTGACTTTGGTCCTTAGACCTCTTCAATCCTGCTTTGATTTTCAGCTCTGATATTTCCTCCTGGGCTGCTGCCAGGGCTTTTTCCATCTGTTCCATCTTGTCCTGAACTCTCTTGTCTTCTAGAGTACGGGCCTCAGTGATCCGGACCCACCTGGCCTGACTCTCTTTCAAATACAAGTCTGTTCTTGCTCTTTGGAACTGGGCTTCTTTACAAGCATTCTTCAGAATCTGCTCACCAGCCTTAGACTTGTTGATGTAATCTCCAGACTTCTCAATTTTAGTCAAGTGTTCCACCCTCAATTTCTCCAATCTCTCAATCTCCCTCACACCTTCACTCCTTTCCCTGAGGGTCTTCTGCAAGGCTTGGGTTAACTTCTCATTCCTTTCCTTCAAGCTCTCAAACTCCTCCAGACTGATAGTGGCAGGGGGTGGTGCTGAAGATGACTCAGGCATGTCTTCTATGGTGAAGGGCATTCCAGAGAATTGGGCCCTAGCATAGGACCACTCATAATATTGGACCGATGCCACATTATTGCACTTCCCCAGAATGGTGACTCCCTTGGTTTGAACATGATCCCAGGCCCAGGCAGCCTGTCTAACAACAGCCAAACTAATCTTGTTCTCACAGTAGAGGGTCTCAACCAAGTCTTGTTCTCTAGGAGTATGAACCAGTGCATAGCCTAATTGCCTTCTGAACAGCAGAGGGTTGTAGTTGATGCTTCCCTTGACCCCTATTAAGGGCACATTGGGAAAGTGCCCACAGCTTGTGATTATATCTCTGCCCTTGGTGCTCTGAGTACACCACCTGATATCTGCTGAAGTTAGGACAGTGAGTCTTTTAGCCCAGTTGCTTTGCTGATGAGGATTTAGAAATGCATCTGTCCTGGGTAGATGCCTGAGAAGCCAAGCATGGAATAATGGAGCACAAATCCTCACTAATCTTCCCCTCTGCTTCTCATTTCTCTGATGTACTGAGTAATAGAGATCACCCAGTAAAGTTGGCACTGGGTTCTTCAGGATGAACAAATGGATTGCATTCTTGCTGATGAATCGAGGCTCATCTGCAAACAACACAATTCCATATACACTTAAGGCCAACAGTGCACAAACAGCTTTCCACTCCCCCAAAGAGGCCTTCAGACTAGCTTGAGAAATCAGGAAGTCCAGATGAAATCCAGGGGTGCCAGCTTTAGAGGTCATATGCTGTTCAATCAAAACAGGCTCCAGATACAAAGCTTTTGCTACCTCTCCATTGCTAGGAAAGACCATTTCAGGGTTGAATGGGATTTCTCTTTTGATGGGCAGACCAGTCAATGATGAGTATTCTTCTAATAGGGGCCCCAACTGAAAGTCTTGAAAGGTGAAACATCTCAATGGGGGGTCATAGAACTGAATGCAGGTGTGGATGAGGCTCCTCTGTGAAGGGTCCAGATCCATAACCATGTCCAATATATCTCCATAACTCTCCCTGAACAAGGGTATGTGATCTGGAGTGATCAGGGTTTGGATCCTCCTGATGTCTGATAAGTCTGGTTGGAAGAAATGATAAGTGATGTTGCTTTTCTTTGGAGCCATGATGCCGAGACTGAGTAGAATAAGTGTTGATGAAGAGGTTGAGAAGTGGGCCACTGGCTGGCTAGTGCAAGTAACTGAGGTATATGGCTGACAAGCTGAAGCAAGTGCTGGTGGAGACAGGTCAAAACTGCAGATGGGGTCAAAACCAAAACCAGATGAAAATGGATACCCTGAAACACAAATAAGCAAATGTTAATATGATGCAATGGGTATGTATGCAAATGAAATGCAAGGGTTCGTGACTGAGCTGGATCTGATTAACTGCCTTGGTATAGATCCATGTGTGTTCAAGAATTCCAGATGGAGGTCTATAAATCCAGTAACCAGGGTGGGGGACTCAAATAAAGAGCCACATGTCCAGGGTTTCAGAATCACAAGAACTGTCCAACATGGAGTACACTTAACAAAGTCAAAGTAACATGGTATTCTGAGGTCAAGGTACCTGCAAACCTGTAAACAGCCCAACCCCCTCACAGGTGATGATCTAGAACAAGGATCCTCAGACTTGGATCAGTTATGAGAAGTGTAAACACTTCTAACCCGGAGGTACAGTGTTTACAATAACCATAACAATTCCTCCTCTAATTCACCTCAGTTTCTGAAGGTCAATACTAAAAGGTCATCCAGACTTAGCAGGCTTCCCAGATAGCCCTAGCATTGCAGGAAATCTGCAACACAGAGTTCTCAAGAAGAAACCCATATCTGAACCGTGTTTCATATTCCCGCACCAGACCGAAATGGAATGGGAAAGAATATGATTCACTCTAGCCTAGGTGTCACTCAGGTCCCAGGTATAGGACCTTAACTCTCAATGAATCACCCACCCACCAAAGCAAAACCAGATCCAGCCAGACAGCATGACAGTATGATATATGTAAAGCAGTAAAGAAAGCAATAAATAAAGCTGTACAGAAAGCAGTAAATAAAGCAAATATACAAACACAAATAGCACATAACACCCCAGTAACACAAATCAATCAAGCGCTAGGAGGAACCCACAAAAAGAACCAGAAGCCCTGGTTGCAGTATAAGGGTCCCCAGCAGAGTCGCCAAGCTGTCGCTCCCGAAGATTTGCATCCAGGTACAAGCGCGGACGGTCGGCAAAGGGAACAGTGAGAACACACAGCCGTGAACTCACTGGAGAATGAATAGAGTCGCCAGCTAGGCATTTTTATCCCGGAGGAAAGGCAATGCTGCATAGACCTAGGAAAAGACGGATAAGACGGTTTGCGAACCAGAGAGACTGAGAAAGGGGGTTGGTTACAACCTGGGAAGGTATTAGCACCCAGATTGTCCGTCGTACTCGACGGGATCCACGCTTGAAAGATTTGTGCTATAAAGGGGTAGTGTCAGTGTGATCTGTGTATAAAGAGCTGGAAAAGGATGTACAGGTGTCAGTGTAAAGGAGTGAAGTGTAATATGTATAAGTGATGTGTCAGTGTGAGACCAGGAATGAAATGCTCATGATCATGAGGCTTAAAGAAATGAGCTGGAAGGAGGGGGGATATACAGAGACTTTTGTTCGATAACTGTTAAGTTATGCCTACGTATCCTCTCGTGCAATGAGGAAGTCAGAACACCGTAGTTCGACCCAAAGAGACTGAAAGATGAATTGACTGATGAACTGCTTGCTTGTCAATGCTCAAGTGTATGACCTGTCTGGCTCAGGTGCTTACTGTCTTGCATTAGACGGAAGAAGCAAGTTCTCGATTGTGAGTGAAGGTGATGAGAAAAGAATCCCGGAGGAGACGATTATTGTTTGTTTGGAGTTTTCAGTCTTTTATTGCTTTTGAAAGTTTGTCATAAGTTAATGAGCTTAAGTCTAAACCAATGGATTTAGTAAACTCATCACATCTTCCCTCTGATTAGGGGTAAATGAGAATTACCTTAAGTGTGAAGTCAGATTCTCACACTTAATCACCTTTGGTGTAGGATTAAGATCATTAACCTACTTGTTGATTATTTAGATGTTTTTGTGATTTTGTTTAGTGTTGAGTAATGAGGTTAAGCCATAATCAAGGATTAAACAGACTCATTACACCATCCTAAAAGAAGGATAATATATGAGAATGTTTAAGCTGAGGAAAACTCCTCAACTTAATCCATGATTAGGGATTAAACCCATGACAAAACAAGCCTTTATTAAGTGGATTTTATTTAGATTAATGGTATGATGATGAAGTGTTTTTTATGATTTGTAAGACAACTTGAGGGGGACTTGTCCATTAACACTAGGGTTAGTCCTTCTTAACCACTTAAGGAAGAATTAGAACCCTAATGCAAGGCCCAAGTTACAAGTGTGATGTCTTGATGATTATTATGTGAATTGATTAAGGGATTTAAACACATAAAGGGTTCAAGACTTAGGATTAAAGTTATACACTCCATCCTAAGAGAAGGATGCAGGCATAAGCTTAATCACAAAGTCTTAAAGCCTTTAGGGTTTAGTCCCTGATTAAGAGGTGAGAAGAGAAGACACAAAGAGAGACACAAAGGTAAAACTATGGGGGAACTAATCAAACCCTAATTCATTATCATGCTTGGTTGATCCTAAGGTTTGTGAGGTTTTCAAGAGAAATCTTCAGAGGAGCCACCAGGAAGCAAATGAACAGGATCAAGAGAAGCAAAGTGACTTGCTTCATTCAAAAAGCCAAGTCACTTGAAGAAAGAAAGTGGGAAGGAGAAGAATGAGCAAGCTCAAACTCAAACACATATAAAAATGCAGCAATGGATGCAAGAGAGGTGAAAAGAAAAGGTATGAGAAGTGAAGGCAAATTCACTTCCCAAGTTACTTACCACCTGAAATGTTAGAAAGAAATGCAATGCAATGCAAGATGAGATGAAATGATATGATGCTAAGCAAAACCAGAAGCATGTTGATGATGATTATGATGTTATGAGGTGCTGCAAACAAGAGGCAAGACAATGGGGGTGATCATACAAGCTTATGAATGCATATGATGCAAGTTAAGGAGCATGAACAAGCATGAAATGTTATGAAACATACAAGACAAATGACATGGCAAATATGTAATGCAATGATCAAAGATGCTTTATGCATGTCTTAAGATGTCAAATGGATCACAAGAATGCACAAAATGCAATGACAAGTCATGTTATGCAAGGAAATGCAAGAAGGATGCAAAAGAAAACCCAAATTAGGGTTCATGGATCAAACATCAAACACAAACCAAAAACAGAAGCAAACCCTAAAGTAAAAATGGAAAATGGTACCCAAGGAAACTCTAGACCTATAATAAACCACTGCCCAAAGGGGAGCTCTCAACTCTCAACCAAACTCAAGATATGAATTTTCTAAGTTATTAGGGTTTTTTAGGGTTCTTAACAAAACAAATGCCAAACAATTTGAAAATGCAAGAACAATTCATGGCCTTTTTACCCTAGAAACTACATGTTAAACACAAGACAAAGCAAAAAGAATCAATGTCACAACCTTCACCAATAGGCAGAAATGAATTTTTGAATCCATGATCAAAATAATGCATAAAAAATGATTTAATTCAATGAAAAATTCTTAAAATGCATCAAGATCAAAAAAGAAATTTGGTTTGAAGGTTGGACAATGTTTCTAAATGTCTTAGAACATTTCATGAATTTTTTTGTAATTTTTAAATACCTAAAAGTATTTTTAATTAATTAATTCTCATTAATCAATTAAAAATAATCTTTTAAATATTTAAAAATACTTTTTAATGATGAAAAATAAAATAAAAATATTTTTGGGTCTTAAAAATTAATAAAACTTTAAGGAAAAAGTTTCATAATTTTTAAGAATTTTTTGCTATTTTAAGTTAATTGTGCAAATTTAATGAAATAAAAAGAAATAAAAACAAATAAAATAAAAAGTCAGAGGGATGGAGGGCCAGGATGCGCCTAGGATTTGAAAGTGTTGACTGGCGCGTGATCTAAGGGTCCAGGTTGACTCTGATTAAATTAGTCTAATTATGAATTAATTAACTAAATGAAAAAGGTTAGGGCTAATCAAACGCATCTGGGCCATCAAAACTGGAGGGAAGTCAACTGGTCAATGGCTATCTACGGCTCACATTCAAACTGAAATTAATTGCGCAATTAGGGCACAAACTACTTTCAGGTGGCCGGAGAAGACTTCCGGTCGTCTTCTCCGGCCAGCTCTCACCTGAAAACTACCCAAATCCCTCAAAACGCATCAAAAATGAAAAACAAGAACTGGGAAATGATCCTCACATCCTCACGAATCAAACCCCTCTCTCAAAACAAATTTATATTTCCTAAATCAACTGAATCGAAGAAAATAAGTTCTAGGTCACGCAAGCTTCAGACACAAATTAAATGCTTATTTCAAAACCATTTTCAAAACCAATGGTACCAGAATGATCAGCAAGACATGAAGAGCAAGTTTGTAACAAGAAAAATCATTTCTGGAAAAATAAATTTCAGGCTACCTGAGATTTGAAGCTCTCCACTTGAAGACTTTCTGGCTCTTTCTTTAAGTGCAAACCACTCCTTAGGACCTCTTGATGATGTTTGAATGCCTTAGAACAATTTATGTAGGCTGGTTGATGAGTTTCGAAAGCTCCTGCTTCAAGCTCAGTCAACAATGGCTATAGTGATTCTGGCTGATTCAGGCCATTGTGAATGATGG
This sequence comes from Lathyrus aphaca, assembly GCA_963966055.1. NCBI lineage: Eukaryota > Viridiplantae > Streptophyta > Magnoliopsida > Fabales > Fabaceae > Lathyrus > Lathyrus aphaca. The sequence continues at coordinate 508,050,935 of OZ014524.1, read as the reverse complement.
TTTGAGGTCCTGATGATGAATGGAGAAGGTTTGCAAGGTTTGTTTGTGTGTTTGTGAGCTAGGATGAGAGTTTCGAATGAAACTGCAAAATGGAGTGTGAAATGGTTATGGAGTGTTCTTGCTATTACAGGCTTTGGTTCTTGGTGCTGGATGATCTATGAAGTGTGGTGAGATGATTGATGAAGATAGTTTGAGTGTTTGGTGGCTGTGGAGAGGAATTCGAAGGAACTTGCAAAAGGGGAGTGTTTTGTGTATGTGGTTAATGAGATGGTTTCAGCCTTGCTTAGTCTTATGTTTAGCTTGCAAAGGGATAACATAAACAAATCTGATTGGCTTTGTGATGTGACATGGCCTGCTATGATAGGTAAGTTTGCTTTTGCATAAAGGTCAACTTTTGTGTAAGTGAGGCATGGCTCAAAGTCTAGGCAAGGACAAGGCATGGGCTGGAGCAGCAAGGATGAGGGAGAGGTCTAGCAAAGCTCAGCAGCCAATGCATCAAGTTGGTGAAGTGATCATGATGGTTTTTGCAAGTTGTGACATTTTGGTTCACATGTGATAAAGTCTTGTTACACAAACCAAACCATGAGCAAACTTGATCCAATTCTGATTTTTAGGACTTAGAGAATGTTTTTGTAATGGTTTGAAATGAATTAGAGGTCACATGATGCATTGGTGCAAGGTTTTGCAAAATTTCCATTTGGTGCATAACTTGAATTTTAGTGATTTTTGCCAACTTTGCATTGCCATAACTTTTGATCCAAGAGGAGTTTGATCATGTTCTTGTACTTTTTGAAAAGGGAAAGATGAGATCTACAACTTTCATGACCAAAGTTTTTCCATTTGAAGCCTTTTTGGACCAAGAATCAAAGCTTGAAAAATGACCTAAAATGATGCATTCTTGAAAAGTCAACTATGCCCAAAAAGTCAACATTTGCAAAAACCCTAAATTCTTGATTTTCATGAACTTCAACCTTCTTCCATGATCAAATAAAGACCATATACACTAAAAATGATGAAGATCACCCATTGGTTGGGTCATTGGGGGCCTCAGATGCCCTGATTTTGTACTGACTTGTCTGAAAAGTCAACTCTTGATCAGATGACTTCCCCATGGAATTTCTTCATGAAAATTGATATGCATACTCCCTATACCATATAGAGACCAATGGAAACAATAATGACCAAAAATTTTGGGGTTATGGCCTCTGAAACCAAAACCCTAATTTTCAGTCAACTGTGTAGTTCAAGCTGGCCCTGCATCCACTCAAACCCTAGCTCTTGTGATTCTTTTGAATTCTTGACTTTGTGAGGATGTACTATGATGCCTGAACACATGTAGACCCCTTTGAAGTGATTGGTTGCCTTTGGAGTGGCTCAAGATGCCCTGAGATTGCTCAGATCACAAACCCTAGGTGCAGATGCCTTAGAAACTATCCAGTGAATCAAAAATGAGATGTGAGATGATATGATTGTGTTTATGCATATGAGAATGATCACAAGCCATGGTGTGAATGGGTGAGGGCAAATTTGGGGTGTTTACAGCCACCCACCAAAGCAAACAACAGATCCAGCCAGCAGTATGACAGTATGATATATGAAAAACTGTAAAGAAAGCAATAAATAAAGCTGTACAGAAAGCAGTAAATAAAGCAAATATACAAGCACAAATAGCACATAACACCCCCAATAAACACAAATCAAACAAGCGCTAGGAGGAACCCACAAAAAGAACCAGAAGCCCTGGTTACAATATAAGCTTCCCCAGCAGAGTCGCCAAGCTGTCGCTCCCGATAAGTGGGACCAGGCCCCGATAAAGGTACAGACGCGAACGGTCGGCGAGAGGGGCAGTGAGAACACACAGCCGTGAACTCACTGGAGAATGAATAGAGTCGCCAGCTAGGCATTTTTATCCCGGAGGAAAGGTAATGCTGCGTAAACCTAGGAAGATATGGATAAGACGGTTGCGAACCAGAGAGACTGAGAAAGGGGGTTGGTTACAACCTGGGAAGGTATTAGCACCCAGATTGTCCGTCGTACTCGACGGGATCCACGCTTAAAAGATTTGTGTTTTAAAGGGGTAGTGTCAGTGCAATTTGTGTATAAAGAGCTGGAAAAGGATGTACAAGTGTCGGTGTAAAAGAGGTGAAGTGTATAATGATGTGTCAGTGTAAGAATGAGTGAAATGCTCATGATAATGAGGCTAAGGGAAAGATGCTGGAAAGAGGGGGAATATACAGAGACTTTTGTTCGATAACTGTTAAGTTATGCCTACGTATCCTCTCGTGCAATGAGGAAGTCAGAACACCGTAGTTCGACCCAAAGATACTGAAAGGTGAATTGACTGATGAACTGCTTACTTGTCTATGCTCAAGTGTATGACCTGTCTGGCTCAGGTGCAAACTGTCTTGCATTAGGCGGAAGAAGCAAGTTCTCGTTTGTGAGTGAAGATGATGAGAAAAGAATCCCGGAGGAGACGATTATTGTTTGTTTTTGTGTTTTCAGTCTTTTATTGCTTTTGAAAGTTTGTCATAAGTTAATGAGCTTAAGCCCAAACCAATGGATTTAGTAAACTCATCACATCTTCCCTCTGATCAGGGGTAATGAGATTACCTTAAGTGTGAAGTCAGATTCTCACACTTAATCATCTTTGATGTAGGATTAAGATCATTAACCTACTTGTGATTATTTAGATGTTTTTGGTGTTTTTGTTTAGTGTTGAGTAATGAGGTTAAGCCATAATCAAGGATTAAACAGACTCATTACACTATCCTAATAGAAGGATAATAGATGAGAATGTTTAGGCTGAGGAAAGCTCCTCAACTTAATCCATGATTAGGGATTAAACTCATGACAAAACAAGCCTTTAATTAAGTGGATTTTATTTAATGATATGATGATGAAGTGTTTTTTAGGGTTTGTAAGACAACTTGAGGGGGACTTGTCCATTAACACTAGGGTTAGTCCTTCTTAACCAGTTAAGGAAGAATTAGAACCCTAATGCAAGGCCCAAGTTACAAGTGTGATGTCTTGATGATTATTAGATGAATTGATTAAAGGATTTAAACACATTAAGGGTTTAACACTTAGGATTAAAGTTATACACTCCATCCTAATAGAAGGATGCAGGCATAAGCTTAATCATAAAGCCTTAAAGCCTTTAGGGTTTAGTCCCTGATTATGAGATGAGAAGAGAAGACTCAAAGAAGACACAAAGGTAAAACTAAGAGGGGAGACTAATCAAAACCCTAATCATTGTCATGCTTGGTTGTTCCTAAGGTTTGTGAGGTTTTCAAGAGAAGTCTTCAATGGAACCACCAGGAAGCAGATGAAAGGATCAAGAGAAGCAAAGCAACTTGCTTCATTCAAGAAGTCAAGTCACTTGAAGAAAGAAAGTGGGAAGAGGAAGAATGAGCAATCTCAAACTCAAACACATACAAAAATGCAGCAAGGATGCATGAAAAGAGATGAAGAGAAGTTATGAGAAGTGAAGGCAAATTCACTTCTCAAAGTTACTTACCACCTGAAAGGTTAGGAAAGAAATGCAATGCAATGCAAAATGGGATGAGATGACATGATGAGAAACAAAACCAGAAGCATATACATGATGCTAATGATGCTATGAGATGCTACAAACATGAGGCATCACATGGAGATGATCATACAAGTTCATGAATGCAAATGAAGCAAGTTGAGGAGCATGAACATACATGAAAAGTTATGAAGTGCACATGGCATACAACATGGCAAATACATGATGCAATGATCAAACATGCTTTCAATATGTCTTATGATGCCAAATGAATCAAATGGATGCTTGAAATGCCATGGCAAGTCATGTTATGCAAGAGAATGCAAGAGGGATGCATATGGAAGCCCAAATTAGGGTTTATGAACCATACATCAAACAAAAGCCAAAATCAGAAGCAAACCCTAAGATAAAAAATTGAAAATGCCACTCAAAGTACCCCTAATCCTATACTAAACCAATGCCCAAAGGAGAGGTCTCAACACCTAACCAAGCTCAGGATATGATTTTCTGAAGATTTCTAGGGTTTTAGGGTTTTTAAACAAGAAAATTATCAAACAAATTGAAAATGGAAGATCAAATCATGGCCATTTAATCTCAAAAACTACATGCTAAACCCAATGCAATGCAAGAAGAATCAATGTCCAACTCCTCATGAATAGGCAGAAATGATTTTTTTGAACTATGGATCAAATTAATGCACAAAAATGATTTTAATTCAATGAAAAATTCTCAAAATGCATCAAGATCAAAAAAGAAATTTGGTTTGAAGGTTGGACAATGTTTCTAAATGTCCTAGAACATTTCATGAATTTTTTGGTGATTTTTAAATACCTAAAAGTATTTTTAATAAATTAATTTTCATTAATCAATTAAAAATAAACTTTTAAATATTTTAAAATGCTTTTTAAATGTTAAAAATGAAAATAAAAATATTTTTGTGTCTTAAAAATTAATAAAACTCTTGAGAAAAAGTTTCATAATTTTTAAACAAGTTTTGCTATTTTAAATAAATTGGACAAATTAAATGAAAAGAAATGAAATAAAAATTGAAATAAATGGAAGTAATCAGAAGGAGAGGTTGAGATTCGTTCTGGGTTCAAAGGGTTTGACTGGGCGCGCATCTGGACGGCCCAGATTCAAACCTCCCTAATTCTAATTAATTAATTATTAATCCATAATTAAATCTTAATGAAATGATCCAGGCCCTCCAATCACGCGCGGGAAACACAATCCATTGGCTCACATTCAAACCTGGTGCCCTAACCCTAATTAGCAGTTAATGACTTTCAGGCTGCCGGAGAAGACTTCCGGTCGTCTTCTCCGGCCAGCACCCTCCCTGAAAAAATGCTAACTCTCACCCTAGCTCACTAAAACCTAATTTTCTTGCCCAGAAATCATCCCCACATATCATAGAACAAGAATCAACAGCCAAAACAAATTTATTTCACACAACAAAGCTGAATCGAAGCAAAGGGGGTTTAGGTCAAAAAATTTCAGGAACATCATACATGCTCAAAACTCAATGATTTTCGAAACCAAACATATCATCATGATCAGTGGAACATAGAGAGCCAATTAAGAACTTAAAAACAAGCTCCTGGAAAAAATGTTCATGAAGCTCACCTGAACTGGAGCTCTGATCTCTGGCACTTTCTGGCTAGTTCTTTGGCTCAAACAGGTCCCAATGATCCCCCTTTGAAGCTTTGGATACTTGGTTGGAGTTTAAACAGCCTCCTGAGTGAGTTTGCAGAAGCTCTGACCAAGGGAGTGTGAAAATCGTGTTTGTGATATGGAGGGTCTCAGGCCAAAACAATGGTTGGTTTCTGGTCAGTGAAGCAAGGTGAGTTGATGTGTGGAATTTGTTTGAGTGTTTATGGCTTGTGGAAGCAGATTCGAAGGCCTTTGCTTTATGGAGTGAAAATGGAGAAGTGATGCTATGGCTTGTTTCAGGCCTGGGTCTTGTTGGTTTGGGGTCAATGAAGCATGGTGATTTGATCAATGGACTTGGCTTTTGTGTTTTTGAGCTGTGGAGACAAATTCGAAGAGAAATGCAAAATGGAGTGAGTTTGTGTATGTTGTGCTAGGGCTTGCTTCAGGCTGGCTTGATGTATGAAATGGCTAGCATTTGCTTTGCATAAAAGACTCCTATTGGTCAGATGATGTGACCTGGCCTGCTGTGATTGGGATGTTTACTTTTGCAAAAAGTCCACTTTGTTGTAAGAGAGGCATGGCTTGAGTTCTAGCTTGGTACAAGAGGCATGGGCTGCGCAGCAAGATGAGGTGAGAGGCTATGGCTGGTTCAAAGGCCAATGCAGCAAGTGGGTGAAGTGTGATGAGTGGTTTTGCAACTTGATCATTTTTGAAACTTCATGAAAATCTCTTGCCATACAAACCATGAACATGAGAAACTTTGGTTCAAATCTGACTTTTAGGTCACATGTGATGTTTGTACATTGGTTTGAAGTGAACTAGAAGTTACAAATGGCCTTGATACATGATTTTGCAAATTTTCCAATTGGTGCATATCTTAAAAATTAGTGATTTTTGCCAACTTTGTCACACCATAACTTTTGATCCAAAATGAATTAGGTCATGTTCTTGTACTTTTTGAAAAGGGAAAAATGTATTCTACAACTTTCATGACCAAAGTTTTTTCATTTGAAGCATTTTTGGATCAAAAAGCAAGGCTTGAAAAATGGCATAAAATGACATATTCTTGAAAAGTCAACTATGCCCAAAAAGGTCAACTTTGCAAAAACTTCAAATTCTTGAGTTTTGTGAACTTCTAACTTCTTCCATGATCAAATAAAGATCATATACACTCAAAATTATGAAGATCACCCCTTGGTTGGGTCATTGGGGGCCTCAGATGCCCTGATTTTTCACTGACTTGTCCAGAAAGTCAACCCTTGATCAGATGACTTCCCCATGGAATTTCTTCATGAAAATTGATATGCATACTCCCTATACCATATAGAGACCAATAGAAACAAGAATGACCAAAAAATTTGGAGTTATGGCCTCTGAAACCAAAACCCTAATTTTAGGTCATCTGTGCAGTCAAACCTGGCTCTGCATCCATACCAATCCCAGTTCTTGTGATTCTTTTGCATTTTTGACTTTGAGAGGATGTAATATGATATAAGAACACACATGGATCCCTTTGAAGTGATTGGTAGCCTTTGGAGTGGCTCAAGAGGCTCTTGGATTGCTCAGATCACAAACCCTAGGTGCAGATGACTTTGAATCTATGCAGTGAATCAAAATGAGATATGAGATGATATGATTGTGTTTATGCATATGAAGTGATCACAAGCCATAGTGTGAATGGGTGAGGTCAAATTTGGGGTGTTTACAATAGGGTGCCCCCACTATTTCTCGATTTGAAAGGAAATTTGTCTTCATAGAATTCAACATCGTTTGATTCTATGATCACTTTGGCATTTAGATCATAAAACCTGTATGCCTTACTGTTTGCTGCATACCCAATGAATACACATTCATAGGCTCTACTAGCGAGTTTAACTCGTTTCGGATCCGGAATCCTGACATAAGCCAGACAGCCCCAAGTTCTCAAATAAGACAAATTTGGTTGTCTTTTCTTTAATATCTCATAAGGTGAGATCTTTAGTGGTGTGAGCATCTCCCAACAGCAATTTCTTATCTTCAGCAATCATGTATGTCTTGAACATAGCACGATCATAGCAGACATGACGAGTGGCGCCAGTGTCTATCCACCAGCCATCACTTCCACCAACCATGTTGACTTCAGTGATCATAGCAATGAATTGCTCATCAGTCAGGTTAACCTGAGCATTTGAGCCAGCAACAGGTTTAGGCCTGCTCTTACATTTTTTTGCCATATGGCCCGGTTTTCCACAGTTGTAGCAAGAGAAAACCGGAGCATCATTTCTTTGAGGTGGAGGCTGTTGCCTAACAAATGGAGCAGATGGGGCCCTAGAGGGATTCCCATTCTTAATTCGGTTCACAGCATTGCGGTTCTGATTCTTTAAAGGTTTGCCCGTAGGCTTCAGAACCGCACCGAATCTCTTTTTGTTGTTAGAAACAACTAAGACTTCATCTTTCTGATCTTGTTTCCGAGCTTCCTCTTCAATTCGGAGACGAGTAATCAGACTCTCGATTGAAAATTCTTTTGTTTTATGGCGAAGTAAATTTTTGAAATCTTTCCAACCAGGGGGCAGGTTGTCAATGATAACAGCAATTTGAAATTGTTCATTGAGGGGCATACCTTCTGTAATAATTTCATGAGCAATTTTCTGAATTTCGTGGCTTTGAGCTTCTACAGACTTTTCATCCACCATCTTGTAGTTCAAATAGCGGCTGACAGCATATTTCTTCGCACCTGCTTCTTCAGTATCATATTTCCTTTGCAAAGCCTCCCAAACCTGTTTAGCGGTCTTGTAGCTACTGTAGTAGTCGTACAAGTCATCAGCAAGACCGTTCAGAATATGACTTTTGCACAAATAATCATTCTCGTGCCATAGGGCGATCTTTTTCCTGAGCTGTAAGTCATCTGCTGCAGCCTTAGCTTTTGCAGCATCTGATTCAGGCGTTTGGGAAGACCCGTCTGATTCTGCAGGTGACTTACCATTAGGTAGTTCAGCAGATCCAGAAGGGACAACCGGGATATCCTCAGTCAGAACGTGGGCAACCTTTTTCAATGTTAAGAAAAATTTCATCTTAGCTTGCCAACGTTTGAAATTGGATCCCTCAAACTTAAACGGTTTGTCAGAGACAGTGGCGACCGCATTAGTACCGATAATTTCCTCAGTTGCCATGGCAGTTATGAAAACGTCTTAAAATTGTTGTTTTTCGGTTTTGAAAAAATTTAAAATGGCACAAAGAAATTATCGGGACGAGTCGCGTACTAGGTCGCTTTCTTTAAGACGTTTCGTCGTACTGCCAAAATTATGCAATGCAGTCGAATTTACAACGACGTCTCCAGGATAAAACAGCCCGTCAAATTCGATTTATCAGTTGCAGGCTGATAAATCGATCTTAGAGATTACACCTTAGATGGTTATAAACCAGTCGTGGTATCTGGTTAAAAAACCAGTCAAGAAAAAGAAAAATTTATAGATGAAGAGAGCAAAGAGAGGAGAGAAAAACAATGTTTCGGTGCACTTGACAAATGAAGTGAAGGCCTGTATTTATAGGCAGCGAATCGTGGATCGTGGAGAGAAAAATGGGAGAGTGGACCGGCCCAGTCAAAACTGGTGGTTACTAGAAACGTGGGAGAGTGGACCGGCCCAGTCAAAGTTGGCGGTTACTGGGTTGGTCAGTAGTGGAGTTAGTCAAAACTTAGGTTGGAATGTGACACGTCAGCATTCGTAATTAATTAATATTAAATAATTAAAAATTATTTAATTTCCACCGAAATTATTAATTAACATTAATAATTATTAAATTCGGGTTCAAAAAATTAATTCATTTAGACCGACCGAGCCGGACGGACGGCGGAGGCGCGCGCGTGTCTAGATGCTCATGGGTGTGTCCTCACTCCTTTTACAAAATTGGGTGCCCCTTGGGGCCCAATCCCAATTGTCCATGTTGGATTATATAAACACTACTAATATTTGTATTCCCTCCTATGTGGGACTAAAATGAATCTTTTTCAAATTCACTTCCATATTAGTTCTACTTTGTGTGCATTTATTGCCCATTTAATGTCAATAAATAATTCCAACTTCTACTCCAAATTAACATCATTCCAACAATCCCCCACTTGAATTTAAAAAGGTGATTTTAGACGTCCGTCAGACATTTCTAAGATTGTGCATAAACAAAGGTGTCTACGACTTGAACCTTAGCGTAGCAAGTCAGATTCTGATTCAACAAGAGTGACACTATTGTCTTGAACTCTATCTCAGACATCAAACCTGCACACAACCTTTTCGTAAGGTGTATTCTAATAGCCCGTGCTTTAATGGCCCTGCACGTGTATCCCGGTTTAGTGAAGGCTCTAGGAATTTTGCCTCGAAATTCCATAGGAACCGGCCTCAGTTCCACAGTCACATAGGTGAGTCTATCAAGAGTACTCCTGTAGCCTAGGTACTCCCTCATACAGAGTATAGATCTCATTAAGAGTTTCTATTATCTCATCCTTTTCTTACTTCAGGATTCATGCTCCACTTGCATGGTCATTTCATATTACTCACAACTTGTTATTACCCATTGAACCTAGTTCTTGGGATCTCCAGTCATTTAGGTCGGATTGCCATCATGAGTAAATCATCTCTTTATAGGCATTAGTCCCATCTTTTTGGATGTATTATGGACTTTCTCTCTAGCTAATCCTTTCGTCAAAGGATCTGCTAAGTTTTCATCAGTGCGTACATGATCCACTCTCACTGCTCCTTTGGAGATACAATCTCTAACGGTGTTGTGTTTTCTTCTAATTTGACGTCTTTTACCATTATAATAACGGTTCTCAACTTTTGCAATAGCCGCGGTACTATCGCAGTGGATCAACACAGCTGGCATAGGTTTTTCCCATAAAGGAATCTCAGCTAGCAAGCATCTTAACCAGCTTGCTTCTTCACTAGCTGTAGCTAGTGCTATCATTTCAGACTCCATTGTAGATTGAGCCAGGATGGTCTGTTTCTTTGATTTCCAAGATACAGCTCCTTCAGCTATACTAAATATATAGCCACTAGTAGCTTTGGAATCATCCGATAAGGTGTTCCAATCTGCATCACTATACCCTTCTAGTACAGCAGGAAATTTCTGATAGTGTATGCCGAGGTCCATAGTCCTTTTAAGGTACCTCATGACTCGCTCAATAGCTTGCCAATGCTCGTTACTCGGCTTACTTGTAAATCTGCACAACAATCCTACGACATATGCAATGTCGGGTCTAGTACAATCAGTGGCATACCTAAGACTGCCAATGATGCTCGCATATTCTGTTTGTCTGACACTTTCTCCAGTGTTCTTAAACAGTTTCACACTTGGATCATAAGGTGTGCATGCAGGTTTACAGTCGAAGTATTTATATTTCTTTAAGATCTTCTCCACATAATGAGACTGATCCAAAGAAATTCCTTGTTCAGATCTCGTGATCTTGATACCCAGGATCACACTTGCTTCTCCGAGGTCTTTCATATCAAAGTTATTACACAACAATGATTTCGTATCATTAATGGCCTGAATGTTTGATCCAAATATGAGTAGATCGTCTACGTATAGACATATGATAGTACAAATGCGATTATTAGATTTGTAATAAATGCATTTGTCACTTTCATTCACTTTATACCCATTAATAATCATTAAGTTATCAAACTTTTCATGCCATTGTTTAGGAGCTTGTTTTAGTCCATACAAAGACTTATCTAACTTGCAGACCTTGGTTTCTTGTCCTTGGATCACAAAACCTTCTGGTTGTTCCATATAGATTTCTTCTTCTAAGTCACCGTTTAAAAAAGTTGTTTTAACATCCATTTGGTGTACTAATAAGTTATAAATAGTAGCTATTGAAATGAGTACCCTAATGGATGTGATTCTAGTGACTGGTGAAAATGTGTCGAAGAAATCTATATTTTCTTTTTGTCTAAAACCCTTGGCTACAAGACGAGCCTTGTATTTATCAATAGTTCCATCAGGTTTTAGTTTCTTTTTCAAAACCCATTTACAACCAATTGGTTTGCAACCAGGAGGTAAGTCTACCAAGTGCCAGGTCTTGTTATACTCTAGAGAATCCATCTCATCATTAACAGCTTCTTGCCATAAATCCGCATCCAGAGAGGACAATGCTTCTTGAAGATTTATTGGATCTTCTTCAACATTTTTAAGCCGCATAATCGGGCCCATAGTCTTTAGCAACTCTTGCTCTTTTACTTCTTCGAAGTTCTGTTTCTACATTGTCGCTGCTTTCAGTACTTTTTATCACAGGAATGTGACTCGATAGGGTGCCCCCACTATTTCTCGATTTGAAAGGAAATTTGTCTTCATAGAATTCAACATCGTTTGATTCTATGATCACTTTGGCATTTAGATCATAAAACCTGTATGCCTTACTGTTTGCTGCATACCCAATGAATACACATTCATAGGCTCTACTAGCGAGTTTAACTCGTTTCGGATCCGGAATCCTGACATAAGCCAGACAACCCCAAGTTCTCAAATAAGACAAATTTGGTTGTCTTTTCTTTAATATCTCATAAGGTGAGATCTTTAGTGGTGTGAGCATCTCCCAACAGCACTTTCTTATCTTCAGCAATCATGTATGTCTTGAACATAGCACGATCATAGCAGACATGACGAGTGGCGCCAGTGTCTATCCACCAGCCATCACTTCCACCAACCATGTTGACTTCAGTGATCATAGCAATGAATTGCTCATCAGTCAGGTTAACCTGAGCATTTGAGCCAGCAACAGGTTTAGGCCTGCTCTTACATTTTTTTGCCATATGGCCCGGTTTTCCACAGTTGTAGCAAGAGAAAACCGGAGCATCATTTCTTTGAGGTGGAGGCTGTTGCCTAACAAATGGAGCAGATGGGGCCCTAGAGGGATTCCCATTCTTAATTCGGTTCACAGCATTGCGGTTCTGATTCTTTAAAGGTTTGCCCGTAGGCTTCAGAACCGCACAGAATCTCTTTTTGTTGTTAGAAACAACTAAGACTTCATCTTTCTGATCTTGTTTCCGAGCTTCCTCTTCAATTCGGAGACGAGTAATCAGACTCTCGATTGAAAATTCTTTTGTTTTATGGCGAAGTAAATTTTTGAAATCTTTCCAACCAGGGGGCAGTTTGTCAATGATAACAGCAATTTGAAATTGTTCATTGAGGGGCATACCTTCTGTAATAATTTCATGAGCAATTTTCTGAATTTCGTGGCTTTGAGCTTCTACAGACTTTTCATCCACCATCTTGTAGTTCAAATAGCGGCTGACAGCATATTTCTTCGCACCTGCTTCTTCAGTATCATATTTCCTTTGCAAAGCCTCCCAAACCTGTTTAGCGGTCTTGTAGCTACTGTAGTAGTCGTACAAGTCATCAGCAAGACCGTTCAGAATATGACTTTTGCACAAATAATCATTCTCGTGCCATAGGGCGATCTCTTTCCTGAGCTGTAAGTCATCTGCTGCAGCCTTAGCTTTTGCAGCATCTGATTCAGGCGTTTGGGAAGACCCGTCTGATTCTGCAGGTGACTTACCATTAGGTAGTTCAGCAGATCCAGAAGGGACAACCGGGATATCCTCAGTCAGAACGTGGGCAACCTTTTTCAATGTTAAGAAAAATTTCATCTTAGCTTGCCAACGTTTGAAATTGGATCCCTCAAACTTAAACGGTTTGTCAGAGACAGTGGCGACCGCATTAGTACCGATAATTTCCTCAGTTGCCATGGCAGTTATGAAAACGTCTTAAAATTGTTGTTTTTCGGTTTTGAAAAAATTTAAAATGGCACAAAGAAATTATCGGGACGAGTCGCGTACTAGGTCGCTTTCTTTAAGACGTTTCGTCGTACTGCCAAAATTATGCAATGCAGTCGAATTTACAACGACGTCTCCAGGATAAAACAGTCCGTCAAATTCGATTTATCAGTTGCAGGCTGATAAATCGATCTTAGAGATTACACCTTAGATGGTTATAAACCAGTCGTGGTATCTGGTTAAAAAACCAGTCAAGAAAAAGAAAAATTTATAGATGAAGAGAGCAAAGAGAGGAGAGAAAAACAATGTTTCGGTGCACTTGACAAATGAAGTGAAGGCCTGTATTTATAGGCAGCGAATCGTGGATCGTGGAGAGAAAAATGGGAGAGTGGACCGGCCCAGTCAAAACTGGCGGTTACTAGAAACGTGGGAGAGTGGACCGGCCCAGTCAAAGTTGGCGGTTACTGGGTTGGTCAGTAGTGGAGTTAGTCAAAACTTAGGTTGGAATGTGACACGTCAGCATTCGTAATTAATTAATATTAAATAATTAAAAATTATTTAATTTCCACCGAAATTATTAATTAACATTAATAATTATTAAATTCGGGTTCAAAAAATTAATTCATTTAGACCGACCGAGCCGGACGAACGGCGGAGGCGCGCGCGTGTCTAGATGCTCATGGGTGTGTCCTCACTCCTTTTACAAAATTGGGTGCCCCTTGGGGCCCAATCCCAATTGTCCATGTTGGATTATATAAACACTACTAATATTTGTATTCCCTCCTATGTGGGACTAAAATGAATCTTTTCAAATTCACTTCCATATTAGTTCTACTTTGTGTGCATTTATTGCCCATTTAATGTCAATAAATAATTCTAACTTCTACTCCAAATTAACATTATTCCAACAATAACTAAATATCTTCTTCATTAACTAATTCTATTCAAAGAAAATCAAAATTCAATATGTACCAATTAAACCATTTTAACATGATAATTAAATTAAATATAAACAAGTTCATATAAGTTTGAGTATCTTTAATTCTTTTATGTAAACAAATTAGTCTGCATATTAAATTAATTATAGTTTCTAAAATATGAAAATTATTGATAAAAAGCAAGTTGTTGTTTGCGTGTATATATATATATATATATATATATATATATATATATATATATATATATATATATATATATATATATATATATATATATATATATATATATATATATATATCAACAAATATTTTCTCTCACATTTCAACAAATATCCTCTCTCACATTTTATATATATATATATATATATATATATATATATATATATATATATATATATATATATATATATATATATATATATATATATATATATATATATATATATATATATATATATATATATATATATATATATATATATATATATATATATATATATCAATAAATATTTTCTCTCACATTTTTTTACATTAAGTTTTATATATATATATATATATATATATATATATATATATATATATATATATATATATATATTGAGGATCGCATTGGTTCCACGGCTCATCAACTACAACTACCTTCATTTGCTGATATTCATGATATCTTTCATGTTTCTCAATTAAAGATATGTCCAAATCCTCAAGGTCAGTCAGTGCAACATTTACCTACTACCTTACTTCCTGCTAACAGAGTTCCTATAGCCATCCTTGACAAGAAGATGGTCAAGAGAGGACGCGTTGCCACTAAAGTTTTGGTTCAATGGGAAGACATGTCTATTGACAAAACAACTTAGAAATTCTACTATGACTTCTTGATGAAGTTTTCTGATTTTCACTCATGAGGACATGGTTGTTGTTGTGCTGAGTAGGCATGGCAATATAACACATAACACATATTCGGGATACCCACCCGAACGAATTTGTAGGGGGAAAATCATTTTTGATTGGTTTGAGTTTGGATTTGGATTTTCTCTAATTATAAAATATGATGACGGGTCGGGTAATAGGAAAACTAGTATCCGCTCCAAATTCGTCCTCGAAGCCGTCCCGTTTATTTTATTAAATGCTTTATTATTTTAATTTTGATAATTTAGAATATTAAATGTGTGGTTAATGTTTTGATATTTTGATATTTATTTATTAATTAAAATATTTGAAATGTATTTATGAAATTTTTTGATTTTTTGATTTTATTATTTGAAATTAATTTTATTTTGAAAAAATAAATATTTTTTATTTAAAAATTGATTTCATTGATAGATGGTGGCGGGACAGAAATATCTGAACCCATGTGAGACGAATTTTAATTTTAATTTTCAATCCCAGTGGAGTTTAAGGCAGTGAACAAAAATCATTTTTAAATTCAAATTTAGATTTGATGAGATAAAAATCATTATCATTTTTAAATTCAAATTTAGATTTGATGAGATAAAAATCATCTCCAACTCACCCATTGTCAGAGGATATTGTGATAGATTTCAATGCTTAGGATAATTTGTCCCTTTGTCTATTTTGTCTTTTAAGTGAGATGTTACATTTATTAGATTTTGTGACACATGATTGGATAGATTCCTTTGACAAATGATTGGTTGGCATGTACCCAACAACATTTATTATGGCAAGATGAATTAACATATCATTATTTCTGAAACTTCTTCATCAAAACTTCCATTTATTTACTCAGCATCTCTACATCACCTGATAGAATTCTATTACTTACAGATACTGTTGGAGTTGGGCGGATTGGACGTTACAACATACTTCCCATAATTCATTTATTCGAGGGTAATTCCATTTCATTCGTATCTACTTATCCTAAGTGTATCGTAATTGAAGATAGAATACTTTTTAATATTATAGTATAAATTGTTATCACAATAAATTTTAATATAACATAATTGTAAAGCACTATTACTAATTTACTTTTAATATTAGATTGACGTTAACATTCAAGATATTTAATATATAAACAAAAAATATTAAGAAATGAATAATACTTTAAATAACTTAAATAACGAAAATGGAAACATTTCTAGAGTCAAATGCTATTTCAAATAGAGTTCCAAGAAAAAAAATCATAATGAAACCAAGGTTAACATCTATCAAAATATTCATTTTTACTCCACCCATAAGAATATAAATATCTCATTTTTTTTAGTATTGATGCAGAATTTATCAACTAGTTTGCCCATGTCGCAATAATGTTGAGGTTCTTCTATTTATGATAGAAGGAAAAAGAATAACAATCCATGACTTGCCCCAATTTATGTTAAGGAATATATATACATAGATACTGCAATGAAGGGACTGTCTGCTAACCTTGAAATGAATTGAAAATTTGTGAGCATCTCTTATGACGAGATATATTACATATAATGAGAGAGGGGCAAAAAGGAAAATAAAAAATTATAATTAATACTTCTACAAAACTTCAATTGCAGACAGCTTTGTGCCCAGTTAAGCAAAATTTTATGGTAAATGTTTTCAACCAGAAGCCGAAGCAGCTTTCCCTTTATCAGAAGATTCATCTTGCTCTTCCTTCTGAAATTCTTCAATCAATTCACGCTGTCTATCTGTCAGGTTTCTGCAGAACATTACAGAAACAGGCATTTAAATATCAATCATACAGAAGTATCATTCGTATTAGCAATACAAGAAAAACAACTATTTCCTACACTTGTGTAGGATGGTCCCAACCCCATTGGATATTGTGTTATGACAGGGCATCTCCTTCAATACATTCAAATGAAATTTAAGAATTCATTTCCGACGGACAAGGCCGAAGGAAATCATTTTTCATTGTTTTCGAAGGGCATATCCATCAGAACGCACATTACATAGGGCACCCAGAAAACCCTTTGTACCAAAAGAAAAAGCAGAGTCCGAAAGCATTATATTGGTCATTTCCAGTGGAACTAATTTACTAGCCACTCTTCTACCAGAAAAGGTTTTCAAGTAGCTATTTTCAGTTGGAAAGGGCTTTTACCATTTGAAAAATACTGGCTTTCTAGTTATGTTAGTGCAGTTCATAAAACACCTTGGAAAATGGCATCAAATTTAACACTCACATTGGGATATTGACGTTAAAGTGAACATATTGATCCCCTAATGAATAAGAATTTTTGGTCTTGATCCCTGTTAGGAGGAAGACAAAGAGTTAATGATAATAAAAAGATGATCTCAAGCCCATGAAACAGATTCATGGAATTTTTCAGGTGTATTTTCATACAATGCTTTCTTTAAAATGTTTCCCATATTAACCAGAAACATTATAAACTTGCTCACCTTTCTTTTTCAGAACCACCTTCTGACCATGTTGTGTTCCAGGACGCACCTGCCAAACAGGGCCAGCCATCCGCAGACTTTCATCAGTCACTAAAACCATTATGTCATAAAATTAATGTTGCAATAACAATACAAACCTTAAGAACAACATCACCAGTAAGAGTTGGGACCTGAATGGTTCCACCCAAAATTGCCTGAAAAAAGAAATAAAAAATATCTCGTTAGACAACTGAAGACGTGTTTGAGATCCAGAATATGTATGACAAATTGATAATCGCCCCCAAATCCTGTTATATGCCCAAAGACTCCAAAGCCAATCAAGAAATTTCAAGCTACCAAACTCTCAAATTCACCAATTTTATATGAAGATTTATAACTGACAGAGCTACTTCAATTTCACCAGTTCTATTGTCACAAGATTTAAATCCTAGAGACCAAATGAACACCCTATTCAATCATAAGTTTTGGAATTGTTAAAGGGAAAAGTAGTAAAGGTAGCCTCGTAACATCATTCAATTCTTCTATTTGGCACCTTAAATCGACTTGGGATATAACAAGGACTTAAGTAAACCAACCCCAAGAAATGAATAAATTTTTATGATTGCTATAAAGTGTTTTTTCCTTTTATCCAGTTGCTAGCACATATATACAGAAGAGACCATTTCTCATCCCATCCTCATTTCATTGCCCCCACCTTCCCTTTCAATTCCAATGATATTCCGTTATTACTGAAATCTCCATACATAGGCCAGGGAAACACCCCAACGTTCAAGGACCCCAACAGAGAGAAAATAAAGTTGAAACAAAAAAAATTAAACAAGGCACAAGCTAAAGAATCAAGATTTTTCTTCATTAAGGTGCATTACCTGAGTGATACTTAAAACAGTATCTACATGAATATCAGATCCTTCTCTACGGAAGACAGGATCTTCCCTGACCTGCAAGAAAGAGCAAAGGATGAGAAATAATTGGGCTTGTGAGCAAATACAAAAGAGAAGGGAAAATGAACTCGAAGCTACGAAGAGATTAATGTGTTTACCTTTATAGTAACATAAAGATCACCAGGGTGATCTCCATCAGGATCTGCACCACCACTTCTGTAGACCTTAATGGTTTCATTGTTGTCAATCCCTTCAAATGTAAAAATAAATGTAAATGTAAATGTATCAGTGAATTTTTTTCCAAAAGTCATGACACCTAATTGAACACAATGCATGCCCAATAGGAAAAAGCAAATGTTAAAAAGTGTCTTTTTTAGTCATAATTGATAGTCAAATTTATCATCAGAAAGAGAGATTATTACTTCAAATTATTCAACAATTAGAATTCTGAATTGCTGAGCACAATATACTAGGAACTGCCAATTTGCTAGTCCTAATATTAATATTAATATATAATGAAAAAACTGGGAGTGCTTGGACTCTTCCTTGTTTATATCAAACAAATCTTAGTTTGAAAAGCAGGATCTTATGGTTAGTGGAGTATCTAGTATAATCTATCTTTCTTGTTTGAACAAAAAAAAATTGAGTATCAAGTACATATCATTTTTTAAAGAATTTAAATAAATTAAAAGAGAATGCTAATTGCTTCACAGTAGTAGGTAAGAAGTACCAAAATGATACTCATGATACTCCCTCCGTTTTCTATTTAAAGTCATTTTGACACTTTTACAGATATTAAGGAATGTCATTCTTGTTGTATGAAAAAGAGAAATTATGAAGGGTTTTGACAAAATTATCCTTCATTAACCGTAGTATGAAAAAGATAAATTAAAAGAATTGAAAAAGAGTAAAAAATATTTAAGGGAATAGTAGGAAAGGTAGCACGGATGATTCATTGGTATTGTAAAACGACTTGCAATTTGGTACATAACATTTTTCCAAAGTGACATAATAAAAAACAGGTAGTCAATTTTTATCAACTTCAGTATATAGAATGACTGAGACCAGGGAAATTGGTCAATGAGATGATGTTCTCATTATAAGTCATATGAACATGATTCACATAATAACAATGCACCACAAAATTCTAAAAAAATGGTTACCTGCCATAATATCCAATTTGACTGACTTTGTTCCTTTGTTAACCTTTGCGCCCCTGCATGACTTGCAGAAACTCTGTTTACAAAAAAAAAAACATTTAATACTATTAGTACACAGTATTAGCTATTGGTATGAAAGACAGGTATAGCTATATCAAAATGCTTCAAGTTGAGCCTAGCATTATGTATTATTATAATGATTGTGGTTTATTAATATTTACAGAAATTAATGCAAGAGGGGAAAAAGGCTAAAACCACCACCAATCCTATGTGAAGTCAGTTACATGGATCGATCAAGTCAGACATTCATGTCACATATAAGGTCTAAAAATAGGTGGTTCCGTCTAAGGTGGATTGCATGCAAAGAGATACATCAGTGATCCCTTCTTTCATTGATCCTTGATTTATTATTCAAAACAATAACTGTGCAGTTTTTATTAATACATGAGGAAGACTGGTGTACCCCCTTGAATAAGGAGAGACCTTAGAATCAGCAAAAATAGAGAGCTTTGCTATATAGTTTTTCTCGGTCTACCTCTACCTCAAACTATTGGACTTCCCTACATCTAGTGTAATATTATTATCAGTGCTACTATAGTTCCTAACTATTCATCTCTAAACCACCAAAGAGGAAATTCAAGCGTCTTCAACGATTGCTAACCCAATTTTTTCTTATATTTGCAAATCCTATTCTGTCTTGTGCCATCAATCATGATCATGATTCATTACATTCTCATCCCTGTGATAGTAAGTTTACTTACTGTCTTTTTACCATCCAACATTCAGTTTCATACAACAATGCAATTCTTACAATTGTGCTATATAAAATAGCTTAGAATAGGCAAACAAAAGACACATGTGATTTCTTGAGTTGTATGTTCTCCAATTTTCACCTTACTTAGAATTTGTTTGTTCTTGCTATAAGTTGAAATACATAAACTCTATTCTAATTCTATATTGATTGAAACAATGTGTTTCTATATTGGTTGAAAAAACAATGTGTTTACAAACTTTTCACCAGATCTCTAAATTTTAGTCGAACTCATCTCCGGACTCTCCAAGACTAGATATCAACAGCAAAAAGTCTACTACAACACTGTCTTGGATACGTTTGGTATCCCTATCTTCATATACCAAAACGAACTTGACACTGGCACATCTTTAGGGGCAAAAAGCTCTAATGATTGATCACTTCCGATTAAGAAAAACTGATCAATAATAAGCATGTTACATGAATACTAGAAAAATCCAAAATACACAATAAACTAAAAAATGATAGAATTTATCTGAAAACAATTGACTTGTGCACCATACCGATACAATTTTGCCGGTTCCCTTACATGAACCACATGTAGTCTCCATTTTAAATATGCCAGCTTGTACAGATGTCTGGAAAACATAGCCATCAAATTAACAACAAAAAAATGAAAACAAATATAATTACAAACATTGTAAATTTTAATTGAGACGGACAATACCCACCACTCCTGATCCTTTACAGCGTTTACAGGTTTCAGGTCTTGTACCAGGAGGAACCCCGCTCCCACCTGCAATATTTCAGCAAAAGAGACAATTTGTTATTTACAAGGTGCATAGTCCTTACAAACTGAACTAAAAATAAAAGTGGCACCTAAATTCATAGCATATAGATGTTAATTAAGACATGATGAGCATACCACAAGTGTTACAAAGCATATCTGTTTGAAATGTAATGGTTTTGGTGCATCCTCGGACAGCTTCCATAAACGAAAGTTCAACGAAAGTCTGAAAAATAGGTTTAGATTTAATGCCTCAAATTAATCCATAACATAGTTAAAGATGTCCACGTACAAATAAGAGAATGATAGGGAACATGGGCCTGTGGACCAGGTTGACTTGGGCCAGAATCCAAAAACGCATGGGGGGATGAAGTTACTTAAATGCATAGGGGGATGAAGTTACTTAAACGCATAGGGGGATGAAGTTACTTAAACGCATAGGGGGATGAAGTTACTTAGTGATGCAGCAAAAGATTCCACTGGTATTCTATTAGTGAGTGGGATGAGCATGATTATTAGGGGGCGAGTGGTACGTGAGGGTTCAGGTTGGGTTGCTAGTTTATTACGAGATAAATCCTCTTTGGTAGGAGCTTTGTCTCTGGTTTCCTTTGCTGTAACATACCCTTATTCCTATTTCAATAAATTCATATACTCTCCATTGTTTTACTGTTTCCATCATTGGTCTGACATGTCAGATCCAGAGAGAGAGAGAGAGAGAGAGAGCTAATGTTTTCCCGAACTGTCTATGCCACTTAAAATGGCAGATAAAGTTGACGCTTTCAAGGAGTCGCTAAAACAATCCTTAGTAGAGTTCCATCAATTGTCGATGACAGAGTTCACCATTCTGAAGAATCATCTAAAACATGTGTGTTCCTCATAGAACAAGAGAACTTGAGTTT
Organism: Lathyrus aphaca; assembly: GCA_963966055.1. Lineage (NCBI taxonomy): Eukaryota > Viridiplantae > Streptophyta > Magnoliopsida > Fabales > Fabaceae > Lathyrus > Lathyrus aphaca. The sequence continues at coordinate 508,029,250 of OZ014524.1, read as the reverse complement.
TGAGTACAACATGGCAGTGAAGAAGGTTGAGTTAGCAGGCGAGAATCTACTTAGATGGGGATTACCCCACCTCAAACGTACTGAGGTGCAAGGATCGTCAGAAGAACTGATCACATTGGCAAATCCGAGCATGGAGGATGCCACCATACTCTGGTTCAACATCCTGCATGAGACGGAGAATGAGTGACATGGGTGTAGTTGAAACAAGCTTTGAATGTGATACAGTGGCCAAAAAAATGATTATCTATGCACAAAGCTTAAGGATTTCCATCATTCGGGGGAGTGTGGATGAATGCATTAGAGTTAGAGTAATTTCCGTCGCAAGTCGCCTACCGGAGGAGCAATGTCTTGGGTACTTTGAGTGCAGTCTTCAAACAAAACAAAGTTTAAAGTTGCACATCCTCAATCCTTGCAACCATCTATAGGCAATAAAGCTTTCCATAAATGTCGAAACATAACTCAGGTTTATTGGCCTTGAGAAACTGTGTGAGTGATATAGTGTGAATAATTGAAGGGGGAAGGAAATGGACCATGAGTCCAGTGGGAAAGGAAGATTTATTCCATTCAATAGTGCAAATAGCATGCTTAGATGGGACCAAACTACCCTTAATTCTACAAGACCAAACAGAATGGAAGGCATGAAGGAGGAACAAAACATTGGAATTTAATACCTTCCATAATCAGCCAATGGATCGCATGGTGTTTTAGATGTTGAGAAAAATATCGGCCCATCCATCAGTGCGGTGAAAAACAATTAGGGTTGGTAATTCTAGGGGATGAAGCAAAGGTGAGCGAAGAGGGAGAAGGTGATTGTCATTGATTGACTGGACCAAAATTGATAAAGGTGGAAAACAAACTGACAACACTGAGGTTCGAGAGACGGTTAACGGGAATGATGGTGCAAACGGGAATGATGGTGCAAACGGGAATGATGGTGCAAGTGTTGACAGACAATATAGCGAGCGACAATTTTATTTTATTTCCCCAAAAGTTGCGACGAAGTTGTGGTCGGGATTGTCGGAGGAGCAAAATCATACCATAGGAGTGTGGTTGGTTACACGCCTAAGGCTTCCACAATCAGGAAGAGTCCAAACTTGGAAGTCCAATTGGGGCAATTCACGACTCTAGTGGATGCAAGTGTGTTGGAATTTGGAGACTTTGTCTTGATTTTGGGGGTGGCATGGATGAAGAAGTTTGGGAAAGAGACATTTGATTGGAATGAAATGATACTTAGTTTTCCTTGGAATGGGGAAACAGTGGAGCTATGTGGCTTAAGTTCAAGGGTGGTAGTTCGAAGAAGAAAGGAAATCCACTTCCCCAAGTTAATTCCTTGCACAGTTTACTGAGAAGGGAAGATGTGAGGTGAAGAGAGTGCTATCGAGCAGGGATTGAGTTTGGAACAGCAATATAACTTGCAAATATTGTTGAAACAATACTCTAGAGTGCTCAAGGAGGCAATGGGGTTGCCACCGCAAAGAAACAGAGCTCACTCAAATTGAATGGCCACCGCAATGAAACAGAGCTCACTCAATTGAATTGAGAAGGAAGTCAGACCAGTTAATGTTAGGCCATGCATTACTATTATCCCTAACATCAAAAGGATGAAATTGAGAGACAGGCAGATGCAGAATATGCTGAATCAGGGAATCATTAAACATAGTTTGAGTGTGTTATATTAAGCCCGGTTATTCTTGTAGAGAAAAATGCCTCGTGAAGGTGCCTGTACCAGTTAAGTACCTTATTCCGATGGTAGGGGAAAATTACAATTGAAGTCTATGTATCACCTAATTCAAGTGAAAGAGAGGGATGTTCACAAAACGGTATTTAGAACTCATGGAGGACACTGAATTTTTTATTAAGTTGTCAAGGCTAACCAATGAAGCAGCCATTTTTCAAACCTTATCTTCGGAAGTACGTCTTGGCTTGTTCTTTGCCGATACCTTAGTGTATGGTAATGGTTGGAATCAACACATAGAGCACTTATCCCAAGTCCTTCAGGTGCTGCAAATTAATGGTTGTGGCAAATAGGAAAAAGTGCATTTTGGGCAATAAACAAGTGGAATATTTGGGTCCCATAATTTCTGAACAAGGAGTGGCGGTGGACCCAAGAAAAATCAGCAGCACTGAAGATTAGCCAATCCCTCACAATGTCAAAGAAATAAGGTGATGTTTGGGTTTAACAAGATATTACAGAAAATTCATTGTCCGGTTTTGGTAAACAGTTAAATCGTTGACAGAATTGACAAAAACAGAAGGCTTCCATTGGGGTCTCGAAGCTCTCAAATCCTTTGAGGAGTTGAAACAAATCATGGTGAACACTCCTATAATAACTTAACCAGAGTTTTCCCAATCGTGCAACACCTAAAGAAGGGGAGCATGGGCTATGTTGATGCAAAAAGAAGGCCCATAGCATGTTTCAGCAACGGCATGTCAAAAAATAATTTGGGTAAATCAGCCTATGAGAAAGAACTAATCGCCTTTGTGTTGGAATTTTGTAGGAATTCTGTAGTGTGCTCAGACCTACTGACAAACTGACTAATGGCCGGAGATTGTATCGCACCTATTAGGGAGGGAATGTTGTAGTGTGCTCAGACCTACTGACCAACAAAACTGGATAGCCAAGCTGTTGGAATAAAAACCAGGTTCGAAGAACAAGCTGTCCAGAATATTTGAAGAAGGGTTGAAGAGGATAGCTTCATACCCAGTTTGGTTGCAAGAATAGCAAGTGAAATAGGGGGTTCAAAATTATCCACATCAATGAGTTATGGCTGATTTGCAACAGGAACCCACATCACAACCTGCTTTTAGCTAGAACCACTTCATTGTCTTCGCCAAAGAAATATTGCTTACATGGCATGCCTCAATTGTAAGCGATGAAGACACAACGATGAAGACCCTTTGTTTATCAGTTCGTCTTAGGAGTTGTTTTGTTTCCCACCATACCGGCAGCTTAGTCGCGCAGTCATAGCGGATTAAGGCAGAAAAACCCATCATATCGGACGATATTGTCCATTGCGGTGAGCCCACAAACTGCCACTGATATCCTCTATGGTTGATATGCAATAACACTGCAAGGGATGGTACTAAAAATGAGCTCTTCTTATCACCCGGAGACTGATGGACAAACAGAAGTTGCAAACCGGTGTTTGGAAGCTTACTTGTGTTGTTTTTTCCTCAAAAAACACCTTCCATGTGTCTACGGGCACTAACCACCGGTTTTAGTTCGATTCCCACAAGGAGAGAAGTGGATGGAGACTGTGGCAACTGGCAACAGAGCTGGTTGACAGGGATGAGGTTCTCCGACAGCTCAAATAACATCTTGCCAAGGCCTATGAACAAATGAAGAGGTGTGCAGATAAGAAAAGGAGGGATGTGAATTTTGAAGAGGGAGAATGGGAGTTCTTTAAACTGAGGCAACACAAACATCAGACAGTATCTAGGAGGATCATTCAGAAACTAGTACTACCACGGTATTCTGGGCCATTTCCTATCGTTTGAATAATTGAAGCACTGTCATACAAATTTAAGTTACATGATGAAGCAAGAGCCCACCGTGTATTTCATGTTTCACAATTAAAGAAGGCAATTGGGAATTACTCAGCTGAAGCCAATCTCACTGAAGGTCTGAAAGTGGAGCTTGAAGTCAATGATGAACCGGAGGACAGAACATCAAACAGTGGCTTGGTTAAATGGAAAAACTTAGTTGCTAAAGATACCATATGGGTGGATGAGGTGACACTCAGAAGTCAATTTCCTTCCCTCAGCCTTAAGGACCAGGCTGCTGCTGTAGGAAGCCTCAGTGATAGGGAACATGGGCCGGTGGACCAGGTTGACTTGGGCCAGAACCCAAAAAAGTCTTCTGATTGGAAGATTTAATCGAGTGGAAAGAAAATAGGGAAAGATAGGTAATGAAGCTAGTTAGTGACACGGCCACTAGTATTCTGTTAGTGAGTGAGATGAGCTCATGACAATGAGGGTGGGTGGTACGTGAGGGGTCATTCAGGTTGTTTCTAGTTTGATAAGGGAGAATTCCCTCTGGTAGGAGCTTTGGCTCTGGTTTCCTTTGCTGTAACAGACCCTTATTCCCTTTTCAATTCAATAATACATTGATATTTTCTCCATAGTTTTACAGTTTCCATCAAAGAAAAGAACCTTAACATCCTGTCCGCCAATGTTCTGATGAAAGAAGTTCTTGACAAAATCCTGATCGCCGTTTAGAGAATAAACAGAAGAGCAAAATACATATTAGTCTTCAATTGGAAATATAACTCGAGAAAATTAATTGAGATGAATAATTTACAAAATTTATACTACGATGAAAAGAAAAAATGCAATAAAAAACCCATAGTACAAAGTAACATGCTTTTTATCAGAAAAATATATGTTTGAACATTTAATTCTTTAGCATGCATCTTTACAAAACTTTTTTTATAACTCAGTTGATCATTCTGTCTTCCTCCTTCAAAATGAACTAGTAACGGATGCAGTTGGATGGTTAAAGATTGTAAAGCATTTAACAATAAAACATTGAACTAGAATGAGTACTTAATATTGCTATGAAACAAATCTTGATGAAATATTGCTATGAAACAAATCTTGATGAAATATTGCCATGAAACAAATCTTGATGAAATATATAATGTAATGCAACTATAACTAGACTAATAAAAAGGAAAGAGAGATCTACTAAAAGATATGATTACTAATAAATAAATAAAAACTGAAGAATGGCAAGTCATTACATGATCACGGAATATCTGCTCAAAGGGATTAAAGCCACCAGCACCACTATCTCCAAAACCATTGCTTTCTTGGTTTACAAAAGCATCATGGCCAACCTACATATTCATGTCAAACTAAACCAAATGAAACAGATTAACATGACTAAATAAGATATAAGATAATAATAACAAGACTCGATAAATGTACCATTCTTCCCCAACCCCGTTGCTACTTTTTTCTCTGAAATATCTATTAATTTTTGGTTCAGTTCCCCAATCTCCATGAAACAAATGTCCCCAACTTATGTCCTTGTATTTCATTTTTACTTTATGCAATTATGTTCAGAGCCATTACTATTAATCTACAAATTACAGCCTCTTGTGCATAAATCAATTACTTATCCTACTATTTATCTCAATATAGAAACAAAGAAAAAAAAATCTGGAACGAAATGAAACCTGGTCATACTGTTGACGCTTTACCTCGTCCTTCAAAACCTGCAATGCAATTACATGAAAAAAATGGTGAAGCCCAATAGACCAAAATCGGTTCACAAATCATACAATGATTTCAAGTAAACAATTAAATAGCATTCAGAACAAGGGTACACCTCATATGCCAATGAAACTTCTTGAAATTTCTTTTCAGCTTCAGGATCATCTTTGTTTGTGTCAGGATGGAGCTTTTTTGCAAGCTGAAGAAGAATATAGAGAGAGACTGATAATTAGAAGAAAAAAATACAGAATCATTTAGTGCAAATAACACATGCCTGTCAAAAATATGTTTGGTATTTAAAGACCATGTGTGAAGAAAGAAAGAACGAAGAAAGAAGGAAAAAAATGTAATGTAACTGCGATATATTCACAATTATTTAGGCATAACATAGAACATGTGCAAAATGCAACCTCTAAAATAAAACAAGAGCTCATATATTCTGGTTAAGTGAAATGTAGAAAATTTATCAACTGCAGAATTCTAATGCAAATTAAAAACTCAACCTGATATAAAAAAACTCTTCCTCGTGCAATTCAACTTATTATTTGTAAACAGCCACTTGGGAAATAACAATAGTAAGACAAACTAACACAAAAAACTAACTGCAAAGTTTTAACAGGAAATAAGTATGTTGGGTACCCCTAAAAAATGTTCGACATGAAAATAGATGTATATTGAAATTAGTTAAGTAAAACCTACCCCATAGTAAAATAGATGTATTTTGACACTAGTTAAGTAAAACCTACCCCATAGTATGCTTTCTTTATTTCAGAAGAACTTGCATTCTTATTAACTCCAAGAACATCATAAAAGTCTCTTGCCAATGGTGCTGAAAAAAGTAAAGGTGATAAAAAAAGTCAGTGACATGTTATGTACAGATAATAAATACGCACACACTGATAAATATATTCGTAGATGATAAAGACATTGAAAAAATGATGATGCCACAATAATACACAATGCAAGTATAACATAATTGTGAATGAAACAAAACACATAATTTTAGGCTTTGTTTGGATTGATAGAATTGGATGGAGCGCAGTGGTATGTGATGGAATGAAGTGATATTCCATTGTTTGAATCATTTAAATTGGATGGAGCGGAGCATAATGGAGTGGTGTGGATTTCATTCCATTTCATCACTTACCACCATATGTCTAGCGGAATAAAAAATCTATCTTGTTCCTTCCTAATGATGGAATGGAATCTTCATTCCGCTCCGCCGCTCCATTATACTACATTTCACTCCACTCCGTTCATTTTATAATATCCAAACATAGCCTTAATATCGGATTTTATTTATACCTGAGCCATGAATGGATCTAGATGCTCCCAAATAAGTATTCGCTGCTCCCATTAGCACCCAGTTCTTCAAATTAACACCATTTCCAACTGCAATATGTATAAGATGCGAAAAGATTAGCAAAAGCAATAGCAGAAAAGTCCAACATCAATCTAATATATCTTTTATAAAGTAAAAGAAAAGTTTCAATACAACATTAACTAGAATTACACAAATAAACGACCAATTTTAAAAACCTTCAATAACAGTTAAGTCATCTAAGCAGCAAGAGAAGAAAAAAAACTGACATATCCTCAACAGATTTTCATTCCTTTTTATAACACATACCATTGGGATAACAACTTCCAATAACTTTGGAAGAATTGCCGAATCCTGAATTCAATGTCCTGTAACCCCGTTGCAAAACTCCTTCATATAACTGAAATTCACCAAAAAGAAAGAAAAAAATCATAAACGCCGAAATTATTCAATTGCAATACACATGAAAATGGCAATAAAACAATAAGCGTACGAGACAGAGATTGTGTACGGATTTATCTGCGTTGCGGAGGAGTTTGGGAGAAAGAGATCGAAGAAGCTTGACGCCATTGGAGCGAACCATTTGGAGAAGATGATTGGGGTTTATGGTTGCGAGCAACGCCTCTAAACCCCTTTGATAAAACCCTAATTTTTTTAACAATGAATGGAAGTTTCTAGTGTAGGGATTCAACGGTGATGAAAAGTTGGTATTTTTATTTTGCAGAAATGATAAATTAAAATGTATAAATTTTTAAATTTAGGTTTAATTGTAACTTTGATTCCTCTATTTTATTTATTTTTATTCTTGATCTCTCTATTTTAAAAATTATTTTTTTTCCTATTTCAACTTTTCAGTTTGATTTTAGTCTCCTTTTTATTTTAAGTATTTTTTTTAATGATGTGGTTTGTTTAAAGGTGATGTAGCAATTTCATGTCATCTAAGTGCAAAGAACTCATCAAATATATTTTCCACATAATATTATGAAATAATAATTTTAATGGAGATTTTATAAAACCCTAAGATTTACGTGTCTCCTTCATTTTCTTCTTCGCAACTCTTCTTCCTCACTCATCTTCTCAAACCCATAACCATTTCTTCTTCACATAAAACCCTGAGATTCACGTATAGGGATGTAAATGGATATCCATGGGGACGGATATTATGATATTTGTATTCGCCCCGTTAGATAAAAATGATATACATATTCGCCCCATATTCATACAGATATCCATTAATCGGGTAATCCGCGGGTTTAATGGTATCTGCGGATATTTACAGATATCCATGGATAATATTTAAAATATATATATATATATATATATATATATATATATATATATATATATATTATTTTTTAAATTATTTTAAAAAAATAATTTTAAAGTTCTTTTAAAGACACAAAAAGTTATTATCATATATCATTCATACAATTCGTTCTTAATTTAAGAGCGGACGACCGAGAAGTAAGAAGAAGACATTGGTTTGACAGATGAATGACGACACTAGTTGGTTGGAAAGTGAAATTGTTGAACTGAGGTATGAAATATTGAATAGTTTAAATATGAAATGGCTAATAGAATTTGAATGAAATGTGAAAGGTTTTCTTAAAATAAAATTTCAAAAAAAGTAAGAAATATAAAACTAATTTTTTATAAATGAACAAAATAAGGTATAATAAACTAATAATATTTAAATGATTTTTATAATTTATTAACGGATATGGATATCCGCGGATACAGATATCATTAAACTTGTATCCATGTCCATTAACAAACGAATATTTAAATATCCATTAATTTTATCCGTGGATATCCATTAAGTTATCTGCCCCATATCCGTGATGGATTTTATCCGCAGATATCCGTAGGTACGGATAATTTTGACATCCATATTCACGTACCATTTCTTCTTCACACTTTTTTCACAAACCGTGGTGGCTCAATTCCAAACATGCTTGAAATGAATTTTTCGTCTTCCTCAACAAACTAATCTGGTATAAGAAAAAGATGGGGGAATAGATGTTGGTGTAAGCTTGAGTCACCATTGATGACGTTGTGGACTTACGATAACCCCGGAAGAAGATTTCATGGATGTGGTAATTTTAAGGTGATGCGGAAAAAATGATGCAATTATTTTCAATGGGTTGATGAAGACATGAGTACCCGTGCAAAAGATGTGATTAGATCATTGAAAGAGAAGAATGAGGAGCTAATGGATATGATTAAGGACTTCAAGAAAAGTGAAAATTTGTTGAATATAAAGACTGGGTTTATGTCTTATTTTGTGGCGTCTGTGATGTTTGTGTTTTTAATTGTGTTTGCATTAGTTACAACACATTTACACAAATGATGTAATATGAAAAAAGGATGTAGTTTATGTTTATGCAGTTTCAAATGATGTAATCTGAAATTCTGATGTAGTTGTTTTCTATGTAATTGGATAATGTTATATCAGTTGTCAATGTTGCATCAGTTGTGCTTTGTGTTATATATCAATGTTAATGTTATATCATTTTGGTGTTATATTAGTTGTTAATGTTAATGTTATATCACTTTGGTGTTATATGAGTTGTTAATGTTAATGTTATATCACTTTGTTAATGTTATATCACTTCAGTTGTTAATGTTATATCACTTTGGTTATATATCTGTTTTGTTTTGTTGCATCATGATAATCTAGTTGTTATACATGTTTGGTTATATATCAGTTGTGTTTTGTTATATCACTTTGGTTATATATCACCTCTGTTTCAAAAGATGTTATACCAGTTCATGATACTTATGTGTTATGGCCAATTCTGGTAATAGAGGTTTCAAAAGATGTTATGCCATTCATGATAATATAGGTTATACCATTTTTGGTCTTACATAAGATGTTTCAAAACACAGTCATTACATAATAGAAGCTGGTGATTACATAGGCTTTTTCAAAACATGCAACACACATTAAACTAAATGACCTTAAAACTAAATTGTTTGGTCATTTCAAAAAGTAAACATTAAACTAAATTATTCTTGAGTTGGTGGTGGTGCTTGTGACCCTCCATCTATAATAGTTTGTCCTGCTTCTTTGCCTGACTTGTCATTCTTGTTTTTTGCTTTTTTATTGCCACCTTTAGGAATCGCTCTTTTCGCAACTCGCTTTCTTTACATGTTCGCTTGTTATGGCCAAAACTCCCACATTTCTTGCACTTGACAATTTGAAGAGTTTTAGGAAGTGTATTGCTTGTCCTTGGTTCATCATTCACCTTGTTGTGATTCTTCTTTGGACGACTGATAGCTCTCCGCATCATTTGAGGGTTGATTGGGTGAGAAACTATTATAGGACATAGTTGTGGGCTATTGGTTGGCATAATAATATGGTTATAAGTTGCCATCATAGTAGATTTCCTACAAAATATACCAAACATTAGTATGATGATAGTGGGTAATCATAGTATATCAGACATTAAGAAGTGATACCTATAGAACGATGACGCATAATCTTCTGGCTCCTTCTTGTTAAACCATATGCATACAATAACATGACAACATGGAATTCCATTTAAATCCCACTTCCTACATCCACATTTCTTTTGCAGCAAGTTAACAACATAAGTCTCAACACCATTTGAAACCCCGAATATAGCAAAGTCATCATCTGAATGCCATGTTGCAATCTATCCCTCGGCTGCCCTTTTTTTCCAATATTTGCTGGATGTTAGGACATACCACACCCTTGTACCTACATAATTTCTTCTTTTGAGTAGAAATTTTCACATTTATGTAATGTTTGATGCCTTCAAGCAGTGAAATGATTGGCTTGTCTCTATACTCCAAGATTGCCCGATTAAATGTTTCACATATATTGTTGACTTGCAAATTGCATTATGTGTTTGTCTTGAAATGAGAGCAAGTCCAACATGCAGCAGGTACATTTATCATGTCTTTCCAAGCATTGACATTGAGCTATTTCATATGGTTCATTGCTTTTCCCACCCAGGAAATGTTGTTGTCCTAGCTGCCCTCCACAAAGCTTCTTTCATAGACACCCCTGGATATTTCTTCCTTCAATTGCCATATAAGTGTTTAACACATAATCTGTGTTCAACATGTTGGCTTATCTCAAGAACAACTGGTACCAAGCCCTAAACATGAAACATATAACAAAATTTACTTATGTCATTTATTTATAGTAGTCATGTATATAGCAGAATTTACTTATGTAATTTATTTATAACAGTCATGTATATAGCAGTTATGCATATATCATTCATGTACTTGCATAAATAGGTACAAACATAAATATGCACCTTTTGTTCATCTGATATAAAACTGTATTGTTTTTCTTGAATGGATTGTAAGTCTTCCAGTAATAACTTGAGGAACCATTGCCAAGAATCTTTTGTTTCGGCTTCCATGACTGCATAAGCGATTGGATAAATTTTGTTATTTCCATCCTTGCCAACAACACCTATTGACTGACCTCCAAAATCCTCTTTAAGAAAACACGCATCCAGTCCAATTAGAGGCCTACAAGTGGTTGCAAATGCTGTCTTACAAGCTTTTAAGCACACGTATATTCTTTCAAAAATAGGACCATCTTTTGAATCATCACACTTGATTTTAACAGTAGAGTTTGAATTTGACTTTAACAATTCCTCGGCATAACTCCTTAGATGTTTGAATTGTTCTTGTCCAGCACCTTAATCAATTCTACTACTTTTTTCTTGACTCTATAAGCTTGATCCTTTGATAACTTGACCCCCCACTTCTTAATAGCTTTTGCAATCACCCCTTTGGTTTTTATTTCAGTGATGTGTCTTATAGTGTAGACAAATTGTCGAGCCAACCAATTTGTTTTGGCTTGTCTATACTTGGATGTCTTATGGCAACTATGACGATTAGTTAGGCTAACAGGTTGCCAATATTGGTTGGGAGTCCTCATGCTAAACCTAATATAAAAAGGACAACCATTTAAACACTTGACAACCATTCTTTTTTTTGTCATTTTTCTTGAACACAAGATTCTTTTTGTTCTCCATTGCATACTCCTTTATGGCATCTTTGATTTGCATTTTATCATTGAACATCATTCCTACTTCAAGTTTTGTGGTTTCCCTAAAGGTAGGAAACTTTTCCATATCAACTTCAGCATCACTATCAGGTGGAGTATGAAGAACATCTGAATCAGCATCACTAGCATCCAAGTTTAAAGGTTTTTCTGATGTACAAATAGGTAAAATGGTCTTCCAATTAATACAAACTTTAGCACCTACATTCAAATCATCAACACTAACTTCCAAATCATCATCATTTGACTCATCCTCCTCACTGCCCATGCTATAATTTGGATTTGTTTCACTATTTTCATCAACATTTATCTCCTCAACATCCTTGTCATCCTCGTCATACTCATTAGCCTCTTCATTTACTTCTTCAGCATTGACTTATTCATGTACTCCATCAACATCTTTAACATTAACCTTTTCATTAACCTCTTCAACATTGACTTGTTCATGTACTTCATTTACTTCTTCAAAAATAACATCCTCGATACTAATTTCTTCAACTTTGTGTTCAACATAGATATCAACTACCTTAAAGCCTTTAACATCTTCCATTAGCCTTAAGACATCATTATCAGTGTTCAGAGGCCGAAGACCACGAGAAAACGAAAAGTTAGGATTCCAATACTAGAGACACTTTATGTTGCAATACCCATCACTTTTGATCAAATCTTCAATTTGCATGTATGACATCAAGTTATCATCCCAATCCCAATTCATTTCAGTTACAAGTCCATCAACATACAACTTCACTGGATTATCAACTAAATGTCCCTGATGGTGTATTTTGAATCGAATAGCTTGGGTATCAGATGACCTACATCAATACATGAAGAAATAAAAAAAGGACAAAAAAGGACCACAACAAGTCAAGCATTCAGGGCATAAACAAAACACTATCAGAAATGGGGACCACAACACATTAATAATTCACAATAATAACAAATACGAAGCTAAACAAAATAAAACTTGGGACCACAACAAATTAACAATTCATCAAAAGTAGGTTTTTTTCTTCAAAAATACAAACCTGGACACGTAGCTTGGATTTGCCATTTAAGTATGTAATTAGCTAACTACAGCAACAACAACAGGACATTATTTTCAAGAAGATAGTGGAAGGGCACATTGATAACACGATTTTGTATCGATTATTTAGCATGGTTTTCGATTATTTAAGTTGTTATTTTCCGTATTTCGAACGATATTATGCGAAGTTTGTGTTTGTTTTGCAGGTATTAAGATATATATACCACTTATGGAAGAAAAGAAGCAAAATGAGACAGAAACGGCGCTTTTAGCAGAAGAAATGAAACAGATAGTAGAAAAAGAGTTTCTTCATTCTGAATGCCTGACGACCGTCACAACAAGCTAACGACCGTCCCACATTGCCCAGCCCAGACGAACGTCACAATGCAAAACGACTGTCACATGTCTTATTTCAGAATCCTAATACGCGCGCATCAGTCAATAACAGAGAGCCGTTATACGCAATTCTCTCATTCAATAGAGATATTTTCTCACTCTTTCCAGTCTCATTCCAACCCTAATAGTCAAGGCCCAACTAAAGAAGTTCCTACAAATTCTCAACAACAATATTCCCAAAAGCTATAAATAAAAGTTGCTTTCAATTAAAAAGAGAGCTTCGACCACTTTACAAAATTATTGTCGTTTTACCATTCGAAGCCATTTTAATTAGTTTAGAGCTTTTTCCTGTTTATTTCCTTTTTAGCATTTAATTTAGTTTCCATTACCGAACCTTAGTGATAGCTTCTTACACCGGGAAGCTATTACCATTTATTTATTTCCAGCCACTGCCATTGTTTAAGTTTAATTTTCTGCAAGAATTCTCGATTCAAGTGTACTTCAGCCAGGTTTCTTTATTGAATTATATGATTTAATTTCCAATTATTATGTCTTATATTTTTATGCATTCCTTCTTCTACCTTTCTTTTTCCGTTTTAATTGATATGTCTGGCTAAACTGTTTAATCGATATGTGATTGAATAACCGGAACAAATTCAATAGATCTAGGATAAAACCTTTAACTCAATTTACTTTTTGGTTTTGATTTCTTAAAGTTTCAAAAGCCTTTTTCCAAGCCAAACTAGTTGAGGGAAGCCCAGTAGGTCCCCATGTACTCAAGATGATTGGGTATGTGGAGAATCTTGAAAGTTTGGGATTTACCCTCAAGAAGGAGCTTGCAACTTATTTGATCTTGCAATCGTTGCCAGAGAGTTTCGGTCAATTTGTCCTTAATTTCAACATGAATGATATGGACAAATATCTTCCTGAATTGCTAAGCATGTTAAGAACTACTTAGCAAAATCTGAAGTCAAAAGGGAAATCCATTCTAATGGTCAGTAATGGAAAGAAACAGAACAAAAGGCCAACCAAGCAAGGTGGTAAATGGAAAGGCAAGGAAGTTGCCAAAACCAAACATACTGCACCTGCTTTGAATCCTAGTGGAGGTATAACTAAGGAGGGCACTTGCTTCTATTGCGATAAAACCGGACACTGGAAGAGAAACTGCCCAAAGTACCTAGAAGATAAGAAGAATAGAGTGAAGACTTCAACTTCAGGCATTTTTGTTATAGAAATTAATTTATCTACTTCTGCATCATGGGTATTAGATACTATATGTGGTTCTCACATTTGTACCAATGTGCAGGGACTAAAAAGGAGTAGAGTTTTAGCAAGAGGTGAAGTTGACCTACGAGTTGGCAATGGAGCAAAGGTTGATGCTTTAGCCGTAGGAATTTATGATTTGACTTTACCTAGTGGTTTAATAATTCAGTTAGAGAATTGTTATTATGTACCTACAATTAGCAGGAATATTATTTTCATTTCTTGTTTGGACAAGTTTGGTTTTTCATTTATAATAAAGAACAATTGTTGCTCTATTTATTTTAATGATATATTATATGCTACTGCACAAATGAACAATGGATTATATATCCTTGATCTTGAAATGCCGATTTATAACATTAATACTAAAAGGATGAAACCTAATTAGTTAAATCCAAGTTACCTTTGGCATTGTCGCTTATGCCATGTATATGAGAAACGCATTTCCAAACTCCATAAAGATGGACTATTGGACTCTTTTGATTATGAATCATATGATACATGCAAATCTTGTTTAATTGGAAAGATGACAAAGACCCCATTCACAGGAAAAGGTGAAAGGGCAAATAATCTTTTGGCCCTCATACATATCGATGTATGTGGACCACTAAACATACCAGTCAGAGGAGGTTTTCAATACTTCATCGCATTTACTGATGATTTCAGTAGATATGGATATGTGTATTTAATGAAACACAAATCTGAATCCTTTGAAAAGTTCAAAGAGTTTAAGAATGAAGTACAAAACCAATTAGGTAAGAATATTAAAACTCTTCAATCAAATCGAGGAGGTGAATATTTAAGCCTAGAGTTTGATGACCATCTAAAAGAGTGTGGGATTATATCCCCAACTCACTCCTCCTAGAACACCACAATGGAATGGTGTATCTGAGAGAAGAAATCGAACCTTGTTAGACATGGTCTGATCCATGATTAGTCATGTCGATCTTCCAAACTCCTTTTGGGGACATGCACTGCTGACAACAACTTACACACTTAACCGTGTTCCATCCAAAAAGGTAGAAAAGACACCATATGAGATATGGAGTGGTAAGAAACGGGGTTGTGAAGTTTATGTGAAACGAGAAGTTTCAAATAAGCTTTAGCCCAAGTTTGATAAATGCTTATTTGTAGGGTAACCTAAAGAAACAATAGGATATTACTTCTACAATCCTTCTGAGGGCAAAGTGTTTTTCGCTTAAACTGGATTCTTCTTGGAAAGGGACTTTATTTCTAAAGGAGTCAGTGGGAGGAAAATAGAAATTCAAGAATCACAAAGCATTGATACACCTATGGAGGAATTAGAGCAGGAATCACAAACAATTATGGAAGAGCAATCTGCTCAAGTAGAACAAAACCAGCGTAGGTCGAGCAGGATACATCACCAACCAGAAAGATATGGATATCTCATAACTGATCAAGGTGATGTATTACTCATGGATCAAGATGAGCCTGTAACTTACCAAGAGGCCATAACTGGTCCTGATCCTGAGAAGTGGCTAGAAGCCATGAAATCTAAAATAGATTCCATGTACACAAACCAGGTTTGGACCTTGGTAGAGCCTCTTGTAGAAGTTAATCCTATAGGATGCAAGTGGGTCTTCAATAAGAAGACTAACATGGATGGTAAGGTACATACCTATAAGGCAAGACTGATTGCTAAAGGTTATAAACAAATTCATGGGATAGACTATAAGGAAACCTTTTCATCAGTTGCAATGCTTAAATCTGTTAGGATTTTACTGGTTATCGCTGCATATCATGATTATGAAATATGGCAAATGGATGTCAAGACTGTTTTCCTTAATGGGAATCTTCTTGAGGACGTGTACATGACACAACTTGAAGGATTTGACATACCCGAAGAAGGCCATAAGATATGCAGGTTACAAAGATTAATCTATGGATTGAAGCAAGCTTCCAGAAGTTAGAATCTTCGTTTTGATGAAACTGTAAAACAATATGGATTCATAGAGAATGAAGATGAGCCTTGTGTCTACAAGAAGGTTAGTGGGAGCATGATCATTTTCCTGGTATTATATGTATATGACATATTACTCATTAGAAACGATATCCCTACTTTGCAACAAGTAAAAGCTTGGTTATGGAAAGGCTTTTCTATGAAGGACCTTGGTGAAGCAACCTATATATTAGGAATTATGATCTATAGAGATAAATCACAAAAACTGATTGGCCTAAGTCAGAGTACATACATAGACAAAGTGTTGAGATGCTTTAATATGCATGATTCCAAGAAAGGATTCATACCTATGCAACATGGCATGTGTCTATCAAAAACACAATCCCCTTCAACTAAAGAAGAAAGGGATCGCATGAATAAGATTCCATATGCATCTGCAATAGGATTTATCATGTATGCCATGTTATGTACTCGACCAGATGTCTCGTATGCTTTAAGTGCAATGAGTAGGTACCAATTTGATCCTAGTGATGCTCATTAGGTAGTTGTCAAGAATATCCTTAAGTACTTGAGAAGGACTAAGGATACATTCTTGATATATGGAGGCCAGGAAAAGCTCGCGGTAATGGGTTACACTGATGCTAGCTTCCAGACAGATAAGGATGACTTCAGATCGCAGTCTGGTTAAGTGTTCTGCTTAAATGGTGGCGCTGTAAGCTGGAAAAGTTCAAAGCAAGAGACAGTTGTTGATTCTACAACTGAGGTCGAGTATATTGTTGCCTCAAATGCATCAAAGGAAGTTGTTTTGATAAAAAAGTTCATTAGTGAACTTGGAATAATCCCTAGCATTGTGGATTTCATTGATCTCTATTGTGATAACAATGGTGTCATCGCACAGCCTAAGGATCCTAGATCTCACCATCGATCCAAACACATACTTAGGTGATATCATCTCATTCGAGAGATAATAGATCAAGGAGATGTGAAGATATGCATAGTACCCACACTTAACAATATTGTTAACCCACTAACAAAACCTCTTGTGCAGCAGAAGCAAGATGGTCATACTAGATCTATGGGTATTAGGGGTATTCCTGATTGGCTCTAGTGTTAGTGGGAGATTGTTGGTGTAAGCCCTAGAGGTCAATACTTTTGGTACTTGTATCAAATTATTTATTAATAATAAAAGGCATTTATTTATTATGTTTGTTTTTCAAAAATGATAAAGTCCCTAGGATAGCTAGTTCGTTTAATAAAATATTAAGTGTGGCTTAATCATGAGATTCCATTAAATATAAGGATATTATTCTTAAAGCATCCATAGTCGAGCTTTAATGTGAAATGGGATAGCCTTAAAGCATTAAGATTATTATGTAGATAGACTGATGATCACATCTCATGGATCATAGATAAGGAGTTATCAAGTTTTTACATAGGTATGAATATTAGGAGTAATATTTATACTGGATTGACTCATTATGAGAGTACTACATAGAATGTTATGCAAAGTGTCATGAGTTACTCTCATGGTGATAGTGGTGTATACCACCCTTCGACCTGAAACTACTATGGACCCTAGATGTAGAGTCAAGTACTTTATTACTGATTGTAACACCCCAAATTTTCCCTCTTCTTTCTAACATCGTCATCATATCATAATCATCATAAGCATGGCATATCCTTAGCATTTTTGCATAGAAAGATGAAACATATCATTCTCATGTTTTATCATTGGGTATATGATCAATCATCGGTACATTTGAAGCCTTACAAGTCAAAGCAAGAGATCAAGTGACCTTGTACAAGCTCTATGAAGTGTCTCTAGTCCCTATACAAGCTCAAGATCCTTTACAAGAGCCCATAAGGTTGAGAGATTATCAGATGATCCAAGAAAGGGCAAGCTCCTACACATATGAATTTTGAATTAGGGTTTCATGTTCAAGCAGGGATTCTTTGAGACTTTGGCCATTTCATATGGGCAAAGTCCTTCATATGATATGTGAATGCTATGGATGAAATTTGGTGAGAAAACTCATTGAGGAAGGCAGTCAATTCATCAGTTACTTGTAAAGGAAGAAACTGGTCAAACTGAGTATTTGAAAAGTCAATTGTGGCAATTCAAGGGTTCCAATCCTATTTTTCAAGCCAAGGGATGTTCTTAAGGTCGTAAAAGAGGTTTGACAAAGTCAAAAGTCAAGAATTTAGGGTTTTGGCAAGGGTTTCCATTTTTGGCATATGGCATGTAACTAAACTTTCCAAATTTGGTAAGTTTTGCCCTCTTCAAAGCTTTCTTTCACAACCAAGATGACCTCAAATGAAAATTCCTTGAACATGAAAGTTGTAGGAAATTGTATCCCATTTCTGAAAAGTACAAGAACATGATCATAGCCCTCATGGTTTGAAAGTTATGATCATTGGAAGTTTGGGTAATTTTTAGGGTTTACATGAAATGCAAGTTTCTACAACTTTGCAAATTGCTTTGTAACTCACTTTTTGGTTATCCCATGTACCAATTCTGATCATAACATCATATTGCATTGCCCTAAGATCATTTGGCTCAACAAAATTCATGGAATTCATGTACGGATAAGTGAATTTTTCATAAAGTGCAAAAATGCATGATCATTCACAAAGCATGACTCAAGCATCCAATGGCCAGGATTAAATCACTTATGAATTGGTGAATCAAGCATGATCAACATGTGCAAAGAGAGAGGGAAACGCACGAGCAAATAAGGAGGTCACATTTTTCATGCACAAATGAAAATTCCTCTCATTCACTTCATTCTCACGTGTCATTCTCCTAAAACCCTAGCTGGTGAAATTTCACATGATATATAAACTAAGAGTGCTCTTGAATCATCAGAATCCATCACCACTTAATCTCATCACAGTTTTTGCTCATTCTGCATTTGGCTTCGAATCTCCCATTTCTCCCACACATTAGCCAAACAAATTACATATTCTTCATCCTTAGAGTGTAAGGATCACAAATCCATCATTGATTTAAGCTTAGAGCAAGGTTTCAACATAGTGCCATTCAAGAGCAACTTGGTTCGAATCTCAAGTTTCAGGAGGATTTGAAGCTCTATTTGCATTTATTTTTGCAAATAGAGAAGCTAGAGAGGGAACTTGCACGTGGTTGAGGGATTTCTTGGAGGTTTTGAGAAGATTCAAGTTCAGGTATGCTTCTGAATTCTTAGATCTAGATCTTGAATTTTTTGTGTGTTTATTGATCTCCTTGCTTCACTGATCATCCTGATATGTTTAGTTTTGAAAATGTTTAAGAATAGAGAGTGTATGATGGATTTAAAGTTTTGATGTTCAAACTCTTTGTCTTCGATCCATGAATGTCTTTGAGTTTTGGATATTTTTGATCTCATATTCGTGTTTGTCATGATAAACTGAGTGGATCTGGAGCTTTTGATCTATTTCGGTGAGGTTTTGTTCTTGATTTGAATTTTCCAGTGACGAAGCCCTAGCTCCGGTCACCGGATTCTGGAGATGTGAAACGCAGGTGAAGGAAGAAGATAACTCTACAGCCATTGGATATTTGATTTATGCAGTTCCCAGAGTGCCAGCGCATTAAAATGGCATTGTCTCTCTCTCTCTCTCTCTCACGTGCCTTGGCTTGTGTTATAATTTATGAATTAATCCTTTTGTGTGAAACTATACCATAGTTAGTATGTGCCTGCACGCTAAATGCCATGTTATTTGACTATTGTGTGATGTTGACTTGATCTGGTACCTTGGCTTGATCTATTGGCTTGGCATTTTTCCTGATTTAATTGAATTCCCATCATAAGCATTTGTGAGATGCGCTGGATCCACTGGGCTTTTATTCCTATTTGCGCTCCCCTCTTTGCAAGCACAATCCATTTGAACTGAAGCCTTTACTGATTGCACCCCTTGCTTGTTGCTATCTTTTTTTATTTTCATTTTATTTTCAATTTGGTTTTTGATTTTTAAAAATAGTAAAATGCATCCAAAAATTCTGAAATAATTCATGAACATCAATTTTAATTTTCTTTATTTTTGTATGTTTTTATTTTCCATTTATTTTTATTTTCCACGTAGAAATTAATTTTCACTTTTATTAATTGTTTTTAATTCTTTTTAAAGGCATGCTGACTTGTGGAATTTCTATCTTGATCATTGATTTGGGTTTTGAGTTGGTTCTTTTTGCATTTGATTCATATTAGGATTTAGTTTGTTGATGATTTTTCTTATAATTTTTAGAAGCTTGCATGAGTATTTTTGGCATTTGACTTGAGCTTGAAGTTTCAAAACCCTAGTTTGTGTTCATGAGGTCCTTTGACCTAGTTTGCTTTTGATTCTGACTTTGCTCTTTTGGCATGATGTTATCACTTGATTAATGAACATTTGAGTTTAATTGTGGAATTTTTGCATGAGTTTTTGATTTTATTTGAATTTTCATATGAGATTGCCTTAATTTTGCTTCTTCTTGTTAGCATGCTTAGTTCTTAGGCTAGGAGGGCACTTGTGCCAACTCCTATAGGTTGGTTAGAGTTCCTTTTGGATGAGGATAGGTCCCTGTTCTTTGATTGGTGTTCGTACTTTGAAAAGTTTTTGTGTTACTTGTCTTTGAAGTTTCTCACAAAAGTATGTATGTTCACTTCACCTTCTTTCTTCATTTTCTCCCTACGATGCCTATGTTTGAGTTTGTATGCTTCTTCTCCATGTTTGATCTTGCTTCCTAGTCACATCTTGACATGATTAGGCTCCTGGTTTTTTCAAGTAATGTTTATGCTTTGATTGGATGATCATTGGTTTGTTCTTACACTTATGCACATGTCCATTTCACTTCTCCTTCTTTTGATGTTTATGATTGAACTTGTATGATCTTTTCCTTGGACTTTTGTGTTTTTGGTGCCCATTCTTGTGTAGATAAGGTTTTGGTCTTGAGTTACTTGGTGTTTGTCTAACTTGTTTGATCCTTTGTGTTCCATTTGTGTTTTGTTTCTTCACGAGAGCTTGTGAAACTTGGTAATAGTTTGTATGATTTACCTCTTGCTTGATTTGCTTTGATGAATGGATCTTAGTGCAATAAATGGTTGCTTTCATTTCTGGTTGTGATGTGTGAAGTTGATCTTTGGCTTGTTTGTACCTCATTTGATCTTGTTTGGGTTTATCTTGTCATATGTGTTTAGTTCTAACCATTTCAGGGGCTTATGGTAAGTGAAGTGTGGATGTTATCCATAATTCAATTCTTTGTCTCCTCTCTTTCTTTGTTTCTTATTTGTTGATGTGCCTTATGCTATATTATGCTTCAATTCTTCATCTTCCCCTTTAGAAGCAACTTGTCTCCTTTAGAGGAGTAAGTTGTTCTCTAACTTCTTTCCTCATCTTTCTTCTTTTCCTCTTGTTTTCTTCTTCCTTTCTTGGGATAGTTTAAACCTCACTAACCTTAGGACCACCTTTTCATGACAACTTTAGGATTAGATTTCCCCTTTAGTTTTTACCTTTGAGATCCTTTTGGTGCTCTCTCTTCTCATCTACAAAATCCCATAAAAAACATTAATAATAATTGAGGTGACCTTTCCCTTTTGTCATACTCTAAAAGAAAATCATAAAAAAAACACTTTTTCACTTTAATCCACCAAAACACTTAATAATACAAACAAGTTAGTGAATTTAAATCCTAATCTCAGGAAACAAGTTTGAGGATCTTCCTCATTCTTGATGGACTTGTTACTTATTCTATTTTGGGATGTGGTAATAAGGACATGCCCTTAGAAAAGGATTTGCCTTCACTTCCTTGTGCCACACTCATAAAAAACACAAACAAACAATAAATGTATCTCCTTCGGGACTTCTCTTCTCACCTCATTCACTCTTTACGTACGAACTTGCTCCTACTTGTCACTTTGCAAGACGGTAACGCACTCGTCGTCTGAGCCTGCAACACCTGAGCATTGACATAGGTAGTTCAAGCTTTAAGACACAAGCAATCTCTCCACCCCTAGTTAGGGGAGCTACGACGACTCTGATCCTCATGTCCAGTGAGGTACGTAGGTAGCGGGGTAGGGTCCGTTCGAGCACTCTTTTATTTTCCCTACATTTTCCCCCTTTATTTTATTTTATCCAGATCCATTTCCTTTTCTTTTGCAACAACTTTCATTTCTTCACCCTTTGAAACTATTTCTTAGCAAGCGTGGATCCCTTCGGGTACGGCGAACGATCTGGGGTGCTGATACCTTCCCAGATCGTAACCGACTCCCGAACCCAGTTTCTTTGGTTCGCAGGACCTGTGTCCTTCCTTTTCTTTTCTTTTGGTTTGTGTAGCATTACCATTCCCGTTCTTTCGGGATAAAAATGCCTGGCTGGCGACTCTACCTCTTTCCGCGCCACTTTCGCGTTTGTACCAGGATGGAAATCCAGGGAGCGACAGTTGGCGACTCTGTTGGGGATTTCCTAACCAGAGTATCTCTGGTTCCCTTGAGAGTCTCTCCTAGCGCTTGCATGTTTCTATTTCGTTGGGTGTTAATTGTTTGTTGCTGTGTGTATATTTTGTTGTTGTTTATTTACAGTTTATTTACAGCTCTATTTATTGCTTTTAGTATTTATTTTCATGCATCATATATTATACTGGACTGTCTGGACTGGTTTTCTGTTTAGCGGGACTTGGGTGTTACTTGTGTTTGGTGAGATGAGACTAGCCAAATACCCGGCTTGAGTGCACCACAAGACTTAGCGTGGACAATCACTTTGGCCCCATGGTATCTTATCATGGGCTTGCATGTTTCTATTTCGTTGGGTGTTAATTGTTTGTTGATGTGTGTATATTTTGTTGTTGTTTATTTACAATTTATTTACAGCTCTATTTATTGCTTTTAGTATTTATTTTCATGCATCATATATTATACTGGACTGTCTGGACTGGTTTTCTGTTTAGCGGGACTTGGGTGTTACTTGTGTTTGGTGAGATGAGACTAGCCAAATACCCGGCTTGAGTGCACCACAAGACTTAGCGTGGACAATCACTTTGGCCCCATGGTATCTTATCATGGGGGTATTAATGTGTTCACACCCAGATTCGCGACCGTCTTGGAAATGTCTTGATATAGGGATCTTCCCTACTTCATTACACAACCTTGATAGTTATGTGCGACTGGGGACCGATCATTGAGAACCTTGTGGAAACATCCCTCTCTGGTGGTGACAGTGGCAGACCACATTTTGTGGCAAACCCATTCGCACCCGAGGGCCCACCTGGAACTCGCATAGGATGGCATGGTTCTCTTATAGGAACTCAGTCAAAGCATCTGGTCGTATGAAGATAGTACAGTATCCTACAAGTTGAATGTACTGTTGTTTCTCAATTTTAGCGCTCGAAGCTGGGGACTTATAAGGGATGCTTGTTTTTCCTGAACTCACGCTGAGACCTCCTTGAGTAGTACATAATGCTAAACTAATTCCCTGATCTGGTCATGAGCCATTTCTCGGAGATGGTGAACATATTATTGTTATTCGGCTTTGAGAGTCCGTGATGTTTGACCCGGAGCACACCCGTGAGATTGGGAGGGGTTTACAGGTTTGCAGGAACCCTTGACCTCAACATACCCTGGTTATCAGTGTGT
Organism: Lathyrus aphaca; assembly: GCA_963966055.1. Lineage (NCBI taxonomy): Eukaryota > Viridiplantae > Streptophyta > Magnoliopsida > Fabales > Fabaceae > Lathyrus > Lathyrus aphaca. The sequence goes on along the minus strand of OZ014524.1, from coordinate 508,005,514 downwards.
TCTATCTTTTGATCTGGTCACTATGATTCTGAAGTTCTTGATCCTTTGGTTCTCAGTTATTATTCTGGGTGATTATACAAAGATCTTGTGGTTACAGACACTCGATTCTTGGTTCAGTATTCCAGATTCCAGGCATTTTCCAGCTTTGATCCCATGTCTTTGCATCTCTAGCATCATCATATTGCATTTTGCATTTGCATCTGCATTGCATTTCCTTCTTCCAGAGAGCTCATTGTTCCTCCTTTTGTCCATGAACAGCCAGCTGATTTCCCGGTACTCAGTTTGAACAAGTGGTAATTATGGGAAGACGACAGAGTGTTTGAAGCCAGACTGAGCAGTGTCAAGAGTTAAAAGGTCAGATTTGAAGTCATCGGTAGCTATGTCAGAGGACAACTTTCAGCATGTTGATCCTCCACCTGGTTTCACTTTGATGACCAATCCTTTGTATGGTCTTTCTCCTGACGAGGATCTTCCACGAGTGAATAACCTTACTCAAGCTCAACCTACGCAGACCCCGATCGGGAATCAGAGTGTACTTGAACCATCTGTTATCCGAGGTGGACCTTCATCTTCTTCTGATGCTACAGATTATCAGAGTTTTGCTTTCCCTATACCGAACTTCCAAAAGACAGTCCCTCTTGCGAAAACCAAGGATCCACGAACTATTGAGACTGCTGAAAGGTTTCGTGTGTTGGATGATCAACTCAGAGCCTTAACGAATCCTGATTCCTTTGGTCTTGATGCTTTAAACCTGTGTTTGGTACCCAGTCTTATTATTCCTCCAGAGTTCAAAACTCCAAAGTTTGAGATGTACACTGGTGTCAGTTGCCTGAAGCATCATTTGGTGATGTTCTGCAGAAAAATGACTTCTTATGCCCGCAACGATAAGTTGATGATTCACTGTTTTCAGGACAGTTTAAGCGGTGCATCCTTAAGTTGGTATATGGATTTGGAAAGTAGTTGTATCCGGTCGTGGAATGATTTATCCATGTCTTTCGTAAAGCAATACCAGTACAATGTGAACATGGCGCCCAGTCGCACGCATCTGCAAAGCCTATGTCAGAGGACCAGTGAATCTTTCAGAGAATATGTGTCGCTCCCGGGATTTTCATCCTAGTACAAACGCGAAAGTGGCGCGGAAAGGTTAGAGTTGTCAGCCAGACATTTTTATCCCGAATGAATGGGAAAGGTAATGTTGCACAAACCTGGGGAAGAAGGAAAGGACAAGGTCCTACGAACCAAAGATCTGAGTTCGGGAGTCGGTTACGAATTGAGAAGGTATTAGCACCCCAATCCGTCTGTCGTACCCGACGGGATCCACGCTTGCTTGTTTGTTTCAAAGGGTGAGAAAAATATAACTGTTGCTGAACAAATGAACTGCTAACTGGAATGAGAATAGAATTGAGAAAGGAGTTGAAAAAGAGAACAAAAAGAAAGAATGGGGAAAATGTAGGGAAAATAAAGATTGTGCTCGAACGGGCCCTACCCCGCTGCCTATGTACCTCATCGGGATAACGAGGATCAGAGTCGACGTAGTTCGCCTAACTAAGGCGGGAACTATTTGTTTGTGTTTTTTATGCTGGAACTGCGTATGTCTATGCTCAGGTGTTGCAGGCTCGTCTGGTACGAGTGCGTTTACCGTCTTGCATGTGTGACAAGTCGTCGCGAGTTCGCGTTGTGAGTGAATGAGATGAGAAGAGAAGTTCCCGCAGGATAGTCGCTTATTATTTGTTTTTGTCTTTTAAAAGAAGTGTTTTGAATTTGTTTGTGAATATTCTCGTACTAAGACCTATCCATCGCGGGAAGTATTTACACCTTGCCCCGAAACAGGACGCGTATAAACACTCCGCAACAAAGTCTCGTGTCGTACAAGAATGTTCAGTATATCTTTAGATGTTTTGTTATTTTCTTCATGAGATGAGAAAGAATGACTCAAGTTGGAAAAGGGAAAATCTAATGGGAACTAAGACACAACCCTAATTTTATTTGTTTATTTACATGGGAAATCCTATGGTTTGTGGGGTTTTCTAAACCTAATGGACAAAGCACCTAGAACTAATAGAATGCAACTTACTTCCTAAGGAAGATAAGTTGCATCTAGAGCAAAGGGGGAAACCTATTCAAGTGATATATCAATCAATATACAAAGCATTAAAATTGAATATAAGGATAAAATTCTAAACAAAACATTTAAAGACATGAATTAAAATAGTCTTATTTATTTATTCTAATCCTAATTAAAAAACACTTAAGCCTAAATTCTAAACTAAGGTCCTACCTAGTATTTTCTATTCTAAAAATCAAAATCTAAACTAACCTAAGTCCACACTAAATTCTAAACTTTAATCTAAAATAAACTATTTTTATTTGAATTTAATATCAAGCCTAAACTAATTGAAATTTGTATGTTACAAAGCCTAAGACTAAGAATCCTAAAAATAGCAAAACCTCTGGAAAAAATATGAAAATTAATCTATGGGGTCCTAAGATTATCTATGACATTGTGTTAAAAGGGATTCTACAAAATCCTATTTTTGCTATACCTAAAACCTGTTTATTTTCAGCTAAGAATTAACCACTAATTTCTAAGGGATTAAGCCTCTAAACCTAAGATAAAATGATCTAAAAAATCTACTAAAATTATAATAAGTACTATTATAAGTCTTCTAACTACAGTAAAAAGAATGGGCAAAAAAAGTTACTGGAAGGTTAAGAAATAAAATCTACAAGATTATGTACAATTAAAGAAAATTCATTAAGAACTATTTACATGAAAAAATCAACATAAAATAAAAAATAAAGCAAAAATAGAAAAATAAAATGCCAAACAATTCTAAATTTAATTAAAACACTACTTAATTTTTTTGGGAATTTTTCTAAGCATTTTTCTATTTTTAATGAATTATTTTCTAAACTATATTAACTAAAACTAAAAAATCTAAAAGAAAATAATGGGGGAGGTTCATTTAGTGGTTTCTTTAGTTATTTCTATTGGGCCTTAAGAATGAAGGGGTGCGGATAGCAGGGGAAAAGAGGCCCAATGCGCTGGATGATGAGGGGGAGTGCAGTGAGCAATTTTTTTAGTTCATTTTTTCATGGGCCCAACAGAGGGAGGTGCAGATAGAAAGAACCTAAGGCCCATTTCGCTGGGAGCTGGGGGGAGGTGCTGAAAGAGGTTTTTTATGCTTATTTTCTTAATGGGGCTCAACTGGGGGCGCAAGCAGCAAAACAAAAGAGCCTACCGGACGGTGACAAATGTCACCGCCGGTATGGCTGGGGAATCCAAAGGCCATCCCCCTCTTAACATCTTGCAACGGTGTAAATATAGGGATTATGCGAAAAAAACAATTTAATTAATGAAAATTAATACTGATTAATTGGCCTAAACATTGATTATCTTCTTTTACATTATCCCAAATAAATAAACCAAATCACACAAATGTGAAATACGAACCCTAAAATACAGAAAACCTAAACCTCTTCTTCTTCATCCCCTTTCGCCGTCAAGCTCTAACCTCCGTCTTCTTCACCGCTTCCCCCCTCATCCTAACCTTCTTCTTCATCACTAAAATCCCATTCCTCCGCCGTCATCCCTACTTCACCATCTTCTTCTTCACGGCTTCTTTCACCGCTTCCCCTCCGCCATTACTTCAATCAATACTCACTAACCTTGCTCCCCTCTAACCTCTTCGCCGCCGTGACACAAACTGAAGGGGACGGAAGCGAACGCTGAGCTTCCTCCCTCCTTCATCACTACGGCCTAAACTCTTTCCCTTACCCGAATCCGAAACCGCCTCGAATTATCGAACAAAACTTCCAGGGTTCACAAATTAACTCAAGCCACGAATACAGCACAACACCCTAATCACACAATGACGCCCAAACAGATGCGATCGAGGGTACTTGGAATCGAATATTCTTCAGGTATGGATCCGAACTTCGCCTTGTAAGTTCTTTCACTTTGCTTCGATTACTTGCTAATGCGCATTCAAACCGTTGCAGAATTGCTCTTGCTACGATACGAGGATGATGTCGTTACAAGGTCGCGGCTATTGCTAACCTATTCTGGAACCTTTGCTGCAGTTTTGACTGCCATGGCATACAAATTTGCACAATTTGATTTTCGCAGCCGTTACAATTTGTTTTATAGTTGCAGGGTCTTTCTTAATAGCCTGATGAAGATTGCTGAAGGATTGACGGAGGTTGGTGAAGAACGGACAAAGATGATGCAGAAACGAAAAGGGAAAAGGATTGGGAGAGTGAAGAGTAGTGAGGATCAGAAAGAAGAATGGAGAATAAAAAATCAGGATGAATAAGGAAAAGAAGTTGCAGGAGATTGAGGAAGAGTTGAAGATTATGGTGTGGTTGAGAAAAGGGAGAAGATGGAGAAGTTGTGAAGAAAGAGACTGAAAGAGAGAAGAGAAGAATGAGGGAAAGGATTGAAGAGGGTCAAGAAGAAGCTGATGAAGAGTGGTGCTTCTAATTTATAGAAGTTACTCTTCTGGATCCTTCTGGAAGATTTTCAGGTGAGTTCTATAAACTTTCTGTTAGGATTCAGTTGTGAAATTCAGTTAGAATCAGTTATGATTAGTTATGAGTTTGTTGGATATCGTTTTCTTTTTGCTAACAAGTCATGAACCTTATTGAAACTAATCTGTGTGATGTGCAGGTGAAACCAGAGTTTACCATCCTTGAGCATAACTGAATCCATCTCCTCCCCTTTCACAAATTCAATGTTCTCATGATACAAAATTGCAACCTGTACCGCACAAAGCATATGGAAGCAATGGTAATTCCTCGCGTGATCTTTCCAGTAGGTAAGTTTTGATAACAGCACTAGAAATTCTTCCCTTCCGATCAAATTGAATCTCCACACACTTACCAAAACGATATTGACTGGTTGGTTTTGAGTTGCGATTATGGATTATGCAGGTTGTACGTTTATTCGTGATGATGATGGTGCTAGGTTGCAGAATGGAAAAGACTGTGCAGACTGGAGATAGGAGGGTGAAGAAGCTTATCAAGATTTGCTCCATTTTCTGTCCATTTCTTCTGTACCGGAACTAGTCTTGTGATTGTTCCTTTGTAATCTTTTCTTTCCTAGTTATCCCTCTATGTAAATGTAATTTATTCTATTAACCAGTTTCTGTTATTGAACATTATGTTATAATTTAATTATTACCTATTTTGCAATGTCCAAGTTTCTGTCATTCTGCTATAGATTTCTCTTACATAAGCTTTTGTATCAAACATGGCAATTGAAGAAATGGCGAGCCAGGGACCCCATATAAAATTTCTATGTGACAATTGTGAATGGAGATTGAGCATGAGAATTTAATTGACTTTTTACTCAAAAGCTTTAACACTCTTCTATTGTGATATTAATAAATCAAGATTCAACCCAAATGTCAATTTTGACTTGACTTAGAGTTAGATTGAACCTAATGGTTGGAAAAATATTTTTAAGAAGAACTTTGGAATTAGATATGATAACAGGTAATTGGAGGAGTTTCTAAAAGATTTATTGAAAATGGATTAAAGAAAGAGTTTATAGGTTCAATTAGGACTTAAAAGGAAGATAATAAATGGAGGGTTTGAAAAAATGAAAACCGTTGACTTGTCGTGGACTAACAATGGAATTGGTTATGGACCTAAAATATGGAACTCAAAAGAATATTGACTGGAAATAAGAGGTATTAGAAATGGATTTTATTGGACATGGACTTGAACTTAAAATGACTAATTGGAAATTGGTTTAGCAATTTGGATACTAAGATGAAAACAAAAGAAACTGACCTCCTATTATTTTTTTGTAAAATTTTGTGATGGTTCTAAAACGAAATTGCCATTGAGTTTAAATGGTGTAAAAATGGACAAGGGGAACATATGAGTTTGAAAGATGGTTCAAAATGGATTACGGACAAAAGATAAATGGAAAAGTGAATAAAAGAAACGGAGGATGAATTGATGGAAACGTAGAGGATAATGGAAATTGAAGAAATGGAAGTGGAATGGAATAATCAGGAATGGCTTATAACAATGAGAATGAATGGATATGACGTCTCGATTTTAGCCCAAATCCTATTTTATATTCTCTCCACAAGTCCATAAACACAACCACTTCTGAGCCACTGAATATTTTTCCATATTAGTCACAACTCTCTGAATCATCTGAAACATGCCATGACCATTCGAATCCAGATGAATCACTGATAAACTGAAGATTCGAACCAAACTTTACACAAAACACTGTTCGGTAAACGGATGAATCTCAGCACACGACAACATGATCTTTGAATATGCACTGTCTAAGGAATAGTCTAGTGGTCCAAAATAATCTTGCAATTTCAGTGATCTTTTGACAATTTGACCAAAATTAGGTCAAGCTCCTATCCGAATTGAAACACAACTGAACAACCGCATTTGAAGTGGAATCAACGTGCAGTGAATATTCTCCATCATTTCAATCCCTGATAGATATAGATAAGGTACAAAACCCTAACTTCCCTGGGCCCTGATCACATGCCTTATGAATCCATGAAATACACTAATATGATGGAAATGCCTTAGTGAGAAATGCAGATGAATGCAAAATGACGAGCCAATAGAGGGGATAAATAAGAGGGCAAATTTTGAGGCATTACAGCTGCCCCTATTCAATCATATGCAAGCCTTAACGAATAATGGCAACGACTTCTATACGTTCAAGGCGTGGAGTGATCTAATACTTGAATAAAACCTGAAAATTTGCGCACTGAAGGCAATAGAAATGCCATCTGCCCATTTATTTATTTATGTATTTTTGATTTGACCTCTGAATAGGTAGCGAAAATAGAACCAGGTGGAAATATGTCCGGAAGAATGCCATCCTCGAATGACCACTCACACGGGATCCTCGGATCCAGTACTGAGACCCTTCTCGAATAGAAATATAATGGTATACCGGCCGCAGGCGATAACCATCAACAACAAAGACTGACCTCGGGCAGCCTTTGCAAAAGAGACACACTGACCTCAATCAATAAGCTCAAAAAGTGAACTACTATCCTCGAATAATAGTCACACAACAAGACCAACCGCAGATGGACTTGAAGAAAAGAAATGCCATCCTCGAATGACAATTCAAAAGATCCTCGGATCTAACACGAAACCATCCTCGAATGGAGACGCAAAGGTATACCAGCCTCGACTGATAACCAAACACAAAGCTGACCTCAGACAGACTTTGCAAAAGAGACAAACTGACCTCGATCAATAAGCTCGAAAAGTGAACTACTATCCTCAAATAATAGCCACACAAAACAAAAACAAGACCAACCACAGAAGGACTTGAAGAAAAGAAATGCCATCCTCGAATGACAATCTAAAAGATCCTCGGATCTAACACGAAACCATCCTCGAATGGAGACGCAAAGGTATACCAGCCTCGACTGATAACCAAACACAAAGCTGACCTCAGACAGACTTTGCAAAAGAGACAAACTGACCTCGATCAATAAGCTCAAAAAGTGAACTAATATCCTCGAATAATAGCCACGACAACAAGACCAACCTCGGAAGGACTTGAAGAAAAGAAATGCCATCTTCGAATGACAATCCAAAAGATCCTCGGATCTAACACGAAACCATCCTCGAATGGAGACGCAAAGGTATACCAGCCTCGACTGATAACCAAACACAAAGCTGACCTCAGACAGACTTTGCAAAAGAGACAAACTGACCTCGATCAATAAGCTCAAAAAGTGAACTAATATCCTCGAATAATAGCCACGACAACAAGACCAACCTCGGAAGGACTTGAAGAAAAGAAATGCCATCCTCGAATGACAAACTAAAAGATCCTCGAATCTAACACGAAACCATCCTCGAATGGAGACGCAAAGGTATACCAGCCTCGACTGATAACCAAACACAAAGCTGACCTCAGACAGACTTTGCAAAAGAGACAAACTGACCTCGATCAATAAGCTCGAAAAGTGAACTACTATCCTCGAATAATAGCCACACAAAACAAAAACAAGACCAACCACAAAAGGACTTGAAGAAAAGAAATGCCATCCTCGAATGACAATCCAAAAGATCCTCGGATCTAACACGAAACCATCCTCGAATGGAGACGCAAAGGTATACCAGCCTCGACTGATAACCAAACACAAAGCTGACCTCAGACAGACTTTGCAAAAGAGACAGACTGACCTTGATCAATAAGCTCGAAAGTGAACTACTATCCTCGAATAATAGCCACACAACAAGACCAACCGCAGATGGACTTGAAGAAAAGAAATGCCATTCTCGAATGACAATTCAAAAGATCCTCGGATCTAACACGAAACCATCCTCGAATGGAGACGCAAAGGTATACCAGCCTCGACTGATAACCAAACACAAAGCTGACCTCAGATAGACTTTGCAAAAGAGACAAACTGACCTCGATCAATAAGCTCGAAAAGTGAACTACTATCCTCGAATAATAGCCACACAACAAGACCAACCGCAGATGGACTTGAAGAAAAGAAATGCCATCCTCGAATGACAATTCAAAAGATCCTCGGATCTAACACGAAACCATCCTCGAATGGAGACGCAAAGGTATATCGGCCGCAGGCGGTAACCATAAACAAAGAAAATAGGACAAGATGGTTAGGGATCGTTGTACATAAATGAGAGCCCAAGCAAACAGGACCGTTGTACAAAACGGGAACCTGCGACGCGACCGTTGTACCAAACAAGATGCGAAATAAGTGACAGACATTGACTTGAAAAGACAAGGATGTCTGAAAAATGATGTTAGTATCCTCTGCACGGAGTACTTCAGGTTGAGGAGATGTTATAGGTCGTATGTAATATACCTCAAAACTGGCCCATGCTGGTATGCATATGTTTGAATTTATGGCGTAATGCTCCATGACGATGGAAATGCTACGCTTTGGAGGATGCAAATGTGATGATGATTATGCGTATGCAAATGCAAAGAGATGTCCTGATAAGGAGACTGCAGGTATCCCAGATGGCTTGACTGGGAAGGAACTGATGATCACTGCCTTGATCTGACCCATCCTGGTAAGGAGGAAACAACTCTGCGGGGAAAGCTGTTAATAATTCACCGGCTCTGAACAGCCGTCACTGCCAAAAATAAATTGGACTTTGAGATTAGAGTGCCAAGACCCTGCTGGAGATGGACTCTTCTTGAATTCTGGTGGGGAAGTGAGGACCTCCTGACTTGGTTGGGAACCAAAGGCATGACACTGCTGAGGAAGCAACTGCTGGGGAGGCATGACACTCCTTGTACTACTGGGAATTGCCCCTGTCTGAAGGGAAACTTCCGCTTGGGGATGACACCCACTCTCTGCTACCTTGCTGGGTAAAATTTCAACTTCCGTATGGCTGGGGATGATTGGAGACACCCTGGGAGACACTTGTTTCTGTTCAAACAAAAGGGAATGCTCCTCCTGGATAATAGTTGTTAGCTTTGTTAGCAACACCAGTACCTGTACCTGCATGAACACAATCGATAGTACCTGCAACATAGAGAGTTAGTTTGGGACCCGCTTGCCCCAGGCTCATAGCATGAATCATTGTCTGGGCATCTCGACACCCTTTCAGAGTTGTATTAAATGTTTCTATTCTTCTGCACGAGTTAGAAAGCATTCAAATGTTCACAACACAATGCAAGTCACGATTTGCTAGACGTTTTCACAATCAATCAATGCTAGATGAGAAAAAGCAAAAACAAAGAAGCAAAGTAGTCAAATTGACTGAAGTTGAATTCTTATTGATTTGGAAAGGTGGCCCTGAATAGGCAATACAAAGGAAGCAGTTCCCTGGAATGAGGGAATAACTAAAAGGAAAAACAAATTATCCTATTGGCAATGTGAGAAGTGAATCTCATCAAATCTCAACCCAGTTATGACTCGTATGTCTTCAAGACGCTCCGCTCGCTCTGCCTCTTGAGAAAAAGTAAGTGAACTGATCTTCAACCCTTAGGATAGCCTCAACTGTATGTAGGTCGTGGATCTCGCAGATCGCAGTCGTTCGTGTTAATCCCTCTTTTGCGTGGATCGCCCTTTCAGGTTTTCAATCCACCGGGATACCCTTTTTAGCCTGAGTTGTCCGATGTGGCTTTTCAACTCAGCGGGTGTACATTTTTTCAAGATTTCCCTAACTTTTTCCCGAGCCTTTTATTCTGTTTTTAGCTCGCCGGGATGCCCATTTTTGCCTGGATCTTTATTCTGTTTTTATCCAGCGGGTCCTTTTTACACGAAGTATTTTCTTACTGCGTCTGCGTTGACAGGGGATTGGAAGTCTTCTCCGTCCATGGTTGTCAGCATTAAGGCTCCGCCTGAGAAAACCTTTTTAACCACGAACGGTCCTTCATAGTTGGATGTCCACTTGCCCCTGTGATCGTTGAGAGGAGGAAGAATCCTTTTCAGCACTAAATCTCCTGGCGTGTACCTCTATGGTCGCACCTTCTTGTCAAAAGCCTGCTTCATTCGTCGCTGATACAACTGTCCATGGCATACAGCTGCTAGACGCTTCTCTTCAATGAGGCTTAATTGATTATATCTGGATCGGAGCCACTCAGCTTCATCTAGCATGATATCCATCATCAACCTCAACGAGGGGATTTCCACCTCGATTGGTAGGACTGCCTCCATACCATATACCAATGAGAATGGAGTTGCCCCAGTTAAAGTACGTACTGATGTTCTGTACCTATGCAACGCGAATGGTAACATCTCATGCCAGTCTTTGTACGTCACAACCATCTTCTGCACGATCTTCTTGATGTTTTTATTAGCCGCCTCGACGGCGCCATTCATATTCGGACGATATGGAGAAGAGTTGTGGTGTTCTATTTTGAAGTCTTGACACAAGTCAGCCATCATCTTATTGTTGAGGTTAGAACCATTATCAGTGATGATCCTTTCAGGGACTCCGTACCGGCAGATGATGTCTCGTTTAATAAATCGGGCGACCACTTGCTTAGTGACATTGGTGTAGGACGCCGCTTCAACCCACTTCGTGAAATAATCAATAACAACTAGGATGAAGCGATGACCATTAGAAGCTGTTGGCTCAATCTTGCCAATCATATCGATGCCCCACATAGCGAACGGCCATGGTGAAGACATGACACTCAACGCATTCGGAGGCACATGGACCTTGTCGGCATAAATTTGATACTTGTGGCACTTACGGGAGTACTTACAGCAATCAGACTCCATGGTAATCCAATAGTATCCCGATCTCAACAATTTCTTGGCCATGGCATGTCCTCCAGCATGGGTACCAAAGGAGCCTTCGTGAACCTCCTGCATTAACAGGTCTGCTTCGTGTCTATCCACGCATCTGAGTAGTACCATGTCGAAGTTCCGTTTGTACAGCACACCGTCTTGATTCAAGAAGAAACCTCCTGCCAGTCTTCTAAGAGTTTTCTTATCCTTACTAGATGCCCCAGTCGGGTATTCTTGAGCCTTCAGGAATTGTTTGATGTCATAGTACCAAGGTGTAACACCCCAAATTTGCCCTCTTCTTGTTTAGCATCGTTATCATATCATAATCATCACGAGCATACCATATCCTTATCATTTTGCATAGAAAAATAAAGCATAACACTCACATGTTCTAGCATAAGGCATATGATCGGTCATCTGGGAAAATCTGAATCTGCAAGTCAAAATCAAGAGCATGGTGATCTAGCAAGAATATCACAGGATCATTTTGCACAAGCCTGGTATCATGTTCAGAGCCCTAGAAAGAGAAGATGGATCAAAATTTGCTTGAAACGGTTGGTGCAGGTCTATTTTTGAGGTTTCCCACCAAAGGGAGGGAAATTCAAATTTTCCATGCGTTAACCGGTTAACGCATATGGTTAACCGGTTAACGGCTGCGAAATTTGAATTCCCAGCAGCAATTTCAGCATGTGTGTTTTGGCCCCATTTTCCAATTTTCTGATTTTTATTCATTTGAATTAAATTTGAATTTGAGAGAAGGATCTAGAGCATTTATCCAAGCCTCATTCCAACCCTAAATCCAAATCACTTTCTAAGCACTACCCAAACCATAATTTTGGATCCCAAACCAAAATTTTGGGCCCCAAACCTAAATCATATTTATTCCATTTCCCTCCAAACCAAAGGAGCTCTCACTCATTCTTCACTCTCATTTCTGAATTTTCATTGCTCTCACTCACAATTCTCTCACTTTTCTCTCCCAATTTTCCAAATCACTCAAAGTTCCTCTTTGAAGATCACACAACCTTGCCTTGAGGTGTGTAGATCTTGGAACTAAACCTCCATTCATAGCTTCTTTGCATCTTTTTGCTGGTTTTATTGGAGATTCAGATCTGGTTTGAGATCTAGAAGTGCTTTTGGATCCAAAATTCTGCATCAAGAGCTTGTTCTTGCATTTATTTTGCATGGAGTGTGGAGCTAAGCATCGGATCTTCAAAGTTTTGCGCGAGATCTACTGTTTTCAGCTCAATCAACAATTACCAAAGCATACCTCAGCTTTGTAGGTTGGTTAATTTCAGATCTAGCTCTGTTTTTAGCTTATTTGCATGCTTGTGCTTTAGATCCACCATGTGTTTGTGTATTTGATTGTGTTGCATGAATTGATTGGTTGATTTGTATCCGGATCCGAATGTTATTGTTCATGAGCTTAATGATATGGATTAATGTGAATTGATCTAATTTTTCCATGTGTAATTGATTGCTGGTCTGGTGCAAGCTTATTTGAATAAGCTGTTTTGAGATGCTGTTTTCTGCAGGATTTGTTGCTGTTTTATCAGTGTTAACCGGTTAACGTATATGGTTAACCGGTTAACGCCCCTGTTTTGTGCGTATTTTGTGCAGGTTTGAGCTGGTTAACCGGTTAACGCATTTGGTTAACCGGTTAACACTGAAGCAGAATGGCTTTTTAGTGTTGTTTTGAGCTTGTTTGATCCCTTTGCTTGTTCTAATTGCCTTGGATCATTGCATGATCATTAAGCATGATATTTTAGGGTGATTTGCTTGCTGGTTGATGTATGCTTTCATGTTTTCGACGCGTAAGTCGTGTACTTGCAATGTTTGGCATGATGTTTGATTCTTGTTCACAAGAACCTTTGAGCATGACTAATTCCATGATTGTGTTGGTCACTTTGCTGGTTTTTTTTTTTTTTTTTTGCATACTAACCTTGCAGGGGCTATGGTAAGTGAGAGATGTGGGAATTGAGTTCCACATCTCCAATTCTCATCTTCCTCTTATGTTTATGTTACTAACCCTTTTGTTGTTGGGCTTAGGCCTTTCTCATCCCTTCTTCTATCTTCTTCTTTTTTCCTTCATTAGGATAGAAACCTCACTAACCTTTAGGACTTCCATGCATGTGAATACTTAGGATTATGTTAGTCCCCCTTTAGAATTTTTCCTTTAAGATCCTTTGGTGCTCTCTCTTCTCATCTTCAAACTTAATTCTAATTCATTTAATAAAGGTTGAGTACTTTCATGTGACATGAGACTTTGCTATGAGATGCTCACATGCGTTCCATTTCGGGGCGAGGTGTGAGTCATCACTCGTGGTGGATAGGTCTTAACATGAGTACCTCACAAAGAAAAGCTAAAAAAACACTTCTTAATCAAAACCACAAAAACACTTAATAATGATAATAGGTCAGTGTGCTTGAGCCTTCACTTGTGGGACTAGCTTTGGGGATTTCCTCCATAGATAGGTGTGCCTCTTGCGCATTCCATTTCGGGATGATGTGAGATGTACACATCCCATTGAGTAAGACTTGGGTACACTTACCTATGCAAACTTTCACTCATAAAAGCTTCTAAAAAACACCAAACAAACAATAAACGTCTTTCCTTCGGGAATTCTTTTCTCATCTCCTTCGCTCCGTACGCGAACTTGCTCCTACTTGTCATTTTGCAAGACGGTTACGCACTCGTCGTCCGAGCCTGCAACACCTGAGCAATGGCATAGGCAGTTCAAGCCTTAATCCACAAGCAATTTCTTTTCTACCCCTAGTTAGGGGAACTACGGCGTCTCTGATCCTCATTATCCTGATGAGGTACGTAGGCAGCGGGGTAGGGCCCGTTCGAGCACAATCTTTATTTTCCCTACATTTTTCCTTTTCTTTTCTTATTCATTTCTTTTCCAGTTCCAGTTTCTTTTCATTTTCATTTCTTTTGCTGCATTTTTCATACCCTCACCCTTTGAAACAGTTTTCTTTTGCAAGCGTGGATCCCGTCGGGTACGGCGGACGATCTGGGTGCTAACACCTTCCCAGGTCGTAACCGACTCCCGAACTCAGTCTCTTTGGTTCGCAGGACCTGTGTCCTTCCTCTTTTTTTTTTCTTCTGGTTTGTGCAGCATTACCATTCCCTCTATTCGGGATAAAAATGCATGGCTGGCGACTCTACCTTCTTCCGCGCCACTTTCGCGTTTGTACCAGGATGGAAATCCCGGGAGCGACAGCTGGCGACTCTGCTGGGGACTGCGCACCAGAGATCTCTGGTTCCCCTGTGAGTCTCTCCTAGCGCTTGTTTGTTTCTGTTTCATTGGGTGATGTTTTGTTTGTCGTGGCTTGTTGTATTGTATTGTTGTTTATTTACAGCTTTATTTACAGCTTTATTTACAGTCTTCAGTATTTATTTTCCGCATCGTTTATATCATACTGGACTGTCTGGACTGGTTTTCTGTTTGGGGGGATGGGTGATACTGTTTCTGAGAGATAAGCCAAGTACCCGGCTTGAGTGCACCCTAGGATTAGAGTGGACATATTGTACTCGCATGTGGCATGATGAGTGGCGATGTGTTTCACGCCCAGATTGCGACTGTCTTGGAAATATCTTGTGTGGGGATTTCCTCCACTTCGGGATAGGACCTTGATGGTTATGTGCATCTGGGGACCGATCATTGAGAACCTTTGTGGAAACAACCCTCTCCAGTGGTGACAGTGGCAGACCACATTTTGTGGCAAACCCATTCGCACCCGAGGGTCCACTGGGAACTCGCATAGGATGGCCTGGTTCTCTTATAGGAACTCAGTCAAAGCATCTGGTCGTATGGCATTAGTACTGTATCCTACGGGCTGAATGTACTATTGTTTCTCGATTTCAGCGCTTGAAGCTGGGAACCTGTAAGGGATGCTTGTTTTTCCCGGACTCAGCTGAGGCCTCCCTGCGTAGTATATAATGCCTAACCGATTCCCTGACTTGGTCATGAGCCACTTCTCGGAAATGGTGAAAGTATTATTGCTATTCGGCTTTGAGAGTCCGTGATGTTTGACCCGGAGCACACCCGTGAGATTTGGGATGGGTTTACAGGTTTGCAGGAACATTTGACCTCATCATACCCTTGTTATCAGTGCAGTTCATGTTATGATGCAGTTACTTTGGTTCCGAAGTTCTGGTTTTCTGGTTCTGGTATTCGTGATACTATGGTCCTGAGATTTTCTTCAGAGGGTTGTGGTTATCAGAGAGGGTGACTCAGTAAACTTTTGGTTTGTCAGAGGGATCTTGTCAGTGGCCAGATTCCAGACAGTCTCAGATGACCTTTTGTCTTTGCATTTGCATCTGCATTGCATCATTGCATCATTAATCATTGTTTTGTTTTCATTCACAGGTTCATATTTCTGCTTCCGGTTCCGGTATTCTCTTCAAAGATGGAAGATCCTCGCAAGCAGAATATTCACTTCAAGTTCTTTGATGTCAAGATTGGTTTGCTGAAAAAGATGGTAAAGCTGATTACGCCCAACCAGGTAGAGAGATTCAGAAAAGCTTATGGGAGTATTCTTGATGTGGTGATAGAGCTAAATCCTTCAGAGAGGAGTGCCATTCATACATTGCTTCAGTATTATGATCCTCAGCTCCGTTGCTTCACCTTTCCTGATTTCCAGTTGGGCCCTATGCTGGAGGAGTATGCTTTGATCCTGGGTGTGCCAGTTCAAGATCAGGTTCCTTTCAACTCTGAGATGAGTAGACCAGCACCGGAGGCTATTGCTAAGGCTCTTTATTTGAGTCCTTCTACTGTGAAGTCTTTGACCATTATCAAAGGAGGTGTGTCTGGGTTTTCTTTGGAGGTTCTGGTAAAGAAGGCAGAAGAATTGGCTGTTGAAGAAGAATGGGATGCGGTCTGTGCTATCTTGGCTCTTTCTATCTATGGCACCATTTTGTTTGCTGATATGGAGAAGTTCATAGATATAAACGCCATACATCTCTTTTTGCTGAAGAATCCTGTGCCTACCTTACTCGGGGATTTGTATTACTCGGTTCATTACAAGACTGAAAAGAAGAGGGGAGGTTTGGTTCGTTGCTGTGCTCCATTATTTCACATGTGGTTCATGAGGCATTTGCCTAGTACGGGAGTGTTTAGTGACCATAGTCTGATATGGGCTCAGAAGCTGGAAAAGTTGCTTGCCAAGGATGTTAGGTGGTTCACTCAGAGGCTGCAAGGTGCACGTTTCATTACCAGCTGCGGAAGTTATCATAGTGTGCCTTTGTTGGGAGTAACTGGAGGGATTAATTACAATCCAATCTTGTTAAGAAGACAATTAGGATACGCTTTGAGAGATGTGCCTGAAGATTTGAAGCTGACCCCCATTTTCTACTTTTCCGTGAAAGATAATATGCCCTTAGTGAGGAAGGTTGCGGGGGCTTGGAAAAGCATCAAAGGAGAAGGAATAGCTAGTTTCGGGAAGTGCAACAATCAGACGTTCCCAGGGTACGAAGCTTGGTTGAAAGACAGAGCCAGAAGAGTTTTGTTACCATTTTCAGCACCAGTTGCTGAGTCCATTGATACTGTGCCTTTAGAGGAATTCGAGAAGTTAGAAGCCCAGTTACATGCAGTTAGAGTTGAAAATACCGAGATGGTAAGCTTGTATTACCAAGCTAACAGGGCCAAGAAGGAAGCTGAGGAGAAGTTGCTGAAGATACAGACGACTTTGGAGGCTAAAGAGAAAGACTTTGCAGGAAAAGAAGCGCATTTCCGCAGGTTGGGGATGATGGAAGCCCAAAGAGAAGTTGAGCGCAAGAAGAAGTCAAAGACCCTTAGAGATGCTCGTCAGTCTATTGTCTGGTTGAAGGGACAAAGAGAGCAAGAGTTGAAGCAATATAAGGAAAAAGAGGAGTTCTTTGAGACTCAGATGGCTTACAAGAAAGAAGAGGTGGAGCAGGCCCACAAGATTCGCAGAGAGAAGACCCAACAGCTTGCAGACAGTCAACAAGCCCTCGAAGAAGCACTCAAAGAGATTGAAGACCTCAAGTTGATGGCAGGAGTCAAGAAGGTCAGGTCTGATGATGGAGTTTCAGGATCCTCAGGCGGCGGTTATGCTTCTTAGTTTGTTTTCTTTGTATTTGGATTACCTACGGGCATGTTGTATGAGTCCTAGTTGTTTGTTTATACTCTGTAAGAGCTCGTACTCTATGAGGTATTCTGTTTTTATTGTGCCTAATGGGCTGATCTATGTTAAGATGTTTCTCACTATTTCTTGGTTTGCTTGCTATTATGGTTTGAATGTGGTTTCCCGCAAAGGTTTCTGAAAGTCGAGGATCAATACCCATCTGGTTTTCTTTGCTAAATACCGGAGCCGGGGCATAAGTGACTTGTGTTTGGAAACATAAACAACTGCATTGCATCCATATAACCTGTTTGTTGTTTTGCAGGTAGTGTCTCGGTTACTAACGTATTTTGTGTTGTAGGCACTATAGCTCCTCGAAAAGCTCGGGGGCAGCCAACAGTACACAGGTACCCAACCAAGGTTAACAGAGAGAGAGCCATGGATCAAATGCAGGCAGATTTGGCAGACCTAAGACAGAGAATGGATAATTTCATGACGTTAATGACCGGCATGGGGCAGAATCAAGAACGGCTGCGAGAGTTGGTTGAGAATCAGAACAGAAACGCTGCTGCTGCTGCAAATGTTGGTAATCATACCGGTGCGGGCGCACGTCAGGGTGAACCTCATGTTATACAACCAGGGGCGACCGTAGTCAATGACGGGATGCATAACATTCATGTGGACCACCAGGAGGACCAGTTCACTTTACTTGATGAGACCGAGGGTCAAGGGGTCGAAATGAATAAGAGATTCGAAGAGATGGCCGAGCAAATCAAGGCTATTCAGTCCCAGAGTTCTTTGGGATTCGATATAACAGACTTGGGTTTGGTTCCGGGAGTCAGAATCCCGTACAAATTCAAGGTTCCTACTTTCGAGAAGTATAACGGCACTGCTTGCCCAAAAACTCATCTGCAATCATATGTGGGGAGAATCGCCGCTCATACAGACGATGAAAAACTGTGGATGTATTACTTTCAGGACAGCTTAGTGGGAGCTTCCCTTGAGTGGTACATGAAACTCAGCAGGGTCAATGTTGAGAGCTGGAAAGATCTTGCTGAAGCCTTTGTGAGGCAGTACCAGTATAACATGGACATGGCTCCGAATCGCACCCAGTTGCAATATATGGCTCAGACAGCAAAAGAAGGTTTTAAAGAATACGCCCAGAGGTGGCGTCAGCTAGCTGCTAGGGTGCAGCCACCCTTGTTAGAGAATGAGATGGCCGATATGTTTATGGGTACCCTCCAGGGGGTATTTCTTGAGAGATTGGCATCAAGTTCTGCTACAAAGTTCAACGATATTGTCATTGCGGGAGAAAGGGTCGAAACGCTGTTGAAAATGGGGAAAATACAAGACCCAGGTGCTAGTAGCTCAAATGGAGCGAGGAAAGCTTTTAGCGGACCTCCAAGAAGGCGAGAAGGAGAGACCAATGCTGTATTCAGCCGAAGCCAGGGCCGTGGTTACAGAAGACCTTATGAACATGTGGCTGCTGTCACTATTCCTGCAGCTCCCGTACAACAGATGCCACCTCCACCACAACAACAACAACAACCTAGAGCCAACTACCAGCAAAGGCCTTATCAGCCAAGGCAGGCTCGTCCTGCTAACAGGGTGATTGAAGCTATTCCGATGACATATGCTGCCTTGTTGCCGAGACTACTAGACTTGAACCTTATTCAATTAAGGACTTTGGCACCACCACCTCCTGGAGAGCTTCCAGCTGGTTACGACGTCAACGCGCGATGCGCTTTTCATTCAGGGGCACCCGGGCACTCAACCGAGAAGTGCAGGGCGCTACATCACAAAGTTCAAGATCTCGTGGATTCAAAGGCAATCAACTTTGCGCCACCACCGAATATCAACTCGAACCCTATACCTAATCATGGAGGGGCAAGAGTTAATGCTGTTGAGCGTGATGACAAGTTGAGTTTGGTACTGAGAATTGATGAAGTCAAGACGCCGTTGAAGGTGGTGAAAGAGAGACTGTTGAAAGGTCAAGTATTTCCTGGTTGTTCTCTCGATTGTGAAGACTGTATAAGTGTTGTGAATGGCTGCGAGAAATTGAAGACGGGTTTGCAAGAGTTGATTGATGTTGGGTCCCTACAATTTAGCAAGATTAGTAATGAAAAGGCTGATGATGTGTCAACCATTACTATCTTCTACAATGAGGCTGACATGCCCGTTCGACAAGAGCCTGTTACCGTTTACGCTCCTCAGATTAGTCCTGTGACTATAACTGTACCTGGGCCAATGCCGTATAATGATGATAGAGCCATTCCGTGGCATTATGGTTCCGATGTCTATGTGGCGGGACAGAAGATGGAAAGTAGACCTGTTGCTGACTTGACCATTGAAAATGTGGGAGGTGTTGGAGGTTTTACTCGAAGTGGCCGTTTGTTTGCTCCCCCTGCACTGAGAAAGGATCCTGAGGCCGAAGCTTCGTCCAAAGACAAAGGGAAGCAGATTGCGAATGACGAGTCAACTACTCCTGTGGCTGGGCAGAGGACGTTTGAAAAGGAGGTAGAGGAGTTTATGAAGATCATCAAAAGGAGTGATTACAAGGTGGTTGACCAACTGAATCAAACGCCTTCAAAGATTTCTATTTTGTCACTGTTGATGTGCTCTCCCGCGCACCGAGAAGCCTTGCTGAAAGTACTTCAAATGGCCTATGTTCCTCAAGAAATCACTGTTAATCAACTCGAAGCTGTTGTTGGAAGTGTTAATGCCAGCCATGGTTTAGGCTTCACTGACCGAGACCTTACTTCGGAGGGAAGGAATCACAATAAAGCACTGCATATCACGATGGAATGCAAGGGCGCTGTTTTGTCTCATGTTCTTGTGGACACAGGCTCTTCCTTGAATGTGCTCCCGAAGAAGGCGTTGATGAAGCTTAACATTGATGGGGTTATTCTGACACCGAGTGATCTAGTGGTTAAAGCTTTCGATGGTTCAAGAAGATCCGTTTTCGGAGAGGTTGAGTTGCCTGTCAAGATAGGCTCTCAAGTCTTCAAGAGTGTCTTCTATGTCATGGATATCCAGCCTGCGTATAGTTGCTTGTTGGGCAGACCGTGGATACACGCAGCTGGAGCTGTCACCTCAACTCTGCACCAGAAGCTTAAATATGTGGTGGATGGCCAGGTCATCACAGTTTGCGGGGAAGAAGATATTTTCGTCAGCCACCTGTCGACGTTTAAATATGTGGAAATGGACGGAGAAATTCACGAGACTTTGTGCCAAGCTTTTGAGGCAGATGTCAGTATCTTGACTCCGGTGAAGAAAAACAACGAAGGTACGTCAATTCATTCCTACCGGGAAGCAAAAGAGGCCGTCCAATCAGGCAATGCCCAGGGCTGGGGCAAGCTACTGGAGGTGGAAAAGAAGGGTGATAAATTCGGCTTAGGGTATCAGCCTGGGGGGTCTACTCGGGGTGGTAAAGCTATCTCATTCACAAGTGCTGGGTCGATTGACCGCGATCAAATCTGTATGGCAAGCCAAGACGGGGATAGTGACAGAGACTGGGACAACAATTGGATCCGCCCGTGTGCACCCGGCGAGGAGCTAGGAAATTGGTCTGCTGAGGACATTGTTCAAGTCACCTGGCTCTCAAAGTAATTGTTTTGTTTCCTTTTATTAGCATACTGCATTGTCAAATCCAGCATTCTGCCCAAGATGTTTGGATCCATTGTACTGGGCCACCATGTTTTGTATTGCATCGTTATTTTTGCTATGAAATAAAAGGACATTTTCAGACAAATTGTGCTCTCTTTCTTTGTTTTTAAACTTTTTCACAAAAAAACAATATAAAAATGGCAATGTGTTTTTTCATTTTTTGCTTTGTGTTAGCGTCTCTTTTCAAAATAAGCAGATTCTGAATAAGCACATCATTTGTGCAGTATTGATCATCCGGATTCCACGGATAACGTTCCTGCTATGACTATGCATGACTTTGATAATCCAGTCTACCAAGCTGATGAAGGGGTTGAGGAAGACTGTGACCTCCCTGAAGAGTTGGTCAGATTGTTGAAACAAGAGGAACGAGTTATTCAGCCTCATCAAGAAGAGATTGAGACCATCAACATTGGCAGTGAAGATGCAAAGAAAGAAATCAAGATAGGAGCCAATCTGCAGGCCGACGTCAAACAAGAGCTGATCAGTATGCTGAGAGAGTATGTAGATATCTTTGCTTGGTCATATCAAGATATGCCAGGGTTGGATACCGACATCGTGATGCATAAGCTACCTCTGAGAGAAGACTGTCCTCCTGTGAAGCAAAAGTTGAGAAGAACTCGCCCGGATATGGCGATGAAGATTAAAGAGGAGGTGCAGAAACAGTGGGATGCCGGGTTCCTTGCCGTGACTAGTTACCCACCTTGGGTAGCTAACATCGTACCAGTGCCTAAAAAGGACGGCAAGGTCCGGATGTGCGTTGACTATCGAGATTTGAACAGAGCAAGCCCAAAGGATGATTTTCCGTTGCCACACATTGACGTGTTGGTCGACAGTACTGCTCAATTCTCAGTATTCTCCTTCATGGATGGATTCTCCGGTTATAATCAGATAAAAATGGCGCCGGAAGACATGGAGAAGACAACGTTCATTACCCCGTGGGGAACGTTCTGCTATAAGGTCATGCCTTTCGGTCTGAAGAACGCAGGGGCAACTTATCAACGGGCAATGGTCACGTTGTTCCATGACATGATCCACAAGGAGATCGAATGTTATGTGGATGATATGATTGCAAAGTCCAAGGACGAAGAGGAGCATTTGGTTAACCTAAAGAAGTTGTTTGACAGATTGATCAAGTACAAGTTGAGGTTGAATCCGAACAAGTGCACTTTCGGAGTGCGTTCTGGAAAGTTGCTGGGTTTCATTGTAAGTCAAAGAGGAATTGAGGTAGATCCCGCTAAAGTGAAAGCTATTCAAGATATGCCTGCACCAAAGACAGAAAAAGAAGTGCGCGGGTTCTTAGGTAGATTGAACTACATTTCTCGGTTCATATCTCACCTAACTGCCACGTGCGAACCGATATTCAGACTGCTAAGGAAAGAGCAAACAGTCAGGTGGAATGATGATTGCCAAAGGGCTTTCGACAAAATAAAGGAATATTTGCAGGAGCCTCCAATTCTGATGCCTCCAGTGGAGGGGAGACCGTTAATCATGTACTTGACCGTGCTAGAAGGGTCGATGGGGTGTGTGCTTGGCCAACATGACGAGTCTGGTCGAAAAGAGTACGCCATTTATTACCTCAGCAAAAAGTTTACCGACTGTGAATCCCGATACTCACTGCTCGAGAAAACTTGCTGCGCTTTGGTATGGGCTGCTCGCCGACTGAGGCAGTACATGTTGACCCATACTACACTTCTCATTTCCAAGATGGATCCTGTCAAGTACATCTTTGAGAAACCAGCATTGACCGGAAGGGTTGCTAGATGGCAGATGATTTTAACTGAATACGACATCCAGTACACTTCTCAGAAAGCCATCAAAGGAAGTGTATTGTCGGAATACCTTGCTCAGCAACCTCTTGAGGATGACTATCAGCCGATGAGATTTGATTTCCCTGATGAGGACATCATGTGCCTCAAAACAAACGATTATGAGGAACCACTTTCGGAGGAGGGGCCTGACCCTGAATCCAAATGGAAGTTGATGTTTGATGGGGCTGTCAATATCAATGGTCGTGGAGTTGGTGCCGTACTCATTACTCCTGAAGGTGTTCATTTACCCTTCGCTGCCAAAATTACTTTTGGCTGCACCAACAATGAAGCGGAATACGAGGCGTGTATAATGGGAATAGAGGAGGCAATTGATCTTCGGATCAAGAACCTCGACATATTCGGAGATTCAGCCCTCGTCATTAACCAAATTACCGGCAAGTGGTATACACATCAAGAGCATCTAGTTCCGTACAGGGATTATGCTAGAAAACTGTTGACATTCTTCACGACAGTTGAGCTCAAATACATACCACGGGACGAAAATCAATTTACCGATGCTTTGGCCACTCTCTCTTCGTCAATTAAAGTCCTATGTTGGAACTTTGTGCCCAGAATTGACATCTCCAGGCTTGACTCTCCGGCTTATGCTTTCTCTGTAGACGCCGTGTCTGATGAGAAACCTTGGTATTTTGATATCAAGTTGTTCCTGGAGAAGCAAGAATACCCAACAGGGGCATCTTCCAAAGACAAGAAGACCTTGAGACGACTTGCTGCTAGTTTCTTCTTGAACACAGACGGGGTTTTGTACAAGAGGAACTTCGACATGGTCTTGCTCAGATGCGTGGATAGACACGAAGCAAGCCTGTTGATGCAGGAAGTCCATGAAGGATCTTTTGGTACCCATGCAGGAGGGCATGTTATGGCAAAGAAACTGTTGAGATCAGGGTATTACTGGATGACAATGGATGCAGATTGTTGTTCGTTCGCTCGTAAATGCCACAAGTGCCAAATATATGCAGATAAAGTGCATGTTCCTCCTAACCCGCTCAACATCATGTCATCTCCTTGGCCTTTCTCTATGTGGGGCATTGACATGATCGGGAAGATTGAACCGACTGCTTCGAATGGTCATCGCTTCATCCTGGTCGCGATTGATTACTTTACCAAGTGGGTAGAAGCAGCGTCTTATGCCAATGTCACTCGTCAAGTGGTGGCAAGATTTCTGAAAAGAGATATCATATGCAGATATGGAGTACCCGAAAGGATCATTACTGATAATGGTTCTAATCTCAACAACAAGATGATGGCAGATTTATGTCGGGACTTCAAAATACAGCATCACAATTCTTCTCCTTACCGACCAAAGATGAATGGTGCGGTAGAGGCAGCTAACAAGAATATCAAGAAGATTGTGCAGAAAATGGTTGTCACCTACAAGGATTGGCATGAGATGTTACCGTTTGCTTTGCATGGGTACCGAACGTCGGTCAGGACGTCAACAGGGGCAACTCCCTTCTCTCTAGTGTATGGCATGGAAGCAGTCCTGCCTGTTGAAGTAGAGATTCCTTCACTGCGTGTGATGATGGACGTCAAACTGGATGAGGCTGAATGGGTGCGTGCTCGTTACAACCAGCTATGTCTAATTGAGGAAAAGAGATTAGCGGCTATCTGTCATGGTCAGCTTTATTAGAGGAGAATGAAGCGGGCATTCGATCAACGAGTACGTACTCGAGAGTATCGAGTGGGAGAGCTTGTATTGAAGAGGATCGTTCCTCCAGGTTCAGATAACAGGGGCAAGTGGACCCCAAACTACGAAGGACCATTCATAGTGAAGAAAGTATTCTCAGGAGGGGCACTGATGCTCACCACTATGGATGGAGAAGACTTCCCATCCCCTGTCAACTCGGACGCAGTTAAAAAATACTTCGCGTAAAGAGACCCGCTGGACACAAAAACAGAATGTAAGTCCAGGCAAGAAAAGGGCATCCCGGCGAGCTAAAAACAGAATAAAAAGCTCGGGCAAAAATTAGGGAAAATAAACAAAAAATGTACACCCGCTGAGTTGAAAAGCCACATTGGACAGCTCAGGCAAAAAAGGGTATCCCGGTGGATTGAAAACCCGAGAGGGCGATCCACGCAAAATAAGGGAATAAGCGAACAACTGTGATCCAAGTTATCTGAACCACGTCATCGTTTCGTACGGTTTGACAATATCAGAAGGATAGGAAACAGTCCCCTTGTTCTCTCAGAAAGCCAAAGCAGAATGGAGAGTCTTGAAGACATGCAGGTCATAGCAGAAATGGAACTCCTTGGAATGCCATGTACATTGCCATTAGGATAGTTTCTTTTCTCAATTTTTATAGTGGCTACCTCTTTCCAGGTGGTTGCTTCCTGATGTAAATCTGTGCCTATTCAGAGGCCATTCAATAAAAATAATATTCAGTCAGAAAGCTGTGTGTGTTTATTTTTGTTTGCAAAATGTCCTGAATTTTTGGCAAAAATAGCATTGCATCTAAACATGGTGATAATCTTGAAAAGAAAACTGACATGCAGGGAAACTGTAACCCTCTTTGAGTGTCGGGTGATAATGGATGAACAGATCACGCCATGCAAATCCCCGGGACACACGTGTGTTTTCTGTTGTTGCAGGTTGCAGGATGGCGTCACATTCTCTCAAGCAAGGTACTCTTCCCCAGTAGAGTATTTCCCCAAACAGAGATTTCTTCTCCAACAGGTATCTGAAGCCTGGCACCTCTGGCAGAGATTTTATCCAGCTAAGTATGGGCGGCGGCCCAAGCAGTTTCTTCTTCTCCAGTGAAGTAGCAGTCCATTCTTCCCCAGTGAAGTATAGCCAGCAGGTGCTCGAAAGCATGTCATCATCAGAGATGAAATTAACCGTATTCTGTTCCCAGTAAGAGTCCTTGCCTATCAGGTACCCGAAAGCCTGATATCCCCTCAGAGTCTTGAATCATCGGATGCTCTCCCCAGTCAGAGTATTCGCCCAGGAAGCTTCCCCAGCTAAGTCTGAAGATGATTGGTTCCCACAGAGTTCATATTTGATTTTCACCTCCGTCCGTGAAATATTCCCCAGCAGATTTGCCCTATTGTTGGTTTATTTGATGATGCAGCCAGGTATTCATCACCTCAGTCGGAGTGGGTATCCAGACCTCTTGACTTTTTCTCCCCTGCAGAGTTGTATCTCTTGTTGCCGATCAGGCATTCGTTTATTGCTCGTCTGCAATCTTCAACACTCGTATGTGTTATCCCTAAGCAAATATTCCCCAGCGAGGACATATCATTGCTTTATGATTGCTCGTCTGCAATCTTCAACACTCGTTTGTGTTATCCCTAAGCAAGTTTCCCCAGCGAGGACATATCATTGCTTTATGGCTGCTCGACTGCATCTTTCAACACTCGTCTGTGTTAGCTCTGTGTTGCTGTTTGCTCGTCTGCAATTTTCGGCATTCGTCTGTGTTTTGAAGTGATTACCTTATTATTGCTCGTCTGCAATTTCCAACACTCGTCTGTGTCATGATGCCTCCGTTGTTGCTCGTCCGCAACTCCTCAACACTCGTCTGTGTTCTGAGATGATATTTGCTGTTGCTCGTCTGCAACCTTCCAACACTCGTCTGTGTTTGGTATTGGATCCTTCGCTGCACTCGTCTGTGCCTTGATATGTATTCTCTGTTATTGCTCGTCTGTAATTTCCAACACTCGTCTGTGTCATGATGCCTCCGTTGTTGCTCGTCCGCAACTCCTCAACACTCGTCTGTGTTCTGAGATGATATTTGCTGTTGCTCGTCTGCAACCTTCCAACACTCGTCTGTGTTTGGTATTGGATCCTTCGCTGCACTCGTCTGTGCCTTGATATGTATTCTCTGTTGTTGCTCGTCTGCAACTGTCCAACACTCGTCTGTGTGTGTTTGAAGCTCGTCTGCTTTTATCCCCCAGAAGTCGTTTGTGTTCTGAAGCTCGTCTGCTTTGCCTGAATACTCGTCTGTATCATCCTCAGCACTCGTCTGTGCTAGCTTGCACCTGAATATGAAGATTTTCTGTTTACCCTGATATTTCTGTGACTACTTCAAATGCTCGTCTGTGTTTGAATTTCTGGTATTCGTCTATACCAGTGGCTGATACTCGTCTGTATCATCGCCCGAAGCACTCGTCTGTGTTTCTCAGATCATCGTCCGATACTCGTCTGTATCTTTGACTATTGGCACTCGTCTGTGTTCTCTTGATGATCATCCAATACTCGTCTGTATTGAAGAGGTTTAAAATCCTGACAGTGGGAATTAAATGTCGAAATGGTTACCGGGTCTGGCGTAACAGGTAAATCCGAGGGAGGCTCGTCCGTCTCAAGCACCAATTATGGTTGCTGCACCTGGCGTAACAGGTTTGCTCAGAAGACTCGTCTGTCTTATGCCATATATCCGCGGATAATATATGAAGAAGGTTCGTCTACCTTGATTGCATGTCTATCCCACAGACTTATATGCATTCCCGGAGCCTGCGTAAGGGTTATCCGAAGAAGACTCGTCCGTCTTATTCCACTTATTTGCGTAAGAATTGGTGAAGGAGATTCGTCCATCTCAGGTCACTTTGAAGATCCTTAAGGGCTCGTCCGCTCTCTGCACCTGGCGTCACAGGTCATGCGAAGACTCGTCTGTCAGCATGATAGTATTCCAGATATCAGTTTCAACTTGGAAGAAGCTCGTCTGCTTTTTCTCTCCTTCTTATCCCCAGAGCGTCATCTGGTTGGGTTTATTTCCCAGTGTTGCATTCTTCGTCAGAGTGCAAATTTCAGGTCTTCTTGGTATTCAATCACAGTTTATCTCGAATGTCTGATAGCCGTTGCTCTCATCCTTTTCAGATTAACAGTTGATTGAATAGGGGCAGCTGTAACACCCCAAATTTGCCCTCTTCTTGTTTAGCATCGTTATCATATCATAATCATCACGAGCATACCATATCCTTATCATTTTGCATAGAAAAATAAAGCATAACACTCACATGTTCTAGCATAAGGCATATGATCGGTCATCTGGGAAAATCTGAATCTGCAAGTCAAAATCAAGAGCATGGTGATCTAGCAAGAATATCACAGGATCATTTTGCACAAGCCTGGTATCATGTTCAGAGCCCTAGAAAGAGAAGATGGATCAAAATTTGCTTGAAACGGTTGGTGCAGGTCTATTTTTGAGGTTTCCCACCAAAGGGAGGGAAATTCAAATTTTCCATGCGTTAACCGGTTAACGCATATGGTTAACCGGTTAACGGCTGCGAAATTTGAATTCCCAGCAGCAATTTCAGCATGTGTGTTTTGGCCCCATTTTCCAATTTTCTGATTTTTATTCATTTGAATTAAATTTGAATTTGAGAGAAGGATCTAGAGCATTTATCCAAGCCTCATTCCAACCCTAAATCCAAATCACTTTCTAAGCACTACCCAAACCATAATTTTGGATCCCAAACCAAAATTTTGGGCCCCAAACCTAAATCATATTTATTCCATTTCCCTCCAAACCAAAGGAGCTCTCACTCATTCTTCACTCTCATTTCTGAATTTTCATTGCTCTCACTCACAATTCTCTCACTTTTCTCTCCCAATTTTCCAAATCACTCAAAGTTCCTCTTTGAAGATCACACAACCTTGCCTTGAGGTGTGTAGATCTTGGAACTAAACCTCCATTCATAGCTTCTTTGCATCTTTTTGCTGGTTTTATTGGAGATTCAGATCTGGTTTGAGATCTAGAAGTGCTTTTGGATCCAAAATTCTGCATCAAGAGCTTGTTCTTGCATTTATTTTGCATGGAGTGTGGAGCTAAGCATCGGATCTTCAAAGTTTTGCGCGAGATCTACTGTTTTCAGCTCAATCAACAATTACCAAAGCATACCTCAGCTTTGTAGGTTGGTTAATTTCAGATCTAGCTCTGTTTTTAGCTTATTTGCATGCTTGTGCTTTAGATCCACCATGTGTTTGTGTATTTGATTGTGTTGCATGAATTGATTGGTTGATTTGTATCCGGATCCGAATGTTATTGTTCATGAGCTTAATGATATGGATTAATGTGAATTGATCTAATTTTTCCATGTGTAATTGATTGCTGGTCTGGTGCAAGCTTATTTGAATAAGCTGTTTTGAGATGCTGTTTTCTGCAGGATTTGTTGCTGTTTTATCAGTGTTAACCGGTTAACGTATATGGTTAACCGGTTAACGCCCCTGTTTTGTACGTATTTTGTGCAGGTTTGAGCTGGTTAACCGGTTAACGCATTTGGTTAACCGGTTAACACTGAAGCAGAATGGCTTTTTAGTGTTGTTTTGAGCTTGTTTGATCCCTTTGCTTGTTCTAATTGCCTTGGATCATTGCATGATCATTAAGCATGATATTTTAGGGTGATTTGCTTGCTGGTTGATGTATGCTTTCATGTTTTCGACGCGTAAGTCGTGTACTTGCAATGTTTGGCATGATGTTTGATTCTTGTTCACAAGAACCTTTGAGCATGACTAATTCCATGATTGTGTTGGTCACTTTGCTGTTTTTTTTTTTTTTGCATACTAACCTTGCAGGGGCTATGGTAAGTGAGAGATGTGGGAATTGAGTTCCACATCTCCAATTCTCATCTTCCTCTTATGTTTATGTTACTAACCCTTTTGTTGTTGGGCTTAGGCCTTTCTCATCCCTTCTTCTATCTTCTTCTTTTTTCCTTCATTAGGATAGAAACCTCACTAACCTTTAGGACTTCCATGCATGTGAATACTTAGGATTATGTTAGTCCCCCTTTAGAATTTTTCCTTTAAGATCCTTTGGTGCTCTCTCTTCTCATCTTCAAACTTAATTCTAATTCATTTAATAAAGGTTGAGTACTTTCATGTGACATGAGACTTTGCTATGAGATGCTCACATGCGTTCCATTTCGGGGCGAGGTGTGAGTCATCACTCGTGGTGGATAGGTCTTAACATGAGTACCTCACAAAGAAAAGCTAAAAAAACACTTCTTAATCAAAACCACAAAAACACTTAATAATGATAATAGGTTAGTGTGCTTGAGCCTTCACTTGTGGGACTAGCTTTGGGGATTTCCTCCATAGATAGGTGTGCCTCTTGCGCATTCCATTTCGGGATGATGTGAGATGTACACATCCCATTGAGTAAGACTTGGGTACACTTACCTATGCAAACTTTCACTCATAAAAGCTTCTAAAAAACACCAAACAAACAATAAACGTCTTTCCTTCGGGAATTCTTTTCTCATCTCCTTCGCTCCGTACGCGAACTTGCTCCTACTTGTCATTTTGCAAGACGGTTACGCACTCGTCGTCCGAGCCTGCAACACCTGAGCAATGGCATAGGCAGTTCAAGCCTTAATCCACAAGCAATTTCTTTTCTACCCCTAGTTAGGGGAACTACGGCGTCTCTGATCCTCATTATCCTGATGAGGTACGTAGGCAGCGGGGTAGGGCCCGTTCGAGCACAATCTTTATTTTCCCTACATTTTTCCTTTTCTTTTCTTATTCATTTCTTTTCCAGTTCCAGTTCCAGTTTCTTTTCATTTTCATTTCTTTTGCTGCATTTTTCATACCCTCACCCTTTGAAACAGTTTTCTTTTGCAAGCGTGGATCCCGTCGGGTACGGCGGACGATCTGGGTGCTAACACCTTCCCAGGTCGTAACCGACTCCCGAACTCAGTCTCTTTGGTTCGCAGGACCTGTGTCCTTCCTCTTTTTTTTTTCTTCTGGTTTGTGCAGCATTACCATTCCCTCTATTCGGGATAAAAATGCATGGCTGGCGACTCTACCTTCTTCCGCGCCACTTTCGCGTTTGTACCAGGATGGAAATCCCGGGAGCGACACAAGGCTTGTTTTCTTCACCATCATCAACTGCAAAGACATAAGCAGGTCTATCAAGACGGGAGACCAAAATTCGAGGCACGAAATTCTCTTGACAAACTTTAATCATGGACGACAAAGTTGCGAGAGCATCGGCGAACTGGTTTTCGTCTCTAGGAACATAGCTCAGCTTGACTTTGGTAAAGAAAGTTAACAGCCTCCTGACATAATCTCTGTAAGGAATCAAATGAGCTTGATGAACCAGCCATTTGCCATTGACTTGATTTACCACCAAAGCAGAATCTCCGAAGATCTCAAGGTTCTTGACTCGCAAGTCTATTGCCTCTTCGATCCCCATGATACAAGCTTCATACTCCGCCTCATTGTTAGTGCATTCGAAAGTCAACCGAGCGGCTAAAGGTGTGTGGACCCCTTCTGGCGAGATAATAACAGCACCCACTCCACTTCCATTCATGTTTACAGCCCCGTCAAACATCAACTTCCATCTGGATTCAGGGTCGGGCCCCTCCTCCGGAAGTGGTTCTTCGTAGTCTTTAGACTTGAGGAACATGATGTCCTCATCTGTAAACTCAAACCTCATGGGTTTATAATCATCGATCAGCTGCTGGGCCAAGTATTCTGACAACACACTCCCCTTGATTGCTTTTTGTGAAGTGTATTGTATGTCATACTCCGTTAGTATCATCTTCCAACGGGCCACTCTTCCTGTCAAAGTCGGCTTCTCAAAGATGTATTTCACAGGATCCATCTTGGAAATTAAGAGAGTAGTGTGAGTCAGCATGTACTGTCTTAGTCGGTGAGCAGCCCATGCCAAAGGCAGCAAGTTTTCTCGAGTAGTGAGTATCGCGTCTCACAATCGGTAAACTTTTTGCTAAGGTAATAAATGGCGTGCTCTTTTCGACCAGACTCGTCCTGCTGACCCAGCACACACCCCATCGATCCTTCAAGCACAGTAAGATACATAATCAAAGGTCTCCCTGGCACTGGAGGCATAAGAATTGGTGGTTCTAACAAGTATTCTTTGATTCGGTCGAAGGCTTGCTGGCAGTCTTCGTTCCATTTAATGGCTTGATTCTTCCTCAGAAGCTTAAAGATGGGCTCACACGTGGCCGTTAGGTGAGAAATAAACCGTGCGATGTAGTTTAGTCTCCCTAAGAAGCCACACACTTGCTTTTCAGTCTTCGGCTCAGGCATTTCCTGGATAGCTTTCACCTTGGCTGGATCAACCTCAATTCCTCGTTCACTAACAATGAAACCAAGTAACTTGCCAGAACGAACCCCGAAGGTACACTTATTCGGATTCAACCTCAGTCTGAACTTCCGAAGCCTGTCAAACAATTTTGCCAGATTAACCAAATGCTCTTCCTCCGTTTGGGACTTCGCTATCATATCATCAACATAAACCTCAATTTCATGATGGATCATGTCGTGAAATAGCATCACCATTGCCCGTTGATAGGTAACTCCTGCATTCTTCAAACCAAATGGCATGACCTTGTAACAAAAGGTGCCCCAAGGAGTGATGAAAGTTGTCTTTTCCATGTCCTCGAGAGCCATCTTAATCTGATTATAGCTTGAGAATCCATCCATGAAGGAGAACACGGAAAATTGAGCGGTATTATCGACAAGTACATCTATGTGAGGTAGAAGGAAGTCATCTTTGGGGCTGACCCTATTCAAATCCCTGTAATCCACACACATCCTGACTTTGCCATCTTTCTTGGGAACCGGCACAATGTTAGCAACCCACAGAGGATAACTGATCACGGCCAAGAAGCCAGCATCAAACTGTTTTTGCACTTCTTCTTTTATTTTAATTGCCATGTCTGGACGCGTGCGCCTCAACTTTTGCTTTACCGGAGGACAATCTTCTCAGAGAGGCAGCTTGTGTACCACAATGTCAGTGTCTAAACCAGGCATATCTTGGTAGGACCATGCGAAGACGTCAACATATTCTCGAAGCATAGCCATCAAACGAGTCTTGACAGATTCTTCTAATACAACTCCGATCTTGACTTCTTTCTTGTCTTCTTCAGTACCCAGGTTTATTACTTCGACATCTTCTTCGTGCGGCTGAATCATCTTCTCCTCCTGTTTAAGCAATCTGGCCAATTCTTCAGGTAGATCGCAACCCTCTTCACCTTCCTCATCGGCTTGATAAATTGGATTGTCAAAGTCATACTCAGCCATAACAGGGTCGTCATTGATAAGATCCGATGACGAGCACCTGCATGAATGGTGATTCATGCAAGGCTTTAGCAACAACTTGAGAAAATGAGAAACATTGCCATTTTAAAACTTTTCTTTCTTTTTTTGAAAAACAAAAGTAAAAAATGAAAGACAGAGAACAACATGAATGAGTGTGAAACGTCAGCTTTATTTATGATTGTGTTAATGAACAAATGAACCCTTACAAAGAGCTACTATGCCCCGGGCAAGACATAGTGCTTTAATACAGGAAAACAGAAACAAAACATTATTACTTTTCGAAAGAGGTGACTGAAATAAGCCTTTCTGATGTCCAGTTGCTAAGCTGAGTTCCTAGAGCGGCAGGCCTGATCCATTCATCTAGGTCACAATCACTATCGACAGCGTTATCCTGCACCGCACTGATGTTTCCGTAGTCTACCACTCCCGCACTTGTGAAAGTGACCGGGCTCTGACAACCTTTAGCACTTGGTCCAGACGATGACTTCCCAGGATGATAGCCAATTCCGAACATGTCTTTCTTCTCTGGCACTTCTACTGGACTGCCCCAGCCTTCTCGTATTCCAGATTCTACTAATTCAAGCGCTTGCTTATAAGAGGCTATGGAAACCCCCTTCTTCGGTACTTCAGGAGAAGTTGCCACTACGGATGCTTGCTCAGACTTCAAGGGCTCAAAAGCCTGACATGGGGTCTCAACTATTTCGCCATCCATCTCCACATATTTGAATGAAGCCAGATGACTAACGAAGATATCTTCTTCCCCACTGACAGTCACAACTTGACCTTCCCAGACAAACTTTAACTTCTGATGGAGTGTAGACGATACTGCTCCTGCCGAATGTATCCAAGGTCTTCCGAGTAAACAACTATATGCAGGTTGGATATCCATTACGTAGAACGTGGTATTGAAGATCTGTGGACCTACCTTGATGGGTAATTCCACCTCTCCGAACACCGATCTCCTCGACCCATTAAATGCTCGAACTACTAGATCACTAGGCTTTAGAACCACTCCATCATAGTCCAACTTCATCAGTGCTTTCTTAGGCAAGACGTTCATAGATGATCCAGTATCTACCAACACGTGGGAGAGTACTGCACCTTTACATTCTAGAGAGATATGCAATGCCCGATTATGAGCACGCCCGTCAGAAGTTAAATCCAGGTCTGTGAAACCCAATCCGTGACTGGCATTGACGCTGGACACCACCGCTTCTAACTGATTTACAGAAATATCCTGAGGTACGTATGCTTTGTTCAGAATATTCAGGAGAGCCTTCCTGTGAGAGTCAGAACACATGAGCAAGGACAAGATGGAAATCTTCGACGGCGTCTGCTGCAGATGGTCTACAATCTTGTAGTCACTCTTCTTGATGATCCTCAGTAATTCTTCGGCGTCTTTATCAAAGGTGAGGTCTGGATCAGTTGATGGTGTAGGATCATTGACAACTACTGGCTGTTTCCCTTTTGCTCTAGCTTGGGCTTCTGCAGTATCTCTGGGTGGTATCACATTGTTTCTCAGTGTTTCCGGCGCAAACAACCTTCCACTTCTAATAAAGCCCCCTACTCCAACGTTTTCTACTTGAGCTGGGGTTATACTAGTCATGGCCAACTCTTGCCTCTGGCCTTTGCAGTACACTTCACCACCATAATTCCAAGGAACAACTCTGTCACTTTGGTACATTACTGGTCCAGCAGTGGTAATGGTTATTGGTGCCACTCTGGCCCGTGAAGGAACTTGAGATGGATCATAGAAGATAGTTACTGTGGAGACTTCACTTTCTTTTACAACCCTATCAAACTGCAACATTCCCTCGTCAATCATACTCTGGATTCCGGCCTTCAACCGCTTGCAACCATTTGTAGCTTCGGCACATTCCGGGAAATCTTCTTCGCATCCAGGGAAGATACCTTTCTTTAACAAGCAAACCTTAACAGCAATCAACGAAGTCTGCAAGTCGTCAACATCACCCACCAAATTCAGCTTCTCCCCTTCATCAATTGCCCCAACCGTACCCCTGTGAGGAGGCATGGGATTCTGAAGCACATTAGGAGAAGGAGCAAAATTAATTGCTTTAGTGTCCAGTAAGTCCTGAACGACATGCTTCAATGCTTTACAGTTCTCAGTGGTATGTCCGGGAGCTCCGGAATGAAATTCACATCTAGCATTTAAGTCATAACCCTCAGGAATTTGGCCTGGCTTCGGAGGTTGCAGAGTTCGGAGTTGAATCATCTAAAGTTGTAGAAGATTCTTCAAAAGCTGTGAGTAAGACATCGGTGGAGCTTCGAAATGTCTATCCTTCGGTCTCTGAGGGTAGTATGAACGAGGGGCTCTTTGCTGATACCCTTGTGTGCGCTGCGGTTGTAGTGGTTGGACCTGCTGTTGAACGGGTGGAGTTGAAATAGTGACAGGGGCCACTTGCTGATAATATCCTCGGTTAATCACTCCCCTCTGTGCGTACACTGCACCTGTTTCTCCTTCCCTCCTTTTCACAAAGGGTTTCTTGATACCAGACCCTGAAGCACCTCCATTCTGAATTTTCCCCTACTTGAGCCAGCTTTCTATTCTTTCTCCAGTCAAGATGATGTCTAAGAAACCACTTGAGGAACAACCATCCAACCTTTCCATGAAATGACCAGGGAGGTTATCCAGGAAAAGGTCGACCATCTCTCTCTCCAACAAAGGTGGTTGCACTCGAGCGGCTACTTCACGCCACCTCTGTGCATAATCTTTGAAGCTCTCCGAGCTCCTCTGAGTCAAACTCTGGAGCTGAGTGCAACTGGGTGCCATGTCAATGTTGTACTGATATTGCCTGAGGAAGGCTTCTCCCAAATCCTTCTAGCTTCTTATAGAGCTCCTTTCCAGTTTCATGTACCATTCCAAGGATCCTCCGGAGAGACTATCATGGAAGTAATACATCCAGAGTTTTTCATCTCGCGTGTGGGCCGCGATCTTCCGGTAGAAGGCCCACAAGTGAGTCTTCGGGTAGGAGCTACCGTTGTATTTATCAAAAGCTGGTGGCCTGAATTTGTGTGGAATGACCACCCCATGTACTAAACCCATGTCCGACACATCAATCCCCAAGGTGTCTTTACACTCGAGGGCCTTGACCTTCTCAGCAAGCACCAAGAAGTCATTAAGATTTCCTTCACCGCCGAATCCCATGTCATTGTTGAAATACTGGAATTGGTCCTCCTGCCTGTCGTGCACAGGAACGAAAGTTACCATAGCTGGATCTGGAATATGAGGTCCACCTGGGCCGTTGTTGGCATTGGGAGGAGCCCCTAGCCCGCCAGAAGTGGTCGCCTGAGTATTAGTATTAGGAGGAGTTAGCCCTTGAATTGCATTTCTCAGCTCTTGTTGTCCCTGAGCCATCCCTTGCATCAGGGTCATGAATTCTGCCATCTTGGTACGGACTTCATTGAGCTCTGTCTGCATAGCGTCCATGGCTGTCCTTTGATTGCTGCGAGTCGCGTAGCGATGTGGGATATCTTGTCGGAGATACCGGGTCTTGGCGGCTCTCGCAATCTTTGCCTGAAACACAGATAAATTAAGCACCCCGTAGAAAAACCTGCAAAGACAAAGACAAAATGCAAATGATGCGTATGCAATGCAATGTGTTCCTTTTATTCCCAAGTCTTTCCCTGTTTCCGGTCCTGGCATTAAAAATAAGAATTGGGAAGAAGACCCAAGCAATATTCAGATATAATGATGGCTATGGAGAATTGGTGCTCATTACCCCGTGTCGGTGCAACAAATAACGAACAAGAGATTCAGAACAAATCAATCATATAAACTAGAGTTTGAAAATACAAAGTCCCCGAAGGGTGCCAATCATGATAATAACAAAAGTACATCAAACATAAGGAATCCCACAACAAGCCTGTGGGTAATCCAAGTACAATAACGTGAAATTAAACCCTAGGGAACTCTAAATCTCGCAATCTCCAGCTAAGGCGCTTGACGTTCTGGAACAGCTGAACTACATCTGGATGATCGGGCTCCTGGATGAGTCTCTGAATGAGGAGGTCCCTCGTATCAAAAGAAGCGTGTAACTCCTCGATCTGTTGTAGGAACGCTGTCTCATTCTCTTTGCTTGGACCCGGATCGGCCTTTGACCTCTTCATATCAGCTTTCAACTTCAAGTCTTCAATTTCCTTTTGAGCTTTCTTCAATGCTTGTTGACTTTCTGCTAAATGTTGGAGACGACCCTTCTCTTGATGATAAGCCTTCCGAAGGAGTTCTTTCTGCCCGTCCAAAGAATCCTGAAGACTCTTAATTTCCAGTTCATGCTTGACATCTAACTCCTTTTGCTTCTTCAAATAGTCGGCCCATTTTTCTTGCCATAAGGTAACAGCTTCATTGGTTTCACTCAGATCTTTCTTCTCTCTTCGGTGCAGGGCCATCTTGTGAGTCTCAGCTAACCCCTTTTTTCTGAAGTAAAGCTCTCTCTCTTCAAAGTCCTTCTGCTTGAGACGAACTGCTTCCTCGGCTTGTACAACTCTATCTTCTAACTGACGGTTCTGAATCATCAATTTTTGACAAGAATTATGAGCCTCTTGATTCTCAACCCTAAGCTGCTTGACCAAAGCTTCCAACTTCTGATAATCTTCTAAAGGCACCATTGCCGGAGGCGGAGTTGGTACAAAAAAAGGGACTAGAGCTGCTTGAACCTCCTTCTTTATCCAAGCTTCAAATTCAGGGAACATTCGATTGTTGCTCTTGCCCAGACATGCTATACCCTTTCTCTTGATCACCTTCCAGGAACCTGCAGCTTTTTGGACCAAAGGAAGATTGTCTTTCACCGGGAAGTAGAAAGTTTGGAATAATTCAGATTCATCAGGAACCTCCTTGAGCGCATACCCTAACTGCCTTCTTAAGAGGATGGGATTATAGTTGATACCTCTCGATACTCCTAACAAAGGCACATTAGGGTAATTACCACAACTGGTAATGAAACTCCTTCCTTTCAACCTCAAAGTAAACCACCTGATATATCCAGCAGACAAAGTACTCAGCTTCTGGGCCCAAGTAGAATTAGGATCAGCAAAACTCTCAGTAGTAGGCAAGTGTCTCATAACCCACTTGTAGAATAAAGGAGCACAACATCTAACAAGACCTCCTCGCTTCTTCTCATTCTTATAATGCACAGAATAATACAAGTCACCTAAGAGGGTGGGCACCGGATTCTTCAACACAAACAAATGAATAGCATTCATGTCCACAAACTTGTCCATATCGGCAAACAAAACTATCCCATACACAGATAACGCCAAGATGGCACAAACTAAATTCCACTGCTTTTCCACAGCACATTCTTCAGCTCTCCTGACCAGAAACTCTAAGGGAAAACCAAGTACTCCTGCCTTGGTGGAAACCAGATTAGAAGACACCTCTGATGGGCTCAAATAAAGAGCCTTAGCAATGTCATTATGAGTCGGTCTTGTCATCTCCGAGTTAAAAGGAAGCTGATCCTTGATTGAAACTCCCATAATCTCAGCATACTCTTCCAGCAAAGGACCCAACTGAAAGTCATGAAATGTGAAACACCTGAGCCGTGGATCGTAATACTGCAACAAAGTGTGAATGGTGCTTCTCTGAGAACTATCCAAGTTGAATACCAGATCCAGAATATCACCATAATTTTCCTTGAAGTAGCCCAAATGACCCAGGGTAATCAGAGACACCAATTGGTTGATCAGGTCCATCTTGGTATCAAAGAATTTGTAATGCACAGTTCTCTTTTTGACGTCTTCCATTCTGAAGCAATGATATGACCAGGAACCGGGAATAAATGCAGACCCTGAGAATAAAAGAAACACAAATGATTAATGATGATATGATGTTTATGCAAGACAAGGCATGTGATCAGTGAAGTGTCTGTGATGTGCCAATCATATAATCAGGTGTCGGTGCAAGGTCTCAAAATCCATATATCACAATAATCATCCCTCTGATCCGGGATCCACATCTTAAAACCAGAAATCCAGATCATAAAACTGAACCAAAGGCAAAGTGGGTATGCTGAAGGTATTAGGGTTCCTGCAAACCTGTAAACCCCTCCCAATCTCACGGGTGTGCTACTCGGGTAAACATCACAGACTCTCAAAGCCGAATAGCAATAATACGTTCACCATTTCCAAGAAATGGCTCATGACCAAATCAGGGAATCGGTTTGGCATTATGTACTACTCAGGGAGGTCTCAGTTGAGTCCGGAAAAACAAGCATCCCTCACAAGTTTCCAGCTTCAAGCACTGAGTCGAGAAATAATAGTACATTCATCCCGAAGGGTACAATACTATCGTCATACGATCAGTTTGCTTTAACTGAATTCCTATGAGAGAACCAGGCCATCCTATGCAAGTTCCCAATGGACCCTCGGATGCGAGTGGGTTTGCCAACAAATGTGGTCTGCCACTGTCATCACTGGAGAGGGGTGTTTCCATTAAGGTCCTCGAAGATCGGTCACCAGATGCACAAAACTATCAAGGTTGTACCCTGAAGTGGAGAAGAACCCCCACACAGAATAGTCCCGAGACAGTCGCAATCTGGGTGTGGAACACATCACCACTAATCATGTAACCATGCGAGCACAAACGTGTCCACGCTAATCCTATAGTGCACTCAAGCCGGGTAGTTGGCTTATCTCACAGTAACTCCCATCCCACAGAAAAAATGAAAACCAGCACAGCCAGACAGTCCAGTATAATATGATGCATGGAAAATAAAATACTGAAAGCGGTAAATAAATGCGATAAAGTAAAGCTGTAAAATAAAAAACTGTGAATAACAGTAAAGCTAAACTAAAACATATAACAACAAACAGATAAACACTCAAAGAAACAAAACCAAACAGGTGCTAGGATTGACTCTACAAGGGAAACCGGAAGAATCAGGTTAGTCCCCAGCAGAGTCGCCAGCTGTCGCTCCCGGGATTTTCATCCTAGTACAAACGCGAAAGTGGTGCGAAAAGGTTAGAGTCGCCAGCCAGACATTTTTATCCCGAATGAATGGGAAAGGTAATGTTGCACAAACCTGAGGAAGAAGGAAAGGACAAGGTCCTGCGAACCAAAGATCTGAGTTCGGGAGTCAGTTACGAATTGAGAAGGTATTAGCACCCCAATCCGTCCGTCGTACCCGACGGGATCCACGCTTGCTTGTTTGTTTCAAAGGGTGAGAAAAATATAATTGTTGCTGAACAAATGAACTGCTAACTGGAATGAGAATAGAAATGAGAAAGGAGTTGAAAAAGAGAACAAAAAGAAAGAATGGGGAAAATGTAGGGAAAATAAAGATTGTGCTCGAACGGGCCCTACCCCGCTGCCTACGTACCTCATCGGGATAACGAGGATCAGAGTCGACGTAGTTCGCCTAACTAAGGCGGGAACTATTTGTTTGTGTTTTTTATGCTGGAACTGCGTATGTCTATACTCAGGTGTTGCAGGCTCGTCTGGTACGAGTGCGTTTACCGTCTTGCATGTGTGACAAGTCGTCGCGAGTTCGCGTTGTGAGTGAATGAGATGAGAAGAGAAGTTCCCGTAGGATAGTCGCTTATTATTTGTTTTGTCTTTTAAAAGAAGTGTTTTGAATTTGTTTGTGAATATTCTCGTACTAAGACCTATCCATCGCGGGAAGTATTTACACCTCGCCCCGAAACAGGACGCGTATAAACACTCCGCAACAAAGTCTCGTGTCGTACAAGAATGTTCGGTATATCTTTAGATGTTTTGTTATTTTCTTCATGAGATGAGAAAGAATGACAAGTTGGAAAAGGGAAAATCTAATGGGAACTAAGACACAATCCTAATTTTATTTGTTTATTTACATGGGAAATCCTATGGTTTGTGGGGTTTTCTAAACCTAATGGACAAAGCACCTAGAACTAATAGAATGCAACTTACTTCCTAAGGAAGATAAGTTGCATCTAGAGCAAAGGGAGAAACCTATTCAAGTGATATATCAATCAATATACAAAGCATTAAAATTGAATATAAGGATAAAATTCTAAACAAAACATTTAAAGACATGAATTAAAATAGTCCTATTTATTTATTCTAATCCTAATTAAAAAACACTTAAGCCTAAATTCTAAACTAAGGTCCTACCTAGTATTTTCTCTTCTAAAAATCAAAATCTAAACTAACCTAAGTCCACACTAAATTCTAAACTTTAATCTAAACTAAACTATTTTTATTTGAATTTAATATCAAGCCTAAACTAATTGAAATTTGTATGTTACAAAGCCTAAGACTAAGAATCCTAAAAATAGCAAAACCTCTGGAAAAAATATGAAAATTAATCTATGGGGTCCTAAGATTATCTATGACATTGTGTTAAAAGGGATTCTACAAAATCCTATTTTTGCTATACCTAAAAATTGTTTATTTTCAGCTAAGAATTAACCACTAATTTCTAAGTGATTAAGCCTCTAAACCTAAGATAAAATGATCTAAAAAATCTACTAAAATTATACTAAGTACTATTATAAGTCTTCTAACTACAGTAAAAAGAATGGGCAAAAAAAGTTACTGGAAGGTTAAGAAATAAAATCTACAAGATTATGTACAATTAAAGAAAATTCATTAAGAACTATTTACATGAAAAAATCAACATAAAATCAAAAATAAAGCAAAAACAGAAAAATAAAATGCCAAACAATTCTAAATTTAATTAAAACACTACTTAATTTTTTTGGGAATTTTTCTAAGCATTTTTCTATTTTTAATGAATTATTTTCTAAACTATATTAACTAAAACTAAAAAATCTAAAAGAAAATAATGGGGGAGGTTCATTTAGTGGTTTCTTTAGTTATTTCTATTGGGCCTTAAGAACGAAGGGGTGCGGATAGCAGGGGAAAAGAGGCCCAATGCGCTGGATGATGAGGGGGAGTGCAGTGAGCAATTTTTTTAGTTCATTTTTTCATGGACCCAACAGAGGGAGGTGCAGATAGAAAGAACCTAAGGCCCATTTCGCTGGGAGCTGGGGGGAGGTGCTGAAAGAGGTTTTTTATGCTTATTTTCTAAATGGGGCTCAACTGGGGGCGCAAGCAGCAAAACAAAAGAGCCTACCGGACGGTGACAAATGTCACCACCGGTATGGCTGGGGAATCCAAAGGCCATCCCCCTCTTAACATCTTGCAACGGTGTAAATATAGGGATTATGCGAAAAAAACAATTTAATTAATGAAAATTAATACTGATTAATTGGCCTAAACATTGATTATCTTCTATTACATTATCCCAAATAAATAAACCAAATCACACAAATGTGAAATACGAACCCTAAAATACAGAAAACCTAAACCTCTTCTTCTTCATCCCCTTTCGCCGTCAAGCTCTAACCTCCGTCTTCTTCACCGCCTCCCCCATCATCCTAACCTTCTTCTTCATCACTAAAATCCCATTCCTCCACCGTCATCCCTACTTCACCATCTTCTTCTTCACGGCTTCTTTCACCGCTTCCCCTCCGCCATTACTTCAATCAATACTCACTAACCTTGCTCCCCTCTAACCTCTTCGCCGTCGTGACACAAACTGAAGGGGACGGAAGCGAACGCTGAGCTTCCTCCCTCCTTCGTCACTACGGCCTAAACCCTTTCCCTTACCCGAATCCGAAACCGCCTCGAATCATCGAACAAAACTTTCAGGGTTCACAAATTAACTCAAGCCACGAATACAGCACAACACCTAATCACACAATGACGCCCAAACAGATGCGATCGAGGGTACTTACTTGGAATCAAATATTCTTCAGGTATGGATCCGAACTTCGCCTTGTAAGTTCTTTCACTTTGCTTCGATTACTTGCTAATGTGCGTTCAAACCGTTGCAGAATTGCTCTTGCTACGATACGAGGATGATGCCGTTACAAGGTCGCGGCTATTGCTAACCTATTCTGGAACCTTTGCTGCAGTTTTGACTGCCATGGCATACAAATTTGCACAATTTGATTTTCGCAGCCATTACAATTTGTTTTATAGT
This sequence comes from Lathyrus aphaca, assembly GCA_963966055.1. Taxonomy (NCBI): domain Eukaryota; kingdom Viridiplantae; phylum Streptophyta; class Magnoliopsida; order Fabales; family Fabaceae; genus Lathyrus; species Lathyrus aphaca. Next base: position 507,962,715 of record OZ014524.1, on the reverse strand, counting down.
TGCAGGGTCTTTCTTAATAGCCTGATGAAGATTGCTGAAGGATTGACGGAGGTTGGTGAAGAACGGACAAAGATGATGCAGAAACGAAAAGGGAAAAGGATTGGGAGAGTGAAGAGTAGTGAGGATCAGAAAGAAGAATGGAGAATCAAAAATCAGGATGAATAAGGAAAAGAAGTTGCAGGAGATTGAGGAAGAGTTGAAGATTATGGTGTGGTTGAGAAAAGGGAGAAGATGGAGAAGTTTAGAAGAAAGAGACTGAAAGAGAGAAGAGAAGAATGGGGGAAAGGATTGAAGAGGGTCAAGAAGAAGCTGATGAAGAGTGGTGCTTCTAATTTATAGAAGTTACTCTTCTGGATCCTTCTGGAAGATTTTCAGGTGAGTTCTAGAAACTTTCTGTTAGGATTCAGTTGTGAAATTCAGTTAGAATCAGTTATGATTAGTTATGAGTTTGTTGGATATCGTTTTCTTTTTGCTAACAAGTCATGAACCTTATTGAAACTGATCTGTGTGATGTGCAGGTGAAACCAGAGTTTACCATCCTTGAGCATAACTGAATCCATCTCCTCCCCTTTCACAAATTCAATGTTCTCATGATACAAAATTGCAGCCTGTACCGCACAAAGCATATGGAAGCAATGGTAATTCCTCGCGTGATCTTTCCAGTAGGTAAGTTCTGATAACAGCACTAGAAATTTTTCCCTTCCGATCAAATTGAAACTCCACACACTTACCAAAACGATATTGACTGGTTGATTCTGAGTTGCGCTTGTAGATGTTTAAGAATTGGCAGAATTTTTGACCAAACAAGAAATGTTAAATTCAGTTCAGAATGTCCTATCAGATGTTGGGACATTATCAAACAGAGTATGTGAATTTATTTCAGGATGTCTCATCAGATGTTGGGACATTGTGTGAATAAATTAAGTTCAGTTTTTCAGGATGTCCCAACAGATGTTGAGACATCTCAGACCTGCTACCAGAATTAATTATTGATTAACAGATCAGAGATATTTAAGGAGAACTATCTGGAATTAATTAATGCTGGATAAAAACAGAACAAGGCGCATCTGTAGGGAGTTTTAAATTGAAGATTCAGATTAAAACAGAAGACCTAATGCACCTAGAATATAGGAGGTAACAAACCCTAAATTCAAGGTGACAGTTGCTGCACATTAGGGCTGGATCATTCTACAGAAAGCCCAAAATTCAGATACCTATTTAAACAACAGAAACTCATAGAATTGAGTACGAATTTCAGAAGACCAAATAGGGTGTCTAGTGTTTTAATAGCAGGTTGTTTTTATGTACCACTTTATGAGCTTTTAAGCAAAAGTGCATTTGTGACTTGATTGAAACTGTTAAGTAAAATCAAGCTGTTATTGTTTGAAGGATGTCTTCAATTTTTGTGTAAACTTGTAAACTTGATCACTGGGTGATTGAGGGGGAGTGAGTAGGGTACTCTTATCTAAGTGAGTCTTAGGTAGAAATTGCATTGGGTAAGTATTAAGTGATAGATTAAACAGGGTGGTTTAAGTCTAGAATTAATATTACTAATAGTGGATTTCCTCCTGGCTTGGTAGCCTCCAGATGTAGGTGTGGTTATACACTGAACTGGGTTAACAAACTTCTGTGTTGTTTATTTTTCCTGCTGTTTAAGTTTTGGTTAAATGTCCTATTAAGTGTTGGAACATCTCTTAGGACATCTCATTACAGAATTTCAATTGGCATCAGAGCAGGCACCCTGCCTGTTTATACTGGGTGAGATCTAGGGAAAACAAATTCTGTAACATGGACAGAGATATAGGGTCAGTAAATAGACCACCTATTCTGGATGGATCTAATTATGACTACTGGAAGCCAAGAATGATTGCATTCTTAAAATCACTTGACAACAGGGCATGGAGAGCAGTAAATGTTGGATGGAAACATCCTGTCCAAGACACCAAAGATGGATCAAAAGTTCTGAAACCTGAAGAAGAATGGAGTAAAGAGGAAGAAGATTCAGAACTAGGCAACTCAAAAGCCCTAAATGCTTTATTCAATGGCATTGATAGAAATATTTTCAGACTGGTGCATCATTGTGAGCTGGCCAAAGATGTGTGGGATACCCTCAAGACAACTCATGAAGGAACATCAAAAGTAAAAATGTCAAGACTTCAACTTCTCACCACCAAGTTTGAAAACTTGAGAATGAAGGAAGATGAATCAATTCATGAGTTCTACATGAACATCTTGGATATAGCCAATACTTCTGGAGCCTTGGGAGAAAAGATGACTGATGAAAAGCTTGTAAGGAAGATTCTCAGATCTTTGCCAAAAAGATTTGACATGAAAGTCACAGCAATAGAAGAGGCACAAGACATATGCTCCATGAAAGCTGAAGAACTCATTGGTTCCCTTCAAACTTTTGAGATGGGAATGAATGACACACATGCTAAAAAGAACAAAAGCATTGCCTTGGTTTCAAATACAGATGATGAAGAAGATGATGAACCAGCAAATGATAAAAGCTTATCAGAAAACCTTGCATTGATTGGAAGACAATTCAAACAGATTCTCAGAGGAATGGAAGGAAAATCCAAACCTAGTGGAAGAAACACAAACTCTGAGAACAGAAGACCTTATGATGCTAACAAAAGAGTAAAGTATGCTGAAAAGACCAGTCAAGATAAAGGAGTCAAATGCCATGAATGTGAAGGATATGGACATATCAAGTTTGAATGTCCTACCTACTTAAAGAGGCAAAAGAAAGGACTCTCTGTGACCTGGTCTGATGAAGACTCAGGAGATTCAGAAGAAGAATCAGCTAAGCACATTGCTGCTTTAGCTGGACTGTGTGAATATGACAGTGATTCCAGCTGTGAAGAGCTTACTTATGCAGATCTTGAGCAAGCCTTCAAGGATCTGTACAAGAGAAGTAATGAAGTATGCAGTGAGGTCATAAAGCTAAAGAAGCAGAATGAAGTACTAGAAGAAGAAAAAGCAAGTGATCAAGTAATCATTGATACCTTAAAAAGTGAAGTAACTCTTCTCAATTCTAAGCTGGAACATATGTCCAAATCTGTTAGAATGATGAACAGCAGCTCAAATACACTGGATGCTATTCTCTGCAATAATAAACATTCAGGGGACAAAAGTGGACTGGGATATAACAGAGATGAAGCAAGCTCTAGCAAAACTACTTCAAAAACTATACAGTCAAACAAGATGTCTCAATAGATGCTCCAACATCAGAACACAAAGACAAACATAATGTTCCAACAGATGTCTCAACATTCTGGAAAGAACAAAATGAAGAAAAAATATCAAAGATGGAGATGCCATCACTGTGGAAGATTTGGGCATATCAAACCTCACTGTTATAAGCTACATGGATATCCAAATCAGATGTGTCAGCAACCTTCCAAGCAGAAAGTAGAAGGTACCAAGAAAGTGCTGCATAGAAATCAGCAACCTCCTAAGCAAAAGACAGAAGTAATCAAGACAGTTTGGAGACCAAAAGCTGACATTCAGACTGATCAAAGCCACATACACAAGAACAAGATCAACAATCAAGCTTGGAGATCAGCTGAACAACACTCAGAGCAGAGGCATCAAAAGAAATCTCAACTCATCTGGTCAAAGAAAAGTACTGCATACATAGCACATACATCATTGAAAGTATCAGCTAAAGAAGACTGGTACTTTGACAGTGGATGCTCAAGACACATGACTGGATTGAAGAATTTGCTAGTAAACTTAAAGTCACATTCATCCAGGTATGTTACCTTTGGAGATGGAGCTAAAGGAGAGATCAAGGGAGTTGGAACCTTGGATTGTCAAGATGTTCCAAGACTAGATGATGTGCTGCTTGTTAAAGGTTTAACTGCTAACCTGATCAGCATAAGTCAACTATGTGATCAAGGGTACAGTGTAAACTTTACCAAATCTGAATGTATAATGACTAACAAAGAACAAGAGGTTGTCATGAAAGGAGCCAGATCTAAAGACAACTGTTACATGTGGGAATCCCAAAATCTCAGTCTCACTTCAACCTGTTCTCTAGCTAAAGAAGAAGAAGTGAAACTGTGGCATCAAAGACTAGGTCATCTTCATTTCAGAGGCATAAAGAAGATCATATCTATGGATGCTGTAAGAGGTATTCCTAAACTGAAGATTGATGATGGCAAAATATGTGGTGAATGTCAAATAGGCAAGCAAACCAAGATGTCCCATCCAAAGCTTCAACATCTGACAACTTCCAAAGTTTTGGAACTTCTACATATGGATCTTATGGGACCTATGCAGGTTGAAAGTCTTGGTGGTAAGAGGTATGCCTATGTTGTGGTTGATGATTTTTCAAGATATACATGGATAAACTTCATCAAAGAAAAGTCAGATGTATTTGATGTATTCAAAGAATTATGTCAAAGATTGCAAAGGGAAAAATCCAGCTGTGTGATCAGAATAAGAAGTGATCATGGAAAAGAATTTGAGAATCAAAAGTTCTTAGATTTCTGCTCTTCAGAAGGAATCAATCATGAGTATTCTTCACCTATCACTCCTCAACAGAATGGGATTGTTGAAAGGAAGAATAGAACCATTCAAGAATCAGCAAGAGCTATGATACATGCTAAAAAGCTACCTCTGTATTTCTGGGCTGAAGCCATGAACACTGCCTGCTATATCCATAACAGAGTTACCTTGAGAAAAGGAACTTTGTCCACAATATATGAAGTCTGGAAGGGCAGAAAACCCACTGTTAAGTATTTTCATGTATTTGGAAGTAAATGCTATATTCTGGCAGATAGGGAGCAAAGGAGAAAAATGGATCCTAAAAGTGATGAAGGAATTTTCCTTGGATACTCTATAAACAGCAGAGCATATAGAGTATTTAACTACAGAACAAATGTTATCATGGAGTCCATAAATGTGATAATTGATGATGCTCCTACAGATGTCCCAGAAGATGTTGGAACATCTGCTGATATCAAGGTTGAAGCTGAAGAAAAGAATGATCAATATAACTTCACTCAAAATGATACAAGGTCAGAAGATTCAAGCAAACCTCCCTCCATCAGAATACAGAAGGATCATCCCAAAGATTTAATAATTGGTGATCCCAACAGAGGTGTGAGCACTAGATCAAGAGAAGTGATTTCAGGTTCTTGTTTTGTTTCCAAAATAGAACCTAAAAATGTCAAGGAAGCTCTCACTGATGAATACTGGATTTGTGCTATGCAAGAGGAATTAGGTCAATTCACAAGGAATGAAGTGTGGAATCTTGTACCTAGACCTGATGACATAAATGTGATTGGTACAAAATGGGTGTATAAGAACAAGTCAAATGAACAAGGAATTGTTACAAAGAACAAAGCTAGACTTGTGGCTCAAGGATACACTCAAATTGAAGGAGTAGATTTTGATGAAACCTTTGCACCAGTAGCAAGGCTTGAATCAATAAGACTACTGTTGGGAATTGCTTGTATCTTAAAGTTCAAGCTATTTCAAATGGATGTGAAAAGTGCCTTTCTTAATGGTTATCTTAATGAGGAGGTATATGTAGAACAGCCTAAAGGATTTGTTGATCCAAGCTGTCCAAATCATGTATACAAACTCAAGAAAGCACTTTATGGTCTGAAGCAAGCTCCAAGGGCATGGTATGAAAGACTTACCACATTTCTTATCAAGCAAGGATACAGAAAAGGTGGGATTGATAAAACCCTGTTTGTTAAAGATGAAGAAGGTAATGTCATGATTGCACAAATATATGTTGATGACATTGTGTTTGGTGGGATGTCTGATAAGATGGTCAAACATTTTGTCAAGCAGATGGAAGCTGAATTTGAAATGAGTCTAGTAGGTGAATTAACCTATTTTCTTGGTCTGCAAGTTAAGCAAATGGAAGACTCAATGTTCATCTCACAAAGCAAGTACTCCAAGAACATAGTGAAGAAATTTGGAATGGAAAATGCTTCTCATAAAAGAACTCCTGCTCCTACACATTTAAAGCTGACTAAAGATGAGAAGGGTGAGAATGTAGATCATAGTTTATATAGAAGCATGATTGGGAGCTTGTTATACTTGACTGCTAGCAGACCAGACATTGCATTTGCAGTAGGAGTTTGTGCAAGATATCAAGCTGATCCAAAAGTCAGTCATCTCAATCAAGTCAAGAGAATCCTTAAATATGTTAATGGTACTTGTGACTATGGCATAATGTACTTTCATGGTTGCAAACCTATTCTCACTGGCTTCTGTGATGCTGATTGGGCAGGAAGTGCTGATGACAGAAAAAGCACTTCAGGAGGATGCTTCTTTCTAGGAAACAATCTGATTTCTTGGTTCAGTAAGAAACAGAATTGTGTATCTTTATCTACAGCTGAAGCTGAATACATAGCAGCAGGTAGCAGTTGTTCTCAGTTGGTTTGGATGAAGCAGATGCTCACTGAGTACAATGTCCCACAGGATGTCATGACATTGTACTGTGATAACTTAAGTGCAATCAACATATCTAAAAATCCTATTCAACATAGCAGGACAAAGCATATTGATATCAGACATCATTTCATCAGAGATCTTGTAGAAGAGAAGGTGATTTCATTGGAGCATGTTGCTACAGATCTGCAATTAGCTGATATCTTTACCAAAGCATTGGATGCTACACAATTTGAGAACTTAAGGGGCAAACTTGGAATATGTTTATGTGATATTTAGCAGTTAATGAGATGTGCCAACATGTCATATGACATTGCATGGCATAAGTTCCAGATGGCAAAGCTAGTCTGGACAAGATCCTTGGGAATTTCATTCTTAATCATTTGGACTGTAACGGCTACTTATTTAGTAACTACTTATAAGAAGCTATCAAGATTCTCATCATATCATCACAAGCGAATCACATTAACTCTCAAATCTTCAGAAATCATAAACCCTAAAGCTGTTCATCCTTCTTCCTTTACAATGTCTCAAAACCCTAAAACAGCTGAGGAAATTCTCAACAAGGAAGACGTGGTTCATGCCACTCCAATCTCTGTTGTGCCAATGCCTTCAACACCATTGGACGAGCTCAGGGGAAGCGCCTCTCACACTAAAAAGGCAAGAACACCAAAGAGATGTAAAGATCAAATCAGAAGCAAAGCTAAAGGCATTCCCTCTCCTGCCAACATGTCTACAAGGTACTCCAAATATGTTGATGATTCCATCAAGGAGATTGTTAATCAAGTCTTTTCTGAACAAAGAGTGGTGAAAGGTATCTCTGTTCCTTTGAACACCATTCCTGCACCTCAAGAAGAACCAGCTCAAGCTACAAAGGACACTGCTGCAGAACAAGATGTCCCAACAGATGTTGGAACATCTGAAGACAAGAAAAAGAACTCATCTGATGTTGAACAAACTGAGGATAAAACCTCAAGTGAAAGTGATAAAGAAGTTTCTGTGGAACAGGCTAAAGAATCAAATGAAGATCAAATTTCTGCTGATCAACAAGCTGATGAGGAGTCTGCTCAATCTCCTCCAGTAGTCAATCTGGAGCAAGACTCTGATGCAGAAATCATAGCATTTGTCAAACCCAGCATAGCCAAAAGGCTAAGGTCCAGGAAAGGAAAGATGCAAGATGAACCTGTCATTCCTGAGAAGAAGAAGGCTAGTCCAAAGAAAGGCAAGGCTAAAGCCACTTTTGGTCCAGCAAAACCATGGAGCAAGGTTCAAACTCAGAAGAGAAAAGCTGCAACACCATCAGATTCAGATGTTGGATCAGATGTCCCAACATCTCCTCCCAAGAAGAAACCAGCACCAGCTAGAGCTTCAACTGTTGTTCCAGAAGCTCCCTTGGACAATATATCCTTCCATCATGTCTCCAGTGTCAACAGATGGAAATATGTGTACCAAAGAAGGGTTGCTTTGGAAAGAGAACTAAGCAGCAATGCACTTGAGTGCACAGAACTCATTGACCTAATCTCTGCTGCAGGACTATTCAAGACAGTCTCAGAGTTCTCTCACTGTTATGAACTTCTTGTCAAAGAGTTCATTGTGAATCTTCAGGAGGATTGCTCAAATGGTAAGTCTTCTGAGTTTAGAAAAGTTTTTGTTAGAGGTAAATGTGTACAGTTTTCTCCTCAAATCATCAATGAGTATCTAGAAAGAGAAACAGATGGACCCAATGAGCTAGGGAAAACAGATAATCAAATCTGTAAGGTGATCACTGCAAACCAGGTCAAAGCTTGGCCTGTGAAGGGAAAGCTCTCTGTGAGCATGCTTACTAGAAAGTATGCCATGCTTAACAGGATTGGAACTGCAAACTGGGTGCCTACCAATCACACTTCATCAATCTCAACTGGTCTGGCCAGATTCATCTATGCTGTGGGGACTCAAACCAAGCTGGACTTTGGAGCTTTTATCTTTGATCAAACCATGAAGCATGCCAGCTCCTCTGCAACCAAGCTACCAATAGCCTTTCCATCATTGCTGTGTGGGATAGTGCTCAATCAATTCCCGGGCATTCTCACTGACAAGGATACAGCATGCAAAAGAGAGAGCCCCTTGGCTTTTCACTACAAATTATTTCTCAGTCACCATGCTGCGGATGTTGAAACACCTGCTGGGACATCTGCTTGTCCCTCCTCTGCTAAGAATCCAATCTCCAAGAAAGCCTTAATTGCTGAACTCAAAATCACCTGCAAAGAACTTGAAGCTAGAAAGCAGAAGCTTGAAGAAATAATTAAAAGATTGGAAAGTGAAGAAGATCAGAATGTTGCAACTGATGAAGACAGTGAAGCTGGTGAAGACAGTGAGGCTGCTGAAGAAAGTGAAGCTGCTAAGAATGAAGACACTGAAGTGGAAGAAGCAACTGAGAGTGATGAATCTGAGTGATCAATGTATGTGACAGCAATGTAATGACAGCAATGTAATAACAGTAATAGTGTCTTTGGCCCCTAATTTTGTGTCTACCAAGGGGGAGAACAACATCAAATGTAATTGCTGTTTAAATGAATGAAAAAATTCTGTTTGTTTGCTTCTGAACTGAATAAGTTTTTCTGTTGGAACAAGACTGGATAAAGACAAAGACTGGATATAGACAGGACACATGTATGTTTGAGGGGGAGTAATCTCAAATAAAAATCAACAGAAAAGTAATGATATACTCTGATAAAAAGAACTTCTGCTGCACTCTGAAAACCAGGAAAGATGTTAGCCAAAAATTAGCCAAAGGGGGAGTTTGTAGATGTTTAAGAATTGGCAGAATTTTTGACCAAACAAGAAATGTTAAATTCAGTTCAGAATGTCCTATCAGATGTTGGGACATTATCAAACAGAGTATGTGAATTTATTTCAGGATGTCTCATCAGATGTTGGGACATTGTGTGAATAAATTAAGTTCAGTTTTTCAGGATGTCCCAACAGATGTTGAGACATCTCAGACCTGCTACCAGAATTAATTATTGATTAACAGATCAGAGATATTTAAGGAGAACTATCTGGAATTAATTAATGCTGGATAAAAACAGAACAAGGCGCATCTGTAGGGAGTTTTAAATTGAAGATTCAGATTAAAACAGAAGACCTAATGCACCTAGAATATAGGAGGTAACAAACCCTAAATTCAAGGTGACAGTTGCTGCACATTAGGGCTGGATCATTCTACAGAAAGCCCAAAATTCAGATACCTATTTAAACAACAGAAACTCATAGAATTGAGTACGAATTTCAGAAGACCAAATAGGGTGTCTAGTGTTTTAATAGCAGGTTGTTTTTATGTACCACTTTATGAGCTTTTAAGCAAAAGTGCATTTGTGACTTGATTGAAACTGTTAAGTAAAATCAAGCTGTTATTGTTTGAAGGATGTCTTCAATTTTTGTGTAAACTTGTAAACTTGATCACTGGGTGATTGAGGGGGAGTGAGTAGGGTACTCTTATCTAAGTGAGTCTTAGGTAGAAATTGCATTGGGTAAGTATTAAGTGATAGATTAAACAGGGTGGTTTAAGTCTAGAATTAATATTACTAATAGTGGATTTCCTCCTGGCTTGGTAGCCTCCAGATGTAGGTGTGGTTATACACTGAACTGGGTTAACAAACTTCTGTGTTGTTTATTTTTCCTGCTGTTTAAGTTTTGGTTAAATGTCCTATTAAGTGTTGGAACATCTCTTAGGACATCTCATTACAGAATTTCAGCGCTTATGGATTATGCAGGTTGTACGTTTATTCGTGATGATGATGGTGCTAGGTTGCAGAATGGAAAAGACTATGCAGACTGGAGATAGGAGGGTGAAGAAGCTTATCAAGATTTGCTCCATTTTCTGTCCATTTCTTCTGTACCGGAACTAGTCTTGTGACTGTTCCTTTGTAATCTTTTCTTTCCTAGTTATCCCTCTATGTAACTGTAATTTATTCTATTAACCAGTTTCTGTTATTGAACATTATGTTATAATTTAATTATTACCTATTTTCCAATGTCCAAGTTTCTGTCATTCTGCTATAGATTTCTCTTACATAAGCTTTTGTATCAAACATGGCGATTGAAGAAATGGCGAGCCAGGGACCCCATATAAAATTTCTATGTGACAATTGTGAATGGAGATTGAGCATGAGAATTTAATTGACTTTTTACTCAAAAGCTTTAACACTCTTCTATTGTGATATTAATAAATCAAGATTCAACCCAAATGTCAATTTTGACTTGACTTAGAGTTAGATTGAACCTAATGGTTGGAAAAATATTTTTAAGAAGAACTTTGGAATTAGATATGATAACAGGTAATTGGAGGAGTTTCTAAAAGATTTATTGAAAATGGATTAAAGAAAGAGTTTATAGGTTCAATTAGGACTTAAAAGGAAGATAATAAATGGAGGGTTTGAAAAAATGAAAACCGTTGACTTGTCGTAGACTAACAATGGAATTGGTTAATGGACCTAAAATATGGAACTCAAAAGAATATTGACTGGAAATAAGAGGTATTAGAAATGGATTTTATTGGACATGGACTTGAACTTAAAATGACTAATTGGAAATTGGTTTAGCAATTTGGATACTAAGATGAAAACAAAAGAAACTGACCTCCTATTATTTTTTTGTAAAATTTTGTGATGGTTCTAAAACGAAATTGCCATTGAGTTTAAATGGTGTAAAAATGGACAAGGGGAACATATGAGTTTGAAAGATGTTTCAAAATGGATTACGGACAAAAGATAAATGGAAAGTGAATAAAAGAAACGGAGGATGAATTGATGGAAACGTAGAGGATAATGGAAATTGAAGAAATGGAAGTGGAATGTAATAATCGGGAATGGCTTATAACAATGAGAATGAATGGATATGACGTCTCGATTTTAGCCCAAATCCTATTTTATATTCTCTCCACAAGTCCATAAACACAACCACTTCTGAGCCACTGAATATTTTTCCATATTAGTCACAACTCTCTGAATCATCTGAAACATGCCATGACCATTCGAATCCAGATGAATCACTGATAAATTGAAGATTCGAACCAAACTTCACACAAAACACTGTTCGGTAAACGGACGAATCTCATCACATGACAACATGATCTTTGAATATGCATTGTCTAAGGAATAGTCCAGTGGTCCAAAATAATCTTGCAATTGTAGTGATCTTTTGACAATTTGACCAAAATTAGGTCAAGCTCCTATCCGGATTAAAACACAACTGAACAACCTCATTTGAAGTGGAATCAACGTCCAGTGAATATTCTCCATCATTTCAATCCCTGATAGATACGGATAAGGTACAAAACCCTAACTTCCCTGGGCCCTGATCACATGCCTTATGAATCCATGAAATACACTAATATGATGGAAATGCCTTAGTGAGAAATGCAGATGAATGCAAAACGACGAGCCAATAGAGGGGATAAATAAGAGGGCAAATTTTGAGGTATTACAATATGCACAGCGGTGGAGAGTATTGGCAGCCCAAGTGCAACCACCACTTTCAGACAGAGAATTAGTTGACTTGTTCGTGGGCACGTTGCAAGGTCCGTACCTGGAAAGAGTGAGTGGCATTGGGACATCAAACTTCTCTGATGTGATAATATTTGGAGTGCGCATTGAGAGCCTGCTCAAGAGTGGAAAGATCCAAGACTCTTTAAACATCCCAGCTGGTGAAAGTGAATCTGTTGGTAGCTCCCAAGGGGAAGACAATTATGGAATCAGTGCATTCATGGAAAATATCGAACATTCTAGACCAACATCTTCTCAGAGATCATCTTTTCCTGTGTCTGGCTACTCTTATGGGCATTCGGCCATGCCCAGAGCACCATATCAGAAACCCTGGACTCTTCATCCAAATCTGCAAGCTCATGGTCGAAGACCTCAAAATCAACTTCAGAGCCAGCATAGGCCTCGCAAAAATTTGGAAAGAAGGAATGCTCCTCTTTATCCAGTCCCCATGGCGTACAATGAACTTTTGCCACATCTAATTCAGAGCTCATTGATGGTTCTTAAGCCTCTCAAACCGTTTCCAGAGCCTTACCCTCCAGGGTACAATCCTCATGAGCAGTGTGGGTATCATGGTGGATCAATGGGGCATTCAACTGAAGATTGCAAAGCTTTTCAAGCCAAAGTCCAACAATTAATCGACAAGGGGTACATTTCCTTTCCAGAAGGAAGTTTGGCTGTGCACGTCAACCTCTCGCCTGATTGAGTTCAAAGACTTCGATGGAGCGTCTCCTGTTTTCAGTGGCTCAAACAAGAAGATGTCACCATAATTGGCGATCATTCTATCCTTTCTATCATTTGAATTGTAGTTTCTTTCCTATTAGCAGCTACTTGTCTTTTAAGCATTGTTATTTTGAATGGTAATGTTAATGAAGTGACCATGCACTTTTTGAATCAATTATGTCGCATTCGCTCATTTTTCTTTACTTGCATTGAAAAACAAAAAAAAACAACAAAAAATGCATCCATATACCTCTCATTTATTTCACTGTTGTTTATTAGGCTTGAGGAAGGATGATGAAAATTGAATACCCATAATTGTTGAAGGTATGCTTTCGGTTTAGAACCTGCTGAAGATGTACAAGCATTGCTTCAATTCCCAAACACCGGAGATATAAGGGAGATAAACCCTCGTCAACCCCTTTGAGCCTTGAAGTATGTGTTTCTTTTCTATACGAAAAAACCCTCACATTCAACCCAGGGCAGGGTAGTCATCAGTTAATTTGACTGAGCGTTCAAATTTCCAAGGGAGTGTGCATCCGAGGATCCATTACCTTTTCTTCAGTACAACTCAAGAGGTCAAGAGACGTGAAACCACAATGGTTACCCCTCAACAACAAAGGAATGAGGCAGTCACAACCCTTTCAAGCAAGTCATGATAACCAGTGTTACACGATTTGTTCAACAAAAATCAAAAGAAAAAAAGAAAAAAAAGAGAAATAAAGCCCGCTAAGTCGGAAAAAAAAATGATGAAGACGAATGACTTAAGAAAAAGTTAGGGCATCCCGCTGGACTTTAAAATAAAATAAAAAATTCAAAAAATAAAAGAATCAATCCAGGCAAAAGTTAGGGAGTAAAAAAAATCAAAGAGATAAAAATACTCAATAAGAACAAAGTTGTGTGACTACAGATACAAAGACAAAAGGGGTGACTGTTACTCCAACAACCTCATTGGTGCTTAAATCGTCAACGTCATTGGTTCCTCAACTATCACAAAACCCTTTCGAGAGGTGAGCGTTTGGGCCAAATTAGCTGAACATAGGACTGGAGAACATCAAAGAGAATGGGTGGGCACAGATAAATTTTGAGCCATAAAACTTTCTTTCTAAAACCGTGAACCAGGCCACGTCATAACCCTTGAAAGTCCTAATTGAATCAGGGTCAATTCTGAAAGCATAATACGGCAAGGTTGTGTAAACTGGGTCCTAAAGATTTTCTAAATCATCAATGCGTTTGGACTAATGGTCCATTCGTCACACAATATCACATCATTCAAGTAAACAAATTTTCAAAACCTGCATGAGCATCGCATTAAAATTACCATTTGTGAATGAACAATTTTAATTGCAAGTCAGTCTGTGACATCAGGGAAGTTACTACAAAGAGCAATCAAAGGGAACTTGATCATTCAACAATGATAACAAGAATCAAGAGTATCTTGTTAGCCTATCAATTAGGGGCATCTTATTCAGTGGTTTCGTCGACTATTGAATCTGTCAGGGTAAAGCAAGTTCCCAAGCATCAGTTTATTGAATGACGTCATTCAAAAGTCAGTTGATCAGAAGTGAATCTACCAAATAGGGGCAGGCCACTCGGAGTTTCTGTTGACTAAGGGTGAATTCTTCCAATGCATCAGTCAGAATGAATCAAGTCACATCCATGCTCATACCGGGGCAGGACACTTCCAGAGCTCACCAAGTACAACTCTCCTCGAGAGAACATCAAAGTCTGCCATTCAAGGAATTGGATAATTAGAGGCAGTATGTTCAGAGACCCGACAGACTGGGGAAATTTTAGCTACATAGAGCAAGTTATATCAGCAATCTCCGAGTTTAAGATGAATGTTGGGAAATCATGCTTCCCACCCTCGCCTTGTAACCCTTCTCAGCAAAAAGCCTTTCCACCAAGGACCTTTCTTCCTACCTTGGGAGCTTTTCTAGCTTTTCATGAGCATTGCATAAATCATTTGCATACATTAATCATGTCGCTTCGCTAGAGCATACGCATCATAAATGCATTGGGCATACCCCCGCAACATCAAATCTCACATCCAGGGCCTCGTAACCCCAACTTCTTGACCGTTCAAAGTCCAGTTCTCGTCTGGCAAACCAACCCAAAGTCCAGATCTCGTCTGGAAAACCAACCCAAAGTCCAGTTCTCGTCTGGAAAACCAACTTCAAATACTAGTTTTCGTCTGGTAGGCGAACGTTTTAACCAGTTCCCGTCTGGTCACCTTTTCATTTAGCATGTTGAACTCTAGTTGTCGTCTGGTAGTCATTCTTTTTCAGTCAATTCTCGTTTGACAATGAACCCCAAGGAGTCAGTTCTCGTCTAACAACTTATTCTTTGCCCATCAGTTCTCATCTGTTGGTCTACCTTCAATAAACCGGTTCTCGTCTGGTAATCCACTTTATAAGTCCAATTGCTTGGCAACCAAAAAGAAAAGATAAAAGATAAAAATCGCTACCAACCTGGCCTTACGCCCAACCATCCTTGTTTCAACATCTCATGTGGCTTGCATATCATCATATCATCAGCATCCCGAGCATACGTCTGTATCTTGCATCTTGCATCATTTGCATTGCATCTTCATACTGCATGGTTTCCTTTTCTTGTGTGGGGCAGAATCGTTACAAGACACAATCTGGGGCAATTATCTCGAAGTCTGATGAATTTCTGTGAGAGTTTGAAGACACTAGGGCAAGTCTGGATGCCAGGTCTTCTGTAAAATCCTCTTGAGACGATCTTTTCATAGATGATGCAGTATATCACAATTTCAGGCGTAATGGATGCTTGTCCACTCTTGGAAATCAGTATGCAACTGTTGAGCTCAGAAGCTTGAAGCACCAGCTTAATTCTCAAGGAATGTCTGGTTTTTTCTTTTCCCAGCAGGGCATTGGAAGTTTATTTCTTCCTCGGGCAATAATCTTCTTTCGTCCGATCAGGTTTCTTCATGAGGAGGTGGTTATTCTCATCCAGTCAAAGTCCATTTCTCACTAGCATGTCTTCCCAACACAATTGTCATACTACCTGGGGCATAATTTGGCTTATTGTGATCTCTATTTCTCCAGCAAAGTCTCTCCTCAGCAGAGCATTGACAAATCTTTTTCTCAGCCAAGCCAAAAGGTTGACATTTCCCCAACTGAGTTAGAATATATGGTATCCCCAGCAGAACTCCAAGGCTAATGGAACAACTCTTATCCCCAAGCGGATTATCTTTCCACAAGTGAAGTATTCCCAACAGGCAGTTGAACGCCTGATTTCCCCACAGAGTTCATGTTTGGGATTCACTCCCGTCATTGAAATATTCCCCAGAGAAGTTGCCAATTTATTTTTGGCCAATGTGATGATACAAATAATTATTCATCTCCCCAACCAGAGTTAAGCATCGTCAAAGCCTTTTGACCTGGTTCTCCCCTGTAGGATTGTGATTCTTATTTCCAGTCAGGCACTTGTTTTTGCTCATATGCACTTCCCAACACTCGCCTGTGTTTGATATTTGATTGTTGCTCGTCTGTATTCCCCAACACTCGTCTGTGTTTGTTATCTGTTTGAAGCTCGTTCGCATTGTTTGGATACTCGTCTGTATCATCCTCCACACTCGTCTGTGTTGGTTTATATCCATATGTGTGGATTTGATAGTTACTCTGGTAATAGTCTGTATTGCTACTCCAAATGCTCGTCTGTGTTGGATTTCTGGTACTCGTCTGTATTACTACCCCAAATGCTCGTCTGTGTTGGATTTCTGGTATTCGTCTGTATCAGTGGTTGATATTCGTATGTATCATTTCCTGAAGCGCTCGTCTGTGTTTCTTAGATCATCGTCTGATATTCGTTTGTATCATTGATATATGGCACTCGTCTGTGTTCTTTTGATGATCATCCAATACTCGTCTGTGTTGAAGAGATTTGAAGTCCTGACGGTGGGATTAAGAGTCAAAATGGTTACCGGTCCTGGCATAACAGGTTATCCGAAGGAGGTTCGTCTGTCTCAGATACCACTTATCTACGTAATATTTGTGAAGAGGGTTCGTCCAATCCTAATTTCGCACCTGGCGTAGCAGGTTTGCTCAAAGAAGACTCGTTTGTCTGAGACCATATATCTATGAAGGATATATGAAGAGGGTTCGTCTATCCTGATTATGCATGACTATCCCACAGACTTAAGTGTATCACCGGTCCTGTCGTAACGGGTTATCCGAAGGAGGTTCGGCTGTCTCAAGTCATATATTTTTGCAAGATGTATGGAGAGGGCTCGTCTGTCTGTTCCTGGCATAACAGGTTTACTTGAAGAGGGCTTGTATGTCCAATTCCTAGCGTAACGAGTTTACTTGAAGAGGGCTCGTATGGCCAGTTCCTGGCGTAACACGTTTGTTTGAAGAAGACTCGTCTGTCTAAGTTTTTCTTATCCGGCGTAATAATTCAATTTGGAAGGAGCTCGTCTGCTTTATCTTCACTTCAATTACCCAGAGTGTTATTTGGTTGGGTTTATTTCTCATTTCTGCATTCTCCGACAGAGTGCAAATTTCAGGTTTTCTTGGTATTCAACCACAGTTCATCTTGAATGGTCGATAGCCCGTGCTATCGTCCTTTTCAGATTAACAGTTGCTTGAATATGGGCAGTTGTAACACCCCAGATTTTCCCTCTGATTTTCTATCTTTTTCTGCTTTTCGTTTTGCATTCATACGCATCTTCCATTAGATCATTAACATTTAGAATTCACATTATGTGCATAAGACAGGGGATCGGTGTCATCATCAGAATTAAGGTTTTGTGCCCTATCTATAGATTATCAGAAGAATTCAAGTTCTTGGCTATGCAGCCACCAATGGTATCATCTTAGGATCCTGTCACTAAATTAGGGTTTATTTCCCTGATTTAGCGGTCTTCAAGGATTCCACGTCTGCAAGGACTATTCACTATGAATTTTGGCCCATCATCAGGCTATTTTCTTTTTTATCGAGTTACAAGGCTATTCTCGTCTTCTCATTATCTCAGGAGTTTCTTCAATTGCGTGTTGTCGGTTTCAGTGGATTATTTCTCAGCTAATGTGCGTTTAAAGTCAAGTTTTATGTTGTGCGAATTTCATCAGATTATCAAGCTGTAATTCATAAGAGGTTATGGGTCAGATTTGTTTGTTCATCCGTTCATTAATGGTTCATCTGTGGATTTATTTTCCCTGATATCTGATTCAGACAAATTCGAAATGATTCAAAGGATGGCTCATTCCTTTGGTTGCATTTCGGTTGCAAGTTGTTCAATGGTGTGCATTCAGTCATGTTCAAAATACAAGTGGAAATTTGGAACAATACTAGCCAGGCAATTGCGTGCTTCATTCTCGAGGTTGCGTCAAAGCCAGGGTTACATGTTTGGTAATCATCAAAGGCCATTTCATTTCTAATCAAGGTTTTGTGCGATGCAATTCACATTTAATTTCCCATTTCCATACCGTAAAATTTTTCTAATCAGTTTCTACCCATTTAATAATCGGTATCCATTGTTAATATCCGTTTACCCACAAATTCTTCATATCCATCATTTTACTTTCTAATCCACTTTGATCATCCATTTCTGTTTCCGATTTTCATTTGTTATTCCCAATATCCATATACTATTTTCATTAGTCATTTATTCCCATTGTTCCTAAATACATATCCATTTCCACACTATATTAATCAAAATTCCATTTATCAAATCTATAACCTTATTCATTATCCATATTTTATTACCCATTTTCTAAACCCATTATCCATCTTAGTCACAAAAACAATGA
The DNA here is from genome assembly GCA_963966055.1 of Lathyrus aphaca. Lineage (NCBI taxonomy): Eukaryota > Viridiplantae > Streptophyta > Magnoliopsida > Fabales > Fabaceae > Lathyrus > Lathyrus aphaca. The sequence continues at coordinate 507,944,285 of OZ014524.1, read as the reverse complement.
TTAATTATATCCATTCATATTGTGCTCCAAATATTCATTATCTCATTCTAAACCATTTTTGATAAGTCAATTTCCAATTCCCATTTGTTTATACATCCATATAGCCATTTAAATAGTACATTACTACACATACCATAAAACTAAATATACATCGGTGAGCCCATTACAATTCATAAGACCCACTGCCATTTTAAATAGAAAAAAAACATTTACCATACAAAAGTTATGCCAAAGGAAAATGGAATTGAAAAATATCATGAAAGCCATTCATTAATGCAATAATACGTTATCAGTTTCAGCCAACAACTTTTTTTCTTTTCGTCACACAACTTGGCCTTTCCCTTCCGTATAACCGTACAATATTCATAACACACCAAATTTATACAGCATGGCCCACATTCCACACCTATCACACATTCCTCGCCATAATCCTTTGCACACAACGCGCCTAAACGGGTTGCCACGATCTGTCATCATACATCACGCACACTCCGCTACAAACTTCATTTTCTCGGCACAACCAATAGGGATTCCTTACACAACAATTTATTTTCCACTCTTCACTTTTATGACTCCAAGCCTCCACACTCACACACAAAAAAACCTCTCCCCAACTCATAATGCATACACTCACTCATTCTTTCACACTTTGCAACCTCACTCTCTTCACTCACCTCTAACCAACCTCTTCCTTCAGAAAACTTCATCAAAACACTCACAAAACCAAAAACTCTCTCACTCTTCAAACCTCTCATACAACCTTCATCTATTCTTCTTCAAACTTTTAACAAAAGCCTCAAAAAAATCATCTTCACTCTCTTATCACAATATCTCACTTTCTCCTTCACAAAAACTGCAACAATACAACACGTCGTTCCCTTCGCAAACACAAACCACCGTCAACCTCACAACCGAACCAACTTCACTCTTCCCCCTTAAATCTCCATCTCTGTTAGAACACAAACCAATCAACACCACCTCACCACCTTTTTCATCCTCAACCGCAAACCCCCCATCAATAACCAACAACACTCTTTTGTTCAAATCTCTCACAACATCACACATTTCAACTCAAATCTTAACAGAAAAGTGAGATGAAAGAGTAAGTCGAGGTTGAGAAGAAGAGGAGACGAATTCAGAAGCAGAGAGAGAAAATCGAACGAGAACCTGAAACAAAAACCAGCCTTGAATCACTTTTCTTCATCATCGTGCAAACCTTTTTCATCAACTTTCATTAAATTGAAACACCGAGAGAACCAATAAGGACCGCGCGAGTCACTTTGAATCGTCTTGTTATTTTCGATCTGTAAGGTGTCGGTCCATTTTTGTGAGAAAGGACGAAGGCGATTTGGGAGAGAGAGCGAAGGAGAACGGCCACTGGCACTGAACAGGGCACCGACAACCCTCGATTTGACACCGACGACGTTTGGAGTAAGGATTTGCGAGAAGAGGTTTGGGATGGAGGGATCACCGCCGTTTAAGCTTTTCAACAAGGATGATACTTTTGTTTTATTTTTCTAATAACCCTAATGTTGCCCTGTTTTATCTGATAATTGATTGTTTTTATGTATATTATTTTTTCTTTCAAGGCTTATGATTGTTGGTGATAAGGCTAGGCCCGTTTGGTTTAATTCTTTTACACATCCGCAGGATCAGTACTCATATGGATTGGTTTTCCTTAAGCCCACCAAAAATTGCTATTCACACCCGCGGTTTGCTCACAGTACCTCCTGGGAGGTCAACCAAATATAGTTGGGCCTGGACAATATCATACTATCAGCTCCCCTGTATCAGCGGCCCAGGTCCCCTCTTCCTTATTATTTCTTTTCTACTTTTTATAATTTCCTTTTATTTTAATTAGGTTTTCCTTATATTTTTATTAACAGTTTTTTTTAAGAGTTAGATTTAGAATTTTATTATAATCTTATTTTTATTTAGTTAATTTTGATTGTTAATTTTAATTTAGCTTTGATTTTATTTCCAATTAATTTAGTTTAATTCAATAGTTTTGTATTTAATCTTGGTTCTAACTTCAGTTGATATTTTGTAGGCTTTTTGCTTGATGTCGATAAGGGAGGATGTTGCTTGGCGATGACCTTGTGACTAATTGTTTTCATAATCTTGATCTCTGGATGAAATTTGCATTTAGACTTTGATTTTGCACTGACCGATTTTTGTTGATCCTGGTTCTCTTTGTTGGTCGCCTTTGATGCTGGAAGTTTAAATTAGACTGATATCATGATAATGGACATTTGTGCTTGACTGTTGAATCCGCTTTGGACTTGATACTTTTTCTTGATTTCTTTTGTGTATATTGAAGAGGCAACGGACCTTCTCCGTTAGGTACTACTGAGACCCGATTTTACCTTTTGCATGCTGCTGCATCTGGAAGTCCTACTGGTGTAGGCTCTGTTTGTGCATTGTTCGATTACTCCATATTGCTTTCTCCTCACTTATTTATTTTTCATCTCAACTTCTTCCTCCATTTCTATTATGTTTCCTTAACTTGTGACTGAGGTGTGCCTAGGCCACCATGGTTCAGTTTTCGTCATCTTTCCTTCTTTCTTCTTCTTTCTTTTTCTTCTTTAGGATGTTTCAAACCACACTAACCCTAGGACTACCTTTGCATGATAACTTTAGGATTAGATTTTCCCTTTAGTTTTTACCTTTGAGATCCTTTTGGTGTTCTTTCCCTTCTCATCTCAAAACAAAAACCTAAAAAAACATCTAATAATAGTTGAGGTGACCTCTCCCTTTTGTCATACTCTCAAAGAAAAGCATAAAAAACACTTTTTCTCTTTAATTCACAAAAACACTTAATAATACAAACAAGTTAGTGAATTTAAATCCCAATCTTAGGAAATAAGTTTGAGGATCTTCCTCATTCTTGATGGACTTGTTACTCATTCTATTTTGGGATGTGGTAATAAGGACATGTCCTTAGAGAGGGATTTTCCTTCACTTCCTTGTGCCACTTTTTTTAAAAGACTTCTAAAAAACACAAACAAACAATAAACGTCTTTCCTTCGGGAATTCTCTTCTCACCTCTTTCACTCCTTACGTACGAACTTGCTCATACTTGTCACTTTGCAAGACGGTAACGCACTCATTGTTTGAGCCTGCAACACCTGAGCATTGGCATAAGCAGTTCAAGCCTTAAGACACAAGCAATCTTTTCCACCCCTAGTTAGGGGAACTACGACGAATCTGATCCTCATTGTCCAGATGAGGTACGTAGACAGTGGGGTAGGGCCCGTTCGAGCATAATCCTTATTTTCCCTACATTTTTCCTCTTTGTTTCCTTTTTCAGTTCTTTTCTCATTCCAGTTTCAGTTTCAGTTTTGCAGCAGCTTTCATTCCTTCACCCTTTGAAACAGTTTCTTTGCAAGCGTGGATCCCGTCGGGTACGGCGGACGATCTGGGGTGCTAATACCTTCCCAGGTCGTAACCGACTCCCGAACCCAGTCTCTTTGGTTCGCAGGACCTGTGTTCTTCCTTTTCTTTTCTTCTGGTTTGTGCAACATTACCATTCTCGTTCCTTCGGGATAAAAATGCCTGGCTGGCGACTCTACCTCTTTCCGCGCCACTTTCGCGTTTGTACCAGGATGAAAATCCAGGGAGGGACAGCTGGCGACTCATTTGGGGATCGAACCCAAAATCGCTCCCTGGATTTCCATCCTGGTACAAATGACGAGTGCAGGTGTATTAAGGCTCGAACGACGAGTGCGTTACCGTCTTGCAAAGTGTCTTAAGAATTGCTCCCTGAATTGCTTGTGTCTTAAGGCTTGAACTGCCTATGCCAATGCTCAGGTGTTGCAGGATCGAACGACGAGTGTGTTACCGTCTTGCAAAGTGACAAGTAGGAGCAAGTTCGTACGTAAGGAGTGAAAGAGATGATAAGAGAATTCCCGAAGGAAAGACATTTATTGTTTGTTTGTGTTTTTTAGAAGTCTTTTAAAAAAAGTGGCATAAGGAAGTGAAGGCAAATCCCTCTCTAAGGACATGTCCTTATTACCACATCCCAAAATAGAATGAGTAACAAGTCCATCAAGAATGAGGAAGATCCTCAAACTTGTTTCCTAAGATTGGGATTTAAATTCACTAACTTGTTTGTATTATTAAGTGTTTTTGTGAATTAAAGTGAATAAGTGTTTTTTATGCTTTTCTTTGAGAGTATGACCAAAGGGAGAGGTCACCTCAACTATTATTAGATGTTTTTTTAGGTTTTTGTTTTGAGATGAGAAGGGAAAGAACACCAAAAGGATCTCAAAAATAAAAACTAAAGGGAAAGTCTAATCCTAAAGTTATCATGCAAAGGTAGTCCTAAGGTTAGTGTGGTTTGAAACATCCTAAAGAAGAAAAAGAAAGAAGAAGAAAGTGTCATACCCCAAATTTGTCCTACCCGCACTATTTTATTTTACTGTCTAAACCATCATTTCAAACAAATCCAAAATATGTACCCTTTTATTTTTCTGTGTGATATTCGAAAAAGTCAAAAAATGCATTTATTTCTCTTTAAAATTAAAAATTCATATCTTCTTTTATCTTTAATATTGTCATGGGTATTTTATTTATTTTAAACTATTTCTTATTTTTATTATTAATACTTTTTATTAACATTATTGTTATTATTAGTTTTATTATTTTTATTAGTATTCTCATTTTCTATTATTTCTATTATTATTACTTATATTATTGTTAGTATGTTTCGTTTTCTTTTATTATTATTATTATTATTATTATTATTATTATAGCCATTTTTATTATAATTTTCCATTACTAAACAATTTTCCATTATATCTATTAACTTTTTATTTTTATTATTTATTATTCACTTTTTATTATTTCTATTATTATTATTACTATTATTATTATTATTATTATTATTATTATCCTTGTTTCTGTTATTATTATTATAAAGTGTTATTATTATTATTGTTATTATTCATACTATTATTGTTAGTTGTTATTATTTTGTTATTTGTTTCATTCCAAATGCCAGCAACACCACTCTAACGATTTTTTGTACAAACTTTCCACTCACCATAGCCAGCTCTCCACCCACTCCCAAAAGATTCTTTTTTCACCAAAATGCAGTAACCAAATTGCAGAATCCACTCTTATATAGTCCCTCACCACATAAACCAAATATTACCTCCATACTCCTTTAACACACTGCATCTTCGTAAATCTCATCCATATCAAATCTTTAAAAAAAAACTTGCAGAAATACAACAACAAATTCATCTTCATCAAACTCTTCCATAAAAACCATAAATCACCAAACATCATCCTAATTTCTTTCAGTTTTTATACTAACACACAACCATTTTCAACTACCTTCATCTTATTCCATTTAACAAAAAATTCAAACAACCACATCTAAGCCACCATCCTTCATCTTTCATAACCACTGTATATCATTCTCACCGAGCAACCTCATCCACCAAACACAACCAACCTTCGCCAAAAAAAAATCAAAAAAACCAGAAACCTTCAGACCTGTAAACACAAACCACTCCTTCAAACCAAACGCAGTGAACCAAAGAGCAGAGATAAAAAACAGAGAAAGAAAGAGATGAAGCTGTGAAATGAAAACTACTTGAGACTTGAAGCAAAACCGCGAGACCCAGATTTGCGCATAACACCACTATCACCGCGCTAAATCCGTCACCACCAAATAGCAAGCATCACGCACAAACATACAGGAACCGCGTGAGAGGAACCAAAAAAAACCAAATTCTTCCTTTTCAAACCAAAACACTACAGACACCGGAAACTCAATCACAGTATCATCACCTTCACCGCCCTCACCGCGAGAAACACCCAAACCGCGAAACCTCAGCCCCCTTTCGAACCAAACCGACCGCACAACTTCAAATCCGTCAAGGCCATAACCCTCCATCAGCCACACCGCGAGCTCCAACAGAGCCGAAACCCTTCACCTCCGTCAAGCCGTAGCTATCCGTGAAATCTCCCGGCCAACACATCAAGAACCAGCCAAAACACAATCCAAAACAGAGCCACTCACCTTCCGCCGTCCATCCACCCAAGTCCGCGGCGAAATCCGAGAGCGAGCCACCGATAGAGTTCCGAGCAGTTGAGCGAAAAACGAACCAGAGACGAAGGATGTGATTTTCTCTCAGTTGAATCACGTTTGTGAGAAGGAGGGAGGTTGACGATATCCCCCTCTTTTTGCTTTATTAAAAAAACTGAATCCTTTTATGTATTACCCTTTTTTTCTTTTTTATTATTTTTAATTTTTGTGCTTTATATGTTTATTGCATGATATGTTTACCTTGGGCTTGACCTAACCCAAGTTTTGTTTCTACACATACACACGGCCAATGCACACACCGCCCCTTTTTCTTTTTGTTTGTGTTTTCTTAAATTCTGTCGGGCTTAAGGCCCGTGGATCCGAATTTGCTGTTAACGCCACTCTCTGTACCAATTGTTTGCACCCCATCTGTTTTATTATTTTTGAAATTTTTATGTTATTTTGTTTTAGCTCTTATTTTCATTTCATTTCCTCTTTAAAAATATTTCCTAGTTATTTTTAAATATTTTGATTTCATTTTGACTTTGATTTATGTTTATTTATTTAGTTTATCATTTCTTTGTCCATATGAATTTTTATTTCATTTTTAGGGGCCAATGATATCATAAAAGGCCAATTTTTCGCCCGATTTTAATCGGTGATTTTTGGTCAATATGAGGCCCTCATTGTAATTAATTTTTCATTATTTTATTATTTCGATAAACAAACATTAATTTAATTTATTCTTAATATTATTTATTTCATTTAATTATTTAATTCATTATTCTATTTTAATTTAATTCTCGCAATTTAATTCAATTTACTCATTTAATTCGCATTTTAAATTACGATTCGACTCCTTATAGAATGGTTCCCATTTTGAACCGATTCTAAGGCAGTTCACGAACAAAATTTCGTCGCGTCCCGAAAAGGTCCAACGCCTTCGAATAGTTGTGTCCCGATTAAAAAGGCCGAACGCCTTCAAATAGTTCAAACACACTGCACACACGCTTTCTCTTGGGCTAATTACAACGAGACCCCTTTATTTCTCGCAATCCCTTGTATTTATTTTGTATCCCCCTCCCATTACTTTGTACGCATTTTATTTTCTGCATTTTATTTAATTTTGAATCCTTGGTCCAACGCCAAGCGATTGCACTCGCACACTCGCACCTTTTTTATTTCATTTCGTTTATTAGGATCCACTCCACCTTTGCGAGCCGAGCGCTTCGTGCCTCGCTAACAAACCACCAAATAAACCTCCAAGTTGCATTTACCCTTTTACCTCAAAAAACCAAAATGTTCCGATTAGATCCAAACCCTTGATCCAACGTCAAGCGGTCTTAAGGAAATAAAACACTTTAATAAATACGAGAAGATCTGTACGCCACAAGCCTTAAGCGGTAGAAAGGAGGATAACGAGCTCTCGTTACTCGCTCCGATTATTTCGATGCAAGACGCTCGTCCTGTTGGGCGAGATAAACTATCCATAGTCTTTAGTACATTCGACTCCTAAACCCTTTCGTCGACGAAAGGTAATAAAATCAACAACCATTACCTGTAGTAGGCCGAACTACGAGGCTCTGACTTTCCCATTGCACACGGGAGTACGTAGGCACGAGGATCTCAATCCTTTCCGAGCACCTAGGATCAATCTAACTTATAATTCAACTCATTTCCCTCTAGCAAGCAATTCGTTTAAGCATAGACATCCTTTCATGCGCAATAACTTAGATGGTTCCCATCGAGTACGATGGATGTAGGGGGTGCTAATACCTTCCCCCTGCATAACCGACTCCCGAACCCAGGCAATGGTTCTGTTGACCTTTGTCCTCATCCTTCTCCTCCCGGGTTGTATCTATATCTCCCCTTTCCCTCTTCGGGAATAAATAGAATTAGGTGGCGACTCTTCAGTCCGTCCAGCGCGCGGCTCCGTCCATTCGGATCGCGTGAGGTCGTATTTTTCGGGGTACGACAGAAAGAAGACGAAAATTGAACCATGGTGGCCTAGGCACACCTCAGTCACAAGTTAAGGAAACATAATAGAAATGGAGGAAGAAGTTGAGATGAAAAAGAAATAAGTGAGGAGAAAGCAATATGGAGTAATCGAACAATGCACAAATAGAGCCTACACCAGTAGAACTTCCAGATGCAGTAGCATGCAAAAGGTAAAATCGGGTCTCAGTAGTACCTAACGGATAAGGTTCGTTGCCTCTTCAATATACGCAAAAGAAATCAAGAAAAAGTATCAAGTCCAAAGCGGATTCAACAGTCAAGCACAAATGTCCATTATCATGATATCAGTCTAATTTAAACTTCCAGCATCAAAGGCGACCAACAAAGAGAACCAGGATCAACAAAAATCGGTCAGTGCAAAATCAAAGTCTAAATGCAAATTTCATCCAGAGATCAAGATTATGAAAATAATTAGTCACAAGGTCATCGTCAAGCAACATCCTCCATTATCGACATCAAGCAAAAAGCCTACAAAATATCAACTGAAGCTAGAACCAAGATTAAATACAAAACTATTAAATTAAACTAAATTAATTGGAAATAAAATCAAAGCTAAATTAAAATTAACAATCAAAATTAACTAAATAAAAATAAGATTATAATAAAATTCTAAATCTAACTCTTATAAAAAACTGTTAATAAAAATATAAGGAAAACCTAATTAAAATAAAAGGAAGGCTAAATACCCTTTTTGATCCTTTAACTTTACTTCAGGGTTCATTTTGGTCCCTTAACTTAAAAAAGTGTCATATTGGTCCTTTAACTCTTCAAAACGTTCCATGTTAGTTCTTTTGTCTTATTAGAGTTGAATGAAATACAAAATATGGTAAGGTACCATATGATATAATAATAATAGTTACTATTAATTTTATAGTTATAAAATATAATAATAATAGTTATTATTAATTTTATAATAGTTATAAAATATAATAATAATAATAAAATTATGGTTATTTTAATAATATTTATTATAATAATAATATAATATTATTATTGAATTGGACTTTTAGGTTAAAGCCCACACAAGTAGTTCTATAATAGAACACTTGTGAAGAAGCTCAAATGTTGTTATTTTGAAATTCTGGTCGTATTCCTTTTTCCTCTCCTTTCCCTCTAAACCTTCAATCGTAACCAGCTAGCATTGTGACGGAAGGAAGTTGTTCGTCGTACAATGCTCGTGATCAAATTGGAATCAAAGGTTTCAAGCGCCACAAGAGGTAAATATTTTATCATAGATCATGACCTTTTGTAAGGATCTCTAAAGGGAAATTATTTGTTCCGTTGCGTTCATATCGCAAATTTCCCTTCACAAAGATCCTTCAATCAGACTTTTTTGGCCCACTCTTTGAAAAGATGTTCACGTTGCCATTCTAAATTGCGATCGGTGCCAACACACTTGTAACATCTCGAGGCGCGATGAGATTCCCCAAAAGGCATTCTAGAAGTAGAAGTTTTCGATGTGAGGGGAATTGACTTTATATGATCATTCTTATCTTCTTTTGGAAATAAGTACATACTTGTAGCTGTCGATTATGTTTCAAAATGGATCGAAGCCATAGCTTCTTCAACAATTGACACACGTGTAGTCATAAAGCTTTTCAATAATATTATCTTCCCTAGATTCGGTGTGCCAAGACTCGTCATAAGTGACAGAGACTCTTATTTCATATCTAAAATATTCGATAAACTTCCTATTAAAATATGGAGTAAGACACCGTGTAACAACACCGTACCATCCGCAAACTAGTGGACAAGTAAAGGTTTTGAAAAGAGAGATAAAACAAATCTTATAAAAAATCGTCGCTACATCTAGGAAAGATGTTCTACCAAGTTACATGAAGCTTTATGGGCTTATAGAACAACTTTTAAAACACCCATCGGAACCACACCATTCAAATTAGTCTACAGAAAATCTTGCAACTTGTCGGTAGAATTAGAGCACAAAGCCTATTGGGAAATTAAAACTCTTAACTTTAATTATACTGACGCAGGTGAGAAACATGTTTTAGACTTACATGAACTGGAAGAGCTAAGGCTAGACGCTTGCGAAAATGCTTGCATATATAAGGAAATAACAAAGAGATGGCATGATAAGCATATTTCTAGAGAAGAATTTAGTGTGGGAGACATCGTTCTCCTTTTCAACTCTAGACTTAGGTTGTTTCCTAGAAAATTAGGATATATATGGTTTGGTCCTTTTGAAATAACGAAAGTTTTAGTTAGTGGCGCAATTGAAATTAAGGGTAGGTCTAATGCACCCTTTGTAGTAAATGAGCAACGTCTAAAACATTATCATTGCGTAAAAGATAAAGAATTCTCGACAGGTTTAAAACTGACAGAATTGCCATCCGAGACCTTAGATTAAAATTCCCTTAAGTTGTGTTGAGCTCCGACATAAAATGAAGCGCTTTGTGGGAGGAAACCCACGATTTTATTTTCGTTCTTAATTTAGTTTTAAATCTTTTATTTTGTTTTTGTTTTTTTTCTTCAAATTATGATTTTTCAAAATGCTTTAAATTTACTGATTATTGTGTTGGTTTGTTTTATAGTGTGATTCTAGGATTTTTAAAGTTTTTCTACCTTCTACTCTTTCTCTGATTTCATTCTGCTTACTAACTATGACAATGAACACTAACATGATTGTGAACTTTAGAGACGGTACCTAGATGTCGCTCCCCCGAAAAGACACCTGGTCAGATAGGGTACAGACGCGAATGGTCGGCGAAAGGAGAAGATGAAATGAAGATGAATAGAGTCGCCAACTAGGCATTTTTATCCCGAAGGAAAGGTAATGCTGCATAAACCTAGAAAGATATGGATAAGACAATTGCGAACCAGAGAAACTGAGAAAGGGGGATGGTTACAACCTGGGAAGGTGTTAGCACCCAGATTGTCCATCGTACTCGACGGGATCCACGCTTAAAATATTTTGTTTAAAGGGGTAGTGTATGTGCTATCTGTGTGCAAAAGCTAGGAATTAATGTACAGGTGTCAATGCAAAAGGGTGAATGCTCAGGAACTGAGGCTTAGAAAAAGAATGTTGAAAGAGGGGGAAGACACAGAGACTTTTGTTCGATAACAGTTAAGTTATGCCTACGTATCCTCTCATGCAATGAGGAAGTCAGAACACCGTAGTTCGACTCAAAGAGACTGAAAGATAAAATTGACTGTGAACTGCTTACTTGTCTATGCTTAAGTGTATGACTCGTCTGGCTCGAGTGCTAACTGTCTTGCATTAGACGGAAGAAGCAAGTTCTCGCTTATGAATGAGTGTGATGAGAAAAGAATCCCGAAGGAGACGATTATTGTTTGTTTTTTTGTGTTTTTAGTTTTGTTATTGTTTTTGGAGTTTGTCATAAGTTAATAAGCTTAAGCCTAAATCAAAGGTTTGTAGACTCATTATATCCTCCTTGATTAGGGATAATGAGAATACTTAAGTATGAGATAAACATCTCAACTTAATTACCATGATGATGTAGGATTAAGATCATTAACCTACTTGTGATTATTTAGATGTTTTTGGTTTTTTTGTTTAGTGTTAAGTAATGAGTTTAAGCCATAATCAAGGATTAGTGAACTCATTACACGATCCTAATAGAAGGATAATAGATGAGAACACTTAAGCTGAGGAAGATACCTCAACTTAATCCATGGTTAGGGATTAAATTCATGACAAAACAACCCTTTATTAAATGGATTTTAATTAAGAGGTGAGATTAAGAGGTGGATTTTATGTTTGTAAGACAACTTAAGGGGGACTTGTCCATTAAACACTAGGGTTAATCCTTCTTAACCATAAAGGAAGAATTAGAACCCTAATGTAAGGCCCAAGTTACAAGTTAATGTATTAGTGATTATTAGATGGATTGATTAATAGGTTAAAACAAATTAAGGGTTTAACACTTAGGATTAAAGTTATACACTCCATCCTAAGAGAAGGATGCAGGCATAACCTTAATTCCAAAGTCCTAAAGCCTTAAAGGTTTAGCCTCTAATGATTAGATGAGAAGAGAGACACAAAGAAGACTCAATGGTAAAAACTAAGGGGGACTAATCACAACCATAATTATTATCATGCTTGTATGTTCCTATTTTTTGTAAGTCTTAAGAGAGATCTTCAAGGAAGCCACCAATGGAAGAAGCAGGTGAAAGGAGGAAGAAGCAGAAGAAATAAGTTACTTACTTCATTGAAGAAGATAAGTAACTTAAAGAAAGAAAGTGAGAGAGGAACATAAGTGAACAAGTTCACTTCAAAGAAACCAGCAAGATGCATACGAAAGAGATGAAGAGAAATGAGAAGTGAAGGCAAATCCACTTCTCAAAGTAACTTACCACCTGAAAATGTTAGCATGAATGCATAAGATATAAAGCATAAAGAAATGAAATGAAATGAGATGAGATGAGATGAAATGACCAAAGTCAGAAGTGTTTATTCCATGTTAATGTCATGTGAGATGATGCAAAGGCTTTCAAAGTGCATATGAATGATCATACCAAGAATGAGATGTCATGTAGGCATGCTTTGAAGTTTGAAAGTTCATGAAAGTTAATGAAAGGAAATGAATGCAAATCATGGCAAATGAATGAAGAAATGATCAAACATGATTCTAACATATCCTAAGATGTCTAAGATGGCATATAAATGCATGAAATGTCATGGAAAGTTCATGTATGGATGCATATGCAAGATGAATGCAAATAAGGATGCAAAATTAGGGTTACATGAAAGGATGAGATGCAGATGGAAAAGACAGAAGCATACAACAAGATAAAAATTTGAAAATGCACTCAAAGGAACCCTAAACCTATATTAAGTTACCATCCAAAGGGGGAGGTTAGAAGCTAAACCTAGAAGGAGTTATGAATTTCTTAAGTTTCTAGGGTTTTTTGGGTGATCCTCAATGTAAAATGCCAAAAAAATTGGAAATGCAAGATGAATTCATGCCAAAAATATCCTAGATACTAAATGATATGTGTGAAACAATGCAAAAAGAACCAACTTCAAACCCTTCATGGTTAGGCAGAAAAGATTTTTCAAAGGTTAGGGTTAAAAAATATGATTTTATGAACCCTAAATTCAAAGAAAATTGTCAAATGATGATCAAAACCAAAAATAAATTTGTATGAGGGGCTTGAAAATGTTTCTAAATGTGTTAAGATGCAACATGAATTTTTGGGTGATTTTTAGAAACTTAAATGCTATTTTAATTAATTAATTTCCATTAATTAATTAAAATAAACATTTAAATATTTTAAAAATACAATTTTTATGCAAAAAATAAAATAAAAATCATTTTCTGATTAAGAAAAATATTTGAAATAAAAATGCAAAAGGAAATATTTTTGGGATTTTTCTAAATATTTTAAATAAATTCGTGAAATAAAATACAAAGAAAAATAAAATAAAAAATAAAAGTATGCTAAATGAGAGGCTGAGATTGCAAGTTGGATGATCCAGGGGTCATGAATCAAAGTCCACGTGACTTGAGGTATTCAGATCCTAAGGTCATGACTTAATCCTATCACTTAAATGAAATCCAATGGATGTGTTTTAATCTGACCTAATTTAATTAATTAATTATGTTTAGGGTTTTAATGATCCATCCTGACCCTTCAAAACGCGCGGCAAGCACTCATCTAACGGCCCAAATTCAAACTCACTTAATCACCTGAGATTAGCCCTAATTAACTTCAGACGACCGGAACAATGTTCCGGTCATCTTCTCCGGCAGGGTCCCTACCTCATCTCTCTCCCCAGGCCATAAAAATCTCCCCAAATCTCCAGAAATGATCCCCAAACCTCATGGAACAAGAATCCAACAACACATTTCATTTATTTTGCATCATGATCAAGATTCGAACAAAAACATAAAAATGGATAAAATTTCAGAACACGCATACACAATCAATTCTCAATCATTCTTCAAAAATAAATGTTCATTGTGATCAGGAGAGCAAACTCTATCATCTTGTAACTAAAGAAATGATTTCTGGAAAAATGTTTCAAGAAGGTACCTGAGATGAAGCTTTGCCAATGGAGCTGCTTGGGCCTTCTTCTTGATGCAAACACCCTCCTCTGATCACCCTTGAGCTTCTTTGATGCTTTGCTAGAGTGTATGTGGCCTCTTTTTGAAGTTCAGTTTAGGGGGATGGAAAATCGTATTTGGTGTATGGTGTGTTTCAGGCCATTTTAATGGTTGGGTTTTGTTCTATGAGTGATGCTGAGTTGAATGGTGAAGTTTGCTTGATGTTTTGATGGCTGGTTTATGAATTTCGAAGAGATGAAGTTTGAGAGAGATTTTGGCAATCTGAATGTGTGTGATAATTCAGGATCCAAGATGTTATGAAATGTGATCCTTAGGGCATGTATGTGAAGCTGTGATAGGTCAGAAGAGTTGTTGTGGGCTATGCTGATTGGTATGGTGTGAAATGCAAAAAGTCAAGTTTGGTTGTACTTGAGGTATGGGTCATGGCAGGCCTGGTTGCAAGGGGTGTCTAGCCTCAGTTGAGTTCAAAGAGGTCCATAGAAATAAATTTGGCATGCTGGCACAAGTGTATGGGAAGATCTATACCTTTTTGCAAATTTGAGAAGTTTTGGCCCTTTTGGAATTTCTTGAAGTTCAAGGCATGAAAATGTATGATTCTTGGGCCAATTCTGATCAAAATGAGTTTTACTATGATGGTATGATGTTTAGAGATGCATTAGAGGTCATGAAATGGCTTGGCAAGTGGTTTTGCAAAAAATCCTCTTTGGTGCATTCTTGAAAATTATAGGATTTTTGCCAACTTTGAAGGATCATAACTTGAGTTCCATAATGAATTAGAACATGTTCTTGTTATTTTTAAAAAGGGAAAGCCCTAATCTACAACTTTCATGACCAAGAATTTTTCATTTGAAGCATTTTTGGTTGAGAAAGAGGAGGTTGAAGAACTTTCCCAAAATGGAAAGTTTCCATTACAAGTCATTTCCATTTTTGGCAACTTTTGGTTTAGCTCAATTTTCTTCAATTTTGTGAACTTCCAAGCACTTCAATGATCAAATAAAGATCATATAACTTTAATTTGATGAAAATACCCCTTTGGTTCCATTGTTGGGGGCCTCAGATGCCCTGATTTTGCTCTGACTTGTTCAAGAAGTTACCCAATGAACAAATGACTTCCACAATGAATTTCTTCATCAAACTTGGTACACATGATTCTTATGACATCTTAAGAACATTAGAAACAAGAATGGCCCAAAAATTTGGAGTTAAGGCCTTTGAAACCAAAACCCTAATTTTGGTCATCTGTGTAGTGAAAACCCTAGCTCTGCTTCCATGCCTTGCCAGTTCTTGTGATTTCTTGACTTCCCTGAACTTTGAGGGATATAATATGATGATTGAACACACATGGATCCTCTTGTAATGCTTTAAGACCTTTGGAGTGACTCAAGTGGGATCTTGGATTGCTCAGATCACAAACCCTAGATGCAAATGAACTGAACTATGCAGATGAAATAAATATGCAATGTGATGGTATGCTTATGCTAATGCAAACATGAAGGATCACATGACATGGTGTGATAAAGAGTGAGGGCAAATTTGGGGTGTTTACAGCTGCCCCTATTCAAACATGAATTAACTGTCCAGGATGTAAGCGCCTGGCTTAACAGGAAAACAAGATAACTTGTGATTGAATACCAAAGACAATCCAAAATTTGCACTCACTGGGGAGAAGAAGAAAAGGGATATAAATTGTAAAATACAATATAGCATGATTATCAAATGAAGGTGATGGAGGATGACTATCGAGCAGAGGACGACTGCTGGGGATAAAGAAATGACAGGGACGACCGACAAGCTGGGGAAATAAAAAGATCATGATGGGGACGACCATCAGGTAAAGAAACAAGATTTTCTGGGAATTAAAGTAAAGTCAATGATGGGGACGACCACCAGGCTTCCGAAAGTAAAGTAAACAACGATGGAGATAGCCATCGGGTTAAAGAATAAATGAAATATTGATGATGGACGGTCATCAAAGGTGAAGGACGATCACCTAGCAGGGGACGGCTGCTCTTTATCACGACATTGGACGAATGTCGGATAGAAAAGGTCGGCGATAGGGACGGCCATCGGATAAGCATGATAAAAGACAATCATCAAGAGGTGAAGGACGATCACCTAGCAGGGTACGGCTGCTCTCGGGGTTTATCACGACATAGGACGAATGTCGGATAACAAGATCAACGATGGGGATGGCCATCAGATAAAATGATGAGGGACGGTCATCAAAAGGTGAAGGACGATCACCTAGCAGGGGACGACTGCTCTATATCACAACATAAGACGAATGTCAGATAGAAAAGGGTTCCAATAATGGAGACTCCGTTGGGAAAGAATGAGGGACGATCATCCAAAGGTGAAGGACGATCACCTGGCAGGGGACGGCTGCCGGAAGTATCACGACATAGGACGAATGTCGGATAGAGGAAGGTTGTTCTGCTGGGGAATGGTAAACACAGACGAGTGTTTACGCTTTCCAGAATAAAAGGTATAAGTGTTTGACGTTGTGTATAGATTAAAGATGCGGACGAGCATCCTTAAGACCATGATACGGACGAGTATCGATAGAAACAAATGCTGACGCGTGTTCAGAGATGATGATACAGACGAGTACCAAGTGGTTAACAAAGAACACGGACGAGAGTCGAATCTGTTTGAGGAGTGATATATATATATATACAAGATATGGACGAGTATAGGAGACTTTTGTATAAGTATGAGTGAGTATTGGTTTGTTGGTGAAGTATGAGTAATACACGGACGAGTGTTCAACTTGCTGGGGAAAGTATGACACGGACGGGCGTCAAAAGAGAATGTGTATAAGTTATGAACAAATATTTGTATGTGAGAGTGCAAAAGGTATTCTGGCGACCTGTGGGGATAGGATGACACAGACGAGTGTCAAAGGGAGTGCGTTATAAACAAGTACTTTGTTTGCACCAAGTGATTTGGAAATCGTGCTGGGGAAAAGTGACACGGACGAGTGTCAACAAGAGTATGTAAGTATTCGTATTTGAGAATGTAAAGGGGATGCTTTGGCTTATATCTGCAGGGAATAATATGACATGGACGAGTATTGAAAAGGGTATATATGAATAGGCATTTGTGTTGGAGAGTGCAAAGGGGACGCTTTGGCTTTTATTTGCATGGGATGTGAGCTTTATATATTGTTGATGAAATATTGATGGTAATCGCAGGTGACTGGCTCGGACCTGACTTGTGATCATGCAAATGCTTGATTTTTGCCGTAATGCTCCGTATTAGACGGAATGCTACGCTCTGTAGGGAAAAATGATGCGAATGCTATGATTATGCAAAGGGAAACCGATCCGAGATTTGGATCCCACTGAAGATGGGATCTCTGGCTGATTTGCTTGGAGGGATATCCCAGCTGAGGGAGATCATTGGTAGATCTGTTAGGAGATATAGTTCTGCTTGGGGGAAATAAATCATTGATAGACCTATCCTGTAAGGAGAACTCAGCTGGGGAAAGGAAACTTCCGTCACTTTGTTGTGTGAGAGTTTCAGGCATTGCTCTTATGGGGAGAGGCTGGAACTTCTGTAGGTAAATTGGCTGGGGATGCTCCTGTTGAATTGATTTGTGTTGTGGATGATGAGGCTTTGACAACTTCGCTGGGGAAAGGTATTCCAGATATTTCTTGTAGAGGAGGTATGCTGGGGAAGTGATGCTTGGCATGCCCCATGTTGCATATTGAATACCTGCAACTTGTTAAGACAAAGAAACGCACAAGTATCCCGAGGTATCCCTTACCGGATTCCGTCATAGGAGTTAGATATTCCTGAGGGTAAATATATTTCCTGCAAGCATTTATTAAAAATGGCTCATTTGTTTTATGCAAGTATTGTATCATGAATTTTGGACATTTTGCAAACGAAACAAAAATGTACAAAACGAGGTGTGAATGAAAACTCTGATTTCATTAATCTGGGTGCCCTGAATTGGCAGATACAGTCAAAGAAACAAATCCCCTGGAATGAGGAGATTGTTACAAATTGAAAAAGTAAAAGTGCTGGCAATGTTGACGATGCTCCGGTGAACTTCCTTTGCTATGACCTGTATGACTTTGACGTTCTTCTCATCTTGCTTTCTGAAGAGGGTTGATTCTGACTGATGCATTATCCTTCCGAAGCTTGCCGTGTTGTGAGTGATACAGATGAATTTAGAATGCAGTTGTTCGCTTAATCCCTAATTTTGCGTGGATCGCCCTTTCGGGTTTTCAATCCACCGGGATACCCATTTTTGCCTGAGTTGTCCAATGCGGCTTTTCAACTCAGCGGGTGTACATTTTTTCAATTTTCCCTTATTTTTGCCTGAGTCTTTTATTTTGTTTTTGGCTCGCAGGGATGCCCTATTTTTGCCTGGACTTACATTTTGTTTTTATGTCCAGCGGGTCATTTTTATGCGAAGTATTTTTTAACTACATCTGAATTCACAGGGGATAAGAAATCTTCACCATCCATAGTAGTGAGCATCAGTGCTCCTCCAGAGAGAACTTTCTTTACTATGAATGGACCATCGTAATTTGGAGTCCACTTGCCCCTGTGGTCTGTATGAGGAGCAAGGAGCCTTTTCAGCACAAGATCTCCTACTTGGTATTCCCGAAGCCTGACTTTCTGATCGAAGGCTTTCTTCATTCTTTTCTGATATAACTGCCCATGAAAAATTGCAGCTAATCTCTTTTC
Organism: Lathyrus aphaca; assembly: GCA_963966055.1. Classification (NCBI taxonomy): domain Eukaryota; kingdom Viridiplantae; phylum Streptophyta; class Magnoliopsida; order Fabales; family Fabaceae; genus Lathyrus; species Lathyrus aphaca. The sequence goes on along the minus strand of OZ014524.1, from coordinate 507,925,484 downwards.
TTCGATCAGATTCAATTTATTGTACCGAGATCGGACCCATTCTGCTTCATTCAGCTTGACATCCATCAGTACCCGTAAGGAGGGTATTTCAACTTCCACAGGTAGGACAGCTTCCATACCATACACAAGCTGATAAGGCGTTGCCCCAGTAGACGTTCTGATTGAGGTACGATACCCATGGAAGGCAAATGGTAGCATTTCATGCCAGTTTTTGTAAGTAACCACCATCTTCTGTAGAATCTTCTTGATGTTTTTGTTAGCTGCCTCAACAGCGCCATTCATCTTTGGCCTGTAAGGAGAAGAGTTGTGATGTTGGATTTTGAAGTCCCGACACAGTTCTGCCATCATTTTGTTGTTCAAATTGGAACCATTATCAATAATGATTCGCTCGGGTACCCCATATCGACAGATGATGTCTCTTTTCAGGAATCTGGCTACCACTTGCCTGGTGACGTTTGCATACGAAGCTGCTTCAACCCATTTGGTGAAGTAATCAATGGCTACCAAGATGAATCTGTGGCCATTTGAAGCAGTCGGTTCGATCTTTCCAATCATGTCAATGCCCCACATGGCAAAGGGCCAAGGTGAAGACATCACGTTCAAAGGATTTGGAGGCATATGCATTTTATCTGCATAAATCTGGCATTTATGGCATTTCCTGGCATAGGCACAACAGTCTGCATCCATTGTGATCCAGTAGTAACCTGATCTTAACAATTTCTTAGCCATCACATGTCCTCTAGCATGGGTACCGAAAGATCCTTCATGCACCTCGTGCATCAGCAAGTTTGCTTCTTTCTTATCAATACATCTGAGTAACACCATGTCAAAGTTTCGCTTGTATAATGAACCATCAGCATTAAGGAAGAAACTACCTGCCAACCTTCTTAATGTCTTCTTATCATTGGATGATGCCCCAGGCGGGTATGTTTGATCCTCCGAGAAGCATTTGATGTCATGGAACCAAGGCTTGTCATCTTTAGCAATGTCCACAAAGAATATGTATGCTGGTCGGTCTAGTCTGGATACCGAAATCCGAGGCACAAAATTGGCAGTTTGAACCTTAATCATGGAGGAAATGGTAGCTAGAGCATCTGGGAACTGATTTTCATCTCGAGGGATGTACTCAAGTTTGACTATTGTGAAGAAAGTCAATAATCTCCTCGTATAGTCACGGTATGGAATTAGATGCTCTTGGTGGGTGTACCATTTGCCGTTGGTTTGATTGATTACCAAAACTGAATCTCCGAATACAGTTAAAGTCTTGATCCTGAGGTCAATGGCTTCCTCAAGACCCATGATACAGGCTTCGTATTCAGCTTCGTTGTTAGTGCATGCAAAGGTGAGATTCGCTGAGAAAGGCATATGAACTCCTTTAGGTGTAATGAGCACTGCACCAACTCCACGACCATTCATATTGACAGCCCCATCAAACATCATTGTCTATTCTTCTTCTGGGTCAGGCCCTTCAGTGTGAACAGGCTCTTCATGATCTTTTGCTTTTAGAAACATGATGTCTTCATCAGGGAAGTCAAATTGCATGGGCTGGTAATCATCAATGGGTTGCTCATCTAGATAGTCAGACAGTACACTGCCTTTGATGGCCTTTTGAGATGTGTACTGAATGTCATATTTTGTGAGAATTATTTGCCATCTTGCAACCCTTCCGGTAAGTGCTGGCTTCTCAAATATGTACTTGACGGGGTCCATCTTTTAGATCAACAAAGTAGTGTGAGTCAGCATATACTGTCTTAGTCGGCGAGCAGCCCACACTAAAGCACAACAAGTTTTCTTGAGCAGTGAATAACGTTGTTCACAATCGGTAAACATTTTGCTTAGGTAGTATTTTGCATACTCTTTTCGACCAGACTCATCATGCTGGCCCAACACACACCCCATTGATCCTTCTAATACTGCCAGGTACATTATTAGAGGTCTTCCTTCAACTGGAGGCATAAGAATTGGAGGTTCTTATAAGTACTCCTTGACTTTGTCAAAAGCCTTCTGACAATCTTTGTTCCACCTGACCATTTGTTCTTTTCTTAACAATTTGAACAGGGGCTCATAGGTTGCAGTGAGGTGAGATATGAACCTTGATATGTAGTTCAATCTACCTAAGAACCCCCGAACTTCTTTTTCAGTCCTGGGTGCAGGCATCTCCTGAATGGATTTGACTTTGTCAGGATCAACTTCATTTCCCTTTTCACTTACGATAAATCCCAGCAACTTACCGGAACGTACCCTGAATGTGCATTTGTTGGGGTTTAGCTTCAGTTGATATTTTCTCAGACGCTTGAACAACTTCAGCAGATTTACTAGATGATCTTCTTCAGTGAGGGACTTGGCTATCATGTCATCCACGTATCATTCAATTTCTTTCTGGATCATGTCGTGGAATAAATTTACCATAGCCCGTTGATAAGTCGCACCGGCATTCTTCAGTCCAAAAGGCATTACCTTGTAACAAAATGTGCCCCAAGGTGTGATGAAGGTTGTTTTCTCCATTTCTTCGGGTGACATTCTGATCTGATTATACCCTGAAAAACCATCCATGAAAGAAAATACCGAGAACTGAGTTGTGTTGTCGACCAATACATCAATGTGAGGTAATGGGAAATCATCCTTCGGGCTAGCTCTGTTCAGATCCTGGTAATCCACACACATCCGTACTTTGCCATCCTTCTTAGGCACTGGTACAATATTAGCGACCCACGACGGGTAACTAGTTATAGCAAGGAAACTGGTGTCCCACTGTTTTTGTACTTCTTCCTTAATCTTCATGGCCATATCTGGGCGAGTACGGCATAGCTTCTGTTTCACTGGAGGGCAATCTTCTTTCAAAGGCAGCTTGTGCATAACAATATCTGTATCCAAACCTGGCATGTCTTGATAGGACCAAGCAAATACGTCGATGTATTCTCGAAGCATGTCAATAAGCTGTTCTTTTACTGAAGCCTGCAGACCGGCCCCAATCTTCACTTCCTTCAAATACTCTTCGGTACCAAGATTCACTGTTTCAACCTCCTCCTGATGAGGGGTAATCACTTTCTCTTCTTGCCTCAACAACCTGGCTAACTCTTCAGGTAACTCATAGCCTTCTTCAACCCCTACATCAGCTTGATTAACCGGATTATCGAAGTCATACAAGGTCATAGCAGTGTTGTTATTGGTGCAATCTAGAGGATAATCTCTGTAAGGGTTGTGATTTGTTCGTTTTAGTGATCAATTTTAATCTTGTTTAGAAAAAGTGAAAATGAAGTTATTTATTTTGAAAACATTGCCATTTTATTGTTTTGTACAAAAGTGAAAAATGAAAAGACAGTGAGCGAAAAACAAACTTGTTTGCAAAAGATGTCCGATATTCATTGATAATTCATTTGCACAAAATTACAATATGGCCCTATTACAAAATGAGTCCTGACACCTTGGGCAAGATGCAGGACTTGATGCATGCTAAAAAAAAGCAGGAAATAATAATTACTCTGCAGGAGTAACCCTTATAATTTCCTAGGAAGACTAGTTAAGGACTTGATTCCCCGGGATCCTTGGACGTATCCAGCTCTCTAGGTTGAGGTCACTTTCCGCCTCGTCTTCCAGGTTGTTAACAGCATCTGGGGTGAGCATCCCTCCACTGATGAACTATGGCTCCTTTGCAGCCTCTGATTGATCTTGTCGGAATGGTCTGTAACCCAAACCGAATCTATTCTCCTTCTTCAACACTGGAAGCAGCTTGCCCCAGCCTTGGGAATTTCCACCTTCAACAACCTTCCGGGCTTGCTGATAGGAGACAATTGAAGTACCCATCCGGTCTTCCTGGGATGCAGCAAATACTTCAGTCGTCGCCTCATTGACATTCAGGGCCTCAAACCCCTGGCTCATAGTTTCATGGATTTCACCATCCATCTCAATATACTTGTATGTAGCCAGATGGCTAACAAATATGTCCTCTTCACCACAGATGGTGATAATCTGTCCTTCCCACTCATATTTCAATTTCTGGTGAAGGGTCGACGTTACTGCGCCTGCGACGTGAATCCATGGTCGACCCAACAGACAACTGTAGGCCGGCTGAATGTCCATCACATAGAAAGTAGTCTTAAAGACCTGCGGACCGATTATCATTAGCAGCTCCACCTCTCCAAGAACATACCTCTTGGAGCCATCAAAAGCTCTGACCACAGGGTTACTTGGCCGGAGAGCTATTCCATCATATTCGAGCTTGACAAGAGGTTTCTTGGGTAAGACATTGAGTGAGGACCCAGTGTCTACAAGAACATGAGATAGTACAGCTCATTTGCACTCCAGGGTTATGTGCAAAGCTTTGTTGTAGTGACGCCCTTCTGTGGTCAAATTAGCATCAGTGAAACCTAGCCCATGGCTAGTATTGACATTTGACACCACTGTTTCAAGCTGATTCACTATGATCTCTTCTGGCACGTAGGCAGCGTGCAGAACTTTGAGTAGCGCATCCCGATGGGCTTCGGAACACAACATCAGGGATAATATAGAGATCTTAGAAGGCGTTTGGTGGAGCTGATCCACAACTTTATAGTCACTTCTTTTAATTATCCTCATAAATTCATCCACATCCTGATCAAAGGATGATTTATGAGTCTCTTTTGATGCAGATTCTTCAGGTATCACACTCTTCCCTTTGGCTTTGGCAGCAACCTCTGCCTCAGTATTAATTCTGGGAGCTTGTGATGCGAAGAGACGTCCGCTTCGGGTGAAGCCTCCGCCTCCCCCGACATTGTCCACTTGTGGGGTAGGAACTGAAGAATCAAGAAGGACTTTTTCTCTGTTGCAGTAAAGGTTAGCACCATAATGCCATGGTGCAACACTGTCTTTATCATATGGAATTGGCCCTAGCACCGTGATGGTGACTGGGCTCACTACAGCAGATGTTGGAACCGTTATTGTCTGTGGATCATAGAAGATAGTGACAGTACTTCTGGTGGATGTTGATGGTGGGGAATTGAAGCTTGGTTGAAACTGTTGTTGAGATTGTTGAAAGTTGCTGGAATTCGGGACCGTTGTCGGGTCATAATAAATAGTAGTTGTGGAGACATCATTGTTGGTGGTTGCTGGAATTGTAGAAGGAGATGAAATGGAATTGTTGTTTGTTGAAGCGATGGAAGAAATGGTTGCTGAAGTTGTAGATGAATCAGTAGGAACAATTATCATTACAGTTGCAGAAGGATCATTTGTCGCTGTAAAAGGAGTTGCTGGTGTTGTAGAAGCGGTTGTGGTTATTTGTAGAATGCCTTCTTTAATCAAGCCATTAATGCCATTCCTCAAGCTTGCACACCCATTCTCAGAAAGTTTGCATGATTCACAACAGGCCTCACAACCTGGAAACACTTGGCATTTCAAAAGCAGAGCTTTAACCTCTGCCAGAGGTGTCTGAATACTTGCAATATCTTCTATTAAACTCATGGGTGAGCCTTCCTCTATAGCATTAATCCTTGGCCCACAGTGGCTTGGCATAGAATTTTTCATAACATTGGGAGGTGGTGCAAAGTTTAGGGCCTTTGAATCTACCAGATCCCGGACCTTCATATGCAGAGCTCTGCATTTTTCCGTGGAGTGACCAGGTGCATTGGAATGAAAAGCACACCTAGCGTTGGAGTCATAATTTCTCGGAAGGTTCTGAGGATCAGGTGGAGCCAATGTCCTCAACTCAACAAGATTGCAATGTGGCATACGACATTGGAATAGGGTCAATCACCCTGTTGATTTGAGATGGCCGCTGCTGAAAAGGGCGTTGTTGTTGATTGTTATTATTGTTGTTGTAAGATCTCTGTTGAGGGAACTGTGGCTGTCGAGGAAAGTGTTGTGTTTGTTGAGTATACTGAGGATGTGGAGTGGGGATAGTGACTGCAGCAACTGATCTGGGCAGATATTGGGGTCTCCCTCTTCCCATGTGTACAAAGTTTGTTTCACCAGATCTACGTGGCCTATCAAATGGCTTGCTTGCACTGTTTGAACTGACACCGTTGTCGGAGATCTTTCCCATCTTCAGTAGGCTCTCAATTCTTTCCCCAGCTATCACCACGTCTGCAAAGCTGGTGGAAGAAAATGCAGCCAATCTGTCAATATAGGTTCCTTGGAGGGTATTCATGAACATGTCTGCCATCTCCCTTTCAGACATAGGGGGCTGAACAGCAGCAGCTAGTTGCCTCCACCTTTGGGCATACTCTCTAAAGCTTTCACGGGAGGACTGAGACATTCCCATTAGAAGAGTCCTATTTGGAGCCATGTCCAGATTATATTGATACTGACAGATGAAAGCTTCAGCCAAGTCTTTCCAGTTTCTCACTATGGCTCTGGTCAAGTGGGAATACCATTCTCGGGATGCCCCTGTCAAGCTATCCTCGAAGTAAAACATCCACAGCTTCTCGTCCATGGTGTATACTTTTAATTTTCCCAAGAAAGACTGAAGGTGGGTACGTGGGAAGGATGTGCCATTATATCTGAAATTCTGGGATCAGGTACGTGATGTCGAATCAGATGTTTAAACACTTGAAGACTTAAACAAAACTTAAAGTGCAGGTAAATTAAATAACACAGGAAATTGTTAACCTAGTTCAGTGTATCTCCACACTTACATCTGGGGGCTACCAAGCCAGGAAGGAAATCCAATATAAGTAATATTAATTCTGGAATTAAACCAACCAGTTTAATCCTTCACTTAATATCTACCCAAGACAATTTCTACCTAAGACACAACTTAGATATGAGTACCTACTCACTCCCCCTCAATCACACAGTGATATTTTACAATGTTTAATAAAATTGAAGTCACACTTCAAACACAACAGCTTGATTTTACTTAACAGTTTCAATCAAGACACAATACACTTTTTGCTTAAAAGCTCATAAAGTGATACACAACTAAAACCTGCTATTAAACACAAACACCCTTCACAATCTTCTTAATTTCGTACTCTATTCTGAGAGTTTCTGTTCCTTAAATAAATGCTTGGTTTTTGGGCTTTCTGTAAATTATCCAGTCCTGATAAATCATATTGTCATCACCTTGAATTAGGGTTTGTTACTTCCTTGATTCAATGTGAGTTAGTTATTCTGTTACACTAAAATCGGATAACTAAGCTCCCTAAAGATGCGCCTTGTATTGTTTATCTATTCACAATTAATTCCAGATAAATTCCCTGAATTTACTCAGTTCTGTTATACATCATTTAAGCTGGTAGCAGGTTTACGATGTCACAACATCTGGTGTGACATCCTGATGTCTGAACTTAATTCATTAACTTATACTCTGTTTGACAATGTCACAACATCTGGTGTGACATCTTGAACTAAGTTCAACACTTCTTGATGGTCAAAAATTCTGCCAATTCTTAACATCTACAAACTCCCCCTTTGGCTAATTTTTGGCTAACACAATCTTCTGGTTTTATCAGAGTGTAGCAAAGTTCTTTTATCAAAGTGCAACAGAGTTCTTTTCTGTTGAATCATATGAGAGATAATAATTAGCTCCCCCTCAAACCTGTATGTATACTGACTTGTTCAACAGAATTTTCTATAAAAAAACTTAGTTCAGAAGCAGGTATTAAACAGACAAACAACAGCAGGCATTGTTCATTACTTCTCCCCCTTGTTAGACAGAAATTGGGGCTAAATTTTACACAAGCAGAGAGAAAAAAACATTCAAAATTACAAAGCCAAAATTACAATGCTAAAACAAGCAGTACACTTTCCACACACATTTTCACTCAGATTTATCATATTCAGTATCCTCTTCATCTTCAGACTCATCATCAGATTCATCAGCATTCTGAGCAACCTCTTCCAGCTCCAGCCTTTGAATTATTTCCTCAAGCTTTTTCTTCCTGGCATCCAGCTCTTTGCAAGTGGTCTTGAGTTCTGCAATCAAGGCTGCTTTGGATATAAGAGTCTTTGCATTTGATGGTCCAGCAGATGTCCCACTGAGAGCTTCAACATCAGCAGCATGATGGCTCAAGAACAGTTTGTAGTGGAAGGCCAGTGGACTTTCTCTCTTGCAGACTGAATCCTTCTCAGTGAGGATGCCTGGATATTGGTTGAGGATGATTCCACAAAGCAGAGAGGGAAAAGCTATGGGAAGCTTGGTTGCTGATGTTCCTGCATGCTTTAGGGTTTGATCAAAGATGTAAGCCCCAAAGTCCAACTTTGTTTGGGTGCCTACAGCATAGATGAATCTTCCCAATCCAGTAGCTATTGAAGAAGTATGGTTTGTGGGAACCCAATTGACAGTTCCAATCCTGTGCAGCATAGCATACTTCCTTGTAAGCAAGCTAACAGAAAGTTTGCCTTTGACTGGCCAAGTTTTGACCTAGTTGGCAGTGATGATCTTGCAGACTTGGTTGTCAGTTTTCCCCAGCTCATTAGGCCCATCAGATTCTCTCCCTAGGTAATGATTTATAACCCTAGAAGAGAATTCAACACATCTCCCTCTTACATAAACCTTTCTGAAATCTTCTGACTTTCCATCAGCACACCCTTCTTGCAGATTGACAATGAACTCCTTTACCAGCAGCTCATAGCAGGGTGAAAAATTTGAAACAGTCTTGAATAAACCAGCAGAGGATATTAAATCTATTACCTCAGTGCACTCCAATGCATTGCTGCCTAGTTCTCTTTCCAGAGCCACTCTTCTTTGGTAGACATACTTCCATTTGCTCACACTAGAGACATGATGGAAGGACACATTGTCAAGAGGAGCTTCAGGAACAGCAGAGGCAAACCTGGGAGTTGATGGCTTCTTCCTTGGTTGGGATGTTGGTACATCCTCCTCAACATCTGAGTCAGGTGGAGTAGCAGCTTTCCTCTTTTGGGTACTCACCTCGCTCCATTGCTTAGTAGGTCCAAATGCAACTTTGACCTTGTCTTTCTTTGGAGTTGATTGTTTCTTTTCAGGTGTTTCATGTGCAGCAGGCTTCTTCTCCTTCCTAGCCCTAAGCCTTTTGGCTATGCTAGGGTTAATAGATGCAATGATCTCTGTGTCAGAGTCATCATCTATGGTTTCAACAGGAGGAGGTTGGGAAGCCTCCTTTTCAGCAGTTTGATCAACAGAAGCTTGATCATCAGTGGCTTCATCATCATCAATTGAGGCCTTGTTCTGGTCCTCAGATGCTTCAACATTTATTGGGACATCCTGTTGAGCAGGAATGTCCTCTTCAGCTTGATTGCTTTGTTCTTCTTGTGGAGCAGGCATGCTGTTCAGGGGAACAGATACCCCACGCACCACTCTTTGTTCAGATAAAATTCTGTTCACAAGATGCTTGATGGATGCATCCACATAGTCAGAAGCTTTGGGGGTGGTGCTTGTAGATGAAGGAGTCCCTTTGCTTTTGCTGAACACAGGTTCCTTTGCTCTTCTTACATTTGGAGTTCTAAGTTTTTGAGCAAGAGGAACACTTCCCCTGATTTCGTCTATGGGAGTAGTATCCATTGGTACCATAGAGATTGGGGTTGCATGCACTACATCTTCTTGGTTGAGACTTTCATCAGTGAAGTTAGGGTTTTGATGTTGAGACATTTTTCGAATGTAGTGGAAAAGGAGTTTAGGTTTAATTGATTTTGATGAGCTCAGAAAATCAGCTTTAGCATGCAAATCGTTTTGAGGAGATAGTGAGGAGATGAAGAGCTGAGAGCACGTTTGAGCTTTTATAAAATCCGTTACTAGTGGAATTCTTAAGAGTGGAATACACAGAGTTACTGACCAGACTGGTGCTGCCATCTGGTGATCATGCCACACGATGTCATAGGACATGTTGGCACTTCTCCATAACTGCTATATTTCTCATAAGCAGATTCCCAATTTACCCCTTAGGTTTTCAAATTGGGTAGCATCTAAGGCTTTAGTAAATATGTCAGCCAATTGCAGATCTGTGGCTACATGTTCTAATGAGATCACCTTCTCTTCCACAAGATCTCTGATGAAATGATGCCTGATATCAATGTGCTTAGTCCTGCTGTGTTGGATAGGATTTTTTGAGATGTTGATAGCACTTAAATTGTCACAGTACAATGTCATGACATCTTGTGGGACATTGTATTCTGTGAGCATTTGCTTCATCCATACCAACTGTGAACAACTGCTACCAGCTGCAATATATTCAACTTCAGCAGTGGATAAGGATACACAATTTTGTTTCTTACTGAACCAAGAAATCAAATTGTTTCCTAGAAAGAAGCATCCTCCTGATGTGCTCTTTCTATCATCAGCACTTCCAGCCCAGTCAGCATCACAAAAGCCAGTGAGAATTGGTTCACATCCATGAGAGTACATTATGCCATAGTCACAAGTACCATTGACATATTTCAAAATCCTCTTAACCTGGTTTAGATGGCTTACTTTTGGCTCAGCTTGATATCTTTCACATACACCTACTGCAAAAGTTATATCTGGTCTGCTAGCAGTCAGATATAATAGGCTTCCAATCATGCTTCTGTATAAGCTTTGGTCCACATTCTTCCCCTTGTCATCCTTTGTCAGCTTTAAATGAGTGGGGGCAGGTGTTCTTTTGTGACTTGCATTGTCCATCCCAAACTTCTTGACAGTGTTCTTTGCATACTTGCTTTGGGATATGAACATGGAGTCCTCCATCTGCTTGATTTGAAGTCCAAGAAAGTAGGTTAGTTCTCCTACTAGGCTCATCTCAAACTCAAATTCCATTTGAGTAACAAAATGTTTAACCATCCTGTCTGACATCCCACCAAAGACTATGTCATCTACATATATTTGAGCAATCATGAAATTTCCTTCTTCATCCTTCACAAACAAGGTTTTGTCTATTCCACCTTTCCTGTACCCTTGTTTTATGAGAAAAGTGGTCAGTCTTTCATACCATGCTCTTGGGGCTTGCTTCAGACCATAAAGAGCCTTCCTTAGTTTGTATACATGATCTGGACAGCTTGGATCAACAAATCCCTTAGGCTGCTCCACATATACTTCCTCATTAAGGTACCCATTTAGAAAGGCACTTTTAACATCCATTTGAAATAGCTTGAACTTTAGGATACAAGCAATTCCTAAAAGTAGTCTGATTGATTCAAGCCTTGCTACTGGTGCAAAGGTTTCATCAAAGTCTACTCCCTCAATTTGTGTGTATCCTTGACCTACAAGTCTAGCCTTATTCTTTGTAACAACTCCCTGCTCATTTGACTTGTTCTTGTACACCCACTTAGTGCCAATCACATTTATGTCATCAGGCCTAGGAACAAGATCCCACACTTCATTCCTTGTAAACTGGCCTAATTCTTCTTGCATAGCAGAGATCCAATACTCATCATTCAGAGCTTCCTTGATGTTTTTAGGTTCTATCTTTGAAACAAAGCAGGAGCCTGAAATCATCTCTCTTGATCTAGTGATTACACCACTGTTGGGATCACCAATTATCAGATCTTTAGGATGATCTTTCTGGATTCTGATGGAGGGAGGTTTGTTGGATTGTTCTGTCCTTGCCTCAGTTAGAGTGAAATCAGGATTATCACTCTTTATTTCAACTTCAGTCTGATTGTCAGCAGATATTCCAACATCATCTGCAACATCTGCAGAGGCATCATCAATAATCACATTTATTGGCTCCATTATAACCTTGGTTCTGGAGTTAAATACTCTATAGGCTCTGCTATTTATGGAGTATCCAAGGAAAATCCCTCATCACTTTTAGGATCCATCTTCCTTCTTTGATCCCTATCAGCTAGAATGTAACATTTACTTCCAAACACATGAAAGTACTTGATTGTAGGTTTTCTGCCCTTCCAGACTTCATAGATGGTGGACAAAGTTCCCTTTCTTAGAGTGACTCTATTGTGAATGTAACATGCTGTGTTCATAGCTTCAGCCCAAAAGTACAGTGGTAACTTTTTAGCATGAATCATAGCTCTTGCTGACTCTTGGATAGTTCTGTTTTTCCTCTCAACAATCCCATTCTGTTGAGGGGTGATAGGAGAAGAATACTCATGATTGATTCCTTCTGAAGAACATAAATCTGAGAATTTTTTATTCTCAAACTCCTTTCCATGGTCACTTCTTATTCTGACCACACATCTTGCTTTTTCTCTTTGTATTCTTTGGCACAGATCTTTGAATACATCAAACACATCAGACTTTTCTTTGATGAAACTTATCCATGTATATCTTGAAAAGTCATCAACAACCACATAGGCATATCTTTTTCCACCAAGACTCTCAACCTGCATTGGTCCCATAAGATCCATATGCAATAATTCCAAAACTTTGGAAGTTGTCAGATGTTGGAGCTTTGGATGTGACATCTTGGTTTGCTTGCCTATTTGACATTCACCACACACTTTACCTTCATCAATCTTCAGTCTAGGAATACCTCTTACAGCCTCCATAGATATGATCTTCTTTATTCCTCTGAGATAAAGATGACCCAGTCTATGGTGCCACAACTTCACTTCTTCTTCTTTGGCTAAGGAACAAGTTGAAGTAAGGCTGAAATCTTGAGGTTCCCACATATAGCAGTTGTCTTTTGATCTGACTCCTCTCATGACAAACTTTTGTTCTTTGTCAGAGACTATGCATTCAGTTTTGGTAAAGTTTACACTGTAACCTTGGTCACATAATTGACTTATGCTGATCAAGTTAGCAGTTAATCCTTTTACCAACAGCACATCATTTAGACTTGGTACACCTGGGCAGTCCAAAGTCCCAGCTCCCTTGATTTCTCCCTTTGCTCCATCTCCAAAGGTTACATATTTGGATGAGTGTGACTTTAAATCTACCAGCAGATTCTTAAGTCCAGTCATATGCGTTGAGCAGCCACTGTCAAAGTACCAGTCTTCCTTAGCAGATACTCTGAGAGATGTATGAGCTATATAGGCAACAACCTTCTTGGACCATTTGTGCCTGTTGTGAGGTTTCCTTTGATGCATCTGCCCTGTGTGGTGTCCATCTTTAAAATTCCAAGGTTGTCTGTTGAACTTGTTCTTGGGCATGTATTTGTAGCTTTGATCAGCATGAAGACTAGCTTTAGGTACCCATACTCTCTTGATGACCTCTGTCTTCTGCTTAGGGGGTTGCTGATATCTTTGATTTTGATGTCCATGCAACACTTTCTTGGTGACCTCTGTCTTCTGCTTAGGGGTTTGCTGATATCTCTGAGTTGGATGTCCATGCAGCTTGTAGCAAAAAGGTTTGATGTGACCAAACCTTCCACAATGATGGCATCTCCATCTTTGATATTTCTTTTTCATCATGTTCTTGTCATGATGTTGAGACATCTGTTTGGACATCTTGTTTGACTTCATGGGATTTGAAGTTGTTTTGCTGGTGCTAGTCTCAAACTTTTGAGCCTTATTAAAACCCAGCCCAGTCCTACTCCAATTTGGAGTTGAGTAGGCTTACTTCACTTTTCAAAGTGTCAATGATCTCTAGATTACTTGTCTTTTCAGCCTTTAATTCCTCAATCTGCTTCTTCTGCTGTATATTCTCCATGTATACTTCAGTGCTCCTTTTACACAGCATCTTGTATGATTCTTCAAGCTCTTCAAATGTCAGCTCCTCATCACTGGATCCCCATTCAGATTCACATACTCCAGCTAGAGCAGTGATGTGCTTTGCAGATTCTTCTTCTGACTCACATCCTGAGTCTTCATCTGACCAGGTCACAGAGAGACCTTTCTTCTGCTTCTTTAGATAGGTTGGGCATTCACTTCTGATGTGTCCATATCCTTCACATCCATGACATTGAATCCCTTTTCCTTGGTTGGTTTTATCATCATAATTTGACCTTCTATTAGAATCATAAGGTCTTTTATTCTCAGAAGAGTTTGAGTTTCTTCCACTTGGTCTGGACCTGTTTTCCATTCTTTTAAGAATTTTGTTGAATTGTCTTCCAAGCATAGCAATTGTTTTTGATAAATTTTCTTCAGGGTCTGCTTCATGACTTTCTTCTTCTTTATCAGTATTTGAGACCAAGGCTATGCTTTTGTTTTTCTTCACTATTGTATCATTCATTCCCATCTCAAATGTTTGAAGGGAACCAATGAGCTCTTCAACCTTCATTGTGCATATGTCCTGAGCTTCTTCTATTGCAGTAACCTTCATGTCAAATCTTTTTGGTAATGATCTGAGAATCTTTCTTACCAACTTTTCATCACTCATCTTCTCACCCAAAGCACCAGAAGTATTAGTTATTTCTAGAATGTTCATGTAAAACTCATGAATGGTCTCATCTTCCTTCATTCTCAAGTTTTCAAACTTGGTGGTGAGAAGTTGAAGTCTTGACATCTTCACCTTTGATGTTACTTCATGAGTGGTTTTGAGAGTGTCCCAAACATCCTTGGCCAGCTCACAGTGATGCACAAGTCTAAATATGTTCCTATCAATGCCATTGAATAAGGCATTTAAGGCTTTGGAATTTCCAAGTGCTGAATCTTCTTCCTCCTTGCTCCACTCTTCTTCAGGCTTCAACACTTTTGCCCCATCCTTATTGTCTTGGATAGGGTGTTCCCATCCTTTGTTGACTTCTTTCCAAGCCCTGCTATCAAGTGATTTTAAGAATGCTACCATTCTTGGATTCCAGTAGTCATAGTTGGATCCATCCAATATAGGTGGCCTATTCACAGATCCTACATCTCTGTCCATGTTCCCAAAATTTGCAGTCCCTAGATCTCACCTAGTTAAACAGGCAGGGTGCCTGCTCTGATGCCAATTGAAATTCTGGGATCAGGTACGTGATGTCGAATCAGATGTTTAAACACTTGAAGACTTAAACAAAACTTAAAGTGCAGGTAAATTAAATAACACAGGAAATTGTTAACCCAGTTCAGTGTATCTCCACACTTACATCTGGGGGCTACCAAGCCAGGAAGGAAATCCAATATAAGTAATATTAATTCTGGAATTAAACCAACCAGTTTAATCCTTCACTTAATATCTACCCAAGGCAATTTCTACCTAAGACACAACTTAGATATGAGTACCTACTCACTCCCCCTCAATCACACAGTGATATTTTACAATGTTTAATAAAATTGAAGTCACACTTCAAACACAACAACTTGATTTTACTTAACAGTTTCAATCAAGACACAATACACTTTTTGCTTAAAAGCTCATAAAGTGATACATAACTAAAACCTGCTATTAAACACAAACACCCTTCACAGTCTTCTTAATTTTGTACTCTATTCTGAGAGTTTCTGTTCCTTAAATAGATGCTTGGTTTTGGGGCTTTCTGTAAATTATCCAGTCCTGATAAATCATACTGTCATCACCTTGAATTAGGGTTTGTTACTTCCTTGATTCAATGTGAGTTAGTTATTTTGTTACACTGAAATCAGATAACTAAGCTCCCTACAGATGCGCCTTGTATTGTTTATCTATTCACAATTAATTCCAGATAAATTCCCTGAATTTACTCAGTTCTGTTATACATCATTCAAGTCTGGTAGCAGGTTTACAATGTCACAACATCTGGTGTGACATCCTGATGTCTGAACTTAATTCATTAACTTATACTCTGTTTGACAATGTCACAACATCTGGTGTGACATCTTGAACTAAGTTCAACACTTCTTGTTGGTCAAAAATTCTGCCAATTCTTAACATCTACAATATCTTTCAAAACAAGGGGGTTTGAGCTTGTGAGGAATTCTCACCCCATCCACCAATCCCATGTCCATGACATCAAAACCTATAGAGTTTTGGGATTCAAGAGACCTCAGTTTCTCTGCAATTTCAACTCACCGACGGTCGTAAACTTCGTCTCCAGCCCCAACCACTGTAAATTGTTCTTCTTGAGGATCTTACTGCAGGACCCTTCCTCCAGTATTGTTACCTTGGGTATTTCTTATGGCATTGATGTCTGGGTTTAGATGAGGTCCAAACTCTGGTGGATCAGTGCGAGGCTGCACGTGATCGTTGTAACTGGTACCTCCTGTACCTGGATGGTGTTCCTCGGGAGTTTGTCGCTCAACTAACTCCCTCAGTCTTTCCTGGCCCTGGGCCAGACCAGTCATCACTGTCATAAATTTGTTCATTTGATTTCTCATCTCAACCCTTGCATTGGCCATCTAGGCCCTCACTTCAGTCAAGTCTTGTTGAACCTGATCCATTTGTAGTCCCGGAAGGTTGTTTCTTGTCGGGTACCAGTGTATTCTGTTGACAGGGAACACTCTTCTGTGAGCAATGTTTCCTAAAACTACAACAAAGTGAGAAACATCAATAAAACAAAATCCTACAAAACAAAGAGAAATGTTAGTATGCAATGCAGGATGCCTATTTGTCTTCCAAGGGTATCTAGTTTGGTTCTTTGGTTTTGATCTTCCCAGACCTCGAGGAAATGCTGATGATGTTGCAGAGAGAGATAAAGCCCACCAAAAAAATAATACAAACCATATATATTACAAAGAGTGAAGATACATAGTTTGATTACAATAACATTCCCATGGCGGGTTAAAATACATCAATAAAAATAAAATACAATCAAAATGAAGTACACACAAAAAGAGTCAAACATCCAATCCAAAGTAATCTTCTTTGACTTCCTTTAGGAGAGCCTCAATCACTGGACCTACTGGGTGCTCTGTGATAGTCCTGAAGAGGAGGTTCTTGGTAGCAATGGCACTGGTCAACTTCTTATGCTTATCCTGATCCTTTGACCTCTTCAATCCCGCCCGGAGTTTCAACTCAGAGATCTCCTTCTGTGCTGCCAACAAAGCTGCTTGGTTCTTCTTCTCACTAGCCTCCAACTGCTCTATCTTAGCTTGAGTCCTTTGATCTTCCTGTGCACGGGCTTCAGTGATCCCGATCCACCTAGCCTGGCTCTCCTCTAAGTAGTGCTCTGCCCCAGCCTTTTGAGTCTTTGCTTCCTTGCAAGCATTCTTTAGCACTAACTCCCCGGCTCTAGCCTTCCTAATGTAGTCATCCGTCTTCTCAATTTTGGTCAAGTTCTCAATCCTGAGCCTTTCCAACCTCTCATTATCTAGACGGTTGTCATTCCTCTCCCAAAGGGTCTTCTTCAAGGCTTCAGAGAGCTGAGTATTCATCTCTTTCAGTTTTTCAAACTCTTCCAAACTGACAGTAGCTGCAGGTTGCACTGTTGAAAGTCCAGGTACATCTTCTAAGGTGAATGGCATCCAGGTGATCTGTGCCCTGGTACGAGACCAATCAAGATACTATGCTGAAGCTATATTGTTGCACTTGCCAAGGATAGCTGTCCCCTTAGTCTGAATATTGTCCCAAGCCCAGGAAGCTTGTCTGATAATAGATGAGTTGTGCTGGATGTCACAATAGAGGGTTTAAGTCAAATCTTGCCCTCTTGGGGGATGAACCAAAGCATATCCTAATTGCCTCTTAAAAAGCAAAGGGTTGTAGTTGATGCAACCTTTTACTCCAATCAATGGCACATTAGGGTATTGCCCACAACTAGTAATGATGTCCTTGCCCTTGGTGCTTTGAGTGCACCATCTGATGTCTTCTGATGTAAGGGCAATCAATCTCTTAGCCCAATTCCTTGGATGATGAAGGTTCAGGAAAGTGTCTGATTTTGGCAAGTGTCTTAGCAGCCAACAGTAATAAAGGGGAGCACAACATCTGACCAGTCTTCCTCTTTGCTTCTCATTCCTCTGGTGTACTGAATAATAGAAGTCTCAAAGCAAGGTAGGAACTGGGTTCCTCGGTAAGAACAGGTGAATGGCATTCTTGCTTACAAAATTTGGCTCATCTGCAAACAAGATAACTCCATATATGCCGAGGGCTAGAAGTGCACAAACAACATCCCATTTCCCTGCTGCAGCATGCAGGGTGGCCTGGGAGATCAAGAAATCTAGGTGAAGGCCTGGAACCCCAACCTTGGTGGTCATGCTCTGATCAATGAGGACAAGCTCCAAATGTAATGCCTTAGATATATCTTCATTCTTGGGAGCAACCATCTCAGGGTTGAAAGGAATCCCTCTCCTGATAGGAACTCCTAACAACATGGAAAATTCTTCTAGCAGAGGTCCCAACTGAAAATCCGGAAATGTGAAGCATCTGAGAGGAGGATCATAAAACTGCAAGCAAGTATGGATCATGCTCCTCTGGGATGCATCCAGGTCCATGATCATGTCCAATATGCCTTCATAATGTTCCTTGAATAATGGGACATGATCAGGAGTAATGAGAGACTGGATATGTCTGATGCCTGTCAGGGTGGGCTCAAAGAAGTGGTATGTGATGTTGCTCTTCCTGGAAGTGTCCATGCTGATAATGGATGCTGGTGAAGAAGACTAAGATAAACTTTGATGAAGGTAGCTGCTGAATACTGATGAAGATAACTAGAGAAGGTGCTGAAGAAGGGTCTCTGATGCAGACAAACTGATGAAGGCTGGTACAGATAACTGGAGAAGACTGAGCAGCAGAACAGGTCAAAACCAAACCAAAGATACAATGTGGATACCCTGTAAAACAAATAGACACATGTTAAATGATGCAAACCGATGTATGCAGAATGATATTCAAAGGGTTTGTGATCAAGTGCTGGATCTGTTATCTGCCTTAATAGGGTCCATGTGTGTTCATAAGTCCAGATGGAGCCTTAGAAAACCAGTAACCAGGTGGGGGACTCAAATAAAGGGTCACAAATCCAGGGTTTCACAAGAAATGTCCAAAGTGGTGCATTCTTAAAAAAAAATTGGTAAAAGGGTATGATGAGGCTAAGGGTTCCTGCAAACCTGTAAACATCCTAACCCTCTCATAGGTATTGTTCTAGAACAAGGATCCTCAGACTTGGATCAGTTATGAGAAGTGTAACCACTTCTAACCTGGAGGTACAGTGTTTACAATAATCATAAAAGATCCTCCTCTAATTCACCTCAGATGCTGAAGGTCATAAAAGGTCATCCAGACTTAGCAGGCTTCCCAGATAGCCCTAGTACTATAGGAAATTCGTAGCACAGAGTTCTCAAGAAGAAACCTATGTTTGAACCGTGTTTCATATTCCCGCACTAGACCGAAATGGAATGGGAAAGAATATGAAGCCACTCTAGCCTATGTGTCACTCAGGTCCCTGGTATGGAACCTTAATCACTCAATGATCCCCCACCCACCAAGGAAACAACAGATCCAGCACATATGATAATGACAGTATGAAATGCATAAAACTGTAAATGAAAGCAATAAATAAAGCTGTACAGAAAGCAATAAATAAAGCAATAAATAAAAAGCACGAGTAGCACATAACACCCCTATAAACACAAATCAAACAAGCGCTAGGAGGAACCCACAAAAAGAACCAGAAGCCCTGGTTGCAAGATAAGGGTCCCCAGCAGAGTTGCCAAGCTGTCGCTCCCCCGAAAAGACACCTGGTCAGATAGGGTACAGACGTGAACGGTCGGCGAAAGGAGAAAATGAAATGAAGATGAATAGAGTCCTCAGCTAGGCATTTTTATCCCGAAGGAAAGGTAATGCTGCATAAACCTAGAAAGATATGGATAAGACGACTGCGAACCAGAGAAACTGAGAAAGGGGGTTGGTTACAACCTGGGAAGGTGTTAGCACCCAGATTGTCCGTCGTACTCGACGGGATCCACGCTTAAAAGATTGTGTTTAAAGGGGTAGTGTATATGCTATCTGTGTGCAAAAGCTAGGAATGAATGTACAGGTGTCAGTGCAAAAGGGTGAATGCTCAGGATCTAAGGCTTAGAAAAAGAATGCTGAAAGAGGGGGAAGACACATAGACTTTTGTTCGATAACAGTTAAGTTATGCCTACGTATCCTCTCGTTCAATGAGGAATTCAGAACAACGTAGTTTGACTCAAAGAGACTGAAAGATAAAATTGATTGTGAACTGCTTACTTGTCTATGCTCAAGTGTATGACTCGTCTGGCTCGAGTGCTAACTGTCTTGCGTTAGACGGAAGAAGCAAGTTCTCGCTTATGAATGAGTGTGATGAGAAAAGAATCCCGAAGGAGACAATTATTGTTTGTTTTTTTGTATTTTCAGTTTTGTTATTGTTTTTGGAGTTTGTCATAAGTTAATGAGCTTAAGCCTAAATCAAAGGTTTGTAGACTCATTATATCCTCCCTAATTAGGGATAATGAGAATACTTAAGTATGAGATAAACATCTCAACTTAATTACCATGATGATGTAGGATTAAGAACATTAACCTATGTCGTACCTCGAAAAATACGATCCTAAAACAAAACAACAGAGCCGCCACCTAATTCTATTTATTCTACGAGAGAAAAGGGAGATATAGATACAACCTAAAGGAAGGATAAGAAATGGTCTACGAAACCAAATTCTAAGTTCGGGAGTCGGTTACGCAAGGGGAAGGTATTAGCACCCCTCACGTCCATTGTACTCAACGGGAACCTCTTAGCTAAATATGCGATTAAATGTTTGATCTTAAGTTTTTGTCTTCTAAATGATTGTTAATATGTTTGTTCTAAAGGAAAAGAAAGTTATTTTATTAATAAGTCGGAGAAAAGTTTAAAGTTTTAAACAGAGAAATAGTTAAATTGTTTATTAGGGTGCTCGCGAAGGATTAAAATCCCCGTGCCTACGTATTCCCTTGTGCAATGGGAAAGTCAGAGCTCCGTAGTTCGTGCTACTACGGTTTGTGATTTTTTAATTGAACGATTGTTTGAAATGCATTCTACTGATAAGCGTTGGCTTATACTCGCGGTGGAGGCTGAACCGCTAGCTTGTTCGAGAGATAGAATGATTTAAACAATGTTTGTTTTAGAAGAAAGTGTTTGACTTTGTTAAGATGTTTTAAACGAAAGGGCGATTGAACACATCACGTGGGGCTAGCCCATGTTGCGGTCCAATCCAGAACGTGCGGAATGCTAGACTCCGGAGTTCCGTCTTTCGATAATTAATTATAAAAATGATTTAAATTTGTTGGTATACGAATGGTGATTGAACCCTCGCGTGGGGCTAGCCCAATTGCGGTCCAATCCAGAACGTGCGGAATGCTAGACTCCGGAGCTCTGTTTTCGTACGTTAATTTGATAAATGATTTGAAAGTTTTGATACACGAATGATGATTGAACCATCGCGTGAGGCTAGCCCATTTGCGGTTCAATCCAGAACGTGCGGAATGCTAGACTCCGGAGCTCTGTTTTCGTAATTTAATTTAAATAAATGATTTGAATATTTTGATAAAACGAATGGTGATTGAACCCTCGCGTGGGGCTAGCCCATTTGCGGTCCAATCCAGAACGTGCGGAATACTAGACTCCGGAGTTCCTTTTTCGTAATTTAATTTAAATAAATGAATAATTGTTTTTAGACGTTTTAGAACCGATGTGTAAATAATAACGAAGGATTGAACGAACAAAACGCGTGGGGCTAGCCCAGTTTCCATTCGTTCTAGAACGTGCGGAGTGCTAGACTCCGGAGCTCTATTCCTTGTTAAAATAATTTAAAAAGAAACGCGAAACGTGCAGACGACGATCACATTGTGACCGACTTACGTGTGTACAATGTAGGCGTGTGAATCTACTTGGCTTTGGACCAAGAGATTTTATAAATTATATTTTTTTGAAATAAAATATTTGAATATGCGCATTCATCTTTTACTTGATAATATGTAATCGTAATGTGAGAATAATACTCAAGTTTATAAAAATCGTTCATCATACAACTAAATAATGAAAAAAAAAATCATACCTCAGACAAATAAAAATTGATCAAATATAATTATTTAACTAAATACAAACATTTAATAAGATTTATTAACAAAACTAATTAATTAAATATAAAATATTTTAAATAATTAGTACAAAACAGCTGGTTTTATATAATTTTGATAAAGGAAATAATTAAGAAAGTAATTAAAAGAAACTAAAGAAATAAAAGTAATGAAATAAAAAAAAAAATTTATGGCTGGATTTAAAAAACAAAAACAAAACAGTGGGTGCATAGGGCCATAATCGTTGGGCCCAATAGGAAAGGAGGCGGATCCAATCTGTAATCCTGGGTCGGTCATGGGTTGGGCCCGACCCGGTTTCTCAAGGCCAAAGGGGGCACAACGAAACTCTAAGGAAAAAACCAGAACAACGAATTGAACTCAGAAAGAAAAAAAAAGAACTCCCCGTTCTCTTTCCCACGAAATCACTCACCTTCATAATCTCAATGTCAAAGCCTCTCACTTGCCTCTCAACAAACTCATCCTTCAGCTCCTCTTTATTTTCACCCAAAACGTCTCTCTCTCAAACACAGACCCTGCCACTCTCTCTCTACGCTCTGTCTTTACCAATCGCCGCCCTCCATCCCTCACTCAGCTATTTCTCTCGACCTATTCTCTCAAATTAAACCCTACAAAACCTTAACCACAACGAAATCGTCACCGATATCGAAGGATTTTTCAAAATGGAAACCCTAGCTCGAGTATAAGCATGATTCGGAGAAAAGAAATGGAAAAAAACAACCTAAGGCATTCGAAGAGTTCACAACAAGCGAAAGAGAAATCAGAGGGAGCGATTAGTACCTGGATCGAAACAACTCCGATCAGAAGCTTTTCCGGCGACGGCTTCCGTGCGTTCTCAGCGGTGATGTGCGTTTTGTGGTGGTTTCCGTGTTCTGAGTTTTCAGGTTTGGTATGTTCGACGATTTGCGGTGGTTCTGCGTTTGTGGGGCTGAGCAGATTCGCGGTGTTATTGTGGGCTTGACGTTTGAGCGGTGAGGGTTGTGGCCGTTTTCTGTTGGAAGTCTGTAAGTTTGTGTTGAATGAATCTGAACCTGTTTGGTATTGTTCTTTCCATACTCTTGCTAACCATAGCATTTCATTTGGTTTCTAAACAGGACTTACATATTTACCTCTTTGATGAACTTGTTGTCCTAATTCTTGACCAGGCCTTGGTGAGAGATGATCACGAGATTGTGAAGATGTTGTGTCAGATGAAGAAACAGCTAAAGGTATTGTTGTGTTTTTTGCGACTGTTTGAGGGTGTGTGGTGATGATGCCTCTTTGGTGCTGCTGAGTTTTTTAAGGTCGTGTAGTCTTCGTGTCGAAGATGAAGGAGTATCTATATGGAAGGTTATTTACTGGTTTTTTTTGAAGAGGGTTCTGTGTTGTCTTGCAGGCCAAACAAAGTGAAGAGTGTAGCGGTTTGTGCGAGGGTGGTGGAGCTCGTGGTATGAGAAGGAGTGCGGATTGACTCGTGGTAAGGTTTTGTGTCTTTCTTATTTTGTTCAGAACTCTAGTTTTCTTTGTGGCTGATAAGGTTTTTTATTTCTTGTTGTTGTCATGGCTTTTCTGGTATTGATAGTATGCGGTTAGGTCTTTTATGATAACTGAGTTTTTTGTGTGATGTTTCTGCTGTCTTTTTTGGCTGCCCATTTGATATTTTGTGTGAAGTTTTATGGCTGCATTTTTGTGTATGGAGTTGGCTGCTATGGTTGTAGTTTTGTGTGTAGTTTTGTATGAAGTTTGCTGGAGTTTTGTGTTTGGTTTGTCAAGCTTTTTGTGGCTGTCGTCCCTTGTTAACTGATAAAACAGTACTTATATAGGGCTGGAATTAGGGTTTTAGGGTTTTTGAAAAAAATGAAAACTTGCTAGCTAAGTTTGACTGAGTTTTGGGGGGAAAAATGTCTGATTTTGGATAGTGATGTGTGAGGGCAGAGGTCTGAAAATGCAGCAGGCTTATTTGTTTGCTTGTGTATTGTAAAAAAAGTCCCTGCTGCATTTTGTAAAGCTGTACTTGTAAAATTCTGTTTTTTTTTAATGTTATCAAAATCATTGATATGCTGAAAATGCTTGAATGAATAATGAGTATGGTTATGTGAATGTGAAGGGTCTTAGTATGAATTTGGTTATGCAAGGGTTGAATGGAATTGTATATGGATATGACTGAATTGTGTATGATTTAAATATGATGCTTGACATAAAAGGTTATTAACTATGATGAATGGAATGAATTAAGATAAAAAATTGAATGTGTTTGAATATGAATGTAAAGTTGGATTGGATTGGAAAAAAGAAAACTTGCTTACCAATTGGTTTTGTAGGTGGATAAAGTGGATCAAGGCAAGAGATGGTTTTTGAAGATGTACATGGTGGATGGTTGACATGGTTTGAAGACTTAGGCCTAGGAATTTATTTATGTATTTCATGTAAACAAAAAATTTGTAAAGACAAATCTTCATGGATGACTTGAAACATGTATGAATGATGTTTAATGAGATTATATGAATGTTTAAATGATAGTAACAAATCTTTTAGAAAATAGAAATGCATGATGAATGAATATGAGCATGAGTTCTTTGAAAAGAAAATTATACAATGTTTGGAAATTATGGATAAGTGTTGAGAATGAACAAAACAACTTGACTTATAATCTTAAATTGTCATCATACTTGGAGTTGGAATTGTATTGGAAAAAGAAATGAATAGTGATTTGAAAATGAAACTTGAGAATTTTAATTGGCCTTAAATGAAATTTGAACTTTAAATCAAAAAAATGAATTGGCATGGAGAAAGAAAAAAAAGATCTTGAAATATAGGAATAAATTTAATACTAGAAATTGGGATTAGAAATTTGAAAAGAATTTTTTAGAATTTTGACATGAGACTTGTCATAGAAATTTGGAATAAAATTTGGAGTTGAAAAAGACTTAGAATCTAAAACATAAAACTTGAAATTAGATATGGGAATTTGAAGTGAATTTAAGAATAAGAATTTGACTTGAACTTGAAAAATACAAGTTTGAATTAGACATGGAAATATGAATGATATAACACTAAAAAACTTAACAATAAAAAAAAAAAGAAAAATATAGAAATTAAATTAAAATAGAAACTAGGAATTAATAAACTTAGAAATTAACAAATTGAAAATGGATAGGAAGCAACAAAAAAAATACCTTGAATTTTTTAATGTGTGATGCGAGAAACTGAATAAAATAAATAAGGGGTAAAATTTGGGGTGTGACAACCTACTTGTGATTATTTAGATGTTTTTGGTTTTTTTGTTTAGTGTGAAGTAATGAGTTTAAGGGGCCAGGAATCAAAGTCCACGTGACTTGAGGTATTCAGATCCTAAGGCCATGACTTAATCCTATCACTTAAATGAAATCCAATGGCTGTGTTTTAATCTGACCTAATTTAATTAATTAATTAGGTTTAGGGTTTTAATGATCCATCCTGACCCTTCAAAACATGTGGCAAGCACTCATCTAACGACCCAAATTCAAACTCACTTAATCACCTGAGATTATCCCTAATTAACTTCAGACGGCCGAAACAGTGTTCCGGTCGTCTTCTCCGACAAGGTCCCTACCTCATCTCTCTCCCCAGGCCATAAAAAACTCCCCAAATCTCCAGAAATGATCCCCAAACCTCATGGAACAAGAATCCAACAACACATTTCATTTATTTTGCATCATGATCAAGATTCGAACAAAAACATAAAAATGGATAAAATTTCAGAACACGCATACACAATCAATTCTCAACCATTCTTCAAAAATAAATGTTCATTGTGATCAGGAGAGCAAACTCTATCTTCTTGTAACTAAATAAATGATTTCTGGAAAAATGTTTCAAAAAGGTACCTAAGATGAAGCTTTGCCAATGGAGCTGCTTGGGCCTTCTTCTTGATGCAAACACCCTCCTCTGATCACCCTTGAGCTTCTTTGATGCTTTTCTAGAGTGTATGTGGCCTCTTTTTGAAGTTCAGTTTAGGGGGGGTGGAAAATTGTATTTGGTGTATGGTGTGTTTCAGGCCATTTTAATGGTTGGGTTTTGTTCTATGAGTGATGCTGAGTTGAATGGTGAAGTTTGCTTGATGTTTTGATGGCTGGTTTATGAATTTGGAAGAGATGAAGTTTGAGAGAGATTTTGGCAATCTGAATGTGTGTGATGATTCAGGCTCCAAGATGTTATGAAATGTGATCCTTAGGGCATGTATGTGAAGCTGTGATAGGTCAGAAGAGTTGTTGTGGGCTATGTTGATTGGTATGGTGTGAAATGCAAAAAGTCAAGTTTGGTTGTACTTGAGGTATGTGTCATGGCAGGCCTAGTTGAAAGGGGTGTTTGGCCTCAGCTGAGTTCAAGGAGTCCATAGAAAATGATTTGGCATGCTGGCACAAGTGTATGGGAAGATTTATACCTTTTTGCAAATTTGAGAAGTTTTGGCCCTTTTGGAATTTCTTGAAGTTCAAGGCATGAAAATGTATGATTCTTGGGCCAATTCTGATCAAAATGAGTTGTACTATGATGGTATGATGTTTAGAGATGCATTAGAGGTCATGAAATGGCTTGGCAAGTGGTTTTGCAAAAAATCCTCTTTGGTGCATTCTTGAAAATTATAGGATTTTTGCCAACTTTGAAGGATCATAACTTGAGTTCCATAATGAATTAGAACATGTTCTTGTACTTTTTGAAAAGGGAAAAGCCCTAATCTACGACTTTCATGACCAAATTTTTTTCATTTGAAGCATTTTTGGTTGAGAAAGAGGAGGTTGAAGAACTTTCCCAAAATGGAAAGTTTCCATTACAAGTCAGTTCCATTTTTGGCAACTTTTGGTTTAGCTCAATTTTCTTCAATTTTGTGAACTTCCAAGCACTTCAATGATCAAATAAAGATCATATAACTTCAATTTGATAAAAATACCCCTTTGGTTCCATTGTTGGGGGCCTCAGATGCCCTGATTTTGCTCTGACTTGTTCAAGAAGTTACCCAATGAACATATGACTTCCACAATGAATTTCTTCATCAAACTTGGTACACATGATTCTTATGACATCTTAAGAACATTAGAAACAAGAATGGCCCAAAAATTTGGAGTTAAGGCCTTTGAAACCAAAACCCTAATTTTGGTCATCTGTGCAGTGAAAATCCTAGCTCTGCTTCCATGCCTTGCCAGTTCTTGTGATTTCTTGACTTCACTGAACTTTGAGGGATATAATATGATGATTGAACACACATGGATCCTCTTGGAATGCTTTAAGACCTTTGGAGTGGCTCAAGTGGGATCTTGGATTGCTCAGATCACAAACCCTAGATGCAGATGAACTGAACTATGCATATGAAATAAATATGCAATGTGATGGTATGCTTATGTTAATGCAAACATGAAGGATCACAAGACATGGTGTGATAAAGAGTGAGGGCAAATTTGGGGTGTTTACATTAGAGACGCCGTTACAAAGCCTTAGCCCAAAGACCTATGTAACCTCGCCAAATTTTCCCATGTACCTACCATGAAAGCCTTAGGCATAGGTGCTAGTATCGAATTTATGTTTAATCAGATAGACTGGGAATGATTTACAGCTAAGAAACATAAAACCTATTATGAGCTAATTTTAGAGATCCTGAGTTCGCTTGTTTATAATCTCAACTGTGGAAAAGGTTTCACAAGAGGAAGGATATCTTTCAGGCTATTCGGATATCCCTGTGAATTTAACATCCATGAGATGGCTGGGCTTTTAGGTTTCCATGATGGCCATACTGTTTTCTCGGAAGCACGGGAAAACGTGCTTATGGAAGATGAGTTGAACCGCTTTTGGAGTAGTATTTCTGGACGACCTGACCAGAATCTTTATCCTATGTTATCCACTGAGATCCATAACCTTTCCATTAGGTATTTTCACATTATTCTGGCTTACACACTATTTGGAAAGACCGAAAGTGATAACAATGTTTCTAGAGATGAATTATTCATCATGTTTTGTGTTTTTCAGTCCCAACAGGTTAATGGGGCAACCTTCATGTTTGCTAATTTCTGTAAGCTTGTGCAAATTGAACACCAGCCAATTCTGATAGGTGGCCTAATTACCAAAATTGCTGATGCAATGGGGTTTAGGACCCACCTTTCCCAGATTAACCCACTCGGAGAGTTCAGGCCTATGAATATCACTTTTTGTTTTGAAAGGGCTATGTTATATGATCGTTGACGACCTCATTTTAAACTCCTTATCAATGGTGTGATAGTGTCGCATTTTACCTTACCTGACCATGAGTGCACGAGTGTACATAATAGACACAACTGGCTTTATGATTTGGACGAGCCACTATTTGAACCAGAAGATGCTTGGTCTGAGGTAGAGATTGATCCTAAGACACCTTCGAATTATTATGATTCAGACTACCCTGAGGATATGATTAAAGAAGAAGAGGAAAAACATAAACCAATTGTTATACCTTCTCCTGCACCTATCAATCCTGAGATTACATTAGAGACTTTCCGCACTGAGATGACAACCATGCAGAATGAGATACACGATTTGTGCTTAGACGTCATTACACTGAGAGATATGGTCGTAGAACAATTCGACCATATGAGCCAAGCAATAAAGTTGATCCGACAACACTGTGGCTAATAACTAATTTCAGCATTCATCAATTTTTTTTTATTTCATTTTTATTGAATTCAGTATTTTATTTCAGTTTGACTTATATTTTCAGTTGTTTTTAAATTTTTCCAGTTTGTTTGACTCCTGTTGACTACTACGTTAGCCCCTAAGTTTTAATAAAATTATGGATTTTGTTTCATTTATTTTTACCTATAATTAAATTTATTCAGTGGTATTTTACTATTATGCAGTGTTACAAAATTTATTTTATGCCATATATATATTTAATTACTCTGCTAGAGAAAAATGTAATGTTTATTGTCTTTATTTTTCTGCACTGCATTAGTATTGCTACTGTTTGTTATTAAGTTTTTGGTTATGCACTGCTATAAATGATACTGCTATTATAAGAAAAATATATGTTAAGTGCTATGCAATTATTTGTGAGATTTAATTAATAAATGTTTAGGGAAGAAAACAAGGAAGACATAACCGTTACCACCGTCCCCAAGGCGTGACGAGTGTCATGCACTCTTAATGGGTGACAAACATCACATTAGTAGGACGATTGTCCTGGTTCCTTGATGATGGTCAGATTAGCCAGACGATCGTCACACAGTAATAACATAGTACCATTATTCTGCAACGTTCTTCTGACCGTTACACCACCATTTCACTTCCTCTCCAATGGTCATTTCCCCATTCCTATAAATAACTGCCCCATGATCCCATTTTCTCACACCACTTCTATTAAATACCATTTTCAATCATTTTTTTCTTTATAACACATTACGATTGTCGCTCCCGGGATTTTCATCCTAGTACAAACGCGAAAGTGGCGCGGGAAAGGTAGAGTCGCCAGCCAGACATATTTATCCCAAAGGAATGGGAAAGGTAATGTTGCACAAACCTGAGGAAGAAGGAAAAGGACGAGGCCTTGCGAACCAAAGATCTGGATACAGAAGTCGGTTACGAATTGAGAAGGTATTAGCACCCCAATCCGTCCGCCGTACTCGACGGGATCCACGCTTATAAGTCTATTTTCAAAGGGTGAGAAATAATATGCTGTTCAAATGAAAGAATGGCTATCTGGAATGGAATGGAAATGAGAAAAGAAATGGAATTAATAAATGGGAATAAAGGGGAAAAATGTAGGGAAAAAGAAAGATTGTGCTCGAATGGGCCATACCCCACTGCCTACGTACCTCATCGGGATAAATGAGGATCAGAGACGCCGTAGTTCGTCTAACTAAGGCTTACACTCGTTTGTGATTTTTAGGATGACGTTGCCATAGCTCTAGCTCAGGTGTTACCGGCTCTGACTCGAGGGTGTTTACCGTATCGCTGTTTGAACTGTCGAGACAAGTCATGTTCGTCCGCAAAGAGTATGAGATGAGATGAGAAGACGTGACTTCTTGGTTTGTTGTCTTTTATAAGAAGTGTTTTGAGTTTGTGTTTTTCGTATGTACAACACTAAAGACTATGACACAGGAGCGAATACTTTCCAAGATCGCCCCCAATGGAACGTTTGTAAAGCATCCTAGAAGAGTGAAAGAGACCTCCACTAGTCATTTTCCGTATAGCTTAAGGCTCGTGGCGCATTGTACACCTTTTCCTTTATTAAATGTTTTTTGATTTTCTTTTAAGACGAGAAGTGAGACTCAAGTTATCAAAGGAAAAATTCTGAGGGAAACTAGACTTACCATAAGTTAATTGAATTCATGGATAACCTATGGTTAGTGAGGTTTGAAATTAAATCTACCTAAGAGATATTAAACTACAAATGATAACATAAAAGGCAATAATGAACAATATGGTCCTCCTAAGTCATGGTGGGAAGAAAACATGAATGAAACATAAATGGGATAAAACTATGGATCGGGTGGGTCGATTGCGTGGTGCTAAGACGCACGACTTATGGTGTGAAACATACAAGGCTTGATTTTTGGTTGAATGGAATGGAACGATGGTAATCGAGGGATCCTAAAGTCACATGCCACTTTATTTATTTATTTGAAAATTTACTCGACGTTGGATCGAGCCTTTTATTTATTTTTGAGATTTTCGTTTTCTATCGATTCGTTTTATCTTTTCTAACCTAGTTATAGAAACTATACGAACATACAAGTATTACGCTATTACATCACAAAGCATACAAACATAATTGAGGCACAAAAAATATCCAAGTCCATAAGCCAATCCTTGAAAACATACCTTGCACAAAAAAGAGAATAGTTAGTGAATGACATGAATCATGAATATGCATAATATGATGGAAATGAATTAAAATGCCAAAAATATCAAAAGTCATGGGAAAAATATGAAATTAATTTCCTAAGGTCTTGAACCTGATTATAACACTATGTTAAAAAATCTCTTAAAAATTATAATCCTAACTATGTCAAATGGTCACTTAATTCTATCAAAAGTTTAATCACAAATTTATACAATTCACACTACCAAAACAGTAGAAAAAATGCCCTAAAAAATACACAAAAAATATTCTCGGCACTTTATCTTGTCCTCTAATCATAGCAAAAAGAATGGATCCAAAATGTTACAGGAAGTGGGAGAAATAAAATGTACAAAATTATGTGTTCATGTGAGAAATCAATATGAAATCAATTAAATGAAAAATCGAAATTAAATTGGAAAATGATTAAATTCAGAAAGTAAAAATTGGGAAAACTTCTAAATTGAATTAATATTCTATCATGATTTTTGTGGAATTTTGTTATTCATTTTAATATTTTTTATGCATTAAATCGAAAATGGTGTTAAAACAAAAATAAAAATAAAACCAAAGAAGATAGGGGGGGGGGGGGGTGAAAAGAGTAACAATTGATAGTTAAAAATAACATGGGCCTATTTAAGAGGGTGCAGAAAGAAACTTCCTGGGCCCATTTGCGCTGATTTTAACTGGGGTGGAAATAGTAATATTTATCAGTTAATTTTCTGGTGGGCTTGACGAATAGGGGTGTGGATAGCAATTCTGAGGCCCATTATCACTTATCCTCTTCCAATTTCTAAAAAACGAAAATTAACGGTGGATTTAATATATTTATGGTGAATTAATCCTTTTAACCATTCATTAATTTCTTTAATTTCCATTAACTCATAACATTCCTTTTGAAATCTTTCTTAATTTAAAAACTAAACAAAAAAATAAATATACAAACAAGAACACTTGAAACGAAAAAAACAAAGGATATGTGAAACCCTAAGTCTTCTTCTCTCCCCTGCCTCGCGCCGTCACCAGACCTTCACCCTACCACCGTCACCATCTTCCTTCTTCCTCAAGAACAAAACCTAATCGCCGCCATCTCCTTCTTCTTCTCACCTCCGTGACCTTCCCTCTCCCCTACTTTATATCTAATTCTTACTCGCTCTCTCTTTCACTCCCAAAACCTAATCTTCATTATCATCTCTAATTCAAACCGAAAGCCTAAAAAATTGGTCAAGAATCTAAACAAACAGTGGCCTAACCTTAAAATTGAAGCCGTAACGACGATGCCCGTGAGGAGAACACCTCCGTCGTTTGACGCCGTCGCGATTAGAGGCTTTTTTCCGGCTTTGGAGATTCGTCTGCTTCGACTTGCTCGGCAACTTCGTCTTCTCAGCTCCACGGTTACCCAATTCGGAATGGTTCGTTCACCGTTGTCCCCCCTGTGTGATGTCGGTCTGAGATTTTTCTTATTGATGCAGGCTTCAATTCGATACAATGGTGAATGTTGAAGCAGGCAGGAACGATTCCATTGATCCTTGTAGCTGGCTTTACGTGGCAATTGTGTTTTGGATGCTCACCAGGATTCTTGATACGTTTCACCGTGTGCAGGTCTATTTATTTATTTTTTTGATCCTTTCTTGTTTTGATGAAGTTGTTGTGATGATATCAGTCATAATTGCTGATCTTGTGTTGTTGTGGTTCAGCAGGTTGATGCCGATTCCTGTTGTTTGCATTGAAGGTGATGTTGAACGTTGGTGATCGACGGTGTGTTGTGGATTGATGAAACCGCAAGGAGCACGGTGGTCGCATAGTTTTTTGACGTACCAGAATGATGAAGTCGATATGACGATCTTGGTGAGGACACGAATGGAGGTATATGAATTTACAATTTCTCAACTTTCCAACTCTCTTTCTCTTCCACTTGTTTTCTGTGTATTGTATTGGTTCTGATTCGTATTTAACGAATTCGTGAAGAATCATTGAAGATTGATGGAGCTGTTAATTTTGATGCGGGATTAATGGAGATGATGTGGGATTGAAGATGAGGCATGGGATTTGAATAGTGTTGAATGAATCCAGAAAGAGAAGAAGAAACTTGGAGATGAATGGTGAAGATGAAGGTTTGAACGACGAAGGATGTGAAATGCAGAAGATGGTTTGTTGCAAAGATTAAAGGTGGTGATGTCGAAGTTTGAGTGAAGAAGAAGAAACTCCTGAAGAACGAACCAAAGTATATGTATAGACTATTTGGTAGATTCTGGAAGTTTCGGTTAAGAGTTTCTAGATCTAGTTGGAAATTTCTGTTAGTTTTTTTCTGTTAGAGATTCAGTTAGAATTTGTTGACTTTTGTTCAACTGATTTTTTTGGAATTGTTTTGTAACTGAATTTTGTATTGATTTCCTTCCAGTTTTCCTTTGTTAATTCTGCTAAAATTTATAACAGAATTTTTGTTATTCGTTTGTAACTGATTTTTCAATTGGTGCCTGTTTTTTTGGTTAAGTTATCCCTCCTAATCTCTGTTACAGATATGTAATAATCATGTTCTTCGAAGGTTTTTGTATCCTCTTTTTTTTTGTTAAGTTCTTATTGATATCCATACACAATATTAAATGTACCATTTTGCAAATTGAAATTACCAATTAAAAGTGGATGGGCTAATGGGCTTAGAGAAAAAGAAATGAATATGGATTAAGAAAAAAAACGCTAACAAATGAAGTCTGCAATTAAATGAGACATGGGCTCATTTGGACAAAAAAGAATATATATATTATGGACATGGATCAAAATGGGGTTTAAGTTAGCAATCTAATTGATTTGTGGATATTGACACAAACATGACTTGGTTATGACTTTCTTCAAGCTGGTTTGAAAAAATGAAGGAATTTCGATTAGAGGAGATATTTGGAAAAATAAAATGGGGTTAGAAATTAAATGTGGATTTGATTTCTATTTGAACCTCACGCATAAGTTTGAACCACTCAATTATTCCTGAATTGATACCTTGTTTCAAAATGAATAATATTACCATTCATGCCGCGCTTGACTAATGATTTACATTCCTCAAAGTCACAACCAATTCGCTGGAAAGTCCCAAATTTAACATATCGAGATCTGTCTTGACTTAACGAAAACCACATTGCCCATTGCATGATGTTGAAGTTATGACGAAGAAGAATACTCAAAGTGGATTCGAAGAAAAAACCTAGCGCTATCAACCTTTATTGAAGAACTTTTTCCCAGTCCAAACACAAAGAATAGAAACCGTACTTCATTTTCTCTTGATATGTTGACAAAATGGTCAAACCCTAATTTGCGGCTTTCTCAGCCTGACACCCGATGATGTTGAGACCCTTTGGAGAAGATAAACTTGATATTTCAGTAAAGGATATTTATGATATTGGGAACTCAACCTTCGTCTCGATAATCCGATAAATCACCCATGGATAGGAAAAATCAACAGAGAACACTTCGATCCCATGTTTTTAGAAGTTCAATGCAAATGTGTGAATACAAAGGTTATGATCTAGTGAGAAATACAGATGGATGCGAAGCAAAAAGTCAATTAGGGTAATAAATAAGAGGGCAAATTTTGGGGTGTTACAGCTGCCCCTATTCAATCACTGTAGACTTGAATGGATGATAGAAGTTGCTTTCAGACGTTTGAAGTATGCAGGGATTGGATACTAGAAACAACCAGAAAATTTGCACTCTACGACAAAAGAAAAGGGGAATAAACTCAACCGAATGAACTCTGCTTGAATATAATTATGACGTGAAGAATGACGAACAGGGGATGCCTTTTGGGTGTTGTCAGATGGCTACTGACTTGCCATGCTGCGGGTGAACTTTGATCAACTTGTGATAGAATTTTAAGATATTTTGCCACCCTGAGGATGGACTTTTGCCAATCTGCGGTTGGTCTTCAGATACTTTACCACACTGCGGGTGGATTGCTGAATAATTTGCCACACTGCGGGTGGACTTTGGATACTTTACCACACTGCGGGTGGATTGCTGAATAATTTGCCACACTGCGGGTGGACTTCGGAAACTTGCCACTCTGCGGGTGGAATTCTGCTCACTGTGGGAGACTTTTGCTCACTACGGGAGACTTTTGCTCACTACGGGGACTTTAGAGATTTGCCACACTGCGGGTGGACTTTTGCTCACTACGGGAGGCTTTTGCCCACTACGGGGGACTTTGGCTCACTACAGGAGGCTTTTGCCCACTACGGGGGACTTTAGAGATTTGCCACACTGCGGGTGGACTTTTGCTCACTACGGGAGACTTTTGATCACTACGGGAGACTTTTGCTCACTACGGGAGGCTTTTGCCCATTACGGGGGACTTTGGCTCACAACGGGAGGCTTTTGCCCACTACGGGGGACTTTTGCTCACTACGGGAGACTTTTGCTCACTACGGGAGGCTTTTTCCCACTACGGGGGACTTTGGCTCACTACGGGAGGCTTTTGCCCACTACGGGGGACTTTTGCTCACTACGGGAGACTTTTGCTCACTACGGGAGGCTTTTGCCCACTACGGGGGACTTTGGCTCACTACGGGAGGCTTTTGCCCACTACGGGGGACTTTAGAGATTTGCCACACTGCGGGTGGACTTTGCATATGTTGAATTGCATGGCATATTGCCCCATGACACTGGGGATGTTATGTCTTGAGTATTGTTAATGAACTGGTGTGAATGTAAAAGAAATTCCTGACGCGGAAGTAATAAGTCTCTGCTAACTCCGTGGGGAAACACAATGATCGCGTATTCGATCCCAAGAAGTCCTGTGGGGATAACATCTCTGTCGGAGAAGAGCGTGAATAATTTATCTGTCCCGAATTATCACCTTTGCCAAAAATAAATTGGACTTTTAGATTTGAGGGCCGTGCCTGGGGATACCTCGACTATTGGGGATTATCCACTCTTATGGATCTGCTGGGGAGGAGAATGATTTATCTGAAATCTTCTAGGGGAATAGGAATTGCCTTAGATTTGATGAGGAATCAAGATTAAGGAAACCAACTGAAGGAAAGACTTCTGACTTTAGTGAGGATATCTTTTATTTGCCTGTTGGTGATGACAACACCGAGACACGTCCTGCTGAGGAGGAAAGATTTTCAAGTTGTCTCGTGCTGGGGATTAGTTGCTTCTGTAGGGATTTTACCTCAAGAGGATTTTACAAAAGACTTGGTGTCTTTAAACTCTTAGGTATCGTAATGACTGCATGAACTAGCGTAACAACCTTGCTGGGGAGGTAACCATTGCTAATGCGGATAAATTTGTATCTGTCAGAAGTGCTGAACGAGATAGCTGGCTTGACAAGTGACCACGGTATTCTAAACTCCGGGTAAATGCTTCCGGTCGTCTGTCTTCGGGAGGGAATGAACTCTCGTACTATTGGGGTGGCCTGCCCCAGTACGAGTATTTGAATAGCTTTGCACCTGACTAACTGATCTTCGATCTTGGAGAGATCTAAATCTCGAGGTGATTGCCCCAGTTTGACTGAAGTTTGAAGAGATTACTTGACTTAACTGCCCCAGATTGGTTAGCTCTTACTGCGACTAATTAGGAAAGTCCTTGCTCAATGAAGCTCTCTCAGAAAAGTGCACCTTGACGTGACAGTCTTTCAGAAGTTTTAAACTTCTCAACTTGGCAAGCTTAAGCTTCTGGATTGAATTTCCGCATGTGAACCATTTATGATACCAAACAAATGTATGCAAGCAAAAAATGTTTATTCTTAGAATGAAAATTCTAATGCAACAAACAGGTTAATCTTGAAGTTTTGAAAAAGGATCGCTAACCTTCGTGAGCGAATCACCGGTTAAGATACGACCTTATTTTGAATGAGAGTATGTACATGCAATACCAACAATTGTCTTTTAGCATAACTCGTAGGAGTCAGGAACGCGGCCTCGTAGTAGTATGCTCTCAAATTAACCCTGTTTCAGTTAGGACTTTTAAGGGTTGTATCGTGGCCTGGTTCAC
Source organism: Lathyrus aphaca (assembly GCA_963966055.1). Taxonomy (NCBI): domain Eukaryota; kingdom Viridiplantae; phylum Streptophyta; class Magnoliopsida; order Fabales; family Fabaceae; genus Lathyrus; species Lathyrus aphaca. Next base: position 507,888,996 of record OZ014524.1, on the reverse strand, counting down.
GGTTGTAGAAACAAAAGATATAGGCTCGAAGTTTATTTGTGCCCACCCACTCTTCATGATGTTCTCCATTCCTATGTTCAGCTAATTTTCACAAGCATTCACCTTTCATAAGGGTTTTGTGTTGATTGAGAAACCATTGCTGCTATCAGTTCAAACACCAATCAGGTTATTGTTGAGAGTCAGTCACTCCTCTATCTTTCGTGTCTGTGTCACACGACTTTGTTCTCATTTGAGGATCTTCCTTGTGTAATCCTTTCCGTCTTTTGCGTTATTTTGCTTTATCCCTAACTTTTGCCTGGACTGATTCTTGTGAATCTTTGATTGTGAAGTCCAGCGGGATGCCCTAACTTTTGCCTAAGTCGCTTGTTTTCAAGTTTCGACTTAGCGGGCTTTTTCTTTTCTTTTTTATTCTTTTTTTTTGGACGAGTCGTGTGACACTGTCTGTCTTGATTGCTTTGCGAGGGTTATGACTGCCTCATTCTTTGGTCGACGAAGGATAACCATTTTGGTTTTCAATCTTTGGACCTTTTGACTTGGATAACCATTGTTGTTTCGGGTCTTTGGACCTCTTGATTAGCATAGTAGAATGCAACGGATCTTCAAATACACTTCTTTATGAAAGTCTGAACGATTGGTCTGACTAGCTGACGTCTACCCTGCCCCTGGGTTACATGTGAGGTTTTTTTTTATGTGAAAAGAAACTCCTACTTCAAGGCTCGAAGGGGTTAGCAAGGGTCTATCTTCCTTATATCTCCAGTGTTTAAGGATTTGAAACAAAGCCTGTACATCGTCAACAGGGCCTTACTCGAGAGCACACAATTAGAGATTTTGCGTTTTTGTTTCGTCATTCTCCCTCATAGAATTTAAGCATGACAATTGGTATTGCGATGTACACATGAAAAATTATAAGGGAATGCAAATGAATTACTTCAAGAAAAACATGTGAGTTTTATTATTGCTAACATTCAAAAGCAAACATATTTCATACATGTAGACAAATGTTTAACACATAAAAGAAACTACAAATGGAAATGCAGTAAAGAAACTGAATATTGCCGTAGTTGAGGAGACTTTGGCTCCGTCTGGACCTGTCAGTCTTGGATACTTTCAGCGATCAATAGCTCTTTCACGGACTTGTAATCTTCAATTCGCAGTTGTATACCTAACCATGGCAGTCATACCTCTTCTTTTAGTTATTCTGACTCTGACACGAGACATCTGAAGGGAGAGTGAAGCTGGGGAGTAAAGTTGCCCCATAAGGTTGCTCGGAAAGACCTGACGATCTTCTGCCTACGTATCTCCATTGACTGATAACCAATGAAGAATCAGAGCGACGTAGTTCCCCTCAATAGGGATGAAAAATGAACAATGAAGCAAGGCAAACACATAAATGCCATCACTGAGAGTATTTGAATACTGCTTGCTCTATTTGCTTCATGAAAACCCTAGCATCCTGGGTGATTAACTCAAAGACTTCAGCTTAACGTGAACCATCTGGTAGAATAACCGTGACACCGGTTCCATTATGACTAAGCATTGGATTCTGGAGTACATTTAGGAGAGGAGCGAAATTGATCGCCTTAGAGTCAACTAGGTCCTGTACTTTGTTCTGAAAAGCCTAACATTTCTCAATACTATGCCCCTGGGCACCCGAATGGAATTCGCACCTGGCGTTAGCATCAAAATTTGAAGGTAGATTGTCAGGAGCAGGCGGTCTCATGGTACGAAGCTCAACCAGGTTCAACTTTAGCAGCTCTGGGAGCAATACAGCATATGGGCATGGGACGGGATCAAGTCTGCGGTTTCTCGCTCTTGTTCTTTCTTGAAACTGTCTCTGTACCTGTTGTTGCTGACCTTGTGGTCGTTGTTGTTGAACCTATGGAGTAATAGTCACCGCAGCTGCTTGGTGGTAACCTTGAGAATAACTTCTGTCTCGGCCTCTATACACAGCATTCGTCTCGCCTTCTCTTCTTCTTTGACCGTTGCCAAAAGGCTTTCTCACACCAAAAGAACTAGCACTACTTGCATCCTGGATCTTTCCCAATTTCAGAAAATTCTCTATTCTTTCTCCAACAATGACGATATCAGAGAAGCCAATGGACGGGCAGGCGGCCAAACGATCCAAGTAAACACCTTGCAAGGTGCCCATAAACATGTCGGCCATTTCCCGATCCAGTAATGGAGGTTGAACCTGTGCGGCCAGCTCACGCCACCTCTGGGCATACTGCTTAAAACTCTCTTTAGGTCCTTGAGACAAGTTCTGCAACTGAGTGCGATTCGGAGCCATATCAATGTTGTATTGATACTGCTTGAGAAATGCCTCAGCTAGGTCTTTCCAGCTTCGGATAGAGACCCTACTTAGCTTCATATACCAGCTCAACGAAGCTCCAGATAAACTGTCTTGGAAGAAATGCATCCAAAGTTTCTCGTCATCAGTGTGGGCCGAGATTCTTCCAAAGTACGCATGAATGTGAGTCCTAGGGCACGTGCTGCCGTTGTACTTGTCAAACAGTGGTGCCTTGAACTTGGGAGGGATTCTGACTCCTGGTACTAACCCGAGACTGGTTACATCGATACCCAAGGAATTCTGACATTCCATGGCCTTGATCTTCTCTGACAGCTCTTCATACCTGCGATTGTTGATCTCATTCATGTTACCCATATCAGCATCCAGTAGAGTGAACTGGTCCTCTTGATTGTCTTCTAAACCTGCATTACGTGCTGTGGTCCTATTTGGATTAGGTTCTCCGTTACGGGCAGCGTTAGAATCCACATTCTCAGCCGGTATTCCCGTATTAACATTCCCATGAGGTTGCTCAACCATCAACCGGAGACGCTCCTGGTTCTGGGCCATGCCCGTCATCATTTCCATGAACTGATCCATCCTCTGTCGGAGCTCATTGAGATTTGTCTGCATTCGTTCAGCCATCCTTACTCGGTTTCTTTTAGTCGGATATCGGTGAACGCGTTGACCAGCTATATTTCCTGTAATAAAAAAAGTTAGAAACCCTGGGTAACCTGCAAAAACACAAGAATATGATATGCAGGAAATGAATGTTATGGCATGTCGATCCATTTTTAGGGCATCCCATCCCCTGATTCCAGTTTTGTGGGTTTGATGAAGACAAAATCTCTTTTTTGTTGTAAATAACAAGCGGTGTTGATAATATAAGGTGCGTGTGTGTAGCAGACGTGCCAAACAATTCCAAGAATACGAAGACTGACGTGTTTTTGCAAATGTGTCAGATGTGTCAGTGATCATAAAGTGAGAGAACACAGAATGATAGTAAAGAGATCTTTTTATGATAAGAACTTTGTTGATATAGTCAAAATACACACAACATGGATTTGAACAGAAGTGCAATGATAAGAAGATTCCATCAACAGTCCTGATGGTAATCCTAAAACATACAAGCAAAATAGAAAGATGTCTTTGTCAATGCGATCCTCTGTCTAGATCTGAGTCAATGATCAGTCCCGCCTTTGGAACTTCTACCAACTCCTTCGTCTGCACCTGGTTGTCTTCAAACCTCTTCAGCTTCTTCTGATAGCAGATCATCATCCGCTTGTAGTAAGCAGCTTCTTCTCGGGCTTTAGCAAGTTCTTCATCTTTTCCTCTCAACTTATCGGCCATCTCTTTGTCTTTCTCCTTTAGCTTACTCGCGATCTCTTCAGCTTGCTTTGTCTTGTTCCTCTCTTTTGATCCCGTAAGCAGCATGTCTCTTTTTCATGTTCTCAAACATCAAGGTCTTCTGATCCAGTTGCCTTCTAGTGTCAATGTGTTCCTTGGAAGAACTTCTAGTAGCAAACTCGAACCTCTCATACCGAGCTAACTCAACTTCACACTGTTTCCTTGCAAGAGCATGCCTCTCAGCATCTTCTTGAGCTTTCCACTCAATCTCAAGTCTAGCGTGATTAGCTTTAGCAAGCTCCTGACCCAACTGTGCATTCTCCATTAACAACCCGTCTCTTTCCGTCTTCATCTTGTTGAACTCTTCAATGCTAACTGTGGTAGGTTGTTCAATGACCGTGGGATATAGAAGAGGCGCAGGCCCAAATGGTAACAGTAACAATTCCACCCGTTCTCTTAACCATTCTAAAAATGGTGGATACATTCGACAATTTCCTACTCCCAAAGTCTTCTTCCCTCTTGTCTTTCGACTATGCCAAGCATTAGAAGCTTTCTGAGCAATCTCGAATCCATCCGTTGATTGGAAGTACAAGGACTCTGTGATGTCCACATCAGCTGGTGGTTCCTTTAAGGCATACCCAAACTGTCTAACCGTGAGAGAAGGGTTATAATTAATTCCCCCTTTTCTCCCGATCAATGGAACATTAGGAAATCCTCCGCAACTATGAAGAATGTCAATACACCGCAAACCCTGATTAACCCAAGTAATATCCTTTGCTTGCAAGCCCATCAATCTTTCCGACCATTCAAGAGTGTTCTTTGTCTTCTCAAAAGCTCCTGATTGTGGAAGAAAGCGTGTGAACCACTTGTAGAATACAGTCGCGCAACAATTCAACATTCCACCCCTTCGCTTCTCATTCTTATAATGCACAGAGTGGTAGAGATCACCTAGGAGAGTAGGAATAGGATTCTTTGCTATGAAAATGCGAATAGCATCAACATCCACGAAGTTCGGCATGTTCGGGAACAAAGTGATTCCATAGATACACAAAGCCAGGATCACATTGAAGGCACTCCAACTTTTTGCCTCAGCTGCTTTGGTAGCCTCATCTAACAAGAAACTCAAATGATATCCTCGAAAGCCTCCTTTGCTATCAATCCGGTCTTCCAATAATGACTTGCTCAAACAAAGAGCAGTTGCTACATCTTTGAAGTCGGGATCAATCTTGGTTCCAAAGAATGGTGCACAGTCCTTCACGGAAACTCTCAGGATGCTCGAATACTCCTCTAATGTAGGTGCCAACACGAAATCAGAAAGTACAAAACATCTAAGCTGTGGATCATAAAACTGTAGCAAGGTGTGCATCCCTCTGAAAGCATAGTCACTGATGGGCTCTATGAAATACAAAATCCACCCGTAATCCTGCTTGAAGACATTCAGAACTTCTGGAGGAGCTAAGGCCTTCACTTTGAGAATTTCTTTCACAACAGGCTGATAAACCTTGTAGGAGATAATACACTTGGTTTTTTTCTTGGATTCCATGCTCATAGCTCAATACCCACAATCGGAATCAAGGATGTGATATGCAGCCCTGCAAATGAATAAACATGCGTTAGGAATGCAAGTATGCGGATGATGTGATGCAATGCAATGGCATGTGATCACTGTTGCATATACTGGGCACTGTTGTACTGTCTTCTGATTTTGCCTGAATACCGACTGTCAAGAATACCAGATCATGAGTAGAAGAAAAAACCCAAGTATCAAGAACAAGGTAGGTTGAAGGTTTAGTTTTCCTGCGAACCTGTAAACCCCTCCCAATCTCACGGGTATGCTACTACGGGTCAACATCACGGACTCTCAAAGCCGAATAACAATAATACGTTCACCATTTCCGAGAAATGGCTCATGACCAAATCAGGGAATCGGTTTGGCATTATGTACTACTCAGGGAGGCCTCAGCTGAATTCCGGAAAAACAAGCATCCCTCATAAGTTCCCGGCTTCAAGCACTGAAGTCGAGAAACAATAGTACATTCATCCCGAAGGGTACAATACTACCGTCATACGACCAGTTGCTTTAACCAGGTTCCTATGAGAGAACAAGGTCATCCTATGCGATTTCCTAGTGGGCCCTCGGGTGCGAATGGGTTTGCCACGAAATGTGGTCTGCCACTGTCACCACTGGAGAGGGTTGTTTCCACTAAGGTCCTTGATGAACGGTTCCCAGTGTTAGCAGCTCAGGTGGGAACATTCTATGGTCTGCCTAGGCAGTATAGAACATATCCCAAGAGAGCCTGATCTGGGTGTGGGACTCGTGAAAACTACACGTGCTCAAGACCACGCAAGCCACACGACTGCCCACTCTAAATCCTATGTGTATACTCAAGCCGGGTATTTGGCTTATCTCACAATAATCCCATCCCGCCAAGGAAAACCAGAACAGCCAGTACAGTATATGCCAGTATATGCGACAGTAAAGTAAAGTGCAGAAAGCTGTAAATAAAGCTGTAAAGGAAAGCGATAAACCGTAAATAAAACAGTAAAGCTAAACTAAAGCATAACAGCGAATGAATAAACACCCAAAGAAAACAGAAACAGACAAGCACTAGGATTGACTCTCAAAGGGGAAATTAGAATTTCTAAAAGTCCCCAGCAGAGTCGCCAGCTGTCGCTCCCGGGATTTTCATCCTAGTACAAACGCGAAAGTGGCGCGGGAAAGGTAGAGTCTCCAGCCAGACATTTTTATCCCAAAGGAATGGGAAAGGTAATGTTGCACAAACTTGAGGAAGAAGGAAAAGGACGAGGCCTTGTGAACCAAAGATCTGGATACGGAAGTCGGTTACGAATTGAGAAGGTATTAGCACCCCAATCCGTCCGCCGTACTCGACGGGATCCACGCTTATAAGTCTATTTTCAAAGGGTGAGAAATAATATGCTGTTCAAATGAAAGAATGGCTATCTGGAATGGAATGGAAATGAGAAAAGAAATGGAATTAATAAATGGGAATAAAGGGGAAAAATGTAGGGAAAAAGAAAGATTGTGCTCGAATGGGCCATACCCCACTGCCTACGTACCTCATCGGGATAAATGAGGATCAGAGACGCCGTAGTTCGTCTAACTAAGGTGTAACACCCCAAATTTGCCCTCTTCATTTTAAGCATCATATCATATCATATTTGTTCATACCCATATCATTTCCTCAGCATCATATCATGGAAATATGAAGCATAACATTCTCATGACCTAGCATTAGGCATATGATCATCTGTGAGTGGATTTGAGGTATTACAAGCTATAACAAGAGGCCCAGTGGACTTGCCCAAGTCCCATGAGGAATCTACATGGCATTTCACAAGTTCAAAATCAGTCACAAAAAAAAACTCAAGAGGTTGGGAGAGTATCAGAGAACCCAAGCTAGGGCAGGCCCCTACACCATGATCCCAAATTAGGGTTGCACTTTCAAGCATGAAATCTTTGATACTTTGGCCATTTCATCTGGGCAAAGTCCCTTATATGACAAGAGGATCCTAGGGATGAAATTTGGTGAGAAATTTCCTTAGGGAAGTCAGTTATTTCATCAGAAGTTCAAGAGTACAACTTTTCTCCTGTGTGAGGGAGATCCTGATTAGGGTCATGGGCCAGATCCTCCTATCCTCTTAACTTTGACCATTTCTTGTGGGCAAAGGATCTCATTTGGTCTGCATGGCTTATACATGAAGTTTGAGGCAAAAATTCATTGAAGAAGTCAAGGTTTGGTCCAGTTACTTGAAGGTGAAGCAAGAAAGTCAACTGTGCAGTCAAAAAGTCAACAGGAAGCTTTCAGAGTTTTTTAATCAGGATTATCAATTTTTGAGGTTATATCATGTCAAGGAATAATTCAGTTGAGCTTAAATGTCAAAAATCGGGAGTATGCAAAAAGTTACTAAATTTGGAAATCTAGAAGTTTCCATTTTTTGGAAATTATTTGTCCCGAAATTTCAAGCTATTATTTCATGTGCGAAAAAGCTCCGAATGATTTTCCGGTGAACACAAAAGTTGTAGAACACGATTTTCCCTTTCCGAAAAGTCGTAGAACACTTTCATAGCATATTTAGAATTCAAGTTATGATTTTTTGAAGTTTGGAGCATTTTTAGGGTTTCTTTTGGTGGACATGTGTCAATTTGTGATTGGCCCATTATTAAATGAAATTAGGTGGCGTGGCATGTTATTTTTGTTCACAAACTTTTTTTAATGGGGCCATGTTATCATTTTATGTGACCAAATGTGAAAATAATCCAAAGCATGACATGTGGTGTGGGTGTACGAAAAAGTAGTGAGAAAATCAGCATTTTAGAACCAGCCAATACTTGCTTGCCACACGTCCTTGTGAGCATCTCATATTTGCTTTGAGGTCATGCTTTTCCTCACTCTCATTCACACGTGTATTACACCAAGGGAAAGAATAAAGGTCACGTGAAGCAAGAGTCTTCATGTACTCCATGCACCACCAACCATAGCCTTCACTTCATTTTTTTTCGTTTCTTTTCGTCATCAAAGAGTTGTTCAACAATGCATGCAAGACACCATACTTTCATGCTCTCTCATGCACGTGACCTATTTTCAAAAACCAGCTGAGGAAAAGCAAAAGAGAGCCGCACGCACGCTGCATTTTTGTAAAAGCAAGATAACTAATTTGGTGCAGCCACCCCTCACATTTCAACCACACACCTTTGCTATATAAGGAGCTGATCACAATTCTTGCAGCATTGGTTTTACACATCACACTCTTCAATCTCTCTATCTTCTCTCATTTTGTGATCTCAAGCTGCACAACAACAACACTAATTTCAGATCTGGATTCGCATCTGATTCTTCATCCTCAAGAATTCTGAGTTCTCACATTGAACCTCACATCACATCCATAGCAAGGACCTTGGAGCTTCGAGCAAGTTGAAGATTTAGCAACACCTCTGATTGTGCATTATCTTCATCCATAAGCCTTTATTTGGCTTGAGAAAGATCCAAGGAAGCTTCAAGAAAGCAAGGAGATCTCTGGATTTCTCAACTTCTTCAAGAAGCTTCAATTTCAGGTTTGAGCTTCTCAATTAATTGCTTCGGTTTGGTGGTATTCTGGCTTGTTTTGTGTTGTTGTGGTTTAAGAAGAATGATATGAAGTGATTAGAAACTTTGTATGACACCAAATCTTGAATATCAGTTTTGATGTATGATCTTGTTTCGATCGATTTGTTCTGTGTGATGCTTGTTTGTGAAAGCTATTGGTATATTCATGATCCTTGTGTTTCATACTTCATTTTTTGTTTTTACAATTTTGATTTTCATTGAGAGATGAAGGAGTTATGGAGCTATGAATTGTTGATGATGCTGAAAGTTTGTTCTGTTTCCTGCGTTTTTTTTCGAATTTTTCATAAGCATGAGGAAGAAGATGATGACGTGGTGAGTTGTGAGAGGTTGCATTGAGATTTTGTTTGTTAGTGACTTAATCCTAGCTTGACCGATTGTCATTAAGTTACATGACTTTGTTCATTTCATTTTAATAAAGAAAATTAATAATAAGTAAATAACAAGGCTGATTATTGGGGAGGGTTCTGTAGATTTCGCATGGGCCTAAGGCCTCACGCTATCCGCACCCCCGTTGTTGGGCCCAGGGCATATTAAGCTGAGTTTCCTTGCTGTTTGCACCTCCACCATGAGCCATGGATTAGCATGCGTCTGGGCCTAGCCCGTAACGCTATTCACACCCCACCCCTATATTGGCCCAGTCATTTCCAGTTAAAACGCTTACTACATGCACCTCCACCTCAATTCCTTTATTTTTTCTTTTTTCACATTTAATTTGTTTTTAATCCAGTTTCATTTTAATTCACATAAAATAGTTTCGTGCATCCAAAAATTCCCAAATAAATCATAGATGTTCCTTTGTGTCTCTAAAATTTTGTAGCATTTTTATTTTATTTTTTTCATTGATCCACGTGCCAGAATTAAATCACCAATGTACATAGCTTCATTTGCTTCATTTCTTGACCAGTCTGTTTTGTTTATTTTCTATAGACTTCAATATTTGGAGTTTTGATCCCATTCTTTTTGCATTGTGTTCCTAAGATATTATATTTTTCATGTGATTTTTCTCAGAATTTTTAGGAAATTATTTTTTGAGTTTTGGTCTGGTATCTTGTGATGTAAGTTTTCTGTCCTAGCTTGTGTTCTTGCCTTCATTTGACCTAGTTCCCTTCTGAATTTTTGCAAATCCTTTTGGCAAGTTGATATAATGTGTTTTAAGATCATTTGGTTTCAGTTGTAGAATTTTTAGATGGCTGGTTGATTATTTGTGGATTTTTGTTCTCACCTTATCCCATTTTGCTTCTTTTGGTTCATTAGATCTCTCATAGGCTTAGAAGGGCACTTGTGCCAACTTATTCTTCTTGTTTGGGGTTCCTTTGGGGTGTGGATACCTTCCTGGTCCTAGGATAGGTCTTGTTTCTTCTAAGTTTTTGAGTTTGCTTCATATTCAAGTCGTTTGTTTCTTTAAGGGTTTAAATTCCATCTTTTGGTTCCATTGCTTTTATTTTGATATTGTTTGGTGTTGTGTGACTTTTCTCTTCATCTTGCTGGCCTCTTAGGCCATTCTTCATATCATTTTGATTCTGGTTTTAAACTTTGTGTTTGCATTTTGTGTGTTTTGTATTACATCTTTCATAAGTACGCACTTGTTTCCATATGTGTTCATGTTGCCTCATTTTAGGTCATGAATCTCTCATCTTTATTTCTTTGAGTTGAATTAGCATTAAGCATTTGTTTACTTCATTTCACTTCTGATTGTTGGATGATGTTATATTAATTTGTTCATTTTGTTCACTTGTGCATGCTAACCTTGCAGGGGCTATGGTGAGTGTGAGATGTGGGAATTGAGTTCCACATCTCCAATTCTCATCTCTTCCTTTTATGTTTATGTGAACTGACTCTCTTTTGTTGGGCCTAGGCCTTTCTCATCCCTTCTTCTATCTTCTTCTTCCTTCTTCATTAGGATAGAAACCTCACTAACCTTTAGGATATCCATGCATGTGAATACTTAGGATTATTTTAGTCCCCTTTAGAATTTTTCCTTTGAGATCCTTTGGTGTTCTCTCTTCTCATCTTCAAACTTAATTCTAATTCATTTAATAAAGGTTGAGTACTTTCATGTGACATGAGACTTTGCTATGAGATGCTCACATGCGTTCCATTTCGGGGCGAGGTGTGAGTCATCACTCGTGGTGGATAGGTCTTAGCATGAGTACCTCACAAAGAAAAGTTAAAAAAAACACTTCTTAACCAAAAAACCACAAAAAAACACTTAATAAGGGTAATAGGCCAGTGTGCTTGAGCCTTCACTTATGGGACTAGCTTTGGGGATTTCCTCCATAGATAGGTGTGCCTCTTGCGCATTCCATTTCGGGATGATGTGAGACGTACACATCTCATTGAGTAAGACTTAGGTACACTCACCTATGCAAACTTTCACTCATAAAAGCTTCTAAAAAACACAAACAAACAATAAGCGTCTTTCCTTCAGGAATTCTTTTCTCATCTCATTCGCTCCGTCCACGAACTTGCTCCTACTTGTCATTTTGCAAGACGGTTACGCACTCGTCGTCCGAGTCTGCAACACCTGAGCAATGGCATAGGCAGTTCAAGCCTTTAATTCACAAGCCATTTTCTTTTCTACCCCTAGTTAGGGGAACTACGGCGTCTCTGATCCTCATTATCCTGATGAGGTACGTAGGCAGCGGGGTAGGGCCCGTTCGAGCACAATCTTTATTTTCCCTACATTTTCCCCATTATTTCTTTTCTTTCCATTTTCTTATTTCAGTTCTTTTCTCATTTCTATTTCCAATTTCCAGTTAGCGGTTTTATTCAGCAACATCATATTTCTCACCCTTTGAAACAAACAAGCAAGCGTGGATCCCGTCGGGTACGACGGACGATCTGGGGTGCTAATACCTTCCCAGGTCGTAACCGACTCCCGAACTCAGATCTTTGGTTCGTAGGACCTTGTCCTTTCCTTCTTTCTTAGGTTTGTGCAACATTACCTTTCCCATTCATTCGGGATAAAAATGTCTGGCTGGCGACTCTAACCTTTCCGTGCCACTTTCGCGTTTGTACTAGGATGAAAATCCCGGGAGCGACATAAGGCTTACACTCGTTTGTGATTTTTAGGATGACGTTGCCATAGCTCTAACTCAGGTGTTACCGGCTCTGACTCGAGGGTGTTTACCGTATCGCTGTTTGAACTGTCGAGACAAGTCATGTTCGTCCGCAAAGAGTATGAGATGAGATGAGAAGACGTGACTTCTTGGTTTGTTGTCTTTTATAAGAAGTGTTTTGAGTTTGTGTTTTTCGTATGTACAACACTAAAGACTATGACACAGGAGCGAATACTTTCCAAGATCGCCCCCAATGGAACGTTTGTAAAGCATCCTAGAAGAGTGAAAGAGACCTCCACTAGTCATTTCCCGTATAGCTTAAGGCTCGTGGCGCATTGTACACCTTTTCCTTTATTAAATGTTTTTTGATTTTCTTTTAAGACGAGAAGTGAGACTCAAGTTATCAAAGGAAATATTCTGAGGGAAACTAGACTTACCCTAAGTTAATTGAATTCATAGATAACCTATGTTTAGTGAGGTTTGAAATTAAATATACCTAAGAGATATTAAACTACAAATGATAACATAAAAGGCAATAATGAACAATATGGTCCTCCTAAGTCATGGTGGGAAGAAAACGTGAATGAAACATAAATGGGATAAAACTATGGATCGGGTGGGTCGATTGCGTGGTGCTAAGACGCACGACTTATGGTGTGAAACATACAAGGCTTGATTTTTGGTTGAATGGAATGGAACGATGGTAATCGAGGGATCCTAAAGTCACATGCCACTTTATTTATTTATTTGAAAATTTACTCGACGTTGGATCGAGCCTTTTATTTATTTTTGAGATTTTCGTTTTCTATCGATTCGTTTTATCTTTTCTAACCTAGTTATAGAAACTATACGAACATACAAGTATTACGCTATTACATCACAAAGCATACAAACATAATTGAGGCACAAAAAATATCCAAGTCCATAAGCCAATCCTTGAAAACATACCTTGCACAAAAAAGAGAATAGTTAGTGAATGACATGAATCATGAATATGCATAATATGATGGAAATGAATTAAAATGCCAAAAATATCAAAAGTCATGGGAAAAATATGAAATTAATTTCCTAAGGTCTTGAACCTGATTATAACACTATGTTAAAAAATCTCTTAAAAATTATAATCCTAACTATGTCAAATGGTCACTTAATTCTATCAAAAGTTTAATCACAAATTTATACAATTCACACTACCAAAACTGTAGAAAAAATGCCCTAAAAAATACACAAAAAATATTCTAAGTACTTTATCTTGTCCTCTAATCATAGCAAAAAGAATGGATCCAAAATGTTACAGGAAGTGGGAGAAATAAAATGTACAAAATTATGTGTTCATGTGAGAAATCAATATGAAATCAATTAAATGAAAAATCGAAATTAAATTGGAAAATGATTAAATTCAGAAAGAAAAATTGGGAAAACTTCTAAATTGAATTAATATTCTATCATGATTTTTGTGGAATTTTGTTATTCATTTTAATATTTTTTATGCATTAAATCGAAAATGGTGTTAAAACAAAAATAAAAATAAAACCAAAGAAGATAGGGGGTTGAAAAGAGTAACAATTGATAGTTAAAAATAACATGGGCCTATTTAAGAGGGTGCAGAAAGAAACTTCCTGGGCCCATTTGCGCTGATTTTAACTGGGGTGGAAATAGCAATATTTATCAGTTAATTTTCTGGTGGGCTTGACAAATAGGGGTGTGGATAGCAATTCTGAGGCCCACTATCACTTATCCTCTTCCAATTTCTAAAAAACGAAAATTAACGGTGGATTTAATATATTTATGGTGAATTAATCCTTTTAACCATTCATTAATTTCTTTAATTTCCATTAACTCATAACATTCCTTTTGAAATCTTTCTTAATTTAAAAACTAAACAAAAAAATAAATATACAAACAAGAACACTTGAAACGAAAAAAACAAAGGATATGTGAAACCCTAAGTCTTCTTCTCTCCCCTGCCTCGCGCCGTCACCAGACCTTCACCCTACCACCGTCACCATCTTCCTTCTTCCTCAAGAACAAAACCTAATCGCCGCCATCTCCTTCTTCTTCTCACCTCCGTGACCTTCCCTCTCCCCTACTTTATCTCTAATTCTTACTCGCTCTCTCTTTCACTCCCAAAACCTAATCTTCATTATCATCTCTAATTCAAACCGAAAGCCTAAAAAATTGGTCAAGAATCTAAACAAACAGTGGCCTAACCTTAAAATTGAAGCCGTAACGACGATGCCCGTGAGGAGAACACCTCCGTCGTTTGACGCCGTCGCGATTAGAGGCTTTGTTCCGGCTTTGGAGATTCGTCTGCTTCGACTTGCTCGGCAACTTCGTCTTCTCAGCTCCATGGTTACCCGATTCGGAATGGTTCGTTCACCGTTGTCCCCCCTGTGTGATGTCGGTCTGAGATTTTTCTTATTGATGCAGGCTTCAATTCGATACAATGGTGAATGTTGAAGCAGGCAGGAACGATTCCGTTGATCCTTGTAGCTGGCTTTACGTGGTAATTGTGTTTTGGATGCTCACCAGGATTCTTGATACGTTTCACTGTGTGCAGGTCTATTTATTTATTTTTTTGATCCTTTCTTGTTTTGATGAAGTTGTTGTGATGATATCAGTCATAATTGCTGATCTTGTGTTGTTGTGGTTCAGCAGGTTGATGCCGATTCCTGTTGTTTGCATTGAAGGTGATGTTGAACGTTGGTGATCGACGGTGTGTTGTGGATTGATGAAACCGCAAGGAGCACGATGGTCGCAGAGTTTTTCGACGTACCAGAATGATGAAGTCGATATGACGATCTTGGTGAGGACACGAATGGAGGTATATGAATTTACAATTTCTCAACTTTCCAACTCTCTTTCTCTTCCACTTGTTTTCTGTGTATTGTATTGGTTCTGATTCGTATTTAACGAATTCGTGAAGAATCATTGAAGATTGATGGAGCTGTTAATTTTGATGCGGGATTAATGGAGATGATGTGGGATTGAAGATGAGGCATGGGATTTGAATAGTGTTGAATGAATCCAGAAAGAGAAGAAGAAACTTGGAGATGAATGGTGAAGATGAAGGTTTGAACGACGAAGGATGTGAAATGCAGAAGATGGTTTGTTGCAAAGATTAAAGGTGGTGATGTCGAAGTTTGAGTGAAGAAGAAGAAACTCCTGAAGAACGAACCAAAGTATATGTATAGACTATTCGGTAGATTCTGGAAGTTTCGGTTAAGAGTTTCTAGATCTAGTTGGAAATTTCTGTTAGTTTTTTTTCTGTTAGAGATTCAGTTAGAATTTGTTGACTTTTGTTCAACTGATTTTTTTGGAATTGTTTTGTAACTGAATTTTGTATTGATTTCCTTCCAGTTTTCCTTTGTTAATTCTGCTAAAATTTATAACAGAATTTTTGTTATTCGTTTGTAACTGATTTTTCAATTGGTGCCTGTTTTTTTGGTTAAGTTATCCCTCCTAATCTCTGTTACAGATATGTAATAATCATGTTCTTAGAAGGTTTTTGTATCCTCTTTTTTTTGTTAAGTTCTTATTGATATCCATACACAATATTAAATGTACCATTTTGCAAATTGAAATTACCAATTAAAAGTGGATGGGCTAATGGGCTTAGAGAAAAAGAAATGAATATGGATTAAGAAAAAAAACGCTAACAAATGAAGTCTGGAATTAAATGAGACATGGGCTCATTTGGACAAAAAAAAATATATATTATGGACATGGATCAAAATGGGGTTTAAGTTAGCAATCTAATTGATTTGTGGATATTGACACAAACATGACTTGGTTATGACTTTCTTCAAGCTGGTTTGAAAAAATGAAGGAATTTTGATTAGAGGAGATATTTGGAAAAATAAAATGGGGTTAGAAATTAAATGTGGATTTGATTTCTATTTGAACCTCACGCATAAGTTTGAACCACTCAATTATTCCTGAATTGATACCTTGTTTCAAAATGAATAATATTACCATTCATGCCGCGCTTGACTAATGATTTACATTCCTCAAAGTCACAACCAATTCGCTGGAAAGTCCCAAATTTAACATATCGAGATCTGTCTTGACTTAACGAAAACCACATTGCCCATTGCATGATGTTGAAGTTATGACGAAGAAGAATACTCAAAGTGGATTCGAAGAAAAAACCTAGCGCTATCAACCTTTATTGAAGAACTTTTTCCCAGTCCAAACACAAAGAATATAAACCATACTTCATTTTCTCTTGATATGTTGACAAAATGGTCAAACCCTAATTTGCGGCTTTCTCAGCCTGACACCCGATGATGTTGAGACCCTTTGGAGAAGATAAACTTGATATTTCAGTAAAGGATATTTATGATATTGGGAACTCAACCTTCGTCTCGATAATCCGATAAATCACCCATGGATAGGAAAAATCAACAGAGAACACTTCGATCCCATGTTTTTAGAAGTTCAATGCAAATGTGTGAATACAAAGGTTATGATCTAGTGAGAAATACAGATGGATGCGAAGCAAAAAGTCAATTAGGGTAATAAATAAGAGGGCAAATTTTGGGGTGTTACAACGATCACACTTTGTTTCACAACACCAATACCTTATTTTTGTTTCACAACAGTTGCAATACCATTCTTTCCATCTTCCTTCACAATTTTTTTCCTACCTTCTGAAATAATGGCAAACACCGATCCTACCCAAATTCCTATCCATGATGGTGAAGCAGGAGACCTTTTAATGCGCTAAGTTAATTGTTTTTTGCAAAAGAACGATCGAAGTTACTTGTTACATTGATGATGAATGTCTAACTCAACCTGGACTCCTCGACAACGTAAACTGGTTGCTCACAAACACCGACTTGACATCATTTTGCACCAGCAACCGTCCAACTTATGCATTACTGACACTGGAGTTCCTAATCTCTTACGCTTATAACACTTCAAATGACGCAAACAAGCACCTGCTTGGCAATGTTACGTTTCGGTTATTCGGAACGGAATATTCCGTAACGCAGGACACTTTCAGCGAGTGGTTCAGATTTCATCGCGGCGATGGTGTTTTCTACCGCCTTCCTGGTCACGCGACTTGGAAGGCTGAACCTTTTGAGCTATGGGAGGATCTAACCAGTACAAGACCTTCAGCGTGGGATGAGCTTTATGCTTCTCACATTCATAACCCCGCCATCTGCTATTTTCAGAGAGTTTTGAGCAACACCGTCTTCGGGAATTTTAACAATTACAAGGTAAACCAGAAGGAATTATTTTTTCTCCAATGTGCTTTTCAAACCATCCCTTCAAATCGAGTAGCTTTCTTGCTCTACAACATTTAGTCCACATGTGCTAGAGGGAAAACTCCACTTTGTTTTGGAAGAATTATCATCGACATCGCGTTGAAGCTCGGTTTAGGTGATCATCTCGCCCAATTGCATTTCACTCCTGCATTATTCCTCGACATGGAATATTGTAAAAGCGGTCATATTATCAAGTAACAGAGAGATGGAAGATACAACCCGATGGTTCATAACCAAGTTATCCGAAGCATTATTCCTCCATGTTCAGCCTGCACAAGAGCACAGAGCAGAGCCAACTGGCTTTACAACCTTGATGCTCTATCGCCTAATGTTGCAGCTCCAAAAGCACAACCAACTGAAGGAATTGATGATATGCAGCAGACTATGGATGACAAAGAAGCCGCACAGACTCCGACAACTGATTTCGCTAGCACCATCACTTTTGGCAGATGTCATCGAAGGAATCAACAACCTGCAACAAACGACGACATTCTCGTGGCGATCATTCAAAAGGATGATCAAAACTAAAGACATCACATTGAGATAATGTGACATATCCGAATTGAACAAACTGCCCAAAGCGGACGAATTTCAGGGGCCATAAAAGGATTAGATGATGTAATGAGGCGGATACATGACTTACATAACTATATCCATCATGTGGGTATACCTGATCATGTAGCACAGTACGAGCATAGGAACCTGCGAGGCAGAGCTAGAGGCAGAGGACTGCAGTAGCAGTAGTATTAGTTTAGTTTTTCTTCTATTTTCCTTTTTTTGTTTTGTAGTTTTCCTTTATCTCGCAACATTGAGGACAATGTCCGAGATAGTGTGGGAGAAGGGTAATTAGTATTTCCTTTTCTTGTACGAAACCAAGTTATAATCAAAATAATTTTGTTTATTTAATTCTCTCCATTATTTTTAGCCATAACAATTTTTTTCCTTAAGAATGCATTCACTCGACATACCCTATGAGTATATAGGTTGATAGGCTATGTTAGAAAGCTGAGAAAAGACTTAACAAGATTGATACAATCTTGACACCCTAGACCCTTAGATATGCGATATCGGTTTGGATACCTTTTATACCAAAATCTGAAGCTTTAATTCTAAATTAGCCCCGAGTAGTTTATATTAGCAGTTAGCATCCCCTATGAGTATATAGGTTGATAGGCTATGTTAGAAAGCTGAGAAAAGACTTAACAAGATTGATACAATCTTGACACCCTAGACCCTTAGATATGCGATATCGGTTTGGATACCTTTTATACCAAAATCTGAAGCTTTAATTCTAAATTAGCCCCGAGTAGTTTATATTAGCAGTTAGCATCCCCTGAAGCACAAGCTACGTGTAGAGCTGATACAAATAAGTGGTTAATCTTTAAAGTTCCAAAAAGAAGAAAAAGAAGAAATCTTGAGATTTTGCATGCAATTGATAAAACAATCAAGCTGCAAAAATTCTAAAGAATGCAAAAATGGCAAAGAAAAGTCTGATGTTAGTTGGTTCAGAGGTATCTGGTTCTGAACTCGGTAGGGAGAATTATGATTTGATTCCCCACAACTTGCACTCAGTATGTTAAAGGGTTACCACACTTGTGTACCAGACCCCATGTTAGAAATAGATCAAATTCACCAACAAGCTACTCCATTATGCATGTGTAAAGGTAAATGGCTTAATGTGATTGCGTTAGAATGAAACCGGGTGAAATAGAAGCAAGAGCATTAGGTTGAGTTATAATAGAATGATCTGGACTAGTTTGTATAAGGGGTTTATGAACATTATATGTTTTAGTGTCATTAGTGTGTCTTTAGTGTTCGAGTAACTATTAGTTCTTTTAGCAAAATGCCGCACAACCACATATGGATAGGTAATGTGTTTCATGTTTGTGTTTGAAGGATGTTTTTCAAAAACCTATTTGATTATTTGCATGAGGACAAGCAAAGATTCAAGTCTAGGGGAGTTTGATAACACGATTTTGTATCGATTATTTAACATGGTTTCCGATTATTTAAGTTGTTATTTTCTGTATTTCGAACGATATTATGCAAAGTTTGTGTTTGTTTTGCAGGTATTAAGATATATACCACTTATGGAAGAAAAGAAGCAAAATGAGACATAAACGAGGCTTTTAGAAGAAGAAATGAAGCAGATATAAAAAAAAAAGAGTTTATGCATTCTGAATGTCTGACGACCGTCACAACAAGCTGACAATCGTCCCACATTGCCAAGCCCAGACGAACGTCACAATGCAAGACGACCGTCACATGTCTTATTTCAGAATCCTAGTATGCGCGCATCAGTCAATAATAGAGAGCTGTTATGCACAACTCTCTCATTCAACAAAGATATTTTCTCACTTGTTCTAGTCTCATTCCAACGCTATACAGTCAAGGCCCAGCTGAAGAAGTTCCTACAAATTCTCAACAACAATATTCCCAGAAGCTATAAATAGAAGCTACTTTCAATTAAAAAGAGATCTTTGACCACCTTACAGAATTACTGTCGTTTTACCATTCGAAGCCATTTTAATTAGTTCAGAGCTTTTTCCTATTTATTTCCTTTTCAACATTTAATTTAGTTTCCATTACCGAACCTTAGTGATAGCTTCCTACATCGGGAAGCTTTTACCATTTATTTATTTCCAGCCACTGCCTTTGTTTAAGTTTAATTTTCTGCAAGAATTCTCGATTCAAGTGTACTTCAACCAGGTTTCTTTATTGAATTATATGCTTTACTTTCCAACTATTATGTCTTATATTTTTATGCATTCCTTCTTCTACCTTTCTTTTTTCGATTTAATTGATATGTCTGGCTAAACCGTTTAATCGGGTGTGATTGAATAACCGGAACAAATTCAATAGATCTCGGCTAAAACCTTTAACTCAATTTACTTTTTGGTTTCAATTTCTTAATTTAAAACAACTTTTGTTACGAAAGTGAAAAGGTAAAAAAAAAGTTAGAATTAAGACCACAGGAGTGTGAGATTGTAACCAAATAGCTGAAATCGAACATTGATTTTAAATACAGCGGAAGCGCTTTAAAACCAATTAGAATCTCTAGGTTTTCAAAATGTACTTTCAACTAGAATTGACACAGCGAAAGCGCTCAATTGAATTTAGGAGTATAGTAATAGGCAAGACTAAGGGAGTGTGAGTTGACGACTTTTAAACCGACATATTCTACATAAAGCTAATTTGATAAACCTTTATAAGTCGACCTTTTATTGAATTTGTGAAGGACCACCAATTACATACCGATATCCTTATCATAATTTAATTTAATTTAAAATTCTTACTTTCTCGCTCCTTAAAACTAAAGCATCATTTGCCTTAGCTAAACTTAGTAACATCCCGATAGCGCTAGGTTAATTATTGAGTCTCTGTGGGATCAATATCTTTTATTACTACGCGATTAGGCTGTATACTTGTAGTTATAATATTTAGACTCGGAAAGTCGTGATCACACATGCAGGGATTCAGTTAGGGTTTCGTGAGTTCGTGAGAGGAGGAGATTCTCATTTCTTTCTTCCTGAATGGCAGATGAAGAAGAAAATGGACGACACATCAAATGGAATTCATTTAGGAGAATAAAATTACATGGATCTACTTTTTAAATGGATTTAATTTCAATATGACATGAAATTGCCACATCACCTTTAAACAAGCCAAACCATTAAAAAAATACTTAAAATGAAGAGGGGACTAAAATCAAACTGAAAAGTTAAAATAGGGACCAAAATAATGATTTTTAAAATAGGGGGATCAAAAGTAAAAAAAAGGTAAAATAAGGGGGGAAAGAGATCGAAGAAGCTTGACGCCATTGGAGCGAACCATTTGGAGAAGATGATTGGGGTTTATGGTTGCGAGCAACGCCTCTAAACCCCTTTGATAAAACCCTAATTTTTTTAACAGTGAATGGAAGTTTCTAGTGTAGGGATTCAACGGTGATGAAAAGTTTGTTGGTATTTTTGCTTAAGCATACAAATTTAAGAAATGATAAATTAAAATGAATTTTAAGAAATGATAAATTAAAATGTATAAATCCTTAGATTTATTAAAATAGTCGATGGAATTAAAATAACTTTATACTGTCATCCAATAAACAAGGTGTATTGTATCATAAACAACGTATGAAGATAAAACATGAATTTGGTATAGTCTATTTTTTCTTCCAAATATACTCTTTTCAATTTTTTTAAATCTTAACTTCTCATGATAGTTTTACAACTGTTATTATTTATCATAAATCTTTAACTATTTTATAACTAATTTTTAATTAAACTTAAATAAAAATATAATAAAATTTATATTTTATGCGCACCCGTATTAGAAAGAGCGAACAGACGGACATGTGAGTGCCCGTCTGGACGTAGAGGTGTCAAAAAAGCCCTATATGATAAGGCCCCTACTTGGCCCTTTTATTTTAGGCCCATACTAAATGAAACAAATTTAACCCCTTATTTTTAAGCCCCCCTCATATTTTTGTTTTTTTATGGGGCATATAAGTAAGGGGTTCAAAATCTAATATATCAAATATTTTATTTTTCTTACGAAAAAAAATTGGTTTTTTTTCGAAAAAAGTTGTTTTTTTAAAATACAAAAACCGACATTTTCCACAATTTAAAAAACCCGATTTTTTTCGAACATAAAAAAATCGATTTTTCGAAAGAAAAAAATAATTTTAAAAAAAATATTCGATTTTTCGAAGAAAAAAATTGATTTTCGAAAAATATTTAATTTTTCAAAAAAGGAAAAAAACGAAAGTTTAGAAAAAAAACTCGAAAATAAAAAAGTCGATATTTTCTAAAAATTATAAAAGCCGATTTTTCACGAACATAAAAAAAATCGTTTTTTCTCGAACATAAAAAAAATCGAATTTTCTCGAAAATTAATTTAAAAATACTCGATTTTTCGAAAAATCAATTTTTTTCTTCATAAAAGTCAATTTTAAAAAATGTTGGGGCCTTTTAGCCCTTCTTGAATTTTAGGGGCCTTTCACTTTAAGGGCCCTACATATTTTAGGACTAATTTATTTTTAAAATTATAGGCCCCCTATATTTTAGGGGCCTATCGTTTTAGGCCCTAGCCTCCTGAATTGACAGCTCTATCTGAATGCTAGTATTGATAAATCAAAATGATTGATATGATTTGATAGATTAATCGTTTTCTATGATAATACATATTTATTAAACTCAAAATTAAAATATATTAATTCTTTATTTATTAAGAAAAATCAAAATTCATTAGTTTTTGAAAGTGTCAAATGATAAAACATGAATTTGGTGTTGCCTTTTTTTTTTCTTTCGAATATACCTTTTTCATTTATTTTTTTAAATCTTAACTTCTCATGGCAGTTATACAACGGTTATTATTTACCATATCATTATCTTTAACTATTTTATAACTAATTTTTAATTAAACTTAAATAAAAATATAATAAGATTTATATTTTATGAGCGCCAGTATTAGAAAGAGCGGACATACGGTCACCTGAGTCTCCGTCTAGACGCTAGTATTGATAATTCAAAACGATTTATATGATTCAATATATTAATCGTTTTATATGATAATACATATTTATTAAACTCAAAATTAAAATATGTTAATACTTGATTTATTAAGAAAAATCAAAATTCATTAGTTTTTGAAAGTGTCAAATGATAAAACACTATTATTAGAATTAAAACTTTAAACTAAAAATAAAAAATTTATAAAGATTAAAGTTTTTCAATTACAATATTAACTTCATGATATAATGTTTATCACTTAAAAAAAATACTTTTTAATTATAATGTTTAATTAATATTATATGTACTTTTCTTAATTATTATAATGAAAATAAAGAAGAGAAATTGTACATCAAGAACAAAAATATAAAGTAGTTAAAGAGCATTGATTGAAAGTGTTGTTATTAAAAAACAACTAATAAAATAAAAGAGTTGTATAGAAAAACATTTTAGTAAACACGGATAAATAAAAGGAAAGACTTGAATTTCTATTTGAGAGAGTAAGAGCGAGTAATCTTAAATAAGAAAGAAAGATACATCAAATTTCCTCGTAACCAAAAAACTACTATCATAGAATAGATAAAAACATTTCTTCTAATTCCAAACAAAAGTTGGTTCATGCACATAAAAAAGATTTCATCACTCATTCGTTGAAGGAGCATAAATAAGAGGACATGTTCTCGTAATATTTCTTCTAAGAAGAAAAGAAAATTGTGTCCACCAGTTCTCCAATAGTTAGTGTCAAACCTAAAAAAATTATGTTGGGATTTCTACATATCCAAATTATAAAGTGTCAAACCAAAATCGATATCTTTCTAAACTAGAACCTATAACATAGAACCAAGAGTCTTAACTAAGTCAAACAACGACATTAACTTCGTCGGTAAAACCAATTTGCTAAATTATTCCAAAATAAGATGAATTTGAAAATCGTTTCCATCCGATGTGATCATGGAGGAGAACTTTAAAACTACTTATTTGATAAGTATTGTGATAAACATGGCATTGAGCATAACTTTTCTGCTTCTATAACTCCAAAACAAAATGGTGTTATGGAGCGTAAAAATTGGATTTTAAATGGGTAGGCGAGACTATGCTTAATGAAGGTCATTTACCAACGTATTTCTGGGTCAATGCCATTAACATGGGTTGTTATGTCTTGAATAGGAAGGATCTTAATATGTCATATTTTAGAAAAAAAAACTCTATCATGATCTATACTAATATATAAAGGCAAAACATAAATTTCGTGTAGCCTTTTTTTTATTCCGAATATACTTTTTTAATTTTTATAAATCTTAACTTCTCATGACGGTTATACAACGATTATTATTTACCATAAATATTTAACTATTTTATAACTAATTTTTAATTAAACTTAAATAAACATATAATAAGATTTATATTTGATGCGCGCCAGTATTATATATAGCGGACAGACGAATACGTGAGTGCCCGTCTGGACGTTAGTATTGATAATTTTAAACGATTTGATAGATTAATCGTTTTCTATGATTATACATATTTATTAAACTCAAAATTTAAAAAATATTAATTGTTGATTTATTAAGAAAAATCAAAATTCATTAGTTTTTGAAAGTGTCAAATGATAATACATGAATTTGCCTATTTTTTCTTCTGAATATACCCTTTTCATTTATTTTTTAAAATCTTAACTTCTCATGGTAGTTATACAACGGTTATTATTTACCATATCATTATCTTTAACTATTTTATAACTAATTTTTAATCAAACTTAAATAAAAATATAATAAAATTTATATTTTATGGGCGCCAGTATTAAAAAGAGCAGACAAACGATCACGTAAGTGTCCGTCTGGACGCTAATTGTATCGCCTCATATAATAAATACCTAGAATATCATTATACAAGATTTTATTTGGTACTGACACCATCATAAGTGCCTAATAGCATAATAAACATTCTTGACCAATTCTAAAAACAATAAAACTATGGTACAAGACATGAAAATCATGCTAAAACAAAAATACTAAGATCAATACAATATCCATTATTGTACAAAGATAAATACACAGCGGAAACTAAATCTATGCTTCTCGTGAAACATCCCGAGCATAGCTCCACTTGTAAATCGAACCTGCAAAAGGAAACCTGAAAAGCAACAACAATAGTGGGGTGAGATATCAACATCTCAATGAGTTCCCTATCTTATGGATTCTCTCGGCTCTACAAGGTTCTATCAAACCTAACTCAAGTCGGGGGAAAAGGAATACAACCTTGAGTTCACACATCTCACACTATGAGACATTATCACGAGTTTAACAACTCACAATCTCACATTCATTTGGAACCACGTCCTTGAGTTCTATAAATCCTACTATCACTAGTTATGATATTACCTTTTTACTTCCCATGAGACTCGATATAACACCCATCACAAGCCTAACGTCACTCATTTCTATAGAATTAGACATACCACTCAATCAACGTTCAGAACGCTTCACGTGGGACTCGATGTAATACCCACCTCAAGACTTATCATTTGCTTCCCGTGGGACTCAGTTTAATACCAACCTCAAGACTTATTATTTGCTTCCCATGGGACTTAGTGTAATACCCACCTCAAGACTTATCATTTGCTTCCCGCGGGACTCAGTGTAATACCCACCTCAAGACTTATCATTTGCTTCCCGTGGGACTCAGTGTAATACCCACCTCAAGACTTTTCATTTGCTTCCCGTGGGACTCAGTCAAATACCCACCTCAAGACTTATCATTTGCTTCCCGTGGGACTCAGTGTAATACCCACCTCAAGACTTATCATTTGCTTCCCGTAGGACTCAGTGTAATATCCACCTAAAGACTTATCAATGTTTCCTGTGGGACTCAGTGCAATACCCACATCAAGACTTATCAATGATTCCCGTGGGACTCAGTGTAATACCCACCCCAAGACTTTATCAATCAAGGCTTCCCATGAGACTAATTGTTATACCCATCTCAAGTCAGTACTGTCACTTCTTATGGGACTCAATGAAATACCCTTTTCAAGTATTTACCAAAAAATACAATGAATCACATGCTAAGAAAATATACTTAGACAACAATTGCACAAACAATATCATCTAACGATTTCTAGTTACATTACTAGGCCATACTATTGGTTTATGGTAAGGTTTCCTCACAATAATTTAAATTGCATGTTTTATGGTTCACGAATTACATTTAAAAAATCGGTATTTTTAATCGGCATAAAATAAATAATATTTTTCACTTTAAAATTAATATTTTCCTCTACTGTTGGATAGTATGTTGTTATAGTTTTCCAACGATATAAAGTTTGCCTCAATCGGACACCCGAGTAAAAAGTTATGAATTTTATAAGAAATAATATTTTTCCAAGACTTACAGTGTTAACCGGTTAACCAGTCTAAACTTCCACTTCCAGTGGCGTATTTCAATCCCGTTAACCGGTTAATGCATTTGTTTAACCGGTTAACCGACAGTCAGTAGCACAAAATCCTGCGTTTTTAACATTCAAAACTCCTCCAAACTCCAACTAAAACACACCAAACCTCAAAATGGTTTTAAACATATATTACCACACCTATTACCAGTATACTCGTGCATTTAATAGATATTTTGACCATTCAAACTCTCGATTCTACGATTTCTAGGATTATGCCCTAATCTCAAGAAAACTATAACTTCTAGAAATAAAAGTTTCTAACTAGAACCCACTTTGCAATCGACGAGGAGTTTGATGAAGATGATGATTGATAAAGATGAAGATGATCCAAGCTCTCCATGAACTTCTTCCTCTTCTCCTAGGGTTTCCTTTTTCTTTCTCTCTTTCTCTTTCCCCTTTCTTTCCTTTTCTTCCTCCCTCTCCCAACTTTCTTCTTTTTCTCTCTTTATAACAAATACAACAATATAAATTATACCGGTATAACCTTAGTTGGTAACAACCGGTCCAAATTGAGAGTATCCAAAAATGTCTCTGAGTCAACTATTTAATAAAACCACTGAGTCAGATAATACTAATTAATTAATTTAAGTTCATCGGTTCCTCTAATTATTTTAATTGAAAACTCTTAGAGAACACATGAACCCTATTAACTTAATTAATATTATCGAGAGCATTGGGATTACATCCTCTCCTCCTTAAATTGAAATTCGTCTTCGAATTTCCTTTACTCACCAAAATGACAGTTTACAACACTGTCTCAGATCCATGCTTATCTTTATTTCTACTACATATTCAAATTCCAATTTGACTTTGCGGCTTAAAGTCTTCATTTCATAACAAATAAAACTTCACGTCCTTACTCATACATTTGTTCCAACATTAGGTTAACTTCTAACTTACTATTTCCGCAACTCATTTGTTGTTTCATACTGAATCACTTAGGCTCATCTCTCCTTAGGAGAAGCATACCACTCTAATTTCTTCCATTGAGTCATAACACAAGGCATAACACTCCAACTTGATTTCGAGACAACAACACTCGACAAAACTCCACAAGGTATCTTAGTGAAATCTTATATACGCATAATTTCCAGCAAAAGCTCTTATTAAAATCCTTAAATTACTAAAACCATTTCAAAGTTGTCAAACAACTTCTGTACCAATTCCACTTGATTTGATGCTATACGTCGTAACCATTCACATCTGACACTTCATCCTTTCAGTATCTTACTATAGACAACACACTTAGAACAATTTTTTTACCTCTATACTTATAAATAATTCTCTTCTGATTCTCAATAGTCCGACTGAACTATTTCATCTGTCTCCTTCCACTACGGTCTCAAAGTCTAACAATGGAGATACCACGAATTCTCAAGAAATACTAGGTAGTTGATAGTCTGTGGAGAACACACTTATCCATTGGAGTTCTCACCAACCAACAAAACAAAACTTGCAGATATTCGAGAAAAGAACAACTTACTTGTCAGTCACACAATAATTCAGATACCAAAATTTTTCCTGGAAGATCAACATTTCATGAGTCTCTTATAACTTCTCAATTTAGGTTCTCAGTAGTCGCAACAAAGACACACCAAAATTTCAGATAATTTACTGTCTACCAATCATGCTCAAAAGAAATTTAACACTTTATCCTCTGACACTTTGAACGGAAGCCAAAACGAACTTATAGTTCAGAAAGTACGATTCTCTAAAGTCCTCCACAAAAGTCATGTGTCAATCGATTACCTATATGAGGCTAATCGGTCGAACACAACTGAACTTGTTCCTCTTGTTGACAAATAATCCAACCCAAAATATCAATCAAGTCCACACTAACTTGCAAGATGATTCTCTCCCGCGGTTTTTAAACATGTATAACGTTCGCCCACCATTCACAACTCAAGGTAACATAGAATGGGACACAACATACAGTTGGCAAACTCCAACAAGTGACGAAGTAGAATTACCATTTCTGTTACGGTTACAACACATATTTTCAATGGAATAGTTTGATTCCACTCGTACAACGATGCTAGTAGGAAAAACGACAATGAAAACATCAAAAGGGTTTTTAGTCACAAGCTAACACTTGGTTCGTCAGTAAGTAAAATCCAACACACAATCCTTATCGGGTAAAACAAACGATGCACATCTCATGTATAGTATACAACTTTGTCATCTCTCTTTAATTCCTTGGCAAGAATTAAAACAACAACATTCTTAATCCCACTAGAGATAAATTCCAAATATTCCTTTCATTCACAAATATAGGAGTTTTTCTTCACTTGAAAACTGAGGTAATGCACTCTTCTGAAGAACCTTTGATATCTCTACTTACGTATTAACCGGGATTCCCTTACCCTCTACTAATCATTGCATAAAATGTCTCCACAACTTTCTATCGGTACCAAGAACGCTTCAACCTGGCACTCGAGTCAAAAAGTATGAATCTTAGAAAATCAAGTTTTCAAAACTTAACAATGGTAACCGGTTACTAACAAGAGGGTAACCGATTACTCAGTGCAAATCTGAACTCCCAATAGCTAAAAGATATTTAGAAACAAAATTCGGTAACCGGTTACTACCTAGAGGGTAACCGATTACTTCAAACGCAACCAAAAGTTATAACAATTATCAACAAATGATTTCTCACATATAGTAATCATACTACCAAAGTCCTAATGGGTGAACCATCATTGATTACACTTCCTTAACTTTAGTTTCAACAACAACTTAACAACTCCATTGTACATTCATCCAAAAATACACTTCTTTATCACCTTCTCATATTGTACTGTTAATACTGTTTCTATATTGTGTTCACTTCACGCTCTATGGCAATCCTCTCATACCCAACATAAATCATCTTACCAGAGTTCTCCCAAATCCAAGGTGCTTACTTTGTCGCTTAACACAACTTCATCTGGTCCATATTAAATACACCTTATGTTGCTAAATAAAGTTTATTCTTTCTCCGACACTATACTTTATACCATTCATTGGGTAATTCAACACTTCAGAATTGATCCCTTACTAAATATAACACCCTGATGTATTACTCTAAACTTTGTCTCATCGATCATAACCGAATATACAAATCCAATCTTTTACTCTCTGTCCGGGATATACTTGTCTCACTTGAAAAGTGTAATCACATCCTTGTGTTTCTTTTCACTCTTCACCACAACTTTAGATTCTCACAAGAAATAAACATTCTTAACTTGTAACTTCTACCTGTACGTAAGGTATTATCCAAATACATTCTTTAAAGTACTCTCGTTCATCTATGCTGCCACCATGACCTTAGAACTGAAACACTAATAATTAACTCACTCCCGAACCTTACATCACACGTTCCACAAAACATATTCTCTTTTCATGGAATGAGATTTCTCAAAACTCTTGTCCATACCAGTGACCAATAATGATCCACCATTGACTTTACGTATTCCTTGATACACTGACCACTCATCCTGTAGATATCTGTACCTTTCAGACTCTATCCATTCCAAAGGATTTATCGAATATCACACTACTCTGCAGCTCCATGTTACAGGAAGTACAACTCTTAAGAAGACTTCAACTGAGCTGACCAAAGCTCCCTCTGCTAACTCTTGGCTGAAGCCTACTCTCACAGCACAAGTTACGACAACACTTCAGAGTTCTCATGGTCGCACAACCATGATTCTACCTATTACATACATAGCATTAGGTTGATCATACCCAATACTACATAATATGATATTAAGAATCATGTCGGCAAGACACACTTAAGGGGCAAGAAAGATTTACTTATGATGTTTCAAGGCTAGGTCGAGGATACGACCTGCTCTGATACCAATTGTATCGCCTCATATAATAAATACCTAGAATATCATTATACAAGAGTTTATTTGGTACCGACACCATCATAAGTGCCTAATAGCATAATTCACATTCTTGACAAATTCTAAAAACAATACAACTATGGTACAAGACATGGAAATCATGATAAACCAAAAATACTAAGAACAATACAATATCCATTATTTTACAAAGATAAATACATAGCGGAAACTAAATCTATGCTTCTCTTGAAACATCCCGAGCATAGCTCCACTTGTAAATCAAACCTGCAAAAGGAAACCTGAAAAGCAATAACAATAGTGGGGTGAGATATCAACATCTCAGTGAGTTCCCTATCTTATGGATTCTCTCGGCTCTACAAGGTTCTATCAAACCTAACTCAAGTCGGGGGAAAAGGAATACGACCTTGAGTTCACACATCTCACACTATGAGACATTATCACGAGTTTAACAACTCACAATCTTACACTCATCTGGAACCACGTCCCTGAGTTCTATAAATCCTATTATCATTAGTTAGGATACTACCTTTTTACTTCCCATGGGACTCGGTATAACACCCATCTCAAGCCTAATGTCACTCTTTTCTATAGAATTAGACATACCACTCAATCAATGTTCGGATCGCTTCACGTGGGAATCGGTGTAATACCCACCTCAAGACTTGTCATTTTCTTCCCGTGGGACTCAGTGTAATACCCACCTCAAGACTTATCATTTTCTTCCCGTGGGACTCAATGTAATACCCACCTCAAAACTTATCATTTGCTTCCCGTGGGACTCAGTATAATACCCCTTAAGACTTATCATTTGCTTCCCGTGGTACTCAGTGTAATACCCACCTCAAGACTTATCATTTGCTTCCCGTGGGACTCAGTGTAATACCCACCTCAATCATTTTCTTCCCGTGGGACTCAATGTAATACCCACCTCAAGACTTATCATTTGCTTCCCGTGGGACTCAGTGTAATACCCACCTCAAGACTTATCAATGCTTCTTGTGGGACTCAGTGTAATACTCACCTCAAGACTTATCAATGCTTCCCGTGGGACTCAGTGTAATACCCACCTCAAGACTTTATCAATCAAGGCTTCCTATGGGACTCAATGTTATACCCATCTCAAGATATTGCCATCACTTCTTATGGGACTCAATGAAATAACCATTTCAAGCATTTACCAAAAGGTACAATGAATCAGATGCTAAGAAAACATACTTAGACAACAATTGCACAAACAATACCATCTAAAAATTTCTAGTTACAATACTAGGCCATACTATTGGTTTATGGTAAGGTTTCCTCACAATACTTTAAATTACATGTTTTATGGTTCACGAATTACATTTACAAAATCGGTAATTTTAATCAACATAAAGAAAATAAATATTTTCACTTCAAAAGTCATATTTTCCTCTACCGTTGGATAATACATTGTCATAACTTTCCAACGATATAAAGTTTGCCTCAATCGGACACCCGAGTAAAAAGTTATGAATTTTATAAGCAATAATATTTTTCCAAGACTTACAGTGTTAACCAATTAATGCATTTGGTTAACCGGTTAACCAGTCTAAATTTCCACTTCCAGTAGCGTATTTCAGTCCCATTAACCGGTTAACACATTTGTTTAACCGGTTAACCGACAGTCAGTAGCACAAAATCCTGCGTTTTTAACATTCAAAACTCCTCCAAACTCCAACTAAAACACACCAAACCTCAAAATGGTTTTAAATAGATATTACCACACCTATTACTAGCATACTCATGCATTTAATTGATATTTCAATCGTTCAAACTCTCGATTCTACGATTTCTAGGATTATGCCCTAATCTCATTAAAACTATAACTTCTAGAAATAAAAGTTTCTAACTAGAACTCACCTTGTAATCAACGAGGAGTTTGATGAAGATGATGATCGATGAAGATGAAGATGATCCAAGCTCTCCATGAACTTCTTCCTCTTCTCCTAGGGTTTCCTTCTTCTTTCTCTCTTTCTCTTCTCTTTCCCCTTTCTTTCCTTTTCTTCCTCCCTTTCCCAACTTTCTTCTTTTTCTCTCTTTATAATAAATACAACAATATAAATTATACTGATATAACTTTAGTTGGTAACAACCAATCCAAATTGAGAGTATCTAAAAATGTCTCCGAGTCAACTATTTAATAAAACCTCTGAGTCAGATAATACTAATTAATTAATTTAAGTTCGTCGATTGCTCTAATTATTTTAATTTAAAACTCTCATAGCACACCAGAACCATAGTAACTTAATTAATATTATCCAAAGCATTTAATTAAAATACGAGGTATTACATCCTCCCCTCCTTAAATTGAAATTCGTCTTCGAATTTCCTTTACTCACCAACAACGACAGTTTACAACACTGTCTCAGATCCATGCTTATCCTTACATCTACTACATATTTTGACATATTCAAATTCCAATTTGACTTTGCGGCTTAAATCCTCGTTTCATAACAAATAAAACTTCACGTCCTTACTCAAACGATTGTTCCAACATTAGGTTAACATCTAACTTACTATTTCGCAACTCATCTGTTGTTTCAAACTGAATCACTTATGCTCATCTCTCCTTCGGAGAAACACACCACTCTAATTTCTTCCATTGAGTCATAACACAAGGCATAACACTCCAACTTGATTTCGAGACAACAACACTCGACAAAACTCCACAAGGTATCTTAGTGAAATCTTATCTACGCACAATTTCCAGCAAAAGCTCTTATTAAAATCCTTCAATTACTAAAACCATTTCAAAGTTGTCAAACAACTTCTGTACCAATTCCCCTTGATTTGATGCTATACGTTGTAACCATTCATATCTGACACTTCATCCTTTCAGTATCTTACTATAGACAACACACTTAGAACAAAATTTTCTTACCTCTATACTTATAAATAATTTTCTTCTGATTCTCAATAGTCTGACTAAACTCTTTCATCTGTCTCCTTCCACTACACTCTCAAAGTCTAACAGTGGAGATACCACGAATTCTCAAGAAATACAAGGTAGTAGATAGTTTGCGGAGAAAACACTTATCCATTCGAGTTCTCACCAACAAACGAAACAAAACTTGCAGACATTCAGAGATAGAACAACTTACTTGTCAGTCACATGATAATAACATCGGTCCAAACTCTCCAACGACAGAGATACAAGGGTTGTACTATTGCAATCATAACTTATATAATTCCGATTCCATTCTAAACTTGAAACAATTTATCCAATTCAGCTTAATAAATCTGACATGGTTAATATACTCCATATTAATTCTCTTTACAAGATTCTATTCACTCAAGGTTTCTGCTGACATAAGGTCTCCATTAATAATAACGTAGCAATATCACAGAACTTACGATAATTTGTGAGTCACCAATACCAAACTTAAATCATCCTTATTATACTTGTTGATTTCCATAACACTTGCCTATTGCATGCAATATTCCACACACTCACCTTTGAAGACCATACAAAACTTCCCGTTCAAATTCACTTCTCTCAAGGGTCTCGTTCGTTAAACGATCCAATTTACATGCTTGACTTTGGAACATTCATCTTTCACTCTTACTTGGAAGGGCAACTTTCAAATTCCATATATCTGAGTAAGTCTCAACTGCACACATCTGGTATTACTCTCACTGGAGTCCATAACTGATGATAAGAATTAACAATACTAGAACTGACCAATTGTTCATCCCTCATCCACACAGTGATTTGGATACCAAAATGTTTCCTGGAAGATCAACATTTCATGAGTCTCTTATAACTTCTCAATTTAGGTCCTCAGTAGTCGTAACGACGATACACCAAAATTTCAGATCATTTACTGTCTACCAATCATGCTCAAAAGAAAGTTTAACACTTTATCCTCTGACACTTTGAATGGAAGCCAAAACGGACTTACAGTTCAGAAAATACGATTCTCTAAAGTCCTCCACAAAAGTCATATGTCAATCGATTACCTATCTTAGGCTAATCGGTCGAACACAACTGAACTTGTTCCTCTTGTTGACAAACAATCCAACCCAAAATATCAATCCAGTCCACACTAACTTGCAGACTACCCCATATGGGCGCTTTATCACGTGATCCGCAAATTGGAGTGTCATTCCAGTGTCTTATACATCACCTATACCCAACTTTTTGTAGATGGATAATGGTACGAGACTTATACTTTCTCCCAAATCAATAAGAGCTCTTTTGAATGACCGGTCTCCAATTGTGAAGGATTTATGACGGCGCCTCAGTCTTTCTTCTTCATCAGAATATTCATACACTACAAAATAGAACTACAAGTTTCAATTAGAATAATCGGCTCCGTATCAATTGTTCTCTTCTTCGAGATGATGTCTTTCATGAACTTTGCATAAGAAGGCATTTGCTTAATTTCCTCTAAGCATGGGATGTTCAATTCAAGCTTTTTAAACATCTCAAGGAACTCCTCAAAATTCATCTCTTGCTATCCCTTCTTATTCCTAGGTGGATAAGGAAGATTTATCATCGGTTTGGGTTCAACAACTTTTTTCTTTTACCACTGGTTTTGATGCTACCAACTCTTCCTCAACCTCCTCATTTTCCTTGATCTCTAACTCAACTTCCAGCATTTGATCATCCAATTCAGAATTTTTTTCAACTTCTTCGTGGATACGCCCCTTCTTGTAATTACCGCATTCACATGATATTGATCTTTAGGATTAATAACGGTTGCGCTTGGAATAGCTCCTGGTGCTTGAGAACCTGCAAGTTGTTGAGAAATTTGACTCATATGAATTTGAGGTTTTTTTATCGAAGCACCTGTGTTCCTAAGATTACTTCTTGTTTCCTCTTGGAATTGAGAGCTTTGAGCGACCATTTTTTTATGGCGATCTCCCAATCAACTTTTCTTGGTGCCTGTTATTGATATTATTTCTAAGGTTGTTGATATTGATAAGGTTGGTATTGTTGTTGTTATGGAAATTGAGCTTGCTTCTAAGCATTTTGAAATTCTGTGATCAGGTATGAGATGTCCTAAGAGATGTCCCAACACTTGACAGATTTAACCAAAACTTAAATAGCAAGAAAAGTAAACAACACAGAAGTTTGTTAACCCAGTTCAGTGTATAACCACACCTACATCTGGAGGCTACCAAGCCAGGAGGAAATCCACTATAAGTAATATTAATTCTAGACTTAAACCACCCTGTTTAATCTATCACTTAATAACTACCCAATGCAATTTCTACCTAAGACACAACTTAGATAAGAGTACCCTACTCACTCCCCCTCAATCACACAGTGATTTTGTTTACAAGTTTAATGAAATTGAAGTCATACTTCAAACAAAACAACTTGATCTTACTTCACAGTTTCAATCAAGTCACAAATGCACTTTTGCTTAAAAGCTCATAAAGTGGTACAATAAAAACAACCTGCTATTAAAACACTAGACACCCTATTTGGTCTTCTGAAATTCGTACTCAATTCTGTGAGTTTTTTGTTGATTAAATAGGTGTCTGTAATTTGGGCTTTCTGTAGGATGATCCATCCCTAATGCGCATGCAGCTTCCACCTTGAATTAGGGTTTGTTACTTCCTAGATTCTAGGTGATTTAGGTCTTCTGTTTTAATCTGAATCCTCAATATAAAACTCCCTACAGATGCGCCTTGTTCTGTTTTTATCCATCGTTAATTAATTCCAGATAACTCTCCTTAAATATCTCTGATCAGTTAGTCATTAATTAATTCTGGTAGCAGGTTTGAGATGTCTCAACATCTGTTGGGACATCCTGAAAAACTGAACTTAAGTCATTTACACAATGTCCCAACATCTGGTGAGACATCCTGAATTAAGTTCTTATACTCTGTTTGATAATGTCCCAACATCTGATAGGACATTCTGAACTGAAATCAACATTTCTTGTTGGTCAAAAATTCTGCCAATTCTTAAACATCTACAAACTCCCCCTTTGGCTAATTTTTGGCTAACATCTTTTCTGATTTTTTAGAGTGCAGCAGAAGATCTTTTGTCAGAGTATAGCATTACTTTTCTGTTGAATCATATTTGAGATTTCTCCCCCTCAAACATATATGTATTCAGTCTTGTTGCAACAAAAAAAAAACACTTATTCAGTTCAGAAGCAAACAGATCTTTCATTCATAATCAAACAGCATTACACATTGTTGTTGGTGTTGTTCTCCCCCTTGTTAGACACAAATTTTGGGGCCAAAGAAACTAAATCTAAATTACAATGCAGCTGTCATTACATTTGTCCTCACATACAGTTAATCACTCAGACTCCTCACTTTCAGTTTCTTCATAGTCTTTAGTTTCTTCATCAGAGGCAGCTTTCTGATCTCCTTCACTCTCCAGCCTTTGGATGATTTCCTCAAGCTTCTGCTTTCTTGCTTCAAGTTCTTTGCAAGTGCTCTTCAGTTCAGCAATTAATGCAGTCTTGGAGATTGGAGTCTTAGCAGTTGAGGGACCTGCATATGTCCCAGAAGGTGCTTCAACATCTGCTGCATGATGACTTAGGAACAATTTGTAGTGAAAAGCCAGAGGGCTTTCTCTTTTGCAGACTGTGTCCTTTTCAGTGAGGATTCCAGGGTATTGACTGAGCACTATACCACACAGCAAGGAAGGAAAAGCTATTGGCAGCTTTGTTGCAGATGAGCTAGCATGCTTCAAGGTCTGATCAAATATGTAAGCACCATAATCCAGCTTAGTCTGAGTCCCCACAGCATAAATAAACCTGCCCAAACCAGTGGATATTGAAGATGTGTGATTGGTAGGCACCTAGTTTGCTGTACCAATCCTGTTCAGCATGGCATATTTTCTTGTCAGCATGCTCACTGAGAGCTTTCCTTTCACTGGCCAAGCCTTGACCTGATTTGCAGTGATAACCTTGCAGACCTGGTTATCAGTCTTCCCTAGCTCATTTGGTCCATCAGACTCTCTTCCAAGGTATTGGTTGATGATCTGAGGAGAGAACTCTACACACCTGCCTCTAACAAAGACTTTTCTAAATTTAGAAGACTTACCATTGGCACAATCTTCCTGAAGATTGACAATGAATTCTTTGACAAGAAGTTCATAGCAGGGAGAAAGATTGGAGACTGTTTTGAAGAGGCCTGCAGCAGAGATGAGATCAATCAGTTCAGTGCACTCAAGTGCATTACTGCTCAGCTCTCTTTCAAGGGCTACCCTTCTTTGGTACACAAACTTCCATCTGTTTACACTTGAAACATGATGAAATGAGATGTTGTCCAAGGGAGCTTCTGGAACAACAGTTGAAGCCCTAGAGGGTGCTGGTTTCTTCTTTGGAGGAGATGTTGGGACATCTGTTTCAACATCTGAGTCTGGAGGAGTGACAGCTTTCCTCTTCTGGGTTTGGACTTTACTCCATTGTTTTGTTGGACCAAAGGCAGCTTTAGCTTTGTCTTTCTTTGGGGTAGCTTTCTTCTTCTCAGGAATTTCAAGTTCTGCTTGCATCTTTCCTTTCCTAGACCTGAGCCTTTTGGCTATGCTAGGTCTTACAGAGGCTATGATCTCTGTATCAGAATCCTGCTCCAGGTTCACCACAGGAGGAGATTGAGCAGTCTCCTCTTCAGCTGGTTGATCAGCAGAGATATGATCTTCAGTTGAGGCTTTGGTCTGATCCTCAGAGTCTTCTTCATCACTTTCATTTGAGGCCTTTTTCTGGTCCTCAGTTTGTTCAATATCAGCATCAGATGAGGTCTTTTTCTCATCCTCAGATGTTCCAACATCTATTGGGACATCCTGTTGAGCAGGAGTGTCCTTTGCAGCTTGAGCTTGTTCTTCTTGAGGGGCAGGCATGGTGTTCAGAGGAATAGAAATCCCACTAACCACTCTCTGTTCAAAAAGAATCTTGTTAACTATCTCCTTGATGGAAGCATCCACATATTCAGAAGATTTTGGGGGCATGTTAGCTGGTGAAGGAATGCCTTTGGATTTGCTGCAGACTTGATCTTTTGCTCTTTTTGGAGTTCTTGGCTTTTTAGCATGAGAAGCACTTCCTCTGATTTCGTCCAATGGGGTTGATTTCATTGGTACCACAGAGATGGGGGTTGCATGAACTACATCTTCTTTGTTGAGAACTTCTTCAGGAGTGTTAGGGTTTTGAGACATTGTCAAGGAAGATGGATGAAGAGTTTTAGGGTTAATGATTTCTGAAGAACAGCTAGATAATATGATTCTCTTTTGATAGAGTGATGAGAATATTGATAGTTGATTATAAGCTGTTACTAAATAAGTAGCCGTTACATTGCAAATTATTAGGAATGGAATACCCAAGGTTCTTGACCAGACTGGTGTTGCCATCTGGAACTTATGCCATACAATGTCATATGACATGTTGGCACATCTCATTAACTGCTAAATCTCACATAAACAGATTCCCAGTTTGCCCCTTAAGTTCTCAAACTGTGTAGCATCCAATGCTTTGGTAAAGATATCAGCTAACTGCAGATTTGTAGCTACATGTTCCAATGAAATCACCTTCTCTTCTACAAGATCTCTGATGAAATGATGTCTGATATCAATATGCTTGGTCCTGCTATGTTGGATAGGATTCTTTGATATGTTAATAGCACTTAAGTTGTCACAGTACAATGTCATGACATCTTGTGGGACATTGTACTCAGTGAGCATTTGCTTCATCCAAACCAACTGTGAACAACTGCTTCCAGCTGCTATATACTCAGCTTCAGCAGTAGATAAGGATACACAATTTTGTTTCTTACTGAACCAAGAAATCAAATTGTTTCCTAGAAAGAAGCATCCTCCAGAAGTGCTTTTTCTGTCATCAGCACTTCCAGCCCAATCAGCATCACAGAAGCCAGTGAGAATTGGTTTGCATCCATGAAAGTACATTATGCCATAGTCACAAGTACCATTAACATATTTCAGAATTCTCTTGAATTGATTGAGATGACTGACTTTTGGGTCAGCTTGATATCTTGCACATACACCTACTGCAAATGCTATGTCTGGTCTGCTAGCAGTCAGATATAACAAGCTCCCAATCATGCTTCTGTACATGCTTTGATCTACATTCTCACCCTTTTCATCTTTAGTCAGCTTTAAATGTGTGGGGGCAGGAGTTCTCTTATGAGTAGCACTGTCCATTCCAAATTTCTTGACTATGTTCTTGGCATACTTGCTTTGGGAAATGAACATGGAGTCTTCCATTTGTTTTATTTGCAGTCCAAGAAAGTAGGTTAATTCTCCTACTAAGCTCATTTCAAATTCAGATTCCATTTGGTTGACAAAATGTTTGACCATCCTATCAGACATCCCACCGAAGACAATGTCATCTACATAGATTTGAGCAATCATGACATTTCCTTCTTCATCTTTCACAAACAAGGTTTTGTCAATTCCACCTTTCCTGTACCCTTGCTTGATAAGAAAAGTAGTCAATCTTTCATACCATGCCCTTGGAGCTTGCTTCAGACCATAAAGAGCCTTCTTTAGTTTGTATACATGATTTGGACAGCTTGGATCAACAAATCCTTTAGGCTGTTCTACATATACCTCTTCATTAAGATAACCATTTAGAAAGGCACTTTTCACATCCATTTGAAATAGCTTGAACTTTAAGATACAAGCAATTCCCAAAAGTAGTCTGATTGATTCAAGCCTTGCTACTGGTGCAAAGGTTTCATCAAAGTCTACTCCTTCAATTTGTGTGTATCCTTGAGCTACAAGTCTAGCTTTGTTCTTTGTAACAACTCCTTGTTCATTTGACTTGTTCTTATACACCCATTTTGTTCCAATCACATTTATGTCATCAGGTCTAGGAACAAGATTCCACACTTCATTCCTTGTGAATTGCCCTAATTCCTCTTGCATAGCACAAATCCAGTATTCATCAGTAAGAGCTTCCTTGATGTTTTTAGGTTCTATTTTAGAAACAAAACAGGAACCTGAAATCACTTCTCTTGATCTAGTGCTCACACCTCTGTTGGGATCACCAATTATCAAATCTTTGGGATGATCCTTCTGTATTCTGATGGAGGGAGGTTTGCTGGATTGTTCTGTCCTTGCATCATCTTGAGTGAAGTCATAATGATCACTCTTTTCTTCAGCTTCAATCTTGATATCAACAGATGTTCCAACATCTTCTGGGACATCTGTAGGAGCATCATCAATTATCACATTTATGGACTCCATGATGACTTTGGTTCTGGAATTAAATACTCTATATGCTCTGCTGTTTATAGAGTATCCAAGAAAAATACCTTCATCACTTTTAGGATCCATTTTTCTTCTTTGCTCCCTGTCTGCCAAAATATAACAGTTACTTCCAAACACATGAAAGTACTTAACTGTGGGTTTTCTGCCCTTCCAGACTTCATAGATTGTGGACAAAGTTCCTTTCCTTAGAGTAACTCTGTTATGGATGTAACAAGCTGTGTTCATAGCTTCAGCCCAGAAGTACAAAGGTAACTTTTTAGCATGGATCATAGCTCTTGCTGATTCTTGAATAGTTCTATTCTTCCTCTCAACAATCCCATTCTGTTGAGGAGTGATTGGTGAAGAATATTCATGATTGATCCCTTCTGAAGAACAGAAATCTAAGAATTTTTTATTCTCAAATTCTTTTCCATGATCACTTCTTATTCTGATTACACAGCTGGCTTTTTCCCTTTGTATTCTTTGGCATAAGTCTTTGAATACATCAAATACATCAGACTTTTCTTTGATGAAATTTATCCATGTATACCTTGAAAAGTCATCAACCACCACATAGGCATACCTCTTGCCACCAAGGCTCTCAACCTGCATAGGTCCCATAAGATCCATATGCAAAAGATCCAAAACTTTGGAAGTTGTCAGATGTTGGAGCTTTGGATGGGACATCCTGGTTTGCTTGCCTATTTGACATTCACCACATATTTTGCCATCATCAATCTTCAGTTTAGGAATACCTCTTACAGCTTCCATAGATATGATCTTCTTTATGCCTCTGAAATGAAGATGACCTAGTCTTTGGTGCCATAGTTTCACTTCTTCTTCTTTAGTTAAAGAGCAAGTTGAAGTGAGACTGAAGTCTTGAGGTTCCCATATGTAACAGTTGTCTTTAGATCTGGCTCCTCTCATGACAACCTCTTGTTCTTTGTTAGACACTATGCATTCAGTTTTGGTAAAGTTTACACTGTATCCTTGATCACATAATTGACTTATGCTGATCAGGTTAGCAGTTAAACCTTTAACTAGCAGAACATCATCTAGTCTTGGAACATCTTGACAGTCCAAGGTTCCAACTCCCTTGATTTCTCCTTTAGCTCCATCTCCAAAGGTTACATACCTGGATGAATGTGACTTTAAGTTTACTAGCAGATTCTTCAATCCAGTCATGTGTCTTGAACATCCACTGTCAAAGTACCAGTCTTCTTTAGCTGATACTCTTAGTGATGTATGTGCTATATATGCAGCATTTTTCTTTGACCATTTGAGTTGAGATTTCTTTTGATGCCTCTGCCCTGTGTGTTGTTCATCAGTGGATCTCCAAGATTGATTGTTGATCTTGTTCTTGGGTATGTAGCTTTGATCAGCATCAGGATTAGCTTTTGGTCTCCATACCTTCTTTATGACCTCTGTCTTTTGCTTAGGAGGTTGCTGATTTCTTTGATGTCTATGCAGCACTTTCTTGGTAACTTCTACTTTCTGCTTAGAAGGTTGCTGATACATCTGATTTGGATATCCATGCAGCTTATAGCAATGAGGTTTGATATATCCAAATCTTCCACAATGATGACATCTCCATCTTTGATATTTCTTCTTCATTTTATTCTTTTCAGAATGTTGAGACATCTGTTGGAACATTATGTTTGACTTTGTGTTCTTTTCCTGATGTTGAAGCATCTGTTGGGACATCTTGTTTGACTGTATGGATTTTGAAGTAGTTTTGCTAGAGCTAGCTTCATCTTTATGTACTCTGTTAAATCCCAGTCCACTTTTATCCCCTGAATGCTTATTGTTGTTGAGAATAACATCCAGTGTATTTGAGCTGCTGTTCAACATTCTAACAGATTTGGACATGTGTTCCAATTTGGAGTTGAGAAGACTTACTTCACTTTTCAAGGTGTCAATGATTTCTTGATCACTTGCCTTTTCATCTTCTAGTGCCTCATTCTGCTTCTTTAGCTTTATAACCTCACTGCATATTTCAGTGCTTCTTTTGTATAGATCTTTGAATGCTTGCTCCAGTTCTTCAAAAGTAAGCTCCCCATCACTGGATTCACTTTCAGATTCACATAATCCAGCTAGAGCAGTGATATGCTTAGCTGATTCTTCTTCTGAATCACCTCCTGAGTCTTCATCAGACCAGGTTACAGAGAGTCCTTTCTTTTGCCTTTTTAAGTAGGTAGGACATTCATTCCTGAAGTGTCCATATCCTTCACATTCATGGCATTTAATTCCTTTTTCTTGACTGGTCTTTTCATCATAATTTGATCTTCTGTTAGCATCATAAGATCTTTTGTTCTCAGAAGAGTTTGTGAATCTTCTACTGGGTTTGGATTTGCCTCCCATTTCTCTGAGAATCTTTTTGAATTGTCTTCCAAGCATAGCAATGTTGTCTGATAAGCTTTCACCAGTTTCTGATTTATCATCTTCTTCTTCATCAGTATTTGTCACCAAGGCTATGCTTTTGTTCTTCTTTACATTTGTGTCATTCATTCCCATCTCAAATGTTTGAAGGGAACCAATGAGCTCTTCAACTTTCATTGTGCATATGTCTTGAGCTTCTTCTATTGCTGTGACTTTCATGTCAAATCTTTTTGGCAAAGATCTGAGAATCTTTCTTACAAGCTTTTCATCAGTCATTTTTTCTCCCAAGGCTCCAGAAGTATTGGCTATATCCAAGATGTTCATGTAGAATTCATGAATTGACTCATCTTCCTTCATTCTCAAGTTTTCAAACTTGGTGGTGAGAAGTTGAAGTCTTGACATTTTTACCTTTGATGTTCCTTCATGAGTTGTTTTGAGAGTGTCCCAAACATCTTTGGCCAGCTCATAGTGATGCACAAGTCTAAAGATGTTTCTATCAATGCCATTGAATAAAGCATTTAGGGCCTTTGAGTTGCCTAGTGCTGAATCTTCTTCCTCCTTACTCCATTCTTCTTCAGGTTTCAGCACTTTTGATCCATCTTTGGTGTCTTGGACAGGATGATCCCATCCAATGTTGACTGCTCCCCATGCCCTGTTGTCAAGTGATCTCAAGAATGCAATCATTCTTGGCTTCCAGTAGTCATAATTAGATCCATCCAGTATAGGTGGTCTATTTACTGACCCTATATCTCTGTCCATGTTTCCAGAATTTGTATTCCCTAGATCTCACCCAGTATAAACAGGCAGGGTGCCTGCTCTGATGCCAATTGAAATTCTGTGATCAGGTATGAGATGTCCTAAGAGATGTCCCAACACTTGACAGATTTAACCAAAACTTAAATAGCAAGAAAAGTAAACAACACAGAAGTTTGTTAACCCAGTTCAGTGTATAACCACACCTACATCTGGATGCTACCAAGCCAGGAGGAAATCCACTATAAGTAATATTAATTCTAGACTTAAACCACCCTGTTTAATCTATCACTTAATAACTACCCAATGCAATTTCTACCTAAGACACAACTTAGATAAGAGTACCCTACTCACTCCCCCTCAATCACACAGTGATTTTGTTTACAAGTTTAATGAAATTGAAGTCATACTTCAAACAAAACAGCTTGATCTTACTTCACAGTTTCAATCAAGTCACAAATGCACTTTTGCTTAAAAGCTCATAAAGTGGTACAATAAAAACAACCTGCTATTAAAACACTAGACACCCTATTTGGTCTTCTGAAATTCGTACTCAATTCTGTGAGTTTTTTGTTGATTAAATAGGTGTCTGTAATTTGGGCTTTCTGTAGGATGATCCAACCCTAATGCGCATGCAGCTTCCACCTTGAATTAGGGTTTGTTACTTCCTAGATTCTATGTGATTTAGGTCTTCTGTTTTAATCTGAATCCTCAATATAAAACTCCCTACAGATGCGCCTTGTTCTGTTTTTATCCATCATTAATTAATTCCAGATAACTCTCCTTAAATATCTCTGATCAGTTAGTCATTAATTAATTCTGGTAGCAGGTTTGAGATGTCTCAACATCTGTTGGGACATCCTGAAAAACTGAACTTAAGTCATTTACACAATGTCCCAACATCTGGTGAGACATCCTGAATTAAGTTCTTATACTCTGTTTGATAATGTCCCAACATCTGATAGGACATTCTGAACTGAAATCAACATTTCTTGTTGGTCAAAAATTCTGCCAATTCTTAAACATCTACACATTTCCTTGTTGATCCTTCTAGGAAAAATTTGGATGATTTTTCCACCATGGATTGTATGCGTTAAAGTAAGGATTATTCTGCCTCAAGAAGTTTATTGCTTCAACCTATTCTTGTGTTGCTACACAATGCATAGAAAAATGGGGTCCCCCATAAATCTCACAATTAAATGCTTAGAACGGTTGCACCTGTGCTACAGTTTGCGGCTCAAGATTCATATTTTTAAGCCTTCTTTTAACCTCTTTTGCAATTTGATCTTCCATCGTTACAACATGCTTGACAAACATGAAATCAATCTTGCCTTCAAGTTGATTCACCGTTCTGTCATATAATTCCAAATGTTCATTAGCGGTAATAACTTCAATGATTTTCTTGATGCCAGTGGTTGTTGAGAAATTAATGGAGCCACCTACAACTGTGTCAATGAGCTGTTTGGTCTTAATCCTGAGACCATTCACAAAATTCTACATTTTCTCAGTTGTATCCATGTTATGAGTAGGACATCCTACTAAGCATCTCTTGAATCTCTTGTATGCATCTCCCAATGATTCCCCTCTTTTTTTTGAAGTTCACTATATCATACCTCTCGCGGATGTATACAGAGAGGCATATAAATATTCATTAAGGAATGCAGTTTCCATCTCTTTCCAAGTAGTG
Source organism: Lathyrus aphaca (assembly GCA_963966055.1). Classification (NCBI taxonomy): domain Eukaryota; kingdom Viridiplantae; phylum Streptophyta; class Magnoliopsida; order Fabales; family Fabaceae; genus Lathyrus; species Lathyrus aphaca. The sequence goes on along the minus strand of OZ014524.1, from coordinate 507,844,087 downwards.
ATGCTTCCAACTGGAAGTGAGTAAAACCATTCTTTGACGTCATCAGTCAGGGTGAAAGGAAACATAACCAGTCTTTTAGCTTCCTCAGAATGTCCTTCTATTTTCAACGATGTTGTTGTTGTAAGAAATCTTTGTAGATGCTTGTTTGCATCTTCATTTATTCTTCCCGAGAAAGGCTTGCTTTCCTACTGACGGATAGTTGATGGATACAACTGAAATGAGCTACATTCACTGGTTGGTTCACAATGGTCATCCAATTTGGTGAAGCATTGACTCCTTCATAGTCACCTAATAGTCTCTCCACTGGAGCTTGATTATCAACCATGTCAACCCCTTATGAATTTGTTTCTCTATCAGTGTCTGAATCATTATGCTCAGAATGCACATGTATCTCGTCCTCTTTTTACCGATACAAAATAATAGGACCATAACTTGACCCTTCCCGTCTTTCAAGTCTTGCCTTGCGGAGTCTTTCTTGTAGTGATCTTTCAGGTTCTGCGTCAAAGGAAAATTTAGCCGAGGCCTTACCTCGCATAAAAAGTTAGATACATATCAGCTATGATAATAAAAATAAAAGAAAAATGATATATAGTTACAAATAAAAAATTTAGTCGAAGAACAACAAAATTCAATTGTAGTACAAAAAAACTTAAACTTAGGCAGTCCCTGGCAACGACACCAAAAACTTGATAAGTAAAATAGCAAGTGCACTATTTTATCGATTGTAGTAATAAAATGGGTTTACCCTAATGTCAGTCTCTTGAGGACTGCGCAAGAATAGATAAGTTCTATGTAAATCAACTGTACAAAAGGTCTCAGGGTTGGTTTTTAAAGGTTTTGAAATTATAATAATCAAAGTAAAGCACTTAATAAAAATAAGTTGTTATGACAAATATGAGAATAACACTATAGAAGGTGTATGAAAACCCTTATAATGACAAATTTCCTTAATATTAGCAATTTCACCACAAGGCTATCTCATTACCACCTTTCAAGATTAGTTTTTAAAAATTCCTTTAAAGAAAACCCTTTGGTATTCCCTTGAAAGAGAGCTGAGCAGTAATGCACTTGAGTTCACATAGTTAATTGATCTCATCTCTTCTGCTGGCCTCTTCAAAACTGTCTCCAACTTCTCTCCCTGCTATGAGCTGCTTGTCAAAGAATTCATAGTCAACCTCCAAGAAGATTGTGCCAATGGTAAGTCTGCTGACTTTAGAAAAGTATATGTAAGAGGCAGGTGTGTAGAATTCTCTCCTAGGGTTATCAACCAATACCTTGGAAGAGAATCTGATGGTCCAAATGAGTTAGGGAAGACTGATAACCAAGTCTGCAAGGCTATCACTGCTAACCAGGTCAAGGCTTGGCCAGTTAAAGGAAAGCTCTCAGTGAGCATGCTGACAAGGAAATATGCCATGCTGAACAGGATTGGTACAGCAAACTGGGTACCTACCAATCATACATCCTCAATATCCACTGGCCTGGGCAGGTTCATATATGCTGTAGGCACACAAACAAAGCTGGATTATGGAGCTTATATATTTGATCAGACATTGAAGCATGCTGGATCATCTGCAACAAAGCTGCCAATTGCCTTCCCTTCCTTGCTGTGTGGAATAGTGCTGAGTCAGTACCCTGGTATCCTCACTGAGAAGGACACCATTTGCAAAAGAGAAAGCCCTCTGGCCTTCCACTACAAGCTGTTTTTGAGTCATCATGCAGCTGATGTTGAAGCACCCTCTGGGAGATCTACTGGTCCTTCAAAGGCAAAGTCTCCAATTTCCAAAGCTGCTTTGATTGCTGAACTGAAGAGCACTTGCAAAGAACTGGATGCAAGGAAGCAGAAGCTTGAGGAGATTATCCAAAGGCTGGAGATTGAAGAAAGTGCTCAGAAAGCTGCTACTTCTGATGAGGAGACTGAGGAAGAGGAAGAAACTGTCTGTGAGGAATCTGAGTGAAAATTGTATGTGAGGATTATGTAATGACAACTTCTGCATTGTAATTTTGAATTAGTATCTTTGGCCCCAAATTTATGTCTAACAAGGCGGAGAACAACAACAACAACAATGTATAATGCTGTTTGATTATGAATGACAAATCTCTGTTTGCTTCTGAACTAAATCTGTAAAATATTTCTGTTGCAACAAGACTGAATACATGTATGTTTGAGGGGGAGTAAACTCACACATGATTCAACAGAAAAGAAATACTATACTCTGATAAAAGAACTTTTGCTGCACTCTGAAAATCAGAAAAGAATGTTAGCCAAAAATTAGCCAAAGGGGGAGTTTGTAGATGTTTAGAATTGGCAGAATTTTTTACCAACAAGAAATATTGAATTCAGTACAGAATGTCCTATCAGATGTTGGGACATTATCAAACAGAGTATAAGAACTTAATTCAGGATGTCACACCAGATGTTGGGACATTGTGTAAATGATTTAAGTTCAGTTTTTCAGGATGTCCCAACAGATGTTGTGACATCTCAAACCTGCTACCAGAATTAATTAATGACTAACTGATCTGAGAAATTTAAGGAGAGTTATCTGGAATTAATTATGGATGGACAAAAACAGAATAAGGCGCATCTGTAGGGAGTGTTGTTATGAGACTTCAGCATAATCAGAAGAACTAAATCACCTAGAATCTAGGAAGTAACAAACCCTAATTCAAGGTGGAAGCTGCATGCGTTTTAGGACTGGATTAACCTACAGAAAGCCCAAAATACAAACACCTATTTAAGCAACAGAATATCTCAGAATTGAGCACGAATTTCAGAGGACAAAATAGGGTGTTGTGTGTTTTAATAGCAGGTTGTTTTAATTGTACCACTTTATGAGCTTTTAAGCAAAAGTGTATTTTGTGTCTTGATTGAAACTGTGAAGTAAGATCAAGCTGGTTTGTTTGAAGTATGACTTCAATTTTATTAAACTTGTAAACAAGATCACTATGTGATTGAGGGGGAGTGAGTTGGTACTCATATCTAAGTTGTGTCTTAGGTAGAAATTGCATTGGGTAGATATTAAGTGAAAGATTAAACTGGGTGGTTTAAGTCTAGAATTAATATTACTTATAGTGAATTTCCTCCTGGCTTGATAGCCTCCAGATGTAAGTATGGTTATACACTGAACTGGGTTAACAAACTACTGTGTTGTTTAATTTTCTTGCACTTTAAGTTTTGGTTAAATCTGTCAAGTGTTGGAACATCTCATAGGACATCTCATACCTGATCACAGAATTTCACATTTTTAATCAAATTAATTTGACTTCTAATCTCTTTCTTACATGTTTGAGCTAACTTTTCTTCTAAGTAAGGAATTATGGTTAGAACTAGTCTTTGCTTGTGTGATCTCCAAATTTGTCTTGTTGTGCCAACTTTGAAACTTTCACAAATGCCTTCTAAATAATGTTAACATGTTCACATTAACTTTAACTTTAATTGAGATCCTTTTATTGCTTTTCACAACTCATATGACTTGGTTTTGATTAACATCTTTTAAGTACATCATCACTTGCCTACTTTGCCAAACACCTTTGAGTTCCTAAGCATCCAACTTTGTCTAACACTTATAGGTTTAAAATATGAAATATTAGAGGTCACAACCTACTGACCTAAGCATCCATACATGTGTATATGCTTCATGAGATTTGTTCATTACTTGATCTATAAGTCACAAGCTTTAAGAAGTATGTGAAACTTGTTTTGTGCTTATCTTGTCATAGTTTATAAACATGCAATAACACGAAACTTGTAAGATTATTATAGGTCTTTCTTAGACATCCAAATAGCCTTTAAATTATGACTTGTTCCTTTAATATGTTCATTTCAACCATTAACTGTGCCTTGTTTGATTAAATTTCTTGATTGCATCTAGAGTGAGACATTTGTTCATAAACTTGTATGATCCTTAGGGATGTTATAACATGTAGTTTCTAATACAACTTAAGGACATTTACATGCATCCAAATATGAATTAAGTTATGACTAAAATAATTCACATGTCCATTTCATCTTTGCTTAAGCATCATGCCATTTCACATATGATTGTTGCATCTTAAGTAGTATGCTTTGGTGCTAGTTTGCCTTAACTTTTGATGGTTTTAGCATGAATGTCTTGACTTATTTTACACATTTTAAAACTAAATTTCCATGGTATTAGCCACTGACCTCAACCTTTATGAGAACTTTAATTCAAAACTAAATTTCCATGGTATTAGCCACTGACCTCAACCTTTATGAGAACTTTAATTCAAGCCATGTGATTCTTAGGCATTAATTGTGCATAGTTTGTGGATAACTTTGTTTGTGTGTTAACATAAGACCTAGTTTGAGTTTATTTGATCTTGCTTAGTATGTAAGATTAGGTAGGAGTTTAGTTTTACTTAGGTACTGAATTATATGGTACCCTAACCTCTTAGGGTCTATCTTGCTTGACTTGTGTTTTTGTGTTCTACTTAGAACCAAACTAGGTCATCTTGCATTAGATTTAGGAACTAGGTTACATAAACTTTCAATTACTTAGTAGTTGAAACTTTTATTGCATCATCCTTAAACCATGTGTTGGTTGAACTTGTATGTGAGGTAGTTCTATTTGGTTTGGATTTTCACTTACTTAACCTCTTTCATCTCTTATCTCATCTCTTATTTCACTTTCATCTATTTCTTTCATTTTCCCTTTAGGATGCCTAGTTCCACTTAACTTTGGATTAAGTGTGGAGTATGATAGAACTTAGACACCTAGTCCAACTTAATTTTTGATTAAGTTGGAGTAGGATAGAAACCTCAACTTTAGGATTCACTTTGCATGATAACATTAGGTCGATGTTAGTTTCCCTTAAATTTTCTCTTTACACCTTGAGTCCTTCACTTCTCGTCCTCAAATCAAAGAGAAAAAAAACTTAAAGATCAAAAGTGTGAATGGTGTGTTATGAGCTATAAGAACATTGGAAAGATGATTTACGCAGATCCTGTCTCGGGGCGATGTGTGAATTACTCTCCCTATTTCATAGTACTTAGCAACGTACATAACGAAAACAAAAGCAATGAAGGCACTTATCTTAGAAGACAATAAACAAACCACACATATTTTCTTTTCTCATATCACTCTGTGGAAGACAATACAACATGTCAAGTCTGTTCTATAGTAAATAGGTATATTCCCGAGACTCGATTCAGTGAGAGGCAAGCCCTAACTGCTAGAATGCGAACATTGACACTGTCAGCTTAAAAGCACAAACAGACAAGGTTGTTACCCGTAGTGAGCCGAAATACGGATCTCTGATTCTTCATTTGATAATGGAGATACATAGGCAGAGGGCGATGCCTGGCGAGCACAATTATCCTGGTTCTAGTTAGAACTATGTCGACTCTAATTCTCGTTCTCGACGAGATACGTAAGGATGGGATGCGATATCCTCTTGAGTCAACTTCTTTCTTTCACCCCTTTGTTTCTCGTTTCACTTCCGCTTCTCGTTCTTTTTCCTTCCAGCTAGCACCAGATGGAGCTTCAAATGACTACACCCTTTGAGCAGATAGACAAGCCTAGACCCCATCGAGTACTCTGTATGCGAGGGGGTGCGAATACCTTCCTCTCGAATAACCGAATCCCGAACCCCGATTTGGTTACGATGAAACTGTCTTTCCTTTCCCGCAGGTTGTCTTCGATCATTTCCTTTCCTTTTCTGGATATATAACGTATTGGTGGTGACTCTTCTGTTCATTTTTTTCGATGTTTGTTTTTCGCGTTACGACACTAAGTTTGTAAGTGGTTTAGCACATGTGAAATCCACAAAACATGTGACGAATATTGGGCTATGGCACAAGAGACTTGGCCATGTAAGTAAAAAAGGCTTGGTCGAATAGTTGAAACAAAATCTGCTACATGGTGACAAGGTCGAAAAACTAAAGTGTTGTGAACCTTGTGTATTTGGTAAATCTTGTAAGGCGTAGTTTGATAAAAATAAACAAATAATACATGAATCCTTTTCTTATATTCATGCTGGTTTTTGGGGTAATACAAGGAATCCTTAACACTTAGGTCCAAAGTATTTACTATCCATAATTGATGATTATTCCAGAAAGTTATGGGTATTCATCCAAAAGACTATGGATGAAACTTGTGAGAATTTCAAAAGTTGGAAGACTCTGGTCGAAAACCAAACTGACAGGAAAGTCAAGAGGTTAAGGACCAACAATGGTCTTGAATTTTTCAATGAGACTTTCATTAGCTATTGTGTTGTGTATAATATTGCAAGAAATATTACTACAATAGGATTGGATAAGGTGTTTTGGGAAAAAGCTATTGTGAATGTAGCATACCTGATAGATAGGTGTCCCTCGACAACTTTAGGAATGAAGACACCTGCAGAAGTCTAGTTAGGACATCAACCTAATCTCGACAAACTTATATTATTGGGATGTTTAGCCTATACTCACATTATTCAAGACATGGTTGACTCTAGAGTTCTAAGATGTATGTTCCTTGGATACCATAAAAGAGTCAAACCTAATAGATTGTGGTGACTAGAGCCAGGTCACAAGAGGTGTATCACAAGTCGGGATATAGTTTTCAATGAAGCCGAGATGGCTTTCAAGAAAATTTATGATGTTGGTCAAAGTACTAAGATCTTTGAAGAGAATATAGAACAAGAAGACATTCCTATTGAGGTGGAGCATAATGATGCTAAATTGAATTACCTAGATGAAGTTGAAGAACAAAAACATGTTTTTTTTATGAAGATGAGGATACTGATAATGACTACATACTGGAAAGAGACAGACCGAGAAGAGTCATCAAGCCACCTTAAATAATTTGTCATGCATATCTCATAGTGTATGCCTTAATTTATGCAAATGAGGTCCTTAATGAAGAACCTAGAGATTATAAGGAAGTTATAAGGAGTAGAGACAAGAATGAATAGCTTAAAGCCATGGATGATGAGAGGAAATCTCTTCATGATAATAACACTTGGGGTCTGATCGAGAAATATACAAAGGTCGGGTTAGTCAGTTGTAAGTAAATTTTCAAGGTTAAGGAAGGAATCAAAGGAGTGATGTTGAAGCGATTTAAGACAAGGTTGTAAAGAACATATACATCAAAATATTGTTAGCCATGGTGGAAAAGTTTGATCTAGAACTTGAACAAATGGATGTAAAGATGACCTTCTTGTATGGTGATCTAGCTGAAATAATCATGATGAGGCAATCTACAAGGTATGCATAAAAGGGAAAGGAAAATTAGGTGTGCAAGTTGAATAGGTCGTTATATGGCTTGAAACAATATCCTCGATAATGGAATTGGAGATTCGACAAGTTCATGGAACACATAGATTTCACTAGGAGCCAGTTCAACCACTATTTTTACTTTATATTTTGACTTGGAAATTCACTTGTTATTTTGTTGATTTATGTGGATGACATCCTCATAGAAAGCAACAGTCTCGAGGAGGTTATGAAGGAGATGGTTGAACTCGATAAGGAGTACAACATAAAGGATATGGGATTTTCCTCCTCGATTCTTAGGATTGACATCCGAAGATATAGAAAGAAGTCAAGATTATGCTTATCTCAAGAGACATACCTGAAAAAGATTATCAAAAAATTTAGTATGACAAATTCAAATCCTGTTCTAACACTAACTAATCCTTAACTCAAGTTGATTTTGACTCAAAGTCATAGTACTGAAGTCGAATGAGCCTATATGAATATCGCATATGCTACTATAGTAGGTTCTTTGATGTATGTTATGGTCTGTACGAGGCTAAACATATCATACAAAGTGAGATTTGTAAGCACATATATCATCAATTCTATGAAGGTGCACTGCAAACATAAAATGGATTCTAAGGGACAAAAATGGGACTCTATGCAGAGTCCTGATTTATGGTTGAGCCTGTATTGATGATAGAAAAGTCAAAATCGAAGGATTATTCTAATTTGTTTATACAGGTTGTATGGATTCTAGAAAATCTATTTCTAGATATGTGTTCAGTATGTTTAGCCCAACAATAAGTTGGAAAGCAACATTTTGGAAGGTTGTTTCCTTATCAACCACTGAAGCGGAGTATATTTCCCTCACTTAAGTTGTGAAAGAAACATTGTGACTTGAAGATTTTGTTAAGGAGATGAGACTTCAAGGTTGAGTTATCACTGTTAAATGTGATAGTCAAAGTGCAATATACATGCCGAAGAACTCAACCTATTATGAGCGAACAAACACGTCGATGTGAGGCTACATACAATCACACCTTACCTTACAATGGTTGGACCAACATGGTGGTATCCCATTTCCAACCATTGTGATAGGTGTTTTCTGTAATAGTGTATGCTAATGACTTCACATTTACTATATCTTAAGACAAGTATGATCAAACTCTAAGTTTGTTGCAACAATCTAACTTGATTCTTCTAACAATAGATAATATCGGCTAAAGTTATAATCAAGTCACTTCACCAACTCATAATCATATTGGTCATTCACAAAATGAATCATTTCCATCAAACACATGTATCTTTAATACATTTTTTCTTTCTTGTTCAACAAGTAAAAACATTTCCCCTAATTATTGGCTCATTGACTCTAGAGCCAATGTAAAAATTTATTCCTCTTTACATTTCTTTGAGTCATTTTATAGAACATGGACAATTAGTGTCACATTGCTATATGGAAATTTAGTTCATGTCTCCTATGCATGTACTATTTAGATTTCCTCTTCTATTTTCATCACTAATTTTCTTTACTCTCAAGAGTTCACCCTTAACTTAATTTATATTTATAAGCTATGTAAATCCTTACACTTAGTAGCCAAATTCCCTCCTGATCATTGTTAGTTGATGGATATGAAATCAATAAAGATGATTGATTTGGCTAATCATGTGAATGGTTTGTACAAGTTAATGATTGACACTAGACCTTCCACTATTGCTACTCCACTTCAACATATCTCTTCAGTTCCTTTTCCACACAAACAAGTAAAAAACATTCATAGATATCCTTTTCTTAGTATAATTCCACACAATTTTATTTGTCATTTCAAACCATGACACTTGTCTAATTCTAGATTGTGTGATATAGACAAATGATAGCCCACAATAACAAATGAAAATAAATTTGTAACATTTGTCACTTTACAAAACAAACAAACTTTCTTTTTCTATTAGTGATTATCATGCATCTAGTAAAATTGAACTTTTTCATTTCTATATTTGTGGGGCCCAATTGCAACCCCATAAGTTCATTGCCATAAATACTTTTTTTTTTTACTATTCTTAATGATTTTAGTATATTAACATGGATTATCCTCATTAAATCCAAAGCTGAATCCAAAGCTGACGTTGCATTACAGGTCCAAAATTTTGTTATCATGATTGAAAACCAGTACAACATTGTTCATAAATTCATTAGATTAGACAATGGACCTGAGCTTGCCTTAATTTCTATCTATACCTCAAGAGGAATCCAACATAAAAAATCATGTGGTGAAATACTTCAACAAAATGTGAGAGTAGAGATAAAGCATTATCATATTCTTAATGTTGGAAGATCCATGTTAAATCAATCCAAATTACCAGAAAAATATGGACTTTATTCATTTATCCATGCCACTTTTTTCATAAATAAAGTTACTTCACTCATTCAAAGTCTTTGGTTGCCTAGCATTTGCACCCACAATTCAAGCCGACATAACTAAAGTTGATGTAAGGGCAAGAAAATCCATTTTCTTTTGATAAAATCCAAGTTACAAATACTACATATTCAAAATGAATTTTCATATCCCAACATGTTACTTTTAATGAACATATATTACCATTTCTATCCACTAATAACAATCCTAACAATAATTGATTTGTTTATCTCAATGACCCTAACTAACACTCCTTGAACACACCAATACATATGTTCATCTCATTTCCCCTACACCTATCACCCATGAAATAAATAACACACTAGTTGATGATTCTGATCATGGCCTGTTTATTTTACCTCATTATAAACATGCCAAACCTCAATCTAAAATTAGACATCCTCTATAGTATCTCAATGATTATCTTTACAACTCGTTCACATATTCAATAAATCACTCATTTTCAGTTACTAAATATCCTTTGTCTCATCATATATCTTATTAAAATTTATCTCCTATTCATCATCACTTTGTCATGTCTCTTAACACAATCATTGAACATAATCTTTTGTTGAAGCTAACAAGTTTGATTGCTGAAAACAAACTAACACAATCATTGAACATAATCTTTTGTTGAAGCTAACAAGTTTGATTGCTGAAAACAAACTATGCAAACTGGACTCGAAGCTCTTTGATGCAAGGCCCAAACGAAAAACTTCTAAGCCTTTATGGATGGGAGACAATATCTTATATATGCTTTAATATTAATTATTTATATGTTTTCCTTCAAGTGGCTTAGACCCAATTTTTAAATGAGTTATTTAGTTATGTAAGCTCATTAGTTTTTGTCTTTGTAACCCTAGTACTTACACTACCGCTCCAGTTGGAATGAGAGGAGAATATTTACATTTTATTTTATTAGTTTAAATTTTATACTTTTGTCAATGGTGAAATCCCTAATTTAGTAGTAACTTCAGAACCAAAACTACATCATTGGTGCTTTCATCATCTTCCTCAATGCCTCCCAAAATAACCAACCCTACCCCCAAATACCTTGATGATTCTATCCAACATACCAACCTACATTTGGATGATCCCATCCTCTAAAACAATGCTCTTGAATCTTCCATGGAACATAAAAATGAAATCATTGCTTAACAATTGGTTCTGCTTGACAGCAGCTTTGATGAGCGCATTAAAGCTAATTTTTTCGAACTCAGCTCACTCGTGACTCAGCAGCTGCAACAACAATTTGCTGTCATGCTACTCAATAGTGTAATGCTTCGATTATTATTTTATTTATTTAATTGGATTTTTTTGCATTTTGGCGTGGAAGAAATTATAATATTATTTGATATAATGTTAATTTAAAGGAAATACATTATATTGAATAATTAAAAATATTTGGAAAATAAAGAGGAAAGGGTATAATGGTAAAGTGGAGAAGATTAGTGAGGGTAAATGAGGAAGACCATAGATAAGGTCTAAGGGATAAGTTTGGAATTATGAAAAGAAGAGTAATCAATCATGTTTTGGAATTGCAAAGAAGAATCGTGAACGAAGAGAAGAAAGAATGAGGAAGGTCAAGGCTAGAAGGAAGAATCCGTGAAGAGGGAAGAATTGCTCATCGAACTAAGGTAAGGGTGAGATATCTTCATCTCTTAAGGGATTAATAATAGGAATTAGGTATAGTGTTGTTGATTAGAGGGTTTGGGGTTTTGTGAGAAAACCTAGGGTTAATGAGATTATAAATGATGAACTGTGATGAATTGATGTATTGTGATTGTTGTTATTGATGTATGTGTGTTAGATATAGGTTATATTGCCTTAATTTGGGTCAATAGAGGTAAAAAAAAATTAAGTTTAAGGGTGTAGAATCGAAGGGGAAAAGTGTTGTCATCACAGGAACCTCTTGCAGGTTTGCAGACAGCGAGTAGCTCACTAAGCGAGGTCCTAGCGAGTTCCCAGCGAGCGAATCCTGGCATTTTGTTTCAAAATTTCGAAAATTCATATCTTGAGCTTCGAGTGTCCGATTTATGCGTCGTTCAAAGTTGTGTTAAGCTAAGAAAATGTACTTTCATATAAAAATAGTCTCATGTTTCTAGAAACAATTTAAATAATATGAATTGATGTTGGAAGGTGAGACGTTGGATATTGAACTAAAGACATGTTGCTATAGATGATGAATCTTGTTCTAAATGGGAGAATGGTGATGTCCTATGACTAGGGATGGTAAAAACGATGTGTAGGAATTAGTTATATTGATGTAGAGGTGTAGTTAATGTGATAAGGTTGTTTGTAGTGGAGTCCGATGAATAGACGATGATAATTAAGTGCAAACGAATTTGTGATGTTAATTATGTGTTGAAGGTTAAATAATGCTTACGTTGAGCTAAAATATAATGATAGAGTGTTGATGCTTATGATATGATAATACTTATATGATGATAATGATGTATTAGTGTTTCGTGTATGTATTCATTGATGTTTTAACATGATATATTGTTGTTGATAAATTGTTGTTGAGCTGTGATGATATGTCATTATTGTTGGATTGTGACGATATGTCATTGTTGTTGAATTCTGATAATACGTCATTATTGTTGAATTGTGATGATATGTTGTTGTTGTAGGCATTGATAGGTGTTATCGAGGTTTCTATATGTTGTTGTAGTTGATGATACATGATGTAGATGTTGATCGGAGTTATATAATGTTGTTATGGTTGTTGTTGTAGTTATGGTTATATGATGTAGTAGTTGTTAAGTGTTGTTGTATGTTGTTGATGTTGTTATATGTTGTTGGTGATGCTATTGCATGAGATAATTGTTGTTGTATGTTGTTGGTGATGCTATTTCATGAGATAGTTGTTGTTGTAGTTGTGGTTATATGATGTAGTAGTTGTTATGTGTTGTTGTATGTTATTGATATATGTTGTTGATGTTGTTATATGTTGTTGGTGATGCTATTTCATGAGATAGTTGTTGTTGTATGTTATTAGTGATGATATTGCATGAGATAGTTGTTGTTGTAGTTGTGGTTATATGATGTAGTAATTGTTAGGTATTGTTGTATGTTGTTGATATATGTTGTTGATGTTGTTATATGTCGTTGGTTATGTTATTGCATGAGATAGCTGTTGTTGTATGTTGTGATGTTGTTGCGTGAAGTAGATGTTATAGTCAATGCATATTGTCATTGATGTTGCATGACATGTGCATGGTTGGTGTAACATCCTCCTAACCTCACATAAAAATCATCATATTTAACTGAAATAAATCAGAGTACTCAAAGAAGGTGCCACATTTTCTTCATAAAACATCAATTAAGAAATACTTTATTAAAATAACATTTTTCTCAAAAATCAAACCTTCGCAGTGGAATCATATATTCAAAATCCTTCTTCTCATTTTATTAAAACATAAAGGCCATTTGGTCAAAGTCAACAATTATCATTATTCTTAATTCAACATTTAACAACTCATAAAATGCATACTAACAAAGCGACAATTAAATCATATAAGCGTTCTATTTCCCAAATGTTACATTTATCAGAGCAAGACACCTGACACTCTAGAATTAAGCTAAACAGCTTCCAACTAAGACTTCACGCACCGCAAACTCATCTCAGATATCTACATGTTACCCACATAGAGGCAACATTCAAATAGGAAGGGTGAGTAATCATAAATCATTATACAAGATATAAGAAATAAATATCATATGTATAATAATTAAATCACTACAACATAATAATCATATGCTTCACACTCAAAACAAAAATAACATCATATTCATCATAAAACGTAATACTTTAGATAATTAAATCATATAATTCACTTATCACAAAACATCATGCAATGCCACAAACAATGAAAATGCAACATCATATGGACTCATACATGCGGTACCGAAAAAGGTCACAAATGACTTAGTCATAGTTATTCTCCAAAGATCCCCACCAATAGGATCGTTTTTCGCTTGGAACGAAAGCACATCATCATTTGCACTTAATCTACACAATGGGATTAAGGCCATCACTAGACCTAAGCGTTCTATAATTCGTCATTGGATATTCATCATGCAAAACATCATTGGACATCGCGTCCTAACATATGCTATGAATGCATGATGCGCAACAACACAAAGATATGACCACGGCTAGTCAAAACGCATCACCATTCATCAAAATATCATCATATATCTCATAGACATCTTAATAATTATAATTGTCCTAACCATCATAAATATCAGAATCATCATAAACGTCATATTCATCATAAACATCATAGTCATCATAAACATCATATTCATCATAAAATGAGTTTTTTGAGAATGTAGTTAGCGACAATGACTCGAGTATCGTATCGCGAAGATTCTTGTATTATTATTAACCAAATCATAATGAATTGGGGGGTTTAGATTTTAATTTCAAGAAAAAGAAATTAAAATAAAAAGTGATTATCAAATAAGCTAAAACGGCTAATACTACTGATTTGGGTTCTGACTTATCATCGGTTAATATAATTTTAACCTCCTAAGCAAATTATCTATTCCTATTTTATTATAAAACTCATTGGCAAGCGCAACTAGTTTTATGTGATGTATGTTCTTATTATCCGAATTAAGCAAACGAATTTAAGCTCTCGTGAACTAAGCAAACACGATTTGACCAAACACGATAACAAATTAAGCGAACGCTGACATGACTACGATCAAGGATCATACAAAAATCAAATTAAATCAACACTAATATATGATAATCGAATTAAGCAAACAACGATCACATAACAACATTGAAAGGAATAAAATTTTGATTGAAAATTATTGTAACCTCAAAGTATGATGGAACCTGTAATCAACAGGATTTTTCCTTGGAATTAGTTCTACATGAATCGTAAAGCAAAATAAAATTCATGAAAAGAAAGGTGAAAGAAAGGTTTTTTTGGTATAGAAGGAACGGGTGCTAGGTATAGGAAAGTACCACAAATTCACCTTCTAACCCAACTGGGTCGGAAACATAACCCAACCCCATAAAACGACCCAAAACAAATTATTTTTTAAACTCAGATCCTGACTTCCACACCTTATTTGAGACTCATGCACTCCGAATCAAATTATTCATAAAACATGAAAGTTGTAGCTCTCTATCTCAACTTTATGTCGACTAGTAGAACACCTCAATCAGATTCTCGTAGCTCCATTTATGAATTTTTTATTATAAGCAGCTAATGCTGAAAAATAACAAACGAAAATCAAATAAGGCTAGAAACAAACTTACATATGGAAAAACACTAAAATGGTGAAACTAATGAAATAAACTAAGGGAATGCCTAAGTATAACCATAGAAGAATGTGCATGATTATTCACTGATCAACGTCATAATCATCATAAACATCATAGTCATCATAAATGTCATAATCATCATAAACATCATAGTCATCATAAACATCATAATTATCATAAACATCATAATCACATATTCTCTTGACACACCTCATGTATACACACCTCAGAAACAATACATCATCATTCATGCAAATCATTATACTCGCTTCATATACTTCTTATACACACATCCTAGTTTTCTCTTCATCATTCTTCATAACAAACACCAAGCAATTTACTTCCAACACATCATCATAGAAATTTATATAATAAACCACGCACACATAATTTATTCGGCATGAAATATCGTCACTTAATTTACTACACAATCACTGAATAATCACATCACATACTTCATGTTATTTTACTAGATTATCTAACGTTGCAACATCTATCTAACGCATAAAATGGCATGTAAAACCAACTTACGATTCGAAAACTGTACTCGCCTCTTTAGCACAACATCTTACACATAAACCACTTATAAATCACAGTAACTCCTCTTTAATCTTCATAACAGACATCAAACCATTAATTTCCGTATAAACTCACAATTTGTTTTCACACGGTAACACGCGCATACTGATTTCCTTAGCATATCACACCTCAATGGTCCTGCCACTATCACTGAAAATATCTAATTTAAATCTTCTATAATAGCTCATGACAGTAGCAATCTATTGCCTCAGACCACATAGGAAACAAACTTACGATTCATAACTTATAGTCCTGAAAATAATTACCGAGTCCCTCCTTCTAAAATTGGATGACCGGTGCCACCCCTTCACCTGGTGGATTGCGCCACCACACACCACACAAAAGTGTGGCTTGCGCTACATCACACCCACACAAAAGTGTGGCTTCCTCCACATTAGTCTTTATGGTGGCTAGTGCCACTTTTAAATTTTAGTGGCATGTGTCACTTGAACTAAGTGGCTTGTGCCACATTCAATGAAGAAAATGGTGGCAGGAGCCACTTAAACATGTGGCCAGCGCCACCTCACTACTAGTGGCGGGTGCCACTTTTCTTTCATATCTCATGTGGCTTCGCCACTTATACATAACCATATGATGGCAGCTGCCACCCACCCTTTTCACCATGGTGGCTTTCGCCACCTAAATAATTTCCTATGAAGGTTCCGTCCCCGGTCTTCCAAATTCATGTTTCATCATTCCATTCCAACACTTAATTTACCCTATGAAAATTAGAATATATACTCTCTGTTATGAATAAAGTTTCTAGTTTTCACCTTTTTTTACAACCCTTGTCACAACTTCACTGATGTTTTTCATCGAATTCAGAACCAACACGTACCAACTGTATACCACTTATTTCCATCATGATAAAAATAATTCCAAACTCAATACGATTATAATTTCAACTCCTCATCGGCATCAACGGAATCATTCAATCAAGCAACTCATACAGACTATCATAAATGATTAATTCAACCTAATATAATGGCAACAATTATACTACAACAATATCTGTAACAACAACTTTGTATACAACAAAGAATTTGTCAAATTCATCATGGTTTCTCATAAACCCTAAAATCTGAAATCATTCACATATATAATCTACACCTTATATAAATTATAATGAAAGGTAATACTCCCCATACCTTAGATGTCGAACTCTGAATTCCCTTTTCTCGAGGTCTTCAAGAAACTTCGAGTCCTCGCCCTTTCTACCTTTGTTCCTCAGAGTAGTTTCACAAAATACGATCGTTTCCCAAAATTCTTCCAAAAAACTGATTTTATATTTTACTCCTTTATCCTCTTGAACCTCATTATGTTGTTCTGATTTTAGTCTCACTAATTCGTCCATAAATACCACTTTACTCTTAAACGACCTCTTTTTATTTTAAATAATAATAATAATAATAATCCAAATAATATTATTTTATTACTATTATTATAATAATTCCGGATAATCACTTAAATATCAAATTACACTTCACTTTTCATAAACACCTGTTACACCATAATATTTCTCCAAGCTCGCCGATAAATCCCAAATATTTATTATAAACCAATTAAATAAATATTCTAATTATTTTGGGGTATTACAACTCTCCCCCACTTAGAATATTTTCGTCCTCGAAAATTCATTCGATAAAACTACTCCAACCACTCATCCCATCTGACAATTTAACTCTTGACTCTAAAGGACAACTCCGTATATAATACACACCATGACTCATAACATCAACGACAACAACAATACGAATACCACACAAGTAATACACTTGACAACTAGCCTCGCAACACAAGACAACACCCAACTCAAGAATTCAATAATTGAAGAACTAGAACACAACAACATAGGAACACATAACTCAAACACGAGATTAGTACTACCGACCCCAACATCGTTGTTACTCTCATACGATCAACTGTTCTACACCACGTGTTCGCTGTACACTCTGATTACTTGTAAAGTATCACATCTACCGAGTTTATTTACAACTTCCCAATCACCAAAACCGACATAACAACCAGGACGTCAGCTCAACTCTTCGGGCATTTCATTCCAACAAGTATTCTACACTTTTGTAGTTATCGAATACTTCGAACTTAGATTTTTAAGACAACGCCTCTGAACGTCCAACACGATTACAATTGCGACTACTTTCAAATCTTGGATAAGATATACCTATACCTCCCATGGATTTCCAATTATCTTCAACACAACTACAACTTTACCATCTTTTAATAGCACGTCCCTCGAGAATCATCTTAAACACACAACATCATTACAACAACATAAGGTACAAGGGTCTAACAAATTCTGATAAGATAACTCATACTCTTCACTTCCAACTAATTCAACATACCGAATCCTCGATCCCTATTCATACCGACACAATTCTTCATAACTTCGTATCTGAATCAACACAACCAAACAACTCATCCTTAACAACCAAAAATTTCACTTGCAATTCAACTCTCACATTACCCAGAACTCAACTGCAAATTTCCATACTACTCATCAATTAAATTGCAATCTCCTGATGTCATCCTCTACTCCAACTAATATTCTTATATACAAAATTTTATCGACAAATCAAACAATCCACAAGCACTCAGCTTGACTTCAACCAATTCAATGTACATACTATACTAGTTGGCACGAGACATCTATCCATTAATTATGATTCCGTCTACTATCAACAATAGATTAAGGGTGATCAGTTCCTCAATTTGTCAATAGAAGTTCGACAACCATAACGGTGGTATAAATCATCATTACCCAATGATATAGCGTACTTCAGCTTGTGCCCAAAGTTTGTAAGCCTAAAGCTCCGCCAACTCTTTAAGGATTATCAACATCTTCTTAGTTTCCTTAATTTCGACTTCATCAGTTTTACCAAAACATCCAAAATACATTACACAATCCCTTATACACGCTCGTATCATAACAAAACTGCAAATATTTTTCTAACACCGGAGTCACTACAACATCAAGCATAATCCAATTCAGTTTGCTTCCAATTACAACTTTCATCCAAGTTAAAATTCTTAACAACACTAATCAAACATCCGTCTTCCTCTCAACATTACCATCATCTAACATCGACACTTTAATCATCCTCATTCGACATAAATCGCATATCTATGCATTCTCCAATACCTTCAAATTCCTTCTAATACCAACATTTTATTCTTTATCGACATTTTCATCTTTGCAAATTTTCAGCAATAATCGCTCAACTTCGAACACAATTATATCTTCTAATAAAGACCTCCAAATCACAAAATTATATTCCAAAATGAAGATAATTAAGTGCATATTCTAGAACTCCAAAAATCGCTTGAATCCGACTCACGAGAAAAAAATTATACTCCTTGCAATGGGTCTGGTTCAGAATTCCCGTATGCAGAATTTTCCTAAAATCAGCAGTAGACCAAACTATTAAAACACACTTGTCTCCCTCTTCATAAACCTTATGAAGGAAAATATTTTATGCAAACTATAGGGAATTTCGTAAGCTTTCCAAATAGTTCATAATCGCTTCAATCAGAATCATGAGTAAAACATTATGCCTCTTTTACAAACAGGTGCCCCTAAATTTCCAAAAATCAGAATTCGAGATTGATGAACATAAGTTTCATCTCTCTCCCTCTCTTGATTACAAAATTCCCCAACATCCTTTCTTTACATCCAACTCTAAAATTACTCGACTTTAATTCAACTATACTCGAGGCATAAAAACCTACCGACTTGGTCCATCAACTTATCATCTCCATTGGAAATAATCCCTTATTCTTAATCAATTCCTCATCCATAACCTACGCACATCTCCACTCGATCGATACGAGTTCATGACTCCATACTCTCGTCGGTCCACAATAACATCTCTTCAACAACCTTGCACTCTTGCAATCAACATCATCTTGAACCAACTCCTGCATACCAATAACACATCTGAGAGCAAGCCTCTCCCCCACTTAATTCCAAACCAACACCTGCAGACAAAAACTAGATACTAGCAAACAAGTATCGACAGTCTTTCACACATGTCGCACACTATGGAGTAAACGACATTAGACAACACTGGCTAGACGGACCGACCTGATCTGATACCACTAATGTAACACTCTCTAACCCCACATAAAAATCATAATATTTAACTGAAATAAATTAGAGTACTTAAAGAAGAAGTCATATTTTCTTCATAAAACATCAATTCAGAAATACTTTATTAAAATAACATTTTCTCAAAAATCAAACCTTCACAGCGGAATCATATATTCAAAATCCTTCTTCTCATTTTATTAAAACATAAAGACCTTTTGGTCAAAGTCAACAATTATCATTATTCTCAATTCAACATTTAACAACTCATAAAACTCATACTAACAAAGTGACAATTAAATCATATAAGCGTTTTATTTCCCCGATGTTACATCTATCAGAGCAAGACACCAAACACTCTAGAATTAAGCTAAATAGCTTCCAGCTAAGACTTTACGCACCGCAAACTCATCTTGGATATCTGCACGTTACCCACATAGAGGCAACATTCAAACAGGCAGGGTGAGTAATCATAAATTATTATACGAGATATAAGAAATAAATATCATATGTATAATAATTAAATCACTACAATATAATGATCATATGCTTCACACTTAAAACAATAATAACATCATATTCATCATAAAACATCATACTTTAAATAATTAAATCATATAATTCACTTATCACAAAACATCATGCAATGCTACAAACAATGCAAATGCAACATCATATGGACTCATACACGCGGTACCGAAAAACGTCACTGATGACTTAGTCATCGTTATTCTCCAAAGATCCCCCCAAAACGATCGGTTCCCGCTTGGAACCGGAGCACATCATCATTTTCACTTAATCCACACAATGGGATTAAGGCCATCACTAGACCTGAGCGTCCTACAATTCGTCATTGGATATTCATCCTACAAAACATCACTGGATATCTCGTCCTAACATATGTTATGAATGCATGATACGCAACAACACAAAGATATGACCACGGCTAGTCAAAACGCATCATCATTCATCAAAATATCATCATATATCTCATAGACAACTTAATCATTCTAATTGTCATAATCATCATAAACATCATAATAATCATAAACATCATAGTCATCATAAACATCATAATCATCATAAACGTCATAGTCATCAAAAACGTCATAATCATCAAAGATATCATAGTCATCATAAACATCATAGTCACATATTCTCTTCACACCTTAGAGATAATATATCATCATTCATGCAAATTATCATACTCGCTTCATATACTTCTTATACACACATCCTAGTTTTCTCTTCATCATTCTTCATAACAAACACCAAGCAATTTACTTCCAAGACATCATCGTAGCAATTTATATAATAAACCACTCACACATAATTTATTCGGAATGTAACATCGTCACTTAATTTACTACACGGTCACTGGATAATCACATCCTATACTTCATATTATGTTACTAGATTATCGAACGTTTCAACATCTATCTAACACATTAAACGACATGTAAAACCAACTTATGATCCGAAAACTGTACTCGTCTCTTTAGCACAACATCTTACACATAAGCCACTTATAACTCACAATAACCCTTCTTTAATCTTCATAACAGACATCAAACCATTCAATTTTGTATAAACTCATAATTTGTTTTCACACAGTAACACGCACATACTGATTTACTTAGCATATCACACATCAATGGTCCTGACACTATCACTGAAAATATCTAATTTAAATATTCTATAATAGCTCATGATAGTAGAAATCTATTGCCTCAGACCACGTAGGAAATAGACTTACGGTTCATAACTTATGGTCCTGAAAAGAATTACAGAGTCCCTCATTCTTAAAATGGGTGGGTGGTGCCACCCCTTCACCCGGTGGCTTGCACCACCTCACACCATACAAAAGTGTGGTTTCCGCCACATTAGTCTTTATGGTGGCTATTGCCACTTTTAAATTTTAGTGGTAGGTACCACTTGAACTAAGTTTCTTGCGCCACATTCAATGAATAAAATGGTGGCATAAGCCACCTAAACATGTAGCCAGTGCCACCTTACTACTAGTGGCGGGTGCCACTTTTCTTTCATACCTCATGTGGCTTGTGCCACTTATACATAACCATAGGGTGGCAACCACCACCCACCCTTTTCACCATGGTGGCTCTCGCTACCTAAACAATTTCCTGTGAAGGTTCCGTCCCCGGTCTTCCAAATTCATGTTTCATCGATCCATTCCAACACATAATTTACCCTATAACAACTATAATTTCTACTCTCTATTAGGAATAAAGTTTCTAGTTTTCACCTATTTTTACAACCCTCGTCACAACTTCACTGATGTTTTTCATCAAATTCAGAACCAACATTTACCAACTGTATACCATTTATTTCCATCATGATAACAATAATTACAAACTCAATATGATTATAATTTTAACTCCTCCTCAACCTCAACGGAATCATTCATCCAAGAAACTCATACAGACTATCGTAAATGATTAATTCAACCCAATATAAGGGCAACAATTATACTACAACAATATCGGTAACAATAACTTTGTATAAAATAAAGAATTCGTCAAATTCATTATGGTTTTTCATAAACCCTAAAATCCAAAATCATTCACATATATAATCTACACCTTATATCAATTATAATGGAAGGTAATAATCCACATACCATAGATGTAGAACTCTGAATACCCTTTCCTCGAGATCTTCAAGAAACCTCTGAGTCCTCGCCCTTTCTGCCTTTGTTCCTCAGAGCAGTTTCACAAAATATGATCATTTCCCAAAATTCTCCCAAAATACTGATTTTATATTTTACTCCTTTATCCTTTTGGACCTCATTATGTTGTTCCAATTTTAGCCTCACTAATTCTTCCACAAATATCACTTTACCCTTAAATGACCTATTTTTATTTTAAATAATAATAATAATAATCCAAATAATATTATTCTATTACTATTATTAAAATAATTTCGGATAATCACTTAAATATCAAATTACACTTCACTCGTCATAAACACCTCTTACACCATAATATTTCGCCAAACTCACCGATAAATCCCGAATATTTATTATAAACCAATTAAATAAATATTCTAATTATTTTGGGGTGTTACAGTTGGGGAGGATATACCAATGTAGGGTATGTCCATTTGAATCCCAGAGGGAATCATTGTGATGTTGGTGCGTTCATGAAATAGGGATCGTACATGACCATGAAATAGGGGTCGAGGGTGTGATCATGAAATAGGGATCATATTGGACCATGAAAGAGGGGTCGAGAGTTTTGACAGGAACTGGATCTTGAAATAGAGAACGATACATGGTACCACATGCATATAGTTGAACGAGTTTCATTGCATAAATGGTTGTTGTTGTGTATGATGTTGATATGTGTTGTAGTGTGTTTGTTTAGTTGTGGTTGTTGAGAAGTGGTGATCTAATTAATGATACTTGCTTTTATTCTTATTATTTTTCTCTTTTGTTGGTGTAAGTATCTCACCCCTTCTGTTTGAATGTTACCCTTATATTGGTTACGTGCAGGTGATCAGGATTAGTAGTTTTGGTGGTCAGTGAAGTCGAGGTACTTCATAGTTAGAAGAGTCGGCTCTGATACGTACATTGGGGTGTCGGGACTTTGATGGTCTCTTTGTTTAGTTATTTTAGAAAAACATTTTGTAATTGAATCTTACTTTATGTTCTTTTGAGTTTTCTGATGCAACTAAAACTATTTTGCAAGACGTATCATATTGAGTCGTATTATGAAGTAGTATGTAACACTCAAAATGATTTCTATATTTAAATTACTCTAATTTTAATTGAATTCTCGTGGGGTAGTATTTTGGGTGTTACAAACATCCCAGATCTACAAATTCTGCTGCAATAACATCTGCCACACCACCGCCCAGATCCCCAAATTCTCCTGCCATGGTAGCTGTTGCATTACAATCTAGATCTACACATTCAGGTAGCTCAAGCACTATTTCATCCTCATTAAGTTCTGAAAATGTTATTATTAGTACATCTCTTCTATTAATGCATATCCATTTACCCATGAGCCAACCTTTACACCACACATCTTTTCCCAACAGCCTATCAACCCCACTAGCACCACCCCACTATCATTTCCCCCAAACCAACCTGTCGCTCCCAAAGATTTGCATCCCGGTACAAGCGCGAACGGTCGGCGAAAGGAATAGTGAGAACACACAGCCGTGAACTCACTGAAGATGAATAGAGTCGCCAGCTAGGCATTTTTATCCCGGAGGAAAGGCAATGCTGCATAGGCCTAGAAAGAGATGGATAAGACGGTTTGCGAACCAGAGAGACTGAGAAAGGGGGTTGGTTACGACCTGGGAAGGTATTAGCACCCAGATTGTCCGCCGTACTCGACGGGATCCACGCTTAAAAGATTTGTGTTTTAAAGGGGTAGTGTCAGTGCAATTTGTGTATAAAAGAGCTAGAAAAGGATGTACAGGTGTCAGTGCAAAGAATGTGAAGTGTGATATATGCAGTGTCAGTGTAAGAACAAGAGTATGCTCATGATCATGAGGCTAAGAGAATGAGGCTAGAAAGAGGGGGAATATACAGAGACTTTTGTTCGATAACCGTTAAGTTATGCCTACGTATCCTCTCGTGCAATGAGGAAGTCAGAACACCGTAGTTCGACCCAAAGAGACTGAAAAATGAATTGACTTGTGAACTGCTTGCTTGTCTATGCTCAAGTGTATGATCTGTCTGGCACAGATGCAAACTGTCTTGCATTAGACGGAAGAAGCAAGTTCTCGTTTATGAATGAATGAGATGAGAAAAGAATCCCGAAGGAGACGATTATTGTTTGTTTTTGTATTTTTAGTCTTTTATTGTTTTTGGATTTTGTCATAAGTTAATGAGCTTAAGTCTAAACCAATGGATTTAGTAAACTCATCACATCTTCCCTCTGATTAGGGGTAATGAGAATACCTTAAGTGTGAAGTCAGATTCTCACACTTAATCACCTTTGGTGTAGGATTAAGATCGTTAACCTACTTGTGGTTATTTAGATGTTTTTGGTGTTTTTGTTTAGTGTTGAGTAATGAGGTTAAGCCATAATCAAGGATTAAACAGACTCATTACACCATCCTAATAGAAGGATAATAGATGAGAATGTTTAAGCTGAGGAAAGCTCCTCAACTTAATCCATGATTAGGGATTAAACTCATGACAAAAAAAACCTTTGATTAAGTGGATTTTATTTAATGATATGATGAAGAAGTGATTTTTAGGGTTTGTAAGACAACTTGAGGGGGACTTGTCCATTAACACTAGGGTTAGTCCTTCTTAACCATTTAAGGAAGAATTAGAACCCTAATGCAAGGCCCAAGTTACAAGTGTGATGTCTTGATGATTATTAAGTGAATTGATTAAAGGAGTTAAACACATTAAGGGTTTAACACTTAGGATTAAAGTTATACACTCCATCCTAAGAGAAGGATGCAGGCATAAGTTTAATCACAAAGCCTTAAAGCCTTTAGGGTTTAGTCCCTGGTTATGAGATAAGAAGAGAGGACTCAAAAGAGACACAAAGGTAAAACTAAGAGGGGAGACTAATCAAAACCCTAATCATTGTCATGCTTGGTTGTTCCTAAGGTTTTGTGAGGTTTTCAAGAGAAATCTTCAATGGAACCACCAGGAAGCAGATGAAAGGATCAAGAGAAGCAAAGCAACTTGCTTCATTCAAGAAGTCAAGTCACTTGGAGAAAGAAAGTGGGAAGAGGAAGAATGAGCAAGCTCAATCTCAAACACATACAAAAATGCAGCAATGGATGCAAGAGAGATGAAAAGAAAAGTTATGAGAAGTGAAGGCAAATTCACTTCTCAAAGTCACTTACCACCTGAAAGGTTAGGAAAGAAATGCAATGCAATGCAAAATGAGATGAGATGACATGATGAGAAGCAAAACCAGAAGCACATACATGATGCTAATGATGCTATGAGATGCTACAAACATGAGGCAGCACATGGAAATGATCATACAAGTTCATGAATGCAAATGAAACAAGTTAGGAACCATGAACATACATGAAAAGTTATGAGGTGCACATGGCATACAACATGGCAAATACATGATGCAATGATCAAACATGCTTTCTACATGTCTTATGATGTCAAATGAATCAAATGGATGCTTGAAATGCCATGGCAAGTCATGTTATGCAAGAGAATGCAAGATGTATGCAAATGGAAGCCCACATTAGGGTTTATGATCAATGCAGCAAACAAAAATCAAAATCAGAAGCAAACAACATTATAAAAAATTGAAAATGCAACACAAAGGATCCCTAATCCTATACTAAACCAATGCCCAAAGGAGAGGTCTCAACTCCTAACCAATCTCAAGTTATGATTTTTACAAGTTTGCTAGGGTTTTAGGGTTCCTAAACAAAAGAAATGCCAAACAAATTGAAAATGAAAGATCAAATCATGGCCATTTAATCTTACAAACTTCATGCTAAACACAATGCAATGCAAAAAGAATCAATGTCCAACTCTTCATGGATAGGCAGAAATGATTTTTTGAACTTTGGATCAAAATAATGCACAAAAATGATTTTAATTCAATGAGAAATTCTTAAAAGGCATCATGATCAAAAAATAAATTTGGTTTGAAGGTTGGACAATGTTTCTAAATGTCTTAGAACATTTCATGAATTTTTTGGTGATTTTTAAATACCTAAAAGTATTTTTAATAAATTAATTTTCATTAATCAATTAAAAATAAACTTTTAAATATTTAAAAATACTTTTTAAATGCTAAAAATGAAAATAAAAATATTTTTGTGTCTTAAAAATTAATAAAACTCTTGAGAACAAGTTTCATAATTTTTAAAACCATTTTGATATTTTAAATAAATTGTGCAAAACAAATGGATTAAATATGAAAATAAAATGAAAAAAAGGCTAAAGTCAACTGAAAGGAGGGCCAGGATTGAATCTGGGGAAGGGAACATTGACTGCGCGCCAGATCTTGTGGCCCACATTCAAACTGACTTAAACTTAATTAATTAATTAAATTAAACCTAATTAAACTAATGACATGATCTGAGCCATTGGATGCGCGCGGGAAAAGACTCAGTCAACACATCCAACGCCTGAAATTCAAACTGGAAGCCCTAACCCTAATTATGAATTAATGACTTTCAGGCTGCCGGAGAAGACTTCCGGTCGTCTTCTCCGGCCAGCACCCTCCCTGAAAAATGCTAAACCTCACCCTAGCTCACTAAAACCTAGTTTTCTTGCCCAGAATGCATCCCCAAACATCATAGAGCAAGAATCAACAGCCAAAACTCATTTATTTTACACAACAAAGCTGAATCGAAGCAAAAGGGGTTTAGGTCAAAAATTTTCAGGAACACCATACATGCTCAAAACTCAATGATTTTCGAAACCAAACATATCATCATGACCAGTGGGACATAGAGAACCATTTAAGAACTTAAAATGAGCTCCTGGAAAAAATGTTCATGAAGCTCACCTGAACTGGAGCTTTGATCTCTGGCACCTTCTGGCTAGTTTTCTGCTTGCAATCTACTCCACTTGACCTCCTAAGAAGCTTTCAGTGCCTAGAAAGAGCTTATGATGGCTGGTTCTGAAGTTTGAACACGTTCTGTTCAATGAAGGGCAGGAATCGTGTTTGGGATTCTGAAGGTTTCAGGCTATGATGATGGCTTCTTTGTGACCAGGGAGATGAGTTGAGTTGACCTATGAGGTTTGTTTTTATGTTTGTGAGCTGTGTGATCAGTTTCGAAAGGTTTTGCAGGTGAGGGTGAAAATGGAGAAGTGGAGTTCTTGCTGGTTTCAGGCTTAGGCTTTGCTTGGTTTAGGCTCTATGAAGCATGGTGAGATGATTAGTAAAACTTGTTTGAAGGTTTGTGTGTTGTGGAGGCAGATTCGAAGAGAAATGCAAAATGGGGTGAGTTTGTGAATGTGATGTTGTGGTGTGTTTCAGCTTGGCTTCTTGATATGTTTAGCTTGCAAATGGATAGTATAAAATAATCTCATAGGTCAGATGATGTGACCTGGACTTTATTGATTGGTAAGTTCACTTTTGCAAAATGTCAAACTTTGTTGTAAGAGAGGCATGGGCTTGGTTCTAGGCTAGTACAAGCATGGGGCTGGCGCAGCAAAGGTGAGGGGAAGGGCTAGCAAGGTTCAGCATCCAATGTAGCAAGTGGTAGGAAGTGTGATCATGAATTTTGCAAGTTGGTTCCTCTTTGGTTCACATGTGACTATCTTGCTACACAAGCCATGAACCATGAGAAACTTTGGTTCAAATCTGATTTTTAGGTCACATAGAATGTTTGTGAAATGGTTTGATGTGAATTTGAAGTTACAATTGCCTTGGTACAAAGTTCTTGCAAGTTTTCCATTTGGTGCATGACTTGAAAATTAGTGATTTTTTCCAACTTTGTCAAACCATAACTTTTGATCCAAAATGAATTAGGTCATGTTCTTGTACTTTTTGAAAAGGGAAAAATGTGATCTACAACTTTCATGACCAAAGTTTTTCCATTTGAAGCATTTTTGGATCAAAAAGTAAGGTTTGAAAAGTGACCTAAAATGACATATTCTTGAAAAGTCAACTATGCCCTAAAAAGTCAACTTTGCAAAAACTTCAAATTCTTGAATTTTGTGAACTTCAACCTTCTTCCATGATCAAATAAAGATCATATACACTCAAAATGATGAATATCACCCCTTGGTTGGGTCATTGGGGGCCTCAGATGCCCTGATTTTGCACTGTCTTGTCCAGAAAGTCAACTCTTGATCAGATGACTTCCCCATGGAATTTCTTCATGAAAATTGATATGCATACTCCCTATACCATATAGAGACCAATGGAAACAAGAATGGCCAAAAAATTTGGAGTTATGGCCTCTGAAACCAAAACCCTAATTTTAGGTCAACTGTGTAGTCAAACTTGGCTCTGCATCCACACCAATCCCAGTTTTTTGTGATTCTTTGGCATTTTTGACTTTGAGAGGATGTAATAAGATATAAGAACACACATGAACCCCTTTGAAGTGATTGTTGACCTTTGGAGTGGCTCAAGAAGCTCTTGGATTGCTCAGATCACAAACCCTAGATGCAGATGACTTAGAACCAATGCAGTGAACCAAAAATGTAATATGAGATGGTATGATTGTGTTTCTGCATATGAGAAAATCACAAGCCATGGTGTGAATGGGTGAGGGCAAATTTGGGGTGTTTACAGCTGCCCCTATTCAAACATGAGTTAGCTGTGCAGGTTGTAAGCAACGGCTTAACAGGCAAACAAGATAACTTGTGGTTGAATACCAAAGACAGTCCAAAATTTGCACTCACGGAATGAAGAAGAAAAGGGATATAGATTGTAAAAGGAAAATAAAGTATATCGTAAAGTGTAGGCGACGGAGGACGACCGTCGAGCAGAGGACGACTGCTGGGTAAAAGCAATGACAGGGATAAAAAGTAAAGCCAAGATGGGGACGGCCGACTAGCTGGGAAAAGTGCGGAAAATAAAGCAATGACGGGGACGGCCGGCATGCTGGGGATAAAAGAATTATGATGGGGACGACCATCAAAATAAAGTTGTAAAATTCTCTGAGGATTTAATGAAATATGACGGGGACGGCCATCAAGTTCATAAAGTAAAGGTAACCGACGATGGGGACGGCCATCGGGCTAAAAGAAAAGGGACCACGACGGGGACGACCATCGGGTTAAAGAATAAATGAAATAAACAGATGATGGGGTACGGCCATCAAAGGTGAAGGACGATCACCTAGCAGGGGACGGCTGCTCTGTTGGGGAATAAAGGGATTATGATGGGGACGGCCATCAAAGGTGGAGGACGACCACCTGGTAGGGTACGGCTGCCGAAAATATCAACGATGGGGACGGCCATCGGATGAACATGATGGAGGACGACCATCAAGAGGTGGAGGACGACCACCTAGCAGGGGACGGCTGCTCTCGGGGTTTATCATGACATAGGACGAATGCCAGATAACCAAAATCAACAATGGGGACGGCCATTGGATAAGATGATGAAGGACGATCATCAAGAGGTGGAGGACGACCACCTAGCAGGGGACGGCTGCTAAATATCAACGATGGGGACGGCCATCGGACGAGCATGATGGAGGACGACCATCAAGAGGTGGAGGACGACCACCTAGCAGGGTACGGCTGCTCTCAGGGTTTATCATGACATAGGACGAATGTCAGATAAAAAAGGAAAATATGCTTTGTTGACAATCTGCTGGGGAGTAGTGAACACGGACGAGCGTTTACATCCAAGAAACAGAAGGTATAAGTGTTTGGTATTGTGTATAGATTAAAGATGCGGACGAGCATCCTTAAGACTACGATACAGACGAGTATCGGGTGGAAACAAATACCAACTCGTGTTCAGAGACGATGATACGGACGAGTATCAACTGGTTAACAGAGAACACGGACGAGTGTTGAATCTGAGAGGGTTCTTCTGGGGAATAGTAGACACAGGCGAGTATCTATATTCGGGAAGACAAAAGTGTTTGACACGGTGTATGGATTAAAGATGCGGACGAGCATCCTTAAGACTATGATACGGACGAGTATCATGTAGAAACAAACGCTGGACGCCTGTTCAGAGATGATGGTACGGACGAGTACCAAGGGGTTAACAAAGAACAAGGACTAGTGTTGAATCTGTGGGGATATGAATGGTATATACAAGATACGGACGAGTATCTGTATGGGTGTAACATGAGTAATGAGTATGAGTATTGTATAGATGAGTGTTTAATCTCTGGGGAGAGTGACACGGACGAGTGTCGAGAGAGAAAAGTATAATATGAACAAATATCTGATATACAAAGCGTAGGTGACTGTGCTGGGGATATGACACGGATGGGTGTCGAGAAAGTGTATACAGGTACATGTGAGTGCAAAGAGGATGTCTTTGGCTTTCTGCTGGGAGATATGACATGGACGGGTGTCAAGGGGTATCTGTGGTGCGGGTGATCTTGTTTGTAAAGAGCGTTCAGGTGACTTTACTGGGGAAGTGATGACACGGACGGGTGTCCAAAATGAGTATATACTGGTGTTTGTGATTGAGAGGCAGCTGTTTTTGCTGGGGACTCTGGTGGGAATGTTGATGAACTGTCATTATTCACAAGTGCTGATTTAAGACATGGCTTATGATTATGCTATGTGTTGGATTTTTGCCGTAATGTCCCGTGTTAAAACGGAATGCTACGCTCTGTGGGTAAATATGATGCGAATGCTATGATTGTGCAAAGATACCAAACCGGGATCCGGGTCCCGTTGCTGCGAAGATCTTCGATCGATCCGTTTGAAGTAGACATCCCAGCTGGGGATGAGATCACGGGTAGATCTGATTATATGATATCTGCTTGGGGATTCGGGCCATTGATAGACCTATCCTTTATGAATGAGAGACCCAGCTGGGGTTCGTAGAAGCTTTCTTCACTCTGTTGTGATCTTCTATGCGCTGCTCTTCTGGATAGAGGCTGGAACTCTGTGGGGAGATAGCTCTCTGACTTTTGCGCTCGGCTGAGGGCGAGATGATAACTCAGCTGGGGAGAAAGAGAGATCATTGAGAGACCTCCCTAGGGATTCTGTTGAAGAGGATCCTTGACTCAGCCGGGGATATGGGCATCTCCTGTGATACCTGCCCATCCTGATGGGGATAAGTAATAAGTGGCCGACTCAGCTGGGGGGAGTCATGAATGGCAACTCAGCTGGGGAGAGAGCACTTCGGGCGCTAAAATTGAGTGTGTATTTGCCAGCTTGCTGGGATAAAGCTTACACGCCCCAAGTTGCATTCTGGATACCTGCAATCCTGAAAAAGACAGAGAAACGCACAAGATAATCCCGAGGTACCCTTTACTGGATTCCGTCATAGGAGTTAGGATACTTCTGAGAGTAAGCATATTTCCTGCAAGCATGTTTGAAGATAAGCATCTGTATTTTTATGCAATTAATTTCTTCTTTTAAGACATCAGACATTTTTGCAAATAAAATGTACAAAACGAGACATGACTGAAAATCTAATTTTATTAATTCATATGCCCTGAATTGGCGAGATACAGTCAGAGGAACATATCCCCTGAAATGAGGAGATTGTTACAAATTGAGAAACAAAAAGTTGGCAGTGTTGATGACGCTTTGAGGAGCTCCCTCTTCACTATGACCCGTATGACTTTTGACGTTCTTCTCATCTTGCTTTTTGAAGAATGTTGATTCTGATTGAAGCTTGATCCTTTCGAAGCTTACCAAGTTGTAGGTGATACAGACGAATTCAGAGTGCAGTTGTTCGCTTA
The DNA here is from genome assembly GCA_963966055.1 of Lathyrus aphaca. NCBI lineage: Eukaryota > Viridiplantae > Streptophyta > Magnoliopsida > Fabales > Fabaceae > Lathyrus > Lathyrus aphaca. The sequence goes on along the minus strand of OZ014524.1, from coordinate 507,812,177 downwards.
TTCCCTTATTTTGCATGGATCGCCCTTTCGGGTTTTCAATCCATCGGGATACCCATTTTTGCCTGAGCTGTCCAATGCGGCTTTTCAACTCAGCGGGTGTACATTTTTTTTATTCATTTTGCCTTATTTTTGCCCGAGTCTTTTATTCTGTTTTTGACTCGCCGGGATGCCCTATTTTTGCCTGGACATACATTCTGTTTTTATGTCCAGCGGGTCATTTTTCATGCGAAGTATTTTTTAACTGCATCTGAATTCACAGGGGACGGGAAGTCTTCACCATCCATGGTGCTGAGCATCAGCGCTCCACCAGAGAAAACTTTCTTTACCACGAATGGTCCTTCATAGTTCGGAGTCCATTTGCCCCTGTGGTCTGTATGAGGAGGGAGGATTCTTTTCAGCACAAGATCTCCCACTTGGTACTCTCGGTGCCTGACTTTCTGATCGAAGGCTTTCTTCATTCTCTTCTGATATAACTGCCCATGACAGATTGCAGCCAATCTTTTCTCTTCGATCAGACTCAGTTGTTCGTATCGGGACCTAACCCATTCTGCTTCACTCAGTTTAACATCCATTAGTACCCGTAGAGAGGGTAATTCAACTTCAACAGGTAGGACTGCCTCCATACCATACACAAGTTGATACGGTGTTGCCCCAGTGGATGTTCTGATTGACGTGCGGTACCCATGCAAGGCAAATGGTAGCATTTCATGCTAATCTTTGTAGGTGACTACCATCTTCTGCACAATCTTCTTGATATTCTTATTTGCTGCCTCAACAGCGCCGTTCATCTTTGGCCTGTAAGGAGAAGAATTGTGATGTTGGATCTTGAAGTCCCGGCATAGCTCTGCCATCATTTTGTTGTTTAAATTGGAACCATTATCAGTAATGATTCGCTCGGGCACTCCGTATCGACAGATGATATCTCTTTTCAGAAATCTGGCTACCACTTGTCTCGTGACGTTTGCATATGAGGCTGCTTCAACCCACTTGGTGAAATAGTCAATGGCGACCAGGATGAATCTGTGGCCATTTGAAGCAGTTGGCTCAATCTTGCCAATCATGTCAATGCCCCACATGGCAAAGGGCCATGGTGAAGACATTATGTTCAAAGGATTGGGAGGCACATGCACCTTATCTGCATAAATCTGGAATTTGTGGCACTTCCTGGCATAGGCACAACAGTCTGCATCCATTGTGATCCAGTAATAGCCTGACCTCAGCAACTTCTTAGCCATGGCATGCCCTCCTGCATGGGTACCAAAAGATCCTTCGTGCACTTCATGCATCAACAAGTCTGCTTCTGTCTTATCAACACATCTGAGGAGTACCATATCAAAGTTCCTCTTGTATAGAGAACCATCAGTGTTCAAGAAGAAACTACCAGCAAGCCTTCTCAAAGTCTTCTTTTCATTGGAAGATGCCCCAGATGGGTATGTTTGATCCTCCAAGAAGCACTTAATGTCATGGAACCAAGGCTTATCATCTTTAACAACATCTGCTGCGAACACATATGCTGGTCTGTCAAGTCTGGACACTGAAATCTGAGGTACAAAGTTGGCAGCCTGTACTTTGATCATGGATGAAATGGTAGCCAGAGCATCTGCAAACTGATTCTCGTCCCGAGGGATATACTCGAGCTTGACTGTTGTAAAGAAAGTCAATAACCTCCTTGTATAATCCCTGTAAGGTATCAGATGATCCTGGTGGGTGTACCATTTTCCGTTGGTTTGATTGATTACCAGAGCTGAATCTCCGAACACGGTTAATGTCTTGATCCTGAGGTCAATGGCTTCCTCAAGACCCATAATGCAAGCTTCGTATTCAGCTTCGTTGTTAGTGCAGTTGAAAGTGAGCTTTGCCGAGAAAGGCATGTGAACTCCTTTGGGTGTAATGAGTATTGCACCAACACCACGGCCATTCATGTTAACAGCCCCATCAAACATCATAGTCCATTCTTCTTCCGGGTCAGGCCCTTCAGTGTGAACAGGCTCTTCATGGTCCTTCGCTTTTATGAACATGATGTCTTCATCGGGGAAGTCAAACCTCATAGGCTGGTAATCATCAATAGGTTGCTCAGCAAGATATTCAGACAATACACTGCCCTTGATGGCTTTCTGAGATGTGTACTGGATGTCATACTCTGTAAGGATCATCTGCCATCTTGCAACCCGTCCGGTAAGAGCTGGCTTCTCAAATATGTACTTAACTGGGTCCATCTTTGAGATCAATAAAGTAGTGTGGGTCAACATATACTGTCTCAGTCGGCGAGCAGCCCACGCTAAAGCACAGCAAGTTTTCTCGAGCAGTGAATAACGTTGTTCACAGTCGGTAAACTTTTTGCTTAGGTAGTATATTGCATACTCTTTTCGGCCAGACTCGTCATGCTGGCCCAGCACACACCCCATCGACTCCTCTAATACTGTCAAGTACATGATCAGAGGTCTTCCTTCCACTGGAGGCATAAGGATTGGAGGTTCTTGTAAGTACTCCTTGATCTTGTCAAAAGCCCTTTGACAGTCTTCGTTCCACCTGACCGTCTGTTCCTTTCTTAACAGCTTGAACAAAGGTTCACAGGTTGTAGTGAGGTGAGATATGAACCGTGAAATGTAGTTCAATCGACCTAAGAACCCTCAAACTTCTTTCTCTGTTTTCGGTGCAGGCATCTCTTGGATGGCTTTGACTTTATCAGGGTCAACTTCAATCCCTTTCTCGCTTACGATAAACCCCAGCAGCTTACCAGATCGCACCCCGAATGTGCATTTGTTGGGGTTCAACTTCAATTGGTATTTCCTCAGACGCTTGAATAACTTCAGTAGATTCACCAGGTGGTCTTCTTCCGTGAGGGACTTGGCAATCATGTCATCCACATAACATTCTATCTCTTTATGGATCATATCGTGGAATAACGTTACCATGGCCCGTTGATATGTGGCACCGGCATTCTTGAGCCCAAATGGCATTACCTTGTAGCAGAACGTGCCCCAGGGTGTGATGAAGGTTGTCTTCTCCATGTCTTCAGGTGACATTTTGATCTGATTGTATCCTGAAAATCCATCCATGAAGGAGAATACCGAGAACTGAGCCGTGTTATCCACCAATACATCAATGTGAGGTAATGGGAAGTCATCTTTCGGGCTGGCTCTGTTCAGATCCCGGTAGTCAACACACATTCTTACTTTGCCGTCTTTCTTAGGCACAGGCACAATATTAGCAACCCACGGTGGATAGCTAGTCACAGCAAGGAACCCGACGTCCCATTGCTTTTGTACCTCCTCCTTGATTTTCATTGCCATGTCTGGACGAGTACGGCGTAGTTTCTGTTTAACTGGCGGGCATTCTTCCCTCAAAGGCAGCTTGTGCACAACAATATCGGTATCCAAACCCGGCATGTCTTGATATGACCAAGCAAACACGTCCACATATTCTCGAAGCAGATCGATCAGTTGTCTCTTCACTGAGTCTTGTAAGCAGGCCCCGATTTTAACTTCTTTCACGTCTTCATCTGTACCAAGATTGATCACTTCAACCTCCTCCTGGTGAGGAGTAATAACCTTTTCCTCTTGTCTTAACAACCTGGCTAGCTCTTCAGGAAGCTCATATTCTTTATCAACCCCTTCATCAGCTTGATTGATTGGATTGTCAAAGTCATACGAAGTCATAGCCGTGCTGTTGTCGGTGCTGTCTGGAAGGCACTCTCTGCAAGGGTTCAGTTTGTTCATTTTAGTGATTTGATTTTAATCTTGCTTAAAAAGTGAAATAAAGTTGTCATTTTGAAAACACTGCCATTTATTTTTTTGTACAAAAAGAAAAATGGAAAAACAGTGAGCGAAAAAGAAAAAGACTCGTTTGCAAAAAGATGTCTGATATTTCATTGATTAATCTTGTTTGCACAAAAAGTACAGATGGCCCGATTACAAAATGAGTCTTGTCATCTTGGGCAAGATGCAAGACTTTGATGCATGCTATAAAAATACAGGAAATAATAATTACTCTGCATGAGTAACTCTTATAATTTCCTGGGAAGACCAGTTTGAGATACTGCTCCCCGGGATCTTTGGACGAATCCAGCTTTCCAGGTTGCGTTCTTCTTCCAGCTCGTCTTCCAGACAGTTGACAGCATCAGGGGTGAGCATCCCCCCACTCACAAAGTTGGGCTCCTTTGCAGCCTCTGCTTGATCTTGTTGAGTTGGTTTGTAACCCAACCCAAATCTGTCCTCTTTCTTCTCCACCGATAGCAGTTTGCCCCAGCCTTGGGCGTTTCCTCCTTCAACAACCTTCCGGGCTTGTTGGTATGATGATATTGAAGTACCAGGCACAGCAGATGTTTCATTGACATTCAAAGCTTCAAAACCCTGGCTCATTGTTTCATGGATCTCCCCATCCATCTCAATATACTTATAGGTAGCCAGGTGGCTGACGAAAATATCTTCTTCTCCACAGATTGTAACGATTTGACCCTCCCACTCATATTTTAACTTCTGGTGAAGGGTAGAGGTCACGGCGCCAGCGGCGTGAATCCATGGCCTACCCAATAGACAGCTATAGGCAGGCTGTATATCCATCACGTAGAAGGTCGTTTTGAAGGTCTGCGGGCCAATCGTTATGGGCAACTCAATCTCTCCCAGAACTGATCTCTTTGAGCCATCAAAGGCTCTCACCACCAGGTTGCTGGGTCTTAACGCCAATCCGTCATGTTCTAGCTTCACCAGGGCCTTCTTAGGTAAGACATTGAGGGATGACCCCGTGTCCACCAGCACATGGGAAAGGACAGCACCTTTGCATTCCATGGTTATGTGCAAGGCTTTGTTATGGTTGCGGCCTTCCGTTGTCAAATCAGTATTGGTGAACCCTAGTCCGTGACTAGCATTGACATTTCCAACTACAGCTTCCAGCTGATTGACAGTGATCTCTTCAGGCACGTAAGCTGCGTGCAAGACTTTGAGTAGTGCATTCCGATGGGCTTCGGAGCACATAAGCAATGATAGGATTGAGATCTTGGAAGGCGTTTGATGAAGCTGATCCACTATTTTATAATCACTCTTCTTGATGATTTGCATGAACTCATCAACCTCTTGATCGAAGGGTGTTTTCAAAGCTTCCTTGACAGTCTGCTCTTCCTGCACCAAGCCTTTTCCTTTTGCCTTGGCAGCAGCTTCTGCTTCGGCAGTGGGTCTCTGAATTTGTGGAGCAAAGAGACGTCCGCTTCGAGTGAAGCCTCCGCCTCCTCCCACATTGTCAATTTGTGGTGCAGGGGTTGATGATTCAAAAGTGATCCTTTGTCCTTCACAGTACAGGTCAGAGCCGTAATGCCACGGGATGGCATTGCTGCTTTCATAAGGTACTGGTCCAGGCACCATGATAGTGACTGGACTGACTGCGGCTGCGGAAGGAATTGTGATAGTTTGCGGATCATAATAAATTGTGACTGGTGCTCTGATAGGAGCGGCACCTTCTGAGTTGTAGACAGAGTTGTTTTCAGGATCATAAAATATTGTGACAGTTGAGACATTTTCATGATTTGTTGCTGGTGTTGTAGGAGACATTGGTGGGAGGATGGATGTTGTTGTTGTAGGAGTTTCAAAATGAAGTGGTGCTGGAGTTGTAGAAGGAACATTTGTTGATAACTGATCAGTTGAGATAATAGATGAAGTACTTGTTGATGAAGCCGAAGAATTGTCAGGAACAACGGTTGTTGCAGTTGTAGGAGGTTCTGGAATTGTTGCTGATGAGATTGCTGGATTTGTTGGAAATGATGTGGTGATCTGAAGTTGGCCACTCTGAATGAGACCGTCTATGCCATTCCTCAGGTTATCGCACCCATTGACTGAAATATTGCAGTAAGCACAACCCAACTCACACCCCGGGAACATTTGACATTCGAGGAGTTGAGCCTTGATTTCTACCAACGGTGTCCTGATCTGACCCACACTGGTTATTAAATAAGACGGCTTGTCTTCTTCAATAGCGTTAATCCTGGGACCACCGTGGTTTGGCATGGGGTTCTTATTGACATTAGGCGGTGGTGCGAAATTCAGAGCTTTTGAGTCTACCAGGTCTTGTACCTTCATGTGCAAGGCTCTGCACTTTTCTGTACTGTGGCCAGGTGCATTTGAATGGAAGGCACATCTGGCGTTGGAATCATAATTCCTGGGTAGACTGTTGGGATCTGGAGGTGCCAACGTCCTTAGCTCAACTAGGTTGAGTTTCAGGAGTTGTGGCAACAATGTAGCATATGACATGGGGATCGGATCGATCACCCTGTTGGCTTGAGATGGCCTCTGCTGAAATGGCCTTTGCTGGTTGTTGTTGTTGGTGTTGTTGTAGTTCCTTGGAGGATATTGAGCTTGCTGATGGTACTGAGGTTGTTGCTGATAGTTTTGCTGCGGAGGTTGATAAGCTGGTTGTGGATGAGCTGGAGCGGGAATGGTGACTGCTGCTACAGACCTGTGAACATACTGGGGTCTGCCCCTGTTGGTGTGGATGGCATTGGTCTCGCCAGTTCTTCTTGGGCCTACAAAAGGCTTTCTTGTACTACTGGACGAGCTTGCACCGTTGTCTGAGATCTTACCCATCTTCAATAGGCTCTCAATTCTCTCCCCGGCTATGACAACATCTGCAAAGCTGGTAGATGAGAAGGCAGCTAGCCTATCAATGTAAGTCCCCTGAAGGGTGTTCATAAACATGTATGCCATTTCCCTTTCAGACATAGGTGGATGAACAGCAGCAGCCAATTGCCTCCATCTCTGGGCATATTCTCGGAAACTTTCCCTTGACGACTGTGACATTCCCATTAGGAGGGTCCGGTTGGGTGCCATATCTAAGTTGTACTGATACTGTCTGATGAAGGCCTCTGCCAGGTCCTTCCAGCATCTGATAGTTGCCCTTGTCAAGTGAGAGTACCATTCTCTTGACGCTCCAGTTAAGCTATCCTCGAAATAGAACATCCAGAGCTTCTCATCCATAGTATAGGCCTTCAGCCTCCCCAGAAATGATTGTAAATGAGTCCGGGGGCATGAAGTCCCGTTGTATTTCTCAAAACAAGGAGGCTTGAACTTATGGGGAATCCTGACCCCGTCTACCAAGCCCATGTCCATGACATCGAAACCCAAAGAGTTTTGAGACTCTAAGGACCTCAATTTCTCAGCTATCTCATCCAGCCTTCTATCATAGGCCTCTTCCCCAGCACCCATTACTGTGAATTGATCCTCCTGGGGGTCTTCTTGAAGTACCCTGGCTGCAGTGGCAGTCCCTTGAACATTTGCAGGAATATTGACCTCTGGATGAAGATGGGGGCCAAAGACAGGGGGGTTAACATGAGGTTGGACCCTTTCATTGTTGCTGGTGCCGGCAGTCCCTATATGTGGATCTTCTTGATTCTGCCTTTCCACCATGGCCCTCAATCTTTCCTGGCTCTGTGCCATGTTGTTCATCACTTCCATAAACTGAGTCATCTGCGTTCTCATTTCCAATCTTTCGTTTGCCATTTGATTTCTGACCTCAGTGAGGTCCTGCTGCATCTGATCTATTTGAATGCCCGGAAGGTTGTTACGGGTCGGATAACGGTGCGGACGATTGAGGGGAAATACCCGGCGCCGAGCAATAGTTCCTGAACATCACAACAGAGTTAGTAGCAATAAAACAAAAACCTACAAAACAAACAAAAGGGTTAGCATGCAATGCAGTTATGCTTATTTGTTCTCAAGGTATCCGATTTGGCACTCAGTTTTGACCCTTCCAGACCCTTGAAGATGCTGTTGATGTTGCTTTTGAAGTGAAACTCGGATGGAACAAACTAATACATATATTACAAAAGCAAAATGGTACATAGTTTGTTTTACAACTACAAGCCCTCGGGGGGGTCAAAATACATTACAAGAAAAATAAAAAATACACGGAATGAAAACAACAACAAGCAAATGGTCAAACACCAAGACCAAACTCATCCTCACGAACTTCCTTGAGAAGTGCTTCGGTCACAGGATCAGCCGGACGCTCCGTGAGATTCTTGATGAGGAGATTCCGGGTCGTAACAGCTGCTGTTAGCTTCTTGTGCTGACTTTGGTCCTTTGACCTCTTCACTCCTGCTTTGATCTTCAGCTCTGATATCTCCCTCTGGGCTGCTGCCAAGGCTTCTTGCTGTTCTTTAGCACTGGCTTCCAGTTGCTCCACCTTGTCTTGAACTCTCTTGTCCTCCAGAGTACGAGCCTCGGTGATCCTGACCCACCGGGCTTGACTCTCCTTCAGATACAAGTCTGTCCTTGCTCTCTGGAACTGGGCTTCTTTGCAAGCATTCTTCAGAATTTGTTCTCCAGCTTTAGACTTTTTGATATAGTCCCCAGACTTCTCAATCTTAGTCAGATGATCCACTCTCAACTTCTCCAACCTCTCAATCTCCATCCTGCCATCACTCCTCTCCCGGAGGGTTTTCTGCAAAGCCTGGGTTAACTTCTCATTTCTTTCCTTCAAGCTCTCAAACTCCTCCAAACTGATAGTGGCAGGGGGTGGTGCTGAAGATGATTCAGGCATATCTTCAATAGTAAAGGGCATTCCAGAGAATCGAGCCCTGGCATAGGACCACTCATAATACTGTGCTGATGCCACATTGTTGCACTTCCCCAAAATGGTTATTCCCTTGGTTTGAACATTGTCCCAGGCCCAGGCTGCCTGCCTAACAATAGCCAAATTAGGCTTGTTCTCACAATAAAGAGTTTCAACCAAGTCCTGTGCTTTAGGAGTGTGGACCAGTGCATAGCCCAGTTGTCTTCTAAACAGCAGAGGGTTGTAATTAATACTACCCTTAACTCCTATTAGGGGCACATTGGGAAAATGCCCACAGCTGGTGATGATATCCCTGCCCTTGGTGCTTTGAGTGCACCATCTGATATCGGCTGAAGTTAGAGCAGTAAGTCTCTTAGCCCAGTTTTTCTGCTGATGAGGGTTCAAAAATGCATCCGTCCTGAGTAGATGCCTGAGAAGCCAAGTATGGAACAATGGAGCACAACACCTCACTAATCTTCCCCTCTGCTTTTCATTCCTCTGATGCACTGAATAGTAGAGATCCCCCAGTAAAGTGGGCACTGGGTTCTTCAGGATGAAAAGATGGATTGCATTCTTGCTAATGAATCGAGGCTCATCTGCAAACAATACAATTCCATATATGCTCAAGGCCAACAAAGCACAGACAACTTTCCACTCTCCTAGAGAAGCCTTCAGGGTAGCTTGAGAGATCAAGAAATCCAGATGGAAGCCAGGGATTCCAGCTTTGGAAGTCATATGCTGTTCAATCAGGACAGGTTCCAGATGCAAAGCCTTTGCTACTTCCCCATTACCAGGAAAGACCATCTCAGGGTTGAAAGGGATTCCACCCCTGATAGGCATACCAACCAATGATGAGTATTCTTCTAGTAGAGGGCCCAACTGAAAGTCTTGGAAAGTGAAACATCTCAGTGGGGGATCGTAGAACTGAATGCAAGTGTGGATCAGGCTTCTCTGTGAAGGGTCCAGATCCATAACCATATCAAGTATATCTCCGTAGTGTTCCCTGAACAATGGTATGTGATCTGGAGTGATCAGGGTCTGAATCCTCCTGATGTCAGATAGCTCTGGCTGGAAGAAGTGATAGGTGATGTTGCTCTTTCTAGGAGCCATGATGCTGAAGATGAGTGGAGACAGGTGCTGATGATAACACTGAAGAATGGGCCACTGATTGGCTGGTGCAAGTGACTGAGGTAGATAGCTAATAGCTGAAGCAGGTGCTGATGAAGATAGGTCAATACTGAAGATGGGGTCAAAACCAAAACCAAAGATGAAAGTGGATACCCTGAAACACAAATAAGCAAATGTCAATATGATGCAATGATTATGTATGCAAATGATATGCAAGGGTTTGTGACTGAGCTGGATCTGATCAAATGCTCTGATATAAGTCCAAGTATGTTCAAGAAATCCAGATGAAGGTCTATAAGCCCAGTAACCAAGGTGGGGGGCTCAAATAAAGAGCCACATGTCCAGGGTTTTAGAATCACAAGAACTGTTCCAACATGGAGTATTCTTAATCAAGTCAAAGTAGCAGGGTATTCTGAGGTCAAGGTACCTGCAAACCTGTAAACAGCCCAACCCCCTCACAGGTGGTGTTCTAAAACAAGGATCCTCAGACTTGGATCAGTTATGAGAAGTGTAAACACTTCTAACCCGGAGGTACAGTGTTTACAATAACCATAACAAATCCTCCTCTAATTCACCTCAGTTTCTGAAGGTCAATACTAAAAGGTCATCCAGACTTAGCAGGCTTCCCAGATAGCCCTAGCATTGCAGGAAATCTGCAACACAGAGTTCTCAAGAAGAAACCCATATCTGAACCGTGTTTCATATTCCCGCACCAGACCGAGATGGAATGGGAAAGAATATGATTCACTCTAGCCTAGGTGTCACTCAGGTCCCAGGTATAGGACCTTAACTCTCAATAGAACACCCACCCACCAAAGCAAACAACAGATCCAGCCAGCAGCACAGTATGACAATATGATAATATATGCATAAAGCTATAAGGAAAGCAATAAACAGAACTATACATAAAGCAAAATAAATACAAATACACAAACATAAATAAGCACATAACACCCCAGCAAACACAAATCAAACAAGCGCTAGGAGGAACCCACAAAAAGAACCAGAAGCCCTGGTTGCAGTATAAGGTTCCCCAGCAGAGTCGCCAAGCTGTCGCTCCCAAAGATTTGCATCCCGGTACAAGCGCGAACGGTCGGCGAAAGGAACAGTGAGAACACACAGCCGTGAACTCACTGAAGATGAATAGAGTCGCCAGCTAGGCATTTTTATCCCGGAGGAAAGGCAATGCTGCATAGGCCTAGAAAGAGATGGATAAGACGGTTTGCGAACCAGAGAGACTGAGAAAGGGGGTTGGTTACGACCTGGGAAGGTATTAGCACCCAGATTGTCCGCCGTACTCGACGGGATCCACGCTTAAAAGATTTGTGTTTTAAAGGGGTAGTGTCAGTGCAATTTGTGTATAAAAGAGCTAGAAAAGGATGTACAGGTGTCAGTGCAAAGAATGTGAAGTGTGATATATGCAGTGTCAGTGTAAGAACAAGAGTATGCTCATGATCATGAGGCTAAGAGAATGAGGCTAGAAAGAGGGGGAATATACAGAGACTTTTGTTCGATAACCGTTAAGTTATGCCTACGTATCCTCTCGTGCAATGAGGAAGTCAGAACACCGTAGTTCGACCCAAAGAGACTGAAAAATGAATTGACTTGTGAACTGCTTGCTTGTCTATGCTCAAGTGTATGATCTGTCTGGCACAAATGCAAACTGTCTTGCATTAGACGGAAGAAGCAAGTTCTCGTTTATGAATGAATGAGATGAGAAAAGAATCCCGAAGGAGACGATTATTGTTTGTTTTTGTATTTTGAGTCTTTTATTGTTTTTGGATTTTGTCATAAGTTAATGAGCTTAAGTCTAAACCAATGGATTTAGTAAACTCATCACATCTTCCCTCTGATTAGGGGTAATGAGAATACCTTAAGTGTGAAGTCAGATTCTCACACTTAATCACCTTTGGTGTAGGATTAAGATCGTTAACCTACTTGTGGTTATTTAGATGTTTTTGGTGTTTTTGTTTAGTGTTGAGTAATGAGGTTAAGCCATAATCAAGGATTAAACAGACTCATTACACCATCCTAATAGAAGGATAATAGATGAGAATGTTTAAGCTGAGGAAAGCTCCTCAACTTAATCCATGATTAGGGATTAAACTCATGACAAAACAAGCCTTTGATTAAGTGGATTTTATTTAATGATATGATGAAGAAGTGATTTTTAGGGTTTGTAAGACAACTTGAGGGGGACTTGTCCATTAACACTAGGGTTAGTCCTTCTTAACCATTTAAGGAAGAATTAGAACCCTAATGCAAGGCCCAAGTTACAAGTGTGATGTCTTGATGATTATTAAGTGAATTGATTAAAGGAGTTAAACACATTAAGGGTTTAACACTTAGGATTAAAGTTATACACTCCATCCTAAGAGAAGGATGCAGGCATAAGTTTAATCACAAAGCCTTAAAGCCTTTAGGGTTTAGTCCCTGGTTATGAGATAAGAAGAGAGGACTCAAAAGAGACACAAAGGTAAAACTAAGAGGGGAGACTAATCAAAACCCTAATAATTGTCATGCTTGGTTGTTCCTAAGGTTTTGTGAGGTTTTCAAGAGAAATCTTCAATGGAACCACCAGGAAGCAGATGAAAGGATCAAGAGAAGCAAAGCAACTTGCTTCATTCAAGAAGTCAAGTCACTTGGAGAAAGAAAGTGGGAAGAGGAAGAATGAGCAAGCTCAATCTCAAACACATACAAAAATGCAGCAATGGATGCAAGAGAGATGAAAAGAAAAGTTATGAGAAGTGAAGGCAAATTCACTTCTCAAAGTCACTTACCACCTGAAAGGTTAGGAAAGAAATGCAATGCAATGCAAAATGAGATGAGATGACATGATGAGAAGCAAAACCAGAAGCACATACATGATGCTAATGATGCTATGAGATGCTACAAACATGAGGCAGCACATGGAAATGATCATACAAGTTCATGAATGCAAATGAAACAAGTTAGGAACCATGAACATACATGAAAAGTTATGAGGTGCACATGGCATACAACATGGCAAATACATGATGCAATGATCAAACATGCTTTCTACATGTCTTATGATGTCAAATGAATCAAATGGATGCTTGAAATGCCATGGCAAGTCATGTTATGCAAGAGAATGCAAGATGTATGCAAATGGAAGCCCACATTAGGGTTTATGATCAATGCAGCAAACAAAAATCAAAATCAGAAGCAAACAACATTATAAAAAATTGAAAATGCAACACAAAGGATCCCTAATCCTATACTAAACCAATGCCCAAAGGAGAGGTCTCAACTCCTAACCAATCTCAAGTTATGATTTTTACAAGTTTGCTAGGGTTTTAGGGTTCCTAAACAAAAGAAATGCCAAACAAATTGAAAATGAAAGATCAAATCATGGCCATTTAATCTTACAAACTTCATGCTAAACACAATGCAATGCAAAAAGAATCAATGTCCAACTCTTCATGGATAGGCAGAAATGATTTTTTGAACTTTGGATCAAAATAATGCACAAAAATGATTTTAATTCAATGAGAAATTCTTAAAAGGCATCATGATCAAAAAATAAATTTGGTTTGAAGGTTGGACAATGTTTCTAAATGTCTTAGAACATTTCATGAATTTTTTGGTGATTTTTAAATACCTAAAAGTATTTTTAATAAATTAATTTTCATTAATCAATTAAAAATAAACTTTTAAATATTTAAAAATACTTTTTAAATGCTAAAAATGAAAATAAAAATATTTTTGTGTCTTAAAAATTAATAAAACTCTTGAGAACAAGTTTCATAATTTTTAAAACCATTTTGATATTTTAAATAAATTGTGCAAAACAAATGGATTAAATATGAAAATAAAATGAAAAAAAGGCTAAAGTCAACTGAAAGGAGGGCCAGGATTGAATCTGGGGAAGGGAACATTGACTGCGCGCCAGATCTTGTGGCCCACATTCAAACTGACTTAAACTTAATTAATTAATTAAATTAAACCTAATTAAACTAATGACATGATCTGAGCCATTGGATGCGCGCGGGAAAAGACTCAGTCAACACATCCAACGCCTGAAATTCAAACTGGAAGCCCTAACCCTAATTATGAATTAATGACTTTCAGGCTGCCGGAGAAGACTTCCGGTCGTCTTCTCCGGCCAGCACCCTCCCTGAAAAATGCTAAACCTCACCCTAGCTCACTAAAACCTAGTTTTCTTGCCCAGAATGCATCCCCAAACATCATAGAGCAAGAATCAACAGCCAAAACTCATTTATTTTACACAACAAAGCTGAATCGAAGCAAAAGGGGTTTAGGTCAAAAATTTTCAGGAACACCATACATGCTCAAAACTCAATGATTTTCGAAACCAAACATATCATCATGACCAGTGGGACATAGAGAACCATTTAAGAACTTAAAATGAGCTCCTGGAAAAAATGTTCATGAAGCTCACCTGAACTGGAGCTTTGATCTCTGGCACCTTCTGGCTAGTTTTCTGCTTGCAATCTACTCCACTTGACCTCCTAAGAAGCTTTCAGTGCCTAGAAAGAGCTTATGATGGCTGGTTCTGAAGTTTGAACACGTTCTGTTCAATGAAGGGCAGGAATCGTGTTTGGGATTCTGAAGGTTTCAGGCTATGATGATGGCTTCTTTGTGACCAGGGAGATGAGTTGAGTTCACCTATGAGGTTTGTTTTTATGTTTGTGAGCTGTGTGATCAGTTTCGAAAGGTTTTGCAGGTGAGGGTGAAAATGGAGAAGTGGAGTTCTTGCTGGTTTCAGGCTTAGGCTTTGCTTGGTTTAGGCTCTATGAAGCATGGTGAGATGATTAGTAAAACTTGTTTGAAGGTTTGTGTGTTGTGGAGGCAGATTCGAAGAGAAATGCAAAATGGGGTGAGTTTGTGAATGTGATGTTGTGGTGTGTTTCAGCTTGGCTTCTTGATATGTTTAGCTTGCAAATGGATAGTATAAAATAATCTCATAGGTCAGATGATGTGACCTGGACTTTATTGATTGGTAAGTTCACTTTTGCAAAATGTCAAACTTTGTTGTAAGAGAGGCATGGGCTTGGTTCTAGGCTAGTACAAGCATGGGGCTGGCGCAGCAAAGGTGAGGGGAAGGGCTAGCAAGGTTCAGCATCCAATGTAGCAAGTGGTAGGAAGTGTGATCATGAATTTTGCAAGTTGGTTCCTCTTTGGTTCACATGTGACTATCTTGCTACACAAGCCATGAACCATGAGAAACTTTGGTTCAAATCTGATTTTTAGGTCACATAGAATGTTTGTGAAATGGTTTTATGTGAATTTGAAGTTACAATTGCCTTGGTACAAAGTTCTTGCAAGTTTTCCATTTGGTGCATGACTTGAAAATTAGTGATTTTTGCCAACTTTGTCAAACCATAACTTTTGATCCAAAATGAATTAGGTCATGTTCTTGTACTTTTTGAAAAGGGAAAAATGTGATCTACAACTTTCATGACCAAAGTTTTTCCATTTGAAGCATTTTTGGATCAAAAAGTAAGGTTTGAAAAGTGACCTAAAATGACATATTCTTGAAAAGTCAACTATGCCCTAAAAAGTCAACTTTGCAAAAACTTCAAATTCTTGAATTTTGTGAACTTCAACCTTCTTCCATGATCAAATAAAGATCATATACACTCAAAATGATGAAGATCACCCCTTGGTTGGGTCATTGGGGGCCTCAGATGCCCTGATTTTGCACTGACTTGTCCAGAAAGTCAACTCTTGATCAGATGACTTCCCCATGGAATTTCTTCATGAAAATTGATATGCATACTCCCTATACCATATAGAGACCAATGGAAACAAGAATGGCCAAAAAATTTGGAGTTATGGCCTCTGAAACCAAAACCCTAATTTTAGGTCAACTGTGCAGTCAAACTTGGCTCTGCATCCACACCAATCCCAGTTCTTTGTGATTCTTTGGCATTTTTGACTTTGAGAGGATGTAATAAGATATAAGAACACACATGAACCCCTTTGAAGTGATTGTTGACCTTTGGAGTGGCTCAAGAAGCTCTTGGATTGCTCAGATCACAAACCCTAGATGCAGATGACTTAGAACCAATGCAGTGAACCAAAAATGTAATATGAGATGGTATGATTGTGTTTATGCATATGAGAAAATCACAAGCCATGGTGTGAATGGGTGAGGGAAAATTTGTGGTGTTTACACAACCTACCGTATATTTTAACCAATCAGCTTTTACACCCAATCCCAATTTTCACTATCAAACCCAATACACCCCACAATAATACCAAATTCCTCAACTTTCACAGCAACCTTACTACCCCCAAAATGTGGCATGAAACCTTAAAATTGATTTGGGTTTGTTCGATGGTAACAACACTCTAAACTGGTTGTTTCAATCAGAACACATTTTTTGTTTTTTTTACAATATTCCAATTGAAAACAGACTGCCTATGGCAGCTTTCTACATGAAGGGTGAAGCTCTAAGCTGGTTTAAGTGGATGTTCCAAAGCCAACAGCTAACTGATTGGCACAGTTTTGCACGAGCCCTTGAATTACGTTTTGGCCCATCTACCTATGAAAACCATCAAGCCTTACTTTTCAAACTACACCAACATGGATTTGTGGCAAAATACCAAACACAATTCGAAAAACTAAGTAATCGGGTGCCGAGCTTACCACCGGAAGCCATGCTTAATTGTTTTATTTCAGGATTAAGTCCAGAAATTAGAACATAAATTGATATCCATCAGCCCTATTCTATTTCTCGAGCAGTGAGTCTAGCCAAACTCATTGAATCAAAAATAAAAGACTCAAAACCCAAATTCACCAAACCTCAAACCTCTTATCCATCTTCATCCTATAACCCAACCACCACCTTCACAAATACGACCATACCACCCTCAACTACAATTATCCCTCAACCCCCATCATCTACAACACTTAACCCCTTTCCCAACCGTTTGCCAATCTGCAGAATTACACCTGCCCAAAGGGAAGAGCATATAGCCAATGGTTTATGCTTTAACTATGACGAAAAATTTATTCCCATCCACTGTTGTGCTGCTGGAAAATTCCTTTTACTTATGGTTGACGATGAGCCCACTCTTGATATTGATGAAACTATTGATCTAAACGACACTGTGGCAGTGGACACACAAACAGAAAAAACTTATTTTCAGCTTTCACCCCAAGTTGTTAGTGGTCACTTCTCCCCAAAAACATTGAAATTCAAAGGTGTCTTATATGGCGTACAAGTAACAGTTCTGATTGACACAAGTAGCACCCATAATATCCTTCACCCCCAGATCGCCTAACACCTTAAAATTCCGAAAAAACGAATTCCCAATTTTTCCGTCATGGTTGGAAATGGTTCCCAACTGAAATGCACCGACTTATGCCCTCACGTCCCAATCAAACTCCAAAACCACTTGTTTTTCGTTCCTTTCTATTTACTGCTTATTGAAGGGGTGGATGTGGTTTTAGGCGTGGAATGGTTACGGACCTTAGGGCCCATCCTTGCTGACTTTTCAATTCCAAACTTTTCCTTCACTCATAATCAAAAGGAGATTACCATTACCGGTGAACCTAAAACATCTCCAACCCAATCCACTTTTCACCAATTATGCCACTTACTTCACACGGATTCCATAGCATCCATTCACCTTTTACTATACCAACCTACCAAAGATAACCTTGATGATTCCAACTCATAATCAACCCAAGCCTTAGATCCATTTCACCAGCCCCACCACCAGAAATCAAATTAGTCTTACATTCCCATTCAAACATTTTTCAAACACCAAAAGGCATACCCCCACCCCGACCACACGACCATCACATTCCCCTTGAACCTAACACTAGTCTGGTTAATGTCAAACCATACCGTTATCCCCATTCTAAAAAAGAAACCATGACCACAATTATAAACGAAACGCTTAAAGATGGTATCATTAAACCCAACAATAGTCCTTATTCGTCCCGGGTTTTGCTAGTACGAAAAAAAGATGGTAATTGGAGATTTTGTTATGCCATTTGGTTTAACTAATGCTCCTAGTTCTTTGATGGCTACTACGAGTTTTAGTTATGTCATTTGGTTTAACTAATGCTCCTAGTTCTTTTCAAGCCGCAATGAATGATTTGTTCTGCCCATATTTACGACGATTTGTTTTAGTCTTTTTCGATGACATTCTCGTTTACAGTTCTTGCTTAGCTGATCATGCTCATCATTTAGAATTGATTTTGGGATTACTTTCTACTAATCAATTTATGCTAAATTATCCAAATGCGTGTTTTTTGTTAAAAGTGTAGATTATTTAGGTCATATTATATCTTCTAATGGTGTAACCCCATATCCAATACTCACGACACTCAGGGGTTTTTAGGCCTCACTGATAACACTAAATTTCACCGTATTTCTGACTCCGATTTCGCATGCATTCTTAGTTTTTATTTCTGTTTTGTTATGTCATTACTTTGTTTTTCTTTATTTTCAGGTTTTTTATGTAATCGGGGCGTAAATCGAGAAAAGGAGCGAAAAAAGAGCTGAAACGGACAAAAATATAGAAATTCAGCTTTTTTGCACTTACGGCATCTACCATGGCTGGCGCCATGGGGTCAGCCATGACGTGGCCACGTCCCAAGATCACTCCACAACTTCCAAGAGCCCACGATCCCCACTTTCTCCACCACTTTACACCTATGGCGGGCGCCATGGCCTTGTGGTGGGCACCATGGCCTTGCGGTGGGCGCCACAAGGCAAAAGTGTTTCCCTCCACTTTTTAGTGGAGGGGGGCACCCTGGTCTTTTCTTGCTATTTGTTTTCCTATAAATAGGGCCTTAGATTTTCATTTTCAATCATCCAAACTTAGAATCTCTTAGGCATATATCAGTTTAAAAGTAGTAATCACTTCATGATCGGTGATCTTTAGTTGTAGTGTTCAAGCCGTTTTCGTTGTTCTTTGCGTATAATTTCGTTTGTTTGAAGTATTTCTTTCACGTTTTCGTCGTAGTTTTCTTAATGTAGCATGCAAGCCTAGTTTTAGTCTTTTTTATCAATTTTTATCTTTGGTATGTGTTATGTGGTTGTTTTGTGATGTGTTTTCAGGTCAGCATCTAATCGGTTGTTCGAAGCCTTCACAAAGATGATCCGAGTGTTAAAAAAATAGCAAAATAGGGATATCAGAAGCACAACACGGGTGCCAGTGTTGCACAACACGGCCCATGTTGTGAAGGCCTTTTGAGGAGGAAGTCTATGGATGAAAAGGAGCAAACCAGTGGTATGACACGGGTGCCCGTGTTGTACAACACGGCCCGTGTCATGGCCTCTGAAGGAAAGGAGCTTTTGAGAAGACTCAGAGACACAACACGGGTGCCCGTGTTGCACAACACGACCCGTGTTGTGAAAACCAGAAAAAAAACCTGATATTTTTTACGATGCTGCGATATTTTCAGAGGGCATTCTGGACATTTCACAGAGTTTTTGGAAGACTGATATATTAGATGATTAAGACTGAAATATGGGTCACTTTTGATTTAGGGATTGAACGATAGCAGGAGAAGAAGGATTGATCAAGAGCGGAAGCGATTGACGATCCAACCGATCCTACGTTAATTGTAATGTCTCTATATTATTGCTCAGTTTTTAATTTTGTTATGAACATGAGTGGCTAAACCCCCCAATGCCAGGGGGTGTCCATGATTTGCTTTATGTAATGACATTTTGAATTCTTAATCTTTGATATTATGCGTTTAAACCTGTTTCTTTATTTTATGCAACGTTCTTAATGCTTTATCTTTTTGGAAAATTGGATAATTGATCGTAGTTAGGATTTGGTCTGACCAACCATCCTAACTTTGTTGCGTAATTTTTATCACGGTAAATATTACCGAGGAATTGGAATATCCTGTGAAAACCATTTTTATGTCAGAATTATTAATTGATATTCTTCCTTGGCCATTGAGGAATTAAGGTCGAGGAAGAATACCAAAGGTTTTTCTCTAAAGGAATTTTGGAAAAACATTATTGAACATAGGAAAGATAATTTTTGAAGCATGTCTCTGTAGAATTGAGAAATTATTAAGTCATTGCATTGCAAATTATACACCGTCCCTGGCATTATTCTCATATTCGTGCAACCTCTGTTTTTGTTTACGTTTTAGTAATTTTAATTCTATTTCATCGAAAAACAAACTATCAACCAAAACTTTTGTCCAATTGAAATAAATTCATTAAAACTTATTTTGGTACGCAGTCCTTGAGATCGATATTTGGGGGTAACTCCATTCTATTACTACATCGGTAAAAATAGTACACTTGCTATTTTTTCCGATCAAGTTTTTGGCGCAGTTGCCGGGGACTGTCAAAGAACTAAGTTGTCTTGTATTATATCAATTGGAATTTTGTTGCTCTGCGGCTAAAATTTTATTGTTTTCTCTGTATATCATTTTAGTGTTATTGAAATTTTGTTATCTAACTTGTGTCTAACTGTTTATGCGAGGTCAGGCCTCAGCTAAATTTTCTTTTGACACAGAACCAGAAAGAGCTTTGCACGAGAGACGCCGCAAGGAAAGAGTTGATAGACTGGATGAAACTGGTTCAAGTGTCCCGAATCAGGAAACGGAGGACGATATATCTGTGCACTCTGAGCATAGTGACTCTGACTCAGACAGAGAAACTGATCCAGGATTTGATAACATGTCAGGGAATCAACCTGTTGCTGAGAGACTTTTAGTGGACTATGGAGGGGCAAATGCTCAACCTAACAGTATGACTATTGTTAATCAACCGGTGAATGTAGCACACTTTCAGTTGCATCCATCCACTATCCGCCAGTTAGAGAGCAAGCCTTTCTCCAGAAGAATCAATGAGGATGCAAATAAGCATCTTCAGAGATTCCTCACCACCACCACTTCTTTGAAGATCGAAGGTCATTCAGAGGAGGCAAACCGACTTGTGATGTTTCCATTCACACTTACCGATGATGCAGAAGAGTGGTTCTACTCTCTTCCAGCGGCAAGTATCACAACATGGCAAGAGATGGAAACAACGTTCCTTAATGAATATTTTCCTGCTTCAGTGTTCATCCGGAAGAGATATGATATAGTCAATTTTAAACAAAAAGAGGGTGAATCACTTGGAGATGCGTATAAAAGATTCAAAAGGTGTTTGACCGCGTGTCCTACTCATAATATGGACGCGACCGAGCAGATGCAAAACTTTGTGAATGGGTTGCGACTCAAGACAAAACAGCTTATTGATACCGCTGCAGGTGGCTCAACAAACTTCTCAATAGCCACTGGTATTAAAAGAATTATAGAAGCCATTGCTGCCAATGAACACCTTGAATTATATGATCGCACAGTGAGTCAACCAGATGGGAAAATTGATTTAAAGCTGACAGAGCAGGTTGTGAAAATGGAAGATCAAATTGCTACAGAAGTTGAAAGAAGGTTAAAGAAGATGAATCTTGGAACACAAACAGTAGCTCAGGTGGAACTTGTTCAAGCTGTGATTTGCGAGATCTGTTGTGGACCACACTTCGCCATGCACTGTTTGGCAACTCAAGAACAGGTTGAACATATTAATATGTTGAGGCAGAATAATCCGTATTCCAACACGTATAATCTGGGGTGCAAAAACCACCCCAATTTCTCTTGGAAAGATCAACAAGGGAACATCCAAAAATCGGTTCAAGGCCAACAACAATATCAGCCCCAACAGCAACAATATCAGCCCCAGCAACAACAATATCAGCCACCAGTTCCAAGAAAAGCTGATTGGGAAATCGCCATTGAAAAGATGGCAGCTCACAATTCTCAATTCCAAGAAGAAACGAGGAGTAACTTCAAGAATACTGGAGCCTCTATCAAGAACCTTGAAGTGCAAATGAGCCAAATTTCCCAACACCTCGCCATTCCACAAACTCCAGGGACTCTTCCAAGGGCTACTGTAACAAATCCAAGAGATAATCACAAAGTCAATGCAGTCACAACACGAAGAGGTAAAGTAATTGAAGAGGTGAAAGAAAATTCTGAGAATGAAAATCAAATGATTGAAGTGGAACTGGAAATAAAAGAGAATGAAGTTGTTGATAAAGAAAAAGAAGTTACCCCAGCACCAGAAATCAAAGAAAAAGTGGTTGAACCGAAACCAGTGATCAAACTTCCGTATCCAACAAGAAACAAGAAGAAAGGGCAGCAAGAAAAGAATTTTGAGAAATTCCTTGAGTTGTTCAAGAAGCTGGAGCTGAATATTCCATTACTTGAAGCACTTGAGCAAATGCCCACTTATGCCAAATTCATGAAAGATATCATTGCTAAAAAGAGGACCATGGGAGCTGAACCTATTATTCTAACTGAAACTTGTAGTGCTATTTTGCAGGGACTAAAGATTCCGATGAAGAAAAAAGATAGAGGAGCTGTCACCATTCCATGCACCATCGGTGACCGGTCATTCAAGAGAGCTCTCATTGATTTGGGAGCGAGCATCAGTTTAATGCCTTTATCCATCTACAAAAAGTTGGGTATTGGCGCTGTTCAAGATACTCGGATGACTCTCCAGTTCGCGGACCATTCTGTGAAGCGGCCATATGGAGTTGTCCATGATGTCCTGGTTAGAGTGGACAAATTTGTGTTTCTGGTTGACTTTGTGATGCTTGAAATGCCTGAAGATGAAGAAATTCCTTTGATTTTGGGAAGACCTTTCTTAGAAACCGGGAGAGTCATGATAGATATGGAAGGGGGAACACTCACTTTGAAAGTGTACGATGAAGAGTTGAAAATTGATGTTAGGAACACTTTGAAGTATAAAGATGATGTGGGCACTAGTAGTAACATACAAGTGTTAGAACAAGTGGAAGCTAGTGATCATTTAGAGAGTATATGCCAATTGACTCTAGAAAGGGTACTGAGTATGTCTATTTTTGAAGATGATAAGGAAGTTGGAAGTAGTGATATGGAAGTGGTAGTTATGCTTGAAACTCAACCTATCCTGAAAAGAGTTAGAATGCACCGGTGGGAAGAGTTAAGACAACCTATAATGGTTGATGAAGGCGAAGACAAGCCAAAGATATCAGAATTGAAGCAACTACCAGAGAATCTCAAATACGTCTTTCTCGACACGGAGGAAAAATGTCCCGCTATTATTAGCGCTAATTTGAAAAGTGTGCAAGAGGAAAAGTTAATTGGAGTTCTTAAGAAATTTAAGGGAGCAATTGGGTGGAAGATTGAAGACCTTAAAGGTATAAGTCCTACGGTGTGCATGCACAAAATACTAATGGAAGAAGATCACAAACCGGTCGTGCAACCCCAAAGGAGATTGAACCCGATGATGAAGGAGGTAGTGCGAAAAGAAGTTGTTAAGCTATTGGATGCGGGATTGATCTATCCTATATCCGATAGTGCTTGGGTGAGTCCAGTACATGTGGTACCCAAGAAGGGAGGAACAACAGTTATAACTAATGAAAAAAATGAGTTAATTCCTACTAGAACTGTTACTGGATGGAGAGTTTGCATTGATTATAGAAGATTGAACTTGGCTACAAGAAAAGACCATTTTCCGTTGCCATTCATTGACCCAATGTTGGAAAGACTAGCGGGACATGATTACTATTATTTTTTAGATGGTTACTCCGGATACAATCAAATTGCTGTTGCACCGGAAGACCAAGAGAAGACGGCGTTTACATGTCCCTATGGCATTTTTGCTTATAGAAGGATGGCATTTGGGCTATGTAATGCCCCCGCTACATTCCAAAGATGCATGACATCCATTTTTGCTGGCATGTTAGAAAAGCACATGGAAGTGTTCATGGATGATTTCTCCGTGTTCGGATCCTCATTTGATCACTGTTTATCTAACCTTTCACTTGTTTTGCAGCGATGTCAAGAAAGTAATTTAATCTTGAACTGGGAAAAATGTCATTTCATGGTGCGAGAAGGCATTGTTCTTGGTCACAAGATCTCACAAAAAGGGATCGAAGTTGATCAAGCGAAAGTGGAAGTGATCTCGAATCTACCACCACCGATTAATGAGAAAGGTATAAGAAGCTTATTAGGACATGCGGGTTTTTACCACAGGTTCATAAGAGACTTCTCGAAGATAGCTAAACCTTTAACTACTCTGTTGGTTAAAGATAAGGCTTTTGTGTTCGATAAGGAGTGCACCGATGCTTTTGAAACACTTAAAAAGGAATTAGTGTCGACACCTATTGTTATCGCTCCCGATTGGTCCTTACCCTTTGAAATTATGTGCGATGCTAGTGATATTGCGGTAGGGGCTGTTCTTGGACAGCGAAGAGGAAAATTGCTTCATGTGATTTATTATGCTAGTCACGTTTTGAACCCCGCACAGATAAATTATGCAACTACCGAGAAGGAGTTGGTAGCTGTTGTGTATGCCTTCAATAAATTCAGGCAATATCTGTTGGGTTCAAAAGTGATTGTTTACACTGACCATGCTGCTTTGAAATATCTTTTTGCTAAGCAGGATTCAAAGCCCAGACTCTTGAGGTGGATTTTACTTCTCCAGGAGTTCGATGTCGAGATCCGCGACAAGAAAGGGTGTGAGAACACTGTTGCAGATCATCTTTCTCGGATGTCACCAATTGAGGAGACTGAAGAGCAGCGCCCAATAAAGGATGAGTTTGCTGACGAACACATCCTAGCTGTTATTGGAGTGCCTTGGTTTGCAGATTATGCAAACTACCTTGTTGGCAGTATTATACCTGACGATTTTGATTCTAACAAAAGGAAAAAGTTTGTTCATGACTGCAGGTTTTACTTATGGGACGATCCGTTTCTCTACAAAAAAGGGGTGGATGGCCTAGTCAGAAGGTGTGTACCCGACGAAGAGCAAAAATATGTGCTGAAAGCATGTCACAACTCCGAATACGGTGGACACTTCAGTGGTGATAGGACAGCAGCTAAAGTCCTTCAATCCGGACTATACTGGCCATCTTTATTTAAGGATGCTCAAGAGTTAGTGAAGGAGTGTGACAGATGTCATAGGACTGGGAATATATCAAAAAGAAATCAGATGCCCCAGAACTCTATGCTAGAGGTTGAGTTATTCGATGTATGGGGGATAGACTTCATGGGGCCGTTTCCACTGTCATTCGGAAAAAAACTATATTTTGGTTGCGGTGGACTATGTTTCCAAATGGGTAGAGGCTGTTGCATTGCCTACCAACGATGCAAAGGTTGTGGTGAGATTCCTGAAAGAGAATATTTTTGCAAGGTTTGGTGTTCCGAGAGCATTGATAAGTGACGAAGGAACGCATTTCCTGAATCACCTCATGGAGAAGCTTCTGCAAAAGTACAATGTGAAACACCGGATAGCTACTCCATACCACCCCAAACAAGCGGCCAAGTTGAGGTGTCAAATAGACAACTAAAACAAATTCTGGAAAAAAACAGTGAATTCATCTCGAAAGGATTGGTCGATTAACTTGGATGATGCTTTATGGGCGTATCGAACGGCTTTCAAAACGCCTATCGGTATGTCACCATATCAACTGGTATACGGAAAGGCATGTCACCTACCACTGGAACTTGAACACAAGGCTTTCTGGGCGTCTAAGTATCTTAATATGGATTTGTCAAAAGCTGGAAGTTCTAGGATTCTTCAACTTCATGAGTTAGAAGAATTCAGGAATCGGGCGTATGAGAATGCTAAGGTTTACAAAGAGCAAACAAAAAAATGGCATGACAAGAGGATTCAAAGAAAAGAGTTTTGGGAAGGACAACTGGTCCTTCTATACAATTCAAGGTTGAAGCTATTTCCAGGAAAATTATGGTCTAATTGGTCGGGACCTTTTGTAGTTCACAAGGTATTTCCTCACGGAGCGGTCGAAATTAAAAATCAGACCAGTGGAGATATTTTCAAGGTGAATGGGCAGAGATTAAAGCCCTACTTCAGAGGCCAAACTACTGGTGATGTGAATGTCATTCGTCTTACTCAGTAGGATGACGGACCGTCGAGCCATGCGACGTTAAACGCAGCGCTACGTGGGAGGCAACCCACGATTTTTTCATTCTTACTTTTGTTTGTTTCAGTTTTTGTAGGTTGTGTGTTTTTATAAATCACTGATTCTGCTAAGGAAAGAGGGAAGTTGGATAGTCGAGCAAGAAAAATCAAGAAAGTTTGAAAAAGTGGAAAATCAGGGCCCTGACACGGGTGCCCGTGTCCCATGACACGGCCCGTGTCAGGAGGATGGAAGTTAACTGGTGTTTTTGAGAAATGCAGGGGTGCAACACGGGTGCCCGTGTTGTGCAACACGACCCATGTTGCAAAGTCTGAGAATCCTTTGGTTTTTGGATTATTTTTTAGAAATGCAGGGGTGCAACACGGGTGCCCGTGTTGCAAAGCCTGAGAACCCCTTGATTTTTAATTCAATTTTGTGCAATACAGGGGCCTGACACGGGTGCCCGTGTTGCACAACACGGCCCGTGTCAGGCGTGCGGGCAGTTTTTTTTCAAATTTTTTCAAATTCCACACATTTTAATGACATGGGGCCCACAATTTAATTCTCTTAACTTATCATTACTAGCTTCGTTACCACACATTTCTCCTAATCATTCATCTTCTACAACCTTCATCCTCTAAAAACCCCTAACCTCCATTTTTCTTCTTCACAAAAGCTTCCATTTCTCCAACACCCACTCACTAAAACACCATACTCCCTTCACAAAAAGTGTCCTCCTCGCCTCTATTGTCACTTCTACGGTGACTGATTTCACTAATCCCTCTGTCAAATTGTGTGTTTATTTATGCAGGTAATAACAATGCCTCCTCGCAGAGATACCAGAAAGAATGTGGCCGAGTCGTCTCGCCCCCGTAAGCGAGCGCACCGCATGCCTAATGCCCACGACATTTTATTTGAGAATCCGGAGCACCAAGTCAAATACTCTAAGTTGGTAAGGCGTAAGTTGATACCGACTAGATATATGTGTAATGATACTCTTGAAAACCTAGGGCTGAAATTTGAGGTACATAGGATGTTTCACAATATTGGTATGCTCAATTTTATGCTTTATGAAGCGCCGACTTTCGAGCGCATAACATTGGAATTTTTGAGTTCTTTGCAATTTCAGCTTAAGCACAGGTGGACCGGGTCGGATACAGAGTACTACGGTACTTTGAAGTTTCGCCTTTTTGACACTGATCATGTGTTATCGGTTGCTGAATTGGGAAAGATGTTAGATCTTCCAATCTACGGGCCTGGTGCACCGCCTAGTACATTTGTTGCAGGAGAATTCTGGAGGGACATCACCGGCAGTACTGACTATGTCGCATCAGCGGAGAAGGCTTCGGGGATTCATAACCCGTGCTTTAGGTATGCTCAGAAGGGGTTGGCTTATACCCTTTTCTGCCGAGGCGATAGCACAGGAGTAGCTACGCAAAGAGAGTTGTACTCTCTCTATGGTATGGCTAATAATGAATTGATTAATGTTGTGGCCTTCGCAGCAGATCACCTCAAGCGGGTAGCCAATGCCGCTTCTGGTGAGATCTATGTAGGAGGAATGATAACGCAGATAGCTGACAAACTTGGTTATGGTCAGAGGTTGCTTGAAGTACCTTCAATGGTAGGTAAGAGCAAAATTGATTTAGACACCCTCACCAACCAAGGTATGATTAAGAGCTTTCATAATTACTACTCTGTGCTTACTCGTAACCAGCAATTGATATCTTTGCCTGCTCCTAATTTGATTACCATTGACAATAGAGCTAATTGGTTGTATGAGAACCCTATGCAGGGTGGCAACGATCAGTTTGATGAATTCTTTTCAGGTGAGGAGGATGAGGGGTACCAAGCTGAGGAGGTCCCTGTACAAACTGCTGGCGGCTCATCAAATCAGGAGACCGGTCAGTGGAGCTTGACCAAGGAAGAATGGGATGAAATGATAAGAGAGCAGACCCGGCAAGGGGACCTCATCGATGAGTTGCATGAGTGGATGCAGCAGATGAGGCTGCATGGATTTCCCCCGCCTCAGTGATGGTTGTGAGTTCCCTCCAACATTGGTTCTTCAACAGTGTGGACACTGTTGAGTTCAAGTGTGGGGGGGTTTAGTTTTCATGTTTTCCTTTTGTTTTGTTTTTATCTGTGTTTATTTCTAGTAGTGTCGGCTTGAAAATTATAGTTATAAGTTATTTGAAAAAACACCCCTGAGTTGACCTGTTGTGTTGTTACGAGTGAATAATGAGAAAGTATATAGGATTGAGTGAAAAGAAACCCGATGAGAAAAATGGAAAAATTTTGATGTTTAGGTACAACACGAACACACTGAGTCTCCTGAATTAGGAACGAGTCTGACGTGTAGATTCGTGCCATGGTACTTTGATCTGAGAAGTAAACCCGAAGTAGTTTCTACTGACATATCTGGCTTGATCTATAATAATTGTGTCTGCAGAGTTGGTCAAAAAGAGAAAAAGGCATGAAGGAACCGGAAAAAAAATGAATAAAAACATTAGAACGATCGATCCTTCTAAGTTGGGTAGCCCTCACCCGGTTATTCAACCTAACGGCGGTTGAACATAAATGTTTCCCTTAAGGGACAAAGAGATAACGGTGCCAATAAAAAAAAAGGGATCAATTTTTTACACACGGTGAAAATCATAAGAAGCCTTTAAAAGAATTGTCCGAATGAAAAGGGTGGAAAATCGAAACAGAAGACCTAAGCCCGAAGCATAGTCGGAGAGGTTACCGAAAAGGAGATTCGGGTCCGGGGTTTACCGCGGTTTAGTGTTTGTATGATACCTTTGCAGAGAGAGAAGTACCAAAAGAACTTGTTGGGTGACTTGGAACGAAAATCCACATATGAGTATCGTAATTCATCTCGCTAGTGTTTGAATGTGTAAATGCAGGATCTTTGCTTGAGGTCAAGAAAAAGTTCAAGTTTGGGGGAGTTTGATCGGTGACCTTTAGTTGTAGTGTTCAAGCCGTTTTCGTCGTAGTTTTCTTAATGTAGCATGCAAGCCTAGTTTTAGTCTTTTTATCAATTTTTATCTTTGGTATGTGTTATGTGGTTGTTTTGTGATGTGTTTTCAGGTCAACATCTAATCGGTTGTTCGAAGCCTTCGCAAAGATGATCCGAGTGTTAAAAAACAGCAAAATAGGGATATCAGAAGCACAACACGGGTGCCAGTGTTTCATAACACGGCCCGTGTTGTGAAGGCCTTTTGAGGAGGAAGTCTATGGATGAAAAGGAGCAAACCAGTGGTATGACACGGGTGCCCGTGTTGTACAACACGACCCGTGTCATGGCCTCTGAAGGAAAGGAGCTTTTAAGAAGACTCAGAGACACAACACGGGTGCCTGTGTTGCACAACACGGCCCGTGTTGTGAAAACCAGAAAAAACCTGATATTTTTTACGATGCTGCGATATTTTCAGAGGGCATTCTGGGCATTTCACGGAGTTTTTGGAAGACTGATATATTAGATGATTAAGACTGAAATAGGGGTCACTTTTGATTTGGGGATTTTGGGGATTGAACGATAACAGAAGAAGAAGGATTGATCAAGAGCGGAAGCAATTGACGATCCAACCGATCCTATGTTAATTGTAATGTCTCTATATTATTGCTCAGTTTTTATTTTTGTTATGAACATGAGTGGCTAAACCCCCCAATGCTAGGGGGGTGTCCCTGATTTGCTTTATGTAATGACATTTTGAATTCTTAATCTTTGAGATTATGCGTTTAAACATGTTTCTTTATTTTATGCAACGTTCTTAATGCTTTATCTTTTTGGAAAATTGGATAATTGATCGTAGTTAGGATTTGGTCTGACCAACCATCCTAACTTTGTAGCGTAATTTTTATCATGGTAAATATTACCGAGGAATTGGAATATCATGTGAAAACCATTTTTATGTCAGAATTATTGCTTGATATTCTTCCTTGGCCATTGAGGAATTAAGGTCGAGGAAGAATACCAAAGGTTTTTCTCTAAAGGAATTTTGGAAAAACATTATTGAACATAGGAAAGATAATTTTTGAAGCATGTCTCTGTAGAATTGAGAAATTATTAAGTCATTGCATTGAAAATTATACACCGTCCCTGGCATTATTCTCATATTCGTGCAACCTCTGTTTTTGTTTATGTTTTAGTAATTTTAATTCTATTTCATCGAAAAACAAACTATCAATCAAAACTTTTGTCCAATTGAAATCAATTCATTAAAACTTATTTCGGTACGCATTCCTTGAGATCGATATTTGGGGGTAACTCCCTTCTATTACTACATCGGTAAAAATAGTACACTTGCTATTTATTCCGATCAAGTTTTTGGCGCCGTAGTCGGGGACTGTCAAAGAACTAAGTTGTCTTGTATTATATCAATTGGAATTTTGTTGCTCTGCGACTAAAATTTTATTGTTTTCTCTCTGTATTTCATTTTAGTGTTATTGAAATTTTGTTATCTAACTTGTGTCTAACTGTTTAGGCGAGGTCAGGCCTCGGCTAAATTTTCTTTTGACACAGAACCAGAAAGAGCTTTGCACGAGAGACGTTGCAAGGCAAGAGTTGATAGACTGGCTGAAACTGGTTCAAGTGTCCCGAATCAGGAAACGGAGGACGATATATCTGTGCACTCTGAGCATAGTGACTCTGACTCAGACAGAGAAACTGATCCAGGATTTGATAACATGGCAGGGAATCAACCTGTTGCTGAGAGACTTTTAGGTGACTATGGAGGGGCAAATGCTCAACCTAACAGGATGACTATTGTTAATCAACCAGTGAATGTAGCACACTTTCAGTTGCATCCATCCACTATCCGCCAGTTAGAGAGCAAGCCTTTCTCCGGAAGAATCAATGAGGATGCAAATAAGCATCTTCAGAGATTCCTCACCACCACCGCTTCTTTGAAGATCGAAGGTCATTCAGAGGAGGCAAAACGACTTGTGATGTTTCCATTCACACTTACCGATGATGCAGAAGAGTGGTTCTACTCTCTTCCATCGGCGAGTATCATAACATGGCAAGAGATGGAAACAGCGTTCCTTAATGAATATTTTCCTGCTTCAGTGTTCATCCGGAAGAGATATGATATAGTCAATTTTAAACAAAAAGAGGGTGAATCACTTGGAGATGCGTATAAAAGATTCAAAAGGTGTTTGACCGCGTGTCCCACTCGCTTTACTTATTTATTTCTCGCACTCGCACTACTTTTATTTACTTTCCGCACTTGCACTACTTTTATTTACTTTCCGCACTCGCACTAAATACTTTTATGAAAAATAATAAAAATAACTTTTACTTTACCATGTCTAACTAAATCCATAAAGGTTAGAATGTAAGGATCGTAATTGAAGCAGTAATCCGTACAAATTGTTCATAGAAACACTTAAGGGCTATTTTAACTTTCAATTTAAGTTTAATTGTTTTTAACTATTTCAAAAACAACCAAAAGCGCTTTGTCTAGTTCATTAGGAGTTCTTAGATTAAAAAGAAAAGGGATTTTAAAATGATTTTCGGACGCGTTAAGAAGTTTAGAGTCTGGTTCGTGAGAACCTCTTTTTGCTAAGAAATCCAGGTTTAAGTACTTTTCAACTTAGTTAAGATACTATATTTCTTAAAAATAGGTTTACCACTCTAACGCAGTACGCACCTTTTTATCCGTGACAATAGGAGGGGTTGATTAGAGAGTACAACTCGGTTCTGAATACGCGAAAGTGACAGTTCCTGTTAAATTAGTTCTTTTCAAAGTAGAAAACATTGCCCATAAGTAGTTCTATTAACAAGTACCTGATTATCAATTGATTACGTGAATTACATTCGAGCCTGTCCTTATTAATTGTTTTAAATTACTATTTTATTTACCATTGCGCACTCCTTAAAACCATTATATTTAGTTGCCTTAGATACACACCATAACAACAGGTACGATAGATTGACACTTGGTCTCTGTGGATTCGACAATCTTTTATATTACTCTGACGTGTTCGTACACTTGCGAAAAACACGCATCAAGTTTTTGGTGCCGTTGCCGGGGACCAATTTCGTCAAATTTCATACCATGTAGTTATACCGTTTAGACTAAGGTTGTTACCTGCCGGTCAATGCGAAAGACTCGCAGTACCAGAAGCTTAGTAAACCCTCTAGCTGAACCTGAATGTTACGCTCGCACACGTTTATTTTTCCATAGGATTAGGAGAGCTATGGCCGAAGATCAAAACCGAAGACTTCTTAAGGACTTCGCCCAACCATCGAACGAGGAACCTAGTTCCAGTATAGTAAACCCCGTTATCCCAACCAATAATTTTGAACTTAAACCATCCCTGCTGCAATTAGTGCAACAGAGACAATTCGCAGGTCTTGCTACCAAGAACCCAAACCAACATTTAAAAAACTTTCTCCAGTTAGCAGACACCTTTAAAACTAATGGAGCTCCTCCTGAGGCAATCCGCTTAAGATTATTCCCTTTTTCCCTCAGAGATAAAGCTCTATCATGGTTAGATTCCCTTCCATCCAATTCTATAACAACTTGGGAAGACCTTAGAAAAGTATTCCTTGCTAGATATTTTCCCCCAAGTAAGACCGTTCTTCTTCGAAATCTAATAACCAGATTTACCCAAAACCAAGGAGAATCGTTGTTCGAAGCCTGGGAGAGATATAAAGAGCTATTAAGAGCATGCCCATATCATGGCTTAGAGAATTGTCTAATCATTCAAACCTTCTATAATGGACTTCATTATAACACTAAGATGACCATTGACGCTGCCGCTGGTGGCGCACTGATGAACAAACCTTACCCTGAAGCTAGTGCCCTTATCGAAGATGTGGCCCAAAACCATCAATCATGGGGAGTAGAACGAGCAACAGTGGAAAAGAAGAAAGCCCAAGGAGGAATACATGAGTTAAGCTCTATAGACATGATGCAAGCTAAAATGGACGCGTTGGCCCTTAGAGTTGAACATATGTGTACAACCCCGAATACTGTAGCTGCAGTTTCGTTGAATTGTGAGATATGTGGGACGCAAGGACACCAATCCTCCGAATGCAATTTGTTAGACCAACCCTGAGCAAGTGAACTACACCCAAGGGAACCCATTTTCAAACAGATACAACCCTGGGTGGAGGAATCACCCAAACTTCTCCTGTAAAAATAATAACCCTATCCGAAATACCGCACCTCCGAGACAACAAGGTTACCAAGCCCCGAGAACAAATCAACCTATGTAACCTGTACCACCAAAACCGAGCCTTGAGAAAATTGTGGAAAATTTTATCACCGCTCAAACACAAAAAAATAAAGAGTTCATGAACCAAAACGTTCATGTTAACGAACTAATTACCCAGTTAGGAACCAAGGTTGACCAAATTATTACTCACAATGAGATGCTTGAAACCCATATCTCTTGGGTAGCTTTAAACCAAGCCCCTCAGACTACACCTGGAGGACAGTTCCCTGGACAAACTCAACAAAACCCGAAAGGGCAAGCAAATGCCATTACTCTACGAAGTGGAACCGCTTATAAGGAACCTTCAAACCATAGATCAAGTGATCCCGAAACTTCTTAGTGAAATGAAGAGAAGGAACCAGAGGAATCTGAAAACCCGGAAAGTCAAGAAAAAGGAGAAGAACCTAAAAACAAAACCTATGTACCACCACCACCATACAAACCACCGATACCATACCCTCAAAGACTAAAGCAAAACCAGATCGATAATCAGTATCAAAAATTTGTTAAGGTTATAGAAAAACTTCACGTAGAAATACCCTTTACAGAAGCCATCACCCAAATACCTTCTTACGCAAAGTTTCTCAAAGACATACTTACAAATAAACGTAGACTTCAAGATTCGAAACCCGTGGAATGTAATTCTATTTCTGAAAATAGGTTAGCAAAGAAAGATAAAGATCTCAGAAATTTTTCCATTCCTTGTATTTTGGGGAATCATGTCATCGAAAAAGCTTTTCTAGACTTAGGAGCTAGTGTGAGCTTAATCCCTTTAGCAGTTTGTAAAAGGTTAAACTTAAGAGAATTACAACCTACTAAGATGTCACTTCAATTAGCCGATAGATCCGTTAAATACCCTATAGGCATACTTGAAGACGTCCCTGTTAGGATAGGTCAGCTGTTTATACCTACTGATTTTGTTGTCATGGACATTAAAGAAGATGACGACATACCAATCCTCCTAGGTAGACCGTTCTTATCAACCATTGGAGCCATAATAGATGTTAAAAAAGAGAAACTAACCTTTGAGGTAGGTGACGAGAAGATAGAATTTGTACTCTCAAAATTTCTTATGGCACCTGTAATAGGAGATGCTTGTTATGCCTTAGATATCATTGATAAATGCATTAGGGAATTAGAACAAGAAGAAGAAACTGAATCTATAAAATTGCCATCAACCCTTATTTGAGAAGATGACAGTTATAAAAAACCCTACATTGATGATAACCTTCACGAATGTTTATCTCTTACCCCAGATCCTATGCCTTGCCCCATGAAACCAACCGTAAAACTTAAGGAACTGCCTAAGAACCTGAGATATGAATTTCTTGATGAAGAAATGGACCGTCCAGTTATAGTCAGTGCTACCTTGGACCAAGAGGAAACAAACCAATTGTTAGATGTTTTACGAAGGTACCCCTCATCCTTAGGATATAAGATCTCAGATCTAAAAGGAATAAGCCCATCTGTATGCATGCATCGGATTTTGCTTGAAGAAGATTCAAAACCCTCCAGAGAACACCAACGAAGAATAAATCCTATGATGAGTGAAGTAGTTAAGATTGAAGTTCTTAAGTTACTAGAGGCATGTATAATATATCAGATCTCGGACAGTAAATGGGTAAGTCCTGTGCATGTAGTACCTAAAAAGGGAGGCATCACAGTCGTGCAAAACGAGAAGGGCGAACCCGTAGCAAAAAGAACTGATGGAGGTTGGCGTATGTGCATAGACTATAGAAAATTAAATAAAGCAACTAGGAAGGAAAATTTCCCATTACAATTCATAGCCCAAATGTTGGAGCACCTAGCCAGACACTCTTATTTTTGTTACCTAGATGGATATCCAGGATTCTTCCAAATACCTATTCACCCCGAAGATCAAGAAAAAACTACCTTTACATGCCCTGTTGGAACTTTTGCCTACAGAAGAATGCCTTTTCGACTCTGTAATGCCCCTGCCACTTTCCAACACTGCATGATGTCTATCTTTGCAGACTATTTAGATAGAATCATGGAAGTATTTATGGACGATTTCTCAGTTTGTGGATCTGATTTCAAAAATTGTCTTATCAACCCTGAGAAAATCCTGGAAAGATGTGTGGAGGTAAACCTTGTGCTAAATTGGGAAAAGTGTCACTTCATGGTCATCGAAGGGATTGTTTTAGGACATATAGTTT
This sequence comes from Lathyrus aphaca, assembly GCA_963966055.1. Lineage (NCBI taxonomy): Eukaryota > Viridiplantae > Streptophyta > Magnoliopsida > Fabales > Fabaceae > Lathyrus > Lathyrus aphaca. The sequence continues at coordinate 507,777,189 of OZ014524.1, read as the reverse complement.
CCGAAAAAGGTATAGAGGTAGAGAAAGCTAAAATAGAAGTCATAGAGAATCTAAAACCGCCAAAGACTATCAGGGAGATAAGAAGTTTTCTTGGACATGCTGGATTTTACCAACGTTTTATCAAGTACTTTTCCAAAATAACAAAGCCCTTAACTGGTCTTTTAATGAAAGATGCTGAATTCATCTTCGATGGAAAATGTACTGAAGCATTTAATCTATTGAAGCAAGCTCTGATTTCAGCACCTATAATGAAACCCCTTGATTGGTCAGAACCGTTTGAGATAATGTGTGACGCTAGTGACTATGTTGTTGGAGTCGTTCTAGGTCAGAGAAAAGAAAAAAAGTTACACGTAATTTATTATGCCAGTAGAACCCTAGACGCTGCACAGCTCAACTACGCAACAACCGAAAAAGAGCTCCTAGATTTAGTTTTCACCATAGACAAATTTAGATCTTATCTAGTAGGAGCCAAAATTATAGTTTACACCGACCATGCTGCCATTCGTTACTTACTAAGTAAAAAGGATGCCAAACCTAGGTTACTTCGATGGATTCTACTACTGCAAGAGTTTGATTTAGATATCTGTGATAAGAAAGGCACAAATAATGTAGTAGCTGATCACCTGTCTAGGCTAGAATACCTGAAACCTGACTCAGTGCCCATAAATGACGATTTTGCCTATGAAAGACTGATAGCCCAACTAGAAACTATTGAAGATGATAACCCAGACCCACATGAGCATTCTCATAAATCTTTAGCTATAAGTAATGTACCTTGGTATGCAGACTTTGTTAATTACCTAGCCGCTGATATCATACCCCCCGATCTAAATTACCACCGGAAGAAGAAATTCTACAGTGATGTGAGAAACTTCTATTGGGATGAACCATTTATTTTCAAGAGAGGTAAAGATGGCATTTTCCGCCATTGCGTTCCAGAAGAGGAGGTACATAATATAGTTGAGCATTGTCACTCTGCACCCTATGGTGGACATGCAAGCACATCTAAGACCTACGCCAAGATTCTTCAAGCTGGCCTATTCTGGCCTACCATGTGGCGTGACGTCCATGCTTTCATTGTCAAATGTGACAGATGCCAACGTACAGGAAATATTTCAAGACGTAATGAAATGCCTCTGAGAAATATCCAAGAAGTAGAACTCTTCGACGTATGGGGTATAGACTTTATGGGACCGTTCCCACCATCTTTAGGAAATCAGTATATCTTAGTAGCTGTTGACTACGTGTCTAAATGGATTGAAGCTATCACCACACCCACGAATGACACCAGAGTAGTCATCAAATTATTTTAAAACTACATATTTCCCAGGTTTGGAACCCCCCGTTTAGTCATAAGTGATGGAGGATCACACTTCATATCGAGAATATTTGATAAACTTTTAAGCAAGTATGAAGTTAAGCATAGAGTAGCAACACCATACCACCCACAGACTAATGGACAAGTGGAAGTATCTAATAGGGAGATCAAACAAATTCTTGAGAAGACTGTCTCTATATCTAGAAAAGATTGGTCGCAGAAGCTTCAAGAAGCGTTATGGGCCTATAGAACCGCTTTCAAAACCCCTATAGGAACAACCCCTTATCAGCTAGTCTATGGAAAATCATGTCACTTACCTTTTGATTTGGAGCATAAGGCCTATTGGGCCATCAAAACTTTGAATTTGGATTACCTAACTGCTGGTGAAAAACGTATCCTTGATATCCATAAATTAGAAGAGCTCAGATAATCTGCCTACGAAAATGCCATCATATACAAAGAAAGAACAAAAGCTTGGCATGCCAAAAGAATCATAAGAAAAGACTTCAAAATAGGCGATCGTGTTCTCCTGTTCGATTCTAGGTTACGACTTTTTCCAGGGAAGCTTCGTTCAAGATGGACTAGCCCTTTCGAAGTATATAAGATTCTAAGATCTGGTGCTATTGAATCAAGAACCAAACATGTAAATCGTTCATCGTCAATGGACAAAGGCTGAAGCCCTACGAAGGAGGTGACATCCCAACAACATACTCCAGCCATACTCTGAGTGATCCACTAAATCCTTCGAATAATGTATAAAATCCGGTCGTTGAGCTAATGACGTTAAACAAGCGCTGCATGGGAGGCAACCCATGGTTTTCTTATCTTACTTACCTTTTATTTATTTTTTACTTGATTTTAATTTGTTTTATTTATTACTCTGTCAGGACTAACGATTGAATGTTTTATGTGATTTCAGGACTCTTTTGCTAACCTTGTGCAGAATGCAGAACCCCGAAGACATGCACGTGGCCTTCAGAGATGACGCACAGAGAGAGTGTTACTATGTCCACATGAGACGCCCTATGGCACCTACCAGGTACCCAAACCAAGATTGCATGAATGCCTTAGGGATAGAGCCAAACGTCATATTCTTATGCCACTAACTCCAGTGGGACCAGTTCGACGATATGAACAACACTTACAGGAACTTGACTCTAGAGTTCATCAGCTCGTTTGATTATGATCCTTGGGCTGGACCAGATGGACATGCTGTTTTCAAGACATCGATGGGGTATTTTATGAGCAGAGAAGTGGAAAAGTTTTGGAGTAACATCTCAGGTGGAGGCAGCCAAGATCCTTCCACTCAGTTTTCTCAGGTGATCCACAATCCTGCGTTAAGGTACTTCCAGATGATTCTAGCACACTCTTTCCTCGGTTTCCCAGATACAGAGACTCTGTTGAGTGAGGAGGAGATTTTCCTACTATTTTGTGCGACTCAGTCAAGCCCAGTTGCTTGTGGCAACTTTCTGTTGAAGGGCCTTGCCAGTGTCGCCAGGTCATCTGTAGGCATTATACATGTCAGTGGGATTGTTACACAGATTGCTACTGCATTGGGTTTGTCTCGCAAATTATTGCATCTCAGGACCTTCTACTGCTACACCACCCTGGATGTTGACTTTTGTCTTGAAAGAGGATTGATATGGATGGCCTCTTTTGAGCCCAACACGTTTAGATTACTGATCGACGGCGAAGTGATACATTACTTTACATTACCTGACCCACTGATGACCAGTGTCCACGACCCTGCTAATTGGAGTTATGCTTTAGAGGGTTATGGAGAGACTATCGAAGAGCCAAAATCACCTCCCGCCGCTGAGTACACTCCTATACCTCTTTCTCCCTGAATCATTGTTATGTCTAACAATATGTCTTTGCAGCCGCCTGATCTACAGACCCAGATTTATGAGCTCCACAAGGAAACTTCCCTGCTCAAGCAGGAAGTAGCGGACTTGGAATTACATATCGAGATATCTGATCTCACTCATGCCTCGGAGGCCGATGCTTTATATCAGGAGATTGGAGAGCTTCGGAGGGAGATAGCTGAGATTCGTGGATCGAACCAGGAAGAGAGGCCTACCACATGATCGTTTTACACTGACATTATTACTCTAGTATTTAATTTTTCATGCCTTATTTTATTTCTCACATCTCTGTCATACCTCGAAAAATACGATCCTCGCGAATGCGGTCGCGGCTGGGCTGACTTGAGAGTCGCCACCTAATTTTAATTTATTCCCAAAGAGGGAAAGGGAAAATATAGATAAAACCCGGGAAGAAAGGATAAAGACAAGGTCACCGTAACCATTGTCGGGGTTCGGAAGTCGGTTATGCAGGGGGAAGGTATTAGCACCCCCTACATCCATCGTACTCGATGGGAACCTTCTAAGTTGTCACGCGCGAAAGGATGTTTATGCCTAACGAATTACTTGCTAAAGGAGGAAAAGGATTTAAATTTTATTATCTTTCTTTAGGAGTCGAATTGCACTAAAGACTATGGGTAGTTTATTCCGAACCAACAAGCCAAATGTCTTGCGACGGAATAATCGGAGCGAATAACGAAAGCTCGTAATCCTCCTTTCTACCACTTAAGGCTCGTGGCGTACAATTTCTCATATTATTAAAGTGTTTTAATACCTAAGACTACTTGACGTTGGATCAAGGGTTTGGATTTAAAGAAACATTTTGGTAGGTCGATTGCGAGGCATAAAGCGATCGCGAAGGGTGAGTGCAAAATGGAGGTTAAGGGTTAAAGGTTACGCGAGATCAATTCCTAATACTAAGCTAAGGTGGAGCCGTTGGAGCTCGAATTAAACCGACATCGTCGAAATTTAGCTCTTTAACTGTCTTAGAATCGATTCAAAGTTAGAATCATTCTATGAGAAGTCGAGCGTTACTTTATAATCAAATAATTATTTAAATAAAAGAAATGCGATAAAAAAATACAATTGGTCTCATATTGACTTAAACAACGTCGATTTATTGAAATCGAATATTTAAGTCGTTTATTATATCATCAACCATAAAAATTAAAATAAAGTCGAAATAATAATAAAATAAGAGTTTGGCCTCATATTTAATTTAAATAACGTCGATTTATTTGAAATCGAATATTTAAATATTTATTCATCGGCCGAAATAAAATAAATAGAAATAATGAGAAATAATAAAGAAAATAAACATGTGGCCTCAAATTAGGGGATAACGTCGATTTATTAGAAATCGAATATCACCATTTATCATTGGCCGAATAATAATAAAGTCGGTAAATAATAATGGATCTAAAATTAATTAGAAACCATAAGAAATAATAGGAAACGGTCTCATATCAATTTGGACAACGTCGCAAAGTGGAATGTCACAAATCGGATAATAATATCATAGACCAAATAATAAATATAAATAAATAAATAAATCGATACAATGATAAATGAAGAAAAATCGGCCTCAAATTGATTTAGACAACGTCGCGAAATGGAATGTCGATAAATCATATTTTTTATCATAGGCCCCAAAATAATAAATATAAAATAACGGATAAAAATAATGAATCGGTCTCAATTTAATGGATAACGTCGATTAAATAATCGAATATCTCATTTTTATCATTAACCGAATAAATCGAATAATCGATAAAACAGATAGCGAAGAATAACAATGGCCTCATAACAACTTTTGACAACGTCGATTTAAAATCGAATATCGGAAAGTCATAATTATTTCATTGGCCCAATATAATTAACCGAAAATAACAAATCTAAACAGATTAATTAGAAACTATTAGAAATAATAATTAAAAAAAGAATAAAAATTGGTCTCATAACAATTTCGATAACGTCGGTTCGATACCGAATATCAAGAAATCGCGTTTATATCATAGACCAAATAATATAAATTGATTAACATGCTTTTCTTTTTGAAACAATTTATTTATTATTTTTATCAAAGAAACAAAAAATAAATAAAAAACAGAATGATTTATTAATTAAAAGAACATGGACCGTCTGAATAAGGTGGGGCGTAGGCCCATTAACTTCAGTTCAGTTTAAATTGGGTCCGGGTTAATAAGAACCCGGTTTATTCACAGCCCACAAACAAAGTTAAAGAAAAACAAATGACCTAGCTATTCCAAGCATCATCGGTCAAACAGGAAGCCAGAAAGCCAATACCATAGGCTGCCACGCGTCACATTAATCAGCTGAAAGGACACAAGTGTATCATTGGGCAGAACAATTGTTGGCAATAGGACAACAACAACAAACAAAGCTATAGGCAAATGTACATTGTTTAAAAACTAATTCACATTTAATATTAAAGAAAAACAATTATGATGCAGAACTCTTTCTGTTTCCACCGGTACTCACTCCTTCTTCTCTAAGAGAAACCCGAAGAGCTTTCATCGTACCTCCACAGCTCAACAATAAACACCAACCGAACAAACTAAACCCACACAGAATCATGCATTAATCGGTAAAGCGACAAACCCTAAACCCCCAGATTCAATACACCTTTAGAAGAGATTACGCGGTCAAGATACAAATCGAAGCACGCATAAGAGTAAATGAAACGTGAGCAAGAACAAATGAATAATGAAATCAAAATCACCAAGGAACTACCGATGTCGACGGATGCTATGAGGGTGATTATCAGGTAAATTTTCCTTTCCGCCTTGCTTATGGTTCGTTCGCTTTATGTTGAATACGAATGAAAATCCTCTTCTCTTCACCTTTGTCTTTCTCTTTTGTGAGTATTGTTAATGTATTGATGATATTGTTGGGTGAAGGTCTTCAGCTCACCACATTAAGAGTTTCAATGTGAAATTCTTAATGTGTTGATTTTTCGAGCTCTGAGTAGTTTAGGGTTTGTTGAGGAAAGTTTATGTGCATAGCGGCTAGGTTTTCCCCCCTCATAATTGCCAATGATTAGAGATTTTATAGAGGGCTTTGTGTGAGGAAGTCGCGTGAGAGTGAGATATCGAATCCAAAATCCGTTGGAGAAGATTTTCTGTGAGATTTGGTGAGGTGGGGACCAACCTGGTGAGTCACTGAATTTGTTTGTCTGTAGTGGAATGGAAGAGTTTCTAGAAACTATTGTGGTCCCCTGGTGGTAACTTGGTTTTCACTGACTGTGAACTGTAAATTTGCTGCATTCTACTGCTGATTTATTTTTGTGTACTTAATATTTATTGATGTGGCATCTCAAATGTTTCTGACTTCAAAATGTGTGATGTTAGTACTGTGTCTACTGAAACTTATACTCCTGCTCTGATGGAGATGAACTGATTCCCTGGTTTTGGTAATTTGCAGGTGAACCGTGTCCAATTCGTGGTTTTCATGTTGGCTTTATGAAACAGATTGATATCGTGCACGCTGCATGAAGAAATCATGCCATTGGCTTGAGACTTGGAGTGCGTCTGGGGAACGAAGAGGCCGGATGTTCAGTCTGATGCATTGCAAACTTTGCATTTTATTGTTCCTTTCAAAATTGGACGTCCATTATTGATAACACTTACCGTCCTGCAAATGTCATTGCTCTTTATCTTGGTAATATTCACTTTTCTTCTTGTACATACTAACTTTGTGGATGTTCAACAAACAGGATAGTGGAATTCATATGGAGAAGGACAAGTTTAAGGAGCAATAGGATGTAAACATAAGCTTAGCATGAACATAAATCACCAGATGACAAGCTTGGATGAGGGCATGAGACTTTTGAAAACCTGAGTGCACAGGAATCATGAGAAAGAATTCCATGGACCTAGCATGAATCTTGTTTATACCATTTTTGGCTTTCTCTGTTTCTAGGCATTTGATTCATACTTCTAGGAACCAAGGTTCTATGATAGCTTATACCTTGCTACCTAACTTGTCCCTTTTATATTTTGAACACAATTAAAGAAAACTTGACATTTTGTGTGTTTACTAATTAATCTCTGTATGCTCCATGCAGGTCGATTGAGATAAATGCGCTACTGGAACTGCATTTGTTGCATGGGAACTGATGAAGCTGAATTAATGGAATCCTTTAGAGTCATTGCCAATGAAGTAGGCCCAGATTCAAGGTGTTGTTGCATTGCATTTGAATATTCAGCCATGCCTTTCTGGAGTGTAGCATCCACTTTCTCAAACATGGTTTTGCAGGAGATCTCATATGCAGGAACCACTGATGTTTCAAAACTGGATTTGAGTGCATCCTGAAGCGCCTGTTTGGCAGTTGTCTGAAACTGTGCTTGGATATGCCTGACTACAGTAGCTTCGAGTTTTGAATTAACTGATACCTGGCTATTCATTTTTGAATGCTCTTTTAACTGTTTTTTCTGAAAGAGCTTAGTGTAACAAGTATTGTATCTTGATGTGTACTTGAATCAATTCTTTACAAGAGCTGACTTGCAACAATGCTTTTTTTTCCTGATAATTGTTCTTGTACTTGTTTCTGCAGGCAATCAATGCAGATGCAGGGTACTTTTCACAAGGAGGAAGAAGATTATAACTTATGGCAATATTCTCGGTAGCACACGTAAATGAAGCTTGAAGATGGGAATGGTACGAAGAGTTCGTTAAAGCTTGAGAAACGCCGACGTTTACTGCGAGGATGCTTTGCCGGAATCACAGGTAACTCGAAACTATAGTTCTCAACTGAGGAATAGCTGCTGCTTTCGAAAACTGAAACTGGGCTGCAGGTATCATAACTGTACTCATAATCATGTTAAATAACTGTACTTGGATGAAGATGAAAATTCTGACTATGGTGTGAAGTTTGATTCTGATTCATGTTGAATAAATGTTGCAGGATCGAATCTCATTCTTATTAGCACCTCTGTTTTTGTTGAAACGCGATGTCGGATTCGCTCGAAGGTCGAGAATGAAGTAAATACGTGTTATTTTGGATAATGGTGAGCAGAATATGGAACAGGTCTTTGAAGAGATGAAAGCTGGTGTATTGGAATGACCTTGAGTATAACATGAACACTTTGAGTATAGCATGAACACTGATTGTATGAGACAGCTTGAATTTTACAATTGTACTCTTTACTTTGTACTAACAAATACAATTTGATTTTTGATTTGTAAACCCGAGCATACTTTATAGAACCCTTCTAGTAACAAACTTGATTATTGGCTGAGATCTTAGATAGTAATTGGAGTTAGCCACTTGGTGGATTTTTGTTTAATCCTTAAAGTAGGGCTACTCTTTATTTCTTGTATCCCACATTTTTAATCTTCTTTGCATAAGAGTAATCTCAGACAAAACTTGTGAATTGATGATAATTAGTTTTTTTTATCTCACATGACTTTTAGTTAACCTTAACCTTGAATTTGCATTTCAAAATTTAATGTCACTAAAATATGAGTCCATTCTAAGCATTTTGGCCATAGCATCTGTACCCCCCACGTAACTTGAGTATACTTCTTGGCCACAAATTGATTGTGTCACAAGATTCTTGCCTCAAACTCCTTTATTAATCCCGCGAATGATTCATTAATCCAACAAACTTGGATCTTAAATCAAACATGTCCTTTATGTACATAACCCTTTCCTTGAAACTTTAATAATCACTCTTGAGAACAAAATATTCAATCTTTGAGATCCATGTGATAATGTCTTTGAATTTAGAAATAAATCTTAAACCAATTTCCAAAACAAAAAGTTGTAATAAGGTGAACTAAACCAAACCCATTAGCTCCTTGATTGTATTTAAGTCACTTAAATTTGTATGCCCTCCACAAATGCATTTGGTTAACTATGAGTTGATAACCACTTCGAGATTTTTTAATGGAAACTAAAGTATGGTATCTGACCCATGGCTTGAGTTCCAAATTACTCCTCATATCACTTTCGAAACTAACAGAAATCCACACCTTGGCACATACACTTGAATTATGATGAACCCACTCTTCAATGTGGACCTCCTATCTTGATGGCTTTGACAAAACTTGATTCATCCTTGCAATACCTGATTTTACTCAACCAGCAAGACAACAAACATATTTTTTTTTTAATTTTGTATAATAATTAGTAAGATGAAAATGATTAAACATGTAGGACAAATTTAGGGTATGACAGATGCCCCTATCTAATTGTCTTGAACCTGATAAATGAACTACTGTGAAATGTTCGATTTCAAGGTAAAAGTCAATTAGATATAATAATAGCCGAAAATTTGTCCAATGCAAAATGCAATGCAAAAAATGCAACATGATATGCTTGTACGAGTGCAAATGTTGGGGATTTTAAGTTTATGAATGCGATATGATATGAGACACAAAGTCTGCGAGTATGATGAAATGATTGAATGAGAAGAAAACAATGAAAATGAAAAGATAAGAAACTGGCTAGGACACAAGATATTTCTGAAATTTTGTCTGGGTTACAGAGAATAGTCAGAAATACTTGAAATGAGAGAAACAAACCCTGAGAAAAGTAATAAAGACATCCAGAAAAATCTATGGACGCACAAACACCAATTTTTGGAAATCAACGCCCGAAATATCTAGAAGAGTACTAGATGTGGAATGAGACCAAATTATGAAGGTATGCCACGGGAAACATCAAACTTTTCAACTTGAAATAGAGATTCTCCCCGAATTTCTCAATGGGATGAACCGGAGAGAGAGATTGGGATAAAACCCTTAATACGGTTGTTAGAAGAACGCACTTTGAAATTTCTCAAAGGGATTAACCGGAGTGAGAACTTCGAAGGAAACAAAAAGCTTCTCAATGGGAAAAACCGGATTGAGACAGTTGAAGGAAATAATAATTTCTCAATGGGAACAACCGGAGCGAGAAATTAGAAAGAAACAAATAACTTCTCAATGGGAACAACCAGAGTGAGAAAGTTAAAAGAAATAAGGATTTCTCAATGGGAACAACCGGAGAGAGAAACTAGAAGGAAATATAGGAATTTCTCAATGGGAACAACCGGAGTGAGAAACTAAAAGAAATATAGGAATTTCTCAATGGGAACAACTGGAGTGAGAACTTAGAAAGAAACGAATATCTTCTCAATGGGAACAACCGGATTGAGACAGTTGAAGGAAATAAGAATTTCTCAATGGGAACAACCGGAGAGAGAAACTAAAAGAGATATATGAATTTCTCAATGGGAACAACCGGAGAGAGAAAATAAAAGAAATAAGAATTTCTCAATGGGGACAACCGGAGTGAGAAATTTGAAAGTAGTAATAACTTCTCAATGGGAATAACCGGAGTGAGAAAGTTGGTTCCAGGAATAATATTTGATGAAAGACAGAGTGATAGACACGACTGCTTTGGTAGGTGCCAAGTGAGTTGGACTTTGACTTTTGGTGGTTGCCAATAGAAATTGGACTTTAAGGGTGCCAAACAAAATTGGACTTCGACTACAAGGTAAGATAACAAAACCTCAGGAAATGCATATGAGCATGAAGTAAACTTAGAGCTATGCTTGATATGAAATGGTATGATGCAAATGGTGCAATGATTGCAATGCAAATGCTAAGACCAACTGGATAAGACTCTTTGGAGAGGTGCGGCTGAAATAGCTGATTCCACAACACAGTGAACTTTTGCCAACTATGCCTTTGAAAGATGTCTTAAACACAACTTCAACCATTCTTGTATGAAGTATCAAGATGCTGATCTTTTAGGAAGGAGTGATAAGCTTTGCTTGGGGGTCACTCGAAGTAGACTGCCCCATGCTGAATGATTCTGAAGTGACTGCTTGACTGGTCGCTTGAAATTTTTGCCCCAGCCCGAGTCTTGGAAAGATGATTCCTTGAAGATATGATCTTTTGACTGTAAGGTGCCCCTGATAGGATCACGGGCCAAGTTTCTCAACTGTTAGGAAATTCCATGATGAGGAGTGCTTACTTGCAAATAAAATATTTATTCGAAAAACGCTAATTTTAATGCAATGCTCAAGCACAAATTTTGAAATCAAAATTATTATTGGGATGATATTGGTGTAAAGAAAATGAAATACTGGCAAGAATGCAGTATTTATTCAGTCATGCAAAGTGAAAAGTGAAAAATAATGCAAATTGAAAGACAATGCAAAAGGTAAGATACCAAAGCGAATGATTGGCAAATCTCACGGGGAGTCAGCTTACGCAAACTTGCGGCGATATGCTTTCAAAACAAACCTAACTTCAATTAGGTCTTTAAAGGGTTGTAACGTGGCTTGGTTCACGGTTTATGAAACAAAGGATATAAGGCTCAAAATTTAATTTTTACCCATCCCATTCTCCATGATGACCTCCAGTCCTACGCTCAACTAATCCAACCTATGCATTCAGATTACTTAAGGTTGCACTGAGGAAGATGGCTCAGAAAGACAAAGGATTATTGGATAGCAGTCATTATTTATTTCCCAACATTTTGTTGGTTTATTTGATGAGGATTTTGGATCAACTCATCCTTGTATTTGTTGAGGAATTTTGGTGACCTCTTTTGATTTGATTCTTATTATCCCTAACTTTTGCCTGGACTGTATCTTTGAAATTTTCAGTCCACCGGGATGTTTTTTATTTCTGCCTAAGTCGTCTTTTGGGTATTGACTTAGCGGCTTTTTCATTTTTTTATTTGGACAATGACTGCCATCAATTTCTTCCACAATTATTTGATGTGTGTGAAGGAAAATTTGGGCCTGAAAACTCTTATCGAAAAGTGTAATGAATAATATTCCTGAAATTGAATACATATTTGAATTAATTGAGAACTACCCCGCCCCGTGTTAAGATTATGGGTTTTTTCGTGTAGAAAGAAACTCCAACTTCTAGGCTCAAAGGGGTTGACAATGGATTAACTTCCTTATTTCTCCAGTGTTTGGGAGTTGAAACAATGCCTGTATATCATCTGCAAGGTTTTATTTCGAAAGCATATCATTCAACAATTCGGGTATTTTTCGTCATCCTCCCTCCAATCATTGCTTAAACAACAGATGAATGAGAGAAACAATGGTATATATATTTTTTGGAATTTTCGAAACATGAAAAGCATAAATATGCACAAATATGAAAGTGAATGAATTGATTCAAAACATGCGATGCTCATTTCATTAACATTAACATTAAAGAACAAACAAAGTCTTTAAACAAGTACACGTAATACAAATAAGGAAATTAAAACTGAAGAGAAACAAGGCCTAGTGTCTAATCAGTAGCAAGGATGAGCTTTCCCGTCTGATCCACTGGCTTTAGGTAGTAACTTGCGATTCTTCGACCAAATCATCAGCCACTTTGCTTTGGCATGGGATCTATTTCAACCCTGGGAACCTTTCTCGGTGTGAAGGTGAGCAAGTCTCCCCTGACCAAATCCTGAACTCGAGCTTGGAAAGCGTAACAGTTCTCAATATCATGACCTGCAGCTCCTTCATGGAATGGGCAATGAAGATCGGTCCTAAATCCAGGTGGAAGAGGATTTGGAGGATTGAGAGGTCTAGTAGTAACAAGACCTTTTTTGAACAATTCAGGGAAAACCTCAGCATATTTCATGGGAATAGGATCAATAGGAGCCCTGGGCCGGGGAGTGCGAGTCTGATTCTGACCCACATTCCTTTGTGGAGGAGCTCGAGCTGGTGGAGCATTAACCATAGGAGCAACTGCGGCTACTTGGGCTTCACCATACTGTTGTTGCCTGTAGTATGGTCTTCTTTCAGTGTTGACAGCATGAGTATCACCCTCTTTCTTCTTCTGAAAGTTCCCGGAGGACTTTTTCGCAGCATTAGAAGCTTCGGCACTTCCAAACTTGCCCTTTCTAATTCCTTCCTCTAGTCGTTCTCCAATAGTGACTAGGTCAGCAAAACTAGATGATACACTGCCAATCATCCTTTCCCAGTAAAGAGGCTGAAGAGTGTCCATGAACAGACCAGTCAGCTCTTTCTCAGCCAAGGGAGGCTCAACCTGAGCAGCTAGCTCTCTCCAGCGCTGAGCATACTCCTTGAATGATTCCTTTTCTTTCTGAGACATGTTTTGAAGCTGACGGTGGTCAGGTGCCATGTCCAAATTGTATTTGTATTGCTTTAGGAATGCATCAAGCAAATCCTGCCAGCATTGGATACGGCTTTTCTCGAGTCCCATATACCATTTCAAAGATGCTCCACTCAAACTATCTTGGAAGCAATGGATGAGCAGTTTGTCTTTGTCAGCATGAGCGGCCATTTTGCGGCAGTACATGATCATGTGGCTCTTTGGGCAAGTGTCTCCCTTGTATTTTTCAAACACTGGCATTTTGAATTTGTCTGGCATAACCAAGTTTGAAACCAAACACATGTCTGATGCGGCAGCGTTGAAGACATCAAATCCTTTGACAACTCTTATCCTCTTTTCCAAAGTCATACATTGTTCCCTAACATCCTCAAAATTCCCAGCCTCACCTTGTACCGATGATGGTGGATTATGCACGAAGGGAGGATTCACATAAGCAGTTTGGGCAACAGTATGCACATTAGGTTGAGAGTCAGTGAACACTCCAGGTTCGAAAAAAGTGGATGTACCAGTCATCTGAGTAGTCACAAATGGCGGATTATAACCCGGTGGCAATCCAAATTCTGGCCATGTGCTGGCTGGTCTTGAAGACTCTGCGTTAATGACGAAACTACTGTCTTCAGAGGTGACCATCTTCTGAGCTGGAGTGTCCTTAGTAGCCAAGATTTGGAGCATATCCATAATCTTGCTCACACTGCTCTTCAGGTCATCGATGTCTTCCCTGACTCGCTTGTTGTGTTCTTCTTGTTCAGCCATTCTTCTTCTTTCGTGGGCCCTAGTTCTGTATCTGCGTGGAGGAATCAGCTTGACGGGTACTCAACAACTCTGAAGACGAGAACGAATGAACATGAGCGACTATGAATGCAAAATGAATGCAAATATGAATGCAATGATATGCAAATAAAATACGAAAAGATGTTAAACATAAAAAAAAAGTCATGGTATCACAAGTCCAAGGTACGGATGGAGGATACTCTGATCAGGAACTCACTGGGTAAACTCTAAGGTTTTAGGGACCCCAAAGTTATCAATTCATATGGCTGTTCATCACACGCGCCATAAGCATGACGGTTGATTGACTCCGCCATATGAATCTATTTTGGGTGAGATCTTCGTATCGACACCCACGAGAGCAAATTTTCTCGGGAGTCCATACTACGTGATCATCGACACGAGGTTTAAAACAAAGTCTCAGAGTTATGGACCTTCCTCAATTGTTTGATGCACATGTCAATTTTTATATATTCTTGACAGTCAATCAACTCCATTGAGTAAGTCTATTCCAAGTGAGGTTTTCGTATCGAGCCACGCGAGGGCGAACCCTGGTGCCCCATACTACGCAACCATCAACCGATGTTTTAACCAAAAGGTTCTAAAGGTCCTCAGAGTTGACGATCCTAATGCAAACAACTGAGCACACACGCCAAGGACTTGACGGTTGTCAGTATTCTCATTAGAATCTACTCCAAGTGAGGTTTTCGTATCAACAACCCATGAGAGTGGTTCTCTCAGGAGCCCATACTACACAACCTCGCTAACTTATGTTTGCACTTGAAAGCCCGGGTATAAAGCCTTTCGCTCAAGCTCAAAATATCGATCCAAGAACCACAAGGTATAATATGGAAAGCGATAAAGAAAGCGATAAAAATAATCAAGTAAGTCATAAAGGTAAGCACACAAACAAGCGTGAAGCAACCTAGATTAGGCTTGACTTGCATAGGGGTGAACCAGTCCCCAGCAGAGTCGCCAGCTGTCGTACCTCGAAAAATATGATCCTCGCGAATGCGGTCGCGGCTGGGCTGACTTGAGAGTCGCCACCTAATTTTAATTTATTCCCAAATAGGGAAAGGGAAAATATAGATAAAACCCGGGAAGAAAGTATAAAGACAAGGTCACCGTAACCATTGTCGGGGTTCGGAAGTCGGTTATGCAGGGGGAAGGTATTAGCACCCCCTACATCCATCGTACTCGATGGGAACCTTCTAAGTTGTCACGCGCGAAAGGATGTTTATGCCTAACGAATTACTTGCTAAAGGAGGAAAAGGATTTAAATTTTATTATCTTTCTTTAGGAGTCGAATTACACTAAAGACTATGGGTAGTTTATTCCGAACCAACAAGCCAAATGTCTTACGACGGAATAATCGGAGCGAATAACGAAAGCTCGTAATCCTCCTTTCTACCACTTAAGGCTCGTGGCGTACAATTTCTCATATTATTAAAGTGTTTTAATACCTAAGACTACTTGACGTTGGATCAAGGGTTTGGATTTAAAGAAACATTTTGGTAGGTCGATTGCGAGGCATAAAGCGATCGCGAAGGGTGAGTGCAAAATGGAGGTTAAGGGTTAAAGGTTACGCGAGATCAATTCCTAATACTAAGCTAAGGTGGAGCCGTTGGAGCTCGAATTAAACCGACATCGTCGAAATTTAGCTCTTTAACTGTCTTAGAATCGATTCAAAGTTAGAATCATTCTATGAGAAGTCGAGCGTTACTTTATAATCAAATAATTATTTAAATAAAAGAAATGCGATAAAAAAATACAATTGGTCTCATATTGACTTAAACAACGTCGATTTATTGAAATCGAATATTTAAGTCGTTTATTATATCATCGACCATAAAAATTAAAATAAAGTCGAAATAATAATAAAATAAGAGTTTGGCCTCATATTTAATTTAAATAACGTCGATTTATTTGAAATCGAATATTTAAATATTTATTCATCGGCCGAAATAAAATAAATAGAAATAATGAGAAATAATAAAGAAAATAAACATGTGGCCTCAAATTAGGGGATAACGTCGATTTATTAGAAATCGAATATCACCATTTATCATTGGCCGAATAATAATAAAGTCGGTAAATAATAATGGATCTAAAATTAATTAGAAACCATAAGAAATAATAGGAAACGGTCTCATATCAATTTGGACAACGTCGCAAAGTGGAATGTCACAAATCGGATAATAATATCATAGACCAAATAATAAATATAAATAAATCAATAAATCGATACAATGATAAATGAAGAAAAATCGGCCTCAAATTGATTTAGACAACGTCGCGAAATGGAATGTCGATAAATCATATTTTTTATCATAGGCCCCAAAATAATAAATATAAAATAACGGATAAAAATAATGAATCGGTCTCAATTTAATGGATAACTTCGATTAAATAATCGAATATCTCATTTTTATCATTAACCGAATAAATCGAATAATCGATAAAACAGATAGCGAAGAATAACAATGGCCTCATAACAACTTTTGACAACGTCGATTTAAAATCGAATATCGGAAAGTCATAATTATTTCATTGGCCCAATATAATTAACCGAAAATAACAAATCTAAACAGATTAATTAGAAACTATTAGAAATAATAATTAAAAAAAGAATAAAAATTGGTCTCATAACAATTTCGATAACGTCGGTTCGATACCGAATATCAAGAAATCGCGTTTATATCATAGACCAAATAAAATAAATTGATTAACATGCTTTTCTTTTTGAAACAATTTATTTATTATTTTTATCAAAGAAACAAAAAATAAATAAAAAACAGAATGATTTATTAATTAAAAGAACATGGACCGTCTGAATAAGGTGGGGCGTAGGCCCATTAACTTCAGTTCAGTTTAAATTGGGTCCGGGTTAATAAGAACCCGGTTTATTCACAGCCCACAAACAAAGTTAAAGAAAAACAAATGACCTAGCTATTCCAAGCATCATCGGTCAAACAGGAAGCCAGAAAGCCAATACCATAGGCTGCCACGCATCACATTAATCAGCTGAAAGGACACAAGTGTATCATTGGGCAGAACAATTGTTGGCAATAGGACAACAACAACAAACAAAGCTATAGGCAAATATACATTGTTTAAAAACTAATTCACATTTAATATTAAAGAAAAACAATTATGATGCAGAACTCTTTCTGTTTCCACCGGTACTCACTCCTTCTTCTCTAAGAGAAACCCGAAGAGCTTTCATCGTACCTCCACAGCTCAACAATAAACACCAACCGAACAAACTAAACCCACACAGAATCATGCATTAATCGGTAAAGCGACAAACCCTAAACCCCCAGATTCAATACACCTTTAGAAGAGATTACGCGGTCAAGATACAAATCGAAGCACGCATAAGAGTAAATGAAACGTGAGCAAGAACAAATGAATAATGAAATCAAAATCACCAAGGAACTACCGATGTCGACGGATGCTATGAGGGTGATTATCAGGTAAATTTTCCTTTCCGCCTTGCTTATGGTTCGTTCGCTTTATGTTGAATACGAATGAAAATCCTCTTCTCTTCGCCTTTGTCTTTCTATTTTGTGAGTATTGTTAATGTATTGATGATATTGTTGGGTGAAGGTCTTCAGCTCACCACATTAAGAGTTTCAATGTGAAATTCTTAAAGTGTTGATTTTTCGAGCTCTGAGTAGTTTAGGGTTTGTTGAGGAAAGTTTATGTGCATAGCGGCTAGGTTTTCCCCCCTCATAATTGCCAATGATTAGACATTTTATAGAGGGCTTTGTGTGAGGAAGTCGCGTGAGAGTGAGATATCGAATCCAAAATCCGTTGGATAAGATTTTTTGTGAGATTTGGTGAGGTGGGGACCAACCTGGTGAGTCACTGAATTTGTTTGTCTGTAGTGGAATGGAAGAGTTTCTAGAAACTATTGTGGTCCCCTGGTGGTAACTTGGTTTTCACTGACTGTGAACTGTAAATTTGCTGCATTCTACTGCTGATTTATTTTTGTGTACTTAATATTTATTGATGTGGCATCTCAAATGTTTCTGACTTCAAAATGTGTGATGTTAGTACTGTGTCTACTGAAACTTATACTCCTGCTCTGATGGAGATGAACTGATTCCCTGGTTTTGGTAATTTGCAGGTGAACTGTGGCCAATTCGTGGTTTTCATGTTGGCTTTATGAAACAGATTGATATCGTGCACGCTGCATGAAGAAATCATGCCATTGGCTTGAGACTTGGAGTGCGTCTGGGGAACGAAGAGGCCGGATGTTCAGTCTGATGCATTGCAAACTTTGCATTTTATTGTTCCTTTCAAAATTGGACGTCCATTATTAATAACACTTACCGTCCTGCAAATGTCATTGCTCTTTATCTTGGTAATATTCACTTTTCTTCTTGTACATACTAACTTTGTGGATGTTCAACAAACAGGATAGTGGAGTTCATATGGAGAAGGACAAGTTTAAGGAGCAATAGGATGTAAACATAAGCTTAGCATGAACATAAATCACCTGATGACAAGCTTGGATGAGGGCATGAGACTTTTGAAAACCTGAGTGCACAGGAATCATGAGAAAGAATTCCATGGACCTAGCATGAATCTTGTTTATACCATTTTTGGCTTTCTCTGTTTCTAGGCATTTGATTCATACTTCTAGGAACCAAGGTTCTATGATAGCTTATACCTTGCTATCTAACTTGTCCCTTTTATATTTTGAACACAATTAAAGAAAACTTAACATTTTGTGTGTTTACTAATTAATCTCTGTATGCTCCATGCAGGTAGATTGAGATAAATGCGCTGCTGGAACTGCATTTGTTGCATGGGAACTGATGAAGCTGAATTAATGGAATCCTTTAGAGTCATTGCCAATGAAGTAGGCCCAGATTCAAGGTGTTGTTGCATTGCATTTGAATATTCAGCCATGCCTTTCTGGAGTGTAGCATCCACTTTCTCAAACATGGTTTTGCAGGAGATCTCATATGCAGGAACCACTGATGTTTCAAAACTAGATTTGAGTGCATCCTGAAGCGCCTGTTTGGCAGTTGTCTGAAACTGTGCTTGGATATGCCTAACTACAACAGCTTCGAGTTTTGAATTAACTGATACCTTGCTATTCATTTTTGAATGCTCTTTTAACTGTTTTTTCTGAAAGAGCTTAGTGTAACAAGTATTGTATCTTGATGTGTACTTGAATCAATTCTTTACAAGAGCTGACTTGCAACAATGCTTTTTTTTCTGATAATTGTTCTTGTACTTGTTTCTGCAGGCAATCAATGCAGATGCAGGGTACTTTTCACAAGGAGGAAGAAGATTATAACTTATGGCAATATTCTCGGTAGCACACGTAAATGAAGCTTGAAGATGGGAATGGTACGAAGAGTTCGTTAAAGCTTGAGAAACGCCGACGTTTACTGCGAGGATGCTTTGCCGGAATCACGGGTAACTCGAAACTATAGTTCTCAACTGAGGAATAGCTGCTGCTTTCGAAAACTGAAACTGGGCTGCAGGTATCATAACTGTACTCATAATCATGTTAAATAACTGTACTTGGATGAAGATGAAAATTCTGACTATGGTGTGAAGTTTGATTCTGATTCATGTTGAATAAATGTTGCAGGATCGAATCTCATTCTTATTAGCACCTCTGTTTTTGTTGAAACGCGATGTCGGATTCGCTCGAAGGTCGAGAATGAAGTAAATACGTGTTATTTTGGATAATGGTGAGCAGAATATGGAACAGGTCTTTGAAGAGATGAAAGCTGGTGTATTGGAATGACCTTGAGTATAACATGAACACTTTGAGTATAGCATGAACACTGATTGTATGAGACATCTTGAATTTTACAATTGTACTCTTTACTTTGTACTAACAAATACAATTTGATTTTTGATTTGTAAACCCGAGCATACTTTATAGAACCCTTCTAGTAACAAACTTGGTTATTGGCTGAGATCTTAGATAGTAATTGGAGTTAGCCACTTGGTGGATTTTTGTTTAATCCTTAAAGTAGGGCTACTCTTTATTTCTTGTATCCCACATTTTTAATCTTCTTTGCATAAGAGTAATCTCAGACAAAACTTGTGAATTGATGATAATTTGTTTTTTTATCTCACATGACTTTTAGTTAACCTTAACCTTGAATTTGCATTTCAAAATTTAATGTCACTAAAATATGAGTCCATTCTAAGCATTTTGGCCATATCATCTGTACCCCCCACGTAACTTGAGTATACTTCTTGGCCACAAATTGATTGTGTCACAAGATTCTTGCCTCAAACTCCTTTATTAATCCAGCGAATGATTCATTAATCCAACAAACTTGGATCTTAAATCAAACATGTCCTTTATGTACATAACCCTTTCCTTGAAACTTTAATAATCACTCTTGAGAACAAAATATTCAATCTTTGAGATCCATGTGATAATGTCTTTGAATTTAGAAATAAATCTTAAACCAATTTCCAAAACAAAAAGTTGTAATAAGGTGAACTAAACCAAAACCATTAGCTCCTTGATTGTATTTAAGTCACTTAAATTTGTATGCCCTCCACAAATGCATTTGGTTAACTATGAGTTGATAACCACTTCGAGATTTTTTAATGGAAACTAAAGTATGGTATCTGACCCATGGCTTGAGTTCCAAATTACTCCTCATATCACTTTCGAAACTAACAGAAATCCACACCTTGGCACATACACTTGAATTATGATGAACCCACTCTTCAATGTGGACCTCCTATCTTGATGGCTTTGACAAAACTTGATTCATCCTTGCAATACCTGATTTTACTCAACCAGCAAGACAACAAACATATTTTTTTTTAATTTTGTATAATAATTAGTAAGATGAAAATGATTAAACATGTAGGACAAATTTAGGGTATGACAATCTCCAGACATATTTTATATTATCGCATATATTACATTTTCCATGTACTTTGATTTTTATCTTATATATTATTTCATGCACTAATCTCATTTTTCTTTTTCTTCCATTTTATTTTATGTCGAATAATAAAAAAAAATAAAGGGGACAAAAATATTTTCATTTTTGTCTTCATAAAAAAATATGCAAGCTTCATGCCTTAGAAGAAAGAAGAAAACGCTATCCGGACCCCCCGAAGACCAAAGGTACGCAAAGCCCAAAAGGGGAATTGAAGATCTTAGGCCCAAAGGAAAAATGGCCTTGTGGCGCCCGCCATGAACCTATGGCGCCTGCCACACCGTCCTCCTTTATTTCAGGGCAGATTCATCTCCCCCACCATTTTCACACCTTCAAACTTCCAAAACCCATTTTTCCAACTTCCAAATACCCCATTGAACACCATTAAAGCTCCCACCTTTCTCATACATTCACCATCTATAAAACCCATCCAAAATCCATTTTTATTTTCATCCACCACAAACCATAAAAATCCAACCTTTACCATTTCTCACATAAACCATTCTTCACCATTTTTCACTTCTCAAGAAGCAACAACAATGGAGTTCAACGAATATCTTCTTCACGATGGAAGACCGAGAGATAGGCAAAGGAAAATTATTCAAAGGCTTCAGAGTCGAGAAATTCTCTCGACTAGGTATGTCGATGATAAATGTCTTTACTCTTTGGGTCTATATCATATTGTTTTTCATTTATTAGATTTTCTAGGCTTGCATAATATTCTTGTTAATCAGGAACCTACCTATGAGAGGCTGACAATTGAGTTTTTAAGTTCATTGATATACACTGTCAGTCCTAACACTGCTAGCACAGTCAGTACTGTTAATTTTAGACTGTTTGGAATTGAATACGAATACAGTACCGGCGAACTAACAGGCTTGTTAGGAATCCCTCATAGGAAAGGTGCTATATGCGAGGCACCTTTGGATTCAGAATGGACGTTCGAAGTATTTTCCTTCTGGCAGAGGCTGTCAAGTACTTCAATAAATTCTTTTGAAGGAATACTTGCGTCGACCATCCATAACCCGATCATAAGAGTTTTCAGATATCTTTTGGCATGTACTAGTTTTGGCCGGGAGAGTCCAAATAAGGTAAATGCTAAAGAGCTCCTATTTTTGCAAGGATGTCTCACTAATACTCATATCAATCTGGTCCCGTCTATTCTTGCACACATGGCTTTAACTGTTAATAAAACATGACCGATTGTTATTGGAGGACTTGTTACGTCTATTGCTCGAGCTCTTGACCTGAACAATGAGATATCTACACTTGAACCCCTACCTCCTCGCACAATTAATTTAAAATTTCTATAAGACATGAAATTGTGCCGAACGAGGAAAGCAGGTGGTTATGAGTTGATGGTTCATGGGGTAGCTATCCCATCTGTTGCTTTACCTTGCAGTAGACGTACCGATGTACGTAATGAAAGGAACTGGACCTATGATCTGAATGCTCCACCTGTTTTGGGTCCACTTCCTCCTAATATTCCTGATGGGGAGTGTAAACACCCCAAATTTTCCCTCACTTGTTCTCACACCATGGCTTGTGATCTTTCATTTTTGTTTTAACATAAGCATTACACCTCATATTACATATTTGTTTCACTGCATAGTTCAAATTCATCTGCATCTAGGGTTTGTGATCTGAGCAATCCAAGAATCCATATGAGCCATCCCAATGGTCTCAAAGCCTTCCAGGAAGGTCCATGTGTGTTCTATCATCATATTATGCCCCTCAAAGTTCATGAAAGTCAAGGGATCACAAGAACTGGCAAAGGCATGGAAGCAGAGCTAGGGTTTTCACTACACAGATGACCAAAATTAGGGTTTTGGTTTCAGAGGCCTTAACTCCAAATTTTTGGGGCATTCTTGTTTCTAATGGTCTTAATATGTTATAAGGATCATGTGTACCAAGTTTGATGTAGAAACTCATTGCGGAAGTCATCTGTTTACTGGGTAACTTCCTGAGCAAGTTAAGTCAAAATCAGGGCATCTGAGGCCCCCAACAATGGAACCAAAGGGGTATTTTCATCAAATTGAAGTTCAATGATCTTTATTTGATCTTAGAAGTGATTGGAAGTCCACAAAATTGAATAATTTTGGGCCAATTGCAAACTTGCCATTTTTGGAAATGACTTGAAATGCAAACTTTCCATTTTGGGAAAGATTTTCAACCTCCTCTTTCATGACCAAAAATGCTTCAAATGAAAAGTTCTTGGGCATGAAAGTTGTAGATTAGGTCTTTCCATTTTCAAAAATTATAAGAACACGTCTTGATTCATCTTAGAACTCAAGATTTGGCCTTTCAAAGTTGGCAAAAATCACATAATTTTCAAGTTCATGCCAAAGAGGGAATTTTGCAATTTCACTTGCCAAGCATTCTAATGACCTCTAATGTGCACAAACACTTCATAACATGCCTATGCAACTTCAAAAGATCAGAATTATGCATTGGACCTAGGGTTTTCATGACTTGTGATCCAAGAAACTTCAAAGAGGCAAATTTGCAAAACATGTGATAGCTCTTCATCCAAACCTTCCAGCACATCAAATTCAATCCCATGGCCATCCTTGATCCAAGCCGAGGCCAGACACCCCATGAAAACACCTCTGACCCATGCCCATACCTCATAGTACACAATCTTGACTTTTTGCAAAAACTCCCATACCAATCAGCCTGTGCCACCACCCACTTTCTGAGTAATCCCATTGGTTTATGCAAACATCATGGATCACATTTCACATAACATACAAGCCTGAAACCTCTCATACACTCAGATTGCCAAAAACCTCAAGAAACCTTCCTATCTTAGAAATTCATAGCACAACCACTCAAACTTCAAAATTTCTTCACCACTCAACTCAGCATCACCCCAGGATCATTTTCCACCCATCGCCATAGTCTGGAACACTCCCAAACACATACGATTTCTCACTCCTCAGAACTGAAACTTACAAAAGAGGCAACTTAAACTCCATTCAAGCTTTTCAGAAGCATCAGAGGGATCATTGGAGGCATTTTGCACAAAGGGAGAGGTCAGAAAGCTCTAGTTTGCAAAGCTTCAACTCAGGTAGTCATGATGAACTTTTTTTTTCCAGAAGCATGATTTTAAGTTTCTAAATGATTCTACATGTTTAGCTGATCATCCTGATGTGTTTATTTTTGAAAATGATTGAGAAATGAGCATGTATTATTCTTCTGAAATTTTTCCTGTAAAAATGTTCTTGTTCGATTCTCTTGATTCATGAAAAATAAATGGTTTTTGTTGTGAGATTCTAGTTTAGGATGTTTAGTTGAGTCAATCTAGAGAGTTTTATGCATTTTCATGGCGTTTTGAGAGAGATATCATGAGAGGTTGGCCGGAGAAGATGATCGGAGCTAGCTCCAGTCACCTGAAAGTCATTAAAACCCTAATTAGGGTTAGTTACCCAGATTCATTTCCCACCCTTGGATACTGATTAGGTTAGCGTGTGTACGACCCATATTAGATCACTTAAGTTAATTATGGATTAATTAATTTAATTAAAACCATTTAGTCAGTTTGAATGTGAGTCGTCCAGATGCGCGCGTGGTCAATTCCCACCCTTTTTATTTGAATCTCAGCCATTGGATGCGCTGACTTCCATTTTATCTCATTTTTATTTCATTTTAATTCATTTCTTTTGCATATTTATTTTAAAATATAAAAAAACATTCAAAAAATACGAAACTTTGCATTCTGATTTCAAATATTTTTATCAACCTGAAAATAAATTTTATTTTATTTTTTGCTTTAAAAAAGTATTTTTAAAATATTTAAATGTTATTTTTAATTAATTAAAGTATTTTAATTAATTAAAAATACATTTAGGTTTCTAAAAATCACCAAAAAAATCATGAATCATACCAATGCATTTAGAAACATTTTCAAACTCTTCACACAAATTTCTTTTTAGTTTTGATCATAGTTTGCCAATTTTCTTTGAATTAAGGGTCATTAAAATCACATTTTTGAACCCTAACTTTAAAAAATCATTTCTGCCTAACCAAGAAGATTTTGAACTTGATTCTTTTTGCATTGTGTTACACATTTCATGTAGATTATAGGTCATTTTACTCATGAATTTATCTTGCATTTTCAATTTGACTTGCCTTTTTCCCATTGAACCACCCAAAAACCCTAGAAAACTTAGGAAAATCATAACTTTTGATAGGTTAGGCTTCTGACCTTCTCCTTTGGGGTGTAACCTAATATGGGATTAGGGTTTGTTTGAGCTTAATTTCAAATTTTTATCATGTCATTTTCTTCTGTTTTATCCATTTGCATCTCACATGTCCATGTAACCCTAGTTTCTCATGTTCATTTGCATTCACCTTGCATATGCATCATTACATGAACTTGCCATGCCATTTCATGCATTCATATGTCATCTTAGACCTCTTAGGACATGTTAAAACCTTGATTGATCATTTCTTCATCCATTTTCCATGTTTAGCATTCATTTCATTTCATAAACTTTCATGTGTTTTCAAACTTCAAAGCATGCTTCCTTTGCATCTCATCTTTGTATGATCACACATATGCATTTTGTATGACTTTGCATCACCTTACATGAAATTTACACAACATAAACACTTTTGACTTTGGTCTTTGCATTTCATTTCATCTCATTTCAATTCAATTCTTTTTGCTTTATACTGTATGCATTCATACTAACACTTTCAGGTTTGGTAAGTTATTTTGGGAGGTGGATTTGCCTTCACCTCTCACTTCTCCTTACCTATTTCATATGCATTTTAACTTGTCTTTGAAGTCAATTTGATTCACTTATGTTCTATCTCTCTCACTTTCTTCGTTTAAGTTACTTATCTTCTTAGGAAGTAAGTAACTTATTCTTCTGCTTCCTCCCCCTTTCATCTGCTTCTTCCATTGGTGGATTCCTTGAAGATCTTTCTTAAGCCTCACAAACCATAGGATATCCAAGCATGATAATAATTAAGGTTATGAATAGTTCCCCTTAGCTTTTACCTTTTAGTCTCCTTGAGTCTCTCTTCTCATCTCAATAATCAGAGACTAAACTCTTAAAGTTTTAGGACTTTGGAATTAGGGTTATGCCTGCATCCTTCTCTTAGGATGAAGTGTATAACATTAATCCTAAGTGTTAAACCTTTAATTTGTTTAAACCTCTTAAACAAATCACATTAATAATCACCAAGACTTTATCTTATAACTTGGGCCTTACATTAGGGTTCTAATTCTTCCTTATGGTTAAGAGGGACTAACCCTAGTGTTTAATGGACAAGTCCTCCTCAAGTTGTCTTACAAACCATAAAATAAACTTCTTCATCTCATCCCTTAATTAAAATCCATTTAATAAAGGCTTGTTGTATAATGAATTTAATCCCTAACCATGGATTAAGTTGAGGTATCTTCCTCAGCCTAAGTGTTCTCATCTATTATCCTTCTATTAGGATGGTGTAATAAGTTCACTAATTTGTTATTAGAGATTAAAATCATTACTTAACACTAAACAAAAATCCCAAAAACATCTAAATAATCACAAGTAGGTTAATGATCTTAATCCTACATCACCATGGTAATTAAGTTGAGATGCTTATATCACACTTAAGTAGGCTCATTATCCCTAAGCAGGGAGGATATAATGATTTTACAAGCCCTTGATTTAGGCTTAAGCTCATTAAATTATGCAAAACACCAAAAACAATAACAAAACTGAAACACAAAAACAAACAATAATCGTCTCCTTCGGGATTCGTTTCTCATCACTCTCATTCATAAACGAGAACCTGCTTCTTCCGTCTGATGCAAGACAGTTAGCACTCGAGCCAGACGAGTCATATACTTGAGCATAGACAAGCAAGCAGTTCACAGTCAATTCATCTTCAGTCTCTTTGAGTCAAACTACGGTGTTCTGACTTCCTCATTGCACGAGAGGATACGTAGGCATAACTTAACAGTTATCGAACAAAAGTCTCTGTGTCTTCCCCTTCTTTCAGCACCCTTTTCAAAGCCTCAGTTCCTGAGCATTCACCCTTTTGCATTGACACCTGTACATTCATTCCTAGCTTTTGCACATAGATAGCACATACACTACCCCTTTAAACACAATCTTTTAAGCGTGGATCCCGTCGAGTACGACAGACAATCTGGGTGCTAATACCTTCCCAGGTTGTAACCAACCCCCTTTCTCGGTTTCTATGGTTCATAACCGTCTTATCCATCTCTTTCCAGGTTTATGCAACATTACCTTTCCTTCGGGATAAAAATGCCTAGCTGGCGACTCTATCCAGTTCATTTTCATTTTCTCTTTTCACCGACCATTCGTGTCTATACCCTGGGACCTGGTGTCTTTTCGGGGGAGCGACAGCTTGACAACTCTGCTGGGGACACTTTATCTTGCAACCAGGGCTTCTAGTTCTTTTTGTGGGTTTCTCCTTGCGCTTGTTTGATTTGTGTTTATGGAGGTGTTAGGTGCTACTTGTGCTTGTTGTTTATTGCTTTATTTTTTGCTTTATGTACACCTTTATTTATTGCTTTCATTTACTGTTTATATGCATGTCATACTGTTATCATCATATCATGTGTGCTGGAATTTTTGTGTATTTTGGTGGGAGAGATTTTGAGTGAGTAAGGTTCCATATCGGGGACCTGAGTGACACATAGGATAGAGTGGCTTCATATTCTTTCCCATTCCATTTCGGTCTGGTGGGGGAATATGAAACCATATTCAGACATGGGTTTCTTCTTGAGAACTCTGTGCTACAGATTTCCTGTATTACTAGGGCCATCTGGGAAGCCTGCTAAGTCTGGATGACCTTTTATGACCTTCAGAATCTGAGGTGAATTAGAGGAGGAACCTTTATGATTATTGTAAACACTATACCTCCGGGTTAGAAGTGTTTACACTTCTCATAACTGATCCAAGTCTGAGGATCCTTGTTCTAGAACAATACATGTGAGGGGGTTGGGATGTTTACAGGTTTGCAGGAACCCTTGGCCTCATCATACCTTGTTACTTGTTTTGTTAAGATTGCATCATTTTGGACTTGTCTTGTGAAACCCTGGACTTGTGACTCATTATTTGAGTCCCCCACCTGGTTACTGGTTTTCTAAGCCTTCATCCGGACTTATGAACACACATGGACCCTATCAAGGCAGATAACAGATCCAAACTTGATCACAAACCCTTGCATATCATTTTGCATACATCATTTTGCATCATTTAACATTTGTCTATTTGTTTTACAGGGTATCCACATATTATCTTTGGTTTGGTTTTGAACTGTTCAACCGCTCAGATTCCTTTAGCTATCTGCATCAGCTATCTTCATCAGTTATCTTCATCAGAGATCCTCTCCAGTATCTTCTCCAGCTATCTTCATCAGTTTGCGTCAGTTGTCTTCATCAGCAGTTTTCCTCAGTTGTTTCCTTCAGTATCCATTTTCGGCATGGACCCATCCAAGAAAAGCAACATCACTTATCATTTCTTTGAGCCCACTCTGACATGCATCAGACAGATTCAGACACTCATCACCCCTGATCATGTCCCTTTATTCAAGGAACATTATGGTGGCATTATGGACATGATCATGGACTTGGAGGAATCACAGAGGAGCATGATCCGAACTTGTCTTCAGTTCTATGACCCTCCTCTCAGATGTTTCACTTTCCCAGATTTCCAGTTGGGCCCTTTGCTAGAGGAGTTTTCCATGTTGTTGGGTGTCCCCATCAGGAGAGGGATTCCTTTCAACCCTCAGATGACTGCTCCCAGGAATGAAGATGTAGCCAAGGCTCTGTACTTAGAGTCCACCCTCATTGACCAGAATATGACCACCAAGGCAGGAATCCTAGGCCTTCATTTGGGCTTCTTGGTTACTCAGGCCACCATTCATGCTGAAGCAGGGAAGTGGGACACTGTTTGTGCTCTTCTAGCCCTTAGCATATATGGTATCATCTTGTTTGCAGACGAGTCTAAGTTTGTAAGAAAGAGTGCTATCCACCTCTTCTTGTTGAAGAATCCAGTCCCTACCTTGCTTGGAGACTTTTACTACTCAGTGCATCAAAGGAATGAGAAGCAGAGGGGGAGATTAGTCAGATGTTGTGCACCCCTCTTCTATTGTTGGTTGTTGAGGCACTTGCCAAAGTCAGAAGCTTTCCTGAACCCTCATCAATCAAGGAACTGGGCTAAGAGAATGATTGCCCTTACTTCAGAAGACATCAGATGGTGCACTTAGAGCACCAAGGGCAGAGACATAATCACTAGTTGTGGGAAGTATCCCAATGTATCTCTGATTGGAGTTAAGGGTTGCATCAACTACAATCCTTTGCTGTTCAAAAGACAATTAGGGTATGCCTTGGTACATCCACCAAGAGAGCAAGACTTGTCAGAAACCCTTTATTGTGACATTCAGCACAACCTTGCCATTGCCAGACAAGCAGCCTGTGCTTGGGACAATATTCAGACAAAGGGGACTGCTATTCTTGGCAAGTGCAACAACATTGCTTCGGCTCAGTATCTTGATTGGTCTCGTATCAGGGGACAAATCACCCGCATTCCATTCACCCTAGAAGATGTGCCTGGACCATCAGCACTGGAGCCTGCAACTACAGTTAGTTTAGAGGAGTTTGAAAAGTTGAAGGAAAGGAATAATCATCTCTCTGAAGCTTTGAAGAAGACCCTCTGGGAGAGGAATGATAGTCTTCTGGACAATGAAAGGTTAGAGAAGCTCTGGATCGAGCATATGACCAAGATTGAGAAGAAGGATGATTACATCAAAGGCTAGAGCATGGGAGTTGGTATTAAAGAATGCTTGCAAGGAAGTCAAGATTCAAAAGGCCAGAGCTGAGCACTACTTGGAAGAGAGTCAGGCTAGGTGGATCAGGATCACTGAGGCTCGTTCACAGGAGGATCAAAGGACTCAGGCTAAGATAGAGCAGCTGGAAGCTAATGAGAAGAAGAATCAGGAGGCCTTGTTAGCAGCACAGAAAGAGATCTCTAAGTTGAAACTCCGGGCGGGGTTGAAGAGATCAAAAGACCAAGACAAGCACAAGAAGTTGAATAGTGCCATTACCACCAGGAACCTTCTTATCATGACCATCACAGAGCATCCAGTTGGTCCAGTGACTGAGGCTCTCCTGAAAGAAGTCAGAGAGGATGATTATGGATTGGATGTTTGATTTCTTTGTATTTGCACTTCATTTTGATTGTATTTTTATTGTTGTATTTTGACCCACCATGGGGACTTTGTTGTAATCGAATTATGTATTTTTACACTTTGTAATATATGGTTTGTGTCATTTGTGGGCTTTATCTCTCTTCAACATCATCATTCCTCGAGGTCTGGAAGGTCAAAACCAAAGAACCAAACCGGATACCTTTGGAAGACAAATAGACATCCTGCATTGCATACTAACCTCATTTCTTTGTTTTGTAGGTTTTTGTTTTTATTGTTTCTCACTTTGTTGTGGTTTCAGGAAACATTGCTCGTAGAAGAGTTTTTCCCATCAATAGAGTTCACCGGTATCCGACAAGAAACAACTTTCTGGGCTTACAAATGGATCAGGTTCAGCAAGATCTGACTGACGTGAGAACCCAAATGGCCAATGAGAGGACTGAGATGAGGGCCCAGATGAACCACTTCATGGTAGTGATGACTGGGTTGGCCCAAAGCCAAGAAAGACTGAGGGAGTTGGTCGAGCGGCAAACTCCAAAAGAAAACCACCCAGGTACAGGGGGTACCAGCAACAACGATCATGTACAACCTCGTACTGATCCCCCATAATTTGGACCTCATCTTAACTTGTATATCAATGCTATAAGGAACACCCAAGGTAACATTGGAGGGAGGGCCTTGCAGGAGGACCCTCAGGAAGAAAAATTTACTGTGGTCGGGGCAGGAGACAAATTCTATGATCGTCGGCTGGATGAGATAGCAGAAAAGCTGAGGTCCCTGGAATCTCAAAACTCTCTGGGTTTTGATGTCATGGATATGGGACTAGTGGAGGGGGTTAGAATTCCTCACAAATTCAAACCTCCCTGTTTTGAAAGATACAATGCTACATCCTGCCCTCGTACCCATCTCCAATCTTTCCTAGGGATATTGAAAGCCTACACCATGGATGAAAAACTGTGGATGTTCTATTTTGAGGATAGCTTGACAGGGGCTTCCCGTGAGTGGTACTCTCATTTGACCAGGGCCATAGTAAGGAATTGGAAAGACTTGGCCGAGGCTTTCATTCGCCAATATCAATATAATCTGGACATGGCTCCAAATAGAACCCTTCTAATGGGAATGCCACAGTCTTCCCGGGAAAGCTTTAGAGAATACGCTCAAAGATGGAGGTAATTAGTTGTTGCCGTTCAACCCCCAATGTCAGAAAGGGAAATGGAAGATATGTTCATGAACACCCTCCAGGGAACGTATATTGATAGGTTGGCTGCTTTTTCTTCCACTAGCTTTGCAGACGTAGTCATAGCTGGGGAAAGAATCGAGAGCTTATTGAAAATGGGAAAGATTTCTGATAACAACGCCAGTTCAAGCAGTGCAAGGAAACCATTTGCAGGGCCTCACAGATCCGGTGAAAAAAATTCTGTACACATGGGTAGGGGAAGACCCCAGTATCTGCCAAGATCAATTGCCGCTATCATTATTCCTACTCCACCTCCTCAATACACTCAACAACCACAACACTTTCCTCAACAACAACAGTTTCCTCAACAAAGATCCTATAACAACAACAACCAAAAACAACGTCCTTTCCAGCAAAGGCCATCTCAAGTTAACAGGGTAATTGACCCTATACCAATGCCATATGCCACCTTGTTGCCACAACTCCTGAAGCTTAATCATGTTAAGTTAAGGACTTTGGCTCCACCAGATCCTCATAACCTTTCGAGAAATTACGACGTCAACGCCAGGTGTGCTTTTCATTCTAATGCACCTGGTCACACTACAGAAAAGTGCAGAGCTTTGCACATGAAGGTCCAGGATCTGGTTGATTCAAAGGCCCTAAATTTTGCACCACCTCCTAATGTCACGAAGAATCCTATGCCCAGCCATGGTGGGCCTAGGATAAATGCAATCGAGGAGGGCTAACCCATGAATTTAATTGAAGATACTGCTAGCATTCAAACACCTTTGGAAGAGGTTAAAGCTCAGCTTTTAAAATGCCAGGTATTTCCAGGTTGTGAGGCCTGCTGTGAATCTTGCAAGGTTTCCGTCAATGGGTGTGCAAGCTTGAAAAGTGGCATCAATAGCCTAATTAGAGAAGGTATCCTGCAAATAACAACAACAACTTCTACAACATCAACAACACCTTTCTCAGCAACAACAAGTGTTTCTCCTACAACTGCAAAGACAATTGTTCCTACAGACTCGTCTACAAAATCAGCAACCACCTCTTCCATGACTTCAAAAAACACCAGTTCAATTGCATCCACTTCTAAAACTACAACAACCATTAACAACGACGTCTCCACAGTCACCATATACTACGACCCTGCAACGGTCCCTGTTTCCAACAACTTTCAGCAACAATCTCAACAACAATTTCAGCAACAATCAAGCTTCAGTCAATCACCTCCACCATCAATCGGAATACCTGTTACCATCTTTTATGATCCACAAACAATAACGGTTCCTACCTCTGCTGCAGTCAGTCCAGTCACCATCATGGTGTCGGGGCCTATTCCATATGATAAAGACAATGTTGTACCATGGCACTATGGTTCAGACCTTTACTGCAATGGAGAAAGAGTCCTTCTAGATTCTTCATTTCATACACAACAAGTGGATAATGTCGGGGGAGTCGGAGGCTTCACCCGAAGCGGACGCCTCTTCGCGTCACAAGCTCCAAGAACCAATACTGAGGCAGAAGCTGCTGCCAAAGCCAAAGGTAAAAGTGTGGCACCTGAAGAACCTGTACCAAAAGAAGCCCATAAATCATCCTTTCATCAGGATGTGGATGAATTTATGAGGATAATCAAGAGAAGTGACTACAAGGTTGTGGATCAGCTCCACCAGACTCCTTCCAAGATCTCCATCTTATCCCTGCTGTTGTGTTTTGAAGCTCATCGGGATGCACTACTTAAAGTCTTGCACGCAGCCTACATGCCGGAGAAGATCACAGTGAATCAGCTCGAGACAGTGGTGTCTAATGTTAATACTAGCCATGGGCTAGGTTTCACCAACGCTGATTTAAAAATGGAAGGTCGTCATCACAACAAAGCTTTACATATCACCCTGGAGTGTAAAGGGGCTGTGCTCTCTCATGTTCTTGTTGACACTGGGTCTTCACTCAATGTCTTGCCAAATAAGGCTCTTGTCAAGCTTGAATATGATGGAATAGCTCTCCGACCAAGAAATCTGGTGGTTAGAGCATTTTATGGCTCCAAGAGGTTTGTTCTTGGAGAGGTGGAGCTTCCTGTGATAATCGGTCTGCAGGTCTTTCAGACTACTTTCTATGTGATGGACATTCAGCCGACCTACAGCTGTTTGTTGGGTCGACCATGGATTCACGCTGCTGGCGCAGTTACGTCGACCCTTCATCAGAAATTGAAATATGAGTGGGAATGATAGATTATCACCATCTGCAGTGAAGAGGATATCTTTGTTAGCCATCTGGCTACATACAAATACATTGAGATGAAGGGTGAAATTCATGAAACCATGAGCCAAGAGTTCGAAGCACTGAACGTCAATGAGGCGACAACTGAAGTATTTGCTGCATCCCAAGAAGATAGGATGGGTACTTCAATTGTCTCCTATCAACAAGCTCAGAAGGTTGTTGAAGAAGGAAACGCCCAAGGCTGGGGCAAGCTGCTACCTGTGGAGAAGAAGGATGATAGATTCGGTTTGGGTTACAAACCATTCCGACAAGATCAAGCAGAGGCTGCTAAAGAGCCCAAGTTCATAAGTAGGAGGATGCTCACCCCAGATGCCGTCAATAACGTGGAAGACGAGGCGGAAAGCGACCTCAACCGGGAGAGCTGGATTCGTCCAAGGATCCTGGGTCACCAAGTCCTTAACTAGTCTTCCTAGGAAATTATAAGGGTTAATCCTGCAGAGTAATTATTATTTCCTGCTTTTTTCAGCATGTATCAAGTCCAGCATCTTGCCCAAGGTGTCAGGACTCATTTTGTAATAGGGCCATATTTGTAATTTTGTGCAAATGGAATATCAATGAATATCGTACATCTTTTGCAAACAATTCTCTCTTTCGCACATTGTCTTTTCATTTTTGTTATTTTTCGCACAAAACAATAAAATGGGAATGTTTTCAAAATAAATAACTTCTTTTTTCTGAACAAGATTAAAATTGATCACAAAAAAGAACAATCTCAATCCTTGCAAAAATTATCCTCCAGATTGCACCGACAACAACACTGCTATGACCTTGTATGACTTCGACAATCCAATTAATCAAGCTGATGAAGGGGCTGAAGAAGACTATGAGTTGCCTGAAGAGTTAGCCAGGTTGTTAAGGCAAGAAGAGAAAGTGATTACTCCTCATCAGGAGGAGGTTGAAACTGTTAATCTTGGTACCGAAGAGGATTTAAAAGAAGTGAAGATTGGGGCCAGTCTGCAAGCTTCGGTAAAAGAAAAACTTATCAACATGCTTCGAGAATATGTCGATGTCTTTGCTTGGTCCTATTAAGACATGTCAGGTCTAGATACAGACATTGTCATGCACAAGCAACCCTTGAAAGAAGATTGCCCTCCAATGAAGCAAAAGCTACGTCGTACTCGCCCAAACATGGCCATGAAGATTAAGGAAGAGGTACAAAAATAGTGGGACGCCGGTTTCCTTGCTGTAATTAGTTACCCGCCGTGGGTTGCTAACATTGTACCAGTGCCTAAAAAGGATGGAAAAATGCGTATGTGTGTGGATTACCGGGACCTGAACAGAGCTAGCCCGAAGGATGATTTCCCATTACCTCTCATCGATGTATTGGTGGAAAACACAACTCAGTTCTCAGTATTTTCTTTCATGGATGGATTTTCTGGGTATAATCAGATCAAGATGTCACCCGAAGACATGGAGAAAACAACTTTCATCACACCTTGGGGCACATTTTGTTACAAGTTAATGCCTTTTGGACTGAAAAATGCCGGTGCGACTTATCAACGGGCTATGGTAACGTTATTCCGCGATATGATCCACAAAGAAATTGAATGCTACGTGGATGACATGATTGCCAAGTCCCTTACTAAAGAAGACCATCTGGTAAATCTGCTGAAGTTATTCAAGTGTATGAGAAAGTATCAGTTGAAGTTAAACCCCAACAAATGCACATTCTGGGTACGTTCGAGTAAGTTGCTGGGATTTATCGTAAGTGAAAAGGGAATTGTGGTTGATCCCGAAAAAGTCAAAGCCATTCAGGAAATGCCTGCACATAGGACTGAAAAAGAAG
The DNA here is from genome assembly GCA_963966055.1 of Lathyrus aphaca. Lineage (NCBI taxonomy): Eukaryota > Viridiplantae > Streptophyta > Magnoliopsida > Fabales > Fabaceae > Lathyrus > Lathyrus aphaca. Next base: position 507,741,782 of record OZ014524.1, on the reverse strand, counting down.
TTCGGGGGTTCTTAGGTAGATTGAACTACATATCCAGGTTCATATCTCATCTTACTACAACCTGTGAGCCCCTATTCAAACTATTGAGAAAGGAACAAACAGTCAGGTGGAACAACGATTGCTATAAAGCTTTTGACAAGATCAAGGAGTACCTGCAAGAACCTCCAATCCTTATACCTCCAGTTGAAGGAAGACCTTTGATAATGTACCTGACAATATTAGAAGGATCAATGGGGTGTGTGTTGGGCCTGCATGACGAGTCTGGTCGAAAAGAGTACGTAATATACTACCTAAGCAAAAAGTTTACCGACTGTGGACAACGTTATTCACTGCTCGAGAAAACTTGTTGTGCTTTAGCGTGGGCTGCTCGCCGACTAAGACAGTATATGTTGACTCACACTACTTTACTTATCTCAAAAATGGACACCGTCAAGTACATATTTGAGAAGCCAGCACTTACCGGAAGGGTTGCAAGATGGAAAATGATTCTGACAGAGTATGACATTCAGTACACATCTCAATAAGCCATCAAGGGCAGTGTACTGTATGACTATCTGGCTGAGCAACCCATTGATGATTACCAGCCCATGAGATTTGACTTCCCTGATGAAGACATCATGTTCTTAAAAGCAAGAGATTGTGAAGAGACTGTTCACACTAAAGGGTCTGACCCAGATGAAGAATGGACTATGATGTTTGACGGGGCTATCAATAGGAATGGTCGTGGAGTTGGTGCAGTGCTCATTACACCTAAAGGAGTTCATATTCCTTTCTCGGCAAAACTCACCTTTGCCTGCAATAACAACGAAGCAAAATACGAAGCATGTATCATGGGTCTTGAGGAAGCCATTGACCTCAGGATCAAGACATTAAATGTATTCGGAGATTCAACTTTGGTAATCAATCAGACCAACGACAAATGGTACACTCACCAAGAGCATCTGATCCCATACCGTAACTACACGAGGAGATTATTGACTTTCTTCATAACAGTCAAACTTGAGTACATCCCTCGGAACGAGAATCAGTTTGCGGATGCTTTAGCTACCATTTCCTCCATGATCAAGGTTCAAACTGCAAATTATGTGCCTCGGATTTCGGTATCCAGACTAGATCAACCAACATATGTATTCTCTGTGGACATTGATAAAGATGACAAGTTGTGGTTCCATGACATTAAAAGCTTCTTAGAGAATCAGACACACCCACCTGGGGAATCATCCAATGATAAGAAGACATTAAGAAGGCTGGCCGGTAGTTTCTTCCTTAATGCTAATGGTTCATTATACAAGCGAAACTTTGACATGGTTCTGCTCAAATGTGTTGACAAGAAAGAAGCAGACTTATTGATGCACGAAGTGCATGAAGTTTCTTTTGGTACCTATGTTGGAGGACATGCAATGGAAAAGAAATTGTTAAGATCAGGTTACTACTGGATCACAATGGATGCAGACTGTTGTGCCTATGCCAGAAAATGCCACAAATGCCAGATCTACACAGAAAAAGTGCATGTGCCTCCAAATCCTTTGAACGTAATGTCTTCACCCTGGCCCTTTTCCATGTGGGGCATTGACATGATTGGAAAGATCGAACCGACTGCTTCGAATGGCCACAGATTCATCCTGGTAGCCATTGATTACTTCACCAAATGGGTTGAAGCAGCTTCATATGCAAACGTCACCAGACAAGTGGTAGCCAGATTTCTGAAAAGAGACATCATCTGTCGATATGGAGTTCCCGAGCAAATCATTACTGATAATGGTTCCAATTTGAACAACAAAATGATGGCAGAACTGTGTCGGGACTTCAAAATCCAACATCACAACTCTTCTCCTTACAGGCCAAAGATGAATGGCGCTGTTGAGGCAGCTAACAAAAACATCAAGAAGATCGTGTAGAAGATGGTGGTTACTTACAAAGACTGGCATGAAATGCTACCATTTGCTTTACATGGGTACCGAACCTCAATCAGAATGTCCACTGGGGCAACATCTTATTATCTTGTGTATGGTATGGAGTCATTCCTACCTGTTGAAGTTGAGCTACCCTCCTTACGAGTAATGATTGATGTAAAGCTGGATGAAGCATAATGGGTCCGGTCTCGGTACAATCAACTGAATTTGATCGAAGATATGAGGCTAGCTGCCATCTGTCATGGGCAGTTATATCAAAAGAGGATGAAGAAAGCCTTCGATTAGAAAGTCAGGCTTCGGGAATACCAAGTGGGAGAACTTGTGCTGAAAAGACTTCTTCCTCCTCATACAGACCACAAGGGCAAATGGACGCCAAACTACGACGGACCATTCATAGTGAAAAAGGTCTTCTCTGGTGGAGCACTGATGCTCACTATTATAGATGGCGAGGATTTCTTATCCCCTGTGAATTCGGATGCAGTTAAAAAATACTTCGCATAAATTGACCCGCTGGACTTAAAAACAAAATGTAAGTCCAGGAAAAAATAGGGTATCCCGGCGAGTCAAAAAAAAATAAAAGACTCGGGAAAAAATAAGGGAAAAATACAAAAAATGTGTACACCCGCTGTCACACCCCAAATTTTACCCCTAACTGCTCGCATAATACATTCATTGCATTTAGAAGAGAGATTCCAAGATTTATTTTTCTGTTGCTTTCAACTCATTTTCAAGTTATTTATAATTTTAATTTTTAAATTTCTTTTCACTTATAAGCTTCCATTTTTAATTTAATTTCTATTTCTCATTTATAACTTTTTAATTCATTTTTGTGTTTTTTAATTTTAATTTCTATTTTTGTTTCTATTTTTTTCCCTTCTATTTTCAAGTTCCTATTTTAAAATTTTATTTCAATTTCTACTTCTAATTTTTAGTTCATTTTCAAATTTTTTCTAAACTTATTTGTTATTTCTATTCATTTTCAAGTTCCCGTTTCTAAATTAATTTTTTATTTCATTTTCAAGTTTTTATTTTTGAATTTATTTTCTATTTTTCAATTTTTAATTTTATTTTATTTTCAAGTTTTTATTTCTAAATTTAATGTCAATTTCTATTCGTAATTTTCAATTCATGTTCAAGTTTCTATTTTCATTCCAAGTCCTGTTTCAAATTTCATTTTCAATCTCAATCATTCATAGTTTCAAAGTTCTTTTCTAAAATTCAAGTTTATAAGTCATTTTCAAAAGCTCAAGTGTTAATTCCAAATTTTCAACCCGAGTTCCATTTCCAATTATATTTCCATTCTTAATTCAAATTTTATTTTCAATTCAATTGCAAGTTCTAAATCCAAATTTCCAATTCAATTTATTTCCCAACTCCTTTATAATTTTTATCCCAATTTTCCATTTCAATTCATATTCAGGTATTTATTTTCTAAACTCTAATTTATTTCTTAAGTTCTAAGTCAATTTTAATTCCAAGTTTAATTTTTAGTTTCTAAGTTATTTTCAATTTTAAGTTTAATTCCTAATTTTTAATTCACTTCCTATTCAAGTTCATATTTAATCTCTAATTCAAAGCTCCCATTTCAATAATAAGTTTCAATTTCAATCCTAATTATAATCACATTTCAAATATCCAATTTCATTCCGAATAAATGTTTATGTTACAACCAAAGCCCAATTCCACTAGCTGTTACACAAAAATGCACAACATAGCATGTCTTAATAAAATTCAGCCTGCTCCACACAACCACCCACAAGGCACAATTCAGCCTGCTCCACAGCCACCCACAAGACAAATTCAGCAGGTCTGCAGCACACAAAACTCTGCTCCACTATTGCAGCAGCATCCAGGTTTTGTCCCATTTCCTCCAACCCTTCACCTACAAGTTACCTGGTACAAAATTCAAAAAATCAAAAAAACCCTAAACCAAGTCCTATAATATACATTGTTTCATTCATCAGGAGAAAAGAAGAAAAAACCCTAGCCACAAAACTTCATTCATAAAACAACAACACAGCCACATAGAGCCTAAGGACATATACCAAAACTCAGAAGTTCAGAAGAGAGAAAGAAGAAGTTAAAGGTTCAAAGCATAAAGAAAAGGGAACTCACCCGAATCATATTGGAGCTTCATCGCAGGCTGTTCTCGGAGACGTCCAAATTCGTACCAAAGCTTTCACCGTGCAAAGGTTCTTCCGGATTTGTCTTCGATCGGTAATCTTTATTTTCCTCCCTCATTTATTTTGCTTGTTTGTTGCTTCTGTTTGTTGCAAACCCTCGCCAACCATGCTGCAAACCATGCTGCAAACCCTCACAACCAGCAGCCAACCATCCTTCTAAATCTCGCGCAAACCGCTACACTTTTCATTTTATTCAACCTGCAAAACACAAACCAGATCCAAAGACCTCGCATAAATCCGAATCAGAATAAAAAGCAGAGTGAGTGAGAATCGGAGTGAAGCGCAACAAAACCTTTTCAAAATCCAGCAAAACCATCTCACCTTTACCGTCGTCAATCCCTTCATCTTCACCGAAAAACCCAAATCCACAGCTTCGATCTGAACCACCTTCTTCCAAAAAAATCATAACCTCAGCCACTCTTTTTTTTACCACCGCTGTACAAACAATTCCATCAGCTTCAACAAGCCAGCCATTACCACCAGGCCCAATCTGCGTCCCGTATGCCAATCCAGCAACACCACAAGGCCTTTTTCCGCAAGCCTCAAGACAATCTCCAGCTTTGCATCAACAACACCTTCAACACACCGAACCGCTTAAACCCACTTCCCTTCATAGAAACCTGCACAAACCACCCTTTCAAACACTTTCAGAACCGCACAACCTTCGACATAACGACAACTCCAAGCCAAAAAAAATCCTCTTCTGCTCACAACAAAACAAACCTTTTCCTCACCTTAACCTTCCATTTTCTCATAACCCAACCCTTGAATAACTCAAATCTATCCACACACAACCATCATCAAGAAGAAAACGATCCCTGACTCTCTTCTTCACAACTTTCGAATCCCCACACTCGCACAAACTCATCTCAGACCACCATTCAACCACTGTCCTGTTCTTCACACAACCCAGCGGCCCAAACCTTTTACAAAAAACAAACGAAACACCCGTCCACACCATAAAATGCAACTCTCTTCCGCCAACCGACGCGAACTGAAACAATCACCTCCTTGATTTGGTAACAGAACCAACCTTTTTCACCTTCAAAATTCCCTGCAGCTAATCCCTACAATACCGCCATCTTCAAAAAGCTCCTGTAAACAAAACCCAGAAAAGAAAACAGTTCACAAATCAAAACCTTCACCTATCCATCACAAACATCACAAAAATAAGAAAAAACAGAAACAGAAAGCCACCGCGAACCAGAAAGTGTCGAGTGAAAACAGAGCCGAAACCAAGCCATAGCCGCTCAAGCCCGTCCGCAACTCACCTTCGCCACTCCTTACCATCTCTGCATCACCGCCGACCGCCACCACCTCACCGTCGCAAACAACACCAAAACACAGAACCATTTCAATGTGGCTAATTCTAACCCACTTCAATCACAGATGAATTCTCTCTACTCCCATCCATTTGCCCATTACAACACACAGCCACTAAACATGCAAGCTTCTCAACCACAACCTCCTTCCAGTCCAAACTGAAACCATCGCTTCATTTCACCAACTCGAAACCTCACCTCGAAACCACCTTCAACCGATCTGCAGAAACCTCTCCACCAACACCGACAATCGAAGCAGCCGCACAAAAACCTCAAAAAGATCAAAACTGAAAACCCCCATCGCCCAAATCCGATCAACCATTCACATCCCTTCACCACCGTCTCTGAAACCTCGTCGCCGAAACCACCACCGCGGCCAACCATCGCGAGCCACCCTTAAACCCTTCATAGTCGTTTCCGACGAGAACCCGCCGCGCCGCAACAAACACAAACCGCGCGAACCACCAATCGCCGAACAGAGCAACCGTAAGGAGAGAGAAACGAGACTGAGAGTTTTGCGAGTGTTGTTTGTTGAGAGAGATAAGAAAGTTTGAGAGTAACTATCGAGAGAGGTGATGAGGGTGTGAGAATCGGTCGCGGGCTTTCACAGAGTTTTGTTTGTTTTAGGTTTCTCTCTTTGTTCCTTTTGTTTTCTTAAAATAGCGATGAATGGGACGGCTGTGCCAACCCTAGGTTCCTTTTCCCTCTTTTAGAAAGCCAGTCGGACCGGATCCGGGTTGACCCATGACCCGGCCAGTCCCCAAATCTTAGGCTTGCTGGGCCTTTTTTTTTCTATCCAAACCCCTCTATTTTCTCTTAACCAGCCCATTAGCTCTTTTTTTTTTATTTTATGAAAAAAATCTAAAGAAATATATTCATAATTCAATTAAGTTTTTATATTTAATATTAACTAATCTATTTTATTAGGTTAGTTTTTTTTAATACTTAGTTAAATTATTATATACATAAATAGATATTTTAATTTTAATATTTTCTTTTCTATTATTATTATATTTAGTTAGAAATGTATATACAAATAAGTAAATAAGCATTTTAATTTTAATATTTTCTTTTCTATTATTATTATTATATTTAGTTAAAAAATCTATATACATATAAAATAAAAAAATCTTTTATTTTCAAAATTTTCTTTTCTATTTTATTTTTATTATTATATTTAGTTAGAAATCTATATACTTATACATATAAAATAAATAATAAAAAAACTTTTATTTTCAAAATTTTATTTTCTATTTTATTATTATATTTAGTTAGAAAAATAAATAAAAAAAAACTTTTTAAAATTTTCTTTTCTATTTTATTAGATATTTATATATACATAAAAAATAATAATACAACAAAAAAAAAATTTCGAATTCAATTTCTTCCTTTCTATCTTATTTTTAGCATATTTAATTTAATCTTTATTTATTTTTATATGAAAATCCAAAAATTTTGTTTAGTCCATCTTCATTTAAAAAGTTAGTTTTAGATCGTTTATTTTAGGATAGATCCCTTTAGTTTGAGAGGTTGAGATTTAGGTTTATTTCTTAGTATGAGTTTTTTAATTTAATCTTTCGATGTCTTGGTTGTATGCACGCTATGTTTGTATTTATTTCATTTCGCATCATGACCATATACCTGTTAAAATAAAATTGAAAGCGCACATTAATTTTCAAGATAATAAATCCTTGGTCCAACGCCAAGTGAACTTTACACACTTCACTCACACACGTAAGTCGGTCGTTCTACGATCGCCGTCTGCACGGTCTTTACACTTCACAGCTTTCTAACTTAAACAAATTGACGCACCACGCTTGTTTTCCGCCCCGCATTCTCGATCCATATATCGAGTCATAGCCCGGTTACTAAGCCTTTTACCTTGCATTTCTATTTACTTTATTCAGTTTATTTTTGCAAGTAGCAACCTATGCCTTAGACTTAGGAGCTTGCACCCTCATTTGTTTACTTTATTTTTTCGCATTTGAATCCAAAAGGGAAAGAACTCCTGCAGTTGACTCAATGTCATAGGAAGTTTAGCCATCCTTAGTTCCTTTTCAACCTTAACCATTAGGACTTTTTATTTTACAACTTTTTGTGACTTTCCCAAAGTCACGTGAGTGTTTGCCATAACACTTACCTTCCCCCGCGAACCTTGAGCGTAACCAAGTGTTCGTTAATCCTTAGGAGAACTACGAGTGCTCTGATTCTATACCCGATACATAGGCATCGATGCGATATTGTGCGAGCACCATTAGAAATAAAACCTTAGGTTCCCATAATTTTAGCAAGCAATAAATAACAATAACACAAATATTAACAAGAGGTTCCCGTAGGATACTGCGGATGCTTAGGATGCTAACACCTTCCCTAGGTATAATCAACCCCCGAACCTAGTTTCTCCTCATTTAGGGTTTTTACGATCTTTTTCCCTTTTCCCTTTGGATTAAATTAAAGTCGGTGGTGAACATAAAAGTTTTGCGATTCAAGCTCATTTAATAGCTTGGTATCCGATTCTCACCGCAACAGAAATGGCGACTTCACTGGGGACGACCTATTTTTGAGGGTTAAGCCCACCTTGTATATTTGTATATTTGTTGTTGTATTGCTTGTTATTATTTGGGATTTTTTATTGGGTGTTCCATGTGTGGTGAGATAAGTCCTAACCCGGACTTGAGTGCAAATAAGATAGGACGGTGGTATATTCAAGAAGGCTTGTAGGGAGTTGAGTCCCGATCAAGCTGACTTGAGACACCACCACTCAGCGGAGGCCTCCTCGGATGTAGTTTTGTTGATTGAGTTCAGTCGTGAAAGCATTACTATATTCGACCTGAGAGCCATTAATGCTGAGGACCGTAGAACATTTACCCCCACTTGGCCTTTTTAGGGATGTAGTGCGATGACTATGAGGAAGAAAATCCAAAATAGTTGATACGCGATACTACACTCGGATGAGACTCTCTTGAGAATATTATTGATTACCAAGTTGAGTTGGGAAGTCGGTAATATCCGAAAGATGGGACAATGATTCTGGGAACTTTTAGAACCCGTTGTACAAGTACAAATAAACTCATAGTACATACCTTTTGGGAGGGTTGAACCTTCGACCTCATGCAAGCTTTGAACCTAAGCCTTGTTTGTGCTTGTGTATTCATTGCATTCACGCATCATGAAGCATCATTTTTACCAATTTATTCAAGGAACTCAGAAACTCTATCTTTGCAAATATTGCGGGTATCATCATGGACTTTGGAAGAAGAAAGACTGTCAAGTACACATTCAAAACTCCCAAACTCAAAGACCTAAGGAGATTAAGAGATTTGGTTTTGGATCAAGAAGCCTTCGTGGAGAAGCATAGGAGACTTTTAGCCTTACTTAAGACTGAGTGGGATGGAAGGTTGCTCTCTGTGATGCTCCAGTTTTATGATCCTCTCTACCATTGTTTTACGTTCCCTGATTACCAATTGGCGCCTACTTTGGAAGAGTATTCATTTCTGGTGGGATCACGTGTTAAGGATGAGTTTCCATTCCCTGTTCTAGAGAAGGACCCTGAAGAAGCGGAGATTGCAAAGGCGACATATTTGAGTGTTCCTGAGGTCAAGGCAAATATGACCTATAAAGGAAAGATTTTTGGATTCCCTACAAAGTTTTTGGTAGAAAAAGCCAAGAATTTTGTTAGTGTGAAGGATATGAAAGCTTTTGAGGCGACCTTTATTCTGCTAATATATGGAGTGTTACTTTTCCCAAACTTTGAAGACTTTGTCGACCTAAACGCCATCAAAATCTTTCTGAAGAAAAACCCGGTCCCTACTTTGCTCAGAGACACTTACCATTCCATCCATCTGAGGAATCTCCATAAGGGAGGGATGATCACTTGTTGTGCATCATTGTTGTACGAGTGGTTTATTTCGCACTTGCCTAAGTCAGCTTCATTTTGGAACCTTAAGGATGGTTTGTGGTGGTCACAAAGGATCATGTCTCTTACCCACTCTGACATTAGTTGGTACAATCGTGTTTATGATGGAGCCTTGATTATTGATAGCTGTGGTGATTTTGCTAATGTGCCTCTTCTTGGCACTAAGGGAGGAATCAGCTATAATCCAGTTTTGGCTCGCCGCCAACTCGGGTATCCTTTGAAGGACAAACCTAAGAGTGTCGAAGTGGAAGGAATTTTCTTTAAGGATGATGAAGAACCAGAGCTCAAGAAACAGATTATGCAAGCTTGGAAGTACATCCATAGGAAGGGGAGGAGTAGCTTGGGAAAGCCGAATTGTGTTTCTATGGAACCCTATCTCCAATGGGTACGAGATAGGGCAATCAGTCTGAAGATGCCTTACCCTCGCCAGGATCCTATGACCTTCAAGAAACCCATTCTAATCTTTATGGATGATGCAGAGAAGCTGAAGATTGATTTGGAGAAAGAGATTCGAGAGAAGAATGCATGGAAGAATCGACATCAGATCATTAGTAGTGAGAATGAAGAGCTTAGAAGACAACTAAAGATGAAGGAAGAAGAAGAGCTCTCCAACAAGAAAAGAAAAGCGCAAGAGGATTTATTTTCCTCCTACACTCAAGGGGACACTTCTTGGAAGTCGATCGTGGATCAACTTATGCTTGAAAGGGCTCAGATGAAGGCACAAATCGAGAAGCTCAACTTGAGGATTTTAGGAGAATCTCCTTAGGACTTTGTCTTTGTCTTTATTAAGCTTCGTTTGGGATTTTTGAAGATGTACTCAAGACTTTGTATCACTTTTTGAATTTAATGAAATCATGTCCTTTGATTATTATGTTTTCCTTGGTATTTGCAAATTGTTTCTTAAGTTCCTTGAATAAAATTTATTTTTGCACTCATACATTTGGCATTTCATTTGCATTTTTTCATATAAAACTCATTCCCGTCATCTCCTCTCCAGCTTTCACACTGAGGCTCTCACACAAATACTACACTCGAGCTCAAGCCAGAAAGAGGATGGCTGAAAGAGACCTAGAGATGGACAGAGTTAACGAAGAGCTTACTGATATTCGTGGAAATATGGGTCAGATGATGGAAATGTTGCAGGTTATTCGAGCGAAGATGGATACCCAACAGACTGTAGTGTCAGAAATTGTTACTGCAACGACTGAGCCCCCGTCATCAGTCACTACCGCTGTGACCTGGCCTCCTTTTGGGCTTCCTCATGGATTCGTTCCTCCTCCTCATGGTTTTGCTTCTCAAAGTTTCATTCCCTCTTCTCAAGGACTGGATACTCAGGGTTTCTTCCCTCATTCCCAAGGCCTTGCTTCTCAAAGTTTTATTCCTTCTTCCCAAGGACTTGCTACTCAGGGTTTCTTCCCTCCTTCTCAAGGTTTTGCTTCTCAAAGTTTCATTCCCTCTTCTCAAGGACTGGCTACTCATGGATTCGTCCCTCCTTCTCAAGGTTTTGCTTCTCAAAGTTTTATTCCTTCTTCCCAAGGACTTGCTGCTCAGGGTTTCTTTCCTCCTTCCCAAGGCTTAGCTTCTCAAAGTTTCGCACCTCCTTCTCAGGGCATGGCATTTCCTTCCCAAGGTTTTGTGCCTCCTCCTCATGGATTTGCTGCTCAACAGACTATTCCGGTGACTAATGAAGAGAACCATGCAGTTTCTAATTTTACACCAGACATTGTGCACACCCGTGCTCAACCATACTTTAATGACCATCAGGCGTATGAAGCGCCAGATATGTCTGAAAACGGAGACGAGAAACATGAGAAGATGCAAGAGAATTTTGATACCCTTGAAAAAAGGTTAAGAGCGATTGAAGGTGACCAGATCTTTGGGGCCGCTGCTAGAGAGACGTGTCTGGTGTCTGGATTGGTAATACCTCCAAATTTCAAGATACCCACTTTTGATATGTATGAGGGTGCAACTTGTCCTAAGAACCATCTCTTGATGTACTATCGAAGAATGGCTGCGCAGGTGGACAATGATAAATTAATGATCCACTGCTTTCAGGACAGTCTGGAGGGAATCTCCTCCAAATGGTATCTAACGCTGGACCATTCGAAGATTCGCAGTTTCCAAGACTTGGCAGATGCTTTCATCCAAAAGTACAAATACAATATGGACCTTGCTCCCGATAGGAGGCAACTGTTGAGTATGTCACAAAAAGATTCTGAATCATTTAAAGAATATGCTCAGAGGTGGAGGGGGACCGCTTCTCAGGTAGAGCCCCCATTGACTGAAAGAGAATTAGCTGACTGGTTCGTTGACACTGTGCGACCAGAATTCTACGAGAGAATGGTGGGGAGCATAACTGCTAGTTTTTCTGATCTAGTGGCTGTGGGAATCAAAGTTGAACTTGGACTAAAAAGTGGAAAGATGAGTGGTGCATCTGGCAGTTCCAGCACTGGCAGTGGAAGTAATGTCAAGAAATTTACCAGTAATTTCCACAAGAAGAAAGAGGGTGAGACGAACGCAATAATGACAAGTCAAAGAAGAAATCCGCTTTGGCAGAGACCTCCACCTGTGGCTCAACAGCAGTATGCTCATCCACCACAGTATGCCCAACATCCTTATGTAGTGGCGGTTCAACCGTCATTTAATCCACAAGTCCCTATGTATCGGCCAACTCAAGCAGTACCGATGTATCAGCAAGCGGCTCCAGTGGTTCCACCTTATCAGCCAATGCTCAACAATCTAGGCTATCAACAAGCGCCCAATGCTTCAGCCTACCAGCAGAGGACTCCAACTCCTCATCCGAATCCCAACTTTCAGAATAGAAGACCAGGAGGAAGGCCTCCTAATCCTCGAATCCCTATGACCTATACTGAATTATATCCTTCACTGCTGAAGAAAGGTTTGGTTACTCCAAGGCCTTTGGGTCCTCCACCAAATCCGCTCCCACCAAATTACAACTCAAATGCCCACTGTTTATTCCATGAAGGTGCCCCAGGGCACGATTTGGAGGGTTGTTATGCTTTAAAGTACATAGTGAAAGATTTGATGGAGAAAAACATTCTGTCATTTGGGAATACTGGTCCGAATGTCAAAGATAATCCTTTACCCAAGCATGGGTCCATAAATGCCATTGTTGACGAGTCTGACGAAGGTTTGATTTTCGACGCCACAGAGATCAAGACCCCGCTTAGAGACTTCCATGCGAAGTTAGTAGAAGTGGGTATGTTGAAGAACTGTCATAAGAATTGTGAAGCTTGTGCAAATAACCCAAAGGGATGTGAATTGATCTTAAAAGATGTTCAAGATTTGATTAATCTGGGTGTTTTACAAGTAAGCGGTCGTGTGAAGAAGAATGAAGTGGCAATGATTGAACCCATTTTCAACTTGCCTGAATCTGAGTCTACCTTGGTGCCAGTGTTCAACCTGCCTGAGTCCTCAAGAGTTCAACCCATCTTTAATATGCCAGAGCATGTGATACCCATTTTCAATATACCTGAGCCAAGGTTTGAACAAAGTAGTAACCCTTTCCTTTATGAAGACACTAAAGCAGTTCCATGGAAGTATGATACAGGGAAAGTTCATCAGAAGATTGATAAAGCTAGTCAGAAGGAAGGTTCAAAAGTGGAAAGTGCTGACATAGCGGGTGCAGGTCGTTTAACTCGCAGTGGTCGTGTTTATACTCAGCAAGCCAATACGGCTCCGCCTAAAGAAGTCATTCCAGCTGTTGTCAACCAGGATAAAGGGGTAGTTTTGGGAGAAGAGGATGCAGAATTTCTCAGAATCATTAAGAAGAGTGATTATAAGGTTATTGATCAGCTACATCAAACGCCTTCCAAAATATCTATCCTATCACTTCTTATGCATTCACCGGCCCATCGGAGTGCTCTCCAGAAATTACTAGCCCAAGCCCATGTTACACATGATATAACAGTGAATCAGTTTGATGGAGTCATTGCCAATATCACTGCATGTAACAATCTCAGCTTCAGTATGGAGGATCTTCCAAAGGAGGGCTTGGACCATAACCGTGCTCTCCACATATCTGTAAAATGTCAAAAGGATACTTTAGCAAGAGTTCTTGTGGATACAGGATCTTCATTGAATGTTTTGCCGAAAAGAACGCTTGCCAAGTTATCTTATCAAGGGGCAGAGATGAGGCTCAGTGCACTGATTGTGAAAGCTTTTGATGGGTCAAGGAGGACCGTTATTCGAGAAGTAGACCTACCAATTTTGATTGGGCCACAGGTGTTCAAAATCACTTTCCAGGTTATGGACATTAACCCCAATTACAGTTGTTTGCTGGGAAGACCTTGGATCCATGCTGCTGGGGCAGTCACTTCTACCCTACATCAGAAGATGAAGTTTGTGGTCGATAATAAGCTGATAACTGTGTCTGGTGAAGAAGATCTCATGGTTAGCAACCTTTCATCCTTTAGCTATATTGAGGCTGATGAAGATGTTTTGGAAACTTCTTTCCAAGCTCTTGAGATAGCCAATGCTGTCCTTTTGGAAGTAGAGGAACCAAAAGGGAAGGGTATCCCATCTTTTGCTTCGCTGAAGAGTACCATTTCCACCATTGAAGAAAGAAGCCATGAAGGTTGGGGTGATGTCATCGACGTCAAGTTGAAGCTGGATCGCTATGGGTTGGGTTACAAACCGACTCATGTGAAGGAAGGAGCATCAACCTCCGTTGAAGGACGTCTGAAGACCATTCAAGAGGTGTTTTCCAGTGCTGGTTATCAGGTCAATGCAATTGATGGAGGTTCTGAAGATGAAGATGTGAATCATTTGGTGTATCAGTGTGAAGAAGCCTTGGACAATTGGGAGGCAGTCGAGATCCCAGAGTTTTTTCCATTGTCAAAGTAATTTATTGTTTTTTTTAAATGTTTTCAAAGTTCCCTAGCTCTGCCCAAGGCTATGGGAGTATTTTGTAGGGCCCCTTCTCATTTTCAAAGTTATTATCAATGAAGGCATTTTGTTAAACACTTATTTTGATCATTTACTGCTCTCTCTCTTTTCACCTTTAAAAAAAAAGAAAATGGCAATCTTTCAAAACCAAAAAAAAAGCTTTTTCTCTTGCATTTCTCTATTTTCCACTTTTAATAAAAGCAAATCATTCTCATATGCAGAATAAACGAAAACCCTGTTGAATCCAATGACTCTACATTCTCTCCTAACTTTGATTCGCCCATCTACCAAGCGGAAGATGAAAGTGAGGAAGATTGTGACATTCCCGAAGAACTGGCAAGATTAGTTGAGTATGAGCACACAGATCTTCAGCCACATAAGGAGCAGGTAGAGACCATCAATCTTGGCACTGATGAAGACAAGAAGGAAGTCAAGATTGGTACAACACTTGGGGCAGACGTTAGAGAAAGATTGGTCAAGCTTCTCAAAGAGTATGCAGATGTGTTTGCATGGTCGTATCAAGATATGCCCGGTTTAGACACAGACATAGTGGTCCACAAGTTACCTCTTCGACCAGATTGTCCTCCCGTAAAGCAAAATCTTCGAAGAACAAGACCAGACATGGCTCTGAAAATTCGAGAAGAGGTCAAAAGACAGTTTGATGCTGGATTCCTTGCAGTTGCAAAGTACCCTGAGTGGGTAGCTAATATTGTGCCAGTCCCTAAAAAGGATGGCAAGGTCAGGATGTGTGTGGACTATAGGGATTTGAACAAAGCCAGTCCGAAAGACGATTTCCCTCTTCCGCATATTGATACTTTGGTTGACAACACTACTAAATTTGCTGTTTTCTCCTTCATGGATGGGTTTTCAGGATACAACCAGATCAAGATGGATCCTGACGATATGGAAAAGACTACATTCATCACACCATGGGGCACTTATTGTTACAAGGTTATGCCATTTGGTCTCAGAAATGCAGGAGCCACTTATCAGAGGGCAATGGTCACCCTGTTCCATGATATGATGCATAAAGAGATAGAAGTTTATGTGGATGATATGATTGCCAAATCACATAGTGAGGAGGATCATTTGAATCATCTCTTGAAGTTATTTGAGCATCTCAGAAAGTTCCAACTGCGCCTGAATCCAGCTAAGTGTACTTTTGGTGTCCGATCAGGAAAGTTACTTGGTTTTATTGTTAGTCAGCAAGGAATTGAAGTAGATCCAGATAAGGTCAGAGCAATTCAAGATATGCCAGCTCCAAAAACAGAAAAGCAAGTCAGAGGCTTCCTTGGAAGATTGAACTACATCTCCAGATTTATCTCCAACATGACTGCTACTTGTGAGCCTTTATTCAAGTTACTCCGGAAGAATCAGGCAATTGAGTGGAGTCCTGATTGTCAACTGGCTTTTGAGAAGATTAAGGTTTATCTACAGGAACCCCCTATCTTGATCCCACCTACCCCAAGGAAGCCTCTTTTCATGTATCTGACTGCGCTCGAGGGATCTATGGGTTGCGTGTTAGGCCAACAAGACGAAACTGGTCGTAAGGAGCATGCCATTTATTACTTAAGCAAGAAGTTCACAGACTGTGAAAGCAGATATTCGCTTTTAGAGAAAACTTGTTGTGCCTTGGCATGGGCTGCTAGACGTCTCAGGCAGTACATGATTTGTCACACTACTTTGTTGATCTCGAAAATGGATCCAATAAAGTACATCTTTGAGAAGCCTGCTTTGACTGGAAGACTCGCCCGTTGGCACATGTTGTTATCCGAATATGATATCCAGTATGTAACCCAAAAGTCTATTAAAGGCAGTGTTTTATCTGAATACCTTGCTGATCATCCTGTCGAAGATTATGAACCTTTGAAATTCGATTTCCCGGACGAGGACATTATGTTGATAAAGGATTGTGAAGTTCCCGGTCCAGATGAAGGTCCCGAGCCAGGGTCTCGTTGGAAGATGATGTTTGATGGTTCCTCTAATTACATGGGGCATGGTGTAGGAGTTGTCTTGATGAATCCCGATGGTGGTTATACTCCCTTCACGGCTAGATTGTGCTTTGAATGTACAAACAACATTGCTAAGTATGAAGCATGTGTTTTAGGTATCGAAGCTGCAATCGATACTAGAATCAAGATTCTGGATGTATATGGAGACTCGGCCTTGGTAATCTATCAAGTTAAAGGTGAATGGGAGACCCGTGACAAGAAGCTGATCCCTTATCGGGCCCATATTGTGGAGTTAATTAAATACTTTGACGAAGTCACTTTCCATCATGTTCCAAGGGAAGAGAATCAAATAGCAGATGCCTTGGCTATGTTGGCCTCTATGTTTCAAGTCAGATTTCTTAATGAAGCCCCACTCATTACAATCGAGCGAAGAACTGCACCAGCCTACTGTCTACTGGTCGAAGAGGAAACTGATGAGAAACCGTGGTTCTACGACATCAAGAACTATTTGCAGAATCAAGAGTACCCAGCTGATGCAACAAATCTAGACAAGAAGACTTTAAGAAGATTGGCGTCCAAATTTTTCCTCAGCAACAATGTGCTTTACAAGAAAAATTATGATATGGTTCTGCTCAGATGTGTGGACAAGCGCGAAGCAGACTTATTGATCAGGGAAATCCATGAAGGATCATTTGGAACACATGCCAATGGACATGCCATGTCCAAGAAGATTTTGAGAGCTGGATACTTCTGGTTGACCATGGAATCAGATTGTTTCAAGTATGCCAGGAAGTGTCATAAATGCCAGATTTATGCCGACAAGGTGCACGTACCTCCAACACTTTTGAATGTTCTGTCATCGCCTTGGCCTTTCTCAATGTGGGGCATTGACATGATAGGGGCAATTGAGCCTAAAGCTTCCAATGGTCATCGGTTTATCTTGGTCGCAATTGATTACTTCACCAAATGGGTAGAAGCAGCTTCCTACGCCAACGTGACAAAGCAAGTGGTTGCCCGCTTCATCAAGAACCAAATTATCTGCCGTTATGGAATCCCAATCCGAATCATAACAGATAATGGGACCAATTTGAACAACAAAACAATGAAAGAGTTGTGTGAGACATTCAAGATTGAACATCATAACTCTTCTCTGTATCGTCCGAAGATGAATGGAGCTGTTGAAGCTGCAAACAAGAACATCAAAAAGATTCTGCAGAAGATGGTAAAAACTTACAAAGATTGGCATGAGATGTTACCATATGCTTTACACGGATACAGAACATCAGTTCTCACTTCAACAGGGGCAACCCCTTTCTCTCTGGTGTATGGGATGGATGCAGTTCTCCCTATTGAAGTAGAGATACCATCTTTGAGAATCTTGATGGAAACCAAACTGGAGGAAGCTGAGTGGGTCCAGAACAGGTTTGACCAACTGAACCTCATTGATGAGAAGAGAATGACCGCCATGTGCCATGGCCAGTTGTACCAAAAGCGCATCAAGAGAGCATTTGACAAGAAAGTCCGTCTCCGAGAATTCAAAGAAGGAGATCTTGTACTCAAGAAAATCTTGCCAGTCCATAAAGACATGCGTGGAAAATGGAGTCCTAACTATGAAGGCCCATATGTTGTGAAGGTGGCATTCTCCGGAGGTTCCTTAATCCTTACAACTATGGATGGTGAATAGCTGAAGCACCCGGTGAATTCTGATGCAGTCAAAAAATATTATGCCTAAATAAAACCCGATAGGTCGAAAACCAGAAATGGCGACCTATGCAAAAATGGGTATCCCGGTGGATCAAAACCTATGAAGGAGATCCAGGCAAAAGTTAGGGATAAAAATGAAAAATAAGAGCTCGCTAAGTTGAAAACCCGAAAGGGCGGCTTAGGCAAAAAGGAGCGTCCCGGTGGATTGAAAACCCGAAAGGGCGATCCAGGCAAAAGTTAGGGACAAAGGCATTTGACTGTAGCAGATGGTATTTACCATTACTGAAGAATCATAATGGAAGACCAATCCAATTGCTCTTGTCAGAAGCAAGGTGTCGGGCAGTCTTAGTTATTAGGGATTGTAGTGGTTGTTGGATTCAATGTAGACCTTTCCCCATTGCCATCTTCAATTTGTAATTTCCCATGGAGTTTTTGCCATTGGCAAGCTACCATTCTTGAATAAAATACAAACTTTGCCTATGAATTTTGTTGTTCAACCTCTTACTTTCTTTTGTTATGCAAAATGCCATCACTTGATTACAATTTAACTCTGAAAATGACAAGTTTTTTTAAAGGAAATGTTTTTGAAAACACACTGAAAAACTTTTAAGTTTCTTTGACTTTGGAAAAATTGGAAAAAAACCTTATGTTTCCCCAAGAAGTCATGGTTTGCAACAACACTTTTATACTATTATTACAGAAATCCCCATAGAAGTTCAAAACTGATAACACTCTTGGATGGATCTTTGGGCCAAACATGATTTCCAAAATTCGAAGACATATCCCCGGTGTTTTTCATATTGCTCATCTAAGTATTGGTGTTGAGAGCCTACTCCCTATTTGAGTCTTGTCAAAACTCTTTGTCTCTTTAGAGTCAACATTTGCATATCATGATCATTCGCATCATGCTCAATCATGCGCATTTGACATTAGCATTTGTCTTTCCCCAGTTGTCGTCTGTCTAACTCCAAGTCCAGATATCTTTAGTGTTCAATTTGAAAATTCATTGTTGTTGGTACCTGAAGTTGGGTTTACCAATGTTTTTGTCCCCAGTAATTGCTGGTGTCCCCCGTGGAATTCTATTTGTGATCGGTATTTGTCTTTATGACCACCAATATCTCCTTGAAGTCCAATTGTCATTGGCACAAATCTTTTAAGCAGGTTGTGAAACAGGTTGCCTGAATCCAAGTCCAATTGATTTTGGCACATACTTGTACCTTTCTCCTGATGGTTCCTGAAGGAACTTCCAGAGGTTGGGTGTTTTATCTTATTTGAAAACTCCAACATACTTTGTTTTTACTTTTTGCGTTAGCCGGTCGCTTAGAGCCGTTGATCTATCTTTGGGTGATTTGCATTCTATCCCCAATGCTAGCTGGTCGCATAGAGCCGCTACTAAATCAATGTGATTTCCTTCCTCATCCTCGGTGTCGGCAGTTACATTTGAACCTGCTATTTTACCATTTTGAATACTTTGACTACTTTGACTACTTTGTCTTTTTCATTCTTAGTGTCAACCGGTTTTTTAAATTTGTTGCGCATTCACTTTGAATTTTGTGTCATTTCTATTCTTAGTGTCAGTTGGTCGCATCGAGCCGCTGCGCATTCACTTTGAATATTATGTTTATCATTTCCAATGACAGTCGGTCGCATAGAGCCACTGCACATTTCACTTCGAATATTATATTTTTCCATTCTTGGTGACAGTTGGTCGCATCGAGCCGCTGTGCATTCACTTTGAATGTTTATTTTGTTGTTATTCTTAGTGTCAGTTGGTCGCATAGAGCCGCTGCGCATTCACTTTGAATTTTGTGTCATTTCTATTCTTAGTGTCAGTTGGTCGCATCGAGCCGCTGCGCATTCACTTTGAATTTTGTGTCGTTCCTATTTCCCGTGACAGTTGGTCGCATCGAGCCACTGCGCATTCATTTTGAATATTTTTGTTGTTATTCATGGTGTCAGTTGGTCGCATCGAGCCGCTGCGCGTTCACTTTGAATTTTGTGTCATTTCTATTCTTAGTGTCAGTTGGTCGCATAGAGCCGCTGCGCATTCACTTTGAATTTTGTGTCATTTCATTTCCAGTGACAGTTGGTCGCATTGAGCCGCTTCACTTTCCCTTTGAATGTTTGTTTTGTTGTATTCTTAGTGTCAGTTGGTCGCATAGAGCCGCTGCGCATTCACTTTGAATTTTGTGTCATTTCATTTCCAGTGACAGTTGGTCGCATAGAGCCGCTGCACTTTCCCTTTGAATGTTTATTTTGTTGTATTCTTAGTGTTAGTTGGTCGCATAGAGCCGCTGTGCATTCACTTTGAATGATTATTTTGTTGTATTCTTAGTGTCAGTTGGTCGCATCGAGCCGCTGCGCATTCACTTCGAATATTTTTGTGTCATTTCTATTCTTAGTGTCAGTTGGTCGCATCGAGCCGCTGCGCATTCACTTCGAATATTTTATTGGTGTTATTCTTAGTGTCGGTTGGTCGCATAGAGCCGCTGCGCATTCACTTTGAATATTATGATTATTATTTCCAGTGACGGTTGGTCGCATAGAGCCGCTGCGCATTCACTTTGAATGTTTTGTTGTTATTCTTAGTGTCAGTTGGTCGCATTGAGCCGCTGCGCATTCACTTTGAATATTATATTTTTCCATTCTTAGTGTCAGTTGGTCGCGTAGAGCCGCTGCACATTCACTTTGAATGCTTATTTTGTTGTATTCTTAGTGTCAGTTGGTCGCATCGAGCCGCTGCGCATTCACTTCGAATATGTTGTTGCTTTTTATTTCTCAATTCAATTGGTCGCATAGAGCCATTGATCTACCACTTCGATTTATTTCCTTGTCTTATTTGTATTCTTGGTGTCAGTTGGTCGCATCGAGCCACTGCGCATTCACTTCGAATATGTTGTTGCTTTTTATTTCTCAAGTCAATTGGTCGCATAGAGCCATTGATCTACCACTTCGATTTATTTCCTTGTCTTATTTGTATTCTTGGTGTCAGTTGGTCGCATCGAGCCACTGCGCATTCACTTCGAATATGTTGTTGCTTTTTATTTCTCAAAGTCAATTGGTCGCATAGAGCCATTGATCTACCACTTCGATTTATTTCCTTGTCTTATTGGTATTCTTAGTGTCAGTTGGTCGCATCGAGCCACTGTGCAGTCACTTTGAATTTTATTTGGTTTTGTCTGTGTTCGTTGATCCAACGCGTTGGATTTCCTTTCGTTCCCGTCTTTTGTTATTCTTAGTGTCAACAGTTACACTTGAACCTGTTGATTTATCACTTTGAATACTTTCCGTTTTCGTTTCTTTATCCCCAGTGTATGTCATCCCCAGTGAGTCTTGGCTTGTGGTCGTCGATATATCTCATTCTAATCATTCATACCATAAGCATCATTCGTTGCATAAGAGTTATAGAGTTAGATAATTTGTAGTCCAGCATAACATTGCATTTAGGGGCAAAATTTCCGGTTATTTCTATATTTAATTACCTTTCACACTGATTCCATGAGGATTACCATCACTCACGCCATCTGGTGAAATTATTTAAATAGGGGCAACTGTCACACCCCAAATTTTACCCCTAACTGCTCGCATAATACATTCATTGCATTTAGAAGAGAGATTCCAAGATTTATTTTTCTGTTGCTTTCAACTCATTTTCAAGTTATTTATAATTTTAATTTTTAAATTTCTTTTAACTTATAAGCTTCCATTTTTAATTTAATTTCTATTTCTCATTTATAACTTTTTAATTCATTTTTGTGTTTTTTAATTTTAATTTCTATTTTTGTTTCTATTTTTTTTCCTTCTATTTTCAAGTTCCTATTTTAAAATTTTATTTCAATTTGTACTTCTAATTTTTTGTTCATTTTCAAATTTTTTCTAAACTTATTTGTTATTTCTATTCATTTTCAAGTTCCCATTTCTAAATTAATTTTTTATTTCATTTTCAAGTTTTTATTTTTGAATTTATTTTCTATTTTTCAATTTTTAATTTTATTTCATTTTCAAGTTTTTATTTCTAAATTTAATGTCAATTTCTATTCGTAATTTTCAATTCATGTTCAAGTTTCTATTTTCATTCCAAGTCCTGTTTCAAATTTCATTTTCAATCTCAATCATTCATAGTTTCAAAGTTCTTTTATAAAATTCAAGTTTATAAGTCATTTTCAAAAGCTCAAGTGTTAATTCCAAATTTTCAACCCGAGTTCCATTTCCAATTATATTTCCATTCTTAATTCAAATTTTATTTTCAATTCAATTGCAAGTTCTAAATCCAAATTTCCAATTCAATTTATTTCCCAACTCCTTTCTAATTTTTATCCCAATTTTCCATTTCAATTCATATTCAGGTATTTATTTTCTAAACTCTAATTTATTTCTTAAGTTCTAAGTCAATTTTAATTCCAAGTTTAATTTTTAGTTTCTAAGTTATTTTCAATTTTAAGTTTAATTCCTAATTTTTAATTCACTTCCTATTCAAGTTCATATTTAATCTCTAATTCAAAGCTCCCATTTCAATAATAAGTTTCAATTTCAATCCTAATTATAATCACATTTCAAATATCCAATTTCATTCCGAATAAATGTTTATGTTACAACCAAAGCCCAATTCCACTAGCTGTTACACAAAAATGCACAACATAGCATGTCTTAACAAAATTCAGCCTGCTCCACACAACCACCCACAAGGCACAATTCAGCCTGCTCCACAGCCACCCACAAGACAAATTCAGCAGGTCTGCAGCACACAAAACTCTGCTCCACTATTGCAGCAGCATCCAGGTTTTGTCCCATTTCCTCCAACCCTTCACCTACAAGTTACCTGGTACAAAATTCAAAAAATCAAAAAAACCCTAAACCAAGTCCTATAATATACATTGTTTCATTCATCAGGAGAAAAGAAGAAAAAACCCTAGCCACAAAACTTCATTCATAAAACAACAACACAGCCACATAGAGCCTAAGGACATATACCAAAACTCAGAAGTTCAGAAGAGAGAAAGAAGAAGTTAAAGGTTCAAAGCATAAAGAAAAGGGAACTCACCTGAATCATATTGGAGCTTCATCGCAGGCTGTTCTCGGAGACGTCCAAATTCGTACCAAAGCTTTCACCGTGCAAAGGTTCTTCCGGATTTGTCTTCGATCGGTAATCTTTATTTTCCTCCCTCATTTATTTTGCTTGTTTGTTGCTTCTGTTTGTTGCAAACCCTCGCCAACCATGCTGCAAACCCTCACAACCAGCAGCCAACCATCCTTCTAAATCTCGCGCAAACCGCTACACTTTTCATTTTATTCAACCTGCAAAACACAAACCAGATCCAAAGACCTCGCATAAATCCGAATTAGAATAAAAAGCAGAGTGAGTGAGAATCGGAGTGAAGCGCAACAAAACCTTTTCAAAATCCAGCAAAACCATCTCACCTTTACCGCCGTCAATCCCTTCATCTTCACCGAAAAACCCAAATCCGCAGCTTCGATCTGAACCACCTTCTTCCAAAAAAATCATAACCTCAGCCACTCTTTTTTTTACCACCGCTGTACAAACAATTCCATAAGCTTCAACAAGCCAGCCATTACCACCAGGCCCAATCCGCGTCCCGTATGCCAATCCAGCAACACCACAAGGCCTTTTTCCGCAAGCCTCAAGACAATCTCCAGCTTTGCATCAACAACACCTTCAACACACCGAACCGCTTAAACCCACTTCCCTTCATAGAAACCTGCACAAACCACCCTTTCAAACACTTTCAGAACCGCACAACCTTCGACATAACGACAACTCCAAGCCAAAAAAAATCCTCTTCTGCTCACAACAAAACAAACCTTTTCCTCACCTTAACCTTCCATTTTCTCAAAACCCAACCCTTGAATAACTCAAATCTATCCACACACAACCATCATCAAGAAGAAAACGATCCCTGACTCTCTTCTTCACAACTTTCGAATCTCCACGCTCGCACAAACTCATCTCAGACCACCATTCAACCACTGTCCTGTTCTTCACACAACCCAGCGGCCCAAACCTTTTACAAAAACCAAACGAAACACCCGTCCACACCATAAACTGCAACTCTCTTCCGCCAACCGACACGAACTGAAACAATCACCTCCTTGATTTGGTAACAGAACCAACCTTTTTCACCTTCAAAATTCCCTGCAGCTAATCCCTACAATACCGCCATCTTCAAAAAGCTCCTGTAAACAAAACCCAGAAAAGAAAACAGTTCACAAATCAAAACCTTCACCTATCCATCACAAACATCACAAAAATAAGAAAAAACAGAAACAGAAAGCCACCGCGAACCAGAAAGTGTCGAGTGAAAACAGAGCCGAAACCAAGCCATAGCTGCTCAAGCCCGTCCGCAACTCACCTTCGCCACTCCTTACCATCTCTGCATCACCGCCGGCCGCCACCACCTCACCGTCGCAAACAACACCAAAACACAGAACCATTTCAATGTGGCTAATTCTAACCCACTTCAATCACAGATGAATTCTCTCTACTCCCAGCCATTTTCCCATTACAACACACAGCCACTAAACATGCAAGCTTCTCAGCCATAACCTCCTTCCAGTCCAAACTGAAACCATCGCTTCATTTCACCAACTCGAAACCTCACCTCAAAACCACCTTCAACCGATCTGCAGAAACCTCTCCACCAACACCGACAATCAAAGCAGCCGCACAAAAACCTCAAAAAGATCAAAACTGAAAACCCCCATCGCCCAAATTCGATCAACCATTCACATCCCTTCACCACCGTCTCTGAAACCTCGTCGCCGAAACCACCACCACGGCCAACCATCGCGAGCCACCCTTAAACCCTTCATAGTCGTTTCCGACGAGAACCCGCCGCGCCGCAACAAACACAAACCGCGCGAACCACCAATCGCCGAACAGAGCAACCGTAAGGAGAGAGAAACGAGACTGAGAGTTCTGCGAGTGTTGTTTGTTGAGAGAGATAAGAAAGTTTGAGAGTAACTATCGAGAGAGGTGATGAGGGTGTGAGAATCGGTCGCGGGCTTTCACAAAGTTTTGTTTGTTTTAGGTTTCTCTCTTTGTTCCTTTTGTTTTCTTAAAATAGCGATGAATGGGACGGCTGTGCCAACCCTAGGTTCCTTTTCCCTCTTTTAGAAAGCCAGCCGGACCGGATCCGGGTTGACCCATGACCCGGCCAGTCCCCAAATCTTAGGCTTGCTGGGCCTTTTTTTTTCTATCCAAACCCCTCTATTTTCTCTTAACCAGCCCATTAGCTCTTTTTTTTTTTTTATGAAAAAAATCTAAAGAAATATATTCATAATTCAATTAAGTTTTTATATTTAATATTAACTAATCTATTTTATTAGGTTAATTTTTTTTTTAATACTTAGTTAAATTATTATATACATAAATAGATATTTTAATTTTAATATTTTCTTTTCTATTATTATTATATTTAGTTAGAAATGTATATACAAATAAGTAAATAAGCATTTTAATTTTAATATTTTCTTTTCTATTATTATTATTATATTTAGTTAAAAAATCTATATACATATAAAATAAAAAAATCTTTTATTTTCAAAATTTTCTTTTCTATTTTATTTTTATTATTATATTTAGTTAGAAATCTATATACTTATACATATAAAATAAATAATAAAAAAACATTTATTTTCAAAATTTTCTTTTCTATTTTATTATTATATTTAGTTAGAAAAATAAATAAAAAAAAACTTTTTAAAATTTTCTTTTCTATTTTATTAGATATTTATTTATACATAAAAAATAATAATACAACAAAAAAAAAATATTTCGAATTCAATTTCTTCCTTTCTATCTTATTTTTAGCATATTTAATTTAATCTTTATTTATTTTTATATGAAAATCCAAAAATTTTGTTTAGTCCATCTTCATTTAAAAAGTTAGTTTTAGATCGTTTATTTTAGGATAGATCCCTTTAGTTTGAGAGGTTGAGATTTAGGTTTATTTCTTAGTATGAGTTTTTTAATTTAATCTTTCGATGTCTTGGTTGTATGCACGCTATGTTTGTATTTATTTCATTTCGCATCATGACCATATACCTGTTAAAATAAAATTGAAAGCGCACATTAATTTTCAAGATAATAAATCCTTGGTCCAACGCCAAGTGAACTTTACACACTTCACTCACACACGTAAGTCGGTCGTTCTACGATCGCCGTCTGCACGGTCTTTACACTTCACAGCTTTCTAACTTAAACAAATTGACGCACCACGCTTGTTTTCCGCCCCGCATTCTCGATCCATATATCGAGTCATAGCCCGGTTACTAAGCCTTTTACCTTGCATTTCTATTTACTTTATTCAGTTTATTTTTGCAAGTAGCAACCTATGCCTTAGACTTAGGAGCTTGCACCCTCATTTGTTTACTTTATTTTTTCGCATTTGAATCCAAAAGGGAAAGAACTCCTGCAGTTGACTCAATGTCATAGGAAGTTTAGCCATCCTTAGTTCCTTTTCAACCTTAACCATTAGGACTTTTTATTTTACAACTTTTTGTGACTTTCCCAAAGTCGCGTGAGTGTTTGCCATAACACTTACCTTCCCCCGCGAACCTTGAGTGTAACCAAGTGTTCGTTAATCCTTAGGAGAACTACGAGTGCTCTGATTCTATACCCGATACGTAGGCATCGATGCGATGTTGTGCGAGCACCATTAGAAATAAAACCTTAGGTTCCCATAATTTTAGCAAGCAATAAATAACAATAACACAAATATTAACAAGAGGTTCCCGTAGGATACTGCGGATGCTTAGGATGCTAACACCTTCCCTAGGTATAATCAACCCCCGAACCTAGTTTCTCCTCATTTAGGGTTTTTACGATCTTTTTCCCTTTTCCCTTTGGATTAAATTAAAGTCGGTGGTGAACATAAAAGTTTTGCGATTCAAGCTCATTTAATAGCTTGGTATCCGATTCTCACCGCAACACCTGCTGATTTGAAAAGCCGCATTGGACAGCTCATGAAAAAATGGGTATCTCAGTGGATTGAAAACCCGAAAGGGCAATCCACGCAAAATCGGGGAATAAGCGAACAACTGCATTCTGAATTCGTCTGTATGACTCACAACATGGCAAGCTTCGAAAGGATAAAGCATCAGTCAGAATACGCCTTCTTCAGAAAGCAAGATAAGAAGAGCGTCAAGGTCATACAGGTCATAGCAAAGGAAGTTCACTGGAACGTCGTCAACATTGCCCACACCTTTATTTTCTCAATTTACAGCAATCTCCTCATTTCAGGGGATTTGTTTCTTTGACTATATTTTCCAATTCAGGGCACCCAAATTAATAAAATCAGAGTTTTTAGTCACACCTCATTTTGTACATTTTTGTTTCGTTTGCAAAATGTCCAATATTCATAATACAACACTTGCATAAAACAAATGAGCCATTTTTAATAAATGCTTGCAAGAAATATATTATTTTCAGGAAAGTCTAACTCCTATGACGGAATCCGGTTAGGGATACCTCGAGATACTTGTGCGTTTCTCTTATCTTAACAGGTTGCAGTTATTCAATACACATCATAGGGCATATCAAGCATTGAATCCCCATCATGCTACTTCTCAGAAGTTATCTCCTCCCCAAGCAGTACCTGACAACTGTTTCACAGCAAGATGAGTAAGGAATTTCCTATATCCCTACCAGAGTGCCAAATCTCTCTCATCCTCATCAAATATAGTGGAACAATTGTAAACACCCCAAATTTTCCCTCACTAAGTGCACACCATGGCTTGTGATCTTTCATATTTGCATTTGTTTAAACATATCACATCATATTGCATTTTTGTTTCATCTGCATTAGTTCAAGTTCATCTGCATCTAGGGTTTGTGATTTGAGCAATCCAGGATCCATCTGAGCTACTCCAAAGGCCACCAATAACTCCAAGAGGGTCCATGTATGTTCAATCATCATATTATAGTCCTCAAAGATCAAGGAAGTCAAGAAATCACAAGAACTGGCAAAGCATGGAAGCAGAGCTAGGGTTTCACTGCACAGATGACCTGAAATTAGGGTTTTGGTTTCAGAGGCCATATCTCCAACTTTTTTGGTCATTCTTGTTTCTAATGGTCTCAATATGTTATAAGGATCATGTGTACCAAGTTTGATGAAGAAATTCATTGTGGAAGTCACCTGTTCATTGGGTAACTTCTTGAGCAAGTCAGAGCAAAATCAGGGCATCTGAGGCCCCCAACAATGGAACCAAAGTTGATTTTCCATCAAATTGTAGTTATATGATCTTTATTTGATCATTGAAGTGCTTGGAAGTTCACAAAATTGAAGAAAAGTGAGCTAAACCAAAAGTTTCCAAAAATGGAAATGACTTGTAACGTAAGCTTTCCATTTTGGGAAAGTTTTTCAACCTCTTCTTTCTCAACCAAAAATGCTTCAAATGAAACATTGTTGGTCATGAAAGTTGTAGATTGGATCATTCCCTTTTCAAAAAGTACAAGAACAAGTCCTAATTCATTGTGGAACTCAACTTAATGCTTGTCAAAGTTGGCAAAAATCACATAATTTTCAAGAATGCACCAAAGAGGGATTTTTGCAAAACCACTTGCCAAGGCATTTTGTGACTTCAAACACACTTTTAAGTATCATAACATCATAGTGCATTGCATAAAGATCAGAATTGCCCAAGGAATTGTGTCATTTCATTTCTTGCATTTCAAGAATTTCAAAAGGGGCCAAACTTCATAGAATTTGCAAAATGACACATAACTTTGTTTCAACTTGCTGAATTGCCTCAAAACCATTTCTATGGACCTCCTTGATCCATGTTGCGCATGGACAAGCCAAAAGGCCTGCTGCACAATTGCCCATACCTCAAGTACAAGTCATGTTGCAAAAGGCCTGCACCCACTCTCTGGCCTATCACTACTTGTTATGTGGACCAAAATCAGCTCATAACACACAACATTGCATCCAGAAACCTCAGCATTCCAAAAATCTCTCCATTTTGCAAATTCCTTTGAAACTCTCTGCACACTCACTCAATCTCCAAACAAATTGCACCATTCATCTCAAAATCATCCACTGAACACAAAGCAACCATTAAAACAGCCAAGAACACCCCATACACAAAACACGATTCTTGGCCAGTTGAAGTGCAATCACACAAACCAGCCAAAAGAAACTACTTCCAAGCATCAAAGCTTCATCAGGAGGTCAAGGGGAGTCATTTTGCACAATAGAAGTGGCCAGAAAGCTCAGTTTGAGAAAGCTCAAGCTCAGGTAACTTCTTCAAACTTTTTTCCAGAAATGCTGTTTTAAGTTCTTAGAATGATCTTCATGCTTTGCTGATCACCATGATGTGTTTACTTTTGAGAATGGTTGAGAAATGAGCTTGTATGCATGTTCTGAAAGTTTTACCATTTTTGATTTTCTCTTCGAATCTTGTGATTGAGCCATGATAAATCTGTTTTGAGATTGGATTTGAGTTTAGGGAAGTGAGAGGAGTTGAACTGGAGCTTTAGAGCTCCAGAAATGACCTAGGGGTGAGGTTTTGGGATTGCTCAGGGAAGAGCTGGCCGGAGAAGATGACCGGAGGTCTTCTCTGGCCACCTGAAAGTAATTAATTGTCTAATTAGGGTTGGGGCAAGGTTTAAATGAGGGCCGTAGGATATCTGTTTCCCGCGTGTGATGAATGGTTGAGATTAGTTCATTTATGTTTAATCAGGATTAATTATTTAATTAATTAGGTTTTACTGAATTTGAATTCTGGCCCTAGGATGTGGCGCACAGTCAATCCCAAAATCCCCAGTTTCAACCTAAACCCTTGGATCAGCATACTTTCCCTTTATTTAATTTTTATTTCATATTTTCTCATTTATTTTGCACATTTTATTTTAAATACCTAGAAAATCCTAAAAAATATTTTCTTCTGCATTTTGCATACAAATAATTTTCTTCACCCAAAAATATTTTTATTTTTATTTTTTGCACTAAAAAATCATTTTTAAAATATTTAAATGTTTATTTTAATTAATTAATGGAAATTAATTAATTAAAATATCATTTAAGTTTCTAAAAATCTCAAAAAAATTCACATTGCATCTTAGAACATTTAGAAACATTTTCATGCCATTCACACAAATTTCTTTTTGGTTATGAATCAATCTTGACAATTTTCTTGAATTTAGGGTTCATAAAATTCCCATTTTTGAACCCTAACTTCAAGAATTCTTTTCTGCGTAACCATGAATGGTATGACATTGATTCTTTTTACATTTATCTTAATTTGACATGTAGTATCTAACATATATTTGTCATAAATTTCTTCTGCATTTTTGATTTGATTTGCATTTTTCCCCTTTAGGTGCCTTAAAACCCTAGATAACTTAGAAAAATCATAACTTTCATTAGGTTAAGAGTTAGGTATCCTCCTTTGGGGTGTGATATCATATGGGGTTAGGGTTCCTTTGAGTTCATTTTCAATTTTTTATCTTATGATTTGCTTCTGTTTTTTACTTTTGCATCTCATGTTGCATTAAAACCCTAATTTCTCATGTTCATTCACATACATCTTGCATATGCATTTATTCAAGAACTTGCTATGACATTTATTGCATCCAAATGACATCTAAGACATCTTAGGACACATTAGAATCATGCTTGATCATTTCTTCATCCATTTTCTATGTTATGCATTCATTTCATTCCATGAACTTTTATGTGCTTTCATGCTTCTTACATGCTTCATTTGCATTCTCATCCCTTGTATGATCATTCACAACTCTTGACATGCTTTCATATCATCTCTTAGCATCATTTACATCATTAATATGCTTCTGGTTTTGGTTTGCATTCTTGCATACATCTCATTTTCATTTCATTCTTTCTTTTATGCTAACCATTTCAGGTGGTAAGTACTTTGAGAAGTGAATTTGCCTTCACTTCTCTTCTCTTTCTCTCTTATGCATCATTGCTGCATTTTGATTTTTCTTTAGAGTGAGCTTGCTCATTCATGTTCATCATTCACTTTCTTTCTTCAAGTAACTTATCTTCTTAAGTGAAGTAAGTTAACTTGTTTCTTCTGCTTCTCCTTCTTTCATCTGCTTCTTCCTTGGTGGTTTCTTGAAGATCTCTTGCAAGCCTTACAAACCATAGGAACATCCAAGCATGATAATATTAGGGTTTTTATTAGTCCCCTTTTAGTTTTACCTTTGTTCCTTCTTTTGTGTCTCTCTTCTCATCTCATAATCAGAGACTAAACCTTTAAGGTTTTAAGGCTTTGTGATTAAGATTATGCCTGCATCCTTTTATTAGGATGGAGTGTATAACTTTAATCCTAAGTGTTAAACCCTTAATATGTTTAAATCTCTTAATTAATTCATCTTAATAATCACTAAGACAATAGCTTGTAAATTGGGCCTTTCATTAGGGTTCTAATTCTTCCTTAATTGGTTAAGAAGGACTAACCCTAGTGTTAATGGACAAGTCCCTCTCAAGGTGTCTTACAAACCATAAAATTCATTTCTTAATCTTACCATTAACTAAAATCCACTTTAATAAAGGCTTTGTTTTGTCATGAGGTTAATCCCTAATGATGGATTAAGTTGAGGTATCTTTCTCAACTTAAATGTTCTCATCTATTATCCTTCTATTAGGATGGTGTAATGAGTCCATTAAATCTTTGATTATGGCTTAAACTCATTACTTAACACTAAACAAAAATACCAAAAACATCTAAATAATCACAAGTAGGTTAATGATCTTAATCCTAATCATGGTAATTAAGTGTGA
The DNA here is from genome assembly GCA_963966055.1 of Lathyrus aphaca. NCBI lineage: Eukaryota > Viridiplantae > Streptophyta > Magnoliopsida > Fabales > Fabaceae > Lathyrus > Lathyrus aphaca. The sequence continues at coordinate 507,710,118 of OZ014524.1, read as the reverse complement.
GGTTCTTACTTCATACTTAAGGTATTCTCATTACCCCTGATCAAAGGGAAGATGTGATGAGTTTATTAACCCTTGGTTTAGGCTTAAGCTCATCAACTTATGACAAACACAAAAAAGCAATAAAAGACTGAAAACATCAAAAACAAACAATAATCGTCTCCTTCAGGATTCTTTTTTCATCATCTTCACTCACAAACGAGAACTTGCTTCTTCCGTCTAATGCAAGACAGTTAGCACCTGGGCCAGACAGGTCATACACTTGAGCATAGACAAGTAAGCAGTTCACAAGTCAATTTATCTTTCGGTCTCTTTGAGTCGAACTACGGTGTTCTGACTTCCTCATTGCATGAGAGGATACGTAGGCATAACTTAACAGTTATCTAACAAAAGTCTCTGTCTCTTCCCCCCTCTTCCAGCATTATTCCTTTAAGCCTCATTCCTGAGCATTTCACTTCACATCTCTTTTGCACTGACACTTGTATATTCATTTCCAACTCTTGCACACAGACAACACTGACACTACCCCTTTAAGCACAAACTTTCAAGCGTGGATCCCGTAGAGTACGACGGACAATCTGGGTGCTAATACCTTCCCAGGTTGTAACCAACCCCCTTTCTCAGTTTCTCTGGTTCGCGACCGTCTTATCCATATCTTCCCAGGTTATGCAGCATTACCTTTCCTTCGGGATAAAAATGCCTAGCTGGAGACTCTTTTCACCTTCATTTTCATTTCTCTTTTGCCGACCGTTTGCGTCTGTACCCTATCTGACCTTGTGTCACTTAGCAGGAGCGACAACAATCTCCCCACAAAATTTCCATTCTCTCCCCAGAAGAGCAATTGTCGCTCCCCCGAAAAGACACCGGGTCAACTAGGGTACAGACGCGAACGGTCGACGAAGAGAGAAAATGAAGGTGAAGTGAATAGAGTCGCCAGCTAGGCATTTATATCCCGAAGGAAAGGTAATGCTGCATAAACCTAGAAAGAGATGGATAAGACGATTGCGAACCAGAGATACTGAGAAAGGGGGTTGGTTACAACCTGGGAAGGTATTAGCACCCAGATTGTCCGTCATACTCGACGGGATCCACGCTTACAAGATTGTGTTTAAAGGGGTAGTGTATGTGTTGTCTGTGTGCGAAAGCTGAAAAGGAGATATACAAGTGTCAGTGCAAAAGAGAAGTGAAATGCTCAGGATTGAGGCTTAATAGAGAATGCTGAAAGAGGGGGATGACAAAGAGACTTTTGTTCGATAACAGTTAAGTTATGCCTACGTATCCTCTCGTGCAATGAGGAAGTCATAACACCGTAGTTCGACTCAAAGAGACTGAAAGATAAAATGACTGTGAACTGCTTGCTTGCCTATGCTCAAGTGTATGACTCGTCTGGCTCGAGTGCTAACTGTCTTGCATTAGACGGAAGAAGCGAGTTCTCGTTTGTGAATGAGTGTGATGAGAAACGAATCCCGAAGGAGACGATTATTGTTTGTTTTTTATGTGTTTTCAGTTTTGTTATTGTTTTTTTTGGTATTTTTGCATAGGATTATGAGCTTAAGCCTAAATCAAGGGCTTGTAAACTCATTATATCCTCCCTGATTAGGGATAATGAGAATACCTAAGTATGAGATAAGCATCTCAACTTAATTGCCATGATGATGTAGGATTAAGATCATTAACCTACTTGTGATTATTTAGATGTTTTTGGTTTTTTTTGTTTAGTGTTAAGTAATGAGTTTAATCTCTAATCACAAATTAGTGAACTCATTACACCATCCTAATAGAAGGATAATAGATGAGAACACTTAAGCTGAGGAAGATACCTCAACTTAATCCATGGTTAGGGATTAAATTCATTATATAACAAAGCCTTTATTAAGTGGATTTTAATTAAGGGATGAGATTAAGAAATGAATTTTATGGTTTGTAAGACAACTTGAGGAGGACTTGTCCATTAAACACTAGGGTTAGTCCTTTTTAACCATAAAGGAAGAATTAGAACCCTAATGTAAGGCCCAAGTTACAAGATGAAATCTTAGTGATTATTAAGATGATTTGATTAAGAGGTTTAAACAAATTAAAGGTTTAACACTTAGGATTAAAGTTATACACTCCATCCTAATAGAAGGATACATGCATAACCCTAATTCCAAAGTCCTAAAACTTTAAGAGTTTAGTCTTTGATTATGAAGATGAGAAGAGAGACTCAAAGAAGACTCAAAGGTGAAAGACTAAAGGGGGAATATATATAACCCTAAAGTTATCATATGGTTTGTGAGGCTCAAGAGAAGTCTTCAAGATGTCCACCAAGGAAGAAGCAGATGAAAAGAGAAGAAAGGAGGATTATGTTACTTACTTCATTTAAGAAGATAAGTAAACCTAAGAGAAAGAAAAGAAAGGAAGAGGCACAAGTGAATGAAATTCACTTCAAACACAAGTATAATGTACAAAAATAAGAGAGAAAGAGAAGTTAGATTTGGATGCACATCCACACCTTAAACAGCTTAACATAAGCCCCTGAAATGTTAGTTGAGCATATAAAGAAAGAAATGAAATGCAAATGAAACAAGCAAAGGTGCCAAGACCAAAGTCATAAGTGTATATGCAATGCAAATGAGTTATGAGATGATGCAAAGTCACACATGATGCATATGTATGTTCATACAAGAGATGGATGCAAATGAAGGCAAGTTAGAAGCTTGAAAACACATGTATGTTCATGAAATATTATGCATGCAAAGCATACCAAATGGATGAATAAATGATCAAGCTATGTTCTAACATGTCCTAGGGTGTCTAAGATGACATATGAATGCAAGAAATGTCATGGCAAGTTCAGGTATTGATGCTTATGCAAAGGTGAATTCAAGTAGACATGAGAAATTAGGGTTTTATGAATGTATGAGATGCACATGACCAAAACAGAAGCAATGCACAAGATAAAAAATTGAAAATGCACTCAAAGGAACCCTAAACCTATACTAGGTTACCATCAAAAGGGGAAGGTCAGAAACTAAACCTAGAAGAAGTTATGGATTTTCTAAGTTTGCTAGGGTTTTTGGGTGATCTTCAATGTAAAATGCCAAACAAATTGAAAATTCAAGATAGAAATGAAACAAAAATGTTTTTAGATGCTAGAGGACATGTACAAAGCAAGGAAAAAATAATCATTCATAAACTCAACTTAGGCTTAGGGTTATGAATTTTTGAAGCTAGGGTTAGAAAATGGACATTTTTAAGAACCCTAATTCATTGAAAAATCTCAAAGTATGATCAAAACCAAAAAGAAATTTGTAAGGTGAGTTTGTAAATGTTTGTAAATGTTTATGGATGCTCTCTGATTTTTTTGGTGATTTTTAAATACCTAAATGTATTTTTAATTAATTAAAATGAATTAATTAATTAAATAAAACATTTAAATGATTTAAAAATACTTTTTAATGCAAAAATTAAAAATAAAAATGTTTCTGAGTTTAGGAAAATATTTGAAATGAAAATGCAAAAAATGATATTTTTAAAAGTATTTTTTGCTATTTTTAATAATTAAAGGAAATAAAATGAAATTAAAATAAAAGAAAATAAAAAGTATGCACAAAGGATGCCCAGGATGCAACGCTGAGATGATCAAGGGTCCAGGGCGTGAGTCAAATTGACCAAGGGTAATCAGAATCAAGGGCTCATGTTTAAACCTCCAAAACACGCGCAATCTGATGGCTGGTATTCAAACTGGCTAAATAATTTTAATTTATTTTAATTAATCACAATTATGGTTTGATGACAAATCCTGACCACTCACGCACTAAGCTATTCTTCATCCAAGGACTGACATTGAATCTGGGTACGCTAACCCTAATGATTTTCAGGTGACCGGAGCTAAGCTCCGGTCATCTTCTCCGGTGACCCTAAATCCTAACTTCTCCTATAGCTCACTAAAACTTAAACTAACTGCCCATAAATGATCCCCAAATATCATGGAACTCAAATCAACAAACAAACAACATTTATAACACATGAAAGAGAATCGAAGCAAAACATTTTTTAGGTTAAACTTTCAGAACATCATGAAATGCTTATTTCTCAACCATTTTTAAATTTAAACACATCAGCATGATCAGGGAAGCATGTAGAACCATTCTATAACAAGAAAAAGGATTTCTGGAAAAAAAAGTTCTTGAGGTATACCTGAGCTGAGCTTCTTCAAAATGGAGCTTTCTGACCTCTTCCTTGGTGCAAATCCACTCCACTGACTCACTTGAAGCTATTTGAATGCTTGGATGGAGTTTAAATGGCTTGTTTTGTGTGTTTCAGTTCAGAGGGGGTGAAATCGTGTTTTTGACTGAGGGTGTTTCAGGCCAATGTGAGGGGTGGAAAATGATCTATGAGTTATATGGAGATGATTGGTGAAAGAATTTTGAAGTTTGGCTGGGTGGTTTGAGAGTTTCGAAAAAATGAAGTTCTTGAGGGATTTTTGGCAATCTAAGTTCTTGTGTGATTCAGGCTTATGTGTTATGTGTTTTGTGATCCATAAGGTTTGTATAAACCAATGAGAATGCTCAGAGAAGTGGTTGTGGCACAGGCTGATTGGTATGGGAGGTTTTGCAAAAACGTCAAGGTTGGTGTACCTCAAGCATGGGCACGAGTCAGAGCTGTATTTAGGCATGTCTGGCCTCAGTTGAGTTCATGGAGAGCCCTTGGATTGAAATTGATGAGCTGGAATACTTGATGCTAGGGTTTACAAGGTTTTTGCATATTTTCCCTCTTTGATGTTTCTTGTGTTTCAAGGCATGAAATGACCTAATTCTTGGGCCAATTCTGAGTCTTTGATGTTGTTTGATCATGTTATGGCATATTTGGGAACTTTAGAAGTCATTTGAGGCCTTGGCAAGTGGTTTTGCAAAAACCCCTCTTTGGTGCACTTTTGAAAATTATAGGATTTTTGCCAACTTTGAAGGATCATAACTTGAGTTCTATAATGAATTAGAAGGAGTTCTTGTACTTTTTGAAAATGGGAAGATCCATCCTACAACTTTCATGTTTGAGTATTTTTCATTTGAAGCTATTTTTGGATCAAAAAGAGGAAGTTGAAAACTTTCCCAAAATGGAATGTTTCCATTACAAGTCATTTCCATTTTTGGCAACTTTGCAAATGACTCAAAATTCTTCAATCTTGTGAACTTCAAACCTCTTCTAAGATCAAATAAAGATCATATAAATTCAATTTGATGAAAATACCCCTTTGGTTCCATTGTTGGGGGCCTCAGATGCCCTGATTTTGACTTAACTTGCTCAAGACGTTACCCAGTGAACAAATGACTTCCACAATGAATTTCTTCAACAAACTTGGTACACATGATCCTTATAAAATCTTAAGAACATTAGAAACAAGAATGGCCCAAAAATTTGGAGTTGAGGCCTCTGAAACCAAAACCCTAATTTTGGTCATTTGTGTAGTGAAAACCCTAGCTCTGCTTCCATGCCTTGCCAGTTCTTGTGATCTCTTGACTTCCATGAACTTTGAGGGACACAATATGAGGATATAACACACATGGACCCTCTTGGAATGCTTTAAGACCTTTGGGGTGGCTCAGATGGAACCTTGGATTGCTCAGATCACAAACCCTAGATGCAGATGAACTTGAACTATGCAGATGAAACAAATATGCAATATGATATGGTATGCTTATGCTTATGCAAAAATGAAAGATCACAAGCCATGGTGTGATATGAGTGAGGGAAAATTTGGGGTGTTTACAGCAATGCCTGAAACCCATACCCAACAAAGTGGCTGAAGCTTCCTTCTCCCCAACTGAGTTCTCCTTACGGACAGATCCATCAATGATCTCTTCCCCAGTCGGGTTATTCTTCCAAGCAGATCAGCCAGAGATCTTTATCCCAGCAGGATCCGATTCCCTGATCAGTTTCTATTTTGCATAATCATGGCATTTGCATCATATTCACCAAATAAGTGTAGCATTTCGTCTAATACGGAGCATTACGGAAAAATCAAACATTTGCATGATCACAAGCCAGGTTCGAGCCAGCCACCTGTAATTACCATCAATATTTCATCAGCAATATACAAAATACATCCTTTGCACATAAAAAACAAGCATATCCTTTGCATTCCCAAAACAGATGCCTGTTTATATATAGTACTTATTTGACACTCGTCCGTGTCATGCATTCCCCAGCAAGTCGAGCACTCGTCCGTGTCTTGCACCAACTTCACCAATAAATCAATACTTGTGCATACATTTACAAAAGTCTTTGATACTCGTCCGTATCTTGTTTATATCACTCCTCAACAGATTCGATACTCGTCAGTGTTCTTTGTTAACCAGTTGGTACTCGTCCGTATCATCATCTTTGAACACACGTCAGCATTTGTTTCTACTGATACTCGTCTGTATCATGGTTCTAAGGATGCTCGTCTGCATATTTAATCTATACACGTCATCAAACACTTATACCTTTTATTCTTGAGCGTAAGAACTCGTCCGTGTTTATCATTCCCCAGTAAGTCGTCAACAAAACAACTTCCTTCTATCCGACATTTGTCCTATGTCATGGTACTTTCGGCAGCCGTCCCCTGCCAGGTGATCGTCCTTCACCTTTGGATGACCTTCCCTCATCCTTTTCCCCAGTGGAATTCCCATTGTTGGAACCTTCTATCCGACATTCGTCCTATGTCGTGATATTTTTAGCAGCTGTCCCCTGCTAGGTGATCGTCCTTCACCTGTTGATGACCGTCCCTCATCATTTCTACCTGATGGCCGTCCCCATCGTTGATCTTGTTATCCGACATTCGTCTTATGTCGTGATAAACCCCGAGAGCAGCCGTACCCTGTTAGGTGATCGTCCTTCACCTCTTGATGATCATCCTTCATCAAGCTTATCCGATGGCCGTCCCCATCGTCGACCTTTTCTATCTGACATTCGTCATATGTCGTGATAAAAAGCAGTCGTCCCCTTCTAGGTGATTTTCCTTCTCCTTTGATGACCGTCCCTCATCATTATTTCATTTATTCTTTAACCCGATGGTCGTTCCCGTCGTTGTTTACTTTAATTTTCAAAGCCTGGTGGTCGTACCCATCATTGCTTTTCTCGTTACTTTAATCCCCAGAGAGTTTAAGTACCCGATGGTCGTCCCCGTCGCGATTTATTTATTTTCCCAGCTTGCCGGCCGTCCCCGTCATTGCTTTACTTACCACTTTATCCCCAGCAGTCGTCCTCTGCTCGATGGTCGTCCTCCATCACATTCATTTGATAATCATACTATACTACCTTTCACAAATTATATCCCTTTTATTCTTATCCCCAACGAGTGCAATTTCGGACTGTCTTTGGTATTCAACCACAATTTATCTTGTTTGTCTGTTAAGCCAGGCGCTTACATTCTGCACTATTAACTCAAGCTTGAATAGGGGAAGCTGTAAACACCCCAAATTTTCCCTCACTTGTTCTCACACCATGGCTTGTGATCTTTCATTTTTGTTTTAACATAAGCATTACACCTCATATTGCATATTTGTTTCACTGCATAGTTCAAGTTCATCTGCATCTAGGGTTTGTGATCTGAGCAATCCAAGAATCCATCTGAGCCATCCCAAAGGTCTCAAAGCCTTCCAGGAAGTTCCATGTGTGTTCTATCATCATATTATTCCCCTCAAAGCTCATGAAAGTCAAGGGATCACAAGAACTGGCAAAGGCATGGAAGCAGAGCTAGGGTTTTCACTACACCGATGACCAAAATTAGGGTTTTGGTTTCAGAGGCCTTAACTCCAAATTTTTGGGGCATTCTTGTTTCTAATGGTCTTAATATGTTATAAGGATCATGTGTACCAAGTTTTATGAAGAAACTCATTGTGGAAGTCATCTGTTTACTGGGTAACTTCCTGAGCAAGTTAAGTCAAAATCAGGGCATCTGAGGCCCCCAACAATGGAACCAAAGGGGTATTTTCATCAAATTTAAGTTCAATAATCTTTATTTGATCTTATAAGTGTTTGGAAGTCCACAAAATTGAAGAATTTTGGGCCAATTGCAAACTTGCCATTTTTGGAAATGACGTGAAATGCAAACTTTCCATTTTGGGAAAGATTTTCAACCTCCTCTTTCATAACCAAAAATGCTTCAAATGAAAAATTCTTGGGCATGAAAGTTGTAGATTAGGTCTTTCCCTTTTCAAAAATAACAAGAACATGTCTTGATTAATCTTAGAACTCAAGATATGGCCTTTCAAAGTTTGCAAAAATCACATAATTTTCAAGTTCATGCCAAAGAGGGAATTTTGCAATTTCACTTGCCAAGCATTCTAATGACCTCTAATGTGCACAAACACTTCATAACATGCCTATGAAACTTCAAAAGATCATAATTATGCATTGGACCTAGGGTTATCATGACTTGTGATCCAAGAAACTTCAAAGAGGGAAATTTGCAAAACATGTGATAGCTCTTCATCCAAACCTTCCAGCACATCAAATTCAATCCCATGGCTATCCTTGATCCAAGCCGAGGACAGACACCCCATGAAAACACCTCTGACCCGTGCCCATACCTCATAGTACACAATCTTGACTTTTTGCAAAAACTCCCATACCAATCATCCTGTGCCACCGCCCACTTTCTGAGCAGTCCCATTGGTTTATGCAAACATCATGGATCACATTTCACATAACATACAAGCCTGAAACCTCTCATACACTCAGATTTCCAAAAACCTTAAGAAACCTTCCTCTCTTTAAAATTCATAGCACAACCACTCAAACTTCAAAATTTCTTCACCACTCAACTCAGCATCACCCCAGGATCATTTTCCACCCATCGCCATAGCCTGAAATACTCCCAAACACAAATACGATTTCTCACTCCTCAAAACTGAAACTTACAAAAGAGGTAACTTAAACTCCATTCAATCTTTTCAGAAGCATCAGAGGGATCATTGGAGGCATTTTGCAGAAAGGGAGAGGTCAGAAATCTCCAGTTTGCAAAGCTTCAACTCAGGTAGTCATGATGAACTTTTTTTCCAGAAGCATGATTTTAAGTTTCTAAATGATTCTACTTGTTTAGATGATCATCTTGATGTGTTTATTTTTGAAAATGATTGAGATATGAGCATGTATTGTTCTTCTGAAATTTTGCCCGTAAACATGTTCTTGTTCGATTCTCTTGATTCATGAAAAATAAATGGTTTTTGTTGTGAGATTCTGGTTTAGGATGTTTAGTTGAGTCAATCTGGAGTGTTTTATGCATTTTCATGGCGTTTTGAGAGAGATAGCATGAGAGGTTGGCCGAAGAAGATGACCAGAGCTAGCTCCGGTCACTTGAAAGTCATTAAAACCCTAATTAGGGTTAGTTGCCCAGATTCATTTCCCACCCTTGGATCCTGATTAGGTTAGCGTGTGTACGGCCCATATTAGATCACTTAAGTTGATTATGGATTAATTAATTTAATTAAAACCATTTAGTCAGTTTGAATGTGAGCCGTCCAGATGCGTGCGTTGTCAATTCCCACCCTTTTTATTTGAATCTCAGCCATTGGATGCACTGACTTCCATTTTATCTCATTTTTATTTCATTTTAATTCATTTCTTTTGCATATTTATTTTAAAATATCAAAAAACATTCAAAAAATATGAAACTTTGCATTCTGATTTCAAATATTTTTCTCAACCTGAAAACAATTTTTATTTTATTTTTTGCATTAAAAAAGTATTTTTAAAATATTTAAATGTTATTTATAATTAATTAAAGTATTTTAATTAATTAAAAATACATTTAGGTTTCTAAAAATCTCCAAAAAAATCATGAATCATACTAATGCATTTAGAAACATTTTCAAACTCTTCACACAAATTTCTTTTTAGGTTTGATCATAGTTTGCCCATTTTCTTTGAATTAAGGGTCATTAAAATCACATTTTTGAACCCTAATTTTAAAAATCATTTATGCCTAACCAAGAAGAGTTTGAACTTGATTCTTTTTGCATTGTGTTAAACATTGCATTTAGTTTATAGGTTATTTTCCGCATGAATTTATCTTGCATTTTCAATTTGACTTGCATTTTTCCCTTTGAACCACCCAAAACCCCTAGAAAACTTAGGAAAATCATAACTTTTGATAGGTTAGGCTTCTGACCTTCTACTTTGGGGTGTGACCTAATATGGGATTAGGGTTTGTTTGAGCTTAATTTCAAATTTTTATCATTTCATTTGCTTCTGTTTTATCCATTTGCATCTCACATATCCATGTAACCCTAATTTCTCATGTTCATTTGCATTCACTTTGCATATGCATCATTACATGAACTTGCCATGCCATTTCATGCATTCATATGTCATCTTAGACCTCTTAGGACATGTTAAAACATTGCTTGATCATTTCTTCATCCATTTGCCATGTTTAGCATTCATTTCATTTCATAAACTTTCATGTGTTTTCAAACTTCAAAGCATGCTTCCTTTGCATCTCATCTTTGTATGATCACACATATGCATTTTGTATGACTTTGCATCACCTTACATGACATTTACACAACATAAACACTTCTGACTTTGGTCTTTGCATCTAATTTCAATTCAATTCTTTTTGCTTTATACTGTATGCATTCATACTAACACTTTCAGGTTTGGTAAGTTATTTTAGGAGGTGGATTTGCCTTCACCTCTCACTTCTCCTTACCTCTTTCATATGCATTTGAACTTGTCTTTGAAGTGAATTTGATTCACTTATGTTCCATCTCTCTCACTTTCTTCCTTTAAGTTACTTATCTTCTTAGGAAGTAAGTAACTTATTCTTCTGCTTCCTCCTCCTTTCATCTGCTTCTTCCATTGGTGGCTTCCTTGAAGATCTTTCTTAAGCCTCACAAACCATAGGGTATCCAAGCATGATAATAATTAGGGTTGTATTAGTTCCCCTTAGCTTTTACCTTTGAGTCTCCTTGAGTCTCTCTTCTCATCTCAATAATCAGAGACTAAACTCTTAGAGTTTTAGGACTTTGGAATTAGGGTTATGCCTGCATCCTTCTCTTAGGATGGAGTGTATAACATTAATCCTAAGTGTTAAACCTTTAATTTGTTTAAACCTCATAATCAAATCACATTAATAATTACCAAGACTTTATCTTATAACTTGGGCCTTACATTAGGGTTCTAACTCTTCCTTATGGTTAAGAGGGACTAACCCTAGTGTTTAATGGACAAGTCCTCCTCAAGTTGTCTTACAAACCATAAAATATACTTCTTCGTCTCATCCCTTAATTAAAATCCATTTAATAAAGGCTTATTATCAAATGAATTCAATCCCTAACCAGGGATTAAGTTGAGGTATCTTCCTCAGCCTAAGTGTTCTCATCTATTATCCTTCTATTATGATGGTATAATGAGTTCACTAATCTGTGATTATAGATTAAACTCATTACTTAACACTAAACCAAAATCCCAAAAACATCTAAATAAATACAAGTAGGTTAATGATCTTAATCCTACATCATCATGGTAATTAAGTTGAGATGCTTATCTTACACTTAAGTAGGCTCATTATCCCTAATCAGGGAGGATATAATGAGTTTACAAGCCCTTGATTTAGGCTTAAGCTCATTAACTAATGCAAAACACCAAAAACAATAACAAAACTGAAAACACAAAAACAAACAATAATCGTCACCTTTGGGTTCTTTTCTCATCACTCTCATTCATAAACGAGAACCTGCTTCTTCCGTCTAATGCAAGACAGTTAGCACTCGAGTCAGACGAGTCATACACTTGAGCATAGACAAGCAAGCAATTCACAGTCAATTCATCTTCAGTCTCTTTGAGTCGAACTACGGTGTTCTGACTTCCTCATTGCATGAGAGGATACGTAGGCATAACTTAACAGTTATCGAACAAAAGTCTCTATGTCTTCCCCTTCTTTCAGCATCCTTTTCAAAGCCTCAGTTCCTGAGCATTCACCCTTTTGCACTGACACCTGTACATTCATTCCTAGCTTTTGTACACAGATATCACATACACTTCCCCTTTAAACACAATCTTTTAAGCGTGGATCCCGTCGAGTACGACGGACAATCTGGGTGCTAATACCTTCCCAGGTTCTAACCAACCCCCTTTCTCAGTTTCTCTGGTTCGCAACCGTCTTATCCATCTCTTTCCAGGTTTATGCAGCATTACCTTTCCTTCGGGATAAATATGCCTAGCTGGCGACTCTATCCAATTCATTTTCATTTTTTCTTTTCACCGACCGTTCGCGTCTGTACCCTGGGACCTGGTGTCTTTTCGGGGGAGCGACAGGGAGGGACATGACACTGATGAAGAATATGGTCGAAGAGAACATTCTCCCGTACCTCACGTGTCCCCCCATCATCCTTCACATTTGATAACGCTAAATTATATCGTTTAATTGGCTTGACTTACATGAATTTTAGTTATGATTTCATTTGTTTTATTTGATTTATGCTTCGATTTATATATCATTTACTATGTTTTCAGGTGACTTGGATTAATTCACAAAAGAAAGGAAAGAAAAGAATTAAAGGAAGAAATGTGAAGAAAATGAGAAGTTATGAATAAAAAGGAAAGAAAAGGACGGAAATAAAATAAAAGGGGTGGGACCCACCACTCTCACACAATGTGGGGCAAGCCACATTGGGAGGTGGCGTCCACCACCTATCAAATGTGGCACCCGCCACTTGTTAAGGGAGAGAGGAAGGTGGCGCCAACCACCTATAATTTAGGAGAAGAAATCTCCACTTTCCCTTTTATTCCTCCACTACTTCTCCAACTTCCCACTACTCCCACTCACTCCACTACTTCTCCAAATTCCCACTACTCCCACTTACTTCACCACTCATTTATGTTCCATGGAAGTTACAAAACGAAATTTCCTTCTATATATAGGATTGCTCTTGGCTTTAAAGGGGCATCCAAGTTTTTGTGCAATTTATTCTTTCATAGTTCTAGGCATAAATTATCATTGTAAAAGTGGTAGTTTCTCATATCGAGGAACTACCACACCATTAGTATTAGTCTTATGTTCTATGTAACGCTTGGATCAACAATCTTGCATTTCAGTTTCTCTATTTTCAGCATTTAATTCAAGTTTATTACAGGTTCTTTATTTTATCGCTTTATTATTATTATTGTTACTGCATCTCTTAATTGTTAAAGTATGTTATTCTTAATTTCAATCTTTATGTTTACGTCGTTTCCATTTAATTATATGTCTTGCTAATTAGTTTAGAGTCTGGCGTATGAGGACAGTCGTTACCGACGGGACTCGGTAGAAAATAATAGGTGCAAATTAATAACTACAATTATGTTTTGGTTATAATTTCTATGCTTAATTTAATTAGCATTGTCATGAGAGTGAGATGTTAGTTAACATTGCTTTGTCATGAGAGTGAGAGGCATATAAAGGTTTGAGCCAAGATCCCCGAGAGCGTGAGGAGCAAACCAGATAGTAGAAATTATGCAACTTATCTAAATACATCGAGAGCACTTTAGAGACATTTAGGATATTATTAGCTTTCAAAGAGTGTTTACTAGTTACCGGGCGAGCGAGAGCAAAATCTTGGGATTAGGAAGTATGATTTTAGTTAAGACCGCGAGAGCGTGAGACAGAGTCTTTAAGTTGGTATATTCTACGGAATAGGAGTATAGTCGTAATTAGCACCTAATTCTATGAGTCCCTTAGGAGCGCGGAAACCATATCCTGGCCTCGTTCTTCTATATTTTCTTAGTTCAATTTTAGTTTTAGTTCTAATTTCCCTTTAATCAAATATCATTAGCCTTAGCTTTACAAAGTAACGATAGATAACGATAGGTTGATATTGGTCTCTGTGGTTCGACAATCTTTTATATTAATTCGATAAATCCGTGCGCTTGCGGACGCATAAAGTTTTTGGCGCCATTGCCAGGGACCAACAGTCAATATTATTATTCCGTTGTTGCACCGTATAGACTAAGGCATTTTCTTTCTTATTTCTTTAATTATGTTCCACTCAAACTCTTTCTACAATCCCCATTCCCAATATTTCGAGGAATCTCAAGGATACCATAATCCCAACCTCGAAATACATTGTAAACACCCCAAATTTTCCCTCACACATTCACACCATGGCTTGTGATATTTTCATTTGCATAAGTTCAATCATAGTATCTCATACCACATTTTTGATTCACTGCATTGAACCTAAGTCATCTGCATCTAGGATTTGTGATCTGAGCCATCCTTGAGCCACTTGAGCAACTACAAAGGTCATAAATCACTTAAAAGGGATCCATGTATATTCAAGCATCATATTATATCCCCACAAGATCAAAGAAGTCAAAGAATCACAAGAACTGAGGAAGGCATGGAAGCAGAGCCAGGTTTAACTGCACAAATGACCTAGAATTAGGGTTTTGGTTTCAAAAGCCATAACTCCAAATTTTTTGGTCATTCTTGTTTCTATTGGTCCCTATATGGTATAGGGATCATGCATACCAATTTTCATGAAGAAATTCCATGGGGAAGGCATCTAATCAAGAGTTGACTTCTTGAGCAAGTCAGTGTAAAATCAGGGCATCTGAGGCCCCGAATGACCCAACCAAAGGGTGTTCATCATCATTTTGAATGTGTATGATCCTTATTTGATCATGGAAGGTATTGGAAGTTCACAAAATTGAAGAATTTCAAGCCATTTGCAAAGTTGCCTTTTTGGGAAAATGACTTGTAATGGAAACTTGCCATTTTGGGAAACTTTTTCAACCCTTTCTTTTTGATTCAAAAATGCCTCAAATGGGAAAACTTTGGTCATGAAAGTTGTAGAATGGATCATTCCCTTTTCAAAAAGTACAAGAACTCATTCTAATTCATTTTGGATCAAAAGTTATGGCTTGTCAAAGTTGGGAAAAATCACATAATTTCAAGTTTTGCACCAAAGAGGCAAAGTTGCAAAACCTCTTGCCAAGGCAAATTGTGACCTCAAAGTGACTTCTAACCTTTGCACAAACATAAACCAATGCCTAAAATTCAGAATGCACCAAGAGTTTGTCCATTTTCATGACTTGTGCTTCAAGTAATCACAAAAGGGCCAAAAAGTCACAAAGTTGCAAAACCTATCACAAACCCTAATCCACTTGCTGCATTGCTTCTAATCCATTTCCATGGCTCTCCCTAATCTCAGCTGAGCCAAACCATGCCCCTATCACAGCCTCACACTTGCCCATACCTCAAGTACACCTAACTTGGACTTTATGCAAAAACACCCATACCAATCCCACAGTGCCACACCAACTTCTCTGACCCATCTAAATGTGATAAGTGGACCAAAAGGGACTCAACACAACACACACACAAGCCTGAAACATCCTCCAAGCCATAGCTCCAAGTTTTCACCTCTTATGCACTTTCCTTCGAAACACATTACACAAGACACAAACACCAAAACAAACTTCATAGAAACTCTCAGCATGTTCCACTGATCATCCCTGACCCTTCACCTTGCCCTGAAACTCCCTGAAATCAAAATACGATTCTTCCCCTCTCTGAACAGAACTCCATAAAACTCACAAATCAGCCACTTTCCAACCCAGCTAAACCTCAAAGCATCTTCAGGAGGTCCATTGGAGAATCTTTGAAGCAAGGAGGCAGGTTGAAAGCTCCAAACTGAAAGCTTCACTTCAGGTAGCTTCAAAAATTATTTTTTCCAGAAGCCTTGTTTTAAGTTACTAAAATGATCTACATGCTCCCCTGAATGCATTGAGCCTGGAATTTTTGAAAATGATGTAGAAATGAGGATGTATGGTCTGTCTGAAACTTTGCCCGTGAATTTGATTTTTGCTTGTTCTTCGTGATTCGTGAAAAATAAATAAGTTTTGTTGTTGGATTCTTGTTTAGGATGTTTGGTTGAGTGGATCTGGAGATTTTGGCACGTTTTAGTGAGGTTTTGAGAGAGATAGGTTGAAGGTCTCGCCGGAGAAGACGACCGGAAGTCTTCTCCGGCCACCCGAGGGTCATTAAACCCTAATCTGTGTAATTAATCAACTTTGAATTTGGACCCTGGATTCTGTTGACTTCCATTGACTCCCGCGTGAATGAACGCACCAGATCTCTCATTAAACCCTAATTCAGATTAATTAGGTTAATTAATTAGGGTTAAATTTGAATTTCCCAGAAGCAATCTCAACCGTCCATGAGCGCGCGCAGTCTTCCCCCCCCCCCTGAGTTTGAATGTTGGCCCTTGATTGCGTTGACTTCCCCCTTTTATTCATTTTAATTTCTTTTCTTTTCATTTCTTTTCCTCATTTTATTTAAAATAGCAAAATACCTTTAAAAATTATGAAATTTTTTGTCAAAGATTTCCTTAATTTTTAAAACCCAAAAATATTTTTATTTTTATTTTTTGCACTGAAAATAATTTTTAAATCATTTAAATGTTTATTTTTAATTAATTAATGAAGATTAATTAATTAAAAATACATTTAGGTATTTAAAAATCCCAAAAAAATTCACATAGCATTTAGAAACATTTAGAAACATTGTACAACCCTCAAACCAAATTTATTTTTTGTCTTTGATGCCTTTTGATCATTTTAATTGGATTTAATTTCATTTTAAGGCAATATTTTGCTTCAAACTTCAAAAATTCCTTTCTGCCTAACCTTTGAAAGTTGAATGATGATTCTTCTTGCATTGCACTATTCATAGCATGTAGTTTATAGAAAAAAATTGGTTTGATTTGATCTTGCATTTTCAATTTGTTTAGCATTTTCCTTGGTAAGGTACCCCAAAACCCTAGCAATCTTAGGAAATTCATAACTTTTTCTAGGTTAGGAGTTGGATCCTCTCCTTTGGGCAGTGAGTTTGTATAGGTTTAGGGTATCTTTGATTGCATTTTCAAATTTTTATCATGTCATTTGCTTCTGGTTTTGGATTTTTGGCTTTGCATGATGCATGTAGCCCTAATTTGTGCCTCCTTTTGCATCCATCTTTCATTTGCTTGCATCCATTGACTTGCCATGACATTTTGTGCATCCACATGATTCATAATACATCTTAGGACATATTAGAATCATGTTTTATCATTGCGTCTTTCATTTGCCATGTTATTTGTCCTTTACATTTCATAACTTTTCATGTACATTCATGGTTCAATGCATGCCTCATTTGCATCCTTATGCTTGTTTGATCATTCTCATGCCTTGCCTCATGTTTGTATCATCTCTTAGCATCATTAACATTATGTAAATGCTTCTGACTTTGGTTTTCATCATGACATTTCATTTCATTTGCATTGTATTTCATTTCTTTTTGCTAACTTTTCAGGTGGTAAGTTGTTTTGAGAAGTGAATTTGCCTTCACTTCTCACAATCTCTTATCATCTCTCTTGCATATTTGCTGCATTTTGTATGTGTATTAGAGTGAGCTTGCTCATTCATGTTCATATTACCTTCTTTCTTCAAGCAACTTGTCTTCTTAAGTGAAGCAAGTTGTTTTGCTTCTTCCTCCTTTCATCTGCTTCCTTCCTGGTGGTTTCTCTGAAGATCTTTCTCTCTTAAGCCTCATAAACCCCAGGATATCCAAGCATGATAACAATTAGGGCTTGATTAGTTCCCCATTTAGCTTTTACCTTTGTGTCATCTTTGAGTCTTCTTTTCTCATCTCATAATCAGGGACTAAACCCTAAAGGCTTTAAGGCTTTGTAATTAAGCTTATGTCTGCATCCTTCTATTAGGATGGAGTGTATAACTTTAATCCTAAGTGTTAAACCCTTAATGTGTTTAAATCCTTTAACCAATCCTCTTAATAATCACTAAGACATCAAGCTTGTAACATGGGCCTTGCATTAGGGTTCTAATTCTTCCTTAATTGGTTAAGAAGGACTAACCCTAGTGTTAATGGACAAGTCCCCCTCAAGTTGTCTTACAAATCATAAAAATCATTTCTTCATCTAATCATTAACTGAAATCCACTTAATAAAGGCTTTGTTTTGTCATGAGGTTAATCCCTAATCATGGATTAAGTTGAGGAGTCTTTCTCAGCTTAAATGTTCTCATCTATTATCCTTCTATTAGGATGGTGTAATGAGTCCATTAAATCTTTGATTATGGCTTAATCTCATTACTTAACACTAAACAAAAACAATAAAAACATCTAAATAATCACAGGTAGGTTAATGATCTTAATCCTACATCATGGTAATTAAGTGTGAGATGCTAACTTCACATTTAAAGTATTCTCATTACCCCTAATCAGAGGGAGGATGTGATGAGTTTACTAATCCATTAGTTTAGGCTTAAGCTCATTTTCTTATGACAAAATCCAAAAAGCAATAAAAGATTGAAAATACAAAAACAAACAATAATCGTCTCCTCCGGGATTCTTTTCTCATCTCATTCACTCATAAACGAGAACTTGCTTCTTCCGTCTAATGCAAGACAGTTTGCACCTGAGCCAGACAGGTCATACACTTGAGCATAGACAAGTAAGCAGTTCATCAGTCAATTTCATCTTTCAGTCTCTTTGGGTCGAACTACGGTGTTCTGACTTCCTCATTGCACGAGAGGATAGGTAGGCATAACTTAACAGTTATCGAACAAAAGTCTCTGTATATTCCCCCTCCTTCATGTATCACTCTTCAAGCCTCATAGTCCTGAGCACTTCACTTTTGTTCTTACACTGACACTTCACATATATACACTACACTTCTTTTACACTGACACTTGCATTCTTTCCAGCTTTGATACACAGATAGCACTGTCACTACCCCTTTAAAACACAAATCTTTTGAGCGTGGATCCCGTCGAGTACGGCGGACAATCTGGGTGCTAATACCTTCCCAGGTTGTAACCAACCCCCTTTCTCAGTCTCTCTAGTTCGCAACCGTCTTATCCATATCTTTTCTTAGGTTTATGCAGCATTACCTTTCCTTCGGGATAAAAATGCCTAGCTGGCGACTCTATTCATTTCCTCATTCTCTTTTCGCCGACCGTTCGCGTCTGTACCCCTTCTGACCAGGTGTCATTTGGTGGGAGCGACAGCTTGGCGACTCTGCTGGGGACCCTTATACTGTAACCAGGGCTTCTGGTTCTTTTTGTGGGTTCCTCCTAGCGCTTGTTTGATTTGTGTTTACTAGGGTGTTATGTGCTAAATGTGTTTATATATTTGCTTTATTTACCGCTTTATGTACAATTATTTATTGCTTTCTTTACATTTTTATACATCATGTTGCCATACTGTCATCTTGCTGGATCTGGTTTTTGTCTTGGTGGGTGGGGTCCTATTGAGGGTTTAAGGTCCTATACCTGGGACCTGAGTGACACCTAGGCTAGAGTGGTTCATGTTCTTTCCCATTCCATTTCGGTCTGGTGCGGGAATATGAAACACGGTTCAGATGTGGGTTTCTTCTTGAGAACCCTGTGCTACAGATTTCCTGTAGTGCTAGGGCTATCTGGGAAGCCTGCTAAGTCTGGATAACCTTTACTATGACCTTCAGAAACTGAGGTGAATTATAGGAGGATCTTTTATGGTTATTGTAAACACTGTACCTCCGGGTTAGAAGTGTTTACACTTCTCATAACTGATCCAAGTATGAGGATCTTTGTTCTAGAACATCACCTGTGAGGGGGTTGGGCTGTTTACAGGTTTACAGGTACCATTGGCCACATCATACCCTGTTATTATTTGGTTTAAGAGTACCTCATTTTGGGCAGTTCTTGTGATTTAACCCTGGACATGTGACTCTTTATTTGAGTCCCCCACCTTGGTTACTGGGTTTCTGAGCCTCCATCTGGGCTTCTTGAACATACATGGACCTATATCAAGACAGTTAATCAGATCCAGCTTGATTACAAACCCTTGCATATCATTTGCATACTCATCATTTGCATCATTTAACATTTGTTTATTTGTTTTTCAGGGTATCCACATTACATCTGGCTTGGTTTTGACCCCTTCATCTGCAGAGACCTCTGTTTCACCAGTTATCTACTTCAGTTTCCTCCATAATCAGCATCAGCCTATCAGTGGCTCATCTCCAGTATTGACTTTGATCATCATCAACATTTGTCTTCAGCTCTTCATCAGCACTCATGTCTGCACCCAAGAAAAGCAACATTGCATACCATTTCTTTGAGCCTGTGTTGACTGGCATCAGGCAGGTTCAGGCACTTATCACTCCAGACCACATCCCATTATTCAGAGAGCATTATGGAGGTATTCTTGATATGGTTATGGACTTTGACCCTTCTCAGAGGAGTTTGATCCACACCTGCCTACAGTTTTATGACCCTCCTTTGAGATGCTTCACTTTCCAGAACTTTCAGTTAGGACCTCTGCTGGAGGAGTTTTCATCACTGATTGGAGTGCCTGTTAGAGGTGGGATCCCCTTCAACCCAGAGATGACTTCTCCCAGCAATGGAGAAGTAGCAAAAGCACTGCACCTGGAGCCTATTTTGATTGAGCAGAACATGACCACAAAGGCTGGGATCCCTGGTCTGCACTTAGACTTTCTGACTTCTCAGTCCATCCTGAAGGCCTCCTTGGGGGAATGGAGGGCAGTTTGTGCATTGTTAGCCCTCAGTATATATGGGGTTATACTATTTGCAGACGAGCCCAAGTTTATCAGCAAGAATGCCATTCATCTCTTCCTTTTGAGGAACCCAGTACCCACATTGCTGGGGGATTTCTATTATTCCATTCATCAGAGGAATGAGAAGCAAAGAGGAAAGTTGGTGAGATGCTGTGCTCCTCTATTTCATACTTGGCTACTTAAACACTTACCCAAGACTGATGCCTTCCTGAATCCTCACCAACAGAAGAATTGGGCTAAGAGACTTATTGCTTTGACTTCAGATGACATCAGATGGTGCACCTGAGCACCAAAGGCAGGGACATAATTACTAGCTGTGGGCAGTACCCCAATGTACCTCTAATAGGAGTGAAGGGTTGCATCAACTACAATCCTTTGTTGTTTAAGAGACAACTGGGCTATGCTTTGGTCCACCCTCCTAGAATGCAAGATTTAGCTGAAACCCTGTATTGTGAGATAAAGCCTAATCTAGCTGTTGTCATACAAGCATCCTGGGCTTGGGACAACATCCAGACCAAAGGGATGGCCATTCTTGGGAGATGCAATAATGTGGCTTCAGCTCAGTATTATGAATGGTCTCATGCTAGAGCTCAGATTTCTGGGATGCCTTTCACCATTGAGGATATACCTGGACCATCCACAGCACAACCACCAGCCACTGTCAGCCTGGAAGAATTTGAGAAGCTGAAGGAAAGGAATGAGAATCTGTCTCATGCTCTGAAGAAGACCCTCTGGGAGAGGAGTGATGGTCGTCTAGACATTGAGAGGTTGGAGAAGCTTAAGGTGGAGCCTCTGGCCAAGATTGAGAAAGCAGAGGACTACATCAAGAAATCAAGAGCTGGAGAGCAAATATTGAAGAATGCCTATAAAGAGGCCCAGTTTCAGAAAGCTAGGACTGATCTCTATCTACAAGAAAGTCAGGCTAGGTGGGTCAGGATCACTGAAGCCCAGACACAAGAAGATAAGAGAACTCAAGCTAGGATTGAGCAGTTAGAGGCCAATGAAAAGAAACAGCATGAAGCTTTGCTGGCAGCCCAGAAGGAGATTTCAGAGTTGAAGCTTAGGGCTGGTGTGAAAAGGTCAAAGGACCAAGACAGGCACAAGAAGCTGACCACTACTATTGCCATCAGAAACCTTCTTATCAAAAACATCAAAGAGCATCCGGCTGGTCCTGTAACTGAAGCACTTTTGAAGGAGGTTAAGGAGGATGAGTTTGGATTAGATGTTTGACTTCTTTGCTTGTTGTTATTTCCATTTCATGTACTTTTCTTTTTATGTTGTATTTTGACCCTTCAAGGGCATGTGTTGTAAAAACAAACTATGTATGATCCACCATTTGTAATGTATTTGTTAGTTTGTTTCATTGAGTTTCTTTTCCCAAGCAACATCAAAGTATCTTCCTCAGGGTCTGGAAGGGTCAAAACCAAGAGCCAAGCCGGATACCTTGGAAAACAAATAAGCATATTGCATTGCATACTGACTTTTGTTTTGTTTTGTAGGTTTTGTCATTACTTTATTTTGTTTCTAACTCTGTTGTGGTTCAGGAATTATTGCTCGCCGTCGGGTGTTCCCTCTCAACCGTCCGCACTGGTATCCTACTCGTAACAATCTTCCTGGTATCCAAATGGATCAAGTACAGCAAGACCTGACAGAGGTCAGAACTCAGATGGCTAACGAAAGAGTGGAAATGAGGAACCAAATGGCCCAGTTCATGACTGTGATGACTAACCTGGCTTAAAGTCAAGAGAGGTTATGGGCATTGGTAGAAAGACAGACCCCCGAAGAACATCATCCTGGCACTGGAGGAACCAGCAACAATGAGGGAGGTCAGCCTCATGCTAACCCACCAATATTTGGACCTCATCTAGATCCAGAGGCCAACATCCCAAGGAATGTACCAGGAAATACTGCTGCAGGCAGGATCTTGCAAGAAGATCCTCAAGAGGAGCAGTTTACTGTGATGGGAGCTGGAGATGAAGTCTATGATAGGAGGTTTGATGAAATTGCTGAGAAATTGAGATCTTTGGAGTCCCAAAACTCCTTGGGTTTTGATGTGATGGATATGGGGTTAGTGGATGGGGTAAGGATTCCCCACAAGTTTAAACCCCCGTGCTTCGAGAAGTACAATGGCACTTCCTGTCCACGAACTCACCTACAGTCCTTTCTGGGGAGACTTAAGGCATACACCATGGATGAAAAACTGTGGATGTTTTACTTTGAAGACAGTTTGACTGGGGCTTCAAGGGAGTGGTACTCTCACTTGACCAGAGCTACTATCAGGTGCTGGAAGGACCTAGCTGAAGCTTTCATCAGGCAGTACCAATATAATCTAGACATGGCTCCTAACAGGACCCTTCTAATGGGAATGTCTCAATCCTCCAGGGAAGGCTTCAGGGAATATGCCCAGAGGTGGAGACAGCTTGCTGCTGCTGTCCAGCCACCCATGTCGGAAAGAGAAATGGCCGACATGTTCATGAATACCCTGCAAGGAACATATATTGATAGGCTAGCTGCGTTTTCTTCCACCAGTTTCGCCGACGTAGTCATAGCTGGAGAAAGAATTGAAAGCCTTCTGAAGATGGGTAAGATTTCTGATAATGGTGCAAGTTCGACAAGTAATCCCAGGAAGCCTTTTGTGGGACCTCGAAGGACCGGTGAGACAAATACCATTCATGCCAACAGGGGCAGACCTCGGTATGTTCACAGATCAGTGGCAGCTGTCACTATTCCAGCTCCGATCCCTCAACAACCAGCATATCAACCACAACAACAACCACACTATCAGCAGCAAGTTCAGTACCCGCCACAAAGAACCTCAACAACAACAACAGCAATCAACAACAAAGACCTTTCCAGCAAAGACCGTCACAGGCAAATAGGGTGATTGACCATATCCCCATGCCTTATGCTGCCTTGTTGCCACAACTCCTGAAGCTCAGCCTGGTTGAGTTAAGGACATTGGCACCGCCAGACCCCTCCAATCTGCCAAGAAATTATGATGTCAACGCCAGATGTGCTTTCCACTCCAATGCACCTGGCCACAATACGGAAAAATGCAGGGCTTTACAAATGAAGGTACAAGATCTGGTGGATTCTAAAGCCCTCAACTTTGCACCCCCTCCAAGTGTCACCAAGAATCCCATGCCCAATCATGGAGGGCCAAGAATTAATGCCATTGAGGAAGACAAGCCATCTTTCTTAATCACCAGTGTTGGACAGATTCGAACACCTTTGGTCAAAATTAAAGCTCAGCTTCTAGAGTGCTAGATGTTCCCCGGGTGTGAGCTCGGTTGTGGGTATTGCAACATTTCGGTCAACGGGTGTGATAATTTGAGAAGCGGCATAGATGGTCTTATCAAAAGTGGTATACTTCAGATCTCAACAACAGCGCCTACAAATCCAGCATTTCGTTTGACAACAGTTCCTGATCCTCCTACAACTGCAGCAACAATCATTCCTACCGATTCATCAATATCATCAACAATGGCTTCATCTATCACTTCAACAAGTTAAGTTTCAACAACCATTTCCTCTACAACATCAGCATCCATTTATCCGGCAGAATCTTCTACAACACCAACAAAAATTAATGAAGACATCTCAGCAGTCACCATCTACTATGATCCATCAGATGTTCATCCAAACAACAACTTCCAACAACAAACAGTGGCACCTCCTGCCAGGTCACCAGTCACCATTTACTACGATCCACACACTATTTCAGTACCCTCCTCTGCAGCAGTCAGTCCAGTCACCATTACGGTGCCTGGACCAATTCCATATGAAAGCAGTAATGCCATACCCTAGCATTATGGCTCTGATCTTTACTGCAACGGGGAGAAAATCACTTTGGATTCTTCAACCTCTTCTCCACAGATTGATAATGTTGGGGGAGGCGGAGGCTTCACCAGAAGCGGACGCCTTTTTGCCTCACAAGTACAAAGACCTAGTGCCGAAGCAGAAGCTGCTGCCAAAGCAAAAGGAAAGAGTGTGGTATTTGAAGAGCCGATTATCAAAGAAACTCAGAAGACATCTTTTGAGCAAGATGTAGACGAGTTTATGAGAATCATAAAGAGAAGTGATTACAAGGTGGTGGATCAGCTTCACCAAACTCCCTCAAAAATCTCCATATTATCCCTGTTAATGTGTTCTGAAGCTCACAGGAATGCATTATTGAAAGTCCTGCACGCAGCGTACGTGCCAGAGGAGATCACTGTTAATCAGCTAGAAACTGTGGTAGCAAACGTCAACACCAGTCATGGACTAGGTTTTACCAATGCTGACTTAACAACTGAGGGGCGTAACCACAACAAGGCTTTACACATCACTCTAGAATGCAAGGGTGCTGTTCTATCTCATGTGCTGGTGGACACTGGGTTATCACTCAATGTCCTACCAAAGAAGCCTTAGTGAAGCTGGAGTATGATGGCTTGGCATTGCGTCTGAGTAATTTAGTGGTAAGAGCATTTGATGGCTCTAAAAGATCAGTGCTTGGAGAGATTGATCTACCTGTGATGATTGGCCCACAGACCTTCGAGATTACCTTCTATGTGATGGACATTCAGCCGGCCTACAGCTGTTTGTTGGGTAGACCCTGGATCCATGCCACTGGCGCTGTTACGTCTACCCTTCACCAGAAGCTGAAATTCGAATGGGAAGGCTAGATCATCACCATCTGTGGGGAAGAGGACATCTTTGTTAGCCATCTGGCTACATACAAGTACATTGAAATGGATGGAGAAATCCATGAAACTATGAGCCAGGGATTTGAGGCCATGAACATTAATGAAGCATCTTCTGTACTGGGAACCTCCATGATGTCTTATCAGCAAGCCAGGAAGGTTGTTGAAGAGGGTACTGCCCAAGGCTGGGGCAAGCTGCTGCCAGTGGAGAAGAAGGAAGAAAGATTTGGGTTGGGTTACAAACCAACTCAACAAGATCAATCAGAGGCTGCCAAGAAGCCCAATTTTGTCAGCGGGGGAATGCTCACCCCGGATGCAGTAAACAACTTGGAAGACGAGGAGGAAAGCGACCGCAACCTGGAGAGCTGGATACGTCCAAGGATCCCGGGGAGCCAAGTCCTTAACTGGTCTTCCCAGGAAATTATAAGGGTTACTCCCGCAGAGTAATTATTATTTCCTGTATTTTTAAGCATGCATCAAGTCTTGCATCTTGCCCAAGATGACAAGACTCATTTTGTAATCGGGCCATCTTGTAATTTTGTGCAAACAGATCAATAAATGAATATTGGACATCTTTTGCAAATGAGTCTTTTCCTTTTCCGCTCACTGTTTTTCATTTTTCTTTTTGTACAAAAATAAATGCCAATGTTTTCCAAAATGACAACTTCATTTCACTTTTTTCTAAACAAGATTAAAATCGATCACTAAAATGAACAATCTAAACCCTTACAGAGAGTGCCTTTCAGACTGCACCGACAACAACACAGCTATGGCTTCGTATGACTTTGACAATCCAATCAATCAAGCTGATGACGGGGTTGAAGAAGATTATGAGCTACCTGAAGAGCTAGCCAGGTTGTTAAGGCAAGAGGAGAAGGTTATCACTCCTCATCAGGAGGAGATTGAAACGGTTAATCTTGGCACGGAAGAAGACGTGAAAGAAGTTAAGATCGGGGCCTGCCTACAAGATTCAGTAAAAGAGCAACTGATTGATATGCTTCGGGAATACGTGGATGTTTTTGCTTGGTCTTATCAGGATATGCCAGGGTTGGACACCGATATTTTCATGCACAAGTTGCCTTTGAAAGAAGATTTCCCACCGGTAAAACAGAAGCTGCGCCGTACTCGCCCAGACATGGCAATGAAGATTAAAGAAGAGGTACAAAAGCAGTGGGATGCCGGTTTCCTTGCTGTAACTAGCTATCCGCCTTGGGTTGCTAATATTGTACCTGTTGTTGCACCCCAAAATTTGCCCTCACAATACAAGACTTTGTGTGCTAAGAAGGTTCACAAGGTTCACAATACTTACAAGACCTTTCATGAGGTTCATGAAGTCTACAAAACACTTTATGAGGTTCACAAGGGTCACAAGACCTTCCATGAGGTTCACAAGGGTCACAAAACACTTTATGAGGTTCACAAGGTTCACAAGACATTTTATGATGGTTCACAAGGTTCACAAAGTTCACAAATAGTCAGAAGAGTTGACAATTCCCTCAGACAATGCACCTCCTAAGCAGTGCATCCAAAACTAGGGTTTTGACTTTAATCAGGCTAAATGAACTTCCAAGACTTCAAGTGAGCTTCATAACATCTTATATGTGTGTAAGAACCCCCATGACAAGTTTCAAGACTTTTCTCAAAAGTTTGCTCAATCAGATGATCAAATAAGTCAAAATCAGTCAAAGTAGTTAAAAAGTCAAACTGAGGTCAAACCAAAGTCAAACTTCATGATTTTTTGCCAACATTAAGTATATGAAGTAAAATTCATCATTTGATCAAAGGTTGATCATGATTCATCAAGGAGATTTCAGATCATCAAGAATCAGGAGTTTCTAAATTAGGGTTTCCTCAGTAAAAGTCAACTGAACTTTGACCAGCCATAACTTTCACATGCTTCATCACCAAGTCTCCATCCAAAGCTCATTTTGAAGGAAATTGAATTTTCTACAACTTTGTGTCTCACAAGCCAGGCCCAAAAATGCTTCATTTGGAAGGTATGAGCTAAGACATTATAGGTCCTTTTAAAAGTCAACAAAAAGTCAACAACTTCAAAAGGGCATAACTTGAGAATGGTAAATGATATGAACATGAAACCAGTGGGGTTGGTTATAGGACTCTTCAAGCTTTCCAAAATGTCCAAGAACACCCTCATAGCATTAAAATTGAAGTATGTGTGCCCTTGCAAAGTTGGGAAATTTTAGGGAAGTTTATGAAGCAAATGGAGGTTTAAAACCAAATTTTGCTAAGTGGGCTGACTTTTTTGTGACCCAATTGGTTCCATGACATCATGCACGAAATTAACTTAATATTTTCATTATTTTATTTATTTTATTTTTATTTATTATGATTTTTTATATTAAAAATCATTTTAAATTCAAATAAAATATAAAATGGTGAAGATTTAAAATGATTTGTCTTCTAGAATGTCATAAAGTTTATTTGGATCTAATTGATACAAGATTTATGAAGATTATCTTAAAATAGCAAGTTCATATCAAGAATATTCAAATTTTAAAAGCCAATCTTTTTCAATCTCAAACTACCAAAAAATCAAAAGTCTTGAGCAATGTTTTTGACCTAATTCATTCACCCATATATATAGAACATTTAGCAATCAAAAGCACACGATTTTCAGCCTCCCAAGAGTAAGTTTCAAAGTTCAAAAATCATCCAAAAACCAATTTTCGGTTTCCATACTACAAGGCATTTGAAGGTATTTTGAGGACATAGCAATGATCCTTGAACATCCCTGAATCGAAACCAATACTTACATGCTTCTGAACCATGACATAATGCATATCCCGAAGCATTCTTGGTCTTGAACTATTTTTTTTTATTTCAATAATTCAATGCGTTTTAATGAATTTTGTTTGTCTAATCATGTTTGTGATGATGTATAGAATGTTTCTGGGCAAAAAACTTGAAGCTTCATGACCTAATACGCTCGCGGCCATTGTTAGGGTTTGGAACTTAGTTTTAGGGCTTTACGATTTAAGTAATTTAAAGACTTTTAAATAACATAATTGAACTGTGTTGATCATGGGTAATTGTTTGGTGTTAATATTGTGGCTTGATTCGGTCTGATTCGATGAGTTTGAAGAACATAGGTTTTCCTGCAAGTTTAAATCGCAGGTAAATTCGTAACAATATTCGCAGGTAATTCTGCAGGTCCAGAGGTAGGGGATGAAGAAGGCTGGCGCGAAAACTATATTTGAATTATTGACAAGGCTTAAAAGGAATTGTTGCTGGTTATATGTCACAAGCGAGCGTGCAGCTCAGCTGGTTTTGGTGTACGCAAGATTGACTGAAGGGCGTGGGTTCGAAACCAGCCCAATGATTTTTTTTGCTTTAATTTCCTTTGTTTTTCCAGGATGAGAACAAAACAAATTGGAGGTGGAAAGCTATCAAGCCAGCGCGCACAGCCCAATGGTCATGCTCTTGCTTGTCCAGGTAAAGGACCTGGGTTCAAATCCCAGGTCCTGTTTTTTTGGTTTCTTGGTTTTTTTTCTTGTTTTATTTCTTTTATTATTTCTTCATTTTATTTTCTAAATTAATCTAAATAATTTCTAAACTATATATATAAATCATTTTCTTTTAAAAAAAAAAAACTTATATTATTTTCTCAAAACCTAAATTGATATATTTATTTCTTTATATGTTTTTTATTTATATGTATATAGTATTTAATAATTAAATTGATATTGTAAATAAAAAAAACCTAATATTTTTATAAAACCCTAATAATTTTCCAACCCTAATTTTTTCTTCTTCTATTTATTTAATACTATTATTCGTATATATTATATTCATAATTTAGTTAAAATTCTTAATTTAATTAATGTATAAATTGTTTATAATTTAAATTTTTGTATGTAAATATGTTTTAAAATTAAAATTCTTAATATGATAATATGACATAATTTGTTTATAATTTAATTTTGCATGTAAATAATTTTTATTATATGTTTAAAAATTGCTAATTTAATTTTTGTAATTATAATCTATTTTCATAATATATTCATAATTAATTTTATAATTTACATATGGTTTAAAATTCTATAATAATTGTTCATATTTTCTTATTAACCTTTAAAATTTTGTTTATTATAATATTCTTGTTTATTTCATTATTATTATTAATTATGTTTATATGATTATTACTAACCCCGTTTAATTTAGTATTATTTTTATTATTTTCACTAACCCAATTATTATTATTATTATTTAATATTTTGCTCATTTATTTAAGCTGCTTTTATTATTATTATGTAATTGCTCCTTGGTGTAATATTTATTTATAATGTTTATTATTTATATTTTATGCTATGGTTAGTAAATAGGGAGTGCAAATATACTTGTAATTTAAAATTAATTTAGATCATTTAAATTTAAAGATAAATATTAAATTGAACACTCACACACGTAAGTCGATCTTTGATCGCCATCTCACTTCCTTAGGGATACCTCTCATGTTGCCTAATCAAAAAGGTCAAGTAGGGTGTATAAAGCAAAGTCCCTCAAATTCACATCATCTAGTCCCTTAAACAGATAAAAGGTCAAGTCCCTTTCGAATGTTGCCTTCGTAATGATCTTGTCCCTTTCAAATAAAGATGATCGTCCCTTCGAATTGCTTATACACCCCACAGTTGCCTAAATAAAAGATGACCCTTCACTTGTCCCTTACATCCAAGGTAATGACTACCTATTCCTTAACAATAGGGATAGTCTTACCATTTAAAGGATTCAAGAACAGAAAAGACTTAAACTTAGGGTAGGTTCCTCTTAGATACTTGCTCACTCTTCAAAAACAATTTCAAATACTTCACACTTTTCAAGCAATTTTCAAAACAAAGGTTTTTTACGCATCCGTACATGGATCATTATCAAACTCTTAAGAAAATTTCTATTCACACACTTCACATTTCAAAAACGTTTTAAAGTGAGCTAAGTAACTAAGAGCCCATGGATAACCATGGATGTAAAGGGTGCTAACACCTTCCCTTTACATAACCTACCCCCCGAACCCAAAAATCTTTTAAAAGGTCTTTCCTGTTCTTTTATGCCTTTCCTTTGGATAAAATAAAAGTCGATGGCGACTCTTGCTATCCGCAACATAACTAAAGTCAGTTCTCCCACCGTGTTACACCTGTGCCCAAGAAGGATGGCAAGGTAAGAATGTGTGTAGATTACCGGGATCTGAACAGAGCCAGCCCGAAAGATGATTTCCCTTTACCTCACATCGATGTATTGGTTGATAATACGGCTCAGTTCTCGGTGTTCTCCTTCATGGATGGATTTTCGGGATACAATCAGATCAAGATGTCACCTGAAGACATGGAGAAGACAACTTTCATCACACCCTGGGGCACGTTCTGTTACAAGGTGATGCCATTCGGACTGAAGAATGCTGGTGCAACTTATCAACGGGCTATGGTAACATTATTCCATGACATGATCCATAAAGAAATTGAATGTTATGTGGATGACATGATTGCCAAGTCCCTCACAGAAGAAGACCACCTGGTGAATCTGCTAAAGTTATTCAAGCGTCTGAGAAAGTACCAACTGAAGTTAAACCCCAACAAATGCACATTCGGGGTGCGATCCGGTAAGCTGCTGGGATTCATTGTAAGCGAGAAAGGGATTGAAGTTGACCCTGACAAAGTCAAAGCCATTCAAGAAATGCCTGCACCAAGGACTGAAAAAGAAGTTCGGGGGTTTCTAGGTAGATTGAACTACATTTCACGGTTCATATCTCACCTTACTGCAATCTGTGAATCTTTGTTTAAGCTGTTAAGAAAGGAACAAACGGTCAGGTGGAACAAAGACTGCCAGAGGGCTTTTGACAAAATCAAGGAATACTTACAAGAGCCTCCGATCCTTATGCCTCCGTTTGAAGGAAGGCCTCTAATCATGTACTTGACAGTATTAGAAGAGTCAATGGGGTGTGTGCTGGGCCAGCATGACGAGTCTGGTCGAAAAGAGTATGCAATATACTACCTAAGCAAAAAGTTTACCGACTGTGAACAACGTTATTCACTGCTCGAGAAAACTTGCTGTGCTTTAGCGTGGGCTGCTCGCCGACTAAGGCAGTATATGTTGACCCACACTACCTTGTTGATTTCAAAGATGGATCCAGTTAAGTACATTTTTGAGAAGCCAGCACTTACCGGACGGGTTGCAAGATGGCAAATGATCCTCACGGAGTATGATATTCAGTACACCTCTCAGAAGGCCATCAAAGGCAGTGTATTATCCGATTATCTCGCTGAGCAACCCATTGATGATTACCAGCCTATGATATTTGACTTCCCTGATGAAGACATCATGTTCATAAAAGCAAAAGATCATGAAGAGCCTGTTCACACTGAAGGGCTGGACCCGGAAGAAGAATGGACTATGATGTTTGACGGGGCTGTTAATATGAATGGTCGTGGTGTTGGTGCAGTACTCATTACACCTAAAGGAGTTCATATGCCTTTCTCGGCAAAGCTCACCTTTAACTACACTAACAACGAAGCTGAATACGAAGCTTGTATTATGGGTCTTGAGGAAGCCATTGACCTCAGGATCAAGACTTTTACTGTATTCGGATATTCAGCTCTAGTAATTAACCAAACCAACGACAAATGGTACACCCATCAAGATCATCTGATACCTTATAGGGACTATACAAGAAGGTTATTGACTTTCTTTACAACGGTCAAACTTGAGTATATCCCTCGAGATGAAAATCAGTTTGCAGATGCTCTGGCTACCATTTCATCCATGATCAAAGTTCAAGCTGCCAGCTTTGTGCCTCGGATTTCAGTGTCCAGACTTGATAGACCAGCATATGCATTCGCAACAGATGTTGTCAAAGATAATAAGCCTTGGTTCCATGACATTAAGTGCTTCTTGGAGGATCAAACATACCCACCTGGGGCATCTTCCAATGATAAGAAGACATTAAGAAGGCTTGCTGGCAGTTTCTTCCTGAATATTGATGGTTCCCTGTACAAGAAAAACTTTGATATGGTACTCCTCAGATGCATTGATAAGACAGAAGCAGACCTGTTGATGCACGAGGTGCACGAAGGATCCTTTGGTACCCATGCAGGGGGGCACGCAATGGCTAAAAAGTTGCTAAGATCAGGTTATTACTGGATCACAATGGATGCAGACTGTTGTGCTTATGCCAGAAAATGCCATAAATGCCAGATTTATGCGGATAAAGTGCATGTGCCTCCCAATCCTTTGAATGTGATGTCTTCACCCTGGCCCTTTGCCATGTGGGGCATTGATATGATTGGCAAGATTGAACCGACTGCTTCAAACGGCCACAGATTCATCCTGGTTGCTATTGACTATTTTACCAAGTGGGTTGAAGCAGCCTCTTATGCAAATGTCACCAGACAAGTGGTAGCCCGATTCCTGAAGAGAGACATCATCTGTCGGTATGGAGAGCCCGAGCGAATAATTACTGATAATGGTTCCAACTTAAACAATAAAATGATGGCAGAACTATGCCGGGACTTCAAGATCCAACACCACAATTCTTCTCCTTACAGGCCAAAGATGAATGGCGTTGTTGAGGCAGCTAACAAGAATATCAAGAAGATTGTGCAGAAGATGGTAGTTACCTATAATGACTGGCATGAAATTCTACCATTTGCCTTGCATGGGTACCGAACGTCGATCAGAACATCCACTGGGGCAACGTCGTATCAGCTTGTTTACGGTATGGAAGCGGTACTACCTGTTGAAGTTGAATTACCCTCCCTGCGAGTACTAATGGATGTTAAGCTGAATGAAGCAGAATGGGTCCGATCCCGATACGAACAACTGAGTCTGATTGAAGAGAAGAGATTGGCTGCAATCTGTCATGGGCAGCTGTATCAGAAGAGAATGAAGAAAGCCTTCGATCAGAAAGTCAAGCTCCGAGAATACCAAGTAGGAGATCTTGTGCTGAAAAGACTCCTCCCTCCTCATACAGACCACAGGGGCAAGTGGACTCCGAACTATGAAGGGCCATTCGTAGTAAAGAAAGTTTTCTCTGGTGGAGCACTGATGCTCAGTACTATGGATGGTGAAGACTTCCTGTCCCCTGTGAATTCAGATGCAGTTAAAAAATACTTCGCATAAAATGACCCGCTGGACATAAAAATAGAATGTAAGTCCAGGCAAAATAGGGCATCCCGGCGAGTCAAAAACAGAATAAAAGACCCGGGCAAAATAAGGGAAAAAAAACAAAAAAATGTACACCCGCTGAGTTGAAAAGCCGCATTGGACAACTCAGGCAAAAATGGGTATCCCAGTAGATCGAAAGCCTGAAAGGGAGATCCATGCAAAAATAAGGGAATAAGCGAACAACTGCATTCTGAATTTATCTGTACCACTTATAACATGGCAAGCTTTGAAAGGTTCGAGCGTCGGTCAGAATCAGCCTTCTTCAGAAAGCAAGACGAGAAGAACGTCAAATGTCATACGAGTCATATCAAAAGGGAAGCTCCTTGAAGCGTCATCAACATTGCCAACATCTTTTGTTTCTCAATTTGTAACAATCTCCTCATTTCAGGGGATCCGTTTCTTTGACTGTATCTTTCCAATTCAGGGCACACGAATTAATAAAATCAGATTTTCAGTCATGCTTCGTCTCGAACATTTTATTTTCGTTTGCAAAAAAATGTCCGATGTCTTTAAGATATTGATTGCATAGATACAGATGTTTCCTTTCTGAAAAACTACATGCTTGCAGGAAATATGTTTACTCCCGGGGGTGTCTAAACTCCTATGATGGAATCCAGTGAAGGATGCCTCGGGGTACTTGTGCGTCTCTTTGTCTTTACAGGATTGCAGGTATTCAGGACGCAACATGGGGCATGGAAGCTTCCCCTAGTAGGCTACCAAATCATTGTTTCCTCAACATGCTTTCCAAATAGTACCGGGGATGCCTTCTCCCCGTCAGAATTGTCAGGCATCATTTCTCCAACACTTCCTTCAGGGCAGCACCAGAAAGTGTCCGCATCCCCAGCGGAGTTGCCAAGTATCATTCTCAGCGGGATCCCCGCAGAGTCTCAACCTCTATCCAGCAAAGCAATACCTGAAGATCTCACAACAGAGTGACAAAAGCTTCTACAAACCCCAGCTGGGTCCCTCATTACCAAGATTAGATCTATCAGCGATATACTTCCCCAAGCAGAGTCATGAATGTCAGATCTACCAATGATCTCATCCCCAGCTGGGAAATTCACTTCAAGCAGATCAACCAGAAATCTCTACAGCAGTAGGATCCGGATCACGGATCGGTATCTTTGCATAATCATAGCATTCACATCATATTTTCCCCACAGAGCGTAGCATTCCGTCTAAATACGGAGCATTACGGCAAAAATCAAACATATTGCATAATCATAAGCTGCGTGTCGAACAGAACACTTGTAAATACTGATAATCCATCAACGATATACAGAAAACTCCCCAGTTTCCCCGGCAGAGAGCCAAGGTACTTTCCCTGAAGATACAGATACTTCCTGACACCCGTCCGTGTCATATCCTCAGTAGAAATCCAAAACGCCCCTTTGCACTCACAGATACTCATACACAACTTCCTTGGTACACATACACTTGTTTATATTACACTTTTCTCTTTTGACACTCGTCCGTGTCACTCTCCCCAACAAGTTAAGCGCTCGCCCATACACCACTCATACTTGCTACTCCTATCTTTACTCATACAGATACTTGTCCGTATCTTTTATACACCACTTATATCCCCTCAGATTCGACACTCGTCCGTGTTCTTTGTTAACCAGTTGGTACTCGTCTGTATCATCATCTCTGAACATGCGTCAGCGTTTGTTTCTACTGATACTCGTCTGTATCGTGGTCTTAAGGATGCTCGTCCGCATCTTTAATCTATACACCGTGTCAAGCACTTATGTCTTCTTGAGTTTAGACACTCATCTGTGTCTATTATTTCCCAGAAGAGTCCCCGCAGAATCGATACAGTCCGTGTTCTTTGTTAACTAGTTGATACTCGTCCGTATCATCATCTTCGAACATGTGTCAGCATTTGTTTCTACCTGATACTCGTCCGTATCATAGTCTTAAGGATGCTCGTCCACATCTTTAGTCTATACACAGTACCCAAACAATTATACCTCTCATTTCTTGGATGTAGACACTCGTCCGTGTTTACTTTTCCCCAGCGAAGTCCCCAACGAAACTTGTTAAACTATTTCCTTTCTATCTGACATTCGTCCTATGTCATGATACCTTTTCGGCAGCCGTACCCTGCCAGGTGATCGTCCTTCACCTTTTTTGATGATCGTCCTTCATCAACCCCCAGTGGAGTCTCTATTCATTAGAACCCCTTCTTATCCGACATTCGTCCTATGTCGTGATGTCTTTAGCAGCCGTCCCCTGCTAGGTGATCGTCCTTCAACTTAGATGACCGTCCCTCATCTTAACCCCAAGAGCAGCCGTACCCTGCTAGGTGATCGTCCTTCACCTCCTGATGATCGTCCTTCATCATTTTATCCGATGGCCGTCCCCATCGTCGACCTTGTTACCCGACATTCGTCCTATGTCGTGGTACATTCGGCAGCCGTACCCTGCCCGGTGATCGTCCTTCACCTTAGATGACCGTCCCTCATCTTATCCCCAACAGAGCAGCCGTCCCCTGCTAGGTGATCGTCCTTCACCTTTGATGACCGTACCTCATCATTTTATTTCGTTTACTTATATCCCCAGCAGTCGTCCTCTGCTCGACGGTCGTCCTCCGCCGCCCGCACTTTATAATTACACTTTATTTTCCTTTACAATCTATATCCCTTTTCTTCTTCATTCTGTGAGTGCAAATTTTGGATTGTCTTTGGTATTCAACCACAAGTTATCTTGTTTACCTGTTAAGCCGTTGCTTACATCCTGCACAGCTAACTCATGTTTGAATAGGGACAGCTGTAAACACCCCAAATTTGCCCACACCCATTCACACCATGGCTTATGATCTTTTCATTTGCATAAGTTCAATCATAGTATCTCATACCACATTTTTGATTCACTGCATTGAACCTAAGTCATCTGCATCTAGGGTTTGTGATTTGAGCCATCCTTGAGCCACTTGAGCAACTCCAAAGGTCATAAATCACTTCAAATGGGTCCATGTATGTTCAAGCATCATATTATATCCCCACAAGATCAAAGAAGTCAAAGAATCACAAGAACTGAGGAAGGCATGGAAGCAGAGCCAAGTTTAACTGCACAGATGACCTAGAATTAGGGTTTTGGTTTCAAAAGCCATAACTCCAAATTTTTTGGTCATTCTTGTTTCTATTGGTCCCTATATGGTATATGGATCATGCATACCAATTTTCATGAAGAAATTCCATGGGGAAGGCATCTAATCAAGAGTTGACTTCTTGAGCAAGTCAGTGTAAAATCAGGGCATCTGAGGCCCCGAATGACCCAACCAAAGGGTGTTCATCATCATTTTGAATGTGTATGATCCTTATTTGATCATGGAAGGTATTGGAAGTTCACAAAATTGAAGAATTTCAAGCCATTTGCAAAGTTGCCTTTTTGGGAAAATGACTTGTAATGGAAACTTGCCATTTTGGGAAACTTTTTCAACCCTTTCTTTTTGATTCAAAAATGCCTCAAATGGGAAAACTTTGGTCATGAAAGTTGTAGAATGGATCATTCCCTTTTCAAAAAGTACAAGAACTCATTCTAATTCATTTTGGATCAAATGTTATGGCTTGTCAAAGTTGGGAAAAATCACATAATTTCAAGTTTTGCACCAAAGAGGCAAAGTTGCAAAACCTCTTGCCAAGGAAAATTGTGACCTCAAAGTGACTTCTAACCTTTGCACAAACATAAACCAATGCCTAAAATTCAGAATGCACCAAGAGTTTGTCCATTTTCATGACTTGTGCTTCAAGTAATCACAAAAGGGCCAAAAAGTCACAAAGTTGCAAAACCTATCAAAAACCCTAATCCACTTGCTGCATTGCTTCTAATCCATTTCCGTGGCTCTCCCTAATCTCAGCTGAGCCAAACCATGCCCCTATCACAGCCTCACACTTGCCCATACCTCAAGTACACCTAACTTGGACTTTATGCAAAAACACCCATACCAATCCCACAGTGCCACACCAACTTCTCTGACCCATCCAAATGTGATAAGTGGACCAAAAGGGACTCAACACAACACACACACAAGCCTGAAACATCCTCCAAGCCATAGCTCCAAGTTTTCACCTCTTATGCACTTTCCTTCGAAACACATTACACAAGTCACAAACACCAAAACAAACTTCATAGAAACTCTCAGCATGTTCCACTGATCATCCCTGACCCTTCACCTTGCCTTGAAACTCCCTGAAATCAAAATACGATTCTTCCCCTCTCTGAACAGAACTCCATAAAACTCACAAATCAGCCACTTTCCAACCTAGCTAAACCTCAAAGCATCTTCAGGAGGTCCATTGGAGAAGCTTTGAAGCAAGGAGGCAGGTTGAAAGCTCCAAACTGAAAGCTTCACTTCAGGTAGCTTCAAAAATTATTTTTTCCATAAGCCTTGTTTTAAGTTACTAAAATGATCTACATGCTCCCCTGAATGCATTGAGCCTGGAATTTTTGAAAATAATGTAGAAATGAGGATGTATGGTCTGTCTGAAACTTTGCCCGTGAATTTGATTTTTGCTTGTTCTTCGTGATTCATGAAAAATAAATAAGTTTTGTTGTTGGATTCTTGTTTAGGATGTTTGGTTGAGTGGATCTGGAGATTTTGGCACGTTTTAGTGAGGTTTTGAGAGAGATAGGTTGAAGGTCTCGCCGGAGAAGACGACCGGAAGTCTTCTCCGGCCACCCGAGGGTCATTAAACCCTAATCTGTGTAATTAATCAACTTTGAATTTGGACCCTGGATTCTGTTGACTTCCATTGACTCCCGCGTGAATGAACGCACCAGATCTCTCATTAAACCCTAATTCAGATTAATTAGGTTAATTAATTAGGGTTAAATTTGAATTTACCAGAAGCAATCTCAATCGTCCATGAGCGCGCGCAGTCTTTCCCTCCCCCCTGAGTTTGAATGTTGGCCCTTGATTGCGTTGACTTCCCCCTTTTATTCATTTTAATTTATTTTCATATCTTTTCCTCATTTTATTTAAAATAGAAAAATACCTTTAAAAATTATGAAATATTTTGACAAAGATTTCCTTAATTTTTAAAACCCAAAAATATTTTTATTTTTATTTTTTGCACTGAAAATAATTTTTAAATCATTTAAATGTTTATTTTTAATTAATTAATGAAGATTAATTAATTAAAAATACATTTAGGTATTTAAAAATCCCAAAAAAATTCACATAGCATTTAGAAACATTTAGAAACATTGTAAAACCCTCAAACCAAATTTCTTTTTTGTCTTTGATGCCTTTTGATCATTTTCATTGGATTTAATTTCATTTTAAGGCAATATTTTGCTTCAAACTTCAAAAATTCCTTTCTTCCTAACCTTTGAAAGTTGAATGATGATTCTTCTTGAATTGCACTCTTCATAGCATGTAGTTTATAGGAAATAATTGGTTTGATTTGATCTTGCATTTTCAATTTATTTAGCATTTTTCTTGGTAAGGTACCCCAAAACCCTAGCAATCTTAGGAAATTCATAACTTTCACTAGGTTAGGAGTTGGATCCTCTCCTTTGGGCAGTGAGTTTGTATAGGTTTAGGGTATCTTTGATTTCATTTTCAAATTTTTATCATGTCATTTGCTTATGGTTTTGGATTTTTGGCTTTGCATGATGCATGCAGCCCTAATTTGTGCCTCCTTTTGCATCCATCTTTCATTTGCTTGCATCCATTGACTTGCCATGACATTTTGTGCATCCAAATGATTCATAATACATCTTAGGACATATTAGAATCATGTTTGATAATTGCATCTTTCATTTGCCATGTTATTTGTCCTTTACATTTCATAACTTTTCATGTACATTCATGGTTCAATGCATGCCTCATTTGCATCCTTATGCTTGTTTGATCATTCTCATGCCTTGCCTCATGTTTGTATCATCTCTTAGAATCATTAACATCATGTAAAGGCTTCTGAATTTGGTTTGCATCATGACATTTCATTTCATTTGCATTGTATTTCATTTCTTTTTGCTAACTTTTCAGGTGGTAAGTTGTTTTGAGAAGTGAATTTGCCTTCACTTCTCACAATTTATTCTCATCTCTCTTGCATCTTTGTTGCATTTTGTATGTGTATTAGAGTGAGCTTGCTCATTCATTTTCATCTTACCTTCTTTCTTCAAGCAACTTGTCTTCTTAAGTGAAGCAAGTTGTTTTGCTTCTTCCTCCTTTCATCTGCTTCCTTCCTGGTGGTTTCTCTGAAGATCTTTCTCTCTTAAGCCTCATAAACCCTAGGATCTCCAAGCATGATAACAATTAGGGCTTGATTAGTTCCCCATTTAGCTTTTACCTTTGTGTCATCTTTGAGTCTTCTCTTCTCATCTCATAATCAGGGACTAAACCCTAAAGGCTTTAAGGCTTTGTGATTAAGCTTATGCCTGCATCCTTCTATTAGGATGGAGTGTATAACTTTAATCCTAAGTGTTAAACCCTTAATGTGTTTAAATCCTTTAACCAATCCTCTTAATAATCACTAAGACATCAAGCTTGTAACTTGGGCCTTGCATTAGGGTTCTAATTCTTCCTTAATTGGTTAAGAAGGACTAACCCTAGTGTTAATGGACAAGTCCCCCTCAAGTTGTCTTACAAATCATAAAAATCATTTCTTCATCTAATCATTAACTGAAATCCACTTAATAAAGGCTTTGTTTTGTCATGAGGTTAATCCCTAATCATGGATTAAGTTGAGGAGTCTTTCTCAGCTTAAATGTTCTCATCTATTATCCTTCTATTAGGATGGTGTAATGAGTCCATTAAATCTTTGATTATGGCTTAATCTCATTACTTAACACTAAACAAAAACAATAAAAACATCTAAATAATCACAGGTAGGTTAATGATCTTAATCCTACATCATGGTAATTAAGTGTGAGATGCTAACTTCACATTTAAAGTATTCTCATTACCCCTAATCAGAGGGAGGATGTGATGAGTTTACTAATCCATTAGTTTAGGCTTAAGCTCATTTTCTTATGACAAAATCCAAAAAGCAATAAAAGATTGAAAATACAAAAACAAACAATAATCGTCTCCTCCGGGATTCTTTTCTCATCTCATTCACTCATAAACGAGAACTTGCTTCTTCCGTCTAATGCAAGACAGTTTGCACCTGAGCCAGACAGGTCATACACTTGAGCATAGACAAGTAAGCAGTTCATCAGTCAATTTCATCTTTCAGTCTCTTTGGGTCGAACTACGGTGTTCTGACTTCCTCATTGCACGAGAGGATAGGTAGGCATAACTTAACAGTTATCGAACAAAAGTCTCTGTATATTCCCCCTCCTTCATGTATCACTCTTCAAGCCTCATAGTCCTGAGCACTTCACTTCTGTTCTTACACTGACACTTCACATATATACACTACACTTCTTTTACACTGACACTTGCATTCTTTCCAACTTTGATACACAGATAGCACTGACACTACCCCTTTAAAACATAAATCTTTTGAGCGTGGATCCCGTCGAGTACGGCAGACAATCTGGGTGCTAATACCTTCCCAGGTTGTAACCAACCCCCTTTCTCAGTCTCTCTGTTTCGCAACCGTCTCATCCATATCTTTTCTTAGGTTTATGCAGCATTACCTTTCCTTCGGGATAAAAATGCCTATCTGGCGACTCTATTCATTTCCTCATTCTCTTTTCGCCGACCGTTCGCGTCTGTACCACTCTCAATATTTTGAAGAACCGCAAGAATCCATTCAGTCCAACCTCGAAACATTTATGGAGGATTTCATTGAAACATCTACCAATGCTAGAATAGAATCTATGATGGAGAACTTTTTGGACGCACAAACTATCCAGAATGAAGAACTTAAAAGACAACATATCGATAATCATGAAACCCTTAGGCGGCAGAACACGATGGTCGAGTCCCTCGTGACTCACACTGAGGCATTGGAGACCCAAACCTTACTGCTTGCACTGACACCTGTAGAACCCTCCCTTGAGGAGAATTCTTATGTTATAACAACCAGCAATGAAAACCAAATTGAAATTCCTAAGGAGAGTGATAATGAGGTTGATGAGAATTTTGGTGAGGACAGAGTTGAGATTGAGACAAATTCACCAACACCATCCACAAACGAGGTTGTCGAAGAGGTAGATAATGAAGCACGAACTGTTGACCACCCTTCATATGCTCCACCATATCCTTTTCCGTATAAGTTTGCAGACTCTAAAACGTATGTGCATGTATGGAAAATTATCCATGCACCCTTGTCTGAGGTCTTGCATAAAAAAATAAAATTTGAAGACCAAACTAAGGAAACCATTAATGTTAAGAGGGTAAAGTTTGACTTTAAGGTGATGGATAAAATGACTAAGACCAAACAAGAAATTCTAATACTTAGCATAGATACAGAACCACCACCACAAGTTCAAAAGAATGAACCACCCCACAGAAAGAAGAAAAGGAAAGGTGAGGGATATGTGAGATGGCTTGATAAATGGCCATGGAAACCGAAGAATAACATTCTTAACCGTCGAGCTATCGACGTTAAACAAAAATCCGCGTGGGTGGTAACCCACGAGTTTTCAACTTAATAGTTTGCTTTTATTGTTTTTGTTTGCAAAAAATAAAGAAATGTAGCGCTTGTCACATCTCAACTGTATTTAGGCGAAAGATCTCTAGATGACAATCCCTCAAGATGAGATGGTGCCCATGCACGTTCCTTTGAATGTTGCTGCTGGTGGTGACACCGATGTTGAGTATGATTGGAGATGGCATGTCTCTCCCGTCGGTCACTCACCTTATCCTTGTTCTTTGCATGGTCTGGCTCCACCTGCACACACCACACAGTATTTTCATAACATGTTTTACAGGTGCTTATTCTGGAAATAGGCAATATGATGAACGACTTCAGGAAAGTGAAGATTCAGTAGATTCAGATATCTCGTAGTGCAAGACGTAGGAGAAGAAGTGATCAGCAAATACAGGGACAACAAGGGAAGAATCAGAGTGAATTTAGCTATAGTAGCAAACAAAGGCATCCGTACAGGTTCTATCATCCATTTTCCACCTTTTATCAAAATATTGAGGACAATGTTTGGTTTAAGTGTGGGGGAGGAACTCTATCGCTTCCATTTTACCGTTTTTCTAGTTAGATTTAATGTTTTCCCAGCATGATTTTAATTTTTTTCAATTTTAGTATTTTGTTGCGTCTTTGCATGTGTTGTCGAGTCTTTATGCGTGATTTTATGTTTATCGATTTCCCCGTATTTTTGAGCCGTACCAAATAATTTGAAAAATTCTAAATTACAAAAATAGTGTTTCTTTTGAAAATATGAGGCTATAGACAAAATTAAGGTTAGATTGTGAGACTTGGGAAAATTCCGCAAGATCGATATCGTTTTAACACCGTGAGCCTCTCAATTATGGAAATCAATTTGAGTACTTGTAATGTCGTAGCCTTAAGTTCTCACCCTTTAGTAGTCCCTAATTAGTTTATTTAGCAGTCAGCACCATCCTAAGCACACACTAAGTAGGGACCCACCACTATCACACAATGTGGGGCAAGCCACATTGGGAGGTGGCGTCCACCACCTATCAAATGTGGCACCCGCCACTTGTTAAGG
Organism: Lathyrus aphaca; assembly: GCA_963966055.1. Taxonomy (NCBI): domain Eukaryota; kingdom Viridiplantae; phylum Streptophyta; class Magnoliopsida; order Fabales; family Fabaceae; genus Lathyrus; species Lathyrus aphaca. The sequence goes on along the minus strand of OZ014524.1, from coordinate 507,667,112 downwards.
GAGAGAGGAAGGTGGCGCCAACCACCTATAATTTAGGAGAAGAAATCTCCACTTTCCCTTTTATTCCTCCACTATTTCTCCAACTTCCCACTACTCCCACTCACTCCACTACTTCTCAAAATTCCCACTACTCCCACTTACTCCACCACTCATTTATGTTCCATGGAAGTTACAAAATGAAATTTCCTTCTATATATAGGATTGCTCTTGGCTTTAAAGGGGCATCCAAGTTTTTGTGCAATTTATTCTTTCATAGTTCTAGGCATAAATTATCATTGTAAAAGTGGTAGTTTCTCATATCGAGTAACTACCACACCATTAGTATTAGGCTTATGTTCTATGTAATGCTTGGATCAACAATCTTGCATTTCAGTTTCTCTATTTTCAGCATTTAATTCAAGTTTATTACAGGTTCTTTATTTTTTCGCTTTATTATTATAATTATTGTTACTGCATCTCTTAATTGTTAAAGTATGTTATTCTTAATTTCAATCTTTATGTTTACGTCGTTTCCATTTAATTATATGTCTTGCTAATTAGTTTAGAGTCTGGCGTATGAGGACCGTCGTTACCGACGGGACTCGGTAGAAAATAATAGGTGCAAATTAATAACTACAATTATGTTTTGGTTATAATTTCTATGCGTAATTTAATTAGCATTGTCATGAGAGTGAGATGTTAGTTAACATTGCTTTGTCATGAGAGTGAGAGGCATATAAAGGTTTGAGCCAAGATCCGCGAGAGCGTGAGGAGCAAACCAGATAGTAGAAATTAGGCAACTTATCTAAATACATCGAGAGCACTTTAGAGACGTTTAGGATATTATTAGCTTTCAAAGAGTGTTTGCTAGTTACCGGGCGAGCGAGAGCAAAATCTTGGGATTAGGAAGTATGATTTTAGTTAAGACCGCGAGAGCGTGAGACAGAGTCTTTAAGTTGGTATATTCTACGGAATAGGAGTATAGTCGTAATTAACACCTAATTCTATGAGTCCCTTAGGAGCGCGGAAACCATATCCTGGCCTCGTTCTTCTATATTTTCTTAGTTCTATTTTAGTTTTAGTTCTAATTTCCCTTTAATCAAATATCATTAGCCTTAGCTTTACAAAGTAATGATAGATAACGATAGGTTGATATTAGTCTCTGTGGTTCGACAATCTCTTTTATTACTTCGATAAATCCGTGCGCTTGCGGATGCATCAACATTCATACACCGCACCATCTTCCTCTAACCCTATTGCAGGTGCTACTCCTGGATTCTATGTCACTGAGGAGATATGGTGTTATATGACGGCTAGAGAGGAAAGGCGAGACAACCTACTCTCTACTATTTCACAAGAACTGACGGACAACATGAGCTACATGGTACAATCGCGATCGGTATCAGATCGTGCCTACAGTAATGTTTGTCGCGCCTTGACCGACATCACATCAAAGCAGGCCTGTCAGTGAGAAGTCAACCGCCGACCCCACCATCTTATGGATGCCACTCAGGGTTCCATCCTAGCTAACCTTCAAGAGGTCCGGGGTGCCCAAGCTGCCTTATTAGCACGACTTGACCGGAGGGACCAGTAGCACAGTAGATCCCGTCGTTCCAGACCATCACAGCAGGACGACGAGGGCACCAGTGCTCCTCCGCAGTAGTTTTCCAGGTTACTCTCCTTATCTTATTTCAAAACATTGGGGACAATGTTTGATTTAAGTGTGGGAGGGGATTTTATTGCTTTCTATTATTTCCCTTCTTAGTTATTTATTTGCTTTCTGTTATTTTCCTTTTCCTTTTTAGTTATTTAGTTTAAGTTTCTTTTTAGATAATGCATGAGTCTGACGAGTCACTAGTATAATGTATCTTTAGTACACCCTCATTTTTCCCATTTCCTTAGCCTTACCAAATATTTTTAAAAAGAAAACAATGTTGTTTCACATGTTTTTTGGGCTTTGAGACATGTTTGGATTAGGATGTGGTGACTTGGGTAAAATTTTTGAAACATCAGTATCATTTTAGCACCATAGACCTCTTGAATATAGGAATCACTCCTAAACCCCGCACACCATGGCCGTTATTATCATTCAAAAAATTGTCCTAAGTAGTTTATTCTAGCAGTCAGCTCCGGCCTAAGCATGCTCTACGTAGGGGGCCGATAACATAAGTGAATGATCCAGTGCTAATAAAAAAGAGAAAAAGGCAAACTCTGGGATATGTGACCCTCACAAAGTCATTTAAACCGAAAAAAAGAGAAAAAAAAAATTTTTGCCACAAAAAGAAAAAAAAATTGCAGTCACCTATTGTTAGTTGGTTCAGAGGTACCTGGCACTGAACTTGGTAGGGCGGATTACGATCTGATCCCCCACAACTACATTTAGGTCAAATAAAATGGGTTTACACATGCTTATGTGCCAGAAACCCTATGTTTTGGATCAAAATCACTAACCGGTCACTCTACTATGAAGCATGTATGGATAACAGGCTTAATGTGATCGCGCCTGAATGAAAAGGACCCAAAAAGAGATGAGAAGATAGGCCTAGATATTGTGGGATGACATGGGGTGGTTAATATAAGATTGAAATTTATGTCTGTGTTATTATGGTACCCTTGGTTCACTTAGTTAGTACCTGTCACTGCATCCTGACTTGAACTTAGAAGCCCTCTTAGCCCAAATCACGTGTGAGAGGATTTGATAACACTAAATTTCAACGTATTTCTGACTCCGATTTCGCATGCATTCTTAGTTTTTATTGTTATTTTGTTATGTTATTACTTTGTTTTTCTTTATTTTCATATTTTTTATGTAATCGGGATCTAAATCGAGAAAAGGAGCGAAAAAGGAGTTGAAACGGACAAAAATCAAGAAATTTAGCTTTTTTACACTTACGGCATCCACCATGGCTGGCGCCATGGGGTCAGCCATGACGTGGCCACGTCCCAAGATCACTCCACAACTGCAAAGAGCCCACGATCCCCACTTTCTCCACCACTTTACATCCATTGCGAGCGCCACGGCCTTGTGGCGGGCGCCACAAGGCAAAAGTGTTTCCCTCCACTTTTTAGTGGAGGGGGGTATCCTGGTCTTTTCTTGCTATTTGTTTTCCTATAAATAGGGCCTTAGATTTTCGTTTTCAATCATCCAAACTTAGAATCTCTTAGGCATATATCAGTTTTAAAGTAGTAATCACTTCACATCAGGGTGTTACTACAATCGAGTGATCGAGTCTGTATACGTCTGTGTGATCGAGTTTTGGAGCACTCTGGGAGGAAGTTAATCCTGCCGCCATTTTAATTCCAGTTCGTATTTTATTTTTCCGCATTCGCTTTATTTTATTTACTTTCCGCATTGCTTTACTTTTATTTATTTCCCGCACTCGCTTTACTTTATTTATTTCTCGCACTCGCACTACTTTCGTTTATTTTCCGCACTCGCTTTACTTATTTATTTCTCGCACTCGCACTACTTTTATTTACTTTCCGCACTCGCACTACTTTTATTTACATTCCTCACTCACACTAAATACTTTTATGAAAAATAATAAAAATAACTTTTACTTTACCATGTCTAACTAAATCCATAAAGGTTAGAATGTAAGGATCGTAATTGAACCAATAATCCGTACAAATTGTTCGTAGAAACACTTAAGGGCTATTTTAACTTTCAATTTAAGTTTAATTGTTTTTAACTATTTCAAAAATAGGCAAAAGCGCTTTGTCTAGTTCATTAGGAGTTTTTAGATTAAAAAGAAAAGGGATTTTAAAACGATTTTCGGACGCGTTAAGAAGTTTAGAGTCTGGTTCGTGAGAACCTCTTTTTGCTAAGAAATCCAGGTTTAAGTACTTTTCAACTTAGTTAAGATACTATATTTCTTAAAAATAGGTTTACCACTCTAACGCAGTACGCACCTTTTTATCCGTGACAATAGGAGGGGTTGATTAGAGAGTACAACTCGGTTCTGAATACGCGAAAGCGACAGTTCCTGTTAAATTAGTTCTTTTCAAAGTAGAAAACATTGCCCATAAGTAGTTCTATTAACAAGTACCGAATTATCAATTGATTACGTGAATTACGTTTGAGCCTGTCCTTATTAATTGTTTAAAATTACTATTTTATTTACCATTGCGCACTCCTTAAAACCATTATATTCAGTTGCCTTAGATACACACCATAACAACAGGTACGATAGATTGACACTTGGTCTCTGTGGATTCGACAATCTTTTATATTACTCTGACGTGTTCGTAAACTTGCGAAAAACACACATCACTCACCGGATTTTATAGACGATTTGTTCTCCATTACGCCTCTCACGCTGCTCCGCTCACCGACTTGTTACATTTCACTAAATTTACATGGAGTACAGAAGTAGATACAACATTTACATCATTGAAAAAAAATGACATAAACTCTTCTACTGGCCCTTCCTGACTTCAACAAGACTTTCACTCTAGAGAGGGATGCTTCTGCAGTCGCCATTGGTATTGTTCTTTCTCAAGATGGCCACCATTTATCATTTTTTAGCAAGAAAATGTGTAATAGGATGCAAACCTCATATGTGTATGTCCGCGAAATGTATGATATCACTGAATATGTAAAGAAATGGAGTTAGTATTTGTTCGGTAGTCATTTCAATATTGATAATGATCAAAAGAGGTTAAAGAACTTGCTGGTACAAATAATACAGACATCAGAGCAACAAATGTAGGCATCTACTTACAAGGGTTTAGTTTTGAAATATTTTACAAACCTGGAAAAAATAATCAGGTCGCATACGCACTGAGTCGCAGACATACAGAAGATGAAACGACGTGTTTCACTATCTCTTCACCAGTTCCTTCCATCCTTGCTCAACTACGAGACCACTACACCAAATAGAAACATGACCAAGACTTGGTGACTAAATACCATTCAGATCCACACATGCAAGTATTATTCAATTTCAAAGACAACCTCATGTTCTATAAAGATAAACTTTACGTACCACCCATTCAAGATCTCATACAATCTCTTTTTCATGAATTTCATTCCACAATCGCGACTGGACACTCTGGATCTCAACCACCCTTGCTAGATTATTAGCATCCTTCAACTGGCCTGGCATTCAAAGAGATACAAAACACTTTATCCAATGTTACTCTGTCTACCAACACAATAGGTACCTGCCAAAAAAGAAACAAGGATTACTGTAGGCTTTGGATATTCAAAACAAGTTTGGGAAGATTTGACTATGGATTTTATCACCCACTTACCTGCTTCATTTGGCCACATGGTGATTTACGTCATTTGTGATAGACTCAACAAATTCGCCCACTTCATAGCTCTACCCACCCATTTCACTGCAAAGGATCTTTCTAATCATTTCTTTGCTGAAATATGTCGTCTCCATGTGTTGCTCCCGAAGATTTGCATCCCGGTACAAGCGCGAACGATCGGCGAAGAAAGAAGATGAAATGAACTGAATAGAGTTGCCAGCTAGGCATTTTTATCCCGAAGGAAAGATAATGCTGCATAAACCTAGAAATGGATGGATAAGACGGTCGCAAACCAGAGAAACTGAGAAAGGGGGTTGGTTACAACCTGGGAAGGTATTAGCACCCAGATTGTCTGTCGTACTCGACGGGATCCACGCTTGAAAGTTTGTGTTTAAAGGGGTCGTGTCTGTGCTATCTTTGTGCAAAAGCTGGAAAAGAATGTACAAGTGTCAGTGTCAGAAAGTGAAGTGAAATGGTCAGGAATGAGGCTTAAAAGAATAATGCTGGAAGAGGGGGGAAGAGACAGAGACTTTTGTTCGATAACCATTAAGTTATGCCTACGTATCCTCTTGTGCAATGAGGAAGTCAGAACACCGTAGTTCGACTCAAAGAGACTGAAAGAAAAAAAATGATTGTGAACTGCTTGCTTGTCTATGCTCAAGTGTATGACCTGTCTGGCTCAGGTGCTGACTGTCTTGCATTAGACGTAAGAAACAAGTTCTCATTTGTGAGTGAAGATGATGAGAAGAGAATCCCGGAGGAGACGATTATTGTTTTTTTTATGTTTTCAATCTTTTATTGCTTTTTTGGATTTGTCATAAGTTAATGAGCTTAAGCCTAAACCAAGGGTTAGTAAACTCATCATCTCCTCCCTTTGATTAGGGATAATGAGAATACCTTAAGTATGAGATAAACATCTCAAACGTAATTACCATGATGTAGGATTAAGATCATTAACCTACTTGTGATTATTTAGATGTTTTTTTGGTGTTTTTGTTTAGTGTTAAGTAATGAGTTTAAGCCATAATCAAGGATTTAATGAACCCATTACACCATCCTAATAGAAGGATAATAGATGAGAACACTTAAGCTGAGGAAGATACCTCAACTTAATCCATGATTAGGGATTAACCTAATGACAAAACAAACCTTTATTAGAGTAGATTTTAATTAAGGGTAAGATTAAGAAGTGAATTATTGACATGCTTGGGTGATCTTATGGTTTATGAGGCTTGCAAGAGATCTTCAGAGAAGCCACCAATGGAAGAAGCAGATGAAAGGAGGAGAAGCAGAAGAAACAAGTTAACTTACTTCACTGAAGAAGATAAGTTACTTGAAGAAAGAAAGTGAAAGGTGAACATGAATGAGCAAACTCACTCTAAAGCAAATGAAAATGAAGCAAGGATGCATAAGAGAAAGATGAAGAGAAATGAGAAGTGAAGGCAAATTCACTTCTCAAGTTACTTACCACCTGAAATGGTTAGCATAAGGAAAGGAATGAAGTGAAAATGAAATGTATGCGAAGATGCAAACCAAAACCAGAAGCATATTCATGATGCAAAGACATGTCAAGTGTTATGAATATTCATACAAGAGACGAGAATGCAAAGGAGCATGTTTTGAAGTATGAAAACACATGAAAGTTCATGGAATGAAATGAATGCATATCATGGAAAATGGATGAAGAAATGATCAAGAATGATTCTAATGTGTCCTATGATGTCTAATATGACATGTGAATGCATGAAATGTCATGGCAAGTTCATGAATGGATGCATATACAAGATGTATGCAAATGAACATGAGAAATTAGGGTTTTAATGCAACATGAGATGCAAAAGTCAAAAGCAGAAGCAAAACATAAGATAAAAAATTGCAAATGAACTCAAAGGAACCCTAACCCCATATGATATCACACCCCAAAGGAGGAGACCTAACTCTTAACCTAAAGAAATTTGGGAATTTTCTAAGTTATCTAGGGTTTTAAGGTACCTTAAGGGGGAAAATGCAAATCAAATAAAAAATGCAAGATAAATTTGTGAAATAATTATGCTAGATACTACATGCTATATGAAGATAAATGCAAAAATAACGAATGTCAAACCCTTCATGGTTAGGCAGAAATGAATTCTTGAAGTTAGGGTTCAAAAAGGGGAATTTTATGAACCCTAAATTCAAGAAAAATGTCAAAGAGTGTTCAAAACAAAAGAGAAATTTGTATGAATGGTTTGACAATGTTTCTAAATATCCTAAGATGCAATTTGAATTTTTTTTGGAATTTTCAGAAACCTAAATGATATTTTAATTAATTAATTTCCATTAATTAATTAAAATAAACATTTAAATATTTTTAAAATGGTTTTTTAATTCAAAAAATAAAAATAAAAATGTTTTTGGGTGAAGAAAAATATTTGAATTAAAAATGCAGAAGGAAATTTTTTTTGGAAATTTTTAAGTATTTTAAATAAATTATGCAAGAAAAATGATAAAAAATGAAATAAAAATCAAAATAAATGAAAGTAGGATGATCTGATGGACAGGATTCAAACCTAGGGGAAAGTTGTTGACTGCGCGTGTGATCTAAGGGTCCAGATCAAATCTGGATAATTAATTTTAATTAATTTAATTAATTATGAATTAACATTAATGAACTAATCTGATCCATCCAAAAACGCGCTAACCCTAAGATCTAATGGCCAAGATTCAAACTCACACTAATTACTCAGCTAACCCTAATTAGGTCAAACAAACCTCAGACGGCCGGAACAGTGGTTCCGGTCGTCTTCTCCGGCGAACCTTCAAGAACAAAATCTTCCCTAAGTCATTTCTGGAGCTCTAAAGCTCCAGATCAACTCCTCTCACCTTCCTAAACCTAAATCTAACCTCAAAACAAATTTATCATGGCTCAAAATCAATATTCAAAGAAGAACACAAAAATGGTGAAACTTTCAGAAGTTCATGAAATCCTCAATACGCAACCATTTTCGAAAATAAAAGCATCAGCATGATCAGCACAACATAAGGAACATTCAAAGAACTTAAAATAGCATTTCTGGAAAAAAGTTTGAAGAGGTTACCTGAGCTTGAGCTTCCTCAGTTTGAAGCTTCTGAACCTCATCTCTTGTGCAAAAACACTCCAATGATCCCTCTGATGAAGCTTTGATGCTTGGAAGGAGTTTGTAATGGCTGAAATGACAGCTTGAACTCTTGTTGGCCAGAAATCGTGTTTTGTGTATAGAGGCTTTTTGGTTGCAATGAAGGGTGGGAAATGATCCTCTTGTGATGCTGAGTTGTTTGGTGAAAAAAGTTTGAAGTTTGAGTGAGTGTGCTGTGAGTTTCGAAAGTTTTTGCAAATGGGGTGATTTTTGAGAGCTTGAGGATTCTAAGGTTTCAGGCTTGCTTGTTGTATGTTATGAGTTCCATAATGCTTGCATATGATGATATGATTGGTCAGAGGAGTTGGTGTGGCATAGCGTGATTGGTATGGGTGTTTTTGCAGAAAGTCAACAAAACTTGTACTTGAGGTATGGGCTCTCTTGCAGCTGGCTTTTTGGCTTGTCCTGGTTCATCAAGGATCAAGGAGATCCATGGAATGCATTTTGTGGTGATTCAACAAGTTTGTGAAAGGTTTTGTGCTCTTTTGCAAATTTCATGAAGTTTGGCCCCTTTGTGATTTCTTGATGGGCAAGGCATGAAAACTTGAGATTCTTGGGCCAATTCTGACTTTTAGGCAATGCACTATGTTGGTATGATGCATATAAGTGTATTAGAAGTCACAAAATGACTTGGCAAGTGGTTTTGCAAAAAATCCTCTTTGGTGTATTCTTGAAAATTATGTGATTTTTGCCAACTTTGGAAGATCATAATTAGAGTTCCACAATGAATTAGAACTTGTTCTTGTACTTTTTGAAAAAGGAATGATCCAATCTACAACTTTCATGACCAACAATTTTTCATTTGAAGAATTTTTGGTTGAGAAAGAGGAGGTTGAAAAACTTTCCCAAAATGGAAAGTTTACATTACAAGTCATTTCCATTTTTGGCAACTTTTGGTTTAGCTCACTTTTCTTCAATTTTGTGAACTTCCAAGCACTTCAATGATCAAATAAAGATCATATAACTTCAATTTGATAAAAAATCCACTTTGGTTCCATTGGTAGGGGCCTCAAATGCCCTGATTTTGCTCTGACTTGGTCAAGAAGTTACCCAGTGAACAGATGACTTCCACAATGAATTTCTTCATCAAACTTGGTACACATGATCCTTATAACATATTGAGACCATTAGAAACAAGAATGACAAAAAAAATTGGATTTATGGCCTCTGAAACCAAAACCCTAATTTCAGGTCATCTGTGTAGTGAAACCCTAACTCTGCTTCCATGCTTTCCTAGTTCTTGTGATTTCTTGACTTCCTTGATCTTTGTGGCATATAAAATGATGATAGAACATACATGGACCCTCTTGGAGTGATTGGAAGCCTTTGGAGTGGATCAGTTGGATCCTTGGATTGCTCAGATCACAAACCCTAAATGCAGATGAACTTGAACTAATGCAGTGAAACAAAAATGAAATATGAAATGGTATGATTACACTAATGTAAAGATGAAAGATCACAAGACATGGTGTGATAAAGAGTGAGGGAAAATTTGGGGTGTTTACATCTGCCCCTATTCAAGCATGAGTTAGCTGTGCAGGATGTAAGCATCTGGCTTAACAGACAAACAAGATAACTTGTGGTTGAATACCAAAGACAGTTCGAAATTTGCACTTAGTGGGGAGAAGAAGAAAAGGGATATAAATTGTAAAAGGGAAGTATAGTATGATTATAAAAATGCGGGCGATGGAGGACGACCATCGAACAATGGACGACTGCTGGGGATAAACCAATGACGGGGACGACCGACATGCTGGGGAAGTAAAGAGATCATGATGGGGACGGCCATCAAGTAAAGTAACAAGGTTCTCTGGAGATTGCAACAAAGGAAATGATGGGGACGGCCATCAGGTTTGCAAAGTAAGGTAAATAACGATGGGGACGGCCATCGGTTCAAAGAATAAATGAAATAATGATGAGGGACGGTCATCAAAGGTGAAGGACGATCACCTAGCAGGGGACGGCTGCTCTTTATCACGACATAGGACGAATGTCGGATAGAAAAGGTCGTCGATGGGGACGGCCATCAGATAAACATGATGAAGGACGGTCATCAAGAGGTGAATGATGATCACCTAGCAGGGTACGGCTGCTCTCGGGGTTTATCATGACATAGGACGAATGTCAGATAACAAGATCAACGATGGGGACGACTATAACACCCTTCTACCCCAAAACAAAATATTTAAATAATATCAGAGTAATCATCGAGAAGGGTATCACATTTCATCAAAATTCAATCGAACAGTGTCCTGTCCCATAACACGGGTTAATCAACATCAAGAATAACATATAGCATTTCGCAGCGGAATTTAAACTTCATATTTCAAAATCATAATTTTACTTCATAAACATAATTTTCTCCATCCGAAATTTCAACATCATATAATGAGAAAACATTTACCAAATTAATAAAATAACTGAAAATAGTTTAACAAATAAACCCCGTCCCAGTGTTACATGACACAGAGCAAGACACATAGACCAAAACCACTTCTAAGGAACACTAAAGCACGCTCCGAGACTCATGAAAACTCCTCTTGCACTGCAAGCCTATTCTTTATCATCTACAAGTTACCCACGAAAGAGGCAACATTTCCAAGTAGGCAGGGTGAGTAATCATAATATATCATAAATATACATGAATACAGGATATAAATAAAATTAGGATGACACAACATAACATCATCATCAACACAATTCATCATTAACAACAATACCATCATGAATTCATCTAAATTATGCAATTCTAACATCCTGATATGCAATATGCATGTGGTACCAATTTCATCATGAGATGGATACATGACCATCAACCCTCCACAAAGGAGCACATCGTAAATCATCGAGACACTTCAATCTACACAATGGGATTGAAGCAATTAAATAGGCCGAAGCCCCATCGTGAATGTTATGAAATGCAATGATGCGCTACATCGTAAAAATTCATCAAAATAATTCGCATCATTCATTTCACATCAGCAAACCAATCATCAAATAATCATATATATCATCATGACATTACACCCAAAACACTGGTTCTATAACCACTCTGACACATCAAGAATTGACCCGTACCCTGTAAATTATGAGGCAATTACAAGGTTATTTCATAAATTCATTTATAAAAACTATTGCATTTTTCTCATTTTTATTCATCAAAATAAAGTTCAGTTTATGCTCTTTCCGACGCTTCAAACGGAATGCGAATCGGACTTACGGTTTGAAAGTTATGGATTTTTAAAGAATTAAAATTTTCCTCTCAAACAGTGTTAACCGGTTAACCCATAGCGTTAACCGGTTAACCCATAGCGTTAGCCGGTTAACGCCTGCGAAACCTCAGAAAATACCCAAAATTTTCAATGGTTAACCGGTTAACGCACATGTTTCAGCAGTCTTCTGCTACTCAAATGCAGACTGCATTTTTACACCAAAATCCCAAAATCTCATTACGGGTTTCACATCAAAACACCCAAAAATCATTCAAAACATCAACCAAAACACCAACAACATCATGATAACAATTATACAATCAATTATGTGATTCAATTCACTTTTACCACTCTAATTCATCAAGATTTTCTCATAAACTCAACCTAACTCAAAACCCCAAAAACTCATAAAACTCATACAATCCTAATCCATTCATAATCCAATTCCTACACATTTATAATAGATTATAAAAACTCCCCATACCTTAGAGAAATCCAAAGATCGATACTCTTCTCCAAGATTCTTTGTAACTCTTTGACTCCAAGCTTCCTCTTCCTCTCCCTTTTTTCCTTCAGAGCACTTCTTCTCCCAAGAACACGATAATGTTAGAAAACTAATCGTATTCCCCTCTTTGGATACATTATCCCAGTTTATGAGTTTCCCAATATGTCCTTACTTTTTCCTCTTATTACCACCTTACCCTTTCTTAATATTTCATAATAATAATAATAAGAGCATAATAAAATACTAATTTATATTATGAAAATATTCGTTTTCTCCTAAAATCCTCAAAATTCGCCCAAAACCTCCAGTCCTTTCTAAATCAATTAAATAAATATGTAATTTAATAAAATTTAGATTTTCGGGGCGTTACAACTCTCCCCTACTTAAAGAATTTTCGTCCTCGAAAATTACCTGAAGTAAATAGAGTCGGATACGACTCCCTCATCTGATCTTCCCGCTCCCAAGTCCAACTTTCTCCAGCTGGTCCTCCCCACAATACCTTCACTAAAGAAATTTCCTTGCCTCGTAGTTGCTTCAATTCTCTACCATCAATCCTCACCGGTAAAGCTTCAATCGTCAGATTATCTCTCACCTGAACATCATCTATCTGAATTACATGCAACGGGTCCGGAATGTATTCCTCAACTGTGATACATGGAATACATCATGTAAATTCGCAAGAGAGGGAGGTAAAGCCACTCGATAGGCCACTTCCCCTATCCTCTGCATAATCTGATATAGACCGACAAAACGTGGAGTGAGCTTTCTAGACTTCAAAGCTCTTCCCACACCAGTCATAGGAGTAACTCTTAAGAACACGTGATCTCTCTCTTGGAACTCATGTGCTTTCCTTCTCTTATCGTGATAACTCTTTTGACGACTCTGCGACGTTTTCATCCTTTCCTGAATCATTTTTATCTTTTCAGTTGTTTCTTGGACAATCTCTGGCCCAAGCACTAAACTCTCTCCTGACTCATACCAACATAATGGAGTACGACAACGTCTACCATACAACTCCTCATATGGAGCCATCCCGATACTAGCATGAAAAATGTTATTGTACGTAAACTCGACCAACGACAAATGACTATCCCAAGACCCTCCTTGATCTAATACACAAGCTCTCATCAAATCTTCTAAAGACTGGATTGTTCTTTCCGTCTGGCCATCCATTTGCGGGTGATAAGCAGAACTCATCCTCAACTTAGTACCCAAGGCATCCTGCAAAATCTTCCAAAACCTTGACGTAAACCACGAATCTCTATCCGATACAATACTTGAAGGTACACCATGCAACTTCACAATTTCCTTAATATAAATCTCAGCTAACCTTTGCATGGAATGGTTAATCTTCATCGGCAAAAAATGTGCCGACTTAGTTAACCGGTCAATAATTACCCAAATCGAATCATTACCTCTAGCAGTCTTAGGTAACCCAGTCACAAAATCCATGGAAATACTATCCCATTTCCACTCAGGAACATTCAATGGTTGCATCATACCTGAAGGTCTCTGATGTTCTATTTTTGACTTCTGACATGTCAAACAAGCATATACAAATTCAGAAATGTCTCTTTTCATACCCAGTCACCAAAACAACCTGCGTAAATCCTGATACATCTTCGTAGCACCAGGATGAATACTCAGTCGACTCTTGTGCCCCTCTTCTAAAATACTATTTTTAATTCCTATAATATCCGGAACACATACTCTATCTCGGAATCTCAAAACTCCATCTTCATCAACTCGAAAGTCCCCTGCATTACCTTGATCAACCAACATCAATTAATCAACTAATTTCAAGTCAGATTTCTGACCCTTACGAATCTCTTCCAAAATCTCACTGGTCAGCTTTAACACTCCCAATTTCACACTATCAGTAGTAGTTTCACACAACAAGCTCATGTCTCTGAATTGCTCGATCATTTCCAATTCTTTCACCATAAGCATCGAAATATGCAACGACTTCCTACTCAAAGTATCAGCCACAACATTTGCCTTACCAGGATGGTAATTCAAATCAAAATCAAAATCTTTCAATAATTCAAGCCACCGCCTCTGTCTCATATTTAACTCTTTATGATCAAACAAGTACCTTAAACTTTTATGATCACTGAATACTTCAAATTTCGAACCAAACAAGTAGTGCCTCCAAATCTTAAGCATAAACACCACAACTTCTAACTCTAATTCGTGAGTAGGATAGTTCCTCTCATGAACTCTTAACTGTCTAGAAGCATAAGCAACCACATTATTATCCTGCATCAAAACTCCACCAAGACCCATCTTGGAAGCATCACAATAAACTACAAAGGACTCATCGGGATTCGGTAAGACCAACACTGGCGCTGTCGTTAATCTTTTCTTCAGTTCTATGAAACTCTCTTCACAAGCAACATCCCACACATACGCTTGACCCTTCCTAGTCAATTGCGTCAACGGTAAAGCTATCTTAGAAAAACCTTCAATGAACATACGATAGTAACAAGCCAACCCAAGAAAACTACGAATTTCTGTAGCTGACTTCGGAGTCTCCCACTGCAATACCGCATCAATCTTTGAAGGATCCACCGAAATTCCACCACTTGAAATTACATGGCCGAGGAAACTCACTTCCTTTAACCAGAACTGACACTTAGATAATTTAGCAAACAATTTCTTTTCTTTCAACACTTGCAACACAACCCTCAAATGCTCGGCATGTTCCTCTTCTGATTTAGAATATACCAAGATATCATATATGAAAACCACCACTAATTTATCAAGATACTCATGAAATATCCTATTCATATATTCCATAAACACACCAGGCGCATTAGAAACCCCAAACGGCATCACCGTATACTCGTAATGCCCATATCTCGTCCTGAAAGCTGTCTTCGGAATATCATCAGCTTTAACTCGAATATGATGATAACCAGACCTCAGATCAATTTTACTAAAGACACAAGCACCTACTAGCTGATCCATAAAATCATTGATCCTCGGAAGTGGGTACTTATTCTTGATAGTCACTTTATTCAACTGTCGATAATCGACACACAATCTCATACTACCATCCTTCTTCTTAACGAGCAACACCGGAGCACCCCAAGGAGAAACACTGGGTCTAATGAACCTCTTCTCTAACAATTCTTCTAATTGTTTCTTCAACTCATTCAACTCTGAAGCCGACATTCTATAAGGAGCCATCGAGACAGGACTTGTACCCGGCACTAAGTCCACAGAAAAATCAATTTCACGTTCCGGTGGTAAATCACTTATATCACAAGGAAACACATCTTGAAATTCACAAACCACATGCAACTCTGCACTGACAGTCTTATCATCAACTTGCAATGATGCAGACACTGCAAACATCAAAGCTTCATCCAATACAAGTTCATCCACTTGCTTAGCAGATAAAAACATCAACTCACCATTCTCGCTCAATTCAGGGAACTTCACTGTCTTACTATAACAATTAATATGAACATAATTGAATTCCAACCAGTTCATACAAAGGATAACAACGATTTGGTGTAATGGTAGGCACACCAAATCCATCACAAAATTCTTCTAAAAAATTGTCAAAAGACACTTCAAACAAACAAGAATGGTAGTTACAGAACCATTAGCAGGAGTCTCTATTATCATATTATCGTTCATATTAGACAACTTTAAACCCAATCTATTAGCACACTCAAGAGAAATAAATGAATGTGTAGCTCAAGTGTCAATAATAGCAATCAACTCAATATTATTAATAAAATAGGTACCTCTGATCAAGTTGTCCTTCTTTGGAGCTTCTGAACCAGCTAACACAAAAACTCTCCCAGCATTCTGAGCAGTAGCAACATTCTTCTTTGGTTTCTGGCATTGGGCGCTGATATGCCCCTGTTCACCACAATTGTAACAGGTTGGGCCCTCATTAGGATAATCACTCATCTTATGCCCAAGCTTGCCACAACGGTAACATTTCATAACTCTGGCGGTACACACATCGGCCTTATGACCCGCCTATCCACACTTGTAACACTTAACAGGTACATTAGCAGCTCCCCTACTTTGCTTCTTCTCATCAGATGCCTTCTGCTTCCCTTTATCACTAGTAGTCACATAAGGTTTCCCTCTTGTCGCTCCCGCATGATGACACATGGCCAAGAGGAGTACAGACGCGAACGGTCGGCGAAAGGAGAGAAAATGAAGATGAACTGAAAAGAGTCGCCAGCTAGGCATTATTATCCCGAAGAAAAGATGGATAAGACAGTCGCGAACCAGAGAAACTGAGAAAGGGGGTTGGTTACAACCTGGGAAGGTATTAGCACCCAGATTTTCCGCCGTACTCGACGGGACCCACGCTTGAAAGTTTGTGTTTAAAGGGGTAGTGTCAGTACTATTCTGTGTACAAAAGCTGGAAAAGAATGCAAGTGTCAGTGTAAAAGAAATGTGAAGTGAAGTGAAGAAGTGTCAGTGTAAGGAAAGAGTGAAATGCTCAAGACAATGAGGCTTAAAAAGAATAAAGCTGGAAGAGGGGGAATGGACATAGACTTTTGTTCGATAACTGTTAAGTTATGCCTACGTATCCTCTCGTGCAATGAGAAAGTCAGAACACCGTAGTTCGACTCAAAGAGACTGAAAGATGGATTGACTTGTGAACTACTTACTTGTCTATGCTCAAGTGTAAGACTTGTCTGGCTCAGGTGCAAACTGTCTTGCATTAGACGGAAGAAGCAAGTTCTTGCTTGTGAGTGAATGAGATGAGAAAAGAATCCCGGAGGAGATGATTATTGTTTGTTTTGATGTTTTCAGTCTTTTATTTTTTGAGGTTTGTCATAAGAAAATGAGCTTAAGCCTAAACCAAGGGTTAGTAAACTCATCACATCTTCCCTCTGATTAGGGGTAATGAGAATACCTTAAGTATGAAGTAAACACCTCACAATTAATCACCATGATGTAGGATTAAGATCATTAACCTACTTGCAATTATTTAGATGTTTTTTGGAGTTTTTGTTTAGTGTTAAGTAATGAGTTTAAGCCATAATCAAGGATTTAATGGACCCATTACACCATCCTAATATAAGGATAATAGATGAGAACATTTAAGCTGAGAAAGGCTCCTCAACTTAATCCATGATTAGGGATTAACCTCATGACAAAAAAAAACCTTTATTAAAGTGGATTTTAGTTAATGATAAGATTAAGAAATGGATTTTTATGGTTTGTAAGACAACTTTAGGGGGACTTGTCCATTAACACTAGGGTTAGTCCTTCTTAACATATTAAGGAAGAATTAGAACCCTAATGCAAGGCCCAAGTTACAAGCTTGATGTCTTAGTGATTATTAGATGAATTAATTAAAGGATCTAAAAACATTAAGGGTTTAACACTTAGGATTAAAGTTATACACTCCATCCTAAGAGAAGGATGCAGGCATAACCTTAATCACAAAGCCTTAAAGCCTTAAGGGTTTACTCCCTGATTATGAGATGAGAAGAGAAGACACAAAAGATGACACAAAGATAAAGCTAATGAGGGGAATAATCAAACCCTAATTGTGAACATGCTTGGGTATTCCTAGGTTTTATGAGGCTTGCAAGAGATCTTCAAGAAGAGCCACCAAGGAAGAAGCAGATGAAAGGAGGAGAAGCAGAAGAAACAAGTCAACTTACTTCACTTAAGAAGATAAGTTGCTTAAAGAAAGAAAGTGAGGAGGGAACATGAGTGAGCAAGCTCACTCTAATACAAATAAAAAATGCAGCAATGAATGCATAAGAGAGATGAGAAGAGATTATGAGAAGTGAAGGCAAATTCACTTCTCAAGGTAACTTACCACCTGAAAAGTTAGTGAAAGAAAATGAAATGGAATGAAAATGAAATGAATGCAAGGATGCAAACCAAAACCAGAAGCATGTTCATGATGCAAATGATGCTAAAATATGAGGCAAAAGCATACCAAATGTTATGGATGATTATACAAAGGATGAGAATGCAAATGAAGCATAAAGGAAGCATGAAAGTTCATGAATGCACATGAAATGAAATGAGTGCATAACATGGAAAATGGATGATGCAATGATCAAACATGATTCTAATGTGCCCTAAGATGTCTTGTATGTCATGTGAATGCATAAGATATCTTAGCAAGTTCTTATATGAATGCTTATGCAAGGTGGATGCAAGTGAAGATACAAAATTAGGGTTATATGAACATGTGAGATGCAAAACTCAAAAACAGAAGCAAATCATAAGATAAAAAATTGAAAATGCACTCAAAGGAACCCTGAAACTATACTAGGTTACCATCCAAAGGGGGAGGTCAGAAGCTAAACCTAGAAGGAGTTATGAATTTCCTAAGTTTCTAGGGTTTTTTGGGTGATCCTAAATATAAAATGCCAAACAAATTGAAAATGAAAGGTAAAAATGAAACAAAAATGTTTTTGGATGCTAGAAGTTATGCATAGAACAATGCAAAAAGAACCATTCACAAACTCAACTTGGTTTAAAAGTTATGAATTTTTGAAGTTAGGGTTAGAAAATGAACAATTTTAAGAACCTTAATTCATTGAAAAATTGTCAAAGCATGATCAAAACCAAAAATAAATTCGTATGGTGAGTTTGTAAATGTTTCTAAATGTCCAAGAATGTTTCTCTGATTTTTTGGTGATTTTTAAATACTTAAATGTATTTTTAATTAATTAATTTTCATTAATTAATTAAATAAAAAATTTTAATGATTTAAAAATACTTTTTTTATGCAAAAAATAAAATTAAAAATATTTTTGGTTTCTGAAAATTAATAAAATGCTTGATAAACTTTTTTAGAATTTTTTGATGTTTTTTACTATTTTTAAAAATTCGTACAAAATAAAATAAGAAAAATGAATTAAAAATATGAATTAATGAAAGTAAGCTGAATGGATGGACAGGATGGATTCTAGGTTTAAACCTGTTGACCACGCGCGCTATCCTACGACCCAAATTCAAATTTCATTAAACCTGATTAATTAATTAAATAATCCTAATTAATAACTAATCACAAGATCCTAGCCACTCACTTCACGCGGGAAAGACACATCTAAGGGCCCATATTTAAACATGAAACCCTAACTCTAATTAGCATTTAATCACTCTCAGGTGGCCGGAAATGACCTCCGGTCATCTTCTCCGGCCACACCTCCCCTGAAAAATTTCCAAATCACTCCCAAGGTCATTTCTGGAGCTCTAAAGCTCCAGATTCATTCCTTTCACTCCCCTAAGCTCAAATCCACCCTCAAAAACAATTTCTTTTCACTCCATCTCAAGATTCGAAGCCAAGAACAAAAATGGCGAAACTTTCATACAAACCATACATTCTCATTTCTTCATCATTTTCAAAAATACAAAGTTCAGTGCACTCAGGGGAACATGCTTAACCATTTAATAACATAAAATAAAGGTTCTGGAAAAATTATTTTGCATGGCTACCTGAGATGGAGCTTTCAACCCTTGAGCTTTCTGGCTGCTTCCTTTGTGCAAGATGACTCCTATGACCTCCCTGAAGAAGCTTTGAAGCTTAGAAGACCTTGAGAATGGTTGGTTTGAGAGTTTGTGATCAACTGGTCAGAAAATCGTGTTTTGTTTGTGGTGTGTTCTTGGCTGTTTTGAGGGGTGGTTTATGATCAGTGAGTGATTTGAGAATGAATGGTGGTGTTTGTTTGAAGAATGGATGGATGAGTTATGAAATTCGAAGGTTTTTGCAAGAGGGGAGTTTTTTTTTTGAACTTGTGAATGCTGAGGATTCAGGCTTGGTTCTTGTTATGTTTGGCTTGCTTTAGGTTAGTATAAACAAATGCAATTGGTTCAGAGAGTGGTTGTGGCATATTGTGATTGGTATGGGTGAAAATGCAAAAAGTCAAGGTTGGTTGTACTTTGAGGTATGGGCTGGTTCAGGCTTAGTACAAGGGTGTGTCTGGTGCAGCAAGGATCAAGGGTGGCCATTAAAATCACTTAGAGGCAATTCAACATGTGGGGAATAAGTTATGGGAGTTTTTGCAATTTGAAGAAAGTTTGGCCCCTTTTGGATTTCTTGATGTGCAAGTCATGAAAATGTGAGATTCTTGGGCCAATTCTGAGTTTTAGGCAATGTGTTATGTTACTATGATGCTTAGAAGTGTATTTAAAGTCACAAAATGGCTTGGCATGAGGTTTTGCAAAAATCCCTCTTTGGCATGAAACATGAAATTATGTGATTTTTGCCAACTTTGGAAAGCCATAACTTGAGTTCCAAAATGAATTAGATCTTGTTCTTGTACTTTTTGAAAAGGTAATGATCCAATCTACAACTTTCATGACCAATTTTTTTTCATATGAAGCATTTTTGGTTGAGAAAGAGGAGGTTGAAAAACTTTCCCAAAATGGAAAGTTTACATTACAAGTCATTTCCATTTTTGGCAACTTTTGGTTTTGCTCACTTTTCTTCAAATTTGTGAACTTCTAAGCACTTCAATGATCAAATAAAGACCATATAACTTCAATTTGATGAAAATTCCACTTTGGTTCCATGTTGGGGGGCCTCAGATGCCCTGATTTTGCTCTGACTTGCTCAGGAAGTTACCCAGTGATCAGATGACTTCCACAATGAATTTCTTCATCAAACTTGGTATGTATGATCCTTATATCATATTGAGACCAGTAGAAACAAAAATGAACAAAAAATTTGGAGTTATGGCCTCTGAAACCAAAACCCTAATTTTAGGTCATCTGTGCAGTTAAACCCTGGCTCAGCTTCAATGCTTTCTCAGTTCTTGTGATTATTTGGCTTTCTTGATATTTGGAGGATAAAATATGATGATTGAACATACATGGAACCTCTTGAGATGATTTAAGACCTTTGTAGTGGCTCAGAAGGATCTTGGATTGCTAAGATCACAAACCCTAGATGCAGATGACTTGAACCAATGCAGTGAAGCAAAAAATGCCACATGATATGATATGATTAAACTAATGCAAGTATGAAAGATCACAAGACAGGGTGTGAACTTAGTGAGGGAAAATTTGGGGTGTTTACAGCTGCCCCTATTCAAGCATGAGTTAGCTGTGCAGGATGTAAGCGACGGCTTAACAGGCAAACAAGATAACTTGTGGTTGAATACCAAAGACAGTCCAAAATTTGCACACACTAGGGAGAAGAAGAAAAGAGATATAGATTGGAAAGGAAGTATAACATGATTATAAAATGCGGGTGATGGAGGACGACCATCGAGCAGAGGACGACTTCTGGGGATAAATCGGTGACGGGTACGGCCGACATGCTGGGGAAATAAAGAGATCATGATGGGGACGACCATCAAAATAACAAGGTTCTCTGGGGATTTTAAAGGTAAAGACAATGATGGGGACGACCATCAGGTTTGTAATGTATAAATGAAATAAATGATGAGGTACGGTCATCAAAGGTGAAGGACAATCACCTAGCAGGGGACGGCTGCTCTGTTGGGGATAAGGATGAGGGACGGTCATCTAAGGTGAAGGATGATCACCTGGCAGGGTACGGCTGCCGAAAATATCACGACATAGGACGAATGCCGGATAGAAAAGGTCGACGATGGGGATGGCCATCGGATAAGAATGATGAAGGACAATCATCAAGAGGTGAAGGACGATCACCTAGCAGGGTACGGCTGCTCTCGGGGTTTATCATGACATTGGACGAATGTCAGATAACAAGATCAACGATGGGGACGACCACCGGATAAAATGATGAAGGACGATCATCAGGAAGGTGAAGGACGATCACCTAGCAGGGGACGACTGCCAAATATCACGACATAGGACGAATGCCGGATAACAAAGGGGTTCCAATAATGGAGACTCCGCTGGCAGAAGGATGAGGGACGATCATCCAAAGGTGAAGGACGATCACCTGGCAGGGTACGGATGCCGAACGTATCATGACATAGGACGAATGTCAGATAGAAAAGAAATTTTTGCTAGGGACTTGCTGGGGAATAGCAAACACGGACGAGTGTTTACATCCAAGAAGTAAAAGGTATAAGTGTTTGACACTGTGTATAGATTAAAGATGCGGACGAGCATCCTTAAGACTATGATACGGATGAGTATCGGTAGAAACAAACGCTGAAGCATGTTCAGAGATGATGATACGGACGAGTACCAACTGGTTAACAAAGAACACGAACGAGTGTTGAATCTGAAGGGAAATAAGTGGTGTATACAAGATACGGACAAGTATCTGTATGAGTAATGATTAATATTGGTGATACATAGACGAGTGTTTGATCTGCTGGGGAGAGTATGACACGGACGGGTGTCATAAGAGGAAAAGTATAAGTTATGATCCTGAGTGTAAAAGGTAATTTGGTGATCTGTGGGGATAAGATGACATGGACAAGTGTCAACAGAAGTGTATTATAAACAAGTGTTTGGTTTATAATAAGTTTTTTAGGCAACCATGCTGGGGAGTGGCGACACAGACGAGTGTCAAGAGAGTGTATAGACATATCTGCAGGGGATGATATGACACGGACGAGTGTCGAGTGAGTGTATATATAAACATGTATTTGTGTTAGACAGTGCAAAGGGGACGCTTTGGCTTTCTGCTGAGGAAATATGAGATGACACTGATGAGTATCGAGAAGAACAGGTTATGTATATGTATCTGTTTGTAGAGAGTGTTCTGGTGACTTTACTGGGAAATGATGACACGGACGAGTGCCAAAAGGAGCATGTATCTGTACTTTAGGAGTGCAAAGGAGATGCTTTGGCGTTCTGCGGGGACTGTGAGTCTATATACACATTGCTGATGGAATGTTGATATTTACAGGAGACTGATTCGAACCTGACTTGTGATTTATACAATATGTTTGATTTTTTCCGTAATGCTCTGTATTAGACGGAATGCTACGCTCTGAGGGGAAATATGATGCGAATGCTATGATTATGCAAAGATACCGATCCAGGATTCGGATCCCGCTGCTTGTGGAGATCTCTGACTGATCTTCTTGAAAGGATATCCCAGTTGGGGATGAGATCAATGGTAGGTCTGATAAGATGTATGACTCTTCTTGGGAAATAGATTACTGATAGACCTAGCTCTATAATGAGGAGCCCAGCTGGGGATGAGAAAGCTTTCGTCACTTTGTTGTGTAGGAAATTCAAACATTGCTCTTCTGGGAGAGGCCAGAGCTCTGTGGGGGATGGTTCCCTGTCTAGCACTCGGCTGGGGATGAAAAAGATCACTGAATGATCTTCCTAGAGATTTTTGTGGGGATCCTGTTTAGGATGATACTTGACAACTCTGCTGGGAATATGAGCACCTTCTGGTACTGCTCTGACAGATGTGCTGGAGAAGCGATGTCTGGCAGCTCTGATGGGGAGAGAGAGCTTCTCTGGTGCTGTTTGGAAGATGTGATGAGGAAATAATGATTTGGCAGCTTTGCTAGGGAAAACCTTTCATGCCCCATGTTGCGCTTTGAATACCGGCACTCCTGTTAAGACAAAGAAACGCACAAGTATCCCGAGGTATCTCTTACTAAATCCCATCACAGGAGTTTAGACACTCCCGGGAGTAAGTAATGTATTTCCTGCAAGCATGTGATTAGAAAGGCGCATCTGTTTTTTATGCAAACATTATATCAAAGAGATCGGACATTTTTGCAAACGAGATAAAAATGTACAAGACGAGATGTGACTGGATGTTCTGATTTCTATTAATTTGTGTGCCCTGAATTGGCAAATACAGTCAAAGAAACAGATCCCCTGAAATGAGGAGATTGTTACAAATTGAGAAAAATGAAAGTGCTTGAAATGTTGACGACGCTTTAGTGAGCTTCCCTTTGCTATAACCCGTATGAATTTTGACGTTCTTCTCATTCTGCTATCTGAAGAAGGCTGATTCTGACTAATGCTTTAACCCTTCGAAGCTTGCCATGTTGTGAGTGATACAAACGAATTTAGAATGCAGTTGTTCGCTTATTCCCTTATTTTTGCATGGATTGCCCTTTCGGGTTTTCAATCCACTGGGGTACCCATTTTTGCCTGAGTTGTCCAATGCGGGTTTTCTTTATTTTCCCTTATTTGTGCCCAAGTCTTTTATTCTGTTTTTGACTTGCCGGGATGCCCTATTTTTTCCTGGACTTACATTCTGTTTTTATGTCCAGCGTGTCATTTTATGCGAAGTATTTTTTAACTGCATCTGAATTCACAAGGGACAGGAAATCTTCACCATCCATAGTCGTGAGCATCAGTGCTCCACTAGAGAAAACTTTCTTTACTATGAACGGACCATCGTAACTCGGAGTCCACTTTCCCATGTGGTCTGTATGAGGAGGAAAGAGTCTTTTCAGCACAAGATCTCCTACTTGGTATTCCCGAAGCCTGACTTTCTGATCGAAGGCTTTCTTCATTCTCTTCTGATACAACTGCCCATGACAGATTGCAGCCAATCTTTTCTCTTCGATCAGGTTCAGTTGATTGTAATGGGATCAGACCCATTCCGCTTCATTCAATTTGACATCCATCAGTACCTGTAAGGAGGGTAATTCAACTTCAATAGGTAGGACTGCCTTCATACCATACACAAGCTGATACGGTGTTACCCCAGTGGATGTTCTGATTTATGTACGGTACCCATGCAAGGAAAATGGTAGCATTTCATGCCAGTCTTTGTAAGTAACCACCATCTTCTGCACAATCTTCTTGATATTCTTGTTAGCTGCCTCAACAGCGCCATTCATCTTCGGCCTGTAAGGAGAAGAATTGTAGTGTTGGATTTTGAAGTCCCGGCACAGTTCTGCCATCATTTTGTTGTTTAGGTTGGAACTAATATCAGTAATGATTCACTCGGGCACTCCATATCGACAGATGATGTCTCTCTTTAGGAATCGGGCTACCACTTGCCTGGTGACATTTGCATATGAAGCTGCTTCAACCCACTTGGTAAAATAGTCAATGGCTACCAGGATGAATCTGTGGCCATTTGAAGCAGTCGGCTCGATCTTGCCAATCATATCAATGCCCCATATGGAGAAGAGCCAGGGTGAAGACATCACATTCAAAGGATTTGGAGGCACATGCACTTTATCCGCATAAATCTGGCATTTGTGGCACTTTCTGGCATAGGCACAACAGTCTGCATCCATTGTGATCCAGTAGTAGCCTGATCTTAGCAATTTCTAAGCCATTGCATGCCCTCCAACATGGGTACCGAAAGATCCTTCATGCACCTCGTGCATCATCAAGTCTGCTTCCGTCTTGTCAACACATCTGAGAAGTACCATATCAAAGTTGCACTTGTACAAGGAACCATCAGCATTCAGGAAGAAACTACCAGCTAGCCTTCTTAATGTCTTCTTATCATTGGATGATGCCCCAGGTGGGTATGTTTGATCCTCTAAGAAGCATTTGATGTCATAGAACCAAGGCTTATCATCTTTAGCCACGTCTATTGAGAATACGTATGCTGGTCTGTCAAGTCTGGATACTGAAATCCGAGGCACAAAGTTGGCAGCTTGAACTTTGATCATGGAGGAAATGGTAGCCAGAGCATCTGCAAACTGATTTTCATCTCGAGGGATGTACTCAAGCTTGACTGTTGTGAAGAAAGTTAGTAATCTCCTTGTGTAATCCCGGTATGGAATCAGATGCTCCTGGTGAGTGTACCATTTGCCATTGGTTTGATTGATTACCAAAGTTGAATCTCCGAATACAGTTAAAGTCTTGATCCTGAAGTCAATGGCTTCCTCAAGTTCCATGAAACAGGCTTCGTATTCAGCTTTGTTGTTAGTGCATTTAAAGGTGAGTTTTGCCGAGAAAGGCATGTGAACTCCCTTAGGTGTGATGAGTACTGCACCAACTCCATGTCCATTCATATTAACAGCCCCATCAAACATCATTGTCCATTCTTCTTCTGGGTCAGGCCCTTCAGTGTGAATAGGATCTTCATGATCTTTGGCTTTTATGAACATGATGTCTTCATCAGGGAAGTTAAATCTCATAGGCTGGTAATCATCAAGGGGTTACTCAGCTAGATAGTCAGACAATACACTTCCTTTGATGGCCTTTTGAGATGTGTATTGAATGTCATATTCTTTCAGAATCATTTGCCATCTTGCAACCCTTCCGGTAAGTGCTGGCTTCTCAAATATGTACTTGACTGGATCCATCTTTGAGATCAATAAGGTAGTGTGGGTCAACATATACTGTCTTAGTCGGCGAGCAGCCCACGCTAAAGCACAGCAAGTTTTCTCGAGCGGTGAATAACGTTGTTCACAATCGGTAAACGTTTTGCTTAGGTAGTATATTGCATACTCTTTTCGACCAGACTCGTCATGTTGGCCTAGCACACACCCCATTGACTCTTCTAATACTGTCAAGTACATTATTAGAGGTCTTCCTTTAACTGGAGGCATAAGGATTGGAGGTTCTTGTAAGTATTCCTTGATTTTTTCAAAAGCCCTCTGGCAGTCTTCATTTCACCTGACCGTTTGTTCTTTTCTTAAAAACTTGAACAAGGGCTCACATGTTTCTGTAAGATGAGATATGAACCTTGAAATGTAGTTCAATCTACCTAGAAAACCCCGAACCTCTTTTTCAGTCTTTGGTGCAGGCATCTCTTGGATGGCTTTGACTTTGTCAGGGTCAACTTCAATCCCCTTTTCACTTAAAATAAATCCCAGCAGTTTACCGGACCGTACCCCGAATGTGCATTTGTTGGGGTTTAACTTCAGTTGATACTTCCTCAGACGCTTGAACAGCTTGAACAGATTTACCAGGTGGTCTTCTTCTGTGAGGGATTTGGCAATCATGTCATCCACATAACATTCAATTTCTTTGTGGATCATGTCGTGGAATAATGTTACCATAGCCCGTTGATAAGTGGCACCAGCATTCTTCAGTCCGAATGGCATCACCTTATAACAGAATGTGCCCCAGGGTGTGATGAAAGTTGTCTTCTCCATGTCTTCAGGTGACATCTTGATCTGATTATATCCTGAAAATCCATCCATGAAGGAGAACACCAAGAACCGAGCCGTATTGTCGACCAATACATCAATGTGAGGTAATGGGAAGTCATCTTTCGGGCTAGCTCTATTCAGATCCCGGTAATCCATACACATCCGTACTTTGCCATCCTTCTTAGGCACATGTACAATGTTGGCAACCCACGGCGGGTAACTAGTCACAGCAAGGAAACCGGTGTCCCACTGTTTTGGTACCTCTTCTTTTATCTTCATGGCCATATCCGGGCGAGTACGGCGCATCTTCTGTTTTACTGGAAGACAGTCTTCTTTTAGAGGCAGCTTGTGCATAACAATGTCAGTATCCAGACCTGGCATATCCTGATAAGACCAAGCAAAAATATCCACATACTCCCGAAGCATGTCAATAAGTTGTTCCTTCACTGAATCTTGCAGGCGGGCCCCGATCTTCACTTCTTTCAAGTCTTCTTCGGTACCAAGATTAACTGTCTCCACCTCCTCCTGATGAGGAGTGATAACCTTCTCCTCTTGTCTTAATAACCTGACTAGCTCTTCAGGTAGCTCATAATCTTCTTCAACCCCTTCATCAGCTTGATTAATCGGATTATCGAAGTCATACGAAGTCATAGTAGTGTCGTTGTCGGTGCAGTCTGGAGGGCACTCTCTGCAAGGGTTTAGATTTGTTCATTTTAGTGATCAGTTTTATCTTGCTTAGAAAAAGTAAAAATGAAGTTATTATTTTGAAAAATATTGCCATTTTTTTTGTACAAAAAATGAAAAATGAAAAACAGTGAGCGGGAAAAAAGAGACTCATTTGCAAAAGATATCCTGATATTCATTAATTGATCGTTTGCACAAAATACAAGATGGCCCGATTACAAAATGAACCCTGACATCTTGGGCAAGATGTAGGACTTGATGCATGCTTAAAGACAGGAAATAATAATTACTCTGCAGGAGTAACTCTTATAATTTCCTGGGAAGACCAGTTTGAGACATGGTTCCCCGGGATCCTTGGACGTATCCAGTTTTCCAGGTTGCGTTTGTCTTCTTCCTCGTCTTCCAAACTATTCACAGCATCCGGGGTAAGCATTCCCTCGCTGACAAATTTGGGCTCCATTGCAGCCTCTGGTTGATCTTGTTGAGTTGGTTTGTAACCCAACCCGAATCTGTCTTCTTTCTTTTCAACTGGAAGCAGCTTGCCCCAGCCTTGAGCAGTACCCTCTTCAACAACCTTCCGGGCCTGTTGATATGAAGTGATGGAAGTCCCAGATACAGCAGTGGCTTCATTAATGTTAAGGGCCTCAAACCCATGACTCATAGTCTCATGGATCTCCTCATCCATCTC
Source organism: Lathyrus aphaca (assembly GCA_963966055.1). NCBI lineage: Eukaryota > Viridiplantae > Streptophyta > Magnoliopsida > Fabales > Fabaceae > Lathyrus > Lathyrus aphaca. Next base: position 507,638,694 of record OZ014524.1, on the reverse strand, counting down.
TATGTACTTATAAGTAGCCAGCTGGCTAACAAAGATATCTTCCTCCCCGCAAATTGTTATGATCTGGCCTTCCCACTCAAATTTTAACTTCTGGTGAAGGGTAGATGTAATAGCGCCAGCGGCGTGAATCCAGGGTCTACCCAACAGACAATTGTAGGTCGGCTGTATGTCCATCACAAAGAAGGTAGTTTTAAAGGTCTGTGGGCCAATCAACATAGGTAGATCAATCTCTCAAAGCACTGATCTCTTAGAGCCATCAAATGCTCTCACCACCAAATTACTTGGACGCAATGCCAAACCATCATACTCCAACTTCACCAAGGCTTTCTTTGGGAGGACATTGAGCGAAGACCCCGTGTCCACCAGCACATGAGAAAGAACATCACCTTTGCATTCTAAGGTGATATGCAAAGCCTTGTTATGGTTGCGTCCCTCCGTTGTTAAATCAACATTTGTGAAGCCCAGTCCGTGACTGGTGTTAACATTTGCAACCACAGTTTCTAACTGATTAACAGTAATCTCTTATGGCATGTATGCTGCATGCAGGACCTTCAACAATGCATTCCTGTGGGCTTCGGAATACATTAGCAATGATAATATAGATATTTTGGAGGGTGTCTGATGAAGCTGGTCCACCACTTTGTAATCACTCTTTTTGATTATCCTCATGAACTCGTCCACTTCTTGTTCAAAAGACGCCTTCGGAGTTTCTTTAACAGCTGGCTCTTCAAGTACCACATTCTTCCCTTTTGCTTTAGCAGCAGCTTCTGCTTCAGCATTGGGTCTTGGTGTTTGTGAGGCAAAAAGGCGTCCGCTTCTGGTGAAGCCTCCGTCTCCCCCAACATTGTCAACTTGTGGTGGAGATGTTGCCGAATCTAGAGTGATCTTCTTTCCGTCGCATTAGAGATCAGAGCCATAGTGCCAAGGTATGGCATTACTGCTTTCATAAGGAACATGTCCAGGTACCGTAATGGTAACCAGACTGATTGCTGCAGCGGAAGGAACTGTGATGGTGTGTGGGTCGTAATAGATTGTGACTGGAGACTGACAGGGGGTGTTGCAGTTTGTTGTTGGAAATTGTTGTTGGGATGAACATTTGTTGGGTCATAATAGATCGTGACCGTTGAAACATCTTCATTAACGTTTGTTGGCGTTGTAGTCGATTCCGTTGATAAAATGGGTGCTGATGTTGTAGAAGCAAATGTTGCTGAACTCTGATCTGTTGAAATAATGGATGGAAGAATTGTCGGAGTTGTGGATGAATCAGTGGGAATGATAGTTGTTGTTGTTGTAGGAGGATATGCTGTTGCTGAAGGAAGAGTTGTTGATGTTGTAGGAGAATCCATCATTGTTAAAACAAGAGTTGTTGAAGGAGCCGTTGTAGTAATTTGCAAGATTCCATCTTTGATGAGGCCATCTATGCCAAACCTTAGCTTCTCACAACCATTAATAGCAGCCTTGCACAATTCACAGCAGGCCTCACAGCCTGGGAACACTTGGCATCTTAAGAGTTGAGTCTTGACTTCTGCCAATGGTGTTTGAATTTGTGCAACATTATCAATCAGTGCAGATGGTTGGTCCTCTTCTATGGCATTGATCCTGGGCCCACCATGATTGGGCATAGGATTTCTGTTAACATTCGGAGGAGGTGCGAAATTGAGAGCTTTGGAATTGACCAAATCCTGAACCTTCATCTGTAAGGCTCTACACTTCTCAGTATTATGACCAGGTGAGTTAGAGTGAAAGGCACACCTGGCATTAGCGTCATAATTCTTCGGGCGATTGAGAGGATCTGGTGGAGCCAACGTCCTTAACTCAACTAGGTTAAGCTTCAGGAGTTGTGGCAGTAAAGCAACATAAGGCATAAGGATTGGGTCAATCACCCTATTTGCCTGAGATGGCCTCTATTGAAAGGGGCGTTGTTTTTGGTTGTTGTTGTTATTACTGCAAGTTCTTTGTTGAGGAAAATGAGACTGTTGTTGATAGTGTTGGTGTTGTTGTTGAGGATAAAGTGGTTTCCGTGGAACCGGAGCTGGGATAGTAACGACTGCTACTGATATGTGAGAATATTGGGGTCTGCCCCTGCTTGCATGGATAGCATTTGTTTCACCTGCCCTTCGGGGTCCTGCAAAAGGTTTTCTGGGGTTGTTGGAGGAGCTGGCACCATTGTCAGAGATTTTGCCCATCTTCAAAAGACTCTCAATTCTCTCACCAGCTATAACTACATCGGCAAAACTGGTGGAAGAGAAAGCAGCAAGTCTATCAATATAAGTTCCCTGCAAGGTGTTCATAAACATGTAAACCATTTCTCGTTCGGAAATGGGAGGCTGGACAGCAGCAGCAAGCTGTCTCCACCTCTGAGCATAATCCCGAAAGCTTTCCCTTGAAGACTGAGACATGCCCATTAGAAGAGTTCTATTGGGGTCCATGTCTAGGTTGTACTGGTATTTTCAGATGAAGGCTTCGGCCAAGTCCTTCCAACATCTTATGGTGGCCCTTGTCAGATGCGAATACCATTCTCTTGAAGCTCCAGTCAGGCTGTCCTCAAAATAGAACATCCATAACTTCTCATCCATGGTATAAGCCTTGAGTCTCCCTAAAAAGGATTAAATATGAGTACGCGGGCATGAGGTACCATTATATTTCTCAAAGCAAGGGGATTTGAATTTGTGGGGAATCCTCACCCCATCTACCATCCCCATATCCATTACGTCAAAGCCTAAGGAGTTTTGAGATTCCAAAGACCTCAGCTTTTCAGCAATCTCATCCAATCTTTTGTCATACACCTCATCCCCACCCCCAATAACAGTGAGTTGTTCTTCTTGGGGATCTTCTTGCAGGATTCTTCCCCCAGCAGTATTACCTTGAACATTTCTTGGGATATTAACATCTGGATTCAAATGGGGCCCATACTCTGGTGGGTCAATACGGGGCTGCCCTCGTTCATTATTGCTGGTTCCTCCTGTCCCAAGGTGGGGTTCTTCAGGTGTTTGCCTTTCTACCAACTTTCTTAGCCTCTCTTGACTCTGGGCTAAGCCAGACATCACAACCATAAACTGAGACATTTGGTTTCTCATCTCGACCCTTTCATTTACCATCTGATTTCTCACTTCATTCAGGTCCTGTTGTACCTGTTCCATCTGAATGCCTGGAAGGTTGTTACGAGTTGGGTACCGGTGTGTGCGGTTGACAGGGAACACTCGGCGACGAGCAATGTTTCCTGAAACCACAACAAAGTGAGAAACAAATAATAAACAAAAACCTACAAAACAAAGAAAAATGTTAGTATGCAATGCAGTATGCTTATTTGTTTTCCAAGGTATCCGGTTTGGTTCTTGGTTTTGACCTTTCCAGACCTCGAGGAGATGCTTGATGATGTTGAGAAAAGAAGCCCAATGAAACAAACTAAATATATTACAAATGATGAAAAATACATAGTCTGTTTACAATACATGCCCATGGTGGGTCAAAAATACAACAAAAAGGAAAAGTACATCAAAAGAAAGTAAATACAAGCAAAAGGAATCAGACTTCCAGTCCATAGTCATCTTCCCTGACTTCCTTGAGGAGTGCCTCCGTCACCGGACCAGCTGGGTGCTCTGTAATGGTCCTAATGAGGAGGTTCCTAGTAGAAATGGCATTAGTCAGCTTCTTATGCCTGTCCTGATCCTTTGATCTCTTTAACCCCGCTCGGAGCTTCAATTCTGATATCTCCTTCTGAGCTGCCAACAAAGCTTTCTGCTGCTTCTTCTCATTGACTTCCAGCTACTCAATCTTGGCCTGAGTCCTCTGGTCTTCTTGTGCACGGGCTTCGGTGATCCTGATCCACCTAGCCGGGCTCTCTTCCAGGTAATGCTCAGCCCTAGCTTTCTGAATCTTGGCCTCCTTGCAGGCATTCTTCAATATCTGTTCCCCGGCTCTTGCTTTCCTTATGTAGTCATTTGTCCTCTCAATCTTGGTCAGATGCTCAGTCTTGAGTCTTTATAATCTTTCAATGTCCAGATGACCTTCATTTCTTTCCCAAAGAGTCTTCTTCAGGGCCTTCGATAGCTGATTATTCCTCTAATTCAACTTTTCAAATTCCTCCAGGCTAACAGTTGCTGCAGGCTGTACTGTAGATGGTCCAGGTGTGTCTTCCAAGGTGAAAGGAATTCTGGTGATCTAAGCTCTAATACGGGACCAGTCAGAGTACTGAGCTGAAGCAACATTGTTACACCTTCCAAGAATGGCTGTCCCTTTGGTCTGGATGTTGTCCCAAGCCCAGGCAGCTTGCCTGACAACAACTGAATTAGGTTGCACTTCACAGTATAGGGTCTCAGCTAAATCCTGTCCTCTGGGAGGGTGAACTAAGGCATATCCTAATTGTCTCTTAAACAGCAGAGGGTTGTAGTTAATGTAACCTTTTACTCCTATGAGAGGCACATAAGGGTACTGCCCACAGCTGGTGATAATGTCCTTGCCTTTGGTGCTCTGGGTGCACCACCTAATGTCATCTGATGTTAAGGCAATGAACCTCTTGGCCCATATCTTCTGCTGGTGTGGGTTCAAGAAAGCATCTGATTTAGGCAGGTGTCTGAGTAGCCAAGAATAGAACAAGGGAGCACATCATCTGACCAACTTCCCCCTTTGCTTTTCATTTCTCTGATGGATGGAGTAGTAAAACTTCCCTAGCAATATAGACACTGGGTTCCTCAGCATGAACAAGTGGATGGCATTCTTACTGACAAATTTAGGCTCATCTGCAAACAATATAGCCCCATATATACTAAGGGCTAATAGTGCACAGACTGCCCTCCATTCTCCCACTGCAGCCTTCAGGATGGCTTGAGAAATCAAGAAGTCCAGATGTAAACCAGGGATCCCAACTTTTGTTGTCATGTTTTGCTCAATAAGGGCAGGCTCCAAGTACAATGCCCTTGCTATCTCTTCATTTGTGGGAGCAGTCATCTCTGGGTTAAAGGGGATCCCTCCTCTGATAGGTACTCCCATCAACAAAGAAAACTCCTCCAATAGAGGCCCTATCTGAAAGTCAGGAAAGGTGAAGCATCTAAGTGGAGGGTCATAGAACTACAAGCATGTGTGGATCGTGCTTTTCTGAGAAGAATCAAGGTCCATAACCATGTCCAAAATACCCCCATAGTGCTCTCTGAACAGTTGGATGTGGTCAGGTGTGATAAGTGATTGGACCTGCCTGATACCAGTCAATATGGGCTCAAAGAAGTGATAAGATATATTGCTCTTCCTTGGAACATCCATGAGTACTACTAAAGAAGATGAAGACAAATGCTGATGAAGATTGCAGACTGAGAAGCTGGAGGTAAGTTTCTGACAGACTGATGCAGGTGATGATGGAGATAACTGAAGCAAATGCTGAAGAAGGTAACTGAAGTAGAGGTCTAAGCAGTAGAAGGGGTCAAAACCAAAACCAAGATATAATGAGGGGGATACCTTGAAAAAACAAATAAACAAATGTTAAATGATGAAATGATGATATATGCAAATGATATGCAAGGGCTTGTGATCAAGAACTGGATCTGATTATCTGTCTTGGTATAAGGTCCATATATGTTCAAAGGTCCGAATGGAGGCTCAGGAATCCAGTAACCAGGGTGGGGGACTCAAATAAAGAGTCACATATCCAGGGTTAATCACAAGAACTGTCCAAAGTGGAGTATTCTTAAACAATACAGTAATAGGGTATGATGCGGCCAAGGGTTCCTGCAAACCTGTAAACAACCCAACCCCCTCACATGTAATGTTCTAGAACAAGGATCTTCAGACTTGGATCAGTTATGAGAAGTGTAAACACTTCTAACCCAGAGGTACAATGTTTACAATAACCATAAAAGATCCTCCTCTAATTCACCCCAGATTCTGAAGGTCCAAATAAAGGTCATCCAGACTTAGCAGGCATCCCAGATAGCCCTAGCACTATAGGAAATCTGTAGCACAAAGTTCTCAAGAAGAAACCCACATCTGAACCGTGTTTCATATTCCCACACCAGACCGAAATGGAATGGGAAAGAACATGAACCACTCTAGCCTAGGTGTCACTCAGGTCCCAGGTATAGGACCTTAATCACTCAGAGAAATCCCACCCACCAAAGAAAACCAGATCCATCACAGTGATAATGACAGTATGAAATATGCATAAGACTTTAAAAGAAAGCAATAAATAAAGTTATACATAAAGCAATAAATAAAGCAAATAAATAAACACAATTAGCACATAACACCCAAGTAAACACAAATCAAACAAGCGCTAGGAGGAACCCACAAAAAGAACCAGAAGCCCTTGTTGAAATAAAAGGGTCCCCAGCAGAGTCGCCAAGCTGTCTCTCCTGCCTGATGACACAGGGCCAAGAGGGGTACAGACGCGAACGGTCGGCGAAAGGAGAGAACATGAAGATGAACTAAAAAGAGTCGCCAGCTAGGCATTTTTATCCCGAAGAAAAGGTAATGCTGCATAAACCTAAGAAATGATGGATAAGACGGTCGCGAAGCAGAGAAACTAAGAAAGGGGGTTGGTTACAACCTGGGAAGGTATTAACACCCAGATTGTCCGCCGTACTCGACGGGATCCACGCTTAAAGTTTGTGTTTAAAGGGGTAGTGACAGTGCTATTCTATGTACAAAAGCTGGAAAAGAATGCAAGTGTCAGTGTAAAAGAAATGTGAAGTGAAGTGAAGAAGTGTCAGTGTAAGGAAAGAGTTAAATGCTCAAGACAATGAGGCTTAAAAAGAATAAAGCTGGAAGAGGGGGAATGGAGAGAGACTTTTGTTCGATAACTGTTAAGTTATGCCTACGTATCCTCTCGTGCAATGAGAAAGTCAGAACACCGTAGCTCGACTCAAAGAGACTGAAAGATGGATTGACTTGTGAACTTCTTACTTGTCTATGCTCAAGTGTAAGACTTGTCTGGCTCAGGTGCAAACTGTCTTGCATTAGACGGAAGAAGCAAGTTCTCACTTGTGAGTGAATGAGATGAGAAAAAAATCCCGGAGGAGACAATTATTGTTTGTTTTGATGTTTTCAGTCTTTTATTTTTTGAGGTTTGTCATACGAAAATGAGCTTAAGCCTAAACCAAGGGTTAGTAAACTATCACATCTTCCCTCTGATTAGGGGTAATGAGAATACCTTAAGTATGAAGTAAACACCACACACTTAATCACCATGATGTAGGATTAAGATCATTAACCTACTTGCAATTATTTAGATGTTTTTTGGAGTTTTTGTTTAGTGTTAAGTAATGAGTTTAAGCCATAATCAAGGATTTAATGGACCCATTACACCATCCTAATAGAAGGGTAATAGATGAGAACATTTAAGCTAAGAAAGGCTGCTCAACTTAATCCATGATTAGGGATTAACCTCATGACAAAACAAAACCTTTATTAAAGTGGATTTTTGTTAATGATAAGATTAAGAAATGGATTTTTATGGTTTGTAAGACAACTTGAGGGGGACTTGTCCATTAACACTAGTGTTAGTCCTTCTTAACCAATTAAGGAAGAATTAGAACCCTAATGCAAGGCCCAAGTTACAAGCTTGATGTCTTAGTGATTATTAGATGAATTAATTAAAGGATCTAAACACAATAATGGTTTAACACTTAGGATTAAAGTTATACACTCCATCCTAAGATAAGGATGCAGGCATAACCTTAATCACAAAGCCTTAAAGCCTTAAGGGTTTAATCCCTGATTATGAGATGAGAAGAGAAAACACAAAAGATGACACAAAGGTAAAGCTAATGGGGGGACTAATCAAACCCTAATTGTGAACATGCTTGGGTATTCCTAGGTTTTATGAGGCTTGCAAGAGATCTTCAAGAAGAGCCACAAAGGAAGAAGCAGATGAAAGGAGGAGAAACAGAAGAAACAAGTCAACTTACTTCACTTAAGAAGATAAGTTGCTTAAAGAAAGAAAGTGAGGAGGGAACATGAGTGAGAAAGATCACTCTAATACAAATACAAAATGCAGCAATGAATGCATAAGAGAGATGAGAAGAGATTATGAGAAGTGAAGGCAAATTCACTTCTCAAGGTAACTTACCACCTGAAAAGTTAGTGAAAGAAAATGAAATGGAATGAAAATGAAATGAATGCAAGGATGCAAACCAAAACCAGAATCATGTTCATGATGCAAATGATGCTAAGAGATGAGGCAAAAGCATACCAAATGTTATGGATGATCATACAAAGGATGAGAATGCAAATGAAGCATAAAGGAAGCATGAAAGTTCATGAATGCACATGAAATGAAATGAATGCATAACATGGAAAATGGATGATGCAATGATCAAACATGATTCTAGTGTGCCCTAAGATGTCTTTTATGTCATGTGAATGCATAAGATGTCATAGCAAGTTCTTATATGAATGCTTATGCAAGGTGGATGCAAGTGAAGATACAAAATTAGGGTTATATGAACATGTGAGATGCAAAACTCAAAAACAGAAGCAAATCATAAGATAAAAAATTGAAAATGCACTCAAAGGAACCCTAAAACTATACTAGGTTACCATCCAAAGGGAGAGGTCAGAAGCTAAACCTAGAAGGAGTTATGAATTTCCTAATTTTCTAGGGTTTTTTGGGTGATCCTCAATATAAAATGCCAAACAAATTGAAAATGAAAGGTAAAAATGAAACAAAAATGTTTTTGGATGCTAGAAGTTATGCATAGAACAATGCAAAAAGAACCATTCACAAACTCAACTAGGTTTAAAAGTTATAAATTTTTGAAGTTAGGGTTAGAAAATGAACAATTTTAAGAACCCTAATTCATTGAAATATGTCAAAGCATAATCAAAACCAAAAAGAAATTCGTATGGTGAGTTTGTAAATGTTTCTAAATGTCCAAGAATGTTTCTCTGATTTTTTGGTGATTTTTACATACTTAAATGTATTTTTAATTAATTATTTTTCATTAATTAATTAAATAAAAAATTTAAATGATTTAAAAATACTTTTTTTATGCAAAAAATAAAAATAAAAATATTTTTGGTTTCTGAAAATTAATAAAATGCTTGATAAAAGTTTTTAGAATTTTTTGATGTTTTTTACTATTTTTAAAAATTCGTACAAAATAAAATAAGAAAAATGAATTAAAAATATGAATTAATGAAAGTAAGCTGAATGGATGGACGTGATGGATTCTGGGTTTAAACATGTTGACCACGCACGCTATCCTACGGCCCAAATTCAAATTTCATTAAACCTGATTAATTAATAAAATAATCCTAATTAATAACTAATCATAAGATCCTAGCCAATCACTGCACGCGGGAAAGACACATCTAAGGGCCCAGATTTAAACATGAAACCCTAACCCTAATTAGCATTTAATCACTCTCAGGTGGCCGGAAATGACCTCCGGTCATCTTCTCCGGCCACACCTCCCCTGAAAAATTTCCAAATCACTCCCTAGGTCATTTCTGGAGCTCTAAAGCTCCAGATTCATTCCTTTCACTCCCCTAAGCTCAAATCCACCCTCAAAAACAATTTATTTTCACTCAATCTCAAGATTCGAAGCCAAGAACAAAAATGGTGAAACTTTCATACAGACCATACATTCTCATTTCTTCATCATTTTCAAAAATACAAAGTTCAGTGCACTTAGGGGAACATGCTTAACCATTTAATAACATAAAATAAAGGTTCTGGAAAAATTATTTCGCATGGCTACCTGAGATTGAGCTTTCAACCCTTGAGCTTTCTGGCAGCTTCCTTGGTGCAAGATGACTCCTATGACCTCCCTGAAGAAGCTTTGAAGCTTAGAAGACCTTGAGAATGGCTGGTTTGAGAGTTTGTGATCAACTGGTCAGAAAATCGTGTTTTGTTTGTGGTGTGTTCTTGGCTGTTTTGAGGGGTGGTTTATGATCAGTGAGTGATTTGAGAATGAATGGTGATGTTTGTTTGAAGAATGGATGGCTGAGTTATAAAATTCGAAGGTTTTTGCAAGAGGGGAGTTTTTTTTTGAACTTGTGAATGTTGAGGATTCAGGCTTGGTTCTTGTTATGTTTGGCTTGCTTTGGGTTAGAATAAACAAATGCAATTGGTTCAAAGAGTGGTTGTGGCATAGTGTGATTGGTATAGGTGAAAATGCAAAAAGTCAAGGTTGGTTGTGCTTTGAGGTATGGGCTGGTTCAGGCTTAGTACAAGGGGGTGTCTGGTGCAGCAAGGATCAAGGGTGGCCATGGAAATCACTTAGAGGCAATTTAGCATGTGGGGAATAAGTTATGGGAGTTTTTGTAATTTGAAGAAAGTTTGGCCCCTTTTGGATTTCTTGATGTGAAAGTCATGAAAATGTGAGATTCTTGGGCCAATTATGAGTTTTAGGCAATGTGTTATGTTACTATGATGCTTAGAAGTGTATTTGAAGTCACAAAATGGCTTGGCATGAGGTTTTTCAAAAATCCCTCTTTGGCATGAAACATGAAATTATGTGATTTTTGCCAACTTTGGAAAGCCATAACTTGAGTTCCAAAATGAATTAGATCTTGTTCTTTAACTTTTTGAAAAGAGAATGATCCAATCTACAACTTTCATGACCAACAATTTTTCATTTGAAGCATTTTTGGTTGAGAAAGAGGAGGTTGAAAAACTTTCCCAAAATGGAAAGTTTACATTACAAGTCATTTCCATTTTTGGCAACTTTTGGTTTTGCTCTCTTTTCTTCAAATTTGTGAACTTCTAAGCACTTCAATGATCAAATAAAGACCATATAACTTCAATTTAATCCACTTTGGTTCCATGTTGGGGGGCCTCAGATGCCCTGATTTTGCTCTGACTTGCTCAGGAAGTTACCCAGTGATCAGATGACTTCCACAATGAATTTCTTCATCAAACTTGGTATGTATGATCCTTATATCATATTGAGACCAGTAGAAACAAAAATGACCAAAAAATTTGGAGTTATGGCCTCTGAAACCAAAACCCTAATTTTAGGTCATCTGTGTAGTTAAACCCTGGCTCAGCTTCCATGCTTTCTCAGTTCTCGTGATTCTTTGACTTTCTTGATCTTTGGAGGATAAAATATGATGATTGAACATACATGGACCCTCTTGAGATGATTGAAGACCTTTGGAGTGGCTCAGAAGGATCTTGGATTGCTCAGACCACAAACCCTAGATGCAGATGACTTGAACCAATGCAGTGAAGCAAAAAATGCCACATGATATGATATGATTAAACTAATGCAAGTATGAAAGATCACAAGCCAGGGTGTGAACTTAGTGAGGGCAAATTTGGGGTGTTTACACCTCTATACTGACTCTTGTCTTTCTTCTTGCTCAGTTGTTTATAGTGAGCTAACCGAGCTCAGCTGTCCTCGTCATAAATACGGCTCTTATCGACCAACTCTGCATATCTGCGAATTTGTTGACATCCAATTCCCTGCTTAATTTCAGGTCTCAGCCCATTCTCAAACTTAAGGCACTTGGAAAGTTCAGAATCTACCCTGTTGTAGTGAGGACAAAACTTCACCAGCCTTTCAAATTTGGCAGCATACTCTGCCACTGTCATGTTTCCTTGCTTCAGGAAAATACTTCTTAAGGAACTCCGCCTTAAACACAGTCCAAGTCACCACAACGACCTCATCCTCTAGACGTTGACGAGTATTATCCCACAAGTCTTCACCTTCCTCAGACAACATATGAGTCCCGAATTGAACTTTCTGCGCGTCAGCACATGCTATCACTCTGAAAATCTTCTCAATTTTCTTGAGCCACTTCTGTGCGCTCGCCGGGTCATGAGTTCCTTCAAACACAGGTGGATTATTCCTCTGGAATTTCTCCAAGGCACGAAACTCATCATGCGCATTGTTACGAGCAGTAGTCTGAGCAAGAGCTGCAATAGCATCAGCGAGAGCACGCATGTTGTTTCCAGCCATTCTGCACAACATTTACCACATCAGAAGAGAATAATCGTTAATTAAATAACAACTTGACAACAGACTGACAACAACAAGACTTGGCCGGAAGACCGACCTGCTCTGATACCACTAATGTAACACCCTTCTACCCCAAAACAAAATATTTAAATAATATCAGAGTAATCATCGAGAAGGGTATCACATTTCATCAAAATTCAATCGAACAATGTCCTGTCCCATAACACGGGTTAATCAACATCAAGAATAACATATAACATTTCGCAGCGGAATTTAAACTTCATATTTCAAAATCATAATTTTTACTTCATAAACATAATTTTCTCCATCCGAAATTTCAACATCATATAATGAGAAAACATTTACCAAATTAATAACATAACTGAAAATAGTTTCACAAATAAACCCCGTCCCAGTGTTACAAGACACAGAGCAGGACACATAGACCAAAACCACTTCTAAGGAACACTAAAGCACGCTCTGAGACTCATGAAAACTCCTCTTGCACTGCAAGCCTATTCTTTATCATCTGCAAGTTACCCACGAAAGAGGCAACATTTCCAAGCAGGCAGGGTGAGTAATCATAATATATCATAAATATACATGAATACAGGATATAAATAAAATTTGGACGACACAACATAACATCATCATCAACACAATTCATCATTAACAACAACACCATCATGAATTCATCTAAATTATGCAATTCTAACATCCTGATATGCAATATGCATGTGGTAACAATTTCATCATGAGATGGATACATGACCATCAACCCTCCACAAAGGAGCACATCGTAAATCATCGAGAGACTTCAATCCACACAATGGGATTGAAGCAATTAAATAGGCCGAAGCCCCATCGTGAATGTTATGAAATGCAATGATGCTCTACGTCGTAAAAATTCATCAAAATAATTCGCATCATTCATTTCACACCAGCAAACCAATCATCAAATAATCATATATATCATCATGACATTACACCCAAAACACTGGTTCTATAACCACTCTGACACATCAAGAATTGACCCGTAGCCTGTAAATTATGAGGCAATTACAAGGTTATTTCATAAATTCATTTATAAAAACTATTGCATTTTTCTCATTTTTATTCATCAAAATAATGTTCAGTTTATGCTCTTTCTGACGCTTCAAACAGAATGCGAATCAGACTTACGGTTTGAAAGTTATGGATTTTTAAAGAATTAAAATTTGCCTCTCAAACAGTGTTAACCGGTTAACCCATAGCGTTAACCGGTTAACGCATGCGAAACCTCAGAAAATACCCTAAATTTTCAATGGTTAACCGGTTAACCAAAATCGTTAACCGGTTAACGCACGTGTTTCAGCAGTCTTCTGCTACTCAAATGTAGACTGCGTTTTTACACCAAAATCCCAAAATCTCATTACGGGTTTCACATCAAAACACCCAAAAATCATTCAAAACATCAACCAAAACACCAACAACATCATGATAACAATTATACAATCAATTATGTGATTCAATTCACTTTTACCACTCTAATTCATCAAGATTTTCTCATAAACTCAACCTAACTCAAAACCCCAAAAACTCGTAAAACTCATACAATCCTAATCCATTCATAATCCAATTCCTACACATTTATAATAGATTATAAAAACTCCCCATACCTTAGAGAAATCCAAAGATCGATACTCTTCTCCAAGATTCTTTGTAACTCTTTGACTCCAAGCTTCCACTTCCTCTCCCTTTTTTCCTTCAGAGCACTTCTTCTCCCAAAAACACGATAATGTAAGAAAACTAATCGTATTCCCCTCTTTGGATACATTATCCCAGTTTATGAGTTTCCCAACATGTTCTTACTTTTTCCTCTTATTACCACCTTACTCTTTCTTAATATTTCATAATAATAATAATAAGAGCATAATAAAATACTACTTATTTATATTATGAAAATATTCTTTTTCTCCTAAAATCCTCCAAATTCGCCCAAAATCTCCAGTCCTTTCTAAATCAATTAAATAAATATGTAATTTAATAAAATTTAGATTTTCGAGGCGTTACAACGGCCATCGGATAAAATGATGAAGGACGATCATCAAAAGGTGAAGGACGATCACCTAGCAGGGGACGACTGCTAAATATCACGACATATGACGAATGTCGGTTAGAAAGGTGTTCCAATAATGGAGACTCCACTGGGGAAAGGATGAGGGACGGTCATCCAAAGGTGAAGGACGATCACCTGGCAGGGTATGGCTGCCGAAAGTATCATGACATAGGATGAATGTCAGATAGAAGAAAAGTTGCTCTGCTGGCGACTTACTGGGGAATGGTAAACACGGACGAGTGCTTACGCTTTCTAGAAATAAAAGGTATGAGTGTTTTGACGCTGTGTATAGATTAAAGATGCGGACGAGCATCCTTAAGACTATGATATGGAAGAGTATCAATAGAAACAAACGCTGACGCGTGTTCAGAGATGCTGATACGGACTGTAAACACCCCAAATTTTCCCTCACCCATTTCACCATAGCTTGTGATTCTTTTCATTTGCATAATTTCAATAATATCATCTCATGTTGCATTTTTGCTTCACTGCATTGGTTCAAAGTCATCTGTATCTAGGGTTTGTGACCTGAGCCATCCCTAAGCTATCTGAGCCACTCCAAGAGTCTCCAATCATCTCAAGAGGGTCCATGTATGTTCAAGCATCATATTATATCCTCCCAAGATCAAAAGAGCCAGAAAATCACAAGAACCGAGAAAGGCATGGAAGCAGAGTCAAGCTTAACTGCACAGATGACCTAAAATTAGGGTTTTGGTTTCAGAGGCCATAACTCCAAATTTTTTGGTCATTCTTGTTTCTATTGGTCTCTATATGATATAAGGATCATGCATACCAATTTTCAAGAAGGAATTCAATAGGGAAGGCATCTGATCAATAGATGACTTCTTGAGTAAGTCAGTGCAAAATCAGGGCATCTGAGGCCCCCCCATCATCCAACCAAAGGGTCTTCTCCATCATTTTGGGTGTATATGATCTTTATTTGATCTTAGAAGAAGTTATAAGTTCACAAAATTGAATAATTTCAAGCCATTTGCAAAGTTGCCATTTTGGGAAAGTGACTTATAATGAAAACTTGCCATTTTGGGAAAGTTTTTCAACCTCCTCTTTTTGATTCAAAAATTCTTCAAATGATAAATTCTTGGTCATGAAAGTTGTAGGTTGGATCATTCCCTTTCCAAAAAGTACAAGAACTTGATCTAATTCATCATAGAACTCAAGTTATGGCCTTTCAAAGTTGGGAAAAATCACAAAATTTCACTTATGTACCAAAGAGGGAAACTTGCAAAAACTTATGTCAAACCAATTTGTAGCCTCAGAGTGACTTCTTACCATTACACAAACATCATACATGACCTATAATTCAGAATTGCCCAAGGAAATCTCAAGTTTCATGCCTTGATCATCAAGAATTTCAAAAGGGGCCAAAACCTTCACAAATTGCAAAACCACCCACAAACTTCATTCCACTTGATATCTTGCCTCAATCTGAATTCCATGGACCTCCCTAAAGTCAGATGCGTAGGACACCCCCTTGTCCTTGGCCTGCCATGAGCCCATACCTCCAAGGACAACTTTGTTGACTTTATGCAAAATGAGCCATACCAATCACACTGCTCCACAATAACTCTCTGCCCAATCAGAACATGTTATGTGGACCTCAAGCAAGCCATTTCACACAAGAACATAACCTGAATCCTCCCACAACTCAGCATTCATCAAAACTTCCCCTTTTGCATTTCTCTTCGAAACTCATAGCTCAGCCAACAAAACTCCAAACTTTTTCCACCATTCAACTCCACACTCATCACTGATCATTTCCCACCCTTCATTTTGCCTTCAAACACCCCATATCAAAAATACGATTTTCACCCTCCTTGAACTGAACTTCAGCCAACTTCCAAAGGAGCCCACAAAAGCTTCATCCAAGCATCCCAGACGCAAGAGGGAGTCAAAAGAAGGAGAAAAGCACAAAGGGAAGGTCCAGACAGTGCCATTTTCAAAAGCTCCATTTCAGGTAACATCAAGAACAAATTTTCCAGAAATGATTTTTCAAGTTCTTAGATTGTTCTCCATGATTCACTGATCACACTGCACCTTTTGGTTTTGAAAATGATTAAGTTTTAAGAATGTATGAAGCTTCTGAATTTTCTGAACAATTTTCCGTTTTGCTTTGAATATGTGTGTTCATGTGAAATAAATGTTGTTTGATGGTTGATTCTTGTTTAGAATGGGGTGGGATCGTTTCTGGAAAGTTTGGTGGTTTAATTTTACGATTTGAGAGAGTTAGCAAGAGAGGATGGGCGGAGAAGATGACTGGAACACTGTTCCGGTCACCTGAGAGTGGTTAGGGCACATTTAGGGCTAATTGTGTGATTAGGCTGAGTTTAAACCTGAGCCCTTTGATCTGGGCTTCCCGCGCGTGCTGAGTGGTCAGGATTACACCATTAGTAATTAATTAGGATTATTTATTTAATTAAATAGGATTAGCTCAGTTTGAATTTGGACCACAGGATAAGGCGCCAGTCAATTCCCGCGTCCCCAGTTTAAACCATGGCCCTTGGATCTGTTGACTTCTCATTTAAATTGAGTTTATTTCATTTTATTTTGCATTTCTTTGTGCATTTTATTTAAAATATCTAGAAGCTTTCAAAAAATTTTATTTTTTGTACCATGACTTTATATATTTTTCTCATTCTGAAAATAATTTTTGTTTTATTTTTTGCATTAAAAATTATTTTTTAAATCATTTAAATGTTTATTTTTAATTAATTAATGGGAATTAATTAATTAAAAATACATTTAGATATTTAAAAATCACAAAAAAATTCAGAGAGCATTTTAAAACATTTACAAACATTTACAAACTCACAAGACAAATTTATTTTTGGTTTTGATCATACTTTGACAATTTTCATTTGAATTAGGGTCCTTTAAATTGAATATTTTTAACCCTAACTTCAAAAATTCATAACTTTTGATCCAAGTTGAGTTTGTGAATGGTTCTTTTTGCATTGTGTTCTACATACTTTCAAGCTTCTAAAAACATTTTTGTTTCATTTTTATCTTGCATTTTCAATTTGTTTGGCATTTTCCCTTTGGGATCACCCTTAAAACCCTAGAAATTTAGGAAAATCATAAGTCCTCTAGGGTTTAGCTTCTGACCTTCCCCTTTGGGCAGTGAACTTGTATAGGTTTAGGGTGCCTTTGATCCTTTTTTCAATTTTTTATCTTGTCATTTGCTTCTGATATTGAATTTTGCATTACATCTTGTACATAAACCCTAATTTTTGCCTTCATGTGCATTCATTCTTCCTATGCTTGCATACATGAACTTGTCATGGCATTTTGTGCATTCACATGACATATAAGACATCTTAGGACACATTGAAATCTTGTTTGATCATTGCATCATCCATTTGCCATGTTATGCTTTCATTTCATTCCATATGCATCCATGGACTTTCATGCTTCCTTTCATGTCTCATTTGCATCTTCATTACTTGTATGATCATCCTCATTTCTTGACATGTTTTCATAACATCTCATAGCATCATTTTCATCATGATTATGCTTCTGACTTTGGTTTTCATCTTTGCATTTCATCTCATTTTCATTTCATTTCATTTCTTGTTGCTAACTTTTCAGGTGGTAAGTGTTTGAGAAGTGAATTTGCCTTCACTTCTCATAATCTCTTCTCATCCCTTTTATGCATTCATTGCTGCATTTTACTTTTGTATTAGAGCGAGCTTGCTCATTCATGCTCCTTCTCCTCTTTCTTTCTTCAAGCAACTTATCTTCTTAAGTGAAGTAAGTTGTCTTGCTTCTTGCTGCTTCTTTTCCTTCCATCCTACTTCTTCCTTGATGGCTCTCTTGGAGATCTTATTGCAAGCTTCATAAACCCTAGGAACACCCAAGCATGATCACAATTAGGGTTTTATTAGTCCCCCCATTAGTTTTTCCTTTGTGTCATCTTTGAGTCTTCTCTTCTCATCTCTTAATCAAGGACTAAACCTTAAAGGTTTTAAGGCTTTGTGATTAGGGTTATGCCAGCATCCTTCTATTAGGATGGAGTGTATAACTTTAATCCTAAGTGTTAAACCCTCAATGTGTTTAAACCCTTTAATCAATTCACCTAATAATCACTAAGACATCAAGCTTGTAACTTGGGCCTTACATTAGGGTTCTAATTCTTCCTTAACTGGTTAAGAAGGACTAACCCTAGTGTTAATGGACAAGTCCCCCTCAAGTTGTCTTACAAGCCATAAAATTCACTTCTTAATCCTACCATTAACTAAAATCCATTTAATAAAGGCTTTGTTTTGTCATGAGGTTAATCCCTAATCATGGATTAAGTTGAGGAGTCTTCCTCAGCTTAAATGTTCTCATCTATTATCCTTCTATTAGGATGATGTAATGAGTCCATTAAATCCTTGATTATGGCTTAAACTCATTACTTAACACCAAACAAAAACTCCAAAAACATCTAAATAAATGCAAGTAGGTTAATGATCTTAATCCTACATCATGATGATTAAGTGTGAGGTGTTTACCTCATACTTAAGGTATTCTCATTACCCCTAATCAGAGGGAGGATGTGATGAGTTTACTAACCCTTGGTTTAGGCTTAAGCTCATTTTCTTATGACAAACTCCAAAAGGCAATAAAAGATTGAAAACACAAAAAACAATCAATAATTGTCTCCTTCGGGATTCTTTTCTCATCATCTTCACTCATAAACGAGAACTTGCTTCTTCCGTCTAATGCAAGACAGTTTGCACCTAAGCCAGACAGGTCATACACTTGAGCATAGACAAGTAAGCAGTTTGCAAGTCAATTTATCTTTCAGTCTCTTTGAGTCGAACTACGGTGTTCTTACTTCCTCATTGCACGAGAGGATACGTAGGCATAACTTAACAGTTATCGAACAAAAGTCTCTGTATATTTTCCCCCTTTTTTCAGCAATTATTCTTTAAGCCTCATAGTCTTGAGCTTTGAACTCTTTCCTTACACTGACACTTCTCCACTTCATTTCACATTTCTTTTGCACTGACACTTGCATTCTTTTCCAGCTTTTGCACACAAATAGCACTAACACTACCCTTTTAACACTAATCTTTCAAGCGTGGATCCCGTCGAGTACGACGGACAATCTGGGTGCTAATACCTTCCCAGGTTGTAACCAACCCCCTTTCTCAGTTTCACTGTTTCGCAACCGTCTTATCCATATCTTTCTAGGTTTATGCAGAATTACCTTTCCTTCGGGATAAAAATGCCTAGCTGGCGACTCTTTTCAGTTCACCCTTGTGTTCTCTCTTTTGTCGTCCGTTCGCGTTTGTACCCCTTCTGACCTGGGTGTCATTTGGTGGGAGCGACAGCTTGGCGACTCTGCTGGGGACCCTTATATTGCAACCAGGGCTTCTGGTTCTTTTTGTGGGTTCCTCCTAGCGCTTGCTTGATTTGTGTTTACTAGGGTGTCATTTGCTATGTGTTTCTGTTTATTTTGCTTTATTTATTGCTTTGTGTACAGCTTTATTCATTTGCTTTCTTTACAGTCTTATGCATATTTTATACTGTCATTTGCTGGATCTGGTTTGTTGTTTTGGTGGGTGGGGTTCCATTGAGAGTTTAAGGTCCTATACCTGGGACCTGAGTGACACCTAGGCTAGAGTGGTTCATGTTCTTTACCATTCCATTTCGGTCTGGTGCGGGAATATGAAACACGGTTCAGATGTGGGTTTCTTCTTGAGAACTCTGTGCTACAGATTTCCTGTAGTACTAGGGCTATCTGGGAAGCCTGCTAAGTCTGGATGACCTTTATTATGACCTTCAGAAGCTGAGGTGAATTAGAGGAGGATATTTTATGGTTATTGTAAACACTGTACCTCCGGGTTAGAAGTGTTTACACTTCTCATAACTGATCCAAGTCTGAGGATCCTTGTTCTAGAACATTACCTGTGAGGGGGTTGGGCTATTTACAGGTTTGCAGGAACCCTTGGCTACATCATACCCTGTTACTGTATTGTTTAAGAATACTTCACTTTGGACATTTCTTGTGATTAACCCCAGACATGTGACTCTTTATTTGAGTCCCCCACCCTGGTTACTGAATTTCTGAGCCTTCATCTGGACTTTTGAACATACACGGGCCTTATATCAAGACAGATAATCAGATCCAGCTTGATCACAAACCCTTGCATATCATTTGCATATATCATCATTGCATCATTTGACATTTGTTTATTTGCTTTTCAAGGTATCCACTCCATTGTATCTTGGTTTTGGTTTTGACCCCTTCTTCTGCATAGACCTCTGCTTCAACTGTCTTCATCAATTATCTGCTTCAGTTACTTCCATCCTCACCAGCATCAGTCTGTCAGTGGTTCACTTCTAGCATCAGTTTGTGATATTCATCAGCATTTGTTTTCAGCTTCTCCAAGCAGCACTCATGACTACTCCCAGGAAAAGCAACATATCATACCACTTTTTTGAGCATGTGTTGACTGGTATCAGGAAGGTCCAGTCACTTATCACCCCTGACCACATACCACTGTTCAGAGAACACTATGGGGGTATCTTGGATATGGTTATGGACCTGGATCCTTCTCAGAGGAGCATGATTCACACATGCTTGCAGTTTTATGACCCTCCATTAAGATGTTTCACCTTTCCAGACTTTCAGCTAGGGCCTCTGTTGGAAGAGTTTTCTTTGTTGATTGGAGTACCTATCAGAGGTGGAATCCCCTTCAACCCAGAGATGACTGCTCCTAGGAATGAAGAGATCGCAAGGGCATTGTACTTGGAGCCTTCCCTAATTGAACAAAGTATGACAACAAAAGCTGGGATTCCTGGTTTACATTTAGACTTTTTGATCTCTCAGGCCATCCTGAAAGCTTCATTAGGAGAGTGGAGAGCAGTTTGTGCACTATTAGCCCTCAGCATATATGGGGCTATACTATTTGCAGATGAGCCAAAATTTGTCAGCAAGAATGATATCCATTTGTTTCTTCTGAAGAACCCAGTGCCTACATTGCTAGGGGATTTCTATTATTCCATCCATCAGAGGAATGAGAAACAAAGGGGGAAGTTGGTAAGATGTTGTGCCCCTTTGTTTTACACCTGGCTACTCAGACACCTGCCTAAGTCAGATACTTTCTTGAATCCCCACCAGCAGAAGAATTGGGCCAAGAGGTTCATTGCCTTGACTTCAGATGATATCAGATGGTGCACCCAGAGCACCAAGGGCAAGGACATTATCACCAGCTGTGGACAATACCCAAATGTGCCTCTGATAGGAGTAAAGGGTTGCATCAACTACAATCCTTTATTGTTTAATTTACAACTGGGCTATTCCTTAGTTCACCCTCCCAGAGGACAGGATTTAGCTGAGACCCTATATTGTGAAGTGCAACCAAATTCAGCTGTTGTCAGACAAGCATCCTGGGCTTGGGATAACATCCATACAAAAGGGGTCGCTATTCTTGGAAGATTTAATAATGTTGCTTCAGCTCAGTATAAATACTGGTCCCGTACTAGAGCTCAGATTACCAGGATGCCTTTCACCTTGGAAGACATGCCTGGACCATCCACAGTACAACTTGCAGCAACAGTTAGCCTGGAGGAATTTGAAAAGTTGAAAGAAAGGAATGAGCAGCTATCCCAAGCCTTGAAGAAGACCCTTTGGGAAAGAAGTGATGGTCGTCTGGATATTGAGAGATTGGAAAAGCTCAGGGTTGAGCATCTTGCCAAAATTGAAAAGACAGAAGACTATATAAGGAAAGCAAGAGCTGGGGAACAGATATTGAAGAATGCCTGCAAGGAGGCCAAGATTCAGAAAGCTAGGGCTGAGCACTATCTGCAAGAGAGCCAGGCTAGGTGGGTCAGGATCACCGAAACCCGTACACAAGAAGACCAGAAGACTCAAGCCAAGATTGAACAGCTAGAGGCCAATGAGAAGAAACTGCAGGAAGCTCTGTTGGCTGTACAGAAAGAGATATCAGAGTTGAAGCTCAGAGCAGGATTGAAGAGATCAAAAGACCAGGACAGGCATAAGAAGAAGACTACTGCCATTGCTACCAGGAACCTCCTCATTAGGACCATTACAGAGCACCCAGCTGGTCCAGTGACTGAGGCACTCCTGAAGGAGGTCAGAGAGGATGAGTTTGGACTGGATGTCTGATTCTTCGCTTGTTGTTTGTTTCCATTTGATGTACTTTTCCTTTTGTTGTATTTTGACCCTCCAGGGGCATGTATTGTAAAACAAACAATGTATTGTTCACCATTTGTAATATATTTTAGTTTGTTTTCATTTGGGCTTCTCTCTCAACAGCATCACACTTCTTCCTCGAGGTCTGGAAAGGTCAAAACCAAGAACCAAACCGGATACCTTGGAAAACAAATAAGCATAATGCATTGCATATTAACTTTGCTTGTTTTGTAGGTTTTGTTATTATTTTTATTTCTAACTTTGTTGTGATCTCAGGAAACATTGCTCGTCGCCGAGTGTTCCCTGTCAACCGCACGCACCGGTACCCGACTCGTAACAATCTTCCCGGCATTCAAATGGAACCAGTACAGCAGGATCTGACTGAGGTCAAAAATCAGATGGCCAATGAGAGAGTAGAGATGAAAAATCAGATGTCTTAGTTTATGGCAGTAATGACTGGCTTGGCCCAGAGTCAAGAAAGGTTAAGAGAGCTGGTGGAAAGACAAACTCCTGAAGAGCCTCATCTTGGAACAGGAGGAACTAGCAACAATGAACGGGGCCAGCCTCGTATTGACCCACCGGAGTATGGACCTCACCTAAATCCAGAAGTTAACATCCCAAGAAATGGTCAAGGTAATACTGCTGGAGGCCAAATCCTACAGGAGGATCCCCAGGGAGAACATATTACTGTCATTTGGGCTGGAGATGAGATATACGACAGGAGATTGGACGAGATAGCTGAAAAGTTAAGATCTTTGGAATCTCAGAATTCTTTGGGCTTCGATGTGATGGATATGGGACTAGTAGATGGGGTGAGAATTCCCCACAAATTTAAACCCCCATGCATTGAAAAGTACAATGGTACCTCATGTCCTCGCACTCATCTGTAGTCTTTCTTGGGAAGGCTCAAAGCTTATACCATGGTGTAGCGGTAAAATCGTGAGTGTAAGCTATTGATTAACTTCACTCGATGTACACAGAGTCGCCACCGCGCTTTTCTTTATTTCCAAAAGGAAAAAGGTAAAAGAACGAATAAAAACCTAGGAATCTAATAAGCAAAAGCTAAAAGAAACAAACAGAGAATGGGTATGGGGATTGGTTACGAATCGGGAAGGTTTTAGGCACCTGACTTGTCCGTGGTACTCCACGGGAGCCCTTTGAAATATCTATTGCTTTTTGGTCTGAAATTGGTTTGCTTGAAAATGATTGAAGAGATAAGGAGAAGAATGTTTTTTAATGATTTTGTGTTTGATGAGGTTTTTAATGCCTCATGCCTACGTACCCACAAAGTGCAATGCGAGATCAAAACCTCGTAGTTCGTGGTACAAAATTTGAAAAGAAACAATGAGTTGAATTAATTTTAAAATGTAGAGATAAGTCGTCATCCTTTAGCGAATAATTCCGCTAGAAAAGATGAATCATATCTAAACATGTGAAAAGAAAAGGTGCATAAGGCACAAAAACAATTGAGTGAGTTTTGAGTTTTTTAAAGTATATGAGAAAATGATTTTGATATATTTACATGGATTAACATTTAGTTAAGAAAACAAAGTGAAAAAGTTAAAATCGCTTGACCGAAGTCAAGGTTTGATTATGAAAGCATTTGAAGTTTGAAAACGAAGAATATTTTTGAAATAGAGAGAAGTTTTGAAAATTAAAGAATGGGGAGGAGATGAAGGGACTAATCCTAAATACTTGCATTAAAAGTTAAGAAAAGAGTTTACCAAACCATAATATGAACAATCTTCATGGTAACCAAAATTCCATCTTCAAAGGCTAATGAAATAACTTGAGGTCGAGGTTTCTAATCCATTCCAACTTGAGCAAGGGGGAAGATCTTAAAGTCTAAGTCCATTCTCCAAAAGCTAGGGATAGTAACCATAGTCCGAAATTAAAGTCACAAGTCTTTTAGGTGTTTAATCCTTTATTAATGTTTTGATATCCAAATGGACAAAATAAAAAAAAGTAACAATATAAACATAAACAAATGATATATGATATAATATGATAAAGCATAATAAAGAGATGAAGGAGCAAGAAATTGAATTAAAAGGATAAGGTGCGAGAGATTAAATTTAAACGGATTATATTCACAATATTATAATATTTACAATATAAAGTGGTATGATGAACTTAATCAAGCACAACCACGACAAGGAATAATAAAATTGAGGCAACCGGATCCAAGTGGATCTTTAATCCGAATCGGGACAACTTTAGGTCTATGTTAAGCAATCGCCGAGTAATTTACGAAGTAGTTACCCTACAAATGAGGCCGGCCACCACTAATTAAAGTGGAAAATATTCGTGTTAATACATGTTAGAGAAACGATATAATGGATCGTTCTCCGAAAACATGCCACACTAAAAGAAAAAGGTTGGTCTAATCTTAATCGAGATTTTCGTTGATTTTATCGAAAAGCAACCTATCACGATCTCAAAGTATGGAGAATGATCCAAATGATCATTCATCCATAGATTCGAAATAATGAAGGTTAAACTTATCGGAAATCAACAATCTACGAATCGGAGATTATCATCGACCAAAAGAGAAAAAAGATGAAGATAAATGGATCTACAAAAATAGATCCAAAAAAGAAATAGAAATATATTTTTAAAACCTTTTCTTAAAAATTCTTTTCCAAATTGTTTCTAAATATTTTTTTAATAAATCTCTTTCTAACATACTTTCTAAAGCTCTTTTAAAAATATAATTCTAGAATCTTTATATAAAAAAAAAAGTATATAATAACATAATATCATTTCAAAAAAAAGAGAATTAAAGAAATGAAAAAAAAGGAAAATAGAAAGGGGAGGGGGTTATCCGCTGGCAGGTGGTGCTGGATCAGCAACAATTTCATGGCCTTCGGCCCATCACAATCTCATTTCATTTTAAATCAAAAAAATATATGACCAAAAAAAATGGAAAAAACCAAGGAACAAAAACACAGCAAGTCATCTTCCTCCTCACATTCACATAAGCCGAACAAAAATAAACAGGGGGAAAGCGTCTTGAATCGCGGCAAGCCTCACCTTCAAAATCAACTCGAAGAAAATCACTTCTTCTCCTTCACAATCGCAAAATTCAACACTCTTCCTCTTCTTTCTTCTTCTTTTCGGATTTCAATTGATGTTTATGGTTGAAGATTGGAAAGAGGATAAAGAAAAGGGGGTTTAGGGATTTGAATTCGGGAATTAATTTGAGCAGGGCTCTGAGGGGCTGTTGAAGCTTCATTTTGGAAGAGGGAAATGGTTGTTTAAATAGGAGAAGAGGTGAGATTTTGATTGCCGTTTCATTTGAAATTCGGAATCGTTTTGAGAAGTCACGTAAATCCCGTGCTTGCTTTTCGTTTCACTGCGTTTTGCTTTTGTTCTTGTGATTTTGCGTTTTGATTGATTTATTTTGCGTTTCAGGTTTGGTTCTCGTGTGCAACGCGTGCGTGTAAAATTGTTTTTGTTGTTTCGGCTTGCGGCGTATTGTGAGGAAGGCTTGGGCTAGCGGGTGAAACTCAACTTGTTGTTTTTGCTTGCGAAGCTGGTGAGTTCGCGTGCTGCGTCATGTACTTGTTGCGGCTTGTTGATGTTTGGCTGAGACTTGAATTGGTACGGCGCGAGATGACGTTGGCTTTGTGGGCCTGTTTGGTGTTGAAAGTTGAAGGCATGTGCAGCTGGAAAGGTGGGCATGTGAGAGTTTGGGCTGGTACGACATAAGCGTTTGGCTTGAGGCTTGGAGTTTTGACTTGGGCGTACGGATGTGTGGCTAGGAGCTGAGGCGTGACTTGTTTTGCTTTGGGAAGCTGATGTTTGCTGCGAAGGCTTGCTATTGTTGTTTATGTTTTCACGTGCTTTGGGCTTGCGAGAAAAAATGACGTGGTGTGGAGAGTTGGCTTCTTGTTGCACGTGCTAGCTGATGGGAAGGCTGGCTGGGAGTTGAAGGTTTTTTGTTGCTGTGATGAAAGCTGGTACAGCCTGTTTTGGCTTTCGTGTGTGGGCGTGTTGCTCGAAGTATTGGCGCAGCTTGCAAGGAAAAGCTGAAGCTGGAATTTGGCTGAGAAATTGGTGGCTTGCACGTGAGATTTGGAAATACAACTGGTTATGGGCCAGGCTTGTTGTGTTGATGAAAAATGGGGATAGGCAAAAGAAATTATGTGGGCTAAAAAAATCAAATCATAAAAAGAAAATTTGTAATGGATACCAAAAAAAATGTGAATTAAAAAAAAGATAATGAATAATAAAAAAATTGGATATGAAAAAGAATTAGAAATTTTTTTTTATGGATTAATTGTGGTATTTTAGAAATTTGATGGATATTAAAAAAAAATGAAAATGGATAAAGAAAGAAAAATGTATATAACAAATGGATATAGGAAATTGGAGAACTGAAAAAAAAGATAATATATATATTTTTTATGAAATGAATAAAAATCGAAAAGAAAAATAGGAATGGTGAAAAGTGAATTCAATCATAAGAATGGAAAATGAATAATCGGTAAGAACTAAGAAATGAATATAAACAGATAACAGAGAAAATAAAAAGAAATGGTTTAAAAAGGGTGATGATATTTAAAGCCCACAATAAATCCTGGTTTTTTTTTCTTGCACAAGCCTCTGATGAGAGTGAACACAGCCAACACAGACCCAACTGAATATTTCGCAACTTAAGCCAACTGTCATCTGAAAACTGTCTGATTACATGCCCTGATGATTCGAACCCAAACTGAGGAAAATAAATCCTCAGATGAATCGCTGATGAACTGATGAACCGATGAACTGATAAACACTGAAGATTCAAACCAAACTGCGCACAAAACCCTGTCTGATAACTGACGACTTCGCACATAACACAGTCTTGAACTTTGAATACACACAGTCTGAGGGAAATTCAACTAACACACACATCTTGCAATCGAAACAAACTTCCGATAATTTGACCAAGATTAGGTCAAACATCCATCTGAATCAAACGCATCTGAATGAAATCACTGTTTTATCTTTGAAAACCTGCAACACAGAGAAGAAGAAGAACACTGCAACATATTTTTGGTATTTTGGTTAGAGATCAGTAAATATAAACAAATATAAAGAAGTAAAAATAATGGTGATCCCCTGCGAAGCATAGACCCTATATCTGAGAAGAAACTCGAAGGCCAGTGCGATCTTGTTTGTATGCGAAATTCAGATGATATGCAAAGAAATCTTAGGGAAAAAATTAGGGTGTTACAGCTGCCCCTATTTAAGTTTCTTCAATCCGGAGATATGAAGATTGACATCTTCGTCTCTACAAGATGGGAGAGACTTAAATACATAATACCCAATTTTTGTCCTAAGAGAACAATGATATGATATGAATATGATATGCAAACCCAAGATCTCTGTGGGGAAAATATGACCACCAGAGAAAAGCAAAAACTTGGGGACACAGAAGAAAATCCCGCTGGGGAAACAATCAACAGGCAAACACAGAATTATCAGGAAAATAAATCACTGGATAACCGACTCCGCTTGGGAAAAGATATGATATAATCAAGATACAAAATTTAACCAAGGAAAAACACCCTGCCACGAGTATTAACCAAACAAAGTATTCGAGTCCAGAAATGGAGCAATACTGAGTTGGATAAGAATCATCAACTACCTGTTTACTGGGTAGGAAATATAACAGACTCAGCTATCAATTTACTGGATAGGAGCAAAATTCAGAGGGATAACCTCAATTACCTTTTACTGGGTAAGAAAAAATCTCAACTACCTGATTTACTGGGTAGAAAATATTAAGAGACTCGACTATCGATTTACTGGATAGGAGTATGATCAACTACCTGATTTACTGGGTAGGAACTCAATCGAAGGGAAACAACTTCTATTACCCTTTTACTGGGTAAGAAGAAATCACAGCTACCGGATTTACTGGGTAGAACAAATCTCGACTACCTGATTTACTAGGTAGGAGCACAAGCAAATGAAAACAAACTCTATTACCTTTTTACTGGGTAAGAGGATAAAATCTCGACTACCGAATTTACTAGGTAGGAGTACAAGTAAAAGAACTTGATCAATTTGGTAATATTACCCACTATCGATTACTGATAGCTTAATTCCAAAGTAATATACTCAAGCTAGAGAAAATTGCCCACTATCAAACAATGATAGCTTAATTCCAAAGCAATATATCTACAAAAAGGGGACCAAAGTTCGATCCAAGAACAAATTGGAAAGAAACGGTCAAACAAGACTCATCCCAAGGAGGAAATATCTCAACTAGGGAAAATTCCATCCAGATAATAAATTAGGGAGGAAACTGAATCAACATCATCCACGAGAAACAAACTCAGTGGGGAATTAGAAAGGATTAACACTTTCTGCTTAATGGTCGACACTCTAAACTTGTGAGAAAGACGACACATACACTCTGTGGGGAAAGTCCACACCCAAGAGCAGATAACAATGATAAACGCAAGAATGCAAGCAAACAATGCCATGCTTATGCGTATGAATATGCTTATGAATATGCTGACAAAACAGACATAAAGATAAGAAACAGGTGACATGAACACCACGACAACCAGATACTCGGCTAATCCCAAGGCAACAATGCAGGGAAACATGCTGGAGATTCAACTTGAAATCTGCAGGGAAATATCATAAGCCATCAAAGGAATACAATCCTACTACAAGGCTTAAATCATGATAAGACAGCATCTGCTAGGAACATCATCCTGCTGAGGAAAGGTAATAATCTGCTGAGGATGAAAGTATTCTTGATAAAAATTGAACTTCACGAGGAATAACTGTCATACTACTCCTGCTCCACCTGGGGATAGAGTGCCAGACCTGCTAAAAATCACATAAGGACCTGCTGGAAATCAACACATGCAGACCTACTGGGGATCCATATGGGGATATCAAAAGTTAACATCATAGCCAAAACACAGTTACGAGGGATTTTAAATCAGTACCCACCATCGGATAAAAGAAAACCTCTAAACTGATTGCTATATCAATACTTCTATATTCAAGGATTCAAACAAATCGAGCTTATGAACAAGAGCTCAACTGGGGATTCCCAATACTTCTCAAGTTAAAGATAACTTGCCGAGGAAGAGATCACAACTCAGCTAGGGATTCTTAAGATCATCCCTTTCAACAACTCTTCTAGGGAATACATACAATCTCCGTTCATGCTTATTGTTGGGGAACAAAACATCATTAACATCAACCTGGCAAGACTATTCAGGAACTTCACATGGATACAACCGAATCAAACCTTGCTTTGGGAAAGACGAGTTACACACATCCAAACTTTACCATTCTTGGAATCACTATTGATATCCTTTCTTTGTTCATATATTAAAAGAAAAATGTTTTTAAAATCTTCAAAAATTAAAATTTATTAAATTTGTTTCAAAAATCATCATCAACAATAAATTGAAATTTTGTAAACAGAAACAATATAAAGAATTGCAAACAATTGGATAAAAGCTCAAATTCATTGATAGAATGGTAGT
Source organism: Lathyrus aphaca (assembly GCA_963966055.1). Classification (NCBI taxonomy): domain Eukaryota; kingdom Viridiplantae; phylum Streptophyta; class Magnoliopsida; order Fabales; family Fabaceae; genus Lathyrus; species Lathyrus aphaca. The sequence continues at coordinate 507,609,033 of OZ014524.1, read as the reverse complement.
CAGCAAATGGCATGACTCCATGGATCATTACAAGTTTGAAAAATGGTAAATACATGGAAAAGGGCTACATTGAGATACAATGATCACTATTCTCCCTATCAACTTTGAACTCCACTGTGTCTGAAACTTCAGTCAAGGATGAGTGAATAATAATCTTTGATGAATAATTCTTCTGAGGGATAGAATCCGAAATCCTCGGTTGCTATAAGTGATTCAGTCTGTCGACGCAGTTACTTGCCATGATCCCTAACTTTTGCCTAGATTGCCCTTTCGGGTTTTCAATCTATTGGGATAATTATTTCTGTTTTTGTCTCTAATTTTTGCCTGGACCGCCCTTTCGGGTTTTCAATCCACCGAGACGCTCATTTTTGCCTAAGCCGCCCTTTCGGGTTTTCAACTTAGCGAGCTATTCTTTTATTTTTTTAGGCGAAGTATTTCTTGACTGCATCCGCATTCACAGGGCGAGTGATCTCCTCACCATCCATAGTTGCAAGAATTAATGAACCGCCAGAGAAGGCTTTCTTAACAACATATGGGCCATCATAGTTCGGATTCCATTTGCCCCGAGAATCTTTAAGGAAAGACTGAATCTTTTTTAGCACGAGGTCGCCTTCTCTGAATACACGAGGTTTGACCTTCTTATCAAAAGCTTTCTTCATTCTTTGCTGGTACAACCGACCATGACACAAAGCTGTTATTCTCTTTTCTTCAATCAAATTCAACTGATCAAATCTACTCTGACACCATTCAGCCTCAGTCAACTTGGCTTCCATCAGAACTCTCATTGATGGGATCTTAACTTCGACGGGGAGCACTGCTTCTGTACCATAAACAAGTGAGAAAGGGGTTGCCCCTGTTGAAGTGCGGACAGATGTACGATACCCATGCAAAGCAAACGGGAGCATCTCATGCCAGTCCTTGTACGTCACAACAATCTTCTGAATGATCTTCTTAATGTTCTTGTTCGCAGCTTCAACAGCCCCATTCATCTTTGGTCTATAAGGAGAGGAATTATGGTGTTGAATCTTGAAATCTTCACAAAGCTCTTTCATCATCTTATTATTCAAGTTCGAACCATTATCAGTAATGATTCTATTCGGTACACCATATCTGCAGATAATATTATTTTTGATAAACCGAATCACAACTTGCTTGGTCACATTAACATACGATGCCGCTTCCACCCACTTGGTGAAGTAGTCAATTTCCACAAGAATAAAATGATATCCATTCGAAGCCTTGGGTTCAATCATGCCAATCATATCAATTCCCCACATGGAGAAAGGCCATGGGGAAGAAATCACATTGAGGTAAGCTGGTGGCACATGAATCTTATCAGCATACACTTGACACTTATGGCACTTTTTCACATACTTGCAACAATCAGATTCCATTGTCAGCCAATAGTAACCTGCTCTCAACATCTTTTTAGCCATTGCATTCCCATTAGCATGAGTGACAAAAGATCCTTCATGAATTTCTTTCATCAACATGTCTGCTTCGTGTCTATCCACGCATCTGAGCAAGACCATGTCAAGATTTCTCTTGTAAAGCACATTTGCATTCAGGAAGAAATTGCCTGCCAATCTCCTCAAAGTCCTTTTATCTTTATCAGATGCCCCAAGTGGGTATTCTTGACTCTGGAGAAAACATTTAATATCGTGATACCAAGGCTTGTCATCATGGACCTCTTCAACTGCAAACACATGAGCTGGTCTTTCAAGTCGCATCACACTGATCATGGGAACATCATTCCACTGGTGCACTTTTATCATGGAAGCTATAGTTGCTAAAGCATCTGCCATCTGATTCTCATCACGAGGAACATAATGAAACTAAACTTTAGTGAAGAACGTTGATATCTTCCTGGCATAATCTCTATAAGGGATCAAGTGGGGTTGATGGGTTACCCACGTACCCTAGATCTGATTGATTACCAAGGCAGAATCTCCATACACATCAAGATGCTTAATCCTCAGATCAATAGCTTCCTCAAGACCCATAATGCAGGCTTCATACTCAGCTTCATTATTGGTACAAGGAAAAGTCAACCTTTTCGGCAAAAGGAATATGTGAACCATGGGGAGTAATAATCATTGCCCCAATTCCTCTTCCGCGTGCATTCACAGCACCATCAAAAACTAAACCCCATCGAGATCCAGGCTCCGGCCCTTCCTCAATCAAAGATTCATCACAATCTTTCACTTTCAAAAACATCACATCCTCATCTGGAAAATCAAACTTGATCGGTTGGTAATCATCAATCGGTTGATGTGCCAAATAGTCAGCCAAGATACTACTTTTTATAGCTTTTTGAGTTCGGTACTCGATATCGTATTCTGATAATAACATTTGCCAACGAGCAATCCTCCCAATCAAAGCAGGCTTTTCAAAGATATACTTAATTGGATCCATTTTAGAGATCAACCAAGTTGTATGATTTAGCATATACTGGTGAAGACGCTTTGCAGCCCAAGCTAAGGCGCAACAAGTTTTTTCAAGCATGGAGTACCGAGGCTCACAATCAGTGAATTTCTTACTCAAGTAGTAAATTGCATATTCTTTTCTTCCGATTCATCTTGCTGACCAAGCACACAACCCATGGAATCTTCCAACACAGTCAAATACATGATCATCGGTCTACCTTCCACCGGAGGAGACAAGATAGGAGGTTCAAGCAGATATTCTTTAATACTTTCAAACGCCTTTTGGCAATCATCTGTCCAGACACAACCTTTATCTTTCCGAAGCAGCTTGAAGATCGAAGCACATGTGGCAGTCATGTGAGAGATAAACCTCGAAATATAATTCAAACGGCCCAAGAATCCTCTTACTTGCTTTTCGGTTCTTGGAGCAGGCATTTCCTGAATAGCTTTCACTTTATCAGGATCAACTTCGATGCCTCTTTGGCTGACAATGAAACCTAGCAACTTTCCAGAACGTACACCAAATGTGCACTTGTTCGGATTCAGACGAAGCTTATACTTCCTTAATCTTTGAAACAAGTTCAGCAAATGTTCAACATGATCCTCTTCAGTCTTCGACTTAGCGATCATATCATCAACATATACTTCGATTTCTTTGTGCATCATATCATGGAAAAGTGTAGTCATAGCTCTTTGGTACGTCGCACCAGCATTCTTCAATCCAAAAGGCATCACTCTGTAACAAAATGTTCCCCATGGTGTAATAAATGTGGTCTTTTCCATATCCTCGGGTGCCATCTTTATTTGATTATAACCGGAAAATCCGTCCATAAAAGAGAACACATCAAACTTAGCCGTATTATCTACCAACATATCAATATGTGGCAATGGAAAATCATCTTTCGGACTGGCTTTGTTCAAATCTCTGTAATCAACGCACATTCGGACTTTTCCGTCTTTCTTCGGAACAGGAACAATATTGGCCACCCATTCGGGATAAGTTGACGTCACAAGAAAACCTGCATCAATCTGCTTTTGAACCTCCTCTTTGATTTTTACTGCCATATCGGGATGAGTTCTTCTCAGCTTCTGCTTTACAGGTGGACATTCAGGCTTCAACGGCAATCTATGCTCCACGATATCAGTATCAAGACCTGGCATGTCTTGATAAGACCAAGCAAATACATCAACATATTCTCTGAGAAGCTCTACAATCCTCTTCTTAACATCAGGACCGAGCAATGCTCCAACTTTGACTTCTTTCTTTTCATCTTCAGAACCCAAGTTGACCATCTCTATAGACCCTTCATGAGGCTGAATAATCTTCTATTCGTGCTCAAGCAACCGAGAAATTTCATCTGGAATCTCTTCATCATCCTCTTCCTCAGCTTCAAATACAGGGAATTCAAAGTTGGGAGAGGGCATATGATCATTGTTTTCAATGGGTCTATCAAGCAATCTGCACAATGATTTTATTTTTATGAACAAAAAGTGCAAACATTATGCAGATAAACAATCATTATTATATTTTGGGTTTTTTATGTTACCATTTTTCAGAATAAATCAAAAAAGGAAAAACACATATGGAAATAACAAAATAACATTTTATTGATGATGATAAAATTTGAAACAAAACCCGACAAACATCACTTTCACCTTGGGCATAGTGAAAGGATTTTTGAAAGAAAATGAAAACAAATTACTTTGAAGAGTGAACAATAAAAGGAACATCAACAGCGATCCAGTTCTGGCAAATCTTTCCATGCGTAACGAAGTCTGGCATTTCTTCGTCTTCATCATCATCAATGATGGCAGCAGCGGAATGGTCGTTGATAAATCCAACACTTCGGAAGCCTTCTTGAATAGTCTTTGGGTCTTTGATAACTGCACCTGGTGCAAAGCCGATACCAAAACCTTCCTTGTTGTCGACAGCATCGATAATTCGTCCCCAACCTTCCGCCTGACCAGCTTCCAGTACTCGCAAAGCATCTTTGAAAGAAGACATGGGCATGGCATTCTTCTTAGCAACATTATTCACAACAGAAAGAGCTTGAAACGAAGTTCCTACCTCTTCTTCGGCATCAATATAGGAGAAAGAAGACAAATTGCTCACAAGCATCGCCCTCTCACCTTCAATGGTCACCAATTTACCCTCTCTCACGAACTTCAACTTCTGATGAAGAGTGGATGTCACAGCTCCTGCCTCGTGGATCCATGGTCTTCCGAGAAGACAACTATATGCGGGACGTATATCCATTACTTGAAAAGTAATCTTGAATATAAACGGTCCAATAAGGATAGGAAGATCCACCTCTCCAATCACTGTCTTCTTCGACCCATCAAATGCTTTCACTATAATCCCACTGTGCCTCATGGGAGCACCTTGAAACACAAGCTTAGACAAAGTCGATTTTGGCATAACATTCAGAGACGATCCGATATCCACTAGTACTTTGGACATAGCATCTTCCTGAAAATTCACCGAAATATGCAGAGCCAAGTTATGATTTCTTCCTTCTTCAGGCAAATCGTCATCACAGAAGCTTAAATTGTTGCATGACGTGATATTAGCCACAATACTATCAAATTGATCAACAGTCACATCATGGTCAACATAAGCTTGATCGAGAATCTTCTGCAAAGACTGCCTATGAGCCTCAGAACTCATCAAGAGAGACAAAACTGATATCTTCGATGGAGTCTGCAATAACTGCTCAGTAATGTTATACTCACTCTTATTTATCAACTTTAGCACCTCATCTTCACTATTACCAGATTGGCCCGATTGGGCAACAGCATCCATAATCTGCTTACTTGCACTTGTATCTTCAACTCTCTTCGGAGGATCTGAAGCATACACTCTACCACTTCGGGTAACCTTCGTCACATCAGCAATGCTAACTACAGACTTTGGAGTAGGAATAGGAACTTCTCTACCATTTTCTATCATCGTAGCATTATATCGGTACGGAACAGCTTTATCAGACTCATAAGGCATTGGACCAGGTACATTAATCACCAATGGAGTAACAGCATTCTTGCGACTATCAAAAGAAATAACCACCCTCTCAGGAACAGTCCTCTCAGGAAGATTGAACTGAGGCATAATAACATTCACTTCATTTTCATATTCATCTCTTTTTGCTGTTACTTCAATCAGCTTATCATCCATCATCTTTTGAATATCCCTTTTAACAATCACGCAACCACGAGGATTCACCGAGCAAATACAACATCCAGCATAGTCGTGATCAATATCGTGATATTCACTTAAGAAAGCATGCATCTCAACCAAAGACCTTCAAATATGACGAACCTCATAGATCTTGAACAGACCAGGACAACCATCAACCATATTCACAGACGCATTACCATACTTTGGCAACGGATTTTTCTGCACATTTGGATTAACATCATTGAAATACAGAACATTGTTCCTCATCAATTTCTGTACTTCAAACTTCAATGGATAACAATTCTCAACATCATGCCCCGGGGCACCTTGATGAAAAGCACAGCGAGCCTCTGGCTTATACCACCATGGGATAGTCTCTGGAACTGGAGGTGGAGGACGAGTTTACACAAGATTCTTTGCAATCAAATACGAAAGCAGATCCGCATACGACATCGGAATAGGATCAAAACTTGGCTTAGCCCGAGCTTGTTGATTACCACCTTGTTGCACAGAAGGTTGCTGATAACGAGGTTGGTACTTTGGAATTGCTGGCACAGTTGGAGCCACATTAATCATTGGCGTTACAGAAGCCACATGCTGCGAATGGTGATTCCCACGACTGTGAGGCCTTCTATAACTTTCACGGGATACTGCATTAGTCTCGCCTTCTTTCTTTTTCCCAAAGTTGAACCTTCTAGAGCTTGAACCATTGCCATTCTCTTGACTCAAACGTCCCTCACGGACACCTTCTTCTAAACGCATCCCCATGCTCACCATTTCGGTGAAATCGGAAGGAGCGCTTGCTATCATCCTCTCGTAATAAAAAGAACCCAACGTCTTCAAGAAGATCTTCGTCATTTCTTTTTCTTCCAGCGGAGGAACAATTTGGGCTGCCAGCTCGCGCCATCTCTGCGCATATTCTTTAAAAGTCTCTTTGTCCTTCTGGGACATAGCACGAAGTTGATCTCTATCTGGAGCCATATCAACCTTATACTTGTACTGCCTCACAAAAGCTTTTCCCAAATCATTGAAAGTCTTGATTTGGCTATTATCCAGACTCATATACCACCTCATGGGTGCACCGGTCAAACTGTCCTAGAAATAGTGAATCAGCAGCTTATCATTATCTGTCTGAGCAGACATCTTTCTTGCATACATAGTCAAATGACTCAACGGACAAGTGTTGCCTTTGTACTTCTCAAACTCAGGCAGCTTGAATTTGTAAGGAACTTTAACATTTGGGACCAGACATAGATCATAGGCATCTTTTCCAAACAAATCCTTATGCTTCAAGGCTCTCATCTCTCTCTAGATCTCAACAAAGCGTCCTTGGAAATCATCAAGTCTTTCAGCAACTCCAGCACCTTCACTGGGCTCAGCATGGTAAATCATTTCATCATGATGCAGAATAGTGTGCACAACAGGCGGTGCAGTAGTCACAACTGGAGGAAGAGTAGTCCACACTGGTGGTGGGAGAGTATTAAATGCAGTAGTCTCAGGCTGATGAGGAGGACGATAACCAGCAGGAAAAAAGTCAACTGGCATGCCCCAAGGTGTACTAGCAGGCATACGATAGCGAGGAGAAATAACAGTCTCAACAGGAATTGATGCGGTAACGACCTCGGAGATGACAGTATTCTAAACAGGAGAAGGAGGTGGCCGATTCTGAGCAGCCACCAAACTTTCCATCATAGCAGACACTCTTTCCAAGCTTTCCCTCAGATAAGTAACCTCTTCACGCAGCTCGCGATTCTCTTGTTGCAAAGTTTCCATCACTCTTCTCCGATTAGCTCGAGTATCAAAGCGGTGAGTCAGCTTGACAGGAGAACTGAATGAAGACCATGAAACAACAATAAGATCCCTGGAGAACACTCAAAAAGCAAGACAAAATGCGGGTATGATGCATGGTATGCGTATGCAAATGCAAAGATTTCAAAGGACTATAAGTTAACTTGCAATATTTAAAAAAAGAGACATTTTTTGAAATACTTAATAAAAAACTCATTCTCATTAATATCAAAGTGAGGATTACAAATGAAGTCCTGAATCCTGGCTGATACTTCATACGAATTCTCTTGATCTCATTCTTGTACCGCTCTTCCATATCTTCCTTATCTTTCACCAACTTGTCGACAATGGCCTTCCAAGCACCGGAAGTAGGAGGAATAGTAGATGGAGTACTAGAGGAAGATAAATCCTCTCTCGGCCTCTTCGTGACACGCCGCTCAAGTAGCTCAATAAGATCATCCTTCTCTTTCATCTGCTCCTGCATAGTAGTCCTCTCAAGTAGCCATTCTTCTTTTTCTTTCTTCATCTTCTCTAACTCTTCTTGAAGAGCCATCTTCTCATCAACGGGAGGTAGAAAAGATGACAAAGGCAATATGGGAAACATAGGCTCCTCAGGTGGATAAGGCATCTTGAGCTTGGAAGCTCTAGATCGAACCCACTGAATATAACATTCGGAAGGAGGAAGGTGTTGTCTTCCCAACTGACCTCTCTCTTTCCCGTGAACAGCATGCCAAGAATGAGCAATCCTTTTCTTCATCTCTATATGATCAGCACCATTAAGAAAGAAGAAACGGGATAAGGAAAGATTGTTTGGAATGTCCTTTAAACAATAACCGAACGGTCGTCTAGCAAGAATGGGGTTGTAGCTAATTCCCCCACATGTACCAAGAAGAGGTACATTAGGAAATTCTCCACAACTATCAATAAGAACTCCAGTGTCATAATGAGAACTATACCATGTCATGTCCTTATGAGAAAGCGACATCAACCTTTGAGACCATCTTAGATTCTCTCTATTGTCCTTGAAGACACCCGACTTCGGTAGGTGCGAAATAAACCACCTATAGAGAAGAGGTGCACAACATACAATCTCTCCGTCTGTAAACACCCCAAATTTGCCCTCACCCATTTCACCATGGCTTGTGATCATTCCATATGCATAAACACAATCATACCATCCCATATCACATTTTTGAGTCATTGCATTGGTTCTAAGTCATCTGCATCTAGGGTTTGTGATTTGAGCAATCCAAGAGCTTCTTGAGCCACTCCAAAGGTCATCAATCACTTCAAAGGGGTCTATGTGTGTTCAAGTATCATATTGTATCCTCTCAAAATCAAGAATGTCAAAGAATCACAAGAACTGGGAGTGGTATGGAAGCAGAGCCAGGCTTGACTGCACAGATGACCTAAAATTAGGGTTTTGGTTTCAGAGGCCATAAATCCAAATTTTTTGGTCATTCTTGTTTCTATTGGTCTCTATATGGTATAGGGAGTATGCATATCAATTTTCATGAAGAAATTCCATGGGGAAGCCATCTGATCAAAGAAAGCTTCAAATGGAAAAATTTTGGTCATGAAAGTTGTAGAATGGATCATTCCCTTTTCAAAAAATACAAGAACATGACCTAATTCATTTTTGATCAAAAGTTATGGATTGTCAAAGTTGGCAAAAATCACTAAATTTCAAGTCATGCACCAAGGAGGCAAAGTTGCAAATTCATTTCTCAAGGCCAATTAAGTTACCAAATGCATTTCTAAACCTCACCACATGATCACACAAGTCCTAAAAATCAGAATGGGCCAAGAGATCACATGTTTCATGGCTTATGGACCAATTTTCTTTCATGAGAACCAAAGGCAAACCAAGTTGCAAAAGCCATCATAACCTTTCATCCACTTGCTAGCTACTTTGCTGATCAACCCTAGCCTTTTCCCTCACCATGCTGCGCAACCCACACCCCTTGTACTTGGCTAGAACATGACCCATGCTTCTCTTACACAAAAGTTGACAATTTGCAAAAGTAGCCATACCTATCACAAAAGGGCATGTCACATCTTCTGACCAATAGCAATTGTTTATACAAACAAATTGCTAGCCAAAGCACATAAGCAGCAAGCCTGAAACAAGCCATAGCATCACATTCTCATTTTCACTCTCAAAAGCAAAAACTTTCGAAACTCAGAAAACAACTCACAAACTCACAAACAAACTTCATAGATCAACTCAATTCATCATCCTGGTCAGAAAGCACCCCTCATCCTTGCCCTAAACTGCCTGAATCATAAACACGATTCTCACCTGAGCTTGAACAGAACTTGTTCAAACCTCCAAACCAGCCAACACAAACTCTTTTCAATCATCAAAGCTTCATCAGGGAGGTCCCAGGAGTGGTTTTGCACAGAAGGGAAGGTCAGAAAGTGCCAGATTGAAAAGCTTCAAACACAGGTAGCTTCATGAACATTTTTTCCAGAAATGATTTTTAAAGTTCCTAAGTTGTTCTTCATGCTTCCCTGATCATGAATATGTTGTTGGTTCTGAAAATGGTGAAGAGATGAGAGTTTAATCTTGTTTTGAAACTTTTTGCCCTAAAACTAGTTTGATTCGATTCTCATTGTTTAAGAATGATAAATGTTGTTTGAATGGGGGTTTTGATTCGTTTTTAAGTGGGGATCATTTCTGTTTAATTAGATTTCGTTTTAGATGCGTGTAGAGAGAGTTTGAAGTTTTGGGTGATCGGAGAAGACGACCGGAACAGTGTTCCGGTCGCCTGAAAGTCATTAGGGTTGTCATTAGGGCTTAATCATTAATTAGCCAGGTTTGAATGCTGGCCCTTGGATATGGCGCCAGGTCAAACGCGCGCGCAGCAAGTTTAAATGAGGGCCTTTGGATCTGATTACTTTTCTATTTTCAGTTTAAATTCATTTTAATTTTCATATTAATTCATTTGTTTTCTATATTTTATTAAAAATAGCAAAATCATTTCAAAAATTCTGAAATTTTGTATGCAAGCTATTATTTAATTTCAGAACACAAAAATATTTTTATTTTTATTTTTTGCATTCAAAAAGTATTTTTAAATATTTAAAAGTTTATTTTTAATTAATTAATGAGAATTAATTTATTAAAAATGCTTTTAGGTATTTAAAAATCACCAAAAAATTCATGAAACATTTAAAAACATTTAGAAACATTGTCCAACCCTCAAACCAAATTTCTTTTTTGATCTTGATGCATGTTGAGAATTTTTCATGGAATTAAAATCATTTTGATGCATTATTTTGATCCAAACTTCCAAAAATCATTTCTGCCTAACCATAAAGAGTTGGACTTTGATTCTTTTTGCATTGTATTTAGCATATCATGTAGTTTGTGAGATTAATTGGTCATGATTTGATCTTTCATTTTCCATTTGTTTGGTATTTTTCTTGTTAAGGAACCCTAAAACCCTAGATAACTTAGGAAAATCATAACTTGAATTAGGTTAAGAGTTGGAACTTCTCCTTTGGGCAGTGAGTTAGTATAGGTTTAGGGATCCTTTGAGTGCATTTTCAATTTTTTGTATTGATGTTTGCTTCTGATTTTGGTTTGTGTTTGATGCATTGATCATAAACCCTAATTTGGGCTTCCATATGCATCCATCTTGCATTTGCATTCATACCTTGACTTGCCATGACATTTTATGCATCCATGTGATTCATTTGACATCATAAGACATATTGAAAGCATGTTTGATCATTGCATCTTGCATTTCCCATGTTGTATGTCATTTGCATTTCATTACTTTTCATGTATGTTCATGGTCCTTAACTTGTTTCATTTGCATCCATAAGCTTGTATGATCATCCCCATGTGTTGTTCCATGTTTGTAGCATCTCATAGCATCATTAGCATCATGTATGTGCTTCTGGTTTTGATTTACATCATGTCATTTCATCCCATTTTACATTGTATTGCATTCCTTTCACTAACCTTTCAGATGGTAAGTAACTTTGAGAAGTGAATTTGCCTTCACTTCTCATACTTTCTTCTCATCTCTCTCTTGCATCCTTGCTACATTCTTTGCATGTGTTTGGATTGAGCTTGCTCATTCTTGTTCATCTCACTTTCTTTCCTCAAGTGACTTGACTTCTTAAATGAAGCAAGTTACTTTGCTTCTCCTGATCCTTTCATCTGCTTCCTGGTGGTTCCTTTGAAGACTTCTCTTGTAAACCCCACAAACCATAGGAACAACCAAGCATGACAATGATTAGGGTTTTGATTAGTCTCCCCACTTAGTTTTACCTTTGTGTCTCTTTGAGTCTTCTCTCCTCACCTCATAATCAGGGATTAAACCCTAAAGGCTTTAAGGCTTCGTGATTAAGCTTATGCCTGCATCCTTCTCTTAGGATGGAGTGTATAACTTTAATCCTAAGTGTCAAACCCTTAATGTGTTTAAATCCTTTAATCAATTCATCTAATAATCACTAATACATCAAGCTTGTAACTTGGGCCTTGCATTAGGGTTCTAATTCTTCCTTAATTGGTTAAGAAGGACTAACCCTAGTGTTAATGGACAAGTCCCCCCTCAAGTTGTCTTACAAATCATAAAATTCACTTCATCATCATATCATTAAATAAAATCCACTTAATAAAGGCTTTGTTTTGTCATGAGTTTAATCCCTAATCATGGATTAAGTTGAGGAGTTTTCCTCAGCTTAAACACTCTCATCTATTATCCTTCTATTAGGATGGTGTAATGAGTCTGTTTAATCCTTGATTATGGCTTAACCTCATTACTCAACACTAAAAAAAACAACAAAAACATCTAAATAATCACAAGTAGGTTAATGATCTTAATCCTGCATCAAAGGTGATTAAGTGTGAGAACCTGACTTCACACTTAAGGTATTCTCATTACCCCTAATCAGAGGGAGGATGTGATGAGTTTACTAACCCACTGGTTTAGGCTTAAGCTCATTAACTTATGAAAAACTTCAAAAAGCAATAAAAGACTGAAAACTCAAAAACAAACAATAATCGTCTCCTTCGGGATTCTTTCCTCATCACCTTCACTCACAAATGAGAACTTGCTTTTTCCGTCTAATGCAAGACAGTTTGCATCTGTGCCAGACAGATCCTACACTTGAGCATAGGCTAGTAAGCAGTTCACAAGTCAAATCATCCTTCAGTCTCTTTGGGTCGAACTACGGTGTTCTGACTTCCTCATTGCACGAGAGGATACGTAGGCATAACTTAACAGTTATCGAACAAAAGTCTCTGTATATTCCCCCTCCTTCCAGCATTAATCTTTAAGCCTCATGATCTTGAGCATCTCATTCTTTGTTCTCACACTGACACTGTATATATCACACTTTACACTTCTTTTACACTGACACCTGTACATCCTTTTCCAGCTCTTTTACACACAGATTGCACTGACACTACCCCTTTAAAACACAAATCTTTTAAGCGTGGATCCCGTCGAGTACGGCGGACAATCTGGGTGCTAATACCTTCCCAGGTTGTAACCAACCCCCTTTCTCAGTCTCTCTGGTTCGCAACCGTCTTATCCATCTTTTTTTAGGTCTATGCAGCATTACCTTTCCTCCGGGATAAAAATGCCTAGCTGGCGACTCTTTTCTTCTCCAGTGAGTCCACTGCTGTGTGTTCTCATTGTTCTTTTCGCCGACCGTTCGCGTCTGTACCTTTATTTGGGCCATTCCCATTTATCGGGAGCGACAGCTTGGCGACTCTGCTGGGGACCCTTATACTGCAACCAGGGCTTCTGGTTCTTTTTGTGGGTTCCTCCTAACGCTTGATTGATTTGTGTTTACTGGGGTGTTATGTGCTATTTGTGCTTGTATTTGTATTTATTTTTTGCTTTATGTACAGTTGCTTTACTGCTTTCTTTATTGCTTTGCATATATCATACTGTCATGCTGTGCTGGCTGGATCTGTTTGTTTGGTGGGTGGGTGTTCTATTGAGATTTAAGGTCCTACACCTGGGACTTGAGTGACAGCTAGGCTAGAGTGGTTCATATTCTTTCCCATTCCATCTCGGTCTGGTGCGGGAATATGAAACACGGTTCAGATATGGGTTTCTTCTTGAGAACTCTGTGTTGCAGATTTCCTGCAATGCTAGGGCTATCTGGGAAGCCTGCTAAGTCTGGATGACCTTTAGTATTGACCTTCAGAAACTGAGGTGAATTAGAGGAGGAACTTTTATGGTTATTGTAAACACTGTACCTCCGGGTTAGAAGTGTTTACACTTCTCATAACTGATCCAAGTCTGAGGATCCTTGTTTTAGAACACCACCTGTGAGGGGGTTGGGGCTGTTTACAGGATTGCAGGTACCCTTGACCTCAGCATACCCTGCTACTTTGATTTGATTAAGAATACTCCATGTTGGAACAGTTCTTGTGATTCTAAACCCGGGACATGTGACTCTTTATTTTAGTCCCCCACCTTGGTTACTAGACTTATAGACCTCCATCTGGATTTCTTGAACATACTTAGACTTGTATCAGAGCACTTGATCAGATCCAGCTCAGTCACAAACCCTTGCATATCATTTGCATACATCATCATTGCATCATTTTGACATTTGTTTATTTGTTTTTCAGGGTATCCATCTTCATTTTTGGCTTGGTTTTGACCCCATCATCAGTATAGACCTATCTTCATCAGTATCTTCTTCAGTTATCAGCTACCTGCTTCAGTTACCTGCACCAGCCAGTCAGTGGCCCATTTTCAGTGTCATCACCAGCACCTGTCTCAACTCATCCTCAACAACATGGCACCTAAGAAGAGTAATATCTCTTACCACTTCTTTCAGCCTGAGCTAGCTGACATCAGGAGGATTCAGACCCTGATTACTCCAGACCATATACCACTGTTCAGGGAACACTATGGGAGTATACTTGATGTGGTTATGGATTTGGACCCTTCACAGAGGAGCTTGATTCATACTTGCTTGCAGTTCTATGATCCCCCTCTGAGGTGTTTCACTTTTCAGGATTTCCAGTTGGGACCTTTATTGGAGGAATACTCATCATTGGTTGGTATACCTATCAGGGGTGGAGTCCCCTTCAACCCTGAGATGGCTTTCCCAAGTAATGAGGAGATAGCAAAAGCATTGCATCTAGAACCAGTTCTGATTGGGCAGCATATGACTACTAAGGCTGGAATCTCTGGCCTGCATCTGGATTTCTTGATCTCTCAAGCTACCCTGAAGGCTTCTTTAGGAGAGTGGAAAGCAGTCTGTGCTTTATTGGCCCTGAGCATATATGGGATTATATTATTTGCAGATGAGCCTAGATTCATTGGCAAGAATGCAATCCATCTTTTCATTCTGAGGAACCCGGTGCCCACTTTATTGGGGGATTTCTACTACTCAGTACACCAGAGGAATGAAAAGCAGAGGGGAAGATTAGTGAGGTGTTGTGCTCCTTTGTTCCATACTTGGCTTCTCAAGCATTTGCCCAAGACAGATGCATTTTTGAATCCTCATCAGCAGAGGAACTGGGCTAGGAGACTCACTGCTTTAACTTCAGCTGATATCAGGTGGTGCACTCAAAGCACAAAGGACAGGGATATCATTACCAGTTGTGGGCAGTTTCCCAATGTACCCCTGATAGGAGTTAAGGGTTGCATCAATTACAACCCCTTGCTATTCAAAAGAAAACTGGGCTATGCATTGGTCCACACTCCTAAGGCACAAGATTTGGCTGAGACTCTTTACTGTAGAACAAGCCTAATCTGGCTATTGTCAGGCAGGCAGCCTGGGCCTGGGACAATGTTCAGACTAAAGGAGTAACCATTATGGGAAAGTGCAACAATGTGGCATCAGCACAATACTATGAGTGGTCCCATGCCAGGGCTCAATTTTCTGGGATGCCCTTCACCATGGAGGATATACCTGGGCCATCCTCAGCACCACCGCCTGCCACTGTCAGCTTAGAGGAGTTTGAGAGTTTGAAAGAATGAAATGAGAAGTTGACTCAAGCTCTACAGAAGACCCTCTGGGAGAGGAGTGATGGTAGGTTGGATATTGAAAGGTTGGAAAAGTTGAAGGTGGAGCATCTGGCCAAAATTGAGAAGTCTGAGGATTACATCAAGAAGTCTAGGGCTGGAGAACAGATCTTGAAGAATGCCTGCAAGGAAGCCCAGTTCCAGAAGGCAAGGACTGACTTGTATCTAAAGGAGAGTCAAGCTAGGTGGGTCAGGATCACCGAAGCTCGTACTCTAGAAGATAAGAGGACTCAGGACAAGATCGAGCAGCTGGAAGCTAGTGCAAAAGAGCAGCAGGAAGCCCTGGCAGTAGCCCAGAGGGAGTTCTCAGAGCTGAAGATCAGAGCTGGAGTGAAGAGGTCAAAGGACCAGAGTCAGCACAAGAAGCTAACTGCAGCTGTTACTACCAGGAATCTCCTTATCAGGAGTCTCACAGAGCGTCCGGCTGATCCTGTGACTGAAGCACTTCTCAAGGAAGTTCAGGAGGATGAGTTTGGTCTTGGTGTCTGACTTTTGTTTGTTGTTGCTTTCATTTTATGTACTTTTATTTTCTTATGATGTATTTTGACCCCTCAGTGGGCATGTTTTGTAAAGAACAAACTATGTATCATTTGCCTTTTGTAATATATGTATCAGTTTGTTCCGTCTGAGTTTATTTCAAAAGCAACATCAACAACATCTTCAAGGGTCTGGAAAGGTCAAAACCAAGTGCCAAGTCGGATACTTTGGAAACAAATAAGCATACTGCATTGCATGCTAACCCTTTGTTTGTTTTGTAGGTTTATTTTGTTGTTGTTGCTAACTCTGTTGTGATATTCAGGAACTATTGCTCGACGTCGGGTATTTCCACTCAACCGTCCACATAGATATCCCACCCGCAACAATCTTCCGGGCATACAGATGGACCAGGTACAGCAGGACCTTGCAGAGGTCAGGAACCAAATGGCCAATGAAAGATTGGAAATGAGGACTCAGATGACGCAGTTTATGGAAGTGATGAACAATATGGCTCAGAGTCAAGAGAGATTGAGAGCAATGGTAGAAAGGCAAAATCAGGAAGATCCCCATCTAGGGACTGCCGGGACAAGCAACAATGAGAGGGTCCAACCTCATGTCAACCCCCCTGTATTTGGACCCCACCTTCATCCAGAGGTCAACGTTCCTGCTAATGTGCAAGGGACTGCCACTGCAGGCAGAGTGCTGCAAGAGGACCCCCAGGAGGATCAGTTCACAGTAATGGGTGCTGGGGATGAGGCCTACGATAGAAGGCTGGATGAAATTGCTGAAAAATTAAGGTCCTTGGAGTCTCAAAACTCTTTGGGCTTTGATGTTATGGACATGGGTTTAGTGGACGGGGTCAGGATTCCCCATAAGTTTAAGCCTCCTTGTTTTGAAAAGTACAACGGGACTTCCTGCCCACGGACCCACTTACAATCCTTTCTGGGGAGGTTGGAAGCATATATTATGGACGAGAAGCTATGGATGTTCTATTTTGAGGATAGCCTAACGGGAGCTTCAAGGGAATGGTATTCGCATCTGACTAGAGAAACCATCAGGTGTTGGAAGGATTTGGCAGAGGCCTTCATTAGACAATACCAGTACAATTTGGATATGGCACCCAACAGGACCCTCCTGATGGGGATGTCACAATCATCTAGAGAAAGCTTCCGCGAGTACGCCCAGAGGTGGAGACAGCTGGCTGCTGCTGTCCAGCCTCCTATGTCAGAGAGGGATATGGCAGATATGTTTATGAACACCCTCCAAGGAACATACATTGATAGGCTGGCTGCTTTCTCTTCTACCAGCTTTGCAGATGTCGTTATAGCTGGAGAGAGAATTGAGAGCCTATTAAAGATGGGCAAAATTTCTGACAACGGTGCCAGCTCATCCAGCAACACAAGGAAGCCTTTCGCGGGCCCAAGAAGAACTGGTGAGACCAATGCTATCGACACCAACAGGGGCAGACCCCAATATGTTCATAGGTCTGTGGCAGCAGTCACCATTCCCGCTCCAGTTCATCCACAACCAGTTTATCAACCACAGCAACAAAATTATCAGCAGCAAAATCAGTATCCTCCTCAGAGAAATTACAACAACACCAACAACAACAATCAGCAAAGACCGTTCCAACAGAGACCTTCTCAGGCCAATAGGGTGATCGATCTGATTCCTATGCCATATGCCACATTATTGCCACAACTCCTGAAACTCAACCTGGTTGAGCTAAGGACGTTGGCACCCCCAGATCCTGCCAGTTTGCCCAGAAATTACGACTCCAACGCCAGATGTGCTTTCCATTCAAATGCACCTGGCCACAGTACAAAAAAGTGCAGAGCTTTGCACATGAAGGTACAAGACTTGGTAGACTCTAAAGCACTGAACTTTGCACCACCACCAAATGTTAACAAGAACCCTATGCCAAACCACGGAGGTCCCAGAATCAATGCTATTGAAGAAGACAAGCCGTCTTACTTGATAACCAGTGTGGGTCAGATTCGGACACCGTTGGTAGAGATCAAAGCTCAACTCCTTGAATGTCAAATGTTCCCGGGATGTGAGCTAGGGTGTGCTTATTGCAACATTTCAGTGAATGGTTGTGATAATTTGAGAGATGGCATAGATGGTCTCATCCAAAGTGGCCTGCTTCAAATCACAACATCAATTCCTACCAATCCGGCAACCTCATCAGCAACAATTCCTGTGTCTTCTACAAATACAACAACCATTGTTCCAAGCAACTCTTTAATTTCATCAACAAGTGCTTCATCTGTTCTTTCAACGGACCAAATATCAGCGAACATCCCTTCTACAACTTCAGCACCACTTCATTCAGAATCTCCTACAACAACAACACCCATCCTTCCAACAATGTCTCCTACAACTTCAGCAGCAAATATCTCAACAGTTACGATTTATTATGATCCCGAAAATGATTCTGCCTACAATTCACAAAATGCCACTCCCATCAGAGCACCAGTCACAATATACTATGATCCACAGACTATCATGGTCCCTTCTGCAGCTGCCATCAGTCATGTCACTATCACAGTGCCTGGACCGGTACCTTATGAAAGCAGTAATGCCATCCCCTGGCATTACGGCTCTGATCTATACTGCGAAGGACAGAAAATCACTTTTGAATCATCAACCCCTGCACCACAAATAGACAACGTGGGGGGAGGTGGAGGCTTCACTCGAAGCGGACGTCTCTTCGCTCCACAAATTCAAAGACCCACTGCCGAAGCAGAAGCTGCTGCCAAGGCAAAAGGGAAGAGCTTGGTGCAGGAAGAGCAGATTGTTAAAGAAGCTTTGAAAACACCTTTTGATCAAGAGGTTGATGAATTCATGAGAATCATCAAGAAAAGTGATTACATGATAGTGGACCAGCTTCACCAGACGCCTTCCAAGATCTCTATTCTATCATTGCTTATGTGCTCCGAGGCTCATCGGAATGCACTACTAAAAGTCTTGCACGCAGCTTATGTGCCAGAAGAGATCACCGTCGATCAGTTGGAAGCGGTAGTTGGAAATTTTAATGCTAGTCATGGATTAGGGTTCACCAACACTGATTTGACTACTGAAGGCCGCAATCATAACAAGGCTCTGCACATTACCATGGAATGCAAAGGTGCAGTTCTTTCCCATGTGCTGGTAGACACAGGATCATCCCTCAATGTCTTACCTAAAAAAGCCCTTGTGAAGCTAGAGTATGACGGATTGGCATTACGGCCCAGCAACCTGGTAGTGAGAGCCTTTGATGGTTCCAAGAGATCGGTTCTGGGAGAAATTGAGTTGCCTATAACGATTGGCCCACAAACTTTCAAAACGACCTTCTACGTGATGGATATACAGCTTGCCTACAGCTGTCTATTGGGTAGGCCATGGATTCACGCCGCTGGCGCCGTGACCTCAACCCTTCACCAGAAGTTAAAATTCGAGTGGGAGGGCCAAGTCGTTACTATCTGTGGAGAGGAAGATATTTTTGTTAGCCATCTGGCTACATACAAATACATTGAGATGGATGGGGAGATCCACGAGACAATGAGTCAAGGGTTTGAGGCCTTGAACATAAATGAAACTTCTGCTGTACCTGGAACTTCAATGGCATCTTACCAACAAGCCCGGAAGGTTGTTGAGGAAGGAACTGCCCAAGGCTGGGGCAAATTGTTACTTGTGGAGAAGAAAGAGGATAGATTTGGGTTGGGTTACAAACCAACTCAACAAGATCAAGCAGAGGCTGCCAAGGAGCCCAACTTTGTTAGTGGGGGGATGCTCACCCCTGATGCTGTCAACAATTTGGAAGACGAGGATGAAAGCAACCGCAACCTGGAGAGTTGGATCCGTCCAAAGATCCCGGGGAGCAGTATCTCAAACTGGTCTTCCAAGGAAATTATAAGAGTTACTCATGCAGAGTAATTATTAGTTCCTGTACTTTTATAGCATGCATCAAAGTCTTGCATCTTGCCCAAGATGACAAGACTCATTTTGTAATCGGGCCATCTGTAATTTTTGTGCAACAAGATTAATCAATGAAATATCAGACATCTTTTGCAAATGAGTCTTTTCCTTTTCCGCTCACTGTTTTTCCATTTTTCTTTTTGTACAAAAAATAAATGGCAGTGTTTTCAAAATGACAATTTTATTTCACTTTTCTAAACAAGATTAAAATCAAATCACTAAAATGAACAAACTGAACCCTTGCAGAGAGTGCCTTCCAGAAAGCACCGACAACAGCACGGCTATGACTTCGTATGACTTTGACAATCCAATCAATCAAGCTGATGAAGGGGTTGAAGAAGAGTATGAGCTTCCTGAAGAGCTAGCCAGGTTGTTGAGACAAGAGGAGAAGGTTATCACTCCTCATCAGGAGGAGGTCGAAATGATTAATCTTGGTACAGATGAAGACATGAAAGAAGTTAAAATCGGGGCCTTCCTACAAGACTCAGTGAAGAGACAACTGATTGACCTGCTTCAAGAGTATGTGGATGTGTTTGCTTGGTCTTACCAAGATATGCCAGGGTTGGATACCGACATTGTTGTGCATAAGCTGCCTTTAAAAGAAGAATGCCCACCGGTTAAACAGAAATTGCGCCGTACTCGCCCAGACATGGCAATGAAAATCAAGGAAGAGGTACAAAAGCAATGGGACGCCGGGTTCCTTGCCGTAACTAGCTATCCACCATGGGTCTCTAATATAGTACCTGTGCCTAAGAAAGACGGAAAAGTAAGAATGTGTGTTGACTACCGGGATCTGAACAGAGCCAGCCCGAAAGATGACTTCCCTTTACCTCACATTGATGTATTGGTGGATAATACGGCTCAGTTCTCGGTATTCTCCTTCATGGACGGATTTTCAGGATACAATCAGATTAAAATGCCACCTGAAGACATGGAGAAGACAACCTTCATCACACCCTAGGGCACGTTCTGTTACAAGGTGATGCCATTCGGATTGAAGAATGCTGGTGCAACATATCAACGGGCTATGGTGACATTATTCCACGATATGATCCATAAAGAAATTGAATGTTATGTGGATGACATGATTGCCAAGTCCCTTACTGAAGAAGACCACCTGGTAAATCTGCTGAAGCAGTTCAAGCGTCTGAGGAAGTACCAACTGAAGTTGAACCCCAACAAGTGCACATTCGGGGTGCGATCTGGTAAGCTGCTGGGATTCATTGTAAGCGAGAAAGGGATTGAAGTTGACCCTGATAAAGTCAAAGCCATTCAAGAGATGCATGCACCAAAGACAGAGAAGGAAGTTCGAGGGTTCTTAGGTCGATTGAACTACATCTCAAGGTTCATATCACACCTTACAACAACCTGTGAGCCCTTGTTCAAATTGTTGAGAAAAGAACAGACGGTCAGGTGGAATGAAGACTGCCAGAAGGCTTTTGACAAGATCAAGGAATACTTGCAAGAACCCCCAATCCTTATGCCTCCAGTTGAAGGAAGACCTCTAATCATGTACTTGACAGTATTAGAAGAGTCAATGGGGTGTGTGTTGGGTCAGCATGACGAGTCTGGTCGAAAAGAGTATGCAATATACTACCTAAGCAAAAAGTTTACCGACTGTGAACAACGTTATTCACTGCTCGAGAAAACTTGCTGTGCTTTAGCGTGGGATGCTCGCCGACTGAGGCAATATATGTTGACCCACACTACCTTGTTGATCTCAAAAATGGACCCAGTTAAGTACATATTTGAGAAGCCAGCACTTACCGGACGGGTTGCAAGATGGCAAATGATCCTTACAGAATATGACATCCAGTACACTTCGCAGAAGGCCATCAAGGGCAGTGTATTGTCTGAATATCTTGCTGAGCAACCTATTGATGATTACCAGCCTATGAGATTTGACTTCCCTGATGAAGACATCATGTTCATAAAAGCAAAAGATCATGAAGAGCCTGTTCACACTGAAGGGCCTGACCCGAAAGAAGAATGGACTATGATGTTTGATGGGGCCGTTAATATGAATGGTCGTGGTGTTGGTGCAGTACTCATTACACCCAAAGGAGTTCACATGCCTTTCTCGGAAAAACTCACTTTCAACTGCACTAACAACGAAGCTGAATACGAAGCTTGCATTATGGGTCTTGAGGAAGCCATCGACCTCAGGATCAAGACTTTGACCGTGTTCGGAGATTCAGCTCTGGTAATCAATCAAACCAACGGCAAATGGTACACTCACCAAGATCATCTGATACCTTACAGGGATTATACAAGGAGGTTATTGACTTTCTTTACAACAGTCAAGCTTTAGTATATCCCTCGGGACGAGAATCAGTTTGCAGATGCTCTTGCTACCATTTCGTCCATGATCAAAGTTCAAGCTGCCAATTTTGTACCTCAGATCTCAGTATCCAGACTTGACAGACCAGCGTATGTGTTCGCAGCAGACATTGTCAAAGATGATAAGCCTTGGTTCCACGACATTAAGTGCTTCTTGGAAGATCAAACATACCCACCTGGGGCATCTTCCAATGATAAGAAGACATTAAGAAGGCTTGCTGGTAGTTTCTTTCTGAATACTGATGGTTCTCTATACAAAAGGAACTTTGATATGGTACTCCTCAGATGCGTTGATAGAGCAGAAGCAGATTTGTTAATGCATGAAGTGCACGAAGGATCATTTGGTACCCATGCGGGAGGGCATGCCATGGCTAAGAAGTTGCTGAGATCAGGCTATTATTGGATCACAATGGATGCTGATTGTTGTGCCTACGCCAGAAAATGCCATAAATGCCAGATTTATGCGGATAAGGTGCATGTGCCTCCCAATCCTTTGAATGTGATGTCTTCACCCTGGCCCTTCGCTATGTGGGGCATTGACATGATTGGAAAGATTGAGTCGACTGCTTCGAATGGCCACAGATTCATCCTGGTTGCCATTGATTATTTCACCAAGTGGGTCGAAGCAGCTTCCTATGCCAATGTTACAAGACAAGTGGTAGCCAGATTTCTGAAGAGAGATATCATCTGTCAATATGGAGTTCCCGAGCGAATCATTACTGATAATGGTTCCAACTTGAACAACAAAATGATGGCTGAACTGTGCCGGGACTTCAAAATTCAACATCACAATTCTTCTCCTTACAGGCCAAAGATGAACGGCGTTGTTGAGGCAGCAAATAAAAATATCAAGAAGATTGTGCAGAAGATGGTAGTCACTTACAAAGACTGGCATGAAATGCTACCGTTTGCCTTGCATGGGTACCGCACGTCGATCAGAACATCCACTGGGGCAACACCGTATCAGCTTGTGTATGGTATGGAAGCAGTCCTACCCGTTGAAGTTGAGTTACCCTCTCTACGAGTATTGATGGATGTTAAGCTGAACGAAGCAGAGTGGGTCCGGTCCCGATACGAACAACTGAGTCTGATTGAAGAGAAAAGATTGGCTGCAATCTGTCATGGGCAGTTATATCAGAAGAGAATGAAGAAAGCCTTCGATCAGAAAGTCAGGCACCGAGAGTACCAAGTAGGAGATCTTGTGCTGAAGAGAATTCTCCCTCCTCATACAGACCACAGGGGCAAGTGGACTCCGAACTATGAAGGACCATTTGTGGTAAAGAAAGTTTTCTCTGGTGGAGCACTGATGCTCAGCACCATTGATGGTGAAGATTTCCCATCCCCTGTGAATTCAGATGCAGTTAAAAAATACTTCGCATAAAAAGACCCGCTGGACATAAAAACAGAATGTAAGTCCAGGCAAAATAGGGCATCCCGGCGAGTCAAAAAAAGAATAAAAGACTCGGGCAAAAATAAGGGAAAATAAACAAAAAATGTACACCCGCTGAGTTGAAAAGCCGCATTGGAAGACTCAGGCAAAAATGGGTATCCCGATGGATCGAAAACCCGAAAGGGCGATCCATGCAAAATAAGGGAATAAGCGAACAACTGCACCCTGAATTCGTCTGTATCACTTACAACTTGGTAAGTTTCAAAAGGATCAAGCTTCAATCGGAATCAGCCTTCTTCAGAAAGCAAGACGAGAAGAACGTCAAAAGTCATACGAGTCATAGCAAAGGGGAAGCTCCTTGAAGCGTTGACAACATTGCCAGCATTTTGTTTCTCAATTTGTAACAATCTCCTCATTTCAGGGGATATGTTTCTTTGACTGTATCTCGCCAATTTGGGGCACACGAATTAAAAAAACCAGATTTTCGGTCATGTTTCGTTTTGTACATTTTTGTTTGCAAAAAATGTCTGATGTCTTAAGGAAAAAACTGATTGCATAAATACAGATGCTTATCTTCAAAAAGGAGATGTAATAAAAATCACGTGCTTGCAGGAAATATACTTACTCTCAGAAGTGTCTAAACTCCTATGACGGAATCCAGTAAAGGATACCTCGGGATTACTTGTGCATTTCTATATCTTTGCAGGATTGCAGGTATCCAGAATGGAACTTGGGGCATGTAAGCTTCTCCCCAGCTGAGTTACCACTTGTTACTTCTCCCCATCAGAGTTGCCAGGCATCACTTCTCCAACAGGGCAGTACCAGAAGGCGCCCATATCCCCGGTTGGGTCAAGAACCCTCCTCAAACAGAATCTCTAGGAAGATCTTTCAGTGATCTCTCTTTTTCCCCAGCCGAGTTGCCATTTCACCCTCAACTGAGTACAAAAGTCATGGGGTCGTCTCCCCACAGAGCCTCAACCTCTATCCAGAAGAACAACGCATGAAGGATCACAACAGAGTGAGGAAAGCTTCTTCAAACCCCAGCTGGGTCCCTCAGCACAAGGATAGGTCTATCATCGACCCATATCCCCAAGCGGGTATCGTCTCATCAGATCTACCAATGATCTCACCCCCAGCTGGGATGTCCATTTCAAGCAGATTGGCCAAAGATCTTCGTAGCAACGGGATCCGAATCCCGGTTGGGTATCTTTGCATAATCATAGCATTCGCATCATATTTACCCACAAAGCGTAGCATTCCGTTCAGTACGGGGCATTACGGCAAAAATCAAACATATTGCATAATCATATACCATGGTCTGAATCAAACACTTGTGAATAATAATGACATTTCAACAGTATACAGAATACTTCCCCCAAAATCCCCAGCGGAGATTCCCCAGCAAAATCAGTTGCCTCACATTCACAAACACCAGTATATACTCTCTTTGGCACCCGTCCGTGTCATATCCCCAGAAGAAAGCCAAAGACATCCTCTTTGCACTCACATGTACTTATATACATTTCCTTGACATCCGTCCATGTCACTTTCCCCAGCACGGTAACATAAACACTTTGTATATCAGATACTTGTTTATACTACTCTTCTCTTCGACACTCGTCTGTGTCACTCTCCCCAGCAGATTGAATACTCATCTATACACCACTCATACTTATACAGATACTCGTCCGTATACACCATGTATATCCCCACAGATTCGACACTCGTCCGTGTTCTTTGTTAACCAGTTGGTACTCGTCCGTACCATCATCTCAGAACATGCGTCAAGAGTTTGTTTCTACATGATACTCGTCCGTATCACAGTCTTAAGGATGCTCGTCCGCATCTGTAATCCATACACCGTGTCAAACACTCTTGTCTTCTTGAATATAGATACTCGTCTGTGTCTACTATTCCCCAGAAGAGTCCTTTCAGATTCAACTCTCGTCCGTGTTCTCTGTTAACCAGTTGATACTCGTCCGTATCATCATCTCTGAACACGTGTCAGTATTTGTTTCTACCCGGTACTCGTCTGTATCGTAGTCTTAAGGATGCTCGTCCGCATATTTAATCTATACACAGACATCTAAACACTTATACCTTTTGTTTCTTGGATATAAACACTTGTCCGTGTTTACTATTCCCCAGTAGATCGCCAACAAAGAAAAATTTCTTTTTATCTGACATTCGTCCTATGTCATGATAAACCCTGAGAGCAGCCGTACCCTGCTAGGTGGTCGTCCTCCACCTCTTGATGGTCGTCCTCTATCATGCTCATCCGATGGCCGTCCCCATCGTTGATTTTCTGCCCGACATTCGTCCTATGTCGTGATATTTAGCAGCCGTCCCCTGCTAGGTGGTCGTCCTCCACCTCCTGATGATCGTCCTTCATCATTTTATCCAATGGCCTTCCCCATTGTTGATTTTGGTTATCTGACATTCGTCATGGTAAACCTCGAGAGCAGCCGTCCCCTGCTAGGTGGTCGTCCTCCACCTCTTGATGGTCGTCCTCCATCATGCTCGTCCGATGGCCGTCCCCATCGTTGATTTTCTATCCGGCATTCGTCCTGTGTCGCGATATTTTCGGCAGCCGTACCTTGCCAGGTGGTCGTCCTCCACCTTAGATGACCGTCCCTCATCTTAACCCAACAGAGCAGCCGTCCCCTGCTAGGTGATCGTCCTTCACCTTTGATGACCGTACCTCATCATCTGTTTATTTCATTTATTCTTTAACCTGATGGTCGTCCCCGTCATGGTCCCTTTTTCTTTCAGTTTAGCCCGATGGCCGTCCCCATCGTTGATTACATTACTTCGTGAACTTGATGGCCATTCCCGTCATGCTTCATGTATCCCCAGAGAATTTTATAGCTTTACTTGATGGCCGTCCCCATCATAATACCTTTTACCCCCAGCATGTCGGCCGTCCCCGTCATCGCTTTATTTCCCGCACTTTTCAGCATGTCGGCCGTCCCCGTCATTGCTCTTTACCCAGCAGTCGTCCTCTGCTCGACGGTCGTCCTCCGTCGCCCACACTTTACAACATACTTTATTTTCCTTTTACAATCTATATCCCTTTTCTTCTTCATTCTGTGAGTGCAAATTTTGGACTGTCTTTGGTATTCAACCACAAGTTATCTTGTTTGCCTGTTAAGCTGTTGCTTACAGCCTGCACAGCTAACCCATGTTTGAATAGGGGCAGCTGTAAACACCCCAAATTTGCCCTCACCCATTTCACCATGGCTTGTGATCATTCCATATGCATAAACACAATCATACCATCCCATATCACATTTTTGAGTCATTGCATTGGTTCTAAGTCATCTGCATCTAGGGTTTGTGATTTGAGCAATCCAAGAGCTTCTTGAGCCACTCCAAAGGTCATCAATCACTTCAAAGGGGTCTATGTGTGTTCAAGTATCATATTGTATCCTCTCAAAATCAAGAATGTCAAAGAATCACAAGAACTGGGAGTGGTATGGAAGCAGAGCCAGGCTTGACTGCACAGATGACCTAAAATTAGGGTTTTGGTTTCAGAGGCCATAACTCCAAATTTTTTGGTCATTCTTGTTTCTATTGGTCTCTATATGGTATAGGGAGTATGCATATCAATTTTCATGAAGAAATTCCATGGGGAAGCCATCTGATCAAAGGTTGACTTTCTGGACAAGTCAGTGCAAAATCAGGGCATCTGAGGCCCCCAAAGACCCAACCAAAGGGTGTTATTCATCATTTTGATTGTATATGATCTTTATTTGATAATGGAAGAAGTTGGAAGTTCACAAAATTCAAGAATTTCAAGTTTTTGCAAAGTTGACTTTTTGGGCATGTTTGACTTTTCATGAAAATGTCATTTTATGCAACTTTTTCAACCCTTACTTTTTGTTTCAAGAAAGCTTCAAATGGAAAAAATTTGGTCATGAAAGTTGTAGAATGGATCATTCCCTTTTCAAAAAATACAAGAACATGACCTAATTCATTTTTGATCAAAAGTTATGGATTGTCAAAGTTGGCAAAAATCACTAAATTTCAAGTCATGCACCAAGGAGGCAAAGTTGCAAATTCATTTCTCAAGGCCAATTAAGCTACCAAATGCATTTCTAAACCTCACCACATGATCACACAAGTCCTAAAAATCAGAATGGGCCAAGAGATCACATGTTTCATGGCTTATGGACCAATTTTCTTTCATGAGAACCAAAGGCAAACCAAGTTGCAAAAGCCATCATAACCTTTCATCCACTTGCTAGCTACTTTGCTGATCAACCCTAGCCTTTTCCCTCACCATGCTGCGCAGCCCACACCCCTTGTACTTGGCTAGAACATGACCCATGCTTCTCTTACACAAAAGTTGACAATTTGCAAAAGTAGCCATACCTATCACAAAAGGGCATGTCACATCTTCTGACCAATAGCAAGTGTTTATACAAACAAATTGCTAGCCAAAGCACATAAGCAGCAAGCCTGAAACAAGCCATAGCATCACATTCTCATTTTCACTCTCAAAAGCAAAAACTTTCGAAACTCAGAAAACAACTCACAAACTCACAAACAAACTTCATAGATCAACTCAACTCATCATCCTGGTCAGAAAGCACCCCTCATCCTTGCCCTAAACTGCCTGAATCATAAACACGATTCTCACCTGAGCTTGAACAGAACTTGTTCAAACCTCCAAACCAGCCAACACAAACTCTTTTCAATCATCAAAGCTTCATCAGGGAGGTCCCAGGAGTGGTTTTGCACAGAAGGGAATGTCAGAAAGTGTCAGATT
Organism: Lathyrus aphaca; assembly: GCA_963966055.1. Lineage (NCBI taxonomy): Eukaryota > Viridiplantae > Streptophyta > Magnoliopsida > Fabales > Fabaceae > Lathyrus > Lathyrus aphaca. Next base: position 507,580,691 of record OZ014524.1, on the reverse strand, counting down.
GAAAAGCTTCAAACTCAGGTAGCTTCATGAACATTTTTTCCAGAAATGATTTTTAAAGTTCCTAAGTTGTTCTTCATGCTTTCCTGATCATGAATATGTTTTTGGGTTTGAAAATGGTGAAGAGATGAGAGTTTAATCTTGTTCTGAAACTTTTTGCCCTAAAACTAGTTTGATTCGATTCTCATTGTTTAGGAATGATAAATGTTGTTTGAATGGGGGTTTTGATTTGTTTTTAAGTGGGGATCATTTCTGTTTAATTAGATTTCGTTTTAGATGCGTGTAGAGAGAGTTTGAAGTTTTGGGTGATCGGAGAAGACGACCGGAACAGTGTTCCGGTCGCCTGAAAGTCATTAGGGTTGTCATTAGGGCTTAATCATTAATTAGCCAGGTTTGAATGCTGGCCCTTGGATATGGCGCCAGGTCAAACGCGCGCGCAGCAAGTTTAAATGAGCGCCTTTGGATCTGATTACTTTTCTATTTTCAGTTTAAATTCATTTTAATTTTCATATTAATTCATTTGTTTTCTATATTTTATTAAAAATAGCAAAATCATTTCAAAAATTCTGAAATTTTTTATGCAAGCTATTATTTAATTTCAGAACACAAAAATATTTTTATTTTTATTTTTTGCATTCAAAAAGTATTTTTAAATATTTAAAAGTTTATTTTTAATTAATTAATGAGAATTAATTTATTAAAAATGCTTTTAGGTATTTAAAAATCACCAAAAAATTCATGAAACATTTAAAAACATTTAGAAACATTGTCCAACCCTCAAACCAAATTTCTTTTTTGATCTTGATGCATGTTGAGAATTTTTCATGGAATTAAAATCATTTTGATGCATTATTTTGATCCAAACTTCCAAAAATCATTTCTGCCTAACCATAAAGAGTTGGACTTTTATTCTTTTTGCATTGTGTTTAGAATATCATGTAGTTTGTGAGATTAATTGGTCATGATTTGATCTTTCATTTTCCATTTGTTTGGTATTTTTCTTGTTAAGGAACCCTAAAACCCTAGATAACTTAGGAAAATCATAACTTGAATTAGGTTAAGAGTTGGAACTTCTCCTTTGGGCAGTGAGTTAGTATAGGTTTAGGGATCCTTTGAGTGCATTTTCAATTTTTTGTATTGATGTTTGCTTCTGATTTTGGTTTGTGTTTGATGCATTGATCATAAACCCTAATTTGGGCTTCCATATGCATCCATCTTGCATTTGCATTCATACCTTGACTTGCCATGACATTTTATGCATCCATGTGATTCATTTGACATCATAAGACATATTGAAAGCATGTTTGATCATTGCATCTTGCATTTCCCATGTTGTATGTCATTTGCATTTCATTACTTTTCATGTATGTTCATGGTCCTTAACTTGTTTCATTTGCATCCATAAGCTTGTATGATCATCCCCATGTGTTGTTCCATGTTTGTAGCATCTCATAGCATCATTAGCATCATGTATGTGCTTCTGGTTTTGATTTACATCATGTCATTTCATCCCATTTTACATTGTATTGCATTCCTTTCACTAACCTTTCATATGGTAAGTAACTTTGAGAAGTGAATTTGCCTTCACTTCTCATACTTTCTTCTCATCTCTCTCTTGCATCCTTGCTACATTCTTTGCATGTGTTTGGATTGAGCTTGCTCATTCTTGTTCATCTCACTTTCTTTCCTCAAGTGACTTGACTTCTTAAATGAAGCAAGTTACTTTGCTTCTCCTGATCCTTTCATCTGCTTCCTGGTGGTTCCTTTGAAGACTTCTCTTGTAAACCCCACAAACCATAGGAACAACCAAGCATGACAATGATTAGGGTTTTGATTAGTCTCCCCACTTAGTTTTACCTTTGTGTCTCTTTGAGTCTTCTCTCCTCACCTCATAATCAGGGATTAAACCCTAAAGGCTTTAAGGCTTCGTGATTAAGCTTATGCCTGCATCCTTCTCTTAGGATGGAGTGTATAACTTTAATCCTAAGTGTCAAACCCTTAATGTGTTTAAATCCTTTAATCAATTCATCTAATAATCACTAAGACATCAAGCTTGTAACTTGGGCCTTGCATTAGGGTTCTAATTCTTCCTTAATTGGTTAAGAAGGACTAACCCTAGTGTTAATGGACAAGTCCCCCCTCAAGTTGTCTTACAAATCATAAAATTCACTTCATCATCATATCATTAAATAAAATCCACTTAATAAAGGCTTTGTTTTATCATGAGTTTAATCCCTAATCATGGATTAAGTTGAGGAGTTTTCCTCAACTTAAACACTCTCGTCTATTATCCTTCTATTAGGATGGTGTAATGAGTCTGTTTAATCCTTGATTATGGCTTAACCTCATTACTCAACACTAAACAAAAAAACAACAAAAACATCTAAATAATCACAAGTAGGTTAATGATCTTAATCCTGCATCAAAGGTGATTAAGTGTGAGAAGCTGACTTCACACTTAAGGTATTCTCATTACCCCTAATCAGAGGGAGGATGTGATGAGTTTACTAACCCACTGGTTTAGGCTTAAGCTCATTAACTTATGACAAACTTCAAAAAGCAATAAAAGACTGAAAACTCAAAAACAAACAATAATCGTCTCCTTCGGGATTCTTTCCTCATCACCTTCACTCACAAATGAGAACTTGCTTTTTCCGTCTAATGCAAGACAGTTTGCATCTGTGCCAGACAGATCCTACACTTGAGCATAGGCTAGTAAGCAGTTCACAAGTCAAATCATCCTTCAGTCTCTTTGGGTCGAACTACGGTGTTCTGACTTCCTCATTGCACGAGAGGATACGTAGGCATAACTTAACAGTTATCTAACAAAAGTCTCTATATATTCCCCCTCCTTCCAGCATTAATCTTTAAGCCTCATGATCTTGAGCATCTCATTCTTTGTTCTCACACTGACACTGTATATATCACACTTTACACTTCTTTTACACTGACACATGTACATCCTTTTCCAGCTCTTTTACACACAGATTGCACTGACACTACCCCTTTAAAACACAAATCTTTTAAGCGTGGATCCCGTCGAGTACGACGGACAATCTGGGTGCTAATACCTTCCCAGGTTGTAACCAACCCCCTTTCTCAGTCTCTCTGGTTCGCAACCGTCTTATCCATCTTTTTTTAGGTCTATGCAGCATTACCTTTCCTCCGGGATAAAAATGCCTAGCTGGCGACTCTTTTCTTCTCCAGTGAGTCCACTGCTGTGTGTTCTCATTGTTCTTTTCGCCGACCGTTCGCGTCTGTACCTTTATTTGGGCCATTCCCATTTATCGGGAGCGACACCGTCACCTTTGGAGGTCCTATAATAAAAAGCATGATACATATCTCCAAGCAAAGTAGGCACCGGGTTCTTCTTCAAGAAGATCTGAATAGCATTCTCATCCACAATACCATCCAAGTTCGGAAACAAGACAATCCCATAAATAAGCAAAGCAAGAATAGCCTCAAATGCATCTTTATGACCCAAAGTAAGTGAAGTAGAAGCCTTTCCCATCAAGAACTTAGCATTAATACCCCGAACATTCCCCTTTGGAAGAAACTTCCCATTAAGATCGGACTCCTTAAGAAAAAGTGCTTTGGCGATGACCTTGATAGTAAGCTCCTTCTCTAAACCAGTGAAAAGAAACTCCTTGTCTAGAATAGGCAAACCTAACCAATGAGAATACTCCTCCAAAGTCGGCACAAGCTGATAATCCGGAAAAGTGAAACAATGGTGCAACGGGTCATAAAACTGAGCTAAAGTAGGGAGAATCCCCTCAGGTACATCGGTATCCAACATATACAAAAGCTTCCCATGACATCTTCGGAACTTTTGGGTATCAACAAGCAAAGCTCCTAGCTTTCTCAACTCTACAACATTATGATTCTTGAAGGTGTACTTCTTTGTGTTCCTCCTTTCAAAAGTCATAGCCATGGACATCTGAAATTTTGCAAAAGTTCCTTATAAGTCCTTTGAAATCTTACGGACAATGCTCATGAATGTATGATGGCATGTATGCAACAAACACAAACAAGATCACACAAGGCACACGGGCTTAGGTTCCGAGTCACGAGCATGAAGTCAAGGTAACAGAACACCAACCCACACAGGTAAGTACTAAGGTTTTGTCTTCATTGTACCTGCAGAAAACCAAAAGGGTGCTAACAGAGGTGCCCGGAGTTAACAGCCATCTTTAGAATATTATCGGTACGTTGGATTACTCCCCAACCGATAACATTCTTAAAATAGACCTCGTCCGAGTGTAGTATCGCGTGACAACCGCCTTAGATTTACACCCAGACAGTTTCCGCACTACGTTCCTAAATTGGCTTAGATGGGTTAAGGGTTCTAAGGTCCTCAGTATGATCAGCTCAAGGTCGAAAAATAATGCCACGTACAATTACTCGTCATGACATTGATAGTCCAAGAGAGCCTAACCGAGTGGAGATTATCAAATTGATATTGCTTTGGACTACTCCATCACATATCTCTTCGAATATCGCCGTCCTATCATAAGTTTCAACTCAGATCCGGGTTAGAATCTATCTCACACAGAGGATCACCAAAACCGAAACAGAACAACCAAATAACAAACAAGTCAAACCAAAGCAATAAATAAATCAAAGTAGGTTGAATCCGCTTAGAGATTACTCCCCAGCAGAGTCGCCACTTTTCTGTAGCGGTAAAATCGTGAGTGTAAGCTATTGATTAACTTCACTCGATGTACACAGAGTCGCCACCGCGCTTTTCTTTATTTCCAAAAGGAAAAAGGTAAAAGAACGAATAAAAACCTAGGAATCTAATAAGCAAAAGCTAAAAGAAACAAACAGAGAATGGGTATGGGGATTGGTTACGAACCGGGAAGGTTTTAGGCACCCGACTCGTCCGTGGTACTCCACGGGAGCCCTTTGAAATATCTATTGCTTTTTGGTCTGAAATTGGTTTGTTTGAAAATGATTGAAGAGATGAGGAGAAGAATTTTTTTTAATGATTTTGTGTTTGATGAGGTTTTTAATGCCTCATGCCTACGTACCCACAAAGTGCAATGCGAGAACAAAACCTCGTAGTTCGTGGTACAAAATTTGAAAAGAAACAATGAGTTGAATTAATTTTAAAATGTAGAGATAAGTCGTCATCTTTTAGCGAATAATTCCTCTAGAAAAGATGAATCATATCTAAACATGTGAAAAGAAAAGGTGCACAAGGCACAAAAACAATTGAGTGAGTTTTGAGTTTTTTAAAGTATATGAGAAAATGATTTTGATATATTTACATGGATTAACATTTAGTTAAGAAAACAAAGTGAAAAAGTTAAAATCACTTGACCGAAGTCAAGGTTTGATTATGAAAGCATTTGAAGTTTGAAAACGAAGAATATTTTTGAAATAGAGAGAAGTTTTGAAAATTAAAGAATGGGGAGGAGATGAAGGGACTAATCCTAAATACTTGCATTAAAAGTTAAGAAAAGAGTTTACCAAACCTTAATATGAACAATCTTCATGGTAATCGGAATTCCATCTTCAAAGGCTAATGAAATAAGTTGAGGCTGAGGTTTCTAATCCATTCCAACTTGAGCAAGGGGGAAGATCTTAAAGTCTAAGTCCATTCTCCAAAAGCTAGGATAGTAACCATAGTCCGAAATTAAAGTCACAAGTCTTTTAGGTGTTTAATCCTTTATTAATATTTTGATATCCAAATGGACAAAATAAAAAAAGCAACAATATAAACATAAACAAATGATATATGATATAATATGATAAAGCATAATAAAGAGATAAAGGAGCAAGAAATTGAATTAAAAGGATAAGGTGCGAGAGATTAAATTTAAACGGATTATATTCACAATATTATAATATTTACAATATAAAGTGGTATGATGAACTTAATCAAGCACAACCACGACAAGGAATAATAAAATTGAGGCAACCGGATCCAAGTGGATCTTTAATCCGAATCGGGACAACTTTAGGTCTATGTTAAGCAATCGCCGAGTAATTTACGAAGTAATTACCCTACAAATGAGGTCGGCCACCACTAATTAAAGTGAAAAATATTCGTGTTAATACATGTTAGAGAAACGATATAATGGATCGTTCTCCGAAAACATGCCACACTAAAAGAAAAAGGATGGTCTAATCTTAATCGAGATTTTCGTTGATTTTATCGAAAAGCAACCTATCACGATCTCAAAGTATGGAGAATGATCCAAATGATCATTCATCCATAGATTTGAAATAATGAAGGTTAAACTTATCGGAAATCAACAATCTACGAATCGGAGATTATCATCGACCAAAAGAGAAAAAAGATGAAGATAAATGGATCTACAAAAATAGATCCAAAAAAGAAATAGAAATATATTTTTAAAACCTTTTCTTAAAAATTCTTTTCCAAATTGTTTCTAAATATTTTTTTAATAAATCTCTTTCTAACATATTTTCTAAAACTCTTTTAAAAATATAATTCTAGAATCTTTATATCAAATAAAAAGTATATAATAACATAATATCATTTCAAAAAAAAGAGAATTAAAGAAATGAAAAAAAAAGGAAAATATAAAGGGGAGGGGGTTATTCGCTGGCAGGTGGTGCTGGATCAGCAACAATTTCATGGCCTTCGGCCCATCACCATCTCATTTCATTTTAAATCAAAAAAATATATGACCAAAAAAAATGGAAAAAAGCAAAGGAACAAAAACACAGCAAGTCATCTTCCTCCTCACATTCACATAAGCCGAACAAAAATAAACAGGGGGAAAGCGTCTTGAATCGCGGCAAGCCTCACCTTCAAAATCAACTCGAAGAAAATCACTTCTTCTCCTTCACAATCGCAAAATTCAACACTCTTCCTCTTCTTTCTTCTTCTTTTAGGATTTCAATTGATGTTTATGGTTGAAGATTGGAAAGAGGATAAAGAAAAGGGGGTTTAGGGATTTGAATTCGGGAATTAATTTGAGCAGGGCTCTGAGGGGCTGTTGAAGCTTCGTTTTGGAAGAGGGAAATGGTTGTTTAAATAGGAGAAGAGGTGAGATTTTGATTGCTGTTTCGTTTGAAATTCGGAATCGTTTTGAGAAGTCACGTAAATCCCGTGCTTGCTTTTCGTTTCACTGCGTTTTGCTTTTGTTCTTGTGATTTTGCGTTTTGATTGATTTATTTTGCGTTTCAGGTTTGGTTCTCGTGTGCAACGCGTGCGTGTAAAATTGTTTTTGTTGTTTCGGCTTGCGGCGTATTGTGAGGAAGGCTTGGGCTAGCGGGTGAAACTCAACTTGTTGTTTTTGCTTGCGAAGCTGGTGAGTTCGCGTGCTGCGTCATGTACTTGTTGCGTCTTGTTGATGTTTGGCTGAGACTTGAATTGGTACGGCGCGAGATGACGTTGGCTTTGTGGGCCTGTTTGGTGTTGAAAGTTGAAGGCATGTGCGGCTGGAAAGGTGGGCATGTGAGAGTTTGGGCTGGTACGACATAAGCGTTTGGCTTGAGGCTTGGAGTTTTGACTTGGGCGTACGGATGTGTGGCTAGGAGCTGAGGCGTGACTTGTTTTTCTTTGGGAAGCTGATGTTTGCTGCGAAGGCTTGCTATTGTTGTTGATATTTTCACGTGCTTTGGGCTTGCGGGGAAAAATGACGTGGTGTGGAGAGTTGGCTTCTTGTTACACGTGCTAGCTGATGGGAAGGATGGCTGGGAGTTGAAGGTTTTTTGTTGTTGTGATGAAAGATGGTACAGCCTGTTTTGGCTTTCGTGTGTGGGTGTGTTGCTCGAAGTATTGGCGCAGCTTGCAAGGAAAAGCTGAAGCTGGAATTTGGCTGAGAAATTGGTGGCTTGCACGTGAGATTTGGAAATACAACTGGTTGTGGGCCAGGCTTGTTGTGTTGATGAAAAATGGGAATATGCAAAAGAAATTATGTGGGCTAAAAAAATCAAATCATAAAAAGAAAATTTGTAATGGATACCAAAAAAAATGTGAATTAAAAAAAAGATAATGAATAATAAAAAAATTGGATATGAAAAAGAATTAGAAAATTATTTTTTTTATGGATTAATTGTGGTATTTTAGAAATTTGATGGATATTAAAAAAAATTGAAAATGGATAAAGAAAGAAAAATGTATATAACAAATGGATATAGGAAATTGGAGAATTGAAAAAAAAGATAATATATATTTTTTTTATGAAATGAATAAAAATCGAAAAGAAAAATAAGAATGGTGAAAAGTGAATTCAATCATAAGAATGGAAAATGAATAATCGGTAAGAACTAAGAAATGAATATAAACGTATAACAGAGAAAATAAAAAGAAATGGTTTAAAAAGGGTGATGATATTTAAAGCCCACAATAAATCCTGGTTTTTTTTCTTGCACAAGCCTCTGATGAGAGTGAACACAGCCAACACAGACCCAACTGAATATTTCGCAACTTAAGCCAACTGTCATCTGAAAACTGTCTGATTACATGCCCTAATGATTCGAACCCAAACTGAGGAAAATAAATCCTCATATGAATCACTGATGAACTGATGAACCGATGAACTGATAAACACTGAAGATTTAAACCAAACTGCGCACAAAACCCTGTCTGATAACTGACGACTTCGCACATAACACAGTCTTGAACTTTGAATACACACAGTCTGAGGGAAATTCAACTAACACACACAACTTGCAATCGAAACAAACTTCCGATAATTTGACCAAGATTAGGTCAAACATCCATCTGAATTAAACGCATCTGAATGAAATCACTGTTTTATCTTTGAAAACCTGCAACACATAGAAGAAGAAGAACACTGCAACATATTTTTGGTATTTTGGTTAGAGATCAGTAAATATAAACAAATATAAAGAAGTAAAAATAATGGTGATCCCCTGCGAAGCATATACCCTATATCTGAGAAGAAACTCGAAGGCCAGTGCGATCTTGTTTGTATGCGAAATGCAGATGATATGCAAAGAAATCTTAGGGAAAAAATTAGGGTGTTACACATGGATGAAAAGTTATGGCTGTTATACTTTGAGGACAGTCTGACTGGAGCTTCAAGAGAATGGTATTCGCATTTGTCTAGGGCCACCATAAGATGTTGGAAGGATCTGGCCGAAGCTTTCATCCGTAAATATCAGTACAACCTGGACATGGCTCCCAATAGAACTCTTCTAATGGGCATGTCTCAGTCTTCTAGAGAGAGCTTCCGGGATTATGCTCAAAGGTGGAGATAGCTTGCTGCTGCTGTCCAACCACCCATGTCAAAAAGGGAAATGGCTGACATGTTCATGAATACATTGCAAGGGACTTATATCGATAGACTGACTGCTTTCTCCTCTACCAGTTTTGCTGATGTGGTCATAGCTGGTGAGAGGATTGAAAGTCTCTTAAAGATGGGCAAAATCTCCGACAGTGGTGCAAGTTCCTCCAGCAATCCCAGAAAACCTTTTGCGGGACCCCGAAGGGCAGATGAAACAAATTCCATTCATACAAGCAGGGGCAGGCCTCAATATGCTCATCGGTCAGTAGCAGTTGTTACCATCCCAGCTCCAACTCTACAACAATCATCATATCCTCAACAACAACAACCACAGTATCAACAACAAGCTCATTATCCGCAACAAAGTTCGTATAACAACAGCAATAGCAATCAACAGCAGCGTCCCTTCCAACAAAGGCCATCACAAGCAAACAGGGTAATTGACCCAATCCCAATGCCATATGCTGCACTCTTGCCACAACTCCTAAAGCTCAACCTAGTTGAGTTAAGGACGTTGGCACCTCCGGATCCTCTCAATATGCCAAAGAACTATGATGCAAATGCTAGGTGTGCATTCCACTCAAACGCCCCGGGGCATAATACTGAAAAGTGCAGGACCCTACAGATGAAAGTCCAGGATCTGGTGGACTCAAAAGCTCTCAATTTTGCGCCTCCTCCGAACGTCACAAGAAATCCAATGCCTAGTCACAACGGGCCTAGATTAACGCTATTGAGGAGGGCAAACCATCCACATTAATTAATAGTGTTGCACAAATCCGAACACCTTTGGTTGAAATCAAAGCTCAGCTGTTAGAATGCCAAGTGTTCCCCGGATGTGAGGTCAGCTGTGGATATTGCAACATTGCCGTTAATGGATGTGAGAGACTGAGAAACGGCATAGATGGCCTCATTAGAGATGGCATTCTTCAGATTACGACAACAGCGACTACAACTCCAACAATTCCTTCATCAACAATCGCAGATACTCCTACAACGTCAGCAACCATTGTTCCAACAGATTCTGCTACAACTCCAACAATTACTCAATCAATCACTTCAACGGATACAAGTTCAGTCATAATTCCTTCTACAACGACAACACCCATTACTACATTAGTTCCTGCTACAACTTCAACACCCGTACCGTCTACAACATCAGCAATAGTTAATGAAAGCGTCTCAACGGTTACGATATACTACGATCCCGCAAATGTTCCTTCCAACAACTCACAACAAAATGCTACTCCTGTCAGAACTCCAGTTACCATATATTATGATCCACACACCATTGTGGTCCCCTCTGCAGCTGCTATTAGTCCGGTCACTATCACAGTGCCTGGGCCAGTCCCTTACGAAAGCAATAATGCCATCCCTTGGCATTATGGCTCAGATCTATACTGCGAGGGGCAGAAAATCACTTTAGAGTCATCAACTTCTTCACCTCAGATAGATAATATGGGGGGAGGCGGAGGCTTCACTAGAAGCGGACGTCTCTTTGCCTCACAAATACCAAGACCCATTACTGAAGCAGAAGCTGCTGCTAAGGCAAAAGGGAAGAACGTGGTGCAAGAAGAACTAGTTGCTAAAGAAGCTTTGAAGACTCCTTTTGATCAAGAGGTTGATGAATTCATGCGGATAATCAAGAAGAGTGATTATAAGGTGGTGGACCAGCTTCACCAGAAACCTTCCAAAATCTCCATACTATCATTGCTAATGTGCTCCGAGGCTCATCGGAACGCACTATTAAAAGTCCTGCACGCAGCTTATGTGCTGGAGGAGATTACTGTCAATCAGTAAGAGGCTGTGGTTTGAAATGTCAATGCTAGTCATGGACTAGGATTTACCAACGCTGATCTGACAACGGAAGGTCACAATCACAACAAGGCTTTGCACATTACCTTGGAGTGTAAGGGTGCAGTTCTTTCTCACGTATTGGTGGACACAGGGTCATCACTCAATGTCCTACCCAAGAAAGCCCTTGTGAAGCTGGAGTTTGATGGGTTGGCACTACGCCCAAGAAACTTGGATTTTGAAGCCCTTAATATCAATGAAGCATCTGCTGTGTTTGGGACCTCCATCACATCATATCAACAAGCCCGGAAGGTTGTTGAGGAAGGTACCGCTCAAGGCTGGGGCAAGCTGCTGCCAGTTGAAAAGAAAGAAGACCGATTCGGGTTGGGTTACAGACCAACTCAACAAGATCAACCAGGGCTGCAACATAGCCCAAGTTTGTCAGCGGGGGGATGCTCACCCCAGATGCTGTGAACAGTTTGGAAGACGAGTCAGAAGACGAGCGCAACCTGGAAAGTTGAATACGTCCAAGGATCTCAGGGAACCATGTCTCAAACTGGTCTTCCCAGGAAATTATAAGAGTTACTCCTGCAGAGTAATTATTATTTCCTGTCTTTAAAGCATGCATCAAGTCCTGCATCTTGCCCAAGATGTCAGGGCTCATTTTGTAATCAGGTCATCTTGTATTTTATGCAAACGATCAATTAATGAATATCAGGACATCTTTTGCAAATGAGTCTTTTCTTTTCTGCTCACTGTTTTTCATTTTTAATTTTTTGTACAAAAATAAAATGGCAATATTTTTCAAAATAATAACTTCATTTTCACTTTTTTCTGAACAAGATAAAACTGATCACTAAAATGAACAAATCTAAACCCTTGCAGAGAGTGCCCTCCAGACTGCACCGACAACAACACCGCTATGACTTCGTATGACTTTGACAATCCGATTAATCAAGCCGATGAAGGGGTTAAAGAAGATTATGAGCTACCTGAAGAGCTAGCCAGGTTGTTGAGACAAGAGGAGAAGGTTATCACTCCTCATCAGGAGGAAGTTGAGACGGTTAATCTTGGTACAGAAGAAGACCTAAAAGAAGTGAAAATCGGGGCCTGCCTGCAAGATTCAGTAAAAGAGCAACTTATTGACATGCTTCGGGAGTATGTGGATGTTTTTGCTTGGTCTTATCAGGATATGCCAGGGTTGGACACCGACATTGTTATGCACAAAATGCCTCTGAAAGAAGACTGTTCGCCAGTAAAACAGAAACTGCGCCGTACTCGCCCAAATATGGCCATGAAGATAAAAGAAGAGGTACAGAAACAGTGGAACTCCGGTTTCCTTTCTGTAACTAGTTACCCGCTGTGGGTTGCTAACATTGTACCCGTGCCTAAGTTGGATGGCAAGGTGAGGATGTGTGTGGATTACCGGGATCTGAATAGAGCCAACCCGAAAGATGACTTCCCATTACCTCACATTGATGTATTGGTCGACAACACGGCTCAGTTCTCAGTGTTCTCCTTCATGGATGGATTTTCAGGATATAATCAGATCAAGATGTCACCTGAAGACATGGAGAAGACAACTTTCATCACACCCTGGGGCACATTTTGTTATAAGGTAATGCCGTTCGGACTAAAGAATGTTGGTGCCACCTATCAACGGGCTATGGTAACATTATTCCATGACATGATCCATAAAGAAATTGAATGTTATGTGGATGACATGATTGCCAAGTCCCTCACAGAAGAAGACCACCTGGTGAATCTGTTGAAGCTATTCAAGCGTCTGAGGAAGTACCAATTGAAGTTAAACCCCAACAAATGCACATTTGGGGTGCGATCCGGTAAGCTGCTGGGATTTATTGTAAGTGAGAAAGGGATTGAAGTTGACCCTGATAAAGTCAAAGCCATCCAAGAGATGCCTGCACCAAAAACTGAAAAAGAAGTTCGGGGGTTCCTAGGAAGATTGAACCACATTTCAAGGTTCATATCTCACCTTATTGCAACCTGTGAGCCTTTGTTCAAGTTGTTGGAAAGGAACAAACGGTCAGGTGGAATGAAGACTGCCAAAGGGCTTTTGATAAAATCAAGGAATACTTACAAGAGCCTTCGATCCTTATGCCTCCAATTGAAGGAAGACCTCTAATAATGTACTTGACAGTATTAGAAGATTCAATGGGATGTGTGTTGAGCCAGCATGACGAGTCTGGTCGAAAAGAGTATGCAATTTACTACCTAAGCAAAAAGTTTACTGACTGTGAACAACGTTATTCACTGCTCGAGAAAACTTGTTGTGCTTTAGCGTGGGCTGCTCGCCGACTGAAATAGTATATGTTGACCCACACTACCTTATTGATCTTGAAGATGGACCCAGTCAAGTACATTTTTGAGAAGCCAGCACTTACCGGACGGGTTGCAAGATGGAAAATGATTCTCACAGAACATGACATTTAGTACACATCTCAAAAGGCCATCAAAGGCAGTGTATTGTCTGATTATCTTGCTGAGCAACCCATTGATGATTACCAGCCAATGAGATTTGACTTCCCTGATGAAGACATCATGTTCATAAAAGCAAAAGATCATGAAGAGCCTATTCACACTAAAGGGCCCGACCCAGAAGAAGAATGGACTATGATGTTTGAAGGGGCTGTTAATATGAATGGTCGTGGTGTTGGTGCAGTACTCAATACACCTAAGGGAGTTCACATGCCTTTCTCGGAAAAACTCACTTTTAACTGCACTAGCAACGAAGCTGAATACGAAGCTTGTATTATGGGTCTTGAGGAAGCCATTGACCTCAGGATCAAGACTTTGACAGTATTCGGAGATTCAGCTCTAGTCATTAATCAAACTAACGGCAAATGGTACACTCACCAGGAGCATCTGATACCTTACCAGGATTATACAAGGAGATTACTGACTTTCTTCACTACAGTCAAACTTTAGTATATCCCTCGAGATGAAAATCAGTTTGCAGATGCTCTGGCTACCATTTCATCCATGATCAAGGTTCAAGCTGCCAACTTTGTGCCTCGGATTTCAGTGTCCAGGCTTGACAGACCAGCATATGTATTCTCAGCAGACCTTGCTAAAGATGATAAGCCTTGGTTCTATGACATCAAATGCTTCTTAAAGGATCAAACATACCCACCTGGGGCATCCTCCAATGATAAGAAGACATTAAGAAGGTTAGCTGGTAGTTTCTTCCTGAATGCTGATGGTTCCTTGTACAAGAGAAACTTTGATATGGTACTCCTCAGATGTGTTGATAAGACAGAGGCAGATTTGTTGATGCACGAGGTGCATGAAGGATCTTTCGGTACCCATGCTGGAGGGCATGCAATGGCTAAAAGGTTGTTGAGATCAGGCTATTATTGGATCACAATGGATGCAGACTGTTGTGCTTATGCCAGAAAGTGTCATAAATGCCAAATTTATGCAGATAAAGTGCATGTGCCTCTGAATCCTCTGAATGTGATGTCTTCACTCTGGCCCTTTGCCATGTGGGGCATATATATGATTGGCAAGATTGAACCGACTGCTTCAAATGGCCACAGATTCATCCTGGTGGCCATTGACTATTTTACCAAGTGGGTTGAGGCAGCTTCATATGCAAACGTCACCAGGCAAGTGGTAGCCCGATTCCTGAAGAGAGATATTATCTGTCGGTATGGAGTGCCCGAGCGAATCATTACTGATAATGGTTCCAACTTAAACAATAAAATGATGGCACAACTGTGTCGGGACTTCAAGATCCAACACCACAATTCTTCTCCTTACAGGCCAAAGATGAATGGCGTTGTGGAGGCAGCTAACAAGAATATCAAGAAGATTATGCAGAAGATGGTGGTCACCTATAAAGACTGGCATGAAATGCTACCATTTGCCTTGCATGGGTACCGTACGTCAATTAGAACATTCACTGGGGCAACACCGTATCAGCTTGTGTATGGTATGGAGGCAGTCCTACCTGTTGAAGTTGAACTACCCTCCTTGCGGGTACTAAGGGATGTTAAACTGAGTGAAGCAGAATGGGTCCGATCCCGGTACGAACAACTGAATCTGATTGAAGAGAAGAGATTAGCTGCAATCTGTCATGGGCAGTTATATCAGAAAAGAATGAAGAAAGCCTTCGATCAGAAAGTCAGGCTTCGGGAATACCAAGTAGGAGATCTTGTGCTGAAAAGACTCCTCCCTCCTTATACAGACCACAGGGGCAAATAGACTTCAAATTACGATGGACCGTTCATAGTAAGGAAAGTCTTCTCTGGTGGAGCACTGATGCTCAGTACTATGGATGGTGAAGATTTCTTATCCCCTGTGAATTCAGATGCAGTTAAAAAATACTTCGCATAAAATGACCCGCTGGACATAGAAACAGAATGTAAGTCCAGGAAAAAATAGGGCATCCCGGCGAGTCAAAAACAGAATAAGGGACTCGGGCAAAAATAAGGGAAAATAAAAAATGTGTACACCCGCTGAGTTGAAAAGCCATATTGGACAGCTCAGGCAAAAAAAGGGTATCCCGGTGGATTGAAAACCTGAAAGGGCGATCCACGCAAAATAAGGGAATAAGCGAACAACTGCATTCTGAATTCGTCTGTATCACTTACAACATGGCAAGCTTCGAAAGGTTCGAGCATCGGTCAGAATCAGCCTTCTTCAAAAAGCATCTTTTTGTTTCTCAATTTGTAACAATCTCCTCATTTCAGGGGATCTTTTTCTTTGATTGTACTTGCCAATTCAGGGCACAAAGATTAATAAAATCAGATTTTCAGTCACATTTCGTCTCGTACATTTCATTTTTCATTTGCAAAAATGTCTGATGTCCTTGAAATATCGATTGCATAAATACAGATGCGTCTTTTCTAAATTACATGCTTACAGGAAATATATTTGCTCTCGGGAGTGTCTAAATTCCTATGATGGAATCCAGTAGGGGATACCTCGGGGTATTTGTATGTTTCTTTGTCATAACATTTTTGCAGGTATTCAAAGCGCAACATGGGCTTGAAAGCTCCTCCCCATCAGAACAGCATCAGAGGGGATCATTTTCCTGACTGAGTTCATTATCCTCAGCAGGATCCCCACAAAAATCTCTAGGAAGATCGTTCAGTGATCACTCCTTCCCAGCCAAGTGTCAGGCAGGGAATCATCTCCCCGCAGAGTCTCAACCTCTATCCAGAAGAGCAATGTCTGAAGATCTCACAACAAAGTGACGAAAGCTTCCACAGACCCCAGCTGGGCTCCTCATCATTAAAATAGGTCTATCAGTGACCTGTTTTCTTAAGCAGTCATACATCTTATCAGATCTACCAATGATCTCTTCCCCAGCTGGGATATTCTTTCAAAGCAGATCAGCCAGGGATCTTCACAGCAACGGGATCCGAATCCTAGATCGGTCTTTGCATAATCATAGCATTCGCATCATATTTTCCCCCAGAGCGTAGCATTCCGTCTAATACGGAGCATTACGGAAAAAATCAAACATATTGCATAAACATAAGCCATGCTTTGAATCAAACACCTGTATATACCAACATTCCATTAGCAATATATATATACAAAGAACCACAGTAGCAGCAGAAAGTCAAAGCATCCCCTTTGCACTCATACACATATACTTTTTCTGATACTCGTCCGTGTCGTATCGCTCCCTTGCAGATATAAACCACAAACAGATATCTATACTCTCTCTGGACATTCGTCCGTGTCACCGTTACCCCAGCATGGTTGCCTAAACACTCATTGTAAACTCAAATACTTGTTTATAATACTCTCTTCCGACACCCGTCCGTGTCATCCTATCCCCACAGATCTTCAGAATGTCTTTTACACTCATAAGTTCGTAACTTATACACTTCCTCTTATGATACTCATCTGTATCATACTCTCCCCAGCATATTGAACACTCGTCTGTGTCTCACTCGTGCTTACTTTTTACTCATACAAATACTCTTCCGTATCTTGTATAAACCACTTATCTTCCTCAGATTCGACACTCGTCCGTATTCTTTGTTAACAAGTTGGTACTCGTCCGTACCATCATCTCTGAACATGCGTCAGCGTTTGTTTCTACCAATACTCGTTCGTATCATAATCTTAAGGATGCTCGTCCGCATCTTTAATCCATACACAATGTCAAACACTTATACCTTTTCTTTCTTGAAATTAGACACTCGTCTGTGTCTACCATTCCCCAGAAGAGTTCCCAACAAATCCCCAGTAAAAAGCAAAGAATTTCTTTTCTATCTGACATTCGTCCTATGTCATGATACTTCCGGCAGCCGCACCCTTCCAGGTGATCGTCCTTCACCTTTTGATGATCGTCCTTCATCATTCCCCCATCGGAGTCTCCATTATTGGAACCCTTTCCTATCCGACATTCGTCCTATATCGTGATTTTTTAGCAGCCGTACCCTGCTGGGTGATCGTCCTTCACCTTTTGATGATCGTCCTTCATCATTTTATCTGATGGCCGTCCCCGTCGTTGATCTTGTTATCTGACATTCGTCCTATGTCATGATAAACCCCGAGAGCAGCCATACCCTGCTAGGTGATCATCCTTCACCTCTTGATGATCGTCCTTCATCATGCTTATCCGATGGTCGTCCCCATCGTCGACCTTTTCTACCTGGCATTCGTCCTATGTTGTGGTACCTTCGGCAACCGTACCTTGCCAGGTGATCGTCCTTCACCTTAGATGATCGTCCCTCATCTTATCCCCAACAGAGCAGCCGTACCCTGCTAGGTGATCGTCCTTCAACTTTGATTTCATTAACCCGGTGGCCGTACCCCATAGTTGGTTACCCTTTTACTTTACAAAACCTGATGGCCGTCCCCATCATGATCCTTCTATTTCCCCAGCATGTCGGCTGTCCCCGTCATTACTTCATCCCCAGCAATCGTCCTCTGCCCGACGGTCGTCCTCCGTCGCCCGCACTTTATAATCATACTTTACTTCCTATTACAATCTATATCCCTTTTATTCTTCATCTAGTGAGTGCAAATCTTGGACTATCTTTGGTATCCAACCACAAGTTATCTTGTTTGTCTGTTAAGCCAGGCGCTTACATCCTACACAGCTAACTCATGTTTGAATAGGGGCAGCTGTAAACACCCCAAATTTTCCCTCACCCATTTCACCATAGCTTGTGATTCTTTTCATTTGCATAATTTCAATCATATCATCTCATGTTGCATTTTTGCTTCACTGCATTGGTTCAAAGTCATCTGCATCTAGGGTTTGTGGCCTGAGCCATCCCTAAGCTATCTGAGCCACTCCAAGAGTCTCCAATCAGCTCAAGATGGTCCATGTATGTTCAAGCATCATATTATATCCTCCCAAGATCAAGAGAGCCAGAAAATCACAAGAACTGAGAAAGGCATGGAAGCAGAGTCAAGCTTAACTGCACAGATGACCTAAAATTAGGGTTTTGGTTTCAGAGGACATAACTCCAAATTTTTTGGTCATTCTTGTTTCTATTGGTCTCTATATGATATGAGGATCATGCATACCAATTTTCATGAAGGAATTCAATAGGGAAGGCATCTGATCAATAGATGACTTCTTGAGCAAGTCAGTGCAAAATCAGGGCATCTGAGGCCCTCCATCATCCAACCAAAGGGTCTTCTCCGTCATTTTGGGTGTATATGATCTTTATTTGATCTTAGAAGAAGTTATAAGTTCACAAAATTGAATCATTTCAAGCCATTTGCAAAGTTGCCATTTTGGGAAAGTGACTTATAATGAAAACTTGTCATTTTGGGAAAGTTTTTCAACCTCCTCTTTTTGATTAAAAAATGCTTCAAATGAAAAATTCTTGGTCATGAAAGTTGTAGATTGGATCATTACCTTTCCAAAAAGTACAAGAACTTGATCTAATTCATCATAGAACTCAAGTTATCGCCTTGCAAAGTTGGGAAAATCACAAAATTTCACTTATGTACCAAAGAGGGAAACTTGCAAAAACTCATGTCAAACCAATTTGTAGCCTCAAAGTGACTTCTAACCATTACACAAACATCATACATGACCTATAATTCAGAATTTCCCAAGGAAATCTCAAGTTTCATGCCTTGATCATCAAGAATTTCAAAAGGGGCCAAAACCTTCACAAATTGCAAAACCAACCACAAACTTCATTCCACTTGATATCTTGCCTCAATCTGAATTCCATGGACCTCCCTAAAGCCAGCTGCGCAGGACACCCCCTTGTCCTTGGCCTGCCATGAGCCCATACCTCCAAGGACAACTTTGTTGACTTTATGCAAAATGAGCCATACTAATCACACTGCTCCACAACAACTCTCTGCCCAATCAAAACATGTTATGTGGACCTCAAGCAAGCCATTTCACACAAGAACATAACCTGAATCCTCCCACAACTCAGCATTGATCAAAACTTCCCCTTTTGCATTTCTCTTCGAAACTCATAGCTCAGCCAACAAAACTCCAAACTTTTTCCACCATTCAACTCCACACTCATCACTGATCATTTCCCACCCTTCATTTTGCCTTCAAACACCCCATATCAAAAATACGATTTTCACCCTCCTTGAACTGAACGTCAGCCAACTTCCAAAGCAGCCCACAAAAGCTTCATCCAAGCATCCCAGAAGCAAGAGGGAGTCAAAAGAAGGAGAAAAGCACAAAGGGAAGGTCCAGACAGTGCCATTTTCGAAAGCTCCATTTCAAGTAACATCAAGAACAAATTTTCCAGAAATGATTTTTCAAGTTCTGAGATTGTTCTCCATGATTCACTGATCACACTGCACCTTTTGGTTTTGAAAATGATTAAGTTTTAAGCATGTATGAAGCTTCTGAATTTTCTGAACAATTTTCCATTTTGCTTCGAATCTGTGTGTTCATGTGAAATAAATGTTGTTTGATGGTTGATTCTTGTTTAGAATGGGGTGGGGATCGTTTCTGGAAAGTTTGGTGGTTTAATTTTACGATTTGAGAGAGTTAGCAAGAGAGGATGGCCGGAGAAGATGACCGGAACACTGTTCCGTTCACCTGAGAGTGGTTAGGGCACAATTAGGGCTAATTGTGTGATTAGGCTCAGTTTAAACCTGAGCCCTTTGATCTGGGCTTCCCGCGCGTGCTGAGTGGTCAGGATTACACCATTAGTAATTAATTAGGATTATTTATTTAATTAAATAGGATTAGCTCAGTTTGAATTTGGACCACATGATAAGGCGCCAGTCAATTCCCGCGTCCCCAGTTTAAACCATGGCCCTTGGATCTGTTGACTTCTCATTTAAATTGAGTTTATTTCATTTTATTTTGCATTTCTTTGTGCATTTTATTTAAAATAGCTAGAAGCTTTCAAAAAAATTTATTTTTTGTACCATGACTTTAAATATTTTTCTCATTCTGAAAATAATTTTTATTTTATTTTTTGCATTAAAAATTATTTTTTAAATCATTTAAATGTTTATTTTTAATTAATTAATGGGAATTAATTAATTAAAAATACATTTAGGTATTTAAAAATCACAAAATAATTTAGAGAGCATTTTAAAACATTTACAAGCATTCACAAACTCACAAGATAAATTTCTTTTTGGTTTTGATCATACTTTGACAATTTTCATTTGAATTAGGGTCCTTTAAATTGAATATTTTTAACCCTAACTTCAAAAATTCATAACTTTTGATCCAAGTTGAGTTTGTGAATGGTTCTTTTTGCATTGTGTTCTACATACTTTCAAGATTCTAAAAACATTTTTGTTTCATTTTTATCTTGCATTTTCAATTTGTTTGGCATTTTCCCTTTGGGATCACCCTTAAAACCCTTGAAATTTAGGAAAATCATAAGTCCTTTAGGATTAGCTTCTGACCTTCCCCTTTGGGAAGTGAACTTGTATAGGTTTAGGTTACCTTTGATCCTATTTTCAATTTTTTATCTTGTCATTTGCTTCTGATTTTGAATTTTGCATTACATCTTGTACATAAACCCTAATTTTTGCCTTCATGTGCATTCATTCTTCCTATGCTTGCATACATGAACTTGCCATGGCATTTTATGCATTCACATGACATATAAGACATCTTAGGACACATTGAAATCTTGTTTGATCATTGCATCATCCATTTGCCATGTTATGCTTTCATTTCATTCCATATGCATCCATGGACTTTCATGCTTCCTTTCATGTCTCATTTGCATCTTCATTACTTGTATGATCATCCTCATTTCTTGACATGTTTTCATACCATCTCATATTATCATTTGCATCATGATTATGCTTCTGACTTTGGTTTTCATCTTTGCATTTCATCTCATTTTCATTTCATTTAATTTCTTGTTGCTAACTTTTCAGGTGGTAAGTGTTTGAGAAGTGAATTTGCCTTCACTTCTCATAATCTCTTCTCATCCCTTTTATGCATTCATTGCTGCATTTTACTTTTGTATTAGAGTGAGCTTCCTCATTCATGCTCCTTCTCCTCTTTCTTTCTTCAAGCAACTTATCTTCTTAAGTGAAGTAAGTTGTCTTGCTTCTTGCTGCTTCTTTTCCTTCCATCCTGCTTCTTCCTTGATGGCTCTCTTGGAGATCTTCTTGCAAGCTTCATAAACCCTAGGAACACCCAAGCATGATCACAATTAGGGTTTGATTAGTCCCCCCATTAGTTTTGCCTTTGTGTCATCTTTGAGTCTTCTCTTCTCATCTATTAATCAAGGACTAAACCTTAAAGGTTTTAAGGCTTTGTGATTAGGGTTATGCCTGCATCCTTCTATTAGGATGGAGTGTATAACTTTAATCCTAAGTGTTAAACCCTCAATGTGTTTAAACCATTTAATCAATTCACCTAATAATCACTAAGACATCAAGCTTGTAACTTGGGCCTTACATTAGGGTTCTAATTCTTCCTTAACTGGTTAAGAAGGACTAACCCTAGTGTTAATGGACAAATACCCCTCAAGTTGTCTTACAAACCATAAAATTCACTTCTTAATCCTACCATTAACTAAAATCCATTTAATAAAGGCTTTGTTTTGTCATGAGGTTAATCCCTAATCATGGATTAAGTTGAGGAGCCTTCCTCAGCTTTAATGTTCTCATATATTATCCTTCTATTAGGATGATGTAATGAGTCCATTAAATCCTTGATTATGGCTTAAACTCATTACTTAACACCAAACAAAAACTCCAAAAACATCTAAATAAATGCAAGATGGTTAATGATCTTAATCCTACATCATGATGATTAAGTGTGAGGTGTTTACCTCATACTTAAGGTATTCTCATTACCCCTAATCAGAGGGAGGATGTGATGATTTTACTAACCCTTGGTTTAGGCTTAAGCTCATTTTCTTATGACAAACTCCAAAAGGCAATAAAAGATTGAAAACACAAAAAAAAAACAATAATCGTCTCCTTAGGGATTCTTTTCTCATCATCTTCACTCATAAACGAGAACTTGCTTCTTCCGTCTAATGCAAGACAGTTTGCACCTGAGCCAGACAGGTCATACACTTGAGCATAGACAAGTAAGCAGTTCGCAAGTCAATTTATCTTTCAGTCTCTTTGAGTCGAACTACGGTGCTCTGACTTCCTCATTGCACGAGAGGATACGTAGGCATAACTTAACAGTTATCGAACAAAAGTCTCTGTATATTTCCCCCCTTTTTTCAGCAATTATTCTTTAAGCCTCATAGTCTTGAGCTTTGGACTCTTTCCTTACACTGACACTTCTCCACTTCATTTCACATTTCTTTTGCACTGACACTTGCATTCATTTCCAGCTTTTGCACACAAATAGCACTGACACTACCCCTTTAACACTAATCTTTCAAGCGTGGATCCCGTCGAGTACGACGGACAATCTGGGTGCTAATACCTTCCCAGGTTGTAACCAACCCCCTTTCTCAGTTTCTCTGTTTCATAACCGTCTTATCCATATCTTTCTAGGTTTATGCAGCATTACCTTTCCTTCAGGATAAAAATGCCTAGCTGGCGACTCTTTTCAGTTCACCCTTGTGTTCTCTCTTTCGCCGTCCGTTCGCGTCTGTACCCCTTCTGACCTGGGTGTCCTTTGGTGGGAGCGACACAGACGAGTACCAACTGGTTAACAAAGAACACGGACGAGTGTCGAATCTGTGGGGAATAAGGGTATACAAGATACGAACGAGTATATGTATAAGTAAAACAAGTATTGTGAAGTGTGAGCAAGACACGAACGAGTGTTCAACTTGCTGGGGGAAAGTGACATGGACGGGTGTCAGAAGAGGAAGTGTAAAAGGTGTTTCGGCGACTTGTGGGGATAGGATGACATGGACGGGTGTCGATGAGAGTGTATTATAAACAATTGTTTGATTTGCAACAAGTGTTGAGGCAACCATGCTGGGTGGTGGTGAATGGACGGGTGTCAAAAGAGTGTATAGGAATGCAAAGAGAGTGTGGTGGCTTATCTGCAGGGGATGATATGACACGGACGAGTGTCGAAAGAGTACATATAAATAGGCATTTATGTTGGAGAGTGCAAAGGGGATGCTTTGGCTTTCTGTTGGGGAAATTGAGATGACACGGACGAGTGTCGAGAAGGACATGTTATGGACAAGTATTTGTATTTGAGAGAGCAAAGGGACGCTTTGGCTTTCTGTGCAAGGGATGTATTTTGTATATTGCTGATGAGGTACTGTTGGTATTTGCAGGTGACTGGTTCAAACCTGACTTGTGATCATGCAATATGTTTGATTTTTGCCGTAATGCTCCGTATTAGACGGAATGCTACGCTTTGTGGGAAAATGATGCGAATGCTATGATTATGCAAAAAGAAAACGATTCGGGATTCGGATCCCGCTGTTGTGGAGATCTATGGATAATCTAATTGAAGGATGTCCCAGCTGGGGATGAGATCATTGGTAGATCTGATAAAACATATGGCTCTGCTTGGGGGAAGAAAAGATCACTGATAGACCTATCATGTAAGGAGATATCCCAGCTGGGGATGAGGAGGCTTCTGTTACTTTGTTGTGTGAGAATTTCAGGTATTTCTCTTCTGGGTAGAGTCTGGAACTCTGTGGGGAGATAGTTCCCTTTTTAGAGGCTTGGCACTCTGTTTAGGGAAGGAAATATCACTGAACGATCTTCCTAGAGTTCTCTGTGGGGGTCCTGGCTGGGGACGAGGAGGCTTCGACAACTCTGTTGGGAACAAGCATTTCAGATGCTGCTTGGAGGAGATGTGTTGGGGAAATGATGCTTGGCATGCCCCATGCTACGTATTGAATACCTAAAACCTGTTAAGACAAAGAAACGCACAAGTGTCTCGGTATCCCTATCCGGGTTCCGTCATAGGAGTTAGATGTCCCTGAGAGTAAATACATTTCCTGCAAGCATTTAATTAGAAAAGGCACATCTGTTTTATGCAAATATTATATCATGAATATTGGACATTTTGCAAACGAAACAAAAATGTACGACACGAAGTGTAACTGAAAATCTGATTTTATTAATTTGGGCGCCCTGAATTGGCAAATACAGTCAAAGAAACAAATCCCCTGAAATGAGGAGATTGTTACAAATTGAGAAAAGTGTTGGCAATGTTGACGACGCTTTGGTGAGCTTTCCTTGCTATGACCCGTATGACCTTGACGTTCTTCTTATCTTGCTTTTCTAGAGAAGGTTGATTCTGACTGATGCTTTAACCTTTCGAAGCTTGCCATGTTGTAAGTGATACAGACGAATTCAGAATACAGTTGTTCGCTTATTCCCTGATTTTGCGTGGATTGCCCTTTCGGGTTTTCGATCCACCGGGATAACCATTTTTGCTTGAGCTGTCCAATGTGGCTTTTCAACTCAGCGAGTGTACATTTTTTTTTCCGATTTTCCCTTATTTTTTCCCGAGTCTTTTATTCTGTTTTTTGACTCGTCGGGATGCCCTATTTTTGCCTGGACTTACATTCTGTTTTTATGTCCAGCGGGTCATTTTATGCGAAGTATTTTTTAACTGCAATTGAATTCACAGGGGATAAGAAATCTTCACCATCCATAGTAGTGAGTATCAGTGCTCCACCAGAGAATACTTTCTTTACTATGAACGGTCCACCTTAATTCGGAGTCCACTTGCCCCTGTGGTCTGTATGAGGAGGAAGGAGTCTCTTTAGCACAAGATCTCCTACTTGGTATTCCCGAAGCCTGACTTTCTGATCGAAGGCTTTCTTCATTCTTTTCTGATATAACTGTCCATGACGAATTGCAGCTAATCTCTTTTCTTCGATCAGGTTCAGTTGATTGTACCGAGATCGGACCCATTCTGCTTCATTCAACTTTACATCCATCAGTACTCGTAAGGAGGGTAATTCAACTTCAACAGGTAGGACTGCCTCCATACCATACACAAGCTGATACAGTGTTGCCCTAGTGGATGTTCTGATTGAGGTATGATACCCATGCAAGGCAAATGGTAACATTTCATGCCAGTCTTTGTATGTAACCACCATCTTTTGGACAATCTTCTTGATATTCTTGTTAGCTGCCTCAACAACGCCATTCATCTTTGGCCTGTAAGGAGAAGAATTGTGATGTTGGATTTTGAAGTCCCGACACAGTTCTGCCATCATTTTGTTGTTCAAATTGGAACCATTGTCAGTAATGATTCGCTCGGGTACTCCATACCGATAGATGATGTCTCTTTTCAAAAATCTGGCTACCACTTGTCTGGTGACGTTTGCATACGAAGCTACTTAGACCCATTTGGTGAAGTAATCAATGGCTACCAGGATGAATCTGTGGCCATTTGAAGCAGTCGGTTCGATCTTTCCAATCATGTCAATGCCCTACATGGCAAAGGGCCAAGGTGAAGACATCACATTCAAAGGATTTGGAGGCACATGCACCTTGTCTGCATAAATTTGGCATTTGTGGCACTTTCTGGCATAGGCACAACAGTCTGCATCGATTGTGATCTAGTAGTAACCTGATCGTAACAATTTCTTAGCCATTGCATGTCCCCCAGCATGGGTACCGAAAGATCCTTCATGCACTTCGTGCATCAGCAAGTCTGCTTCTTTCTTATCAACACATCTGAGCAGGACCATATCAAAATTTCTCTTGTATAATGAAACATCAACATTAAGGAAGAAATTTCCGGCCAGCCTTCTTAATGTCTTCTTATCATTGGATGATGCCCCAGGTGGGTATGTTTGATCCTCTAAGAAACATTTGATATCATGGAACCAAGGTTTGTCATCTTTAGCAATGTCCACGGAGAATACATATGCTAGTTGGTCTAGTCTGGATACCGAAATCCGAGGCACATAGTTGGCAATCTGAACCTTGATCATGGAGGAAATGGTGGCTAAAGCATCTGCAAACTGATTTTCATCTCGAGGGATGTACTCAAGTTTGACTGTTGTGAAGAAAGTCAATAATATCCTCGTGTAGTCACGGTATGGAATTAGATGCTCTTGGTGGGTGTACCATTTGCCGTTAGTCTGATTGATTACCAGAGTTGAATCCCCGAATACAGTTAAAGTCTTGATCCTGAGGTCAATGGCTTCCTCAAGACCCATGATACATGCTTCATATTCAGCTTCGTTGTTAGTGCATGCAAAGATGAGTTTTGCCGAGAAAGGCATATGAACTCCTTTAGGTGTAATGAGCACTGCACCAACTCCACAACCATTCATATTAACAACCCCGTCAAACATCATTGTCCATTCTTCTTCTGGGTCAGGCCCTTCAGTGTGAATACGCTCTTCATGATCTTTTTCTTTTAGGAACATGATGTCTTCATCAGGGAAGTCAAATCTCATTGGCTGGTAATCATCAATGGGTTGCTCAGCTAGATAGTCAGATAGTACACTGCCTTTGATGGCCTTTTGAGATGTGCACTGAATGTCATATTCTGTCAGAATCATTTGCCATCTTGCAACCCTTCCAGTAAGTGATGGCTTCTCAAATATGTACTTGACGGGGTCCATCTTTGAGATCAACAAGGTAGTGTGAGTCAACATATACTGTCTTAGTCGGCGAGCAGCCCACGCTAAAGCACATCAAGTTTTCTCGAGCAGTGAATAACGTTGTTCATAGTCGGTAAACTTTTTGCTTAGGTAGTATATTGCATACTCTTTTTGACCAGACTCGTCATGCTGGCCCAACACACACCCCATTGATCCTTCTAATACTGTCAGGTACATTATTAGTGGTCTTCCTTCAATTGGAGGCATAAGAATTGGAGGTTCTTATAGGTACTCCTTGATTTTGTCAAAAGCCTTCTAACAATCTTCGTTCCACCTGACAGTTTGTTCCTTTCTTAACAGCTTGAACATGGGCTCACAGGTTGCAGTAAGATGAGATATGAACCTTGATATGTAGTTCAATATACCTAAGAACCCCCGAACTTCTTTTTCAGTCCTAGGTGCAGGCATCTCTTGAATGGCTTTGACTTTGTCAGGATCAACTTCAATTCCTTTTTCACTTACAATGAATCCCAACAGTTTACCGGAACGTACCCCAAATGTACACTTGTTGGGGTTTAGCTTCAAATGATATTTTCTCAGACGCTTGAACTACTTCAGCAGATGTATCAGATAATCTTCTTCAGTAAGGGACTTGGCAATCATGTCATCCACGTAGCATTCAATTTCTTTGTGGATCATGTCGTGGAATAAGGTTACCATAGCCCGTTGATAAGTAGCACCAACATTCTTCAATCCAAAAGGCATTACCTTGTAACAGAAAGTGCCCCAAGGTGTGATGAAGGTAGTCTTCTCCATATCTTTGGGTGACATTTTGATCTGATTATACCCTGAAAAACCATCCATGAAGGAAAACACCGAGAACTGAGTTGTGTTATCGACCAATACATCAATGTGAGGTAAAGGGAAGTCATCCTTCGGGCTAGCTCTATTCAGATCCCGGTAATCCACACGCATCCATACTTTGTCATCCTTTATAGGCACTGGTACAATGTTAGCAACCCACGGCGGGTAACTAGTTACAGCAAGGAATCCGGCGTCCCACTGTGTTTATACCTCTTCTTTAATCTTCATGGCCATATCCGGACGAGTACGGCGTAGCTTCTGTTTCACTAGAGGACAATCTTCTTTCAAAGGCATCTTGTGCATAACAATGTTAGTATCCAGACCTGGCATGTCTTGATAGGACCAAGCAAAGAAGTCTATATACTCTCGAAGCATATCAATAAGTTGTTCCTTCACTGAATCTTGCAGACTGGCCCCAATCGTCACTTCTTTCAAATCCTCTTCGGTACCAAGATTAACTGTTTCCACCTCCTCCTGATGAGGAGTGATCACTTTCTCTTCTTGCCTCAACAACCTGGCTAACTCTTCAGGTAGCTCATAGTCTTCTTCAACCCCTTCATCGGCTTGATTAATTGGATTGTCGAAGTCATACAAGGTCATAGTAGTGCTGTTGTCGGTGGGATCTGGAGGATAATCTCTGCAAGGGTTGAGATTGGTTCGTTTTAGTGATCAGTTTTAATCTTGTTTAGAAAGAGTGAAAATGAAGTTATTTATTTTGAAAACATTGCCATTTTATTGTTTTGTACAAAAGTGAAAAATGAAAAGACAGTGAGCGAAAAAAAGACTCGTTTGCAAAAGATGTCTGATATTCATTGATTAATCATTTGCGCAAAATTACAATATGGCCCTATTAAAAAATGAGTCCTGAAACCTTTGGCAAGATGCAGGACTTGATGCATGTTAAAAAGGACAGGAAATAATAATTACTCTGCAGGAGTAACCCTTATAATTTCCTGGGAAGACCAGTTAAGGACTTGGTTCCCCGGGATCCTTGGACGTATCCAGTTCTCCAGGTTGCAGTCGCTTTCCTCCTCGTCTTCCAGATTGTTAACAGCATCTGGGGTAAGCATTCCCCCACTGACAAATTTGGGCTCCTTGGCAGCCTCTGATTGATCTTGTTGGAATGGTTTGTAACCCAAACCGAATTTATCTTCCTTCTTTTCCATTGGCAGTAGCTTGCCCCAGCCTTGAGCAGTACCTTCTTCAACAACCTTTCGGGCTTGCTGATAAGAGATGATTGAAGTACCCATTTTGTCCTCCTGAGATGCAGCCAATACTCCAGTAGCCTCATTGACATTTAGGGCCTCAAACCCTTGGCTCATTGTCTCATGGATTTCACCATCCATCTCAATATATTTGTAAGTAGCCAGCTGGCTAACAAATATGTCTTCCTCACCACACATGGTGATAATCTGTCCTTCCCATTCGTACTTCAGTTTCAGTTGAAGGGTCGACGTTACTGCGCCTGCGGCATGAATCCAGGGTCGACCTAGAAAACAGTTGTATGCCGGCTGTATGTCCATCACATAGAAAATGGTCTTGAAGACTTGTGGACCGATTACCACTGACAGCTTCACCTCTCCTAGAACAGATCTTTTAGAGCCATCAAAAGCCCGAACCATAAGATTACTTGGCCGGAGAGCTATCCCATCATACTCTAGCTTGACAATGGCTTTCTTGGGTAAGACATTGAGTGAGGACCCAGTGTCTACAAGTACATGAGATAAGACAGCTCATTTGCACTCCAGGGTTATATGCAAGGCTTTGTTGTGGAGATGTCCTTCTGCTGTCAAATCAGCATCAGTAAACCCTAGCCCATGGCTAGTATTGACATTTGACACTACTGTTTCCAGCTGATTCACAGTGATCTCTTCTGGCACATAGGCAGCGTGCAGAACTTTGAGAAGTGCATCCCGATGGGCCTCGGAACACAACAGCAATGATAGGATTGAGATCTTTGAAGGGGTCTGGTGGAGCTGGTCCACAACTTTATAGTCACTTATTTTAATGATTCTCATAAACTCATCCATGTCTTGATCGAAGGATGACTTATGAGTTTCTTTGGGTGCAGATTCTTCTGGTATCACACTCTTTCCCTTGGCTTTGGCAGCAGCCTCTGCCTCAATATTTGTTCTAGGGATTTGTGAAGCGAAGAGACGTACGCTTTGGGTGAAGCCTCTGCCTCCCCAACATTATCCACTTGGGGAGTGAGAACTGGAGAATCAAGAAGGACTTTCTCTCCATTGTAGTATAGATCAGCACCATAATGCCATGGTATAGCACTGTCTTTGTCATATGGGATCGGCCCGGGCACCGTGATAGTGATTGGGCTTACTGCAGCTGTTGTTGGAACTGTAATAGTCCGTGGATCATAAAAAATAGTAACAGGACCTCTGGTGGATGTTGGTGAAGGTGAATTGAAGCTTTGTTGAGACTGTTGAGGTCGCTGAAAGTTGCTGGAACTCGGGACCATTGTCGGGTCATAATAGATTGTGACAGTGTAAACATCATTATTGGTTGCTGAAGTTGTAGTAGCTGGTGCAAATGAATTGTTGTGCATTGAAGTGACAGATGAAATGATTGCTGAAGTTGTAGCTGAATCGGTTGGAACAATGGTTGTTGCGTTTGTAGAAGAAATAGTTGGGTAGATGGTTGTTGCATTTGTAGAAGATTCACTTGTTGTTGTCAAAAAGGTTGCTGGTGTTGTAGAAGCTATGGTTGTAATATGCAGAACGCCTTCTCTGATCAAATCATTGATGCCTTTCCTCAAGCTGGCACACCCATTCTCAGAAAGTTTGCATGATTCACAACATGCCTCACAACCTGGAAACACTTGGCACTTTAAAAGCTGGGCTTTAACCTCTGCCAGAGGTGTTTGAATACATGCAATGTCTTCTATTAAACTCATGGGTGAACCATCCTCTATAGCATTAATCCTTGGCCCGCTGTGGCTTGGCATAGGATTCTTCATTACATTGGGAGGAGGTGCAAAGTTCAGGGCTTTTGAATCTACTAGATCCTGAACCTTCATATGCAGTGCTCTGCATTTTTCTGTAGAATGACCAGGTGCATTGGAATGAAAAGCACACCTAGCATTAGCATCATAGTTTCTTGGAAGGTTTTGAGGATCAGGTGGAGCCGATGTCCTCAACTCAACCAGATTGAGCTTTAGGAGTTGTGGCAGGAGTGTAGCATAAGGCATAGGAATGGGGTTAATCACCCGGTTGACTTGGGATGGTCGTTGTTGACACGGACGTTGTTGTTTATTGTTGTTGTTATTGTTGTATGATCTCTGTTGTGGAAATTGTTGTTGTTGTGGAAAGTGTTGAGGTTGTTGAGCATACTGAGGAGGTGGAGCATGGATAGTAACAGCAGCAACTGTTCTGGGTACATATTGGGGTCTCCTTCCTCCCATGTGCACAGAGTTTGTCTCACCAGATCTACGGGGCCCAGCAAATGGTTTTCTTGTACTGCTTGAACCGGCACCGTTATCGGAGATCTTCCCCATCTTCAATAGGCTCTCTATTCTTTCCCCAGCTATCACCACATCAGCAAAACTGGTGGAAGAGAATGCGGCCAATCTGTCAATGTATGTTCCTTGAAGAGTATTCATGAACATGTCTACCATTTCTCTTTCAGACATAGGAGGTTGAATTTCAGCAGCAAGTTGCCTCCACCTTTGGGCATATTCCCTGAAGCTTTCACGGGAGGATTGAGACATTCCCATTATAAGGGTCATGTTTGGAGCCATGTCCAAGTTGTACTGATACTGATGAATAAAAGCTTCAGCCAAGTCTTTCCAGTTCCTTACTGTGGCTCTAGTCAGGTAGGAATACCATTCTCGGGATGCCCCTGTTAGACTATCCTCGAAGTAAAACATCCACAACTTCTCGTCCATGGTGTATGCTTTTAATCTTCCCAAGAATGATTGAAGGTGGGTACGTGGGCAGGATGTGCCATTATACTTTTCAAAACACGGGGGTTTGAACTTGTGAGGAATTCTCACCCCTTCCACCAGTCCCATGTCCATTACATCAAAGCCTAGGGAATTCTGGGATTCAAGAGACCTCAGATTCTCAGCAATTTCATCCAGCCTGCGGTCGTAAACTTCATCCCATGCCCCAACAACTGTAAACTGCTCTTCTTGAGGATCCTCTTGCAAGATCCTACCTCCAGCAGTGTTACCCTTAGTATTCCTTATGACATTAACTTCTGGGTTTATATGAGGTCCAAACTCTGGTGGATCAGTGCGAGGCTGCACGTGATCGTTGTTAGTGGTACCTCCTGTACCTGGATGGTGTTCTTCAGGAGTCTGTCTTTCCACCAATTAGCCTTTCCTGGCTTTGAGCTAAGCCAGTCATTATAGTCATGAGTTGGGTCATCTGATTCCTCATCTCAACCTTCTCATTAGCCATTTGGGTCCTCACTTCATTCAAGTCTTGTTGTACTTGATCCATCTGAATTCCCGGAAGGTTGTTTCTCGTCGGGTACCGGTGTATTCTGTTGACAGGGAACACTCTTCTGCGAGCAATGTTTTCTGAAACCACAACAAAGTGAGAAACAGCAATAAACAAAAACCTACAAAACAAAGAAAATGTTAGTATGCAATGCAATATGCTTATTTGACTTCCAAGGGTATCCGATTTGGTTCTTTGGTTTTGACCTTTCCAGACCTCGAGGAAATGCTGATGATGTTGATAGATAAAGCCCACAAAAAATAATACAAACTGATATATTACGAAGGATGAAAATACATAGTTTGATTATAATACATGCCCATGGTGGGTCAAAATACAACAACAAAAGAAAGGGTACAACAAAATAAAAGTACAAGCAAAAGGATCAAACATCTAATCCAAAGTCATCCTCCCTGACTTCCTTCAGGAGGGCCTCAGTCACTGGACCCACTGGGTGCTCTGTAATAGTCCTGATGAGGAGATTCCTAGTAGCAATGGCACTGGTTAACTTCTTATGATTATCCTGATCCTTTGACCTTTTCAACCCTGCCCGGAGTTTCAATTCAGATATCTCCTTCTGAGCTGCCAATAAAGCCTCCTGATGCTTCTTCTCACTAGCCTCCAACTGTTCTATCTTAGCCTGAGTCCTTTGGTCTTCTTGTGCACGGGCTTCAGTGATCCTGATCCACCTAGCCTGGTTCTCTTCTAGATAATGCTCTACCCTAGTCTTCTGAGTCTTTGCTTCCTTGCAAGCATTCTTCAGTACTAACTCCCCTGCCCTTGCCTTCCTGATGTAGTCATCTGTCTTCTCAATCTTGGTCAGATGCTCGATCCTGAGCCTTTCCAATCTCTCATTATCTAGACGGCTGTCATTTCTCTCCCAGAGAGTCTTCTTCAAGGCTTCAGCTAGCTGAGTGTTCCTCTCTTTCAGCTTTTCAAACTCTTCCAAACTGACAGTGGCTGCAGGTTGCACCGTTGAAGGTCCAGGTACATCTTCTAAAGTAAATGGCATCCGGGTGATCTGAGCTCTGGTACAGGACCAATCAGAATATTGTGCTGAAGCAATGTTGTTACACTTGCCTAGGATGGCTGTTCCATTTGTCTGAATGGTATCCCAAGCCCAGGCAGCTTATCTGACAATAGCAGAGTTAAGTTGGATTTCACAGTAAAGAGTTTCAATAGCAGCTTATCTGATGTCAAGGCAATAAATCTCCTATCCCAGTTCTTATGATGATGGGGGTTCAAGAAGGCATCTGACTTTGGCAAGTGTCTTAGCAGCCCAGAGTAATAAAGAGGAGCACATCATCTGACTAGTCTTCCTCTTTGCTTTTCATTCTTCTGATGTACTGAGTAGTAGAAGTCTCCTAGCAGTGTCGGAACAAGGTTTCTCAACAAGAACAGGTGGATGGCATTCTTACTCACAAACATGGGCTCATCTGCAAACAAGATAACCCCATATATACTGAGGGCTAAAAGTGCATAGACAACCTTCCATTCCCCTACTGCAGCCTTCAGGGTAGCCTGGGAGATTAAGAAGTCTAGGTGAAGGCCTGGAACCCCAGCTTTGGTTGTCATGTTCTGCTCAATGAGGGCAGGCTCCAAATGCAATACCCTGGCTATGTCTTCATTTCTGGGAGCAACCATCTCTAGGTTGAAAGGAATCCCTCTCCTGATAGGAACTCCTAACAACAAGGAAAACTCTTCTAGCAAAGGTCCCAACTGGAAATCAGGGAATGTGAAGCATCTGAGTGGAGGATCATAAAACTGCAAGCAAGTATGGATCATGCTCCTCTGAGATGCATCTAGATCTATGACCATGTCCAATATGCCTCCATAATTCTCTCTGAACAATGGGATGTGGTCAGGAGTAATGAGGGACTGGATCTGCCTGATGCCAGTCAGGGTGGGCTCAAAGAAGTGGTAAGTGATATTGCTCTTTCTTGAAGTGTCCATACTGATAATGGGTGTTGGTGAAGAAGCTGAGAGCAACTGCTGATGAAGGTCACTGAATGAGATGCTGGAGATGGGTCTCTGATGTAGATAGCTGGAGGAGAATTATTGACAAACTGATGAAGGTGCTGAAGAAGATAACTAAAGCAATCTGAGCAGCAGAAGGGGTCAAAACCAAACCAAAGATAAAAGGATGGATACCCTGAAAAACAAATAAGAAAATGTCAAATGATGCAAAAATGATGTATGCAAATGATATGCAAAGGGTTTGTGATCAAGTGCTGGATATGTTTATCTGCCTTGGTAAAAGTCCATGTATGTTCATAAGTCCGGATGGAGGCTTAGAAATCCAGTAACCAGGTGGGGGACTCAAATAAAGAGTCACAAGTCCAGGGTAATCACAAGAACTGTCCAAAGTGATGCATTCTTAAAACAAAACTAGTAACAGGGTATGATGTGTCCAAGGGTTCCTGCAAACCTGCAAACATCCCAACCCCCTCACATGTAATGTTCTAGAACAAGGATCCTCAGACTTAGATCAGTTATGAGAAGTGTAAACACTTCTAATCCGGAGGTACAGTGTTTACAATAACCATAAAAGATCCTCCTCTAATTCATCTCAGATGCTGAAGGTCATAAAAAAGGTCATCCAGACTTAGCAGGCTTCCCAGATAGCCCTAGTACTACAGGAAATCTGTAGCACAGAGTTCTCAAGAAGAAACCCATGTCTGAACCGTGTTTCATATTCCCACACCAGACCGAAATGGAATGGGAAAGAATATGAAACCACTCTAGCCTATGTGTCACTCAGGTCCCCGATATAGGACCTTAATCACTCAATGAAACCCCACCCACCAAAACAGACAAGAGCCAGCACATGATAATGACAGTATGAAAATGCATAAGACTGTAAGGGAAAGCAATAAATAAAGTTGTACAGAAAGCAATAAATAAAGAAAATAAGCACAAGTAGCACATAACACCCCTGTAAACACAAATCAAACAAGCGCTAGGAGGAACCCACAAAAAGAACCAGAAGCCCTGGTTGCAATATAAGGGTCCCCAGCAGAGTCGCCAAGCTGTCGCTCCCGAAGATTTGCATCCCGGTACAAGCGCGAACGATCGGCGAAGAGAGAAGATGAAATGAACTGAATAAAGTCACCAGCTAGGCATTTTTATCCCGAAGGAAAGGTAATGCTGCATAAACCTAGAAATGGATGGATAAGACGGTCGGGAACCAGAGAAACTGAGAAAGGGGGTTGGTTAAACCTGGGAAGGTATTAGCACCCAGATTGTCTGTCGTACTCGACGGGATCCACGCTTGAAAGTTTGTGTTTAAAGGGGTCGTGTTTGTGCTATCTGTGTGCAAAAGCTGGAAAAGAATGTACACGTGTCAATGTCAGAAAGTGAAATGAAATGCTCAGGAATGAGGCTTAAAAGAATAATGCTGGAAGATGAGGGAAGAGACAGAGACTTTTGTTCGATAACCGTTAAGTTATGCCTACGTATCCTCTCATGCAATGAGGAAGTCAGAACACCGTAGTTCGACTCAAAGAGAATGAAAGAAAAAAAATTGACTGTGAACTGCTTGCTTGTCTATGCTCAAGTGTATGACCTGTCTGGCTCAGGTGCTGACTGTCTTGCATTAGACGGAAGAAACAAGTTCTCGTTTGTGAGTGAAGATGATGAGAAGAGAATCCCGGAGGAGACAGTTATTGTTTGTTTTTGATGTTTTCAATCTTTTATTGTTTTTTTTGGATTTGTCATAAGTTAATGAGCTTAAGCCTAAACCAAGGGTTAGTAAACTCATCATATCCTCCCTTTGATTAGGGATAATGAGAATACCTTAAGTATGAGATAAACATCTCAAACTTAATTACCATGATGTAGGATTAAGATCATTAACCTACTTGTGATTATTTAGATGTTTTTTGGTGTTTTTGTTTAGTGTTAAGTAATGAGTTTAAGCCATAATCAAGGATTTAATGAACCCATTACACCATCCTAATAGAAGGATAATACATGAGAACACTTAAGCTGAGGAAGATACCTCAACTTAATCCATGATTAGGGATTAACCTCATGACAAAACAAACCTTTATTAGAGTGGATATTAATTAAGGGTAAGATTAAGAAGTGAATTTTATGGTTTGTAAGACAACTTGAGGGGGACTTGTCCATTAATACTAGGGTTAGTCCTTCTTAACCAATAAAGGAACAATTAGAACCCTAATGCAAGGCCCAAGTTACAAGCTATTGTCTTAGTGATTATTAAGATGGATTGATTAAGAGGTTTAAACATATTAAGGGCTTAACACTTAGGATTAAAGTTATACACTCCATCCTAAGAGAAGGATGCAGGCATAACCCTAATCACAAAGTCTTAAAACCTTAAGGGTTTAGTCTCTGATTATGAGATGAGGAGAGAGACACAAAGAAGACTCAAAGGTAAAAACTAAAGGGGGACTAATCAAAACCCTAATTATTGACATGCTTAGGTGATCCTATTGTCGCTCCCACCAAATGAGGCTGGGTCAAACGGGGTACAGACGCGAACGGTCGGCGAAAGGAGAAAGAACACACAGGGGTGAACTCAGAAAGACAAGAGTCGCCAGCTAGGCATTTTTATCCCGGAGGAAAGGTAATGCTGCATAAACCTAGAAAGATAAGGATAAGACGGTTGCGAACCAGAGAGACTGAGAAAAGGGGTCGGTTACAACCTGGGAAGGTATTAGCACCCAGATTGTCCGCCGTACTCGACAGGATCCACGCTTGAAAAATTTGTGTTTTAAAGGGGCAGTGTCAGTGCAATTTGTGTATCAAAGATGGAAAGAATGCAAGTGTCAGTGTAAAAGAATGTGGAGTGTATAAGAGAAGTGTCAGTGTAGGGACAAGAGTGAAATGCTCAAGACCATGAGGCTTAAAGAATAAGGATGGAAAGAGGGGGAATATACAGAGACTTTTGTTCGATAACTGTTAAGTTATGCCTACGTATCCTCTCTTGCAATGAGGAAGTCAGAACACCGTAGTTCGACCCAAAGAGACTGAAAGATAAATTGACTTGTGAACTGCTTACTTGCCTATGCTCAAGTGCATGACCTGTCTGGCTCAGGTGCAAACTGTCTTGCATTAGACGGAAGAAGCAAGTTCTCGTTTGTGAGTGAGTGAGATGAGAAAAGAATCCCGAAGGAGACGATTATTGTTTGTTTTTGTGTTTTCAATCTTTTATTGCTTTTGGAAATTTGTCATAAGAAAATGAGCTTAAGCCTAAACCAAGGGTTAGTAAACTCATCACATCCTCCCTCTGATTAGGGGTAATGAGAATACCTTAAGTGTGAAGTCAGCATCTCACACTTAATCACCATGATGTAGGATTAAGATCATTAACCTACTTTTAATTATTTAGATGTTTTTGGTGTTTTTGTTTAGTGTTAAGTGACGAGTTTAAGCCATAATCAAGGATTTAATGGACCCATTACACCATCCTAATAGAAGGATAATAGATGAGAACATTTAAGCTGAGGAAGATACCTCAACTTAATCCATGATTAGGGATTAACCTCATGACAGAACAAGTCTTTATTAGATAGATTTTAGTTAATGACAATATGAAGAAGTGATTTTTATGGTTTGTGAGACAACTTGAGGGGGACTTGTCCATTAACACTAGGGTTAGTCCTTCTTAACCAGTTAAGGAAGAATTAGAACCCTAATGCAAGGCCCAAGTTACAAGCTTGATGTCTTGATGATTATTAAGTGAGTTGATTAAAGGATTTAAACACATTAAGGGTTTAACACTTAGGATTAAAGTTATACACTCCATCCTAATAGAAGGATGCAGGCATAAGCTTAATCACAAAGCCTTAAAACCTTTAGGGTTTAGTCCCTGATTATGAGGTGAGAAGAGAAGACTCAATGATGACACAAAGGTAAAACTAAATGGGGGGACTAATTAAACCCTAATTGTGATCATGCTTGGTTGTTCCTAGGGTTTGTGAGGTTTGCAAGAAGATCTTCAGAGAAACCACCAGGAAGGAAGCAGATGAAAGGAGGAAGAAGCAAAGAGAAGCAAAACAACTTGCTTCACTTAAGAAGACAAGTTGCTTGAAGAAAGAAGGTAAGATGAACATGAATGAGCAAGCTCACTCAAATACACATACAAAAGGCAGCAAAGATAGTATGAAAGAGATGAAAAGAAATTGTGAGAAGTGAAGGCAAATTCACTTCTCTAAACAACTTACCACCTGAAAAGTTAGCCAAAAGAAATGAAATGCAATGCAAATGAGGTACAATGTCAAGATGCAAACCAAAACCAGAAGCATAAGTATGATGTTAATGATGCTAAGAGGTGATACAAACATGAGGCAAGGCATGAGAATGATCAAACAAGCATAAGGATGCAAATGAGGCATGCATTGAACCATGAATGTACATGAAAAGTTATGAAATGTAATGGACATACAACATGGCAAATGCAAGATGCAATGATCAAACATGATTCTAATATGTCCTAAGATGTATTATGAATCATGTGGATGCACAAAATGTCATGGCAAGTTATTGGATGCAAGCAAATGAGAAATGGATGCAAAGGAAGGCACAAATTAGGGTTTATGATCAACACACAAAGCAAAATTCAAAATCAGAAGCATATGACATGATAAAAAATTGAAAATGCAATCAAAGATACCCTAAACCTATACAAACTCAGTGCCCAAAGGAGGGGATCCAACTCTGAACCTAGTGTAAGTTATGAATTTCCTAAGATTGCTAGGGTTTTAAGGTACCTTGTCAAGAAAAATGCAAAACAAATTGAAAATGCAAGATCAATTCAAATCAAATTTATCCTATAAACTACACGCTATAAAGAGTGCAATGCAAGAAGAATCATCATTCAACTCTCAAAGGTTAGGCAGAAAGAAATTTTTGAAGTTTGAAACAAAATATTGCCAAAAAATGAAATTAAATCCAATGAAAATGATCAAAAGGCATCAAGAACAAAAAATAAATTTGGTTTGAGAGTTGGACAATGTTTCTAAATGTTTCTAAATGCAATGTGAATTTTTTTTGTGATTTTTAAATACCTAAATGTATTTTTAATTAATTAATTTTCATTAACTAATTAAAAATAAACATTTAAATGATTTAAAAATAATTTTTAATGCAAAAAATAAAATAAAAATCATTTTCTGATTGAGAAAAATATTTGAAACAAAAATGCAAAGGGAAATATTTTTAGGATTTTTCTAACTATTTTAAAATAAATATGAAAGATAAATGAATAAAAATGAAATAAAATTAAAATTAAATGGAAAGTATGCAAAGAGGAGGGCCAGGATTTGATATGGGTTTGGACTGGTTGACTGCGCGCCAGATCCAAAGGCCCAGATTCAAATCTGGCTAATTTTGTTTTATGACTTAATTAAACTGATTTTAATTAATTAAACAAAGATTAGGGTTTTAATGACAAATCCTGTCCACTCATTCACGCGCGGGAAGGCAAATCCAATGGTCAATATTCAAAGTTCCTTAATTACACAATTAGGGCTAATGAGTTTCAGGTGACCGGAACAGTGGTTCCGGTCATCTTCTCCGGCGAGCACAAACGCTAGATTTTGCTACAGGTTACCAATCATGAAATTTCTTCCACCAAAATGATCCTCTCATCAATCTAAACCTAACCCCTCACCCAAAATTCATTTATTTTCACTCACAAGCCTGAATCGAAGCAAAGTATGAAACACGGGCAAATATTCAGAGATACCATACATGTTGGTTTCTTCACCATTTCAAAAACTAAACACATATTCATGATCAGGGGAAGACATAGCATCATAAAAGAACTTAAAAATCATTTTCTGGGAAAAAAGTTCTTCATGTTACCTGAGATGTAGCTTCTCTGATTTTGAGCTTTCTGGCCTCAAACTTTGTGCAATCCTTCTCCCTTGATCCTCCTGATGATGGAATGAAGCTTAGAATGCTTTGAGAGTGGCTGGTTGTGACTGTTTGGTTCTGGTGTAGCAGAAATGAAGGTCTCTATGTGTGGTGATTCATGCTGTTTCAGGGGGTGCTTCTTGTTCTATGAGTGATTTGTGGTTTGTGGGTGAAGAAATTTTTGATGTTTGAGGGTTGTATGAGGAGATTCGAAGGAGGGAAGTTCTTGGCAGATTTTTGTGTATGCTGCAATGTGGGAGCTTATGGCTTGTGTATGGTGTGTTTTTGGATTGCTTAATGTCCACATATCATGCTCTGGTTGTGCAGAGAGTTGGTGTGTCACTGTGGGATTGGTATGGGCAAAATGCAAGAAAGTCAAGATATTGTGTACCCTAGGCATGGCTCGGGTCAGAGGTAATCTAGAGGCTTGTCCTGCCTCAGCTTGAGTCAAGGATGGCCCTTGGATGGTTCATGAAGGACTGCAGCATTTGGATCATAAGTTGGAAGGGTTTTTGCAACTTGACAACTTGTTACATCTCATGATTTTTGGCTATGTACATGTGAGAAATCTTGCTGAATTTTTGGTGTGGCATGCTTCATTAGGTCATGGAAAAGTCTTGAAACCAGCTAGAGGTCAAACAAACCCTTTGAGAATCAATTTGCAAGAAATCCCTCTTTGCACTTTCATGAAGAATGGCTTATGGTTACTTGAAAATCAAGGCATAGAAATGGGAAATCTCTTGGGCCAAACTGATTTTTTGGTCATGCCTTGTGTTTGTGTGATGATTAGAGGTCATATTGAAATCACATAAAGGCTTGTCATGAGAATTTGCAAGTTTTCCATTTTGTGCAAAAGTGAAATTTCAATG
The DNA here is from genome assembly GCA_963966055.1 of Lathyrus aphaca. Lineage (NCBI taxonomy): Eukaryota > Viridiplantae > Streptophyta > Magnoliopsida > Fabales > Fabaceae > Lathyrus > Lathyrus aphaca. Next base: position 507,539,685 of record OZ014524.1, on the reverse strand, counting down.
ATTTTATCCAACTTTGCAAGGCCATAACTTTTGATCCAAAATGAATTAGAATGAGTTCTTGTACTTTTTGAAAAGGGAATGATCCATTCTACAACTTTCATGACCAAAGTTTTCCCATTTGAAGCATTTTTGAATCAAAAAGAAAAGGTTGAAAAAGTTTCCCAAAATGGCAAGTTTCCATTACAAGTCATTTCCCCAAAAAGGCAACTTTGCAAATGGCTTGAAATTCTTCAATTTTGTGAACTTCCAACATCTTCTATGACCAAATAAAGATCATAAACATTCAAAATGATGAATAACACCCTTTGGTTGGGTCATTGGGGGCCTCAGATGCCCTGATTTTACACTGACTTGCTCAAGAAGTCAACTCTTGATTAGATGCCTTCCCCAGGGAATTTCTTCATGAAAATTGATATGCATGATCCCTATGACATATAGAGACCAATAGAAACAAGAATGACCAAAAAAATTGGAGTTATGGCCTTTGAAACCAAAACCCTAATTCTAGGTCATCTGTGCAGTTAAACCTGGCTCTGCTTCTATGCCTTTCCCAGTTATTGTGATTCTTTGACTTCCTTGGATTTGTGGGGATATAATATGATGCTTGAACATACATGGACCCCTTTGAAGTGGTTGAAGACCTTTGGAGTGGCTCAAATGGCTCTTGGATAGCTCAGATCACAAACCCTAGATGCAGATGACTTAGAAGCAATGCAGTGAATCAAAAATGTGGTATGAGATGCTATGATTGAATTTATGCATATGAAAAGATCACCAGCCATGGTGTGAATGGGTGAGGGCAAATTTGGGGTGTTTATAGCTGCCCCAATTCAAACATGAGTTAGCTGTGTAGGATGTAAGCAACGGCTTATCAGGTAAACAAGATAACTTGTGGTTGAATACCAAAAGACAGTCCAAAATTTGCACTCACAGAATGAAGAAGAAAAGGGATATAGATTGTAAGAGGAAAATAAAGTATTTTTATAAAGTGCGGGCGACGGAGGATGACCGTCGAGCAGAGGACGACTGCTGGGGAAAGAGCAATGATGGGGACGACCGACATGCTGGGGAAGATGCGGGGAATAAAGCTATGACGGGGACGGTCGATAAGCTGGGGATATGAGAGATGGGGACGGCCATCAGATGAAGCTATAAGACTCTCTGGGAATTATGGGTAAATGAAATAAATGATGAGGTACGATCATCAAAGGTGAAAGACGATCACCTAGCAGGGGATGGCTGCTCTGTTGGGGATAAGATGAGGGACGGTCATCTAAGGTGAAGGACGATCACCGGGCAAGGTACGGTTGCCAAAAGCATCGCGACATAGGACGAATGTCGGGTAAAAGGTCGACGATGGGGACGGCCATCGGATAAGCATGATGAAGGACGATCATCAAGAGGTGAAGGACGATCACCTAGCAGGGTACGGCTGCTCTGTTGGGGATAAGATGAGGGACGGTCATCTAAGGTGAAGGACGATCACCGGGCAAGGTACGGTTGCCAAAAGCATCGCGACATAGGACGAATGTCGGGTAAAAGGTCGACGATGGGGACGGCCATCGGATAAGCATGATGAAGGACGATCATCAAGAGGTGAAGGACGATCACCTAGCAGGGTACGGCTGCTCTCAGGGTTTATCATGACATAGGACGAATGTCAGATAACACGATCAACGAAGGGGACGGCCATCGGATAAAGTGATGAAGGACGATCATCAAGAGGTGAAGGACGATCACCTAGAAGGGGACGGCTGCCTAAAAGGTATCATGACATGGGACGAATGTCAGATAGAAAGGAAATAGTTCAACAAGTTTTGTCAGAGACTTTGCTGGGGAATAGTAAACATGGACGAGCGTTTACATCCAAGAAATGAAAGGTATAAGTGTTTGACACGGCGTATAGATTAAAGATGCGGACGAGCATCCTTAAGACTATGATACGGACGGGTATCAGGTAGAAAAAAACACTGACACATGTTCAGAGATGATGATACGGACGAGTATCAACTGGTTAACAAAGAACACAGACGAGTGTCGGATCTAAGGGGAATCTTTTGGGGAATAATAGGCACAGACGAGTGTCTAAATTCTAAAAAGAGGTAAAGGTATCTGACATTGTGTATGGATTAAAGATGCGAACGAGCATCCTTGAGATTATGATACGGACGAGTATCAGTAGAAACAAACGCTGACGCGTGTTCAGAGATGATGATACGGACGAGTACCAACTGGTTAACAAAGAACACGGACAAGTGTCGAATCTGAGGGGATATAAGGGGCGTTTATAAGATACGGACGAGTATCTGTATGAGTAAAAAGTATGAAAGGTGTACAGACGAGTGTTTAACTTGCTGTGGAGAGCATGACACGGACGGGTGTCTGAAAAAGTGTATTATGAACAAATATATATGATTTACAAGGTGTTTAGGTAACTACGTTGGGGAAGGTGATACGGACGGGTGTCAAGGAATTGTATATATGTACCCGTGAGTTCAAAGGGGACGCTTTGGCTCCCTACTGGGGATATGACACGGAAGGGTGTCAGGAAGTATCTGTATCTTTAGTGAAGAGGCCTTGGCTCTCTGCCGGGGAATCTGGGGAGTTTTCTGTATATCGTTGATGGATTGTCAGTATTCAAAAGCGTTCGATCCAGAACATGGCTTATTATTATGCAATATGTTTGATTTTTGCCGTAATGCTCCGTATTAGACGGAATGCTACGCTCTGCGGGGAGAATATGATGCGAATGCTATGATTATGCAAAGATAACGATCCGGGATTCGGATCCCGTTGCTGTGGAGATTTCTGGTTGATCTGATCGAAGTAGACACCCCCAGCTGGGTGTGATATCCTTGGTAGATCTGTTAAGATGTATGACTCTGCTTGGGGAAATAGGTCACTGATAGACCTGTCTTGGTGATGGGGGACCCAGCTGGGGGTTTATAGAAGCTTCCTTCACTCTGTTGTGATTTCTTCGCGCGTTGCTTTTCTGGATAGAGGTTGACACTCTGTGGGGAGATGGTTCCCTGGCTTTTGTACTTGGCTGAGGAGGAAATAACAAATGGCAACTCAGCTGGGGAGAAAGCACCTCCGGTGCTAAGACTGAGTAGATAATGATTTGCCAGCTTGCTGGGGTGAAGCTTTCATGCCCCATGTTGTGCTTTGAATACCTGCAATCCTGAAAAGACAGAGAAACGCACAAGTAATCCCGAGGTATCCCTTACTGGATTCCATCATAAGAGTTTAGACACTCCCGGGGGTAAGTATATTTCCTGTAAGCACGTATTTTTAGAAGGGAAACAACTGTATTTATGCAATCAGTATTTTAAAGACATCGGACATTTTCGCAAATGAAAATAAAATGTACGAAACGAAACATGACTGAAAATCTGATTTTATTAATTTGTGTGCCCTGAATTGGCAAGATACAGTCGAAGAAACGGATCCCCTAAAATGAGGAGATCGTTACAAATTGAAAGACAAAGAGATGCTGGCAATGTTGATGACGCTTCAAGGAGCTTCCCTTTTGCTATGACTCGTATGACATTTGACGTTCTTCTCGTCTTGCTTTCTGAAGAAGGCTGATTCTGACTGACGCTCGGACCTTTCGAAGCTTTCCATGTTGTAAGTGATACAGATGAATTTAGAATGCGGTTGTTCGCTTATTCCCTTATTTTGCGTGGATCGCCCTTTCGGGTTTTCAATCCACCGGGATACCCATTTTTTCCTGAGTTGTCCAATGCGGCTTTTCAACTCAGCGGGTGTACATTTTTTGTTTATTTTCCCTTATTTTTTCCCGAGTCTTTTATTCTGTTTTTAACTCGCCGGGATGCCCTATTTTTTGCCTGGACTTACATTCTGTTTTTATGTCTAACGGGTCATTTATGCGAAGTATTTTTTAACTGCATCTGAATTCACAAGGGACATGAAGTCTTCACCATCCATAGTGCTGAGCATCAGTGCTCCACCAGAGAAAACTTTCTTTACTACGAATGGCCCTTCATAGTTCGGAGTCCACTTGCCCCTGTGGTCTGTATGAGGAGGGATGAGTCTTTTCAGCACCAGATCTCCTACTTGGTACTCTCGGAGCCTGACTTTTTGATCGAAGGCCTTCTTCATTATTTTCTGATATAGCTGCCCATGACAGATTGCAGCCAATCTCTTCTCTTCAATCAGACTCAGTTGTTCGTATCGGGATCGGACCCACTCTGCTTCATTCAGCTTAACGTCCATCAGTACCCGCAAGGAGGGTAATTCAACTTCAACAGGTAGGACTGCCTCCATACCATACACAAGTTGATACAGTGTTGCCCCAGTGGATGTTCTGATTGACGTACGGTACCCATGCAAGGCAAATGGTAGCATTTCATGCCAGTCTTTGTAAGTAACTACCATCTTTTGTACAATCTTCTTGATATTCTTGTTAGCTGCCTCAACAGCGCCATTCATCTTTGGCCTGTAAGGAGAAGAATTATGGTGTTGGATCTTGAAGTCCCGGCACAGTTCTGCCATCATTTTGTTGTTTAAATTGGAACCATTATCAGTAATGATTCCCTCGGGCACTCCATACCTACAAATGATGTCCCTCTTTAGAAATCGGGCTACCACCTGCCTTGTAACATTTGCATAAGAAGCTGCTTCAACCCACTTGGTGAAATAGTTGATGGCTACCAGGATGAACCTGTGGCCATTTGAAGCGGTCGGCTCAATATTGCCAATCATATCAATGCCCCACATGGCGAAGGGCCAGGGTGAAGACATCACATTCAGAGGATTTGGAGGCACATGCACCTTATCCGCATAGATCTGGCATTTATGGCATTTTCTGGCATAGGCACAACAATCGGCATCCATTGTGATCCAGTAGTAGCCTGATCTTAGCAACTTCTTGGCCATGGCATGCCCTCCCGCATAGGTACCAAAGGATCCTTCGTGCACCTCGTGCATCAACAAGTCTGCTTCTGTTCTATCAACGCATCTGAGGAGTACCATATCAAAGTTTCTCTTGTACAGGGAACCGTCAGTATTCAGGAAGAAACTACCAGCTAGCCTTCTTAATGTCTTCTTGTCATTGGAAGATGCCCCTGATGGGTATGTTTGATCCTCCAAGAAGCATTTGATATCATGGAACCAAGGCTTATCATCTTTGACAACATCTGCTGCAAATACATATGTTGGTCTGTCGAGTCTGGATACTGAGATCCGAGGCACAAAGTTGGCAGCTTGAACTTTGATCATTGATGAAATGGTAGCCAGAGCATCTGCAAATTGATTTTCTTCTCGAGGGATGTACTCAAGTTTGACCGTTGTGAAGAAATTCAACAACCTTCTTGTATAATCCCTGTAAGGTATCAGATGATCTTGATGGGTGTACCATTTGCCATTGGTTTGATTAATTACCAAAGCTGAATCTCCGAACACAGTTAAAGTCTTGATCCTGAGGTCAATGGCTTCCTCAAGACCCATAATGCAAGCTTCGTATTCAGCTTCGTTGTTAGTGCAGTTGAAGGTGAGCTTTGCCGAGAAAGGCATGTGAACCCCCTTAGGTGTAATGAGTACTGCACCAACACCACGGCCATTCATGTTAACATCCCCATCAAACATCATAGTCCATTCTTCTTCTGGGTCAGGCCCCTCGGTGTGAACAGGCTCTTCATGATTTTTTGCTTTTATGAACATGATGTCTTCATCAGGGAAGTCAAATCTCATAGGCTGGTAATCATCAATGGGTTGCTCAGCAAGATAATCAGACAATACACTGCCCTTGATGGCTTTTTGAGATGTGTACTGAATGTCATATTCTGTGAGGATCATTTGCCATCTTGCAACCCGTCCGGTAAGTGCTGGCTTCTCAAAAATGTACTTAACTGGGTCCATCTTTGAAATCAACAAGGTAGTGTGGGTCAACATATACTGCCTTAGTCGGCGAGCAGCCCACGCTAAAGCTTAGCAAGTTTTCTCGAGCAGTGAATAACGTTGCTCATAGTCGGTAAACTTTTTGCTTAGGTAGTATATTGCATACTCTTTTCGACCAGACTCGTCATGCTGGCCCAGCACACACCCCATTGACTCTTCTAATACTGTTAAGTACATTATTAGAGGTCTTCCTTCAACTGGAGGCATAAGGATTGGAGGCTCTTGTAAGTATTCCTTGATCTTGTCAAAAGCCCTCTGGCAGTCTTCGTTCCACCTGACCGTTTGTTCTTTTCTCAACAATTTGAACAAGGGCTCACAGGTTGCTGTAAGGTGAGATATGAACCTTGAAATGTAGTTCAATCTGCCTAGAAACCCCTGTCTCTCCCACCAAATGAGGCTAGGTCAAATGGGGTACAGACGCGAACGGACGGTGAAAAGAATGAGAACACACAGGAGTGAACTCAAAAAGACAAATAGTCGCCAGCTAGGCATTTTTATCTCGGAGGAAAGGAAATGCTGCATAGACCTAGAAAGATATGGATAAGACGGTTGCGAACCAGAGAGACTGAGAAAGGGGGTTGGTTACAACCTGGGAAGGTATTAGCACCCAGATTGTCTGCCGTACTCGACGGGATCCACGCTTAAAAGATTTGTGTTTTAAAGGGGTAGTGTCAGTGCAGACTGTGTATCAAAGAGCTGGAAAAGGATATACAGGTGTCAGTGTAAGAGAAGTGAAGTGTATAAGTAAGGTGTCAGTGTAAGGACAGAGTGAAATGCTCATGATAATGAGGCTAAAAGAACAAGACTGGAAGGAGGGGGAATATACAGAGACTTTTGTTCGATAACCGTTAAGTTATGCCTACGTATCCTCTCGTGCAATGAGGAAGTCAGAACACCGTAGTTCGACCCAAAGAGACTGAAAGATAAAATTGACTGATGAACTGCTTGCTTGTCTATGCTCAAGTGTATGACCTGTCTGGCTCAGGTGCAAACTGTCTTGCATTAGACGGAAGAAGCAAGTTCTCGTTTATGAGTGATTGGGCTGAGAAAAGAATCCCGGAGGAGACGATTATTATTTGTTTTAGAGTTTTCAGTCTTTTATTGCTTTGTGGATTTTGTCATAAGTTAATGAGCTTAAGCCTAAACCAATGGGTTTAGTAAACTCATCACATCTTCCCTCTGATTAGGGGTAATGAGAATACCTTAAGTGTGAAGTCAGCATCTCACACTTAATCACCTTTGATGTAGGATTAAGATCATTAACCTACTTGTGATTATTTAGATGTTTTTGTTGTTTTTGTTTAGTGTTGAGTAATGAGATTAAGCCATAATCAGGGATTAAACAGACTCATTACACCATCCCAATAGAAGGATAATAGATGAGACTGTTTAAGCTGAGGAAAGCTCCTCAACTTAATTTATGATTAGGGATTAACCTCATGACAAAACAAAACCTTTATTAAGTGGATTTTAGTTAATGATAATATGAAGAAATGAGTTTCATGGTTTGTAAGACAACTTGAGGGGGACTTGTCCATTAACACTAGGGTTAGTCCTTCTTAACCAATTAAGGAAGAATTAGAACCCTAATGCAAGGCCCAAGTTACAAGCTTGATGTCTTGATGATTATTAAGTGAATTGATTAAAGGAGTTAAACACATTAAGGGTTTAACACTTAGGATTAAAGTTATACACTCCATCCTAATAGAAGGATGCAGGCATAAGCTTAATCACAAAGCCTTAAAGCCTTTAGGGTTTAGTCCCTGATTATGAGATGAGAAGAGAAGACTCAAAGAGACACAAAGGTAAAAGCTAAATGGGGGGGACTAATCAAACCTAATTGTTATCATGCTTGGAGATCCTAGGGTTTGTGAGGTTTGCAAGAAAGATCTTCAGAGAAACCACCAGGAAGCAGATGAAAGAAGCAAACTTGCTTCACTTAAGAAGTCAAGTTGCTTGAAGAAAGAAGGTGAGATGAACAAGAATGAGCAAGCTCAATCCAAACACAAGACAAAATGCAGCAATGATTCATAAGAGAGATGAGAAGAGATTGTGAGAAGTGAAGGCAAATTCACTTCTCAAAGTAACTTACCACCTGAAAAGTTAGTAAAGAAATGAAATGCAATGCAAATGAGATGCAAGTCATGATGCAAACCAAAACTAGAAGCATGAGTATGATGTTAATGATGCTAAGAGATGATGCAAACATGAGGCAAGGCATGAGAATGATTATACAAACATATGGATGCTAGAGAAACATGCTTAGAACCATGAACATACATGAAAAGTTATGAAATGCAAATGACATACAACATAGCAAATGAAAGATGCAATGATCAAACATGATTCTAATATGTCCTAATATGTGTTATGAATCAAATGGGTGCACAAAATATCATGGCAAGTCATGGTATGCAAACAAATGGGGAATGGATGCAAAGGAAGGCATGAATTAGGGTTTATGATCAATGCACAAAACAAAATTCAAAACCAGAAGCAAACATCATGATAAAAATTTGAAAATGCATTCAAAGGAACCCTAAACCTATACAAATTCACTGCCCAAAGGAGGGGACCCAACTCTTAACCTAGTGAGGGTTAGGAATTTTCTAATATTGCTAGGGTTTTAAGGTACCTTGTCAAGAAAAATGCCAAACAAATAGGAAATGCAAGATCAAATCATGCCAATTTTATCCTATAAACAACATGTTATGCAAGATGCAATGCAAAAAGAATCATTGTCCAACTCTCAATGGTTAGGCAGAAATGAATTTTTGAAGTTTGAATCAAAATAATGCCTTGAAATGAAATTAATTCCATTGAAAATGATCAAAAGGCATCAAGAACAAAAAATAAATTTGGTTTGAGAGTTGGACAATGTTTCTAAATGTTTTTGAATGTTTCATGATTTTTTTTGGAATTTTTAGAAACCTAAATTCTATTTTAATTAATTAATTCTCATTAACTAATTAAAATAAACACTTAAATATTTTTAAAATACGAAAATTATGCAAAAAATAAAAATAAAATTATTTTCAGAAAGATAAAAATATTTTAAAGCATGATGCAAAAAATGAGATTTTTTAGAAATGATTTGATATTTTAAATAAAATGTGCAAAACAAATGAAAGAAAATGAAAATAAACTTAACTTAAGTGAGAAGTATGCTGATCCAGTGGCTGATATTCAAATGAGACGCGCGGGAATTGACTGGCGCCAGATCCAGTGGTTGAAATTCAAACTGACTAATCTTAATTAATTAATTTTAAATAAATGAGATTAGGGCTAAGTGAGGAATCTGGGCCATTGAAACGCGCGGGGGATTGACTAAGTCAGCCTAATCTACGCTCCACATTCAAACTTCATTTAATGACAAAATTAGGGCTTAATGATTTTCAGGTGGCCGGAGAAGACTTCCGGTCGTCTTCTCCGGCGAGACCTCTGACCTAACTCTCTCAAAACTCCATAAAAATGTGCCAAAATCTCCAGAAACAATCAATGATCAACAACAAAGCATAATCCAGCAACAAATCCCATTTATTTCAACTCAAAATCAAGATATGAATCAAACATCAAAAACTGCAAAAATTTCAGAAACACGATACAAGCTCATTTCTCAATCATTTTCAAAAGTAAAAGGTTCAGTGAACTCAGGGAAGCATGTAGATCATTTTAGAAACAAGAGATAAGAGTTCTGGAAAAATGAATTTCCATGGCTACCTGAATCGAAGCTTTCAACCCAAGAGCTTCTGGACCAGTTCCTTGCTTCCAATCAGCTCCACTGACCTTCCTTAAGTGTTTGCAAAGCTTTCTTGAAGTTTATTTGAGCTGGTTTGAGAGATTGCTTGTGTTCTGATCAAGGAGGGGCAGAAATCGTATCTGGCTTATGTGAGGTTTCAGGGATGAGTGAGAGGTGGAAAATGATCCTGGGATGGTGTTGAGTTGCTTTGTGAAAGAAGTTTGAAGTTTTGTCAAGTGTGCTGAGAGTTTTGAAAGAAAAATGCAAGAGGGATGATTTTTTGTGAACTTGTGAATGCTGAGGTCTTAGGCTGTGTTCTTGTGTGTTATGGCTTGCATAAAGTCCACATATCAAGTTGTGATAGGTTTGTGGAGTTGGTGTGGGCTATGCTGATTGGTATGGGGTGATTTGCAAAAAGTCAAGCAAGTTGTACTTGGAGGTATGGGCAAGTGGCAGGCTAAGATAGGGGCATGGCTTGGCTCAGCTAAGTTTAGGGAGAACCATAGAATCTGATTAGAAGCAATGCAGCAAGAGGATTAGGGTTTATCATTGGTTTTGCAACTTTGTGATCTTTGGCCCTTTTTAAAGTTTCTTGATCCACAAGTCATGAAAATGAGTGATCCTTTGATGCAATCTGACTTTTAGGCCTTGGTTCATGTTTGTGTGAAGTTTAGAAGTCCATTTGGAAGTTCAATTTGCCTTGGAAAGGGATTTTGCAACTTTGCCTCTTTGGTGGAAAACTTGAAATTATGTGATTTTTCCCAACTTTGACAAGCCATAACTTTTGATCCAAAATGAATCAGGTCAAGTTCTTGTACTTTTTGAAAAGGGAAAGATCCATTCTATAACTTTCATGACCAAAGTTTTCCCATTTGAAGCATTTTTGAATCAAAAAGCAAGGGTTGAAAAAGTTTCCCAAAATGGCAATTTTCATTATAAGTCAACTTTCCCAAAAAGTCAACTTTGCAAATGGCTTGAAATTCTTCAATTTTGTGAACTTCTAACATCTTCTATGATCAAATAAAGATCATACACAATCAAAATGATGAAGAACACCCCTTGGTTGGGTCATTGGGGGCCTCAGATGCCCTGATTTTGCACTGACTTGCTCAAAAAGTCAACTCTTGATCAGATGACTTCCCCATTGGATTTCTTCATAAAAATTGATATGCATGATCCCTATACCATATAGAGACCAATAGAAACAAGAATGACCAAAAAAATTGGAGTTATGGCCTTTGAAACCAAAACCTTAATCCTAGGTCATCTGTGTAGTTAAACCTGGCTCTGCTTCCATGCCATTCTCAGTTCTTGTGATTTCTTGACATTCTTGATTTTGAGGGGATATAATATGATGATTGAACATACATGGACCCCTTTGAAGTGATTGATGACCTTTGGAGTGGCTCAAGAAGCTCTTGGATTGCTCAGATCACAAACCCTAGATGCATATGACTTTGAACCTAGTGCAATGAAGCAAATATACAATATGGGATGCTATGATTGAAATTATGCATATGAGAAGATCACAAGCCATGGTGTGAATGAGTGAGGGCAAATTTGGGGTGTTTACAGCTGCCCCTATTCAAACATGAGTTAGCTGTGCAGGATGTAAGCAACGGCTTAACAGGCAAACAAGATAACTTGTGGTTGAATACCAAAGACAGTCCAAAATTTGCACTCACAAAAATGAAGAAGAAAAGGGATATAGATTGTAAAAGAAAATAAAGTATGTTGTAAAGTGCGGGCGACGGAGGACGACCGTCGAGCAGAGGACGACTGTTGGGGAAAGAGCAATGACGGGGACGGCCAACATGCTGGGGAAAATGCGGGAAATAAAGCAATGACGGGGACGGCCGACAAGCTGGGGATAAAAGGGATTATGATTGGGACGGCCATCAGGTTCACAACGATGGGGACGACCATCGGGCTAAACTGATGAAGGACGATCATCAGGAAAAGGAAAAGGGACCACGACGGGGACGACCATCGGGTTAAAGAATGAATGGAATAATGATGAGGGACGGTCATCAAAGGTGAAGGACGATCACCTAGAAAAGGAAAAGGGACCACGACGGGGACGGCCATCGGGTTAAAGAATAAATGAAATAATGATGAGGGACGGTCATCAAAGGTGAAAGACGATCACCTAGCCGGGGACGGCTGCTCTGTTGGGGATAAGATGAGGGACGGTCATCTAAGGTGAAGGACGATCACCTAGCAGGGCACGGCTGCCGAAAGTATCGCGACATAGGACGAATGCCGGATAAAAGGTCGACGATGGGGACGGCCATCGGATGAGCATGATGAAGGACGATCATCAAGAGGTGAAGGACGATCACCTAGCAGGGGACGGCTGCTCTCAGGGTTTATCATGACATAGGACGAATATCAGATAACCAGATCAACGATGGGGACGGCCATCGGATAAAATGATGAAGGACGATCATCAGAAGGTGAAGGACGATCACCTAGCAGGGGACGGCTGCTAAAAATATCACGACATAGGACGAATGTCGGATAGAAAAGGGGTTCTAATGAAATAGAGACTCCGCTGGGGAAAGGATGAGGGACGGTCATCCAAAGGTGAAGGACGATCACCTGGCAGGGTACGGCTGCCGAAAGGTATCATGACATAGTATGAATGTCAGATAGAAAAGAGGTTGCTTTGTTGGCGACCTACTGGGGAATAGTAAACACGGACGAGTGTTTACATCCAAGAAATAAAAGGTATAAGTGTTTTGACGTTGTGTATAGATTAAAGATGCGGACGAGCATCCCTAAGACCGTGATACGGACGAGTATCAGTAGAAACAAATGCTGACGCATGTTCAGAGATGATGATACGGACGAGTATCAACTGGTTAACAAAGAACAAGGACGAGTGTTGAATCTGAAGGGACTCTTCTGGGGAATAGTAGACACAGACGAGTGTCTAAATTCAAGAAGACATGAGTGTTTGACACGTGTATGGATTAAAGATGCGGACGAGCATCCCTAAGACTATGATACGGACGAGTATCAAGTAGAAACAAACGCTTGACACATGTTCTGAGATGATGATACGGACGAGTATCAACTGGTTAACAAAGAACACGGACGAGTGTCGAATCTGAGGGGATATGAGTGGTAATACAAGATACGGACGAGTATCTGTATGAGTGACATAAGTATGAGTGGTGTACAGGAGAGTGTTTAACTTGCTGAGGAGGGTGACACGGACGAGTGTCAAAAGGAAAAGTGTAATATAAACAAGTGTATGGTTTACGAAATGTTTAGGCAACTGTGCTGGGGAAAGCGACACGGACGGGTGTCAGGGAACTTGTATAAAGATGTATTTGTGAGTGCAAAGGGGACGCTTTGGCTTTCTACTGGGGATATGACACGGACGGGTGTCAAGAAGTATCTGTAATACATGAGTGTCTGTTTGCTCGGACAACTTTACTGGGGAATGATGACACGGACGGGTGCCAAAAAAAAAGAGTGTGTATTTATATTTATAAGTGTAAGGCAAATGCCTTGGCTCTCTGTTCTCCGCTGGGGATATGGCACGGACGGGTGTCAGGACGTATCCGTACCTTTAGGGAAAGTGCCTTGGCTCTTTGCCGGGGAATCTGGGGATTTTTCTGTATATTGTTTATGGATGGTCAATATTCACAAGTGTTTGATTCAGAACATGGCTTATGATTATGCAACATGTTTGATTTTTTGCCGTAATGCTCCATATTATACGGAATGCTATGCTTTGTGGGGAGAATATGATGCGAATGCTATGATTGTGCAAAGATACCGATCTGGGATTTGGATCCCGTTGCTAAGAAGATCTCTGGTTGATCTGCTTGAAGTGAACATCCCAGCTGGGGATGAGATCATTGGTAGATCTGACATATAGGACTCTGCTTGGGGATATAGGTCACTAAAAGACCTATCTTTGGTAATGAGGGACCCAGCTGGGGTTTGTAGAAGGTTTCTTCACTCTGTTGTGAGTTCTTCGGGCATCGCTCTTCTGGATTGAGGCTGAAGTTCTGTGGGGAGATGGTTCCCTGGCTTTTTTGTACTTTGCTGCGGAGGAATAGTAGATGGCAACTCGGCTGGGGAAGAAGAAAGACCATGGGAAGGTCTTCCTGGAGATTTCTATAGGGGTCCTGCTGAGGATGATACTGGACAACTCAGCTGGGGAGAAATCATCTCCGGTGCTAATCGGGAGATAAACTGAGTAGATAATGATTTTCCAGCTTGCTGGGGTGAGTGCTTTCATGCCCCATGTTGTGCTCTGAATACCTGCAAAGATAGAGAAACACACCAGTAATCCCGAGGTATCCCTTACCGGATTCCGTCATAGGAGTTCAGACACTCCCGGGAGTAAGTATATTTCCTGCAAGCACGTATTTTTAGAAGAAAAGCATCTATATTTATGCAATCAGTATCTTAGAGACATCGTACATTTTGCAAATGAAAATAAAGTGTACGAGACGAAACATGACTGAAAATATGATTTTATTGATTCATATGCCCTGAATTGGCAAATACGGTCAAAGAAACAAATCCCCTGAAATGAGGAGATTGTTACAAATTGAGAAAAGGTGTTGGCAATGTTGATGACGCTTCAAGGAGCTTTCCCTTTGCTATGACTCGTATGACTTTTGACATTCTTCTCGTCTTGCTTTCTGAAGAAGGCTGATTCCGAAAGAAACTTGATCTTTTTGAAGCTTACCAAGTTGTGAGTGATACAGACGAATTCAGAATGCAGTTGTTCGCTTATTCCCTTATTTTGCATGGATCGCCCTTTCGGGTTTTCAATCCATCGGGATACCCATTTTTTCCTGAGTCGTCCAATGCGGCTTTTCAACTCAGCGGGTGTACATTTTTTTGTTTATTTTCCCTTATTTTTGCCCGAGTCTTTTATTCTGTTTTTGACTCGCCGGGATGCCCTATTTTGCCTGGACTTACATTCTGTTTTTATGTCCAGCGGGTCATTTTTATGCGAAGTATTTTTTAACTGCATCTGAATTCACAGGGGACGGGAAGTCTTCACCATCCATAGTACTGAGCATGAGTGCTCCGCCGGAGAAAACTTTCTTTACTATGAATGGTCCTTCATAGTTCGGAGTCCACTTTCCCCTGTGGTCTGTATGAGGGGGGAGGAGTCTTTTCAGCACAAGATCTCCCACTTGGTACTCTCGGAGCCTGACTTTCTGATCGAAGGCTTTCTTCAATCTTTTCTGATACAGCTGCCCATGACAGATTGCAGCCAATCTCTTCTCTTCGATCAGACTCAGTTGTTCATATCGGGACCGGACCCATTCTGCTTCGTTCAGCTTAACATCCATTAATACCCATAGGGAGGGTAATTCAACTTCAACAGGCAGGACTGCCTCCATACCATAAACAAGCTGGTACGGTGTTGCCCCAGTGGATGTTCTGATTGACGTACGGTACCCATGTAAGGCAAATGGTAGCATTTCATGCCAGTCTTTGTAGGTAACTACCATCTTCTGCACAATCTTCTTGATATTCTTATTTGCTGCCTCAACAGCGCCATTCATCTTTGGCCTGTAAGGAGAAGAATTGTGGTGTTGGATCTTGAAGTCCCGGCACAACTCTGCCATCATTTTGTTGTTTAAGTTAGAACCATTATCAGTAATGATTCGCTCGGGAACTCCATACCGACAGATGATGTCTCTCTTCAGAAATCGGGCTACCACTTGCCTTGTAACATTTGCATAGGAAGTCGCTTCAACCCACTTGGTGAAATAGTCAATGGCTACCAAGATGAATCTGTGGCTGTTTGAAGCAGTCGGTTCAATCTTGCCAATCATATCAATGCCCCACTTGGCAAAGGGCCAAGGTGAAGACATCACATTCAGAGGATTGGGAGGCACATGCACCTTATCTGCATAAATCTGGCATTTATGGCATTTTCTGGCGTAGGCACAATAGTCGGCGTCCATTGTGATCCAGTAATATCCTGATCTTAGCAACTTTTTAGCCATGGCATGCCCTCCTGCATGGGTACCAGAGGATCCTTCGTGCACCTCGTGCATCAACAAGTCTGCTTCTGTTCTATCAACGCATCTGAGGAGTACCATATCAAAGTTTCTCTTGTAGAGGGAACCATCAGTATTCAGGAAGAAACTACCAGCAAGCCTTCTTAATGTCTTCTTGTCATTGGAAGATGCCCTAGGTGGGTATGTTTGATCCTCCAAGAAGCACTTAATGTCATGGAACCAAGGATTATCATCTTTGACGACATCTGCTGAGAACACATATGCTGGTCTGTCAAGTCTGGACACTGAAATCCGAGGTACAAAGTTGGCAGCTTGAACTTTGATCATGGATGAAATGGTGGCAAGAGCATCTGCAAACTGATTCTCGTCCCGAGGGATATACTCAAGCTTGACCGTTGTGAAGAAAGTCAATAACCTCCTTGTATAATCCCTGTAAGGTATCAGATGATCCTGGTGCGTGTACCATTTGCCATTGGTTTGATTGATTACCAAAGCTGAATCTCTGAATACAGTTAAAGTCTTGATCCTGAGGTCAATGGCTTCCTCGAGACCCATAATGCAAGCTTCGTATTCAGCTTCGTTGTTAGTGCAGTTAAAGGTGAGCTTTGCCGAGAAGGGCATGTGAACTCCTTTAGGTGTAATGAGTACTGCACCAACACCACGACCATTCATATTAACAGCCCCGTCAAACATCATAGTCCATTCTTCTTCTGGGTCAGGCCCTTCGGTGTGAACAGGCTCTTCATGATCTTTTGCTTTTATGAACATGATGTCTTCATCAGGGAAGTCAAATCTCATAGGCTGGTAATCATCAATAGGTTGCTCAGCAAGATAATCAGACAATACACTGCCCTTGATGGCTTTTTGAGATGTGTACTGGATGTCATATTCTGTGAGGATTATTTGCCATCTTGCAACCCGTCCGGTAAGTGTTGGCTTCTCAAAAATGTACTTAACTGGGTCCATCTTTGATATCAATAAGGTAGTGTGGGTCAACATATACTGTCTCAGCCGGCGAGCAGCCCACGCTAAAGCACAGCAAGTTTTCTCGAGCAGTGAATAACGTTGTTCACAGTCGGTAAACATTTTGCTTAGGTAGTATATTGCATACTCTTTTCGACCAGACTCGCCATGCTGGCCCAGCACACACCCCATCGACTCTTCTAATACTGTCAAGTACATAATTAGAGGTCTTCCTTCAACTGGAGGCATAAGGATTGGAGGCTCTTGTAAGTATTCCTTGATCTTGTCAAAAGCCCTCTGGCAGTCTTCGTTCCACCTGACCGTTTGTTCTTTTCTTAACAGCTTGAACAAGGGTTCACAGGTTGCAGTAAGGTGAGATATGAACCGTGAAATGTAATTCAATCTACCTAGAAACCCCCGAACTTCTTTCTCAGTCTTCGGTGCAGGCATTTCTTGAATGGCTTTGACTTTATCAGGGTCAACTTCAATCCCTTTCTCACTTACAATAAATCCCAGCAGCTTACCAGATCGCACCCCGAATGTGCACTTGTTGGGGTTCAACTTCAGTTGGTACTTCCTCAGACGCTTGAATAACTTCAACAAGTTTACCAGGTGGTCTTCTTCTGTGAGGGACTTGGCAATCATGTCATCCACATAACATTCAATTTCTTTATGGATCATGTCATGGAATAATGTTACCATAGCCCGTTGATACGTTGCACCAGCATTCTTCAGTCCGAATGGCATCACCTTGTAACAGAACGTGCCCCAGGGTGTGATGAAAGTTGTCTTCTCCATGTCTTCAGGTGACATTTTGATCTGATTGTATCCTGAAAATCCGTCCATGAAGGAGAATACCGAGAACTGAGCCGTATTATCCACCAATACATCAATGTGAGGTAAAGGGAAGTCATCTTTTGGGCTGGCTCTGTTCAGATCCCGGTAGTCCACACACATCCTCACCTTGCCATCCTTCTTAGGCACAAGCACAATATTAGCAACCCACGGCGGATAGCTAGTCACAACAAGGAACCCGGCGTCCCACTGCTTTTGTACCTCTTCTTTGATCTTCATTGCCATATCTGGGCGAATATAGCGCAGTTTCTGTTTTACCGGTGGACAGTCTTCTCTTAAAGGAAGCTTGTGCATAACAATACCGGTGTCCAACCCTGGCATATCCTGATAAGACCAAGCAAACACATCCACATATTCACGAAGCAGGTCAATCAGTTGCTCTTTCACTGAGTCTTGTAAGCAGGCCCCGATCTTAACCTCTTTCACATTTTCATCCGTACCAAGATTAATCGTTTCGACCTCCTCCTGATGAGGAGTGATAACCTTATCCTCTTGCCTTAACAACCTGGCTAGCTCTTCAGGAAGCTCATAATCTTCTTCAACCCCTTCATCAGCTTGATTGATTGGATTGTCAAAGTCATACGAAGCCATAGCTGTGCTGTTGTTGGTGCAGTCTGAAAGGCATTCTCTGCAAGGGTTTAGATTGTTCACTTCAGTGATTGATTTTAATCTTTGTTTAGAAAAAGTGAAATAAAGTTATCATTTTGAAAACATTGCCATTTTTATTTTTGTACAAAAAGAAAAATGAAAAACAGTGAGCGAAAAAGAAAAAAGACTCATTTGTAAAAGATGTCCGATATTCATTGATTGATCTGTTTGCACAAAATTACAAGATGGCCCGATTACAACATGAGTCTTGACATCTTGGGCAAGATGCAAGACTTGATGCATGCTTAAAATATACAGGAAATAATAATTACTCTGCAGGAGTAACCCTTATAATTTCCTGGGAAGACCAGTTTGAGATACGGCTCCCCGGGATCCTTGGACGTATCCAGCTCTCCAGGTTGCGTTCATCTTCCGACTCATCTTCCAAGTTGTTTACTGCATCTGGGGTGAGCATCCCCCCGCTGACAAAGTTGGGCTTCTTGACAGCCTCTGATTTATCTTGTTGAGTTGGTTTGTAACCCAACCCAAATCTGTCCTCCTTCTTCTCCACGGGCAGCAGCTTGCCCCAGCCTTGGGCAGTCCCCTCTTCAACAACCTTCCTGGCTTGCTGATAAGATGTTATGGAGGTTCCCAGTACAGCAGATGCTTCATTAATGTTCAGGGCCTCAAATCCCTGGCTCATGGTTTCATGGATTTCTCCATCCATCTCAATGTATTTGTATGTAGCCAGATGGCTAACAAAGATGTCCTCTTCACCACAGATGGTGATGATTTGGCCTTCCCACTCGAATTTCAACTTTTGGTGAAGGGTAGACGTAACTGCGCCAGCAGCATGGATCCAAGGTCTACCCAACAAACAGCTGTAGGCCGGCTGAATGTCCATCACATAGAAGGTAATTTTGAAGGTCTGCGGGCCAATCATCACAGGCAGATCAATCTCTCCTAGCACTGATCTTTTGGAGCCATCAAAGGCTCTCACCACTAAGTTACTTGGACGCAGTGCCAAGCCATTGTACTCCAGCTTCACCAAGGCTTTATTTGGTAGAACATTGAGTGAAGACCCAGTGTCCACCAGTACATGGGATAGAACAGCACCCTTGCATTCTAGAGTGATGTGTAAAGCCTTGTTGTGGTTACGTCCCTCAGTTGTCAGATCAGCATTGGTGAAACCCAATCCATGGCTAGTGTTGACATTTGCTACCACGGTTTCTAGCTGATTAACTGTGATCTCCTCTGGCACATATGCTGCGTGCAAGACTTTCAGTAATGCATTCCGGTGAGCTTCGGAACACATCAGCAGGGATAATATGGAGATCTTTGAGGGAGTTTGGTGAAGCTGATCCACCACCTTGTAATCACTTCTTTTTATAATTCTCATAAACTCGTCTACATCTTGCTCAAAAGATGTCTTCTGATTTTCTTTGACAGTTTGCTCTTCAACTACCACACTATTTCCTTTTGCTTTGGCAGCAGCTTCTGCTTCGGCATTAGGTCTTTGCATTTGTGAGGCAAAAAGGCGTCCGCTTCTGGTGAAGCCTCCGCCTAACCCAACATTATCAATTTGTGGAGAAGAGGTTGAAGAATCCAAAGTGATTTTCTCCCCATTGCAGTAGAGGTCAGAGCCATAATGCCAAGGTATGGCATTACTGCTTTCATATGGAATTGGTCCAGGCACCGTGATGGTAACCGGACTGACTGCTGCAGAGGAGGGTACTGAAATGGTGTGCGGATCGTAGTAGATGGTGACTGGTGACCTGGCAGGAGATGCCACTGTTTGTTGTTGAAAATTGTTGTTTGGAGGAACATATGAGGGATCATAATAAATGGTGACTGCTGAGATATCTGTTGGAGTTGTAGAAGATTCCGCTGAATAAAGGGGTGCTGATGTTGTAGAAGAAATGGTTGTTGACATCTGATTTGTTGAAGTGATGGATGGAGCCATTGTTGATGATATTGACGAATTGGTTGGAATGATTGTTGTTGCAGTTGTAGAAGAGTCAGGAATTGTTGTTAGAGGGATTGCTGGATTTGTAGGTGTTGATGTTGTGATCTGAAGTATACCACTTTTGATAAGATCATCTATGCCACTTCTCAAGTTATCACACCCTTTGACCGAAATGTTGCAATAACCACAACCGAGCTTACACCCGGGGAACATCTGGCATTCTAGAAGCTGAGCTTTAATTTCTACCAGAGGTGTCCGAAACTGCCCAACACTGGTGATTAAGAAAGATGGCTTATCTTCCTCAATAGCATTAATTCTTGGTCCTCCATGATTGGGCATGGGATTCTTGTTGACATTTGGCGGGGGTGCAAAGTTGATAGCTTTAGAATCCACCAGGTCTTGTACCTTCATTTGTAAAGCCCTGCATTTCTCCGTACTGTGGCCAGGTGCATTGGAGTGAAAAGCACACCGGGCGTTGACATCATAATTTCTTGGACGACTGGCAGGATCTGGAGGTGCCAATGTCCTTAGCTCAACTAGGTTGAGTTTCAGGAGTTGTGGCAATAAAGCGGCATAAGGCATAGGGATTGGATCAATCACCCTATTTGCCTGTGATGGTCTTTGTTGAAAGGGTCTTTGCTATTGATTGCTGTTGTTGTTGTTGTTGTAGTTTCTTTGTGGCGGATACTGAACTTGTTGCTGATAATGTGGTTGTTGTTGTGGTTGATATGCTGGTTGCTGAGGAATCGGAGCTGGAATAGTGACAGCCGCCACTGACCTATGAACATACTGAGGTCTGCCCCTGCTGGCTTGAATGGCATTTGTCTCACCGGTTCTTCTTGGTCCCACAAAAGGCTTCCTGGGATTGCTTGACGAACTTGCACCATTATCGGTAATTTTACCCATCTTCAGAAGGCTTTCAATTCTTTCTCCAGCTATGACTACGTCAGCGAAGCTGGTGGAAGAAAAGGCATCTAGCCTGTCAATATACGTCCCTTGCAGGGTATTCATAAACATGTCGGCCATTTCTCTTTCCGACATGGGTGGCTGGACAGCAGCAACAAGCTGTCTCCACCTCTGGGCATACTCCCTGAAACTTTCCCTGGAGGACTGAGACATTCCCATTAAGAGGGTTCTGTTAGGAGCCATGTCCAGATTGTATTGGTACTGCCTTATGAAGGCCTCAGCTAGGTCCTTCCAGCACCTGATGGTAGCTCTGGTCAAGTGAGAGTACCATTCCCTGGAAGCCCCGGTCAAACTATCTTCAAAGTAAACATCCATAGTTTCTCATCCATGGTGTATGCCTTAAGTCTCCCCAGAAAAGACTGCAAGTGAGTTCGTGGACAGGAAGTTCCGTTGTACTTCTCGAAGCACGGGGGTTTAAACTTGTGAGGTATCCTTACCCCGTCCACTAAGCCCATATCCATGACATCAAAACCCAAGGAGTTTTGAGACTCCAGGGATCTCAATTTCTCAGCAATTTCATCAAGCCTCCTATCATAGGCTTCATCCCCAGCTCCCATCACAGTGAATTGATCCTCTTGGGGGTCTTCTTGTAAGATTCTGCCCGCAGTTGTATTTCCTTGCACATTAATCGGGATATTGACTTCCGGATGCAGATGAGGCCCATATACGGGTGGGTTAATATGAGGCTGACCCCTCTCATTGTTACTCGTTCCTCCAGTTCCCAGGGGAGGTTCTTCTGGGGTTTGTCTTTCTACCAATGCCCTCAATCTTTCTTGGCTTTGAGCCAAGCCATTCATTACTTCCATGAACTGGGTCATTTGGTTCCTCATCTCCAGCCTTTCGTTGACCATCTGGGTCCTGACCTCTGTTAGCTCTTGCTGTACTTGGTCCATCTGGATACCAGGAAGATTGTTGCGAGTAGGATATTTGTGTGGACGATTGAGAGGGAACACCCGACGGCGAGCAATAATTCCTGAACCACAACAGAGTTAGTAACAAACAAAACAAAAACCTACAAAACAAAACAAAAGTTAGTATGCAATGCAGTATGCTTATTTGTTTCCAAGGTATCCGGCTTGGCACTTGGTTTTGACCTTTCCAGACCCTGAGGAAGATGCTTTGATGTTGCTTGAGAGGAAGAAAACTTGATAAAACAAACTAACAAATATATTACAAAAGGTGAATGAATACACAGTTTGTTTTTACAACACATGCCCCTGTGGGGTCAAAATACAACATAAACAGAAAAGTACATGAAATGGAAATGGCAACAAACAAAGAAGTCAAACATCTAAGCCAAACTCATCCTCCCTAACTTCCTTCAAAAGTGCTTCAGTTACAGGACCAGCTGGATGCTCTGTAATGCTTCTGATAAGAAGGTTCCTGGTGTTAATAGCAGTGCTCAGCTTCTTGTGTCTGTCTTGGTCCTTTGACCTCTTCACACCAGCCCTAAGCTTCAATTCTGAAATTTCCTTCTGGGCTGCTAGCAGAGCCTCCTGTTGCTTCTTTTCATTTGCCTCCAACTGCTCAATTCTGGCTTGAGTTCTCTTATCTTCCTGAGTGCGAGCTTCAGTGATCCTGACCCACCTAGCTTGACTTTCCTTCAGATAGAGATCAGTCCTAGCCTTTTGAAACTGGGCCTCTTTACAGGCATTCTTCAAAATTTGCTCTCATGCTCTTGATTTCTTGATGTAGTCCTCTGATTTCTCAATCCTGGCTAGATGCTCCACCTTTAGCTTTTCCAACCTCTCAATGTCTAGACGACCATCACTCCTCTCCCAGAGGGTCTTCTGCAGAGCTTGAGACAGATTCTCATTCCTCTCCTTCAGTTTCTCAAATTCTTCCAGGCTGGCAGTGGCTGGAGGTGGTGCTGTGGATGGTCCAGGTGCATCCTCAATGGTGAAAGGCATTCCAGAAATCTGAGCCCTAGCATGAGACCACTCATAATACTGTGCTGAAGCCACATTGTTGCATCTCCCAAGAATGGCCATCCCTTTGGTCTGGATGTTGTCCCAAGCCCAGGATGCTTGTCTGACAACAGCTAGATTAGGCTTTATCTCACAATACAAGGTTTCAGCCAAGTCTTGCACTTTAGGAGGGTGAACCAGAGCATAGCCCAACTGTCTTTTAAACAACAAAGGGTTGTAGTTGATGCAACCCTTCACTCCTATCAGAGGTACATTGGGGAACTGCCCACAACTAGTAATTATGTCCCTGCCTTTGGTGCTCTGGGTGCACCACCTGATGTCATCTGAGGTCAAAGCAGTAAGTCTTCTAGCCCAGTTCTTCTGTTGGTGAGGATTCAAGAAGGCATCAGTCTTGGGTAAATGTTTAAGCAGCCAGGTATGAAATAGAGGAGCACAGCACCTTACCAACCTCCCTCTCTGCTTCTCATTCCTTTGATGGACAGAATAATAGAAATCCCCCAGTAAGGTGGGTACTGGGTTCCTCAAAAGGAAGAGATGAATAGCATTCTTGCTGATAAACTTGGGCTCGTCTGCAAAAAGTATAACCCCATATATACTGAGGGCTAACAATGCACAAACTGCCTTCCATTCTCCCAAGGAGGCCTTCAGGTTGGCCTGAGAAGTTAGAAAGTCCAAGTGTAGGCCAGGAATTCCAGCCTTTGTGGTCATGTTCTGCTGAATCAGAATAGGTTCCAACTGCAGTGCCTTTGCCACTTCTTCATTGCTGGGAGAAGCCATCTCTGGGTTGAAGGGGATACCACCCCTGACAGGTACTCCAATCAAAGATGAGAACTCCTCCAGCAAAGGTCCCAACTGAAAATTCTGGAAAGTGAAGCATCTCAAAGGAGGATCATAGAACTGTAGGCAAGTGTGAATCAAACTCCTCTGAGAAGGGTCCAAATCCATAACCATATCAAGGATGCCTCCATAATGTTCCCTGAATAGTGGGATATGGTCTGGAGTGATGAGTGCCTGGACCTGCCTGATGCCAGCCAGTACAGGCTCAAAAAAATGATATGAAATGTTGCTCTTCTTGGGTGCCATGGCTGCTGATGAAGAGCTGAGAGCAGATGCTGATGATGAAGACTGATACTGGTGATGAGCCACTGACAGGCTGAGACTGGTGATAACAGTAGCTGAAGCAGGCAACTGATGAAGATAGTTGAAGCAGATAGCTGATGAACAGGGGTCTATGCAGATAAAGGGGTCAAAACCAAGCCAAATGTGATATGGATACCCTGAAAAACAAATAAGAAAATGTTAAATGATGCAATGATGATGTATGCAAATGATATGCAAGGGTTTGTGATCAAGCTGGATCTGATTACTGCCTTGATATAAGGTTCATGTATGTTCAAGAAGTCCAGATGGAGGTTCAGAAGTCCAGCAACCAAGGTGGGGGACTCAAATAAAGAGCCACATGTCCTGGGTTAAATCACAAGAACTGTCCAAAGTGAAGCATTCTTAAACATAACAAGTATCAGGGTATGATGTGGCCATGGGTTCCTGCAAACCTGTAAACAGCCCAACCCCCTCACAGGTGGTGTTCTAGAACAAGGATCCTCAAACTTGGATCAATTATGAGAAGTGTAAACACTTCTAACCCGGAGGTACAGTGTTTACAATAACCATAAAAGATCCTCCTCTAACTCACCTCAGTTTCTGAAGGTCATAGTAAAGGTCATCCAGACTTAGCAGGCTTCCCAGATAGCCCTAGCACTACAGGAAATCTGTAGCACAGAGTTCTCAAGAAGAAACCCACATCTGAACCGTGTTTCATATTCCCGCACCAGACTGAAATGGAATGGGAAAGAACATGAACCACTCTAGCCTAGGTGTCACTCAGGTCCCAGGTATAGGACCTTAATCTCTTAGTAGAACCCCACCCACCAAGACAGAAAACAGATCCAGCCAGATGACAATATGACAGTATGATATATAAAGTTGTAAAGAAAGCAATAAATAACTGTACATAAAGCAAAATAAATACAAATATACAAACACAATTAGCACATAACACCCTAGTAAACACAAATCAAACAAGCGCTAGGAGGAACCCACAAAAAGAACCAGAAGCCCTGGTTACAGTATAAGGTTCCCCAGCAGAATCGCCAAGCTGTCGCTCCCACCAAATGAGGCTAGGTCAAATGGGGTACAGACGCGAACGGTCGGCGAAAAGAATGAGAACACACAGGAGTGAACTCAAAAAGACAAAGAGTCGCCAGCTAGGCATTTTTATCTCGGAGGAAAGGCAATGCTGCATAGACCTAGAAAGATATGGATAAGACGGTTGCGAACCAGAGAGACTGAGAAAGGGGGTTGGTTACAACCTGGGAAGGTATTAGCACCCAGATTGTCCGCCGTACTCGACGGGATCCACGCTTAAAAGATTTGTGTTTTAAAGGGGTAGTGTTAGTGCAGACTGTGTATCAAAGAGCTGGAAAAGGATATACAGGTGTTAGTGTAAGAGAAGTGAAGTGTATAAGTAAGGTGTCAGTGTAAGGACAGAGTGAAATGCTCATGATAATGAGGCTAAAAGAACAAGACTGGAAGGAGGGGGAATATACAGAGACTTTTTTTCGATAACCGTTAAGTTATGCCTACGTATCCTCTCGTGCAATGAGGAAGTCAGAACACCGTAGTTCGACCCAAAGAGACTGAAAGATAAAATTGACTGATGAACTGCTTGCTTGTCTATGCTCAAGTGTATGACCTGTCTGGCTCAGGTGCAAACTGTCTTGCATTAGACGGAAGAAGCAAGTTCTCGTTTATGAGTGAGTGGGATGAGAAAAGAATCCCGGAGGAGACGATTATTGTTTGTTTTTGAGTTTTCAGTCTTTTATTGCTTTGTGGATTTTGTCATAAGTTAATGAGCTTAAGCCTAAACCAATGGGTTTAGTAAACTCATCACATCTTCCCTCTGATTAGGGGTAATGAGAATACCTTAAGTGTGAAGTCAGCATCTCACACTTAATCACCTTTGATGTAGGATTAAGATCATTAACCTACTTGTGATTATTTAGATGTTTTTGTTGTTTTTGTTTAGTGTTGAATAATGAGATTAAGCCATAATCAGGGATTAAACAGACTCATTACACCATCCCAATAGAAGGATAATAGATGAGAATGTTTAAGCTAAGGAAATCTCCTCAACTTAATCCATGATTAGGGATTAACCTCATGACAAAACAAAACCTTTATTAAGTGGATTTTAGTTAATGATAAGATGAAGAAATGAGTTTCATGGTTTGTAAGACAACTTGAGGGGGACTTGTCCATTAACACTAGGGTTAGTCCTTCTTAACCAATTAAGGAAGAATTAGAACCCTAATGCAAGGCCCAAGTTACAAGCTTGATGTCTTCATGATTATTAAGTGAATTGATTAAAGGAGTTAAACACATTAAGGGTTTAACACTTAGGATTAAAGTTATACACTCCATCCTAATAGAAGGATGCAGGCATAAGCTTAATCACAAAGCCTTAAAGCCTTTAGGGTTTAGTCCCTGATTATGAGATGAGAAGAGAAGACTCAAAGATACACAAAGGTAAAATCTAAATGGGGGGGACTAATCAAACCTAATTGTTATCATGCTTGGAGATCCTAGGGTTTGTGAGGTTTGCAAGAAAGATCTTCAGAGAAACCACCAGGAAGCAGATGAAAGAAGCAGACTTGCTTCACTTAAGAAGTCAAGTTGCTTGAAGAAAGAAGGTTAGATGAACAAGAATGAGCAAGCTCAATCCAAACACAAGACAAAATGCAGCAATGATGCATAAGAGAGATGAGAAGAGATTGTGAGAAGTGAAGGCAAATTCACTTCTCAAAGTAACTTACCACCTGAAAAGTTAGTAAAGAAATGAAATGCAATGCAAATGAGATGCAATGTCATGATGCAAACCAAAACCAGAAGCATGAGTATGATGTTAATGATGCTAAGAGATGATGCAAACATGAGGCAAGGCATGAGAATGATTATACAAACATATGGATGCAAGAGAAACATGCTTAGAACCATGAACATACATGAAAAGTTATGAAATGCAAATGACATACAACATAGCAAATGAAAGATGCAATGATCAAACATGATTCTAATATGTCCTAAGATGTGTTATGAATCAAATGGGTGCACAAAATATCATGGCAAGTCATGGTATGCAAACAAATGGGGAATGGATGCAAAGGAAGGCATGAATTAGGGTTTATGATCAATGCACAAAACAAAATTCAAAACCAGAAGCAAACATCATGATAAAAATTTGAAAATTCATTCAAAGGAACCCTAAACCTATACAAACTCACTGCCCAAAGGAGGGGACCCAACTCTTAACCTAGTGAGGGTTAGGAATTTTCTAATATTGCTAGGGTTTTAAGGTACCTTGTCAAGAAAAATGCCAAAAAAATAGGAAATTCAAGATCAAATCATGCCAATTTTATCCTATAAACTACATGTTATGCAAGATGCAATGCAAAAAGAATCATTGTCCAACTCTCAATGGTTAGGCAGAAATGAATTTTTGAAGTTTGAATCAAAATAATGCCTTGAAATGAAATTAATTCCATTGAAAATGATCAAAAGGCATCAAGAACAAAAAATAAATTTGGTTTGAGAGTTGGACAATGTTTCTAAATGTTTTTGAATGTTTCATGATTTTTTTTGGAATTTTTAGAAACCTAAATGCTATTTTAATTAATTAATTCTCATTAACTAATTAAAATAAACACTTAAATATTTTTAAAATACGAAAATTATGCAAAAAATAAAAATAAAATTATTTTCAGAAAGATAAAAATATTTTAAAGCATGATGCAAAAAATGAGATTTTTTAGAAATGATTTGATATTTTAAATAAAATGTGCAAAACAAATGAAAGAAAATGAAAATAAACTTAACTTAAGTGAGAAGTATGCTGATCCAGTGGCTGATATTCAAATGAGACGCGCGGGAATTGACTGGCGCCAGATCCAGTGGTTGAAATTCAAACTGACTAATCTTAATTAATTAATTTTAAATAAATGAGATTAGGGCTAAGTGAGGAATCTGGGCCATTGAAACGCGCGGGGGATTGACTAAGTCAGCCTAATCTACGCTCCACATTCAAACTTCATTTAATGACAAAATTAGGGCTTAATGATTTTCAGGTGGCCGGAGAAGACTTCCGGTCGTCTTCTCCGGCGAGACCTCTGACCTAACTCTCTCAAAACTCCATAAAAATGTGCCAAAATCTCCAGAAACAATCAATGATCAACAACAAAGCATAATCCAGCAACAAATCCCATTTATTTCAACTCAAAATCAAGATACGAATCAAACATCAAAAACTGCAAAAATTTCAGAAACACGATACAAGATCATTTCTCAATCATTTTCAAAAGTAAAAGGTTCAGTGAACTCAGGGAAGCATGTAGATCATTTTAGAAACAAGAGATAAGAGTTCTGGAAAAATGAATTTCCATGGCTACCTGAATCGAAGCTTTCAACCCAGGAGCTTCTGGACCAGTTCCTTGCTTCCAATCAGCTCCACTGACCTTCCTTAAGTGTTTGCAAAGCTTTCTTGAAGTTTATTTGAGTTGGTTTGAGAGATTGCTTGAGTTATGATCAAGGAGGGGCAGAAATCGTATCTGGCTTATGTGAGGTTTCAGGGATGAGTGAGAGGTGGAAAATGATCTTGGGATGGTGCTGAGTTGCTTTGTGAAAGAAGTTTGAAGTTTTGTTAAGTGTGCTGAGAGTTTCGAAAGAAAAATGCAAGAGGGATGATTTTTTGTGAACTTGTGAATGCTGAGGTCTTAGGCTGTGTTCTTGTGTGTTATGTCTTGCATAAAGTCCACATATCAAGTTGTGATAGGTCTGTGGAGTTGGTGTGGGCTATGCTGATTGGTATGGGGTGATTTGCAAAAAGTCAAGCAAGTTATACTTGGAGGTATGGGCAAGTGGAAGGCTAAGATAGGGGCATGGCTTGGCTCAGCTGAGTTTAGGGAGAACCATAGAATCTGATTAGAAGCAATGCATCAAGTGGATTAGGGTTTATCATTGGTTTTGCAACTTTGTGATCTTTGGCCCTTTTTAAAGTTTCTTGATCCACAAGTCATGAAAATGAGTGATCCTTTGATGCAATCTGACTTTTAGGCCTTGGTTCATGTTTGTGTGAAGTTTAGAAGTCCATTTGGAAGTTCAATTTGCCTTGGCAAGGGATTTTGCAACTTTGCCTCTTTGGTGGAAAACTTGAAATTATGTGATTTTTCCCAACTTTGACAAGCCATAACTTTTGATCCAAAATGAATCAGGTCAAGTTCTTGTACTTTTTGAAAAGGGAAAGATCCATTCTATAACTTTCATGACCAAAGTTTTCCCATTTGAAGCATTTTTGAATCAAAAAGCAAGGGTTGAAAAAGTTTCCCAAAATGGCAATTTTCATTATAAGTCAACTTTCCCAAAAAGTCAACTTTGCAAATGGCTTGAAATTATTCAATTTTGTGAACTTCTAACATCTTCTATGATCAAATAAAGATCATACACAATCAAAATGATGAAGAACACCCCTTGGTTGGGTCATTGGGGGCCTCAGATGCCCTGATTTTGCACTGACTTGCTCAAAAAGTCAACTCTTGATCAGATGACTTCCCCATTGGATTTCTTCATGAAAATTGAGATGCATGTTCCCTATACCATATAGAGACCAATAGAAACAAGAATGACCAAAAAAGTTGGAGTTATGGCCTTTGAAACCAAAACCCTAATCCTAGGTCATCTGTGCAGTTAAACCTGGCTCTGCTTCCATGCCATTCTCAGTTCTTGTGATTTCTTGACATTATTGATTTTGAGGGGATATAATATGATGCTTGAACATACATGTACCCCTTTGAAGTGATTGATGACCTTTGAAGTGGCTCAAGAAGCTCTTGGATTGCTCAGATCACAAACCCTAGATGCAGATGACTTTGAACCTAGTGCAATGAAGCAAATATACAATATGGGATGCTATGATTGAAATTATGCATATGAGAAGATCACAAGCCATGGTGTGAATGAGTGAGGGCAAATTTGGGGTGTTTACAACCCCCGGACTTCTTTTTCTGACTTTGGTGCAGGCATTTCTTGAATGGCTTTAACTTTATCAGGGTCAACTTCAATCCCTTTTTCACTTACAATAAATCCCAGCAATTTACCAGATCGCACCCCGAATGTGCACTTGTTGGGGTTTAATTTCAGTTGGTATTTCCTCAGACGCTTGAATAACTTCAGCAGGTTTACCAGGTGGTCTTCTTCTGTGAGGGACTTGGCAATCATGTCATCCACATAACATTCAATTTCTTTATGGATCATGTCGTGGAATAATGTTACCATAGCCCGTTGATAAGTTGCACCAGCATTCTTTAGTCCGAATGGCATCACCTTGTAACAGAACGTGCCCCAGGGCGTGATGAAAGTTGTCTTCTCCATGTCTTCAGGTGACATCTTGATCTGATTATATCCTGAAAATCCATCCATGAAGGAGAACACCGAGAATTGAGTCGTATTATCAACCAATACATCAATGTGAGGTAAAGGGAAATCATCTTTCGGGCTGGCTCTGTTCAGATCTCGGTAATCCACACACATCCTCACCTTGTCGTCCTTCTTAGGTACCGGTACAATATTAGCAACCCACGGCGGATAGCTAGTTACAGCAAGGAAACCGGCATCCCACTGCTTTTGCACCTCTTCCTTTATCTTCATTGCCATATCTGGGCGAGTACGGCGCAACTTCTGTTTTACTGGCGGGCAGTCTTCTTTCAAAGGCAGCTTGTGCATGACAATATTAGTGTCCAACCCTGGCATATCCTGATAAGACCAAGCAAAGACATCCACATACTCCAGAAGCATGTCAATCAGTTGCTCTTTTACTGAATCTTGTAGGCAGGCCCCGATCTTAACCTCTTTCACGTCTTCTTCCGTACCAAGATTAACCGTTTCGACCTCCTCCTGATGAGGAGTGATAACCTTCTCCTCTTGTCTTAACAACCTGGCTAGCTCTTCAGGAAGATCATAATCTTCTTCAACCCCTTCATCAGCTTGATTGATTGGATTGTCAAAGTCATACGGAGTCATAGCAGTGTTGTTGTCGGTGCAGTCTGAAAGGCACTCTCTGCAAGGGTTTAGATTGTTCATTTTAGTGATCGATTTTAATCTTGTTTAGAAAAAGTGAAATGAAGTTGTCATTTTGGAAAACATTGCCATTTTATTTTTGTACAAAAAGAAAAATGAAGAACAGTGAGCGGAAAAGGAAAAGACTCATTTGCAAAAGATGTCCGATATTCATTGATTGATCTGTTTGCACAAAATTACAAGATGGCCCGATTACAAAATGAGTCTTGTCATCTTGGGCAAGATGCAAGACTTGATGCATGCTTAAAAAATACAGGAAATAATAATTACTCTGCAGGAGTAACCCTTATAATTTCCTGGGAAGACCAGTTATGGACTTGGCTCCCTGGGATCCTTGGACGTATCCAGCTCTCCAGGTTGCGGTCGCTTTCATCCTCGTCTTCCAAGTTGTTCACTGCATCTGGGGTGAGCATTCCCCCGCTGACAAAACTGGGCTTCTTGGCAGCCTCTGCTTGGTCTTGTTGAGTTGGTTTGTAACCCAACCCAAATCTGTCTTCCTTCTTCTCCACGGGCAGCAGCTTGCCCCAGCCTTGGGCAGTACCCTTTTCAACAACCTTCTTGGCTTGCTGATAAGATGTCATGGAGGTTCCTAGTACAGCAGATGCTTCATTAATGTTTAGGGCCTCAAACCCTTGGCTCATAGTTTCATGGATTTCTCCATCCATCTCAATGTACTTGTACGTAGCCAGATGGCTAACAAAGATGTCTTCTTCACCATAAATGGTGATGATCTGGCCTTCCCACTCGAATTTCAGCTTCTGGTGAAGGGTAGACGTAACAGCGCCAGCGGCATGGATCCAAGGTCTACCCAACAAATAGCTGTAGGCTGGCTGAATGTCCATCACATAGAAGGTAATTTTAAAAGTTTGCGGGCCAATCATCACAGGCAGGTCAAACTCCCCAAGCACTGATCTTTTGGAGCCATCAAATGCTCCTACCACCAAATTACTTGGACGCAATGCCAAGCCATCATACTCCAGCTTCACTAAGGCTTTCTTTGGCAAAACATTGAGTGAGGACCCAGTGTCCACCAGCACATGAGATAGAACAGCACCTTTGCATTCCAAGGTGATATGTAAAGCCTTGTTGTGGTTACGTCCCTCAGTTGTTAAGTCAGCATTGGTAAAGCCCAGTCCATGACTGGTGTTGACATTTGCCACCACAGTTTCTAGCTGATTAATAGTGATCTCCTCTGGCACGTATGCTGCGTGCAAGACTTTCAATAATGCATTCCTGTGAGCTTCAGAACACATCAACAGGGATAATACGGAGATTTTTGAGGGAGTTTGGTGAAGCTGATCCACCACCTTGTAATCACTTCTCTTTATAATTCTCATGAACTCATCTACATCTTGCTCAAAAGATGTCTTCTGAGTTTCTTTGATAATTGGCTCTTCAGATATCACACTCTTCCCCTTTGCTTTGGCAGCAGCTTCTGCTTCGGCATTAGGTCTTTGCAATTGTGAGGCAAAAAGGCGTCCGCTTCTGGTGAAGCCTCCGCCTCCCCCGACATTATCATTCTGTGGAGAAGAGGTTGAAGAATCCAAAGTGATTTTCTCCCCATTGCAGTAAAGATCAGAGAAATAATGCCAAGGTATGGCATTGCTGCTTTCATAAGGAACTGGTCCAGGTACCGTGATAGTAACTGGACTGACTGCTGCAGAGGAAGGTACTGAAATGGTGTGCGTATCGTAGTAAATGGTGACTGGTGATCTGGCAGGAAGTGCCACTGTTTGTTGCTGAAAGTTGTTGTTTGGAGGAACATCTGATGGATCATAGTAAATGGTGACTGCTGAGATATCTTCATTAATTTCTGTTGGCGTTGTAGAAGATTCTGCTGAATAAATGGATGCTGATGTTGTAGAAGAAATGGTTGTTGACATCTGGTTTGCTGAAGTGATGGACGGAGCCATTGTTGATGATATTGATGAATTGGTCGGAATGATTGTTGTTGCAGTTGTAGAAGAGTCAGGAATTGTTGTCAAAGGATTTGCTGGATTTGTAGGCACCGTTGTTGAGATCTGAAGTATACCACTTTTGATAAGACCATCTATGCCACTTCTCAAATTATCACACCCGTTGACCGAAATGTTGCAATACCCACAACCGAGCTCACACCCGGGTGTTGCACCCCAAAATTTGCCCTAACAATACAAGACTTTGTGTGCTAAGAAGGTTCACAAAGTTCACAAGAACTTTTCATGAAGTTCATAAAGTCTACAAGTCACTTTATGAGGTTCACAAGGTTCACAAGATTCACGATGCTTACAAGACCTTTCATGAGGTTCATGAAGTCTACAAAACACTTTATGAGGTTCACAAGGTTCATAAGACCTTACATGAGATTCACAAGGTTCACAATACATTTTATGATGGTTCACAAGGTTCACAAAGTTCACAAATAGTCAGAAGAGTTGACAATTCCCTCAGACAATGCACCTCCTAAGTAGTGCATCCAAAACTAGGGTTTTGACTTTAATCAGGCTAAATGAACTTCCAAGACTTCAAGTGAGCTTCATAACATCTTATATGTGTGTAAGAACCCCTATGACAAGTTTCAAGACTTTTCTCAAAAGTTTGCTCAGTCAGATGATCAGATAAGTCAAAACCAGTCAAAGCAGTTGAAAAGTCAAACTGAGGTCAACTGTGGTCAAACCAAAGTCAAACTTCATGATTTTTTGTCAACATAAAGTATATGAAGTAAAATTCATCATTTGATCAAGGGTTGATCATGATTCATCAAGGAGATTTCAGATCATCAAGAATCAGGAGTTTCTAAATTAGGGTTTCCTCAGGAAAAGTCAACTGAACTTTGACCAGCCATAACTTTCACATGCTTCATCACCAAGTTTCCATCCAAATCTCATTTTTAAGGAAATTAAATTCTCTACAACTTTGTGTCTCACAAACCAAGCCCAAAAATGCTTCATTTGGAAGGTATGAGCTAAGACATTATAGGTCCTTTTGAAAGTCAACAAAAAGTCAACAACTTCAAAAGGGCATAACTTGAGAATGGTAAATGATATGGACATGAAACCAGTGGGGTTGGTTATAGGACTCTTCAAGCTTTTCAAAATGTCCAAGAACACCCTCATAGCATTAAAATTGAAGGATGTGGGCCTTTGCAAAGTTGGGAAATTTTTGGTTGGTTTATGAAGAAAATGGAGGTCTAAAACCAATTTTTTCTAAATGGGCTTGCCATATGATGACCCAATCCATACTATGACCTCATGCACGACCCAAGTCTATAAAAATCAGATTTTTTATCATTTTATTTTTATTTATTTTGATTTAATTCTTTAAAAATCATTTTAAATTAAAATAAAATATAAAAGTCAAAGATTTAAAAAGGATTGAGTTTCTAGAAATTCATAAAAGTGATTGGTATCAAAGTGGTAAGAGAATCATGTTGATTTGCCTAAAATAGAAGGTGTTCATACAAGGATATTTGATTTTTAAGGCCTAATCTTGTTGAATCTTTTCCAATCAAATTTCTCACACAATGACCAAGTTTTTTAACCTA
This sequence comes from Lathyrus aphaca, assembly GCA_963966055.1. Lineage (NCBI taxonomy): Eukaryota > Viridiplantae > Streptophyta > Magnoliopsida > Fabales > Fabaceae > Lathyrus > Lathyrus aphaca. The sequence continues at coordinate 507,505,046 of OZ014524.1, read as the reverse complement.
AATTCATCACTCTATAAGTATATGACCTAACTCTACTCATTAGACACGAATTACCAGCCCCAAGTGTAAGTTTCATATTTCAAAAAAACCTCACAAAAGTCAAATTCGGTTTCAATCCTACAAAGCATTTGAAGGTATTTTGAGGACATAGCCATGATCACTAAGCTTCATTGAGTCGAAACCAATACTTATTTGCATCCAAAACCACTCATATAGCATATCCCGAAGCTTTCTTGATCATGAATTATTTTTTTTCGATTTCAATTATTCAGTGCATTTTGATGAATTTTGTTTGTCTAATCATGTTTGTGGTGTTGTATAGAACGTTTCTGGGCAAAGAAATTGAAGAAACCGTGAATAACCGTGAGATGCCATGTTAGGGTTTAAAGCTCCAAATTAGGGTTCTTTGATTTAGACAACATAAATGAATTTTGTTGGTATAATTGGATTGTACAGGTCACAAGGAGTTCAAAGATGTCTTTAATTTGATAAAACTGTACTGTTTGTGTGTGTTTTGAAATTCGCAGGTTTTCCTATGAATGAAAATTCGCAGGAAAGTTCGTGGGAAGATTCGCAGCAAATTGCGCAAGTCTGGAGGTAGAAGAAGAACTCAGGCGCGCGAAAATCAAATTCAAATAACAGGCTTATTTTATTATGTATTGGTTCTGTTATATGTCACCAACGAGCGCGGAGCTCAGTTGGTTTTGCACGCAGGTGATGAAGTTAAGAACCAGGGTTCGATCCCTTGGTTATACATTTTTTGCTTAAAATTCATTTGCTCAACATGTTTATTATATTATTATCATTGCTCATTCCAAAGACACGCTGCACACGCAGCTCAGCTGGTTGGTGGTGGGTGATGAAGGCTGGGAGACCTGGGTTCGACCCCAGGCTCCAGCAGGTGAGTTTTTACCATTTTTTTCATTTTTTTCTTAACCTAATTGTTTTCTAATTCTTTGTATTTTCTTTAATTTTAATTAAATATTAATAAAGATAATATAAATAGAATAAAATTGTATATGTTTGAAATTAATATTCTATTTTATTTATATGTCCATATTATTATAGCTTATTTTTATAATAGAATTAATATTATATATTAAATTAAAAAAAAACCTAATATTTTGTATATAAAATCCTAATTCTTATTAAACCTTAATAATTTTCAAAACCCTAATTTTTCCTTCTTCTATTTTTGTAATGTAATTAAAATTCTTAATCCAATTTTTATGTATAAATTGCTTATAATTTAAATTTTTGTACATAAATATGTTTAAAAATTAAAATGCTTAATTTATTTTTTATAATATGTAAATATTCTATAATTGTTTATAATTTAATTTTTGTATGTAAATAAATTTTTTATATGTTTAAAAATTAGAATTCTTAATATGATAATATAATACAATTTGTTTAGAATTTAATTTTTGCATGAAAATAATTTTATTATGTGTTTAAAAATATGTTTAAAATTGCTAATTTAATTTTTGTAATTATAATTTATTTTCATAATATGTTCATAATTGATTTAATTTTATAATTTACATATAACTTCAAATTTTATAATAATTAATATAATTGTTCATATTTTCTTATTAACTTTAAATAATCATTTATATCAAAATTTAATCTTTTAATTATTACAATATTTTTGCTTATTATTATTATTAATTATGTTTATTACTAACCCCATTTAATTTAGTATTATTTTTATTATTTTTTTTATTTTCACTAACCCAATTATAATTATTTATTTATTTTGCTTATTATATTTAAATTGCTTTATTATTATTATTGTAATTGCTCCTTGGTGTAATATTTAATAGTAATGTTTAAATTATTTATTTTATGCTATGGTTAGTAAATAGGGAGTGTAACATGTATGTTTATTTAAAATTGATTTAGATCACTTAATTTAAAGATAAATATTAAATTGTACACTCACACACGTAAGTCGATCTTTGATCGCCATCTCACTTCCTTAGGGATACCTCTCATGTTGCCTAAAATAAAAGGTCAAGTAGGGTGTATAAAGCAAAGTCCCTCAATTTCACATCATCTAGTCCCTTAATAGATAAAAGATCAAGTCCCTTTCGATTGTTGCCTTCGTAATGATCTTGTCCCTTTCGAATAACGATGATAGTCCCTTCGAATTGCTTATACACCCCACAGTTGCCTACATTAAACAGACGACCCTTACTTGTCCCTCACATCCAAGGTAATGACTACCTATTTCTTAATAATAGGGATAGTCTTACCATTTAAAAGGATTCAAGAACAGAAAAGACTTAAAACTTAGGGTAGGTTCCTCATAGTTACTTGCTCACTCTTCAAAACTTTTCAAACACTTCACACTTTCAAACAAATTTTCCAAACAAAGGTTTTTTACGCATCCGTACATGGATCATTATCAAACTCTTATGAAAATTTCTATTCACACACTTCACATTTCAAAAACATTTTTAAAGTGAGCTAAGTAACTAAGAGCCCATGGATAACCATGGATGTAAAGGGTGCTAACACCTTCCCATTACATAACCTACCCCCCGGACCCAAAAATATTTTAAAAAGGTCTTTCCTGTTCTTTTATGCCTTTCCTTTGGATAAAATAAAAGTCGGTGGCGACTCTTGCTATCCGCAACATAACTAAAGTCAGTTCTCCCACCGTGTTACACCGGGGAACATCTGGCACTCTAGAAGCTGAGCTTTAATTGCGACCAGAGGTGTTCGAATCTGTCCGACACTGGTGATTAAGAAAGATGGATGGTCTTCCTCAATGGCATTAATTCTTGGCCCTCCATGATTGGGCATGGGATTCTTGGTGACACTTGGAGGGGGTGCAAAGTTGAGGGCTTTAGAATCCACCAGATCTTGTACTTTCATTTGTAAAGCCCTGCATTTTTCCGTATTGTGGCCAGGTGCATTGGAGTGGAAAGCACATCTGGCGTTGACATCATAATTTCTTGGCAGATTTGAGGGGTCTGGTGGTGCCAATGTCCTTAATTCAACCAAGTTGAGTTTCAGGAGTTGTGGCAATAAGGCGGCATAAGGCATAGGGATAGGGTCAATCACCCTATTTGCCTATGATGGTCTTTGCTGGAAAGGTCTTTGTTGTTGATTGTTGTTGTTATTGTTGTAGGTTCTCTGTGGCGGATATTGGACTTGTTGTTGATAATGTGGTTGCTGTTGTGGTTGTTGATATGTTGGTTGCTGAGGAATCGGAGCTGGAATAGTGACAGCCGCCACTGATCTATGAACATACTGAGGTCTGCCCCTGCTGGCATGAATGGCATTTGTCTCACCGGTCCTTCGGGGTCCCACAAAAGGCTTCCTGGGATTACTGGACGAACTATCACCATTATCAGAAATCTTGCCCATTTTCAAAAGACTTTCAATTCTTTCTCCAGCTATAACTACGTCAGCGAAGCTGGTGGAAGAAAAGGCAGCTAGCCTATCAATATATGTTCCTTGTAGAGTATTCATAAACATGTCGGCCATTTCTCTTTCCGACATGGGTGGTTGGACAGTAGCAGCAAGCTGTCTCCACCTCTGGGCATATTCCCTGAAGCTTTCTCTGGAGGACTGAGACATTCCCATCAGAAGGGTTCTGTTAGGAGCCATGTCCAGATTGTATTGGTACTGTCTGATGAAAGCTTCGGCTAGGTCCTTCCAGCACCCGATAGTAGCTCTGGTCAAGTGAGAGTACCATTCCCTTGAAGCCCCAGTCAAATTGTCTTCAAAATAGAACATCCACAGTTTTTCATCCATGGTGTATGCTTTAAGTCTTCCCAGAAAAGATTGTAGGTGAGTTCGTGGACAGGAAGTCCCATTGTATTTCTCGAAGCACGGGGGTTTAAACTTGTGGGGAATCCTTACCCCATCCACTAACCCCATATCCATGACATCAAAACCCAGGGAATTTTGAGACTCCAGAGATCTCAACTTCTCAGCAATTTCATCAAACCTCATATCATAGACTTCATCCCCGGCTCCCATTACAGTAAACGGCTCCTCTTGAGGATCTTCTTGCAAGATCCTGCCTGTAGTAGTATTTCCTTGCACATTACCCGAGATGTTGACTTCCGGATGTAGATGAGGCCCATATACTGGTGGATTAACATGAGGCTGACCCCTTTCATTGTTACTTGTTCCTCCAGTTCCCAAATGGGGTTCTTCCGGGGTTTGTCTTTCTACCAATGCCCTCAACCTTTCTTGACTTTGGGCCAAGCCATTCATTACTTCCATGAATTGGGTCATTTGGTTTCTCATCTCCAGCCTTTCATTAGACATCTGAGTTCTGACCTCTGTCAAATCTTGTTGTACTTGATCCATTTGGATACCAGGAAGATTGTTGCGAGTAGAATACCTGTGCGGACGGTTGAGAGGGAACACCCGACGGCGAGCAATAATTCCTGAACCACAACAGAGTTAGTAACAAACAAAACAAAAACCTACAAAACAAAACAAAAGTTAGCATGCAATGCAGTATGCTTATTTATTTTCCAAGGTATCCGGCTTGGTTCTTGGTTTTGACCTTTCCAGACCCTGAGGAAGATGCTTTGATGCTGCTTGAGAAAAGAAACTCAATGAAACAAACTAACAAATATATTACACATGGTGGATCATACATAGTTTGTTTTTACAACATATGCCCCTGAAGGGTTAAAATACAACATAAAAAGAAAAGTACATGAAATGGAAATAACAACAAGCAAAGAAGTCAAACATCTAATCCAAACTCATCCTCCTTAACCTCCTTCAAAAGTGCTTCAGTTACAGGACCAGTCGGACGCTCTGTGATGTTTCTGATGAGAAGGTTTATGGTGGCAATAGCAGTGGTCAGCTTCTTGTGCTTGTCCTGGTCCTTTGACCTTTTCAAACCAGCCCTAAGCTTCAACTCTGAGATCTCCTTCTGGGCTGCCAGCAAAACTTCCTGTTGTTTCTTTTCATTGGCCTCTAACTGCTCAATCCTGGCTTGAGTTCTCTTATCTTCTTGAGTGCGAGCTTCAGTGATCCTGACCCACCTAGCTTGACTTTCTTGCAAATGGAGATCAGTCCTAGCCTTCTGAAACTGGGCCTCTTTACAGGCATTCTTCAATATTTTCTCCCCAGCTCTTGATTTCTTGATGTAGTCCTCTGCTTTCTCAATATTGGCTAGATGCTCTACTTTAAGCTTCTCTAACCTCTCAATGTCTAGACGACCATCACTCCTCTCCCAGAGGGTCTTCTTCAGAGCTTGAGACAGATTCTCATTCCTTTCCTTCAGCTTCTCAAATTCTTCCAGGCTGACAGTGGCTGGAGGTGGTAATGTGGATGGTCCAGGTGCATCCTCAATGGTGAAAGGCATCCCAGAAATCTGAGCCCTAGCATGAGACCATTCATAATACTGAGCTGAAGCCACATTATTGCACCTCCCAAGAATGGCCATCCCTTTGGTGTGGATGTTGTCCCAAGCCCAGGATGCTTGCTTGACAACAGCTAGATTAGGCTTTATCTCACAATACAGGGTCTCAGCTAAATCTTGCACTCTAGGAGGGTGAACCAAAGCATAGCCCAATTGTCTCTTAAACAGCAAAGGATTGTAGTTGATGCAACCCTTCACTCCTACTAGAGGTACATTGGGGTACTGCCCACAGCTAGTTATTATGTCCCTGCCTTTGGTGCTCTGGGTGCACCATCTGATGTCATCTGAAGTCAAAGCAATAAGTCTCTTAGCCCAATTCTTCTGTTGGTGAGGATTCAGGAAGGCATCAGTCTTGGGTAAGTGTTTAAGCAGCCAAGTGTGAAATAGAGGAGCACAACATCTCCCCAACTTTCCTTTTTGCTTCTCATTCCTTTGGTGAACAGAATAATAGAAATCTCCCAGCAATGTGTGTACTGGGTTCCTCAAAAGGAAGAGATGAATGGCATTCTTGCTGATAAACTTGGGATCATCTGCAAATAGTATAACCCCATATATACTGAGGGCTAACAATGCACAAACTGCCCTCCATTCTCCCAAGGAGGCCTTCAGGATGGCCTGAGAAGTCAGAAAGTCCAGGTGCAGACCAGGGATCCCAGCCTTTGTGGTCATGTTCTGCTCAATCAAAATAGGTTCTAAATACAGTGCTTTTGCCACCTCTCCATTGCTGGGGGAAGTCATCTCAGGGTTGAAGGGGACACCACCCCTGACAGGTACTCCAATCAAAGATGAGAACTCCTCCAGCAGAGGTCCCAACTGAAAGTTCTGGAAAGTGAAGCATCTCAAAGGAGGGTCATAGAACTGTAGGCAGGTGTTGATCAAACTCCTCTGAGAAGGGTCTAGGTCCATAACCATATCAAGGATGCCTCCATAATGCTCTCTGAATAATGGGATGTGGTCCGGAGTGATAAGTGCCTGGACCTGTCTGATGCCAGTCAGCACAGGCTCAAAGAAATGGTATGAAATGTTGCTCTTCTTGGGTGCCATGACTGCTGATGAAGAGCTGAAAACAAATGCTAATGATGAAGACTGATACTGGAGATGAGCCACTGATAGGCTGAGGATGATGATGGAAGTAACTGAAGTAGATAACTAGTGAAACAGAGGTCTCTGTAGATGAAGGGGTCAAAACCAAGCCAGATACGATATGGATACCCTGAAAAACAAATAAACAAATGTTAAATGATGCAATGATGAGTATGCAAATGATATTCAAGGGTTTGTGATCAAGCTGGATCTGATTACTGCCTTGATATAAGTCCATGTATGTTCAGGAAGTCCAGATGGAGGTTCAGAAATCCAGTAACCAAGGTAGGGGGACTCAAATAAAGAGTCACATGTCCATGGTTTAAATCACAAGAACTGTCCAAAGTGAGGTACTCTTAAACCAAACAGTAACAGGGTATGATGTGGCCAATGGTACCTGCAAACCTGTAAACAGCCCAACCCCCTCACAGGTAGTGTTCTAAAACAAGGATCCTCAGACTTGGATCAGTTATGAGAAATGTAAACACTTCTAACCCGGAGGTACAGTGTTTACAATAACCATAAAAGATCCTCCTCTAATTCACCTCAGTTTCTGAAGGTCATAATAACGGTCATCCAGACTTAGCAGGCTTCCCAGATAGCCCTAGCACTACAGGAAATCTGTAGCACAGAGTTCTCAAGAAGAAACCCATATCTGAACCGTGTTTCATATTCCCGCACCAGACCGAAATGGAATGGGAAAGAACATGAACCACTCTAGCCTAGGTGTCACTTAGGTCCCAGGTATAGGACCTTAATCTCTCAATGGGACCCCACCCACCAAAACAACAAACCAGATCCAGCAAGATGACAGTATGACAGTATGATGTATAAAGCTGAAGAAAGCAATAAATAATTGTACATAAAGCAGTAAATAAAGCAAATATATAAACACAATTAGCACATAACACCCCAGTAAACACAAATCAAACAAGCGCTAGGAGGAACCCACAAAAAGAACCAGAAGCCCTGGTTACAGTGTAAGGGTCCCCAGCAGAGTCGCCAAGCTGTCGCTCCCACCAAATGAGCCTGGGTCAAACGGGGTACAGACGCGAACGGTCGGCGAAAGGAGAGAGAACACACAGGGGTGAACTCAGAAAGACAAGAGTCGCCAGCTAGGCATTTTTATCCCGGAGGAAAGGTAATGCTGCATAAACCTAGAAAGATAAGGATAAGACGGTTGCGAACCAGAGAGACTGAGAAAGGGGGTCGGTTACAACCTGGGAAGGTATTGGCACCCAGATTGTCTGTCGTACTCGACAGGATCCACGCTTGAAAGATTTGTATTTTAAAGGGGTAGTGTCAGTGCAATTTATGTATCAAAGCTGGAAAGAATGCAAGTGTCAGTGTAAAAGAATGTGGAGTGTATAAGAGAAGTGTCAGTGTAGGGACAAGAGTGAAATGCTCAAGACCATGAGGCTTAAAGAATAAGGCTGGAAAGAGGGGGAATATACAGAGACTTTTGTTCGATAACTGTTAAGTTATGCCTATGTATCCTCTCGTGCAATGAGGAAGTCAGAACACCGTAGTTCGACCCAAAGAGACTGAAAGATAAATTGACTTGTGAACTGCTTACTTGCCTATGCTCAAGTGCATGACCTGTCTGGCTCAGGTGCAAATTGTCTTGCATTAAACGGAAGAAGCAAGTTCTCGTTTGTGAGTGAGTGAGATGAGAAAAGAATCCCGAAGGAGACGATTATTGTTTGTTTTTGTGTTTTCAATCTTTTATTGCTTTTGGAAATTTGTCATAAGAAAATGAGCTTAAGCCTAAACCAAGGGTTAGTAAACTCATCACATCCTCCCTCTGATTAGGGGTAATGAGAATACCTTAAGTGTGAAGTCAGCATCTCACACTTAATCACCATGATGTAGGATTAAGATCATTAACCTACTTTTAATTATTTAGATGTTTTTGGTGTTTTTGTTTAGTGTTAAGTGACGAGTTTAAGCCATAATCAAGGATTTAATGGACCTATTACACCATCCTAATAGAAGGATAATAGATGAGAACATTTAAGTTGAGGAAGATACCTCAACTTAATCCATGATTAGGGATTAACCTCATGACAGAACAAGTCTTTATTAGATAGATTTTAGTTAATGATAATATGAAGAAGTGATTTTTATGGTTTGTGAGACAACTTGAGGGGGACTTGTCCATTAACACTAGGGTTAGTCCTTCTTAACCAGTTAAGGAAGAATTATAACCCTAATGCAAGGCCCAAGTTACAAGCTTGATGTCTTGATGATTATTAAGTGAGTTGATTAAAGGATTTAAACACATTAAGGGTTTAACACTTAGGATTAAAGTTATACACTCCATCCTAATAGAAGGATGCAGGCATAAGCTTAATCACAAAGCCTTAAAACCTTTAGGGTTTAGTCCCTGATTATGAGGTGAGAAGAGAAGACTCAATGATGACACAAAGGTAAAACTAAATGGGGGGACTAATTAAACCCTAATTGTGATCATGCTTGGTTGTTCCTAGGGTTTGTGAGGTTTGCAAGAAGATCTTCAGAGAAACCACCAGGAAGGAAACAGATGAAAGGAGGAAGAAGCAAAGAGAAGCAAAACAACTTGCTTCACTTAAGAAGACAAGTTGCTTGAAGAAAGAAGGTAAGATGAACATGAATGAGCAAGCTCACTCAAATACACATACAAAAGGCAACAAAGATAATATGAAAGAGATGAAAAGAAATTGTGAGAAGTGAAGGCAAATTCACTTCTCTAAACAACTTACCACCTGAAAAGTTAGCCAAAAGAAATGAAATGCAATGCAAATGAGGTACAATGTCAAGATGCAAACCAAAACCAGAAGCATAAGTATGATGTTAATGATGCTAAGAGGTGATACAAACATGAGGCAAGGCATGAGAATGATCAAACAAGCATAAGGATGCAAATGAGGCATGCATTGAACCATGAATGTACATGAAAAGTTATGAAATGTAATGGACATACAACATGGCAAATGCAAGATGCAATGATCAAACATGATTCTAATATGTCCTAAGATGTATTATGAATTATGTGGATGCACAAAATGTCATGGCAAGTTATTGGATGCAAGCAAATGAGAAATGGATGCAAAGGAAGGCACAAATTAGGGTTTATGATTAACACACAAAGCAAAATTCAAAATCAGAAGCATATGACATGATAAAAAATTGAAAATGCAATCAAAGATACCCTAAACCTATACAAACTCACTGCCCAAAGGAGGGGATCCAACTCTTAACCTAGTGTAAGTTATGAATTTCCTAAGATTGCTAGGGTTTTAAGGTACCTTGTCAAGAAAAATGCAAAACAAATTGAAAATGCAAGATCAATTCAAATCAAATTTATCCTATAAACTACACGCTATGAAGAGTGCAATGCAAGAAGAATCATCATTCAACTCTCAAAGGTTAGGCAGAAAGAAATTTTTGAAGTTTGAAACAAAATATTGCCAAAAAATGAAATTAAATCCAATGAAAATGATCAAAAGGAATCAAGAACAAAAAAGAAATTTGGTTTGAGAGTTGGACAATGTTTCTAAATGTTTCTAAATGCAATGTGAATTTTTTTTGTGATTTTTAAATACCTAAATGTATTTTTAATTAATTAATTTTCATTAACTAATTAAAAATAAACATTTAAATGATTTAAAAATAATTTTTAATGCAAAAAATAAAATAAAAATCATTTTCTGATTGAGAAAAATATTTGAAACAAAAATGCAAAGGGAAATATTTTTAGGATTTTTCTAACTATTTTAAAATAAATATGAAAGATAAATGAATAAAAATGAAATAAAATTAAAATTAAATGGAAAGTATGCAAAGAGGAGGGCCAGGATTTGATCTGGGTTTGGACTGGTTGACTGCGCGCTAGATCCAAAGGCCCAGATTTAAATCTGGCTAATTTTGTTTTATGACTTAATTAAACTGATTTTAATTAATTAAACAAAGATTAGGGTTTTAATGACAAATCCTGTCCAATCATTCACGCGCGGGAAGGAAAATCCAAGGGTCAATATTCAAAGTTCCTTAATTACACAATTAGGGCTAATGAGTTTCAGGTGACCGGAACAGTGGTTCCGGTCATCTTCTCCGGCGAGCACAAACCCTAGATTTTGCTACAGGTTACCAATCATGAAATTTCTTCCACCAAAATGATCCTCTCATTAATCTAAACCTAACCCCTCACCCAAAATTCATTTATTTTCACTCACAAGCCTGAATCGAAGCAAAGTATGAAACACGGGCAAATATTCAGAGATACCATACATGCTGGTTTTTTCACCATTTCAAAAACTAAACACATATTCATGATCAGGGGATGACATAGCATCATAAAAGAACTTAAAAATCAGTTTCTGGGAAAAAAGTTCTTCATGTTACCTGAGATGTAGCTTCTCTGATTTTGAGATTTCTGGCCTCAAACTTTGTGCAATCCTTCTCCCTTGATCCTCCTAATGATGGAATGAAGCTTAGAATGCTTTGAGAGTGGCTGGTTGTGACTGTTTGGTTCTGGTGTAGCAGAAATGAAGGTCTCTATGTGTGGTGATTCATGCTGTTTCAGGGGGTGCTTCTTGTTCTATGAGTGATTTGTGGTTTGTGGGTGAAGAAATTTTTGATGTTTGAGGGTTGTATGAGGAGATTCGAAGGAGGGAAGTTCTTGGCAGATTTTTGTGTATGCTGCAATGTGGGAGCTTATGGCTTGTGTATGGTGTGTTTTTGGATTGCTTAATGTCCACATATCATGCTCTGGTTGGGCAGAGAGTTGGTGTGTCATTGTGGGATTGGTATGGGAAAAATGCAAGAAAGTCAAGATATTGTGTACCCTAGGCATAGCTCGGGTCAGAGGCAATCTAGAGGCTTGTCCTGCCTCAGCTTGAGTCAAGGATGGCCCTTGGATGTTTCATGAAGGACTGCATCATTTGGATCATAAGTTGGAAGGGTTTTTGCAACTTGACAACTTGTTACATCTCATAATTTTTGGCTATGTACATGTGAGAAATCTTGCTGAATTTTTGGTGTGTCATGCTTCATTAGGTCATGGCAAAGTCTTGAAACCAGCTAGAGGTCAAACAAACCCTTTGAGAATCAATTTGCAAGAAATCCCTCTTTGCACTTTCATGAAGAATGGCTTATGGTTACTTGAAAATCAAGGCATAGAAATGGGAAATCTCTTGGGCCAAACTGATTTTTTGGTCATGCCTTGTGTTTGTGTGATGATTAGAGGTCATATTGAAATCACATAAAGGCTTGTCATGAGAATTTGCAAGTTTTCCATTTTGTGCAAAAGTGAAATTTCAATGATTTTATCCAACTTTGCAAGGCCATAACTTTTGATCCAAAATGAATTAGAATGAGTTCTTATACTTTTTGAAAAGGGAATGATCCATTCTACAACTTTCATGACCAAAGTTTTCCCATTTGAAGCATTTTTGAATCAAAAAGAAAAGGTTGAAAAAGTTTCCCAAAATGGCAAGTTTCCATTACAAGTCATTTCCCCAAAAAAGGCAACTTTGCAAATGGCTTGAAATTCTTCAATTTTGTGAACTTACAACATCTTCTATGACCAAATAAAGATCATACACATTCAAAATGATGAAGAACACCCTTTGGTTGGGTCATTGGGGGCCTCAGATGCCTTGATTTTACACTGACTTGCTCAAGAAGTCAACTATTGATTAGATGCCTTCCCCATGGAATTTATTCATGAAAATTGATATGCATGATCCCTATGACATATAGAGACCAACAGAAACAAGAATGACCAAAAAAATTGGAGTTATGGCCTTTGAAACCAAAACCCTAATTCTAGGTCATCTGTGTAGTTAAACCTGACTCTGCTTCCATGCCTTTCCCAGTTCTTGTGATTCTTTGACTTCCTTGGCTTTGTGGGGATATAATATGATTCTTGAAAATACATGGACCCCTTTGAAGTGGTTTAAGACCTTTGGAGTGGCTCAAATGGCTCTTGGATAGCTCAGATCACAAACCCTAGATGCAGATGACTTAGAAGCAATGCAGTGAATCAAAAATGTGGTATGAGATGCTATGATTGAATTTATGCATATGAAAAGATCACCAGCCATGGTGTGAATGGGTGAGGGAAAATTTGGGGTGTTTACACCTATGGTTTATGAGGCTTGCAAGAGATCTTCAGAGAAGCCACCAATGGAAGAAGCATATGAAAGGAGGAGAAGCAGAAGAAACAAGTTAACTTACTTCATTGAAGAAGATAAGTTACTTGAAGAAAGAAAGTGAAAGGTGAACATGAATGAGCAAACTCACTCTAAAGCAAATTAAAATGCAAAAAGGATGCATAAGAGAAATATGAAGAGAAATGAGAAGTGAAGGCAAATTCACTTCTCAAGTTACTTACCACCTGAAATGGTTAGCATAAGGAAAGGAATGAAGTGAAAATGAAATGTATGCAAAGATGCAAACCAAAACCAGAAGCATATTAATGATGCAAATGATGCTATGAGATGATGCAAAGACATGTCAAGTGTTATGAATATTCATACAAGAGATGAGAATGTAAAGGAGCATGTTTTGAAGTATGAAAACACATGAAAGTTCATGGAATGAAATGAATTCATATCATGGAAAATGGATGAATAAATGATCAATCATGATTCTAATGTGTCCTATGATGTCTAAGATGACATGTGAATTCATGAAATGTCATGGCAAGTTCATGAATGGATGCATATACAAGATGTATGCAAATGAACATGAGAAATTAGGGTTTTAATGCAACATGAGATGCAAAAGTCAAAAGCAGAAGCAAAACATAAGATAAAAAATTGCAAATGAACTCAAAGGAACCCTAACTCCATATGATATCACACCCCAAAGGAGGAGACCTAACTCTTAACCTAAAGAAAGTTGTGAATTTTCTAAGTTATCTAGGGTTTTAAGGTACCTTAAGGGGGAAAATGCAAATCAAATAAAAAATGCAAGATAAATTTGTGACAAAATTATGCTAGATACTATATGCTATATGAAGATAAATGCAAAAAGAACCAATGTCAAACCCTTCATGGTTAGGCAGAAAAGAATTCTTGAAGTTAGGGTTCAAAAAGGGGAATTTTATGATCCTTAAATTCAAGAAAAATGTCAAAGAGTGTTCAAAACCAAAGAGAAATTTGTATGAATGATTTGACAATGTTTCTAAATATCCTAAGATGCAATGTGATTTTTTTTGGAATTTTCAGAAACCTAAATGATATTTTAATTAATTAATTTCCATTAATTAATTAAAAAAACATTTAAATATTTTTAAAATGGTTTTTTAATGCAAAAAATAAAAATAAAAATTTTTTTGGGTGAAGAAAAATATTTGATTTAAAAATGCAGAAGGGAAATATTTTTGGAAAATTTTAAGTATTTTAAATAAATTATGCAAGAAAAATGATAAAAAAAATGAAATAAAAATCAAAATAAATGAAAGTAGGATGATATGATGGACAGGATTCAAACCTAGGGGAAAGTTGTTGACTGCGCGCGTGATCTAAGGGTCCAGATCAAATATGGCTAATTAATTTTAATTAATTTAATTAATTATGAATTAACATTAATGAACTAAGCTGATCCATCCAAAAACGCGCTAACCCTAAGATCTAATGGCCAAGATTCAAACTCACACTAATTACTCATCTAACCCTAATTAGGGCAAACAAACCTCATACGGCCGGAACAGTGGTTTCGGTCGTCTTCTCCTGCAAACTCTCAAGAACAAAATCTTCCCTAGGTCATTTCTGGAGCTCTAAAGCTCCAGATCAACTCCTTTCACCTTCCTAAACCTAAATCTAACCTCAAAAAAAATTTATCATGGCTCAAAATCAAGATTCGAAGAATAACACAAAAATGGTGAAACTTTCAGAAGTTCATGAAATCCTCATTACGCAACCATTTTCGAAAATAAAAGCATCAGCATGATCAGCACAACATAAGGAACATTCTAAGAACTTAAAATAGCATTTCTAGAAAAAAAAGTTTGAAGAGGTTACCTGAGCTTGAGCTTCCTCAGTTTGAACCTTCTGAACCTCCTCTCTTGTGCAAAAACACTCCAATGATCCCTCTGATGAAGCTTTGATGCTTGGAAGGAGTTTGTAATGGCTGAAATGAGAGCTTGAACTCTTGATGGCCAAAAATCGTGTTTTGTGTAGAGAGGCTTTTTGGTTGCAATGAAGGGTGGGAAATGATCCTCTTGTGATGCTGAGTTGTTTGGTGAAAAAAGTTTAAAGTTTGAGTGAGTGTGCTGTGAGTTTCGAAAGTTTTTGCAAATGGGGTGATTTTTGAGAGCTTGAGGATTCTGAGGTTTCAGGCTTGCTTGTTGTATGTTATGAGTTCCATAATGCTTGCATATGATGTTGTGATTGGTCAGAGGAGTTGGTGTGGCATAGTGTGATTGGTATGGGTGTTTTTGCATAAAGTCAACAAAACTTGTACTTGAGGTATGGGCTCTCTTGCAGCTGGCTTTTTGGCTTGTCCTGGTTCAGCAAGGATCAAGGAGAGCCATGGAATTCATTTTATGGTGATTCAGCAAGTTTGTGAAAGGTTTTGTGCTCTTTTGCAAATTTCATGAAGTTTGGCCCCTTTGTGATTTCTTGATGGGCAAGGCATGAAAACTTGAGATTCTTGGGCCAATTCTGACTTTTAGGCAATGAACTATGTTGGTATGATGCATAGAAGTGTATTAGAAGTCACAAAATGACTTGGCAAGTGGTTTTGCAAAAAATTCTCTTTGATGTATTCTTGAAAATTATGTGATTTTTGCCAACTTTGGAAGATCATAACTTGAGTTCCACAATGAATTAGAACTTGTTCTTGTACTTTTTGAAAAGGGAATGATCCAATCTACAACTTTCATGACCAACAATTTTTCATTTGAAGCATTTTTGGTTGAGAAAGAGGAGGTTGAAAAACTTTCCCAAAATGGAAAGTTTACATTACAAGTCATTTCCATTTTTGGCAACTTTTGGTTTAGCTCACTTTTCTTCAATTCTGTGAACTTCCAAGCACTTAAATGATCAAATAAAGATCATATAACTTCAATTTGATGAAAAATCCACTTTGGTTCCATTGGTAGGGGCCTCAGATGCCCTGATTTTGCTCTAACTTGCTCAAGAAGTTACCCAGTGAATAGATGACTTCCACAATGAATTTATTCATCAAACTTGGTACACATGATCCTTATAACATATTGAGACCATTAGAAACAAGAATGACCAAAAAATTTGGAGTTATGGCCTCTGAAACCAAAACCCTAATTTCAGGTCATCTGTGTAGTGAAACCCTAGCTCTGCTTCCATGCTTTCCCAACTCTTGTGATTTCTTGACTTCCTTGATCTTTGAGGGATATAAAATGATGATAGAACATACATGGACCCTCTTGGAGTGATTGGAAGCCTTTGGAGTGGCTCAGATGGATCCTTGGATTGCTCAGATCACAAACCCTAGATGCAGATGAACTTGAACTAATGCAGTGAAACAAAAATGCAATATGAAATGGTATGATTACACTAATGTAAAGATGAAAGATCACAAGACATGGTGTGATAAAGAGTGAGGGAAAATTTGGGGTGTTTACACCATGGAATTCCAACATCTATTGTCTCAGATCGGAACCCTTTATTCCTCAGCACCTTCTGGAAGGAACTTTTCCGTCTCCAAGGCACAACCCTGAAACATAGCACAACTTATCACCCTGAGACAGACAAACATACAGAAGTGGTAAACATAAGTTTTGAGTAACCACATAAATGGTTTATGTTTTTGCACCTTGCGGAGTTCTGGTACAATACTTCGCACCACTCCGCCATCAGCATGACACCCTTCGAGGCGCTTTATGGTCGACCTCCACCAACACTTTTGGATTACATTACAGGGTCATCTGCAAATACATCAATAGATGAAATTTTATCCAATAGACAGAATGTTCAGGACACTTTAAAGAAAAATCTAAAAAGAAACATAAAGTATATGGTGAATCAAGCTAACAAACAAATAGTAGATTATACCTTTGAGGTAGGAGATCTCGTTATATCGTGCTTAAAACCTTATCGACAGAGCTCCATGTACAAACGAGGCTCCCAAAAATTATCACCATGTTACTTTGGAATTTTTTGTGTTCTACGGCGAATCGGCGCGGTGGCTTATGAGTATAACCTTCCTCCTTCATCAAAAATTCATAATGTGATACACGTCTCTCAGCTCCTCCGCTACAGAGGTTCAGACCCTTCTTTCGATTTCCATAATCTACCACCTTTTTCAACATCTGCACAACAATAAGAGGAAGTGAACAATAGCACATATGAAGACAATCCAAAAAACCAAGAAGAGAACACGAATGAACCACTTGTTACCTTTGAACCACCGCAAGATATCTCTCCTCAGACCCAGGAGTGTTGGGCCTATGAAATGGATGTTGCATGTTTGAAGTCTTGATCCAACCATGGAGAACAAGAAAAGAATAATGAATTTTGGAGTGAGACTGAGAAACAAAAAAAATAAACAAGTTACATATTTTCCGAATGACCAAGTGGAAGTACTTGAACAAAGTGCAAATGATAAGTTATCGGTCTTACCAAGTGCATTTATCAAACCATGTGACCAAGAATTGGAAAGAGACAACACGTGTCCCAAGGGAGCCTTTCCCCAACTTCGCATGCATCCATTTGATCTCCAACAGATAGATCTCACACACTATCCAGGGGACACGTCGCCATCCAGCTGTCTCTAACCACAAGCCCAATTTGACTTTCCATAAACCAAAGGGGGCACTTCCTTTTTTTACTGCGCCTTCACGTGATGGTTGTGCAGTTCCACCTTTTCCCTTGCTAAACCACAATTTATGTGCCTCTACCTCTAACCCTAGTAACCCGAGTCTCATTGGGCCTTCTCTTAATGAGAACCTTGAGGCCAAGGTTCATTTTGGGTCGGGAAGTAGTGATGCAAGGCCCAATCGAAAAACTTATAACCTTTATGGATGGGAGACAATATCTTATATATGCTTTAATATTAATTATTTTTATGTTTTCCTTCAAGTGGCTTAGGCCCAATTTTTAAATGGGTTATTTAGTTATGTAAGCCCATTAGTTTTTATCTTTGTAACCCTAGTACTTATACTGCTGCTGCAGTTATAATAGAAGGAGAATATTTGCATTTTATTTTCTTAGTTTAAATTTTATACTTTTGTCAATGGTGAAATCCCTAATTTAGTAGTAGTTGCAAAACCAAAACTACATTACTTTTGAAAAGATAGGTACATGGGACATACTGGACCTACCACAAAGCATCAAACCCATAGGTTATAAATTGGTGTTCAAAACCAAATTTCATATAGATGGATCAATTGAGAGACTCAAATCTAGGTTTGTTACCAATGGATATAACCAGATTGAAGGATTAGATTACTTTGAAACATACTCACATGTAGCAAAATTAACTACCGTTAGGCTTGTCATTGTTATTACTTCCATCAATAATTAGTTCATTCATCAACTAGATGTGAACAATGCATTTCTTAACAGTGATCTCCAAGAATGTTTTTACAAGGTAATTCCTCCAAGCATCAATCCTCTAAAGAAAAACCATGTATGCAAGCTCAGAAAATCATTATATGCTCTTAAGCAAGCTAGCAGAAAATGGTATGAAAATCGCACTTCAAAACTCATTCATAATGGTTACACACAAGCCAATGATGACCATTTTTATTCATCTAGAAAGATCCTAATTCGTTTACTCTTATTTTGTTCACCAAGAAAATCATTATATGGTCATAAGCAAGCAAGTATAAAATGGTATAAAACCCATTTCAACATTCATTCATAATGGTAACAAATAACCTAGTTTAGGTCATTTTTGTTCACAAATAATGATCTCAATTTCTTCACTCTTCTTTTGGTCTATGTTGATGATATCATCCTTGCAGAAAATTCTTTGAATGAATTTGAAAGGATCATACTCGTACTACATCAAACATTCAAAAATAAAAATCTAGGTCAATTGAAGTATTTTATCAGCTTATAAGTTGCCCATTCCAAAACAGATATCTCTTTGTGTCGGAGAAAGTATTTCTTGGATATCTTATCTGACTCAGGAATGTTTTGCTCCAAATCAACATCAACACCTACACATCTTTCAATCAAGTTATTCCATGGTGAAATTCATGGGTATCATGATATACTCTCCTCTTATAGAATATGGATTGGTAGGTTACTCTATCTAACAACAACAAGAGAAGACATTAAATTTATCATTCAACAACTTAGTCAACTCATAAATAAACCAACCACCACATTTTTTAATGTAGAAACCAAAGTTCTTCAATACCTTAATAATTAGCCTACTCAATGCTTATTTTTCCAACAAGTTCCTTACTCCATCTCATTGGCTTCTCTGATGCTGACTTGGAATATTATGTGAAGTAGAAGATCAATCTTAGGCCAATACTTATTCTTAGGCAAGTCTCTCATTTATTGGCGCACAAAGAAGCAAATGAATATTTATAGATCATCCTCAGAAATTGAATATCGTGCATTAGTTGTAGCAACAGGTGAGCTCTAATGACTTGTATATTTACTTGAATGTGTCCTAATTAATTCCTCCAAGCTACCCATTCTTTACCGTGACAATCTTAGTGCACTTCACACATCTGCAAATCTTATGTTCTACGAGTACACCAAACACTTGGAAATTGATTGTCATCTCGTTCGTGAAAAATTCTAAATAGACATCCTTAAACTTTTGCCTGTTTCCACTTAGAATCAGATTGCATATTTCTTACTAAACCACTCTTAACTCAATCGTTCTAGATCTTTCTATCCAAGTTGGAGATAATAGATATCTATCATCCAACTTGTGGGGGAATAACACTCAAGGAAAATGAATATAAAGTATTTACAAGTTAGTTATGTCAAATAATTAACTTGTTAGTTGAACTTTCCCTTTATAGTTTGGTAGTTAGTTTATTACTTTGCAAACTTTTCTCATTTAGCATATGTTAGTTACAAAATTTGTTGGAGCGTATAATTGTGTACTGCCGTTCTAGCTTATAAACATGCTCCACATATCATCTATAAGTACCATTTGTAACTCTCTTTTGAAACTTAATGAAGTAAACTAGCTTTATTCTTGATAAATAGAGCATTGCTCCGTCTAAATATAGTAAAAAACTTCAATGGCGTGTTAAGAATGGTTGATGTTACACATGCTATCTAGTAGTTCAAAATAACAGGCAATATCTAAATTCCAACATATCGTACAAATTTGACTTAATAGTTCCATTGTTTCTATCATACTTCTCCAAAAAAGAAAAAGAAAATAATATCTTAAGTTTAAGAAATAATGAATACTCCAGTAAATAAGAGAACACTCTTAATCTCTTAATTGGTACTCTATATTTTCATGCATTTGTTATTTAGTTTCTTTAATTCCCTCTAATGTTTCCAAAACACTTTGTTTTTCTTTTCTAAGATGACTTAAATTATGGACGGAGGAAATATATTATAGTGATGTTTTTCTGAACAATCATGATGACATAGCTAAATATATTATAGTAATGTTTTTCTGAACAATCATGATGACATAGCTAAAAAAAGCTCCAACGTTATAATATGTCCCTCCACCACCAAAATTGTTACCTAATTAATTGGCATAAGTGGTGGAATGTACCACTAATTAGGACAATATGTTCCTAACTCATTTATCTCCTACACAAAAAAGTTAATAAAGATTTAAGTAGAAATGTGCGTTGAATCTTTGTAAAGTTGAACTCAAGTATGTAAATTTTAATAAATAGTGCAACTCAAATATATCATAAGAACACTTTATAATAGAATGTATATCAACCTAAATGAATAGTGCAAACACTTTATAATGGAATGTATATCAACCTAAATGAATAGTCAAAGAAATTTGATCATAGAATTTCACAAGTCATCATTAGTCGTTTCATTCACAATGGATCCTATTAACAACGTATTAACAAAGGTGTCTAGTTAGATTAAAAAAAAATGATAACAGTCGATTTAAGCAAGTGGCGATTTGCTAATGTGATGCTTGAGGATGTCAAGATTATTTTTGTTGGACGTTAATTTTATCGACTTTCGACGCATGCTAATCTTGCATCCAGGGGTATAATCTTATATTCTCATGACTTAACTTGTGTCTTTTGTTTCAATACGGTGGAGATTATCGACAATATCATTTGTAGACGTCCGTTTTCGGTCATAGTTTGGAGAAGAACTGTAGAATGGATAGACATTCCTTGGTTAAAGAAGGAAACCGTGTGTGATCTCCTCTTTACTTGGTTCTTGGAGATGCTTAAGATAACATCTAAATCTTTCACTGGTTTAATTTTTATAGTTACTTGTTGTTGGTTGTGATGGATTAGAAATCAAATTATTTTCAATGACTAGTTGGTTGTGATGGATTAGAAATCAAATTATTTTCAATGACTAGATTACTAGTCTTGTAGATATTCCAAATGTAGTTTTTATGATTTGTGTAAGTTACTTTTAGATTTTTTTATGAAGTTTGTTGCTTGTCTAACATCTTAATTTTGGTGGTATTATATTGTAAATTGGGTTTGGTGTATTTCTAATGTGCCCTTTAATGAAATGTTGGTTATAAAAAAATTGATTTTTCAAAGAAGTTGGTTAAATATGCAAAACAATTAAGTAATAAAAACTCTTATTTAAATTCTAATTATACATCTTAAATAATTTAATGGGACACAATTATTTGGGACACAATTATATTATGTGAATACTATTACAATTTAGTTTTTCATGATTTGTGTAGCTTATTTTGATCGTAGACTCCATCTTTCTCATAATAGTCTCTTTATATAAATTTTGTCATATTTATGAAGTTAGGTTAATTTCGGTCGGGTGACCCAAGCTTCTTGATTGGACTACCTATTATCTCTCTAATCAGTTTAATGATTCTTTTCTGATATTTTGAACCTATTGAATATAGGGTTAAACAATTCTGACCATCCTATATTTTCAAATTATTATTTTTTATTTGTTTAAATTTAAGTATAATTTTTTTTAATTAGTAAATTTTCAAAATAAAAAAAGTAGTTTTGGAATACTGGATCTTTCTATTTGTTTATGTTAGAATAATTTTTTTAATAAGTGTTTACAACAAAATATAATAATTTTGGAAAGACTATATAAATAATCGTTCTCTTGAAATAAGAAACAAAAAAAATTTAAGAGAAATAAAATAGTATAGTTATTTTATATATTTCTAACTCTTATAGTTGATTTTAATATATTATATATTGTTAAACATTTACTTTTTATGAAATGTGTGGATTTCCCATCATCATTTTTTATCACAGAATGGATGCATTTTAAATCTATTTGTATAAAAATATTTTCATGAAATTAAGAAAATCTACCCTTTCCAAATACAAATTATAATGTATTTATAACAATGACATCTAAATTCACAATTAACAATAATATAAATAAACAAAATGAAAAGGATAATACTTTAAATAAATAAATATACAATATAAGTAAATAAGTAGATAAAGTAAAATTACTATAAATAAGTTGACAATAATTAAAATAAATAAAAATAATTAAATAAAAATGATATTACAAAAAACTAATTAACAATAATATTAATATATAAGTAGATAAAAATGATAGTATAATATATTAATTTACAGTAATAATATATAAGTTATATAAGTTGATAAAAATGATAATAGTATAAACAATTAAATAACAATATATAAAAAAAGTAGATGCAAATAAGAATAATTCATATAAATAGAAATGTGATTAACAAAAATTACAAATTATTTTATATTTTGTTGGATTGCTATATGATTATGATCTTTTATCCATAACAATGGCATTTTAAATAAAATACGAGTCGGAAGAAATATAATTGAAGAAAAAATATAGTGTGAGAAATATAAGAAAGTAAAATGAGATGAGTGCAGAGTTGAAAAATTAGAGGTAGAAGGGTTGTATTTATAGAGTTGGAAGAATATATGATAATAATAATAATGAGGTGGTTGAATAAATATGTGATAATAATGAGGGGTTAAGAGAAGAAGATGTGATAATTGTGAGTAATTGAATAGAAAAGATGTGATAATAATGTGGTTGAATGAAGAAGTTGTGATAAGAGTGTGCGGTTGTAAGAAGAATATATGATAATAATGAATGGTTGAACGAAGAGTATGTGATAATGGTGTGTGATTAAATGAAGAACATGGGATAATAATGATTAAGGACAAAACCTTGAAATGATGACTAGAACTAAGAATGTTCTATAAGAATACTGAGTATCAGTATTTGATACGCTATGTCATAAATACTCTCTTATGCTTAACTTCATTTGAAAACTACTAACAAACCCTTACCTACGCACCGGATATATGGAAAGGATATGATTTTAAATGCACATTTTTTTTATAAATTGTAATAAAAATTGAAAGTTAAAAATAGAAAAACTTAAGAATAATAATAAATTTAAGTTGAAATAATAATAAATGCAGAAGATGAAATTTAAATAACAATATCAAAAAAAATATGAGTAAAATTAAAAACTATTGAAATTTGTATTAGAAAAATTATCGTTTTATTTTTTCACATAAGATATTATGTTATTTGAGATAATTCAGTTTTTAAATATCTACTCAATCTTTTTTAATAAATTTTCTTAATGTATTTTACATATTTGAAAAAGAAGATCGATAAATTTATATTCTTCAATATTTGGATAATAGTAAAGTTGATCTCGTTTATAACATTAGAATATTTTCCCGTATATAAAAATATTTTAATCCCTCTGTATAAATATTATATTTGTTTTGACATTATTTATTAAAATATTTGAATCAATAGTGTAGTTGTTCTCATATATAATAATATTTCAATCAAAATATTATTTTTGTTTTGACAATATTTATAAAAATATTTTAATCAATAGTAAAATTATTCTCGCTTATAATAATAATATTTTTTCCTCTAAATAAAAATATTTTAATCAACAATATATTTTTTCTCGTATGTAAATATTAATTTTGACAAAAAGACGCGTTGAAAGGTGTTTGGTAGAAAAAAGGCATGTCGAAGGCCAAGTGTCGTAGTGGTAGGATTTGCTCGTTAGGGACAGTTATTTTGTTTATGTATAAATAAGATAATTCTTGTCAGATTTTAGTGTGTGAAAAATCTTGTACAAACTTCTTGTAACATACTCAAAGTAACCGTGTGAGAGAAAATAGTTTGATTTCTAGAAAAATGTACGTGTAAACACCAGTTTTTATATTTATCAAATTTAATGAAAGTTCAAGTTCATTTATATTTCAGTATTCTGCAAGTTTATTACATTTAAAAGTCTTTTACTTTTTTCCAGTCAATTTACTTTATATATTCCAGAATTTTATTTCTTTTACGTTTTCGTCAAACACATTTTACTTTTTCTTTAAATCATACAAACATATACAAAACCTGATTAAAATCATGAGATTGTTAAGATCATTATATTGTCGACCAAAATTTGCACCTATGTCCTAGGACTTGTATGGTTGGTCCTGCAAGTAAATTAATTTAAATATAAATTAGAAACCAGCGATTGTTCGTAAAATTCAACAGCGAACAAATTGGCACGCCCAGTGGGACATTGGTGCGAAATTAAGAAAATATCATAATCACTCTGAATAAAAAAGGTTATACTTCATTGTATGATTCTAAGAAGCGGTAAATTAGTCGTAACTGACGTAGAAAGACCTAAGAGAACAAGAGTGAGAAGAATGGATAATCCGCCAAATAGTCAAAACGAAAACACTACGATGCTTAACCCTACCCATTCGACAGGAGGAAATACGAGATCAATCTCTGTATCAGAGGTCATACCTTCGTCATCAGGGTCAACACCAACATTTGTAGCATCTCAAAATGCGCCAAGTTTCTCCACTATGGGCTACCAAATGCCCATAGGGACACCTCCTCCTATAGGGAGTGTCCATAGGCCTTTTGCGATGAATTTTACAATGCCTCCATATGATAGAGAACAACCTTATGGAATGATAACTACAACGATGACAAGTTTGCAAAACACATCCTCACTATATTCTGATTCCTTGGTCAATAGGTCTTCACCATCACAAGGATCAGGATCTGGGAGGAAACTTAGGGATATTGAATCAGCCCCCACCAGGATTCCAAACTTATGTGCCAACAATCACAAATAATTATGCGCAGATAATTAGACAACAAATGGACGAAAGCAATCACGACATGGTCCAAATGTTGACTCAACAGATGGGAACAACGTTCAATCCCTTAATACGGAACATCACCCAGACAAACCAATTACTGACACAACAAATGATACGCTTTGCTGATTTCTTTGGTGTTCCTCAGACTCGAAAACCAGAACAAATAGTTCAGAACCCTAGGTTAGGTGTCGAAGAAGAACCCACAATAAATCAAAGACCTACAGACATTCCCCAGGCGAACCTTAGGAACCAGGAGGAAATAGTCGAACAGCCTCATGTAGAAATTCCTGCCCAGCAAGAGCCTAAGAGGATATTAGTCCAGAGGGGTCAGGATGCTGATGATATAGTGCAACAAATGCGTTATAATAATTTGCCCGCCGAAAATAACTTAGAAGCCATGATCGAAAGGATAATGACGCAAAATGGAGTAAATGTAGGATTATAAATGCCTAGTTACATTTCTCCATTATCAGAATATATTTTGCAATAGGAATTACCCCCAAGGTGGAAAGTCCCCAAATTCACCAAATTATATGGAGACACTAGTGAATCTACCATAGAACATGTTTCCCGCTGTAAACACCCCAAATTTTCCCTCACTAAGTTCACACCATGGCTTGTGATCTTTCATATTTGCATTAGTTCAAGCATATCATATCACATTGCATTTTTTGCTTCACTGCATTGGTTCAAGTTCATCTGCATCCAGGGTTTGTGATTTGAGCAATCCAAGATCCATCTGAGTCACTCCCAAAGGTATTCAATCATATCAAGAGGGTCCATGTATGTTCAACCATCATATATTATCCTCCAAAGATCAAGGAAGTTAAAGAATCACAAGAACTGGGAAAGCATAGAAGCTGAGCTAGGGTTTAACTGCACATATGACCTGAAATTAGGGTTTTGGTTTCAGAGGTCATAACTCCAAATTTTTTGGTTATTCTTGTTTTTATTGGTCTTAATATGATATAAGGACAAGGCATACCAAGTTTGATGAATAAATTCATTGTGGAAGTCATCTGATCACTAGGTAACTTCTTGAGCAAGTCAGAGCAAAATCAGGGCATCTGAGACCCCCATCAATGGACCCAAAGTGGATTTTTCATCAAATTGAAGTTATATGGTCTTTATTTGATCAATGAAGTGTTTAATAAGTTCACAAGTTTGAATAAAAGTGAGCAAAACCAAAAGTTTCCAAAAATGGAAATGACTTGTAATGTAACCTTTCCATTTTGGGAAAGTTTTTCAACCTCCTCTTTCTTAACCAAAAATGTTTCAAATGAAAAATCGTTGGTCATGAAAGTTGTAGATTGGATCATTCCCTTTTCAAATTGTATGAGAACAAGATCTAATTCATTTTGGAACTCAAGTTATGGCTTTCCAAAGTTGGCAAAAATCACATAATTTCAAGTTTCATGCCAAAGAGGGATTTTTGCAAAACCTCTTGCCAATTCATTTTTGTGACTTCAAATTGACTTCTAATCAGCATACAAACATTATGCAATGCCTAAAACTCAGAATTGCCCAAAGAATTTCAAAATTCCATGCCTTGCCCATGAAGAAATCTTAAAGGGGCCAAACTTTATTCAAATCGCAAAACCTCCCATAACTTTGTCTCAACATGCTGAATTGCCTCAAAGTGATTTCCATGGCCATCCTTGATCCTTGCTGCACCAGACACCCCATTGTACCAAGCCTGAACCAGCTCATACCTCAAAGTACAACCAACCTTGACTTTTTGCATTTTCACCCATACCAATCAGCATAGCCCACACCAACTCCACAGACCTATCACAGCTTGATATGTGGACTTTATGCAAGCCATAACACACAAGAACCAAACCTGAATCCTCAGCATTGCCCTAGTTCACAAAAATCACCTCCTTTGCATTTTTCTTCGAAACTTTTAGCACACTTAACAAAACTTCAAACTTCTTTCACAAAACAACTCAGCATCATCCCAGGATCATTTCCCACCCACCAAAACAGTCTGAAACCACCTCAAACAAAAACACGATTTTCATCACCTCTGAACTGAAACCTTCAAAACACTCCATACAAACCTGTTTCAAGCTTACCAGAAGAATCAAGGGGTTCATTGGAGTGGAGAAGCACCAAGGGAGTGGCCAGAAAGCTCCAGTTTCGAAAGCTTCAACTCAGGTAGCTATCAAGAACTTTTTTTTCCAGAAACCTTTTTTTAAGTTATAGAAATGATCTACATGCTCCCCTGATTACTCTGCACTTTTTATTTTTGAAAATGATTGATTATTGAGCCTGTACCGTATCTCTGAAAGTTTGGTCATTTTTAAGTTTTGATTCGTATATGGAGATTGAGTGAAGAGAAATTTGTTTTGGGAGTGGATTCGTGCTTAGGAAGGTTGAGAGGTTTGATCTGGAGCTTTACAGCTCTTAAAATAACCTAGGGAAGATTTTGTTCTTGAGGGTTGGCTGGAGAAGACGACCGGAACCACTTTTCCGGCTGTCTGAGGTTTGTGTGCCCTAGTTAGGGTTAGGCTGAGTAATTAGTTTAGTTTGAATCTGGAGCATAGGATGAAGCTTAGTGCGCGTGAACCTAGACCTAGGATCTCCCAATTATTTTTAATTCTGATTAATTAGATTAATTAATTAGGGTTAAGTTTGAATAAGCCAGTTTGAATATAGACCGTCCAGATGCGCGCCAGTCAATCCCTCCAAACCCAGAACCAATCCAAACCATCCATTGTGCATACTTCTGTTTATTTAATTTTTTATTTCATTTTTCTCATTTAATCTTATACCATTTGTTTAAAATAGTAAAAATGATCAAAAAATTCTGAAAATTTTTATCAAACATTTTATTAATTTTTCAGAAACCAAAAATATTTTTATTTAATTTTTTTGCAGTAAAAAAAATATATTTTTAAATCATTTAAATGTTTTATTTTATTAATTAATGGAAATTAATTAATTAAAAATATATTTAAGTATTTAAAAATCACCAAAAAAATCAGAGAACATCCTTAGACATTTAGAAACATTTACAAACTCACCATACAAATTTCTTTTTGGTTTGGTCATGCTTTGACATTTTTCAATGAATTAGGGTTCATAAAATCCCATTTTTGAACCCTAACTTCAAAAATTCATAACTTTTAAACCAAGTTGAGTTTGTGAATGATTTTTTTTTGCATTGTTCTATGCATAACTTCTAGTTTCTAAAAAACATTTTTGCTACATTTTATCTTTCATTTCCAATTTGTTTGGCATTTTACATTGAGAATCACCCAAAAGACCCTAGAAACTTAGAAAATCAATAACTCCTTCTAGGTTTAGCTTCTGACCTCTCCTTTGGATGGTAACCTTGTATAGGTTTAGGGTTCCTTTGAATGCATTTTCAATTTTTTATCTTGTCATTTGCTTCTGTTTTTGAGTTTTGCATCTCATGTTGCATGAAAACCCTAATTTCTCATCTTCCTTTACATACACCTTGCATATGCTTGCATTCATGAACTTGCCATGACATTTTATGCATCCACATGACATATAAGACATCTTAGGACAAATTAGAATCATTTTTGATCATTGCATCATCCATTTTCCATGTTATGTATCCATTTCATTTCATATGCATTCATGAACTTTCATGCATCTTTCATGCTTCATTTGCATCCTCATTACTTGTATGATCATTCACATCTCTTGAAATACATTTGCATCATCTCTTAGCATCATTTGCATCATAAATATGCTTCTGGTTTTGGTTTGTATCTTTGCATTTCATTTCATTTCCATTTCATTTCATTTCCTTTTGCTAACTTTTCAGGTGGTAAGTACTTTGAGAAGTGAATTTGCCTTCACTTCTCATAATCTCTTCTCATCTCTCTTATGCATCCTTGCTGCATTTTATATTTGTATTAGAGTGAGCTTGCTCATTCATGTCCTTTCTTCACTTTCTTTCTTCAAGCAACTTATCTTCTTAAGTGAAGTAAGTTGACTTGCTTCTTTCTGCTTCTCCCCCTTCCATCTTTGCTTCTTCCTTGGTGGTTCTTCTTGAAGATCTCATGCAAGCTTCATAAACCCTAGGAATACCCAAGCATGATGACAATTATGGTTTGATTATTCCCCCATTAGTTTTACCTTTGTGTCATCTTTTGTGTCTTCTCTTCTCACCTCTTAATCAGGGACTAAACCATCAAGGTTTTAAGGCTTTGTGATTAAGATTATGCCTGCATCTTTCTCTTAGGATGGAGTGTATAATTTTAATCCTAAGTGTTAAACCTTTAATGTGTTTAAATCCCTTAATCAATTCATCTAATAAATCACTAAGACATCAAGCTTGTAACTTGGGCCTTGCATTAGGGTTATAATTCTTCCTTAATTGATTAAGAAGGACTAACCCTAGTGTTAATGGACAAGTCCCCCTCAAGTTGTCTTACAAACCATAAAATCCACTTCTTAATCTTACCATTAACTAAAATCTACTTTAATAAAGGCTTGTTTTTTCATGAGGTTAATCCCTAATCATGGATTAAGTTGAGGAGCCTTCCTCAGCTTAAATGTTCTCATCTATTATCCTTCTATTAGGATGGTGTAATGAGTCCATTAAATCTTTGTTATGGCTTAAACTCATTACTTAACACTAAACAAAAACTTAAGAACATCTAAATAATTACAAGTAGGTTAATGATCTTAATCCTACATCATGGTGATTAAGTGTGAGGTGTTTACCTCATACTTAAGGTATTCTCATTACCCCTAATCAAAGGGAAGATGTGATGAGTTTACTAACCCTTGGTTTAGGCTTAAGCTCATTTTCTTATGACAAACTCAAAAAACAATAAAAGATTGAAAACAAAAAAAAAACAATAATCGTCTCCTCCGGGATTCTTTTCTCATCATCTTCACTCACAAACGAGAACTTGCTTTTTTCTGTCTAATGCAAGACAGTTTGCACCTGAGCCAGACAGGTCATACACTTGAGCGTAGATAAATAAGCAGTTCACAAGTCAACTTATCTTTCAGTCTCTTTGAGTCAAACTACGGTGTTCTGACTTCCTCATTGCACGAGAGGATACGTAGGCATAACTTAACCGTTATCGAACAAAAAGTCTCTGTATATTCCCCCTCTTCCAGCATTATTCTTTGAGCCTCATTTCTGAGCAATTCATTTCACACTTCTTTTGCACTGACACCTGTACATTCTTTTCCAGCTTTTGCACACAGATAGCACTGACACTACCCCTTTAAACAAAAACTTTCAAGCGTGGATCCCGTCGAGTACGACGGACAATCTGGGTGCTAATACCTTCTCAGGTTGTAACCAACCCCCTTTCTCAGTTTCTCTGGTTCGCGACCGTCTTATCCATCTTTTTCTAGGTTTATGCAGCATTACCTTTCCTTCGGGATAAAAATGCCTAGCTGGCGACTCTTTTCAGTTCATCTTCATGATCTCCCTTTCGCCGACCATTCGCGTCTGTACCCCTTCTGACCAGGTGTCATTTGGTGGGAGCGACACCCACTACCTAATCGAAGCGGGGGAAATAGCCTACAATTAAAATTTGAGAATAAAATATTTTCCAAGCTCTCTGACGAAAAATGTGTTTACTTGGTTTACATCCTTTCCTGCAAGCTCAATATATACATGGACCCGATTAGAAAGATTTTTTCATGAATAGTTTTATATGGGACAAACCAAAATAAGTTTGAAGGAGTTAGCTAGTGTGAAGAGGAATTTCTCTGAACCAATAGATGATTACTTGAATAGGTTTAGATTACTAAAAGCAAGATGTTTCACCCAGGTGCCTGAACATGAGCTAGTCAAAATGGCTGTAGGAGGGCTAGATTATTCTATAAGGAAGAAATTAGACACCCAATATTTAAGAGATATGGCTCAATTAACAGATAGGGTGAGACAAGTCGAAAGACTAAAAGCTGGAAAATTCAGAGCAAGTAAGAATAAGAAAGAGAGAGTAGCTTATATGGGAATATGCCAGGATGATGAAAATGACATAGACAGACTAGTTAGTCTTGATGAACAGGAAATTGACCTAGCAGAATTGAAATAAGGTCCACCATATTCTTGTAAAGTTTTTGTTCCATCGAATGGGAAAAATCCAGTCGAATCTGAAAAGAATGACAAAATGCCTAAGAGAACTTATACATTCGACGTAACCAAATGTGACAAAATCTTTGATAAATTAGTCGAAGATGGTCAGATGATAGTAGCACCAGGCACTAAAGTGCCTCCGATAGAACATCAGAAAAAGAGAGATTTTTGTAAGTACCATGGCTTTCTAGGTCATAAAACATCTCAATGTTTCCTTTTTAGGGATCTCGTACAGAATGTTATCCGTGACGGAAGACTGAAATTCTGTGACAAGTAGAAGTAACAAATGATAATTGATTCGAACCCCATGCAGAACGTCGAAGCTCACTATGTTGAACCAGCTATCATTAACATGGTGGAGGTCGAAGATGGTAGAAGCAACTGAGGGTTTCGACACCAACATCAACATGGTGGAGATTGCTGATAATATTGCAGACCATGACAAAGTCACTGAATGGAAAATCATTGAACACCTCGTGAAGGAAGATTCAACTGGCTGCACCAACAAGGAGGTTGCTGAAGGCCTAAAGGACGCAAGTGAAGCTGGAATCATTGAGGATTAAGGCGAAATTAGAAATCACTAAAGATTCCGTCCCAAAGAACATGAAGGCTACTGAAGGCCTCAACAACTCAAGCAAGGTTGAAGCCACTGAAGGTTACAACAAAGTGAACAACGTCGAGATTACTGAGGATTTCGTCGAAACAAATGTGAAGGCTACTGAGGGCCTCAATGTAACAAAGAATCAAGTAGTTGATGATGTTTTGATAAACAATGACAGAGAGGCCACTGAAGGCGATAATGTCGAAACAAAAGGTCACTGAAGACCTCACTATCAACACTGAGTTTAATGAGGATGCTACAAAGACGAAGACAAAGATTGCTGAAGGTACTAAGAAGCCAGTCACGTATGGAATCTTACGAAGAATAATGGAAGATCCCAGAGACAAGTCAGTCGAGAAATGCTGCCAGGATGTTTGTAGAAACTCATCTCCAAATGAAGAATATGGCTCAATAAGCGAGACAGGTGAGATTGAGCAAGCACTTATTGAAAAGATGAACAAGTTAACTATTGGTGATGGGAAAACAACCAATATCAACATGGTGGAAACATCCCAGAAAAGCCAGGCACAAGTTGTCGAAGTAGACCGTCGAGAGTATTAGAGGTCGACATACCCAAAGGAAGACGAAATCTTGGTCAAGTTCATCCAAATATTCCAGAGGAAAAAGGCTGAAGTAATGCTGTGTCCACGTTGCAGTGCCATCTTCGACAGGAAGGTAGCAAGCAATTTGGAGGTGATAGAGAAGTCCAAGAGAAAAGGAAACTAGGGGGCAATCCCGACTGCCAAAATAGAGAGGTACGATCCAAGATAGAGTGAACACCACCAGCGGAGGATTGGAGGTAGGAACTACAATTTGCACAAACTGATAAACAAAGCTATTGATGACAGATAAGTGCAACCAATTAGGGAAGCTCAGGGATAAAAGGATTGGAGAAGTTTCGATGTGCATAGAGGCCCTTCAGTGGCATAAAGAAATGAAGTCGAAAAATGCAAACCAAGAGCTTATCCTTCAGAGAACTATAAGGGTAATAATACCATGACAAAGTCCCAGTGGAGAAGATTCCAAAGGCAAAAGAGAGCAGAGAAAGAAGCTGCAGAACGAAGTATGATCAATAAAGATGTTATCAAGAAAAACGAAGTTGCATCCAACAACAACATCCAAGGGGTGGACGGAAAAAAATCATCCCACAACAACAACCCAGGAAATAAGGTCGAACAAATAAATCCCAAAGAGAAAGCCCAAGAGGATGAGAAGATGACTGATGATTTCCAATCCAATTCAGAGGCATATTTCGACGTCGTCTGCAACGTGGTCGCATTCCTGCCCATAGACTATTGTAAACACCCCAAATTTTCCCTCACTCATATCACACCATGGTTTATGATCTTTCATATTTGCATAAGCATAAGCATAAGCATACCACATCACATTGCATATTTGTTTCGTCTGCATAGTTCAAGTTCATCTGCATCTAGGGTTTGTGATCTGAGCAATCCAAGATTCCATATGAGCCATACCAAAGGCCTCAAAGCTTTCCAAGAGGGTCCATGTGTGTTCTATCATCATGTTATACTCCCCAAAGTTCATGGAAGTCAAGAGATCACAAGAACTGGCAAGGCATGAAAGCAGAGCTAGGGTTTTCACTACACAAATGACCAAAATTAGGGTTTTGGTTTCAGAGGCCTCAACTCCAAATTTTTGGGCCATTCTTGTTTCTAATGTTATTAATATGTCATGAAGATCATGTGTACCAAGTTTGATGAAGAAATTCATTGTGGAAGTCATCTATTCACTGGGTAGCTTCTTGAGCAAGTTAAGTCAAAATCAGGGCATCTGAGGCCCCCAACAATGGAACCAAAGGGTTATTTTCATCAAATTTAAGTTCTATGATATTTATTTGATCTTAGAAGAGGTTGGAAGTTCACAAGATTGAATAATTTTGAGCCATTTGCAAAGTTGCCAAAAATGGAAATGACTTGTAATGGAAACTTTCCATTTTGGGAAAGTTTTTCAACCTCCTCTTTCTCAATAAAAAATGTTTCAAATGAAAAATTATTGGTCATGAAAGTTGTAGATTAGGTCTTTCCCTTTTCAAAAAGTACAAGAAAATGTCTTGATTCATTATAGAACTCAAGTTATGATCCTTCAAAGTTGGCAAAAATCCTATAATTTTCAAGAATGCACCAAAGAGGGATTTTTGCAAAACCACTTGTCAAGGCCTCTAATGACTTCAAATGTGTTCAAACACTTCGTAACATGATCAAACAACATCAAAGACTCATAATTGGCCCAAGAATTGGATCATTTCATGCCTTGAATCACAAGGAACACCAAAGAGGGAAAATTTAGAAAACACATAGAAACCCTTGCTGCAAGTGTTCCAGCTCATCAATTTCAATCTTATGGCCTTCCTTGATCCATGCTGAGGCCAGACACCCCAAAAAGCAGGTCTGCACCATGCTCATACCTCAAGTACACATTCTTGACTTTTTTGCAAATCACCCCATACCAATCACACTATGCCACACCAACTCCTCTGACCAATCACACTTGCTTACACAAACCTTATGGATCACAAATAACATAACACACAAGCCTGAAACTCTCCATAGCTCAGATTACACAAAATCCCTCTCAAACTTCATCTCTTCGAATCTCTCAACTCACTCAACAAAAATCCAAATTTCTTTCACCAATCAACTCCACATAACCCCAGGATCATTTCCCACCCCTCATATTAGCCTGAAACCATCTCAAACAAAAACACGATTTCAGCTTCCTCTGAACTGAAACTCATAAAACAACCTACATAAACTTGTTTCAAGCTTGCCAGAAGAACTAAGGGGTTCATTGGAGTGGAAAAGCACCAAGGAGGTGGCCAGAAAGCTCCAGATAGCAAAGCTTCATATCAGGTATACCTCAAGAACATTTTTTTTCCAGAAATGCATTTTTAAGTTCTTAGATGAATCTTCATGATGTGTTGATGATCCTGATGTGTTTAGTTTTGAAAATGATTGAGTATTAAGCATGTATGAGTTCTCTGAAACTTTTTGACCTAAAACTGATTTGCTTCGATTCAGCCTAAATATGTGAAATAAATGTGTTTTGGTTGATGATTCTTGTTGTATGATGTTTGGAGTTTGATTCTGGGCAGAGAGATTGAGTTTTAGAGACCTAGGGAGAGAGTTGAGGTTTTGGTTCGTCGGAGAAGATGACTGGAACACTGTTCTGGTCATCTGAAAGTGGTTAAGGTTAATCAGTGTAATTGTTAGTGTTTTGGACCTAAGATTGTAGTGGCATCTTGGGTGAGCGAGGTTGCTTCAAGGAATGTATTTGGATAATACCTTGCAAATGGATAGGAGTTACGAGTGAATAATTTCCATTTTTCTTTTGGGAACCTAGAGTTGTGGCGAAACTTGGGAAGAAACATGAGGACTTGATTACACGTTTCAAGGGAGGCAAGTATACCCCGAACGGAAGATAGAAGACTAGAGTTGTATATCCGGCTATGACGGGAGCTACAAGTTTAGAGTAATACATCAAGGTGTTATATTTTAGTAAGGGATCATTTCAGAAATGTTGAATTACCTAAGGAATGGTATAGGGTATAATGCAGGAAAGAGAGTAAGCCTTGTTCAGCATTGTGAGGAGACTTTGGTATGGACCGGATGAAGTTATGTTAAGTGTTAGAGTAAGCACCTTGGTTTTGGGAGAACTCTAGTAAGATGAATTATGTTTGGGTGTAAGGAGATTACCGCAGAGCGTGAAGTTGATATGGTATGGAAACGGTCTTAGCGGCACAATACGAGACAGTGATAACGGAAGGTATGTTGGACAAGCGTATAGTGGAATTGTTAAGTTATTGTAAAGACTAAGTGTCGTACCCTAAATTTTGACCGATACTTAGGTCACCTTCAATAAACTAGAAAACTCAAAGGGAGACCCTCTTTGGTTTTTAGTATATTTTAAAGTGTGGGATTTTAGTCTAGGGACTTAATTTATTTTTAGAAGTTATGATACTTATATTGATAGAAGCATATTATAAATAAAAAGTTGTATAAATTTCATTTGTGAGGAGGTTTAAAATTAGAAATTAGGTTCTTAATTAATATGTTATTCTTGAGATATAATTTTATTTCGAATAGATATAACAGTCCATTCGGTAAAAGAATATGTCCAAGGGTTGTAAAGGTGAGTGCAAGAGTTCAAATCCAACTCCCCACATTTTAGAACTTTTTTCCTATTTAGAATTTAATCTCTCTTTGTCTTGTTTTATATTCAAAAAAATCAGTATACAATTTAATTTACTATATTAGTTTTTAAATTAAATAATAAATAGTAATAGCTAAATAAAAAAAGGAAGTCAATCAAATATTCAAAGTCCTTTTTATTATTATGAGTCATTATTATTGTTATTATTAATTGAAATTAATACATTTATTACGTAGCAATATTATTATGACTTAATGACTTATTTATAATAACATATACATTCTTATTAAGTTATAATCATTTATGGTAGTATTATTATAGGAATTATGAAAATTTTCTAGTACCGAAAAGTTACACGTTAAATTCCAATCTTGAATTTAACCATTTTTTTTGGTATTTTGGTAACCACTTTTTTTAATTAATTAATCATTAATAAAAAAAACATTATGAAATATTATTATCTAAAGAATAGGAAGTATGAAAACAAATTAATAGCTCTCAATTTAATATTTAATATTAAAAATTTAATTATTAGTAAAATTAAGTCGATTTTTTTTAATTAACTTATTTTAACATTTCCTATTCAAGTTGATAGTTGTTTCTTCTTTATTTTTATTATAATTAAACATAAATAAAAAGATGATAATAAAAAGAAAAAAAAAATTGAAAACGAAAAAGAAAGACATATGTGATTCATCTTCAATAGCAAAAGTCATCATATACTTTCATTGAAATTAAAAAAAATCAGAAAATTAATTACTATTATAAATAAAAATATATATTATTATAAGATTTTGGGGAAAAGATCTTTTAAAAATATCAACTAATAATATTATTTTGATATAATTATTATTAATTGTACTATTATTTTTATTTGTTTTGGGTCAACTTTTGTTCACTGAATGGGTCTGTTTGGATTAATGGAAAGGGATGGAATGGGATGGAGTGGAATGGAATGAAGTTATATTTCATTGTTTGGTTTTGCAAAAAATGAATGGAATGGAATGGAATGTGATGGAACCAATTCCATCCAATACCACTCTTTTAACCCATTTTTCATTCCCCCAAATTGGAGTGTATCTAATGGAATGGAATCAATTAATAACACATTTACAATTTTGTCCTCCAAAATTTCAATTTTAATAACCGTTCTATTTCACGTGATATTTTTCTATTTACTCATTGAAACTCTTCTCCTTCCCAACCTCCATCTTCTATCTTAACAAGGTATGTTATATTTCTTCTTATTTTTTCACCTATTTATTTGTATTCTATTGATTTATTTTTAAGTTTATGAGTATTTCAATTTTTAGAAATTAGGTATTCTATTGTAAACCTAAATTAGGTATCACAAAACAAACTATTCTAATAGTTATAATATTAGTTGTTGAAATTAGAAAAGTGGGTCTAAACTCAGAGTTCCTCAACTACCATTAAATTATCATTAGTGTGGTATGACGATTTTGTTCTATTATGGCCAATTTTATAACACGTTTTCTTCAACATGAAATTAAATATTTTCTTGAAAAGAAAATTCAAATCCTATGTACGTAAGAAATATAAAAGTCTTAAATTTTGAAAATAAAAAAGACACCATCATCTTATGATTCTAATTTATAAGAATGAGTTAGAACTACTGTAAAATCTAATTTTGATAAAATCGATTGAGTAATAATGTTTATGTTTATATAATAATAATGCTTTTATGAGCATGGAAAATTATGACTTTTTTTTTAGTATTACCATGTTATTCATTTCTAATGGAATAAAACTGTTTAGGGTGTATTCACTTCTACATTTTCATATGAAAAATTGCATACTGGAGCTAAATTGGATCTCTCTAGTTTACAATGATAATACAAAAATAGGTTAATATAAAAATAGGCAAAAATTAGTTACTATATTATAAAAAATAGACTAATAAATTGTTGATTTGTTATAAAAACTTTTAATTGATTTGATTTAGATTTGAAATTATGTATTTGATTTGTTATAAAAAAAATTAATTGATATGTTCTGATTTTTATATGATGTGTTTGATTTGTTATAAATATTTTAATTTGATTTATTTATATAGATTTATAATTAAAGTAAACTTTATTGTTTAATTTGTTATAGATGACTATTGAAGACATACGAATCAAGTATATGAAATTGGTTCAAATGATGATTCTTCAAGTATCTATCATTATTGTTCTAATATGTTCGCTAAAAAACAAGCGTAAACGATCACAAATACCTTATAGAATCACAGAGCAAAGAGAGAAAGTTAGAAATGAGTTGATGAAACATATTGTAGGAAGTGAACGATGTTATGACATCATTTGTATGGGTCCCAAAGCTTTCTTAAACTTGTGCACCTTATTACAAGATCAAGGTGGACTTACACATACACGAAGGGCGTCTATCGAGGAACAAGTAGCAAAATTTCTTCATATAGTAGGACATAATGTTAGAAACCGTGTGATGTCCTTCTTTTTTAGACGCTCTGGTGAAACTGTTAGTCGTCATTTTCATAGAGTGTTAGATGCTTTGATAGAGGTGGAGGGAATTTTTTTAAAACAACCTGATGGAACACAAGTGCCTCCACAGATACTTAACAGTCATAGATTCTACCCGTATTTTAAGGTAAAAAAATTTGTGTCTTATACAAATATTGATTAGTTTTGTTATATATTTTTAATATATAAATTGAATGTCAGGATTGTATTGGAGCAATTGACTGCACACATGTGCATGTTAAAGTTCCAATAGAACTCGCACCTAGATATCGTGGTAGAAAAGATTATCCGACACAAAATATATTGGTTGCATGCACATTTGACTTGAAATTTACATATGTCTTGGTTGGATGGGAAGGAACGGCATCTGACTCAAGAATAGTTAAGAGTGCATTGACACGTGCATACCCTCTTAAAGTTCCACAAGGTAATAAAAAATAATAAAAAATATTTGTATAAGTATTTATATTAAAATAAACTAATAAACTAATAATTTTTTTAAGGAAAATATTATTTAGGTAATGCAGGATTTCCTTTAAAAGCATGCCTCATCACACCGTATAGGGGAGAAAGATACCACTTACAAGAATACTCTAGAAATCCACCTCGAAACCCTCGTGAGTTATTCAATCATCGACATTCCTCACTACGAATGTCGATTGAATGTGCATTTGGAGTGTTGAAAAAAAGATTTCCAATTTTACAAACTGCAATAGAGCCTATATTTGGTATTAAAACTCAAAATAAAATCATCATTGCTTGTTGCATTTTACACAACTATTTGATGGGTGAAGACCTCGATCAAACTCTAATAGATGAGGTACAAGACGAGCTTGCAAATGAAAGAGGTTTTCAAGAGGGTCATCAAGATCAAAGAGAAGAAAATGATGATATGATTAGTGGAGAGCCAATTAGAGATAATGTTGTTGGTTCTATGTGGCTAGATTATTAAAATTATTCTTAATGAATTGTTACTCTTATGAACGATGTGTTGAATAATTTTATTTGGATTGAATTTTGTATTTGTAATTTGTGGGTGGAATTTTTTATTTGAAATTTGCAGATTGAATTTTAGTGTTTTGAATCTTTACTTTTGAACTTGAACATAAAATGTTATATTTTTCACTGTGTTTTGAATTTTAGTGTTTTGAATCTTTAGTAATAGACATGGAAGCAAATTTAAAGAGGCCAAGGAAACTCAAAAGTCTAGAAACATGCAATTGGACAATTGCTATGGATGAAGTTTTGATTGATGCATATTTGCATCAACAAACTTTGGGAAATAAAAATGGTAATAATATGACAACAAGTGTCATGGATAACATTCTTAAAGAATTGAAGATTCACTTTCCAGACAAACCAATTTCCAAAGAAAAGATAAAAGATCACATGAAACACATCAAAACAAAATTCAATTCTTGTTACGACCTTTTCAAGAATGGCTTGAATGGGTTTAGATGGGATTCAACGACAAATATGTGGATTGCTGAAGATGAAGTTTGGAACAAGTTAATTGAGGTATTATTTACTATAATTGCTTTACCAGATTATTTTTATTTGATTTCACTCATAAATTTTTTTTTAGTGATGCCTTGTTTTGTTTATTATGGTGTAGGCAAAACCCGAAGCTGCTGAATGGAAAAACAAGCCAATATTATTTTATGATAAATTGGTCAAACCTTTTGGAAAAGATCGAGCAACAGGAGAGAATGAAGATACATCAACTGAAATGAGAGCAAAAAAAGCTGCAAATGTTGAAAAAACTTGTGACACAACCATCGAAGAAATAGACCACCTAGTTGAAACCAATGAAGTTATTTTGGAGGGATTTGATGATGATGAACACCATTCTAAAATTTCTCCTATAACACCTTCTGTTATCAATTCTCAAGATGCATCATCGTCTAGGAATAAGAATCGAGTAAAGAAGGTTATTGAAGATGATACAAGCATGATTGAAATTTCTAAAACTTTCAAAAAATGGTTGATGTGTTTGAAATGAACACGGTGGAGTTGGTCAAACAGAGTAAGAATGCTAATGGTGGAGATATTTGGGCTGAATTGGTCGAGATTGGCGTCGAACAAAGTTCTTTGCCTCTTGTATACATGTACCTTGTTAAGAATGTTGACGCATTGAAAGCATTCAATGGAATTCCGATCGATAAGCGCAAGGAAATGTTACATCTCATTGTTCCAGACTATCCCTTTTGTTAATGGTAATATGATTATTTATCAATTTTATGCAATCTTTTTTCTTCTTTAACGAATGAAATTTAGCGTAATTTATTTTATGTATTTTTACAGGTCCTATGGAATACTTAAAGAATAGAGTCATTATCTATAATGAATCTATATTTTTCTTTTGTTCCAGCAAGACTTGATATCATTGTCTTCAATAGACCTATATTTATCTTTTAATTTTAGCAAGACTTGATTTTATTTATTAATTACCATGATTATCAACTATAGTGTTGAGAAAAACTTATGCATCTGAACTTTGCAATTTCAAGTTATAATAATCATATTCCATTTATGAAATTTCAAATGTTAAGTTGATATTTTTGTATGATTATATATATTATTTTATTGTTTGAATGTTAGATCCATCAATATTTTATATTATGTTAAGTGTTTAAGGGTAAAAATAGAATAAAAAATTATAATGTCTTTCCGCTCCGTCCAATTTCCAAACAGTGGAATGAGATATTAGTTCCATTCCGTTGTAAAATATCCAAACAATGGAATGAAATTTATGTTCCGTTCCACTCCGCTCCATTCCGTTCCATTCTGTTCCGCTCCGTTCCGTTAGTTTTAAATTATCCAAACATAGCCTGAATCTTAAACACGATTGTTACACAATAAATGGGAGGAAGCTCAAAATCAATCTATTAATGTCAAATCAAATTTCTTTAATAAAATATTTCAATCCAATATAATTAAATCTCATTAATTCATAATCAATTATGAAATTTGTGGAAAGTCATGAAATAAAAAATCTAAAATTTATAAAAAAAAAAATTAGAATGATCTAAAGATTTTTTTTTCACGTGTATTGTGGAGGTCAATAGCCAAATTTATAAATATCAGACCAAATCAAAGTAGAAATATTTTTAGTAATCATATGATTTCTTTCCGGAACAGAACATCACAAAATCATAACAATAAATCACACAAATTTGTATTAACTCACAATCAATATATCCAAAATAAAATCAGATAAAATAATTCCAATTTGTTCCAAATCACATATTAATACACATATCAATCATCAATCAAATTAAAAAAAATTCCTAATTAGTTCAATCACATTTAATTGTCTTTGGTCTAATTTTATCTATAAATATTACTCGTTTTTACACACTTTGGGGTACCCACAATTTACATATTATTATTAAAAAAAGGTGTTACTCTTCACATCGAAGAACAACAACCGAAAAACCAAAACTCCTACCGACTTTCATCAATGGCAAAAGGAGTGGATTGAATTGAAATTGGTGACGGAGAGATTGGAGATCGAATCAAAAAGAATTTCTTACAAAACCAGGATAAACCTCGATCTCGTAGGTCGGTTTCTCATTGCTCAGATAAAAATTGTCTATATTTTATTCAATACTATATTGTGTGGTACTTATATTGATTTGGTATAAAAATTGTCTATATTTTATTTAAAACTATATTGTGTGGTACTTATATTGATTTGGTATAATCTTTATTTTGTATGGTCTATGTACTGATTTGGTTTGTGTGGTACATATTTTGATTTGGGTTTTGTTTGGATGATTGATTTAATTGTGTTATCATAAACCAATAATTAATTTTGTTACTTCGGAATAGACATACGTTTATTTCATTGCAAAATAGTTTTTTAATTTAATTGTGTTATCATAAACCAGTAATTAATTTTGTTACTTCGGAATAGACATACGTTTATTTCATTGCAAAATAGTTTTTTAGTGTGGACCATTTAAAAAAAACTGAGGAATAACAAATTAAATCTTTTGTACAACCTTAACAAAATCTAACAAATATTTTCCTGTAAAAGAAAACACAATTTGATTAGGATGATTAAATAGCCATTG
Source organism: Lathyrus aphaca (assembly GCA_963966055.1). NCBI lineage: Eukaryota > Viridiplantae > Streptophyta > Magnoliopsida > Fabales > Fabaceae > Lathyrus > Lathyrus aphaca. The sequence goes on along the minus strand of OZ014524.1, from coordinate 507,462,864 downwards.
CGAATATGGAATATAATTATACAAGTAGGATTAGAGATCTAACTGGATACACTTGAAATATAAAAATTAATAATGAGATTAAGGGATTTTTATGGGGATTAGGAATTAATGATTAAATCTTTATTTTGGGATATTTAGGGTTTTCACATAATATTATTTTCATAATTATGTTATAATTTTATTCTAAGTTTTGGTATAAAAAAAGATATATGTATGGATTTTCTTTAATAAAATAATAAAATATTTTTTTAAGGTGGGATTAAATTATTTGGGATAATATTTATAATATTTTGGAATCAAATTATATCTTTGGGGGTTTCGAATATATTTTCAAGCGAGTAAAATTAGGATTAAATTAGGTTTTTTTGGAATATTCATTTGATTTGAATTTATTATAACACAAACAAGACATGCCTTAGAATCTTAGAAGGGATACTATTAAATATAATAGAAGTGAGGGGTGCCTAACACCTTCCTCCCACTTAACAGACTTCCGAACCTTAGGACTTAGGTTTATCCTTTATTTTCCTTAAAAAAATAGGATGGCGACTCTTAGATTTTAAGCCGGCCGCGACAGCTTGCGACTCTGCTAGGGATAGGGTAGTCAATCCTACTTCTAGGATTTCTAGGTTTTTGTTTGTGAAGGTTTTTTTTTTGGGTTTTTGTATTTTATTTTTATTTTAACTTTTATGGTTTTCATTTTTATTTGATTTGGATTATTTTTTATATGCTTGGATTATTTATTATTATTGTTGTTCTCTCATACATTTTGAAGGGATATTCTTGGTGGGAAAGCCAAAACCAAGGCTCGAGAAAAAACAATAAGTATTAAGTAGGGGATCGTCTTGTCTTGGCCGGCATGGATTTTCATCCGTGGGGTCTTTGATGACGATACCCGACTAGAGTAGATCAATTCAAAGAGCCGATCATGAGTGGGCTAGCCCCACTTCATGGTAAGGACTTTGACTTTGGTCAGTGACTCTAGTGGACTTTAGAACCCCCACCAACCTATGGTAACCTTGTGTACCTACCCCCATAGGGGTCGTTACCAGGTTCCTGCCTAAGTTGGACTTATCCCAAAATATTACCGTAGGAAGGCTTGCTCCTTCTCATGGTAATACCAGGGTATAGTCCTAGACTTAATGGCTTGTCCAAACTTTAGGTCTTACATGTGAGGGGAATGGGTAGATAAACAATAGAACCAATCCATTGTAGGAAGCTTACCTGGTTAAGGTCATACTTGCATATACCTTAAACTCGTTTGGGTTCCCCATGTCGGTCATTATCCCTATATATAAGGAGATTTCTTGAACAAGGTGTCTTTATATTCGGCATTATCCTTAACCAATATATAGGTTTTATATTCATAACTATCCTAAATATGTAAGGGTTTCCTCCTATCTGTCATTATCCTAATATGACACTTGCATTGCATCCCAATTTTTTTTTAGCATACCTTAAAAATAAAGGAATAAATATTTTTTCATACCCATGCATTTTCATGCATTTACATACATATCCATACACTTGCATATCCTTTCTGGTTTTACCCTTATCCAATTGCCAAAAGCTAAGAGATTTCTCGATACTCACAAGTAAACTCAAGGGATGTCTCAAGAAGCCATGAAAGAACTCAAGAGGGGAAAGTACCATTGAAAAAAGAGGGTAACCTTTCGACATGATAGTCACAGGTTTATTCAGATACTACAACTTCATGCTCTTCATTAATCACTACAAAATGGAGTTTGGAAGGGAACTGGATCCTACGCCAATGTCTCATGACTCACACAGAAGTGTCATAATAAAGTAAGGAATTACATGATCATATTTAGATCCTACAAGTGATGAATACAAAGTATAAGACCTGATCGACAACAAACAATTGACTTTCAAAGGAGGAGTCTCATGGGTTAAAAGTCGTCCTTATATTTACAAGTGGAAGGACGTCAAGGAACATCCCTTAAAGACAATGGATTAACAAGGATGCTCACTTCTAGGATCTTTGGTCCTTTATCATTTCCAATTGTAATTTTTTTTTTGCTAAGTGTTGCTTGTATTTAGAAGGTGTACCTTTTGGTAAATAATTTTAATAAAATGAGAATGCATGTTTTCGGAATTTGTCCATTCGTTTTCACTCATTCTTATGCCATCATGTAAATGGAAATAAAAGTAAATCACCTTTTCTTTTCACTTCTCCCCTATTTACAAACTTAGGAGGAGAATGAGGTAAATTAAAACAATCGAATTTGTTGATGTATGCTTTAATAGTAAGACCTGGTTGACGATGTAAGGCATTATTTCACTTCCTAAACACTGGAGAAATAAGGAGATAATCCGTAGTCAACCCCCTCGAGCCAGAAGTCGACGTTCTTTCTAAAAAAAACCTTAATCTTAACCAGGGGCAGGGTAGATTTCAACTAATCCAACAGTGCGTCCTAATGCAAGGGAGTCAATATCAATAACAAGGATAAAGGTTTAAGCACATCTTCTTCCTCGCATCATTAAAAGTCGGGGAAGTAATGAAGATAAAGCTCACCACATATTCTTCCTCACACCATTAAGCATTGAGGAAGCAATCAAGGGTAACATGGCATTCACGTCTTTCAGAATCAAAGACAAAGTCAATCAGGAATTGTTTAAAAAAAATAGAAAAAAGCCCGCTAAGTCAAAGAGAAAAAAACGCTTAAAAAAAGTTGACTTTGACTTAGGCAAAAATTAGGGTATATCGATGGACCATAAATTCAAAAGGATCGGTCCTTGCAAAAAAAAAGATTAAAAGCAAAGTAAAAAAAGGATTGAACAATCTTATAAATGGAAGTGAGGGATTACCATCTCAAAGATTTCATCAAGGGTTTAAACCATTGTCACCATGACTAAAGAAATTCTCTAGCAAGATGAACGCATTTGTTGGGTTAATTGGATTTAGGAATGGAGAACATCAAGGAGAATGTGGAGGGTTAAATTTTAAATTTTGATCCTTATATCTTTTGTTTCATAAACCTTGAACCAGACCATGTTATAACATACAAAAGTCCTAATTGAAGTTAGGGGCACTATAAAAGCATACTCGGCAAAGTCGTTGTTAAACTGACTCAAAATTTAAAGGTTTGTTAAATCATTATTTTCTCATCTTAATGTGTGCCAACCTCATGGCCATGTATCCTCATATTTGTTTCCACACCTATTTTCGATTTCGAAAACTTGCATGGGCATGACCTTTTTAATTACTTTTCAAAAGGAATAATTTTATATGCAAATCAATACTTAGCATTGAAGGAATGTCAACAAGGGTTTAATAAAGGGCATATTGATTCAAGACAATTCTAACAAGGGGAAAATTATCAAGGAATCATTCTAATTGAAGGGTAAATCCTTATGATCGTATGGGCATATCATATGAAGATCAAACTCACTAGGGGCAAAACATTACAAGATTTGACGCACCTATGTCAAGAAACGATTTCATGACTCTAATGATAAGGGTTAGATATTTTCAAGAGGCTCATACTGGGGCATACCAACTCAAGGGTGTAGTGAGGCCAATCACTCCAAATGTCATATAATCAGGGATATATTATTCGATATTCAAATACTGGGGCAAGTCATATAAAGTTCATATTGCAAAATTGTGGGATCCAAGTCCTTTTCATGCAATTCCTCTAGACCTCAAGGATCAGGGGCATACCTTTCAAGGATTCAAACAATATGACATACTTTCCAAGATGTAAATATTGGGGACAATTCATATAAAAGTCATATTACATTATGGTGGGATCCAAGTTCCTCTTCAAACAATACCTCCCTGACAAATGGAAGACCATTCAAAAATTCCATATTGGGGCAGAATACCTTAACGACGTGGTGAAACTGATCATTCCAAGGGTTAATCAAATCAGAGGCATACTTTTCAAGACTCAAATACTGGGGCAATTCATCTCAAGGTCATATCAAGTCATGATGGGATCAAAGTTCCTTTCCATGCATACCTTTCAAACCTCAATCAATCAAGGCCAATACCCTCCGAAGCACAATCAATCTGGGATAGACTACTGCAAGTATTAATCAAAGGAAACCGCTTCACAAAACGGTTTATCTGGGGCACTTATGGAGACATTCAAATCATTGTCATGCATTAATTATGTCGCTGCGCTCTAGTACCTAATCATGCACATATAACATAACATCACATGCATACATGAACATGCATACATAACATAGGATTTATGACCGCTCATAGAAGTCGAATCCCCAGCTATACCAGTACAATTCCTAAATAGGAATGCTTATTAGCCTTCCCCAGGGTTACATTAAGGGTTTTTATCTAAAGTTTCCATTAGGTGTTCTCATCAAATTTTTATCAGAGGAATTCCACTAAGATTTCACATAAGGGTTTTATTTAAAGGATTCGTTAAATTATTTGATTTAAAGGATTCATCTAAGGGTTTTAAGTAAAGGGTTCATTTAAGGGTTTGATTTAAAGGATTCATCCCAGAGTTTGGTTTAAAGGCTTCATCTAAGGGATTGTTATCAAGGGCTCCATTAGGAATTTTCAATAGGGATTTCATTAAAGGTTTTTTTTCAAGGGTTTATCAAGGAATTAAATCAAGGAATTTTATCAAGGGAATACTATCTATGGGGGTTCGACTAAGGAATTTTTATCGAGGAGGTATCATCGATATGGTTCAATTAAGGAATTTTATCAATGGCATTTTACCAAGGGGGTTCTATCAAAGAGTTTTTTCATCTACAGGGTCCAACCAAGGGTTCATTAGGATTTTACCAAGAAGTTACAACAAAGTGGTATTAAGGGGTATCATCAGGGATTTGTCAAAGGGTTCACCAGAATTTCTCATCAAAGAGCTTTATCAAGGGAGTTTTTCAAAAGGGTTTATCGGGATTGTCATCAAAGGATTCTATCAAGGGGTTTCACCATATTTCATCAATAGGTTTTATCAAAAGAGATTATCGGGATTTTTATCAATGGATTCTATCATAAGGATTCTATCAAAAGGGATTTTATCGAGGAATTTTACCCAAGGGAGTTTATCAATGGTATTTGTCAAATATGGTTTCTTTAGGGGGTTTATCAAGGGTTTGTCAAAGGAATATTATCAAGGGATTTCATCAAGAATGTCTTATCAATAGGGTTTCATCAAAGAATGTTATTAAGGGGTTTCACCAAGGTGTTATCATCAATGGTTGTTATCAAAGGGTTTTTATCTTGAGTCTCATCAAGGGACTCATTAAGAGATTCTATAAAAAAATTATCTAGGGATTTTACTGGATTTTTATCCAAATAAGGGGTTATATTAAGGATATTTTACTAAGGGGATTTCATCAAAATTGTATCAAGGGGTTCTACCATGATTCTTATCCGAGGGATTTATAGAGGGATTTTAATCAGGATTTTTAAGGGGTTCTACCAGATTATTTCTGTCAGGGGTTCTACAATAATGTTATGGAAGGATTTCACCAATGTCTTATCATGGGGATTCATCAGAGTTTTATCAAAGAGTTTTATTATAAGGTTTCACCGGGGTCTTACCAAGGGATTTTCTATCAAGGGATTTCATCAAAAGGGTTTTTATCCGAACTTTCATCCAAGGGGTCCCATCAAAGGGTTTTACCAACAAAAAAAATTTGGGATTTTTATCGGAGATTCCATCGAGGGATTTTATAGAAGATTTTTATCAAAGGAAGTTTATCAATTAGTTTCAATCAAAAGGAATTTCATTAAGAGATTTATCTAAATGATTGCATCATGATTTCTTATGGGTTTGATTCGGGACTTATCAAAACATGATTTCATCAGGGATTTATCAAAGGGGTTTCATTAGGGATTTTATCAAAGGCCTGTCAAAGGTTATCAAATAATTTTAAGGAATTTTATCAAAGGGATTTTATCAAAGGTGAAGGAAAATTGCGATCTAAACGCAGCGGAAAACAAAAATTTTCCTTTAGTGATCCTTACGAATGAGCATGGTCAATGATAGAATCGTTACCTCTTTGTGGCGATTCAGATCTTTGATGCAGCGATCACAAGCGTTGATGAAGTGCAACGCCTCTACTCAGTCCACACGAACAGCTTCCGGTCACAGTGCTAGCTGCTTACGAACGGAATTATTTGAGTGAGAATCAAAAACGAAATTGCATCAAGTAAGTGCTTCATCACAAGGGTTCCTTTTATAGACTCTCTTGTGGGCTGCGGGCTAAAAGCCCAATTCACATGATCCATAATAATATTATATATTATTATAATAACTATTATTATAATAAATATATTTATTTTATTATTATTTTATAACCATTATAAAATAACAATAATTATTATTATATTATCCAAATTTCTATTTTTCACTTAAGTGCACTGTACCTTACGGTGTTCCTTTGATTTCTCTATCTCTCATCAAACTGTCCTTATGTGTGTGACCCTGTAGGATTTCGTAACGTTGGTAATTATATTAAATTATATATTTAACATAATAAACAGTGAGCGGTATCTAGCAACACATCACTGCTACCCAAGTCACGAAAATGTCATGTGATCTGACAAAACCTTTTTCGTGATAATATATGTTTGTACAATTACCCTTTTGCCCCTATGTCTATATTGAACACAAGGCATACACTGTGTCATCCTTGTCCAGTTCAATATTGGGCCCTTAGAAATTTCTCCTGTTATGCAGGATTGGCAAATTCCATCTAGGACACTCATGTCCCTCAGCATGCTTCGTGGAGTGCCCATCAACTGTCTTTATGATCATCCAGTTACGGATAATGTTTGATCAGCAATAAAGTACCCGACTCTACATCTAGGGTCCATAGTGGTTTCAGGTCGAAGGGTGGTAATACACCATTATCACCATGAGAATAACTTATGACACTTTGCATAACATACTATGTAGTATTATCATAGCGGGTCAATCCGGTATAAATATTACTCCTAATATTTATACCTATGTCAAGACTTGATAACTCTTTATCCATGATCCATGAGATGTGATCATCAGTCTATCTTCATAATAGTCTCAATGCTTTAATGTTATCCCACTTTGCAATAAAGCTTGACTACGGATATTTTAAGAATAATGTCTTTATGTTTAATGGGATCTCATGATTAAGTCACACTTAACATTTCATTAAACAGACTAACTATTCTAGGGACTTTATTATTCTGAAAGACAAACATAATAAAGAAATGCCTTTTATTATTAAACGAATAATCCGATACAAGTACCAAAAAGTATTGGCCTCTAGGGCTTACACCAACAAAAGGGTCTATTGGATTTTTCTCAAAGGGGGTTCTACAAGATTTTTGTCAAAGGGGTTTTACCAAGGGATGTTTATCCTAAAGGGGTTCTACCGGAATTTTGTCAAGGGATTTCTACCGAATTTATATCAAATATATTTTATCAAGGGTTTTTTTATTCAAAAAGGGTTCTATAGATTTTTTTTCCAAGGGGGTTCTACCAGAGTTTTATCCAAGGGGTTCTATCAAGAGATTTTTTATCCAAAAGGAGTTCTATTTGATTTTATCAGGGAGCTTTTACTAAAATTATATCAAGGGATTATCATCTAAGGATGTTATTTAGGGGTTACACTGGATTCCACCAACGAAATATGTCAAAAGGATTATATAAGGTATTCAACAAGGGATTTACCAAAAGAGTTTTCATCAAGGGTTTTATTAAAGACTTATTTAGGGTTTGACAAGTTTCGGCAAAGGATTTTAAGGGATTTTCATCAACAAGGGTTCTACTGGAATTTCCTCAAGGGGTTGCACTGTATTCCATCAACGAAATCTATCAAAGGGATATACCAAAAGGATTTTACTAAGGTTTTTTTTTACTAAGGGATTTGTTCATCAAAAGAGTTCTACTATACATTGCCCCAAAGGGGGTTATATCAAGGGTTGTATCAAGGGTTCAAGAAGATTTTTATCAGATTTATTATCTGAAGGGTTATATGGGGTTCTACCGGTTGTTCGTCAAAAGGGATTCTATATGGGGTTCTATAGGATATTCATCCAAAGGGGTTCTATGAAAAGGATTTATGGGTTCCTACAAGAAGGGGTCCATCTAATATTTGTCAAAGGGGTTATACATAGGGTTCTAATCGGGATTAGAGGGGTTCTACCCAAGGGTTTGTATCCTGGTGAGTAAGACATCACTAAAGTCCTATCTAATTCCAGCAGCATGATCAAAGGATCATATGAATCATATGCAAAAGGGTTGAAAGGGATAAGGGGTTCTATAGGGGATCAATCAAGGGTTCCATCGGGGTTTTATCAAACATCTTAGTCAAGATTTGACGTCAAGAGTTTCTATTTGGGTTTTTTCAAGCAATTCTATTGGGAGTTTCCATAAGGGTTCTACCAAGGAGTAATACGGGGTTCTACCGATTCAAAAATTCATTAGGGGTTCCATCGGGCTTTCATCCTAAATAGAAGTCAGACTTGCAAAAGTTCTATCATATACAGGGATATGAAAGTATTTGAGGCACCAGGGGTTGGTTTGCTCAGGAGGCGCGGGTTTTGTTGGCGTCAAAATTGGGGGTCCTCTTATATTTAATCGTCTCCTTTTCAAAATGAGGAAGGCTCGTCGACATCATCATTCTGATTCGAAGCCGATTAAATAGGAGCAACTGTCGTACCCTAAATTTTGACCGATACTTAGGTCACCTTCAATAAACTAGAAAACTCAAAGGGAGACCCTCTTTGGTTTTTAGTATATTTTAAAGTGTGGGATTTTAGTCTATGGACTTAATTTATTTTTAGAAGTTATGATACTTATATTGATAGAAGCATATTATAAATAAAAAGTTGTATAAATTTCATTTGTGAGGAGGTTTAAAATTAGAAATTAGGTTCTTAATTAATATGTTATTCTTGAGATATAATTTTATTTCAAATAGATATAACAGTCCATTCGGTAAAAGAATATGTCCAAGGGTTGTAAAGGTGAGTGCAAGAGTTTGAATCCAACTCCCCACATTTTAGAACTTTTTTCCTATTTAGAATTTAATCTCTCTTTGTCTTGTTTTATATTCAAAAAAATCAGTATATAATTTAATTTACTATGTTAGTTTTTAAATTAAATAATAAATAGTAATAGCTAAATAAAAAAAGGAAGTCAATCAAATATTCAAAGTCCTTTTTATTATTATGAGTCATTATTATTGTTATTATTAATTGAAATTAATACATTTAGTACGTAGCAATATTATTATGACTTAATGACTTATTTATAATAACATATAAATTCTTATTAAGTTATAATCATTTATGGTAGTATTATTATAGGAATTATAAAAATTTTCTAGTACCGAAAAGTTACACGTTAAATTCCAATCTTGAATTTAACCATTTTTTTTTGGTATTTTGGTAACCACTTTTTTTAATTAATTAATCATTAATAAAAAATATTATGAAATATTATTATCTAAAGAATAGGAAGTATGAAAACAAATTAATAGCTCTCAATTTAATATTTAACATTAAAAATTTAATTATTAGTAAAATTAAGTCGATTTTTTTTAATTAACTTATTTTAACATTTCCTATTCAAGTTGATAGTTGTTTCTTCTTTATTTTTATTATAATTAAACATAAATAAAAAGATGATAATAAAAAGAAAAAAAATTGAAAACGGAAAAGAAAGACATATGTGATTCATCTTCAATAGCAAAAGTCATCATATACTTTCATTGAAATTAAAAAAATCAGAAAATTAATTACTATTATAAATAAAAATATATATTATTATAAGATTTTGGGGAAGAGATCTTTTAAAAATATCAACTAATAATATTATTTTGATATAATTATTATTAATTGTACTATTATTTTTCTTTGTTTTGGGTCAACTTTTGTTCACTGAATATTAAACACGATTGTTACACAATAAATGGGAGGAAGCTCAAAATCAATCTATTAATGTCAAATCAAATTTCTTTAATAAAATATTTCAATCCAATATAATTAAATCTCATTAATTCATAATCAATTATGAAATTTGTGGAAAGTCATGAAATAAAAAATCTAAAATTTATTAAAAAAAAATTAGAATGATCTAAAGATTTTTTTTCACGTGTATTGTGGAGGTCAATAGCCAAATTTATAAATATCAGACCAAATCAAAGTAGAAATATTTTTAGTAATCATATGATTTCTTTCCGGAACAGAACATCACAAAATCATAACAATAAATCACACAAATTTGTATTAACTCACAATCAATATATCCAAAATAAAATCAGATAAAATAATTCCAATTTGTTCCAAATCACATATTAATACACATATCAATCATCAATCAAATTAAAAAAAAATTCCTAATTAGTTCAATCACATTTAATTGTCTTTGGTCTAATTTTATCTATAAATATTACTCGTTTTTACACACTTTGGGGTACCCACAATTTACATATTATTACCAAAAAAAGGTGTTACTCTTCACATCGAAGAACAACAACCGAAAAACCAAAACTCCTACCGACTTTCATCAATGGCAAAAGGAGTGGATTGAATTGAAATTGGTGACGGAGAGATTGGAGATCGAATCAAAAAGAATTTCTTATAAAACCGGGATAAACCTCGATCTCGTAGGTCGGTTTCTCATTGCTCAGATAAAAATTGTCTATATTTTATTCAATACTATATTGTGTGGTAGTTATATTGATTTGGTATAAAAATTGTCTATATTTTATTTAAAACTATATTGTGTGATACTTATATTGATTTGGTATAATCTTTATTTTGTATGGTCTATGTACTGATTTGGTTTGTGTGGTACATATTTTGATTTGGGTTTTGTTTGGATGATTGATTTAATTGTGTTATCATAAACCAATAATTAATTTTGTTACTTCGGAATAGACATACGTTTATTTCATTGCAAAATAGTTTTTTAATTTAATTGTGTTATCATAAACCAGTAATTAATTTTGTTACTTCGGAATAGACATACGTTTATTTCATTGCAAAATAGTTTTTTAGTGTGGACCATTTAAAAAAAACTGAGGAATAACAAATTAAATCTTTTGTACAACCTTAACAAAATCTAACAAATATTTTCCTGTAAAAGAAAACACAATTTGATTAGGATGATTAAATAGCCATTGCGAATATGGAATATAATTATACAAGTAGGATTAGAGATTTAACTGGATACACTTGAAATATAAAAATTAATAATGAGATTAAGGGATTTTTATGGGGATTAGGAATTAATGATTAAATCTTTATTTTGGGATATTTAGGGTTTTCACATAATATTATTTTCATAATTATGTTATAATTTTATTCTAAGTTTTGGTATAAAAAAAGATATATGTATGGATTTTCTTTAATAAAATAATAAAATATTTTTTTAAGGTGGGATTAAATTATTTGGGATAATATTTATAATATTTTGGAATCAAATTATATCTTTGGGGGATTCGAATATATTTTCAAGGGATCAAAAGTTGGAGTTCATAACTATTTTGGGTATTAAAAATTATCATGGGGTTTTATTATTACTTTTGGGGTTTTACTATTATTCTTGGGATTTATTTTTATGGAATTTAATTTAAAAAGGGTTCTATAAAAGAAACTTAGGTTTTTTTTAATATTTTAAAAGGGGTTTTAAAATTAAAGGTTTTTTATCACTTAGTAAGGGGTAGGGGATTAGGGAGTTGAACTACGATGCTCTGATCCCTCTTTTGAGGGTACGTAGGCATAGGGTTTTTGAACAAAAACCCTAGTGAGTAAAATTAGGATTAAATTAGTTTTTTTTGGAATATTCATTTGATTTGAATTTATTATAACACAAACAAGACATGCCTTAGAATCTTAGAAGGGATACTATTAAATATAATAGAAGTGAGGGGTGCCTAACACCTTCCTCCCACTTAACAGACTTCCGAACCTTAGGACTTAGGTTTATCCTTTATTTTCCTTAAAAAAATAGGATGGCGACTCTTAGATTTTAAGCCGTCCGCGACACTAAGTTTGAGAAGTGTACGCAGCGATGGTTCGCTCATTAAGGCTCTGGTGATATGATTACTTTTGTGTGGAATCGTCGTTTAGTATGGTCGTAACTTTTGGACTTGATTGGAATTAGTTTGAGAGGTTTGGGTAACAATGAAGGTCAGAAGTTTGCTTTTGCACAGAGTAATCGGATTGTCCTCTGGGTAGTACCCAATTACATAATTGTGTTTCTAAATCTCTTTCAGTTACTAGAAGTATTGGATCGTACTGATTGATCAGTTACCCTCCTGGTAGTGACCGGTTATCGTTGTTAAGTTTTGGAAAAATTGGATTTTTTTCTAGAATGCATACATTTTGATGTGAGTACCAAATTGGATCGTCCTTGATACAGATAGAGAAATATGGAAACTTTCTATGCAATGTTTGGTATAAGGTAAGGAAACCCAGGTTAATATGTAAGCATAGACAGCGATGCTCTTTAGATGAGTGATTTACCTTAGTCTTCAGGTGTAAGGGAAAAATACGGTGTTTGTGAATAATCGAAAGTATTTGGATTATGCCCTGGTGAGGTTATGAATGTTGTTGTTGATACTAATTCTTGCAAGGAATTAGAGAGAGGGGACAAAGTTGTATAGTAGGGACAAGATGTCCTTTGTTTTGCTTTGTTTTACCCGATAAGGATTGGGTGTCGGATTTTGTTTATGGACGAACCAAACATTAGCTTGTAGCTAAAACCCTTTGATGTTGTCCTGGTCGATTCCTACTAGCGTCACTGTAAGAATGGAATAGGACTATTCCGTTGAGTATTCGTATTGTGACCGTAACAGAATGGTATTTCTACTTCGTTGTTTGTTAGAGAGCATAATATGTATGTTGTGCCCGTTTGTGTTATCTTGGGTTGTGGATGGGGAACGATTGTTGCACCTATTTAGAGACCGCAAGAGAGAATCATATTACAAGTTAGTATGGACTAGATGGATAATTATGAGTTGGATTATTTATTAGCAAGAGGAGCAAGTTTAGTTGTGTTCGACCGTTTAGCCTCATATAGGTAATCGATTTGACACATAACTTTTGTGGAAGACTTTAAAGAATGGTACTTTCTGAATTGTAAGTCTGTTTTGGCTTCTGATCAAAGTATCAGAGGTTAAAGTGTTGAATTACCTTTTAAGAAGGATTGGTAAACAGTAAATGATCTGAATTTTTGGCGTATTGTCATTGCGACTACTAAGGACCTAAATTCAGAAGTTATAAGAGATTTGTGAAGTGTTGGTCTTTTCGGAAATGTTTTAGTATATGAATTATTGTGTGAATAAGAGATGATGTCCAGAAGCTAAGCATGTATATCAGGTCGTTTAAGGAACAAGACCCTTGAGAGAAGTGAATTCGAATGATAAGTTTTGTGTGATCCAAAACGGTTAGTAAGCGGAATATTGTATTTAGGAGGCAAGTCTTATGGAAACCCGCAAGTGTACTAAGGAAGGTTTGAGTTTAGTGTTGGTGTTTCGCTGGTTGTTGTATGTTTTATGACGTGATTGCGTTGTTATTAATTGATACTTTATGTCAACATAAACCTTGAATGAATGGAAATTTTATTAAGAGAATCGATATGAAGCATTGTGATCGTGGTCAGATTGGTTAAGTTTAATTGGAAGAATTACTCCGAGTTTTGAATGGAAATGGGAATTGTATTGGTTGTGTTTGCAGCAGTGCAACCCTGCGTCCTTGTTATTGGAGAGTTTGGACCAATGTTGTCAATTGTGCAGTAGACAAGTGAATTGTTCTACCGTCACATGGTTGCAAGTTCTTATTCTCTTGGTTGATGAGAGCTCCGATGGATAAGTGTTTTCTTCGATGACTATCAAATACATGGTATTGTTTGAGAATTTGTGGAATCTCCACTGTTAGGCTTTTGAAGCATGATGGAAGGAGACAGATAAAAGAGTCCTGTTAGATTATGATAATTTGAGATGATCTATTTATAAGTGTCGAAGGGAACCTTGTCCTGAGTAGGTTGTGTATGGTAAGATACCGTTAAGATGAATCGTCCGATGTAAATGATTACAATTCTGGTATAAAACCAAGTGGAATTTCTAAAGAAGCCATTTGGAAACTTTTGAAATGATTTTAATAATTGAAGGTTTGTAATAAGAGTTTTGTTGGAAATTGAAGGTGGTTAAGATTTCACCAAGATATCTTGTAGAGATTGCCAAGTGTTGAATGTTACGGAATGAAGCCAGAGTGTATGTTCTGTGTTGTGATTCAATAAAAAAAATAGACTGGTATGTCATCTCCGAATGAGGAATGAGACTAAGTGTTCAGCATGAAGCAACAGATAAGTTGCAGAAATAGTAACTTATAAGTTAACCCGATATTGGAAACATGCGTATGAATAAAGACGCGAGGTTTGATTTTATCGAGAAACGGGGATTTTAGTCGCGGAGTCAAATTGGAATTTGAGTATGTCAGAATATGTAAGAGAATTAAGGATAAGTATGGATCTAAGATAGTGATGTAAACTATTGTTGTGGATGAGTAAAGGAAATTCGAGGACGAATTTCAATTCAAGGAGGGGAGGATCTAATACCCCGTATTTAATTAAACGCCTGGATAATATTAATTAGGATTAATTAAGTATTATCTGACTCAGAGATATATTCTGAATACTCTCAAATTGGACCCATTAATATTATTAATAATTGAGAGATATAAATTGTTTGGTTAATAAGGAAAATAAGTTAAGTATTATTAAAGGAAAAAAAAGAAAAGAGAGAAAGTTAGTAAGATAATTGGAAAGAAAGAAAAGAAAGGGAGAGAAATAAAGGAGAAGAGAAGAAGAAGAGGAAGTGAACCCTAGAGCTTCAATCCATCATTCTCCATCATCCGTCCATCGAATCGGCTCATTCTTTCCGTTAATCTTCAACTCTCGAGGTGGGTTCGTAGTTAGATACTTTTATTTTAGTTTTTGTTCAAGTTTTGGAGTTTAAGAGTTTTAGGGTTTTGGTAGAAATCTTGAGAAATAATGGATTAATGGTTAAGACTCGGCTAAAACCTAACTAAAATACTCATATGATGATAATGAACTTGTTTGGTTATGTATTGTTGCATTGGTTGATGTTTGGGAGGTATTGGGGGTGAAAAGAGTGTTTTCCCGTAAGGCTAGAACTTCCTGAACTGGTGTAGCTCGCTCAGCGAAAATACCTCGCTCAGCGAAAGTTCCAGGGCGAGTTTCGCTCAGCGAGAAGGTGCTAGCTCAGCGAGACCTGTAGGTTTCAATTTTTGTATTTAATTTATAACTTTTGATCCGGGTATCCGTTTTTAGCGTTCCACATATCGATTCCAAACTAAAAACGTGAACTATCTTTTGATGCCGAGAAATGTTATGTTTTTTACCCGACTTTTCCGATTAACCGTAATTATGTTAGCTACGAAATTGTGGTATTTATGTTAGTTATGCAAGTTGTGGAATATGCGATAATTGTGAGAATTGAATGGAAATAAAGACAACGAGATTAGTTTAATGATGATAATTATACTATAAGAGTTAGATTTATATATATGAAAACTATATGATTAAAAGCATCAATTGGAGAAGAGTGAGGAAAACCTTATCTCGAACCTATAGTATGGCCTAGTTTGTAACCTGACTTGTTAGACGACGTAACTCGTGTGAATGGCTAGGTTCACCCTAGATTGTATGAACCACTGGCGTGCTATGCACTAGATCCTCCGTAATAGTCTTGTGTAAGTCTTGAGGTTGGTAATGTTGAGTCCCACGTGAAGCATCCGTAAGGGCTAGAGGGGTGTATTGCACGGGTCCTCCGTAAAGTCTTGAGTAAGCCTTGAGGTGGGTGATGTTTAGTCCCACGAGAAGCATCCGTAAGGGCTTGAGGTACCGCTTGGGTGTTGTGGTTTGTGGTTGTTCCTATGTATCCCGTACGAATCCTCTGTAAGATCTTGAGTAAGCCTTGAGGTGGGTAATATTGAGTCCCACGTGAAGCATCCGTAAGGAATTGAGGTGTGTATGTTACGAATCCTCCGTAAGGCCTTGAGTAAGTTTTGAGGTGGGTTATTCTGAGTCCCACGGGAAGCATCCGTAAGGGTTTGAGGTGAGTAATACACTGGTTTACGCGGGAAGTCTTGAGTAAGTCTCTTTGTGGTTACTTTGTATTCTGCAAGAGCATCCGTAAGGACGTGAGGAACCGGTTATTTTCGACGTGAGTGTTGAATCGAGATATGTAGGCATCAAATCCTCCGTAAGGTCTTGGATAAATCTTGAGATGGGTTGTTCTTAGTCCCATGCGAAGTACCCGTAAGGACTTGAGGTGAGAGCTACATTATCTATACGACGATCTTGAGTAAGTCTCTTTGTGGTTACTTTGTTTTTCGCAAGAGCATCCGTAAGGATCGAAGAGAGTGTTATGTCGAATCCTCCATAAGGTCTTGAGTAAGTCTTGAGGTGGGTATTACATTGAGTCCCACGGGAAGCATCCGTAAGGACTTGAGGTAGATGTTTCATTCTCTATATCTATTGTGGTAGTACATGTGGACCTTAGTTCCACTTGGTTCCGTTTCGTGAGTGACGAAACGGTGAGTATTTGAGATTCTAGGATCGAACCTTTTAGAGCCGAGGGAACTCTAAGATAGGGAACCCACTGAGATGTTTTATCTCACCCCTCACTTGTTGTTGCTTTTCAGGTTTCTTTTGCAGGTTTGATTTACAAGTGGAGCTATGCTCGGGATGTTTCAAGTGAAGCTTAGTTTAGTCTTCCGTTGTGTATTTCCTTATCTTTTTACAATAATGGATATTGTATTATTCTTAGCTTTTATTTTAGTATGATTTCCATGTCTTGTGCCATATTTGTATAGTTTTAGAATTGGACGAGAATATGAATCATACTAGTAGGTATTTATGATGGTGTCAGTACCAAAAATTAACACTGTATGATATTATTCTAGATATATATTATATGGGTGTTACATACTCATACAATTAATATTTAAAAAGAACGGACACAAACTATGATAGATTAATTCATACCTGATATTTCTCTCCTAATGATATTTGTGTTTGACTTTTTTAGAACTCACCCAGATAGGTCAAACTGAATGCTTCCATAATGTCTCTTTGTTAATGCTCTTATGTTCCTGGTTAGGCTAACATTAATCAACTAGTGCGTCCAATCATACTTAGAAATATCAAACAGTCGAGGTGACTTAAACATGAGACTTTTATGGATGTTATGTAAGTTCTCAATATCATCAACTCTAGCCAGTAATCATCAATTATCACATCAAATAACTCATTAACTGTATGGAGTGAAACAACAAAATTCATTAAAATTCACAATACCCATAATGGATGATTACAATCACACAGAAGAAAATAAAAAGTAAAAAATAAAAATCAAAAGTACAACTGAATGGGAAATAACTCGAAATACAAAAAAAAACAATAAAATAAAAAATTAAACCATAAATGCTCAATCCTTCTCTCTAGTAGCACCATCCTGCATCGGCATATCATAACCAACTAGGCGAAACAGGTCAAATGAGGGATCCTTCGATGTTCTGGTTATTGGAGTCATCTCTTCCGGATTCCCAAGAGGGGACTGGAAGTGAGGCCTGTACGGACTCTGATGAAGTTGTTGCTGAGGAGTGTATCGTTGCGGCTGTTGAGGAATCAACCCTCCTATTTGAACTGGGTGTGTCCACTCAAGATAAGTGAACTGCCCAAAGTGGGGTATTGGTGGGTCTCTTACGAATTTATCTCTGAAGCGCTGCACATCAGCGCACATGTCTGTTTGATGCATCAGATAGCGGCCTGAAACCCCATACTGATAACAAAAGTCCTGCATCATACAGAACTTGATAGGAAAAATAGGAAGTGTATTGTGTTTGCTATTGTAGTAATAAGGGAAAATCCCGAGTATCGAATCTCAAGGGCTTCTTGACGGTACAGAGTTCCATGTAGCTTTAGACTAGTGAAACTATTCAGTTCACTATTGTTGTTTGCTAATGGTTCTGTGTTACATCATTGAATTGCTGATGTAGTTGAATTTTCCATTGCTTATGTTGATATCATTCAGCAACATAACAACAACAATGTCAAGTCGAAACAAAAATGTCGAGGCTATTAGTAGTCGCTATGCAATAAAAAAGGTTCTGATGATGAACAACAACCAGGTGAAAGTTAAAGTGGTAACTTCACTTTGCAGCAGGTATTTCAATAATCTAAAGTAACTGATTAAGATATCATTTTATCCCTGCTGATTTTCTTTTTCAGTTCAGGAAATTCACCATGAAAATAAGTGAATTGTGGCATTACAAGCAATGTGGTTGCGGCGTTACAAGTGTGATCGATATCGTTGTAGTTGCGGCGTTACAAGCATTGCAATTGCAGTGTTACAAGCATTACGGTTATGGCGTTCTCATTTGTTTCCTTACAAAGTAATCAAGCTGAAACAAAGAAGTTAGGTTGTATTGGTAACATAAATCGTATTGCAGATTTCTCTACATTAGTTTCTTTACATTAATTACTCATATATATATATATTTCTCTTCCTCTCAGAAAGTTTTAATCTCTAACGGCAACTATAGTGGGAGAGGCCATGCTACAAAAGAAATCGGAAAGGATATTCGCTTTATGAGCGTTCCCTTATTGGCCGAGTCGGTTTAAGACAAAGGACACTAAATCAAGGAGAAAATTGAGAAGAAAGTGTAATGGAAGCTCTCGAAGATAAGAAGGAACCATGGTTAATTCCTTATGGAGGATAAACGTGCTTAATATTGAATCAACTCTGTCGCATGTTTTCCAAGCAGTAAGTTGCAGTATTTTTTTGTCCATACATCATTACTATAACATGAGATTCCTTTGAATGTCATCCTGTAAATTGACATGTGAACCTTTCCAAGAATGGGTTAGCAGAGTTTAGCAGGGTCTTTAATTTGGGGCTGGATTGAATGGGTTAGCAGAGTTTTGATTTATGTGGTTAGAGGTTTGTTATCACCACAATTTTTGTTAAAAGTAATATTCAATTTCTTTCTGAAACGTTATCTAAACCTATTATTGAAATTGTTAAAAGTAATATTCAATATTCAATTTTTGATTTACCGTTAAAAGTAATATTCAATTTTTTATTATGGAAATTGTTATCTAAACCTATCACTCGCTCATTAATGTCTTTATGAAACGTATTAATTTCATATTTGTTAAATTCAATTAATATTTCTTTAAACATTATTATTGATAGTGTTATTTATAGAAACTTGTGAAACGTAAAATTTACACTATGAAAGAATTTTGTGATGAATAATACCATCTATATTGTCATTTAATTATAATATATTAGGAGTTGGTAAATATAATGATATAGATTATTTTTTGTTACGAATAATATCATCTATATATATATATATATATATATAGCGTCTTCTAGAGTATTAAGATTTGATAAATATCCGATATAAAATTGTTTCGATTAATGATTTATAAAAAAAATTAAAATAATTTTTGAGAGGTGAGATATTTATGAATTCCGATGATCTCAACTCATCTAAATATAACAATTTAATATTTAATCTCTCTAAATATATAATAATTTTATCTTTCATAAGTATTTTATTTTCTATAATCAAAACATAAATAATATTTGGATTTAAATATTTTAACATACGAAAATAATTTTACTATTGATTCAAATATTTTTACAAATAATCTAAAAAAACATTTTTATATACAGGGATAACTCTATCAATCCTAAATAAACATTTTTTTTTCTATTTTCATAATTGTTTTTTACAAAGTATGTGTTTAATAATTTTTCTTACCCTTTTTTTTTAAACTTATACTATTTATTCAATTAATTTAAAAAACTTACCCCCTTATTTTCACAATTGATGTAAATATTTTTCTATATGGGAATAACTTTACTATTGATTCAAATATTTTTATAAATACAGTAAAAAAACATTTTTATATACGAGAATAATTCTATCAACCCCAAAGAAACATTTTTTCTTCAATTATCTTTTAGTCCATTAATTTTTTTTCTTTTTCCCAATAGTATTTTGATATTTTCTAATTTGTTTGAATTTCTATAATAAACTGGTGACAATTCAACGGTCCACAACTCTACCTGTGCGAACCCACAAGTAATACACCAGTGCTCCCAGGAACGCACAGGTAATACATCAATATCATGTGAACGCACAAGTAATCATACCAAAATCAGTGTGAATGCACGAGATTTTACTTTTTTTTTTTTTGCATTTAAAGAAAATAAATGTAAAACTTATGTCAGTTGTACTACTGACTTTTATTTTATTTTTATATTTTAAACCATAGTTTTCTACTGATTTTCAACTAATTCTAATTTTGGATATTTATTTGTATCATTTATTTAAAATTTATAAACATTTTTATTATAACTCTATCAACCCTGAAAAAACATTTTTTTCCCTATTTTCACAATTGTTTTTTTACAAAGTATGTGTTTAATAGTTATTCTTAACAATAGTTGTTTTTATAAACATATACAATTATCTTCCAGTCTATTTTTTAGTTTATTCTTTTTTCCAATAATTTTTTTTTATATTTTTTAATTTGTTTCAATTTCTATAACAAACTGGTGACAATTCAACGGTCCACAGTTGTACCCGTGCGGATGCACAGGTATCCCCTAGTTAATATTAAAAAAGATGGACGCAAACTATGATAGATAAAATCATACCTGATATTTCTCTCCTGATGATATTTGTGTTTGACTTTTTTAGAACTCACCAAGATAGGTTAAATTGACAGCTTCCATAATGTCTCTTTGTTTAAGGCTCTTATACTCCTGGTTCGAATAAAATTAATCAATTAGTGCGTCCAATCATACTCAAAAATATCAAACAGTCGGGGTGACTTAAACAAAGGACTTTTATGCATGTTGTGTAAGTTCTCAATATCATCCACTCTAGCCAGTATTTATCAATTATCTAATCAAATAACTCATTAATTGTATGGAGCAAAACAACAAAATTCATTAAAATTCGCAATACCTAAAACGAGTGATTACAATCACACAGAAGAAAATAAAAAGTAAAAAATAAAAACCAAAAGTACAATTGAATGGGAAATAACTCGAAATACAAAAAAAAACAATAAAATAGAAAATTAAACCAAAAGAGCTCAATCATTCTCTCTAGTAGCACCATCCTGCATCAGCATATCATAACTAACTAGGCGGAACAGATCAAATGAGAGATCCTTCACTGTTCTGGTATTTGGAGTCATCTCTTCTAGATTCCCAGGAGGGGACTAGAAGTGAGGCATGTACGAACTCTGATGAAGATGCTGCTAAGGAGTGTATGGTTGCAGCTGCTGAGCTATTAACCCTCATATCTTAATTATATGCGTCCACCCAAAATAAGTGAACTGCCCAAACTGAGGTGTTGGTGGGTCTCCTACGAATTTATCTCTGAAGCGCTGCACATCAGCGCACATGTTCGTCTGATGCGTCAGATAGTGACCTGAAACCCCACACTGATAACTGATAACTCGAATATATATCGATTATTTAATACGGTTTTCGATCGTTTAACATGTTAATTTATGTATTTTGGACAATGTTACGCGAGATTTGTGTTTGTTTTATAGATATTTGATCAAACATGACTTTTGGAGGAAAAAATATAAAAAGGAGACTTATTGGATAAGAAATGTAGAAAACAAAAGGAAACAGATCAAGAAAATGTCAATTCTGCATAATTGCCTGTAGGACGCCCGTCACACATAAGTGACAATCGTCACCTTTCCCAGACGTTCGTCCCATGTTTGTTAAGCTCGTCACAAGGCCAAGTTGCCCGTCCCATAATTGTTACGCTCGTCACAAGCTCAAGTCCAGTAACCTATTTACGAAACAAAATTCAAAATAGAGAGAAACTTTACGAAAATTATTCGCATTCAACAAAGAGTTTCTCTCTACCCTAATCAACCTCAGTCCAAGAAACTCAATCAAGGCCTAACCTAAGTCCATGCTTTCAAGTTCTCAACAAACCAAAGCTGCCACCTATAAATATAAGCTATTGCAAATTGCAAAGAGAGCTTCGTTCAAGTCCCGAATTTCTACCGTTTTTCCGTTCAAAGTTCAATTTTATTTCCAGCATCGCCTTTATTTTCCTTTACCAACCCCAAGTGATAGTTTCCATCATTAGGAATCTATCACTATTTTTATTTTTTTCTAGCCACTGAATAATCGTTTTAGTTTCAAAATTTTGCAAAGTTTGATTGATCAAGAACATTGCAACCAGGTTTCTAATTTTAATGTTTTATTGTTTAATTATTATTTCATTTATTTATATTATGAAATTCTTGTCCTTCTACCTTTCTTTTTTATATATTTAATATGTCTGGCTAAACCGTTAATCAGTATGTAGTTGTCTAACCGGAACGAATTCGGTAGGATTAGGCTAATACTTTAAATTAAGTTAGTTCCCGGCTTTCGATTTCTTAATATAAACAAATCTCGTTACGAGAGTAAGAGAGTATAGAAGATTAGGATTAAGACCGTGAGAGTGTGAGATCATAATCAGATAGCTGAAATCAGACATTGTTTAAAATAAAGCGGAAGCGCTTTAAAACTAATTAGAACCTTTAGGTTTCCAAAAAGTATTTCTAACTTGAATTGACAAAAAGAGAGCATTCAATTGATCTTAGGAGTATAGTAATAGGAAAGACCACGAGAGTGTGAGTTAACGACTTTTAAACCGAGAGATTCTACGGAGAGATAACTTATTACACCTTAACAAGCCGACCTTTTATTGAATTCGCGAAGGCGAATCAATTACGTACCGATATTCTTATTATAAATTTAACTTAATTAATTTTTCACCCTCTAAAACTAAAACATCACTCGCCCTAGCTAAACATAGTAACATCCGATAGCACTAGGTTCATTATCGAGTCTCTGTGGGATCGATATCTTTTATTACTACGAGATAGACTGTGCACTTGCAGTTAGTAACCATTAAACTCAAAAAGTCGCGACCAAGTTTTTAGCGCCGTTGTAGGGGACTTAGATTTAGTCAATAGTGCAATTCGCTGTTGCGCCATCTAGACTAAGGAAACAATTTCACCTATCCTTTATCGATTGTATGCCCAGTACTCGCTCACGAGGCGAAGACTTAGAACCCCCGATCGATGAAGTAGAATGTTTCATAAGTCCGAGAAGCCGAACCGAACCCAATGAAACCCTTATTCCTGAAGTTATTATACCAGAACCAGCTGAAGAACCTGACATGGACGAAAACGGAGGAGCACCACGTTCACTCAAGTCCTATGTGACTCCAAATCAACAAGAACCGCACAACAACATTGCCGCACCAACCATAACCCGAAACGATTTTGAATTAAAACCTTCACTGCTATAAGCTATACAACAAAACTAGTTTTTCGGGAATCCTAAAGATGATCCTAACAAGCATCTGACACAGTTCGTACAATACGCAAATACAGTGAAAGCAAATGGTGTAACCCAAGATGCAATAAGACTAAGACTCTTTCCATTCTCCTTAAGGGATAGAGCTTGGGCATGGTTACAATCATTACCAGCCAACTCCGTCACAATTTCGCTCCCACCAAGTGACACCTGGTCAGAAGGGGTACAGACGCGAACGGTCGACGAAGGAAAATAATGAAAAGAGTCGCCAGCTAGGCATTTTTATCCCGAAGGAAAGGTAATGCTACATAAACCTAAGAAAAGATGGATAAGACGGTTGCGAACCAGAGAAACTGAGAAAGGGGGTTGGTTACAACCTGGGAAGGTATTAGCACCCAGATTGTCCGCCGTACTTGACGGGATCCACGCTTAAAAGATTTGTGTTTAAAGGGGTAATGTCAGTGCTATTCTGTGTATCAAAGATGGAAAAGAATGCAAGTGTCAGTGCAAAAGAAATGTGAAGTGAAATAAAGGAGTGTCAGTGTAAGGAAAGAGTGCAAAGCTCAAGACTATGAGGCTTAAAGAATAATGCTGGAAGAGGGGGAATATACTGAGACTTTTGTTCGATAACAGTTAAGTTATGCCTACGTATCCTCTCGTGCAATGAGGAAGTCAGAACACCGTAGTTCGACTCAAAGAGACTGAAAGATAAATTGACTTGTGAACTGCTTACTTGTCTATGCTCAAGTGTATGACCTGTCTGGTTCAGGTGCTAACTGTCTTGCATTAGACGGAAGAAGCAAGTTCTCGTTTGTGAATGAGTGAGGTGAGAAAAGAATCCCGAAGGAGACGATTATTGTTTGTTTTTGTGTTTTCAATTTTTTATTGCTTTTTTGTGTTTGTCATAAGTTAATGAGCTTAAGCCTAGACCAAGGGTTAGCAAACTCATCACATCCTCCCTTTGATTAGGGGTAATGAGAATACCATAAGTATGAAGTAAACACCTCACACTTAATCACCCTGATGCAGGATTAAGATCATTAACCTACTTTCCATTATTT
The DNA here is from genome assembly GCA_963966055.1 of Lathyrus aphaca. Taxonomy (NCBI): domain Eukaryota; kingdom Viridiplantae; phylum Streptophyta; class Magnoliopsida; order Fabales; family Fabaceae; genus Lathyrus; species Lathyrus aphaca. The sequence goes on along the minus strand of OZ014524.1, from coordinate 507,438,409 downwards.
AGATGTTTTTGGAGTTTTGTTTAGTGTTAAGTAATGAGTTTAAGCCATAACCAAGGATTTAATGGACTCGTTACACCATCCTAATAGAAGGATAATAGATGAGAACATTTAAGCCGAGGAAGGCTCCTCAACTTAATCCATGATTAGGGATTAACCTCATGACAAAACAAAGCCTTCATTTAAGTGGATTTTAGTTAATTGTAAGATTAAGAAGTGGATTTTATGGTTTGCAAGACAACTTGAGGGGGACTTGTCCATTAACACTAGGGTTAGTCCTTCTTAACCTATTAAGGAAGAATTAGAACCCTAATGCAAGGCCCAAGTTACAAGCTTGATGTCTTAGTGATTTATTAAATGAATTGATTAAAGGATTTAAACACATTAAGGGTTTAACACTTAGGATTAAAGTTATACACTCCATCCTAAGAGAAGGATGCAGGCATAACCTTAATCACAAAGCCTTAAAACCTTTAAGGTTTAGTCCCTGATTAAGAGATGAGAAGAGAAGACACAAAAGATGACACAAAGGTAAAACTAATGGGGGACTAATCAAACCCTAATTGTGATCATGCAAGGGTGTTCCTAGGGTTTATGAGGCTTGCAAGAGATCTTCAGGAAAATCCACCAAGGAAGAAGAAAGATGGAAGGAGGAGAAGCAGAAAGAAGCAAGTCAACTTACTTCACTTAAGAAGATAAGTTGCTTGAAGAAAAAAAAGAGAGGAAGGAGCATGAATGAGAAAGCTCACTCTAATACAAAAGTAAAAATGAAGCAATGAATACATAAAAGAGATGAGAAGAGATTATGAGAAGTGAAGGCAAATTCACTTCTCAAACACTTACCACCTGAAACGTTAGCAACAAGAAATGAAATGAAATGAAAATGAGATGAAATGCAAATATGAAAACCAAATTCAGAAGCATAATCATGATGCAAATGATGCTATGAGATGGTATGAAAGCATGCCAAGAGATGTGGATGATCATACAAAGGATGGGAATGCAAATGAGACATGTAAGAAGCATGAAAATTCATGAAAACTTATGAAATGCAATGGATGCATAACATGGCAAATGGATGATGCAATTATCAAACATAATTTCAATGTGTCCTAAGATGTCTTATATGTCATGTGGATGCACAAAATGTCATGGAAAGTTCATGTATGCAAGCATATGAAGAATGAATGCAAATGAAGGCGAAGATTAGGGTTTATGCACAACATGAGATGCAAAATTCAAAATCAGAAGCAAAGCATGAGATAAAAAATTGAAAATGGGATCAAAAGTACCCTAAACCTATACAAGTTCACTACCCAAAGGGGAAGGTCAAAAGTTAAACCCTAAAGGACTTATGATTTTTCTAAGTTTGCTAGGGTTTTAAGGCACCTCACAAGGAAAAATGCAAAACAAATTAAAAATGAAAGATAAATTCATGCCAATTTTTTCCTAGAAACTACATGATATATGGAATGCAATGCAAAAAGAATCATTATCAAAATCTTCATGGATAGGCAGAACAAATTTTTCAAAGTTAGGGTTAAAAATATTGACTTTTAAGAACCCTAAATCCAAAGAAATTGTCAAAATGGATCAAGAACCAAAAAGAAATTTGTATGAATGGTTTGATAATGTCTCTAAATGTGTCAAGATGCAATGTTATTTTTTTGGTGATTTTTAGAAACTTAAATGGTATTTTAATTAATTAATTTTCATTAATCAATTAAAATAACATTTAAATCATTTTTAAAATGTTTTTAAAATGCAAAAAATAAAACAAAAATTATTTTTATGTCAAGAAAATTAATTAAAGTCAGCATGCAAAAAATATTTTTTTTGAGATTTTCTAGCTATTTTAAAATAAATATGCAAAACAAATAAAGAAAATATGAATTAAAATGAATTTAATGGGAAAGTCAACAGATCCAAGGGCCAGTATTTGAATAAAAAAGGAGGGAGTTGACGCGCGCGGATTTGGAGGGCTAGGATTCATTCTGAGGTTTGAATTTAATTAATCATAATTAATTAAGTTAATGACTGGATTAGGGTTTTAATGTGAAATCTGGGACGTTGGTTGCGCGCGGGAAAGAGGATCCAAGGGCTCTCATTCAAATTGGCCTAAACCCTAACCCTAATCTAATCACTTTCAGATGACCGGAACACTGGTTCCGGTCATCTTCTCCGGCGAGCTCAAAGAACTAACTTCTTTTCTAGACAAAATCAAGAGCTCTAAAGCTCCAGATCGTATCTCCTAATCACCCTGAACATGAATCAATCATCAAAACAAATTTTCACAACCTAAAACTCAAGATATGGATCAAAACACAAAATCTAGAAAATTTTCAGAGCTTCGATACTAGCTTATTTCTCAACCATTTTCAAAAAATTTAAGTTCAGTGTGTTCAGGGAAGCAAGCTTAAGCATTTAGAAACTTAAAACAAGAGTTCTGGAAAAATAAATTTCATGGCTACCTGAAGTGAAGCTTTCAACCCTGGAGCTTTCTGACCAGTTCTTTGCCTCAAATCAGCCCCAATGATCCCTCTGAAGAGTTTGCAATGCTTGGTTGGAGTTTATATGGCCTCTATGTGAAGTTGGCTGAAGCTCAGGTCAAGGGAGGTGAAAATCGTATTTTTGATATGGGGTGTTTTAAGGCAAAATGAAGGGTGGGAAATGATCAATGATGAATGTGGAGTTGAATGGTGGAAGAAGTTTGGAGTTTTGATGGCTGAGTTGTGTGTTTCGAAGAGAAATGCATAAGAGGGGATTTTTGTGAATACTGAGTTGTGGGAGGATTCAGCTTGTGTTCTTGTGTGTGTTGAGTTGCTTTAGGTCCACATAACATGTTCTGATTGGGCAGAGAGTTGTTGTGGAGCAGTGTGATTGGTATGGCTCATTTTGCATAAAGTCAACAAAGTTGTCCTTGGAGGTATGGGCTCATGGCAGGCCAAGGACTAGGGCATGTCCTGCGCAGCTGGCTTTAGGGAGGTCCATGGAATTCAAATTGAGGCAAGATAGCAAGTGGAATGAAGTTTGTGGGTGATTTTGCAAATTGTGAAGGTTTTGGCCCCCTTTTGAAATACTTGATGATCAAGGCATGAAACTTGAGAATTCTTTGGGCAATTATGAATTATAGGTCATGTATGATGTTTGTGTAATGGTTAGAAATCACTTTGAGGTCACAAATTGGTTTGGTATGAGTTTTTGCAAGTTTCCCTCTTTGGTACATAAGTGAAATTTTGTGATTTTTCCCAACTTTGCAAGGCCATAACTTGAGTTCCATGATGAATTAGATCAAGTTCTTGTACTTTTTGAAAAGGGAATGATCTAATCTACAACTTTAATGACCAAGAATTTTTCATTTGAAGCATTTTTGAATCAAAAAGAGGAGGTTCACTACGCCAAAAATGATTTTTAACAGCGCATCTTAGACAGCGCTTTTAAAAGAAAGCGCTGTCTAAGGTTAAAATTAAAATAAAACACGGAAAATGTTCCAAAAAAATAATGAAAGCACTGTCTAAGGGGGGGTCTTAGACAGCACTTTCTAAAAGCGCTGTCTAAGACCCCCCCTTAGACAGCGCTTTTAGAAAGCGCTTTTAAATATAAACCTTAGTCAGCGCTTTTGATAAAGCGCTGTCTAAGGTCTAATTAAAATAAAATTTCAGACTTCTATTTTCATTCTCTATTCTTTTGTTTTCCCTCCTGCGAACAAACCCTAACAGCGAAACCCATTACAGCGAACTTGAATACACTGTCATCCTTCAGTTTCAATCATTGAACGTGTTTGAAGAATCGTACATTTGGGTGTTGACTTCGTTTTTCTTTCTATTGTTCTTCATTCTTGCGGTATGTTCTACATTTCTTCATTTTTCGTTTCTACTGTTTAGTGTATTATTCTTGTTTAAGTTATTTTGATTCATAAAAATTGATTTTAGAAGGTACATTGTTGTTTTGATTCATAAAAACTGAGTTTAGTGTATTATCCTTTGTTTTAGTTGTTTTGATTCATAAAATCTGAGTTTAGTGTATTATTATTGTTTAAGTTGTTTTGATTCATAAAAATTGAGTTTAGAAGGTACATTGTTGTTTTGATTCATAAAAATTGAGTTTAGTGTATTATCCTTTGTTTTAGTTGTTTTGATTCATAAGGTACATTGAGTTTAGAAGGTACATTGTTGTTTTGATTCATAAAAACTGAGTTTAGTGTATTATCCTTTGGTTAAGTTGTTTTGATTCATAAGGTACATTGTTGTTGTTATGTTTGATAAGTAATAATGTTGATAATAGAAAAATGTTTATAATAGAATAATGTTTATAAGAGAAAAGTAATGGAAGAAAAAGTTTGATTCTTGTAATAGAAAAAATGAAAGTGATGAGATAATTAAAGTTGTTATGTTTGATAAGTAATAATGTTGTAATAGAAAAATGTTCTTCCTTGAAAAATGTTGTAATACAAAAAAGTTTGTAATAGAAAATGTTTATAAGTATAGTTATAGGTATATTCTAATAGAAAATTAAAGTTAGTTATAGAAAAATTAATGTGTTATAGGTATAGTTATAGGTATATTGTAATAGAAAAAGTTTGATTCTTGTAATATAAAAAATGAAAGTGATGAGGTAATTAAAGTTGGTATATCGGCGTATCGGATACGTTATTGAAGTTTATATTAACATTGGTTATGTATACGTTATTGAAGTTTAAAATGAATTGAACTTTAAAATTGTTAGGATATTCAAAGATACTACCTTAGTTATGTATTTTCGTCTGGATTGATTGTTTACCTTAATAAGTAGGAAAACCATGGATAAAACATGGATCTGTGCCGATCGAATGACCAAAGAGTACGAGAGTGGGGTTGCGGAATTCGTTAAGTATGTTGTTCAACACGCTGAAAACCCCAGACGAATGCATTGTCCTTGCTTGCGTTGTTGTTATATTGGTAAGGTTGACGCACATGGATTGAAATCGCATTTGCTGAGGCATGGAATTGATCAAAGTTATCAGTGTTGGATATTTCATGGTGAGAAAATTAACGAGAATGTTGAATCGAGTGGAAAAAGTAATACGACCTATGCTTCATACGACAAAGACACGGAAACATACGATTGTGATCGAGTTGAAGAGATTGTAGAAGCACTGGAAGAAGATCTTCATGATTGTCCTGAAATGTTTGAGAGGATGGTAAGCGATGCAGAGAAACCGTTGTACAAAGGTTGCACTAAATTCTAAAGACTTTCTGCGGTATTAAAGTTGTACAACTTAAAGGCGGGCAATGGATGGTCGGATAAAAGTTTCACAAAGTTGTTGGCCCTTATGAGAGAAATGCTACCGGATGATAATGTTCTTCCTAATCGAACCTATGAGGCAAAAAAAATGTTGTGCTCTATTGGCATGAGCTATGATAAGATACATGCTTGTCCTAACGATTGCATTTTGTTTCGTAACGAATATGCAACGTTAACTGAGTGCCCTAAATGCGGTTTGTCTCGATATAAGAAAAGATTATCTCCCGCAAAAGTCTTATGGTATTTTACGATAATTCCGAGATTTAGGTGCATGTTTCGTAGTGAAACTGATGCAAGACATCTTACTTGGCATGCAGATGAAAGAATTATTGATGGAAAGTATCGGCATCCGGCTGATTCACCACAGTGGTCGAAGATTGATAATGATTATCCTGAGTTTGGATCAGAAGCAAGAAACCTTCGATTGGCATTATCTACTGATGGAATGAACCCACATGGTCTTCAAAGTATCTCACATACCACATGGCCTGTGATTCTTATGATTTATAACCTACCTCCGTGGCTATGTATGAAGCGTAAGTACATGATGTTATCTATGTTAATCTCTGGGCCTAAACAACCAGGGAATGACATAGACGTATACTTGACACCTTTGATCGAAGATTTAAAGATTTTGTGGGAGAACGATGTGGAGGTTTATGATGGATATAGGAAAGAAAGTTTCAATTTGAGGGCGATGTTGTTTGGCACAATTAATGATTTTCCAGCATACGAGAATCTATCTGGGTATAGCATTAAAGGTCAACATGCGTGTCCTGTTTGTGAAAACGGAACCGATACGATTCGATTGGAACTTTGCCAGAAGAATGTGTTTCTCGGTCATCGTAGATTCTTACATTCTAAACATCACTACCATGGGTGGAGAAAAGCATTCAATGGAGACACCGAACATCGTAGAGCTCCACCCGCATTGTCAGGTGAACAAGTTTTTGAAAAGGTGAAAGATGTGCGTACTGAGTTTGGAAAGCCTTTTGCACATAAGATTGTGAAAGGTGGGTGGAAGAAAAGGTCGATATTTTTTGAATTGCCATATTGGAAGTCTTTGTACGTGAGACATTTTCTCGATGTTATGCATATTGAAAAAAACGTATTTGAAAGTGTTATCGGTACATTACTCAATATAAAAGGCAAGTCTAAGGATGGCCTTAAAGCAAGGGAGGACATGTTAAAAATGGGAATGAGAACTGAATTAGCACCCGTGAAGAAAGGAAGATGAACATATCTACCACCTGCTGCTTTTACTTTATCTAGAAAGGAGAAAAAATTTTTGTGTAAGTCTCTGAGTGAAGTTAAGGTTCCGGAAGGATACTCATCAGATATCAGAAGACTTGTTTCTATGAAAGACCTCAAGTTGAAGAATTTGAAGACACATGATTGCCATGTTATAATGGAACATTTTCTACCGATAGGTATACGTTCTATTTTTCCAGAAAAAGTAAGAAGTGCCATAACTAAATTGTGTTTTTTCTTTAGGTCAATCTGTAGTAAGGTGATCGATCCCGAGATCTTACCAACACTACAAAAAGAGATTGTAATTACCTTGTGTGAGCTTGAAATGTATTTTCCTCCGTCTTTTTTTGACATAATGGTTCATTTAGTTGTTCATCTTGTGAAAGAGACACAGTTGTGTGGACCAGCTTATATGAGATGGATGTACCCTGCTGAACGGTATATGAAAATATTAAAAGGGTACGTGAAATCCCGAAGTCGACCAGAGGGTTGTATTGTTGAACGATACATTGTTGAAGAAGCTGTTGAGTTTTGTACTGAATATTTGTCTAACGTTCAATCGATTGGACTCCCCAGAGCTCAGATTTTCGAAAAAATGGAAGGTAAAAAATTAATTGGGAATAAAATTGTGACAATATCAAGGGATGAACGGGATCAAGTTCATTTGTATGTTCTGCACAATAATAATGAGGTTGAGCCGTATGTTGAAATGCACAAGGATGTACTCCGAAGGTTAAATCCGAACAGAAATGAAAATTGGATAGTTATAGAGCACAATCAAAGTTTCATACAATGGTTGAAGGATCATATTTATTCGAAGCGCTCTTCAGATCCTTCTTCGGTAACAGAAAGGTTGAGATGTTTGGCATATGGTCCAAGTTTGCATGTGTTTTCTCATAGCGCATACTCAATTAATGGATACACATTTTATACCAAAGAACAAGATGATAAGAGTACTATGCAAAATAGTGGTGTCACCGTGCTAGCTGAAGCAATGCATATATCAAGTATGAAGGACTTAAACCCCAAATATGCAAATTTGTCATATTTTGGAGTTATTGAGCACATTTGGGTGTTTGATTATGAGAAGTTTCAGATTCCCATCTTTGGTTGCAAGTGGGTGAATAGTAGTGGCATACGAATGGATAAGTCTGGATTTTTGCAAGTTGATCTTACTAGGGTGGGGTACAAAGATGAACCTTTTATTCTAGCATCTCAAGCTAAACAAGTGTTCTATGTGAATGACCCGAAGAGTACAAAATGGTCTATAATGCTTTTCTCTAACAAAGTGACTAATGATAGCGGTGTCGATCAATGTGATATTGATGTTGAGAATGAGTCATGCATTAGACGGAATGAGTTGAATAGAAATGATGAAGTTGAGGATCTTATACCGGATGAGTCATATATAAGAAACGATCATAATGAGGGAATTTGGATCAATTCATCCGTACGCATTGCTAAGAAATAAGTGATTAATATTCCAACAAAGAAAAGAAAGAGATGTTAGTGACTGAGGTAAATTATGCATGGTTTCTTTATTTTTTTGTTTTCAATTGCTTTGATTATAATTTATATCTGATAATGCATGATTTCGTTATATTTTTGTTTTCAATTGCTTTGATTATAAGTTATATCTGATAATGCATGATTTCGTTATATTTTTGTTTTCAATTGCTTTGATTATAAGTTATATTTGATAATGCATGATTTCTTTATTTTTTTTTGTTTTCAATTGCTTTGATTATAAGTTATATCTGATAATGCATGATTTAGTTATATTTTTGTTTTCAATTGCTATGATTATAAGTTATATTTGATATTTGATGGTTTCCTTGGTTTATTACAGGTTAGACATGGCTGATAACCAACATGAGGAAGTTAGTAAAAAAGTATTCGCGGAAGAAGAAATTCGAAGATGCATCACAGTAATGAGAAGGGTGGTCCAAGGAAGATCTCGAGGCATCATACTAGATGTCTATTGGAGCCACCAGGGACAGCTTATAGAACCTAATGGGCATACCTTAACTAGATTTATCGGTGCACTAGTAAGGAATGAAATTCCCATTACCTGTGATGATTGGAGAAACAAAGAGCTGAATGACTCCAAAGAAAAAATTTGGAGTGAGATAAAGGTACAATCATTTGGCCCTTAATTATACGGTATCAATTATGTTTTTTCAATTACCGGTACTAACTATCAATCTGTATGTTTTTCTTAGCGATTTTTTAACATCGAAGAAGAAAGAAGAGGTTTTTGTATGAAATTGGTCGGAAAGCTTCTAAGAGGGTTTCAAACATTTTTATCATCCAAGTTCCTTAGGGATGCGGAGCTTCCTAAAAAATATGAAAGTTTGATATCAGCTGAAGAATGGGAAGCTTTCAAATCCAAACGACAAGACCCGATTTTTAAAAGAATAAGTGCCACAAATCGGGAAAGAGCATCAAGTCCCGCATATCCGTACCGAAAAGGACGTGTCGGATATGGACGCTTAGAACAATCCATGGTAAGTATTTATAAATTGCAATAACAAATTTGTTCATCATATATTATTTTTATCTGATCAAATTGTATGACTTAATGTGTAGCTGCAGAAGGAGAAAAGTTCAGAAACATCTCTTCCTGCACATGTTTTGTGGAAGGAAGCCCGTGTGGGCAAATCTGGAGTTCCTCAAGAAGAAGTTTTACACGTATACCAAAGATGTGTAAGTATAACATTTTTTCATTAATTGAATAACATTTTTATACACAAATATTTGACAAGTATACGGTATTCATCTGATTTTTCAGGAGGCGCTATCTCAGTCTTTATCTCCTGGTGATACTAGGAGCATACTTAGTCAGGCATTAGATGTCCCTGAGTATTCTGGTCGGGTGAGGGGTAAGGGATTTGGAGTCACTCCGACCTCCCTGAGTGTTAAAAAAGGAAAGGCTCCTAGTAATCGGGAGCTTAATGCAATATTGGAAGCCATGCAAGCTGAGCTTGATGCATTGAGGAGAGAAAGAGAGGCTAGCGCCTCAGCATGTTTCAAAGATGGTTCGGACAAAGACAGTATCAACTGTACCTTTCAGCCGAACATTCCAGAGGTAATTACATATAATTGTCTTAAATTGAACTATTTGCTTAAATTATGTATTTGACATATATACACATTAACAATTTCTTGTTATTATTGGTTTTAGGGCATTTCCCATTGTCAGCTATATTTGTCGTCACCATACTATCGGATGGTTGGCAAGGGAAAAATGCATAACGTTAGCGGAGTATTACTCCACACTAGAGAGCTCCCTGCTGGATGTTTGAAGGTATCGGTTGATATTGCAGTTGAGCCGAATGCATCATTACCATATCCTAACGATGATTCGGATGCAACAACGGTGGATGAAGCAGTAGGTTTGTTTGTTGCATGGCCGACAAACCTCATATGCGTAGGATATGAGGTATGCCTAAAACTTATGTTAACTTTAATGTGTATATTCAAAGTTTTTACGCGCATTTTACGTACATATTTTCCTTGGTTATGTTAAATAGACTCCCACAAAATCCAAATCAAAAGATAATGCGATTCCGCGGCATACCGAGTCCGTGGTTTCAAGAAAAGAGGTAATATACAATTATATGACATATATTCATGGAAGTTGTTACATTCTTAATTTGATCTAACTATTTATATGACATGTAGCTTCAAGAAAATGAGGTTAGCAATGCCTCCGCACAACAAAAAACGGAGGTTAGCAACGCCTCCGCACGGGTAAAAAGTGTTGGTGCTAAGAAGACCGTAGCTAGGAAAAAACCTACCACCAAGTATAGGTCATGCCTCAGGACATTTCTAGAGATGACCGATATACCAACCGGAGGTGTTCGGACTGTACATATGGAGGTAGGGATTTTCGGCTTTGATTACGACCAAATGATTGGTAATGAAGACTTCATGCAAGTTTTTGGTCGTGAAGAAATCGGCGTCAACGTTGTCAATACATATATTAGGTAAATCCGGTCTACTTTGTTTTATTAATTGAACAACTTATGTTAATGATGTCTACTTTATGTTAATCCGGTTTACTTTATGTTTCAAAAGAGGTGTCTAATGTTAATGATGTTTTTATATTAGGTTTTTGTATGACAAATTGATGCGCCCCAATGGTTTGGACGTGTCATTCGGATTCTTAGCACCCGCGACCGTCAACTTAAGTTTAATCTTAAGTAGACCGGATACCGTGACGGAGTACGTTCTTCGGATCCTCATGGACAATAAAGATGCGGAGAAGTTGTTTTTTATACCGTTTAATACCAGGTTAGAATTTCATTCTAAATTCATCTATTATAATTTTTTTCCAATTTAACATCTAACATTTGCTTAATCATTACAGTGGACATTGGTTGTTGCTCGCAATCAATCCTATCCGAGAAATCGTGTATTATCTTGACTCGTTAGGAAATGATTGGACAACATACCCGGATATGAAGGTCATAATTGACACGTAAGTGAGAATGTTCAAAAATTTTCTTAGTTTATGTGAATTGTTCTAATTGCTTCATTTTTATTTTATTAGCATCCTACAAGCTTTTCGGGCCCAACGAGATATCCAAACCTCAAGGAGGGGCGCCAAATCCATTACATGGATTCAAGCGACGGTATATTTTTAATTATCACATTTTTTATTATATTAGTGATGACACTTGATAAAACTTAGGATTTATAATCCATATTTTTTTTCATATGTAGTGTCCTCAACAACGTAATCAAATAGATTGCGGGTATTTCATGTTGAGGTTTATGCGAGATACTCTTGTTTTGGGCCGATTAGAGATTCCCACCGATGTATGTATTTCTAACTTATGAGTTATTTTTATATTTACACATATCTCATATAATTAAATAGTTGAAATTAATTCAAACTATGTTATATTATTATGTAGTACTTTGATGAATTCAAGTGTGCATTTTATACAAAGGATCAAGTGGATGAAATCAAAGAGGAATGGTGTCAATTCATGATAGAGCTCAATGTTTTAAGTAATGACTTGTAAATTTGTAGTATATTGTACATGACTTGTAACTTTGTACATAAATATGTGCAATTATATTGTACATTTGTAGTATATGTAATGACTTGTAAATGTGTACATAAATTTGTATATATTTTAATACATTTAAGGCAAAATTGGTTTGAATTGGTATATATATATTTGTTAGCCAAAAATTGGTAGAAAAAAGGCCAAAATGGTTTGAAATGGCATATATAAACTGTGATATTTGTCTGCCAAAATTTGGTTGAAAACAGGTAGAAATTCTGGTTTATAAACCTGGTAAAAATGTGGTTTAAAACAAAAGCTGCAAAAATTTTCGTATACCTTAGACAGCGCTTTTGGAAAAAGCGCTGTCTAAGGGGGGGCTTAGAAAGTGCTTTTGACAAAAGCGCTGTCTAAGGGGGAGGCTTAGACAGCGCTTTTGAAAAGCGCTGTCTAAGGTATACCTAAAAAAATTAAAATAGAAGGGGCTTAGAAAGCGCTTTTGACCAAAGCGCTGTCTAAGGGTGGGGGCTTAGACAGCGCTTTTGAAAAGCGTTGTCTAAGGTATACCTAAAAAAATTAAAATAGGAGGGGATTAGACAGCGATTTCACCAAAAGCGCTGTCTAAGGTATAGGGGCTTAGAAAGCGCTTTTTAAAAAGCGCTGTCTAAGGGGGGGGGGGGGCTCAGACAGCGCTTTTAAGATTTAAAAAAGCGCTGTCTAAACCTTTAGTAGCGGAGGTTTAGACAGCGCTTTAAAGCGCTGTCTAAGGCTAAAAAAAGCGCTGTCTAAGGTCTTGTTTGGTATAGTGGTTGAAAAACTTTCCCAAAATGGCAAGTTTGCATTACAAGTCACTTTCCCAAAATGGCAACTTTGCAAATGGCTTGAAATTCTTCAATTTTGTGAACTTCTAACTTCTTCTAAGATCAAATAAAGATCATATACATCCAAAATGATGGAGAAGACCCTTTAGTTGGGTGATTGGGGGCCTCAGATGCCCTGATTTTGCACTGACTTGCTCAAGAAGTCATCTATTGATCAGATGCCTTCCCCATTGAATTTCTTCATGAAAATTGGTATGCATGATCCTTATAACATATAGAGACCAATAGAAACAAGAATGCCCAAAAAATTTGTAGTTATGGCCTCTGAATCCAAAACCCTAATTTTAGGTCATCTGTGCAGTTAAACCTGGTTCTGCTTCTATGCCTTTCTCAGTTCTTGTGATTTTCTGACTTTCTTGATCTTGGGAGGACATAATATGATGCTTGAACATACATGGACCCTCTTAAGATGATTGGAGACCCTTGGGGTGGCTCAGATGGCTCAGGGATTGCTTAGATCACAAACCCTAGATGCAGATGACTTTGAACCAATGTAGTGAAAAAAAAATGCAATATGAGATGATATGATTGAACTTATTCAAATGAAAAGATCATAAGCCATGGTGTGAAATTAGTGAGGGAAAATTTGGGGTGTTTACTGTTAATTGTGTAGGATGTAAGCGACGGCTTATCAGGCAAACAAGATAACTTGTGGTTGAATACCAAAGACAGTCCAAAATTTGCACTCACTGGTTGTGAAGAAGAAAAAGGATATAGATTATAAAAGAAAATAAAGTATGATTATAAAGTGCGGGGGACGGAGGACGACCGTCGAGTAGAGGACGACTGCTGGGGATAAAGCAATGACGGGGACGGTCGACATGCTGGGGTGATAGAAGTATCATGATGGGTACGGCCATCAGGTTTATAAAGTAATGGGTAAACAACGATGGGGAAGGCCACCGGGTTAATGAAATCAAAGGTGAAGGATGATCACCTAGTAGGGGACGGCTGCTCTATTGGGGATAAGATGAGGGACGGTCATCAAAAGGGTGAAGGACGATCACCTGGCAAGGTACGGTTGCCAAAAGTATCACAACATAGGACGAATGTTGGATAAAAAGGTCAACGATGGGGATAGCCATCGGATAAGCATGATGAAGGACGATCATCAAGAGGTGAAGGACGATCACCTAGCAGGGTACGGCTGCTCTCGGGGTTTATCATGACATAGGACGAATTTCAGATAACAAGATCAACGATGGGGACAACCATCCGATAAAATGATGAAGGACGATCATCAAGAGGTGAAGGACGATCACCTAGCAGGGGATGGCTGCTAAAAGCATCATGACATAGGACGAATGTCAGATACGAAAGGGTTCCAATAATGGAGACTCCACTGGGGGGAATGATGAAGGACGATCATCAAAAGGTGAAGGACAATCACCTGGCAGTGTACGGCTGCCGGAAGTATCATGACATAGGACGAATGTCAGATAGAAAGGAAATAATTTATTGGGGTTTGCTGGGGAATGGTAGATACAGACGATTGTCTACATTCAAGAAAGGAGGGGTATAAGTGTTTGACGCTGTGTATAGATTAAAGATGCGGACGAGCATCCTTAAGACTACGATACGGACGAGTATCGGTAGGAACAAACACTGATGCATGTTCAGAGATGATGGTACGAACGAGTACCAACCGGTTAACAAAGAACACGGACGAGTGTCGAATCTGGGGAAGATAAGTGGTGTATACAAGATACGGACGAGTATCTGTATGAGTAAAAAGTAAGCATGAGTGAGACACAGACGATTGTTCATCTTGCCGGGGATAGCATGATACAGATGAGTATCATAAAGGGAAGTGTATAAGTTATAAGAGATATTTTGAAGATCTGTGGGGATAAGATGACACAGATGGGTGTCGGAAGAAGTGTATTATAAACAAGTGTTTGATTTACAATAAGTGTTTTGGAGACCATGCTGAGGAATGGTGACACGGACGGGTGTCGATGGAGTGTATATAGATGTATCTGTCTGTAGAAAACGCTCGGGCGACTTTACTGGGGAATGATGACACGGACGAGTGCCAAAAGGAGCATGTATCTGTATTTGAGAGTGAAAAGAGGATGCTTTGGCTTTCTGCTATGATTGTGGGCCTTTGTATATATATATATGGCTGATGGAATGTCGGTATAAACAGGTGTTTGATTCAAAACATGGCTTATGATTTATGCAATATGTTTGACTTTTGCCGTAATGCTCCGTATTAGACGGAATGCTACGCTCTGGGGGGGGGGGGAGAATATGATGCGAATGCTATGATTATGCAAAAGATACCGATCTGGGATTCGGATCCCGTTGCTGTGAAGATTTCCGATTGATCCGCTTGCAGTGGTATCCCAGCTGCGCATGAGATCATTGGTAGATCTGATATATGATTTTGCCTGGGGAAATAAATCACTGATAGACATATCTTGGTAATGAGAAGCCCAACTGGGGTCTGTGGAAACTTCCGTCACTTTGTTGTGAGATCTTCAGACATTGTTCTTCTGGATAGAGGCTTGGAGCTCTGCGGGGAGATGATTCCCTGTCTTTGCACTTGGCTGGGGAGGAACGATCACTGAACGATCTTCCTAGTGATTTTTGTAGAGGCCCTACAGAGGTTGATGGACTTAGCTGGGGAATTGAGCCCCTCCTGATGTTGTCCTGGAGAAAGTGCTGAGGAAGTACTGATTTGGCATCCTACTGAGGAGAAGCTTTCATGCTCCATGTTGCACTTTGAGCACCTGCAATCACGTTATAACAAAGAGATGTACAAGTACCCCGAGTTATCCCTTACTGGATTCCATCATAGGAATTTAGACACTCCCAGGAGCAAATATATTTCCTACAAACATATAATTTAGAAGAGACGCATCTGTATTTATGCAACCATTATATTAAGGACATCAGACATTTTTGCAAATAAAGATAAAATGTACGAGACGAAAAGTGACTGAAAATCTGATTTTATTAATTTGGGTGCCCTGAATTGGCAAGTACAGTCAAAGAAACAGATCCCCTGAAATGAGGAGATTGTTACAAATTGAGAAACAAAAGGTGCTGGCAATGTTGATGACGCTTCAGTGCTCCCCTTTTGCTATGACTTGTATGACATTGACGTTCTTCTCATCTTGCCTTTGAAGAAGATTGATTCTGACCGATGATCTAACCCTTCGAAGCTTGCCATGTTGTAAGTGATACAGACGAATTCAAAATGCAGTTGTTCGCTTATTCCCTTATTTTGCGTGGATCGCCCTTTCAGGTTTTCAATCCACCGGGATACCCATTTTTGCCTGAGCTGTCCAATGCGGCTTTTCAACTCAGCGGGTGTACATTTGTTTATTTATTTTCCCTTATTTTTGCCCGAGTCTTTTATTCTATTTTTGACTCGCCGGGATGCCCTATTTTTGCCTGGACTTACATTCTGTTTTTATGTCCAGTGGGTCATTTTATGCGAAGTATTTTTTGACTGCATCTGAATTCACCGGGGACAGGAAGTCTTCTCCATCCATAGTGTTGAGCATCAGTGCTCCACCAGAGAATACTTTCTTTACTATGAATGGACCATCATAATTCGGAGTCCACTTGC
This sequence comes from Lathyrus aphaca, assembly GCA_963966055.1. NCBI lineage: Eukaryota > Viridiplantae > Streptophyta > Magnoliopsida > Fabales > Fabaceae > Lathyrus > Lathyrus aphaca. The sequence continues at coordinate 507,422,399 of OZ014524.1, read as the reverse complement.
CCCTGTGGTCTGTATGAGGAGGAAGGCGTCTTTTCAGCAAAAGATCTCCTACTTGGTATTCCCGAAGCCTGACTTTCTGATCGAAGGCTTTCTTCATTCTTTTCTGATACAGCTGCCCATGACAAATTGCAGCTAATCTCTTCTCTTCGATCAGACTCAGTTGTTCGTACCGGGATCAGACCCATTCTGCTTCATCCAGTTTGACATCCATTAGTACCTTCAAGGAGGGTAATTCAATTTCAACAGGTAGGACTGCCTCCATACCATACACAAGTTGATACGGCGTTGCCCCAGTGGATGTTCTGATTGATGTACGGTACCCATGCAAGTCAAATGGTAGCATTTCATGCCAGTCTTTGTAGGTGACCACCATCTTCTGCACAATCTTCTTAATGTGTTTGTTAGCTGCCTCTACAGCGCCATTCATCTTTGGCCTGTAAGGAGAAGAATTGTGATGTTGGATTTTGAAGTCCCGGTATAGCTCTGCCATCATTTTATTGTACATATTGGAACCATTATCGGTAATGATTCGCTTGGGCACTCCATACCGACAGATGATGTCTTTCTTCAGGAATCTGGCTACCACTTGTCCGGTGACGTTTGCATAGGAAGCTGCTTCAACCCATTTGGTGAAATAATCAATGGCTACCAGGATGAACCTGTGGCCATTTGAAGCAGTCGGTTCAATCTTTCCAATCATATCTATGCCCCACATGGAAAAGGGCCAAGGTGAAGACATCACATTCAAAGGATTCGGAGGCACATGCACTTTATCTGCATAAATCTGGCATTTATGGCATTTCCTAGCATAATCACAACAATCTGCATCCATTGTGATCCAGTAATAGCCTGCTCTTAACAACTTTTTAGCCATTGCATGCCCTCCAACATGGGTACCAAAAGATCCTTCGTGCACCTCGTGCATTAACAAGTCTGCTTCTGTCTTATCAACACATCTTAGAAGTACCATATCAAAGTTTCTCTTGTACAAGGAACCATCAGTATTCTAGAAGAAACTACCAGCCAGCCTTCTTAGTGTCTTCTTGTCATTGGATGATGCCCCAGGTGGGTATGCTTGATCCTCCAAGAAGCATTTGATGTCATAGAACCAAGGCTTATCATCTTTAGCAAGGTATGTAGAGAATACGTATGCTGGTCTGTCAAGTCTGGATACTGAAATCCGTGGCACAAAGTTGGCAGCTTGAACTTTGATCATGGATAAAATGGTAGCCAGAGCATCTGCAAAATGATTTTCATCTCGAGGGATATACTCAAGCTTGACTATTGTGAAGAATGTAAGTAACCTCCTCGTATAGTCCCGGTAAGGCATCAGATGCTCCTGGTGAGTGTACCATTTGCCATTGGTTTGATTGATTACCAGAGTTGAATCTCCGAATACAGTTAAATTCTTGATCCTGAGGTCAATGGCTTCCTCAAGACCCATGATACAGGCTTCGTATTCAGCTTCGTTGTTAGTGTAGTTAAAAGTGAGTTTTGCCGAGAAAGGCATGTGAACTCCCTTAGGTGTAATGAGTACTGCACCAACACCACGACCATTCATATTAACATTCCCATCAAACATCATAGTCCATTCCTCTTCTGGGTCAGGCCCTTCAGTGTGAATAGGCTCTTCGTGATCTTTTGCTTTTATGAACATGATGTCTTCATCAGGGAAATCAAATCTCATAGGCTGGTAATCATCAATGGGTTGCTCGGCAAGGTAATCCGACAATACATTGCCTTTGATGGCCTTTTGAGATGTGTACTGAATGTCATATTCTGTGAGAATCATTTGCCATCTTGCAACCCGTCCGGTAAGAGCTGGCTTCTCAAATATATACTTGACTGGATCCATCTTGGAGATCAACAAGGTAGTGTGGGTTAACATATACTGCCTTAGTCGGCGAGCAGCCCACGCTAAAGCACAACAAGTTTTCTCGAGCAATGAATAACGTTTTTCACAGTCGGTAAACTTTTTGCTTAGGTAGTAAATTGCATACTCTTTTCGACCAGACTCGTCATGCTGGCCCAGCACACACCCCATTGACTCTTCTAATACTGTCAAGTACATGATTAGAGGTCTTCCTTCAAATGGAGGCATAAGGATTGGAGGCTCTTGTAAGTATTCCTTGATTTTATCAAAAGCCCTTTGGCAGTCTTCATTCCATCTGACCGTTTGTTCGTTTCTTAACAACTTGAATAAAGGTTCACAGGTTGCTGTAAGGTGAGATATGAACCGTGAAATGTAGTTCAATCTACCTAAGAACCCCCAAATTTCTTTTTCAGTCTTAGGTGCAGGCATTTCTTGAATGGCTTTGATTTTGTCAGGGTCAACTTCAATCCCTTTCTCACTTATAATAAATCCCAGCAGTTTACCGGATCGCACCCCGAATGTGCATTTGTTGGGGTTTAACTTCAATTGGTACTTCCTCAGACGTTTGAATAACTTCAACAGATTCACCAGGTGGTCTTCTTCAGTGAGGGACTTGGCAATCATGTCATCCACATAACATTCAATTTCTTTATGGATCATGTCATGGAATAATGTTACCATAGCCCGTTGATAAGTGGCACCAGCATTCTTCAGTCCGAATGGCATTACCTTATAACAGAATGTGCCCAGGGTGTGATCAAGCATGCATATATCAAGAATGTCCGATTAAGATAAAGTATCCCTGGTCCTAGGTGATATTTATTATCTGATGTTCTCATTCAAGTCCACGAATAATAGCTGACCAACTCAATTTACTCATATGAATTCAAAATTTGTTTTTCCAAAGGTTAAAGCATTAAGCATGGTAATAAGACTAAATCAACGATTATGAAACTGAAATTTGTCAATGAAGGTATGAGAAAAACACAAAACAGGGGGTATTGAATTTAGGTTCTCACTCTTGACTACTTTTTGCAAGGGGTAGAATTGTGTTAAGCTATGCTAAGAATGTGTTGCAGAAGCATGAACATAAAGTAAAACATAAAGCAAGAGTAAAGAACACACAATATATTCTGGTTTAGTTGATAACTTCTCAAACTAGTCCAGTCCACCCGCCAAGGTGATTTCACCTTAAAAAAGGACTTAATCCATTGTAACCAAATTGATTACAATCGCACGACTACCTGTCGTGACTAACAGCACAACAACTTGTCGTAACTTCCTTGCACGGTAACCTCCCATGACTAACTGCATAACAACATGTTGTGACTTCCTTTCACGGCCTATAACTGTGACTAACTACATAACAACATGTCGTGACTTCCTTGCGTGACCTACAACCATGACGAACTACACAACAAATTGTTGTGACTTTAAGCTCAACACATAGTTCTGAGTAGCACCAGAGCCTTATCCCTAGAGCAATTCACCATAACTCTTAGTTCTGAGAATGAGCTAACTACTAAGTTCTGAGCCTTCTAAATTTATGACCTTCACTCGGTCCTTTAGGGAAATGGGTAATGTTTAAAAGAGTTTTCTTCTTACATAAGCATGTGTAAAATCATAATTTAAGTACATTAGAAGAACATAATACACATTAAGATAATACATTGTATTGTAGCACAAATGTGTGGTCTTCTTCTTCAAATTGCTTCTTCACAGACAACAACCCTGAGCACTTTAATTATTGAAGGCATCTTCTTTAAAAGCTCTGTCAGCTTTATTGATCTCTGTTTGAATGCGAGAAGGACTTATTCATCTTGATTCACTTGAGAGCATTCTGGACAACAAACCTTGTTCTTCTTCAATCCAATGATCACTTCAGATGCACAATATTCATTTTATGGATTTGTAATTAGAGCTTCCATGATCATCTTCTTTTCTTCTGCAACTTTGCAAGTCTGCTGCATCATATGAAGTTAAGCACACAGTGAATCAGAGATCTATCTGCATAAGTATATTATTGTCAAAGAGTAATCAACTTGTGAGCTGCGTATTCAATCAAACTCTTAATGGTTTATTCCATTGTTATCTTGTTAATCATCAACCTTATGTGTTTGTATGAAAACTTCAACAACATGGTTCAAAGACCATCTTAACAACTTATTTGTATGTGTGTTGTAACCTTTCGGGTTATATCAATTAACACCAACACATAAACCAATGGTTGTATACCAGCAACAACTTCTACAGCTCTTTGGCTATGGGGTTCAACAATAACCACAACAACCAACATGGACAACCAATATACCACTGCTTGCCAACAAGACATAGAATGTGATGTTTTCCTTATATATCCAAGCATAATATATTCATTACAACATAACTAGCTACTGAGGAATGTCGGTACTCAAGGATGAAAATAGTACTTCCATGTTTGTCCTTTTCCTGTAACACACAGTTAGTGGAAAGGTAGTGGAATAAAGCATTTTCGTACTTTGTATTATCCTTGATAATAGTAACTTTGTCTTATGAACTTCAGAGGCTTCTGATTGTAGATGATTGAATGAAGCATGAGTTAGAAACGATGATACTTGGGTCTTCAAAGAACCTAAGTCTTCAGTCTTTGGAAATTTGTTCACACAGAACATTGTTCTTCCGAACTCTAGCACTTGGATTGAAACCCATGGTGTTCAAAACTTCAAGTCTTTAGATCTTCAGAATCTTGTTCACATAGAACAAGTCTTTAGAGTCTTTAGCACTTGGTTCTTCGGAACCTTAATCTTCAGGACACTTAAGTCTTCAGAGTCTTTTTGCACTTGGTCTTAAGACATCCAGTCTCCAAAACTTGGTTCTTTCAGAAGATTAACACATCAGAAGCTTCACTCACTTCCTGATTAGAACCATTCTCAGAACAGAATCCACAAGTGCATTTCAACAACAACATCATGCATCCATGGATCTTTCTAATTATGATCAGATATAGAAACACACTTGCTTCTTCAGCATGCTTGCAACTAATGTTACACATAGTAACTTGGCATATTATCATTTGTGTACATCTTCATAATGTTTGTATGATCTAATATGCTCAATATCCATGATCTGCACAGTAACAAACATCAGAACATAAAATAGTTATATCAACTATACTTCCTTGTTATCATCAAAACATAGAGATGAAATGCAGAGACAACTCTTGTTCTTAAGGTCATTGCATTAATTAAAACAAAGTCATTACAATACAAATCAAGGTCACCCCCTAGAAATAGGGGGTTTAGCTACTCATTACATAAATTAAAATAAAAGATGAAAGTTTTGTCATTACAGAATATCTCTAGGGATCAATCTTTAATCGTTACCACTCTTGAAAATAAAAAACTCTAGTGAAATTATGAGTCTCTAGCCTTTAAAACGCGTACTTGCTCTGAAAAATTGTCTCCCTTTAAAAAACCGTGTTCCGAAAATAAATAGGCACGTTCTAGGCTATCTAACTATTTGGGATTATTATGCGTAATGACCAGGATATTACGTGTAATGCCTTTCTCAGAGACAATTCTTCCTACATGTAATGCATCATGGGCCAGTCACCTTGCACGCCCTTACACGTACTGCCCAAGATGTTATATGTAAGGGAAGATGCCTTGATTTTCATGGTTTTTCACCCCTTTTGTTGGTGTTCAAAGATTAGGCGTATTGTTGAGAGTCATACACGTAATAACTACGGAGTTACGTGTATGGGCATCAACTTGGTCAATTCTTCAATTTTTTCTTCTTCTTCCTTGCTCCGGCTCGGTTTTGCATCCAATGTTTGATCTTCTGATCTTCCAAACCTTTATTTGACCTGCTTACATACCAAATGCGTAAAATACCCTCAATAAACTCATAATTAATGACGCACTTCACATAATTAAAACAACCCTAATTACTACTAAAACACATTCAACTTCATACAAGTTACCTGACTTATTAATTATTAATTGATGAAAAACATAGCATAAATGGTGACCGATCACGTCTCAATTGGGATGTGCACAAATCACATGTTATTTTTTAATACGTGATTAGGTTCCAAAACATCAATATGATTTCACTCATCAATTACTAGGTGATCACATTCACCAAAGTTCTCATACTAACACCACATTTTCCATACAAAGCATACAATTCACAATTCAAGCGACTACACATCCACAATACACACAGAGGTACCTTCATGTTCAAAAATCACCGCCTAAGTTATTTTTGTAACCTAAGTCATCTTTCTAGTTAATTCACCTAGTTACAAACCAATATTTACCTCACTTTTTCTCATAGTTAGTTCAACCATTTTCATTTAAGGCAAAAGATAATTCATGGTATAGTTCATAACATAAACATAAAAGTTTATTATTTCTCCTAAAACATTAATAAACACACACCCATATGTCAATCGGAAAGGATTAACATATATATGCTTGATTTTACTTCATAAAGGATAAAGCAAAGGATTAACTTTCTAGTGCTCTGACTCTATTGTCAATTGGAAACACGGTTCTCGCTTTATGGTTGAAACAAAGAACCATAGTATTTTCATCAAAATAGGGCTTTCTCGCCTGGAAAGGACCAACGAGCCTCCCATTGAGCTCTCGTCTCGAGAGTCTTAAGCGAGCTCCCAGCGATACCGAACATAATGTCTCCTTTCATAAAAATTCAATGCCTCGCCTTGTGATGGCTGGAGAGCCTCTAGCAAGAACTCTTGCCTGGAGAGACAATCCTCTCTCCTGGTGAGGATAGCAAAAATTCATATCCCAGCAACATAAACTCTCTCTTGGCGAGATATCCCTTTTCCTGGAAAGGATGACAAGATTCAACCAAAGCAGAAACATAACTAAAAGGGGAAACAAATCATAACATCAACAAATATAATCTTAATGCATCTAATATTATAACACATCATGGTTTATCACATTAAGACATCGAAAGCATAAAAAAATGACATGTATGATACAAAATAATCAAATATAACATATTTTCACACAAAACCTAATTTCCCAAAACAAAAATTTATTTCCCACAAAGCTACAACTATCTAAGAACCCACATTTAGGAAGAAGTTTGATCATGAAAATGAATTGGAATCCTTGTTGATGTAAGTTTTTTCCTCTTCTCTAAGATTTACCTCTTTACCTTTTCTCATTATCTTTTCTTCTTTTCTTTCTCTTATCTCTAACTAACTTTCTTCTTTCTATCTATCTTTACTAACAAGAGGAAAATAAGTGGGTGGTAAGATAGAGAAAAGAAATATCTTAAAGGATATTTTATCTTCTAATGAGAAACTAAGCAATTATTAATGTTACCAAAATGTTTCTTCTTTATCATATTAATAAATGTCAATCTCACTAGTTAAGAATTGAGCTCATATGAGTTCACTGATTACTCTATTTTTTCCAACTGACAAGAATTAGATTTTATAGGAACTTAGTTGGTATCAATTGACAACAAATAGAGTATTTATAGGTAAATGGGATATTATATCTTCACAAACTTAAATAAAATTTTGTCCTCAGATTTAAAAGATTTACATAAAAAGGTAAGGATAAGTTTCTCGCATCTTGGACTCAAGCTCCCAAGTAGCTCAGCCCGGGTGCGATTCCTCCCAAAGATTCTTGACAAAAGGAATATGATTACTCCTTTATGTCTAAAATTCATGATCGAGGATCTGACTAGGTTGAGGTTTGAATGAAAGATTTGCTACTACCTCAATGTTATATGCAAGAATAGGCTGAAGAGGGACGATGATAAATATTTAAAGTTGAAATACATGAAAGACATCATGCATAATTGAGAGTAAGGGTGATAAATCTAAATGGTACACTACTTTACCAATCCTCCCAATTATCTGAAATGGTCCAATATACCTCAAACTTAACTTCTGTGATTTAAAAGGTTCTTTCAATCTCAATATTGGAGTAACCTAGAGGAATACATGATCACCTTCCTATTATTCCAAAAGTCTTCGTCGATGGTCTGCATAACTCTTGTTAAGGTCTTTAGCCTTTTTCGACTTTCCTTATATCAATTAATTAATATTTTTATGGTCTATTGAATAATATTTGTTCCTATAAATCCCCTCTCACTGACTTCCGTCCAACAAAGAGGGCTTCAACACCTTCTTCCATAAAGTGCTTCATAGTAAGCCATGCCAATATTAGAGTGCTAACAATTATTATATGCAAACTCAATCAAGGGTTGGAGGTCTTTACAATTTCTTCCACTTTCAAGCACATATGCCCTCGACATATCTTCCAAAGTATGAATAGTCCTTTCAGGTTGACCGTTTGTCTGAGGATAATTATAAGTACTCAAGAATATATTTGACCCCATGGAAATCTAAAATGCTTCCCAAAATGTTAAAGTGAATTTTAGATCTCTAACAAATGAATAAAACCTAGTTAAATTGACATTTCTTGTAATTCCTTATCTAATAATTGACCTTGTTAAATCCTTTCCCTCAAATCAGATGTAACATTCAAATTTCTCATCATCACACCATTATGAGTCCATGAGAACTGAAAGTTGATATTCCTAAACTTTTTTTAACAAATCATACTCAAATATCATTAATTCAGCTATGTGTATTTGCTTCTGAATTAACACATCAACCAGTTTATTTGCCTTACTCGAATGATACTCCAAGTCAAAATTAAAGCCCTTTAAGTATTTCATCCATCTTTTTTGTCGCATGTTCAACTCTTTATTATCAAACAAATACTTTAAGCTCTTGTTGTCACTAGCCATTTCAAAATGTACTCCATAAGATAACGACGCCACACTTCATTGTAAACACTACAACTTCTAACTCATGGTCATGATTTAGGTAGTTCTCTTCATGAGTTTTTATTTGTCGAGATGCATTTTCTACAACTTGACCATTTTACATCAACACTCCACGTAGTCCCCTTTTTGAGGCATCACAAAACACTTCATACGGTCCATTAGGATCTAGAATAATCAACATTGGTGAAATAGTTAAGTTATTCTTTAACTTGAAGAAACTTTACTCACACTCTGTATCCCAGTCCAAAAGAAATATCCTTACAAGTAAAGTCATTGGTAAAGCAACCTACGAGAATCCTTTAATGAACTGTATATGGTAACCCTCCAATCCTGGAAAACTTCTAACTTTTGAAGTATTCTTTGGCCTTTCCCAATCCATAACTGCTTCGACCTTATATGGGTTGCAAGACCACGTGACCAAAAAAATTAATTTCAGTTAAACAAAATTCATACTTGCTCAACTTTGCGAAAAGTTTCTTCTCTTGCAGTACTAACAGAAAATCCTTAAATGTAACTCGTGCTCTTGTGAAGTATGATAATATATAAGGATGTCATCGATAAATATCACCATGACCTGATCCAAGCATGGTCAGAATATCTAGTTTTAACTCGAATCTAACGGTAGCATGATTACAAATCAATCTTCGAGAGCACACAAACACCTTTCAATTGATCTAGAAAATTAACTATCTGGGGTAAATGATACTTATTTTTAATGATAACCTTATTCAGCTATTTGTAATCAATGCACAAACGCGTCCCATCATCAATTTTCTTCACCAATAACATTGAGGCTCCCCACAATGAAACCCTTAGACGAATGAAATTCTTAAGCAATAAATCTTCTAAGTGGCTCTTCAATTCCCTAAGTTCCATTTGTGACATGCTCTTCAATGCACATGTATCAATTAATCTCTTTTTTAAAGTTGAATATATTATTTTATTTATTTCTTTTTTAGTAAAATTAATTTTTTTAAAATTTAATAAATATTTGATTTTTTGTATAAAAAAAAAATATATTTTTATAATATTATAAATTCTTGATAACCTAAAAGTTTAACCTAATTATAACTTATCCTTTTGTAAGCCCATTATAAAAGGGGGTGCACTCACCATTTCGATATAATCGAGATGACCATGGCGGCCACTTCAAAGATATAAGAGTATATTTATTTTTTACATTTCTTACATTAACTAAGAGCAGCAAAGATGAAACTCCACTACCTAACCATCAATCATTCATATAAAAAGGTATTTTCAATATGTATTGTTCTATTATTGAATTCATTATGATTATATGTTATGGATCGAGGCAATATCAATTGCGATTTCATTCTTATTCATTGTTTTTCTCTATTTAATAATTTATTTGTGATATTTTGTTTAATTTTGTGTTGTTTTATTTTCTTTTGACTAGATCTACGAGCGAAGAAACGTTACTCAATTTATAGACTGTTATCAAATGCCCGATTGACTGGTAATAATCGGTGATATTTTATATTTTTACTCATTATCTATGCTCTTGACATTTGTTCTTTCTTTATCATTTTAGATCTGATCTCCATCCACCGTAATTTTTCTAATTAAATATGAATTAAAGTGTGTGGGCAAAATATTGAAGTTGGTTTTATCTTATTTTGAAAAGAAGGTAATAATTGTAATATATATATATATATATATATATATATATATATATATATATATATATATATATATATATATATATATATATATATATATATATATGAAGTGATAATAATGTGAATTTGTATTTGTTGTTTTTATCTTTGTATGCACTATGTATTTTTATTTGAATATGAATTTCATCAAATTAACATCATTTTGTGAGAAATTAGTAATCACCAGTTTAATTTTTAGATACATTATTTTAATCATATAATTTTAATATTACTTATAATATATATAAAATGGGTGGTCCAAGGACATGTGAGACTCTTCTTTGGCCTCAAATTGTTTAGACATCAAGTTTGTCGTTTTAATTTAATTAATACTAATCATTTTATTAGTATTAAGTATTTTAGGTTCATAGTATGATTTTATTCATTATTATAAATTAATACCTTAAAAAACTAATTAATTAATTATATATATATATATATATATATATATATATATATATATATATATATATATATATATATATATATATATATGAATTGATTTTTTTATTAATTAATATTATAAAAACTAATTATGCTTAAAAATGTCTTTATTTAGTTTTATTAAAAATTTAATAAGCTTTCATTTTAAATCTTCTTTTAGGATTATAAATTTGTTGGGTCACTCTTGATATATAATTTTTACCATTATATCTTTCGTTGTATTATTTTTATTATTTTTAACCATATAGGCCGTCAAAATTCATTTTTAACATTGTTCAATACATTGATATACATTGTATTTAATAAAGAAACTGATATTTGACTTGTTTATTACCGAATACAAAACAATTATGATTTTTTTACACAACTTTTATATGATTCTCATGTTGATATTATATTTGATAATAAACAATGTAGTTGAAATCACTTGTATGATATCTTGAACTTACTACTTATTTAATATATTATGTTAATTTTTTTTAATGTGTAGGTCTTCGAATATCAAAAAGTTTGGAATAAAAACAACAATGAGTTCATGGAAAGGCATTGAGTTCATGATAATTATGGAAATGGAACGTTTTTTTAACTATGGTATAAAAACTATTGTTTGTTTGACTCCATGATATTATCTCATCCGTAGACGAATCATCAACCATCTAGTAAGTTTTCACTATGAACGGTGTCAAAAAACCACCACCATCACCTAATTAAGTTAACAAACTCTCAATGATTTTTTTGTTACAAATTAGCCAAACATGGTTCCCTTAAACAATAATTTGGTTATGATGTTGATGATTTTCTGACATTGTTCCTAGAGAAAACTTGCAAGTGGTTGATGATTCATATACAAAAGAGATAGTATCGTGGAGTCAAACTAACATCAGTTTCATCATCAAAATCCCTACTGAATTCTCTCATCTTCTTCTTCACCAAAATTTCAAAAACGACAATTTCTCCAGCTAGATTAAAGTATTTAATGTGTCGTAGTTAGATTTTTAAATTTTTTTTTGATGTTGTAGGAAAATATTGCACCAACATTGTTAGATTAAATTTTACATGTTCCTTTCAACAAGATCAAGTGAAAGCCTTGGTTGTATACACTCCAAATCTAATGACACTGTGTATTTGACACATTACGGTAAATATGGAATGTTTCTGGTTGTCATGTGCTTAATAGCTTGAAATATTTAGAAATGGTAAATTTATACCATAGTTCATTCCAAATTTTTCATGTGAGTTTATAATATTTAAAAAAATATCATGTCTTATGTGAAATAATGGATTTCAAAATAATCCATTAATACTACTATATTGATAAAAAAGTATATGTATGTGTGTTCCCCAAGAAAGGGCGGAGAGACTCTGATGTCTTAATAGGTTTATATCATGACTGTCATATCCTAAATTTTGACTCTAATATATCCATATACCCATCAGTTCAATGGATAGTGTTGAAATTTACCGGATCACATCCTTGTAGTGAATCAAGATTCACAAGTCCCTCAGAGGATTCAGGCAAAGGATCAATCATAAATTTCTAAGGTTTTCAACCTTTCAAACATCTTCAAAGGATTAATAAATCTTAAATGGTGAGAATTCATGCAAATATTACACAAATTTTCAGTGATCTGAGCCCCGAGGCCTCAGTATCACAAATCAGGGTTTTTAGTCGATTGTGCCCTCCAAAAGGATATTTTTCATGGGAAAATGAGCCAATACATCCACATGTCATCCAAGTACCTTAATATAACCCTAATAGACAATATACAAGTTAGAATCAAGATCAAAGGATGCAGAGATCATGAATCCCCAAATTAGGGTTTCACATTACCCAATTAGGGTTTTGACTAATCGGGGAACCCAAAGTTGAAATTATCCACTGGAAATGAGCCAATACCATGGTTAATGGCTTAAATATCTCATATACATCATGTAATTTCATTCACATGTTCAAAATATCTCAGAGGATGCTCAGTCAAAAAATCAAAGATCAGGGGTATCTAGTGTAATTTTCATCTGGGCCAAAAAGTCAAACTTTGAATCATGAATGCATTTGATCACAAAAAATCAATTATTTGGAGATAACTTGTAAACGGGGCTAACTTAGAAATTTTGGAAAATTTTCGAAGTTATGGAAAAAGTGTGCATGTACCCTACTTTCAAGCATCATAACTTGTGATCCAAGCATCATATTTTTGTAAACTAAAGCTCAAATGAAATATTTTTCCATAAAGTACAAAAGATTTAACTACAAAAAACTCCAATTCATCTTGGATTTTGTCGTTCCCCGGATTTTCATCCTAGTACAAACGCGAAAGTGGCGCGGAAAAGGTAGAGTCGCCAGCCAGGCATTTTTCTCCCGAATGAATGGGAAAGGTAATGTTGCACAAACTGAAGAGAAAAGGAAAGTACAAGGTCCTGTGAACTAAAGATCTGGGTTCGGGAGTCGGTTACGACCTGGGAAGGTATTAGCACCCCAGACCGTCCGCCGTATCCGACGAAATTCACGCTTGTTTGTCTGTTTCAAAGGGTCAAAGAAATAAAATGCTGCTGAACAAAAGAAATGCTAACTGGAATTGGAGTGAGAAAGGGAACTGGAAAAAGGATCGAAAATGGAAAATGTAGGGAAAATAAAGAGTGTGCTCGAACGGGCCCTACCCAGCTGCCTACGTACCTCATCGGGAAAATGAGGATAAGAGTCGACGTAGTTCGCCTAACTAAGGCGGAAACGTGTTTGTGTTTTTTATGAATCGAACTGCTTATGCCTATGCTCAGGTGTTGCAGGCTCGTTTGATACGAGTGTGTTACCGTCTTGCAAAGTGACAAGTAGGAGAAAGTTCTTACATTGAGAGTGAAGAGATGAGAAGAGAATTCCCACAGGAAAAGACGAGCATTGTCTATTAACTGTCTTTTAAAAGAAGTGTTTTGTTTTTGTTGTTTGTGAAAGATTCTCATACTGAGACTTGTTCATCGTGGTAGATGCCTTACACCTTGCCCCGGAATGAGACGTGTATAAGTAACCCACGACAAAGTCTCTTGGCATACGAGAAATCTCAACCTTTATTTAGGTGTTTTTTTACTGTGTTCTTTATGAGATGAGAAGAGAGACTCAAATGGAAAAAGGGAAAAACTAAGGGGGACTAAGACACAACCCTAAGTTATTTATTTCATGCAAAAGGAGATCCTAATGGTTTGTGTGGTTTTCTAATCCTAATGAGAAAAGGAAAAGAAGAAGAGAGAATTAGAAATCAACTTACTTCCTAAGGAAGGTGAGTTATTTCTAAGAGGGATTAACATGAAGTTTTACAAATAAAGCACAAAGTGCCAAGGCAATAAATTGTGCGGATAAACTTACCTCAACCTCCCTACAAAACAAAGGTTAGTAGGATATGGCTAAAATGATAAAAGGAAGAAGTCAAACAAGTTCCAAACATATCCTAATACATCTATGGCTTAAACTAGACTCAATCCTAGGTCTAAGGACCCTAAACACTAGGCAAAGCCTAAATCCAGCAGCTACTACAACTTCCTATTGCATAAACAGCTACAGAATGCAATGCACAACACGAACAACCTATTACAGCTACCAAACAACATGAAAATAGGTGTAAAAGACCTAAAACAGAATAATACAACATGTTTTTACAACTCCTCTTTCAAAATGCAGTGGTGGAAACAAGGCAGATTTTCATTAGTTTTCTTAAATGCATAAACATGAGTCTTAATGCAAATAATGACAGGCCATAATCATGCGAGTTATGCAACAATATGAGATGGATTACCAACAATGAAATGCAACATATCATTATACAATCTATGGATGCAAACTAAATGATTTTTGTGGTTTTAACAATATGCAAGTTTTCTATTATGCACATATTTGACCAAAACATGAACGGACTTCGAATGAGATGCAAAACAAAAGTGTAAACATTTATTAACATGCTATGAATGATGCTAAATCATGTAAACAATGATCAGAATATGAAATGGACATGTATGCAACACTTATGCTTTAAATTGGAAACTAACGAAACACACATCGAAAGCTACCGAAACTCTACGCTCTTGCACTAAACAAGCTCCTAAAAATTCCCTAAAATCCTAATCTAAAAATCTATGATGATAAAAGGAAGAGTGATGTGCAAACATGCAAGAAAACAACACAAAAATACAAATCAGCACTGCGTTAACCGGTTAACGCCCAGGGTTAACTGGTCAACGGGTTCAAAAAATCAGTTAATCAGGTTAAAAACAGTGTGTTAACCGGTTAACACTGAACCAGAATTGAAAAACAGTGAGGAAAAATTACTTCTAGCTATCGACTTATTTTCTAAAGCTCCTAATACAGCCATTACCACACTAGCACGAAATTGCCACCTAAACACAACCTTTTAACGCCTATAATCACTACAATCATGCTACAAGTCTAGCTACGAAAGATCAAACCAAATAAAGCAACACAAACGCAAAATAATCGAAGAATGCCTTACAGCGAGATGAAGAGAAATAAATTAAAGCAAGAAGTAGTTTTGGATCCACCAACCTACAAAGAGGAGGCTTGCTTTGGTGATTGTTGTGATGTTGATCAATGCACGAACGAAGAGAATACCGGAGGTTCCAAGCTTCGATCCACAAGCGGGCAAAATAAATACAATCGATCCGTAAAGCTTCCGAACGGTGAAATAAACACCACAACCTTGATGAATCATTTGATTATCCGTTGAATCGGTGAAGTCGATGACGACTAAGCTTTAGATCTTTCGAGTTTCGATGTGAAAATTGAAAGATCTTGATGATGATGCTTTGGTGAGTTTGGAAAAATGGAAGAAAATGAGAGAATTAAGATGATGAAATTTTGTGAAGAAATGGATAATCTTGAAGAAAAATGGCCAATCCTTGTGAAAAAATGGCTCACTTTTTTTCATGGTGAATAGGGTTTATATAGGCATTAGGCTTGGAGTTAGGTTTAGGTTAGGGCACATGGCTTGGGTCATAAGCTAAAAGTTGGTTTGGAATATTCCTAAAATATTCCTTGGCATATTCTTGGAATATTCTAGGAATATTCCTTGGGAAGAATGTGGAATGTTCTAGAGCTTGGTATAAACACAAAGCAAAGTGGAGAATGGAAAAGGAATGGGAGGCACCAACTGAATTTTGAAAATTTGCCCAAAATTCGCAGGCGTTAAACGGTTAACCCCTGGTGTTAACCGGTTAACGGATGAAAAATTTGAATTTCCCTCCTTTTGGTGGGAAACCCTCAGAATGCATCTCCACTGTCCGTTCTGAGCCAGCATCATCCTTGAGTTCTGATATTTGATCTTGCCATTGAGTAAACCCCGATCACATGCCTTGCATGCTAACCAATGATGTCTGACCTATTTTATTATTTATTTATTTTTATGAAATGTATGGAATTATGAACGCAATGCGATATTCTAAATGCCATGAAAATGAGAGGGAAAATTTTGGGGTATTACAACTACCCATATTCAATCAACTGTAGACCTGAAGGGATGATAGCAATTGTTTTCATACTTTCAAGGTATGGAGGGCTTGAATACCCGAATATAACCAGAAAATATGTACTCTGTGGGAAATGAAATATATTGGGAACAATGCCATTCTTGGATGACAACTCAAGCAAGACACACCGTGAATGGGTCAGAAAAGAAACCATCATAACTTGGATGATTGCTCCAAGAAACGAAATCGGGCTTAGCGGAATCAGAAACACTTATCCCGCTTGGGAGATAAACTAAGAAACACCATGAGTGAGCCTGGAAAGAGAATATCATAACTTGGATGATAACTCAAAGATACGAAACTGGACTAGGACGGAATCGAAAAGTATTTATCCCACTTGGGAGATAAAACTTGAAAAGAGACTATCATAACTTGGATGATAACTCGGAGAAATGAAACCGGACTTGGCGGAATCGAAAAGCGTTTATCCCACTTGGGAGATAAAACTTGAAAAGAGACTATCATAACTTGGATGATAACTCGGAGAAATGAAACCGGACTTGGCGGAATCGAAAAGCGTTTATCCCACTTGGGAGATAAAACTTGAAAAGAGACTATCATAACTTGGATGATAACTCGGAGAAACGAAACCGGACTTGGCAGAATCGAAAAGTGTTTATCCCACTTGGGAGATAAAGCGAACAAGACACACCGTGAGTGAGCTTGAAAAGAGACTGCCATAACTTGGATGATAAATCAAAGATACGAAATCGGACTTGGCGGAATTAAAAAGCATCTATCCCACTTGGGAGATAAAGAGAATAAGGCACACCATAAATGAGCTTGAAAAGAGACTACCATAACTTGGATGATAACTCAAAGATATGAAACCGTACTTGGAGTAATCAATAAACATCTATTCCACTTGAGATATAAAGAGAACAAGACACACCGTGAGTGAGCTTGAAAAGAGACTACCATAACTTGGATGATAACTCAAAGATACGAAACCAGACTTGGCGAAATCGAAAAGACTTTATTCCACTTGGAAAATAAAAATAAGACACACGGGGAGTGAGCCTGAAAAGAGAATATCATAACTTGGATGATAACTCAAAGATACGAAACCGGACTTGGCGGAATCGAAAAGTATATATCCTACTTGGGAAATAAAACTTGAAAAAGAGATTATCATAACTTGGATGATAACTCAACTGGAGATAAAAATCATTGACTTATAATAGTAACAGTGCTGAAGAATGGGCTTGACATTCTCTATGGGGATATTTCAATCTGATTGAAGAAATAACGTTTTGGGCTTCCATGTAAGGTACCAAAACTAGCTTATGCTTCGTATGCATATGTTTGAATTTTTACATTGCGTAATGCTCCATAATGATGGAAATGCCACACGTTTTTGAGGATGCAAATGTAATGATGATTACTAAATTCAAATGCAAAGGGATCTCCGGATGAGGAGGTGTCAGGCATCAGACTTCTTGTTATCTTCACCACTTCTAGGGAATGAATCTTCCTGTACTGCCTGGGATAAGAATACTTTGGTGGGGAATGCATCTTCATTGAAGGAGGGCCTTCCGCTTAGGGAGAACACCAACCTTTTGTTGCTATGTTGGGGAAGATTGCCACCTCCAACTCTACTGGGGATGATAAAGGGTGTAACACGGTGGGAGAACTAACTTTTAGTCATGTTGCAGATAGCAAGAGTCGCCACCGACTTTTATTTTATCCATAAGGAAGGGACATAAAAGAACATGAAAGACTGTTCTAAAAAAAACTTGGGTTCGGGGAGTAGGTTATATAAAGGGAAGGTGTTAGCACCCTTTATTGCCATGGTTATCCATAGGCTCTTAGTTACTAAGATCACTTAAATGTTTTGAAATAAGTGAAATGTGTGATTAGGAAATTTTCTAAGTACTTTGTAATGATCCTCGTATGGATGTATACAAAGCCTTGTTTGAAAATGTTTGAAAATAGTTAGGTGTGAAAAGTATTTTCTTTTTGATGTGTGAGCAAGTAACTATGAGATACCTACCATAGACTAAGTCTTTCATGTTCTTTTATTTTATTTCAAGGGTAAGATTGTCCCTATTATTAAGGAATAGGTAGTCATTACCTTGGATTTGATAAGAGACGGGCGTATGGTCATCGTATGGTCAATGAAGGCAGTTGTAGGATGTCTTTAGCAATTTGGGAGGGACTATCATCTTTTAATCTGAAGGGACAAGATCAATTAGGCAACACCGTAGGCAACATCATAGGGACTTGATCTTTTAGAATCTGAGAGGGACAAGATGATTTATTTCCTGGAGGGACTTTGCTTAAGACACCCTACTTTCGAGGGACTTGACCGTTTAAAAGGCAACTTAAGAGGAATACCCTAGGAGGTGCAGATAGCGATCTTAGATCGACTTACGTGTGTGAGTGATTATTTTAAATATTTATTCTTTTAATTAATTCTCTAAGTCCAATTAATTGCAATTATGTTTCCACTCCCTATTTATTAACCATGAAAATTAAATAACATAATTAAAATACGAAAAAATAAATCTACGCTATTACAAGGTTTTGGGGTAGATACAAAATAATAAGCGGAAAAGAAAATAAATTACAATATAAACAGCCTATACATTTTTCTAATAAATTTAAATAAAATAAATAAGCAAAGGATATTTTTCTAAATAAATAATTAAATAAAATAACAATAAATAATAAAATTCTTTATGAAATTAGGGTTAGAATAAAAATTAGGGTTATTTTTTTAGAATTAATGAAAAAAAAGTTTCTAAAGCACCAATTAAAATTTATTTTAAAAAAATTAATTACTAATTATTGATTTATTTACAAATTAACTAAATACATAAAAATATTTTATATTGAATGAAAAATAAAATCATGATTATTTTGATAAATATTTATATGAAGTTCAATTAATAGTTAAATCTTAAGAGGTAATCAAATTATTAAAAAAACATCAATTTATTTTATTTACATGAAATTAAATATTATTATTATCAATCTTTATTAAAAAAGAGTGATTAATTTAAAATACTTAACTAACTTATAAAGAAAAGAATTTTTTTTAAAAAATAAATTAGAGAAAATAAGTTAATTAGAACTAATATTGAAAAGAAATAGATAAAACAAAAAATGCAAAAAAGGACCAAAATACCTGGGGCGGGATTTGAACCCACGCCCTTGGTTTCCATGCTTTAATCCCAAATCCTTACCACCAGGCCAAGCGCACAGTTTGCTAATGGAATGACCAACACATATTATATGAAAAACCTGCAAAATAAAACAAATTATATAAAAAAAGGGGGACCTGGGAATCGAACCCAAGTCCATGACCTCACAAGACCAAGCATCAAGCCAACTGAGCTAACGTGCGCGTTGTAACATTTGTGGGAAGCAGAAATAAAAAAAATCCTTTCCAAATTTTCAAATTTTAAAACCCCGCGCGAGGTCGTCTCCTACCTCTGAATTCACAGGTTTTCCTGCGAATTTTTCCACGCCCATTCCTGCGAATTTTCCTGCGTTAAAAACCTGCAAAACGCATATTACCCAAAACGTGTACGATTTTATCCAATTGATCATGCCAACATGTTCTTTATAACTCATACAGTTCATTTATGCTCATATTATTCGTTTAAATTTGTTAAATCACAAAGCCCTAATTTTGGCTTCAAAACCCTAATAATGGCAAAACGTGTTTTAATCCATGAAGCTTGGCGAGACTTGTCTAGAAACCTTGCAAACATCATCAATAATAACAATATAAGATCAAATTAGGTGAACAATGCACGTATAATGAAAATCGAAAATCGAAATTTCAAGTTAGAATATGCATTCGGTTTGCATGATTTTGTGATATTTTGATGATGGTGATGAGTGCAATAGATCCAGGACACCTCCAGGAGTACAATGAAACCCTTCAAACCTTTTGGAATCCGTTGGAATGGTGAAAGAGAAAACTCACTTTTCTTGAAAATTTCTTAAATGTGAAAGTGCCTCTTGCTCTGAATTTTCGTCCTCCTTTTGTTTGTGTATGTTGTATCCTTATAGTAGAGTGAGATTAGGTTAAAAAATTGGTGGATTGTTTGGGCTTTTAGATAACTTGATGGTGAAGGAAAAATCAACCATAAATGTGTAAAAAAATCAAATACACTCTTGCTATTTTGATCTAGCACGAAATTGGAGAGTATCAAATCACTTTTAAGGTTGTTTATGAGTTTCTAGAACAAATATCTAATTTTTTATTTGACTTTTTGTATTTTATTTTCATTAAAATTGAATTTTATTAAATAAAATCCAAAATAATAAAATATAAAATATAAAAATTTGAAAAAATGATCATTGGGTTGTGCTTGATATTATCTTTGAGATTGGGTTGGAATTTAGTGAGCCCATTTGGAAAATTTTGGATTTTAGACCTCATTTGCTTCATGCACCCCTTGAAAATTTTCCAACTTTGCCAAGGCATAAATCCCTAAATTTTAAGGCTATGAGAGTGATCTTGGTTTTTTTTAGAAAGCTTAGAGAGTCCTCTAACAAACCTCTTTGGTCTCATGTCCATATCTTTTACCAATTTCAATTTATGCTCTTTGGAAAAAGTTGACTTTTATTGACTTTTGAAAGGACCAATAATGTCTTAGCTCATACTTTCCAAATGAAGCATTTTTATGCTTGGCTTGTGAAACAAAAAGTTGTAGAGAATTCAATTTCCTTCAAAATGAGCTTTGGATGGTAAATGTTTGATGAAGTATGTGAAAGTTATGGCTGGTCAAAGTTCAGTTGACTTTTACTGTGAAATCCTAATTTATAAACTTCTTGATTCTTGATGTCTGAGATTTCCTTGATGAATCATGATCAATCCTTGATCAAATTATGAATTTTACTTCATAATATTGATGTTGGAAAAAATTCTTGAAGTTTGACTTTAATTTGACCACAATTGACCTTAGTCTGACTATTTAATCAACTTGACTGATTTTTGAACATTTGATCATCCGACTGGTCAAACTTATTAGGAAAGCCCTGAAACTTGACATGGGGATTCTTGAAGACATGTGGGATATTATGAAGCTCACTTGAGGCCTTGGAAGTCCATTTATCTTAGATAAACTCAAAACCCTAGTTGTGGATCCATTACTTAGGAGGAGGCTTTGTCTGAGGGAACTCTAAAACTTTCTGACCAATTGTGAACCTTGTGAACCTTAAGAGAAATCTAGGGACACATGGATTTGATTGTGGGAGGGAAACTTTTGGGGTACAATAGAGGGAATCAATGAGAATGCTTTTTGCTGAAGCCAAGAGTTTTAAGCCGCTTCTTGATGGGGATGAGAAATGTAGTTTGTCTCATGTTGGGGATGAGTGAATATAGACTTTCCCCTGCTGGGGGTGAGAGATAGTGATATCCTTCTATTCTGGAAGCAACTTTCTTCTCGCTGCTATATGTCGTACCTCTTAAAATACGATCCCCGCGAACACGGTCGCGACAGGGCTGACTTGAGAGTTGCCACCTAATTTTGATTTATTCCCAAAATAGGGAAAGGGAAAATATAGATAAAACCCGGGAATAAGGGATAAAGACAAGGTCGTCGAAACCATTGCTTGGGTTCGGAAGTCGGTTATGTAAGGGGAAAGTATTAGCACCCCGTACATCCATCGTACTCGATGGGAACCATCTAAGTTGTCACACGAGAAAGGATGTCTACGCCTAATGAATTACTTGCTAAGGGGAAAAAGTTTATATTAAGGTTTGATTGATACTAGGTGCTCGACAGAGATTAAGATCTGTGTGCCTATATATTCCCTCGTGCAATGGGAAAGTCAGAGCTTCGTAGTTCGATTCAGTGTGGATGGTTGTTCGTTTTATTTACCTTTCTTTCAAAAAATGGATTTAGGAGTTGAATTGCACTAAAGACTATGGGTAGTTTATTTCGAACCAAAAAGTCAAGCGTCTTGCGACGGAATAATCAGAGCGAATAACGAGAGCTCATAATCCTCCTTTCTACCACTTAAGGCCTGTAGCGTACAATTCTTCTCATATTATTAAAATATTTTATTACCTAAGACCACTTGACATTGGATCAAGGGTTTGGATCTAAAAGAACCATCTTGGTCAAATGGTAGGTCAATTGCAAGGCATAAAGTGATCGCGAAGGGTGAATGCAAATGGAGTGTAAAGGTAGATTGGTTACTTGGGATCAAAGGCGCCTAGTAAACGATACCAAAACCTAAAGGAAGTGCAAGTGTGCGAGTGAAACCACTTGGCGTTGGACCTAGGGTTCGCGGAATCACTAATAAGGATGCAAATGCTTATTCAGACACACAAAGTGAAAGATAATGCAAAGTGAACGATAATGCAAATTGAAAGATAATGTAAGAGGTATGATACCAAAGTAAATGATTGGCAAATATCTTGGGGATTCAGCTTACGCAACCTTGCTGCGATATGCTTTCAAATCAAACCTAACTTCAATTAGGTCTTTAAAGGGTTGTAACGTGGTCTGGTTCAAGGTTTTCGAAACAAAAGGATATAAGGCTCAAAAATTAATTTTTACCCAACCCATTCTCCATGATGATCTTCAGTCCTATGCTCAATTAATTCAACCTATACATTCAGGTTGTTTGGAGTTGCATTGATGATGGTGGCTTAAAAGCCAATGGATTATTGGATATCAGTCACTGCTTCTTCACAACATTTAGTTGTCTTTTTTAGGACTTTGGGTCAACTCATATTTTCCTTTGTTGAGGAATTTCAGTGAACTCTCTTTGTTCGAATTCTTTTACTATCCCTAACTTTTTCCTGGACTATATCTTTGATGTTTTCAATCCATCGGGATGCTTTTATTTTCGCCTAAGTCGCCTTTTGGGTGTTGACTTAGCAACTTTTTTATTTGGACAATGACTGTCATCAGCTTCTTCGATAATTCTTTGATGTGTTCGAAAGAAAACTTAGGCTTGAGACCCTTATTGAAAGGGGCAAGGAATGATTATCCTGAAATTGAATGCACATTCGAATTATTTGAGAACTACCCTGCCCCTGGTTAAGATTGCGGGTTTTTTTGTGTAGAAAGAAACTCCAACTTCAAGGCTCAAAGGGGGTTGACAAGGGATTAACTTCTTTATTTCTCCAGTGTTTGAAAGTTGAAACAATGTTTGTATATCATCAGCAAGGTTTTATTTTGAAAGCATACCATTTAAAATTTGGGTATTTCGTTTTCGTCATCCTCCCTCCAATCTTTGCTTAAAAAACAAATGAATAAGAGAAACAATGGTATATATATTTTTTAGTTTTTGAAAAGGGAAAAGCATGAATATGCACAAATATGAAAGTGAATGAATTGATTCAAAATATATGATGCTCATTTCATTAACATTAACATTAAAGAAAAACAAGTCTTTAAGCAAGTACACATAATACAACCAAGGAAATTAAAACTGAAAGGAAACAAGGCCTATTGTCTAATCAATATCAAGGATGAACTTTCCCATCTGATTCATTGGCTTTAGGTAGTAACTTGTGATTCTTTGACCAAATCTTCAGCCACTCTATTTTGGCATGGGATCTCTTTCAACCTTGGGAGCCCCTCTGTGTGTGAAGGTGAGCACATATCCTCTGACCAAGTCTTGAACTCGAGATTGGAAATCATAACAGTTCTCAATATCATGACCTGCAGCTCCTTCATGCAATGGGCAATGAAGATCAATCCTAAATCCAGGTGGAAGAGGATTCGGAGGATGGAGAGGTATAGTGGTGACAAGACCCTTTTGGCACAAGAAAGGGTAAATCTCATCATACTTCATAGGAAAAGGGTCAATGGCAGCCCTAGGTCTGGGATTGCGAGTCTGATTCTGACCAGCATTCCTTTGTGGGGGAGCTCGACCTGGTGGAGCATTAGCCATAGGAGCAACTACAACTACTCGTGGTTCACCATATTGTTGTTGCCTATAATAGGGTTTTCGTTCAGCGTTGACAACATGAGTATCACCCTTTTTCTTCTTGTGAAAGTTCCCAAAGGACTTTCTCGCAGCATTAGAAGCTTCAGCATTACCAAATTTGTCTTTTCTGATTCCTTCCTCTAGTCTTTCTCCAATAGTGACTAGGTCACTAAAACTAGATGATACACTGCCTATCATTCTTTCCCAGTAAAGAGGTTGAAGGGTGTCAATGAACAAACCACTCAACTCTTTTTCTTCTAAGGGAGGCTCCACCTGAGCAGCTAGCTCTCTCCAGCCCTGAGCATACTCTTTGAATGATTCCTTTTCTTTCTGTGACATGTTTTGAAGCTGACGGCGGTCAGGCGCCATGTCTAGATTGTATTTGTATTGTTTTAGGAATGCATCAAGCAGGTCCTGCCAGCATTGGATACGGCTCCTCTAGAGTCCCATATACCATTTCAAGGATGCTCCACTCAAGTTATCTTGGAAGCAATGGATAAGAATTTTGTCTTTGTCAGCATGGGCAGCCATTTTACGATAGTACATGACCATATGGGTTTTCATACAAGTGTCTCCCTTGTATTTTTCAAATTCTGGCATTTTGAACTTGTCAGGCATAACCAAGTTCGAAACCAAGCACATGTTCGCTGCAGCAGCATTAAAGACATCAAATCCTTCCACAACTCTTATCCTCTTCTCTAGTGTCATGCATTGTTCCCTAACATCTTCAATGTTACCAGCTTCTCCTTGTATTGAAGATGATGGATTGTTCATGAAATGAGAATTCACATGAGCAGTTTGGGAAACAATATGCACATTAGTTTGAGATTCAGTGAACACTCCAGGTTCGAAAAATGTGGATGTACCAGCCATCTGAGTAGTTGCAAAGGGCGGAGTGTAACTTGGTGGCAACCCAAATTCTGGCCAAGTGGTACCGGGACTTGAAGACTCAGGATTGATGACGAAACTATTGACTTCAGAGATGACAGTCCTTTGAGGTAGAGTGTCCTTAGTAGCCAAGGCTTGGAGCATTTCCATGATCTTGCTCACACTGCTCTTCAGGTCATCAATGGCTTCCCTGACTCGTTTGTTGTGTTCTTCTTGTTCAACCATTCTCCTTCTTTCGTGGGCCCTAGTTATGTATCTGCATGGAGAAATCATCTTGACGGAGACTCAACAAATCTAAGGACGAAAACGGATGAACATTAGCGAATAGGATGTATGAAAAATGAATGCATATATGAATTCAAATGATAGCAAATAAAATGCGAGGAAATTAGTTACGTAAAATCAGGATTTCAAAAGCTCAAGGTACAAATGGAGGATACTTGGATTGCTCTCCTCATAAGGACTTCACCGGGAAGGCTCTAAAGTTTAAAGGAACCCCAAAGTCAATCACACACGCCAGAAGCATGACGGTTGATTGGCTCCACCATATGAATCTATTTTGGGTGAGATCTTCGTATTGAGCCACGCGAGAGGTAAGTCTCTCAGTTCCCCATACTATGCAATCACTAACACGAGGTTTAAAACAAAGTCTCAGAGTTATGGACCTTCCTCAATTGTTTGATGCACGTGTCAATCGTTTATATATTTTTGACAGTCAATCAACTCCATTGAGAAAGTCTATTCTGAGTGAGGTCTTCATATCGAGCCACGCGTGGGAGAACCCCGGTGCCCCATACTACGCGACCATCAATCTATGTTTTAAGCCACACGGTTTAAGGTTCTAAAGGTCCTCAGAGTCGATGACCCTAATGAAAATGACTGAGCACACACTCCAAGAGCTTGACGGTCGTCAGTATTCTCATTAGAATCTACTCCAAGCGAGGTTTTCGTATCAACAACCCACGAGAGCGGTTCCCTCGGGAGCCCATACTATGCAACCTCTCCTAGCTTATGTTTATACTCATAGACTCGAGTATAGAGCCTTTCACTCAAGTTTCTTTTGCAATCAAAGTATCAATCCAAGAACCACAAGGTATAATATGGAAAGCAATAAAGAAAGCGGTAAAAATAAACAAGTAAGACATAAAGGAAAACATACAAACAAGCGTGAAGCAACCTAAATTAGGCTTGACTTGCATAGGGGTGAACTAGTCCCCAGCAGAGTCGCCAGCTGTCGTACCTCGGAAAATACGATCCTTGCGAACGCGGTCTCGACTGGGATTACTTGAGAGTCACCACCTAATTTTGATTTATTCCCAAAATAGGGAAAGGGAAAATATAGATAAAACCCGGGAATAAGGGATAAAGACAAGGTCGTCGAAACCATTGCCTGGGTTCGGAAGTCGATTATGTAAGGGGAAGGTATTAGCACCCCCTACATCCATCGTACTCGATGGGAACCATCTAAGTTGTCACGCGAGAAAGGATGTCTATGCCTAATGAATTACTTGCTAATGGGATTAAGATCCGTGTGCCTACATATTCCCTCGTACAATGGGAAAGTCAGAGCTTCGTAGTTCGGCTCAGTGCAGATGGTTGTTCGTTTTATTTACCTTTCTTTCACAAAAAAAAAGGATTTAGGAGTTGAATTGGACTAAATACTATGGGTAGTTTATTCCGAACCAACAAGTCAAGCATCTTGCGACGGAATAATCGGAGCGAATAACGAGAGCTTGTAATCCTCCTTTCTACCACTTAAGGCTCGTGGCGTACAATTCTTCTCATATTATTAAAATATTTTATTACCTAAGACCACTTGACATTGGATCAAGGGTTTGGATCTAAAAGAACCATCTTGGTCAAAGGGTAGGTTGATTGCGAGGCATAAAGCGATTGCGAAGGGTGAATGCAAATGGAGTGTAAAGGTTGATTGGTTACGTGGGATCGAATCCTAGTCCTAAGGAAGGCGCCTAGTAAATGATACCAAAACCTAAAGGAAGTGCATGTGTGAGAGTGAAACCACTTGGAGTTGGACCAAGGGTTCGCGGAAGTAGAGAAAACGAGTAAACGACATACATCGAAATATGGAGAGGGATACAAGTAAGTTACATGGGATTGCACGAAATAAAAGGTTTCATTGTATTTTCCCAAGAGGAATCGTGTGTGAAGTGTCCTAAGATATACTGAGCCGTTGGAGCTCGAGATTAAATCGAAGGCGTCAAAATGTAGGTCTTTAACTATCTTAGAATCAATTCAATGTTAGAATCATTCTATGAGAAGTCGAGCGTCACTTTATAATCAAACAATTATTTAAATAAAAGAAAGAAATGCGATAAAAAATAAAATTGGTCTCATATTAATCTAAATGACGTCGATTTGTTGAAATTGAACATTTAAATTGTTTGTTATATCATCGACCACAAAAATAAATTAAAGTGAAAATAATAGAGAAAATAAATGAATTGCCTCATATTTAATTTAGATAACGTCGATTAATTCAAAATCGAATATCTAAACATTTATTCTTCGGCCAAAATAATAATAAATCGGAAAAATGAGAAATAATAAGGAAGATAAAAGAGTGGCCTCAAATTAGGGGATAACGTCAATTTATTAGAAATCGAATATCACCATGTGTCATTGGCCGATTAACTAGATAAATAAAGATGGATCTAAAATTAATTAGAAACCATAAAAATAATAAAAATGCGGTCTCATATCAATTTGGACAACGTCGATAAATCGAATGTCACAAATCAGATAATAATATCATAGACCATAAATATGTGAATAAAATTGATAAATCGATAAATAATGGAAAAATGGAAAAGTTGGCCTCATATCGGTTTAGATAACGTCGATTAAAAAATCGAATATCAATAAACCTTATATTATATCATTGGCCCAAAATAAGAAATTAAAATAAATTAAAATACAATATAAAAAACAAAACATAATGGAAATCAAAATTAAATTCAGAAATCAGAATGAAAAGAACTATAAAAAATAATAAACAAGAAAATTAAACTTTTAAAACAAAAAAAATGTAAGAGAAAGAGGAGGGGTGAAACGCAGCAAGAACTTGTGTGTATAGAAAACAGATCATGATTCATGGGCCTGGTCCGACAATTTTTTTAAAAAGAAAACCTAAAACAAAAAGAAATAAATTATGAAAATAAAAAGCAAAATAATGGGCTCAGCATAACACGTTTCCTCGGCCCTGTTTTCATCTCTTAGTTACAATAACAGTAATAACATCAGTTCATCAGATAGAAGGAACGAAGAAAAGAAAACCGACCCTCTAAAGAAACAATTCACAACGGATTTTTCTCTCACTCTCAATCGATGATCAATTTCACACGCTCGACTTTCTCGCAGTGGTCCCAACCTCTCTCACGATGCCTCTCTCTGACTCGTGAAGGTTCTTTGTTTCGGCGGTGAAAAGGGTCGGCTTCGAATCTCTCCTTCTCTTACGGTCTGATTTCACGGCGGTTTGTTCAATTATGGTCGTGTTTCGTGTTTCTCTACGGCTTAAATCTCTCTGTTTTATGTTTTCTATGTTTTGATGAAGATTTGGGTTGAGGTTATATGGAGGGTTTGTGTTTCGGTTTGTACAGGTTGAAGGCATGTTGAAGGTATGTTGGTAATGAGCTATTTATTAAAGATTTAGGATTTGTTTGGGTATTTGGAAGATGCAAGATTGGTGTTTATGACGGTAGTTTCACGGTTTTATGAAGAAGGTATGAAGAGTGGTTTGAGTCGAAGGTTTTGTGTGCAGCGACGGAAGGTGAGTAAATGATTCTTTATGGTTTATTTTTCGTGGTTCAGTTTGGTTATGGTGGAGGTTATAAGCTGAGTTTGATTTGACGAGGAGTGGTGGTGATTTTCGTATGGTGTGGTTGTGCAGGTGTTTTTGAAGAATGGTAATGGAGGTTGTCCCGATTTTTTCGAAGTTTGAGAGATATAGGGGTGCTTTATATTGGAAAGTGGTGAGGGTATTTGAGGGTATTCAATAGGAAAGATGTTGTTGTGCGTTTTGATTCTTTGATGTGTTTTGGAAAAGTTGTGGAGGCGTGAATCATAGGATACGTGGTGGTAATATGTGTACAATTTAGTCTTACAAAATTTTGTTATGTGATGCTGCAGAAATTCGTATGAGAATATACGTTGGTGGTGAGTGAAGAAATTTGAAGGTAGGACCGCGTTTGTGGTTAGTGAAATGTTGCATTATTGTACGGTTGATGTGATGGATAAAAGAAGAAGGCGTTATGCATTGCTAATCACGTGCAGGGCATAGTAGCTAGAAAACAGATTTTTTTTTGTGATGTAAAATTTATTTATTATTGTAAATACGTGCCTGTGGTATACAAAATGAAAGTGGTGGCTGAAAAATGGTCTACTACTTTGTTAATGGATTTAAAAAAAAGTTAAAGAAAAATAATAATAGTAATAATGAAAATAATAAATATTATTATGGTTATAATCTAAAATGAAATAACGAAGAATAATAAAAAGAAAATTTGGATTAAAAAATGAAATTTTTATTAGAACTGGAAAAAAAATGGAAAGAAAAGATAATGGTTGTGAATTGGACCCGCTAATTTTACGACACACAAGTGAGCTGACAAGCATATAAACCCCGACTGAATAAATTGAAACAAAATATTTTTTTTGGATTTTTTGAATCATAAAAGTAAATATGCGGGTATGACAAATTTAGGGTATGACACTATGCTGGAGAAGGGATGGTCTGATGAGACTTGCTTGAGAATTTTGCTCAATGATCTACTGAGGAAAGGCTTCCTGCAGCTCTGTGCTGGCAATGGCTTTGCTAGAAACACATGTACCTGCATGTTAATGAACACAACTGATAGTACCTTCCAAAAGGAGGGTTAGTTTGTCCTGTGTGCCCTGGGTTCATGGTCTGAATCACCATCCTTGTTACTCAACACATAAGATATATGTCAAGTGTTTTTATTCTCATGCATGTATCGTAAAGCATTCATTTATTCGCAATGCAATATTTATCACAATTTGTTGGACGTTTTTGCAATCAATCAACGATATATGAAAAAAAAGCATATGAAAGCAAATTTGAATGAAATTGAACTTTTATTGATTGGGAAATGGGACATGAATAGGCAATACATTGGCAAGAAATCCCTGGAAATAGGAAATTGCACAAAAGGAAAGTAAACTATCCTAATGGCAATGTGGAAATCAGATCTCATCAAGCTCCGACCCGGCTATCACTACGGGAAAACATGGCTTAGAGAACGCTTTTTTTGACCTTAGAGAGCGCTTTAAGGCGCTGTAAAAGGTTGCACTGTCTTAGGTAAAGACATCGCTTTTTTTTTAAAGGAAAAAACGCTTTAAAAGGCCTCAAATAGAGAGCGCTTTTTAAGAAAAAACGCTTTATAAAGTAGGCTTTATAAAGCACTTTTTCCTTAGAAAGCGCTCTCTAAGTTATGCCATTAGACAGCGCTTTTAAAGCGCTTTCTATTGTATATGTTGAAAATTTTAATAATTATTTTTACATTACTTTAGAGAGCGCTTTTATGAAAAATGCGCTTTCTTTGGTCCCCCATTAGAGAGCGCTTTTGAAAAGCGCTTTCTAAAGGCTACCTATAATTTTTATTTTATTTTTTGTATCACTTTGGAGTGCACTTTTAGGAGAAAGCGCTTTCTATTGTGGACCTAAGGGAGCGCTTTTAAGAGAAAGCGCTCTCTAAAGTGTACCTATAATTTTAATGATTTTTTTCAAAACATCCTATTTTTCCATTTTAAACGCAGAACCTGTAAATGCCTTTTTTAGGCAGTATACAAGTATAAAACCATTCTACCAGTATAATTCACATTATTATAAACCAATTCATTTCAAACCATTATAAACAATTCATTTCAAACCTATATAAACAATCTCAATATCATCGATATTTATCACCGGAAACTATATATATACGTTAAACCAATTCATTTCTATCCATTCCAAACCAATTCATTTACACCACAAGTCATGTACATATATACCACAATATTAACCTATTTATACCTTAAATTATCCGTTTTTCTATAATAAATTCACACAATTCTTCCATAATTTCAGCAATTTTTGCGGCCGTATAATGAGGACACGCGAATTCTTCAAAGTACTACATAACAAAAAAAATGCATTAATTAGTTAATATCCGATAATATGCATAATATACGATATTAAATAAATCCTAAGTTATAAATCTATGCATACCTGATTAGGAATCTCTAATTGATCCAATTGAATGATTTCTCTCATGAACCTCAAAACGTAGTACCCGCAATCTATGTCATTTTCCTGTCGAGGACACTACACATAGACAAACAAATGTGTGTTATCAAGTAGCATCACTAATAAGTAACATTGTGAAAATTAAATCAACTACCTGCACTTGGATCCATGGAATGATGTTTATTTTAGCCCGTGCAACTCGATAATCTCTTTGTGCTCGGTACACTAGTATAGATCTATAAAAGAAAAACGTAAATTTAGAACAATCTCACAAAAATAATTAAATATACAAATACACACGAATTTTTCGAACAATCTCACTTACGTATCAACCACTTCGTTCATACTCGGATATGTTGACCAATCATGCTCCATTGAATTCAAATAATAGACCACTTCTCTTGTAGGATTAATGGCAACCAACAACCAGTGTCCACTATAAAATATAACAAAAGTTTAGATGGATAACTTATACGCAAAAGATACAAAGATTAGAATGAAAATCTTACTTGTGTCCAGTATTATACGGTAAAAAAACAAAGTCTCTATATTGGATGCCATGTATATGTTAACTAAGTATTGTCTTACTGAATCCGCATTCAAACCAATTGTCGTACAGTTGACACTAGTGGAAGCAAGGAAACGGAATCGGTTTAACAATTCTGACCCGCGCATGAGTTTGTCATACAAGTACCTTAAATAAAAACAAATAATAGATATTAGACTATTTTCATTGAAATGTTCCAATAAATTGTTCAAGTAAATAAATAATAGATTGATCGGAGTACCAGATGTAGGCATGCATAACATCGATGCCTAACGTTTGATGCTTGAGAATCTGCTCAATGTCCTCTATTATGATTATCTCCGAATGAGACCAAAAACACCTTCGTCCAAGTCTATTTGACGAATACAACCTTGCATCACATCTGATACTGACACAAGTGTATCAAGACACAACCGAAAGAGAGTTGCAATAGTTCTTCTTGCAGGAGCCTTTTTCTTGCTCTCGGCCTATTGTGAAGCTTGAGTAGGAGGAACTTTTGAAGCTTGAGCAGGAGGAACTTTTGAAGCTTGAGCAGGAGGAACTTGTGAAGCTTGAGCAAAAGGAACTTGTGAAGCTTGAGCAGAAGGAACCTAACAATCATATAAGTTAGGTAAAGTGGAAAATCATAAAACTTTTGAATCTAGATCATAAAATAACACTTTAAATGTACCTCTCTTTTTTGTGATGCAGCAAACTCTTTTTCTGAAAAAAGCCTTTTAGACGGAGGTTTTGTAGGAGTCTAAAATTACCATATTGCAAAAAAATGTACGTAAGGTTCAAAATGATTTTCATAATGGTTCAGAATTGACATTTGAATTCTAAGATATTCATAATGATTTTAACCTTACCTCATCATCTATAATAATGAGGTCTGACGGCCATGCAACAAACGAGCCTAAAGCCTCTCCCAACGATGTTATCTCTGCAACCGTGACAGGTATAGGTAGTGCCGCACCCATATCTACAGCAATATCAGCTGACACTTTTAGGCATCCATGAGGGAGCGGATTATGGTGAAGTAACACTCCCACTCTGTTATACACTTTTCCTTTGCCAACCATGCAATAAGTCGGTAACGACAAATATAGCTGACAAGAGGAAATACCCGGAAGCAATAGTGAAAGCATAATTGTTAATGTGTGTAAAGGTTAATTAAAATAAAAGTGTTAATTTAATTAAGATAATTATGTGCTATAATTACCTCAGGAATTTTATTTTCACAATTGTGCTTAGACGCCTCATACATCTCTTTATCCTTTTGCAATGCACTGACTTGTGCCTTAAATTCCTCCAATGTTTTCATCACTTCTTCATTGCTAGGATTTTTTTTGGTTGCTTATACAAGGAAGAGGGCGTTACACCAAATCCTTTACCCCTCACTCGATCGAAATACTCAGGAACATTTAGTACTCGACTAAGAATGCTCCTGCAATCTTGATCCTCACTTGTGGTTAAGGATTTAGATAGACTCTCTTGAAATTCATTAACAAATTGAAAATTATTAGTGGGGATTAAAGACATAATGTTTAAGACATAATGTTATACTTAATGTTATACTTACACATTTCTCATAAACTTGCTGAACATCTTCACTAGGAACTCCACTCTTTCCCACACGAGCAGCCTTCCACAAAACATGTTCCGGAAGTGATTTTTCTGCACTTTTCTCCTCTTCCAACTACAAATTGAGAAAAATAATAAGATTGTCAATTATAACATATTGAGACAATTAATAAGATCATATCATTTATATATAGTTACCATTTGTTGTTGTAAGCGTGCATATCCCTTTCGGCCTTTTCTGTATGGATATGCGGGTTTTGAGGCTCTTTTTCGATTACTGGCACTCAAATCCTGGATAAACAAGTTTAAGGCATATCAGAACAAACTAATATGCAAAGATAAACAAGTATATAATACAATTAATAGACATGAAATTAAAAGATAAATAAATTTACATTGGAGACAATACTTTTTGCGGCTTTCATCAATATTAAACAACCTCTACAAAAAACACATACACATATAAACATAAAATGTGTTTGTATAAGTGTGTTAGTATAAGTCAAAAGAAATCTAATAACACATCAATCATGTTTGGTAATCAAGTACCTCAATCTCACTCCATATCTTATCTTTACCAGCTTCCAACATTGAATTCCTCCAATCATCACTGGTAATTGGAATGTGTTGGCGGACAAGTGAACCAATGTATGAAGCCAACATTGAACCTTTAGGCTCGATTAGTTGGTCCTCATCGCTCCATTGTACATCAAATTTCACCCCTTTGTCTCTAGCACGGTGAATTGACCTCATAATTGTTATTCCACGTTTTATTTCACTTTCTACATTCGAAGCTTTTTCTTGAGTTTCATTTGCATCATGTGTCTCGGGTGTCTCGTGTGTCTCGGGTGTCTCGTGTGTCTCGGGTGTCCCATGTGCTTCTTCCTCATTACTAGCCATTATAACTGTAAGAAAGAAAAAACAAAAATTAAATGACAAATTATAATGACAAATCTAAAATTCAACATGTCAAATCTAAAATCCATAATCTATAATCCATCGAATGATATAACATGTTAAATTATAATGACAAATCTAAAATTCAACATGTCAAATCTAAAATCCATAATCTATAATCCATCGAATGATATAACATGTCAGATTATAATGACAAATCTAAATTCATAATCTATAATCAATTACTAGCCATTAGTACCTTTTTTAGGCATGTCTCTTTCTTTTCTTGGTTGGAATATGTTCTATCCGTCTCTTAACAACACGGACGGTTGGATTGATCCAAATACCCTCATTATGATCATTTCTAGTAAATGATTCAATATCACCATCAATATCACCTTGATCGTTTCTAGTCAATGATTCAATATGTACATCAATATCACCTTGATCTCCAATGTTATCATCAAGTACTTTGTTCGATAAAAGCAATATAGACCACTTTTTACTTGTCAGATCATTAACATAGAACACTTGTTTAGCTTGAGAGGCAAGAATAAAAGGCTCATCTTTGTATCTCACCCTATTAAGATCCACTTGCAAAAATCCCGACTTATCCATTCGTACACCATTATTGTTTTCAACCCACTTGCAACAAAATATAGGAATCTGAAACTTCTCATAATCATACACCCAAATGCGCTCGATAACCCCAAAATATGACAGATTTGAAAATTTGGGGTTTAAGTCTTTCACACTTGAAATGTGCATTACTTCAGCTACCACAATGACACCACTATTTTGCATTGTACTTTTATCATCTTGTTCTTTGGTATAAAATGTGTATCCATTAATTGCATATGCGCTATAAGAAAACGCAACCAAACTTGGACTATATACTAAACATCCCAATCTTTCTGTTATTGAAGCGGGATCTAAATAATACCTTTCAAAAACGTGACTCTTAAACCAAGGTATGAAACTTATATTGTGCTCTCGTACTATCCAATTCTCATTTCTATTCGTATTTAAACCTCGGAGAATATCTTTGTGCATTTCAACATACGGCTCAACTTCATTCTCATTGTGCAGAACATACAAATGAATTTGATCCCGTTCGACCCTTGATATTGTCACAACTTCATTCCCAATTAGCTTTTTTCCTACTTTTTTTCCGACAACATTAGATTTGGGGAGTCCAATTGATTGCACATTAGACAAATATTCAATACAAAACTCAATCGCTTCTTTAACAATGTATCGTTCGACAATATAACCCTCTGGTCGACTTCGGTTTTTCACATACCCTTTTAATATTGTCATATAACGTTCAGCAGGGTACATTCATCTCATATAAGCCGGTCCACACAATTGTGTCTCTTTCACCAGATGAACAACTAGATGAACCATTATGTCAAAAAAGGAGGGAGGAAAATACATTTCAAGATCACACAAAGTAATAACTATTTCATTTTGCAATGTTGGTAAGATCGTAGGATCGATCACCTTACTGCAAATTGACTTGAAGAAAAAACATAATTTAGTTATTGCACTTCTTACTTTTTCAGGCAGAATAGAACGTATACCTATTGGTAGAAAATGTTCCATTATAACATGGCAGTCATGCGTCTTCAAACTCTTTAACCTGAAGTCTTTCTAGGACACAAGTCTTCTAATATCTTAAGAGTATCCTTCTGGAACTTTAACTTCACTTATAAACTTACACAATATATTTTTCTCCTTTCTAGATAGAGTATATGCAGCAGGTGGTAGATATTTTCAGTTTCCTTTCTTCACGGGCCCTAATTCAGTTCTTGTCCCCATCGATACCAAGTCCTTTCTTGCTTTAAGGCCATCCTTAGACTTTCCAGGTATATTGAGTAACGTACCAATAACATTGTCAAACACATTTTTTTCAATATGCATAACATCGAGAAAATGTCTTACATACAAAGACTTCCAATATGACAGTTCAAAAAAAATTGACCTCTTCTTCCACCCTTTCTTGACAAGTGTATGTGCAAAAGGCTTGCCAAACTGAGTATTCACATCTTTCACCTTTCTAAAAATTTGATCACCTGTCAATATAGGTGGAGTTATACTTTGTTATGTGTCTCCATTGAAGGCTTTTCTCCACCCACGGTAGCAATGCCTCGAATGTTAGAATCTACGATGACCGAGAAAGACATTCTTCTTACCAATCTCCAATCGTGTACAATCTGTTTTACCTTCATAAATAAGACACACACATTGGCCTTTTATGTTGTACCCTGATAGATTTCCGTATGCTGGAAAATCATTAATTGTGCCAAACAACATCGCCCTCAAGTTGAAACTTTCTTTCTTATACCCATCATAAACCTCCACACCGTTCTCCCACAAAAACTTTAAATCTTTGATTAAGGGTACCAAGTAAACGTCTATGCCATTCCCTAGTTGTCTAGGCCCATAAATTAACATAGATAACATCATGTACTTACGCTTCACACATAGCCATAGAGGTAGGATATAAATCATTAAAATCACAGGCCAAGTGATATGTGAGATACTTTGAAGACCATGTGGGTTCATTCCATGAGTAGATAATGCCAAACGAAGGTTTCTTGCTTCTTTTCCAAATTCAGGATAATCATCATCAATTTTCATCCACTGTGGTGATTCTGCCGGATGTCAAAACTTTCCATCAATAATTCTTTCATCTGCATGCCAAGTCAAGTGTCTTGAATCGGTTTCACTATGAAACATGCATCTGAATCTCAGAATTATAGGAAAATACCATAAGACTTTTGCTGGAGACTACTTCTTCTTATATCGAGAGAAACCACATTTAGGACACTCATTTAACGATGCATACTCGTTTTGAAACAAGACGCAATCGTTTGGACAAGCATGTATCTTATCATAGCTCATGCTAATAGAGCACAACATCTTGTTGGCCTCATATGTTCGATTGGGAAGAACATTATCCTCTGGAAGCATATCTTTCATAAGGGCCAATAACTCTGTGAAACTTTAATCCGACCATCATTACCCGCCTTTAAGTTGTACAACTTTAATACCGCAGACAAACTTGTGAATTTAGTGCAACCATTATACAACAATTTCTCTGCATTGCTTACCAACCTCTCAAACATTTCAGGACAATCCTTAAGATCATCTTCAAGTGCTTCTGCAATCTCTTCGACTCGATCATAATCGTATGTATCTGTGCCATTATCGTTTGCAGCATAGGTCATATTATCCCCCGGTTCAAAATTCCCGTTACTTTTCTCGCCATGAAAATCCCAACATGTATAACTTCGATCAATTCCATGCCTCAGTAAATGCGATAACAGTTGACTCACATTAACCCGACCCACAAAACAACAATCCAAGCACGGACATTTCATTCGACTGGGGTCTTCGACGTGCGCAACAACAAACTTAACAAATTCCTTGACCCCATTCTCGTACTCTTTCATCAATCGATTTGAAAACATCCATTTCTTATCCATAGTTACATTAATTAAACTAAACAAAAAAAACAAATATACCTGTAGAGATGTAAACAACTTCTAGACCTCACCTCAAAATCTACCTTCAATTTGCATTAAAAAAAATGAAGATTATTAGAATTTGATACCGTCTCTTAATATACAAATCAATCATCAAGAACAATAACAACAACAATTTCATAAAGAACGATAAAATACTGGTTCCTAAACTTATCATTCTAACATGTTAAAAGAACGATAAATTATAATTGTATTTGTTAGAAGATAAATCATAATTGGTTCCTAAATTTTTTGGTTTTATTCTTACAATGCAATCAATCCTATCAATGGTCATTCATACTTTCTATTAGGTATACTTGGATCATTTTAAAGAACGATAATGGGAGAGTAGAGATAAAACACCAACATATTTAATTTTCCAATCTAATACTCCTAAATATTTTTGGTCATATGCAATCAATCATGCTATTTACATCATAAACAAAGTTACTAGCCCTATTTTAAATAATAAATCACATTACTATCTATTATTGTTTATGCTATTTACATCATAAACAAAGCATGTTTTAATTTTTTTTGGAACTTTAGCATATGCATCTACAATTCAATCTCATAAAACAAATCATATTATTTAGTTGTCCATCATCAAGAACTCATCATATTATTTAGCTGTCCATCATCAAGAACTAATCATATTATTTATACATCATCAAGAACGAAAACACATCATCAAACAAAACTATCTAAAATGGGTTACAACAACCACAACATCATCAAGAACGATAACAAAAACAACAACAATGTAGAGTATCAACACGGACATCAATAACAACAATGTACAACATCATCAAGAACAACAACAAGAACGACGTACCTCGGTCTAGAAACGGCGAACGAAGAACAACAATAATGAGCAACTTCAACTTCAGCAATACAGAACGAACAACAACAACAATGAGCAACGAACGATTTCAGAATGAGAAAAGGGTTTAGGAACGATTTCAGAATGAGAAAAGGGTTTAGGAATAATGAGCGAGAGCGGTTTCTGAAACGAGAAAGAATATGAAAATGATTAGAAAAGTTTTATATCTTAATAAATGATTGATTTTAGAGAGCGCTTTCCATAAAAAGCGCTTTCTAAGGTCTTTTCATAGTTACACCTTAGAGGGCGCTTTTTGTTAAAAGCGCTCTCTAAGGTATTTTGACAGATTAATCTTAGATGACGCTTTTTGTTAAAAGCGCTTTCTAAGGTTTCTGAAATAAAATAATATAAAATATTTTAATAAATAACCTTAGAGGGCGCTTTCACTGGAAAGCGCTTTCTAAAGTTGAAAATATAAAATAAAAATAAAAATGAGTCTGGGGCGAGGGCGATTCGAACCCCAGACCCATATCATTCACATAAACCTCCTTGACCAGCGGTACTACGCCCTCATCCATTAGTTATATTCACATTAAATATATATAACATAAGTTATCATATATATATTTTAACTAATATATATTAAATTATATATTAATATAATTTGAATATATTAATTAATATATATTTTAAATTATATATTAATATAATTTGTATATATTAATTAATATATTTTAAATTATATATTAATATAATTTGTATATATTAAGTAATATATATTAAATTATATATTAATATAATTTGAATATATTAATTAATATATTTTATTAAATAACCTTAGAGAGCGCTTTCTAAGGTCTTTTGATAGTTTTACCTTAGAGGGTGCTTTGTAATAAAAGCGCTTTCTAAGGTAGAACATAAAAATAAAAAAATGAGTCTAGGATAAGGGGGACTCGAACCCCAGACCCAAAGCATTAAGACCTCCTTGACCAGCGGTACTATGCCCTCATCCGTTTATTAAATTCACATTAAATATATATAATATAAGTTTACATATATATTTAATTAATATAATTTCTATATATTAATTAGTATATTTTAAATTATATATTAATATAATTTCTATATATCAATTAATATATTTTGAGATATATATTAATATAATTTCTATATATTAACTAATATATTTTAAATTATATATTAATATAATTTCTATATATCAATTAATATATTTTGAGATATATATTAATATAATTTCTATATATTAACTAATATATTTTAAATTATATATTAATATAATTTCTATATATTAATTAATATATTTTAAATTATATATTAATATAATTTCTATATATTAATTAATATATTTTAAATTATATATTAATATAATTTCTATATATCAATTGATATAATTTAAATTATATATTAAATATTTAAATATATTATTTGAATATAATAATATATTATTTGAATATATAATTTAAATATATAATTTTAACATATTAAAATAATATTTTGATTTATTAATATAATTTTAAGTATATTAATTATATTTTGATAAATTAATAAAATTTTATATATTAATTAATATATTTTATATATTTAAATATATTAATGAATACATTATTTAAATATATTATTTGAATATATTAAAAAAATATTCGTATATATTTGAATATATTATTTAAATACAATATTTGAATATATTAAAAATATATTTGAATATATTATTTGAATATAATTTATAATATTTGAATATAATATTTAAATATATTAGTTGACTATATTAAAAAAATATTTTGACATATTAATATAATTTTAAATATATGAATTATATTTTGATATATTAATAAAATTTTAAATATATTTTAAATTATATATTAATATAGTTTTAATATATTTAAATATAATTTTAATAAATTAAAATGTTTGTATTTAAAACATATATTTGAATAATTATAAATATAATTTAAAATAAATTAAAATTTAATTTAATATGATTTAAATATATTAAATATAATTTGATATATTAATATAATTTAAAATTCCTTTCCCTACCTAAAGGGCGTGGGTTCGATACCCCATTTTGACATATTTTGTTATACTTTACATGGTTTAGTATATTTGTACCAAAAACAAAAGACAACGCTTTTGTAACAAAGCGCTCTTATAGGTCTTTTGTAAAATAATTTAAAATAAAGTGATTTCTTAAGTTACACTTTAGAAAGCGCTTAAGGTGAAAGCGCTCTCTAAAGTGGTCACCTTAGAAAGCGCTGTCTAATGTGCCCTTTAGAGAGCGTTTTTTTTAGCGAATTTTCAATTCACCTATAACAGCGTTTTGCATTAAAAGCGCTGTCTTTTGTGCACTGCGAAATGCCATATTTGGCATAGTGTATGGCTTGTATGTCCTCAAGACTCTCCGCGTGCTTCACTTTTGAGGAAGATGATTGAATTGATCGTTAACCCTTGGACTGTCCTTGATTGTTAATGATGAATCACAGACCTCGCAGATCGCAGTTGTTCGTTTTAGTCTCTCTTTAGCGTGGATCATCCTTTTGGGTTTTCAATCCACCGGGATACCCTTTTTTGCATGAGCTGTCCGATGTGGCTTTTCAACTCAGCGGGTGTACATTTTATTTCCAAATATTTCGCTAACTTTTGCCCGAGCCTTTTATTTTGTTATTGGCTGTTGCCTTTTTTTTCTGGACTCTTATTCAGTTTTTGTCCCGCGGGTCTCTTTATACAAAGTATTTTCTAACCGCGTCTACGTTGACAGGGGAAGAGAATTCTTCGCCATCCATGGTTGTTAACATTAAGGCTCCACATGAGAAGACCTTTTTAACCATGAATGAACCTTCATAGTTGGGTGTCCACTTGCCCTTGTGATCTGTTAGAGGAGGAAGGATCCTTTTCAGCACTAAGTCTCTGGGTATATAGCGTTGAGGCCGCACTTTCTGGTCGAAAGTCTGTTTCGTTCGCTGTTGATACAACTGTCCATGGCATACAGCTGCTAGGCGTTTCTTTACAATGATGCTCAGCTGATTATACCTGGATCGGAGCCACTCGGCTTCGTCAAGTTTGACATCCATCATTAACCTCAAAGACGGGATCTCAACCTCAACTGGAAGGACTGCTTCCATACCGTACACGAGCGAGAATGGGGTTACCCCGATTGAGGTGCGCATAGAGGTTTGGTACCCATGCAATGCAAACGGTAGTATCTCATGCCAATATTTGCACGTCACAAACATCTTCTGCATAATCTTTTTAATGTTCTTGTTGGCCGCCTCGGCGAAGCCATTCATCTTTGGGAGATATGACGAAGAGTTGTGATGTTCGATCTTGAAATCTCGACACAGATCTTTCATCATCTTATTGTTGAGATTCGAACCATTGTCAGTAATGATTCTTTCTGGAATTCCATATCGGCAGATAATATCCCTCTTAATGAATCGGGCTACCACTTTTTTGGTAACATTGGCATATGATACCGCTTCTACCCACTTAATGAAGTAGTCTATGGCAACCAGGATGAAGTGGTGATGATTGGAAGTTGTCGGCTCGATCTTTCCAATCATGTCAATGCCCCACATGGCAAAGGGCCAAGGTGAGGACATGACACTCAACGGATTAGGAGGCACATGCACCTTATCAGCATAAATTTGGAACTTATGGCACTTGCGGGAGTACTTGCAGCAATCGGATTCTATGGTGTTCCAATAATACCCCGACCTTAGAAGTTTCTTCGCCATAGCATGTCCTCCAGCATGGGTACCGAAGGAGCCTTCGTGAACTTCTTGCATCAACATGTCTGCTTCGTGTATATCCACGTATCTGAGAAGAACCATGTCAAAGTTCCGTTTATAGAGCACACCATCCTGGTTTAAGAAGAACCCACATGCCAACCTCCTAAGGGTCTTCTTGTCTTTACTAGATGCCCCTGCTGGGTACTCTTGAGATTTCAGAAAGCACTTGAAATCATAGTACCAAGGTTTGTTATTGTCAGCTCATTCAACTGCGAACACATATGCCGGTGTTTCAAGACGAGACACATCGATTTTAGGCACATAGTTCTCTTGGTGAACTTTGATCATGGAGGATAAGGTTACCAAAGCATCATCAAATTGGTTCTCGTCCCGAGGTATATAATGTAGCTTGACCTTCGTGAAGAAAGTTAATAACCTTCTGGTATAGTCCCAATAAGGAATTAGATGAGGTTGATGAACCATCCATTTTCCATTAACCTGATTGATGACTAAAGCTGAATTGCCGAAGATTTCGAGGTTCTTGATTCTCAAACCAATCACTTCCTCGATCCCCATTATACAAGCTTCATACTCTGCTTCGTTGTTGGTGCATTCGAATGTCAATCGGGCAGTAAAGGGCATATGGATTCCTTCTGGTGAGATAATGACAGCACCAACTCCACTTCCGTTTATGTTAACGGCCCCATCAAACATCAGACTCCATCTGGATTCAGGGTCTACCCCCTCCTCCGGGAGTGGTTCTTCACAGTCTTTCGACTTGAGGAACATGATGTCCTCATCAGGGAATTCAAACTTCATTGGCTGGTAATCCTCAATCGGTTGTTGGGCCAGATAATCCGACAATACACTTCCCTTAATAACCTTTTGCAAAGTATATTGGATGTCGTATTCTATCAGAATTATTTGCCATCGGGCTACCCTTCCAGTCAGAGCTGGCTTTTCAAAGATGTATTTAACGGAGTCCATCTTGGAAATCAACATAGTGGTATGAGTCAGCATGTACTGTCTTAGTCGGCGATAAGCCCATGCCAAAGCGCAACAAGTTTTCTCGAGCAGTGATTATCGTGTCTCACAGTTGGTAAACTTTTTGCTAAGGTAATAGATTGCATGCTCTTTTCGACCAGACTCGTCATGCTGACCCATTACATAGCCTATAGATCTCTCGAGCACTATGAGGTACATGATCAAAGGTCTCCCTGGAACTGGAGGTATGAGAATCAGAGGTTCTTACAGATACTCCTTGATTCGATCAAATGCTAATTGGCAGTCGTCATTCCACCTGATGGCCTGATTCTTCCTCATAAGCTTGAAAATGGGCTCACACGTAGCTATTAGGTGAGATATGAACATTGAAATCTAATTCAACCTCCCTAAGAAGCCACATACTTCCTTCTTGGTTCTCGGCTCAGGCATCTCCTGAATTTCTTTTACCTTCGTAGGGTCGACGTCAATCCCCCTTTCAATGACAATAAAGCCCAACACCTTTCCGGAACTCAACCCGAATGTGCACTTGTTTGGGTTTAATCTTAGTCTAAACTTCCGAAGCCTGTCAAATAGATTGGCTAGGTAGACTATATGTTCCTCTTATGTTTGTTACTGAGATCATATTATTGATGTATACCTCGATCTCGTGATGAATCATGTCATGGAATAGAGTCACCATTGCCCGTTGGTATGTTTCCCCAACATTTTCAAACCAAATGGCATTACTTTTTAACAGAAGGTGCCCCATGGGGTAATGAAGGTTGTCTTCTCCATGTCATCTGGTGACATCTTAATCTGATTATAGCCTGAAAAGCCATCCATGAATGAAAACACAGAGAACTGGGCAGTGTTGTCAACTAGCACGTCAATATATGGCAACGGGAAGTCATCTTTGGGACTGGCTTGGTTCAGGTCTCGATAATCCACACACATCCTGACTTTTCCGTCCTTTTTAGGAACTAGCACAATATTTTCAACCCACGGAGGATAACTTGTCACAGTCAAGAATCCGGCGTCAAACTACTTTTCAACTTCTTCCTTAATTTTTATAGCCATGTCAGGCTGAGTACTTCTCAATTTCTGCTTCACCGGTGGGCAGTCTACTCTAAGTGGTAGCTTGTGCACTACAATATCGGTGTCCAACCCTGGCATGTCCTGGTAAGACCAGGAAAAGATGTCAACATATTCTCGGATCATGGAAATCAAACGAATCTTTATAGATTCTTCCAATGCAGCCCCGACCTTGACTTCTTTCTTGTTCTCTTCAGTACCCAGGTTCACCACTTCAATGGCCTCTTCATCGCTGAATCACATTCTCCTATTGCTTGAGCACTCTGGCTAACTCTTCGGGTAATTCACAATCTTCTTCACCTTCCTTGTCGGCTAGGTAAATTGGATTGTCAAAGT
This sequence comes from Lathyrus aphaca, assembly GCA_963966055.1. NCBI lineage: Eukaryota > Viridiplantae > Streptophyta > Magnoliopsida > Fabales > Fabaceae > Lathyrus > Lathyrus aphaca. The sequence goes on along the minus strand of OZ014524.1, from coordinate 507,377,482 downwards.
CATATTGAGCCATAGCAAGGTCGTCACTCATGAGGCCCGATAGGGTACATCTACATGAATGATGATTCATGCTAGATTTAGAAAAACTGGGAGACATGGAAAAGACATTTCCATTTATTTTAAAACAAAAAATGAAAGACAAGGAAAACTATGAATGAATGCCAAAACATCCACTTTATTAATGATGATGTTATTACGTTATGAAATAATAAACCCTTACAATGAGCTACTATACCCCGAGCAAGGCATAAAGCTTTCATGAAAAAGAACAGAAACATGAGACTATTACTCTTTTGGTTGAGTGACAAAGACGGCTGCTTCAGCCGACCAGTTGCTGAGTTGTATACCCGAGACACAAGGCTTTATCCACTCGCCCAATTCACAATCACTATCAACCGTTTCATCTTGCACTACACAGATGCTGCCATGATCAACCCATCCTGCTCTGGTGAAGGTAATTGGGCCTTTTCGACCTCTGGTGTTCTGACTTGGCATTGACTGGCCAGGATGGTAACTAATCCCAAACATATCCTTTTTCTATGGGACTTCAACCGTTTTGCCCCAGCCCTCATTCGTGCCTAATTCCACGACCTCTAAGGCTTGTTTCTAGGATGCTATGGATGCTCCTTTCTTCTTATCCTCTGACAAGGCAGCTGATGAAGATGTACCCTCGGTTCTGACGGGCTCGAAGGCTTGACAAGGAGGTTCAACAATCTCTCCGTCCATCTCTACATATTTGAATGAAGCCAAGAGACTCATGAAGATGTCTTCTTCCCTGCACACTGTAACGATCTGTCCTTCCCAGAAATATTTGAGCTTCTGGTGGAGGGTTGAAGATACAGCCCATGCTGCATGTATCCAAGGTCGTTCCAGCAAACAGCTATACGCTGGTTGGATATCCATAACATAAAAGGTAGCATTGAAAACCTGTGGTCCTACCTTGATGGGTAGTTCCACTTCTCAGAAGACAGACCTTTTGGAGCCATCAAAAGCCCAGACCACCAAGTCGTTTGGTCTAAGCACAACCCCGTCATAGTCCAACTTAATCAGTGCTTTCTTCGGAAGTACGTTCAGGGATGAGCCCGTATCCACAAGCACATGAGAAAGCACAACTCCTTTACATTCCATAGAAATGTGTAGAGATCAAGCTGGTTTACTGATATATCTTGGGGCACATAGGCATTGTTTAAAATCTTCAGCAAGGATTTCCTATGTGAGTCTGAACACATCAACAAGGACAAGATTAAAATCTTAGAAGGAGTCTGCTGCAAGTGATCAACTATTTTGTAATCACTCTTTTTAATGATTCTCAGAAATTCCCCCGCTTCTTTGTCGAAAGTAATATCAGGATCCGGAGTTGGTGCAGGAGCATCACTTGTCACAGGCTGCTTGCCTCTGGCTTTGGCTTGAGCCTCTGCATTTTCCTTTGGAAGCAACACACTATTTCTTAGGGTTTCCTGTGCAAATAATCTCTCACTCCTTGTGAACCCTCAAACTCCAACATTTTCAACTCGGTGGTGAGCTGAGCTAGAAGAGGTCACATCCTGCTTCTGACCATTACAATAAACTTCGGCCCCATAGTACCATGGGACGGCCTTTTCGCTTTGGTACAAAATTAGTCTAGGAATGGTAAATGTCACAGGTGCCACTTTTATCGGTGTTGGAATTTGTGCTGGATTATAGTAGATAGTCATTGTTGAGACTTCATCCTCCTTCACAATTTGGTCAAATTGAATACGGCCCTCGCAATCATTCTTTGTATCCCCGATCTCAGTTGGTTACAACCATCAACGGAATTTTCACAGTCTGAACAAACCTCTTCGCAGCCCGAAAATATATTCTTCTTGGCTAGGAAACTCTTCACGCCCAACAACAAAGTCTTCAGGGTGTTGACATCATATACTAGATTCAAGAATTCATCACTGTCAACGGCTCCTACAGTATTTCGATGCGGAGGCATGGGGTTTTGCAACACATTCGGGGTTGGAGCAAAATTGATTGCCTTGGAGTCTATCAAATTATGCACCTTGTGTTTAAAGGCCTTACAATTTTCAGTATTGTGGCCCGGAGCTCCAGAGTAGAACTCACAGTGAGCATTAGCATCATAGCCCTCAGGAATCTTCCCCGGTCTTGGAGGCTGCAAGGTTCTTAACTGGATCATTTGAAGCCAGAGAAGGTTTTGCAAAAGCTGGGAATAAGACACCGGAGGCATCTCAAGATTCCTATCCTTTGGTCTGGAAGGATAGTATTGACGAGGAGCTCTTTGTTGCTGGTAGTTCTCTTGATGTTATTGTTGTGGTTACTGAACCTGCTATTGATTTGCGGGAGCAGAAATGGTAACAGGAGTTGCTTGATGATAGGAGTTTTGATTTCCTCTCTTCCTTTGGGTGTATACAACCCTGACTTCTTAGGACACCCCGGTTTTTACCGACGATTCATTAAGGACTTTTCCAAAACCACTAAGATGTTAATATGTTTATTAATGAAGTACGCTAAATTTGTACTTGATGAAGACTGCTTAAAAGCATTTGAAACACTCAAAACAACCCTCATCACTGCACCCATCATGCAACCACCCGATTGGATGCTACCATTTGAGATTATGTGTGATGCGAGTGATTATGCTGTTGTCATAGTCTTAGGCTAAAGAAAGGATAAAAACTTCACGTAATATATTATGCAAGTAGAACATTAGACCCTTCTCAGATGAATTACACCACGACAGAAAAGGAACTCTTAGCAGTCGTGTTCGCACTTGATAAATTCCGTTCTTACTTAGTAGGAGCTACAATAATCATATATACCGATCACGTAACCATTAGATACCTTCTAAATAAAACATACGCGAAGCCTAGATTACTAAGACGGATCTTATTGCTATAAGATTTTGATTTAGAAATCAAGGATAAGAAAGGAACTAATAACGTAGAAGTATACCACCTATCACGAATGGGAGGATTTAAACCAGACCCGATGCCAATTAATGATGATTTCCCTGATGAATTTCTGATAGCTCAACTTGAGAGTGAGATATCTTCCTTGTCTCTAGACGAACAAATCAAAGAAGAAATTTGTGCAAAAACCACTCTACGATGGTACGCTAACATAATTAACTATTTAGCTGCCGGGGTACGTCCACCAGATCTCACATATCAACAAAAGAAGAAATTTTTCCACGATTTGAATCAATACTACTGGGATGAACCATTGCTTTTTAAGCGCGGACCCAATAGTATTTATCGTCGATGTGTCCCATAGGAAGAAATAGATAATATAATTTCCCATTGTCACCCTGCTCCTTACGGTGGACATGCAAGCACTTCAAAGACTTGTGCGAAGATCCTTCAATCAGGCCTATTTTGGCCCACTCTATGAAAGATGTTCACCTCGCCATTCTAAATTGCGACCGATGCCAACACACTGGTAAGATCTCGAGGCGTGATGAGATGCCCCAAAAAGGAATTCTTGAAGTGGAAGTTTTCGATGTTTGGGGAATTGATTTTATGGGACCATTCCCATCTTCTTTTGGAAACAAATTTATACTCGTCGCTGTCGACTATATTTCAAAATGGATCGAAGCTATAACTTCCCCAAAAACTGACACATGAGTAGTCATGAAGCTTTTCAAAAACATTATCTTCCCAAGATTCGGTGTACCAAGACTCGTCATAAGTGACAGAGGTTCCTATTTCATATCTAAAATATTTGATAAGCTCGTGTTGAAATATGGAGTAAGACACTGAGAAGTAACACCGTATCATCTGCAGACTAGCGGACAAGTAGAAGTCTTGAATAGAGAAATAACACAAATTCTAGAAAAAATCGTTGCTACATCGAGGAAAGATTGGTCTACCAAGCTACCCGAAGCTTTATGGGCCTACATAACAAGTTTTAAGACACCCATCGGAACCACACCTTTCAATTTACTCTATGGAAAATCATGCCACTTTCCAGTAGAATTAGAACACAAAGCCTATTGGGCGATTAAAAACCTTAACTTTAACTATACAAACGCAAGTGAGAAACGTATTCTAGACTTACATGAATTGGAAGAACTAAGACTATACGCTTACGAGAATGCCCACATATATAAGGAAAGAACCAAGAAATGGCCTGACAAGCGAATTTCTAGGAAAGAATTTAGTGTAGGAGACGTCATTCTTTTATTCAATTCTAGACTTAGGTGGTTTCTGGAAAAATTACGATCTAGATGGTCCGGTCCTTTCGAAGTAATAAAGGTTTTAATTACTGGCGCTAAAGAAATTAAGGGTAGGTCTAGTGCACCATTTATAGTAAATGGGCAACACCTTAAACACTATAATTGCGTAGAAGATAAAGAATATTCAACAGGTTTGAAATTGGCAGAATTGCCATTAGAAACCATAGATTAGTTCCATTAAACCGTGTCGAGCCCCGACAATAAACGAAGTGCTTTATGAGAGGCAACCCATAATGTTGTCGATTTAAGTTTACATTTTTTGTTTTTTTTTTCAAAAATTCTATTTTCCCAAAATGCATTAAATTCACTGATTTTTGTTTTTGTTTTTTGTTTTATTGTGTGACTCCAGGATTTTTCAAAGTTTTCTACTCCCTATCTGTTTTTCATCCTCACTAAATCTGATCATGACTACCAATATGACTGTGGATTTTAGAGATGGTGTTCAGAGGCACCGTTATGAAGATTTAGCCCTAAGACCTATGTATCTGACCAAATTTGCTCATGTACCTACCATGAAAGCCTAAGGCATAAGTGCTAGCATTGACTACCTGTTTAGCCAGATAGGCTGTGAGGGATTTGCACTTAGGAAACATAGAACCTACTATGAGCTGACCTTAGAATTCCTAAGTTCACTAGCTTATAACCCAAACTGTGGAAAAGGCTTTATAAGAGGAAATATATCATTTAGACTCTTTGGATACCCCTGTGAGTTTAACATTCATGAGATGGCTAACCTTCTAGAGTTTCCAGATGGCCCTTCCGTTTTCTCGGAACCACAAGAGAAATTGCTTGCACATGGTGAGTTAGACCATTTTTGGAGTAGTATTTCAGGACGACCTGATCATGATTTATACCCTATGTTGTCCACTGAGATTCACAACCCAGCTATTAGGTACTTCCATATGATCCTAGCACACTCATTGTTCTGAAAAGCTGAGAGTGATAACACCGTTTCAAGAGAGGAATTATTCATTATGTTTTGTTCTTTCACCTCCAGAGAGGTTAATGCGGTGACTTTCATGTTTGCAAACTTCTGCAAAATTATTCAGAGTGAGAACCGTCAAATCATGATAGGGGGCCTAGTTACGAAGATTGCTGATACAATGGGATTTAGAGCCTGCCTTGCTAAGATTAACCCACTTGGAGAGTTTAGGCCCATGAATATCATATTCTATTTTGAGAGAAGGATGTTGTATGACCGAGGTCCTGACCATTTTAAGCTTCTGATAAATGGCATAGTTGTGCTGCATTTAATGCTACCTGACCATGAGAGCACAAGTGTGCATAGTAAATGCAATTGGCTTTACGATCTAGATGAGCCGATTTATGAACCGGGAGATGCTTGGTCTGAATTTGAAATAGATCCAAGGACTTCCTCAAATTATTATGATTCAGATGATATGGTTGAAGAAGAGAAGCCCAAAGAGAAAAAACACAAACCTGTTGAGACGCCTGCACCTACTCCAACCAATCCTGAACTTACTTTAGAAAGTCTCTGAACTAAAATGCAAATCATGCAGTATCACATCCGTGACCTGCATATAGATATCATTACATTGAGAGATATAGCCATGGATCAATTTGACCATTTGAGAGAAGCGTTAGAGTCCATCCGCAAAAATTGTGGCTAATTCCAACATCAACCATTTCAGAGTTTTTCTTGTATTTTAGTTTTTCAAATTCAACATTTTATTTTAGTCCAATTTGATTTCTAGTTACTTTGAATTTTTCAGTTTATTTTAATTTATGACTCTTGCGAATTTTCTAAGTTTTAATAAAGAATTTTGGTCCCGTTCTTATTTTGTAGTGCCCAATAATATTAGATCAAGTGTGTTATGTGTGATTTAATTAAATATTAATATTCATTTGTTATTTATAATGCACTAATATATTGGTACGATGCAATTATATTACACTGCTAGTTTAATACCAACTATTGCAATACGGTTACCTACTGCTAAAAATAAATGCTAACTACTTATATAAAAAGTATTACCTGCTACAAATAATTTTGCAACCTTCTACACCCTTTAGTTGTAGGAAAGGAATATATAAAGTGTATCAGGTGAGAAACAGAATAAAGGAAGCCAAAAATTGGAAATTTTAATGCTTGACGATCGTCACCTTAATGTGACGAGCGTCTCATAGGTGTAACGAGCGTCATGAAGCCATGACGAGCGTCCTAATTTCCAGAAACCAGTAACGTTCACCTGTAACGGTCATGAAGACCGTTGCAACCCCATTAACCCCATTTCCTCTAAAGGCATTGTCCCACCTCCTCCTATAAGTAGCCATTCCTTTCTTCCACTTTCACACAACAATTCACAACATCCTATTCCTAGCAAAATTCTAGCAACCCCACTCACCCACTCCCTATTTTCTTTTTCTATTTAATGCAACACCAATTACATTTTATACTAACCCCATCTCTTCACAATATTCAGTTCTCTTCACTCCATCTTTTTCTTTCCAAACCTTTCTAAAAAAATGGCAGCCCAAACACCTATTAACCTCATTCCAAGAGAAGGAGCCACCTGAGAACTTCAATGCACAAACTTTGTTGAGTTCCGTGATAGAACCGTTAATGTCACTAGTTACATTGACGAAGATTGCCTGACTCGACTGGGTCTCCTCGACAGTGTCAACTATATGCTCGAAAAAACCAGTCTCACGGCACTGTGCAAGAGCAACAGGCCCACCTATGCTATGCTCACCTTAGAATTTTCGAGCTCCTTCGCATATAACACGCCCAATGATGAAACCAAATTTCTAGTAGGGAATATTACGTTCCGCATTTTCGGAACTGAATATTCCATCACTCAGGAGAAGTTCAACGAATGGTTCGGATTTCCGCATGGTGATGGCGTGCACTTAACCGTTCTAAGGGATGCAAACTAGCAAGCTGATGCTTTCCAACTTTGGGAGAAGTTATCCGAAGAGAGGCGACAGACGTGGGATGAGATGTATGCAACTTAGATCCATAACCCCGCCATCCGCTATTTTCAGAGGGTGGTGTCCAACACAATTTTAGGAAGGTATAATAACCACAAAGTGAATCAACGGGAGCTTTTCTTAATCAGATGTTCTTTCTAAGACATCCCGGTGAACCCCGTAGAATTCATCTTCTCCAATATCGAAAGTACCTGCAACAGAGGGAATGCCCCTTTTTGTTTTGGTGGGATGATCAGTGACCTCGCCATCAAGCTTGGTCTTGAGGAAAACCTGAACATGCTATTAGAAACTACCACTTTGTACCTTGTTATGGAGTATTGCAAGAGTAGCCACATCATCCGGCAAAGGAGGTATACCAAGAGATGTCAGAAAGAATGGGAAGGATAGAGCTTGCTCAGACAACTTAGGGAGCACTCATTGCTACCAACACTAAAGCATTGGGTGTCCTGACATGTGAAGTTCACGATCTACATTATTTTATCTATCATGTAGGTGTACCAGACCATATAGCTATATATGGACAGAGAGCTGTCAGAGGCAGAGCCAGAGGACGAGGCCAGAGACCACCACCACCATTGGAGTAGTTTAGTTCTTTTTAGTTTTTAGCTTTTATTGTTTTTGTTGTTTTCTTTATTTAGAAGTGTACCTATATCTCGCAACATTGAGGACAATGTCATTAGTGTATTTTTAGTGTTCGAGTCAATATTAGTTCTTTTAACATAAAGCCGCACAACCACGTACGGACGGATGATGTGTTTCGTGTCTGCATATGAAGGTTATTTTTTAAAACATATTTGATTGTTTGCTTGAGGACAAGCAAAGATTCAAATTTGGAGGAGTTTGATAACTCGAATTTATATCGATTATTTAATACGGTTTCCGATTGTTTAACATGTTAATTTATGTATTTTGGACAATGTTACGCGAGATTTGTGTTTATTTTGCAAATATTTGATCAAACTGACTTTTGGAGGCAAAAAAAAAAGGAGACTTATTGGACAAGAAATGTAGAAAACAGAAGGAAACAAATCAAGAAAATGCCAATTCTGCATAATTGACTGTAGGACGCCCGTCACGTTTCCCTGACGCTTCTTCCATGTTTGTTACGCTCGTCACAAGGCCAAGTTGCCCGTCCCATAATTGTTACGCTCGTCACAAGCTCAAGTCCAATAACCTATTTACGAAACATAATTCAAAACAGAGAGAAACGTTACAAAATTATTCGCATTCAACAGAGAGTTTCTCTCTACCCTAATCAACCTTAGTCTAAGCAACTCAATCAAGGCCCAACCTAAGTCCACGCCTTCAAGTTCTCAACAAACCAAAGCTACCACCTATAAATAGAAGCTACTACAAATTGCAAAGAGAGCTTCGTTCAAGTCCCAAATTTCTGCTGTTTTTTTGTTCAAAGTTCAATTTTATTTTCAGCATCGCCTTTATTTTCCTTTACCAACCCCAAGTGATAGTTTCCATCATTAGGAATCTATCACTATTTTTATTTGTTTCTAGCCACTGAATAATCGTTTTAGTTTCAAAATTTCGCAAAGTTTGGTTGATCAAGAACATTGCAACCAGGTTTCTAATTTTAATGTTTTATTGTTTAATTATTATTCCATTTATTTATATTATGAAATTCTTCTCCTTCTACCTTTCTTTGTTGTTATTTAATATGTCTGGATAAACCGTTAATCGGTATGTAGTTGTCTAACCGGAACGATTTCGGTAGAATTAGGCTAATACTTTAAATTAAGTTAGTTTCCAACTTTTAATTTCTTAATATAAACAACTCTCGTTACGAGAGTAAGAGAGTATAAAAGATTAGGATTAAGACCACGGGAGTGTGAGATCACAATCGGATAGCTGAAATCGGGCATTGTTTAAATACAATAGAAGCGCTTTAAAACTAATTAGAACCTTTAGGTTTTCAAAAAGTATTTCTAACTTGAATTAACACAGAGAGAATGCTCAATTGAACTTAGGAGTATAGTAATAGGCAAGACCATGAGAGTGTGAGTCAAAGACTTTTAAACCGAGAGATTCTACGGAGAGATAACTTATTGCACCTTAACAAGCCGACCTTCTATTGAATTTGCGAAGGCGAATCAATTACATACCGATATTCTTATTATAAATTTAACTTAATTAATTTTCCACCCTCTAAAACTAAAGACATCACTCGCCTTAGCTAAACATAGTAACACCCGATAACATTAGGTTGGTTATCGAGTCTCTGTGGGATCAATATCTTTTATTACTACGCGATAGATTGTGCACTTGCAATTAGTAACCGTTAGACTCAGAAAGTAGCGACCAATAACAAAAGTCCGACATCATACATAACTTGATAGCAAAAATAGAAAGTGTACTATCTTTTCCTATTGTAGTAATAGGGGAAAATCGCTAGTATCGATTTTCAAGGGCTTCAAGACAATTTCAACTAACAAAAGTTTGGGGTTTTTGTTTTGTGATATTATGTCTACAAAAGGTAATTAAAGGAAATGCATAGAAAAGTTAAATGATTAACATAGAGGAGTGGATTGTTAGGGTTAGGTGAATGATTTTTCCTGTAGAAATCTCGATTTATCAATGTAATAACATAATCGATAATAGTTAATTACCGATTCTTTAGGGAATCTAATCCTAAGTCCTTAGTGAAAATATATTTGAATGCACATATCAAGAATGTCTGATTAAGATAAAGTATCTCTAGTCCTAGGTGATATTTATTATCCGATGTTCTCATTCAAGTCCACGAATAACAGCTGACCAACTCAATTTACTCATATGAATTCAGAATTTCTTTTTCGAAGGTTAAAGCATTAAGCATGGTAATAAGACTAAATCAATGATTATGAAACTGAAAATTGTCAATGAAGGTATGAGAAAAACATAAAACAGGGGGGGGGGGGTATTGAATTTAGGTTTTCACTCTTGATTACTTTTCGCATGGGGTAGAATTGTGTTAAGCTATGCTAAGAATGTGTTGCGGAAGCATGAACATAAAGTAAAGCATAAAGCAAGAGTAAAGAACACAAATATTCTGGTTTAGTTTATAACTTATCAAACTAGTCCAGTCCACCCGCCAAGGTGATTTCACCTTAAAAAAGGACTTAATCCACTGTAACCAAACTGATTACAATCGCGCGACTACCTGTCGTGACTAACAGCACAACAACTTGTCGTGACTTCCTTGCACGGTAACTTCCCATGACTAACTGCATAACAACATGTTGTGACTTCCTTTCATGGCCTATAACTGTGACTAACTACATAACAACATGTCGTGACTTCCTTGCGCGGCCTACAACTGTGACTAACTACACAACAACCTGTTATGACTTTAAGCTCCATAAAACATAGTTCTGAGTAGCATCAGAGCCTTAGCCCCAGAGCAATTCACCAGAACTCCTAGTTCTGAGAATGTGCTAACTACTAAGTTCTGAGCCTTCTAAAGTTATGACCTTCACTCGGTCCTTTAGGGAAGTGGGTAATGTTTAAAAGAGTTTTCTTCTTACATAAGCACATGTCAACTCATAATTTAAGTACATTAGAAGAACATAATACACACTAAGATAATACATTGTATTGTAGCACAAATGTGTGGTCTTCTTCTTCAAGTTTCTTCTTCATTAACAACAACCCTGAGCACTTGAATTGTTGAAAACGTCGTCTTCTTTAAAAGCTCTGTCAACTTTGTTGATCTCCGTTTGAATGCGAGAAGGCCTTCTTCATCTTGATTCACTTGAGAGCATTCTGGATAGCAACCCTTGTTCTTCTTCAATCCAATGATCATTTTAGATGCACAAAATTCATTTTATGGATTTGTAATTAGAGATTCCATGATCATCTTCTTTTCTTCTGTAACTTTGCAAGTCTGTTGCAGCATATGAAGTTAAGCACACAGTGAATCAGAGATATATCTGTATACGTAGATTATTGTCAAAGAGTAATCAACTTATGAGTTGCATATTCAATCAAACTCTTAATGGTTTATTCCATTGTTATCTTGTTAATCATCAACCTTATGTATTTGTATGACAACATCAACAACATGGTTCAAAGACCATCTTAACAGCTTATTTGTATGTGTGTTGTAACCTTTCGGGTTATATCAATTAACACCAACACATAAACCAATGGTTGTATAACAACAACAGCTTCTGCAGCTCTTTGGCTATGGGGTTCAACAATAACCACAATAACCAACATGGACAACCAATATACCGCTGCTTGCCAACAAGACATAGAATGTGATGTTTTCCTTATATATCCAAGCATAATAGATTCATTACAACATAACTAGCTACTGAGGAATATCGGTACTCAAGGATGAAAATAATACGACCACATCTGTCTTTTTCCCATAATACACGGTTAGTGGGAAGGTAGTGGAATAAAGCATTTTCGTACTTTGTACTATCCTTGATAATGGTAACTTTGTCTTGTGAACTTCAGAGGCTTCTGATTGCAGATGATTGAATGAAGCATGAGTTAGAGACGATGATACGTGGGTCTTCAAAGAACCTAAGTCTTCAGTCTTTGGAAATTTGTTCACACAGAACATTGTTCTTCAGAACTCTAGCACTTGCCTTGAAACCCATGGTGTTCAAAACTTCAAGTCTTTAGATCTTCAGAACCTTGTTCACATAGAACAATGTCTTTAGAGTCTTTAGCACTTGGTTCTTCGGAACCTTAATCTTCAGGAGACTTAAGTCTTCAGAGTCTTTCTGCACTTGTTCTTAAGACATCTAGTCTCCAAAACTTGGTTCTTTCATAAGATTAACACATCAGAAGCTTCACTCACTTCCTGATTAGAACCATTCTCAGAACAAAATCCACAAGAGCATTGCAACAACAATATCAGGCATCCTTGGATCTTTCTAATTGTGATTATATACAGAAACACACTTGCTTCTTCATCACGCTTGCAACTAATGTTACACATAGTAACTTGGCATATTATCATTTGTGTACATCTTCATAATGTTTGTATGATCTAATATGTTCAATATCCATGATCTGCACAGTAACAAACATCAGAACATAAAATAGTTATATCAATTATACTTCCTTGTTATCATCAAAACATAGAGATGAAATGCAGAGACAACTCTTGTTATTAAGGTCATTGCATTAATTAAAAAAGTCATTACAATACAAATCAAGGTCACCCCCTAGCAATGGGGGGTTTAGCTACTCATTACAGAAATTAAAATAAAAGATGAAAGTTTTCTCATTATAGCATATCTCTAGGGATCAATCTTTAATCGTTACCACTCTTGAAAATAAGAAACGCTAGTGAAATTATGAGTCTCTAGCCTTTAAAACGCGTATTTGCTCTGAAAAATCGTCCCCCTTTGAAAAACCGTGTTCCGAAATTAAATCGGCACGTTCTAGGCTATCTACCTTTTTGGGATTATTACGCGTAATGACCAGGCTGTTATGTGTAATTCCTTTCTTAGAGACAATTCTTCCTACACGTAATGCATCATGGGCCAGTCACCTTGCACACCCTTACGCATACTGCCCAAGATGTTATGTGTTAGGGCAGAAGCCTTGATTTTCATGGTTTTCACCCCTTTTGTTGGTGTTCAAAGATTATGTGTATTGTTGAGAGTCATACACATAAAAACTACGGAGTTACGTGTATGGGCATCAACTTGGTTAATTCTTCAATTTTTTCTTCTTCTTCCTTGCTCCGGCTCGGTTTTTCATCCAATGCTTGATCTTCTGATCTTCCAAACCTTTATTTGACTTGCTGACATACCAAACGTGTATGCACATAATTAATGACTCACTACACATAATTAAAACAACCCTAATTACCACTAAAACACATTCAACTTCATACAAGTTACCTGACTTATTATTTATTAATTGATGAAAAACATAGCATAAATGGTGACCGATCACGTCTCAATTGGGATGTGCATAAATCACATGTTATTTTTAAATACATGATTAGGTTCCAAAACATCAATATGATTTCACTCATCAATTACTAGGTGATCACATTCACCAAAGTTCTCATACTAACGCCACATTTTCCATACAAAGCAATCAATTCACAACTCAAGTGACTACACATCCATAGTACACACAGAGGTACCTTCATGTTCAAAAATCACCGCCTAAGTTATTTTTGTAACCTAAGTCATCTTTCTAGTTAATTCACCTAGTTACAAACCTATATTTACCTTACTTTTTCTCATAGTTAGTTCAACCATTTTCGTTTAAGGCAAAAGATAATTCATGGTATAGTTCATAACATAAACATAAAAGTTTATTATTTCTCCTTAAACATTAATAAACACACACACACACATGTCAATTGGAAAGGATTAACATATATATGCTTGATTTTACTTCATAAAGGATAAAGCAAATGATTAACTTTCTAGGGCTTCGACTCTATTGTCAATCGGAAACACGGTTCCCGCTTTATGGTGGAAACAAAGAACCAGAGTATTTTCATCAAAATAGGGCTTTCTCGCCTGGGAAGGACCAACGAGCCTCCCAGCGAGCTCTCGTCTCGAGAGTCTTAAGCGAGCTCCCAGCGAGACCGAACATAATGTCTCCCTTCATAAAAATTCATTGCCTCGATTTGTGATGGCTGAAGAGCCTCTAGCAAGAACTCTTGCCTAGAGAGACAATCCTCTCTCCTGGTGAGGATAGCAAAAATTCATATCGCAGAAACATAAACTCTCTCCTGGCGAGATATCCCTTTTCCTAGAAAGGATGACAAGATTCAACCAAAGTAGAAACTTAACTAAAAGGGGAAACAAATCATAACATCAACAAATATAATCTTAATGCATCTAATATTATAACACATCATGGTTTATCACATTAAGACATCCAAAGCATAAAAAAATGACATGTATGATACAAAATAATCAAATATAACATAATTTCACATAAAACCTAATTTCCCAAAACAAAAATTTATTTCCCACAAAGCTACAACTATCTAAGAACCCACAATTAGGAAGAAGTTTGATGATGAAAATGAATTGGAATCCTTGTTGATGTAAGTTTTTTCCTCTTCTCTAAGATTTACCTCTTTACCTTTTCTCATTATCTTTTCTTCTTTTCTTTCTCTTATCTCTAACTAACTTTCTTCTTTCTATCTATCTTTACTAACAAGAGGAAAATAAGTGGGTAGTAAGATAGAGAAAAGAAATATCTTAAAGGATGTTTTATCTTCTAATGAGAAACTAATAAATTATTAATGTTACCAAAATGTTTCTTCTTTATCATATTAATAAATGTCGATCTCACTAGTTAAGAATTGAGCTCATATGAGTTCACTGATTACTCTATTTTTCCCAACTGACAAGAATTAGATTTTATAGGAACTTAGTTGGTATCAATTGACAACAAATAGAGTATTTATAGGTAAATGGGATATTATATCTTCCCAAACTTAAATAAAATTTTCTCCTCAGATTTAAAAGATTTACATAAAAAGGTAAGGATAAGTTTCTCGCATCTTGGACTCAAGCTCCCAAGTAGCTCAGCCCGGGTGCGATTCCTCTCAAAGAATCTTGACAAAGGGAATATGATTACTCCTTTATGTAAAAAATTCATGATCGAGGATCTGACTAGGTTAAGGTTTGAATGAAATATTTGCTACTACCTCAATGGTATATGTAAGAATAGGCTTAAGAGGGACGGGGATAAATATTTAAAGTTGAAATACATGAAAGACATCATGCATAATTGAGAGTAAGGGTGGTAAATCTAAATGGTACAATACTTTACCAATCCTCCCAATTATTTGAAATGGTCCAATATACCTCAAACTTAACTTTTGTGATTTAAAAGGTTCTTTCAATCTCAATCTTGGAGTAACCTAGAGGAACACATGATCACCTTCCCATTATTCCAAAAGTCTTCGTCGATGGTCTGCATAACTCTTTTTAAGGTCTTAAGCCTTTTTCGACTTTCCTTATATCAATTAATTAATCTTTTTATGGTCTATTGAATAATATTTGTTCCTATGAATCCCCTCTCACTGACTTCCATCCAACAAAGAGGGCTTCAACACCTTCTTCCGTAAAGTGCTTCATAGTAAGCCATGCCAATACTAGAGTGCTAACAATTATTATATGCAAACTCAATCAAGGGTTGGAGGTCTTTACAATTTCTTCCACTTTCAAACACATATGCCCTTAACATATCTTCCAAAGTATGAATAGTCCTTTCAGGTTGACCCTTTGTCTAAGGATAATTATAAGTACTCAAGAATATCTTTGACCCCATGGAAATCTAAAATGCTTCCCAAAATGTTAAAGTGAATTTTAGATCTCTAACAGATACAATGTTGGAATGAATTCCATGAAACCTAACAATCTCTCAAATAAACAAACTTGCAAGATGAATAGCTTTGTAGGTCATCTTCACTGCTAGAAAGCAAGCTGACTTGGTTAGCCGATCTACAATCACCCAGATCGAATTGTACCCACAATGAGTACGCATTAACCCCAATGCAAAGTCCATAGAAATACTATCACATTTCCACTATGGAATTTAATATGGGTGTAACAAAGAACCGGGTATTTGATGTTAATTTTTCACTTTCTAACATACTACACATTTAGCCATGTATTCTGCAATGTTCTTCTTCATTATAGACCACCAATAATCTTTCTTCAGATCTTGGTACATCTTTGATGAACTTGGATGAATGGTAAACATACTCTTATGCGCCTCCTCAAAAACTCCCCTTCTTAAATCTACATCATTTGGAACATATATCCTTTGATTAAACAAAAAACCATTCACAACATGAATAAAACCTAGTTAAGTTGACATTTCTTGTAATTCCTTATCTGATAATTGACCTTGTTAAATCCTTTCCCTCAAATCAGATGTAACATTCGAATTTCTCATCATCACACCATTATGAGTCCATGAGAACTGAAAGTTGATATTCCTAAACTTTTTTTAACAAATCATACTCGAATATCATTAATTCAGCTCTGTGTATTTGCTTCTGAATTAACACATCAACCAGTTTATTTGCCTTACTCGAATGATACTCCAAGTCAAAATTAAAGACCTTTAAGTATTTCATCCATCTTTTTTGTCGCATGTTCAACTCTTTCTTATCAAACAAATACTTTAAGCTCTTGTGGTCACTAACCATTTCAAAATGTACTCCATAAGATAATAACGCCACACTTCATTGTAAACACTACAACTTCTAACTCATGGTCATGATTTAGGTAGTTCTCTTCATGAGTTTTTATTTGTCGAGATGCATATTCTACAACTCGACCATTTTACATCAACACTCAATGTAGTCCCCTTTTCGAGGCATCACAAAACACTTCATACGGTCCATTAGGATCTAGAATAATCAACATTGGTGAAATAGTTAAGTTCTTCTTTAACCTGAAGAAACTTTGCTCACACTCAGTATCCCAGTCCAAAAGAAATATCCTTACAAGTAAGGTCATTGGTAAAGAAACCTATGAGAATCCTTTAATGAACTTTATGTAGTAACCCTCCAATCCTGGAAAACTTCTAACTTTTGAAGTATTCTTTGGCCTTTCCCAATCCATAACTGCTTCGACCTTATATGGGTTGCAATACCACGTGACCAAACAAATTAATTTTAGTTAAACAAAATTCATACTTGCTCAACTTTGCGAAAAGTTTCTTCTCTTGCAGTACTAACAGAAAATCCTTAAATGTTCCTCGTGCTCTTGTGAAGTATGATAATATTTAAGGATGTCATCGATAAATATCACCATGAACTGATCCAAGCAAGGTCAGAATATCTAGTTTGAACTCGAATCTAACGGTAGCATGATTACAAATCAATCTTCGAGAGCACACAAACACCTTTCAATTGATCTAGAAAATTAACTATCTGGGGTAAATGATACTTATTCTTAATGATAACCTTATTCAGCTATTTGTAATCAATGCACAAACGCGTTCCATTATCTTTTTTCTTCACCAATAACATTGAGGCTCCCCACAATGAAACACTTAGACGAATGAAATTCTTAAGCAATAAATCTTCTAACTGGCTCTTTAATTCCCTAAGTTCCATTTGTGACATGCTCTTCAATGCACATGTATCAATTAATCTCTTTTTTAAAGTTGAATATATTATTTTATTTATATTTTTTTAGTAAAATTAATTTTTAAAAAATTTAATAAATATTTGATTTTTTGTATAAAAAATTATATATATTTTTATAATATTATAAATTCTAGATAACCTAAAAGTTTAACCTAATTATAACTTATCCTTTTGTAAGCCCATTATAAAAGGGGGTGCACTCACCATTTCGATATAATCGAGATGACCATGGCGGCCACTTCAAAGATATAAGAGTATATTTATTTTTTACATTTCTTACATTTACTAAGAGCAGCAAAGATGAAACTCCACTACCTAACCATCAATCATTCATATAAAAAGGTATTTTCAACATGTATTGTTCTATTATTGAATTCATTATGATTATATGTTATGGATCGAGGCAATATTAATTGCGATTTCATTCTTCTTCATTGTTTTTCTCTATTTAATAATTTATTTGTGATATTTTGTTTAATTTTGTGTTATTTTATTTTCTTTTGACTAGATCTACGAGCGAAGAAACGTTACTCAATTTATAGACTGTTATCAAATGCCCGATTGACTGGTAATAATCGGTGATATTTTATATTTTTACTCATCATCTATGCTCTTGACATTTGTTCTTTCTTTATCATTTTAGATCTGATCTCCATCCACCGTAATTTTTCTAATTAAATATGAATTAAAGTGTGTGGGCAAAATATTGAAGTTGGTTTTATCTTATTTTGAAAAGAAGGTAATAGTTGTGAAATATATATATATATATATATATATATATATATATATATATATATATATATATATATATATATATATATATATATATATATATATATATATATATATATATATGAAATAATAATAATGTGAATTTGTATTTGTTGTTTTTATCTTTGTATGTACTATGTATTTTTATTTGAATATGAATTTCATCAAATTAACATCATTTTGTGAGAAATTAGTAATCACCAATTTAATTTTTAGATACATTATTTTAATCATATAATTTAATATTACTTATAATATATATAATATGGTTGGTCCAAGGACATGTGAGACTTTTCTTTGGCCTCAAATTGTTTAGACCTCAGGTTTGTCGTTTTAATTTAATTAATACTAATCATTTTATTAGTATTAAGTATTTTAGGTTCATAGTATGATTTTATTCATTATTATAAATTAATACCTTAAAAAAATAATTAATTTTATATATGAATTAATTTTTTTATTAATTAATATTACAAAAACTAATTATGCTTAGAAATGTCTTTATTTAGTTTTATTAAAAATTTAATAAGCTTTCATTTTAAATGTTCTTTTAGGTCTATAAATTTGTTGGGTCACTCTTGATATATAATTTTTACCATTATATCTTTCGTTGTATTATTTTTATTATATTTAACCATATAGGCCGTCAAAATTCATTTTTAACATTGTTCAATACATTGATATGCATTGTATTTAATAAAGAAACTGATATTTGACTTGTTTACTACCGAATACAAAACAAATTATGATTTCTTGTATGATATCTTGAACTTACTACTTATTTAATATATTATGTTAATTTTTTTTAATGTGTAGGTCTTCGAATATCAAAAAGTTTGGAATAAAAACAACAATGAGTTCATGGAAAGGCATTGAGTTCATGATAATTATGGAAATGGAACGTCTTTTTAACTATGGTATAGAAACTATTGTTTGTTTGACTCCAGGATATTATCTCATCCGTAGACGAATCATCAATCATCTAGTAAGTTTTCACTATGAACGGTGTGAAAAAACCACCACCACCACCTAATTAAGTTAACAAACTCTCAATGATTTTTTTTTTGTTACAAATTAGTCAAACATGGTTCCCTTAAACAATAATCTGGTTATGATGTTGATGATTTTCTGACATTGTTCCTAGAGAAAACTTGCAAGTGGTTGATGATTCATATACAAAAGAGATAGTATCATGGAGTCAAACTAACATCAGTTTCATCATCAAAATCCCTACTGAATTCTCTCATCTTCTTCTTCACCAAAATTTCAAAAACGACAATTTCTCCAGCTAGATTAAAGTATTTAATGTGTCGTAGTTAGATTTTTTAATTTTTTTTTGATGTTGTAGGAAAATATTGCACCAACATTGTTAGATTAAAGTTTACATGTTCCTTTCAACAAGATCAAGTGAAAGCCTTGGTTGTATACACTCCAAATCTAATGACACTGTGTATTTGACACATTACGGTAAATATGGAATGTTTCTGGTTTTCATGTGCTTAATAGCTTGAAATATTTAGAAATGGTAAATTTATACCATAGTTCATTCCAAATTTTTCATGCGAGTTTATAATATTTAAAAAAATATCATGTCTTATGTGAAAGAATGGATTTCAAAATAATCCATTAATACTACTATATTGATAAAAAAGTATATGTATGTGTGTTCCCCAAGAAAGGGCAGAGAGACATTGATGCCTTAGTAGGTTTATATCATGACTGTCATACCCTAAATTTTGACTCTAATATATCCACACACCCATCAGTTCAATGGATAGTGTTGAAATTTACCGGATCACATCCTCGTAGTGAATCAAGATTCACAAGTCCCTCAGAGGATTCAGGCAAAGGATCAATCATAAATTTCTAAGGCTTTCAACCTTTCAAACATCGTCAAAGGATTAATAAATCTTAAATGGTGAGAATTCATGCAAATATTACACGAATTTTCAGTGATCTGAGCCCCGAGGCCTCAGTATCACAAATCAGGGTTTTTAGTCGATTGTGCCCTCCAAAAGGATATTTTCATGGGAAATGAGCCAATACATCCACATGTCATCCAAGTACCTTAATATAACCCTAATAGACAATATACAAGTTAGAATCAAGATCAAAGGATGCAGAGATCATGAATCCCCAAATTAGGGTTTCACATTGCCCAATTAGGGTTTTGACTAATCGGGGAACCCAAAGTTGAATTTATCCACTGGAAATGAGCCAATACCATGGTTAATGGCTTAAATATCTCATATACATCATGTAAGTTCATTCACATGTTCAAAATATCTCAGAGGATGCTCAGTCAAAAAATCAAAGATCAGGGGTATCTAGTGTAATTTTCATCTGGACCAAAAAGTCAAACTTTGAATCATGAATGCATTTGATCACAAAAAATCAATTATTTGGAGATAACTTGTAAACGGGGCTAACTTAGAAATTTTGGAAAGTTTTCGAAGTTATGGAAAAAGTGTGCATGTACCCTACTTTCAAGAATCATAACTTGTGATCCAAGCATCATATTTTTGTAAACTAAAGCTCAAATGAAATATTTTTCCATAAAATACAAAAGATTTAACTACAAAAAACTCCAATTCATCTTGGATTTTGTCGTTCCCCGGATTTTCATCCTAGTACAAACGCGAAAGTGGCGCGGAAAAGGTAGAGTCGACAACCAGGCATTTTTCTCCCGAATGAATGGGAAAGGTAATGTTGCACAAACTGAAGAGAAAAGGAAAGGACAAGGTCCTGTGAACTAAAGATCTGGGTTCGGGAGTCGGTTACGACCTGGGAAGGTATTAGCACCCCAGACCGTCCGCCGTATCCGACGAGATTCACGCTTGTTTGTCTGTTTCAAAGGGTAAAAGAAATAAAATGCTGCTGAACAAAAGAAATGCTAACTAGAACTGGAGTGAGAAAGGGAACTGGAAAAAGGATCGAAAATGGAAAATGTAGGGAAAATAAAGAGTGTGCTCGAACGGGCCCTACCCAGCTGCCTACGTACCTCATCGGGAAAATGAGGATAAGAGTCGACGTAGTTCGCCTAACTAAGGCGGACACTTTTTTGTGTTTTTTATGAATCGAACTGCTTATGCCTATGCTCAGGTGTTGCAGGCTCGTTTGATACGAGTGTGTTACCGTCTTGCAAAGTGACAAATAGGAGAAAGTTCTTACATTGAGAGTGAAGAGATGAGAAGAGAATTCCCACAGGAAAAGACGAGCATTGTCTATTAACTGTCTTTTAAAAGAAGTGTTTTGTTTTTGTTGTTTGTGAAAGATTCTCATACTGAGACTTGTTCAACGTGGTAGATGCCTTACACCTTGCCCCGGAATAGGACGTGTATAAGTAACCCACGACAAAAATCTCTTGGCGTACGAGAAATCTCAACCTTTATTTAGGTGTTTTTTTACTGTGTTCTTTATGAGATGAGAAGAGAGACTCAAATCGAAAAAGGGAAAAACTAAGGGGGACTAAGACACAACCCTAAGTTATTTATTTCATGCAAAAGGAGATCCTAATGGTTTGTGTGGTTTTCTAATCCTAATGAGAAAAGGAAAAGAAGAAGAGATAATTAGAAATCAACTTATTTCCTAAGGAAGGTGAGTTATTTCTAAGAGGGATTAACATGAAGTTTTACAAACAAAGCACAAAGTGCCAAGGCAACCACATTTTGAAAGCATAAAGAATTTAAAAGGAATAAGTTGTGCGGATAAACTTACCTCAACCTCCCTACAAAACAAAGGTTAGTAGGATATGGCTAAAATGATAAAAGGAAGAAGGCAAACAAGTTCCAAACATATCCTAATACATTTATGGCCTAATACAATCTCTCAAATAAACAAACTTGCAAGATGAATAGCTTTGTAGGTCATCTTCACTGCTGGAAAGCAAGCTAACTTGGTAAGCTGATCTACAATCACCCAGATCGAATTGTACCCACACTGAGTACGCATTAACCCCAATGCAAAGTCCATAGAAATACTATCACATTTCCACTATGGAATTTCATATGGGTGTAACAAAGAACCGGGTATTTGATGTTAATTTTTCACTTTCTAACATACTACACATTTAGCCATGTATTCTGCAATGTTCTTCTTCATTATAGACCACCAATAATCTTTCTTCAGATCTTGGTACATCTTTGATGAACTTGGATGAATGGTAAACATACTCTTATGCGCCTCCTCAAAAACTCCCCTTCTTAAATCTACATCATTTGGAACATATATCCTTTGATTAAACAAAAAACCATTCACGACATGAATAAAACCTAGTTAAGTTGACATTTCTTGTAATTCCTTATCTGATAATTGACCTTGTTAAATCCTTTCCCTCAAATCAGATGTAACATTCGAATTTCTCATCATCACACCATTATGAGTCCATGAGAACTGAAAGTTGATATTCCTAAACTTTTTTTAACAAATCATACTCGAATATCATTAATTCAGCTCTGTGTATTTGCTTCTGAATTAACACATCAACCAGTTTATTTGCCTTACTCGAATGATACTCCAAGTCAAAATTAAAGACCTTTAAGTATTTCATCCATCTTTTTTGTCGCATGTTCAACTCTTTCTTATCAAACAAATACTTTAAGCTCTTGTGGTCACTAACCATTTCAAAATGTACTCCATAAGATAATGACGCCACACTTCATTGTAAACACTACAACTTCTAACTCATGGTCATGATTTAGGTAGTTCTCTTAATGAGTTTTTATTTTTCGAGATGCATATTCTACAACTTGACCATTTTACATCAACTCTCAATGTAGTCCCCTTTTCGAGGCATCACAAAACACTTCATACGGTCCATTAGGATCTAGAATAATCAACATTGGTGAAATAGTTAAGTTCTTCTTTAACCTGAAGAAACTTTGCTCACACTCAGTATCCCAGTCCAAAAGAAATATCCTTACAAGTAAGGTCATTGGTAAAGAAACCTATGAGAATCCTTTAATGAACTTTATGTGGTAACCCTCCAATCCTGGAAAACTTCTAACTTTTGAAGTATTCTTTGGCCTTTCCCAATCCATAACTGCTTCGACCTTATATGGGTTGCAATACCACGTGACCAAACAAATTAATTTTAGTTAAACAAAATTCATACTTGCTTAACTTTGCGAAACATTTCTTCTCTTGCAGTACTAACAGAAAATCCTTAAATGTTCCTCGTGCTCTTGTGAAGTATGATAATATTTAAGGATGTCATCGATAAATATCACCATGAACTGATCCAAGAAAGGTCAGAATATCTAGTTTTAACTCGAATCTAACGGTAGCATGATTACAAATCAATCTTCGAGAGCACACAAACACCTTTCAATTGATCTAGAAAATTAACTATCTGGGGTAAATGATACTTATTCTTAATGATAACCTTATTCAGCTATTTGTAATCAATGCACAAACGCGTCCCATCATCATTTTTCTTCACCAATAACATTGAGGCTCCCCACAATGAAACACTTAGACGAATGAAATTCTTAAGCAATAAATCTTCTAACTGGCTCTTCAATTCCCTAAGTTCCATTTGTGACATGCTCTTCAATGCACATGTATCAATTAATCTCTTTTTTAAAGTTGAATATATTATTTTATTTATATTTTTTTAGTAAAATTAATATTTAAAAAATTTAATAAATATTTGATTTTTTGTATAAAAAATTATATATATTTTTATAATATTATAAATTCTAGATAACCTAAAAGTTTAACCTAATTATAACTTATCCTTTTGTAAGCCCATTATAAAAGGGGGTGCACTCACCATTTCGATATAATCGAGATGACCATGGCGGCCACATCAAAGATATAAGAGTATATTTATTTTTACATTTCTTACATTTACTAAGAGCAGCAACGATGAAACTCTACTACCTAACCATCAATCATTCATATAAAAAGGTATTTTCAACATGTATTGTTCTATTATTGAATTCATTATGATTATATGTTATGGATCGAGGCAATATTAATTGCGATTTCATTCTTCTTCATTGTTTTTCTCTATTTAATAATTTATTTGTGATATTTTTTTTAATTTTGTGTTGTTTTATTTTCTTTTGACTAGATCTACGAGCGAAGAAACGTTACTCAATTTATAGACTGTTATCAAATGCCCGATTGACTGGTAATAATCGGTGATATTTTATATTTTTACTCATCATCTATGCTCTTGACATTTGTTCTTTCTTTATCATTTTAGATCTGATCTCCATCCACCGTAATTTTTCTAATTAAATATGAATTAAAGTGTGTGGGCAAAATATTGAAGTTGGTTTTATCTTATTTTGAAAAGAAGGTAATAGTTGTGAATATATATATATATATATATATATATATATATATATATATATATATATATATATATATATATATATATATATATATATATGAAATAATAATAATGTGAATTTGTATTTGTTGTTTTTATCTTTGTATGTACTATGTATTTTTATTTGAATATGAATTTCATCAAATTAACATCATTTTGTGAGAAATTAGTAATCACCAATTTAATTTTTAGATACATTATTTTAATCATATAATTTAATATTACTTATAATATATATAATATGGTTGGTCCAAGGACATGTGAGACTTTTCTTTGGCCTCAAATTGTTTAGACCTCAGGTTTGTCGTTTTAATTTAATTAATACTAATCATTTTATTAGTATTAAGTATTTTAGGTTCATAGTATGATTTTATTCATTATTATAAATTAATACCTTAAAAAAATAATTAATTTTATATATGAATTAATTTTTTTATTAATTAATATTACAAAAACTAATTATGCTTAGAAATGTCTTTATTTAGTTTTATTAAAAATTTAATAAGCTTTCATTTTAAATGTTCTTTTAGGTCTATAAATTTGTTGGGTCACTCTTGATATATAATTTTTACCATTATATCTTTCGTTGTATTATTTTTATTATATTTAACCATATAGGCCGTCAAAATTCATTTTTAACATTGTTCAATACATTGATATGCATTGTATTTAATAAAGAAACTGATATTTGACTTGTTTACTACCGAATACAAAACAAATTATGATTTCTTGTATGATATCTTGAACTTACTACTTATTTAATATATTATGTTAATTTTTTTTAATGTGTAGGTCTTCGAATATCAAAAAGTTTGGAATAAAAACAACAATGAGTTCATGGAAAGGCATTGAGTTCATGATAATTATGGAAATGGAACGTCTTTTTAACTATGGTATAGAAACTATTGTTTGTTTGACTCCAGGATATTATCTCATCCGTAGACGAATCATCAATCATCTAGTAAGTTTTCACTATGAACGGTGTGAAAAAACCACCACCACCACCTAATTAAGTTAACAAACTCTCAATGATTTTTTTTTTGTTACAAATTAGTCAAACATGGTTCCCTTAAACAATAATCTGGTTATGATGTTGATGATTTTCTGACATTGTTCCTAGAGAAAACTTGCAAGTGGTTGATGATTCATATACAAAAGAGATAGTATCATGGAGTCAAACTAACATCAGTTTCATCATCAAAATCCCTACTGAATTCTCTCATCTTCTTCTTCACCAAAATTTCAAAAACGACAATTTTTCCAGCTAGATTAAAGTATTTAATGTGTCGTAGTTAGATTTTTTAATTTTTTTTTGATGTTGTAGGAAAATATTGCACCAACATTTTTAGATTAAAGTTTACATGTTCCTTTCAACAAGATCAAGTGAAAGCCTTGGTTGTATACACTCCAAATCTAATGACACTGTGTATTTGACACATTACGGTAAATATGGAATGTTTCTAGTTTTCATGTGCTTAATAGCTTGAAATATTTAGAAATGGTAAATTTATACCATAGTTCATTCCAAATTTTTCATGCGAGTTTATAATATTTAAAAAAATATCATGTCTTATGTGAAAGAATGGATTTCAAAATAATCCATTAATACTACTATATTGATAAAAAAGTATATGTATGTGTGTTCCCCAAGAAAGGGCAGAGGGACTCTGATGCCTTAGTAGGTTTATATCATGACTGTCATACCCTAAATTTTGACTCTAATATATCCACACACCCATCAGTTCAATGGATAGTGTTGAAATTTACCGGATCACATCCTCGTAGTGAATCAAGATTCACAAGTCCCTCAGAGGATTCAGGCAAAGGATCAATCATAAATTTCTAAGGCTTTCAACCTTTCAAACATCGTCAAAGGATTAATAAATCTTAAATGGTGAGAATTCATGCAAATATTACACAAATTTTCAGTGATCTGAGCCCCGAGGCCTCAGTATCACAAATCAGGGTTTTTAGTCGATTGTGCCCTCCAAAAGGATATTTTCATGGGAAATGAGCCAATACATCCACATGTCATCCAAGTACCTTAATATAACCCTAATAGACAATATACAAGTTAGAATCAAGATCAAAGGATTCAGAGATCATGAATCCCCAAATTAGGGTTTCAATTGCCCAATTAAGGTTTTGACTAATCGGGGAACCCAAAGTTGAAATTATCCACTGGAAATGAGCCAATACCATGGTTAATGGCTTAAATATCTCATATACATCATGTAAGTTCATTCACATGTTCAAAATATCTCAGAGGATGCTCAGTCAAAAAATCAAAGATCAGGGGTATCTAGTGTAATTTTCATCTGGACCAAAAAGTCAAACTTTGAATCATGAATGCATTTGATCACAAAAAATCAATTATTTGGAGATAACTTGTAAACGGGGCTAACTTAGAAATTTTGGAAAATTTTCGAAGTTATGGAAAAAGTGTGCATGTACCCTACTTTCAAGAATCATAACTTGTGATCCAAGCATCATATTTTTGTAAACTAAAGCTCAAATGAAATATTTTTCCATAAAATACAAAAGATTTAACTACAAAAAACTCCAATTCATCTTGGATTTTGTCGTTCCCCGGATTTTCATCCTAGTACAAACGCGAAAGTGGCGCGGAAAAGGTAGAGTCGACAACCAGACATTTTTCTCCCGAATGAATGGGAAAGGTAATGTTGCACAAACTGAAGAGAAAAGGAAAGGACAAGGTCCTGTGAACTAAAGATCTGGGTTCGGGAGTCGGTTACGACCTGGGAAGGTATTAGCACCCCAGACCGTCCGCCGTATCCGACGAGATTCACGCTTGTTTGTCTGTTTCAAAGGGTAAAAGAAATAAAATGCTGCTGAACAAAAGAAATGCTAACTAGAACTGGAGTGAGAAAGGGAACTGGAAAAAGGATCGAAAATGGAAAATGTAGGGAAAATAAAGAGTGTGCTCGAACGGGCCCTACCCAGCTGCCTACGTACCTCATCGGGAAAATGAGGATAAGAGTCGACGTAGTTCGCCTAACTAAGGCGGAAACTTTTTTGTGTTTTTTATGAATCGAACTGCTTATGCCTATGCTCAGGTGTTGCAGGCTCGTTTGATACGAGTGTGTTACAGTCTTGCAAAGTGACAAATAGGAGAAAGTTCTTACATTGAGAGTGAAGAGATGAGAAGAGAATTCCCACAGGAAAAGACGAGCATTGTCTATTAATTGTCTTTTAAAAGAAGTGTTTTGTTTTTGTTGTTTGTGAAAGATTCTCATACTGAGACTTGTTCATCGTGGTAGATGCCTTACACCTTGCCCCGGAATAGGACGTGTATAAGTAACCCACGACAAAGTCTCTTGGCGTACGAGAAATCTCAACCTTTATTTAGGTGTTTTTTAATGTGTTCTTTATGAGTTGAGAAGAGAGACTCAAATCGAAAAAGGGAAAAACTAAGGGGGACTAAGACACAAACCTAAGTTATTTTATTTCATGCAAAAGGAGATCCTAATGGTTTGTGTGGTTTTCTAATCCTAATGAGAAAAGGAAAAGAAGAAGAGAGAATTAGAAATCAACTTACTTCCTGTCGCTCCCGCCAAAATGACAACCGAAGGTCAAGAAGGGGCACATACGCGAACGGTCGGCGAAAGGGGGGATGAGAACACACAGGAGTGAACCCAAGAGAAAGAAAGAGTCGCCAGCTAGGCATTTTTATCCTGAAGGAAAGGTAATGCTGCATAGACCTAAGAAAAGATATGGATAAGACGGTTGCGAACCAGAGAGACTGAGAAAGGGGGTTGGTTACAACCTGGGAAGGTATTAGCACCCAGATTGTCCGCCGTACTCGACGGGATCCACGCTTAGAAGATTTATGTTTTAAAGGGGTAGTGTCAGTGCAATTTGTGTATCAAAGCAGGAAAGAATGCAAGTGTCAGTGTAAGAGAGTGTGAAGTGTATATGAGAAGTGTTAGTGTAAGGACAAGAATGAAGTGCTCAAGATCTTGGGGCTAAATAATGAAGCTGGAAAGAGGGGGGAATATACAGAGACTTTTGTTCGATAACTGTTAAGTTATGCCTACGTATCCTCTCGTGCAATGAGAAAGTCAGAACACCGTAGTTCGACTCAAAAAGACTGAAAGATGAATTGACTTGTGAACTGCTTGCTTGTCTATGCTCAAGTGTATGACCTGTCTGGCTCAGGTGCAAACTGTCTTGCATTAGACGGAAGAAGTGAGTTCTCGTTTGTGAGTGAATGAGATGAGAAAAGAATCCCGAAGGAGACGATTATTGTTTGTTTTTGAGTTTTCAGTTTTTTATTGCTTTTTGAAGTTTGTCATAAGTTAATGAGCTTAAGCCTAAACCAAGGGTTAGTAAACTCATCACATCTTCCCTCTGATTAGGGGTAATGAGAATACCTTAAGTATGAAGTAAGCACCTCACACTTAATCACCATGGTGTAGGATTAAGATCATTAACCTACTTGTAATTATTTAGATGTTTTTGTTGTTTTTGTTTAGTGTTAAGTAATGAGATTAAGCCATAATCAGGGATTAAACAGACTCATTACACCATCCTAATAGAAGGATAATAGATGAGAGTGTTTAAGCTGGGGAAGCCTCCTCAACTTAATCCATGATTAGGGATTAATCTCATGACAAAACAAATCCTTTATTAAGTGGATTTTAGTTAATGGTAAGATTAAGAAGTGGATTTTAGGGTTTGTAAGACAACTTGAGGGGGACTTGTCCATTAACACTAGGGTTAGTCCTTCTTAACCAATTAAGGAAGAATTAGAACCCTAATGCAAGGCCCAAGTTACAAGCTTGATGTCTTAGTGATTATTAGGTGAATTGATTAAAGGAGTTAAACACATTAAGGGTTTAACACTTAGGATTAAAGTTATACACTCCATCCTAATAGAAGGATGCAAGCATAAGCTTAATCACAAAGCCTTAAAGCCTTTAGGGTTTAGTCCCTGATTATGAGATGAGAAGAGAAGACTCAATGATGACACAAAGGTAAAAGCTAAATGGGGGACTAATTAAACCCTAATTATTGTCATGCTTGGTTGTTCCTAGGGTTTGTGAGGTTTGCAAGAAAAATCTTCAGAGAAACCACCAGGAAGCAGATGAAAGGAGCAAAGAGAAGCAAAACAACTTGCTTCACTTAAGAAGACAAGTTGCTTGAAGGAAGAAAGTAATATGAACAAGAATGAGCAAGCTCAATCCAATACACATACAAAAATGCAGCAATGATGCATAAAGGAGATGAAAAGAAATTGTGAGAAGTGAAGGTAAATTCACTTCTCAAAGTAACTTACCACCTGAAAAGTTAGCAAAGAAATGAAATGCAAAATGAGATGCAATGTCATGATGCAAACCAAAACCAGAAGCATGAGTATGATGTTAATGATGCTAAGAGATGATGCAAACTTGAGGCAAGGCATTAGAATGATCATACAAACATATGGATGCAAGAGAAGCATGCTTTGAACCATGAATGTTCATGAAAAGTTATGGAATGCAAAAGACATATAACATGGCAAATGAAAGATGCAATGATCACACATGATTCTAATATGTCTTAAGATGTGTTATGAATCAAATGGATGCACAAAATGTCATGGCAAGTCATGGTATGCAAGCAAATGGAAGATGGATGCAAAAGAAGGCATGAATTAGGGTTTATGATCAATGCACAAAACAAAATTCAAAACCAGAAGCATATGTCATGATAAAAATTTGAAAATGCAAACAAAGGAACCCTAAACCTACACAAACTCATTGCCCAAAGGAGGGGATCCAACTCTTAACCTAGTGAGAGTTATGAATTTCCTAAGATTGCTAGGGTTTTAAGGTACCTTGTCAAGAAAAATGCCAAACAAATTGAAAATGCAAGATCAATTCATGCCAATTTTATCCTATAAACTACATGTTATGCAAGATGCAATGCAAGAAGAATCATTGTCCAACTCTAAATGATTAGGCAGAAATGAATTTTTGAAGTTTGTCACAAAATATTGCCTCAAAATGAATTTAATTCAAAAGAAAATTATAAAAAGGCATCAAGAACCAAAAAGAAATTTGGTTTGAGAGTTGGACAATGTTTCTAAATGTTTTAAAAGGTTACATGAATTTTTTTGTGATTTTTAAATACCTAAAAGTATTTTTAATTAATTAATTCTCATTAATTAATTAAAAATAAACTTTTAAATGATTTAAAAATAAATTTTAATGCAAAAAATAAAAATAAAAATATTTTTGTGTTCTGAAAATTAATTGAACCTTTGACAAAAAATTTCAGAATTTTTTAAAGTGTTTTGCTATTTTTAAAAATTCGTGGAAGTTAAATATAAAACAAATGAAATTAAAATGAAATTAAATGAAAAATGGAAAAGTCAAATGATCTGAAGGCTGAGGTTCAAACTGGGACACGCGGGAATTGACTATGCGCACATCTGGACGGCCAGAATTCAAATCTCCCTTAATTATGATTAAAGCCCTAATCTGAACCCTAATGACTTTCAGATGACCGGAACAGTGTTCCTGTCATCTTCTCCGGCGAGACCAAATCCCCAACTCTCTCTACAAGCCACCCCACCCCAAATTAACTATCCAGAAACGATCCCCCACTCAAAACGAACTCAAACCATCATCCAAACATGATTTATAACAAGCATACATGGAGAATCGAAGAAAAAAAGAAAACTGGACAAAGTTTCAGAGAGTCATAACATGTTCATTTCTCAACTATTTTCGAAAATAAAAAGAGCAGCATGATCAGTGAAGCATGGAGAACAACTTTATAACAAAAATTACAAGTTCTGGAAAAATTGTTCTTGGTGATACCTGAGATTGAGCTTTCGAAATAGGGACTTTCTGCTTGCCTCTTTGCCTCAAAATGATCCCAATGGTCCCCCTGATGAAGTTATGAAGCTTGGTTGGAGTTTATAATGGTTGATTTGAGAGTTTGCAGAAGTTCTGCTCAGTGAGGGGTGAGGATCGTGTTTTGGTTTCAGGAGGTTTTAGGGTAAAGTGAGGGCAGGGAAATGATCAGGAGAGTGTGCTGAGATGTTTTGTGAAGTTTGTTTGTGTGTTTGATGCTTGTGGAGAGTGTTTCGAATGGTTTTGCATATGAGGCATAAACTTGGAACTATGGCTATGAGAGAGCTTCAGCATGAATGGTTGTGTGTTATGGCTTGCCTTTGGTCCACTTATCACTCATGGATAGGTCTGTGGAGTTGGTGTGCCCTATTGTGATTGGTATGGGTCTTTTGCCAAAAAGTCAAGCTTTGTGTAAGAGAGGTATGGGCTCATGGCTAGCCAAGGAAAAGAGGGGTGTCCTGCGCAGCAAGAAGTGTGGAGAGCCCTAGGATCAGTTCTGAAGTCAGCAAGCAAGTGGGTTAGGGCTTATGATAGGTTTTGCAACTTGGTTCATCTTTGGCCCTTTTGAAGTTTCTTGATCCACAAGTCATAAAAATGAGTGAACTTTTGATGCAATCTGATCTTTAGGCCTTGGTTTATGTTTGTATGAAGATTAGAAGTCCATTTGATAGCACAATTTGCCTTGGCAAGTGGTTTTGCAACTTTGCCTCTTTGGTGGAAAACTTGAAATTATGTGATTTTTCCCAACTATGACAAGCCATAACTTTTGATCCAAAATGAATTAGGACAAGTTCTTGTACTTTTTGAAAAGGGAATGATCCATTCTACAACTTTCATGACCAAAGTTTTCCCATTTGAAGCATTTTTGAATCAAAAAGCAAGGGTTGAAAAAGTTTCCCAAAATGGCAAGTTTCCATTACAAGTCATTTTCCCAAAAAGTCAACTTTGCAAATGGCTTGAAATTCTTCAATTTTGTGAACTTCTAACATCTTCTATGATCAAATAAAGATCATACATAATCAAAATGATGAAGAACACCCTTTGGTTAGGTCATTGAGGGCCTAAGATGCCCTGATTTTGCACTGACTTGCTCAAAAAGTCAACTCTTGATCAGATGACTTCCCCATGGAATTTCTTCATGAAAATTGATATGCATGATCCCTATACCATATAGAGACCAATAGAAACAAGAATGACCAAAAAAATTGGAGTTATGGCCTCTGAAACCAAAACCCTAATTCTAGGTCATCTGTGCAGTTAAACCTGGCTCTGCTTCCATGCCAATCCCAGTTCTTGTGATTTTTGACATTCTTGACTTTGAGAGGATATAATATGATGCTTGAACATACATGGACCCCTTTGAAGTGATTGATGACCTTTGGAGTGGCTCAAGAAGCTCTTGGATTGCTCAGATCACAAACCCTAGATGCAGATGACTCTGAACCAATGCAGTGTACTAAAAATGGTATGAGATGCTATGATTGAGTTTATGCATATGAAGAGATCACAAGCCATGGTGTGAATGGGTGAGGGAGAATTTGGGGTGTTTACA
This sequence comes from Lathyrus aphaca, assembly GCA_963966055.1. Taxonomy (NCBI): domain Eukaryota; kingdom Viridiplantae; phylum Streptophyta; class Magnoliopsida; order Fabales; family Fabaceae; genus Lathyrus; species Lathyrus aphaca. The sequence goes on along the minus strand of OZ014524.1, from coordinate 507,344,686 downwards.
GCTGCCCCTATTCAAACATGAGTTAGCTGTGTAGGATGTAAGCAACGGCTTAACAGGCAAACAAGGTAACTTGTGGTTGAATACCAAAGACAGTCCAAAATTTGCACTCACAGAATGAAGAAGAAAAGGGATATAGATTATAAAGGGAAAATAAAGTATATCATAAAGTGCGGGCGACGGAGGTCGACCCTCGAGCAGAGGACGACTGCTGGGGATAAAGCAATGACGAGGACGACCGACAAGCTGGGGAAATGTGGGAAATAAAGCAATGACGGGGACGGCCGGCATGCTGGGAAAAATGCAGGAAATAAAGCGATGACGGGGACGGCCGACATGCTGGGGATACAAGAGGTTATGATGGGGACGACCATCATGTAAAGCTATAAGATTCTCTGGGGATTATAGGTGAAAACAAACGATGAGGTACAGTCATTAGGTTCATAAAGTAATGCAAACAACGATGGGGATGACCATCGGGCTAAACTGATGAAGGACGATCATCCGGAAAAGGGACCACGACGGGGATGGCCATCGGGTTAAAGAATAAATGAAATAATGATGAGGGACGGTCATCAAAGGGTGAAGGACGATCACCAGGAAAAGGAAAAGGGACCACGACGGGGACGGCCATCGGGTTAAAGAATAAATGAAATAATGATGAGGGACGGTCATCAAAGGTGAAGGACGATCACCTAGCAGGGGACAGCTGCTCTAATGGGGATAAGATGAGGGACGGTCATCTAAGGTTAAAGACGATCACCTGGCAGGGTACGACTGCCGAAAGTATCGCGACATAGGACGAATGCCGGATAAAAGGTCGACGATGGGGACGGCTATCGGATGAGCATGATGAAGGACGATCATCAAGAGGTGAAGGACGATCACCTAGCAGGGGACGGCTGCTCTCGAGGTTTATCATGACATAGGACGAATGTCAGATAACAAGATCAACGATGGGGACGGCCATTGGATGAGCATGATGAAGGACGATCATTAAGAGGTGAAGGACGATCACCTAGCAGGGGACGGCTGCTCTCGAGGTTTATCATGACATAGGACGAATGTCAGATAACAAGATCAACAATGGGGACGGCCATCGGACAAAATGATGAAGGACGATCATCAAAAGGTGAAGGACGATCATCAAAAGGTGAAGGACGATCACCTAGCAGGGTACGGCTGCTAAAACTCACGACATAGGACGAATGCCGGATAGAAAAGAGGTTCTAATGAATAGAGACTCCGTTGGGGAAAGGATGAGGGACGGTCATCCAAAGGTGAAGGACGATCACCTGGCAGGGTACGGCTGCCGGAAGTATCATGACATAGGACGAATGTCGAAATAGAAAAAAAAGGTTGCTTTGCTGGCGACCTACTGGGGAATAGTAAACACGAATGAGTGTTTACATCCAAGAAATAAAAGGTATAAGTGTTTTGACGTTGTGTATAGATTAAAGATGCGGACGAGCATCCCTAAGACTACGATACGGACGAGTATCGGGTAGAAACAAATACTGGCACATGTTCAGAGATGATGATACGGATGATTATCAACTGGTTAACAAGGAACACGGACGAGTGTTGATTCTGAGGGGACTCTTCTGGGGAATATTAGACACAGACGAGTGTCTAAGTTCAAGAAGACATGAGTGTTTGACACGTGTATGGATTAAAGATGCGGACGAGCATCCTTAGGACTACGATACAGACGAGTATCGGGTAGAAACAAACGCTTGACGCATGTTCTGAGATGATGATACGGACGAGTATCAACTGGTTAACAAAGAACACGGAAGAGTGTCGAATCTGAGGGGATTTGAGTGATATATGCAAGATACGGACGGGTATCTATATAAGTGAAACAGGAGTAATAAGTATGAGTGGTGTACAGATGAGTGTTTAACCTACTGGGGAGGGTGACACGGACGAGTGTCAAAAGGAGAAAAGTATAGTATAAACAAGTATCGGATATACAAAGTATTCAGGGAGTCCTGTTGGGGAAGGTGACACGGACGGGTGTCAGGGAATCTGTATAAATATATGTATCTGTAAGTGCAAAGAGGACGCTTTGGCTTTCTACTGGGGATATGACACGGACGGGTGCCAAGAAGGAGTGTATCTGTATTTGTGGGTGTAAGGCAAATGCTTTAGCTTTCTGCTGGGGATGTGACACGGACGGGTGTCGAGAAGTATTTATATTTGTGAGAGAAATGTCTGGGCTCTCTGCCGGGGAATCTGGGGAGTTTTCTGTATATCGTCGATGGGTTGTCAGTATTCACAAGTGTTTGCCTCAGAATCATGGCTTATGATTATGCAATATGTTTGATTTTTGCCGTAATGCTCCGTACTAGACGGAATGCTACGCTTTGTGGGGAGAATATGATGCGAATGCTATGATTATGCAAGGATACCGATCCGGGATTCGGGTCCCGTTGCTACGAAGATCTCTAGTTGGTCTGCTTGAAGTGAACATCCCAGCTGGGGATGAAAACATTGGTATATATGACATATACGACTTCGCTTGTGGAAATAGGTCACTGATAGACCTATCTCGGTAATGAGGGACCCAGCTGGGGTTTGTAGAAGCTTTCTTCACTCTGTTGTGATTTCTTCGGACGTCGCTCTTCTGGATAGAGGCTGGAGCTCTGTGGGGAGATGGTTCCCTGGCTTTTGTACTTGGCTGCGGAGGAATAGTAAATGGCAACTAGGCTGGGGAGAAAGCACTTCTGGTGCTAAGACTGATTATAGGAGTTTAGACACTCCCGGGAGTAAGCATATTTCCTGTAAGCACGTGTTTTGAGTACCTGCAATCCTGAAAAGTTAAGGAAACGTACAAATAATCCCGAGGTATCCCTTACCGGATTCCATCATAGGAGTTTAGACACTCCCGGGAGTAAGCATATTTCCTGTAAGCACGTGTTTTTTAGGAGAGAAGCATCTTGTATTTATGCAATCAATATCTTAAAGACATTGGACATTTTTGCAAATGAAAATAAAATGTACGAGGCGAAATGTGACTGAAAATTTGATTTTATTAATTCATGTGCCCTGAATTGGCAAGATACAGTCAAGGAAACAGATCCCCTAAAATGAGGAGATTGTTACAAGTTGAGAAAAAAGATGTTGGCAATGTTGATGACGCTTCAAGGAGCTTCCCTTGGCTATGACTCGTATAACTTTTGGCGTTCTTCTCGTCTTGCTTTCTGAAGAAGGTTGATTCTGACGAAGCTTGATCCTTTTGAAGCTTACCAAGTTATGAGTGATGCAGACGAATTCAGAATGCAGTTGTTAGCTTATTCCCTTGTTTTGCATGGATCGCCCTTTCGAGTTTTCAATCCATCGGGATACCCATTTTTGCCTGAGTTGTCCAATGCGGCTTTTCAACTCAGCGGGTGTACATTTTTGTTTATTTTCCCTTATTTTTGCCCGAGTCTTTTATTCTGTTTTTGACTCGCCGGGATGCCCTATTTTTGCCTGGACTTACATTCTGTTTTTATGTCCAGCGGGTCATTTTATGCAAAGTATTTTTTAACTGCATCTGAATTCACAGGGGACGGGAAGTCTTCACCATCCATAGTGCTGAGCATCAGTGCTCCACCGGAGAAAACTTTCTTTACTACGAATGGTCCCTCATAGTTCGGAGTCCACTTGCCCCTGTGGTCTGTATGAGGAGGGAGGAGTCTTTTCAGCACAAGATCCCCTACTTGGTACTCTCGGAGCCTGACTTTCTGATCGAAGGCTTTCTTCATTCTTTTCTGATACAACTGCCCATGACAGATTGCAGCTAATCTTTTCTCTTCAATCAGACTCAGTTGTTCGTATCGGGATCGGACCCATTCTGCTTCGTTCAGCTTAACATCCATTAATACCCGTAGGGAGGGTAATTCAGCTTCAACAGGTAGGACTGCCTCCATACCATAAACAAGCTGATACGGTGTTTCCCCAGTGGATGTCCTGATTGACGTACGGTACCCATGCAAGGCAAACGGTAGCATTTCATGCCAGTCTTTGTAGGTGACTACCATCTTTTGTACAATCTTCTTGATATTCTTATTAGCTGCCTCAACAGCGCCATTCATCTTTGGCCTGTAAGGAGAAGAATTGTGGTGTTGGATCTTGAAGTCCCGGCATAGCTCTGCCATCATTTTGTTGTTTAAGTTGGAACCATTGTCAGTAATGATCCGCTCGGGAACTCCATACTGACAGATGATATCTCTCTTCAGAAATCGGGCTACCACTTGCCTTGTAACATTGGCATAGGAAGCTGCTTCAACCCACTTGGTAAAGTAGTCAATGGCTACCAGGATGAATCTGTGGCCGTTTGAAGCAGTCGGTTCAATTTTTCCAATCATATCAATGCCCCACATGGCAAAGGGCCAGGGTGAAGAAATCACGTTCAAAGGATTGGGAGGCACATGCAACTTATCCGCATAGATCTGACATTTATGGCATTTCCTGGCATAAGCACAACAGTCCGCATCCATTGTGATCCAGTAATAACCTGATCTTAGCAACTTCTTGGCCATGGCATGCCCTCCTGCATGGGTACCAAAGGATCCTTCGTGCACTTCGTGCATCAACAAGTCTGCTTCTGTTCTATCAACGCATCTGAGGAGTACCATATCAAAGTTCCTTTTGTATAGGGAACCATCAGTATTCAGGAAGAAACTGCCAGCAAGCCTTCTCAAAGTCTTCTTATCATTGGAAGATGCCCCAGGTGGGTATGTTTGATCCTCCAAGAAGCACTTAATGTCGTGGAACCAAGGCTTATCATCCTTAATAACATATGCTGCAAATACATACGCTGGTCTGTCAAGTCTGGATACTGATATTCGGGGCACAAAGTTGGCAGCTTGAACTTTGATCATGGATGAAATGGTAGCAAGAGCATCTGCAAACTGATTCTCATCTCGAGGGATATACTCAAGCTTGACTGTTGTGTACCATTTACCGTTGGTTTGATTAATTACCAGAGCTGAATCTCCGAATACTGTCAAAGTCTTGATCCTGAGGTCAATGGCTTCCTCAAGACCCATAATACAAGCTTCGTATTCAACTTCGTTGTTAGTGCAGTTAAAGGTGAGCTTTGCCGAGAAAGGCATGTGAACTCCCTTAGGTGTAATGAGTACTGCACCAACACCACGACCATTCATATTAACAGCTCCATCAAACATCATAGTCCATCCTTCTTCCGGGTCGGGCCCTTCAGTGTGAATAGGCTCTTCATGATCTTTTGCTTTGATGAACATGATGTCTTCATCAGGGAAGTCAAATCTTATAAGCTGGTAGTCATCAATGGGTTGCTCAGCAAGATAATCAGACAATACACTGCCCTTGATGGCTTTCTGAGATGTGTACTGGATGTCATATTCTGTGAGGATCATTTGCCATCTTGCAACCCGTCCGGTAAGTGCTGGCTTCTCAAAAATGTACTTAACTGGGTCCATCTTTGATATCAACAAGGTAGTATGGGTCAACATATACTGCCTTAGTCGGCGAACAGCCCACGCTAAAGCACAGCAAGTTGTCTCGAGCAGTGAATAACGTTGTTCACAGTCGGTAAACCTTTTGCTTAGGTAGTATATTGCATACTCTTTTCGAACAAACTCGTCATGCTGGCCCAACACACACCCCATTGACTCTTCTAATACTGTCAAGTACATTATCAGAGGTCTTCCTTCAACTGGAGGCATAAGGATTGGAGGTTCTTGCAAGTATTCCTTGATCTTGTCAAAAGCCCTCTGGCAGTCTTCGTTCCACCTGACCGTTTGCTCTTTTCTCAATAGCTTGAACAGGGGTTCACAAGTTGCTGTAAGGTGAGATATGAACCGTGAAATGTAGTTCAATCTACCTAAGAACCCTCGAACTTCTTTTTCTGTCTTCGGTGTAGGCATTTCTTGAATGGCTTTAACTTTATCAAGGTCAACTTCAATCCCTTTCTCACTTACAATAAATCCCAGCAACTTACCAGATCGCACCCCGAATGTGCACTTGTTGGGGTTTAGCTTCAGTTGGTATTTCCTCAAACGCTTGAATAACTTCAGCAAATTCACCAGGTGGTCTTCTTCTGTGAGGGACTTGGCAATCATGTCATCCACATAACATTCAATTTCTTTATGGATCATGTCGTGGAATAATGTTACCATAGCCCGTTGATAGGTTGCACCAGCATTCTTCAGTCCGAATGGCATCACCTTGTAACAGAACGTGCCCCAGGGTGTGATGAAAGTTGTCTTCTCCATGTCTTCAGGTGACATCTTGATCTGATTGTATCCTAAAAATCCGTCCATGAAGGAGAACACCGAGAACTGAGCCGTATTATCCACCAATACATCAATGTGAGGTAATGGGAAATCATCTTTCGGGCTGGCTCTGTTCAGATCCCGGTAGTCCACACACATTCTCACCTTGCCGTCTTTCTTAGGCACGGGTACAATGTTAGCAACCCACGGCGGATAGCTAGTTACAGCAAGGAACCCGGCGTCCCACTGCTTTTGTACCTCTTCTTTGATTTTCATTGCCATATCTGGGCGAGTACGGCGCAGTTTCTGTTTTACTGGCGGGCATTCTTCTTTTAAAGGCAGCTTGTGCATGACGATATCGGTGTCCAACCCTGGCATATCCTAATAAGACCAAGCAAACACATCCACATACTCTCGAAGCATATCAATCAGTTGCTCTTTCACTGAGTCTTGTAAGCAGGCCCCGATCTTAACCTCTTTCACATCTTCTTCCGTACCAAGATTAACCGTTTCGACCTCCTCCTGATGAGGAGTGATAACCTTCTCCTCTTGCCTTAACAACCTGGCTAGCTCTTCAGGAAGCTCATAATCTTCTTCAACCCCTTCATCAGCTTGATTGATTGGATTGTCAAAGTCATACGAAGTCATAGCTGTGTTGTTGTCGGTGCAGTCTGAAAGGCACTCTCTGCAAGGGTTTAGATTGTTCATTTTAGTGATTGTTTTAATCTTGTTTAATAAAAGTGAAATGAAGTTTATCATTTTGAAAACATTGCCATTTTATTTTTTTACAAAAAGAAAAATGGAAAACAGTGAGCGGAAAAGAAAAAGACTCATTTGCAAAAAGATGTCCGATATTCATTGATTGATCTGTTTTGCACAAAACTACAAGATGGCCCGATTACAAAATGAGTCTTGTCATCTTGGGCAAGATGCAAGACTTGATGCATGCTTAAAAATACAGGAAATAATAATTACTCTGCAGGAGTAACCCTTATAATTTCCTGGGAAGACCAGTTTGAGATACGGCTCCCCGGGATCCTTGGACGTATCCAGCTCTCCAGGTTGCGTTCATCTTCCGACTCATCTTCCAAGTTGTTCACTGCATCTGGGGTGAGCATTCCCCCGCTGACAAAATTGGGCTTCTTGGCAGCCTCTGATTGATCTTGTTGAGTTGGTTTGTAACCCAACCCAAATCTGTCCTCCTTCTTCTCCACAGGTAGCAGCTTGCCCCATCCTTGAGCAGTCCCCTCTTCAACAACCTTCCTGGCTTGCTGATAAGATGTCATGGAGGTTCCAGGTACAGCAGATGCTTCATTTATGTTCAGGGCCTCAAACCCCTGGCTCATGGTTTCATGGATTTCTCCATCCATCTCAACATACTTGTACGTAGCCAAATGGCTAACAAAGATGTCCTCTTCACCACAGATGGTGATGATCTGGCCTTCCCACTCGAATTTCAGCTTCTGGTGAAGGGTAGACGTAACTGCGCCAGCGGCATGGATCCAAGGTCTACCCAACAAACAGCTGTAGGCCGGCTGAATGTCCATCACATAGAAGGTAATTTTAAAAGTCTGCGGGCCAATCATCACAGGCAGGTCAATCTCCCCAAGCACTGACCTTTTAGAGCCATCAAATGCTCTCACTACCAAATTACTTGGACGCAGTGCCAAGCCATCATACTCAAGCTTCACTAAGGCCTTCTTTGGTAGAACATTGAGTGAAGACCCAGTGTCCACCAGTACATGTGATAGAACAGCACCCTTGCATTCTAGGGTGATGTGTAAAGCCTTGTTGTGGTTACGTCCCTCAGTTGTTAAGTCAGCATTGGTGAAGCCCAGTCCATGACTGGTATTGACATTTGCTACCACGGTTTCTAGCTGATTAACAATAATCTCCTCTGGCACGTATGTTGCGTGCAGGACTTTTAGTAATGCATTCCTGTGAGCTTCAGAACACATCAGCAGGGATAATATGGAGATCTTTGAGGGAGTCTGGTGAAGCTGATCCACCACCTTGTAATCACTTCTCTTTATAATCCTCATGAATTCATCTACATCTTGCTCAAAATATGTCTTCTGAGTTTCTTTGACAGTTGGTTCTTCAACTACCACACCCTTCCCCTTTGCTTTTGCAGCTGCTTCTGCTTCGGCATTAGGTTTTTGCAATTGTGAGGCAAAAAGGCGTCCGCTTCTGGTGAAGCCTCCGCCTCCCCCAACATTATCAATCTGTGGAGAAGAGGTTCAAGAATCCAAAGTGATTTTCTCCCCGTTGCAGTAGAGGTCAGAGCCATAATGCCAAGGTATGGCATTACTGCTTTCATATGGAACGGGTCCAGGCACCGTGATGGTAACTGGACTGACTGCTGCAGAGGAGGGTACTGAAATGGTGTGCGGATCGTAGTAGATGGTGACTGGTGACCTGGCAGGAGGTGCCACTGTTTGGAAGTTGTTGTTTGGAGGAACATTTGAGGGATCATAATAAATGGTGACTGCTGAGATATCTTTACTGTTTTCTGTTGGCGTTGTAGAAGATCTTGCTGGATAAATGGATGTTGATGTTGTAGAAGAGATGGTTGTTAATATCTGGTTTGTTGAAGTGATGGATGAAGCCATTGTTGAGGATATTGATGAATTGGTCGGAATGATTGTTGTTGCAGTTGTAGGAGAGTCAAGAATTGTTGTCAAAGGGATTGCTGGATTTGTAGGTGTTGATGTTGTGATCTGGAGTATACCACTTTTGATAAGACCATCTATGCCGCTTCTCAAGTTATCACACCCGTTGACCGAAATGTTGCAATAACCACAACCGAGCTCACACCCGGGGAACATCTGGCACTCTAGAAGCTGAGCTTTAATTTCTACCAGAGGTGTCCGAATCTGTCCAACACTAGTGATTAAGAAAGATGGCTTATCTCCCTCAATAGAATTAATTCTTGGTCCTCCATGATTGGGCATGGGATTCTTATTGACATTTGGGGGGTGCAAAGTTGAGGGCTTTGGACTCCACCAGATCCTGCACCTTCATTTGTAAAGCCCTGCATTTCTCCGTACTGTGGCCAGGTGCATTGGAGTGAAAAGCACATCTGGCGTTGGCGTCATAATTTCTTGGAAGACTGGAAGGATCTGGTGGTGCCAATGTCCTTAGCTCAACCAAATTGAGTTTCAGGAGTTGTGGCAATAAAGCGGCATAAGGCATAGGGATAGGGTCAATCACCCTATTTGCCTGTGATGGTCTTTCTTGAAAGGGTCTTTGTTGTTGATTGCTGTTGTTATTGTTGTTGTTGTAGTTTCTTTGTGGCGGATACTGAACTTGTTGTTGATAGTGTGGTTGTTGTGGTGGTTGATATGCTGGTTGCTGAGGAATCGGAGCTGAAATAGTGACAACTGCTACTGATCTGTGAAGGTACTGAGGCCTGCCCCTGCTGGCATGGATGGCATTTGTCTCACTAGTTCTTCTAGGTCCCACAAAAGGCTTCCTGGGATTACTCGACGAACTTGCACCACTATCATTAATTTTGCCCATCTTCAGAAGGCTTTCAATTCTTTCTCCAGCTATGACTACGTCAGCGAAGTTGGTGGAAGAAAAGGTAGCTAGCCTATCAATATATGTTCTCTGCAGAGTGTTCACAAACATGTCAGCCATTTCTCTTTCCGACATGGGTGGCTGGACAGCAGCAGCAAGCTGTCTCCACCTCTGGGCATATTCCCTGAAGCTTTCCCTGGAGGACTGAGACATTCCCATCAAAAGAGTTCTGTTAGGAGCCATGTCCAGGTTGTACTGGTACTGTCTGATGAAGGCCTCAGCTAGGTCCTTCCAGCATCTGATTGTAGCTCTGGTTAAGTGAGAGTACCACTCCCTGGAGGCCCCAGTCAAACTATCTTCAAAATAAAACATCCATAGTTTTTCATCCATGGTGTATGCCTTATGTCTTCCCAGAAAAGACTGTAAGTGAGTTCGTGGACAGGAAGTTCCGTTGTACTTCTCGAAGCACGGGGGTTTAAACTTGTGGGGAATTCTTACCCCATCCACTAACCCCATATCCATGACATCAAACCCCAAGGAATTTTGAGACTCCAGAGATCTCAATTTCTCAGCAATTTCATCAAGCCTTCTATCATAAACTTCATCCCCAGCTCCCATCACAGTGAACTGTTCTTCTTGGGGGTCTTCCTGTAAGATTTTGCCTGCAGTAGTATTTCCTTGCACATTGGTTGGGATGTGGACTTTCGGATGTAGATGAGGCCCATATACTGGTGGGTTAACATGAGGCTGAACCCCCTCATTGTTACTTGTTCCCCTAGTCCCTAGATGGGGTTCTTCTGGGGTCTGCCTTTCCACCAATGCCCTCAACCTTTCTTGGCTTTGAGCCAAGCCATTCATTACTTCCATGAACTGGGTCATTTGGTTTCTCATCTCCAGCCTTTCATTAGCCATTTGGGTTCTGACCTCTGTCAGATCTTGCTGTACTTGGTCCATCTGGATACCAGGAAGATTGTTGCGAGTAGGATATCTGTGCGGACGGTTGAGAGGGAACACCCGACGACGAGCAATAATTCCTGAATCACAACAGAGTTAGTAACAAACAAAACAAAGCCCTACAAAACAAAACAAAAGTTAGTATGCAATGCAGTATGCTTATTTATTTCCCAAGGTATCTGACATGGTGCTTGGTTTTGATCTTTCCAGACCCTGAGGAAGATGCTTTGATGTTGCTTGAGAGAAAGAGAACTCAGTGAAACAAACTAACAAATACATTACAAATGATGGATTATACATAGTTTGTTTTTACAACATATGCCCCTGAAGGGTCAAAATACAACATAAAAGAAAAGTACATCAGATGGAAACAACAACAAGCAAAATAGTCAAACATCTAAGCCAAACTCGTCCTCCTTAACCTCCTTCAAAAGTGCTTCAGTTACAGGACCAGCCGGATGCTCTGTAATGTTCCTGATAAGAAGGTTTCTGGTGGTAATTGCAGTGGTCAGCTTCTTGTGCATGTCTTGGTCCTTGGACCTCTTCACACCAGCCCTAAGCTTCAACTCTGAAATTTCCTTCTGGGCTGCTAGCAGAGCCTCCTGTTGCTTCTTTGCATTAGCCTCCAACTGCTCAATCCTATCTTGAGTTCTCTTATCCTCCTGAGTACGAGATTTAGTGATCCTGACCCACCTAGCTTGACTTTCCTTCAGATAGAGATCAGTCCTAGCCTTCTGAAACTGGGCCTCTTTACAGGCATTCTTCAAAATTTGCTCCCCAACTCTTGATTTCTTGATGTAGTCCTCTGCTTTCTCAATCCTAGCTAGATGCTCCACCTTAAGCTTTTCCAACTTCTCAATGTCTAGACGACCATCACTCCTCTCATAGAGGGTCCTCTTTAGAGCTTGAGACAGATTCTCATTCCTCTCCTTCAGTTTCTCAAATTCTTCCAGGCTGACAGTGGCTGGAGGTGGTGTTGTGGATGGTCCAGGTGCATCCTCAATGGTGAAAGGCATCCCAGAAAGCTGAGCCCTTGCATGAGACCATTCATAATACTGAGCTGAAGCCACATTATTGCATCTCCCAAGAATGGCCATCCCTTTGGTCTGGATGTTGTCCCAAGCCCAGGATGCTTGCCTGACAACAGCTAGATTAGGTTTTATCTCACAATAAAGGGTTTCAGCCAAGTCCTGCACTCTAGGGGGGTGAACCAAAGCATAGCCCAATTGTCTTTTAAACAACAAAGGGTTGTAGTTGATGCAACCCTTCACTCCTATCAGAGGTACATTGGGGAACTGTCTACAGCTAGTAATTATGTCCCTGCCTTTGGTGCTCTGGGTGCACCACCTGATGTCATCTAAAGTCAAAGCAGTAAGTCTTCTAGCCCAATTATTCTGTTGGTGAGGATTCAGGAAGGCATCAGTCTTGGGCAAGTGTTTGAGCAGCTAGGTATGAAACAGAGGAGCACAACATCTCACCAACCTTCCTCTCTGCTTCTCATTCCTTTGGTGAATAGAATAATAAAAGTCTCCCAGTAAGGTGGGCACAGGGTTCCTCAAAAGGAAGAGATGAATAGCATTCTTGCTGATAAACTTGAGCTCATCTGCAAAAAGTATAACCCCATATATACTGAGGGCTAACAATGCACAAACTGCCTTCCATTCTCCTAAGGAGGCCTTCAGGATGGCCTGAGAAGTTAGAAAGTCCAAGTGTAGGCCAGAGATTCCAGCCTTTGTTGTCATGTTCTGCTCAATCAAGACAGGTTCCAGGTGCAGTGCTTTTGCCACTTCTCCATTGCTGGGAAAAGCCATTTCTGGGTTGAAGGGGATACCACCCCTGACAGGTACTCCAATCAGTGATGAGAACTCCTCCAGCAAAGGTCCTAGCTGAAAGTTCTGGAAAGTGAAGCACCTCAAAGGAGGGTCATAGAACTGTAGGCAGGTGTGAATCAAACTCCTCTGGGAAGGGTCCAAGTCCATAACCATATCAAGGATGCCTCCATAATGTTCCCTGAATAATGAGATATGGTCTGGAGTGATAAGTGTCTGGACCTGTCTGATGCCAGTCAGCACAGGCTCAAAGAAATGATATGAGATGTTGCTCTTCTTGGGTGCCATGACTGCTGATGAAGAGCTGAAACAAATGCTGATGATGAAGACTGATACTGGTGATGAACCACTGATAGGCTGAGGCTGGTGATGAAAGTAGCTGAAGCAGGCAACTGATGAAGACAGCTGAAGCAGATAACTGATGAACAGGGGTCTATGCAGATAAAGGGGTCAAAACCAAGCCAAATATGAAATGTGGATTCCCTGAAAAACAAATAAGCAAATGTTAAATGATGCAATGATGATGTATGCAGATGATATGCAAGGGTTTGTGATCAAACTGGATCTGATTGTTGCCTTGATATAAAGGTCCATGTATGTCTAAGAAGTCCAGATGGAGGTTCAGAAGTCCAGTAACCAAGGTGGGGGACTCAAATAAAGAGCCACATGTCCAGGGTTAAAATCACAAGAACTGTCCAAAGTGGAGTACTCTTAATCAAACAAAGTATCAGGGTATGTTGTGGTCAATGGTACCTGCAAACCTATAAACAGCCCAATCCCCTCACAGGTGGTGTTCTAAAACAAGGATCCTCAGACTTGGATCAGTTATGAGAAGTGTAAACACTTCTAACCCGGAGGTACAGTGTTTACAATAACCATAAAAAATCCTCCTCTAATTCACCTCAGTTTCTGAAGGTCAATAATAAAGGTCATCCAGACTTAGCAGGCTTCCCAGATAGCCCTAGCACTACAGGAGATCTGTAGCACAGAGTTCTCAAGAAGAAACCCATATCTGAACCGTATTTCATATTCCCGCACCAGACCGAAATGGAATGGGAAAGAACATGAACCACTCTAGCCTAGGTGTCACTCAGGTCCCAGGTATGGGACCTTAAACTCTCAATAGAACCCCACCCACCAAAGCAACAATACCAGATCCAGCCAGATAACAGTATGACAGTATGATGTATAAAGCTGTAAAGAAAGCAATAAATAACTGTACATAAAGCAGTAAATAAAGCAAATATACAAACACAAATAGCACATAACACCCCAGTAAACACAGATCAAACAAGCGCTAGGAGGAACCCACAAAAAGAACCAGAAGCCCTGGTTGCAATATAAAGGGTCCCCAGCAGAGTCGCCACGTTGTCGCTCCCGCCAAAACGACAACTGAAGGTCAAGAAGGGGTACAGACGCGAACGGTCGGTGAAAGGGGGGATGAGAACACACAGGAGTGAACCCAAGAGAAAGAAAGAGTCGCCAGCTAGGCATTTTTATCCCGAAGGAAAGGTAATGCTGCATAGACCTAAGAAAAGATATGGATAAGACGGTTGCGAACCAGAGAGACTGAGAAAGGGGGTTGGTTACAACCTGGGAAGGTATTAGCACCCAGATTGTCCGCCGTACTCGACGGGATCCACGCTTAGAAGATTTATGTTTTAAAGGGGTAGTGTCAATGCAATTTGTGTATCAAAGCTGGAAAGAATGCAAGTGTCAGTGTAAGAGAGTGTGAAGTGTATATGAGAAGTGTCAGTGTAAGGACAAGAATGAAGTGCTCAAGATCTTGGGGCTAAATAATGAAGTTGGAAAGAGGGGGGAATATACAGAGACTTTTGTTCAATAACTGTTAAGTTATGCCTACGTATCTTCTCGTGCAATGAGAAAGTCAGAACACCGTAGTTCGACTCAAAAAGACTGAAAGATGAATTGACTTGTGAACTGCTTGCTTGTCTATGCTCAAGTGTATGACCTGTCTGGCTCAGGTGCAAACTGTCTTGCATTAGACGGAAGAAGCGAGTTCTCGTTTGTGAGTGAATGAGATGAGAAAAGAATCCCGAAGGAGAAGATTATTGTTTGTTTTTGAGTTTTCAGTTTTTTATTGCTTTTTGAAGTTTGTCATAAGTTAATGAGCTTAAGCCTAAACCAAGGGTTAGTAAACTCATCACATCTTCCCTCTGATTAGGGGTAATGAGAATACCTTAAGTATGAAGTAAGCACCTCACACTTAATCACCATGGTGTAGGATTAAGATCATTAACCTACTTGTAATTATTTAGATGTTTTTGTTGTTTTTGTTTAGTGTTAAGTAATGAGATTAAGCCATAATCAGGGATTAAACAGACTCAGTACACCATCATAATAGAAGGATAATAGATGAGAGTGTTTAAGCTGGGGAAGCCTCCTCAACTTAATCCATGATTAGGGATTAATCTCATGACAAAACAAAGCCTTTATTAAGTGGATTTTAGTTAATGGTAAGATTAAGAAGAGGATTTTAGGGTTTGTAAGACAACTTGAGGGGGACTTGTCCATTAACACTAGGGTTAGTCCTTCTTAACCAATTAAGGAATAATTAGAACCCTAATGCAAGGCCCAAGTTACAAGCTTGATGTCTTAGTGATTATTAGGTGAATTGATTAAAGGAGTTAAACACATTAAGGGTTTAACACTTAGGATTAAAGTTATACACTCCATCCTAATAGAAGGATGCAGGCATAAGCTTAATCACAAAGCCTTAAAGCCTTTAGGGTTTAGTCCCTGATTATGAGATGAGAAGAGAAGACTCAATGATGACACAAAGATAAAAGCTAAATGGTGGACTAATCAAACCCTAATTATTGTCATGCTTGGTTGTTCCTAGGGTTTGTGAGGTTTGCAAGAAAAATCTTCAGAGAAACCACCAGGAAGCAGATGAAAGGAGCAAAGAGAAGCAAAACAACTTGCTTCACTTAAGAAGACAAGTTGCTTGAAGGAAGAAAGTAAGATGAACAAGAATGAGCAAGCTCAATCCAATACACATACAAAAATGCAGCAATGATGCATAAAGGAGATGAAAAGAAATTGTGAGAAGTGAAGGCAAATTCACTTCTCAAAGTAACTTACCACCTGAAAAGTTAGCAAAGAAATGAAATGCAATGCAAAATGAGATGCAATGTCGTGATGCAAACCAAAACCAGAAGCATGAGTATGATGTTAATGATGCTAAGAGATGATGCAAACATGAGGCAAGGCATTAGAATGATCATACAAACATATGGATGCAAGAGAAGCATGCTTTGAACCATGAATGTTCATGAAAAGTTATGGAATAAAAAAGACATATAACATGGAAAATGAAAGATGAAATGATCACACATGATTCTAATATGTCTTAAGATGTGTTATGAATCAAATGGATGCACAAAATGTCATGGCAAGTCATGGTATGCAAGAAAATGGAAGATAGATGCAAAAGAAGGCATGAATTAGGGTTTATGATCAATGCACAAAACAAAATTCAAAACCAGAAGCATATTTCATGATAAAAATTTGAAAATGCAAACAAAGGAACCCTAAACCTACACAAACTCATTGCCCAAAGGAGGGGATCCAACTCTTAACCTAGTGAGAGTTATGAATTTCCTAAGATTGCTAGGGTTTTAAGGTACCTTGTCAAGAAAAATGCCAAACAAATTGAAAATGCAAGATCAATTCATGCCAATTTTATCCTATAAACTACATGTTATGCAAGATGCAATGCAAGAAGAATCATTGTCCAACTCTAAATGATTAGGCAGAAATGAATTTTTGAAGTTTGTCACAAAATATTGCCTCAAAATGAATTTAATTCAAAAGAAAATTATAAAAAGGCATCAAGAACCAAAAATAAATTTGGTTTGAGAGTTGGACAATGTTTCTAAATGTTTTTAAAGGTTACATGATTTTTTTTGTGATTTTTAAATACCTAAAAGTATTTTTAATTAATTAATTCTCATTAATTAATTAAAAATAAACTTTTAAATGATTTAAAAATACATTTTAATGCAAAAAATAAAAATAAAAATATTTTTGTGTTCTGAAAATTAATTGAACCTTTGACAAAAAATTTCAGAATTTTTTAAAGTGTTTTGCTATTTTTAAAAATTCGTGGAAGTTAAATATAAAACAAATGAAATTAAAATGAAATTAAATGAAAAATGGAAAAGTCAAATGATCTGAAGGCTGAGGTTCAAACTGGGACATGCGGGAATTGACTATGCGCGCATCTGGACGGCCAGAATTCAAATCTCCCTTAATTATGATTAAAGCCCTAATCTGAACCCTAATGACTTTCAGATGACCGGAACAGTGTTCCGGTCATATTCTCCGGCGAGACCAAATCCCCAACTCTCTCTACAAGCCACCCCACCCCAAATTAACTATCCAGAAACGATCCCCCACTCAAAACGAACTCAAACCATCATCCAAACATGATTTATAACAAGCATACATGGAGAATCGAAGAAAAAAAGAAAACTGGACAAAGTTTCAGAGAGTCATAACATGTTCATTTCTCAACTATTTTCGAAAATAAAAAGAGCAGCATGATCAGTGAAGCATGGAGAACAACTTTATAACAAAAAATACAAGTTCTGGAAAAATTATTCTTGGTGATACCTGAGATTGAGCTTTCGAAATAGGGACTTTTTGCTTGCCTCTTTGCCTCAAAATGATCCCAATGGTCCCCCTGATGAAGTTATGAAGCTTGGTTGGAGTTTATAATGGTTGATTTGAGAGTTTGCAGAAGTTCTGTTCAGTGAGGGGTGAGGATCGTGTTTTGGTTTCAGGAGGTTTTAGGGTAAAGTGAGGGCAGGGAAATGATCAGGAGAGTGTGCTGAGATGTTTTGTGAAGTTTGTTTGTGTGTTTGATGCTTGTGGAGAGTGTTTCAAATGGTTTTGCATATGAGGCATAAACTTGGAAATATGGCTATGAGAGAGCTTCAGCATGAATGGTTGTTTGTTATGGCTTGCCTTTGGTCCACTTATCACTCATGGATAGGTCTGTGGAGTTGGTGTGCCCTATTGTGATTGGTATGGGTCTTTTGCCAAAAAGTCAAGCTTTGTGTAAGAGAGGTATGGGCTCATGGCTAGCCAAGGACAAGAGGGGTGTCCTGCGCAGCAAGAAGTGTGGAGAGCCCTAGGATCAGTTCTGAAGTCAGCAAGCAAGTGGTTTTGCAACTTTGCCTCTTTGGTGGAAAACTTGAAATTATGTGATTTTTCCCAACTTTGACAAGCCATAACTTTTGATACAAAATGAATTAGGACAAGTTCTTGTACTTTTTGAAAAGGGAATGATCCATTCTACAACTTTCATGATCAAAGTTTTCCCATTTGAAGCATTTTTGAATCAAAATGCAAGGGTTGAAAAAGTTTCCCAAAATGGCAAGTTTCCATTACAAGTCATTTTCCCAAAAAGTCAACTTTGCAAATGGCTTGAAATTCTTCAATTTTGTGAACTTCTAACATCTTCTATGATTAAATAAAGAATACATAATCAAAATTATGAAGAACACCCTTTGGTTGGGTCATTGAGGGCCTCAGATGCCCTGATTTTGCACTGACTTGCTCAAAAAGTCAACTCTTGATCAGATGACTTCCCCATGGAATTTCTTCATGAAAATTGATATGCATAATCCCTATACCATATAGAGACCAATAGAAACAAGAATGACCAAAAAAATTGGAGTTATGGCCTCTGAAACCAAAACCCTAATTCTAGGTCATCTGTGCAGTTAAACCTGGCTCTGCTTCCATGCCAATCCCAGTTCTTGTGATTTTTGACATTCTTGACTTTGAGAGGATATAATATGATGCTTGAACATACATGGACCCCTTTGAAGTGATTGATGACCTTTGGAGTGGCACAAGAAGCTCTTGGATTGCTCAGATCACAAACCCTAGATGCAGATGACTCTGAACCAATGTAGTGTACTAAAAATGTGGTATGAGATGCTATGATTGAGTTTATGCATATGAAGAGATCACAAGCCATGGTGTGAATGGGTGAGGGCGAATTTGGGGGTGTTTACACTTCCTAAGGAAGGTGAGTTATTTCTAAGAGGGATTAACATGAAGTTTTACAAACAAAGCACAAAGTGCCAAGGCAACCACATTTTGAAAGCATAAAGAATTTAAAAGGAATAAGTTGTGCGGATAAACTTACCTCAACCTCCCTACAAAACAAAGGTTAGTAGGATATGGCTAAAATGATAAAAGGAAGAAGGCAAACAAGTTCCAAACATATCCTAATACATTTATGGCCTAATACAATCTCTCAAATAAATAAACTTGCAAGATGAATAGCTTTGTAGGTCATCTTCACTGCTGGAAAGCAAGCTGACTTGGTTAGCCGATCTACAATCACCCAGATCGAATTGTACCCATACTGAGTACGCATTAACCCCAATGCAAAGTCCATAGAAATACTATCACATTTCCACTATGGAATTTCATATGGGTGTAACAAAGAACCGGGTATTTGATGTTAATTTTTCACTTTCTAACATATTACACATTTAGCCATGTATTCTGCAATGTTCTTCTTCATTATAGACCACCAATAATCTTTCTTCAGATCTTGGTACATCTTTGATGAACTTGGATGAATGGTAAACATACTCTTATGCGCCTCCTCAAAAACTCCCCTTCTTAAATCTACATCATTTGGAACATATATCCTTTGATTAAACAAAAAACCATTCACGACATGAATAAAACCTAGTTAAGTTGACATTTCTTGTAATTCCTTATCTGATAATTGACCTTGTTAAATCCTTTCCCTCAAATCAGATGTAACATTCGAATTTCTCATCATCACACCATTATGAGTCCATGAGAACTGAAAGTTGATATTCCTAAACTTTTTTTAACAAATCATACTCGAATATCATTAATTCAGCTCTGTGTATTTGCTTCTAAATTAACACATCAACCAGTTTATTTTCCTTACTCGAATGATACTCCAAGTCAAAATTAAAGACCTTTAAGTATTTCATCCATCTTTTTTGTCGCATGTTCAACTCTTTCTTATCAAACAAATACTTTAAGCTCTTGGGGTCATTAACCATTTCAAAATGTACTCCATAAGATAATGACGCCACACTTCATTGTAAACACTACAACTTCTAACTAATGGTCATGATTTAGGTAGTTCTCTTCATGAGTTTTTATTTGTCGAGATGCATATTCTACAACTTGACCATTTTACATCAACACTCAATGTAGTCCCCTTTTCGAGGCATCACAAAAAACTCCATACGGTCCATTAGGATCTAGAATAATCAACATTAGTGAAATAGTTAAGTTCTTCTTTAACCTGAAGAAACTTTGCTCACACTCAGTATCCCAGTCCAAAAGAAATATCCTTACAAGTAAGGTCATTGGTAAAGAAACCTATGAGAATCCTTTAATGAACTTTATGTGGTAACCCTCCAATCCTGGAAAACTTCTAACTTTTGAAGTATTCTTTGGCCTTTCCCAATCCATAACTGCTTCGACCTTATATGAGTTGCAATACCACGTGACCAAACAAATTAATTTTAGTTAAACAAAAATTCATACTTGCTCAACTTTGCGAAAAGTTTCTTCTCTTGCAGTACTAACAGAAAATTCTTAAATGTTCCTCGTGCTCTTGTGAAGTATGATAATATTTAAGGATGCCATCGATAAATATCACCATGAACTGATCCAAGCAAGGTCAGAATATCTAGTTTTAACTCGAATCTAACGGTAGCATGATTACAAATCAATCTTCGAGAGCACACAAACACCTTTCAATTGATCTAGAAAATTAACTATCTGGGGTAAATGATACTTATTCTTAATGATAACCTTATTCAGCTATTTGTAATCAATGCACAAACGCGTCCCATCATCATTTTTCTTCACCAATAACATTGAGGCTCCCCACAATGAAACACTTAGACGAATGAAATTCTTAAGCAATAAATCTTCTAACTGGCTCTTCAATTCCCTAAGTTCCATTTGTGACATGCTCTTCAATGCACATGTATCAATTAATCTCTTTTTTAAAGTTGAATATATTATTTTATTTATATTTTTTTAGTAAAATTAATTTTTAAAAAATTTAATAAATATTTGATTTTTTGTATAAAAAATTATATATATTTTTATAATATTATAAATTCTAGATAACCTAAAAGTTTAACCTAATTATAACTTATCCTTTTGTAAGCCCATTATAAAAGGGGGTGCACTCACCATTTCGATATAATCGAGATGACCATGGCGGCCACTTCAAAGATATAAGAGTATATTTATTTTTTACATTTCTTACATTTACTAAGAGCAGCAAAGATGAAACTCCACTACCTAACCATCAATCATTCATATAAAAAGGTATTTTCAACATGTATTGTTCTATTATTGAATTCATTATGATTATATGTTATGGATCGAGGCAATATCAATTGCGATTTCATTCTTCTTCATTGTTTTTCTCTATTTAATAATTTATTTGTGATATTTTGTTTAATTTTGTGTTGTTTTATTTTCTTTTGACTAGATCTGTAGGATCAAGCGCTTACCACTGCACTAAAAGCAATTGCTGTTAGTGAAGGCGCAACTTTATTTCCTTATAGTATAAAGTCTTTCAAGGGGCTGCGCCTATTAAGCGCCATGGGTTGGGATGTTAAGCCCATCGAATCCCTAAGGGTGACGCTGAATTAATAAATCCAACAATCTCCCCCCCAGTGTCAGCCGGGGGGATTCGAACCCATGACCGGGCTCTGATACCACTTGTAGGATCAAGCGCTTACCACTGCACTAAAAGCAATTGTTGTTAGTGAAGGTGCAACTTTATTTCCTTATAGTATAAAGTCTTTCAAGGGGCTGCGCCTATTAAGCGCCATGGGTTGGTATGTTAAGCCCATCGAATCCCTAAGGGTGACGCTGAATTAATAAATCCAACAAGATCTACGAGCGAAGAAACGTTACTCAATTTATAGACTTTTATCAAATGCCCGATTGACAGGTAATAATCGGTGATATTTTATATTTTTACTCATTGTCGCTCCCGGGATTTTCATCCTAGTACAAACGCGAAAGTGGCGCGGAAAGGTTAGAGTCGCCAGCCAAACATTTTTATCCCGAAAGAATGGGAAAGGTAATGTTGCACAAACCTAAGGAAGAAAGAAAGGACAAGGTCCTGCGAACCAAAGATTTGAATTCGGGAGTCGGTTACGACCTGGGAAGGTATTAGCACCCAGATCGTCTGCCGTACCCGACGGGATCCACGCTTGCAAAGAAATTACTTCAAAGGGTGAGGGTATGAAAACTGCAGCAAAAGAAAAGAAATGGACTGGAAAATAAATTGAGAAAAGCAATGAATATGAAACAAAGAGGAAAAATGTAGGGAAAATAAAGATTGTGCTCGAACGGGCCCTACCCCGCTGCCTACGTACCTCATCAGGATAATGAGGATCAGAGACGCCGTAGTTCCCCTAACTAGGGGTAGAAAAGAAATTGCTTGTGAATTAAAGGCTTGAACTGCCTATGCCATTGCTCAGGTGTTGCAGACTCGGACGACGAGTGCGTAACCGTCTTGCAAAGTGACAAGTAGGAGCAAGTTCACGTACGGAGCGAATAAGATGAGAAAAGAATTCCCGAAGGAAAGACGCTTATTGTTTGTTTGTGTTTTTTAGAAGCTTTTATGAGTGTGTCACAAGGAAGTGAACTCAAGCTCTTTTCCATGGAATGTACACTTGTCGCTACATTCCAAGATGGAATAATAGAACAAGCATACTCAAGTAAGGAGAAGATCCCCAAAACTTGAACCCAAAGATTAGGGCTTAGGCTCACTAACTTGTTTACTTATTAGATGTTTTGATTATTTACATGAAGAAGTGTTTTTTATGCTTTTCTTTTATGAAGAAGATACCTTGATCAGACTTGTGCATCACAAGGTAAACATGTACTATCCCAAGATGGGAAGACTACAAGCGTACCTCATGGAATAAGGCTATGGATCAATGTATCACTTCAGATTTATTAAAGTATCTTTTAAGAGTTATGAGATGAGAAGAGAAGAAGAACCAAAAGGATTTCAAAGGAAAAATTCTAAAGGGGGACTAAAATAATCCTAAGTATTCACATGCATGGATGTCCTAAGGGTTAGTGAGGTTCCTATCCTAATGAAGGAGGAAGAAGAAGATAGAAGAAGGGATGAGAAAGGCCTAAGCCCAACAAAAATAGGGTTAGTTCACATAAACATAAAAGGAAAAGATAAAAATTAGAGATGTGGAACCCAATTCCCACATCTCACACTTACCATAGCCCCTGCAAGGTTAATATGCATATACATGAAACAAAATGAGCAAGATAACATGCTAACATCAAACAATCAGAGGTGACATGATATGAACAAATGCACAATGCAAATTCAACTCAAAGAAATGAAGATGGGAGATTTATGACCTAAAATGAGGCAACATGAATACATATGGAAATAAATGCGCACTTATGAAAAATGTAATGCACAACACACAAAATACAAGCACAAAATTCAAAACCAGAATCAAAATGATATGAATAATGGCCTAAGAGGCCAGAAAGATGAAGAGAGAAGTCACACAATACCAAACAATGTCAAAATAAAAGCAACGGAACCAAAATATGGAATTTAAGTACTTAAAGAAACAAATGACTTGAATAAGAAGCAAACCTAAAAATTTCAGAAGAAACAAGACCTATCCTAGGACCAGGAAGGTATCCACATCCCAAAGGAACCCCAAATGAGAAGAACAAGTTGGCACAAGTGCCCTTCTAAACCTATAAGAGATCTTATGAACCAAACGAGGCAAAATGGGATAAGGTGAGAACAAAAATCCACAAATAATTAACCAGCCATCTAAAAATTCTACAACTGAAACCAAATGATCTTAAAACACATCATATCAACTTGCCAAAAGGACCTGCAAAAATTCAGAAAGGAACTAAGCCAAATGATGGCAAGAACACAAGTTAGGACAGAAAACTTACATCACAAGATATCAGATCAAAACTCAAGAAATAATTTTCTAAAAATTCTGACAAAAATCACATGAAAACTACAAGATCTTAGGAACACAATGCAAAACGAATGGGATCAAAAATCCAAATATTAAAGGCTATAGAAAATAGACAAGACAGACTGGTCAAGAAATGAAGCAAATGAAGCTATGTACATTGGTGAATTATTCCTGGCACGTGGATCAATGGAAAAAATAAAATAAAAATGTGATAAAAAACTAGAAACATAAAGGAACAACTATGATTTATTTGGGAATTTTTAGATGAAAAGAACTATTTTTAATGAATTAAAATGAGAACTGAAATAAAAGAAAATAAGTGAAGAAAAGAAAATGAAATGAAATTGAAGGAGGTGAGATTAGCAGGCTTTGTAAGTGTAATTTGAATGGGCCCAAACGGGGTAGGGTGCGAAAATGAACTCTGATTAAGCCCAGGATGCACACTGGTGCACATGTGCTATGGTGGAGGTGTCCACGCGCGATTGGGGGAGAAGGCCTACCGGACGGTGACAAGTGTCACCGCCGGTATGGACCAAAACAACAAAAAAATCCTCCATCCCTATCCTCTTATCGTTTCGGTTTCCGTGATTCTTTCAACCCCTTCTTTCCATTAAACTTATAATTCTTCATTACTAATTAACAAAACAAAATTAACATCAAAAGAAAAACAAGAACAGAAAACGAAATAAATCAATCTCTCTCAACTAAACGCTCATCCTCTCCTTCTTCGAACTCACGCCGCCGGAGTCTTCTTCTTCATTTCCTAACCTATCTCGCCGGCGCCGTTCTCTCTCAACCTAGCCACCGTTCCTTCCGTCTTCTTCCCCTTTCAAATCCCGCCATCACCTTCTTCATCCTCTATGACCTAGCCTACCCGCCGCCACCAAACCTCAAGCCACGAACACAAACCCTCACTCAACCATCATGTTCGCCTACCTCCAAGCTCTCACCGCCGTTCGCCGGCTTTCAACTCCACCTCACCTTGCGTCGCCGAACAACATCCACTCTCCGAACAACAGAAACCTCAACACCAACACCTAAACCCTCATCCTTAAACTAAATCCGAAATTAAATCTTCAATCCACACACTCAAATCGACGGATCGGCTCTTAGATTACAACACAATAATCACCTAAAGAGGTAAGGAAATCACCAACCTTCGACGCCGAGATTCGCGTCGGTTACGCATCAGAGTAAGTGGATATTGACTGATGGATCCGTTGACGAATACGCGACGAAGACGACAATTACTGAAGCGTGAAGAAACGACTGCTTCTGCTTGGTTCGAAGAAGAGCAATCAAGATTTCCGTTTTCTTGTTCAGTCTGAGAAGATTTGGTGCTGGTGAAGAGTGATGAGTTCTGTTTACCGATGAAGAAAAATTTGACTTGTGTTGATGAAAAAAAGATGAACTCGGTTTTTTTTTTATGCAGAGGAAGAGTGATTAAGGTATGGATATATCAATGAGTTAGGATGAAATTCTGTGATGATGAATATCATGAACGAAAATAATGATGAACGAAAAAAAGTGAATTCCCTGTGGTGTCAGTGATGGTTCTGTTATGAGGATGAGGAGGAAATGCGATGAGGAAGAAGAATCAAAATTCGGTTATGTTCTCTTTTTGATTTGATGAAGGAGAGTATTATTATGGTAATGGTGCGTGATATGTGCGAGTAAAAGGATGAGTATCCCAATTCTGTTGCTGCCAACAATGCAAAATCCATGCCCTGCTCACTTCTTCTTTTTCTCTTTGATGATGAAAATTCGTGCAGTTGGTTATGGGTGATGCAAAAAAAAATGGATTGGAATTGTTGTTGATGTTGCCTGAAAATTCTTGCGAGAGAGATTTTTGTATGTTATTCGTGATGTTCAAGCCAAGAATTCGTTATATTGATCATAAGGAGAAAATGAAAATCTGTTATATATTTTTTTCTTTTTTTTTGCTGCAGATGATTATCCATTGTAACAAACTCTCCTTCTCAATCTGTTACTCTCTTTTTTCCATTTTTTCATTTTACTGCGTTTTGAGTAGTTGGATCATGCGTTTTTTCATGCTTGTTGCGTTTTGTCCTTTTTTCATTGCGTTTTGATACTGCTCACGTGAGGCTTGGTTTCAAGTAGCTGTATGAAGGCTGGTGTGAAAAGGGTGTGACGGCATAAACGTGATATTGGCTAGAAAAGAACATGTTGATATGTGGCTTGGAAAAAATTGTGGGCCATGGTATGGCATTTGTTATGGAGTGTATTATGTGGAGTGGCATGCATGCTGCATATTTTGTTGAAGTGTGAGTAAAAAATAGCTCTTGAATTGAAGTGTGGTGCAAGTTGGTTTAACATAGATCAAATGGGCTTTGTAAGAAAGGTTATATAAAAGAAAATGGATTAAAAAGAATATGGTCTTAAAAATGGATTAATGAAATTGAGAAAAAAGAAAATAAGGATTATGATTTATAGTTAAAGGTAAATAAAAAATGGATATGGTTTAGAAATAAATGTAAAGAAGAAAAAATGGGGAATGAATTGATTTAATGGATAATTTGGAAAAATGGTTTAGAAATCGATACAGAACTTGCTATTTTGTGGAACGGACCAATTACCACCAACATGCACAGAGCCATGAAATCTCGATTCATCAATTCACTCAACCAATCTCGCATTGCTTTCACAGAAACCAATGACCTTCTGGATAAGTCACCTTCTAAACGTCATCACGATAAGCCTGAACCTTTGGATTTGAAACCCTCTCACCAACCACTACTTGGTAAACTGATGATTCTCGCACATAACACAACCCGACTTTGAGATACATTGCCTGAGAAATAACCCCCAATACAGATAACCTGCAGTTCTATCGATCTATTGATAGTTTGACCAAGATTGGGTCAAACGTCCATCTGAATGAAATCACGAACTAAACGACCACGCTCAACTGAAATCACCGCCAGCTCTATGCTATGCTTCAACAATGAATGTTATGCTCCATTTTTCTATGCTCATGATGCACCGCGAAATATGAAAATGATATGCTAAATGCTATGAAAATGAGAGGGCAAATTTAGGGTGTTACAACTGCCCCTATTCAATCATCAGTTAATCTGAAAAGGGCGATAGTACGGGCTATCGACCATTCAAGATAAACTGTGGTTGAATACCAAGAAGACCAAAAATCTGCACTCTGACGAAGAATGCAACACTGGGAAATAAACCCAACCAGATGACGCTCTGGGGAAAAGAAGGAGAGAAAGCAGACGAGCTTCTTCCGAGTTGAAACTGATATCTGAAATAAGAACAAGTTGACAGAAGAGTCTTCAAACAATCCTGTGACGCCAGGAGCTGGACATACGAGTCCTCAAACACTTCACAACATAAACAGAGACAGACGAGTCTTCAAACAACCCTGTGACGCCAGGCGCAGAGAGCGGACGAGCCCTTAAGAATCTCCCAAGTGACCTGAGATAGACGAATCTCCTTCACTAATCCTTACGCAGATAAGTGGAATAAGACGGACGAGTCTTCTTCGGATAACCCTTACGCAGGTTCCGGAAATTGTTTTGACGTTTTAATCCCACCGTCAGGATTTGAAACCTCTTCAATACAGACGAGTATTGGATGATCATCAAGATAACACAGACGAGTGTTATGGGTCAATGATACAGACGAGTATCAGACGATGATCTGAGAAACACAGACGAGTGCTTCAGGCAATGATACAGACGAGTACCATAAATATCAGGCATACCAAACACAGACGAGTGCTGGAAAGTTGCAGGCGAGCAACCACATATGAGATTCTACAACACAGACGTGTGTTGAGAAGTTGCAGACGAGCAACAACAAATACCATATTAGAACATAGACAAATGTTGAGGAGTCAACAACAAAAATATTACATCTCAAAGCACAGACGAGTGCTGGAAATTGCAGACGAGCAAACGGCAACTGATATAACCAAACACAGACGAGTGCTTGAAACTGCAGACGAGCGGTAGACCAATGCCTGATTGGCAGCAAGAGATACAACTCTGCAGGGGAAGACAAGTCAAGAGGTCTGGATACCCACTCTGATTGAGGTGACGAGTACCTGGCTATATCATCACAATACCCGAAAGACTAGCAACTTTGTTGGGGGATATTTCACTGACGGAGATGAAAATCCAATATGAACTTTGTGGGGAATATCATCTAGTGACCTCTTGCATTTTCTGGACTAGTTGACTGCTTGAAGATCAACCTAAGAGGATTTTACAGAAGACCTGACACCCAAAATGTCCAAGTCTGCAAACTCTTTAGAGATTCGTCGAATCTTGACATAACTGCCCCAGACTGTAGAGACTGTGGAAGAATTTGTCTCGCAAGGATTCCTGAAAAATTTCATATTACTGCGAAATACCGTGCCCTGTAAGCACAAAGATGTGCACATCTGCCCCGTGCATAAATGAATCCGGTGGTTGAACTTTGATGTTGTGATTTTTCTTTTATGACAGACTTATGGGGTATCAACTCAAGGGTTGAAGAAGTGAAGACTATGATATCGACTCAAGGGTCGTAAGAAACGGAAATATCGACTCAAGGGTCGAGAGGAACATAACAACATCAACTCGAGGGTTGAAAAAAAACGTCAGCAACATCGACTCGAGGGTCGAGGAAACGAAAGCAACAATATCGACTCAAGGGTCGAGGATAACAAAGCAACATCAACTCGAGGGTTGAGGGAATAAAATAGCAACATCGACTCGAGGGTCGAGGATATGATAGTAACAATATCGACTCGAGGGTCGAGGAAAACGCAAACAACATCAACTCGAGGGTTGAGGAAACAAGATGACAACACCAACTCGAGGGTCATGGAACAAGATAAAGCAACATCAACTCGAGGGTTGAGGGAATAAAATAGCAACATCGACTCGAGGGTCGAGGATAACAAAACAACATCAACTCGAGGGTTGAGAAAACAGAAGCGATGATATCGACTCGAGGGTCGAAGAAAACCAGAGTGACAATTGTCATGCTCAACTGAAGTGAGAGGCTGAATGCATATAGATGCCAACATGTCATAATTGAAGAGATGCCAACAAAGATCGGACTTTAACCGTGTTATGATGATCAGATGAAGAAACTATAACGACTGAGGAGAAATTCTCTGATCAGGGAAACACGCTTCCCACGCCCTACTAGGATCAATCATCAGACATTCATTCTGGGAGCGGCCTTGCATACCGTCATATTGTCTCAAGAGGATTTTACAGAAAACATAGCATCTGAAATGCTTCAGTGTTTTCAAACTCCTGAATATCTCAAAGCAACCACCTCAAACTGTATGGTTCATGACAGAATTTTCCCCAAGATCTTGCATCATTATGAGGTGTCCTGCCCTAGTATTCTGAACCTTGGGTAGGTGCATCTGATTAACCGTCTTCTGGAGAGAGTAACTTCTAGTGCTTCTAGGGTGACCTGCCCCGGGTACGAGTATTGCTTCGGAGAAAACACCCATGCTAACTGCTCTGTGAGAGATTTAAATCTCGAGGTGATTGCCCCAGATTGGCTGTTGGAGAGATTGATCGACGTTATTGCCCCGGATTGGCTGCACTTAACCCAACTGGTTGGAAAAAGCCCTATTCAACAATGTTTCTTGGAAAAGTGCCCCTTGACATGAATGTCATTCCGAAGTTTCCGCCTTCACAACATGGCAAGATTAAGCTTCTATACTGAGGTTCCAGATGTGAACTTCTTTGGTGCCAAACAAATTTATGCAAGCAGAAAATGTTTTATTCTGAGAATGAAAGTTCTAATGCAACACATGTTAGTCTTGAAGCTTTTATTGAAAAGATGTCGTTTATGAACGAATCACTGGTTAAGACAGTACAATATTTTTTTTATGAAATAAACATGCATATGCAATACCAACGAGGGTCTTTTAGCACAACTCATAGGAGTCAGGAACGCTATCTCATGGTGGCACGCTCTCGAATTAACCCTGCTTCAATTAGGACTTTTAAGGGTTGTATCATGGCCTGGCTCACGGTTACTGAAACAAAGGATATAGGCTCGAAGTTTATATGTGCCCACCCATCTTCGTGATGTCCTTCCATTCCTATGTTCAGCTAGTTTTCATAAGCGCTCACCTTTCCTAAGGGTTTCGTGCTGGTTGAGGAACCATTACTCTAACAGTTAAGCCATTGAGGTTATTGTTGGGGATAACAGTCACCCTTATTGTCTTTTGTGTCTGTATCACACGACTTGTTCCTGCTTAAGGATCTTTCTTGTGCAATCCTTTCCATCTTTCGCTTTTTTTATTTTGCTTATCCCTAACTTTTGCCTGGACTGATTCTTTTGAATCTTTTGCAATTGGAGTCCAGCGGGATGCCCTAATTTTTGCCTAAGTCGCCTGTTTTCAAGTTTCGACTTAGCGGGCTATTTATTTCTTTTTTTTTCTTTTTCTTTTCGAACAAATCACGTGACACTGTTTGTCCTGATTATTTTGTAAGGGTTATGACTGTCTCACTCTTTGGTCAATGATGGATAACTGTTGTGGTTTCTGGTCTTTAGACCTCTTGATTTGGTAAAATGAAATGTTAGAGATCCTCAGATAGACTCCTTTATGAAAGCATGAACGCCTGGTCCAACTAGCTGACACCTACCCTGCCCCGGGTTGAATGTAAGGGTTTTTTATGTGAAAAGAAAACTCCTACTTCAAGGATCAAAGGGGTTATCAAAGGTTTATCTCCCTTATATCTCCGGTGTTTAGGATTTGAAACAAAGCTTGTACATCGTCAACAGGGTCCTATTCAAGAGCACACAATTGGAGACTTTTGCGTTTTCATTTCGTCATCCTCCATCACAGAGTTTAAGAACAACAGTTGGTATTGCAATGCACACACAAAATTATAAGTAAAATACGAATTAATTACTTCAAGAAAAACATGTGCATTTTATTAGTTAACATTCAAAACAAACAAGTTTCATGCAAGCATACAAATGTTCAAACAAACATATAAAAACGACACATGAAAATGCAGTAAAGAAGCTGAGCAATGCCCTTGTTGAGGAGACTTGACTCCGTCTGGACCTGTTGATCTTGAATACTTTCAGTAGTCAACACTTTTCTTGATGATACTTGCAGTCTTCAATCAAATGACCATGTGTCAGTACCATACTTCATTCTCAATTATTCTGACCTAAAGCTTTCAAAATTCAAACATTGACACGAGATGTCTGAAGAAAATAATGACACTGAGATGAAATGCCACATAAGTTGACACCTAAGGTTGCTCGGAAAGACCTGACGATCTTCTGCCTACGTATCTCCATTGACCAAAGGCCAATGAAGAATCAGAGCGACGTAGTTCCCCTCAATAGGGATCAAAGTGACGTACATAGCCGCTCTTCAGAATCAAACTGAGAATCACCTTCACATATATCTTCAATAAATTTCTCCATAATATGAGCTGACGAACCCACATGACCAAACGGAGACTTGTTAACTTGAATGCCTTGAGGCGTCACTGAAATCAAACCAGACTCAATCAAATCTTGAACCTTATCCCTGAGAGGCTTGCATTCTTCAGCTGAATGTCCTGGCGCATTGCCATGGAATCCACATTGAACATTGGGATCAAAACTTGGTGGGTATGGAAAAGGCACTGGACCCGGTTTCCTCGGCACTATCAATCCACTGTCGATCAGGCATGGGAGTATTTGACTGTATGGTACTGGCAATGGATCAAAATACCTTTTGGATCTCTTAGTGTAATAACGACGCCTTTGCGGAGTATGCTTCTGTTGGCATGGTATTTGTTGGTACTGAGGAGGTTCACTGTTAACTGAAATCTGACATACGGGTTCAGAAGATTGCTGACTCTGAGCAGCTGAAGTGCATGGGTAATTTGGATAAGTCAATGGAGTTGGAGGATCTTCCCATATTGCATCAATCACATCCTTATCTTGGGAACTAACAAAAGATTCATTCTCTTCAGCTGAGCCATCTGAAATGCCTTGGATCTTTCCCATCTTGATAAAACTCTCAATGCGTTCTCCCACTATCACCAAGTCCGAGAAATTCGAACATCCACTACCACTCAACCTCTCCAAGTACGGCCCCTTCAAGGTCTCTATGAAAAGATCAACCAATTCTCTGTCTGATAGCGGGGGTTGCACCTGAGCAGCTACTTCTTTCCACCTCTGGGCATACTCTCTGAAGGATTCACCATCTCTTTAGGATAACACTTGCAAATCCATGCGGCTAAGAGCCCTGTCAAGATTGTAGTCGTACTGCTTCACAAATGCATTGGCTAGGTCTGACCATGACTGGATACGACTGCTCTCTAACTGAATGTACCAATTCGACGATGCCTCACTCAGACTGTATTGGAAACAATGAATCATCAATTTGTCATTATGCTCATGTGAGGCCATCCTTCTGCAAAATCTTACCAAATGATGTCTTGGACAACTATCCCCTTTGTACTTTTCAAACTTCGGTACTTTGAATTTCGGAGGTATTACCAGGCCGTGCACCAGACACATGCTTGCAGCACTTAAATCAATGACATTACGACTTTGAAGGGCTTTGATCTCTTCCTCCAACATACGGAACCTCTCCTCCCTCTCCATAATTCGTGGATCCGGGAGTCTCACCACAGGGATTGCCTCTTGGGGATCTGGCATAGTGAAAGCGAAACTGTGATAATCTGCAGCATCAACAGAAGAAGAATGTCCACTTCGGGCGACCTGGCGCTCTTGAACATCTGGATTCCCAACAGGGGTCTGTACAGGCTGAGCTTGAGCGAAATTACGGCCATCCTGCCTTGCCAAAGTCATCATAGCCTCCAAAAGTTGGTCCCACTGATCTTTTGTCAACCCAACACTTGCAGACGGGCTTTGCTCTCCAGGATCCATGATCTTCACAAAAGTTGCTTCAAGTCTGATACGAGAACCGGAGTCTCAACTGTAGATGGTGAACAAAGAACGGATGAGCCCTGCCTGCTGAACAGAAATGCAATGCAAATGCTATGAGATGCCATGTTCGGTTATTTCCAAAGAATCCATCTGCTTTGATTCACATTTTGTACAAAAAATCCAACAACATAATTCAGGGATGAGATCCTCAGAAATAACTGAACATGTATGCTAGAATGCTATGATGGCATGTATGCAACTGGCAAGTGATCGAGAACTGGTGTCTGTCTGGATACGGAACACTGAGTTGAGAACCAAGCAACTGATGATATATGCCCTCTGAGTAATAACCATCTGATAAGAACTCAAAACCAAGGATCAAGAACTCTAGAACCATAGTAACCGGACCAAAACATAAGATCGCACTGATGATGAAGGGTATGTTGAGGTTAAGGGTTCCTGTAAACCTGTAAACCCCTCCCAATCTCACGGGTGTGCTCCGGGTCAAACATCACGGACTCTCAAAGCCGAATAGCAATAATACTTTCACCATTTCCGAGAAATGGCTCATGACCAAACCAGGGAATCGGTTAGGCATTATGTACTACGCACGGAGGCCTCAGCTGAGTCCGGGAAAAAACAAGCATCCCCTATAGGTTCCCAGCTTCAAGCGCTGAAATCGAGAAACAATAGTACATTCAGCCCGTAGGATACAGTACTAATGTCATACGACCAGATGCTTTGACTGAGTTCCTATAAGAGAACCAGGCCATCCTATGCGATCCCCAGGTGGGCCCTCGGATGCGAATGGGTTTGCCACGAAACGTGGGCTGCCATTGTCATCACTAAAGAGGGATGTTTCCACAAGGTTCTCAATGATCGGTCCTCAGCTGCACATAACTGTCAGGGTCATGTAATGAGAGAGGAAGATCCCCAAATCAAGACATTTCCAAGACAATCGCAACCTGGGTGTGGAACTCACTACTACCCCCATGACAATATCTCATGAGGCCAAAGTGGAACCACTCTAAATCCTATGGTGCACTCGAGCCGGGTACTTGGCTCATATCTCTCAAGAACCAGTAACACCCATCCCACCAAAGAAAACCAGTCCAGACAGTCCAGTATATATACATGATGCAGAAAATAAATACTGAAAACTGTAAATAAAGCTGTAAACAAAAGCGGTAAACAAACAACAATACGATATAACAAGCCACAACAAACAAACATCACCCAAAGAAACAGAAACAAACAAGCGCTAGGAGAGACTCACAAGGGAACCAGAGATCATCTGGTGTGCAGTCCCCAGCAGAGTCGCCAGCTGTCGCTCCCGGGATTTTCATCCTAGTACAAACGCGAAAGTGGCGCGGAAAGGTTAAAGTCGCCAGCCAGACATTTTTATCCCGAAAGAATGGGAAAGGTAATGTTGCACAAACCTAAGGAAGAAAGAAAGGACAAGGTCCTGCGAACCAAAGATCTGAATTCGGGAGTCGGTTACGACCTGGGAAGGTATTAGCACCCAGATCGTCCACCGTACC
Source organism: Lathyrus aphaca (assembly GCA_963966055.1). Classification (NCBI taxonomy): domain Eukaryota; kingdom Viridiplantae; phylum Streptophyta; class Magnoliopsida; order Fabales; family Fabaceae; genus Lathyrus; species Lathyrus aphaca. The sequence goes on along the minus strand of OZ014524.1, from coordinate 507,310,655 downwards.
CGATGGGATCCACGCTTGCAAAGAAATTACTTCAAAGGGTGAGGGTATGAAAACTGCAGCAAAAGAAAAGAAATGGACTGGAAAATAAACTGAGAAAAGCAATGAATATGAAACAAAGAGGAAAAATGTAGAGAAAATAAAGATTGTGCTCGAACGGGCCCTACCCCGCTGCCTACGTACCTCATCAGGATAATGAGGATCAGAGACGCCGTAGTTCCCCTAACTAGGGGTAGAAAAGAAATTGCTTGTGAATTAAAGGCTTGAACTGCCTATGCCATTGCTCAGGTGTTGCAGACTCGGACGACGAGTGCGTAACCGTCTTGCAAAGTGACAAGTAGGAGCAAGTTCGCGTACGGAGCGAATAAGATGAGAAAAGAATTCCCGAAGGAAAGACGCTTATTGTTTGTTTGTGTTTTTTAGAAGCTTTTATGAGTGTGTCACAAGGAAGTGAACTCAAGCTCTTTTCCATGGAATGTACACTTGTCGCTACATTCCAAGATGGAATAATAGAACAAGCATACTCAAGTAAGGAGAAGATCCCCAAAACTTGAACCCAAAGATTAGGGCTTAGGCTCACTAACTTGTTTACTTATTAGATGTTTTGATTATTTACATGAAGAAGTGTTTTTTATGCTTTTCTTTTATGAAGAAGATACCTTGATCAGACTTGTGCATCACAAGGTAAACATGTACTATCCCAAGATGGGAAGACTACAAGAGTACCTCATGGAATAAGGCTATGGATCAATGTATCACTTCAGATTTATTAAAGTATCTTTTAAGAGTTATGAGATGAGAAGAGAAGAAGAACCAAAAGGATTTCAAAGGAAAAATTATAAAGGGGGACTAAAATAATCCTAAGTATTCACATGCATGGATGTCCTAAGGGTTAGTGAGGTTCCTATCCTAATGAAGGAGGAAGAAGAAGATAGAAGAATGGATGAGAAAGGCCTAAGCCCAACAAAAAGAGGGTTAGTTCACATAAACATAAAAGGAAAAGATAAAAATTAGAGATGTGGAACTCAATTCCCACATCTCACACTTACCATAGCCCCTGCAAGGTTAATATGCATATACATGAAACAAAATGAGCAAGATAACATGATAACATCAAACAATCAGAGGTGACATGATATGAACAAATGCACAATGCAAATTCAACTCAAAGAAATGAAGATGGGAGATTTATGACCTAAAATGAGGCAACATGAATACATATGGAAATAAATGCGCACTTATGAAAAATGTAATGCACAACACACAAAATACAAGCACAAAATTCAAAACCAGAATCAAAATGATATGAAGAATGGCCTAAGAGGCCAGAAAGATGAAGATAGAAGTCACACAATACCAAACAATGTCAAAATAAAAGCAACGGAACCAAAATATGGAATTTAAGTACTTAAAGAAACAAATGACTTGAATAAGAAGCAAACCTAAAAAATTCAGAAGAAACAAGACCTATCCTAGGACCAGGAAGGTATCCACATCCCAAAGGAACCCCATATGAGAAGAAGAAGTTGGCACAAGTGCCCTTCTAAACCTATAAGAGATCTTATGAACCAAACGAGGCAAAATGGGATAAGGTGAGAACAAAAATCCACAAATAATTAACCAGCCATCTAAAAATTCTACAACTGAAACCAAATGATCTTAAAACACATCATATCAACTTGCCAAAAGGACCTGCAAAAATTCAGAAAGGAACTAAGCCAAATGATGGCAAGAACACAAGTTAGGAAAGAAAACTTACATCACAAGATATCAGATCAAAACTCAAGAAATAATTTTCTAAAAATTCTGACAAAAATCACATGAAAACTACAAGATCTTAGGAACACAATGCAAAAAGAATGGGATCAAAACTCCAAATATTGAAGGCTATAGAAAATAGACAAGACAGACTGGTCAAGAAATGAAGCAAATGAAGCTATGTACATTGGTGAATTATTCCTGGCACGTGGATCAATGGAAAAAATAAAATAAAAATGTGATAAAAAAACTAGAAACATAAAGGAACAACTATGATTTATTTGGGAATTTTTAGATGAAAAGAACTATTTTTAATGAATTAAAATGAGAACTGAAATAAAAGAAAATAAGTGAAGAAAAGAAAATGAAATGAAATTGAAGGAGGTGAGATTAGCAGGCTTTGTAAGTGTAATTTGAATGGGCCCAAACGGGGTAGGGTGCGAAAATGAACTCTGATTAAGCCCAGGATGCACGCTGGTGCACATGTGCTATGGTGGAGGTGTCCACGCGCGATTGGGGGAGAAGGCCTACCGGACGGTGACAAGTGTCACCGCCGGTATGGACCAAAACAACAAAAAAATCCTCCATCCCTATCCTCTTATCGTTTCGGTTCCCGTGATTCTTTCAACCCCTTCTTTCCATTAAACTTATAATTCTTCATTACTTATTAACAAAACAAAATTAACATCAAAAGAAAAACAAGAACAAAAAACGAAATAAATCAATCTCTCTCAACTAAATGCTCATCCTCTCCTTCTTCGAACTCACGCCGCCGGAGTCTTCTTCTTCATTTCCTAACCTATCTCGCCGGCGCCGTTCTCTCTCAACCTAGCCACCGTTCCTTCCGTCTTCTTCCCCTTTCAAATCCCGCCATCACCTTCTTCATCCTCTATGACCTAGCCTACCCGCCGCCACCAAACCTCAAGCCACGAACACAAACCCTCACTCAACCATCATGTTCGCCTACCTCCAAGCTCTCACCGCCGTTCGCCGGCTTTCAACTCCACCTCACCTTGCGTCGCCGAACAACATCCACTCTCCGAACAACAGAAACCTCAACACCAACACCTAAACCCTCATCCTTAAACTAAATCCGAAATTAAATCTTCAATCCACACACTCAAATCGACGGATCGGCTCTTAGATTACAACGCAATAATCACCTAAAGAGGTAAGGAAATCACCAACCTTCGACGCCGAGATTCGCGTCGGTTACGCATCAGAGTAAGTGGATATTGACTGATGGATCCGTTGACGAATACGCGACGAAGACGACAATTACTGAAGCGTGAAGAAACGGCTGCTTCTGCTTGGTTCGAAGATTCGGTGCTGGTGAAGAGTGATGAGTTCTGTTTACCGATGAAGAAAAATTTGACTTGTGTTGATGAAAAAAAGATGAACTCGGTTTTTTTTTGATGCAGAGGAAGAGTGATTAAGGTATGGATATATCAATGAGTTAGGATGAAATTCTGTGATGATGAATATCATGAACGAAAATAATGATGAACGAAAAAAAGTGAATTCCCTGTGGTGTCAGTGATGGTTCTGTTATGAGGATGAGGAGGAAATGCGATGAGGAAGAAGAATCAAAATTCGGTTATGTTCTCTTTTTGATGTGATGAAGGAGAGTATTATTATGGTAATGGTGCGTGATATGTGCGGGTAAAAGGATGAGTATCCCAATTCTGTTGCTGCCAACAATGCAAAATCCATGCCCTGCTCACTTCTTCTTTTTGTCTTTGATGATGAAAATTCGTGCAGTTGGTTATGGGTGATGCAAAAAAAAATGGATTGGAATTGTTGTTGATGTTGCCTGAAAATTCTTGCGAGAGAGATTTTTATATGTTATTCGTGATGTTCAAGCCAAGAATTCGTTATATTGATCATAAGGAGAAAATGAAAATCTGTTATATATTTTTTTCTTTTTTTTTTGCTGCAGATGATTATCCATTGTAACAAACTCTCCTTCTCAATCTGTTACTCTCTTTTTTCCATTTTTTCATTTTACTGCGTTTTGAGTAGTTGGATCATGCGTTTTTTCATGCTTGTTGCGTTTTGTCCTTTTTTCATTGCGTTTTGATACTGCTCACGTGAGGCTTGGTTTCAAGTAGCTGTATGAAGGCTGGTGTGAAAAGGGTGTGACGGCATAAACGTGATATTGGCTAGAAAAGAACATGTTGATATGTGGCTTGGAAAAAATTGTGGGCCATGGTATGGCATTTGTTATGGAGTGTATTATGTGGAGTGGCATGCATGCTGCATATTTTGTTGAAGTGTGAGTAAAAAATAGCTCTTGAATTGAAGTGTGGTGCAAGTTGGTTTAACATAGATCAAATGGGCTTTGTAAGAAAGGTTATATAAAAGAAAATGGATTAAAAAGAATATGGTCTTAAAAATGGATTAATGAAATTGAGAAAAAAGAAAATAAGGATTATGATTTATAGTTAAAGGTAAATAAAAAATGGATATGGTTTAGAAATAAATGTAAAGAAGAAAAAATGGGGAATGAATTGATTTAATGGATAATTTGGAAAAATGGTTTAGAAATCGATACAGAACTTGCTATTTTGTGGAACGGACCAATTACCACCAACATGCACAGAGCCATGAAATCTCGATTCATCAATTCACTCAACCAATCTCGCATTGCTTTCACAGAAACCAATGACCTTCTGGATAAGTCACCTTCTAAACGTCATCACGATAAGCCTGAATCTTTGGATTTGAAACCCTCTCACCAACCACTACTTGGTAAACTGATGATTCTCGCACATAACACAACCCGACTTTGAGATACATTGCCTGAGAAATAACCCCCAATACAGATAACCTGCAGTTCTATCGATCTATTGATAGTTTGACCAAGATTGGGTCAAACGTCCATCTGAATGAAATCACGAACTAAACGACCACGCTCAACTGAAATCACCGCCAGCTCTATGCTATGCTTCAACAATGAATGTTATGCTCCATTTTTCTATGCTCATGATGCACCGCGAAATATGAAAATGATATGCTAAATGCTATGAAAATGAGAGGGCAAATTTAGGGTGTTACAACTGCCCCTATTCAATCATCAGTTAATCTGAAAAGGGCGATAGTACGGGCTATCGACCATTCAAGATAAACTGTGGTTGAATACCAAGAAGACCAAAAATCTGCACTCTGACGAAGAATGCAACACTGGGAAATAAACCCAACCAGATGACGCTCTGGGGAAAAGAAGGAGAGAAAGCAGACGAGCTTCTTCCGAGTTGAAACTGATATCTGAAATAAGAACAAGTTGACAGAAGAGTCTTCAAACAATCCTGTGACGCCAGGAGCTGGACATACGAGTCCTCAAACACTTCACAACATAAACAGAGACAGACGAGTCTTCAAACAACCCTGTGACGCCAGGCGCAGAGAGCGGACGAGCCCTTAAGAATCTCCCAAGTGACCTGAGATAGACGAATCTCCTTCACTAATCCTTACGCAGATAAGTGGAATAAGACGGACGAGTCTTCTTCGGATAACCCTTACGCAGGTTCCGGAAATTGTTTTGACGTTTTAATCCCACTGTCAGGATTTGAAACCTCTTCAATACAGACGAGTATTGGATGATCATCAAGATAACACAGACGAGTGTTATGGGTCAATGATACAGACGAGTATCAGACGATGATCTGAGAAACACAGACGAGTGCTTCAGGCAATGATACAGACGAGTACCATAAATATCAGGCATACCAAACACAGACGAGTGCTGGAAAGTTGCAGGCGAGCAACCACATATGAGATTCTACAACACAGACGTGTGTTGAGAAGTTGCAGACGAGCAACAACAAATACCATATTAGAACATAGACAAATGTTGAGGAGTCAACAACAAAAATATTACATCTCAAAGCACAGACGAGTGCTGGAAATTGCAGACGAGCAAATGGCAACTGATATAACCAAACACAGACGAGTGCTTGAAACTGCAGACGAGCGGTAGACCAATGCCTGATTGGCAGCAAGAGATACAACTCTGCAGGGGAAGACAAGTCAAGAGGTCTGGATACCCACTCTGATTGAGGTGACGAGTACCTGGCTATATCATCACAATACCCGAAAGACTAGCAACTTTGTTGGGGGATATTTCACTGACGGAGATGAAAATCCAATATGAACTTTGTGGGGAATATCATCTAGTGACCTCTTGCATTTTCTGGACTAGTTGACTGCTTGAAGATCAACCTAAGAGGATTTTACAGAAGACCTGACACCCAAAATGTCCAAGTCTGCAAACTCTTTAGAGATTCGTCGAATCTTGACATAACTGCCCCAGACTGTAGAGACTGTGGAAGAATTTGTCTCGCAAGGATTCCTGAAAAATTTCATATTACTGCGAAATACCGTGCCCTGTAAGCACAAAGATGTGCACATCTGCCCCGTGCATAAATGAATCCGGTGGTTGAACTTTGATGTTGTGATTTTTCTTTTATGACAGACTTATGGGGTATCAACTCAAGGGTTGAAGAAGTGAAGACTATGATATCGACTCAAGGGTCGTAAGAAACGGAAATATCGACTCAAGGGTCGAGAGGAACATAACAACATCAACTCGAGGGTTGAAAAAAAACGTCAGCAACATCAACTCGAGGGTTGAAAAAAAACGTCAACAATGAATGTTATGCTCCATTTTTCTATGCTCATGATGCACCGCGAAATATGAAAATGATATGCTAAATGCTATGAAAATGAGAGGGCAAATTTAGGGTGTTACACTCATCATCTATGCTCTTGACATTTGTTCTTTCTTTATCATTTTAGATCTGATCTCCATCCACCGTAATTTTTCTAATTAAATATGAATTAAAGTTTGTGGGCAAAATATTGAAGTTGGTTTTATCTTATTTTGAAAAGAAGGTAATAGTTGTGAAATATATATATATATATATATATATATATATATATATATATATATATATATATATATATATATATATATATATGAAGTAATAATAATGTGAATTTGTATTTGTTGTTTTTATCTTTGTATGTACTATGTATTTATATTTGAATATGAATTTCATCAAATTAACATCATTTTGTGAGAAATTAGTAATCACCAATTTAATTTTTAGATACATTATTTTAATCATATAATTTTAATATTACTTATAATATATATAATATGGTTGGTCCAAGGACATGTGAGACTCTTCTTTGGCCTCAAATTGTTTAGACCTCAAGTTTGTCGTTTTAATTTAATTAATACTAATCATTTTATTAGTATTAAGTATTTTAGGTTCATAGTATGATTTTATTCATTATTATAAATTAATACCTTAAAAAAATAATTAATTTAATATATGAATTAATATTTTTATTAATTAATATTATAAAAATTAATTATGCTTAGAAATGTCTTTATTTAGTTTTATTAAAAATTTAATAAGCTTTCATTTTAAATCTTCTTTTAGGTCTATAAATTTGTTGGATCACTCTTGATATATAATTTTTACCATTATATCTTTCGTTGTATTATTTTTATTATTTTTAACCATATAGGCCGTCAAAATTCATTTTTAACATTGTTCAATACATTGATATACATTGTATTTAATAAAGAAACTGATATTTGACTTGTTTATTACCGAATACAAAAAAGATTATGATTTTTTTACACAACTTTTATATGATTCTCATGTTGATATTATATTTGATAATAAACAATGTAGTTGAAATCACTTGTATGATATCTTGAACTTACTACTTATTTAATATATTATGTTAATTTTTTTTAATGTGTAGGTCTTCGAATATCAAAAAGTTTGGAATAAAAACAACAATGAGTTCATGGAAAGGCATTGAGTTCATGATAATTATGGAAATGGAACGTCTTTTTAACTATGGTATAGAAACTATTGTTTGTTTGACTCCAGGATATTATCTCATCCGTAGACGAATCGTCAATCATCTAGTAAGTTTTCACTATGAACGGTGTGAAAAAACCACCACCACCACCTAATTAAGTTAACAAACTCTCAATGATTTTTTTTTGTTACAAATTAGTCAAACATGGTTCCCTTAAACAATAATCTGGTTATGATGTTGATGATTTTCTAACATTGTTCCTAGAGAAAACTTGCAAGTGGTTGATGATTCATATACAAAAGAGATAGTATCATGGAGTCAAACTAACATCAGTTTCATCATCAAAATCCCTACTGAATTCTCTCATCTTCTTCTTCACCAAAATTTCAAAAATGACAATTTCTCCAGCTAGATTTTTTAATTTTTTTTTTGTGTTGTAGGAAAATATTGCACCAACATTGTTAGATTAAAGTTTACATGTTCCTTTCAACAAGATCAAGTGAAAGCCTCGGTTGTATACACTCCAAATCTAATGACACTGTGTATTTGACACATTACGGTAAATATGGAATGTTTCTGGTTTTCATGTGCCTAATAGCTTGAAATATTTAGAAATGGTAAATTTATACCATAGTTCATTCAAAATTTTTCATGCGAGTTTATAATATTTAAAAAAATATCATGTCTTATGTGAAAGAATGGATTTCAAAATAATCCATTAATACTACTATATTGATAAAAAAAGTATATGTATGTGTGTTCCCCAAGAAAGGGCGGAGAGACTCTGATACCTTAGAAGGTTTATATCATGACTGTCATATCCTAAATTTTGACTCTAATATATCCACACACCCATCAGTTCAATGGATAGTGTTGAAATTTACCGGATCACATCCTCGTAGTGAATCAAGATTCACAAGTCCCTCAGAGGATTCAGGCAAAGGATCAATCATAAATTTCTAAGGCTTTCAACCTTTCAAACATCTTCAAAGGATTAATAAATCTAAATGGTGAGAATTCATGCAAATATTACACAAATTTTCAGTGATCTGAGCCCCGAGGCCTCAGTATCACAAATCAGGGTTTTTAGTCGATTATGCCCTCCAAATGGATATTTTCATGGGAAATGAGCCAATACATCCACATGTCATCCAAGTACCTTAATATAACCCTAATAGACAATATACAAGATAGAATCAAGATCAAAGGATGCAGAGATCATGAATCCCCAAATTAGGGTTTCACATTTCCCAATTAGGGTTTTGACTAATCGGGGAACCCAAAGTTGAAATTATCCACTGGTAATGAGCCAATACCATGGTTAATGGCTTAAATATCTCATATACATAATGTAAGTTCATTCACATGTTCAAAATATCTCAGAGGATGCTCAGTCAAAAAATCAAAGATCAGGGGTATCTAGTGTAATTTTCATCTGGACCAAAAAGTCAAACTTTGAATCATGAATGCATTTGATCACAAAAAATCAATTATTTGGAGATAACTTGTAAACGGGGCTAACTTAGAAATTTTGGAAAATTTTCGAAGTTATGGAAAAAGTGTGCATGTACCCTACTTTCAAGAATCATAACTTGTGATCCAAGCATCATATTTTTGTAAACTAAAGCTCAAATGAAATATTTTTCCATAAAATACAAAAGATTTAACTACAAAAAACTCCAATTCATCTTGGATTTTTTTGTTCCCCAGATTTTCATCCTAGTACAAACGCGAAAGTGGCGCGGAAAAGGTAGAGTCGCCAACCAGGCATTTTTCTCCCAAATGAATGGGAAAGGTAATGTTGCACAAACTGAAGAGAAAAGGAAAGGACAAGGTCCTGTGAACTAAAGATCTGGGTTCGGGAGTCGGTTACGACCTGGGAAGGTATTAGCACCCCAGACCGTCCGCCGTATCCAACGAGATTCACGCTTGTTTGTCTGTTTCAAAGGGTAAAAGAAATAAAATGCTGCTGAACAAAAGAAATGCTAACTAGAACTGGAGTGAGAAAGGGAACTAGAAAAAGGATCGAAAATGGAAAATGTAGGGAACATAAAGAGTGTGCTCGAACGGGCCCTACCCAGTTGCCTACGTACCTCATCGGGAAAATGAGGATAAGAGTCGACGTAGTTCGCCTAACTAAGGCGAAAACTTTTTTGTGTTTTTTATGAATCAAACTGCTTATGCCTATGCTCAGGTGTTGCAGGCTCGTTTGATACGAGTGTGTTACCGTCTTGCAAAGTGAATAATAGGAGAAAGTTCTTACATTGAGAGTGAAGAGATGAGAAGAGAATTCCCACAGGAAAAGACGAGCATTGTCTATTAACTGTCTTTTAAAAGAAGTGTTTTGTTTTTGTTGTTTGTGAAAGATTCTCATACTGAGACTTGTTCATTGTGGTAGATGCCTTACACCTTGCCCCGGAATAGGACGTGTATAAGTAACCCACGACAAAGTCTCTTGGCGTACGAGAAATCTCAACCTTTATTTAGGTGTTTTTTTACTGTGTTCTTTATGAGATGAGAAGAGAGACTCAAATCGAAAAAGGGAAAAACTAAGGGGGACTAAGACACAACCCTAAGTTATTTATTTCATGCAAAAGGAGATCCTAATGGTTTGTGTGGTTTTCTAATCCTAATGAGAAAAGGAAAAGAAGAAGAGAGAATTAGAAATCAACTTACTTCCTAAGGAAGGTGAGTTATTTCTAAGAGGGATTAACATGAAGTTTTACAAAAAAAGCACAAAGTGCCAAGGCAACCACATTTTGAAAGCATAAAGAATTTAAAAGGAATAAGTTGTGCGGATAAACTTACCTCAACCTCCCTACAAAACAAAGGTTAGTAGGTTATGGCTAAAATGATAAAAGGAAGAAGGCAAACAAGTTCCAAACATATCCTAATACATTTATGGCCTAATACAATCTCTCAAATAAACAAACTTGCAAGATGAATAGCTTTGTAGGTCATCTTCACTGCTGGAAAGCAAGCTGACTTGGTTAGCCGATCTACAATCACCCAGATCGAATTGTACCCACACTGAGTACGCATTAACCCCAATGCAAAGTCCATAGAAATACTATCACATTTCCACTATGGAATTTCATATGGGTGTAACAAAGAACCGGGTATTTGATGTTAATTTTTCACTTTCTAACATACTACACATTTAGCCATGTATTCTGCAATGTTCTTCTTCATTATAGACCACCAATAATCTTTCTTCAGATCTTGGTACATCTTTGATGAACTTGGATGAATGGTAAACATACTCTTATGCGCCTCCTCAAAAACTCCCCTTCTTAAATCTACATCATTTGGAACATATATCCTTTGATTAAACAAAAAACCATTCACGACATGAATAAAACCTAGTTAAGTTGACATTTCTTGTAATTCCTTATCTGATAATTGACCTTGTTAAATCCTTTCCCTCAAATCAGATGTAACATTCGAATTTCTCATCATCACACCATTATGAGTCCATGAGAACTGAAAGTTAATATTCCTAAACTTTTTTTAACAAATCATACTCGAATATCATTAATTCAGCTCTATGTATTTGCTTCTGAATTAACACATCAACCAGTTTATTTGCCTTACTCGAATGATACTCCAAGTCAAAATTAAAGACCTTTAAGTATTTCATCCATCTTTTTTGTCGCATGTTCAACTCTTTCTTATCAAACAAATACTTTAAGCTCTTGTGGTCACTAACCATTTCAAAATGTACTCCATAAGATAATGACGCCACACTTCATTGTAAACACTACAACTTCTAACTCATGGTCATGATTTAGGTAGTTCTCTTCATGAGTTTTTATTTGTCAAGATGCATATTCTACAACTTGACCATTTTACATCAACACTCAATGTAGTCCCCTTTTTGAGGCATCACAAAACACTTCATACGGTCCATTAGGATCTATAATAATCAACATTGGTGAAATAGTTAAGTTCTTCTTTAACCTGAAGAAACTTTGCTCACACTCAGTATCCCAGTCCAAAAGAAATATCCTTACAAGTAAGGTCATTGGTAAAGAAACCAATGAGAATCCTTTAATGAACTTTATGTGGTAACCCTCCAATCCTGGAAAACTTCTAACTTTTGAAGTATTCTTTGGCCTTTCCCAATCCATAACTGCTTCGACCTTATATGGGTTGCAATACCACGTGACCAAACAAATTAATTTTAATTAAACAAAATTCATACTTGCTCAAATTTGAGAAAAGTTTCTTCTCTTGCAGTACTAACAGAAAATCCTTAAATGTTCCTCGTGCTCTTGTGAAGTATGATAATATTTAAGGATGTCATCGATAAATATCACCATGAACTGATCCAAGCAAGGTCAGAATATCTAGTTTTAACTCGAATCTAACGGTAGCATGATTACAAATCAATCTTCGAGAGCACACAAACACCTTTCAATTGATCTAGAAAATTAACTATCTGGGGTAAATGATACTTATTCTTAATGATAACCTTATTCAGCTATTTGTAATCAATGCACAAACGCGTCCTATCATCATTTTTCTTCACCAATAACATTGAGGCTCCCCACAATGAAACACTTAGACGAATGAAATTCTTAAGCAATAAATCTTCTAACTGGCTCTTCAATTCCCTAAGTTCCATTTGTGACATGCTCTTCAATGCACATGTATCAATTAATCTCTTTTTTAAAGTGGAATATATTATTTTATTTATATTTTTTTAGTAAAATTAATTTTTAAAAAATTTAATAAATATTTGATTTTTTGTATAAAAAATTATATATATTTTTATAATATTATAAATTCTAGATAACCTAAAAGTTTAACCTAATTATAACTTATCCTTTTGTAAGCCCATTATAAAAGGGGGTGCACTCACCATTTCGATATAATCGAGATGACCATGGCGGCCACTTCAAAGATATAAGAGTATATTTATTTTTTACATTTCTTACATTTACTAAGAGCAGCAAAGATGAAACTCCACTACCTAACCATCAATCATTCATATAAAAAGGTATTTTCAACATGTATTGTTCTATTATTGAATTCATTATGATTATATGTTATGGATCGAGGCAATATCAATTGCGATTTCATTCTTCTTCATTGTTTTTCTCTATTTAATAATTTATTTGTGATATTTTGTTTAATTTTGTGTTGTTTTATTTTCTTTTAACTAGATCTACAAGCGAAGAAACGTTACTCAATTTATAGACTGTTATCAAATGCCCGATTGACTGGTAATAATCAGTGATATTTTATATTTTTACTCATCATCTATGCTCTTGACATTTGTTCTTTCTTTATCATTTTAGATCTGATCTCCATCCACCGTAATTTTTCTAATTAAATATGAATTAAAGTGTGTGGGCAAAATATTGAAGTTGGTTTTATCTTATTTTGAAAAGAAGGTAATAGTTGTGATATATATATATATATATATATATATATATATATATATATATATATATATATATATATACATATATATATATATATATATATATATATATATATATATATATATATATATATATATATATATATATATATGAAGTAATAATAATGTGAATTTGTATTTGTTGTTTTTATCTTTGTATGTACTATGTATTTTTATTTGAATATAAATTTCATCAAATTAACATCATTTTGTGAGAAATTAGTAATCACCAATTTAATTTTTAGATACATTATTTTAATCATATAATTTTAATATTACTTATAATATATATAATATGGTTGGTCCAAGGACATGTGAGACTCTTCTTTGGCCTCAAATTGTTTAGACCTCAAGTTTGTCGTTTTAATTTAATTAATACTAATCATTTTATTAGTATTAAGTATTTTAGGTTCATAGTATGATTTTATTCATTATTATAAATTAATACCTTAAAAAAATAATTAATTTTATATATGAATTAATTTTTTTATTAATTAATATTATAAAAACTAATTATGCTTAGAAATGTCTTTATTTAGTTTTATTAAAAATTTAATAAGCTTTCATTTTAAATCTTCTTTTAGGTCTATAAATTTGTTGGATCACTCTTGATATATAATTTTTACCATTATATCTTTCGTTGTATTATTTTTATTATTTTTAACCATATAGGCCGTCAAAATTCATTTTTAACATTGTTCAATACATTGATATACATTGTATTTAATAAAGAAACTGATATTTGACTTGTTTATTACCGAATACAAAATAAATTATGATTTTTTTACACAACTTTTATATGATTCTCATGTTGATATTATATTTGATAATAAACAATGTAGTTTAAATCACTTGTATGATATCTTGAACTTACTACTTATTTAATATATTATGTTAATTTTTTTTAATGTGTAGGTCTTCGAATATCAAAAAGTTTGGAATAAAAACAACAATGAGTTCATGGAAAGGCATTGAGTTCATGATAATTATGGAAATGGAAGGTCTTTTTAACTATGGTATAGAAACTATTGTTTGTTTGACTCCAGGATATTATCTCATCCGTAGACGAATCCTCAATCATCTAGTAAGTTTTCACTATGAACGGTGTGAAAAAACCACTACCACCACCTAATTAAGTTAACAAACTCTCAATGTTTTTTTTTTGTTACAAATTAGTCAAACATGGTTCCCTTAAACAATAATCTGGTTATGATGTTGATGATTTTTTGACATTGTTCCTAGAGAAAACTTGCAAGTGGTTGATGATTCATATACAAAAGAGATAGTATCATGGAGTCAAACTAACATCAGTTTCATCATCAAAATCCCTACTGAATTCTCTCATCTTCTTCTTCACCAAAATTTCAAAAACGACAATTTCTCCAGCTAGATTAAAGTATTTAATGTGTCGTAGTTAGATTTTTTAATTTTTTTTTTGTGTTGTAGGAAAATATTGCACCAACATTGTTAGATTAAAGTTTACATGTTCCTTTCAACAAGATCAAGTGAAAGCCTCGGTTGTATACACTCCAAATCTAATGACACTGTGTATTTGACACATTACGGTAAATATGGAATGTTTCTGGTTTTCATGTGCCTAATAGCTTGAAATATTTAGAAATGGTAAATTTATACCATAGTTCATTCCAAATTTTTCATGCGAGTTTATAATATTTAAAAAAATATCATGTCTTATGTGAAAGAATGGATTTCAAAATAATCCATTAATACAACTATATTGATAAAAAAGTATATGTATGTGTGTTCCCCAAGAAAGGGTGGAGAGACTCTGATGCATTAGTAGGTTTATATCATGACTGTCATACCCTAAATTTTGACTCTAATATATCCACACACCCATCAGTTCAATGGATAATGTTGAAATTTACCGGATCACATCCTCGTAGTGAATCAAGATTCACAAGTCCCTCAGAGGATTCAGGAAAAGGATCAATCATAAATTTCTAAGGCTTTAAACCTTTCAAACATCTTCAAAGGATTAATAAATCTTATATGGTGAGAATTCATGCAAATATTACACAAATTTTCAGTGATCTGAGCCCCGAGGCCTCAGTATCACAAATCAGGGTTTTTAGTCGATTGTGCCCTCCAAAAGGATATTTTCATGGGAAATGAGCCAATATATCCACATGTCATCCAAGTACCTTAATATAACCCTAATATACAATATACAAGTTAGAATTAAGATCAAAGGATGCTGAGATCATGAATCCCCAAATTAGGGTTTCACATTGCCCAATTAGGATTTTGACTAATCGGGGAACCCAAAGTTGAAATTATCCACTGGAAATGAGCCAATACCATGGTTAATGGCTTAAATATCTCATATACATCATGTAAGTTCATTCACATGTTCAAAATATCTTAGAGGATGCTCAGTCAAAAAATCAAAGATCAGGGGTATCTAGTGTAATTTTCATCTGGACCAAAAAGTCAAACTTTGAATCATGAATGCATTTGATCACAAAAAATCAATTATTTGGAGATAACTTGTAAACGGGGCTAACTTAGAAATTTTGGAAAATTTTCGAAGTTATGGAAAAAGTGTGCATGTACCCTACTTTCAAGAATCATAACTTGTGATCCAAGCATCATATTTTTGTAAACTAAAGCTCAAATGAAATATTTTTCCATAAAATACAAAAGATTTAACTACAAAAAACTCCAATTCATCTTGGATTTTGTCGTTCCCCGGATTTTCATCCTAGTACAAACGCGAAAGTGGCGCGGAAAAGGTAGAGTCGCCAGCCAGGCATTTTTCTCCCGAATGAATGGGAAAGGTAATGTTGCACAAACTGAAGAGAAAAGGAAAGGACAAGGTCCTGTGAACTAAAGATATGGGTTCGGGAGTTGGTTACAACCTGGGAAGGTATTAGCACCCCAGACCGTCCGCCGTATCCGACGAGATTCACGCTTGTTTGTCTGTTTCAAAGGGTAAAAGAAATAAAATGCTGCTGAACAAAAGAAATGCTAACTAGAACTGGAGTGAGAAAGGGAACTGGAAAAAGGATCAAAAATGGAAAATGTAGGGAAAATAAAGAGTGTGCTCGAACGGGCCCTACCCAGTTGCCTACGTACCTCATCAGGAAAATGAGGATAAGAGTCGACGTAGTTCGCCTAACTAAGGAGGAAACTTTTTTGTGTTTTTTATGAATCGAACTGCTTATGCCTATGCTCAGGTGTTGCAGGCTCGTTTGATACGAGTGTGTTACCGTCTTGCAAAGTGACAAATAGGAGAAAGTTCTTACATTGAGAGTGAAGAGATGAGAAGAGAATTCCCACAGGAAAAGACGAGCATTGTCTATTAACTGTCTTTTAAAAGAAGTGTTTTGTTTTTGTTGTTTGTGAAAGATTCTCATACTGAAACTTGTTCATCGTGGTAGATGCCTTACACCTTGCCCCAGAATAGGACGTGTATAAGTAACCCACGACAAAGTCTCTTGGCGTACGAGAAATCTCAACCTTTATTTAGGTGTTTTTTTACTGTGTTCTTTATGAGATGAGAAGAGAGACTCAAATCGAAAAAGGGAAAAACTAAGAGGGACTAAGACACAACCCTAAGTTATTTATTTCATGCAAAAGGAGATCCTAATGGTTTGTGTGGTTTTCTAATCCTAATGAGAAAAGGAAAAGAAGAAGAGAGAATTAGAAATCAACTTACTTCCTAAGGAAGGTGAGTTATTTCTAAGAGGGATTAACATGAAGTTTTACAAACAAAGCACAAAGTGCCAAGGCAACCACATTTTGAAAGCATAAAGAATTTAAAAGGAATAAGTTGTGCGGATAAACTTACCTCAACCTCCCTACAAAACAAAGGTTAGTAGGATATGGCTAAAATGATAAAAGGAAGAAGGCAAACAAGTTCCAAACATATCCTAATACATTTATGGCCTAAACTAGACTCAATCCTATGTCTAAGGACCCTAAACACTAGGCAAAGCCTAAACCCAGCAGCTACTATAACTTCCTATTGCATAAACAGCTACAGAATGCAATGCACAACACGAACAACCTATTACAGCTACCAAACAATATGAAAATAGGTGTAAAAGACCTAAAATCAGAATAATGCAACATATTTTTACAGCTCCTCTTTCAAAATTCAGTGGTGGAAACAAGGCAAATTTTCATTAGTTTTCTTAAATGCATAAACATGAGTCTTAATGCAAACAATGACAGGCCATAATCATGCGAGTTATGCAAAAATATGAGATGGATTACCAACAATGAAATTCAACATATCAATATACAATCTATGGATGCAAACTAAATGATTTTTGTGGTTTTAACAATATGCAAGTTTTCTATTATGCACATGATTTGACCAAAACATGAACGGACTTCGAATGAGATGCAAAACAAAAGTGTAAACATTTATTAACATGCTATGAATGATGCTAAATCATGTAAACAATGATCAGAATATGAAATGGACATGTATGCAACACTTATGCTTTAAATTGGAAACTACACGTCGAAAGCTACCGAAACTCTACGCTCTTGCACTAAACAAGCTCCTAAAAATTCCCTAAAATCCTAATCTAAAAATCTATGATAATAAAAGGAAGAGTGATGTGCAAACATGCAAGAAAACCACACAAAAATACAAATCAGCATTGCGTTAACCGGTTAACGCCCAGGGTTAACTGGTCAACGGGTTCAAAAAATCAGTTAATCAGGGCAAAAACAGTGTGTTAACCAGTTAACACTGAACCAGAATTGAAAAACAGTGAGGAAAAAATTACTTCTAGCTATCGACTTATTTTCTAAAGCTCCTAATACAGCCATTACCACACTAGCACGAAATTGCCACCTAAACACAACCTTCTAACGCCTATAATCACTACAATCATGCTACAAGTCTAGCTACGAAAGATCAAACCAAATAAAGCAACACAAACGCAAAATAATCGAAGAATGCCTTACAGCGAGATGAAGATAAATAAATTAAAGCAAGAAGTAGTTTCAGATCCACCAACCTACAAAGAGGAGGCTTGCTTTGGTGATTGTTGCGATGTTGATCAATGCACGAACGAAGAGAATACCGAAGGTTCCAAACTTTCATCCACAAGCGGGCAAAATAAATACAATCAATCCGTAAAGCTTCCGAACGGTGAAATAAACACCGCAACCTTGATGAATCATTCGATTATCCGTTGAATCAGTGAAGTTGATGATGACTAAGATTTAGATCTTTCGAGTTTCGATGTGAAAATTGAAAGATCTTGATGCTGAAGCTTTGGTGAGTTTGGAAAAATGGAAGAAAATGAGAGAATTGAGATGATGAAATTTTGTGAAGAAATGGATAATCTTGAAGAAAAATGGCCAATCCTTGTGAAAAAATGGCTCACTTTTTTTCATGGTGAATAGGGTTTATATAGGCATTAGGCTTGGAGTTAGGTTTAGGTTAGGGCACATGGCTTGGGTTATAAGCTAAAAGTTGGTTTGGAATATTCCTAAAATATTCCTTGGCATATTCTTGGAATATTCTAGGAATATTCCTTGGGAAGAATGTGGAATGTTCTAGAGCTTGGTATAAACACAAAGCAAAGTGGATAATGGAAAAGGAATGGGAGGCACCAACTGAATTTTGAAATTTTGCCCAAAATTCGCAGGCGTTAAACGGTTAACCCCTGGTGTTAACCGGTTAACGGATGAAAAATTTGAATTTCCCTCCTTTTGGTGGGAAACCCTCATAATGCATCTCCACTGTCCGTTCTGAGCCAGCATCATCCTTGAGTTCTGATATTTGATCTTGCCATTGAGTAAACCCCGATCACATGCCTTGCATGCTAAACAATGATGCCTGACCTATTTTATTATTTATTTATTTTTATGAAATGTATGGAATTATGAATGCAATGCGATATTCTAAATGCCATGAAAATGAGAGGGAAAATTTTGGGGTATTATAACTACCCATATTCAATCAACTGTAGACCTGAAGGGATGATAGCAATTGCTTTCATACTTTCAAGGTATGGAGGGCTTGAATACCCGAATATAACCGGAAAATATGTACTCTGTGGGAAATGAAATATATTGGGAACAATGCCATTCTTGGATGACAACTCAAGCAAGACGCACCGTGAATGGGTCAGAAAAGAAACCATCATAACTTGGATGATTGCTCCAAGAAACGAAACCGGGCTTAGCGGAATCATAAACACTTATCCCGCTTGGGAGATAAACTAAGAAACACCGTGAGTGAGCCTGGAAAGAGAATATCATAACTTGGATGATAACTCAAAGATACGAAACTGGACTAGGTTGGAATCGAAAAGTATTTATCCCACTTGGGAGATAAAACTTGAAAAGAGACTATCATAACTTGTATGATAACTCGGAGAAATAAAACCGGACTTGGCGGAATCGAAAAGCGTTTATCCCACTTGGGAGATAAAACTTGAAAAGAGACTATCATAACTTGGATGATAACTCGGAGAAACGAAACCGGACTTGGCATAATCGAAAAGTGTTTATCCCACTTGGGAGATAAAGCGAACAAGACACACCGTGAGTGAGCTTGAAAAGAGACTGCCATAACTTGGATGATAAATCAAAGATACGAAATCGGACTTGGCGGAATTAAAAAGCATCTATCCCACTTGGGAGATAAAGAGAACAAGGCACACCATAAATGAGCTTGAAAAGAGACTACCATAACTTGGATGATAACTCAAAGATATGAAACCGTACTTGGCGAAATCAAAAAACATCTATTCCACTTGAGATATAAAGAGAACAAGACACACTGTGAGTGAGCTTGAAAAGAGAATACCATAACTTGGATGATAACTCAAAGATACGAAACCAGACTTGGCGAAATCGAAAAGACTTTATTCCACTTGGAAAATAAAAATAAGACACATGGTGAGTGAGCCTGAAAAGAGAATATCATAACTTGGATGATAACTCAAAGATACGAAACCGGACTTGGCGGAATCGAAAAGCATATATCCTACTTGGGAAATAAAACATGAAAAAGAGATTATAATAACTTGGATGATAACTCGACTGGAGATAGAAATCATTGACTTATAACAGTAACAGTGCTGAAGAATGGGCTTGACATTCTCTGTGGGGATATTTCAGTCTGATTGATGAAATAACGTTTTGGGCTTCCATGTAAGGTACCAAAACTAGCTTATGCTTCGTATGCATATGTTTGAATTTTTACATTGTGTAATGCTCCATAATGATGGAAATGCCACGCGTTTTTGAGGATGCAAATGTAATGATGATTACTAAATTCAAATGCAAAGGGATCTCTGGATGAGGAGGTGTCAGGCATCCTGATAGCTTGAGTGGAGAGGAAATAATCACTGCATTGATTTGATAAATCCCTGTGGGGAAAAGCAACTTTGAGGGGGATGGTGTTAATGAGACACCAACTCTGAACTGCTTCCATTGGACTTTAAGATTGGAGAGCCAAGACCCTGTTGGGGATGAACTTGATTTGAGAGGTACGCTACCCATTGAACTTTGTTGGGGAAGTGATGTCCTTCTGACTCGGTTGGGGAATAAGATGTGTTGGTATTCTGTTGAGGAAGAAACATGATGGGGAATCCCTCAGATATACAATCTTCTGCTTGGATAAGAGATGCCAATAAGGATTGGACCTCGGTTAACAACTTCATTGGGAAAAACTGCTAAAAATGTTGTGCAAGAAGGAAAACCATCAGACTTCTTGTTATCTTCACCACTTCTAGGGAATGAATCTTCTTGTACTTCCTGGGATAAGAATACTTTGGTGGGGAATGCATCTTCATTGAAGGAGGGCCTTCCGCTTAGGGAGAACACCAGCCTTTTGTTGCTATGTTGGGGAAGATTGCCACCTCCAACTCTACTGGGGATGATAAAGGGTGTAACACGGTGGGAGAACTAACTTTTAGTCATGTTGCAGATAGCAAGAGTCGCCACCGACTTTTATTTTATCCATAAGGAAGGGACATAAAAGAACAGGAAAGACCGTTCTAAAAACAACTTGGGTTCGGGGAGTAGGTTATATAAAGGGAAGGTGTTAGCACCCTTTATATCCATGGTTATCTATAGGCTCTTAGTTACTTAGCTCACTTAAATGTTTTGAAAAAAGTGAAGTGTGTGATTAGGAAATTTTCTAAGTACTTTGTAATGATCCTCGTATGGATGTATACAAAGCCTTGTTTGAAAATATTTGAAAATAGTTAGCTGTGAAAAGTATTTTCTTTTTGATGTGTGAGCAAGTAACTATGAGGTACCTACCATAGACTAAGTCTTTCATGTTCTTTTATTTTCTTTAAAGGGTAAAATTGTCCCTATTATTAAGGAATAGGTAGTCATTACCTTGGATTTGATAAGGGACGGGCGTATGGTCATCGTATGGTCAACGAAGGCAATTGTAGGATGTCTTTAGCAATTTGGGAGGGACTATCATCTTTTAATTTGAAGGGACAAGATCAATTAGGCAACACCGTAGGCAACATCGTAGGGACTTGATCTTTTAGAATCTGGGAGGGACAAGATGATTTATTTCCTGGAGGGACTTTGCTTAAGACACCCTACTTTCGAGGGACTTGACCGTTTAAAAGGCAACTTAAGAGGAATACCCTAGGAGGTGCAGATAGCGATCTTAGATCGACTTACGTGTGTGAGTGATTATTTTAAATATTTATTCTTTTAATTAATTCTCTAAGTCCAATTAATTGCAATTATGTTTCCACTCCCTATTTATTAACCATGAAAATTAAATAACATAATTAAAATACGAAAAAATAAATCTACGCTATTACAAGGTTTTGGGGTAGATACAAAATAATAAGCGGAAAAGAAAATAAATTACAATATAAACAGCCTATACATTTTTCTAATAAATTTAAATAAAATAAATAAGCAAAGGATATTTTTCTAAGTAAATAATTAAATAAAATAACAATGAATAATTAAATTCTTTATGAAATTAGGGTTAGAATAAAAATTAGGGTTATTTTTTTAGAATTAATGAAAAAAAAGTTTCTAAAGCACCAATTAAAATTTATTTAAAAAAAATTAATTACTAATTATTGATTTATTTACAAATTAACTAAATACATAAAAATATTTTATATTAAATGAAAAATAAAATCATGATTATTTTGATAAATATTTATATGAATTTCAATTAATAGTTAAATCTTAAGAGGTAATCAAATTATTAAAAAAACATCAATTTATTTTATTTACATGAAATTAAATATTATTATTATCAATCTTTATTAAAAAAAAGTGATTAATTTAAAATACTTAACTAACTTAAAAAGAAAAGAATTTTTTTTAAAAAATAAATTAGAGAAAATAAGTTAATTAGAACTAATATTGAAAAGAAATAGATAAAACAAAAAATGCAAAAAAGGACCAAAATACCTGGGGCGTGATTTGAACCCATGCCCTTGGTTTCCATGCTTTAATCCCAAATCCTTACCACCAGGCCAAGCACACAGTTTGCTAATGGAATGACCAACACATATTATATGAAAAACCTGCAAAATAAAACAAATTATATAAAAAAAGGGGGACATGGGAATCGAACCCAGGTCCATGACCTCACAAGACCAAGCATTAAGCCAACTGAGCTAACGCGCGCGTTGTAACATTTGTGGGAAGCAGAAATAAAAAAATCCTTTCCAAATTTTCAAATTTTAAAACCCCGCGTGAGGTCTTCTCCTACCTCTGAATTCACAGGTTTTCCTGCGAATTTTTCCACGCCCATTCCTGCGAATTTTCCTGCGTTAAAAACCTGCAAAACGCATATTACCCAAAACGTGTACGATTTTATCCCATTGATCATGCCAACATGTTCTTTATAACTCATACAATTCATTTATGCTCATATTATTCGTTTATATTTGTTAAATCACAAAGCCCCGCTTTAAAACCCTAATAATGGCAAAACGTGTTTTAATCCATGAAGCTTGGCGAAACTTGTCTAGAAACCTTGCAAACATCATCAATAACAACAATATAAGATCAAATAAGGTGAACAATGCACGTATAATGAAAATAGAAAATCAAAATTTCAAGTTAGAATATGCATTCGGTTTGCATGATTTTGTGATATTTTGATGATGGTGATGAGTGCAATAGATCCAGGACACCTCCAGGAGTACAATGAAACCCTTCAAACCTTTTGGAATTCGTTGGAATGGTGAAAGTGAAAACTCACTTTTCTTGAAAATTTCTTAAATGTGAAAGTGCCTCTTGCTCTGAATTTTCGTCCTCCTTTTGTTTGTGTATGTTGTATCCTTATAGTAGAGTGAGATTAGGTTAAAGAATTGGTGGATTGTTTGGGCTTTTAGATAACTTGATGGTGAAGGAAAAATCAACCATAAATGTGTAAAAAATCAAATATACTCTTGCTATTTTGATCTAGCACGAAATTGGAGAGTATCAAATCACTTTTAAGGTTGTTTATGAGTTTCTAGAACATATATGTAATTTTTTATTTGACTTTTTGTATTTTATTTTCATTCAAATTGAATTTTATTAAATAAAATCCAAAATAATAAAATATAAAATATAAAAATTTGAAAAAATGATCATTGGGTCGTGCTTGATATTATCTTTGAGATTGGGTTGGAATTTAGTGAGCCCATTTGGAAAATTTTGGATTTTAGACCTCATTTGCTTCATGCACCCCTTGAAAATTTCCCAACTTTGCCAAGGCATAAATCCCTCAATTTTAAGGCTATGAGAGTGATCTTGGTTTTTTTAGAAAGCTTAGAGAGTCCTCTAACAAACCTCTTTGGTCTCATGTCCATATCTTTTACCAATTTCAATTTATGCTCTTTGGAAAAAGTTGACTTTTGTTGACTTTTGAAAGGACCAATAATGTCTTAGCTCATACTTTCCAAATGAAGCATTTTTAGGCTTGGCTTGTGAAACAAAAAGTTGTAGAGAATTCAATTTCCTTCAAAATGAGCTTTGGATGGGAAATGTTTGATGAAGTATGTGAAAGTTATGGCTGGTCAAAGTTCAGTTGACTTTTACTGTGAAATCCGAATTTATAAACTTCTTGATTCTTGATGATCTGAGATTTCCTTGATGAATCATGATCAATCCTTGATAAAATTATGAATTTTACTTCATAATCTTGAAGTTGGAAAAAAATCTTGAAGTTTGACTTTAATTTGACCACAATTGACCTTAGTCTGACTATTTAATCAACTTGACTGATTTTTGAACATTTGATCATCCGACTGGTCAAACTTATTAGGAAAGCCCTGAAACTTGACATGGGGATTCTTGAAGACATGTGGGATATTATGAAGCTCACTTGAGGCCTTGGAAGTCCATTTATCTTAGATAAACTCAAAACCCTAGTTGTGGATCCATTACTTAGGAGGAGGCTTTGTCTGAGGGAACTCTAAAACTTTCTGACCAATTGTGAACCTTGTGAACCTTAAGAGAAATCTAGGGACACATGGATTTGATTGTGGGAGGGAAAATTTTGGGGTACAATAGAGGGAATCAATGAGAATGCTTTCTGTTGAAGCCAAGAGTTTTAAGCCGCTTCTTGATGGGGATGAGAAACGTAGTTTGTCTCATGTTGGGGATGGGTGAATATAGACTTTCCCCTGCTGGGGGTGAGAGATAGTGATACCCTTCTATTCTGGAAGCAACTGTCTTCTCGCTGCTATATGTTGTACCTCTTAAAATACGATCCTCGCAAACATGGTCACGACAGGGCTGACTTGAGAGTCGCCACCTAATTTTGATTTATTCCCAAAATAGGGAAAGGGAAAATATAGATAAAACCCGAGAATAAGGGATAAAGACAAGGTCGTCGAAACCATTGCCTGGGTTCGGAAGTCGGTTATGTAAGGGGAAAGTATTAGCACCCCGTACATCCATCGTACTCGATGGGAACCATCTAAGTTGTCACGCGAGAAAGGATGTCTACGCCTAATGAATTACTTGCTAAGGGGAAAAAGTTTATATTAAGGTTTGATTGATACTAGGTGCTCGACAGAGATTAAGATCCGTGTGCCTATATATTCCCTTGTGCAATGGGAAAGTCAGAGCTTCGTAGTTCGATTCAGTGTGGATGGTTGTTCGTTTTATTTACCTTTCTTTCAAAAAAAGGATTTAGGAGTTGAATTGCACTAAAGACTATGGGTAGTTTATTTCGAACCAAAAAGTCAAGCGTCTTGCGACAGAATAATCAGAGCGAATAACGAGAGCTCATAATCCTCCTTTCTACCACTTAAGGCCTGTAGCGTACAATTCTTCTCATATTATTAAAATATTTTATTACCTAAGACCACTTGACATTGGATCAAGGGTTTGGATCTAAAAGAACCATCTTGGTCAAATGGTAGGTCAATTGCAAGGCATAAAGTGACCGCGAAGGGTGAATGCAAATGGAATGTAAAGGTTGATTGGTTACTTGGGATCAAAGGCGCCTAGTAAACGATACCAAAACCTAAAGGAAGTGCAAGTGTGCGAGTGAAACCACTTGGCGTTGGACCTAGGGTTGGCGGAAGTAGCGAAAACGAGTAAACGATATACATCGAATTAGGGAGAGGGATACAAGTAAGTTACACGGGATTGCACGAAATAAAAGGGTTCATTGTATTTTCCCAAGAGGAAGCGTGTGTGAAGTTTCCTAAGATATACTGAGCCGTTGGAGCTCGAGATTAAATCGAAGGCGTCAAAATGCAGCTCTTTAACCATCCTAGAATCGATTCAATGTTAGAATCATTCTATGAGAAGTCGAGCATCACTTTATAATCAAACAATTATTTAAATAAAAGAAAGAAATGCGATAAAAAATAAAATTGGTCTCATATTAATCTAAATGACGTCGATTTGTTGAAATCGAATATTTAAATTGTTTGTTATATGATCGACCACAAAAATAAAGTAAATTGAAAATAATAGAGAAAATAAATGAATTGCCTCATATTTAGTTTAGATAACATCGATTTATTCGAAATTGAATATCTAAACATTTATTCATCGGCCAAAATAATAATAAATCAGAAAAATGAGAAATAATAAGGAAGATAAAATAGTGGCCTCAAATTAGGGCATAACGTCGATTTATTAGAAATCGAATATCACCATGTAACATTGGCCGATTAAATAGATAAATAAAGATGGATCTAAAATTAATTAGAAACCATAAAAATAATAAAAATGTGGTCTCATATCAATTTGGACAACGTCGGTAAATCGAATGTCACAAATCTGATAATAATATCATAGACCATAAATATATGAATAAAATCGATAAATCGATAAATAATGGAAAAATGGAAAAGTTGGCCTCATATCGGTTTAGATAACGTCGATTAAAAAATCGAATATCAATAAACCTTATATTATATCATTGGCCCAAAATAAGAAATTAAAATACAATATAAAAAACAAAACATAATGGAAATCAAAATTAAATTCAGAAATCAGAATGAAAAGAACTCTAAATAATAATAAACAAGAAAATTAAACTTTTAAAACAAAAAAAAATGTAAGAAAAAGAGGAGGGGTGAAACGCAACAAGAACTTGTGTGTATAGAAAACAGATCATGATTCATGGGCCTGGTCCAACAATTTTTTTAAAAAGAAAACCTAAAATAAAAAGAAATAATTTATGAAAATAAAAAACAAAATAAGGGGCTCAGCATAACACGCTCCCCCGGCCCTGTTTTCATCTCTTAGTTACAATAACAGTAATAGCATTTGTTCATCAGATAGAAGGAACGAAGAAAAGAAAACCCACCCTCTAAAAAAACGATTCACGACGGTTTTTTCTCTCATTCTCAATCGACGGTCGATTTCACACGCTCGACTTTCTCGTGGTGGTCCCAACCTCTCTCGCGATGCCTCTCTCTGAATCGCGAAGGTTCTCTGTTTCGGCGGTGGCAAGGGTCGGCTTCGAATATCTCCTTCTCTTACAGTCTGATTTCACGACGGTTTGTTCAAGTATGGTCGTGTTTCGTGTTTCTCTGCGGCTTAAATCTCTCTATTTTATGTTTTTTGTGTTTTGATGAAGATTTGGGTTGAGGTTATATGGAGGGTTTGTGTTTCGGTTTGTACAGGTTGAAGGCATGTTGAAGGTATGTTGGTAATGAGCTATTTATTAAAGGTTTAGGATTTGTTTGGGTATTTGGAAGATGCAAGATTGGTGTTTATGACGGTAGTTTCACGGTTTTATGAAGAAGGTATGAAGAGTGGTTTGAGTCGAAGGTTTTGTGTGCAGCGACGGAAGGTGAGTAAATGATTCTTTATGGTTTATTTTTCGTGGTTCAATTTGGTTATGGTGGAGGTTATAAGCTGAGTTTGATTTGACGAGGAGTGGTGGTGATTTTCGTATGGTGTGGTTGTGCAGGTGTTTTTGAAGAATGGTAATGGAGGTTGTCCCGATTTTTTCGAAGTTTGAGAGATATAGGGGTGCTTTATATTGGAAAATGGTGAGGGTATTTGAGGGTATTCAATAGGAAAGATGTTGTTGTGCGTTTTGATTCTTTGATGCGTTTTGGAAAAGTTGTGGAGGCGTGAATCATAGGATACGTGGTGGTAATATGTGTACAATTTAGTTTTACAAAATTTTGTTATGTGATGCTGTAGAAATTCGTATGAGAGTATATGTTGGTGGTGAGTGAAGAAATTTGAAGGTAGGACCGCGTTTGTGGTTAGTGAAATGTTGCATTATTGTACGGTTGATGTGATGGATAAAAGAAGAAGGCATTATGCATTGCTAATCACGTGCAGGGCATAATAGCTAGAAAACAAAATTTTTTTTATGATGTAAAATTTATTTATTATTGTAAATATGTGCCTGTGGTATACAAAATGAAAGTGGTGGCTGAAAAATGGTCTACTACTTTGTTAATGGATTTAAAAAAAAGTTAAAGAAAAATAATAATAGTAATAATGAAAATAATAAATATAATTATGGTTATAATCTAAAATGAAATAACGAAGAATAATAAAAAGAAAATTTGGATTAAAAAATGAAATTTTTATTAGAACTGGAAAAAAAATGGAAAGAAAAGATAATGGTTGTGAATTAGACCTGCTAATTTTACGACACACAAGTAAGCTGACAAGCATATAAACCCCGACTGAATAAATTGAAACAAAATATTTTTTTTGGATTTTTTTGAATCATAAAAGTAAATATGCGGGTATGACAATTTTAGGGTATGACACTATGCTGGAGAAGGGATGGTCTGATGAGACTTGCTTGAGAATTTTGCTCAATGATCTGCTGAGGAAAGGCTTCCTGCAGCTCTGTGCTGGCAATGGCTTTGCTTGAAACACATGTACCTGCATGTTAATGAACACAACTGATAGTACCTGCCAAAAGGAGGGTTAGTTTGGCCTGTGTGCCCTGGGTTCATGGTCTGAATCACCATCCTTGTTACTCAACACATAAGATATATGTCAAGTGTTTTTATTCTCATGCATGTATCGTAAAGCATTCATTTATTCGCAATGCAATATTTATCACAATTTGTTGGACGTTTTTGCAATCAATCAACGATATATGAAAAAAAAGCATATGAAAGCAAATTTGAATGAAATTGAACTTTTATTGATTGGGAAATGGGACATGAATAGGCAATACATTGGCAAGAAATCCCTGGAAATAGGAAATTGCACAAAAGGAAAGTAAACTATCCTAATGGCAATGTGGAAATCAGATCTCATCAAGCTCCGCCCCGGCTATCACTACGGGAAAACATGGCTTAGAGAGCGCTTTTTTTTACCTTAGAGAGCTCTTTAAGGTGCTGTAAAAGGTTGCACTGTCTTAGGTAAATACATCGCTTTTTTTTAAGGAAAAAACGCTTTAAAAGGCCCCAAATAGAGAGCGCTTTTTAAGAAAAAACGCTTTATAAAGTAGGCTTTATAAAGCACTTTTTCCTTAGAAAGCTCTCTCTAAGTTATGCCATTAGACAGCGCTTTCTATTGTATATGTTGAAAATTTTAATAATTATTTTTACATTACTTTAGAGAGCGCTTTTATGAAAAATGCGCTTTCTTTGGTCCCCCATTAGAGAGTGCTTTTGAAAAGCGCTTTCTAAAGGCTACCTATAATTTTTATTTTATTTTTTGTATCACTTTGGAGTGCGCTTTTAGGAGAAAGCGCTTTCTATTGTGGACCTAAGGGAGCGCTTTTAAGAGAAAGCGCTCTCTAAAGTGTACCTATAATTTTAATGATTTTTTTTCAAAACATCCTATTTTTCTATTTTAAACGCAGAACCTGTAAATGCCTTTTTTAGGCAGTATACCAGTATAAAACCATTCTACCAGTATAATTCACATTATTATAAACCAATTCATTTCAAACCATTATAAACAATTCATTTCAAACCTATATAAACAATCTCAATATCATCGGTATTTATCACCGGAAACCATATATATACGTTAAACCAATTCATTTCTATCCATTCCAAACCAATTCATTTACACCACAAGTCATGTACATATATACCACAATATTAACCTATTTATACCTTAAATTATCCGTTTTTCTATAATAAATTCACACAATTCTTCCATAATTTCAGCAATTTTTGCGGCCGTATAATGAGAACACGCGAATTCTTCAAAGTACTACATAACAAAAAAAATGCATTAATTAGTTAATATCCGATAATATGCATAATATACGATATTAAATAAATCCTAAGTTATAAATCTATGCATACCTGATTAGGAATCTCTAATTGATCCAATTGAATGATTTCTCTCATGAACCTCAAAACGTAGTACCCGCAGTCTATGCCATTTTCCTGTCGAGGACACTACACATAGACAAACAAATTTGTGTTATCAAGTAGCATCACTAATAAGTAACATTGTGAAAATTAAATTAACTACCTGCACTTGGATCCATGGAATAATGTTTATTTTAGCCCGTGCAACTCGATAATCTATTTGTGCTCGGTACACTAGTATAGATCTATAAAAGAAAAACGTAAATTTAGAACAATCTCACAGAAATAATTAAATATACAAATACACACGAATTTTTCGAAAAATCTCACTTACGTATCAACCACTTCGTTCATACTCGGATATGTTGACCAATCATGCTCCATTGAATTCAAATAATAGACCACTTCTCTTGTAGGATTAATGGCAACCAACAACCAGTGTCCACTATAAAATATAACAAAAGTTTAGATGGATAACTTATACGCAAAAGATACAAAGATTAGAATGAAATTAGAATGAAAATCTTACTTGTGTCTAGTATTATACGGTAAAAAAACAAAGTCTCTATATTGGATGCCATGTATATGTCAACTAAGTATTGTCTTACTGAATCCGCATTCAAACCAATTGTCGTACAGTTGACACTAGTGGAAGCAAGGAAACGAAATCGGTTTAACAATTCTGACCCGCGCATGAGTTTATCATACAAGTACCTTAAATAAAAACAAATAATAGATATTATACTATTTTCATTGAAATGTTCCAATAAATTGTTCAAGTAAATAAATAATAGATTGATCGGAGTACCAGATGTAGGCATGCATAACATCGATGCCTAACGTTTGATGCTTGAGAATCTGCTCAATGTCCTCTATTATGATTATCTCCGAATGAAGAAAACCAAAAACACCTTCGTCCAAGTCTATTTGACGAATACAACCTTGCATCACATCTGATACTGACACAAGTGTATCAAGACACAACCGAAAGAGAGTTGCAACAGTTCTTCTTGCAGGAGCCTTTTTCTTGCTCTCGGCCTGTTGTGAAGCTTGAGTAGGAGGAACTTTTGAAGCTTGAGCAGGAGGAACTTTTAAAGCTTGAGCAGGAGGAACTTGTGAAGCTTGAACAGGATGTGTAGATGTTTAGAATTGGCAGAATTTTTGACCAACAAGAAATATTGAATTCAGTTCAGAATGTCCTATCAGATGTTGGGACATTATCAAACAGAGTATAAGAACTTACTTCAAGATGTCACACCAGATGTTGGGACATTGTGTAAATGACTTAAGTTCAGTTTTTCAGGATGTCCCAACAGATGTTGAGACATCTCAAACCTGCTACCAGAATTAATTAATGACTAACTGATCTGAGATATTTAAGGAGAGTTATCTGGAATTAATTATGGATGGATAAAAACAGAACAAGGCGCATCTGTAGGAAGTTTTATTATGAGGTTTCAGATTAATCAGAAGAACTAAATCACCTAGAATCTAGGAAGTAACAAACCCTAATTCTAGGTGGAAGCTGCTGTGTTTTAGGACTGGATTAACCTACAGAAAGCCCAAATTACAAACACCTATTTAATCAACAGAAATTCACAGAATTGAGTACGAATTCCAGAAGACCAAATAGTGTGTTTATTGTTTTAATAGCAGGTTGTTTTTGATTGTACCACTTGATGAGCTTTTAAGCATAAGTGCATTTGTGACTTGATTGAAACTGTGAAGTAAGATCAAGCTGTTTTGTTTGAAGAATGTCTTCAACTTTATTAAACTTGTAAACAAGATCACTGTGTGATTGAGGGGGAGTGAGTTGGTACTCATATCTAAGTTGTGTCTTAGGTAGAAATTGCATTGGGTAGATATTAAGTGAAAGATTAAACTGGGTTGTTTAAGTCTAGAATTAATATTACTTATAGTGGATTTCCTCCTGGCTTGGTAGCCTCCAGATGTAAGTGTGGTTATACACTGAACTGGGTTAACAAACTACTGTGTTGTTTAATTTTCTTGCACTTTAAGTTTTGGTTAAATCTGTCAAGTGTTGGGACATCTCATAGGACATCTCATACCTGATCACAGAATTTCAGGATGAACTTG
Organism: Lathyrus aphaca; assembly: GCA_963966055.1. NCBI lineage: Eukaryota > Viridiplantae > Streptophyta > Magnoliopsida > Fabales > Fabaceae > Lathyrus > Lathyrus aphaca. Next base: position 507,278,825 of record OZ014524.1, on the reverse strand, counting down.
TGAAGCTTGAGCAGAAGGAACTTGTGAAGCTTGAGCAGAAGGAACCTAACAATCATATAAGTTAGGTAAAGTGGAAAATCATAAAACTTTTGAATCTATATCATAAAATAACACTTTAAATGTACCTCTCTTTTTTTGTGATGCAACAAACTCTTTTTCCGAAAAAAGCCTTTTAGACGAAGGTTTTGTAGGAGTCTAAAATTACCATATTGCAAAAAAATGTACGTAAGGTTCAAAATGATTTTCATAATGGTTCAGAATTGACATTTGAATTCTAAGATATTCATAATGATTTTAACCTTACCTCATCATCTATAATAATGAGGTCTGACGGCCATGCAACAAACGAGCCTAAAGCCTCTCCCAATAATGAGATTTGACATGAAAGTCACAGCAATAGAAGAAGCTCAAGACATATGCACTATGAAAGTTGAAGAACTCATTGGTTCCCTTCAAACATTTGAGATGGGAATGAATGACACAAATGTTAAGAAGAACAAAAGCATAGCCTTGGTGACAAATACTGATGAAGAAGAAGATGATGAATCAGAAACTGGTAAAAGCTTATCAGACAACATTGCTATGCTTGGAAGACAATTCAAAAAGATTCTCAGAGGGATGGAAGGCAAATCCAAACCCAGTGGAAGATACACAAACTCTTCTGAGAACAAGAGGCCTTATGATGCTAACAGAAGGTCAAATTATGATGAAAAGACCAGTCAAGAAAAAGGAATCAAATGCCATGGATGTGAAGGATATGGACACATCAGGAATGAATGTCCTACCTACTTAAAAAGGCAAAAGAAAGGACTCTCTGTAACCTGGTCTGATGAAGACTCAGGAGGTGATTCAGAAGAAGAATCAGCTAAGCATATCACTGCTTTAGCTGGATTATGTGAATCTGAAAGTGATTCCAGTGATGGGGAGCTTACTTTTGAAGAACTTGAGCAAGCCTACAAAGATCTATACAAAAGAAGCAATGAAATATGCAGTGAGGTTATAAAGCTAAAGAAGCAGAATGAGGCACTAGAAGATGAAAAAGCAAGTGATCAAGAGATCATTGACACCTTGAAAAGTGAAGTAAGTCTTTTCAACTCCAAGTTGGAACACATGTCCAAATCTGTTAGAATGCTGAACAGCAGTTCAAGTACACTGGATGTTATTCTCAACAACAATAAGCATTCAGGGGATAAAAGTGGACTGGGATTTAACAGAGTACATAAAGATGAAGCTAGCTCTAGCAAAACTACTTCAAAATCCATACAGTCAAACAAGATGTCCCAACAGATGCTTCAACATCAAGAAAAGAACACAAAGTCAAACATAATGTTCCAACAGATGTCTCAACATTCTGAAAAGAACAAAATGAAGAAGAAGTATCAAAGATGGAGATGCCATCATTGTGGAAGATTTGGACATATCAAACCTCATTGTTATAAGCTGCATGGATATCCAAATCAGATGTATCAGCAACCTTCTAAGCAGAAAATAGAAGTTACCAAGAAAGTGTTGCATAGACATCAAAGAAATCAGCAACCTCCTAAGCAGAAAACAGAGGTCATCAAGAAGATATGGAGACTAAAAGCTAGCATTCAGGCTGATCAAAGCTACATAACCAAGAACAAGATCAACAATCAATCTTGGAGATCTACTGATGAACAATACACAGGGCAGAGGCATCAAAAGAAATCTCAACTTAAATGGTCAAAGAAAAGTGTTGCATATATAGCACATACATCACTAAGAGTATCAGCTAAAGAAGACTGGTACTTTGACAGTGGATGTTCAAGACACATGACTGAATTGAAGAATCTGCTAGTAAACTTAAAGTCACATTCATCCAGATATGTAACCTTTGGAGATGGAGCTAAAGGAGAAATCAAGGGAGTTGGGACCTTGGATTGTCAAGATGTTCCAAGACTAGATAATGTGCTGCTAGTTAAAGGTTTAACTGCTAACCTGATCAGCATAAGTCAATTATGTGATCAAGGGTACAGTGTAAACTTTACCAAAACTGAATGCATAGTGACTAACAAAGAACAAGAGGTTGTCATGAAAGGAGCCAGATCTAAAGACAACTGTTATATGTGGGAATCTCAAGACTTCAGTCTCACTTCAACTTGCTCTTTAGCTAAAGAAGAAGAAGTGAAACTATGGCACCAAAGACTAGGTCATCTTCATTTCAGAGGCATAAAGAAGATAATATCTATGGATGCTGTAAGAGGTATTCCTAAACTGAAGATTGATGATGGCAAAATATGTGGTGAATGTCAAATAGGTAAGCAAACCAAGATGTCCCATCCAAAGCTCCAACATCTGACAACTTCCAAAGTTTTGGAACTATTGCATATGGATCTTATGGGACCTATGCAGGTTGAAAGCCTTCGTGGCAAGAGGTATGCCTATGTGGTGGTTGATGACTTTTCAAGGTATACATGGATAAATTTTTTCAAAGAAAAGTCTGATGTATTTGATGTATTCAAAGACTTATGCCAAAGAATACAAAGGGAAAAAGCCAGCTGTGTGATCAGAATAAGAAGTGATCATGGAAAAGAATTTGAGAACCAAAAGTTCTTAGATTTCTGCTCTTCAGAAGGAATAAATCATGAATATTCTTCACCAATCACTCCTCAACAGAATGGGATTGTTGAGAGGAAGAATAGAACTATTCAAGAATCAGCAAGAGCTATGATCCATGCTAAAAAGTTACCTTTGTACTTCTGGGCTGAAGCTATGAACACAGCTTGTTACATCCATAATAGAGTTACTCTAAGGAAAGGAACTTTGTCCACAATATATGAAGTCTGGAAGGGCAGAAAACCCACAGTTAAGTACTTCCATGTATTTGGAAGTAACTGTTATATTCTGGCAGATAGGGAGCAAAGAAGAAAAATGGATCCTAAAAGTGATGAAGGGATTTTTCTTGGATACTCTATAAACAGCAGAGCATATAGAGTATTTAATTCTAGAACCAAGGTTATCATGGAGTCCATAAATGTAATAATTGATGATGCTCCTACAGATGTCCCAGAAGATGTTGGAACATCTGTTGATAGCAAGATTGAAGCTGAAGAAAAGAGTGATCATTATGACTTCACTCAAACTGATGCAAGGACAGAACAATCCAACAAACCTCCCTCCAACAGAATACAGAAGGATCATCCCAAAGATTTGATAATTGGTGATCCCAACAGAGGTGTAAGCACTAGATCAAGAGAAGTGATTTCAGGTTCCTGTTTTGTTTCTAAAACAGAACCTAAAAACATCAAGGAAGCTCTTACTAATGAATACTGGATTTGTGCTATGCAAGAGGAATTAGGTCAATTCACAAGGAATGAAGTGTGGAATCTTGTTCCTAGACCTGATGACATAAATGTGATTGGAACAAAATGGGTGTATAAGAACAAGTCAAATGAACAAGGAGTTGTTACAAAGAACAAAGCTAGACTTGTAGCTCAAGGATACACACAAATTGAAGGAGTAGACTTTGATGAAACCTTTGCACCAGTAGCAAGGCTTGAATCAATCAGACTACTTTTGGGAATTGCTTGTATCTTAAAGTTCAAGCTATTTCAAATGGATGTGAAAAGTGCCTTTTTAAATGGCTATCTTAATGAAGAAGTATATGTAGAACAGCCTAAAGGATTTGTTGATCCAAGTTGTCCAAATCATGTATACAAACTAAAGAAGGCTCTTTATGGTCTGAAGCAAGCTCCAAGAGCATGGTATGAAAGACTAACTACTTTTCTTATCAAGCAAGGGTACAGAAAAGGTGGAATTGACAAAACCTTATTTGTTAAAGATGAAAAAGGAAATGTCATGATTGCTCAAATATATGTAGATGACATTGTCTTTGGTGGGATGTCTGATAGGATGGTCAAACATTTTGTCAACCAAATGGAATCTGAATTTGAAATGAGCCTAGTAGGAGAATTAACCTACTTTCTTGGACTGCAAATAAAACAAATGGAGGACTCCATGTTCATTTCCCAAAGCAAGTATGCTAAGAACATAGTCAAGAAATTTGGAATGGACAGTGTTATTCATAAGAGAACTCCTGCCCCCACACATTTAAAGCTGACTAAAGATGAAAAGGGTGAGAATGTAGATCAAAGCATGTACATAAGTATGATTGGAAGCTTGTTATACCTGATTGCTAGCAGACCAGACATAGCATTTGCAGTAGGTGTATGTGCAAGATATCAAGCTGATCCAAAAGTCAGTCATCTTAATCAAGTAAAGAGAATTCTGAAATATGTTAATGGTACTTGTGACTATGGCATAATGTACTTTCATGGATGTAAACCAATTCTCACTGGCTTCTGTGATGCTGATTGGGCTGGAAGTGCTGATGACAGAAAAAGCACTTCAGGAGGATGCTTCTTTCTAGGAAACAATTTGATTTCTTGGTTCAGTAAGAAACAAAATTGTGTATCCTTATCTACAGCTGAAGCTGAATATATAGCAGCTGGAAGCAGTTGTTCTCAGTTGGTTTGGATGAAGCAAATGCTCACTGAGTACAATGTCCCACAAGATGTCATGACATTGTACTGTGACAACTTAAGTGCAATTAACATATCAAAGAATCCTATCCAACATAGCAGGACCAAGCATATTGATATCAGACATCATTTCATCAGAGATCTTGTAGAAGAAAAAGTGATTTCATTGGAACATGTAGCTACAAATCTGCAGTTGGCTGATATCTTTACCAAAGCATTGGATGCTACACAATTTGAGAACTTAAGGGGAAAATTGGGAATCTGCTTATGTGAGATTTAGCAGTTATTGAGATGTGCCAACATGTCATATGACATTGTGTGGCATAAGCACCAGATGGCAACACCAGTCTGGTCAAGAACCTTGGGTATTCCATTCCTAATAATTTTCAATGTAACGGCTACTTATATAATAACAGCTTATAATCAGCTATCCATATTCTCATCATACTATCAAAAGCGAATTGCATTATCTAGCTGTTCTTTAGAAATCATCAACCCTAAAACTCTTCATCCATCTTCTTTGAAAATGTCTCAAAACCCTAACATTCCTGAAGAAATTCTCAACAAAGAAGATGTGGTTCATGCAACCCCTATTTCTGTGGTACCCATGGAGTCAACCCCATTGGACGAAATAAGAGGAAGTGTTCCTCATGCTAAAAAGCCAAGAACTCCAAAAAGAGCAAAAGATCAAGTCTGCAGCAAATCCAAAGGCATTCCTTCACCAGCAAACATGCCTCAAAAATCTTCTGAATATGTGGATGCTTCCATAAAGGAGCTGGTTACCAAGATCCTATCTGAACAAAGAGTGGTAAGTGGAATTTCTATCCCTCTGAACACCATGCCTACCCCTCAAGAAGATCAACAAACTCAAGCTGCAAAGGACACTCCTGCTCAACAGGATGTCCCAATAGATGTTGAAACATCTGAGGATGAGAAAAAGGCCTCATCTGATGCTGATGTTGAAACAACTGAGGACCAGAAAAAGGCCTCAAATGATAGTGATGAAGAAGCTTCTGAGGACCAAACTAAGGCCTCTACTGAAGAGCACATCTCTGCTGATCCACCAACTGAAGAGGAGACTGCTCAATCTCCTCCTGTGGTGAACCTAGAGCATGATTCTGATACAGAAATCATTGCCTCTATAAAGCCTAGCATAGCCAAAAGGCTCAGGACTAGGAAAGAAAAGATGCAAGCAGGACATGCAATTCCTGAGAAGATACAAGCTACCCCAAAGAAAGACAAAGCCAAAACTGTCTTTGGTCCTACAAAACAATGGAGCAAAGTCCAAACACAAAAGAGGAAAGCTGTCACTCCATCAGACTCAGATGTTGAAGCAGATGTCCCAACATCTCCTCCAAAGAAGAAACCAGCACCCTCTAGGGCATCAACTGCTGTTCCAGAAGCTCCCTTGGACAACATCTCATTTCATCATGTTTCAAGTGTAAACAGATGGAAGTTTGTGTACCAAAGAAGGGTAGCACTTGAAAGAGAGCTGAGCAGTAATGCACTTGAGTGCACTGAATTAATTGATCTCATATCTGCTGCTGGTCTCTTCAAAACAGTCTCCAACCTCTCTCCCTGCTATGAGCTACTTGTCAAAGAATTCATAGTCAATCTTCAGGAAGATTGTGCCAATGGTAAGTCTGCTGAATTTAGAAAAGTCTTTGTTAGAGGCAGGTGTGTAGAGTTCTCTCCTCATATCATCAACCAATTCCTTGGAAGAGAATCTGATGGACCAAATGAGCTAGGGAAGACTGATAACCAAGTCTGCAAGGTTATCACTGCAAACTAGGTCAAGGCTTGGCCAGTTAAAGGAAAGCTCTCAGTGAGCATGCTGACAAGAAAATATGCCATGCTGAACAGGATTGGTACAGCAAATTGGGTACCTACCAATCATACATCATCAATATCCACTGGCCTGGGCAGGTTCATTTATGCAGTGGGCACCCAAACTAAGCTGGATTATGGTGCCTACATCTTTGATCAGACCTTGAAACATGCTAGCTCATCTGCAACAAAGCTGCCAATAGCTTTCCCTTCCTTGCTGTGTGGAATAGTGCTGAGTCAGTACCCTGGAATCCTAACTGAGAAGGACACAGTCTGCAAAAGAGAAAGCCCTCTGGCCTTTCACTACAAACTGTTCCTGAGTCATCATGCAGCAGATGTTGAAGCACCCTCTGGGACATCTGCAGGTCCTTCAAATGCAAAGACTCCAATCTCCAAGGCTGCATTGATTGTTGAACTGAAGAGCACCTGTAAAGAACTTGAAGCTAGGAAGCAGAAGCTTGAGGAAATTATCCAAAGGCTGGAGAGTGAAGGTGATCAGAAAGCTGCTTCTGATGAAGAAACTGAGGAAGATGAAGAAACTGAATGTGATGAATCTGAGTGATCATTGTATGTGAGGAAAAATGTATGACAGTTGCATTGTAATTTAGAATTAATGACTTTGGCCCCAAATTTGTGTCTAACAAGGGGGAGAACAACAACAACAACAACAATGTGTAATGCTGTTTGAGTATGAATGAAAAAAAATTTGTTTGTGTCTGAACTGAATCAGGGTGTTTTTAATAAAAATTTCTGTTGCAACAAATCTGAATACATGTATGTTTCAGGGGGAGTAAACTCACTCATGACTTAACAGAAAAGGAAAGCTACACTCTGATAGAAAGAACTTCTGCTGCACTCTGATAACCAGAAAAGATGTTAGCCAAAAATTAGCCAAAGGGGGAGTTTGTAGATGTTTAGAATTGGCAGAATTTTTGACCAACAAGAAATATTGAATTCAGTTCAGAATGTCCTATCAGATGTTGGGACATTATCAAACAGAGTATAAGAACTTACTTCAAGATGTCACACCAGATGTTAGGACATTGTGTAAATGACTTAAGTTCAGTTTTTCAGGATGTCCCAACAGATGTTGAGACATCTCAAACCTGCTACCAGAATTAATTAATGACTAACTGATCTGAGATATTTAAGGAGAGTTATCTGGAATTAATTATGGATGGATAAAAACAGAACAAGGCGCATCTGTAGGAAGTTTTATTATGAGGTTTCAGATTAATCAGAAGAACTAAATCACCTAGAATCTAGGAAGTAACAAACCCTAATTCTAGGTGGAAGCTGCTGTGTTTTAGGACTGGATTAACCTACAAAAAGCCCAAATTACAAACACCTATTTAATCAACAGAAATTCACAGAATTGAGTACGAATTCCAAAAGACCAAATAGTGTGTTTATTGTTTTAATAGCAGGTTGTTTTTGATTGTACCACTTGATGAGCTTTTAAGCATAAGTGCATTTGTGACTTGATTGAAACTGTGAAGTAAGATCAAGCTGTTTTGTTTGAAGAATGTCTTCAACTTTATTAAACTTGTAAACAAGATCACTGTGTGATTGAGGGGGAGTGAGTTGGTACTCATATCTAAGTTGTGTCTTAGGTAGAAATTGCATTGGGTAGATATTAAGTGAAAGATTAAACTGGGTTGTTTAAGTCTAGAATTAATATTACTTATAGTGGATTTCCTCCTGGCTTGGTAGCCTCCAGATGTAAGTGTGGTTATACACTGAACTGGGTTAACAAACTACTGTGTTGTTTAATTTTCTTGCACTTTAAGTTTTGGTTAAATCTGTCAAGTGTTGGGACATCTCATAGGACATCTCATACCTGATCACAGAATTTCAGGATGAACTTGTGAAGCTTGAGCAGAAGGAACTTGTGAAGCTTGAGCAGAAGGAACCTAACAATCATATAAGTTAGGTAAAGTGGAAAATCATAAAACTTTTGAATCTATATCATAAAATAACACTTTAAATGTACCTCTCTTTTTTGTGATGCAACAAACTCTTTTTCCGAAAAAAGCCTTTTAGACGAAGGTTTTGTAGGAGTCTAAAATTACCATATTGCAAAAAAATGTACGTAAGGTTCAAAATGATTTTCATAATGGTTCAGAATTGACATTTGAATTCTAAGATATTCATAATGATTTTAACCTTACCTCATCATCTATAATAATGAGGTCTGACGGCCATGCAACAAACGAGCCTAAAGCCTCTCCCAGCGATGTTATCTCTGCAACCGTGACAGGTATAGGTAGTGCCGCACCCATATCTACAGCAATATCAACTGACACTTTTAGACATCCATGAGGGAGCGGATTATGGTGAAGTAACATTCCCACTCTGTTATACACTTTTCCTTTGCCAACCATGCGATAAGTCGGTAACGACAAATACAACTGACAAGAGGAAATACCCTGAAGCAATAGTGAAAGCATAATTGTTAATGTGTGTAAAGGTTAATTAAAATAAAAGTGTTAATTTAATTAAGATAATTATGTGCTATAATTACCTCAGGAATTTTATTTTCACAATTGTGCTTAGACGCCTCATACATCTCTTTATCCTTTTGCAATGCACTGACTTGTGCCTTAAGTTCCTCCAATGTTTTCATCACTTCTTCATTGCTAGGATTTTTTTTGGTTGCTTGTACAAGGAAGAGGGCGTCACACCAAATCCTTTACCCCTCACTCGATCGGAATACTCAGGAACATTTAGTACTCGACTAAGAATGCTCCTGCAATCCTGATCCTCACTTGTGGTTAAGGATTTAGATAGAATCTCCTGAAATTCATTAACAAATCGAAAATTATTAGTGGGGATTAAAGACATAATTTTTAAGACATAATGTTATACTTACACATTTCTCATAAACTTGTTGAACGTCTTCACTAGGAATTCCACTCTTTCCCACACGAGCAGCCTTCCACAAAACATGTTCCGGAAGTGATTTTTCTGCACTTTTCTCCTCTTCCAACTACAAATTGAGAAAAATAATAAGATCGTCAATTATAACATATTGAGACAATTAATAAGATCATATCATTTATATATAGTTACCATTTGTTGTTGTAAGCGTGCATATCCCTTTCGGCCTTTTCTGTATGGATATGCGGGTTTTGAGGCTCTTTTGCGATTAGTGGCACTCAAATCCTGGATAAACAAGTTTAAGGCATATCAGAACAAACTAATATGCAAAGATAAACAAGTATATAATACAATTAATAGACATGAAATTAAAAGATAAATAAATTTACATTGGAGACAATACTTTTTGCGGCTTTCATCAATATTAAACGACCTCTACAAAAAACACATACACATATAAACATAAAATGTGTTAGTATAAGTGTGTTAGTATAAGTCAAAAGAAATCTAATAACACATCAATCATGTTTGATAATCAAGTACCTCAATCTCACTTCATATCTTATCTTTACCATCTTCCAACATTGAATTCCTCCAATCATCACTGGTAATTGGAATGTGTTGGCGGACAAGTGAACCAATGTATGAAGCCAACATTGAACCTTTAGGCTCGATTAGTTGGTCCTCATCGCTCCATTGTACATCAAATTTCACCACTTTGTCTCTAGCACGGTTAATTGACCTCATAATTTTTATTCCACGTTTTATTTCACTTTCTACATTCGAAGCTTTTTCTTGAGTTTCATTTGCATCATGTGTCTCGGGTGTCTCGTGTGTCTCGGGTGTCCTATGTGCTTCTTCCTAATTACTAGCCATTATAACTGTAAGAAAGAAAAAACAAAACTAAATGACAAATTATAATGACAAATCTAAAATTCAACATGTCAAATCTAAAATCCATAATCTATAATCCATCGAATGATATAACATGTTAAATTATAATGACAAATCTAAAATTCAACATGTCAAATCTAAAATCCATAATCTATAATCCATCGAATGATATAACATGTCAAATTATAATGACAAATCTAAAATCCAAAAATTAAATGACAAATCTAAATTCATAATCTATAATCAATTACTAGCCATTAGTACCTTTTTTAGGCACGTCTCTTTCTTTTCTTGGTTGGAATATGTTCTATCCATCTCTTAACAACACGGACGGTTGGATTGATCCAAATACCCTCATTATGATCATTTCTAGTAAATGATTCAATATCACCATCAATATCACCTTGATCGTTTCTAGTCAATGATTCAATATGTACATCAATATCACCTTGATCTCCAATGTTATCATCAAGTACTTTGTTCGATAAAAGCAATATAGACCACTTTTTACTTGTCAGATCATTAACATAGAACACTTGTTTAACTTGAGAGGCAAGAATAAAAGGCTCATCTTTGTATCCCACCCTATTAAGATCCACTTGCAAAAATCCCAACTTATCCATTTGTACACCATTATTGTTTTCAACCCACTTGCAACAAAATATAGGAATCTGAAACTTCTCATAATCAAACACCCAAATGCGCTCGATAACCCCAAAATATGACAGATTTGAAAATTTGGGGTTTAAGTCTTTCACACTTGAAATGTGCATTACTTCAGCTACCACAATGACACCACTATTTTGCATTGTACTTTTATCATCTTGTTCTTTGGTATAAAATGTGTATCCATTAATTGCATATGCGCTATAAGAAAATGCAACCAAACTTGGACTATATGCTAAACATCCCAATCTTTATGTTATTGAAGCGGGATCTAAATAATACCTTTCGAAAATGTGACTCTTAAACCAAGGTATGAAACTTAGATTGTGCTCTCGTACTATCCAATTCTCATTTCTATTCGTATTTAAACCTCGGAGAATATCTTTGTGCATTTCAACATACGGCTCAACTTCATTCTCATTGTGCAGAACATACAAATGAATTTGATCCCGTTCGACCCTTGATATTGTCACAACTTCATTCCCAATTAGCGTTTTTCCTACTTTTTTTCCGACAACATTAGATTTGGGGAGTCCAATTGATTGCACATTGGACAAATATTAAGTACAAAACTCAATCGCTTCTTTAACAATGTATCGTTCGACAATACAACCCTCTGGTCGACTTCGGTTTTTCACATACCCTTTTAATATTGTCATATAACGTTCAACATGGTACATCCATCTCATATAAGCCGGTCCACACAATTGTGTCTCTTTCACCAGATGAACAACTAGATCAACCATTATGTCAAAAAAGGAGGGAGGAAAATACATTTCAAGATCACACAAAGTAATAACTATTTCATTTTGCAATGTTGGTAAGATCGCAGGATCGATCACCTTACTGCAAATTGACTTGAAGAAAAAACATAATTTAGTTATTGCACTTCTTACTTTTTCAGGCAGAATAGAACGTATACCTATTGGTAGAAAATGTTCCATTATAACATGGCAGTCATGCGTCTTCAAACTCTTTAACCTGAGGTCTTTCAAGGACACAAGTCTTCTAATATCTTAAGAGTATCCTTCTGGAACTTTAACTTCACTTATAAACTTACACAATATCTTTTTCTCCTTTCTAGATAGAGTATATGCAGCAGGTGGTAGATATTTTCGGTTTCCTTTCTTCACGGGCCCTAATTCAGTTCTTATCCCCATCGATACTAAGTCTTTTCTTGCTTTAAGGCCATCCTTAGACTTTCCAGGTATATTGAGTAACGTACCAATAACATTGTCAAACACATTTTTTTCAATATGCATAACATCGAGAAAATGTCCTACATACAAAGACTTCCAATATGGCAGTTCAAAAAAAATTGACCTCTTCTTCCACTCTTTCTTGACAAGTGTATGTGCAAAAGGCTTGCCAAACTGAGTATTCACATCTTTAACCTTTCTAAAAATTTGATCACCTGTCAATATAGGTGGAGTTATACTTTGTTATGTGTCTCCATTGAAGGATTTTCTCCACCCACGGTAGTGATGCCTCGAATGTTAGAATCTACAATGACCGAGAAAGACATTCTTCTTACCAAACTCCAATCGTGTACAATCTGTTTTATCTTCACAAATAAGACACGCACATTGGCCTTTTATGTTGTACCTTGATAGATTTCCGTATGCTGGAAAATCATTAATTGTGCCAAACAACATCGCCCTCAAGTTGAAACTTTCTTTCCTATACCCATCATAAACCTCCACACCGTTCTCCCACAAAAACTTTAAATATTTGATTAAGGGTGCCAAGTAAACGTCTATGCCATTCCCTAGTTGTCTAGGCCCATAAATTAACATAGATAACATCATGTACTTATGCTTCATACATAGCCATGGAGGTAGGATATAAATCATTAAAATCACAGGCCAAGTGATATGTGAGATACTTTGAAGACCATGTGGGTTCATTCCATGAGTAGATAATGCCAAACGAAGGTTTCTTGCTTCTTTTCCAAATTCAGGATAATCATCATCAATTTTCATCCACTGTGGTGATTCTGCCGGATGTCAAAACTTTCCATCAATAATTCTTTCATCTGCATGCCAAGTCAAGTGTCTTGAATCGGTTTCACTATGAAACATGCGTCTGAATCTCAGAATTATAGGAAAATACCATAAGACTTTTGCTAGAGACTACTTCTTCTTATATCGAGAGAAACCACATTTAGGACACTCATTTAACGATGCATACTCGTTTTGAAACAAGACGCAATCGTTTGGACAAGCATGTATCTTATCATAGCTCATGCCAATAGAGCACAACATCTTGTTGGCCTCATATGTTCGATTGGGAAGAACATTATCCTCTGGAAGCATATCTTTCATAAGGGCCAATAACTCTGTGAAACTTTTATCCGACCATCATTACCCGCCTTTAAGTTGTACAACTTTAATACCACATATAAACTTGTGAATTTAGTGCAACCATTATACAACGATTTCTCTGCATCGCTTACCAACCTCTCAAACATTTCAGGACAATCCTTAAGATTATCTTCAAGTGCTTCTGCAATCTCTTCGACTCGATCATAATCGTATGTATCTGTGCCATTATCGTTTGAAGCATAGGTCGTATTATCCCCTAGTTCAAAATTTCCGTTACTTTTCTCGCCATGAAAATCCCAACATGTATAACTTCGATCAATTCCATGCCTCAGTACATGCGATAACAGTTGACTCGCGTTAACCCGACCCACAAAACAACAATCCAAGCACGGACATTTCATTCAACTGGGGTCTTCGACGTGCGCAACAACAAACTTAACAAATTCCTTGACCCCATTCTCGTACTCTTTCGTCAATCGATTTAAAAACATCTATTTCTTATCCATAGTTACACTAATTAAACTAAACAAAAAAAACAAATATACCTGTAGAGATCTAAACAACTTCTAGACCTCACCTCAAAATCTACCTTCAATTTGCATAAAAAAATGAAGATTATTAGAATTTGATACCGTCTCTTAATATACAAATCAATCATCAAGAACAATAACAAGAACAATATCATAAAGAACGATAAGATAGTGGTTCCTAAACTTATCATTCTAACATGTTAAAAGAACGATAAATCATAATTGTGTTTGTTAGAAGATAAATCATAATTGGTTCCTAAAATTTTTGGTTTCATTCTTACAATGCAATCAATCCTATCAATGGTCATTCATACTTTCTATTAGGTATACTTGGATCATTTTAAAGAACGATAATGGGAGAGTAGAGATAAAACACCAACATATTTAATTTTCCAATCTAATACTCCTAAATATTTTTGGTCATATGCAATCAATCATGCTATTTACATCATAAACAAAGTTACTAGCCCTATTTTAAATAATAAATCACCTTACTATCTATTATTGTTTATGCTATTTACATCATAAACAAAGCATGTTTTAATTTTTTTTGGAACTTTAGCATATGCATCTACAATTCAATCTCATAAAACAAATCATATTATTTAGTTGTCCATCATCAAGAACTCATCATATTATTTAGCTGTCCATCATCAAGAACTAATCATATTATTTATACATCATCAAGAACGAAAACACATCATCAAACAAAACTATCTAAAATGGGTTACAACAACCACAACATCATCAAGAACGACAACAACAACAACAACAATGTAGAGTATCAACACAGACAGCAATAACAACAATGTACAACATCATCAAGAACAACAACAAGAACGACGTACCTCGGTCTAGAAACGGCGAACGAAGAACAACAATAATGAGCAACTTCAACTTCAGCAATACAGAACGAACAACAACAGCAATGAGCAACGAACGATTTCAGAATGAGAAAAGGGTTTAGGAACGATTTCAGAATGAGAAAAGGGTTTAGGAATAATGAGCGAGAGCCGTTTCTGAAACGAGAAAGAATATGAAAATGATTAGAAAAGTTTTATATTTTAATAAATGATTGATTTTAGAAAGCGCTTTCCATAAAAAGCGCTTTCTAAGGTCTTTTCATAGTTACACCTTAGAGGGCATTTTTTGTTAAAAGCGCTCTCTAAGGTATTTTGACAGATTAATCTTAGATGACGCTTTTTGTTAAAAGCGCTTTCAAAGGTTTCTGAAATAAAATAATATAAAATATTTTAATAAATAACCTTAGAGGGCGCTTTCACTGGAAAGCGCTTTCTAAAGTTGAAAATATAAAATAAAAATAAAAATGAGTCTGGGGCGAGGGCGAGGGCGATTCGAACCCCAGACCCATATCATTCACATAAACCTCCTTGACCAGCGGTACTACGCCCTCATCCATTAGTTATATTCACATTAAATATATATAACATAAGTTATCATATATATTTTATCTAATATATATTAAATTATATATTAATATAATTTGAATATATTAATTAATATATATTTTAAATTATATATTAATATAATTTGTATATATTAATTAATATATTTTAAATTATATATTAATATAATTTGTATATATTAATTAATATATATTAAATTATATATTAATTTAATTTGAATATATTAATTAATATATATTAAATTATATATTAATATAATTTGTATATATTAAGTAATATATATTAAATTATATATTAATATAATTTGAATATATTAATTAATATATTTTATTAAATAACCTTAGAGAGCGCTTTCTAAGGTCTTTTGATAGTTTTACCTTAGAGGGTGCTTTGTAATAAAAGCGCTTTCTAAGGTAGAACATAAAAAAAAAATTAAAATGAGTCTAGGACAAAGGGGATTCGAACCCCAGACCCAAAGCATTAAGATAAACCTCCTTGACCAGCGGTACTACGCCCTCATCCGTTTATTAAATTCACATTAAATATATATAATATAAGTTTACATATATATTTAATTAATATAATTTCTATATATTAATTAGTATATTTTAAATTATATATTAATATAATTTCTATATATCAATTAATATATTTTGAGATATATATTAATATAATTTCTATATATTAACTAATATATTTTAAATTATATATAAATATAATTTCTATATATTAATTAATATATTTTAAATTATATATTAATATAATTTCTATATATTAATTAATATATTTTAAATTATATATTAATATAATTTCTATATATCAATTGATATAATTTAAATTATATATTAAATATTTAAATATATTATTTGAATATATTAATATATTATTTGAATATATAATTTAAATATATTATTTTAACATATTAAAATAATATTTTGATTTATTAATATAATTTTAAATATATTAATTATATTTTGATAAATTAATAAAATTTTATATATTAATTAATATATTTTATATATTTAAATATATTAATGAATACATTATTTAAATATATTATTTGAATATATTAAAAAAATATTCGTATATATTGAATATATTATTTAAATACAATATTTGAATATATTAAAAATATATTTGAATATATTATTTGAATATAATTTATAGTATTTGAATATATTATTTAAATATATTAGTTGAATATATTAAAAAAATATTTTGACATATTAATATAATTTTAAATATATGAATTATATTTTGATATATTAATATAATTTTAAATATATTTTAAATTATATATTAATATAGTTTTAATATATTTAAATATAATTTTAATAAATTAAAACGTTTGTATTTAAAACATATATTTGAATAATTATAAATATAATTTAAAATAAATTAAAATTTAATTTAATATGATTTAAATATATTAAATATAATTTGATATATTAATATAATTTAAAATTCCTTTCCCTACCTAAAGGGCGTGGGTTCGATACCCCATTTTGACATATTTTGTTATACTTTACATGGTTCAGTATATTTGTACCAAAAACAAAAGACAACGCTTTTGTAACAAAGCGCTCTTATAGGTCTTTTGTAAAATAATTTAAAATAAAGTGATTTCTTAAGTTACACTTTAGAAAGCGCTTAAGGTGAAAGCGCTCTCTAAAGTGGTTACCTTAGAGAGCGCTGTCTAATGTGCCCTTTAGAGAGCGTTTTTTTTAGCGAATTTTCAATTGACCTATAACAGCGTATTGCATTAAAAGCGCTATCTTTTGTGCACTGCAAAATGCCATATTTGGCGTAGTGTATGGCTTGTATGTCCTCAAGACTCTCCGTGTGCTTCGCTTTTGAGGAAGATGATTGAATTGATCGTTAACCCTTGGACTGTCCTTGATTGTTAATGATGAATCACAGACCTCGCAGATCGCAGTTGTTCGTTTTAGTCTCTCTTTAGCGTGGATCATCCTTTTGGGTTTTCAATCCACCGGGATACCCTTTTTTGCATGAGCTGTCCGATGTGGCTTTTCAACTCAGCGGGTGTACATTTTATTTTCAAATATTTCTCTAACTTTTGCCCGAGCCTTTTATTTTGTTATTGGCTCGCCGGGTTGCCCTTTTTTTTCTGGACTCTTATTCAGTTTTTGTCCCGCGGGTCTCTTTATACAAAGTATTTTCTAACCGTGTCTACGTTGGCAGGGGAAGATAATTCTTCGCCATCCATGGTTGTTAACATTAAGGCTCCACATGAGAAGACCTTTTTAACCATGAATGAACCTTCATAGTTGGGTGTCCACTTGCCCTTGTGATCTGTTAGAGGAGGAAGGATCCTTTTCAGCACTAAGTCTCTGGGTATATAGCGTTGAGGCCACACTTTCTGGTCGAAAGCCTATTTCGTTCGCCGTTGATACAACTGTCCATGGCATACAGCTGCTAGGCGTTTCTTTCCAATGAGGCTCAGCTGATTATACCTGGATCGGAGCCACTCAGCTTCGTCAAGTTTGACATCCATCATTAACCTCAAAGACGGGATCTCAACCTCAACTGGAAGGACTGCCTCCATACCGTACACGAGCGAGAATGGGGTTACCCCGATTGAGGTGCGCATAGAGGTTTGGTACCCATGCAATGCAAACGGTAGTATCTCATGCCAATCTTTGTACGTCACAACCATCTTCTGCATAATCGTTTTAATGTTCTTGTTGGTCGCCTCGGCGAAGCCATTCATCTTTGGGCGATACGACGAAGAGTTGTGATGTTCGATCTTGAAATCCCGACACAGATCTTTCATCATCTTATTGTTGAGATTCGAACCATTGTCAGTAATGATTCTTTCTGGAATTCCATATCGGCAGATAATATCCCTCTTAATGAATCGGGCTACCACTTTTTTGGTGACATTGGCATATGATACCGCTTCTACCCACTTAATGAAGTAGTCTATGGCAACTAGGATGAAGTGGTGATGATTGGAAGTTGTCGGCTCGATCTTTCCAATCATGTCAATGCCCCACATGGCGAAGGGCCAAGGTGAAGACATGACACTCAACGGATTAGGAGGCACATGCACCTTATCAGCATAAATTTGGAACTTATGGCACTTGCGGGAGTACTTGCAGCAATCGGATTCTATGGTGATCCAATAATACCCCGACCTTAGAAGTTTCTTCGCCATAGCATGTCCTCCAGCATAGGTACCGAAGGAGCCTTCGTGAACTTCTTGCATCAACATGTCTGCTTCGTGTATATCCACGCATCTGAGAAGAACCATGTCAAAGTTCCGTTTATAGAGCACACCATCTTGGTTTAAGAAGAACCCGCATGCCAACCTCCTAAGGGTCTTCTTGTCTTTACTAGATGCCCCTGCTGGGTACTCTTGATATTTCAGAAAGCACTTGAAATCATAGTACCAAGGTTTGTTATTGTCAGCCCATTCAACTGCAAACACATATGCCGGTCTTTCAAGACGAGACACATCGATTTTAGGCACATAGTTCTCTTGGTGAACTTTGATCATGGAGGATAAGGTTACCAAAGCATCATCAAATTGGTTCTCGTCCCGAGGTATATAGTGCAGCTTGACCTTCGTGAAGAAAGTTAACAACCTTCTGGTATAGTCCCGATAAGGAATTAGATGAGGTTGATGAACCAGCCATTTTCCATTAACCTGATTGATGACTAAAGCTGAATTGCCGAAGATTTCGAGGTTCTTGATTCTCAAACCAATCGCTTCCTCGATCCCCATTATACAAGCTTCATACTCTGCTTCGTTGTTGGTGCATTCGAATGTCAATCGGGCAGTAAAGGGCATATGGATTCCTTCTGGTGAGATAATGACAGCACCAACTCCACTTCCGTTTTTGTTAATGGCCCCATCAAACATCAGACTCCATCTGGATTCGGGGTCTACCCCCTCCTTCGGGAGTGGTTCTTCATAGTCTTTCAACTTGAGGAACATGATGTCCTCATCAGGGAATTCAAACCTCATTGGCTGGTAATCCTCAATCGGTTGTTGGGCCAGATAATCCGACAATACACTTCCCTTAATAACCTTTTGAAAAGTATATTGGATGTTGTATTCTATCAGAATTATCTGCCATCGGGCTACCCTTCCGGTCAGAGCTGGCTTTTCAAAGATGTATTTAACGGAGTCCATCTTGGAAATCAACATAGTGGTATGAGTCAGCATGTACTGTCTTAGTCGGCGATAAGCCCCTGCCAAAGCGCAACAAGTTTTCTCGAGCAGTGATTATCGTGTCTCACAGTCGGTAAACTTTTTGCTAAGGTAATAGATTGCATGCTCTTTTCGACCAGACTCGTCATGCTGACCCAGTACATAGCCTATAGATCTCTTGAGCACTGTGAGGTACATGATCAAAGGTCTCCCTGGAACTGGAGGTATGAGAATCAGAGGTTCTTACAGATACTCCTTGATTCGATCAAAAGCTAATTGGCAGTCGTCATTCCACCTGATGGCCTGATTCTTCCTCATAAGCTTGAAAATGGGCTCACACGTAGCTATTAGGTGAGATATGAACAGTGCAATGTAATTCAACCTCCCTAAGAAGCCACATACTTCCTTCTTGGTTCTCGGCTCAGGCATCTCCTGAATTTCTTTTACCTTCGTAGGGTCGACGTCAATCCCCCTTTCAATGACAATATACCTTTCCGGAACTCAACCCGAATGTGCACTTGTTCGAGTTTAATCTTAGTCTAAATTTCCGAAGCCTGTCAAATAGATTGGCTAGGTAGACTATATGTTCCTCTTCTGTTTGTTACTGCGATCATATCATCAATGTAGACCTCGATCCCGTGATGAATCATGTCATGGAATAGAGTCACCATTGTCCGTTGGTATGTTGCCCCAACATTTTCAAACCAAATGGCATTACTTTTTAACAGAAGGTGCCCCATGGGGTAATGAAGGTTGTCTTCTCCATGTAATCTGGTGACATCTTAATCTGAGTATAGCCTGAAAAGCCATCCATGAAGGAAAACACAGAGAACTGGGCAGTGTTGTCAACTAGCACGTCAGTATATGGCAGCGGGAAGTAATCTTTGGGACTGGCTCGGTTCAGGTCTCGATAATCCACACACATCCTGACTTTTTTGTCCTTTTTAGGAACTAGCACAATATTTTCAACCCACGGAGGATAACTTGTCACAGTCAAGAATCTGGCGTCAAACTACTTTTGAACTTCTTCCTTAATTTTTATAGCCATGTCAGGCTGAGTTCTTCTCAATTTCTGCTTCACCGGTGGGCAGTCTACTCTAAGTGGTAGCTTGTGCACTACAATATCGGTGTCCAACCCTGGCATATACTGGTAAGACCAGGAAAAGATGTCAACATATTCTCGGATCATGGAAATCAAACGAATCTTTATAGATTCTTCCAATGCAGCCCCGACCTTGACTTCTTTCTTGTTCTCTTCAGTACCCAGGTTCACCACTTCAATGGCCTCTTCATCGCTGAATCACATTCTCCTATTGCTTGAGCACTCTGGCTAACTCTTCGGGTAATTCACAATCTTCTTCACCTTCCTTGTCGGCTAGGTAAATTGGATTGTCGAAGTCATATTGAGCCATAGCAAGGTCGTCACTCATGAGGCCCGATAGGGTACATCTACATGAATGATTATTCATGCTAGATTTAGAAACACTGGGAGACATGGAAAAGACATTTCCATTTATTTTAAAACAAAAAATGAAAGACAAGGAAAACCATGAATGAATGCCAAAACATCCACTTTATTAATGATGATGTTATTACATTATGAAATAATAAACCCTTACAATGAGCTACTATGCCCCGAGCAAGGCATAGAGCTTTCATGAAAAAGAACAGAAACACAAGACTATTACTCTTTTGGTTGAGTGACAAAGACGACTGCTTCAGCCGACCAGTTGCTGAGTTGTATACCCGAGACACAAGGCTTTATCCACTCGCCCAATTCACAATCACTATCAACCGTTTCATTTTTCACTGCACAGATGCTGCCATGATCAACCCATCCTGCTCTGGTGAAGGTAATTGGGCCTTTTCGACCTCTGGTGTTCTGACTTGGCATTGACTGGCCAGGATGGTAACTAATCCCAAACATATCCTTTTTCTATGAGACTTCAACCGTTTTGCCCCAACCCTCATTCGTGCCTAATTCCATGACCTCTAAGGCTTGTTTGTAGGATGCTATGGACGCTCCTTTCTTCTTATCCTCTAACAAGGTAACTAATGAAGATGTACCCTCGGTTCTGACGGGCTCGAAGGCTTGACAAGGAGTTTCAACAATCTCTCCGTCCATCTCTACATATTTGAATGAAGCCAAGAGACTCATGAAGATGTATTCTTCCCTGCACACTGTAACGATCTGTCCTTCCCAAAAATGTTTGAGCTTCTGGTGGAGGGTTGAAGATACAGCCCATGCTGCATGTATCCAAGGTCGTCCCAGCAAATAGCTATACGCTGGTTGGATATCCATAACATAAAAGGTAGCATTGAAAACCTGTGGTCCTACCTTGATGGGTAGTTCCACTTCTCAGAAGACAGACCTTTTGGAGCCATCAAAAGCCCAGACCACCAAGTCGTTTGGTCTAAGCACAACCCCGTCATAGTCCAACTTAATCAGTGCTTTCTTCGGAAGTATGTTTAGGGATGAGCCCGTATCCACAAGCACATGAGAAAGCACAACTCCTTTACATTCCATAGAAATGTGTAGAGATCAAGCTGGTTTACTGATATATCTTGGGGCACGTAGGCATTGTTTAAAATCTTCAGCAAGGATTTCCTATGTGAGTCTGAACACATCAACAAGGACAAGATTAAAATCTTAGAAGGATTCTGCTGCAAGTGATCAACTATTTTGCAATCACTCTTTTTAATGATTCTCAGAAATTCCTCCGCTTCTTTGTCGAAAGTAATATCAGGATCCGGAGTTGGCGCATGAGCATCACTTGTCACAGGCTGCTTGCCCCTGGCTTTGGCTTGAGCCTCTGCATTGTCCTTTGGAGGCAACACACTATTTCTTAGCGTTTCCTGTGCAAATAATCTCTCACTCCTTGTGAACCCTCAAACTCCAACATTTTAAACTCGGTGGTGAGCTGAGCTAGAAGAGGTCACATCCTACTTCTGACCATTACAATAAACTTCGGCCCCATAGTACCATAGGACGGCCTTTTTGCTTTGGTACGAAATTAGTCCAGGAATGGTAAATGTCACAGGTGCCACTTTTACCGGTGTTGGAATTTGTGCTGGATTATAGTAGATAGTCATTGTTGAGACTTCATCCTCCTTCACAATTTGGTCAAATTGAATACGGCCCTCACAATCATTCTTTGTATCCCCGATCTCAGTCGGTCACAACCATAAATGAAATTTTCACAGTCTGAACAAACCTCTTCGCAGCCCGAAAATATATTCTTCTTGGCTAGGAAACTCTTCACGCCCAACAACGAAGTCTTCAGGGCGTTGACATCATATACTAAATTCAAGAATTCATCACTATCAACGGCTCCTACAGTCTTTCGATGCGGAGGCATGGGGTTTTGCAACACATTCGGGGTTGGAGCAAAATTGATTGCCTTGGAGTCTATCAAATTATGAACCTTGTGTTTAAGGGCCTTACAATTTTCAGTATTGTGGCCCGGAGCTCCAGAGTAGAACACACAGTGAGCATTATCATCATAGCCCTCAGGAATCTGCCCCGGTCTTGGAGGCTGTAAGGTTCTTAACTGGATCATTTGAAGCCAGAGAAGGTTTTGCAAAAGCTGGGAATAAGATACTGGAGGCATCTCAAGATTCCTATCCTTTGGTCTGGAAGGATAGTATTGACGAGGAGCTCTTTGTTGCTGGTAGTTCTCTTGATGTTATTGTTGTGTTTACTGAACCTACTATTGATTTGCGGGAGCAGAAATGGTAACAGGAGTTGCTTGATGATAGGAGTTCTGATTTCCTCTCTTCCTTTGGGTGTATACAGCCCTGACTTCTTAGCACACCCCGGTTTTTACCGACGATTCATTAAGGACTTTTCCAAAACCACTAAGATGTTAATAGGTTTATTAATGAAGTACGCTGAGTTTGTACTTGATGAAGACTGCTTAAAAGAATTTGAAACACTCAAAACAACCCTCATCACTGCACCCATCATGCAACCACCCGATTGGATGCTACCATTTGAGATTATGTGTGATGCGAGTGATTATGTTGTTGTCACAGTCTTAGGCTAAAGAAAGGATAAGAAACTTCACGTAATATATTACGCAAGTAGAACATTAGACCCTTCTCAGATGAATTACACCACGACAGAAAAGGAACTCTTAGCAGTCGTGTTCGCACTTGATAAATTCCGTTCTTACTTAGTAGGAGCTAAAATAATCATATATACCGATCACGTAACCATTAGATACCTTCTAAATAAAAAATACACGAAGCCTAGATTACTAAGATGGATCTTATTGCTATAAGATTTTGATTTAGAAATCAAGGATAAGAAAGGAACTAATAACGTAGAAGTATACCACCTATCACGAATGGGAGGATTTAAACCAGACCCGATGCCAATTAATGATGATTTCCCTGATGAATGTCTGATAGCTCAACTTGAGAGTGAGATATCTTCCTTGTCTCTAGACGAACAAATCCAAGAAGAAATTTGTGCAAAAACCACTCTACGATGGTACACTAACATAGTTAACTATTTAGCTGCCGGGGTACGTCCACCAGATCTCACATATCAACAAAAGAAGAAATTTTCCACGATTTGAATCAATACTACTGGGATGAACCATTTCTTTTTAAGCGCGGACCCGATAGTATTTATCGTCGATGTGTCCTAGAGTAAGAAATAGATAATATAATTTCCCATTGTCACTCTGCTCCTTACGGTGGACATGCAAGCACTTCAAAGACTTGTGCGAAGATCCTTCAATCAGGCCTACTTTGGCCTACTCTATGAAAGATGTTCACCTCGCCATTCTAAATTGCGACCGATGCCAACACACTGGTAAGATCTCGAGGCGCGATAACATGCCCCAAAAAGGAATTCTTGAAGTGGAAGATTTCGATGTTTGGGGAATTGATTTTATGGGACCATTCCCATCTTCTTTTGGAAACAAATTTATACTCGTCGCTATCGACTATATTTCAAAATGGATCGAAGCTATAACTTCCCCAAAAACTGACACATGAGTAGTAATGAAGCTTTTCAAAAACATTATCTTCCCAAGATTCGGTGTACCAAGACTCGTCATAAGTGACAGAGGTTCCTATTTCATATCTAAAATATTTGATAAGCTCGTGTTGAAATATGGAGTAAGACACTGAGAAGTAACACCGTATCATCCGTAGACTAGCGGACAAGTAGAAGTCTTGAATAGAGAAATAACACAAATTCTAGAAAAAAATCGTTGCTACATCGAGGAAAGATTGGTATACCAAGCTACCCGAAGCTTTATGGGCCTACATACAACTTTTAAGACACCCATCGGAACCACACCTTTCAATTTACTCTATGGAAAATCATGCCACTTTCCAGTAGAATTAGAACACAAAGCCTATTGGGCGATTAAAAACCTTAACTTTAACTATACAAATGCAGGTGAGAAACGTATTCTAGACTTACATGAATTGGAAGAACTAAGACTATACGCTTACGAGAATGCCCACATATATAAGGAAAGAACCAAGAAATGGCCTGACAAGCGAATTTCTAGGAAAGAATTTAGTGTAGGAGACGTCATTCTTTTATTCAATTCTAGACTTAGGTGGTTTCTGGAAAAATTACGATCTAGATGGTCCGGTCCTTTCGAAGTAATAAAGGTTTTAATTAGTGGCGCTAAAGAAATTAAGGGTAGGTATAGTGCACCATTTATAGTAAATGGACAACGCCTTAAACACTATAATTGCGTAGAAGATAAAGAATATTCAACAGGTTTGAAATTGGCATAATTGCCATTAGAAACCATAAATTAGTTCCCGTAAACCGTGTCGAGCCCCGACAATAAACGAAGTGCTTTATGGGAGGCAACCCATAATGTTGTCGATTTAAGTTTACATTTTTTGTTTTTGTTTTTTCAAAAATTCTATTTTCCCAAAATGCATTAAATTCACTGATTTTTGTTTTTGTTTTTTGTTTTATTGTGTGAATCCAGGATTTTTCAAAGTTTTCTACTCCCTATCTGTTTTTCATCCTCACTAAATCTGATCATGACTACCAATATGACTGTGGATTTTAGAGATGGTGTTCAGAGGCACCGTTATGAAGATTTAGCCCTAAGACCTATGTCTCTGACCAAATTTGCTCATGTACCTACCATGAAAGCCTAAGGCATAAGTGCTAGCATTGACTACCTATTTAGCCAGCTAGGCTGTGAGGGATTCGCACTTAGGAAACATAGAACCTACTATGAGCTGACCTTAGAATTCCTAAGTTCACTAGCTTATAACCCAAACTGTGGAAAAGGCTTTATAAGAGGAAATATATCATTTAGACTCTTTGGATACCCCTGTGAGTTTAACATTCATGAGATGGCTAACCTTCTAGAGTTTCCAGATGGCCCTTCCGTTTTCTCGGAACCACAAGAGGAATTGCTTGCACATGGTGAGTTAGACCGTTTTTGGAGTAGTATTTCAGGACGACCTGATCATGATTTATACCCTATGTTGTCCACTGAGATTCACAACCCAGCTATTAGGTACTTTCATATGATCCCAGCACACTCATTGTTCTGAAAAGCTGAGAGTGATAACACCGTTTCAAGAGAGGAATTATTCATTATGTTTTGTTCTTTCACCTCCAGAGAGGTTAATGCGGTGACTTTCATGTTTGCAAACTTCTGCAAAATTATTCAGAGTGAGAACCGTCAAATCATGACAGGTGGCCTAGTTACCAAGATTGCTGATACAATGAGATTTAGAGCCTGCCTTGCTAAGATTAACCCACTTGGAAAGTTTAGGCCCATGAATATCACATTCTATTTTGAGAGAGGGATGTTGTATGACCGAGGTCCTGACCATTTTAAGCTTCTGATAAATGGCATAGTTGTGCCGCATTTAATGCTACCTGACCATGAGAGCACAAGTGTGCATAGTAAATGCAATTGGCTTTACGATCTAGATGAGCCGATTTATGAACCGGGAGATGCTTGGTCCGCATTTTCGGAACTGAATATTCCATCACTCAGGAGAAGTTCAACGAATGGTTCGGATTTCCGCATGGTGATGGCGTGCACTTAACCGTTCTAAGGGATGCAAACTGGAAAGCTGATGCTTTCCAACTTTGGGAAAAAGTATCTGAAGAGAGGCGACAGACGTGGGATGAGATGTATGCAACTTAGATCCATAACCCCGCCATCCGCTATTTTCAGAGGGTGGTGTCCAACACAATTTTAGGAAGGTATAATAACCACAAAGTGAATGAACGGGAGCTTTTCTTAATCAGATGTTCTTTCTAAGACATCCCAGTGAACCCCGTAGAATTCATCTTCTCCAATATCGAAAGTACCTGCAACAGAGGGAATGACCCTTTTTGTTTTGGTGGGATGATCAGTGACCTCGCCATCAAGCTTGGTCTTGAGGAAAACTTGAACATGCTATTAGAAACTACCACTCTGTACCTTGATATGGAGTATTGCAAGAGTAGCCACATCATCTGGCAAAGGAGGGATACCAAGAGATGTCAGAAAGAATGGGAAGGATGGAGCTTGCTCAGACAACTTAGGGAGCACTCATTGCTGCCAACACTAAAGCATTGGGTGTCCTGACACGTGAAGTTCACGATCTACATGATTTTATCTATCATGTAGGTGTACCAGACCATATAGCTATATATGGACAGAGAGCTGTCAGAGGCAGAGCCAGAGGACGAGGCCAGAGACCACCACCACCATAGGAGTAGTTTAGTTCTTTTTAGTTTTTAGCTTTTATTGTTTTTGTTGTTTTCTTTATTTAGAAGTGTACCTATATCTCGCAACATTGATGACAATGTCCGAGATAGTGTGGGAGAAGGTATTATATTTCCCTTCCTATTGTACGAAACTTTATAAATTAATCGAAGTATTCAGTATTAAATTCTCTCTAGTATTTTTAGCATTACCCAAAAAATATTTTTTTTCCTTTAGAATGCTTTCATTTAACACACCCTACAAGTATATAGGTTGATAGGCTTTGTTAGATACTGAGAAAAGAATTAACAAAATTTATACAGTCTTGACACCTTAGACCCTTAGAAGCGACATCGATTTGGATACTTGTTATACCGAAATCTAAAGCTTTAGTTCTAAATTAGCCCCAAGTAGTTTATATTAGCAGTCAACACACCTGAAGTACAAGCTACATGGAGAGCTGATGCAAATAAGTGATTAACCGCAAAAATGCCAAAAAAAAAGAAGAAAAAGAAAAAATTCTTAAGATTATGCAAGCCATTGGTAAAACAATCAAGCTGCACAAAAGGCAAAGCGAAAATACTGATGTCAGTTGGTTCAAAGGAATCTGTTTCTGAACTCGTTAGGGCGAATTACTATTTGAAATTCTGGTATGACAGACTCAGATGTCGAATATGATGTTGAGACATCTTATCTGTTACTTATAAACATGGTAAGGCATACACAATAACACATTTAAAATTCTGATATATCAGATTCAAACATTCTTCAGGATGTTGTGACATCTGATATGACATTGAGTTCAGGTACTGCATGAAACAGAAAACAGAAAATCTATAAAAATCACAGTAGAATTGTTAACCCATTTCGATCAAATCAATCTACTATGGGGGCTACCAAGCCAAGAAGTAAATCCACTATGTAGTATCAATTCAAAGACTTCTCAACAAACACCTATAATTTACAGTCTTCTCACTTAATCATTACTTGTGCAACTTCTACTTAGGAACTCCTAAATATGAGAAACTCATCCTCACTTCCAATCACCTCAGTGATGTCTCACAGTGCCAATAGTCAATTGTTGATATTGACGGCTTCAAACCTATACAACTATCCAAAATAGAAGCAACACTTTCATTACAATACATTAACCTTTCTTATCAGCTTCAGTTAAGTACAATCCACCTCTTACTTAGCAACTTCGAGGTTTACACATAAACAACCACAACAGGGTTCCTTGTTGCTTACGGCTGCACAAGAATACAACCCTAATGATGTTACATTTTTGGTTTGGTTGGTTGTTTCTAAAGTAGGTTACAAGGTTTCTTTTATAACCTATTCCCAACTGGATTTGGGCCTAAACAATCACAACAATAACTACTACAAATAATGCAGAAAAATCTGCTACAAATTATACAAAATTATCTTCAAATATAAAAACTCCTAAAATATCTCTAAATATAGAAACTCTATATTTTTCAATATTTGTCTTCAATTAAATTTGAGTCTTCAAGATCTTTTACAATGAACACCATTGGATTGATTTAAATCTTCAATAATATTTTGTTTCTGTTGAAACCTAATAGAATATTCAATCCATCTTCAGCAGTTCATGATGTCGAATGAACTGTATTGACATCTACTTCGACATGTTGTTCCAAATGTTGAAACATTTCAACACAACATGTTTGAGCGCACACAAAAGGATTTTTTGCTTCATATCTTATTTATTTGCAAAGATCATGTACATACACACTGCTGCTTATTTTTTTTATAAAATTAATGCCAAGTTACAGGACTTACACTATTCGATCCCCACCACTTACACTCAGTATGATAAAGGGTTACCGCACTAGTGTACCATGCCCCGTATGAAAAGAAGGATCAAACTCACTAACAGGCTACTCCACTATGCGCGTGCAAAGGTAAAGGGCTTAATGTGATTGTGTTGGAATGAAACCGGGTGAAATGGAAACAAGAGCATTAGGTTGAGATATAATATCATGATTCAAATTGGTTTGTACGAGGGGTTTAAGAACATTATTCATTTTTGGTGTCATTAGTGTATTTTAGTGTTCGAGTCAATATTAGTTCTTTTAACATAAAGCCGCACAACCACGTATGGACGGATGATGTGTTTCGTGTCTGCATATGAAGGTTATTTTTTAAAACATATTTGATTGTTTGCTTGAGGACAAGCAAAGATTCAAGTTTGGAGGAGTTTGATAACTCGAATTTATATCGATTATTTAATACGGTTTCCGATTGTTTAACATGTTAATTTATGTATTTTGGACAATGTTATGCGAGATTTGTGTTTGTTTTGCAAATATTAGATCAAACTGACTTTTGGAGGCAAAAATATAAAAAGGAGACTTATTGGACAAGAAATGTAGAAAACAGAAGGAAACAAATCAAGAAAATGCCAATTCTGCATAATTGACTGTAGGACGCCCGTCACCTTTCCCTGACGCTTCTTCCATGTTTGTTACGCTCGTCACAAGGCCAAGTTGCCCGTCCCATAATTGTTACGCTCGTCACAAGCTCAAGTCCAATAACCTATTTACGAAACATAATTCAAAACAGAGAGAAACGTTACAAAATTATTTGCATTCAACAGAGAGTTTCTCTCTACCCTAATCAACCTTAGTCTAAGCAACTCAATCAAGGACCAACCTAAGTCCACGCCTTCAAGTTCTCAACAAACCAAAGCTGCCACTTATAAATAGAAGCTACTACAAATTGCAAAGAGAGCTTCGTTCAAGTCCCAAATTTCTGCTGTATTTTTGTTCAAAGTTCAATTTTATTTTCAGCATCGCCTTTATTTTCCTTTACCAACCCCAAGTGATAGTTTCCATCATTAGGAATCTATCACTATTTTTATTTGTTTCTAGCCACTGAATAATCGTTTTAGTTTCAAAATATCGCAAAGTTTGGTTGATCAAGAACATTGCAACCAGGTTTCTAATTTTAATGTTTTATTTTTTAATTATTATTCCATTTATTTATATTATGAAATTCTTCTCCTTCTACCTTTCTTTGTTGTTATTTAATATGTCTGGCTAAACCGTTAATCGGTATGTAGTTGTCTAACCGGAATGATTTCGGTAGAATTAGGCTAATAATTTAAATTATGTTAGTTTCCGGCTTTTAATTTCTTAATATAAAAAACTCTCGTTACGAGAGTAAGAGAGTATAAAAGATTAGGATTAAGACCACGGGAGTGTGAGATCACAATCGGATAGCTGAAATCGGGCATTGTTTAAATACAGCAGAAGTGCTTTAAAACTAATTAGAACCTTTAGGTTTTCAAAAAGTATTTCTAACTTGAATTAACACAGAGTGAACGCTCAATTGAACTTAGGAGTATAGTAATAGGCAAGACCATGAGAGTGTGAGTCAAAGACTTTTAAGCCGAGAGATTCTACGGAGAGATAACTTATTGCACCTTAACAAGCCGACCTTCTATTGAATTTGCGAAGGAGAATCAATTACGTACCGATATTCTTATTATAAATTTAACTTAATTAATTTTCCACCCTCTAAAACTAAAGACATCACTCGCCTTAGCTAAACATAGTAACACCCGATAACATTAGGTTGGTTATCGAGTCTCTGTGGGATCAATATCTTTTATTACTACGCGATAGATTGTGCACTTGCAATTAGTAACCGTTAGACTCAGAAAGTAGCGACCAATAAAAAAAGTCCGACATCATACATAACTTGATAGGAAAAATAGAAAGTGTACTATCTTTTCCTATTATAGTAATAGGGGAAAATTGCTAGTATCGATTTTCAAGGGCTTCTTGACGATACAAAGTTCCAAGACAATTTCAACTAACAAAAGTTTGGGGTTTTTGTTTTGTGATATTATGTCTACAAAAGGTAATTAAAGGAAATGCATAGAATAGTTAAATGATTAACATAGAGGAGTGGATTGTTAGGGTTAGGTGAATGATTTTTCCTGTAGAAATCTCGATTTATCAATGTAATAACATAATCGATAATAGTTAATTACCGATTCTTTAGGGAATCTAATCCTAAGTCCTTAGTGAAAATATATTTGAATGCACAACCTAATTACTATATCCATAGGTAATTTCGGTTATGATCAAGCATGCATATATCAAGAATGTATGATTAAGATAAAGTATCCCTAGTCCTAGGTGATATTTATTATCCGATGTTCTCATTCAAGTCCACGAATAACAGCTGACCAACTCAATTTACTCATATGAATTCATAATTTGTTTTTCGAAGGTTAAAGCATTAAGCATGGTAATAAGACTAAATCAACGATTATGAAACTTAAATTTGTCAATGAAGGTATGAGAAAAACATAAAACCGGGGGGGGGGGGGGGTATTGAATTTAGGTTTTCACTCTTGACTACTTTTCGCATGGGGTAGAATTGTGTTAAGCTATGCTAAGAATGTGTTGCGGAAGCATGAACATAAAGTAAAGCATAAAGCAAGAGTAAAGAACACAAATATTCTGGTTTAGTTTATAACTTATCAAACTAGTCCAGTCCACCCGCCAAGGTGATTTCACCTTAAAAAAATGACTTAATCCACTGTTACCAAACTGATTACAATCGCACGACTACCTGTCGTGACTAACAGCACAACAACTTGTCGTGACTTCCTTGCACGGTAACTTCCCATGACTAACTGCATAACAACATGTTGTGACTTCCTTTCACGGCCTATAACTGTGACTAACTACATAACAACATGTCGTGACTTCCTTGCGCGGCCTACAACTGTGACTAACTACACAACAACCTGTTGTGACTTTAAGCTCCATAAAACATAGTTCTGAGTAGCATCAGAGCCTTAGCCCCAGAGCAATTCACCAGAACTCCTAGTTCTGAGAATGTGCTAACTACTAAGTTCTGAGCCTTCTAAAGTTATGACCTTCACTCGGTCATTTAGGGAAGTGGGTAATGTTTAAAAGATTTTTCTTCTTACATAAGCACATGTCAACTCATAATTTAAGTACATTAGAAGAACATAATACACACTAAGATAATACATTATATTGTAGCACAAATGTGTGGTCTTCTTCTTCAAGTTGCTTCTTCATGAACAACAACCCTGAGCACTTGAATTGTTGAAAAAGTCGTCTTCTTTAAATGCTCTGTCAACTTTGTTGATCTCCGTTTGATTGCGAGAAGGCCTTCTTCATCTTGATTCACTTGAGAGAATTCTGGACAACAACCCTTGTTCTTCTTCAATCCAATGATCACTTCAGATGCACAAAATTCATTTTATGGATTTGTAATTAGAGCTTCCATGATCATCTTCTTTTCTTCTGCAACTTTGCAAGTCTGCTGCAGCATATGAAGTTAAGCACACAGTGAATCAGAGATCTATTTGGATAAGTAGATTATTGTCAAAGAGTAATCAGCTTATGAGCTGCATATTCAATCAAACTCTTAATGGTTTATTCCATTGTTATCTTGTTAATCATCAACCTTATGTATTTGTATGACAACATCAACAACATGGTTCAAAGACCATCTTAACAACTTATTTGTATGTGTGTTGTAACCTTTCGGGTTATATCAATTAACACCAACACATAAACCAATGGTTGTATACCACCAACAGCTTCTGCAGCTCTTTAGCTATGGGGTTCAACAATAACCACAACAACCAACATGGACAACCAATATACCGCTGCTTGACAAAAAGACATAGAATGTGATGTTTTCCTTATATATCCAAGCATAATAGATTCATTATAACATAACTAGCTACTGAGGAATATCAGTACTCAAGGATGAAAATAATACGGCCACGTCTGTCTTTTTCCTATAATACACGGTTAGTGGAAAGGTAGTGGAATAAAGCATTTTCGTACTTTGTACTATCCTTGATAATGGTAACTTTGTCTTATGAACTTCAGAGGCTTCTGATTGCAGATGATTGAATGAAGCATGAGTTAGAGACGATGATACGTGGGTCTTCAAAGAACCTAAGTCTTCAGTCTTTGGAAATTTTTTCACACAGAACATTGTTCTTCAGAACTCTAGCACTTGCCTTGAAACCCATGGTGTTCAAAACTTCAAGTCATTAGATCTTCAGAACCTTGTTCACATAGAACAATGTCTTTAGAGTCTTTAGCACTTGGTTCTTCGGAACCTTAATCTTCAGGAGACTTAAGTCTTCAGAGTCTTTCTGCACTTGTTCTTAAGACATCCAGTCTCCAGAACTTGGTTCTTTCAGAAGATTAACACATCAGAAGCTTCACTCACTTCCTGATTAGAACCATTCTCAGAACAAAATCCACAAGAGCATTGCAACAACAATATCAGGCATCCTTGGATCTTTCTAATTGTGATTATAGACAGAAACACACTTGCTTCTTCATCACGCTTGCAACTAATGTTACACATAGTAACTTGGCATATTATCATTTGTGTACATCTTCATAATGTTTGTATGATCTAATATGTTCAATATCCATGATCTGCACAGTAACAAACATCATAACATAAAATAGTTATATCAACTATACTTCCTTGTTATCATCAAACCATAGAGATGAAATGCAGAGACAACTCTTGTTATTAAGGTCATTGCATTAATTAAAAAATTCATTACAATACGAATCAAGGTCACCCCCTAGCAATAGGGGGTTTAGCTACTCATTACAGAAATTAAAATAAAAGATGAAAGTTTTGTCATTACAACATATCTCTAGGGATCAATCTTTAATCGTTACCACTCTTGAAAATAAGAAACGCTAGTGAAATTATGAGTCTCTAGCCTTTAAAACGCGTATTTGCTCTGAAAAATCGTCCCCCTTTGAAAAACCTTGTTCTGAAATTAAATCGGCACGTTCTAGGCTATCTACCTTTTTGGGATTATTACGCGTAGTGACCAGGCTATTACGTGTAATTCCTTTCTTAGAGACAATTCTTCCTACACGTAATGCATCATGGGCCAGTCACCTTGCACACCCTTACGCATACTGCCCAAGATGTTATGTGTAAGGGCAGAAGCCTTGATTTTCATGGTTTTCACCCCTTTTGTTGGTGTTCAAAGATTATGCGTATTGTTGAGAGTCATACACGTAACAACTACGGAGTTACGTGTATGGGCATCAACTTGGTTAATTCTTCAATTTTTTCTTCTTCTTCCTTGCTCCGGCTCGGTTTTTCATCTAATGCTTGATCTTCTGATCTTCCAAACCTTTATTTGACCTACTGACATACCAAACGTGTATGCACATAATTAATGACTCACTACACATAATTAAAACAACCCTAATTACCACTAAAACACATTCAACTTCATACAAGTTACCTGACTTATTAATTATTAATTGATGAAAAACATAGCATAAATGGTGACCGATCACGTCTCAATTGGGATGTGCATAAATCACATGTTATTTTTAAATACGTGATTAGGTTCCAAAACATCAATATGATTTCACTCATCAATTACTAGGTGATCACATTCACCAAAGTTCTCATACTAACGCCACATTTTCCATACAAAGCAATCAATTCACAATTCAAGTGACTACACATCCACAGTACACACAGAGGTACCTTCATGTTCAAAAATCACCGCCTAAGTTATTTTTGTAACCTAAGTCATCTTTCTAGTTAATTCACCTAGTTACAAACCTATATTTACCTTACTTTTTCTTATAGTTAGTTCAACCATTTTCGTTTAAGGCAAAAGATAATTCATGGTATAGTTCATAACATAAACATAAGAGTTTATTATTTCTCCTTAAACATTAATAAACACACACACACACACATGTCAATTGGAAAGGATTAACATATATATGCTTGATTTTACTTCATAAAGGATAAATCAAATGATTAACTTTCTAGGGCTTCGATTCTATTGTCAATCGGAAACACGGTTCCCGCTTTATGGTGGAAACAAAGAACCAGAGTATTTTCATCAAAATAGGGCTTTCTCGCCTGGGAAGGACCAACGAGCCTCCCAGCGAGCTCTCGTCTCGAGAGTCTTAAGCGAGCTCCCAGCGAGACCGAACATAATGTCTCCCTTCATAAAAATTCATTGCCTCGATTTGTGATGGCTGGAGAGCCTCTAGCAAGAACTCTTTCCTAGAGAGACATAAACTCTCTCCTGGAGAGATATCCCTTTTCCTGGAAAGGATGACAAGATTCAACCAAAGCAGAAACTTAACTAAAAGGGGAAACAAATCATAACATCAACAAATATAATCTTAATGAATCTAATATTATAACACATCATGGTTTATCACATTAAGACATCCAAAGCATAAAAAAATGACATGTATGATACAAAATAATCAAATATAACATATTTTCACATAAAACCTAATTTCCCAAAACAAAAATTTATTTCCCACAAAGCTACAACTATCTAAGAACCCACATTTAGGAAGAAGTTTGATGATGAAAATGAATTGGAATCCTTGTTGATGTAAGTTTTTTCCTCTTCTCTAAGATTCACCTCTTTACCTTTTCTCATTATCTTTTCTTCTTTTCTTTTTCTTATCTCTAACTAACTTTCTTCTTTCTATCTATCTTTACTAACAAAAGGAAAATAAGTGGGTGGTAAGATAGAGAAAAGAAATATCTTAAAGGATGTTTTATCTTCTAATGAGAAACTAAGCAATTATTAATGTTACCAAAATGTTTCTTCTTTATCATATTAATAAATGTCGATCTCACTAGTTAATAATTGAGCTCATATGAGTTCACTGATTACTCTATTTTTCCCAACTGACAAGAATTAGATTTTATAGGAACTTAGTTGGTATCAATTGACAACAAATAGAGTATTTATAGGTAAATGGGATTTTATATCTTCCCAAACTTAAATAAAATTTTCTCCTCAGATTTAAAAGATTTACATAAAAAGGTAAGGATAAGTTTCTCGCATCTTTGACTCAAGCTCCCAAGTAGCTCAGCCCGGGTGCGATTCCTCCCAAAGAATCTTGACAAAGGGAATATGATTACTCCTTTATGTAAAAAATTCATGATCGAGGATCTGACTAGGTTAAGGTTTGAATGAAATATTTGCTACTACCTCAATGGTATATGTAAGAATAGGCTTAAGAGGGACGGGGATAAATATTTAAAGTTGAAATACATGAAAGACATCATGCATAATTGAGAGTAAGGGTGGTAAATCTAAATGGTACACTACTTTACCAATCCTCCCAATTATTTGAAATGGTCCAATATACCTCAAACTTAACTTTGTGATTTAAAAGTTTCTTTCAATCTCAATCTTGGAGTAACCTAGAGGAATACATGATCACCTTCCCATTATTCCAAAAGTCTTCGTCGATGGTCTGCATAACTCTTTTTAAGGTCTTAAGCCTTTTTCGACTTTCCTTATATCAATTAATTAATCTTTTTATGGTCTATTGAATAATACTTGTTCCTATGAATCCCCTCTCACTGACTTCCGTCCAACAAAGAGGGCTTCAACACCTTCTTCCGTAAAGTGCTTCATAGTAAGCCATGCCAATACTAGAGTGCTAACAATTATTATATGCAAACTCAATCAAGGGTTGGAGG
The DNA here is from genome assembly GCA_963966055.1 of Lathyrus aphaca. Taxonomy (NCBI): domain Eukaryota; kingdom Viridiplantae; phylum Streptophyta; class Magnoliopsida; order Fabales; family Fabaceae; genus Lathyrus; species Lathyrus aphaca. The sequence goes on along the minus strand of OZ014524.1, from coordinate 507,242,349 downwards.
TCTTTACAATTTCTTCCACTTTCAAGCACATATACCCTCAACATATCTTCCAAATTATGAATAGTCCTTTCAGGTTGACCCTTTGTCTAAGGATAATTATAAGTACTCAAGAATATCTTTGACCCCATGGAAATCTAAAATGCTTCCCAAAATGTTAAAGTGAATTTTAGATCTCTAACAGATACAATGTTGGAATGAATTCCATGAAACCTAACAATCTCTCAAATAAACAAACTTGCAAGATGAATAGCTTTATAGGTCATCTTCACTACTGGAAAGCAAGCTGACTTGGTTAGCCGATCTACAATCACCCAGATCGAATTGTACCCACACTGAGTACGCATTAACCCCAATGCAAAGTCCATAGAAATACTATCACATTTCCACTATGGAATTTCATATGGGTGTAACAAAGAACCGGGTATTTGATGTTAATTTTTCACTTTCTAACATACTACACATTTAGCCATGTATTCTGCAATGTTCTTCTTCATTATAGACCACCAATAATCTTTCTTCAGATCTTGGTACATCTTTGATGAACTTGGATGAATGGTAAACATACTCTTATGCGCCTCCTCAAAAACTCCCCTTCTTAAATCTACATCATTTGGAACATATATCCTTTGATTAAACAAAAAACCATTCACGACATGAATAAAACCTAGTTAAGTTGACATTTCTTGTAATTCCTTATCTAATAATTGACCTTGTTAAATCCTTTCCCTCAAATCAGATGTAACATTCGAATTTCTCATCATCACACCATTATGAGTCCATGAGAACTGAAAGTTGATATTCCTAAACTTTTTTTAACAAATCATACTCGAATATCATTAATTCAGCTTTGTGTATTTGCTTCTGAATTAACACATCAACCAGTTTATTTTCCTTACTCGAATGATACTCCAAGTCAAAATTAAAGACCTTTAAGTATTTCATCCATCTTTTTTGTCGCATGTTCAACTCTTTCTTATCAAACAAATACTTTAATCTCTTGTGGTCACTAACCATTTCAAAATGTACTCCATAAGATAATGACGCCACACTTCATTGTAAACACTACAACTTCTAACTCATGGTCATGATTTAGGTAGTTCTCTTCATGAGTTTTTATTTGTTGAGATGCATATTCTACAACTTGACCATTTTACATCAACACTCAATGTAGTCCCCTTTTCGAGGCATCACAAAACACTTCATACGGTTCATTAGGATCTAGAATAATCAACATTGGTGAAATAGTTAAGTTCTTCTTTAACCTGAAGAAACTTTGCTCACACTCAGTATCCTAGTCCAAAAGAAATATCCTTACAAGTAAGGTCATTGGTAAAGAAACCTATGAGAATCCTTTAATGAACTTTATATGGTAACCCTCCAATCCTGGAAAACTTCTAACTTTTGAAGTATTCTTTGGCCTTTCCCAATCTATAACTGCTTCGACCTTATATGGGTTGCAATACCACGTGACCAAACAAATTAATTTTAGTTAAACAAAATTCATACTTGCTCAACTTTGCGAAAAGTTTCTTCTCTTGCAGTACTAACAAAAAATCCTTAAATGTTCCTCGTGCTCTTGTGAAGTATGATAATATTTAAGGATGTCATCGATAAATATCACCATGAACTGATCCAAGCAAGGTCAGAATATCTAGTTTTAACTCGAATCTAACGGTAGCATGATTACAAATCAATCTTCGAGAGCACACAAACACCTTTCAATTGATCTAGAAAATTAACTATCTGGGGTAAATGATACTTATTCTTAATGATAACCTTATTCAGCTATTTGTAATCAATGCACAAACGCGTCCCATCATTATTTTTCTTCACCAATAACATTGAGGCTCCCCACAATGAAAAACTTAGACGAATGAAATTCTTAAGCAATAAATCTTCTAACTGACTCTTCAATTCCCTAAGTTCCATTTGTGACATGCTCTTCAATGCACATTTATCAATTAATCTCTTTTTTAAAATTGAATATATTATTTTATTTATATTTTTTTAGTAAAATTAATTTTTAAAAAATTTAATAAATATTTGATTTTTTGTATAAAAAATTATATATATTTTTATAATATTATAAATTCTAGATAACCTAAAAGTTTAACCTAATTATAACTTATCCTTTTGTAAGCCCATTATAAAAGGGGGTGCACTCACCATTTCGATATAATCGAGATGACCATGGCGGCCACTTCAAAGATATAAGAGTATATTTATTTTTTACATTTCTTACATTTACTAAGAGCAGCAAAGATGAAACTCCACTACCTAACCATCAATCATTCATATAAAAAGGTATTTTCAACATGTATTGTTCTATTATTGAATTCATTATGATTATATGTTATGGATCGAGGCAATATCAATTGCGATTTCATTCTTCTTCATTGTTTTTCTCTATTTAATAATTTATTTGTGATATTTTGTTTAATTTTGTGTTGTTTTATTTTCTTTTGACTAGATCTACGAGCGAAGAAACGTTACTCAATTTATAGACTGTTATCAAATGCCCGATTGACTGGTAATAATCGGTGATATTTCATATTTTTACTCATTATCTATGCTCTTGACATTTGTTCTTTCTTTATCATTTTAGATCTGATCTCCATCCACCGTAAGTTTTCTAATTAAATATGAATTAAAGTGTGTGGGCAAAATATTGAAGTTGGTTTTATCTTATTTTGAAAAGAAGGTAATAATTGTGAAATATATATATATATATATATATATATATATATATATATATATATATATATATATATATATATATATATATGAAGTAATAATAATGTGAATTTGTATTTGTTGTTTTTATCTTTGTATGTACTATGTATTTTTATTTGAATATGAATTTCATCAAATTAACATCATTTTGTGAGAAATTAGTAATCACCAATTTAATTTTTAGATACATTATTTTAATCATATAATTTTAATATTACTTATAATATATATAATATGGTTGGTCCAAGGACATGTGAGACTCTTCTTTGGCCTCAAATTGTTTAGACTTCAAGTTTGTCGTTTTAATTTAATTAATACTAATCATTTTATTAGTATTAAGTATTTTAGGTTCATAGTATGATTTTATTCATTATTATAAATTAATACCTTAAAAAAATAATTAATTTTATATATGAATTAATTTTTTTATTAATTAATATTATAAGAACTAATTATGCTTAGAAATGTCTTTATTTAGTTTTATTAAAAATTTAATAAGCTTTCATTTTAAATCTTCTTTTAGGTCTATAAATTTGTTGGGTCACTCTTGATATATAATTTTTACCATTATATCTTTCGTTGTATTATTTTTATTATTTTTAACCATATAGGCCGTCAAAATTCATTTTTAACATTGTTCAATACATTGATATACATTGTATTTAATAAAGAAACTGATATTTGACTTGTTTATTACCGAATACAAAAAAAATTATGATTTTTTTACACAACTTTTATATGATTCTCATGTTGATATTATATTTGATAATAAACAATGTAGTTGAAATCACTTGTATGATATCTTGAACTTACTACTTATTTAATATATTATGTTAATTTTTTTTAATGTGTAGGTCTTCGAATATCAAAAAGTTTGGAATAAAAACAACAATGAGTTCATGGAAAGGAATTGAGTTCATGATAATTATGGAAATGGAACGTCTTTTTAACTATGGTATAGAAACTATTGTTTGTTTGACTCCAGGATATTATCTCATCCGTAGACGAATCATCAATCATCTAGTAAGTTTTCACTATGAACGGTGTGAAAACACCACCACCACCACCTAATTAAGTTAACAAACTCTCAATGATTTTTTTTGTTACAAATTAGTCAAACATGGTTCCCTTAAACAATAATCTGGTTATGATGTTGATGATTTTCTGACATTGTTCCTAGAGAAAACTTGCAAGTGGTTGATGATTCATATACAAAAGAGATAGTATCATGGAGTCAAACTAACATCAGTTTCATCATCAAAATCCCTACTGAATTCTCTCATCTTCTTCTTCACCAAAATTTCAAAAACGACAATTTCTCCAGCTAGATTAAAGTATTTAATGTGTCGTAGTTAGATTTTAAATTTTTTTTTGATGTTGTAGGAAAATATTGCACCAATATTATTAGATTAAAGTTTACATGTTCCTTTCAACAAGATCAAGTGAAAGTCTTGGTTGTATACACTCCAAATCTAATGACACTGTGTATTAGACACATTACGGTAAATATGGAATGTTTCTGGTTGTCATGTGCTTAATAGCTTGAAATATTTAGAAATGGTAAATTTATACCATAGTTCATTCCAAATTTTTCATGCGAGTTTATAATATTTTAAAAAATATCATGTCTTATGTGAAAGAATGGATTTCAAAATAATCCATTAATACTACTATATTAATAAAAAAAGTATATGTATGTGTGTTCCCCAAGAAAGGGAGGAGAGATTCTGATGCCTTAGTAGGTGTCGCTCCCACCAAAATGAGGCTAAGTCAAATGGGGTACAGACGCGAACGGTCGGCGAAAAGGGGTGAGAACACACAGGGGTGAACTCAAGAGAAAGGAAAAGAGTCGCCAGCTAGGCATTTTTATCCCGAAGGAAAGGTAATGCTGCATAAACCTAAGAAAGATATGGATAAGACGGTTGCGAACCAGAGAGACTGAGAAAGGGGGTTGGTTACAACCTGGGAAGGTATTAGCACCCAGATTGTCCGCCGTACTCGACGGGATTCACGCTTAAAAGATATGTGTTTTAAAGGGGTAGTGTCAGTGCAATTTGTGTATTAAAGGCTGGAAAAGAATGCAAGTGTTAGTGTAAAAGAAAAGTGAAGTGTATAAGAGAAGTGTCAGTGTAAGAACAAGAATGTAATGCTCAGGACCTTGAGGCTTAAAAGAATAATGCTGGAAGAGGGGGGAAGAGACAGGGACTTTTGTTCGATAACAGTTAAGTTATGCCTACGTATCCTCTCGTGTAATGAGGAAGTCAGAACACCGTAGTTCGACCCGAAGAGACTGAAAGATAAATTGACTTGTGAACTACTTGCTTGTCTATGCTCAAGTGTATGACCTGTCTGGCTCAGGTGCAAACTGTCTTGCATTAGACGGAAGAAGCGAGTTCTAGTTTGTGAGTGAATGAGGTGAGAAAATAATCCCGGAGGAGACGATTATTGTTTGCTTATGTTTTTTCAGTCTTTTATTGCTTTTGGGAGTTTGTCATAGGAAAATGAGCTTAAGCCTAAACCAGAGGTTAGTAAACTCATCACATCTTCCCTCTGATTAGGGATAATGAGAATACCTTAAGTGTGAAGTCAGCATCTCACACTTAATCACCTTTGATGTAGGATTAAGATCATTATCCTACTTGCATTTACTTAGATTTTTTTTTGTTTTTGTTTAGTGTTGAGTAAAGAGATTAAGCCATAATCAGGGATTAAACACACTCATTACACCATCCTAATAGAAGGATAATAGATGAGAATATTTAAGCTGAGAAAGACTCCTCAACTTAATCCATGATTAGGGATTAACCTCATGACAAAACAAAGCCTTTATTAAATGAATTTTAGTTAATGATAAGATGAAGAAGTGATTTTTAGGGTTTGTAAGACAACTTGAGGGGGACTTATCCATTAACACTAGGGTTAGTCCTTCTTAACCAATTAAGGAAGAAATAGAACCCTAATGCAAGGCCCAAGTTACAAGCTTGATGTCTTGATGATTATTAAGTGAGATGATTAAAGGATTTAAACACATTAAGGGTTTAACACTTAGGATTAAAGTTATACACTCCATCCTAATAGAAGGATGCAGGCATAAGCTTAATCACAAAGCCTTAAAGCCTTTAGGGTTTAGTCCCTGATTATGAGATGAGGAGAGAAGACTCAAAGATGACACAAAGGTAAAAGCTAAATGGGGGACTAATCCAACCCTAATTGTTATCATGCTTGGTTATCCTAGGGTTTATGAGGCTCGCAAGAAGATCTTCAAAGAACCACCAAGGAGAGAAGCAGATGAAAGGAGCAAAGAGAAGCAAAACAACTTGCTTCACTTAAGAAGTCAAGTTGCTTGAAGAAAGAAAGTAAGATGATCAAGAATGAGCAAGCTCAAACCCAAACACATACAAAAATGCAGCAAATGAATTATGAAAGAGATGAAAAGAGAATGTGAGAAGTGAAGGCAAATTCACTTCTCAAAGTAACTTACCACCTGAAAAGTTAGTAAAAGAAATGAAATGCAATGCAAATGGGATGAAATGGCATGATGCAAGACAAAGTCAGAAGCAAATACATGATGTTAATGATGCTAAGAGATGATGAAAACATGAGGCAAGGAAAGAGAATGATCAAACAAACATAAAGATGCAAATGAGACATGCTTAGGACCATGAACATACATGAAAAAGTTATGGAATGCAAATGACATACAACATGGCAAATGAAATATGCAATGATCAAACATGATTCTAATATGTCCTAAGGTGTCTTATGAATCAAATGAATGTACAAAATGTCATGGCAAGTCAATGGATGCAAGCAAATAGAAATGGATGCAAAGGAAGGCACAAATTAGGGTTTATGATCAATACACAAAACAAAATTTAAAATCAGAAGCATATGACATGATAAAAATTTGAAAATGCACTCAAAGGTAACCTAAACCTATACAAACTCAATTCCCAAAGGAGGGGATCCAACTCTTAACCTATTGAAAATTATGAATTTCCTAAGATAGCTAGGGTTTTAAGGTACCTTGTCAAGAAAAATGCAAAACAAATTGAAAATGCAAGATCAATTCAAACCAATGTTATCATATAAACTACATGCTATACAAGATGCAATGCAAAAAGAATCATTACCCAACTCTCAATGGTTAGGCAGAAAGAAATTTTTGAAGTTTGACATAAAATATTGCCTTGAAATGAAATTAAATCCAATGAAAATGATCAAAAGGCATCAAGAACAAAAAATAAATTTGGTTTGAGAGTTGGACAATGTTTCTAAATGTTTCTAAATGCAATGTGAATTTTTTTGTGATTTTTAAATACCTAAATGTATTTTTAATTAATTAATTTTCATTAACTAATTAAAAATAAACATTTAAATGATTTAAAAATAATTTTTAATGCAAAAAATAAAAATAAAAATATTTTTGGAATGAGAAAAATATTCTAAGTCAGCATGCAAAAAATGAGATTTTTGTGATTTGTTTTACTATTTTTAATAAAATGAGCAAGAAAATGCAAGAAAAATGAAATAAAAATGAATTAAATAGAAAGTCAACAGATCCAGGGGCTGAGATTCAAAGTTAGGTCGCGGGAATTGACTGGCGCCAGATCTAAGGGTTGAAATTCAAACTAAGTGGATTTTAATTAACCCTGATTAATTAAATTAATAAATTAGGATTAGGGTTAAGTGAGGAATCTGGGCCATTGGTTTGCGCGCGGGTCAAAGGAAGTCAACCAGATCTAAGGCCTACATTCAAAGTTCATTTAATGACATAATTAGGGCTTAATGACTTTCAGGTGGCCGGAAATGACCTCCGGTCATCTTCTCCGGCCATAATCCTCCCTGAAAATTGCTATCTTCCTCCCTAGGTCACTAAAGCTTAATCTCTTTGCCCAGAATCCATCCCCAAACATCATAGAGCAAGAATCAACAATCAAAACACATTTATTTTTCATATTAAAGCTGAATCGAAACAAAATGCATTTAGGTCAAAAAAGTTTCAGAAGCTTCATACATACTCCATACTCAATCATTTTCGAAACAAAACATATCAACATGATCAGTGAAGCATAGAGAATCATTTAGGAACTTAAAAACATGTTTCTGGAAAAAATGTTCTTGAGCTCACCTGAACTGGAGCTTTGATCTCTGGAACTTTTTGGCTGGCCCTTTGATCCAAAACACCTCTAATGAACCTCCTGAGAAGCTTGCAATGCTTGGTTGGAGTTTAAAATGGCTGGTTTGTGAGATTGAGCAAGTTCTGTTCAGTGAAGTGAGGAAATTGTGTTTTGATTTCAGGGAGTTTCAGGGCAAGGTGAAGGGTCAGGGATGATCAGTGAGACATGCTGAGATGTTTTGTGTAGTTTGTTTTTGTGTTTGATGCTTGTGTTGTGTGATTCGAAGAAAAATGTATAAGGGGTGAGTTTCTTGAACTATGGCTTGGGGAGAGCTTCAGCATGAGTTGTGTGTTGTGTTGTGATGTATTTGGTCCACTTATCAATCTTGGGTAGGTCAGAAGAGTGGTTGTGCCCTATTGTGATTGGTATGGGTCTTTTGCAAAAAAGTCAAGCTTTGTGTAAGAGAGGTATGGGCTCATGGCTAGCCAAGGATAAGAGGGGTGTCCTGCGTAGCAAGAAGTGAGGAGGACCATAGGATCAGTTTTGAAGCCAGCCAACAAGTGGATTAGGGTTTGAAGGATGTTTTGCAACTTTGTTCCACTTTGCCCCTTTTGAAATTTCTTGATCCACAAGCCATTAAAATGAGTAAACTTTTGATGCAATCTGATCCTTAGGCCTTGGTTTATGTTTGTGCAAAGATTAGAAGTCCATTTGATAGCACAATTTGTCTTGGCAAGTGGTTTTGCAACTTTGCCTCTTTGGTAGAAAACTTGAAATTATGTGATTTTTCCCAACTTTGACAAGCCATAACTTTTGATCCAAAATGAATTAGAATGAGTTCTTGTACTTTTTGAAAAGGGAATGATCCATTCTACAACTTTCATGACCAAAGTTTTCCCATTTGAAGCATTTTTGAATCAAAAAGCAAGGGTTGAAAAAGTTTCCCAAAATGGCAAGTTTCCATTACAAGTCATTTTCCCAAAAAGTCAACTTTGCAAATGGCTTGGAATTCTTCAATTTTGTGAACTTCCAACATCTTCTATGATCAAATAAAGATCATACACAATCAAAATGATGAAGAACAGCCTTTGGTTGGGTCATTGAGGGCCTCAGATGCCCTGATTTTGCACTGACTTGCTCAAGAAGTCAACTCTTGATTGGATGCCTTCCCCATGGAATTTCTTCATGAAACTTGATATGCATGATCCTTATAACATATAGAGACCAATAGAAACAAGAATGACCAAAAAATTTGGAGTTATGGCCTTTGAAACCAAAACCCTAATTCTAGGTCATCTGTGCAGTCAAACCTGGCTCTGCTTCCATGCCTTTCTCAGTTCTTGTGATTCTTTGACTTTATTGACTTTGTGGGGATATAATATGATGCTTGAACATGCATGGACCCCTTTGAAGTGATTGATGATCTTTGGAGTGGCTCAAATGGCTCTTGGATTGCTCAGATCACAAACCCTAGATGCAGATGACTTATAATCAATGCAGTGAATCAAAAATGCAATATGAGATGCTATGATTGAGTTTATGCATATGAAGAGATCACAAGCCATGGTGTGAATGAGTGAGGGCAAATTTGGGGTGTTTACAGCTGCCCCTATTCAAACATGAGTTAGCTGTGTAGGATGTAAGCAACGGCTTAACAGGCAAACAAGATAACTTGTGGTTGAATACCAAAGACAGTCCAAAATTTGCACTCACAGAATGAAGAAGAAAAGGGATATAGATTGTAAAAGAAAATAAAGTATAATTATAAAGTGCGGGGGACGGAGGACGACCGTCGAGCAGAGGACGACTACCGAGCAGAGGACGACTGCTGGGGAAAGAGCAATGACGGGGACAACCGACATGCTGGGGATATAAGAGATTATGATGGGGACGACCATCAAGTAAAGCTAGAAGACACTCTGGGGATTAGAGGTAAATGAAATAAAATGATGAGGTACGGTCATCAAAGGTGAAGGACGATCACCTAGCAGGGGACGACTGCTCTGTTGGGGATAAGATGAGGGACGGTCATCTAAGGTGAAGGACGATCACCTGGCAAGGTACGGTTGCCAATAATATCACGACATAGGACGGATGCCGGATAAAAAGGTTGACGACGGGGACGACCATCGGACAGAATGATGAAGGACGATCATCAAGAGGTGAAGGACGATCACCTAGCAGGGTACGGCTGCTCTCATGGTTTATCATCACATGATACTAGTGTCAGATAACAAGATCAACGATGGGGACGACCATTGGATAAAAATGATGAAGGACGATCATCAGGAGGTGAAGGACGATCACCTAGCAGGGGACGGCTGCAAAATATCACGACATAGGACGAATGCCGGATAGAAAAGGGTTCCAATAATGGAGACTCCGCTGGGGAAAAGATGAGGGACGGTCATCCAAAGGTGAAGGACGATCACCTGGCAGGGTACGGCTGCCAAACGGGTATCATGACATAGGACGAATGTCAGATAGAAAGGAAATAGTTCATTGGGATTTGCTAGGACAAGTAAACACGGACGAGTGTCTATGAGAAGTATAATTGTTTGGGTACTGTGTATAGACGAAAGATGCGGACGAGCATCCTTAAGACTATGATACAGACGAGTATCAGGTAGAAACAAAAGCTGACGCATGTTCAGAGATGATGATACGGACGAGTATCAACCGGCTAACAAAGAACACGGACGAGTATTGATTCTGCGGGGACTCTTCTGGGGAATAGTAGACACAGACGAGTGTCTAAATTCAAGAAGACATAAGTGTTTGACACGGTGTATAGATTAAAGATGCGGACGAGCATCCTTAAGACTATGATACGGACGAGTATCAGTAGAAACAAACGCTGACGCATGTTCAGAGATGATGATACGGACGAGTATCAACTGGTTAACAGAGAACACGGACGAGTGTCGAATCTGAGGGGATACAAGTGGTGTATACAAGATACGGATGAGTATGTGTATGAGTGAAACAGGAGTAATAAGTATGAGTGGTGTACAGATAAGTGTTTAATGTGCTGGGGAGAGTGACACGGACGGGTGCCAGGGAAGGTGTGTATATATATATATATATATATATATATATATATATATATATATATATATATATATATATATATATATCTGTGAGTGCAAAGGGGACGCTTTGGCTTTCTGCCGGGGGTATGACACGGACGGGTGTCAAGGAGTATCTGTAATATAAGTGGTTTGTTTGTAAAGAATGCTCGGGTGACTTTACTGGGGAATGATGACACGGACGGGGTGCCCAAAAGAAGTATGCATTTGTATTTGTGAGTGTAAGGTCAATGCTTTGGCTCTCTGGTGGGGAATCTGGGGAGCTCTTGTATATCGTTGATAGATTGTCAGTATTTACAAGTGTTTGATTCAGAACATGGCTTATGATTATGCAATATGTTTGATTTTTGCCGTAATGCTCCGTATTAGACGGAATGCTACGCTCTGTGGGGAGAGTAATGATGTGAATGCTATGATTATGCAAGAGGCAACCATCCGGGATTGTTGCCATGGAGATCTCTGGCTGATCTGCTTGAAGTGGACATCCCAGCTGGGGATAAGATCCTTGGTAGATCTGACATATGTGACTGCTTGGGGGAAATAAATCACTGATAGACCTATCCTTGTAATGGGGGACCCAACTGGGGTTTGTAGAAGCTTTCTTTACTCTGTTGTGGTTTCTTCATGCGTTGCTCTTCCGGGTAGAGATTGACATTCTGTGGGGAGATGGTTCCCTGGCTTTTGTGCTTGGCTGAGGAGGAAATAACAAATGGCAACTCGGCTGGGGAGAAAGCACTTCTGGTGCTAAGACTGAGTAGATATTGATTTGCCAGCTTGCTGGGGTGAAGCTTTCGTGCCCCATGTTGTGCTTTGAATACCTGCAATCCTGAAAAGACATAGAAACGCACAAGTAATCCCGAGGTATCCCTTACCGGATTCCATCATAGGAGTTTAGACACTCCTGGGAGTAAGTATATTTCCTACAAGCACGTAGTTTCAGAAAAGAAGCATCTGTATTTATGCAATCAGTATTTTAAAGACATCGGACATTTTCACAAATGAAAATAAAATGTACGAGACGAAACATGACTGAAAATCCGATTTTATTAATTCATGTGCCCTGGATTGGCAAGATACAGTCAAAGAAACAAATCCCCTGGAATGAGGAGATTGTTACAAATTGAGAAAAAAGATGTTGGCAATGTTGACGACGCTTCAAGGAGCTTCCCTTCGCTATGACTCGTATGACATTTGACGTTCTTCTCGTCTTGCTTTCTGAAGAAAGTTGATTCTGAACGAAGGTTGAACCTTTTGGAGCTTACCATGTTGTAAGTGATACAGACGAATTTAGAATACAGTTGTTCGCTTATTCCCTTATTTTGCATGGATCGCCCTTTCGGGTTTTTAATCCATCGGGATACCCATTTTTTCCTAAGTTGTCCAATGCGGCTTTTCAACTCAGCGGGTGTACATTTTTTCTATTTATTTTCCCTTATTTTTGCCCGAGTCTTTTATTCTGTTTTTGGCTCGCCGGGATGCCCTATTTTTGCCTGGACTTACATTCTGTTTTTATGTCCAGCGGGTCATTTTTATGCGAAGTATTTTTTAACCGCATCTGAATTCACGGGGGACGGGAAGTCTTCACCATCCATAGTACTGAGCATGAGTGCTCCACCGGAGAAAACTTTCTTTACTATGAATGGTCCTTCATAGTTCGGAGTCCACTTGCCCCTGTGGTCCGTATGAGGAGGAAGGAGTCTTTTCAGCACAAGATCTCCCACTTGGTACTCTCAGAGCCTAACTTTCTGATCGAAGGCTCTCTTCATTCTTTTCTGATATAGCTGCCCATGACAGATTGCAGCCAATCTCTTTTCTTCAATCAGATTCAGCTGTTCGTATCGGGACCGGACCCATTCTGCTTCATTCAGTTTAACATCCATCAGTACTCGCAAGGAGGGTAATTCAACTTCAACAGGTAGGACTGCCTCCATACCATACACAAGCTGATACGGTGTTGCCCCAGTAGATGTTCTGATTGACGTTCGGTACCCATGCAAGGAAAATGGTAGCATTTCATGCCAGTCTTTATAGGTGACTACCATCTTCTGCACAATCTTCTTGATATTCTTATTAGCTGCCTCAACAGCGCCATTCATCTTTGGCCGGTAAGGAGAAGAATTGTGGTGTTGGATCTTGAAGTCCCGACATAGTTCTGCCATCATTTTATTATTTAAGTTGGAACCATTATCAGTAATGATCCGCTCGGGTACTCCATACCGACAGGTGATATCTCTCTTCAGAAATCGGGCTACCACTTGCCTTGTAACATTTTCATATGAAGCTGCTTTAACCCACTTGGTAAAATAGTCAATAGCAACCAGGATGAATCTGTGGCCGTTCGAAGCAGTCGGTTCAATCTTGCCAATCATATTAATGCCCCACATGGCGAAGGGCCAGGGTGAAGACATCACATTCAGAGGATTGGGAGGCACATGCACTTTATCCGCATAGATCTGGCATTTATGACATTTTCTGGCATAAGCACAACAGTCTGCATCCATTGTGATCCAGTAATAGCCTGATCTTAACAACTTTTTTGCCATGGCATGCCCTCCTGCATGGGTACTAAAGGATCCTTCGTGCACTTCGTGCATCAACAAGTCTGCTTCTGCCCTATCAACGCATCTGAGAAGTACCATATCAAAGTTTCTCTTGTACAGGGAACCATCAGTATTCAGGAAGAAACTACCAGCTAGCCTTCTTAATGTCTTCTTATCATTGGGAGATGCCCCAGGTGGGTATGTCTGATCCTCCAAGAAGCACTTAATGTCATGGAACCAAGGCTTATCATCTTTGGTAACATCTGCTGCAAATACATATGCTGGTCTGTCAAGTCTGGACACTGAAATCCGAGGCACAAAGTTGGCGGTTTGGACTTTGATCATGGATGAAATGGTGGCCAGAGCATCTGCAAACTGATTCTCGTCCCGAGGGATATACTCAAGCTTGACCGTCGTGAAGAAAGTCAATAATCTCCTTGTATAATCCCGGTAAGGTATCAGATGATCCTGGTGGGTGTACCATTTGCCGTTGGTTTGATTGATTACCAGAGCTGAATCTCCAAATACAGTCAAAGTTTTGATCCTGAGGTCAATGGCTTCCTCAAGACCCATAATACAAGCTTCGTATTCAGCTTCGTTGTTAGTGCAGTTGAAGGTGAGTTTTGCCGAGAAAGGCATGTGAACTCCCTTAGGTGTAATGAGTACTGCACCCACGCCACGACCATTCATATTAACAGCCCCATCGAACATCATAGTCCATTCTTCTTCCGGGTCAGGCCATTCAGTGTGAACAGGCTCTTCATGATCTTTTGCTTTTATGAACATGATGTCTTCATCAGGGAAGTCAAATCTCATAGGCTGGTAATCATCAATGGGTTTCTCAGCAAGATAATCAGACAACACACTGCCCTTGATGGCTTTCTGAGATGTGTACTGGATGTCATATTCTGTTAGGATCATTTGCCATCTTGCAACCCGTCCGGTAAGCGCTGGCTTCTCGAAAATGTATTTGACGGGGTCCATTTTTGATATCAATAAAGTAGTGTGGGTCAACATATACTGTCTCAGTCGGCGAGCAGCCCACGCTAAAGCACAGCAAGTTTTCTCGAGCAGTGAATAACGTTGTTTACAGTCGGTAAACTTTTTGCTTAGGTAGTAAATTGCATACTCTTTTCGACCAGACTCGTCATGCTGGCCCAACACACACCCCATTGACTCTTCTAATACTGTCAAGTACATTATCAGAGGTCTTCCTTCAACTGGTGGCATAAGGATTAGAGGCTCTTGTAAGTATTCCTTGATTTTGTCAAATGCCCTCTGACAGTCTTCGTTCCAGCTGACCGTTTGTTCTTTTCTCAACAACTTGAACAAGGGCTCACAGGTTGCCGTAAGGTGAGATATGAACCGTGAAATGTAGTTCAACCTACCTAGGAACCTTCGAACTTCTTTTTCTGACTTTGGTGCAGGCATTTCTTGAATGGCTTTAACTTTATCAGGGTCAACTTCAATCCCTTTCTCACTTACAATAAATCCCAGCAGCTTACCAGACCGTACCCCGAATGTACACTTGTTGGGGTTAGCTTCAGTTGGTATTTCCTCAGACGCTTGAATAACTTCAACAGATTCACCAGGTGGTCTTCTTCTGTGAGGGACTTGGCAATCATGTCATCCATATAACATTCAATTTCTTTATGGATCATGTCGTGGAATAATGTTACCATAGCCCGTTGATAAGTTGCACCAGCATTCTTCAGTCCGAATGGCATCACCTTGTAATAGAACGTGCCCCAGGGTGTGATGAAAGTTGTCTTCTCCATGTCTTCAGGTGACATCTTGATCTGATTGTATCCCGAAAATCCGTCCATGAAGGAGAACACCGAGAACTGAGTCGTATTATCAACCAATACATCAATGTGAGGTAATGGGAAGTCATCTTTCGGGCTGGCTCTGTTCAGGTCCCGGTAATCCACACACATCCTTACCTTGCCATCTTTCTTAGGCACAGGTACAATATTAGCGACCCACGGCGGGTAACTAGTTACAGCAAGGAAATCGGCGTCCCACTGCTTTTGCACCTCTTCTTTGATCTTCATTGCCATATCTGGGCGAGTACGGCGCAATTTCTGTTTAACCGGTGGGCAATCTTCTCTCAAAGGCAGCTTGTGCATAACAATATCGGTGTCCAACCCTGGCATATCCTGATAAGACCAAGCAAAGACATCCACATACTCCCGAAGCATATCAATCAGTTGTTCTTTCACTGAGTTTTGTAAACAGGCCCCAATCTTAACCTCTTTCACATCTTCATCCGTACCAAGATTAATCGTTTCGACCTCCTCCTGATGAGGAGTGATAACCTTCTCCTCTTGCCTTAACAACCTGGCTAGCTCTTCAGGAAGCTCATAATCTTCTTCAACCCCTTCATCAGCTTGATTGATTGGATTGTCAAAGTCATACGAAGCCATAGCTGTGCTGTTGTCGGTGCAGTCTGAAAGGCACTCTCTGCAAGGGTTTAGATTGTTCATTTTAGTGATCGACTTTAATCTTGTTTAGAAAAAAAGTGAAATGAAATTTTCATTTGGAAAACATTGCCATTTTATTTTTGTACAAAAAGAAAAATGAAAAACAGTGAGAGGAAAAGGGAAAAGACTCATTTGCAAAAGATGTCCGATATTCATTGATTGATCTGTTTGCATAAAATTACAAGATGGCCCGATTACAAAATGAGTCTTGTCATCTTGGGCAAGATGCAAGACTTGATGCATGCTTAAAATATACAGGAAATAATAATTACTCTGCAGGAGTAACCCTTATAATTTCCTGGGAAGACCAGTTTGAGATATGGCTCCCCGGGGTCCTTGGACGTATCCAGCTCTCCAGGTTGCGTTCATCTTCTGACTCATCTTCCAAGTTGTTCACTGCATCCGGGGTGAGCATTCCCCTGCTGACAAAACTGGGCTTCTTAGCAGCCTCTAATTGATCTTGTTGAGTTGGTTTGTAACCCAACCCAAATCTGTCCTCCTTCTTCTCCACTGGCAACAGCTTGCCCCAGCCTTGGGCAGTACCCTCTTCAACAACCTTCCTGGCTTGCTGATAAGATGTCATGGAGGTTCCTAGTACAACAGATGCTTCATTTATGTTCAGGGCCTCAAACCCTTGGCTCATAGTTTCATGGATCTCTCCATCCATTTCAATGTACTTGTACGTAGCCAGATGGCTAACAAAGATGTCCTCTTCACCACAGATGGTGATGATCTGACCTTCCCACTCGAATTTCAACTTCTGGTGAAGGGTAGACATAACAGCGCCAGTGGCATGGATCCAAGGTCTACCCAACAAACAGCTGTAGGCTGGCTGAATGTCCATCACATAGAAGGTAATTTTAAAAGTCTGCGGGCCAATCATCACAGGCAGATCAATCTCCCCTAGCACTGATCTCTTAGTGCCATCAAATGCTCTCACCACCAAATTACTTGGACGCAATGCCAAGCCATCATACTCCAGCTTCACCAAGGCTTTCTTTGGTAGAACATTGAGTGAAGACCCAGTGTCCACCAGTACATGAGATAGAACAGCACCCTTGCATTCCAAGGTGATGTGTAAAGCCTTGTTGTGGTTACGTCCCTCAGTTGTTAAGTCAGCATTGGTAAAGCCCAGTCCATGACTGGTATTGACATTTGCTACCACAGTTTCTAGCTGATTAATAATGATCTCCTCTGGCACGTATGCTGCGTGTAGGACTTTCAGTAATGCATTCCTGTGAGCTTCAGAACACATCAGCAGGGATAATATGGAGATCTTTGAGGGAGTTTGGTGAAGCTGATCCACCACTTTGTAATCACTTCTCTTTATAATCCTCATAAACTCGTCTACATCTTGTTCAAAAGATGTCTTCTGAGTTTCTTTGAGAATTGGTTCTTCAGATATCACACTCTTTCCCTTTGCTTTGGCAGCAGCTTCTGCTTCAGCATTAGGTCTTTGCACTTGTGAGGCAAAAAGGCGTCCGCTTCTGGTGAAGCCTCCGCCTCCCCCAACATTATCAATTTGTGGAGAAGAGGTTGAAGAATCCAAAGTGATTCTCTCCCCGTTGCAGTAGAGGTCGGAGCCATAATGCCAGGGTATGGCATTGCTGCTTTCATATGGAACGGGTCCAGGCACCGTGATGGTAACTGGACTGACTGCTGCAGAGGAAGGTATTGAAATGGTGTGCGGATCGTAGTAGATGGTGACTGGTGACCTGGCAGGAAGTGCCACTGTTTGTTGTTGAAAGTCGTTGTTTGGAGGAACATCTGATGGATCATAGTAAATGGTGACTGCTGAGATATCTTCATTATTTTCTGTTGGCGTTGTAGAAGACCCTGCTGAATAAAGGGATGCTGATGTTGTAGAAGAAATGGTTGTTGACATTTGATTTGTTGAAGTGATAGACGAAGCCATTGTTGATGATATTGATGAATTGGTCGGAATGATTGTTGTTGCAGTTGTAGAAGAGTCAGGAATTGTTGTCAAAGGAATTGCTGGATTTGTAGGCGCCGTTGTTGTGATCTGAAGTATACCACTTTTGATAAGACCATCTATGCCACTTCTCAAATTATCACACCCGTTGACTGAAATGTTGTAGTACCCACAACCGAGCTCACACCCGGGGAACATCTGGCACTCTAGAAGCCGAGCTTTAATTTCGACCAGAGGTGTCTGAATCCGTCCAACACTGGTGATTAAGAAAGATGGTTTATCTTCCCCAATGGAATTAATTCTTGGTCCTCCATGATTGGGCATGGGATTCTTGGTGACACTTGGAGGGGGTGCAAAGTTGAGGGCCTTAGAATCCACCAGGTCTTGGACTTTCATTTGCAAAGCCCTGCATTTCTCTGTGTTGTGGCCAGGTGCATTGGAGTGGAAAGCACATATGGCGTTGACATCGTAATTCCTTGGAAGATTGGAAGGATCAAGAGGTGCCAATGTCCTTAGCTCAACCAAGTTGAGTTTCAGGAGTTGTGGCAATAAAGCGACATAAGGCATAGGGATAGGGTCAATCACCCTATTTGCCTGTGATGGTCTTTGCTGAAAAGGTCTTTGCTGTTGATTGTTGTTATTGTCGTTGTAGGTCCTCTGTGGCGGATATTGAACTTGCTGTTGATAGTGGGGTTGTTGTTGTGGTTGATATGCTGGTTGCTGAGGAATCAGAGCTGGAATAGTGACAGCTGCTACTGATCTGTGGACATGCTGAGGTCTGCCCCTGTTGGCATAAATGGCATTTGTCTCACTGGTTCTTCTAGGTCCCACAAAAGGTTTCCTGGGATTACTTGACGAACTTGCACCATTATCAGAAATTTTACCCATCTTCAGAAGGCTTTCAATTCTTTCTCCAGCTATGACTACGTCAGCGAAGCTGGTGGAAGAAAAGGCAGCTAGCCTATCAATATATGTTCCTTGCAGAGTATTCATGAAAATGTCGGCCATTTCTCTTTCCGACATGGGTGGCTGGATAGCAGCAGCAAGCTGTCTCCACCTCTGGGCATATTCCCTGAAGCTTTCTCTGGAGGATTGAGACATTCCCATCAGGAGGGTTCTGTTAGGAGCCATGTCCAGATTGTATTGGTACTGCTTGATGAAAGCTTCAGCTAGGTCCTTCCAGCACCTGATAGTAGCTCTGGTCAAGTGAGAGTACCACTCCCTTAAAGCCCCAGTCAAACTGTCTTCAAAGTAAAACATCCACAGTTTCTCATCCATGGTGTATGCTTTAAGTCTTCCCAAAAAAGACTGCAAGTGAGTTCGTGGACAGGAAGTTCCATTGTACTTCTCGAAGTACGGGGCTTTAAACTTGTGGGGAATTCTTACCCCATCCACTAACCCCATATCCATGACATCAAAACCCAGGGAATTTTGAGACTCCAGAGATCTCAGCTTCTCAGCAATTTCATCAAACCTCCTGTCATAGGCTTCATCCCCAGCTCCCATTACAGTAAACTGCTCCTATTGGGGGTCTTCTTGTAAGATCCTTCCTCCAGTAGTATTTCCTTGCACATTACCCGGGATGTTGACTTCCGGATGTAGATGAGGCCCATATACTAGTGGATTAACATGAGGCTGACCCCTCTCATTGTTACTTGTTCCTCCTGTTCCCAGATGGGGTTCTTCCGGGGTTTGTCTTTCTACCAATGCCCTCAACCTTTCTTGACTTTGAGCCCAAGCCATTCATTACTTCCATGAACTGGGTCATTTGGTTTCTCATCTCCAGCCTTTCATTAACCATTTGGGTTCTGACCTCTGTCAGATCTTGCTGTACTTGATCCATCTGGATACCAGGAAGATTATTGCGAGTAGGATACCTGTGCGGACGGTTGAGAGGGAACACCCGACGGCGAGCAATAATTCCTGAACCACAACAGAGTTAGAAACAAAATAAAGTAATGACAAAGCCTACAAAACAAAACAAAAGTCGGTATGCAATGCAGTATGCTTATTTGTTTCCAAGGTATCCGGCTTGGCACTTGGTTTTGACCTTTCCAGACCCTGAGGAAGATACTTTGATGTTGCTTGAGAGAAAAAGAACTCAGTGAAACAACCTAACAAATATATTACAAATGGTGGATCATACATAGTCTGTTTTTATAACATATGCCCCTGAAGGGTCAGAAATATAACATAAAAGAAAAGTACATGAAATGGAAATAACAACAAGCAAAGTAGTTAGACATCTAAGCCAAACTCATCCTCCTTAACCTCCTTCAAAAGTGCCTCAGTTATGGGACCAGCTGGATGCTCTGTAATGTTTCTGATAAGAAGGTTCCTGGTGGCAATAGCAGTGGTAAGCTTCTTGTGCCTGTCTTGGTCCTTTGACCTCTTCACACCAGCCCTAAGCTTCAATTCTGAAATCTCCTTCTGGGCTGCCAGCAAAGCTTCCTGTTGTTTCTTTTCATTGGCCTCTAACTGCTCAATCCTGGCTTGAGTTCTCTTATCCTCTTGAGTGCGAGCTTCAGTGATTCTGACCCACCTATCTTGACTTTCTTTCAGATAGAGATCAGTCCTAGCCTTCTGAAACTGGGCCTCTTTATAGGCATTCTTCAAAATTTGCTCTCCAGCTCTAGATTTCTTGATGTAGTCCTCTGCTTTCTCAATCTTGGCTAGATGCTCCACCTTAAGCTTTTCCAACCTCTCAATGTCTAGACGACCATCACTCCTCTCCCAGAGGGTCTTCTTTAGAGCTTGAGACAGATTCTCATTCCTCTCCTTCAGTTTCTCAAATTCTTCCAGGCTGACAGTGGCTGGAGGGGGTACTGTGGATGGTCCAGGTGTATCCTCAATAGTGAAAGGCATTCCAGAAATCTGAGCCCTAGCATGAGACCATTCATAATACTGAGCTGAAGCCACATTGTTGCACCTCCCAAGAATGCCCATCCCTTTGGTCTGAATGTTGTTCCAAGCCAGGGATGCTTGCCTGACAACAGCTAGGTTGGGTTTTATCTCACAATACAGGGTTTCAACCAAGTCTTGCACTCTAGGAGGGTGGACCAATGCATAGCCCAATTGTCTCTTAAACAGAAAAGTATTGTAGTTGATGCAACCCTTCACTCCTATTAGAGGTACATTGGGGAACTGCCCACAGCTAGTAATTATGTCCCTGCCTTTGGTGCTCTGGGTACACCATCTGATGTCATCTGAAGTCAAAGCAATAAGTCTCTTAGCCCAATTCTTCTGTTGGTGAGGATTCAGGAAGGCATCAGTCCTAGGTAAGTGTTTGAGCAGCCAGGTATGAAATAGAGGAGCACAGCATCTCACCAACCTTCCTCTTTGCTTTTCATTCCTCTGGTGAACAGAATTATAGAAATCTCCCAGCAAGGTGGGTACTGGGTTCCTCAAAAGGAAAAGATGAATGGCATTCTTGCGGATAAACTTGGGCTCATCTGCAAAAAGTATAACCCCATATATACTGAGGGCTAACAATGCACAAACTGCCTTCCACTCCCCTAAGGAGGCTTTCAGGATAGCCTGAGAAGTTAAGAAATCCAAGTGTAGACCAGAGATTCCAGCCTTTGTTGTCATGTTCTGCCCAATCAAGACAGGTTCCAGGTGCAGTGCTTTTGCCACTTCTTCATTGCTGGGAGAAGTCATTTCAGGGTTGAAGGGGATACCACCCCTGACAGGTACTCCAATCAATGATGAGAATTCCTCCAGCAGAGGTCCTAGCTGAAAGTTCTGGAAAGTGAAACATCTCAAAGGGGGGTCATAAAACTGTAGGCAAGTGTGAATCAAACTCCTCTGAGAAGGGTCCAAGTCCATAATCATATCGAGAATGCCTCCATAATGCTCTCTGAATAATGGGATGTGGTATGGAGTAATAAGTGTCTGGATCTGCCTGATGCCAGCCAGCTCAGGCTCAAAGAAATGGTATGAAACGTTGCTCTTCTTGGGTGCCATGACTGTTGATGAAGAGCTGAAACAAATGGTGATGATGAAGACTGATACTGGAGTTGAACCACTGATAGGCTGAAGCTGATGATAAAAGTGACTGAAGCAGGCAACTGATGAAGATAGTTGAAGCAGATCACTGATGAACACAGGTCTATGCAGATGAAGGGGTCAAAACCAAGTCAGATGTAACATGGATACCCTGAAAAACAAATAAACAAATGTTAAAATGATGCAAATGATGAGTATGCAAATGATATGCAAGGGTTTGTGATCAAGCCGGATCTGATTACTGCCTTGGTATAAGTCCATGTATGCTTAAGAAGTCCAGATGGTGGTCCAAAAGTCCAGTAACCAAGGTGGGGGACTCAAATAAAGAGTCACATGTCCAGGGTTAAATCACAAGAACTGTCCAAAGTGGAGTACTCTTAATCAAAACAAAGTATCAAGGTATGATGTGGCCAAGGGTACCTGTAAACAGCCCAACCCCCTCACAGGTGATGTTCTAAAACAAGGATCCTCAGACTTGGATCAGTTATGAGAAGTGTAAACACTTCTAACCCGGAGGTACAGTGTTTACAATAACCATAAAAAATCCTCCTCTAATTCACCTCAGTTTCTGAAGGTCATAGTAAAGGTCATCCAGACTTAGCAGGCTTCCCAGATAGCCCTAACAATACAGGAAATTTGTAGCACAAAGTTCTCAAGAAGAAACCCACATCTGAACCGTGTTTCATATTCCCGCACCAGACCGAAATGGAATGGGAAAGAACATGAACCACTCTAGCCTAGGTGTCACTCAGGTCCCAGGTATAGGACCTTAAACTCTCAGTAGGACCTTACCCACCAAAGCAAAAACCAGATCCAGCCAGATGACAATATGATATATAAAGTTGTAAAGAAAGCAATAAATAACTGTACATAAAGCAATAAATAAAGCAACTATATAAACACAATTAGCACATAACACCCCAGTAAACACAAATCAAACAAGCACTAGGAGGAACCCACAAAAAGAACCAGAAGCCCTGGTTACAGTATAAGGGTCCCCAGCAGAGTCGCCAAGCTGTCGCTCCCACCAAAATGAGGCTAAGTCAAATGGGGTACAGACGCGAACGGTCGGCGAAAAGGGGTGAGAACACACAGGGGTGAACTCAAGAGAAAGGAAAAGAGTCGCCAGCTAGGCATTTTTATCCCGAAGGAAAGGTAATGCTGCATAAACCTAAGAAAGATATGGATAAGACGGTTGCGAACCAGAGAGACTGAGAAAGGGGGTTGGTTACAACCTGGGAAGGTATTAGCACCCAGATTGTCCGCCGTACTCGACGGGATCCACGCTTAAAATATTTGTGTTTTAAAGGGGTAGTGTCAGTGCAATTTGTGTATAAAAGGCTGGAAAAGAATGCAAGTGTCAGTGTAAAAGAAAAGTGAAGTGTATAAGAGAAGTGTCAGTATAAGAACTAGAATGGAATGCTCAGGACCTTGAGGCTTAAAAGAATAATGCTGGAAGAGGGGGGAAGAGACAGGGACTTTTGTTCGATAACAGTTAAGTTATGCCTACGTATCCTCTCGTGCAATGAGGAAGTCAGAACACCGTAGTTCGACCCGAAGAGACTGAAAGATAAATTGACTTGTGAACTGCTTGCTTGTCTATGCTCAAGTGTATGACCTGTCTGGCTCAGGTGCAAACTGTCTTGCATTAGACGAAAGAAACGAGTTCTCGTTTGTGAGTGAATGAGGTGAGAAAAGAATCCCGGAGGAAACGATTATTGTTTGCTTATGTGTTTTTAGTCTTTTATTGCTTTTGGGAGTTTGTCATAGGAAAATGAGCTTAAGCATAAACCAGAGGTTAGTAAACTCATCACATCTTCCCTCTGATTAGGGGTAATGAGAATACATTAAGTGTGAAGTCAGCATATCACACTTAATCACCTTTGATGTAGGATTAAGATCATTATCCTACTTGCATTTACTTAGATATTTTTGTTGTTTTTGTTTAGTGTCGAGTAATGAGATTAAGCCATAATCAGGGATTAAACACACTCATTACACCATCCTAATAGAAGGATAATAGATGAGAATATTTAAGCTGAGAAAGACTCCTCAACTTAATCCATGATTAGGGATTAACCTCATGACAAAACAAAGCCTTTATTAAATGAATTTTAGTTAATGATAAGATGAAGAAGTGATTTTTAGGGTTTGTAAGACAACTTGAGGGCGACTTGTCCATTAACACTAGGGTTAGTCCTTCTTAACCAATTAAGAAAGAAATAGAACCCTAATGCAAGGCCCAAGTTACAAGCTTGATGTCTTGATTATTATTAAGTGAGTTGATTAAAGGATTTAAACACATTAAGGGTTTAACACTTAGGATTAAAGTTATACACTCCATCCTAATAGAAGGATGCAGGCATAAGCTTAATCACAAAGCCTTAAAGCCTTTAGGGTTTAGTCCCTGATTATGAGATGAGGAGAGAAGACTCAAAGATGACACAAAGGTAAAAGCTAAATGGGGGACTAATCCAACCCTAATTGTTATCATGCTTGGTTATCCTAGGGTTTATGAGGCTCGCAAGAAGATCTTCAAAGAACCACCAAGGAGAGAAGCAGATGAAAGGAGCAAAGAGAAGCAAAACAACTTGCTTCACTTAAGAAGTCAAGTTGCTTGAAGAAAGAAAGTAAGATGATCAAGAATGAGCAAGCTCAAACCCAAACACATACAAAAATGCATCAAATTAATTATGAAAGAGATGAAAAGAGAATGTGAGAAGTGAAGGCAAATTCACTTCTCAAAGTAACTTACCACCTGAAAAGTTAGTAAAAGAAATGAAATGCAATGCAAATGGGATGAAATGGCATGATGCAAGACAAAGTCAGAAGCAAATACATGATGTTAATGATGCTAAGAGGTGATGCAAACATGAGGCAAGGCAAGAGAATGATCAAACAAACATAAAGATGCAAATGAGACATGCTTAGGACCATGAACATACATGAAAAAGTTATGGAATGCAAATGACATACAACATGGCAAATGAAATATGCAATGATCAAACATGATTCTAATATGTCCTAAGGTGTCTTATGAATCAAATGAATGCACAAAATGTCATGGCAAGTCAATGGATGCAAGCAAATAGAAATGGATGCAAAGGAAGGCACAAATTAGGGTTTATGATCAATACACAAAACAAAATTTAAAATCAGAAGCATATGACATGATAAAAATTTTAAAATGCACTCAAAGGTAACCTAAACCTATACAAACTCAATGCCCAAAGGAGGGGATCCAACTCTTAACCTATTGAAAGTTATGAATTTCCTAAGATTGCTAGGGTTTTAAGGTACCTTGTCAAGAAAAATGCAAAACAAATTGAAAATGCAAGATTAATTCAAACCAATTTTATCCTATAAACTACATGCTATACAAGATGCAATGCAAAAAGAATCATTATCCAACTCTCAATGGTTAGGCAGAAAGAAATTTTTGAAGTTTGACATAAAATATTGCCTTGAAATGAAATTAAATCCAATGAAAATGATCAAAAGGCATCAAGAACAAAAAAGAAATTTGGTTTGAGAGTTGGACAATGTTTCTAAATGTTTCTAAATGCAATGTGAATTTTTTTGTGATTTTTAAATACCTAAATGTATTTTTAATTAATTAATTTTCATTAACTAATTAAAAATAAACATTTAAATGATTTAAAAATAATTTTTAATGCAAAAAATAAAAATAAAAATAAATTTTGGAATGAGAAAAATATTCTAAGTCAGCATGCAAAAAATGAGATTTTTGTGATTTGTTTTACTATTTTTAATAAAATGAGCAAGAAAATGCAAGAAAAATGAAATAAAAATGAATTAAATAGAAAGTCAACAGATCCAGGGGTTGAGATTCAAAGCTAGGGCGCGGGAATTGACTGGCGCCAGATCTAAGGGTTGAAATTCAAACTGAGTGGATTTTAATTAACCCTGATTAATTAAATTAATAAATTAGGATTAGGGTTAAGTGAGGAATCTGGGCCATTGGTTTGCGCGCGGGTCAAAGGAAGTCAACCAGATCTAAGGCCTACATTCAAAGTTCATTTAATAACATAATTAGGGCTTAATGACTTTCAGGTGGCCGGAAATGACCTCCGGTCATCTTCTCCGGCCACAATCCTCCCTGAAAATTGTTATCTTCCTCCCTAGGTCACTAAAGCTTAATCTCTCTGTCCAGAATCCATCCCCAAACATCTTAGAGCAAGAATCAACAATCAAAACACATTTATTTTTCATATTAAAGCTGAATCGAAACAAAATGCATTTAGGTCAAAAAAGTTTCAGAAGCTTCATACATACTCAATACTCAATCATTTTCGAAACAAAACATATCAACATGATCAGTGAAGCATAGAGAATCATTTAGGAACTTAAAAACATGTTTCTGGAAAAAATGTTCTTGAGCTCACCTGAACTGGAGCTTTGATCTCTGGAACTTTCTGGCTGGCCCTTTGATCCAAAACACCTCTAATGAACCTCCTGAGAAGCTTGCAATGCTTGGTTGGAGTTTAAAATGGCTGGTTTGTGAGATTGAGCAAGTTCTATTCAGTGAAGTGAGGAAATCGTGTTTTGATTTCAGGGAGTTTCAGGGCAAGGTGAAGGGTCAGGGATTATCAGTGAGACATGCTGAGATGTTTTGTGAAGTTTGTTTTTGTGTTTGATGCTTGTGCTGTGTGATTCGAAGCAAAATGCATAAGGGGTGAGTTTCTTGAACTATGGCTTGGGGAGAGCTTCAGCATGAGTTGTGTGTTGTGTTGTGATGTATTTGGTCCACTTATCAATCTTGGGTAGGTCAGAAGAGTGGTTGTGCCCTATTGTGATTGGTATGGGTCTTTTGCAAAAAAGTCAAGCTTTGTGTAAGAGAGGTATGGGCTCATGGCTAGCCAAGGACAAGAGGGGTGTCCTGCGCAGCAAGAAGTGAGGAGGACCATAGGATCAGTTTTGAAGCCAGCCAACAAGTGGATTAGGGTTTGAAGGATGTTTTGCAACTTTGTTCCACTTTGCCCCTTTTGAAATTTCTTGATCCACAAGCCATGAAAATGAGTAAACTTTTGAAGCAATCTGATCCTTAGGCCTTGGTTTATGTTTGTACAAAGATTAGAAGTCCATTTGATAGCACAATTTTTCTTGGCAAGTGGTTTTGCAACTTTGCCTCTTTGGTAGAAAACTTGAAATTATGTGATT
The DNA here is from genome assembly GCA_963966055.1 of Lathyrus aphaca. Lineage (NCBI taxonomy): Eukaryota > Viridiplantae > Streptophyta > Magnoliopsida > Fabales > Fabaceae > Lathyrus > Lathyrus aphaca. The sequence goes on along the minus strand of OZ014524.1, from coordinate 507,215,262 downwards.
TTTCCCAACTTTGACAAGCCATAACTTTTGATCCAAAATGAATTAGAATGAGTTCTTGTACTTTTTGAAAAGGGAATGATCCATTATACAACTTTCATGACCAAAGTTTTCCCATTTGAAGCATTTTTGAATCAAAAAGAAAGGGTTGAAAAAGTTTCCCAAAATGACAAGTTTCCATTACAAGTCATTTTCCCAAAAAGTCAACTTTGCAGATGGCTTGGAATTCTTCAATTTTGTGAACTTACAACATCTTCTATGATCAAATAAAGATCATACACAATCAAAATGATGAAGAACACCCTTTGGTTGGGTCATTGAGGGCCTCAGATGCCCTGATTTTGCACTGACTTGCTCAAGAAGTCAACTCTTGATTGGATGCCTTCCCCATGGAATTTCTTCATGAAACTTGATATGCATGATCCTTATAACATATAGAGACCAATAGAAACAAGAATGACCAAAAAATTTGGAGTTATGGCCTTTGAAACCAAAACCCTAATTCTAGGTCATCTGTGAAGTCAAACTTGGCTCTGCTTCCATGCCTTTCTCAGTTCTTGTGATTCTTTGACTTTCTTGACTTTGTGGGGATATAATATGATGCTTGAACATACATGGACCCCTTTGAAGTGATTGATGATCTTTGGAGTGGCTCAAATGGCTCTTGGATTGCTCAGATCACAAACCCTAGATGCAGATGACTTAGAATCAATGCAGTGAATCAAAAATGCAATATGAGATGCTATGATTGAGTTTATGCATATGAAGAGATCACAAGCCATGGTGTGAATGAGTGAGGGCAAATTTGGGGTGTTTACAGTAGGTTTATATCATGACTGTCATACCCTAAATTTTGACTCTAATATATCCACACACCCATCAGTTCAATGGATAGTGTTAAAATTTACCGGATCACATCCTCGTAGTGAATCAGGATTCATGAGTCCCTCAGAGGATTCAGGCAAAGGATCAATCATAAATTTCTAAGGTTTTCAACCTTTCAAACATCGTAAAAGGATTAATAAATCTTAAATGGTGAGAATTCATGCAAATATTACACAAATTTTCAGTGATCTGAGCCCCGAGGCCTCAGTATCACAAATCAGGGTTTTTAGTCGATTGTGCCCTCCAAAAGGATATTTTCATGGAAAAATGAGCCAAGACATCCACATGTCATCCAAGTACCTTAATATAACCCTATAGACGATATACAAGTTAGAATCAAGATCAAAGGATGTAGAGATCATGAATCCCCAAATTAGGGTTTCACAGTGCCCAATTAGGGTTTTGACTAATCGGGGAACCCAAAGTTGAAATTATCCATTGGAAATGAGCCAATACAATGGTTAATGGTTTAAATATCTCATATACATCATGTAAGTTCACTCACATGTTTAAAATATCTCAGAGGATGCTCAGTCAAAAAATCAAAGATCAGGGGTATCTAGTGTAATTTTCATCTGGACCAAAAAGTCAAACTTTGAATCATGAACTATATTACAAGAATATATGGTCCATGAATGCATTTGATAAAAAAAATCAATAATTTGGAGATAACTTGTAAAAGAGGCTAACTTAGAAATTTTGGAAAATTTCCGAAGTTATGGAAAAAGTGTGCATGTACCCTACTTTCAAGCATCATAACTTGTGATCCAAGCATCAAATTTTTGTAAACCAAAGCTCAAATGAAAGATTTTTCCATAAAATACAAAAGATTTACCTACAAAAAACTCCAATTCATCTTGGATTTTGTCGTTCCCAGGATTTTCATCCTAGTACAAACGCGAAAGTGGCGCGGAAAAGGTAGAGTCGCCAGCCAGGCATTTTTATCCCGAATGAATGGGAAAGGTAATGCTGCACAAACTGAAGAGAAAAGGAAAGGACAAGGTCTTGTGAACTAAGAATCTGGGTTTGGGAGTCGGTTACGACCTGGGAAGGTATTAGCACCCTAGGTCGTCTGCCGTATCTGACGGGATTCACGCTTGTTTGTCTGTTTCAAAGGGTAAAAGAAATAAAATGCTGCTGAACAAAAGAAATGATAACTGGAACTGGAGTGAGAAAGGGAACTGGAAAAAGGATCGAAAATGGAAAATGTAGGGAAACTAAAGAGTGTGCTCGAACGGGCCCTACCCAGCTGCCTATGTACCTCATCGGGAAAATGAGGATAAGAGTCGACGTAGTTCGCCTAACTAAGGCAGAAACTTGTTTGTGTTTTTTATGAATCGAACTGCTTATGCCTATGCTCAGGTGTTGCAGGCTCGTCTGATATGAGTGTGTTACCGTCTTGCAAAGTGACAAGTAGGAGCAAGTTCTTACATTGAGAGTGAAGAGATGAGAAGAGAATTCCCACAAGAAAAGACGAGCGTTGTCTGTTAGCTATCTTTTAAAAGAAGTGTTTTTTTTGTTGTTTGTGAAAGATTCTCATACTGAGACTTGTTCATCATGGTAGATGCCTTACACCTATCCCCGGAATGGGACGTGTATAAGTAACCCACAACAAAGTCTCTTGGTGTACAAGAAATTTCAACCTTTATTTAGGTGTTTTTTTACTGTGTTCTTTATGAGATGAGAAGAGAGACTCAAATCGAAAAAGGGAAAAACTAAGGGGGACTAAGACACAACTCTAAGTTATTTATTTCATGCAAAAGGAGATCCTAATGTTTTGTGTGGTTTTCTAATCCTAATGAGAAAAGGAAAAGAAGAAGAGAGAATTAGAAATCAACTTACTTCCTAAGGAAGGTGAGTTATTTCTAAGAGGGATTAACATGAAGTTGTACAAACAAAGCACAAAGTGCCAAGGCAACCGCATTTTGAAAGCATAAAGAATTTAAAAGGAAGAAGTTGTGCGGATAAACTTACCTCAACCTCCCTACAAAACAAAGGTTAGTAGGATATGGCTAAAATGATAAAAGGAAGAAGGCAAACAAGTACCAAACATATCCTAATACATCTATGACCTAAACTAGACTCAATCCTAGGTCTAAGGACCCTAAACACTAGGCAAAGCATAAATCCAGCAGCTACTACAACTTCCTATTGCATAAACAGCTACTGAATGCAATGCACAATACAAGCAGCCTATTACAGCTACCAAACAACATGAAAATAGGTGTAAAAGACCTAAAACAGAATAATGCAACATGTTTTTACAGCTCCTGTTTCAAAATGCAACGGTGGAAACAAGGCAGATTTTCATTAGTTTTCTTAAATGCATAAACATGAGTCTTAATGCAAACAATGACAGGCCATAATCATGCGAGTTATGAAACAATATGAGATGGATTACCAACAATGAAATGCAACATATCATTATACAATCAATGGATGCAAACTAAATGATTTTTGTGGTTTTAACAATATGCAAGTTTTCTATTATGCACATGATTTGACCAAAACATGAATGGACTTCAAATGCGATGCAAAACAAAAGTGTAAACATTTATTAACATGCTATGAATGATGCTAAATCATGTAAACAATGATCACAATGCAACACTTATGCTTAAAATTAGAAACTAATGAAACACACGTCGAAAGCTTCCGAAACTCTATGCTCTTGCACTAAACAAGCTCCTAAAAATTCCCTAAAATCCTAATCTAAAAAGCTACGATGATAAAAGGAAGAGTGATGCGCAAACATGCAAGAAAACAACACAAAAATACAAATCAGCATTGCGTTAACCGGTTAACGCCCAGGGTTAACTGGTCAACGGGTTCAAAAAATCAGTTAATCAGGGCAAAAACAGTGTGTTAACCGGTTAACACTGAACCAGAATTGAAAAATAGTGAGGAAAAAATTACTTCTAGCTATCGACTTATTTTCTAAAGCTCCTAATACAACCATTACCACACTAGCACGAAATTTCCACCTAAACACAACCTTCTAACGCCTATAATCACTACCATCATGCTACAAGTCTAGCTACGAAAGATCAAACCAAATAAATCAACACAAATGCAAAATAATCGAAGAATGCCTTACAGCAAGATGAAGAGAAATAAATTAAAGCAAGAAGTAGTTTCGGATCCACTAACCTACAAAGAGGAGGCTTGCTTTGGTTATTGTTGCGATGTTGATCAATGCACGAACGAAGAGAATACCGGAGGTTCCAAGCTTCGATCCACAAGCATGCAAAATAAATACAATCGATCCGAAACACTTCCGAACAGTGAAACAAACTCCGCAACCTTGATGAATCATTCGATTATCCATTGAATCGGTGAAGATGATGAAGACTAAGTTTCAGATCTTTCGAGTTTCGATGTGAAAATTGAAAGATCTTGATGATGAAGCTTTGGGGAGTTGGGAAAATGGAAGAAAATGAGAGAATTGAGATGATGAAATTTTGTGAAGAAATGGATAATCTTGAAGAAAAATGGCCAATCCTTGTGAAAAAATGGCTCACTTTTTTTTCATGGTGAATAGGGTTTATATAAGCATTAGGCTTGGAGTTAGGTTTAGGTTAGGGCACAAGGCTTGGGTCATAAGCTAAAAGTTGGTTTGGAATATTCCTAAAATATTCCTTGGCATATTCTAGGAATATTCCTTGGGAAGAATGTGGAATGTTCTAGAGCTTGGTATAAACACAAAGCAAAGTGGAGAATGGAAAAGGAATGGGAGGCACCAACTGAATTTTGAAATTTTGCCCAAAATTCGCAGGCGTTAAACGGTTAACCCCTGGCGTTAACCGGTTAACGGATGAAAAATTTGAATTTCCCTCCTTTTGGTGGGAAACCCTCAGAATGCATCTCCACTGTCCGTTCTGAGCCAGCTTCATCCTTGATTTCTGATATTTGATCTTGCCACAAAGTAAACCCCGATCACATGCCTTGCATTCTAACCAATGATGCCTGACCTATTTTATTATTTATTTATTTTTATGCAATGTATGGAATTATGAATGCAATGCGATATGCTAAATGCCATGAAAATGAGAGGGAAAATTTTGGGGTATTACAGCTACCCCTTGTTGATGTAAGTTTTTTTCCTCTTCTCTAAGATTTACCTCTTTACCTTTTCTCATTATCTTTTCTTCTTTGCTTTCTCTTATCGCTAACTAACTTTCTTCTTTCTATCTATCTTTACTAAAAAGAGGAAAATAAGTGGGTGGTAAGATAGAGAAAAGAAATATCTTAAAGATTATTTTATCTTCTAATGAGAAACTAAGCAATTATTAATGTTACCAAAATGTTCCTTCTTTATCATATTAATAAATGTCAATCTCACTAGTTAAGAATTGAGCTCATATGAGTTCACTGATTACTCTATTTTCCCAACTGACAAGAATTAGATTTTATAGGAACTTAGTTGGTATCAATTGACAACAAATAGAGTATTTATAGTTAAATAGATATTATATCTTCCCAAACTTAAATAAATTTTTTTCCTCAGATTTAAAAGATTTACATAAAAAGGTAAGGATAAGTTTCTCGCATCTTGGACTCAAGCTCCCAAGTAGCTCAGCCCGGGTGCGATTACTCCCAAAGAATCTTGACAAAAGGAATATCATTACTCCTTTATGTCTTAAATTCATGATCGAGGATCTGACTAGGTTGAGGTTTGAATGAAAGATTTTCTACTACCTCAATGGTATATGCAAGAATAGGCTGAAGAGGGACGGGGATAAATGTTTAAAGTTGAAATACATGAAAGACATCATGCATAATGGAGAGTAAGGGTGGTAAATCTAAATGGTACACTACTTCACCAATCCTCCCAATTATCTGAAATGGTCCAATATACCTCAAACTTAACTTCTGTGATTTAAGAGGTTCTTTCAATCTCAAAATTGAAGTAACCTAGAGGAATACATGATCACCTTCTCATTATTCCAAAAGTCTTCGTCGATGGTCTGCATAACTCTTTTTAAGGTCTTAAGACTTTTTCGACTTTCCTTATATCAATTAAATAATCTTTTTATGGTCTATTGAATAATATTTGTTCCTATGAATCTCCTTGTATTCAACACCTTCTTCCGTAAAGTGCTTCATAGTAAGCCATGCCAATACTAGAGTGCTAACAATTATTATATGCAAACTCAATCAAGGGTTGAAGGTCTTTACAATTTCTTCCACTTTCAAGCACATATGCCCTCGAAATATCTTCCAAAGTATGAATAGTCCTTTCAGGTTGACCGTTTGTCTGAGGATAATTATAAGTACTCACGAATATCTTTGACCCCATGGTAATCTTAAATGCTTCCCAAAATGTTAAAGTGAATTTCAGATCTCTAACAAATACAATGTTGGAATGAATTCCATGAAACCTAACAATCTCTCAAATAAACAAACTTGCAAGATGAATTGCTTTGTAGGTCGTCTTCACTGCTATAATGCAAGCTGACTTGGTTAGCCGATCTACAATCACCCGGATTGAATTGTACCCACCCTGAGTACGCATTAACCACACTGTAAAGTCCATTGAAATACGATCCCATTTCCACTATGGAATTTCATAAGGGTGTAACAAAGCACCAGGTATTTGATGTTAATTTTTCACATTCTAACATACTACACATTTAGCCATGTATTCTTCAATGTTCTTCTTCATTATAGACCACTAATAATCTTTCTTCAGATCTTGGTATATATTTGATGAACTTGGATGAATGGTAAACATACTCATATGCGCCTCCTCAAAAACTCCCCTTCTTAAATCTACATCATTTGGAACATATATCCTTTAATTAAACAAAAAACAATTCACGACATGAATAAAACCTAGTTAAGTTGACATTTCTTGTAATTCCTTATCTAATAATTGACCTTGTTAAATCCTTTCCCTCAAATCAGATGTAACGTTCGAATTTCTCATCATCACACCATTCTGAGTCCATGAGAACTGAAAGTTGATATTCCTAAACTTTCTTTTAACAAATCATACTCGAATATCATTAATTCAGCTCTGTGTATCTGCTTTTGAATTAACATAATAACCACTTTATTTGCCTTACTCGAATGATACTCCAAGTCAAAATTAAAGCCCTTTAAGTATTTCATCCATCTTTTTTGTCGCATGTTCAACTCTTTCTTATCAAACAAATACTTTAAGCTCTTGTGGTCACTAACCATTTCAAAATGTACTCCATAAGATAATGACGCCAGACCTTACTGTAAACACTACAACTTCCAACTCCTGGTCATGATTTAGGTAGTTCTCTTCATGAGTTTTTATTTGTCGAGATGCATATTCTACAACTTGACCATTTTACATCAACATTCCACGTAGTCCACTTTTTGAGGCATCACAAAACACTTCATACGGTCCATTAGGATCTAGAATAATCAACATTGGTGAAATAGTTAAATTCTTCATTAAAGAATTCTCATTGATAAAGCAACCTACGAGAATTCTTTAATGAACTTTATGTAGTAACCCTCCAATCCTAGAAAACTTCTAACTTTTGAAGTATTCTTTGGCCTTTCCCAATCCATAATTGCTTCGACCTTATATGGGTTGCAATACCACGTGACCAAAAAATTTAATTTTAGTTAAACAAAATTCATACTTGCTCAACTTTGCGAAAAGTTTCTTCTCTTGCAGTACTAACAGAAAATCCTTAAATGTTCCTCATGCTCTTGTAAAGTATGATAATATATAAGGATGTCATCGATAAATATCTCCATGAACTGATCCAAGAAAGGTCAGAATATCTAGTTTTAACTCGAATCTAATGGTAGCATGATTACAAATGAATCTTCGAGAGCATACAAACACCTTTCAATTGATCTAGAAAATTAACTATCTGGGGTAAATGATACTTATTCTTAATGATAACCTTATTCAGCTATTTGTAATCAATGCACAAACGCGTCTGTAAACACCCCAAATTTTCCCTCACTTTTCTCACACCATGGCTTGTGATCTTTCATTTTTGCATTTACATAAACATTACATCTCATATTGCATATTTGCTTCATCTGCATAGTCCATTTCATCTGTATCTAGGGTTTGTGATCTGAGCAATCCAAGAAGTGATCTGAGCAATCCCAAAGGTATTGAAATATGCCAAGAGGGTCCATGTGTATTGCATGATCATAATATGTTCCCCAAAGTTAATAAAAGTCAAGGGATCACAAGGCATGGCGAAGGCATAGAGGCAGATTGGAGATTTCCTGCATAGATGACCTAAAATTAGGGTTTTGGTTTCAGAGGCCTTAATCCCAAATTTTTTGGTCATTCTTGTTTCTAATAGTCTTAATATGTTATAAGGATCATGTGTACCAAATTTGATGAAGAAATTCACTGTGGAAGTCATCTTATCATTGGGTAACTTCTTGAGCAAGTAAAGTCAAAATCAAGGCATCTAAGGCCCCCAACAAGGGTGCCAAAGGGTCATCATCATCATTTTGAGTCTCTATGATCTTTATTTGATCTTAGAATTGGTTGGAAGTTCACAAAGTTGAAGAATTTTGAACCAAATGCAAACTTTCTATTTTTGGAAATGACTTGTAATGGAAACTTTCCATTTTGGGAAAGATTTTCAACCTCCTCTTTCATGACCAAAAATGCTTCAAATGAAAAATTATTGGGCATGAAAGTTGTAGATTATGTCTTTCCCTTTTCAAAAAGTACTAGAACATGTCTTATAATTTTCAAGTTCATGCCAAAGAGGATTTTTTTTTGCAAATTCAAGTTTCAAGCCATTTCATGACCTCTAATTGATTGCTAGGGCATCATACAAACATAGTGCAATGCATTTGAACCAAAATTGTGCCTTGGATTGCAAGATTCCTCAATACATTTTCATGAAATTCACAAAGAGGGAAATTTGCAAAATGCTTTGAAACTCTTCATCCACTTGTGCCAGCTGCATAACTTTGATCCTATGGCCCTCCCCAAATCATGTTGAAGCCAAGACACCCCAAAAGCCATCTCTGCCATGGCCCATGCTTGAGGTACAAAGTTGTTGACTTTTTTTGAAACTTTCCCATACCAATCAAACCATGCCACTACCCACTCTCTGACCAATCAAGACATTACATACAAACATTATGGAGCTCAAAACACAACACAAGCAAGCCTAAAAACCTCCAAGAACTCAGCATTCAAAAAAATCCCAAAAAGCTTCCCTTCTTCGATTCTCAAAAACCAGCCATCAAACTTCAAAACAAACTTCACCAATCATCTTCAAATCACTCATAAAACATAAACCATCCACTAAAATGGCCTGAAAGCACACAAAACCAAAACACGATTTTTGGTGCAGCAGAGTTGAATCTCCAAAACCAGCCATCACAAACTTCATTCAAGCATTCCAGAAGTTTCAGAGGACCCATTGGAGTGATTTTGCATCAAAGAAAGGTCCAAAAAGCTCAGATTGAGAAAGCTTCATCTCAGGTAGCTCCTTAGAACTTTTTTTCCAGAAGCTTTATTTCATGTTCTAGAAATGTTCCCCATGCTCTCCTGATCACACTACACTTGTTGGTTTTGAAAATGATGAAGAAACAAGCATGAACCGTATCTCTGAAACTTTGACCTAAATTTTGTTCTTCTTCGATTCTCTTTGTATGTGCATGATTAATTGTTTTTGTTGTTGGATTTGAGTTTGTTGACGTTTAAAGATTAATTCTGGAGCTTTTGGTGAGTTTTTATGGAGGTTTGAGTGAACTCAGGGGAGGGGGTGCCAGAGAAGATGATCGAAGCTAGCTCTGGTCACCTAAAAATAATTAGGGTTAGTTAATTAAGGTTTAGTCAGGTTTAAATATAGGCCCTTGGAGTTTGTCTTTCGCGCGCGCATGTGGGGCTTAGATTAGATCATTAGCATTACTTCTGGATTAATTAAATAAATAATGGTTAATTAGTCAGATTTGATCCAGGCCCTTGATTCACACGCCAGTCAACTCCCTCCATTTTCATTTGAATCTGGACCCTTGGATGCGTTTACTTTTCCTTTATTTTATTTTATTTCATTTTTCTTTTCATTTTCTTTCTCATTTTATTTAAAATAGTTTAAAACATCAAAAAATATGATATTTTGCATTTCTGATCCAAATATTTTTCTTAACCCAAAAATGATTTTTATATTATTTTTTGCATTTAAAAAGTATTTTTAAAATATATAAATGTTATTTTTAATTAATTAATGGATTTTAATTAATTAAAAATGCATTTAGGTTTCTAAAAATCACAAAAAAAAATCATGAATCATTCCAATACATTTAGAAACATTTACAAACTCATCATACAAATTTCTATTTAGGTTTGATCCTAATTTCACAATTTTCTTTGAATTAGGGTTCTTAAAAATCATGTTTTCTAACCCTAACTTGAAAAATTCATTTCTGCCTAACCATGATGAGTTTGAACTTGATTCTTTTTGAATTGTTTCACATATTGCATGTAATTTCTAGGGTATTTTTCTCATGAATTTATCTTGCATTTTCAATTTGATTTGCATTTTCCCTTAAGAATCACCCAAAAACCCTAGCAAACTTAGAAAATCCATAACTTTCTATGGGATTAGGTTCTGACCTTTTCCTTTGGGGTTTGATCTTGTATGGGATTAGGGTTTGATTGAGCTTGATTTCAATTTTTTATCATGTTGTATGCTTATGTTTTGGTCATTTGCATCTCATACATTCATAAAACCCTAATTTCACATGTTCATTTGCATTCATCTTTGCATATCATCATTATGTGAACTTGCCATGACATTTCAAACATTAATATGACATCTTAAGGCATGCTTGAAAATTTCTTGATCATTTCTTCATTCATTTTCTATGTATTTCATTCATTACATTTCATAAAGCATCCATGTGTTTCCAAACTTCTAAACATGCTTCCTTGCACCTCATCTTTGTATGAACTTTCATATGCATATTGTATGACTTTGCATCATATCATATGCCATTTGCATTGCATAATCACTTCTGACTTTGGTCTTTGCATATCATTTCATTTCATTTCCTTTTATTTTATACCTTATACATTCATACTAACATTTCAGGTACCTTTGGTAAGTTATCTGGGAGGTGGATTTGCCTTCACCTCACACCTATTCTTATCTCATTAATATGCACTCTTACATGTCTTTGAAGTGAATCTAATTCACTTATGTTACATCCTTCATACTTTCTTTCTTAAAAGTTACTTATCTTCTTCAGGAAGTAAGTAACTTGTTCTTCTTTTTCCTTCTCTTTTCATCTGCTTCTTCCATTGGTGGCCTTAAAGATCTTTTATCTTAAGCCTAAAAAACTATAGAATACCCAAGAATAATAACTTTTAGGGTTGTGTATAGTCCCCCTTAGTCTTTTACCTTTGAGTCTCTTTGAGTCTCTCTTCTCATCTCAATAATCAAAGACTAAACTCTTAAAGCTTTAGGACTTTGAATTAGGGTTATGCTTACATCCTTCTCTTAGGATGGACTGTATAACTTTAATCCTAACTGTTAAACCTTTAACTTGTTTACATATCTTAATCAAATCACACTAATAATCACTAAGACTTTATCTTGTAACTTGGGCCTTACATTAGGGTTCTATCTCTTCCTTATGGTTAAGAGGGACTAACCCTGGTGTTTAATGGACAAGTCCCCATCAAGTTATCTTACAAACCATAAAATCCAGTTCTTAATCTCATCCCTTCAATTAAAATCCATTTAATAAAGGCTTGTTACATAATGAATTTAATCCCTAACCATGGATTAAGTTGAGGTCTCTTCCTCAGCTTAAGTGTTCTCATCTATTATCCTTCTATTAGGATGGTGTAATGAGTTCACTAATCTGTGATTAGAGATTAAACTCATTACTTAACACTAAAAAAAAAAACACCTAAATAATCACAAGTAGGTTAATGATCTTAATCCTACATCATCATGGTAACTAAGTTGAGATGCTTATCTCATACTTAAGTAGGCTCATTATGCCTAATCAGGGAGGATATAATGAGTTTACAAGCCCTTGATTTAGGCTTAAGCTCATTAACTTATGCAAAACACCAAAAACAATAACAAGACTGAAAACACAAAAACAAACAATAATCGTCTCCTCCGGGATTCTTTTCTCATCACACTCATTCACAAACGAGAACTTGCTTCTTCCGTCTAATGCAAGACAGTTAGTACTCGAGCCAGATGAGTCATATACTTGAGCATAGGCAAGCCAGCAGTTCATAGTCAATTTATCTTTCAGTCTCTTTGAGTCAAACTACGGTGTTCTGAGTTCCTCATTGCATGCGAGGATACATAGGCATAACTTAACCATTATCGAACAAAAGTCTTTGTGTCATCCCCCTCTTTCAGCATTCCTTAAAAGCCTCAATTCCTGAGCAATTCACCTTTTTGCACTGACACCTGTACATTCATTCCTAGATTTTGCAAACAGATAGCACATACACCTACCCCTTTTAAACACAATCTCGTAAGCGTGGATCCCGTCGAGTACGATGGACAATCTGGGTGCTAATACCTTCCCAAGTTGTAACCAACCCCCTTTCTCAGTTTCTCTGGTTCGCAACCGTCTTATCCATCTCTTTCCAGGTTTATGCAGCATTACCTTTCCTTCGGGATAAAAATACCTAGTTGGCGACTCTATTCAATTCATTCACTTTCTCTTTTCTCCGACCATTCGCGTCTGCACCGGGATGCAAATCTTTGGGGACGACAGCTTGGCGACTCTACTGGGGATTGTCTATCTTGCAACCAGGGCTTCTGGTTCTTTTTGTGGGTTTCTCCTAGCGCCTGTTTGATTTGTGTTTATGGGGGTGTTATGTGCTATATGTGCTTTTTGTTTATTGATTTATTTATTTCTTTCTGTACAGCTTTATTTATTGCTTCATTTACTATTTTATTGCATTCCATATTATTGTTATCATATCATGTGCTGGATCTGTTGTTTACCTTGGTGGGAGGGATATTCAGTGAGTAAGGTTCCATACCGGGAGCCTGAGTGACACATAGGATAGAGTGGCTTCATATTCTTTCCCATTCCATTTCGGTCTGGTGCGGGAATATGAAACACGGTTCAGACATGGGTTTCTTCTTGAGAACTCTGTGCTACAGATTTCCTGTAATACTAGGGCTATCTGGGAAGCCTGCTAAGTCTGGATGACCTTTTAAGATGACCTTTAGCATCTGAGGTGAATTAGAGGAGGATCCTTTATGATTAATGTAAACACTGTACCTCCGGGTTAGAAGTGTTTACACTTCTCATAACTGATCCATGTCTGAGGATCTTTGTTCCAGAACAATACCCGTGAGGGGGTTGGGATGCTTACAGGTTTGCAGGAACCCTTGACCTCATCATACCTTGTTACTAATGTTGTTAAGGTTACACTATTTTGGACTGATCTTATGAAACCTTGGACTTGTGATCTTTATTTGAGTCCCCCACCTGGTTATTGGTTCTCTAGCCTCCATCCGGACTTATGAACACACATGGACCTTTATCAAAGCAAATAACAGATCCAGCACTTGATCACAAACCCTTGCATATCATTCTTTGGTTTACAGGGTATCCACATCATCTTTGGTTTGGTTTTGACTGTTCTTCTGCTCAGGCATCTTCATCAGATATATTCATCAGCCATCCTCATCAGAGATTCTCTTCAGCACCTTCACCAGTTGTCTTCACTAGTGTTTCTCCTCAGTTATCTTCATCAGCATCCATTATCAATATGGACCCATCCAGGAAGAGCAACATTACCTATCATTTCTTTGAGCCCTCTCTAGCAGGCATCAGGCAGATTCAGACACTCATCACTCCTGATCATGTCCTTTTATTCAGGGAACATTATGGTAGTATTATGGACATGATCATGGACTTTGATGCATCACAGAGGAGTATGATCCACACTTTCCTTCAGTTCTATGACCCTCCTCTCAGATGCTTTACTTTCCCAGACTTTCAGTTAGGTCCTTTGCTAGAAGAACATTCCATGTTGTTGGGTGTCCCCGTCAGGAGAGGGATTCTTTTCAACTCTGAGATGACTGCTCCTAGGAATGAAGAAATAGCTAAGGCCCTGTATTTGGAAGCACCATCATTGATCATCATATGACCACCAAGCTGGGATCCCAGGCCTCCATTTGGACTTCTTGATCACTCAGGCCACCAGTCATGCTGCAGTTGGAAAGTGGAAAACTGTTTGTGCTCTCCTCGCCCTTAGCATATATGGTATCATCTTATTTGTAGACGAGCCTAAGTTTGTAAGCAAGAGTGCTATCCATCTCTTCTTGCTGAAGAATCCAGTTCCTACCTTGCTCGGGGATTTCTATTACTCAGTGCATCAAAGGAATGAGAAACAGAGGGGAAGATTAGTCAGATTTTGTACACCTCTCTTCTATTGTTGGTTATTGAGACACTTGCCAAAGACATAAGCTTTCTTGAATCCTCATCAGTCAAGAAATTGGGCTAAGATAATGATTGCTCTCACTACAGAAGACATCAGGTGGTGCACTCAGAGCACCAAGGGCAGGGACATAATTACAAGTTGTGGGCAGTATCCCAATGTACCTCTTATTGGAGTGAAGGGTTGCATCAACTACAATCCTTTGTATTTTTAAAAGGCAACTAGGGTATGCCTTGGTACATCCACCAAGAGAGCAGGACTTATCATAAACCCTTTACTGTGACATTCAGAATAATCATGTTATCGTCCGACAAGCAGCCTGGGCTTGGGATAACATTCAGACAAAAGGGACTGTTATTCTTGGCAAGTGCAACAATATAGCTTCAGCTCAGTATATTGATTGGTCACATATCAGAGGGCAGATCACCCACATGCCATTCACCCTGGAGGATGTTCCTGGACCATCAGCAGTAGAGCCTGTAGCTATAGTCAGTTTAGAGGAGTATGAGAGGTTGAAGGAAAGGAATACTCAGCTTTCTGAAGCTCTAAAGAAGACCCTCTGGGAGAGGAATGATAGTCGTCTGGACAATGAAAGGTTAGAGAAGCTCCGGATCAAGCATATGACCAAGATTGAGAAGACAGATGATTACATCAGAAGAGCCCGAGCAGGGGAGTTGGAATTGAAGAATGCTTGCAAAAAAGCTAAGATTCAGAAAGCCAGAGCTGAGCACTTCTTGGAAGAGAGTCAGGCTAGATGGATCAGAATTACTGAGGCTCGTTCACAGGAAGATCAAAAGACCCATGCTAGGATAGAACATCTAGAAGCTAATGAGAAGAAGAGTCAGGAAGCCTTGTTAGCAGCATAGAAGGAAATCTCTAAGTTAAAACTCCAGGCGGGGTTGAAGAGTTCAAAAGAACAAGACAAGTATAAGAAGTTGACAAGTGCCATTGCTACCAGGAACCTTCTTATCAAGACTATCACAGAGCATCCAGTTGGACCAGTGATTGATGCTCTCTTGAAGGAAGTCAAAGAGGATGACTATGGGCTGGATGTTTGATTTCTTTGTACTCGTATTTCATTTTGTCAGTACTTTTGTTGATTTTGTTGTATTTTGACCCATCATGGGAACTTGTTGTAATCATAAACTATGTATCTTTGCATTTGTAATATATGGTTTGTGTGTTATCCTTTGGGCTTCATTTCTCTTCAACATCATCATTCCTCGAGGGCTGTGTCGCTCCCCCGAAAAGACACCAGGGTCCCAGGGTGAAGACGCGAACGGTCGGCGAAAGGAGAAAAGTGAAGGTGAAGTGAATAGAGTCGCCAACTAGGCATTTTTATCCCGAAGGAAAGGTAATGCTGCATTAACCTAGGAAAAGATGGATAAGACGGTTGCGAACCAGAGAAACTGAGAAAGGGGGTTGGTTACAACCTGGGAAGGTATTAGCACCCAGATTGTCCGTCGTACTCGACGGGATCCACGCTTACAAGATTGTGTTTAAAGGGGTAGTATATGTCCTATCTATGTGCAAAATCTAAAGAATGAGTGTACATGTGTCAGTGCAAAAGGGTGAATGCTCAAGAACTGAGGCTTTTAAAGAATGCTGAAAGAGGGGGAAGACAAAGAGACTTTTGTTCGATAACTGTTAAGTTATGCCTACGTATCCTCTCGTGCAATGAGGAAGTCAGAACACCATAGTTCGACTCAAAGAGACTGAAAATAAATTGATTGTGAACTGCTTGCTTGCCTATGCTCAAGTGTATGACTCGTCTGGCTCGAGTGCTAACTGTCTGGCATTAGACGGAAGAAGCAAGTTCTCGTTTGTGAATGAGTGTGATGAGAAAAGAATCCCGTAGGAGACGATTATTGTTTGTTTTTGTGTTTTTCAGTTTTGATATTGTTTTTGGTGTTTTGCATAAGTTAATGAGCTTAAGCCTAAATCAAGGGCTTGTAAACTCATTATATCCTCCCTGATTAGGGATAATGAGTCTACTTAAGTGTGAGATAAGCATCTCAACTTAATTACCATGATGATGTAGGATTAAGATCATTAACCTACTTGTGATTAATTAGATGTTTTTGGTATTTGTTTAGTGTTAAAAGTAGTGAGTTTAATCTCTAATCAGGGATTAGTGAACTCATTACACCATCCTAATAGAAGGATAATAGATGAGAACACTTAAGCTGAGGAAAACTCCTCAACTTAATCCATGGTTAGGGATTAAATTCATTATATAAAAAGCCTTTATTAAATGGATTTTAATTAAAAGGATGAGATTAAGAAATGAATTTTATGGTTTGTAAGACAACTTGAGGAGGACTTGTCCATTAAACATTAGGGTTAGTCCCTCTTAACCATAAGGAAGAGTTAGAACCCTAATGTAAGGCCCAAGTTACAAGATGAAGTCTTGGTGATTATTAATGTGATTTGATTAAGAGGTTTAAACAAATTAAAGGTTTAACACTTAGGATTAAAGTTATACACTCCATCCTAAGAGAAGGATGCATGCATAACCCTAATTCAAAAGTCCTAAAACTTTAAGAGTTTAGTCTCTGATTATTGAGATGAGAAGAGAGACTCAAGGAGACTCAAAGGTAAAAAGCTAAGGGGGACTAAACACAACCTTAATTATTCTCATGCTTGGATATCCTATGATTTGTGAGGCTTAAGATAAAGGATCTTTAAGGCCACCAATGGAAGAAGCAAATGAAAAGAGAAGGAGAAAGAAGAACAAGTTATTTATTTCCTAAGAAGATAAGTAACTTAAAGGAAGAAATTGAGAAAGATGGAACATAAGTGAATCAAATTCACTTCAAAGACAAGTTAAAACGCATATGAATGAGATAAGAAGAAGTGAGAGGTGAAGGCAAATCCACCTCCCAAATAACTTACCAAAAGTACTTGAAAGTGTTAGTATGAGTGCATAAGGTATAAAGCATAAAGAAATGAATTGAAATGAGATGCAAAGACCAAAGTCAGAAGTGGTTATGCAATGCAAATGGCATATGAGATGATGCAATGTCATACAATGTGCATATTAATGATCATACAAGGATGGGGTGTCATGAAAGCATGCTTGGAAGCTTGAAAACACATAGATGTTTATGAGATGAAATGAATGCAAAGCATGTCAAATGAATGAAGAAATGATAAAGCAAGGTTCTAAAAAGTCCTAAGATGTCTAAGAAGACATATGAATGCATGAAATGTCATGGAAAGTTCATGTGATGGTGAATATGCAAGGGGAATGCAAATGAACATGAGAAATTAGGGGTTTATGGACATGTGAGATGCAAATGAATAAAACAGAAGCATACAACATTCTAAAAATTTGAAATCAAGCTCAAACAAACCCTAATCTCATATTAGATCACACCCCAAAGGGGAAGGTCAGAAGCCTAACCTATTGAAAGTTATGATTTTCCTAAGTTTGTTAGGGTTTTTGGGTGATTCAAAAGGAAAAATGCAAATAAATTTGAAAATGCAAGATAAATTCATGAGGAAAATGACCTAAAAACTACATGAAATATCTGAAACAATTCAAAAAGAATCAAATCCAAACTCTTCTTGGTTAGGCAGAAATGATTTTTTAAAGTTAGGGTTAAAAATTGTGATTTTAAAGACCCTTAATTCAATGCAAATTGGGAAACTATGATCAAACCTAAAAATATATTTGTATGAAGAGTTTGAAAATGTTTCTAAATACATTGGAATGGTTCATGATTTTTTTGGTGATTTTTAGAAACCTAAATGCATTTTTAATTAATTAAAATACTTTAATTAATTAAAAATAACATTTAAATATTTTAAAAATACTTTTTTAATGCAAAAAATAAAATAAAAATTATTTTCAGGTTGAGAAAAATATTTAAAGTCAGAATGCAAAGTTTCATATTTTTTTGATAAGTTTTGCTATTTTAAAATAAATATGCAAAAGAAATGAAAAGAAATGAAATAAAAATAAATAAAATGCAAAGTAATCAGATCTTATGGCTAAGATTCAAACTGGGGAAAGAAAGGTTGACTAGCGCGTAATCCAAAGGCCGAGGTTCAATCTGAGATGTTTTTTATTTAATTGATTCTAATTAAACTAATTAAATGAAAATTAGGGTTAATGAAGTAATCCTGGCCACACACGCGCGTAGGCAAATCAGATCCAAGGGTCTATATTCAAACTGGCATTTAATACAAGATTAGGGCTTAATGACTTTCAGGTGACCGGAACAGTGTTCCGATCATCTTCTCCGGTGAGCAAAAACCCTATGTCTCTCTACAGGCCACCCCACCCCAAATTAATTGCCCAGAAAGGATCCTCTACTCAAACTAAACTCAAATCAACCTTTAAACATGATTTATAACACACAAACATGGAGAATCGAAGAAGAACAAAAATCTGGACAAAATTTCAGAAGCTCATAACATGCTCATTTCTTGACTATTTTCAATTCTAAAAGCATCAGTGTGATCCCCATGACATATATTTTCATTTTATAACAAGAAAACTAAGCTCTGAGAGATTTTGTTCTTGAGGTTACCTGAGCTGATGAACTGCAAATGTGAGTTTTCAGGGCCTTTTCTTTGTGCAAAAAGCCTCCTTTGAAACCTCTTGTGGCTAGTGGAATGCTCCAAAAGCTTTTATGATGGCTAGTTTGAAGGTTACAGTTCTGGTGTAGCAGAAAATGAGGTTTGTGTTTGTGATGTTTCAGGACATTCCAATGGTTGGTTTGTGTTCTATGGATGATTTCTGAATGAATGGTGAAAGAATTTCTGAAGTTTGATGGATAATTTGAGAGAATCGAAGAATGGAAGGTTTTTGCAAGTTTTGTGAAATCTGATGTTGTGTCTCTTCTGAGCTCATGGCATGCTTTGTTTATGATCTTTAGGCAATCCCTAAACTATTGGAATGAGTCAGCAGATTAGATATGCATTGTGGGAATGGTATGGATCCATTGGCCAAAAAGTCAAGATTGGTGTACTTGAGGTATGGGTCATGGCAGAGCTGGTTTCTGGGCTTGTCCTTCTTTAACTAGCTTCAAGGAGAGCCATATGATCATTGTTATACAGCTGGATGGCTTGGATGAAGAGATGTCATGCTTTATGCAATTTTCCAACTTTGGTGTTTCTTGTGAATCAAGCCATGAAAACCTTAAGTCCAATGCCCAATTTTGATCTTGGTAAGTTTCATTATGTTGTAATGATGCTTAAAAGTCAATTAGAGGTCATTAGAATGCTTGGCAAGTGAAATTACAAAATTCCCTCTATGGTATGAACATGAAAATTATGTGATTTTTTCCAACTTTGAAAGGCCATATCTTGAATTCTAGGATGCATCAAGACATGTTCTTGTACTTTTTGAAAAGGGAAAGACCTAATCTACAACTTGCATGCCCAAGAATTTTTCATTTGAAGCATTTTTGGTCATGAAATAGGAGGTTGAAAATCTTTCCCAAAATGGAAAGTTTACATTTCAAGTCATTTCCAAAAATGGCAAGTTTGCAATTGGCTCAAAATTATTTAATCTTGTGAACTTCCAACCACTTATAAGATCAAATAAAGATCATAGAACTTCAATTTGATGAAAATGACCCTTTGGTTCCATTGTTGGGGGCCTCAGATGCCCTGATTTTGACTTAACTTGCTCAAGAAGTTACCCAATGATTAGATGACTTCCACAATGAATTTCTTCATCAAGCTTGGTACACATGATCCTTATAACATATTAAGAACATTAGAAACAATAATGACCAAAAAATTTGGAGTTAAGGCCTCTGAAACCAAAACCCTAATTTTGGTCATCTGTGTAGTGAAAACCCTAGCTCTGCTTCCATGCCTTTGCCAATTCTTGTGATTTCTTGACTTTCATGAACTTTGGGGAGCATAATATGATCATAGAACACACATGGACCCTCTTAGAAAGCTTTAAGACCTTTGGGATGGCTCAAATGGATTATTGGATTGCTCAGATCACAAACCCTAGATGCAGATGAAATTGAACTATACATTGAAGCAAACATTCAATATGAGATGTAATGCTTATGTTAAATCAAAAATGAAAGATCACAAGCCATGGTGTGATAAAGAGTGAGGGAAAATTTGGGGTGTTTAAAGCTGGCCCTATTCAAGCATGAATTAGTTGTGCAGGATGTAAGCGCCTGGCTTAACAGACAAACAAGATAACTTGTGGTTGAATACCAAAGACAGTCCGAAATTTGCACTCGCTGGAGAGAAGAAGAAAGGGATATAAATTGTAAAAGTTAGTATAGTATGATTATTAAATGAAAGCGATGGAGGACGACCATCGAGCAGAGGACGACTATTGGGGATAAAGTGATAAGTAAAGCAATGACGGGGACATCCGACAAGCTGGGGATATAAAGATATTTTGATGGGGACGGCCATCGGGTAAGGAAATAAGATTCTCTGGGGATCAAAGTAATGAGGAAAGCAATGATGGGGACGACCACCAGGCTTGGAAAGTAAAGTAAACAATGATGGGGACGACCATCGGGTTAAAGAATAAATGAAATAATGACGAGGGACGGTCATCAAAGGTGAAGGACGATCACCTAGCAGGGGACGACTGCTCTTTATCACGACATAGGACAAATGTCAGATAGAAAAGGTCGACGATGGGTGTCGTACCCCGAAAAATACGACCACACGCGATCCGAAAGAACGGAGTCGCACGCTGGACAAACTGAAGAGTCGCCACCTAATTCTATTTATTCCCGAAGAGGGAAATGGAAGATATAGATACAACCCGAGAAGAGAAGGATGAGGACAAAGGTTAACGGAACCATTGCCTGGGTTCGGGAGTCGGTTATGCAGGGGGAAGGTATTAGCACCCCCTACATCCATCGTACTCGATGGGAACCATCTAAGTTATCACGCGCGAAAGGATGCCTATGTTTAAACGAATTACTTGCTAAGGGGAAATGAGTTGAATTATAAGTTAGATTGATCCTAGGTGCTCGGCAAGGATGGGGATCCTCGTGCCTACGTACTCCCGTGTGCAATGGGAAAGTCAGAGCCTCGTAGTTCGGCCTACTACGGGTGATGGTTGTTGATTTTATTACCTTTCTTCGATGAAAGGATTTAGGAGTTGAAATGCACTAAAGACTATGGATAGTTTATTCCGTCCAACAAGACGAGCGTCTTGCGTCGAAGTAATCGGAGCGAGTAACGAGAGCTCGTTATCCTCCTTTCTACCGCTTAAGGCTCGTGGCGTACAATTTCTTCTCGTGTTATTAATGTGTTTTATTTCCTAAGACCGCTTGACGTTGGATCAAGGGTTTGGATCTAATCGAAACATTTTGGTTTTTTGAGGTTTAGAGGGTAAATGCAAGTGGGGGTTTATTTTGTGGTTTGTTTAGCGAGGCACAATGCGCTCGGCTCGCAAGGTAAGGTGGATCCTAATA
Source organism: Lathyrus aphaca (assembly GCA_963966055.1). Taxonomy (NCBI): domain Eukaryota; kingdom Viridiplantae; phylum Streptophyta; class Magnoliopsida; order Fabales; family Fabaceae; genus Lathyrus; species Lathyrus aphaca. Next base: position 507,193,554 of record OZ014524.1, on the reverse strand, counting down.
AACGAAACGATAACTGAAAAATAAAGTGCAAGTGTGCGAGTGAAATCTCTTGGTGTTGGACCAAGGATTCTCGAACTAAACTAAATCGATAAAAACGGAAAAAAAAAATAAAATGCGTACAAAATAATGGGAGAGGGGTACATGATAAATACATGGGATTGCGAGAAATAAAGGGGTCTCGTTGTAATTCGCCCAAGAGAATGCGTGTGTGCAGTGTTTTTGAACTGTTCGAAGGTGTTCGGCCTTTTCATTCAGATGCAACTGTTCGAAGGCGTTGAACCTTTTCGGACGCTTCGAAATTTGGTTCATTAACTTCCTTAGAGCCGGTTAAAATTTGGAACCGTTCTATGAGGAGTCGAACAATTTTTTTTTAAAACGCGGAAATAAATAAATTAAATTAAATTGAATCGCGAAAATTAAATTAGAATAACATAATAAATACAAATAATAAATAAATTGATAATATTAACATAAGGAATAAAATAAATTAAATTAAATGCTTATTGGTCAAAATAATAAAATAAAAAAAACTAATTAAAAGGAGGGCCTCATATTGACCGAGTATCACCGATTTAACGAAATCGGGCGATGCATTGGCCTTTTGTTATGTCATTGGCCTAAAGAAAATAATTAAATGTCGAAAATTAAATTACAAAGATTTTAAGAACATAAAAATAATAATGCTTTTAAGAAATGTCAGAAAACTAAAGAAAGATAAAAAGACAATGAAAATTAAAAAAACAAAATATATATATATAAAAAAAAGGGTGCTACAGGTTTTGGTAGGGTGTAGGCAGCAAGCGGATCCTAGGATGAGCCCAATAAAAAAAATATAGAAACACTAATATAATAAAGGAAACTAAGGGATGGTGTTGTTTGATCTGTGTAGTGTGTATAGTAATTAGAATAGATAAAGGGCTTAAAAGCCCAACAAGCCAGCATAAAAACAATGAAAAAAAATAAAAAAAAATAAAAAAATAAAACAAATGCTGGAATGAAAGGGTCAGAAGTAAAATACGCAAAAACGTTTTATCCTTCTCCTTAAACATGAATCAGAACAAAGGGGGATATGAGACCCACCCTCACTATTTCGAACGGTGTCGCAATTCACAACAGTTTCTCTCTGATCGGTCTCCTTCCGTGTTCTCTCTCAAACTCTCAGTTTCGCGGTGGTTCAGATTCGCGGAGGAGCTTCTCGGAATCTCAAACGGTCTCAGGTTTGGCAGTTTCGTGTGTTTTGAAAAGGGTGATTTCGGTGGTAATCGAAGGGTTGTCGCGGTTCGGTTCAGTTCTCGTGGGTTTGCAATGGTGGTCTGAAGGGTGTTCGGTTTGCGAACGGCAGAATTAGGAGATGTGGTTTGAAGGTTTGCGAGTGGTGGCCCGCGGTCTGTATTTGTAGTCGGTTTTCTCGCTCTCCTCTATTTCTTATTTTTCAGATTTGGTTTTTTTATTTTATTTTGGAAGGTTTGAAGGTTTGTTGGTGATGTTTGGAAGGCTGGGTTTACGGTAAAAACAGAGGAAGATGGTGGTTTCGATTTCTGCGGATTTGGTTGGTTAGTTTGGTTTTGTGCTCGTGGAATCTGGTGTTTCGGTGATGAAGCTTGCGGTTTCGGCGGTGGGGTCGTTGTAGTGATGAGTGAAGGGATGGTTCTGTGAAAGCTTTGTCATTTTCTGTTTTTATTTGGCAGTGATGAAATATTAAGATGAGGTGGGTTGTGAATGCTTAATGGTTCCTTTTTTTAGATTTGGTAGGCGGGACAGTTTTGATGAGGTAATGGTGAAAGAGTGTGGCTTGCTGCGTTTTTAGCAGGTAGTTTATTTGTTTTTTTGCAGGAAAAAAAATGGTGAATCTGGCGTGTTTTTTGTTGCTGGAATTTTGAGAAAATTGAGGAGGTAAGGTGAATTTGTGTTGGTAATACTTCTGAGATTTGAGAAAAAAAGGTTTGGTTTAAACTTGTCGTGACTTTTTTTGCAGAATGAATTTGTTTGTCCAAGCTTGGTGAAAGAATGAAGAAAGGGTTGTTTAAATAGGGAGATTGATGAAGGGTATAATGAAATTTGTGCAGAATTTTGGATAAGAATCCAATGTTCATTGTGAGCTGTATGGGGATAAAAAATCAGTTAGAGAAAAAGGTTGTTGTGTGTGTTGCGCTGCTTGTTGTTGTTTGGGATGGTAATGGAGGTGAAATTGCCTTGCTGCTTTGTTAGTGAGTGGAAGACAAAAATTAGTGTATAATAAAGATATCATGTGGGATTGACTAAAAGAAAAATACTTTATAATCAAAAAATAAAAAGAATAATAATAATAACTATAATATTACTAATAATAATAACTATAATAATAATATAGAAAATATAATAATGGTAATAAGAAATAAAAAATAAAGGAATAGTACTAATAAAAAAATAGAAAAAAAATAAAAACTGAAAATAAAAACCATTTTGAAAAAGGATGGGGGCAAGAATCAAACCCCAATCCTTATAGTAACACAAACACAAGTCCATCCACTGGGGCGGGTATACATCCATTAGTAAACTTGCACAAACAAATATATACTCCATATTTTTGACAATTCCAAACTTTCTTTTTCTTTCTTTATATTTTTTTGATAAATTTTATAATAATAATAATAATAACAAGAATAAAACTAAACTAATAACAATAAAAATAATAATATGAAATTCGGGATAATATACTTTTGATAAAAAATACAAACTAAATAATAAAGATAGAAATAAAAGACTAAAAAAAATAAAAATAAAATTTCTTAATTTTGAAAATAAATGCATTTTTGATTTTGGAATATTCGCTAGACAGAAAAATAAAATAATGCATATTTTTTGGATTTCTTTGAAATGATGGTTAGATAGTAAAATAAAATAGTGCGGGTAGGACAAATTTGGGGTATGACAATGGGGACGGCCATCGGGTAAGCATGATGAAGGACGATCATTAAGAGGTGAAGGACGATCACCTAGCAGGGTACGACTGCTTTCGGGGTTTATCACGACATATGATGAATGTCGGATAACAAGATCAACGTTGGGGACGACCATCGGATAAACGATGAGGGACGATCATCAAAAGGTGAAGGACGATCACCTAGCAGGGGACGACTGCTAAAAAAATATCACAACATAGGATGAATGTCAGATAGAAGGTTCCAATAATGAAGATTCCACTGGGGAAAGGACGAAGGACGATCATCCGAAGGTGGAGGACGATCACCTGGCAGGGGACGGCTGCCGAAAGTATCATGACATAGGATGAATGTCGAATAAAAGAAAGTTGTTTTGTTGGCGACTTACTGGGGAACGGTAAACACGAAAGAGTGCTTACACTTTCAAGAGTAAAAGATATAAGTATTTGACAGTGTGTATAGATTAAAGATGCGGACGAGCATCCTTAGGATCATGATACGGACGAGTATCGGTAGAAACAAACGCTGACGCGTGTTTAAGGATGATGATACAAACGAGTATCAACTGGTTAACAAGGAACACGGACGAGTGTCAAATCTACTGAGGAGTGATATACAAGATACGGACGAGTGTCGAAGACTTCTATATAAGTATGATACGGACGAGTATCAAAAGGATTGTATATAAGTGTGTACAAGTGTTGATCTGCTGGTGAGGTATGCGCAAGACAGGGACGAGTGTTAGATTTGCTGGGGAAGTATGACACGGACGAGTGCCAAATATGTATAAATATAAACAGGCATCTGTTTTGAGAGTGCAAAGGGGATGCTGGCGGTCTGTGGGGAGATAAGATGACATAGACGAGTGTCGAAAAGAGCATGTTATGGACAAGTATCTGCTTGCAGAAGGTGTTCTAGCGACCTTACTGGGGAAGGATGACACAGGCGAGCGTCAAAAAGAGCATGTTATGGACAAGTATTTGAGAGTGCAAAGGGGACGCTTTGGCTTTTATGTGAAGGGGATGTATTTTGTATATTGCTGATGAAATATTGATGGTAATTGCAGGTGACTGGTTCGAACCTGGCTTGTGATCATGCAAATGTTTGATTTTTTCCGTAATGCTCCGTATCATGCTACGCTTATTTTTGGTGAATATGATGTGAATGCTATGAATATGCAAAGGAGAGAAACTGATCCGGGACTCGGATCCTGCGGGGATAAAGATCTTTGTCTGATCTTGAAGGGATAACTCGGCTGGGGGAAGAGATCATTGGTAGATCTGTCCAGAGGGAGAACTCTGCTTGGGGAAATGGATCGTTGGTAGATCCATCTGGAGAAAGAATTCCTTAGTGAGGAAGTTTTAGCAACTCAGCTGGGGATGTGTTTCAGGTATTGCTCTGCTGGGGAGCCAACTCTGTGGAGAATATGTTCCACCAACTCTGCTGAGGATGAGAGAGATCTAGCATCTCTGGTGAGGATTGGGAGGTTCCTTAACCACCTTGCTATGAAATAGTTATCAGGTACTACTCGGGAGGTCCTGCTTGGGGAGGAGATAACTTCTGGGAAGCAGCATGCTGGGGATTCAGTGCTTGATATGCCCCATGTTGTGAAAGATTGTCTATCTTGATTGCCTGCAACTTGTTAAGACAACGGAAAACACACAAGTATCCCGAGGTATCCCTAACCGGATTCCGTCATAGGAGTTAGATTTTCCTGGAAGTAACACATTTCCTGCAAGCATACAAATGGCTCATATGTTTTATGCAAGTGTTGTATTATGAACATTGGACATTTTGCAAACGAAACAAAAATGCACAAAACAAATTGTGACTGGGAACTCTGATTTTATTAATTTGTGTGCCCTGAATTGGCAAGTACAATCAAAAGAAGCGAATCCCCTGGAAGGAGGATATTGCTACAAAATTGAGAAAATAAAAGTGTTGGCAATGTCGAAGATAACGCTCAAGCGAGCTTCCTTTGCTATGACCTGTATGACCTTGACGTTCTTCTTATCTTGCTTTCTGAAGAAGGCTGATTCTGACTGAGGCTTTAACCTTTCGGAGCTTACCATGTTGTGAGCGATACAGACGAATTTAGAATGCAATTGTTCGCTTATTCCCTGATTTTGCGTGGATCGCCCTTTCGGGTTTTCAATCTACCGGGATACCCATTTTTTCCTAAGTTGTCCAATGCTGCTTTTCAACTCAGCGGGTGCACATTTTTTTAAATTTTCCCTTATTTTTTCCCGAGTCTTTTATTCTGTTTTTGACTCTCCGGGATGCCCTATTTTTTCCTGGACTTACACTATGTTTTTATATCCAGCGGGTCATTTTATGCGAATTTTTTTTAACTGCATCTGAATTCACAGGGGATAATAAATCCTCGCCATCCATAGTAGTGAGCATCAGTGCTCCACCAGAGAAAACTTTCTTTACTATGAATGGGCCTTCGTAGTTTGGTGTCCATTTTCCCCCGTGGTCTATATGAGGAGGAAGAGGTCTTTTCAGCACAAGCTCTCCGACTCGGTATTCCCGAAGTCTGACTTTCTAATCGAAGGCTTTCTTCATCCGCTTCTGATATAACTGCCCATGATTGATGGCAGCTAGCCTTTTCTCTTCAATCAGATTCAGTTGATTGTACCGAGACCGGACACACTCTGCTTCATCCAGTTTCACATCCATCATTACCCGTAAGGAGGGTAGCTCAACTTCCACAGGTAGGATAGCTTCCATACCGTACACAAGCTGATAAGGCGTTGCCCCAGTAGATGTTCTGATTGAGGTTCGGTACCCATGCAAGGCAAATGGTAGCATCTCATGCCAGTCTTTGTAGGTGACTACCATCTTCTGCACAATCTTCTTGATGTTTTTGTTGGCTTCCTCAACAACTCCGTTCATCTTTGGCCTGTAAGGAGAAGAGTTGTGATGTTGAATTTTGAAGTTCCGGCAAAGTTCTGCCATCATTTTGTTGTTCAAATTGGAACCATTATCAGTAATGATTCGATCGGGAACTCCATATCAACAGATGATGTCCTTTTTTAGAAATCTGGCTACCACTTGTCTGGTGACGTTTGCGTACGAAGCTGCTTTAACCCATTTGGTGAAGTAATCAATGGCTACCAGGATGAATCTGTGACCATTTGAAGCAGTCAGTTCAATCTTTCCAATCATGTCAATGCCTCACATGGCAAAGGGCCAAGGTGAAGACATGACATTTAAAGGATTCGGAGGCACATGCACTTTCTCTGCGTAGATCTGGCACTTGTGACATTTTTTGGCATAGGCACAACAGTCTGCATCCATTGTGATCCAGTAGTAACCTGATCTTAACAATTTCTTTGCCATTGCATGTCCTCCGGCATGGGTACCGAAAGAACCTTCGTGCACCTCGTGCATTAGCAGGTCTGTTTCTTTCTTGTCAACACATCTGAACAGGACCATGTCGAAGTTTCGCTTGTATAATGAACCATCAGCATTGAGGAAGAAGCTACCGGCCAGCCTTCTAAATATCTTCTTATCATTAGATGATGCCCCAGGTGGGTACGTCTGATTCTCTAAGAAGCATTTGATGTCATGGAACCAAGGTTTGTCATCACTATCAATGTCCATAGAGAACACATATGTCGGTCGGTCTAATCTGGATACCAAAATCTGAGGCACATAATTGGCAGTCTGAACTTTGATCATGGAGGAAATGGTAGCTAAAGCATCTGCAAAATAATTTTCGTCTCGAGGGATGTACTCCAGTTTGACTGTTGTGAAGAAAGTCAATAATCTCCTCATATAATAACGGTATGGAATAAGATGCTCCTGATGAGTGTACCATTTGTCGTTGATCTGATTGATTACCAAAGCTGAATCTCCGAATACATTCAGTGTTTTGATCCTGAGGTCAATGGCTTCCTCAAGGCCCATGATACATGCTTCGTATTCTGCTTCATTGTTAGTGCAAGCAAAGGTGAGTTTTGCCGAGAAAGGCATATGAACTCCTTTAGGTGTAATGAGCACTGCACCAACTCCACGACCATTCATATTGATAGCCCCGTCAAACATCATAGTCCATTCTTCTTCTAGCTCAGGCCCTTCAGTGTGAACTGACTCTTCACAATCTTTTTCTTTTAAGTACATGATGTCTTCATTAGGGAAGTCAAATCTCATGGGTTGGTAATCATCAATGGGTTGCTTAGCTAGATAGTCAGACAATACACTGCCCTTGATGGCCTTTTGAGAGGTGTACTGAATGTCATACTCTGTCAGAATCATTTTCCACCTTGAAACCCTTCCGGTAAGTGCTGGCTTCTCAAATATGTACTTGACAGGGTCCATTTTGGAGATCAACAAGGTAGTGTGAGTCAGCATATACTGTCTTAGTAGGCGAGCAGCCCACGCTAAAGCACAACAAGTTTTCTCGAGCATTGAATAATGTTGTTCATAGTCGGTAAACGTTTTGCTCAGGTAGTATATTGCATACTCTTTTCGACTAGACTCGTCATTCTGGCCCAACACACACCCTATTGATCCTTCTAATACTGTCAGGAACATTATCAGAGGTCTTCCTTCAATCGGAGGCATGAGGATTGAAGGTTCTTGTAGGTACTCCTTGATCTTGTCAAAAGCCTTCTGAAAATCTTCGTTCCACCTGACTGTTTGTTCCTTTCTTAACAGTTTGAACAAGGGTTCACAGGTTGCGGTGAGGTGAGATATGAACCTTGATATGTAGTTCAATCTACCTAAGAACCCTCGAACTTCTTTTTCAGTCTTAGGTGCAGGCATCTCCTGAATGGCTTTCACTTTGTCGGGATCAACCTCAATTCCCTTTTCACTTACAATAAATCCCAGCAACTTACTAGAACGTACCCCGAATGTGCATTTGTTGGGGTTCAACTTCAACTGATATTTCCTCAGACGCTTGAACAACTTCAACAGATTCACCAGATGATGCTTTTCAGTAAGGGACTTGGCAATCATATCATCTACATAGCATTCAATTTCTTTGTGGATCATATCTTGGAATAACGTTACCATAGCCTGTTGATATGTTGCACTGGCATTCTTCAGTCCAAACGGCATTACCTTGTAACAAAATGTGCCCCAAGGTGTGATGAAGGTTGTTTTCTCCATGTCTTCGGGTGACATCTTGATCTGATTATACCTAGAGAATCCATCCATGAAAGAAAATACCGAGAACTGAGCTGTGTTGTCGACCAATACATAAATGTGAGGTAATGGGAAATCATCCTTTGGGCTAGCTCTGTTCATATCCCAGTAATCAACACACATACACACCTTGCCATCCTTCTTAGGCACGGGTACAATGTTAGCAACCCACGGCGGGTAACTAGTTACAGCAAGGAAACCGGTGTCCCACTGTTTTTGTAGTTCTTCCTTAATCTTCATGGCCATATCTGGGCGAGTACGGCGTAGCTTTTGTTTAACCGGAGGGAAATCATCTTTCAAGTGTAGCCTGTGCATGACAATATCCGTATCTAGACCTGGCATGTCTCTATAGGACCAAGCAAAGGCGTCGACGTATTCCCGAAGCATGCTGATGAGATGTTCTTTTACTGGAGCTTGCAGACTAGCCCCAATCTTCACTTCTTTCAAATCCTCCTCGGTGCCAAGATTAACAGTTTCAATTTCCTCCTGATGAGGAGTAATCACTTTATCTCCTTGCCTCAACAACCTGGCTAACTCTTCAGGCAACTCATATTCTTCATCAACCCCTTCATCTGCTTGATTAATTGGATTGTCGAAGTCATACAAGGTCATAGCAGTGCTGTTGTCGGTGCAATTTGGAGGATTATCTCTGCAAGGGTTGAGATTTATTCTATTTAGTGATCAATTTTAATCTTGTTTAAAAAAAAGTGTAAATGAAGTTATTATTTTGAAAACATTGCCATTTTATTGTTTTGTACAAAAATGAAAAATGAAAAGACAGTGAGCGAAAAAGGAAATTGTTTGCAAAAGATGTCCAATATTAATTGATATTCCATTTGCACAAAATACAAATATGGCCCTATTACAAAATGGGTCCTGACACCTTGGGCAAGATGCAGGACTTGATGCATGCTGAAAAAAGCAGGAAATAATAATTACTCTGCAGGAGTAACTCTTATAATTTCTTGGGAAGACCAGTTAAGGACTTGCTGGCCCAGGATCCTTGGACAAATCCAGCTCTCCAGTTTGAGGTTGCTTTCCACCTTGTCTTCCACGTTATTGATAGCATCTGGGGTTAGCATCCCCCACTTATGAAGTTGGACTCCTTAGCAGCCTCTGCTTGATCTTGTCGGAATGGTTTGTAACCCAAACCGAATCTGTCCTCCTTCTTCTCCACCAGTAGCAGCTTGCCCCAGCCTTGGGTGTTTCCATCTTCAACAACCTTCCGAGCTTGTTGATAGGAGACAATTGAAGTACCCATCATATCCTCCTGGGATGCAGCAAATACTTCAGTTGTCGCCTCATTAATGTTCAGTGCTTGGAAACCTTGGCTCATGGTCTCGTGGATTTCACCATCCATCTCAATGTATTTATAGGTGGCCAGATGGCTAACAAAAATATCCTTTTCACCACAGATTGTGATAATCTTCCCTTTCCACTCATATTTCAATTTCTGGTGAAGGGTCGACGTAACTGCGCCAACGGCGTGAATCCATGGTCGACCCAACAAACAGCTGTAGGCCGGCTGAATGTCCATCACGTAGAAAGTAGTTTGAAAGACTCGTGGGCCAATTATCACGGGAAGCTCCACTTCTCCAAGAACAGACCTCTTGGAACCATCAAAAGCTCTAACCACCAGATTGCTTGGTCGAAGAGCAATGGCATCATATTCAAGCTTAACAAGGGCTTTCATTGGCAAGACATTGAGTGAAGACCCAGTGTCAACTAGAACATGTGAAAGCACAACCCCTTTACACTCCAGAGTGATGTGTAAATCTTTGTTGTCGTGAAGCCTAGCCCATGGCTAGCATTAACATTAGACACAACTGTCTCTAGCTGACTCACCGTGATCTCCTCAGGCACGTATGCTGCGTGCAGGACTTTAAGTAATGCATCCCGATGAACTTCAGAACACAATAGCAATGATAAAATGGAGATCTTGGAAGGATTATGGTGGAGATGATCCACAACCTTGTAGTCGCTTCTCTTGATTATCCTCATAAATTCATCCACATCTTGATCAAAGGATGTTTTATGGGCTTCTTTCAAAACTGGTTCCTCAGGCACCACATTTTTACCTTTGGCTTTGGCAGTAGCCTCTGCCTCAGAATTAACTCTTGGAACTTGTGACGCGAAGAGGCATCCGCTTCGGGTGAAGCCTCCGCCTCCCCCGACATTATCGATATGTGGTGTGTAAACTGAAGAATCAAGAGAGACTTTTTCCCCGTTGCAGTAAAGGTCTGAACCATAGTGCCATGGTACAACATTATCTTTTCATATGGGATGGGTCCAGGTACCGTGATGGTGACTGGACTAACTGCAGCGGAAGTAGGAACTGTTATCGTCTGTGGATCGTAATATATGGTGACAGGATTTCTGACTGGTGGTGTTGGTGAAAGACTGAAGTTGGGTTGTTGTAGAGATTGTTGCTGAAAATTGTTGGAATCAGGGACCATTTCTGGGTCGTAGTATATGGTGACTGTGGAGATGCGGTTGTTAATGGTTGTTGTAGTTGTAGAAGCAGATGCGGTTGAACTGATATTTGTTGAAGTGATAGAAGAGATGATTGTTGATTTTGTAGATGAGTCTGTTGGAACAATTGTCTCTGAAGTTGTAGGAGGAGTACTTGTTATTGCTGTAAGAAGAAGTGCTGATGTTGTAGAAACCGTTGATGTTATCTGCAGGATACCTTCTCTGATAAGGCCATTGATGCCACTTCATAAGCTTGCACACCCATTGACGGAAACTTTATAAGATTCATAGCAGGCCTCACAACCTGGGAACACCTGGTATTTTAAAAGCTGAGCTTTAACCTCTGCCAGAGGTGTATGAATGCTTGTAGTATCTTCAATTAAATTTGTGGGTTGATCCTCCTCAATTTCATTTATCCTTGGCCCACCATGGCTGGGCATAGGATTCTTTGTGACGTTAGGAGGTGGTGCAAAATTTAAAGCCTTTGAATCAACTAGATCCTGGACCTTCATGTGAAAAGCTCTGCACTTTTCTGTTCTGTGACCAGGTGCATTAGAATGGAAGGCACATTGGCATTGACGTCGTAATTCTATGGAAGGTTCTGAGGATCTGGTGGAGCCAGAGTCCTTAATTCGACAAGATTAAGCTTCAGAAGTTGTGGTAACAAAGTGGCATAGGGCATTGGTATAAGCTCAATTACCCTGTTGACTTGAGATGGCCTTTGCAGGAAAAGACGTTGTTGTTGGTTGTTGTTGTTGTTATAGGATCTTTGTTGAGGAAAATGTTGCTGAGGGAACTGTTGTGGTTGCAGAGTGTATTGTTGTTGAGGAGGTGGAGTAGGAATTGTGACAGCGGCAATTGATCTTGGCATATACTGGGGCCTTCCTTTGCCCATGTGTACTGAATTTGTTTCACCGGATCTGCGAGGCCCTGCAAATGGTTTCCTTGCACTGCTTGAGCTAGCGCCGTTATCAGAAATCTTTCCCATTTTCAATAAACTCTCAATCCTTTCTCCAGCTATGACCACATCTGCAAAGCTAGTGGAAGAGAAAGCAGCCAACCTATCAATGTATGTTCCCTGGAGGGTGTTCATAAACATATCCTCCATTTCTCTTTCCGACATTGGAGGTTGAACGGCGGCATCTAATTGACTCCATCTCTGAGCATACTCTCTGAAGCTTTCCCTGGAGGATTGTGACATACGCATTAGAAGTGTTCTGTTAGGAGCCATGTCTAGATTGTATTGATATTGGCGAATGAAAGCCTCGGCCAAATCCTTCCAATTTCTCACGGTGGCCCTAGTCAGATAAGAGTACCACTCACGGGATGCCCTTGTCAAGCTATCCTCAAAATAAAACATCCATAGCTTTTCATCCATGGTGTAGGCCTTTAATCTTCCCAGGAAAGATTGGAGATGGGTGCGAGGGCAGGATGTACCATTGTATCTTTCAAAGCAGGGAGGTTTGAATTTGTGAGGAATTCTAACCCCCTCCACTAGCCCCATATCCATGACATCAAACCCTAAGGAGTTTTAAGACTCCATAGACCTCAACTTTTCTGCTATCTCGTCCAGCCGACGATCATAAACTTCATCTCCTGCTCCCACTACAGTGAACTGTTCCTCCTGAGGGTCCTCTTGCAAGGCACGCCCTCCAGTATTACCCTGGGTATTTCTGATAGCATTAATGTTAGGGTTGAGAGGAGGTCCAAACTCCGGGGGATCAGTATGAGGTTGTACATGATCATTGTTGCTGGTACCCCCCATACCTGGGTGGTTTTCTTCAGGATTTTGTCGCCCGACCAACTCTCTTAGTCTTTCTTGGCTTTGGGTCAACCCAGTCATTACTGCCATGAACTGGTTCATCTGAGCCCTCATTTCAATTCTTTCATTAGCCATTTGAGTTCTCACGTCAGTCAGATCTTGCTGAACCTGGTCCATCTGTAAGCTCGGAAGGTTGTTTCTTGTAGGATACCGGTGAACTCTGTTGATGGGGAAGACTCTCCTACGAGCAATGTTTCCTGAAACCACACCAAAGTGAGAAAACAACAAACAAAAACCTACAAAACAAAGAAATGAGGTTAGTATGCAATGCAATATGTCTATTTGTCTTTCAAGGGTATCCGATTTGGTTCTTTGGTTTTGACCTTCCAGACCTCGAGGAATGATGATGTTGAAGATAAATGAAGCCCATAAGATAACACATAAACCATATATTACAAATCTAAAGATACATAGTTTGATTATAACAAGCTCCCATGATGGGTCAAAATACAACAAAATCAACAAAAGTACAAACAAAATGAAGTACAAATACAAAGAAATTAAACATCTAGCCCATAATCATCCTCTCTGACTTCCTTCAGGAGAGCATCAGTCACTGGTCCAACTGGATGCTCTGTGATGGTCTTGATAAGAAGGTTCCTGGTGGAAATAGCACTTGTCAACTTCTTATACGTTTCTTGGTCCTTTGATCTTTTCAACCCCGCCCGAAGTTTCAATTCAGATATTTCCTTTTGTGCTGCTAACAAGGCCTCCTGATTCTTCTTTTCATTAGCTTCCAACTGCTCTATCCTAGCCTGGGTCTTCTGATCTTCCTATGAACGAGCTTCAGTGATTCTGATCCATCTAGCCTGACTCTCTTCCAAGTAGTGTTCAGCTCTGGCCTTCTGAATCTTGGCTTCCTTGCATGCATTCTTCAATACCAACTCCCCTGCTCTAGCCCTTCTGATGTAATCATCTGTGTTCTCAATCTAAGTCATATGCTCGATCCGGAGCTTCTCTAACCTCTCATTGTCCAGAAGACTATCATTCCTCTCCCAGAGGGTCTTCTTCAGAGCTTCAGAAAGTTGGGTATTCCTTTCCTTCAACTTCTCAAACTCTTCTAAACTGACTGTATCTACAGGCTCTACTGCTGATGGTCCAGGCACATCCTCCAGGGTGAATGGGATGCGGGTGATCTGTCCTCTGATACGAGACCAGTCAATGTACTGTGTTGAAGCTATGTTGTTGCACTTGCCAAGAATGGCAGTCCCTTTTGTCTGAATATTATCCCAAGCCCAGGCTGCTTGTCGGGTAATGGCATGGTTATGCTGAATATCACAGTAAAGGGTTTCTGATAAGTCCTGTTCTCTTGGTGGATATACTAAGGCATACCCTAATTGCCTTTTGAACAGCAAAGGATTGTAGTTGATTCAACTCTTCACTCCAATTAGAGGTACATTGGGATACTTCCCACAGTTGGTGATTATGTCTCTAGCCTTGGTGCTCTGAGTGCACCACCTGATGTCTTCTGATGTGAGAGTAATCATTCTCTTAGCCTGATTTTTTGACTGATGAGGGTTTAAGAAAGCTTCTGACTTCGGCAAGTGTCTCAATAACCAACAGTAGAAGAGAGGTGCACAACATCTGACTAATCTTCCCCTCTGCTTCTCATTCCTTTGATGTACTTCCTAGCAAAGTGGGAACTGGATTCTTCAACAAGAAGAGCTAGATAGCATTCTTGATTACAAACTTAGGCTCGTCTGCAAACAAGATGATACCATATATGCTAAGGGCCAAGAGAGCACAGACAGTGTCCCACTTCCCTGCTGCAGCATGAATGGTGGCCTGAGTAACCAAGAAGTCCAAATGGAGGCATGGGATTCTAGCCTTGGTGGTCATATTCTGATCAATGATGGTGGATTCCAAGTACAGAGCCTTAGCTATATCTTCATTCTTGGGAGTAGTCATCTCAGGGTTGAAAGGAATCCCTCTCCTGATGGGGACCCCCCAACAACATGGAAAACTCCTCTAACAAAGGGCCTAGCTGAAAGTCTGGAAAGGTAAAACACCTGAGTGGAGGGTCATAGAACTGAAGGCAAGTTTGGATCATACTCTTCTGTGATGCATCCAAGTCCATGATCATGTCCATAATGCCACCATAATGTTCCCTGAATAAAGGGACATGATCAGGAGTGATGAGTGTCTGAATCTGCCTGATGCATGCCAAAGTGGGCTCAAAGAAATGATAAGTGATGTTGCTCTTCCTGGATGGGTCCATGTTGACAATGGATGCTGTAGGAAACAATTGAGGAGAACTGCTGATGAAGGCAACTGAAGAAGATGCTGAAGAGAATCTCTGATGAAGCTAGCTGGTGAAGATGGCTGATGCAGAAGAACAGTCAAAACCAAACCAAATAAGATGTGAATACCCTGTAAAACAAATAGACAAATGTTAAAATGATGCAAAATGATGTATGCAGAATGATATGTAAGGGTTTGTGATCAAGTGTTGGATCTGTTATCTGCCTTTATAAGTTCCATGTGTGTTCATAAGTCCGAATGAATGCTTAGAGAACCAGTAACCAGGTGGGGGACTCAAATAAAGAGTCGCAAATCCAGGGTTTCACAAGAACACGCCAAAATGATGTGACCTTAACAATATCAGTAACAAGGTATGATGAGGCCAAGGGTTCCTGCAAACCTGTAAACACCCCAACCCCCTCACATATATTGTTCTAGAACAAGGATCCTCAAACTTGGATCAGTTATGAGAAGTGTAAACACTTCTAACCCGGATGTACAGTGTTTACAAGAATCATAAAGGATCCTCCTCTAATTCACCTCAGATGCTGAAGGTCATAAAAAGTTCATTCAGACTTAGCAGGCTTCCCAGATAGACCTAGTACTACAGGAAATCCGTAGCACAGAGTTCTCAAGAAGAAACCCATGTCTGAATCGTGTTTCATATTCCCGCACTAGACCGGAATGGAATGGGAAAGAACATGAAGCCACTCTATCCTATGTGCCACTCAGGCTCCCGGTATGGAACCTTACTCACTGAGTATCCCTCCCACCAAGACAAACAAGAGATCCAGCACATGATATGATGACAGTAATACGAAATGCATAAAAACAGTAAATGAAAGCAATAAATAAAGCTGTACAGAAAGCAATAAATAAAGTAATAAACAATAAGCACAAATAGCACATAACACCCCCATAAACACAAATCAAACAAGCGCTAGGAGAAACCCACAAAAAGAAACAGAAGCCCTGGTTGCAAGATACGTCCCCAGCAGAGTCGCCAAGTTGTCGCTCCCTCGAAAAGACACCAGGGTCCCAGGGTGCAGACACGAACGGTCGGCGAAAGGAGAAAAGTGAAGGTGAAGTGAATAGAGTCGCCATCTAGGCATTTTTCTCCCGAAGGAAAGGTAATGCTACATGAACTTAGAAAAAGATGGATAAGACGGTTGCGAACTAGAGAAACTGAGAAAGGGGGTTGGTTACAACCTGGGAAGGTATTAGCACCCAGATTGTTCTTCGTACTCGACGGGATCCACGCTTACAAGATTGTGTTTAAAGGGGTAGTATATGTGCTATCTGTGTGCAAAAGCTAAAGAATGAGTGTACAGGTGTCAGTGCAAAAGGGTGAATGCTCAGGAACTGAGGCTTTTAAAGAATGCTGAAAGAGGGGGAAGACACAGAGACTTTTGTTCGATAACTGTTAAGTTATGCCTACGTATCCTCTCGTGCAATGAGGAAGTCAGAGCACCGTAGTTCGACTCAAAGAGACTGAAAAAAAATTGACTGTGAACTGCTTGCTTGCCTATGCTCAAGTGTGTGACTCGTCTGGCTCGAGTGCTAACTGTCTTGCATTAGACGAAAGAAGCAAGTTCTCGTTTGTGAATGAGTGTGATGAGAAAGGAATCCTGACGGAGACGGTTATTGTTTGTTTTTGTGTTTTCAGTTTTGTTATTGTTTTTGGTTTTTTGCATAAGTTAATGAGCTTAAGCCTAAATCAAGGGCTTGTAAACTCATTATATCCTCCCTGATTAGGGATAATGAGTCTACTTAAGTGTGAGATAAGCATCTCAACTTAATTACCATGATGATGTAGGATTAAGATCATTAACCTACTTGTGATTAATTAGATGTTTTTGGGATTTGTTTAGTGTTAAGTAATGAGTTTAATCTCTAATCAGGGATTAGTGAACTCATTACACCATCCTAATAGAAGGATAATAGATGAGAACACTTAAGCTGAGGAAAACTCCTCAACTTAATCCATGGTTAGGGATTAAATTCATAATATAACAAGCCATTATTAAATGGATTTTAATTAAAAGGATGATATTAAGAAATGAATTGTATGGTTTGTAAGACAACTTGAGGAGGACTTGTCCATTAAACACTAGGGTTGGTTCCTCTTAACCATAAGGAAGATTTAGAACCCTAATGTAAGGCCCAAGTTAAAAAATGAAGTCTTGGTGATTATTAATGTGATTTGATTAAGAGGTTTAAACAAATTAAAGGTTTAACACTTAGGATTAAAATTATACACTCCATCCTAAGAGAAGGATGCAGGCATAACCCTAATTCCAAAGTCCTAAAACTTTAAGAGTTTAGTCTCTAATTATTGAGATGAGAAGAGAGACTCAAGGAGACTCAAAGGTAAAAATCTAAGGGGGACTAAACACAACCCTAATTATTATCATGCTTGGATATCCTATGGTTTGTGAGGCTTAAGAGAAAGGATCTTCAAGGCCACCAATGGAAGAAGCAGATGAAAAGAGAAGGGGAAAGAAGAACAAGTTACTTACTTCCTAAGAAGATAAGTAACTTAAAGGAAGAAAGTGAGAAAGATGGAACATAAGTGAATCAAATTCACTTCAAAGACAAGTTAAAATGCATATGAATGAGATAAGAAGAAGTGAGAGGTGAAGGAAAATCCACCTCCCAAATAACTTACCAAAAGTACCTGAAAGTGTTAGTATGAGTGCATAAGGTATAAAGCATAAAGAAATGAATTTAAATGAGATGGAAAGACCAAAGTCAGAAGTGATTATGCAATGCAAATGGCATATGAGACGATGCAATTTCATACAATGTGCATATGAATGATCATACAAGGATGGGGTGTCATGAAAGCATGCTAGGAAGCTTGAAAACACATAGATGTTTATGAGATGAAATGAATGCAAAGCATGGAAAATGAATGAAGAAATGATCAATCAAGGTTCTAACATGTTCTAAGATGTCTAAGATGACATATGAATGCATGAAATGTCATGGCAAGTTCATGTGATGGTGAATATGCAAGGGGGAATGCAAATGAACATGAGAAATTAGGGTTTTATGGACATGTGAGATGCAAATGAATAAAACAGAAGCATGCAACATGCTAAAAAATTTAAATCAAGCTTAAACAAACCCTAATCTCATATTAGATCACACCCCAAAGGGGAAGATCAGAAGCCTAACCTATTGAAAGTTATGATTTTCCTAAGTTTGTTAGGGTTTTTGGGTGATTCAAAAGGAAAAAGGCAAATCAATTTGAAAATGCAAGATAAATTCATGAGGAAAATGACCAATAAACTACATGCAATATGTGAAACAATGCAAAAAGAATCAAATCCAAACTCTTCTTGGTTAGGCAGAAATAATTTTTTAAAGACCCTTAATTCAAAGAAAATTGGGAAACTATGATCAAACCTAAAAATCAATTTGTATGAAGAGTTTGAAAATGTTTCTAAATACATTGAATGGTTCATGATTTTTTTGGTGATTTTTAGAAACCTAAATGCATTTTTAATTAATTAAAATACTTTAATTAATTAAAATAAAATTTAAATATTTAAAAAATACTTTTTTAAGGCAAAAAATAAAATAAAAATTATTTTCAGGTTGAGAAAAATATTTAAAGTCAGAATGCAAAGTTTCATATTTTTTTGATAAGTTTTGCTATTTTAAAATAAATATGCAAAAGAAATGAAAAGAAAAATGAAATAAAAATAAATAAAATGCAAAGTAATAAGATCCTATGGCTAAGATTCAAACTGGGGAAAGAAAGGTTGACGAGCGTGTAGTCCAAAGGCTGAGGTTCAATCTGAGATTTTTTTATTTAATTAATTCTAATTAAACTAATTAAATAAATATTAGGGTTAATGAAGTAATCCTGGCCACACACGCGCGTGGGCAAATCCAATCCAAGGGTCTATATTCAAACTGGCATTTAATACAAGATTAGGGCTTAATGACTTTCAGGTGACCAGAACAGTGTTCCGATCATCTTCTTCGGCGAGCAAAAACCCTAAGTCTCTCTACAGGCCACCCACCCCAAATTAATTGCCCATAAATGATCCTCTACTCAAACTAAACTCAAATCAACCTTCAAACATTATTTAAAACACACAAACATGGAGAATCGAAGAAGAACAAAAATCTGGACAAAATTTCAGAAGCTCATAACATGCTCATTTCTTGACTATTTTCAATTCTAAAAGAATCAGTGTGATCCCCATGACATATATTTTCATTTTATAACAAGAAAACTAAGCTCTGAAATATTTTGTTCTTGAGGTTACCTGAGCTGATGAACTGCAAATGTGAGCTTTCAGGGCCTCTCCTTTGTGCAAAAAGCCTCCTTTGATCCTCCTGAGGCTAGTGGAATGCTCCAAAAGCTTTTATGATGGCTAGTTTGAAGGTTCCAGTTCTGGTGTAGCAGAAAATGAGGTTTGTGTTTGTGATGTTTAAGGCCATTCCAATGGTTGGTTTGTGTTCTATGGATGATTTCTGAATGAAAGGTGAAAGAATTTCTGAAGTTTGATGGATGATTTGAGAGAATCGAAGAAGGGAAGGTTTTTGCAAGTTTTGTGAAATCTGATGTTATGTCTCTTCTGAGCTCATGGCATGCTTTGTTTATGATCTTTAGGCAATCCCTAAACTATTGGAATGAGTCAGAAGATTAGATATGCACTGTGGGAATGGTATGGCTCCATTGGCCAAAATGTCAAGATTGGTGTACTTGAGGTATGGGCCATGGCAGAGCTAGTTTATGGGTTTGTCCTGCTTCAGCTAGCTTCAAGGAGAGCCATAGGATCATTGTTATGCAGGTGGATGGCTTGGATGAAGAGATGTCATGCTTTATGCAATTTTCCAACTTTGGTGTTTCTTGTGAATCAAGCCATGAAAACCTTAAGTCCAATGCCCAATTCTGATCTTGTCAAGTTGCATTATGTTGTAATGATGCTTAGAAGTCAATTAGAGGTCATTAGAATGCTTGGCAAGTGAAATTGCAAAATTCCCTCTTTGGTGTGAACATGAAAATTATGTGATTTTTTCCAACTTTGAAAGGCCATATCTTGAGTTCTAGGATGAATCAAGACATGTTCTTGTACTTTTTGAAAAGGGAAAGACCTAATCTACAACTTTCATGCCCAAATTTTTTTTTATTTGAAGCATTTTTGGTCATGAAAGAGGAGGTTGAAAATCTTTCCCAAAATGGAAAGTTTGCATTTCTAGTTATTTCCAAAAATGGCAAGTTTGCAATTGGCTCAAAATTCTTTAATCTTGTGAACTTCCAACCACTTCTAAGATCAAATAAAGATCATAGAACTTCAATTTGATGAAAATGACCCTTTGGTTCCATTGTTGGGGGCCTCAGATGCCCTGATTTTGACTTAACTTGCTCAAGAAGATACCCAATGATCAGATGAAGTCCACAATGAATTTCTTCATCAAGCTTGGTACAAATGATCCTTATAACATATTAAGAACATTAGAAACAAGAATTACTAAAAATATTGGAGTTAAGGCCTCTGAAACCAAAACCCTAATTTTGGTCATATGTGCAGTAAAAACCCTAGCTCTGCTTCCATGCCTTTGCCAATTCTTGTGATTTATTGACTTTCATGAACTTTGGGGAGCATAATATGATCATAGAACACACATGGACCCTCTTAGAAAGCTTTAAGACCTTTGGGATGGCTCAGATGGATTCTTGGATTACTCAGATCACAAACCCTAGATGCAGATGAAATTGAACTATGCATTGAAGCAAACATGCAATATGAGATGTAATGCTTATGTTAAAAAAAATGAAAGATCACAAGCCATGGTGTGATAAAGAGTGAGGGAAAATTTGGGGTATTTACAGGCTGGAAGGTCAAAACCAAAGAACCAAACCGGATACCCTTGGAAGACAAATAGACATACTGCATTGCATACTAACCTCATTCTTTGTTTTTTAGGTATTCTTTGTTTTTGTTTTCTCACTTTGCTGTGGTTTCAGGAAACATTGCTCGTAGGAGGGTCTTCCCCCTTTAACAGAGTTCACCGGTATCCTATAAGAAACAACCTTCTGAGCTTACATATGGACCATGTTCAGCAGGATTTGACTGACATGAGAACTCAGATGGCTAATGAAAGAACTGAAATGAGGGCTCAGATGAACCAGTTCATGGAAGTAATGAATGGGTTGGCCCAAAGCCAAGAAAGATTAAGAGAGTTGGTCGAGCGGCAAACTCTTGAAGAAAATCACCCAGGTACAGGGGGTACCAGCAACAATGATCATGTACAGCCATGTACTGACCCCCCGGAGTTTAGGCCTCATCTCAACCCTAAAGTTAATGCTATCAGGAATACCCAAGGTAACACTGGAGGGCGTGCCTTGCAAGAGGACCCTCAAGAGGAACAATTCACTGTAGTCGGTGCTGGAGATGAAATTTATGATCGTCGTCTAGACGAGATAGCAGAAAAGTTTAGATCTATGGAGTCCCAAAACTCCTTAAGGTTTGATGTTATGGACATAGGCCTAGTTGAGGGAGTAAGAATTCCTCACAAATTCAAACCTCCCTGATTTGAAAGATATAATGGAACATCTTGCCCTCGCACCCATCTTCAATCCTTTCTGAGGAGACTGAAGGCTTACACTATGGATGAAAAGTTATAGATGTTCTACTTTGAGGATAGTCTGACTGGGGCATCCCGAGAATGGTACTCTCATCTGACCAGGGCCACAGTCAGAAATTGGAAGGATTTGGCCGAGGCTTTCATACACCAATATCAATAAAATTTAGACATGGCTCCCAACCGAACTCTCCTAAGGGGTATGTCACAATCCTCCAGAGAAAGCTTTAGAGAGTATGCTCAGAGATGGAGACAGTTAGCTGATGTTGTTCAACCTCCAATGACAGAAAGAGAAATGGAAGATATGTTCATGAACACCCTACAGGGGACATACATTGATAGGCTGGCTGCTTTCTCTTCCACTAGCTTTGCTGACGTAGTCATAGCAGGAGAAAGAATTGAGAATTTGTTAAAAATGGGTAAGATTTCTGATAATGGCGCCAGCTCTAGCAGCACAAGGAAACCTTTTGCAGGGCCTTGCAGGTCGGGTGAAACCAATTCAGTACACATGGGCAGAGGTAGACCCCAGTACATGCCGAGATCAATAGCCATTGTCACTATTCCCACTCCATCACCTCAACAAAAATACACTCCACAACCACAACATTTTCCTCAACAAAGGTCTTACAACAACAACCAACCAACATCAACGTCCTTCCCAGCAAAGGCCGTCTCAAGTCAACAGGGTAATCGATCCTATACCGATGCCCTATGCCACTTTGCTACCACAGCTTTTGAAACTCAATCTTGTTGAATTAAGGACTCTGGCTCCACCAGATCCTCAGAACCTTCCAAGGAATTACGACATCAACGCCAGATGTACCTTCCATTCC
Organism: Lathyrus aphaca; assembly: GCA_963966055.1. NCBI lineage: Eukaryota > Viridiplantae > Streptophyta > Magnoliopsida > Fabales > Fabaceae > Lathyrus > Lathyrus aphaca. The sequence continues at coordinate 507,171,502 of OZ014524.1, read as the reverse complement.
AATGCACCTGGCCACACAACAGAAAAGTGCAGAGTATTGCACATGAAGGTCCAGGATTTAGTGGATTCCAAGGCGTTAAAATTTGCACCTACTCCTAATGTCACAAAGAATCATATGCCTAGCCATGGTGGGCCCAGGATAAATGCAATTGAGGAGGATCAACCCGTGAACCTAATTGAAGATACTGCAAGTATTCAAACACCTCTGGCAGAGGTTAAAGCCCAACGTTTAAAATTCCAGGTGTTCTCAGGTTGTGAGGCCTGTTGTGAATCTTGCAAAGTTTCCGCCAATGGTTGTACAAGTTTAAAAAGTGGCATCAATGGCCTTATCAGAGAAGGTATCTTAAAGATAACATCAACGGTTTCTACAACATCAACAATTCCTCCTACAGTACCAACAAGCACCCCTCTTACAAATTCAAAAACAATTGTTCCGACAAACTCCGCTACAAAGTCAACAATCATCTCTTCTACTATTTCAATAGACATTAGTTCAACCGCATCCGCATCTACAATGACATCAACCATTGATAATGACATCTCTACAGTCACCATATATTACGACCCGACAATGGTCCCCGATTCCAACAATTTTCAGCAACAATCTCAACAACAACCCAACTTCAGTCTTTCACCACCACCATCAGTCAGAAGTCATGTTACCATATATTATGATCTACAGACAATAGTAGTTCCTACTTCTACTGCAGTCAGTCCAGTCACCATCACGGTACCTGGACCCATTCCATATGAAAAAGATAATGATGTACCATGGCACTATGGTTCAGACCTCTACTGCAACGAGGAGAGAGTCGTTCTTGATTCTTCAACTCATACACCACAGATTGATTATGTCGGGGGAGGCAGAGGCTTCACTCGAAGCAGACGTCTCTTCGCGTCACAAATTCCAAGAGTTAACACTGAGGCAGAGGCTCCTATCAAAGCTAAAGGCAAAAATGTGGTGCCTGAAGAACCAGTGCCAAAAGAAGCTCACAAGACGTCCTTTGATCAGGATATGGATGAATTTATGAGGATAATCAAGAGAAGCGAATATAAGGTCGTGGATCAGCTCCACCAGACTCCTTCCAAGATATCCATTCTATCATTGCTATTGTGTTCTGAAGCTCATCTAGATGCATTACTTAAAGTCCTGCACGTAGCCTACGTGCCTGAGGAGATTACGGTAAATCAGCTAGAGACGGTGGTTTCTAATGTTAATACTAGTCATGGGCTAGGCTTCCTCAATGCTGATTTGACTATGGAAGGTCGTCGTCATAATAAAGCTTTGCACATCACTCTAGAGTGTAAAGGGGTTGTGCTTTCACATGTTCTAGTTGACACTGGGTCTTCACTCAATGTCTTGCCAAAGAAAGCCCTTGTTAAGCTTGAATATGATGGTATAACTCTCCGGCCAAGCAATCTGGTGGTCCGAGCTTTTGATGGTTCCAAGAGGTCTGTTCTTGGAGAAGTGGAGCTACTTGTGATAATTGGCCCGCAGGTCTTTCAAACTACTTTCTACGTGATGGACATTCAGCCGGCCTACAGCTGTTTGTTGGGTCGACCTTGGATTCACTCCACTGGCACAGTTACGTCGACCCTTCATCAAAAATTAAAATACGAATGGGAAGGACAAATTATCACAATCTGTGGTGAAGAGGACATTTTTGTTAGCCATCTGGCTACCTACAAATACATTGAGATGGATGATGAGATCCACGAGACCATGAGCCAAGGTTTCGAAGCACTGAACGTCAATGAGGCGACAACTAAAGTATTTGCTACATCCCAAGAGGATAGGATGGGTACTTCAATTGTCTCCTACCAACAAGCTCAAAAGGTTGTTGAAGATGGGAATGCCCAAGGCTAGGGAAAGCTGCTACCTGTGGAGAAGAAGGAGGACAGATTCAGTTTGGGTTACAAACCATCCTGACAAGATCAAGAAGAGGCTTCTAAAGAGCCCAAGTTCATAAGTGGGGGAATGTTGACCCCAGATGCTATCAATAACGTGGAAGACGAGGCTGAAAGCAACCTCAACTTGGAGAGCTGGATTCGTCCAAAGATCCCTGGCCAACAAGTCCTTAACTGGTCTTCCCAGGAAATTATAAGAGTTACTCCTGCAGAGTAATTATTATTTCCTGCATCTTTCCCAAGGTGTCAGGACTCATTTTGTAATAGGGCCATATTTGTATTTTGTGCAAATGGAATATCAATGAACAATGGACATCTTTTGCAAACAAATTTTTTTTTTTTTTTCGCTCACTGTCTTTTCATTTTTGTTATTTTTCGCACAAAACAATAAATGTCAATGTTTTAAAACTAATAACTTCATTCACACTTTTTTTAAGCAAGATTAAAATCAATCACTAAAAAGAACAAATCTCAACCCTTGCAGAGATAATTCTCCAGATTGCACCGACAACAACACTGCTATGACCTTGTATGACTTCGACAAACCAATTAATCAAGCAAATGAAGGGGTTGATGAAGACTATGAGTTTCCTGAAGAGTTAGCCAGATTGTTAAGGCAAGAGGAAAAAGTGATTGCTCCTCATCAGGAGGAGGTTGAAACTATCATTCTTGATACTGGAGAAGAAGTGAAAGGGTGACGATTGGGGCCAGTCTGCAAGTTCCAGTGAAAGAACAACTTATCAATATGCTGCGGGAATATGTCGACGTCTTCGCTTGGTCTTATCAAGATATGCCACAGATATTGTCATGCACAGGCTACCATTGAAAGAAGATTGCCCACCAGTTAAACAGAAGTTGTGCCACACTCGCTCAGATATGGCCATGAAAATCAAGGAAGATGTACAAAAAAAATGGGACGCCAGTTTTCTTGCTGTAACTAGTTACCCGCCGTGGGTTGCTAACATTGTACCCGTACCTAAGAAAGATGGCAAGGCGCGTATGTGTGTGGATTACCGGGACCTGAACAGAGCTAGCCCGAAGGATGATTTCCCATTACCTCGCATTGATGTATTGGTGGAGAACACAGTTAAGTTCTCGGTATTTTCTGGGTACAATCAGATTAAGATGTCACCCGAGGATATGGAGAAAATAACTTTCATCACACCTCGGGGCACATTTTGTTACAAAGTAATGCCGTTTGGACTGAAGAATGTCGGTGCAACATATCAACGGGCTATGGAAACATTATTCCACGATATGATCCACAAAGAAATGAAAGGCTATGTGGATGATATGAATGCCAAGTCCCTTACTGAAGAAGACCATCTGGTGAATCTGCTATAGTTGTTTAAGCGTATGAGGAAGTATCAGCTGAAGTTGAACCCCAACAAATGCACATTCGGGGTACGTTCCGGTAAGCTGTTGGGTTTTATTATAAGTGAAAAGGGAATTGAGGTTGATCCCGACAAAGTCAAAGCCATTCAGGAGATGCCTGCACCTAAGACTGAGAAAGAAGTTCGAGGGTTCTTAGGTAGATTGAACTACATATCAAGTTTCATATCACATCTCACTGCAACCTGTGAACCCTTGTTCAAGCTATTAAGGAAAGAAAAAACAGTAAGGTGGAACGATGATTGTCAGAAAGCTTTTGATAAGATCAAGGAGTACCTGCAAGAACCTCCAATTCTCATGCCTCTAATTGAAGGAAGACCTCTGATTATGTACCTGACAGTATTAGAAGGGTCAATGGTGTGTGTGTTGGGCCAGCATGACGAGTCTGGTCGAAAAGAGTATGCAATATACTACCTAAGCAAAAAGTTTACCGACTGTGAACAACGTTATTCACTGCTCGAAAAAACATGCTATGCTTTAGCGTGGGCTGCTCGCCGACTAAGGCATTATATGTTGACTCATACTACCTTGTTGATCTTAAAAATGGACCCTGTCAAGTACATATTTGAGAAGCCAGCACTTACCGGAAGGGTTGTAAGATGGCAAATGATCCTAACAGAGTATGACATTCAGTACACTTCTCAAAAAGCCATAAAGGGTAGTGTATTGTCTGACTATCTGGCTGAGCAACCCACTGATGATTACCAGCCTATGAGATTTGACTTCCCTGATGAAGACATCATGTACTTAAAAGCAAAAAATTGTGAAGAGCCAGTTCACACTGAAGGGCCTGATCCTGAAGAAGCATGGACTTTGATGTTTGACGGGGCAGTTAATTGTAACGGTCGTGGGGTTGGTGCAGTACTTATCACACCTAAAGGGGTTCATATGCCTTTCTCGGCAAAACTCACCTTTGCCTGCACTAAAAACGAAGCGGAATACGAAGCCTGTATCATGGGTCTTGAGGAAGCCATTGACCTCAGGATCAAAACCTTGAATATATTCGGAGATTCAGCTTTGGTAGTCAACCAGACCAACGGCAAATGGTACACTCATCAGGAGCATCTGATTCCATACCGTGATTATACGAGGAGATTATTGATTTTCTTCACAATAGTAAAGCTTGAATACATCCCTCGAGATGAGAATCAGTTTGCAGACGCTTTGGCTACCATTTCATCCACGATTAAAGTACAAGCTGCCAATTATGTGCCTCGGATTTTGGTATCCAGACTGGACCGACCGGCTTATATATTCTCTATGGACACTGCTAGTGATGACAAGCCTTGGTTCCACGACAACAAATGCTTCTTAGAGAATCAGACATACCCACCTGGGGCATCATCTAATGATAAGAAGACACTAAAAAGGCTGGCCGATAGTTTCTTCCTCAATGCTGATGGTTCTTTATACAAGCGAAACTTTGACATGGTCCTGCTCAGATGTGTTGACAAGAAGGAAGCAGACCTGCTGATGCACGAGGTGCATGAAGGTTCTTTCGGTACCCATGCCGGAGGACATGCAATGGCAAAGAAGTTGTTAATATTGGGTTTTTACTGGATCACAATAGATGCAGACTGTTGTGCCTATGCCATAAAATGCCACAAATGCCAGATCTACGCAAATAAAGTGCATGTGCCTCTGAATCCTTTAAATGTAATGTCTTCACCTTGGCCCTTTGCTATGTGGGGCATTGACATGATTGGAAAGATTGAACCAACTGCTTCAAATGGTCACAAATTTATCCTGGTAGCCATTGATTACTTCACCAAATGGGTTGAAGCAGCTTCGTACGCAAACGTCACCAGACAAGTGGTAGCCAGATTTCTGAAAAGATACATCATATGTCGATATGGAGTTCCCGAGCGAATCATTACTGATAATGGTTCCAATTTGAACAACAAAATGATGGAAGAACTTTGTCGGGACTTCAAAATTCAACATCACAACTCTTCTCCTTACAGGCCAAAGATGAATGGCACTGTTGAGGCCGCTAACAAGAACATCAAGAAGATTGTGCAGAAGATGGTAGTTACCTACAAAGACTGGCATGAGATGCTACCATTTGCTTTGCATGGGTACCGAACCTCAATCAGAATATCTACTAGGGCAACGCCTTATCAGCTTGTGTATGGTATGGAAGTTGTCCTACCTGTTGAAGTTGAACTACCCTCCTTACGGGTAATGATGGATGTGAAACTGGATGAAGCAGAATGGGTCCGGTCTCGGTAAAATCAACTGAATCTGATTGAAGAGAAAAGATTAGCTGCCATCTGTCATGGGAAGATATATCAGAAGCGAATGAAGAAAGCCTTCGATCAAAATGTCATATCTCGGGAATACCACGTGGAAGAGCTTGTTCTGAAAAGAATCCTTCCTCCTCATTCAAACCACAGGGGCAACTGGACACCAAACTATGAAGGTCCCTACGTAATAACCAATGTCTTCTCGGGCGGAGTGCTGATGCTCGCAACCTTGGATGGTGAAGACTTCCTGTCTCCTGTGAAATCAGATGCAGTTAAAAAATACTTCGCATAAAATGACCCGCTGGACATAAAAACAGAATGTAAGTCCAGGAAAAAATAGGGCATCCCGGCGAGTCAAAAACAGAATAAAAGACTCGGGCAATAATAAGGGAAAAAATCGAAAAAATGTGTACACCCGCTGAGTTGAAAAGCCGCATTGGACAGCTCAGGAAAAAATGGGTATCCTGGTGGATTGAAAACCCAAAAGGGAAATCCATGCAAAATCAGGGAATAAGCGAACAACTGCATTCTGAATTCGTCTGTATCACTCACAACATGGCAGGCTCCGAAAGGACAAAGCGTCAGTCAGAATCAGCCTTCTTCAGAAAGCAAGATAAGAAGAACGTCAAGGTCATATAGGTCATAGCAAAGGAAGCTCACTGGAACGTCATCTTCAACATTTCCAACATTTTTATTTTCCCAATTTACAGCAATCTCCTCCTTTCAGGGGATTCACTTCTTTGACTGTAATTGCCTATTCAGGGCACCCAAATCAATAAAATTAGAATATTCAGTCACACTTTGTTTTGTACATTTTTTTGTTTCGTTTGCAAAATGTCCAATGTTCATAATACAACACTTGCATGAAACTCATAGGCCATTTTTAACAAAATGCTTGCAGGAAATATAATCTAATTCCTATGACGGAATCCGGTTAAGGATACCTCAGGACACTTGTGCGTTTTCCTCTGTCTTAACATGTTGCAGGTACTTAAGACCGACAATATTTCACAACATGGGGAATATCAAGCATTACGTCCCCAACATACTACTTCCCAGAAGTTATCTCCTTCCCGAGCAGGATCTCCCGAGCAATGCCTGACAACTCTTCCACAACAAAGTGGTCCAAGAACTTTCTTTCCCCCACCAAAGATGCCAGATTTCCCTCATCCTCAGCAGAGTTGGTGGAACTGATTCCCCACAGAGTTTCCTCCCCAATAGAGAAATACCTGAAACACATCCCCAATAGAGTTGCTAAAACTTCCTCATCCCCATTAAGGAGTTCTCCCTCCGAACAAATTTATCAATGATCTCTTCCCCCAGCTGGGTTATCCCTCCAAGCAGATCGCCCAGGGATCTTTAAACCCGCAGGATCTGAATCTCTGATCGAGTTTCTTATTTGCATAATCATAGCATTCACATCATATAGCGAAATAAGCGTAGCATTTCGTCTAATACGGATCATTACAGCAAAAATCAAACATTTGCATGATCGTAAGCCAGGTTCGAGCCAACCACTTACAAATACCATTAATATTTCACCGGCAAATATACAAAACTCATATCCCCTGCAGATAAAAGCCAAAGCATCCCCTTTGCACTCTCAAAACACAGATGCCTGTTTATATTTATACATGCTCTTTTCGACACTCTTCCGTGTCATCCTATCCCCCGTAGGTCACCAGAATACCTTTTGCACTCTCAAATACAGATATTGGTTCATAGCTTGTACATATTCTTTTTTAGCACTCGTCCGTGTCATACTTCCCTAGCAAGTTAAACACTCGTCCGTGTCCCTTGCCCAATCTTTCAACACTCGTCTGTGTCTTGCACATACTTCACCAACAGATCAACACTTGTACATATACAATCCTCTGATACTCGTCCGTATCTTGTATGTATCATCTCCTCAGTAGATCAACACTCGTCCGTGTTCCTTGCTTAACCGATTGAGACTCGTCCGTATCAACATCTCCAAACATGCGTTAATGTTTGTTTCTATCGATACTCGTCTGTATCATGATTCTAAGGATGCTCGTCTGCTTTTTTAGTCTATACACATCGTCAAAACACTTATATCTTTTATTTCTAAAGACGTAAGCACTCGTCTGTGTTTATCACTCCCCAGTAAGTCGCCAACAAAACAACTTTCTTCTATCCGACATTCGTCATATGTCGTGATACTTTCGGCAGCCGTCCCCTGCCAGGTGATCGTCCTTCACCTTCGGATGATTGCCCCTCATCCTTTTCCCCACTGGAATCTCCATTGTTGGAACCTTCTATCCGACAATCTTCCTATGTCGTGATATTTTTAGCAGTCGTCCCTTGCTAGGTGATCGTCCTTCACCTTTTGATGACTCTCCCTCATCATTTATCCGATGGCCGTCCCCATTGTTGATCTTGTTATTCGACATTCGTCCTATGTCGTGATAATCCCCGAGAGCAGCCGTACCCTGCTAGGTGATCGTCACTCACCTCTTGATGATCTTCTTTCATCATGCTTTTCCGATGGCCGTCCCCATCGTTGGCCTTTTCTATCCGACATTCGTCCTATGTCATGATATTTTTAGCAGCCGTCCCCTACTAGGTGATCGTCCTTCACCTTTGATGATCGTCCCTCATCATTATCTCATATATTCTTTCACCCGATGGTCGTCCCCATCGTTGTTTACTTTACTTTCCAAAGATGATGGCCGTCCTTGTCATTGTTTTCCTCATTTCTTTAACCCCCATAGATTTTTATTTCCTTACCCGATGGCCGTCCCCGTCGTGGTCTCTTTATTTCCCCAGCTTGTCGGTCGTCCCCGTCATTGCTTAGCTTACCATTTTATCCCCAGCAATTTTCCTCTGCTCGATGGTCGTCCTCCATCGCCTTCATTTGATAATCATACTATACTACCTTTTATATTTTATATCCCTTTTCTTCTTCTCCCCATTGAGTGCAAATTTCGGGCTGTCTTTGGTATTCAACCACAAGTTATCTTGATTGTCTGTTAAGCCAGGCGCTTACACCCTGCACAGCTAACTCATGCTTGAATAGGGGCAGCTGTAAACACCCCAAATTTGCCCTCACTTTTTCTCATACCATGGCTTGTGATCTTTCATATTTGCATTTACATAAGCATTACATCTCATATTGCATATTTGTTTCATCTGCATAGTCCATTTCATCTGCATCTAGGGTTTGTGATCTGAGCAATCCAAGAAGTGATCTGAGCCATCCCAAAGGTCTTGAAGCATGCCAAGAGGGTCCATTTGTGTTCCATGATCATAATATGTTCCCCAAAGTTCATAAAAGTCAAGGGATCACAAGGCATGGCAAAGGCATAGAGGCAGACTAGAGATTTCCTGCACAGATGACCTAAAATTAGGGTTTTGGTTTCAGAGGCCTTAATCCCAATTTTTTTGGTCATTCTTGTTTCTAATAGTCTTAATATGTTATAAGGATCATGTGTACCAAGTTTTATGAAGAAATTCACTGTGGAAGTCATCTGATCATTGGGTAACTTCTTGAGCAAGTAAAGTCAAAATCAGGGCATCTAAGGCCCCCAACAATGGTACCAAAGGGTCATCATCATCATTTTGACTCTCTATGATCTTTATTTGATCTTAGAAGTGGTTGTAAGTTCACAAAGTTGAAGAATTTTGAGCCAAATGCAAACTTGCTATTTTTAGAAATGACTTGTAATGGAAACTTTCCATTTTGGGAAAGATTTTCAACCTCCTCTTTCATGACCAAAAATGCTTCAAATGAAACATTCTTGGGCATGAAAGTTGTAGATTATGTATTTCCCTTTTCAAAACGTACTAGAACATGTCTTGATTCATCCTAGAACTCAATATATGGCCTTTCAAAGTTGGCAAAAATCCTATAATTTTCAAGTTCATGCCAAAGAGGATTTTTTTTGCAAATTCAAGTTTCAAGCCATTTCATGACCTCTAATTGATTGCTAGGCATCATAAAAACATAATGCAATGCATTTGAACCAAAATTTTGCCTTGGATTGCAAGATTCCTCAAGAAATTTTCATGAAATTCACAAAGAGGGAAATTTGCAAAATGCTTTGAAACTCTTCATCCACTTGTGCCAGCTGCATAAATTTGATCCTATGGCCCTCCCCAAATCATGCTGAAGCCGAGACACCCCAAAAGCCAGCTCTGTCATGGCCCATGCTTGAGGTACAATGTTGTTGACTTTTTTGCAACTTGCCCATTGCCGCACCCCGAAAAAATACGACCTTACGCGATCTAAAAGAGAATAGTCGCGCGCTGGGGAGGCATGAGAGTCGCCACCTAATTCTAATTTATTCCCGAAGGGGGAAAGGGAAGATATAGATAAAACCCGTCGAAAAGGAGGATTAAGATAAAGGTATCGCAACCATTGTTTGGGTTCGGAAGTCGGTTATGTAGGTGGAAGGTATTAGCACCCCCTACATCCATCGTACTCGATGGGAACCATCTATGTTGTCACGCACGAAAGGATGTCTATGCTTAACGAAATACCTGCTAAGGGAAATGAGTTTGAATTATAAGTTAGATTGATCCTAGGTGCTTGGCAAGGATTGAGATCCTTGTGCCTCGTAGTTCGGCCTACTACAGTGGGTGGTTGTTGATTTTATTACCTTTCTTCGATGAAAGGGTTTAGGAGTCAATTTGTACTAAAGACTATGAGTAGTTTATTCCAAACCAACAAGACGAGCGTCTTGCGACGAAATAATCGAAGCGAGTAACAAGAGCTCGTTATCCTCCTTTCTACCGCTTAAGGCTCGTGGCGTACAATTCTTCTCGTATTTATTAAAGTGTTTTATTAACCTACGACCGTTTGACGTTGGATCAAGGGTTTGGATCTAATCGAAACATTTTGGTTTTTTGAGGTTTATGGGTGAATGCAAATGGAGGTTTATTTTGTGGTTTGTTAGGGAGGCACAATGCGCTCGGCTCGCAAGGTGAAGTGGATCATAGAAAACAAAACAAAAACTGAAAATAAAGTGCAAGTGTGCAAGTGCAACCGCTTGGCGTTGGACCAAGGGTTCGCGAACGAAATAAAATCGATAAAATGCGGAAAATAAAATACGTACAATGTAATGGAGAGGGATACATGTAAGTTACACGGGATTGCGAGAAATAAATGGTATCGTTGTAGTTTGCCCAAGAGGAAGCGTGTGTGAAGTGTTTCGAACTATTCGGAGGCGTTCGGCCTTTTTATTCTGAGGCGTCAAAATGTAGCTCTTTAACTTAGAGCCAATTTAATGTTTAGAATTGTTCTATGAGGAGTCGAGCATCGATTTATGCGTCCATACGATTTTTGAAAATTAAATTGAATTTTAACTTCGAAATTGCAATGCAAGGATTGATGCAAAATATATATATATATATATATATATATATATATATATATATATATATATATATATATATATATATATATATATATATATATATATATATATATATATATATATATATATATATATATAAAATTTACATCTACAATAGTAATATTACATCATTATCGTTGAAAATCGAAATAAAAAACAAAACTTATTACATTTATCACAAAAGAAGAAACCATTGGTTGTTAATAACAAAAAAACAAATGGACTCAAAGCCCACATCTAAATCCTAATATTTACAAAAATATATTAAAAAATAATAATAAAGTGAAATAATAATAAAAAAATCCATAAATTGATTGTAAAAATCTCTTAACTTTTCATAAGAAATATTTCTAATTCTTTTAATTACTATTTACCAAAACAAAATAAACAAGATTATTTAATATAAAAGTAAAAGAAAAATTAAAGGAAGATAGATAGTAAAAAGCAATGCAATACGTATCATTTCATGCTATTGACCAATATCACAGTGATATTCACACTATTTGCAGCAACACATCAAACCACAACATTAATGCCAACAACTCGAGCTATCATTACGAAATGAAAAACGGGATTGTTGCATATGTACACATTATCATGCAAATCATCATAAATACATATTTATGTATATATTATATTAAATCTAAAATATGTACATATTTACTCTAAGAATATAACTTGCAGTATGAAAAAATATATATCAAACTTTGAAACAAAAGTAAATATGTGAAAACAAACTATACATGCATACATACTAAACACACATGAATGAGAAACCCTTGAGTATTTCACAGTTTTTCAACATCAACAAGAAAGCATTTAGCCGCAGATCAACTGGGCTGAGCCCAAAAACCAGAAAAAAACATTTATAAAATAATCCTAAAAAAAAAGGTGTGGTTGCATAATAGGGTGTTACTGTGTGAATCTCCCTGGGTTTCAAAGCCCAGTCCAGCAAATAGAAACTTAAAATATAAAACAAAAACTAAATAATAAGAAAAAAAACAAAATATGAACATGACCTTCTCTCAAAAGTGAAACATTTAATAGAGACCAACAAAATCCCAATATTCAACGGCTCCATAAAAACAGAGAAAACAATAAACCCATAAAAACAGAACTCGATTCAACTAGAAGAAAATAAAAGCGATGGAGAAACCCACCCTCACACGAATCCGCCGGAAGTTCTCTCTGTCTCAACTCGCGATTGGTTTCGGTTTGATGGTGGTAGCATTTTCGGCTTTGGATCGGATTCGATGAAGGTGGGTGATTGAGAGGTTCGGTTGTTGTATTCGTTCGGCTTCTCTCTCGCAACTCTCACTCGCGATTTCGTCGGTACCGTTCTCAGATCGGGATGGTTTGTGTCCTGGTATTTCGAAGGCTTGGTTTGCAATTTCGGTGGTGATGGTGGGTTGCGATGGTATATGGTGGTGAAGGTTATAGAGGTGATGATGTGAGGGTTTGATTTTGTGAAATGGTTCAATGAGTGTTCTGTTTTTTATTGTTTGGTGTTTAGAAGGTTGTGTTTATGGTATGAAATGATGAAAAATGATTTATTTTGCTGTGAATTTTTGAAGTTGTTTTTTTTGTTGAAGTTTGGTTCTGTTTTTGTGCAGAGGTTTAATTGGTTTTCCAAACTTTCTTTATGAAGAGAATTGGTGTTGTTTATATAGCAGAAAATTGAGAAAAGGGTAGAATGGATATTGGTGATGAAATTAGGATAGGATTGAAAATTATGAGCTGTATTTTTTTAGTGGAATTGGTTGAATTGTGGGAGTGCTGTGGAATGAAATTGAGTGGGTCTTGTGAAATTTTGTTATGCAGAAAAATTGTCTTTCGTACAGTTTGTGTGACTAGTGTAATGTTATGACTCATGGAAACTTTTAGAATAATAATAACAGTAGTACTAATAGTACTAATAATAATAATAATAATAATAATAATAATAATAATGAAGATAATAATAAGAAATTAATGATGATAATAATTAAAAGTAATAATAAAACTATAATATGAAAAATAGAATTGTGAAAAAAGAGATAATGAATTTTGGATAGTAATAATGAGATGAATTTTTTTATAGAATTTTGATAATGCTTAGACAAAAATAAAACTTATAATAATATGAAAAGAGAATAAAATACATTTTTTTTTGTAATTGATTTTTGTAACTTTTGTATATATAAAAAAACGATAAATTGGCTAATGGGCTTGAACAACAAAATAAAACATGATTTTTTCGTTTTGAAAATAAATGACATATTTTTCGAATATTAGACAGAAAAAATAAAGTAGTATATATTTTTGGATTTTTTTTAATATATGGCTAGACAGAAAAATAAAATGGTACATATTTTTTGAGTTTTAAATAATGGTTAGACAGTAAAATAAAATAGTGCGGGTAGGACAAATTTGAGGTATGACACCCATACCAATCAAACCATTGCACTACCCACTCTCTGACCAATCAAGACATTACATACAAACATTATGGAGCTCAAAACACAACACAAGCAAGCCAAAAAACCTCCAAGAACTCAGCATTTAAAAAAATCCCAAAAAACTTCCCTTCTTCGATTCTCAAAAACCAGCCATCAAACTTCAAAACAAACTTCACCAATCATCTTCAAATCACTCATAGAACACAAACCATCCACTAAAATGGCCTGAAAGCACACAAAACCAAAACATGATTTCTGGTGCAGCAGAGTTGAATCTCCAAAACCAGCAATCACAAACTTCATTCAAGCATTCCAGAAGTTTCAGAGGACCCATTGGAGTGAGTTTGCATCAAAGAAAGGTCCAGAAAGCTCAGATTGAAGAAGCTCCATCTCAGGTAGCTCCTTAGAACGTTCTTTCCAGAAGCTTTATTTCATGTTCTAGAAATGTTCCCCATGCTCTCCTGATCACACTGCACTTGTTGGTTTTGAAAATGATGAAGAAACAAGCATGAACCATATCTCTGAAACTTTGACCTAAATTTTGTTCTTCTTTGATTCTCTTTGTATGTGCATGATTAATTGTTTTTGTTGCTGGATTTGAGTTTGTTGACGTTCAAAGATTAATTCTGAAGCTTTTGGTGAGTTTTTATGGAGGTTTGAGTGAACTCATGGGAGGGGGTGCCGGAGAAGATGACCGGAGCTAGCTCCGGTCACCTGAAAATAATTAGGGTTAGTTAATTAGGGTTTAGTCAGGTTTAAATATAGGCCCTTGGATTTTGTCTTTCGCGCGCGCATGTGTGGCTCAGATTAGATCATTAGCATTAATTCTGGATTAGTTAAATAAATAATGGTTAATTAGTCAGATTTGACCCAGGCCCTTGATTCACGCGCCAGATAACTCCCTCCATTTTCATTTGAATCTGGACCCTTGGATGCGTTTACTTTTCCTTTATTTTATTTTATTTCATTTCATTTTTCTTTGCATTTTCTTTCTCATTTTATTTAAAATAGTTAAAAACATCAAAAAAATATGATCTTTTGCATTTTTGATCCAAATATTTTTCTTAACCCAAAAATTATTTTTATTTTATTTTTTGCGTTTAAAAAGTATTTTTAAAATATTTAAATGTTATTTTTAATTAATTAATGGATTTTAATTAATTAAAAATGCATTTAGGTTTCTAAAAATCACAAAAAAAATCATGAATCATTCCAATACATTTAGAAACATTTACAAACTCATCATACAAATTTATTTTTAGGTTTGATCCTAATTTCACAATTTTCTTTTAATTAGGGTTCTTAAAAATCATGTTTTCTAACCCTAACTTGAAAATTTTATTTCTGCCTAACCATGATGAGTTTGAACTTGATTCTTTTTGCATTGTTTCACATATTGCATGTAGTTTCTAGATTATTTTTCTCATGAATTTATCTTTCATTTTCAATTTGATTTGCATTTTCCCTTTAGAATCGCCCAAAAACTCTAGCAAACTTAGAAAATCCATAACTTTCAATGGGATTAGGTTCTGACCTTCTCCTTTGGGGTTTGATCTTGTATGGGATTAGGGTTTGATTGAGCTTGATTTCAATTTTTTATCATGTTGTATGCTTCTATTTTGGTCATTTGCATCTCATACATTCATAAAACCCTAATTTCCCATGTTCATTTGCATTCATCTTTGCATATCATCATTATGTGAACTTGTCATGACATTTCAAACATTCATATGACATCTTAGACATCTTAAGGAATGATTGAACATTGCTTGATCATTTCTTCATTCATTTGATATGTCTTGCATTCATTATATTTCATAAAACATCCATGTGTTTTCAAACTTCTAAACATGCTTCCTTGCACCTCATCTTTGTATGAACTTTCATATGCATATTGTATGACTTTGCATCATATCATATTCCATTTGAATTGCATAATCACTTATGACTTTGGTCTTTGCATCTCATTTCATTTCATTTCCTTTTATTTTATTTCTTATGCATTCATACTAACATTTCAGGTACCTTTGGTAAGTTATCTGGGAGGTGGATTTGCCTTCACCTCCCACCAATTCTTATCTCATTCATATGCATTCTTACATGTCTTTGAAGTGAATCTAATTCACTTATATTCCATCCTTCCTACTTTCTTTCTTACAAGTTACTTATCTTCTTCAGGAAGTAAGTAACTTGTTCTTCTTTTTCCTTCTCTTTTCATCTGCTTCTTCCATTGGTGGCCTTGAAGATCTTTTATCTTAAGCCTAACAAACCATAGGATATCCCCTTAGTCTCTTACCTTTGAGTCTCTTTGAGTCTCTCTTCTCATCTCAATAATTAGAGACTAAACTCTTAAAGCTTTAGGACTTTGAATTAGGGTTATGCCTGCATCAGTCAAGGAAGAGGAATTCCTTTCAATCCTGAAATGACTCCTCCAAAGAATGAAGACATAGCCAAAGCATTACATCTGGAAGCAACTATCATTGATGAACACATGACTTCTAAAGCTGGAATCTCAGGCCTTCATTTGATTTCTTGATTACTCAGGCTACAAAGCAAGCTGCAGTAGGAAATTTGGAAACTGTATGTGCTCTCCTAGCTCTCAGCTTTTATGGTATCATTTTGTTTGCAGAAGAGCCTAAGTTTGTAAGCCAGAATGCCATTCACATCTTCATGCTAAAGAACCTGGTTCCCACCTTGTTAGGAGACTTTTATTACTCAGTTCATCAGAGGAATGAGAAACTGAGAGGAAGATTGGTAAGATTTTGTGCACCTCTTTTCTACAGTTGGTTGATGAAACACATGCCAAAGACGGAAGCTTTCCTAAACCCACATCAGTGAAGGAATTGGGCTAAGAGAATGATTTTCCTTACTTCAGAAGATATCAGGTGGTGTACTCAGAATACCAAGGGTCGAGACATAATAACAAGTTGTGGTCAATACCCAAATGTGACTCTCATTGGAGTAAAGGGATGCATCAACTACAATCCTTTACTTTTCAAAAGACAGTTGGGGTATGTCTTGATACATTCACCTAGGGAGTAGGACTTAGCAGAGTCTCTTTATTTTTCTATTCAGAACAATCATGCCATTGTCCGACAAGCAGCCTGGGCTTGGGACCACATACAGACTAGAGGGACTGCTATTATGGGAAAGTGCAACAACATAGCCTCTGCTCAGTACACCGAATGGTCACACACCTGAGGATAGATTACTCGTATGCCATTCACCCTGGAGGATGTGCCAGGGCCATCAGTAGTTGAGCCCATAGCCACAGTCAGTTTGGAAGAATTTGAGAAGATGAAAGAAAGAAATACCCAGCTCGCCGAAGCTTTGACGAAGACCCTTTAGGAAAGGAACGATGGTCGCCTAAACATTGAGAGGTTTGAGAAGTTGTGCATCGAGCATGTAACTAAGATTGAGAAGACTGAAGACTTCATCAGGAAAGCCCGAGCAGGAGAACTTGTGTTGAAGAATGCATGTAAGGAAGCAAAGATTCAAAGGGCAAGAGATGATAATTATCTATAGGAGAGTTAGGATAGTTGGTTCATGATAACTGAGGCTCGTCTGAAAGAAGACCAGGAGATGCAAGCCAAGATAGAGCAGTTGGAAGCCAATGAGAAAAGAAGCCAAAAAGCACTGATAGAAGCTCAAAAGGAGATCTCAGAGTTGAAAATCTGAGTGGGGTTAAAGAGATCCAAAGAACAAGACAAGTATCAGAAGATGACAAATGCCATTACAACTAGAAACCTTCTCATCAGAACCATTACAGAGCACCCAGTTGGACCGGTAACTGATGCTCTCCTGAAGGAAGTCAGGGAGGATGCTTTTGGACTGGATGTCTGATTTTATTTACTTATATCTATTTGATTGTACTTTAGCTCACCATGGTGATTTTGTTTGTTGTATTCTTGAATTTGATTGTATTTTGATTCACCATGGGAGTTTGTTTGGTTATAATTCATGAACTATTTATATTTTGGCATTGCCACTTGTATTTTTATGGTTATGTATTGGATTTTCTTATGGACTTCGTTTGCTTCAATATCTTCATCTCCCAGAGGTTTGGAAGGTCAAAACCAAGAACCAAACCGGATACCCTCTGAAGACAAATAGACATATTGCATTGCATGTTAACCTCATATCCTTTATTTTGTAGGTGTTTTGTTGTTGTCTTCTCACTTTGTTGATTGTTTCAGGAAATATTGCTCACAAAAGGGTCTTTTCCGTCAACCGAGTCCACAAATATCCAACTCGAAACAACCTTCCGAGTCTACAAATGGATCAGCTACAGCAGGAACTGACAGATGTGAGGACTCAAATGATAGATGTGAGAATAGAAGTGAGGACCCAAATGAATCAATTCATGGCTGTGATGACTGGACTGGCACAGGCCTAGGAAAGATTGAGGGAGTTGGTCGAGCGACAAACCCCAAAAGATAACCACGCAGGCACTGGAGGTACTAGTAACTATGAACGCGAGTATCCGCGAACGACTCCAGTAGTGTTTGGACCTAACAATAATCCTGAAGCTAATATCCTTGGGCATGGCCAAAGAAACATTGGAGATCGTATTCTACAGGAAGATCCTCAAGATGAGCAATTTACAGTGTTAGGTGTTGGGGCAGATGAAGCTTATGATCATTGTCTGAACGAGATATCTGAGAAGCTGAGATCCTTGGAATCCCGAAACTCCTTGGGATTTGATGTAATGGACATGGGCCTAGTTTAGGGGGTAAGAATTCCCCACAAATTCAAGCCCCCGTGTTTTGAGAAGTATAATGGTACCTCCTGTCCTCGTACCCATTTGCAATCTTTTTTGGGAAGATTGAAAGCATATACCATGGATGAGAAACTATGGATGTTCTACTTTGAAGACAGTTTAACAGGGGCATCTAGAGAGTGGTATTCACACCTATCAAGGGCTACTGTCAGGAACTAGAAAGACTTAGCTGAGGCCTTTGTACGCCAATATCAGTACAACCTGGATATGGCACCCAATAGGACCCTCTTGATGGGTATGTCTCAGTCCTCGAGAGAGAGTTTCCACGAATACGCTCAAAGGTGGAGACAACTCGCTACTGCTGTCCAGCCACCTATGTCTAAAAGGGAAATGGCTGATATGTTTATGAATACCTTGCAAGGGACCTACATTAATAGACTTGCTGCCTTCTCTTCTACTAGTTTTGTTGATGTGGTTATAGCAGGTGAGAGAATCAAAAGCCTATTGAAGATGGGTAAGATTTATGACAATGGATCTAGCTCCAGCAATACAAAGAAACCCTTTTCAGGACCTAGAAGGATAGGGGATACTAATGCAGTGCATGTTAGTAGAGGCAGACCCCAATACTTGCAAAGATCAGTGGCTGCAGTCACCATCCCTACTCCAGCACCCCAGCAACAACAGTTCCCACAACAACAACAAAAACCTTACAACAACAATAATCAACAACAACTTCCTTTCCAACAAAGGCCTTCTCAGATTAATAGGGTGATCGATCCCATCCCGATGCCCTATGCAGTCTTACTCCCGCAACTATTGAAGCTTAACCTGACTGAACTGAGGACTTTGGCTCCACCAAATCCTCTGAATCTTCCAAGGAATTATGATGTCAACGCCAGATGTGCTTTTCACTCCAATGCACCTGGTCATTCGATAGATAAGTGTAGGGCCCTGCACGTGAAAGTCCAAGATTTGATTGACTCCAAAGCTTTGAATTTTGCACCTCCACCAAATGTCACAAGCAATCCAATACCAAATCATGGTGAGCCAAAGATCAATTCCATTGAGGAGGACCAACCAGCAATTCTGATTGATGACGTTGCAAGTATTCAAACACCATTGTCCTAAGTAAAAGCTCAGCTATTGAAGTTCCAAGTGTTTTCGGGTTATGAGGCCCGTTGTGAAGCTTGAAAAGTTTCTACCAATGGTTGTGCAAATATGAAGAATGGTATTAGCAGTCTTATTAGAGAAGGCATCCTGCAAATCACATCAACAGTTCCATCTTCCGCTAAGGCAACAAAAATCTCTCCTACAACACCAACAAACATTATCTCAACAAAATCTTCTACAACGTCAGCAAAAGTCATTCCAACAGAATCGACTACAACAATGACCAACACCAATGACGACATCTCAACGGTTACCATCTATTATGATCCAGTAACCATCCATGTTCCAGATTCTCTCAACAACAACTTTCAGCAACACCCTCATTAACATCAATAACTTCCTACACCTGCACCATCTTCAATCATACCTCATGTCACCATCTACTACGAATCACAGACAATCATGACTCCTTCTTCTGCTGCAATTAGTCCGGTAACCATCACGGTGCCTGGGCCAATTCCCTATGACAGCAACAGTGTCGTGCCTTGGCACTACAACTCAGATCTTTATCGCCACGCAAGGAAAGTTACCCTCGACTCTTCAACTTCTATACCACAAATTGACAATGTCAGGGGATGCGGAGGCTTCACTCGGAGCGGACGTCTATTCGCTTCACAGTTTCCAAGAATTAATGCTGAAGTAGAAACTACTGCCAAAGCTAAAGGTAAAAGTGTGGTGCCAGAAGAACCAGCTGCAAAAGAAACTCAGAAGACGTCCTTTGATCAGGATGTGGACGAGTTCATAAGGATTATCAAGAAAAGTGACTACAAAGTTGTGGATCAACTCCACAAAACACCCTCCAAGATCTCCATACTATCTCTGCTCATGTGTTCCGAGGCTCACCGGAATGCACTACTCAAGGTCTTGCACGCAGCTTAT
The DNA here is from genome assembly GCA_963966055.1 of Lathyrus aphaca. NCBI lineage: Eukaryota > Viridiplantae > Streptophyta > Magnoliopsida > Fabales > Fabaceae > Lathyrus > Lathyrus aphaca. The sequence continues at coordinate 507,151,372 of OZ014524.1, read as the reverse complement.
GTGCCGGAAGAAATCACGGTCAATCAGTTGGAATCAGTAGTCGCAAATGTCAATACTAGTCATGGACTAGGCTTTACCGATGCTGATTTGACTACAGAGGGGCGTAACCACAACAAGGATTTGCATCACTTTGGAATGTAAAGGGGTTGTGCTCTCGCACGTCCTTGTTGACACTGGATCATCACTCAACGTCCTGCCAAAGAAAGCCTTAGTCAAACTGGAGTATGATGGTCTTGCACTCCGTCTGAGCAACCTAGTTATCAGAGCTTTTAATGGTTCTAAGAGATCAGTTCTCGGAGAGATTGAGCTGCCCGTGGTAATTGGCCTACAAGTTTTCAAAAATACCTTCTATTTGATTGACATACAGCCTGCCTACAGCTGTTTGTTGGGTCGACCGTGGATTCATGTCACTGGCGCGGTAACATCGCCCTTCACTAGAAGTTAAGATATGAGTGGGAAGGCCAAATTATCACCATCTGTGGAGAAGAAGACATCTTTGTCAGTCACCTGGCTACGTACAAGTACATAGAAATGGATGGGGAAATCCATGAAACCATGAGCCAAGGTTTCGAAGCTTTGAATGTCAATGAAGTTACAACTGTGGTCTTTGCTGCTTCCCAAGAGGAAATGATGGGCACCTTAATTGCTTCCTACAAACATGCTCGGAAGGTTGTGGAAGAGGAGAATGCCCAAGGCTGGGGCAAGTTGCTGAAGGTTCAGATGAAAGAAGACAAATTCGGTTTGGTTTACAGACCATCCCGACAAGTTCCAGAGGAGGCTGCTGAAGCTCCCAAGTTCATAAGTGGGGGAATGCTGACCCTGGATGCTGTCATCACTTTGGAAGACGAAGCTGAGAGTGAATACAACCTGGAAAACTAGATCCGTCCAAGAGTCTCGGGCCAACAAGTCCTCAACTGGTCTTCCCAGGAAATTATAAGGGTTACTACTGTAGAATAATTATTATTTCCTGTTTTAAGCATGCATCAAAGACTTGCATCTTGCCCAAGATGTCGGGACTCATTTTGTAATAGGGCCATATGTATTTGTGCAAATTGAATATTAATGAACAATGGACATCTTTTTGCAAACAATCTTTTTCGCTCACTGTCTTTTCATTTTTGTTATTTTTCGCACAAAACAATAAATGACAATGTTTTTCTCAATAATAACTTCATTCACTTTTTCTAAATAAGATAAAATCAATCACTAAAATTAACCAAATCTCAACCCTTACAGAGATAGCCCTCCAGATTGCACCGACAACAACACTGCTATGACCTTGTAGGACTTCGACAATCCGATTAATCAAGCAGATGAAGGGGTTGAAGAAGACTACGATTTACCTAAAGAGTTAGCCAGGTTATTGAGACAAGAGGAAAAGGTGATTGCTCCTCATTAGGAAGATGTTGAGACTATTAATCTTGGTACCGAGGAAGTTGTGAAAGAAGTGAAGATTGGAGCCAGTATGCAAACTCCGATAAAAGAACAACTTATCAGTATGTTGTGAGAATATGTCGATGTCTTCGCTTGGTCCTACCAAGATATGCCGGGATTTGATATAGATATTGTCATGCACAGGTTGCCATTAAAAGAGGATTTCCCGCCGGTCAAACAGAAGTTGCGCCGTACTCGCCCAGACATGGCCATGAAAATCAAAGAAAAAGTACAAAAGTAGTGGGATGCCGGTTTTCTTGCTGTAACTAGTTACCCGCCTTGGGTTGCTAACATTGTACCCATACCCAAGAAGGATGGCAAGGTGCGTATATGTGTTGATTACCGGGATCTGAACAGAGCAAGCCCTAAAGATGACTTCCTATTACCTCACATTGATGTATTGGTAGACAACACAGTTCAGTTCTCGGTATTTTCCTTCATGGACGGATTTTCCGGATACAATCAGATCAAGATGTCACATGAAGACATGGAGAAGACAATCTTCATCATACCATGGGGCATGTTCTGCTACAAAGTAATACCGTTTGGTTTGAAAAACGCCGGTGCAACATATCAACGGGCTATGGAAACATTATTCCACGATATGATCCATAAAGAAATTGAGTGTTACGTGGATGAGATGATTGCCAAGTCCCAAACAGAAGAATAACATTTGGTAAATCTATTGAAACTTTTCAAGCGTCTGAGGAAGTATCAGTTAAGGTTGAGCCCCAACAAATGCACATTCGGGGTACGTTCTGGTAAGCTGCTGGGTTTTATTGTAAGCGGAAAAGAAATTGAGGTTGATCCCGACAAAGTCAAAGCAATTTAGGAAATGCCTGCACCTAAGACTAAGAAAGAAGTTCGTGGGTTCTTAGGTAGATTGAACTACATTTCAAGGTTCATATCTCATCTCACTGCAACCTGAGAGCCCTTGTTCAAACTGCTAAGAAAGGAACAAATAGTCGGGTGGAATGATGATTGTCAAAGAGCTTTTGACAAGATCAAAGAGTATTTGCAAGAACCTCCAATTCGCATGCCTCCAGTTGAAGGAAGACCTCTAATAATGTACCTGACAGTATTATATGAATCAATGGGGTGTGTGTTGGGCCAACATGACGAGTTTGGTCGAAAAGAGTATGCAATATACTACCTAAGCAAAAAATTTACCGACTGTGAACAACGTTATTCACTGCTCGAGAAAACTTGTTGTGCTTTAGCGTAGGACGGTCCCCGACTAAGACAATATATGTTGACTCATACTACCTTGTTGATCTCAAAGATGGACCCCGTCAAGTACATATTTGAGAAGCCAGCACTTACCGGAAGGGTTGCAAGGTGGCAAATGATTCTAACAGAATATGATATTCAGTACACCTCTCAGAAAGCCATCAAGGGCAGTGTATTGTCTGACTATCTGGCTGAGTAACCCATTGATGAATACCAGCCTATGAGATTTGATTTCCCTGATGAAGACATCATGTTCTTAAAATCAAAAGATTGTGAAGAGCCTATTCATACTGAAGGGCTTGATCCAGAAGAAGCATGGACTATGATGTTTGATGGGGTAGTTAATTGTAACGATCGTGGAGTTGGTGCAGTACTCATTACACCCAAAGGAGTCCATCTGCCTTTCTTAGCAAGGCTCACCTTTGCCTGCACTAACAAAGAAGCAGAATACAAAGCTTGTATCATGGGTCTTGTAGAAGCCATTGACCTCAGGATCAAAACCTTGAATGTATTCAGAGATTCAGCTTTGGTGATCAACCAATCTAATGGCAAGTGGTATACTCATTAAGAGCATCTGGTTCCCTACCGTGACTATACGAGGAGATTGTTGGCTTTCTTCACAACAGTCAAGCTTGAATACATCCCTTGAGATGAGAATCAGTTTGCAGACGCCTTGGCCTCTATTTCATCTATGATCAAAGTACAGACTGCTAACTACGTACCTCAGATTTTAGTATCCAGACTAGACCGATCGGCGTATGTATTCTTTGTGGACACTGTCATTGACAACAAACCTTGGTTCTACGACATCAAATGCTTCTTGGAGACTCAGACATATCCACCCGGGGCATCGTCTAATGATAAGAAGACATTGAGAAGGCTAGCCGGCAGCTTCTTCCTCAATACTGATGGCTCCTTATACAAGCGGAACTTCGACATGGTCTTGCTCAGATGTGTTGACAAGAAGGAAGCAGACCTACTAATGCACGAACTACATGAAGGTTATTTTGGTACTGTCGCTCCCGATAAATGGGAATGGCCCAAATAAAGGTACAGACGCGAACGGTCGGCGAAGGAGAGGACGTGAGAACACACAGGAGTGAACTCACAGGAAAAGAAAAGAGTCGCCAGCTAGGCATTTTTATCCCGGAGGAAAGGCAATGCTGCATAGACCTGGGAAAGATATGGATAAGACGGTTGCGAACCAGAGAGACTGAGAAAGGGGGTTGGTTACAACCTGGGAAGGTATTAGCACCCAGATTGTCCGCCGTACTCGACGGGATCCACGCTTAAAAGATTTGTGTTTTAAAGGGGTAGTGTCAGTGCAATTTGTGTATAAAAGAGCTGGAAAAGGATGTACAGGTGTCAGTGTAAGAGAAGTGAAGTGTATAAGTGAAGTGTCAGTGTGAGAATAAGAATGAAATGCTCAAGATCATGAGGCTAAAAGAATAAAGCTGGAAAGGGGGGGAATATACAGAGACTTTTGTTCGATAACTGTTAAGTTATGCCTACGTATCCTCTCGTGCAATGAGGAAGTCAGAACACCGTAGTTCGACCCAAAGAGACTGAAAGGTAAATTGACTTGTGAACTGCTTACTTGTCTATGCTCAAGTGTATGACCTGTCTGGCTCAGGTGCAAACTGTCTTGCATTAGACAGAAGAAGCAAATTCTCGTTTATGAGTGAATGAGATGAGAAAAGAATCCCGGAGGAGACGATTATTGTTTGTTTTTTTGTATTTTCAGTCTTTTATTGCTTTTGGAGTTTGTCATAAGAAAATGAGCTTAAGCCTAAACCAATGGATTTAGTAAACTCATCACATCTTCCCTCTGATTAGGGGTAATGAGAATACCTTAAGTGTGAAGTCAGCTTCTCACACTTAATCACCATGATGTAGGATTAAGATCATTAACCTACTTGTGATTAATTAGATGTTTTGGTGTTTTTGTTTAGTGTTAAGTAATGAGATTAAGCCATAATCAGGGATTAAACAGACTCATTACACCATCCTAATAGAAGGATAATAGATGAGAATGTTTAAGCTGAGGAAGACTCCTCAACTTAATCCATGATTAGGGATTAAACTCATGACAAAACAAAGCCTTTATTAAATGGATTTTAGTTAATGATAAGATGAAGAAGTGATTTTTATGGTTTGTAAGACAACCTGAGGGGGACTTGTCCATTAACACTAGGGTTAGTCCTTCTTAACCAATTAAGGAAGAATTAGAACCCTAATGCAAGGCCCAAGTTACAAGCTTGATGTCTTGATGGTCATTAGATGGATTGATTAAAGGATTTAAACACATTAAGGGTTTAACACTTAGGATTAAAGTTATACACTCCATCCTAATAGAAGGATGCAGGCATAAACTTAATCACAAAGCCTTAAAGCCTTTAAGGTTTAGTCCCTGATTATGAGGTGAGAAGAGAAGACTCAATGAGACACAAAGGTAAAATATAAATGGGGAACTAATCAAAACCCTAATCATTGTCATGCTTGGTTGTTCCTAAGGTTTGTGAGGTTTACAAGAGAAATCTTCAGAGAAACCACCAGGAAGCAGATGAAAGGAACAAAGAGAAGCAAAGTAACTTGCTTCATTTAAGAAGACAAGTCACTTGAAGAAAGAAAGTAAGATGAAGAAGAATGAGCAAGCTCAATCTCAAACACAAGACAAAATGCAGCAATGATGCATAAGAGGGATGAAAAGAAATGGGGAGAAGTGAAGGCAAATTCACTTCTCAAAGTTACTTACCACCTGAAAAGTTAGTGAAAGGAATGCAATGCAATGCAAAATGAGATGAAATGGGATGATGTAAATCAAAACCAGAAGCATAAGTATGATGCTAATGATGCTATGAGATGATGCAAACATGAATCAAGGCATGAGGATGACCATATGAACACATGGATGCAAGAGAAGCATGCTTAGTACCATGAACATACATGAAAAGTTATGAAGTGCAAATGGCATACAACATGGAAAATGCAAGATGCAATGATCAAACATGTTTCTAATATGTCCTAAGATGTATCATGAATCAAATGGATGCATAAAATGTCATGGCAAGTCATGGTATGCAAACAAATGCAAGATGAATGCAAAAGAAAGCCCAAATTAGGGTTTATGATCAATGCACCAAACAAAAACCAAAACCAGAAGCAAACATCAAGATAAAAAATTGAAAATGCATCCAAGGGAACCCTAAACCTATACAAACTCACTTCCTAAAGGAGGGGTTCTAACTCTTAACCTAATGAGGGTTATGAATTTCTTAAGTATGCTAGGGTTTTAAGGTACCTTGCCAAGAAAAATGTCAAACAAATTGAAAATGCAAAATCAAATCATGCCAATTTAATCCTATGAACTACATGATATGTAAGACACAATGCAAAAAGAATCAAAGTCCAACTCTCAATGGTTAGGCAGAAATGAATTTTGGAAGTTTGGAACAAAATATAGCCTTGAAATGAAATTAATTCCATGGAAAATTATCAAAATAGGTCAAGATCAAAAAAGAAATTTGGTTTGAAGGTTGGACAATGTTTCTAAATGATTTTAAAGGTTTCATGAATTTTTTGGTGATTTTTAAATACCTAAAAGTATTTTTAATTAATTAATTTCCATTAATTAATTAAAAATAAACTTTTAAATGATTTAAAAATATTTTTTAATGCAAAAAATAAAAATAAAAATAAAAATGTTTTTGGTTTCTGAAAATTAATAAAAGCTTGTATAAAAATTTTCAGAATTTTTAAATGATTTTTGCTATTTTAAATAAATTAAACAAAACAAATGAAATTAAATGAAATAAAAATGAAATAAAACTGAAAAATAGAAGAGTCAGCAAGATCAAAGGCCAGCATTTAAACCTACACGCGCGCGAATTGACCTGGCGCCATATCCAAGGGCTGAGATTCAAAATCTCCTAATTATGATTAAACCCTAATTACATGCCCTAATGACTTTCAGGCGACCGGAACACTGTTCCGGTCGTCTTCTCCGGCAAGCCCAAACCTCTAACTCTCTCTACACGCAATAAAAATGAAATCTAACTGCCCAGAATTCATCCCCATTCAACACTGAATCAAAACCCCCTAATAAACATCATTTTTCATTCATCAATCAGCCAAATCGAAGCAAAACTCATTTAGGGCAAAAAGTTTCAGACAGTTCATACATGCTGGTTTCTCAACCATTTTAAAAAATAATCACATCCCCATGATCAGGGGAGTGCATAGAAGCATTTAAGAACTTAAAATGGAGTTTCTGGAAAAAAAGTTTAAGATGGCTACCTGAACTGAAGCTTTGGTTTTTGGCACTTTCTGGCTGGTTTCTTGCTTGCAGTCAACTCCACTGGACCTCCTGAGAAGCTTTCAATGCTTGTTTGAAGTTTATAATGGATGGTTTGAGAGATGGAAGAAGTTCTATTCAAGGGAGGGTGGTGATCGTGTTTTTGATTCAGGGAGTTTCAGGCTATGGTGATGGGTGGTTTGTGACCAGGGGAGTGTGCCGAGTTGATTTGTGAAGTTGGTTTGTGTGTTTGCAGCTTGTGGAGAGTGTTTCGAAGGCTTTTGCAAATGGAGTGAAAAATGAGAGAGCTGAGTTCTTTCTGCTTTCAGGCTTGTGTTGTCTGTGCTTTGGCTTGCTTTTTGTTTGTATAAACTAATGGGATTGGTCAGATGAGTTGATGTGTGCTTTTGTGATTGGTATGGCTCAAGTTGCCAAAATGTCAAGTTTGTGTAAGAGAGGCATGGGCTACTTGCTAGCCAAGGACAGATGGGGTGTCCTGTGCAGCAAGATGTGTGGAGAGCCATAGGATTGGTTCTGATGTCAGCCAGCAAGTGGATTCACACTTGAGTGAGTTTTTGCAACTTGCCTCACTTTTGCTTCCTTTGAGAAATCTTGCTCCATAAGCCATAGAAATGAGTGATCCTTTGGTGCAATCTGACTTTTAGGTCTTGGTACATGTTTGTGTGAAGATTAGAAGTTTGTTTGATAGCTCAATTTGCCTTGACAAGTGAATTTGCAACTTTGCCTCTTTGGTAGAAAACTTCAAATTTTGTGATTTTTGCCAACTTTGACAAGCCATAACTTTTGATCCAAAATGAATTAGGTCATGTTCTTGTACTTTTTGAAAAGGGAATGATCCATTCTACAACTTTCATGACCAAAGTTTTTCCATTTGAAGCATTTTTGAATCAAAAGGTAAAGGTTGAAAAAGGTTCCTAAAATGGCAATTTCATCAAAAGTCAAACTTTTCCAAAAAGTCAACTTTGCAAAAGACTTGAAATTATTCAATTTTGTGAACTTCCAACATCTTCTATGATCAAATAAAGATCATACACAATCAAAATGATGAAGAACACCCTTTGGTTGGGTCATTGGGGGCCTCAGATGCCCTGATTTGGCACTGACTTGCTTGAAAAGTCAACTCTTGATCAGATGACTTCCCCATGGAATTTCTTCATGAAAATTGATATACATACTCCCTATACCATATAGAGACCAATGGAAACAAGAATGACCAGAAAATTTGGAGTTATGGCCTTTGAAACCAAAACCCTAATTCTAGGTCATCTGTGCAGTCAAACCTGGCTCTGCTTCCATGCCATTCTCAGTTCTTGTGATTTTTGACATTATTGACTTTGAGAGGGTATAACATGATACTTGAACATACATGGACCCCTTTGAAGTGATTTATGGCCTTTGGAGTGGCTCAAGAAGCTCTTGGATTGCTCAGATCACAAACCCTAGGTGCAGATGACTTTGAATCTATTCAGTGAATCAAAAATGTGGTATGAGATGCTATGATTGAGTTTATGCATATGAAATGATCACAAGCCATGGTGTGAATGGGTGAGGGCAAATTTGGGGTGTTTACAGGTACCCATGCCGGAGGACATGCAATGGCAAAGAAATTATTAAGATCAGGATACTACTGGATCACAATGGATGCAGACTGTTGAGCCTATGCCAAAAAGTGCCATAAATGTCAGATCTACGCGGACAAAGTGCATGTGCCTCCCAATCCTTTGAATATATTGTCTTCACCCTAGCCCTTCGCCATGTGGGGCATTGATATGATTAGAAAGATCGAGCCAACTGCTTCAAATGGTCATAGATTCATCCTGGTAGCCATTGATTACTTCACCAAATGGGTTGATGCAACTTCGTATGCAAATGTCACCAAGCATGTGGTAGCCCGATTTCTGAAAAGGGATATCATTTGTCGATATGGAATTCCCGAGCGAATCATCACTGATAATGGTTCAAACCTTAACAACAAGATGATGGCAAAACTGTGCCGAGACTACAAAATTCAACATCATAACTCTTCTCCTTACTGGCCAAAGATGAATGGCGTTGTTGAGGCGGCTAACAATTGTGCAAAAGATGGTAGTCACATACAAATACTGGCATGAAATGTTACCATTCTCCTTACATTGGTACCGAACTTCCATCAGAACATCTACCAGGGGAAACACCTTATCAGCTTGTGTATGGTATGGAAGCAGTCCTACCTGTTGAAGTTGAATTACCCTCCTTGCGGGTAATGATGGATGTAAGACTGGACGAAGCAGAATGGGTCCGATCTCGTTATAATCAACTGAGCCTGATTGAAGAAAAGAGATTAGCAGCTATTTGTCATGGTCAGTTATATCAAAAACGGATGAAAAGAGCCTTCGACCAAAAAGTAAGACCTCGGGAATATCAAGTGGGAGAGCTTGTGCTGAAAAGGATCCTTCCTCCTCATACAGACCACAGGGGCAAGTGGACACCAAACTATGAAGGTCCATAGGTGATAACTAAGGTTTTCTCAGGCGGAGCACTGATACTCGCAACCATGGACGGTGAAGACTTCTCGTCTCCTGTGAATTCAGATGCAGTTAAAAAATACTTTGCATAAATGACCCGCAGGACATAAAAACAGAATGTGAGTCCAGGAAAAAATAGGGCATCCCGGCGAGTCAAAAACAGAATAAAGGACTCGAGCAAAAATAAGGGAAAAATTGAAAAAATGTACATCCGCTGAGTTGAAAAGCCACATCGGACATCTCAGGCAAAAAAAGGCATCCCGGTGGACTGAAAACCCGAAAGGGCAATCCACGTAAAATTAGGGAATAAGCAAACAACTGCATTCTGAATTCGTCTGTATCACTCACATAACATGATAAGCTCCGAAAGGAAAAAGCGTCGGTCAAAATCAACTTTCTTCAGAAATCAAGATAAGAAGAGCATTCAAATCATACAGGTCATAACAAAGGAAGCTCGTTGGAGCGTCCACTTCAGAATTTCCAAATAGGACTTTTATTTTCTCAATTTTGCAGCAACATCCTCATTTCAGGGATTAGCTTCCTCACTGTACTCGCATATTCAGGGAACACAAATCAATAAAGTCAAATATTCATTTACACTTTGTTTTGTACCTTTTTTGTTTTGTTTGCAAAATTTCCAAAGTTTGTAATACAACATTTGCATGAAAACATATAAGCCATTTTCAATAAATGCTTGCAGAAAATATGTGCTCTTAAGAGAACCTAACTCCTATGACGGAATCCGGTTGAGGATACCTCAGGGCACTTGTGTGTTTCCTTTGTTTGACAGGTTGCAGGTACTCAAGACGGACAACCTTTCATAACATAGGGCATATCAGGCACAATATCCCCAGCCAAGCCGGCAGTCACATCATCAGAAGGACTACTTGACGAAAGTATTCCCCCACGGAGCTTTTTATCCCTCAGAGTATCCCCCATAAAGTTGATCCTCTGACAGATTACTTCCCAGAAGTTCTCTCTTCCCCAGCAGGATCATCAAAGCAATGCCTAAATCACTTTTCCCCAGCGAGTTTCCAGATCTTCTCATCCCCAACATTGGATCCCCACAGAGTTCTTCCCCCAAAGTTCTCCAGAAAGATCGTGCAGTGATCATTTCTCCCCACATATCACCCAGTGATCCGTTCTCCCAGCAGATTTCAGATCTCGGATCTCGTTTTTTTTTCATTTGCATAATCATAGCATTCACATTATCCCTCCCCAAACAGAGCGTAGCATTCTGTCTAATACGGAGCATTACGGAAAAAATCAAACACTTGCATGATCATAAGCCAGGTTCGAGCCAGTCACCTGCAAATACCAAAATCACTCCTCCAGCAATACGCAAAAAACTTATCCCCTGCAGATAAAAGCCAAAATATCCTTTTTCACTCTCAATACAAATATTTTTACATACTTATACATAATCCTTATGATACTCGTCTGTATCCTACTTATACATAATTCTTTGATACTCGTCCGTATCTTACGCATCTCCCCAGTAGATCAACACTCGTCAGTGTTCCTTGTTCAAACAGTTGATACTCGTCCGTATCATCACTCCTTAAACACGCGTCGTTGTTTGTTTCTATCGATACACATCCGTATCGTGGTCCTAAGGATACTCGTCTGTATCTTTAGGGCTTAAACACTCGTCCATGTTTATTTATCCCCAGAAGTTGCCAATAAAACAACTTTCTATCCGACATTCGTCCTATGTCGCAATAATCCTCAGCAGCCGTACCCTGCTAGGTGATCGTCCTTCACCTTTTGATGACCGTACCTCATCATTCATCTGATGGCCGTCCCCATCGTCGATCTTTTTATCCGTCATTCGTCCTATATCGAGATAATCCCCAACAGAGCATTTGTCCCCTGCTAGGTAATCATCCTTCACCTCTTGATGACCGTCCCTCATCATTTATTTTTGATGACCGTCCCTCATCATGTTATCGGATGGCCGTCCCCATCGTCGATCTTTCTATCCGACATTTGTCCTATGTCGTGATCTTTTCAGCAGCCGTCCCCTGCTAGGTGATCGTCCTTCACCTCTTGATGACCGTCCCTCATCATTTATTTTGATGACCGTCCCTCATCATTTATTTTGATGACCGTCCCTCATCATGTTATCCGATGGTCGTCCCCATCGTTGATCTTTCTATCCGACATTCGTCTTATGTCGTGATCTTTTTAGCAGTTGTCCCCTGCTCGGTGATCATCCTTCACCTTTTTGATGATCGTCCCTCATCATTGTTTCATTTATCCTTTACCCGATGACTATCCCCGTCGTGGTTTCCTTCTTTATCTTGATGATCTTCCTTCATCACTTTACCGATGGCCGTCCCCTTCGCGAATTCTTTATTCCCCAGCATGATGGTCGTCCCCGTCAGTGCGTTCTCACCATTTTTATCCCCAACAGTCGTCCTCTGCTCGATGGTCGTCCTCCGTCGCTATCTTTTGATATTCAGTCTATATTGTCTATTACAATTTATATCCCTTTTCTTCTTATAATAAAGAGTGCAAATTTTGGACTGTCTTGGTATTCAACCACAAGTTATCTTGGTTGTCTGTTAAGCCAGGCGCTTACATCCTACACAGCTAACTCATGCTTGAATAGGGGCAGTTGTAAACACCCCAAATTTGCCCTCTCTTTTTTCTCACACCTTGGCTTGTGTTCCTTCATATTGCATTGCATAAGCATACCATCTCACACTACATCGTTATTTCACTTCATAAGTTGTATAACTAAGGTTTGTGATCAAATGAATCTTAGAAGTGTTTTGAGCTATCTCAGAGGCCATGAAGCAAGCCAGGAGGGTCCATGAGTGTTCTATGATCATATTATACCTCCAATTTTGCTTTAAAGTCACAAAATCTCATAGGATTGCACAGCTACCCATGCAGGCTTAGAGTTTCCTACACAGATGACCAGAAATTAGGGTTTTGGGTTTGAGGCCCTTACACTTAAATTTTTTGGCCATTCTTGATTCTATTGGTCTATATATGTTATAAGGAGCATGTGTATCAAATTTAAAGCAAAAATTCACTGAGGAAGTCATCTGATCATGTTGTGACTTGTTGTGCAAGAAAAGTCAGGATTAGGGCATCTGAGGCCTCCAACAAGGGTCCCAAAGGGTCATCATCATCAATTTGAGGTCCTATGACCTTTATTTGGTCTTAGTAATGTTTTAAAGTTCACTAGATTGAAGAATTTTGAGCCATTCCAAAAGTTGGCATTTTTGGACATGACTTGTAATGTAAACTTTCCATTTTGGGAAAGATTTTCAACCTCCTCTTTCTTGATCAAAAAGGTTTCAAATGAATTTTCTTCAAACATGAAAGTTGTAGATTGGATCTTCCCATTTTCAAAAAGTACAAAAACTCCTCTTGATTCATCGTAGAACTCAAGATATGGAAAGTCAAAGTTGGGAAAATCTTGTAATACATCATGGCATGATCAAAAAACATCTCAAAGTCATAATTGAGCCTTGAACCAAAGGATGCCATGACTTGTTTCTCAAGAAATCACAAAGTGGCAAAACTGCAAAACCTTTGCAAACTCTTGATCCAAGCCATACAACTCACAACATTCGATCCTAAGGCCCTCCTTGAAGCTAGTTGAGGCAGCTCAAGCCCTCAAATCAGCTCTGCCATGGCCCATACCTCAAGTACACAACTTTTGACTTTTTGGCCAATTGAGCCATGTCATTCCCACAATGGATATCTACTCTTATGAATCATTCCAATTGTTTATGCATTGCCTAAGGATCATAAAACACAACACACAAGAGCTCAGAGGGAACATATACTCAGATTACACAAAAGTTTCCAAAAACTTCCTCTCTTCGATTCTCCCAACCCAGCCATCAAACTTCAAAAATTTCTTCACCAATCAACCACACATCACCCATAGAACAAATCCCACCCCTCACAATGGCCTGAAACACAACACACAAGAACCTCATTTTCTGCCATATCAGAACTGAACCTCTCAAAATAGCCCATTTAAACTCCATCGAAGCATTTCAATAGCTTCAGGGGGACCAGAGGAGCCATTTTGCACCAAAGGGAGGCTTTGAAAGTTCAAGTTTGAAAAGCTTCAGTTCAGGTAGCCTCCAAGAACATTTTTTCCAGAACTTCATTTTCTTATTATAAATCGAACCTACATGTTATCCTGATCATCATGATATGTTTAGAATTGAAAATGAGTGAAAAATGAGTATGTTATGATGTTCTAAAAGTTTGGCCGTGAATTTTTTGTTTCGATTCTCTTGATTCACTTGTTATAAAGGCCATTTGATTGTTAATTTGAGTTGAGTGAAGTTAGGGGAGTGTTTATGGACAGGTTAGAGGGCTTGGGGTGGCCTGGGGGAGAAGATAGGGTTTGGGGTTGGCCGGAGAAGATGACCGGAGCACTGTTCTGGTCATCTGAGAGTAATTAGGGTTAGGGTGCCCAGATTAAACGTGAGCCCTAGGATCTTATTTAATTAGTGGAACGAACAACCCATATCATGTCATTAACCCTAATTTCATTTAATTATCACACGCGTATTGGAAGTTTAAACCTGGACACTTAGATTCTCCTACCTTCAGTCAAGCTGACTTGAGATCCCAGCCTTTGATCTAGTTTTCACGCAATCTGAGCCATTCCTTTCAATTACTTTGCATTTTTATTTTATTTATTTCATTTTGTTTTCCTTTATTTATTTAAAATAGCAAATCATTTTCAAAAATCATGATTTTTTGCTCTTTCACTTTAAATATTTTTCAGAAACCAAAAACATTTTTATTTTTATTTTTGCATTAAAAATCTATTTTTAAATCATTTAATTGTATTATTTAATTAATTAATTCATTTTAATTAATTAAAAATACTTTTAGGTATTTAAAAATCACCAAAAAAAATCATGAAGCATTCTTACATATTTAGAACAATTTACAAACTCATCTTACAAATTTCTTTTAGGGTTTGATCATGTTTTAACAATTAACCATGAATTAGGGTTTCCAAATTTCCTATTTTTCTAACCCTAATTTCAAAATCCATTTCTGATCAACCAAGATGATTTTGCACATGGTTCTTTTTGCATTATTTCATACTTTGCATGTAGTATCTATGGCATTTAACTTATATTTTTGCATTGCATTTTCCATTTTGTTTGGCATTTTATATGAAGAAGTACCCAAAACCCTAGCCTAACTTAGAAAAACCATAACTTGACTTTGGTATAGCTTCTGACCTCCATCTTTGGGGAGTGATCTTATGTGTGTTTAGGGTTAATTTGGTTGCATTTTAAAATTTTTATCATGTGTTATCCTTCTGTTGTGGACATGTGCATCTCATACTTTCTTAAAACCCTAATTTGTCATTTTCATTTGCATTCATCTTTGCATACCTTCATCATATGAACTTGTCATGACATCTCATGCATTGGTATGTCATCTTAGATACCTTAGGACATGTATGAACATTGGTTGATCATTATTGCATCCATTTGGTATGTTTTTTCATTCATTACTTCTTATGTGTATTCATGTGATTTCAAGCCTCTAACATGCCTTCCTTTGCATCCTATCTCTTGTATGATCATGCATAAACATTGCACATGTCTTTGCATCATTTCATAACACATTTGCATTGTGTTTGCACTTCTGGTCTTGATCATTGCATCTTCATTTGCCTTATTTCCTTTTGTTTCATATCTTATGCATTCATACTAACTTTTCAGGGGCTTCAGGTAAGTTGCTTAAGATGTGGATTTGCCTCCACATCCCACTTCTCCTTATCTCTCCATTTGCATCTTTATTTGTCTTTGAAGTGAGTTTTACTAACTTATGCTTTCTCTTGCTCCTTTTCTTTCTCTTAGGTTACTTAACTTCTTCAGGAAGTAAGTAACCTATTCTCCTTTCTCTTCTCTTTTCATCTGCTTCTTCTTCCTTGGTGGCCATCTGAAGATCTTTCTCTAAGCCTAACAAACCATATAAATATACAAGCATGATAACTTTAGGGTTGTACATAGTCTCCCCTAGTTTGTACCTTTGAGTCTCCTTGAGTCTCTGCTTCACATCTCATAATCAAGGCTAAATAGTTAAAGTTTTAAGACTCTGAATTAGGGTTATGCATGTATCCTTATCTTAGGATGGAATGTATAACTTTAATACTTAGTGTTAAACCTTTAAGTTGTTTACACCTACTAATCAAAACACCTAATAATCATTAAGACTTAAGCTTGTAACTTGGGCCATTCTTTGTATACCATCACCCTGTACATCCATCTCTTTTATACATTGTTAGCACATACAATATCCCCTTTTAAACACAATCAGGTATGTGTGGATCCCGTCGAGTACGACAGACAATTTGGATGCTAATACCTTCCCATGTCGTAACCTACCCCTTACTCAGTCTCTTTGGTTCGCAACCATCTTATCCATATCTTTCTAGGTTTATGCACCATTACATTTCCTTCGGGATAAAAATGCCTAGCTGGCGACTCTATTCAACCTCAACCTTCAACATCGCCAGCACCAGTTCGCGTTTGCACCGGGACGCAAGTCCGGGGAGCGACAGTTACTATCCTTGGCTTTGGAATGAAGACTTGGACTTAGATTCTTAGGACACATTTCCTTTGCCTTGATCTTCATGAAGTTGGAATTTGCCTTTATTTGGCCATTTGCTAGCTTATAAGGATGGAACTCTTATGCTCATAATGTGAAGTGTCATCAAGTTTGGTTAGATCTTTCTTCCCTTATCTCCTTATTTTCTTTTTTAGAATTGTCCCTTCATCCCCTCTCCTTCTTTAATTTTCAAATTCTTCTCCCTTTTTCAAAGGATTCCTTCTTTTTTAAATCATCACCTCTTTAATAAACAAAAACCTTGACTTTTGTCAAGTGGCTTTTACTCTTTTTATTTTCTTTTAAAATCAATGAATCTAATCATGTTGACCTTAATTCAAAAATAAAAATAATCAAACTCATTCAAGTTGTTTTGTGCCTTTTTGCACTTTTGTGTATTTTCTTTAAAAAAAGTGACGATTATGAGTCATTATTCTTTAGTCGGGTGCAAGTCTTTCAATCTCCATGGTTGTAGTTTGATGTAATTGAGTCTCTTGTCATTCGTGGGGGTTTAGTGGCATACTCGTTGATTTTATCCGAGTTGGCGCCCTCCCCATAATGATGTATGAGTCCATGCCTTCATTCTCATGGTAGTTTGTTTGGCCATCCACTTGAAGATGACAAATTCTCTTCACTTAATAAAATCAATGACAACCAACCCTTTTCACTATTTGTATCACGAACTACGAGGTTTTGATCTTGCATTGCACTTTGTGGGTACGTAGGCATGAGGTGGTAACCCTCTCCAAACACAAAAATATTAAAAAAGTAATAATTCTTTTCTCATCCCTCCACTCTCATTTAACAAAACTTTTTTTCAAACCAAAAGCAGTAAAATTTTCAAAGGGCTCCCGTGGAGTACCACAAACATTTTGGGTGCGTAAAACCTTCCCATTGTGTAACCTATCCCTTTACTTGTTTCTCCGTTATGTTTCTTTAGCTTTTTTCTTTTAGATTCATTAGGATTTATTCGCCCTTTTTTTTTTCTTTTCCTCTTGGAATAAAAATAAAGCGTGGTGGCGACTCTGTTTACTTTGAGTTAAGTTAACTAATAGCTTACACTCATGATTTTACCGCTACAGAAAAGTGGTGACTCTGCTGGGGAGTAATCTCTAAGTGGATTCGACCTACTTTGATTTGTTTACTACTTTGGTTTGATTTTTTTGTTATTTGTTTGTTCTGTTTTGGTTTTGGTGATCCTCTGTGAGTGAGATAGATTCTAACCCATATCTGAGTTGAACTTATGATAGGACGACGATATTCGAAGCAATAAGCGATGGAGTAGTCCAAAGCTATATCAATTTGATAATATCCATTCAGTTAGGATCTATTGGATTATCAATATCATGATGAGTAATCATACGTGGCATTATTTTCCGACCTTGAGCTGATTATACTGAGGACCGTAGAACCCTTAACCCATCCAAGCCAATTTAGGAACGTAGTGCAGAAACTATCTGGGTGTAAACCTAAGGTGGTTGTCAAGAAATAATACACTCAGACGAGGTCTATTTTAAGAATGTTATCGGTTGGGGATTAATCCAACGTACCGATGATATTCTAAAGATTGATATTAACTTCGGGCACTTCTGTTAACACCCTTTTGGTTTTCTGCAGGTACAATGAAGACAAAACCTTAGTACTTACCTATGTGGGTTGGTGTTTTTCTACCTTGACTTCATGCTCGTGACTCAGAACCTAGACCAGTGTGCTTTGTGTGATCTTGTTTGTGGTTATTGCATACATACACTCATCCATTAATGATCATTGTTCTTGAGATTTCAAGGGACTCATAAGGAATTTTTGCAAAATTTCAGATGTCTATGGTTATGAATTTTGAAAGAAGAAACACAAAGAAGTACAACTTCAAGAATCCTAATCTAGTAGAGCTAAGAAAGCTAGGAGCTTTAGTGGTTGCCACTCAGGAGTTCCGAAAATGTTATGGGAATCTCTTTTTATCTTGGATACCGATGTACCAGAGGGGATTCTCCCTACCTTGGCTCAGTTTTATGATCCATTGCATCATTGTTTTACCTTTCCTGATTATCAGCTTGTATCGACTTTGGATGAGTACTCTCATTGGATAGGTTTACCTATTTTGGACAAGGAATTTCTTTTCAGTGGTTTAGAGAAAGAGCTTACGACCAAAGTCATCGCCAAAGCCCTTTTTCTCAAGGAGTCTGATCTTAATGAAAATTTTCTTCCAAAAGGGAGTGTTTGTGGTATTAATGCTAAGTTCTTGATGGGGAAAGCTTCTACTTCTCTTACTTTGGGTCATAAGGATGCATTTGAGGCTATTTTTTCTTTGCTCATTTATGGGATTGTCTTGTTTCCTAACTTAGATGGTATTGTGGACGAGAGTGCCATTCAGATTTTCTTGAAGAGAAATCTGGTACCTACTTTGCTTAGAGACATGTATCATGCCTTTCATTATAGGACCTCCAAAGGTGATGGAAAGATTGTGTGTTGTGCGCCTCTTCTCTATAGGTGGTTTATTTTGCACCTACCAAAGTCCAACGTCTTCAAGGATAATAGAGAGAAGCGAAGATGGTCTCAAAGGATTATGTCTCTTTCTCATAAGGATATGACTTGGTATTGTTCCTATTATGATATTGAAATGCTTATTGACAGTTGTGGAGAGTTTCCTAATGTACCTGTTTTTGGTACACGTGGGGGAATTAGTTACAACCATATTCTCGCAAGGCGACAATTGGGATATTGCTTGAAGGACATACTATAACACCCCAAATTTGCCCTCTTCTTTTTTTAGCATCATCATCATATCATAATCATCATTAGCATGTCATAGTCTTAGCATTTTGCATAGAAAAATGAAGCATAACACTCACATGTTCTAGCATAAGGCGTATGATCAATCATCCGAGAAATTCGAAGCACTACAAGTCAAAATCAAGAACAGGGTGACCTGGCAAGAAGCTCACATGATCTCTTATGCAAGCTCTGTATCATGTTCAAGGCCCTAAAAAGGATCGAGGATCAAAATCAGATCAAACGGTTGGCGTCGGGTTATTATGAAAGTTTCCCACCAAAAGGAGGGGGAATTCAAAATTCACTGGCGTTAACCAGTTAACGCTTTGGTTAACCGGTTAACGGCTGCGAATTTTGAATTCCAGCAGCAAAATTCAGCATGTGTTTTGGCTCCAATTTTCTGATTTTTATTCATTTTGAATTAAGGAGAAGGATTTAAAGCATTTATCCAAGCCTAATTCCAATGCTAGGTCCTAATCACTTTCTAAGCCAATTCCAAACCATATTTTTTGGATCCCAAACCAAAATTTTGGGTCCCAAATCTAAACCATATTTAATCCATTTCCCTCCAAACTAAGAGAGGGCTCTCTCACAATTTTCAATTCTCATTTTCTGAATTTTGATTTCTCTCACCATTCTCTCACTTTTCCCTCCCCATTTTCCAAATCACACAAAGTTCCTCTTTGAAGATCACAAGACTTTGCCTTAAAGCTTATAGATCTTGGAACTAGACCTCCATCCACAGTTTCTTTGCATCGTTTTGCTGGTTTCACTACTTGGTTCAGATCTGGTTTGGAGATTAGAAGTGCTTTTGGAGCCAAACTTCTGCATCAAGATCATTTGCTTGCATTTATTTTGCATGGAGTGTGAGGATTAACACCAGATCTTCAATGTTTTCAGCGAGATTCCTCATTTCTAGCTCAAACAACAATTACCAAAGCATACCTCAGCTTTGTAGGTTGGTTAAGTTCAGATCTAGCTCTGTTTTTAGCTTATTTGCATGCTCGTGCTTTAGATCCACCATGTGCTTGTGTATTTGCTTGTGTTGCTTGAATTGATTGGTTGATTTGTAACCGGATCCATGTGCTAATGTTCATGAGCTTAATGATGTTAATTAATGTGAATTGATCCATTTATTTCATGCTTAATTGATTGCTGGTATGGTGTGAAATTATTTGGACAAGCTGGTTTGAGGTGATTTTCATGCAGGATTTGTTGTTGTTTTGACAGTGTTAACCGGTTAACGCTTTGGTTAACTGGTTAACGCACCCTTTTCTGCATAATTTGCTGCAGGTTTGAATTGGTTAACCGGTTAACGCTTTGGTTAACCGATTAACACTGATGCAGAATGTCATTTTGGAGTTGTTTTGAGTTTGTTGGATCCCCTTGCTTGCTTTAATTGCCATGATCATTGAATATGCTAGTTTAGGGTGATTTGCTTGCTGGTTGATGTATGCTTTCATGTTCTCGACGCGTAAGTCATGTATTTGCAAAGCATGGCATGTTGTTTGATCTTTGTTGATTTGAACGTTGAGCACGTTATTTCCATGAGTTTTGTTGATGAACATATGCTGGATTTTTTTTTTGCTAACACTTGCAGGGGGTCATGGTAAGAGAAGTGTGGGTGTTTATCCACATTTCAACTCTTCATATTTTCTTTTAAAGTTTCTTTCTCTTTGTGGTTTTTGATGTTCCTTATGCCATCATGTGATTCTACTCTTTTCCTCCCCCTTTAGGAGCAACTTACCTCCTTTAGAGGAGTAAGTTGCTTGCTAGCTTTCTTCTCCTCTTCTTTTCTTTTCCTTTGGTTCTTTCTTCTCTTAGGATAGTTGAAACCTCACTAACCTTAGGACCACTTTTGCATGATAACTTTAGGTTTAGTCTTTCCCCATTAGACTTTTGCATTTTGCTCTTTGGTTCTTTCTCTTCTCATCTCAAAAACAAAAGCCTAAAACCCTTAATAAAGAAAGAAGTGACTTCTTGTGCAATAGCCTTATTCCATGAGGCATATGTATTCATTCCATATTGGAATAGTGCATTTGTCTAGCATGATGCACAAGTCTAATCATGAGGTCATCTTCATCAAGAAAACCATAAAAAATACTTCTTCATTCTAATCACTAAAGCACCTAATAAGTTCAACAAGTCAATGAGCTTAAGCCCTTGCCCTTGGAAACAAGTATTGGATAAATTCTCCTTACTTGGTGTGCTTGTTCTATTATTCCATCTTGGAATGTAGTAGCAAGTACACATTCCATTGAAAAGAGTTTGAGTTCACTTCCTTGTGCCACACTCATAAAAAAAAACTTCTAAAAAACACAAACAAATAATAAGCGTCTTTCCTTCGGGAATTCTCTCCTCATCTCCTTCGCTCCGTACGCGAACTTTCTCCTACCTGTCATTTTGCAAGACGGTAATGCACTCGTCGTCCGAGCCTGCAACACCTGAGCATTGACATAGGCAGTTCAAGCCTTAAGACACAAGCAATCTTTTCCACCCCTAGTTAGGGGAACTATGACGACTCTGATCCTTATTGTCCAGATGAGGTACGTAGGCAGTGGGGTAGGGCCCATTCGAGCACACTCTATTATTTCCCCTACATTTTCCCCTTTCTTTTCTTTCTTATCTAGTTTCACTTTTAGTTTTGCAACAACTTTCATTTCTTCACCCTTTGAAGAAGATTTCCTTACAAGTGTGGATCCCGTCGGGTACAACAGATGATCTGGGGTGCTAATACCTTCCCAG
Source organism: Lathyrus aphaca (assembly GCA_963966055.1). Lineage (NCBI taxonomy): Eukaryota > Viridiplantae > Streptophyta > Magnoliopsida > Fabales > Fabaceae > Lathyrus > Lathyrus aphaca. The sequence continues at coordinate 507,129,763 of OZ014524.1, read as the reverse complement.
GTCATAACCGACTCCCAAACTCAGTTTCTTTGGTTCGCAGGACCTTTGTTCTTCCTTTCTTTTCTTATGGTTTGTGCAGCATTACCATTCCAGTTCCTTCGGGATAAAAATGCCTGGCTGGCGACTCTACCTTTTTCGCGCCACTTTCGCGCTTGTACCGGGATGGAAATCTAGGGAGCGACAACTGGTGACTCTGCTGGGGACGTCCTAACTAGAGTGTCTCTGGTTCCTCTTGAGAGTTAATCCTAGCGCTTGCGTGCTTTTGTTTCTTTGAGTTTTGATTGTTTGCTGCTGTGTGTTTATTTTACTGTTGTTTATTTACAGTTTTATTTACAGCTTTATTTACAGTTTTCAGTATTTATTTTCATGCATCATATTATACTGGACTGTCTGGATGTTTGTTTCCTATTTTTTTTGTGGGATTGGTGTCGCTCCCGGGATTTTCATCCTAGTACAAACGCGAAAGTCGCGCGGAAAAGGTAGAGTCGCCAGCCAGACATTTTTATCCCGAATGAATGGGAAAGGTAATGTTGCATGAACCTAATGAAGAAGGAAAAGGACGAGGCCTTGCGAACCAAAGATCTGGGTCCGGAAGTCGGTTACGAATTGAGAAGGAATTAGCACCCCAATCTGTACGCCGTACCCGACGGGACCCACGCTTATAAGTCTGTTTCAAAGGGTGAAAAATAAGATGCTGCTTGAATGAAAGAATGGCTATCTGGACTTGGAAATGGAATGAGAAAAATATCAGGAAAATAAAATGGAACGAAGGGGAAAAATATAGGGAAAATAAAGAATGTGCTCGAATGGGCCCTACCCCACTGCCTACGTACCTCATCAGGAAATGAGGATCAGAGTCGCCGTAGTTCGTCTAACTAAGGCGGTAATTGTTTGTGTTTTTTAAGATGATGTTGCCATAGCTCTAGCTCAGGTGTTACCGGCTCTGACTCGAGGGTGTTTACCGTATCGCTGTTTAAACTGTTGAGGCAAGTCGTATTCGTCCTTAAAGAGTATGAGATGAGAAGAGAAGACGCGATGTCTTGTTGGTTTATTGTCTTTTAGAAGAAGTGTTTTGACTTTATGTTTATCGTGAGTACAACACTAAAGACTATGATACAAGAGCGAATACTTTCCAAGATCATCCCCAATGGAACGTTCGTAAAGTATCCTAGAAGAGTGAAGGAGACCTCCACTAGTCATTTCCCATATAGCTTAAGGCTCGTGGCGCATTGTACACATTTTCCTTTATTAAGTGTTTTGATTTTTCTTCAGGATGAAAAGTGAGACTCAAGTTGAAAAAGGAAAAACTCTAAGGGAAACTAGACTTTACCCTAAGTTAATTGAGTTTAAATGGTGACCTATGGTTAGTGAGGCTCGAAAGATTAAAGCTACCTAAATGGATATTATACCAGAAATGCGAGTACAAAAAGTAACAATGAATAATATGGCCCTCTTACGTCTTGATAGGTAAAAATGTGTATGAATCGTAAATGGGATGAAACAATGGATCGGGTGGGTCGGTTGCATGGTGCTGAGACGCACGACTTATGGTATGCAACATACAAGGCTTGCTTTTGGTGTAATAGAGTGGAGTGATGGTAATCGAGGGATCCTAAAGTCACATGAAACTTTATTTATTTATTTGAAAATTTACTCGACGTTGGACCGAGTATTTCTTTATTTTATTTTTGAGATTTAGTTTTCTAGCGATTCACTTTATCTTTTCCATCCTAATTATAAGAACTATACAAGCATAAGAGTTCTAAGCTATTACGTCAAGAAGTACAAACCACAAAAATATAATCGAGGCATAATAAAAATAATCCAAGTCCATAAGCGAATCCTCGAAAAACCTTGCACAAAAAGGAGATGTTAGTAAATTAAAAAGATCAAGCCTAATTAATCTATGTCCTAATGCACCATAAAATCCTAAGCTAACTTAGATGGATTTACAATGGAAAATTTGCTAAAGTTAATACACTAAAAAGAATATTAAAAGTCCTGGAAAAAAATATGAAATTAATTCCCTAAGGTCCCTAACCTGACTATAATATTGTGTTAAAAAATCTCCTAAAACTTCATAACCTAACTATGTCAAATGGTCCCCTAAATCTACCTAAGATTTATTCACACATTTATTCAAACAATGCTACCCAAACAGTGGATAAAATTACCTAAAAATACAACAAAAATTATTCCAGGTTCTACTATTAGTCCTCTAATCATAGCAAAAATAATGGGACCAAAATCATACAGGAGGTGGGAGAAATAAAATGTACAAAATAAAGTGTTCATGAAAGAATTCCATAGAAAACAAATTAAATGGAAAATCAAAATAAAATTGAAAAATGACTAAAGTCAGAAAATAAAAACATAGCAAATTTCTATAATGAGTTAGAAAGGTCCTATAATTTTTTGTAGAATTTTATTATGGATTTTCGATATTTTTTACGGATTAAAATTGAAACTAAGCCAAAATAAAAATTAAATAAAGAAAGGGATAATGAGAGGGGTGCAGGAAGTAAATTATTTAGTTAAAATGAATAAATGGGCTTAAATAGGGGTGTGAAGAGCATGTTGGGAAGGCCCAAATGCGCTAGTTGGTCAGGAGTCTATGCCATACTCCGCAGTCAAGTTTATTGACCTGAGAGAGAACTCCCGTCCGTCTGGTCACAAGCTGGGGATTGGTGATTATGATGGAAGACTAAGATACTAGGGATTACGATGATTACCATAGGGTGTAATGCACAGGATTGAAATCTAGCGGTCCTACCGTACGGTGACAAGTGTCACCGCCAGAGTGGACCACTCAAACAAGGCTTATCTCCTCAATTTTAAATTTGAAATGACGGTGGAGAATTAACTGAGATCTATAAATTCCAATTTTCTTTAATGGTGCATTCATTAGGTTTAATAATCTTTGATTAGGGATTATTAAATCGTTAAAAGTTTTGTTTAATTCCAAATTAAATTAATTTAAAATAACATTATACCTTAAGAAAAACCACGTGAGAAACTTCAGACTTAAACAAAGCCTCTCTCTCTCTCTCTCAAACCCTATGTTCATCTTCCTCAACAACAAACCCTAGCCGCCGCTATCCTCTTCTAATTAAACCACCACCGCCCCGAGCAAACGTCCGAAAGCAACATCACCGTAATGAAAATGGCTACTCCTTTTACCATCACCTTTGTCACGAACCAACCTAACCTAACTTCTCTTCTATTTGAAATTCGAAATCAAACCCTCAACCTCTCACACAAAAATCGCAACCTAAACAATTCACAAGAATAAAGCAAATGAATTACACCTTATGAACGAACGAAGATGCTAGTTTGTGAACGAAGACGAAGATGCTTCAATATCACGGGCTTGATGGTGATACTGATGAACGAATGAGGATGCGTTGAAGATGTTTCCGCCGTTGCAACACCGTCGTGAGTATGATGATGACTATGACGAATGTATGAAGACGCTTCCGCAATTTTCGTAGGCGAGTGATGCGTTCAGGATGCAAAATCACATTCAGGTACGTATTCCAATTTCACCTTTCTTCTCCTATCTTTGATTCCAAATTATTGTGGTTGATTGATTCATGGTGAATCTTATTCTTATGGTTGACTCTTTCTGAATCAAATCGTTGCTTGTTGTAGGTCCGTGATGATGGAATCTGCAGAATCGCTGATGAAGGTTGAAGATGATTAGAGATGGAATTTGTAGAAGTCGATTGAAGAAGAGTGGTGCGTGAAGGTTGGCGAATTGTTGAAGGTTGGCGAAGGGAGTGTGATGGTTTAAGAATGAGGTTGAGAGATGAGTCTGAAAATGGGGGAAGAACCATAGAAGGAGGATGAGGATGATGGAAGCTGCGTATTTCTTGATGCAGAGTATGTGGGAGCAATGAAAAGAGAGTGATTGAGGAATGTCATGAAGAATGAATGCAGAAAATTGGTAGATTGAAGCCTTTTATGCGAAGAAATTCAGGTGAAGTTTCTAGAATAATTCTGTTGTGAGAGTTTGTTAGAGATTCAGCTTAGTTTCAGATGGAGTTTGTAACTGTTTTCAACTTGTGGAACTTTCCTGATTTTTGCTTGAAATTGTATCTGAAATTCAATTTTTTTCTCTCCTCTCTTTTTGCCTCTAAGATTTCTTCTATGAAGTTCTTATGAATATTTTTTTGTTTCTGTTGTGATTCTTCTTCTGACCTTTGTGTAACTTGTTCTGTTGATGATTTGCAGGTGTATTCAAGTGGAGGTTGATGAAATTGTGGAATCTAAGTTTTGCAGAATGAATTGCTTTTCTTCTTTTGAGGTCTCGATGATTCATCCAGATGAAGTGATTCTGCAAATTTCGGTTTTAATTGTGATGATAAGGATTTGAGAAGAAAAGGTGTTGAAGATAGAAGATGGTTCTGAGAGTTGATTGAATAAGATTGATGAAATTTCGCTTGAAGATGAAGTTGTTGGTGAGGAATGTATCGAAAGAGAATTGAGATTGGAGTTTTTCTGGATTTTATTCAAAAGAGTGAGACTGAAAGGTGAATTGACTTGTGAACTGCTTATTTATCTATGCTCAAGTGTATGACCTGTCTGGCTCAGGTGCAAACTGTCTTGCATTAGACGGAAGAAGCAAGTTCTTGTTTGTGAGTGAATGAGAGGAGAAAAGAATCCCGGAGGAGACGATTATTGTTTGTTTTTGTATTTTCAGTCTTTTATTGCTTTTTGAAGTTTGCCATAAGTTAATGAGCTTAAGCCTAAACCAATGGATTTAGTAAACTCATCACATCTTCCCTCTGATTAGGGGTAATGAGAATGCCTTAAGTGTGAAGTCAGCTTCTCACACTTAATCACCATGATGTAGGATTAAGATCATTAACCTACTTGTGATTATTTAGATGTTTTTGGTGTTTTTGTTTAGTGTTAAGTAATGAGATTAAGCCATAATCAGGGATTAAACAAACTCATTACACCATCCTAATAGAAGGATAATAGATGAGAATGTTTAAGCTGAGGAAAGCTCCTCAACTTAATCCATGATTAGGGATTAACTTCATGACAAAACAAAGCCTTTATTAAGTGGATTTTAGTTAATGATTAGATGATGAAGTGAGTTTTAGGGTTTGTAAGACAACTTGAGGGGGACTTGTCCATTAACACTAGGGTTAGTCCTTCTTAACCAATTAAGGAAGAATTAGAACCCTAATGCAAGGCCCAAGTTACAAGTGTGATGTCTTGATGATTATTAGATGGATTGATTAAAGGATTTAAACACCTTAAGGGTTTAACACTTAGGATTAAAGTTATACACTCCATCCTAATAGAAGGATGCAGGCATAAGCTTAATCACAAAGCCTTAAAGCCTTTAGGGTTTAGTCCCTGATTATGAGATGAGAAGAGAAGACTCAATGAGACACAAAGGTAAAAGCTAAATGGGGGGGACTAATCAAAACCCTAATTATTGTCATGCTTGGTTGTTCCTAGGGTTTGTGAGGTTTACAAGAAAGATCTTCAGAGAAACCACCAGGAAGCAGATGAAAGGAGCAAAGAGAAGCAAAGTAACTTGCTTCATTTAAGAAGACAAGTCACTTGAAGAAAGAAAGTAAGAGGGACAAGAATGAGCAAGCTCAATCCAAACACATAATAAAATGCAACAATGATGCATAAAGGAGATGAGAAAGGAAATGTGAGAAGTGAAGGCAAATTCACTTCTCAAAGTAACTTACCACCTGAAAAGTTAGTAAAGAAATGAAATGCAAAGCAAATGAGATGAAATGGCATGATACAAACCAAAACCAGAAGCATGAGTATGATGCTAATGATGCTATGAGATGATGCAAACATGAGGCAAGGCATGAGGATGATCATACAAACATATGGATGCAAAAGAAGCATGCTTAGAACCATGAACATACATGAGAAGTTATGACATGCAAATGACATACAACATGGAAAATGAATGATGCAATGATCAAAAATGATTCTAACATGTCCTAAGATGTATTGTGAATCAAATGGATGCACAAAATGTCATGGCAAGTCATTGTATGCAAGCAAATGGAAGATGGGTGCAAAGGAAAGCTCAAATTAGGGTTTATGATCAATGCACAAAACAAGAATCAAAACCAGAAGCATACATCATGATAAAAATTTGAAAATCCAATCAAAGGAACTCTAAACCTATACAAACTCACTTCCCAAAGGAGGGGATCCAACTCTTAACCTAATGAGAGTTATGAATTTCCTAAGATTGCTAGGGTTTGAAGGTACCTTGTCAAGAAAAATGTCAAACAAATAGGAAATGCAAGATCAATTCATGCCAATTTTATCCTATAAACGACATGCAATACAAGATGCAATGCAAGAAGAATCAAGGTCCAACTCTTAAAGGCTAGGCAGAAATGAATTTTTGAAGATTGAGTCAAAATAATGCCTTGAAATGAAATTAATTCCATTGAAAATTGTCAAAAGGCATCAAGATCAAAAAAGAAATTTGGTTTGAGAGTTGGACAATGCTTCTAAATGATTTTAAATGTCTCATGAATTTGTTTGTGATTTTTAAATACTTAAAAGTATTTTTAATTAATTAATTCTCATTAATTAATTAAAAATAAACTTTTAAATGATTTAAAAATAATTTTTAATGCAAAAAATAAAAATAAAAATGTTTTTGGTTTCTGAAAATTAATAAAAGCTTGAATAAAAATTTTCAGAATTTTTCAATGATTTTTACTATTTTTAATAAAATGAACAAAACAAATGAATTTAAATGAAAATAAAATTGAATTTAAATGAAAGTATTTAGAATCAAGGGCTGAGGTTTGAATGGAATGCGCGCGCATTGAATGGCGCCAGATCCAAGGGTTGCAATTCAAACTAACCTAATTAACATAAACTGAATTAATTAATTTAATTAAAAATGATTAGGGTTTTAATGAGAGATCCTGTCCACTCAAACGCGCGCGGGTCAGCCCTAGTCAACTCATCCTACGCTCCAGATTCAAACTCACATTAATGACTCTGATTAGCCCTAAACAAATTCAGGTGGTCGGAGAAGACTTCCGGTCGTCTTCTCCGGCGAGACCTTCACCCAAACTCTCTCAAAACTTCACTAAATCATGCCAAACTCTCCAGATCAACTCAACTAGACACCCTAAACAACAATCCAGCAACGAATTCCATTTATTTCTACTCAAAATCAAGATACGAATCAAACATCAAAAACTGCAGAAATTTCAGAAACACGATACAAGCTCATTTCTCAATCTTTTTCAAAAGTAAAAGGCTCAGTGAACTCAGGGAAGCATGCTTTATCATTTAAAAACAAGAAATAAAGGTTCTGGAAAAATGAATTTCCATGGCTACCTGAATCGAAGCTTTCAAATCAGGGACTTTCTGGCCAGTTCCTTGCTTCCAATCAACTCCAATGGATCTCCTGAGAAGCTTTCAATGCTTGTTTGAAGTTTATAATGGTTGGTTTGAAAGATCGCTGAAGTTCTGCTTAGAGAGGTGTAGAAATCGTATTTTGGTTTCAGAAGGTTTCAGGCTATGGTGATGGGTGGTTTCTGATCAGTGAGGCATGTTGAGATTGTTTGTGAAGTTTGTTTGTGTGTTTGCAGCTTGTGGAGAGTGTTTCGAATGAAAATGCAAGTTGGAGAGATTTTGATAACTATGGCTTGGAGAGTGTTTCAACATGAATGGTGTGGTGTGTTATGCTGGCTTTGGTCCATGTATCAAAAGGTGATAGGTCAGAGAGTTGTTGGTGGCCTATAGTGATTGGTATGGGTCTTTGGCCAAAATGTCAACTTGATTTGTACTTGAGGTATGGGCAATGGTACAACTTGCTTTTTGGCTTGCTTTGGCTCAGCTTGAATCAAGGGAAGCTATGGAAAAGGTCTAGAGGCAATGCAGCAAGTGGTTTGTAGTTTGTGATAGGTTTTGCAAGTTTCACAAAGTTTGGTTCCTTTGGGAATTCTTGAGGTTCAAGGCATGAAATGAGATGATTCTTTGGCCCATTCTGAATTTTAGAGGTCATGTGATCATGTTGTGAAGAATTTGTACACATTTGAGGCCTTTAGAACACTTGATCATACTATTTTGCAAAATGCCTCTTTGGTAGAAAACTTCAAATTATGTGATTTTGGCCAACTTTGACAAGCCATAACTTTTGATCCAAAATGAATTAGGTCAAGTTCTTGTACTTTTTGAAAAGGGAATGATCCATTCTACAACTTTCATGACCAAAGTTTTTCCATTTGAAGCATTTTTGAATCAAAAAGCAAGGGTTGAAAAAGTTTCCCAAAATGGCAATTTTCAATATAAGTCAACTTTCCCAAAATGTCAACTTTGCAAATGACTTGAAATTCTCCAATTTTGTGAACTTCTAACATCTTCTATGATCAAATAAAGGTCATACACAATCAAAATGATGAAGAACACCCTTTGGTTGGGTCATTGGGGGCCTCAGATGCCCTGATTTTACACTGACTTGCTCAAAAAGTCAACTCTTGATCAGATGACTTCCCCATGGAATTTCTTCATGAAAATTGATATGCATGCTCCCTATACCATATAGAGACCAATAGAAACAAGAATGACCAAAAAATTTGGAGTTATGGCCTCTGAAACCAAAACCCTAATTTTAGGTCATCTGTGCAGTTAAACCTGGCTCTACTTCCATGCCATTCTCAGTTCTTGTGATTTTTTGACATTCTTGACTTTGAGGGGATATAATATGATGCTTGAACATACATGGACCCCTTTGAAGTGATTGATGACCTTTGGAGTGGCTCAAGAAGCTCTTGGATTGCTCAAATCACAAACCCTAGATGCAGATGACTTAGAAACAATGCAATGTACAAAAAATGTGGTATGAGATGCTATGATTGAACTTATGCATATGAAGAGATCACAAGCCATGGTGTGAATGGGTGAGGGAAAATTTGGGGTGTTTACAGCTGCCCCTATTCAAACATGAGTTAGCTGTGTAGGATGTAAGCAATGGCTTAACAGGCAAACAAGATAACTTGTGGTTGAATACCAAGGATAGTCCAAAATTTGCACTCACAGAATGAAGAAGAAAAGGGATATAGATTGTAAAGGAAAATAAAGTATAATTATAAAGTGCGAGCGACGGAGGACGACCTCCGAGCAGAGGACGACTGCCGGGGAAAGAGCAATGACGGGGACGGCCGACATGCTGGGGAGAATGCGGGAAATAAAGCAATGACGGGGACGGCCGACATGCTGGGGATATAAGAGATTATGATGGGGACGGCCATCAAGTAAAGCTGTAAGATTCTCTGGGGAATATATAAAAGGTAAATGATGAGGTACGGTCATCAGGCTCATAAAGTAATGCAAACAACGATGGGGACGGCCATCGGGCTAAACTGATGAAGGACGATCATCAGGAAAAGGAAAAGGGACCACGACGGGGACGGCCATCGGGTTAAAGAATAAATGAAATAATGATGGGGGACGGTCATCAAAGGTGAAGGATGATCACCTAGCAGGGGACGGCTGCTCTGTCGGGGATAAGATGAGGGACGGTCATCTAAGGTGAAGGACGATCACCTGGCAGGGTACGGCTGCCGAAAGTATCGCGACATAGGACGAATGCCGGATAAAAGGTCGACGAAGGGGACGGCCATCGGATGAGCATGATGAAGGACGATCATCAAGAGGTGAAGGACGATCACTCAGCAGGGGACGGTTGCTCTCAAGGTTTATCATGACATAGGACGAATGTCAGATAACAAGATCAACGATAGGGACGGCCATCGGATAAAAATGATGAAGGACGATCATCAAAAGGTGAAGGACGATCACCTAGCAGGGGACGGCTGCCGAAAGTATCGCGACATAGGACGAATGCCGGATAAAAAGATCAACGATGGGGACGGCCATCGGATGAGCATGATGAAGGACGATCATCAAGAGGTGAAGGACGATCATCTAGCAGGGGACGGCTGCTCTCAGGGTTTATCATGACATAGGGCGAATGTCAGGTAACAAAGAAATTTTGCTTTGCTGGCGGCCTACTGGGGAATAGTAAACACGGACGAGTGTTTACATCCAAGAAATAAAAGGCATAAGTGTTCTGGTGTTGTGTATAGATTAAAGATGCGGACGAGCATCTCTAAGACTGCGATACGGACGAGTATCGGGTAGAAACAAATACTGACACATGTTCAGAGATGATGATACGGACGAGTATCAACTGGTTAACAAGGAACACGGACGAGTGTTGATTCTGAGGGGACTCTTCTGGGGAAAAGTAGACACAGACGAATGTCTAAATACAAGAAGACATGAGTGTTTGACACAGTGTATAGATTAAAGATGCGGACGAGCATCCCTAAGACTACGATACGGACGAGTATCAGGTAAAAACAAACGCTTGACGCATGTTCTGAGATGATGGTACGAACGAGTACCAACTGGTTAACAAAGAACACAGACGAGTGTCGAATCTGGGGGGTTTTGAGTGATATATACAAGATAAAAACGAGTATCTGTATGAGTGAAAACAGGAGTAATAAGTATGAGTGGTGTAAGGACAAGTGTTTAACTTGTTGGAGAGAGTAACACGGACGAGTGTCAAGAGGTATATATTATAAACAAGTATATGCTTTACAAAGTGTTTGAGTAAATATGCTGGGGAAAGTGACACGGACGGATGTCAAGAAAGTTATATATATGTATATGTATCTGTGAGTGCAAAGGGGACGCTTTGGCTTTCTACTGGGGATATGACACGGACGGGTGCCACAAAGAGTATGTACTGATGTTTGGAATGTAAGGCAACTGCTTTAGCTTTAGCTCTTCGCTGGGGAATCCGGGGAGCATTCTGTATATTGTTGATGGATTGTCAATATTCACAAGTGTTTGATTCAGATCATGGCTTATGATTATGCAATATGTTTGATTTTTGCCATAATGCTCCGTATTAGACGGAATGCTACGCTCTGTGGGGAGAATATGATGCAAATGCTATGGTTATGCAAAGAGGTAACCACCCGGGATTCGGATCCCGTTGCTGCGAAGATCTCTGGCTGATCTGTTTGAAGTGAGTATCCCAGCTGGGGATAAGATCATTAGTAGATCTGGCATATATGACTCTGTTTGGGGATATAGGTCACTGATAGACCCATCCTTGTAATGAGGGACCCAGCTGGGGTTTGTAGAAGCTTTCTTCACTCTGTTGTGATTCCTTCGCGTGTTGTTCTTCCGGGTAGAGGTTGACACTCTGTGGGGAGATGGTTCCCTGGCTTTTTGTACTTGGCTGAGGAGGAAAAATGGATGGCAACTCGGCTGGGGGAGAAGAAAGACCATGGGAGAGCTTTCCTGGAGATTTCTGCAAGGGGCCTGCTGAGGATGATGCTGGAGGACTCAGCTGGGGAGAAACCATCTCTGGTGTTGAGTGGGTAATGATTTTCCAGCTCGCTGGGGTGAAGTTTACATGCCCCATGTTGCGTTTTGAACACCTGCAATCCTGCAAAGACAGAGAAACGCACAAGTAATCCCGAGGTATCCCTTACCGGATTCCGTCGTAAGAGTTCAGACACTCCCGGGAGTAAATATATTTCCTGCAAGCACGTATTCTTTAGGAGAGAAACATCTGTATTTATGCAATCAGTGTCTTATAGATATCAGACATTTTGCAAATGAAAAATAAAATGTACGAGACGAGACATGACTGAAAATCTGATTTTATTAATTCATATGCCCTGAATTGGCAAGATACAGTCAAAGAAACATATCCCCTACAATGAGGAGATTGTTACAAATTGAGAAACAAAATGTTGGCAATGTTGACGGCGCTTCAAGGAGCTTCCCTCTTGCCATGACTCGTATGACTTTTGACGCTCTTCTCGTCTTGCTTTCTGAAGAAGGCTGATTCTGAAAGAAGCTTGATCCTTTCGAAGCTTACCAAGTTGTAAGTGATACAGACGAATTCAGAATGCAGTTGTTCGCTTATTCCCTTATTTTGCATGGATCGCCCTTTCAGGTTTTCAATCCATCGGGATACCCATTTTTGCCTGAGTTGTCCAATGCGGATTTTCAACTCAGCGGGTGTACATCTTTTTGTTTATTTTCCCTTATTTTTGCCCGAGTCTTTTATTCTGTTTTTGACTCGCCGGGATGCCCTATTTTTGCCTGGACTTACATTCTGTTTTTATGTCCAGCGGGTCATTTTTTATGCGAAGTATTTTTTAACTGCATCTGAATTCACAGGGGACGGGAAATCTTCACCATCCATAGTGCTGAGCATGAGTGCTCCACCGGAGAAAACTTTCTTTACTACGAATGGTCCTTCATAGTTCGGAGTCCATTTGCCCCTGTGGTCTGTATGAGGAGGGAGGAGTCTTTTCAGCACAAGATCTCCTACTTGGTACTCTCGGAGCCTAACTTTCTGATCGAAGGCTTTCTTCATCCTTTTCTGATACAACTGCCCATGACAGATTGCAGCCAATCTTTTCTCTTCAATCAGACTCAGCTGTTCGTATCGGGATCGGACCCATTCTGCTTCGTTCAGCTTAACATCCATCAGTACCCGTAGGGAGGGTAGTTCAACTTCAACTGGTAGGACTGCCTCCATACCATACACAAGCTGATACGGCGTTGCCCCAGTGGATGTTCTGATTGACGTGCGGTACCCATGCAGGGCAAACGGTAGCATTTCATGCCAGTCTTTGTAGGTGACTACCATCTTCTGCACAATCTTCTTGATATTCTTATTAGCTGCCTCAACAGCGCCGTTCATCTTTGGCCTGTAAGGAGAAGAATTGTGGTGTTGGATCTTGAAGTCCCGACACAGTTCTGCCATCATTTTGTTGTTTAAGTTGGAACCATTATCAGTAATGATTCGCTCGGGAACTCCATACCGACAGATGATGTCCCTCTTCAGAAATCGGGCTACCACCTGTCTTGTAACATTTGCATAGGAAGCTGCTTCAACCCACTTGGTAAAAAAGTCAATAGCAACCAAGATGAATCTGTGGCCATTCGAAGCAGTTGGCTCAATCTTGCCAATCATGTCAATGCCCCACATGGCAAAGGGCCAGGGAGAAGACATCACATTCAGAGGATTGGGAGGCACATGCACCTTATCCGCATAAATCTGGCATTTATGGCACTTTCTGGCATAGGCACAACAGTCGGCATCCATTGTGATCCAGTAATAGCCTGATCTTAGTAACTTCTTAGCCATGGCATGCCCTCATACATGGGTACCAAAGGATCCTTCGTGCACCTCATGCATCAACAAGTCTGCTTTTGTTCTATCAACGCATCTGAGGAGTATCATACCAAAGTTTCTCTTGTACAAGGAACCATCAGTGTTCAGGAAGAAACTACCAGCAAGTCTTCTTAGAGTCTTCTTATCATTGGAAGATGCCCCAGGTGGGTATGTTTGATCCTCCAAGAAGCACTTAATGTCATGGAACCAAGGCTTATCATCTTTGGCAACATCTGCTGCAAATACATATGCTGGTCTGTCAAGTCTGGACACTGAAATTCGAGGTACAAAGTTGGCAGCTTGAACTTTGATCATTGATGAAATGGTAGCCAGAGCATCTGCAAACTGATTCTCATCTCGAGGGATATACTCAAGCTTGACCATTGTAAAGAAAGTCAATAACCTCCTTGTATAATCCCTATAAGGTTTCAGATGATCCTGGTGTGTGTACCATTTGCCGTTGGTTTGATTAACTACCAAAGCTGAAACTCCGAATACCGTCAATGTCTTGATCCTGAGGTCAATAGCTTCCTCAAGACCCATAATGCAAGCTTCGTATTCAGCTTCGTTGTTAGTGCAGTTAAAGGTGAGCTTTGCCGAGAAAGGCATGTGAACCCCCTTGGGTCTAATAAGTACTGCACCAACACCACGGCCATTCATATTAACAGCCCCATCAAATAGCATAGTCCATTCTTCTTCCGGGTCAGGCCCTTCAGTGTGAACAGGCTCTTCATGATCTTTTGCTTTTATGAACATGATGTCTTCATCAGGGAAGTCAAATCTCATAGGCTGGTAATCATCAATAGGTTGCTCAGCAAGATATTCAGACAATACACTGCCTTTGATGGCTTTCTGAGATGTGTACTAGATGTCGTATTCTGTGAGGATCATTTGCCATCTTGCAACCCGTCCAGTAAGTGCTGGCTTCTCAAAAATGTACTTAACTGGGTCCATCTTTGATATCAATAAAGTAGTGTGGGTCAACATATACTGCCTTAGTCGGCGAGCAGCCCACGCTAAAGCACATCAAGTTTTCTCGAGCAGTGAATAACGTTGTTCACAGTCGGTAAACTTTTTGCTCAGGTAGTAAATTGCATACTCTTTTCGACCAGACTCGTCATGCTGGCCCAGCACACACCCCATTGACTCTTCTAATATTGTCAAGTACATTATCAGAGGTCTTCCTTCAACTGGAGGCATAAGGATTGGAGGCTCTTGTAAGTACTCCTTGATCTTGTCAAAAGCCCTTTGGCAGTCTTCATTTCACCTGACTGTTTGTTCTTTTCTTAACAGCTTGAACAAAGGTTCACAGGTTGCAGTAAGGTGAGATATGAACCTTGAAATGTAGTTCAATCTACCCAGAAACCCCCGAACTTCTTTTTCAGACTTCGGTGCAGGCATTTCTTGAATGGCTTTGACTTTATCAGGGTCAACCTCAATCCCCTTCTCGCTTACAATAAATCCCAGCAGCTTACCAGATCGCACCCAGAATGTGCACTTGTTGGGGTTCAATTTCAGTTGGTATTTCCTCAGACGCTTGAATAGCTTCAACAGATTCACCAGGTGGTCTTATTCTGTGAGGGACTTGGCAATCATGTCATCCACATAACATTCGATTTCTTTATGGATCATATCGTGGAATAATGTTACCATAGCCCGTTGATAGGTTGCACCCGCATTCTTCAGTCCGAATGGCATCACCTTATAACAGAACGTGCCCCAGGGTGTGATGAAGGTTGTCTTCTCCATGTCTTCAGGTGACATCTTGATCTGATTATATCCTGAAAATCCGTCCATGAAGGAGAATACCGAGAACTGAGCCGTATTATCAACCAATACATCAATGTGAGGTAATGGGAAGTCATCTTTCGGGTTGGCTCTGTTCAGATCCCGGTAGTCAACACACATTCTCACTTTGCCGTCTTTCTTAGGCATAGGTACAATATTAGCAACCCACAGCGGGTAGCTAGTTACAGCAAGGAACCCGACGTCCCACTGCTTTTGCACCTCTTCCTTTATCTTCATTGCCATATCTGGGCGAGTACGGCGCAACTTCTGTTTCACTGGCGGGCAATCTCCTTTTAACGGCAGCTTGTGCATGACGATATCGGTGTCCAACCCTGGCATGTCCTGATAAGACCAAGCAAACACATCCACATACTCCCGAAGCATATCAATTAATTGCTCTTTCACTGAATCTTGCAGGCAGGCCCCGATCTTAACCTCTTTCACGTCTTCTTCCGTACCAAGATTAATAATTTCAACCTCCTCCTGGTGAGGGGTGATAACCTTCTCCTCTTGCCTTAACAACCTGGCTAGCTCTTCAGGAAGCTCATAATCTTCTTCAACCCCTTCATCAGCTTGATTGATTGGATTGTCAAAGTCATACGAAGCCATAGCTGTGTTGTTGTCGGTGCAGTCTGAATGGCACTCTCTGCAAGGGTTTAGATTTTTCATTTTAGTGATTGATTTTAATCTTGTTTGTAGAAAAAAGTGAAATGAAGTTTATCATTTTGGAAAACATTGCCATTTTATTTTTGTACAAAAAGAAGAAATGAAAAACAGTGAGCGGAAAAGAAAAAGACTCATTTGCAAAAGACGTCCGATATTCATTGATTGATCTGTTTGCACAAAATTACAAGATGGCCCGATTACAAAATGAGTCTTGTCATCTTGGGCAAGATGCAAGACTTGATGCATGCTTAAAAAATACAGGAAATAATAATTACTCTGCAGGAGTAACCCTTATAATTTCCTGGGAAGACCAGTTTGAGATACGGCTCCCCGGGATCCTTGGACGTATCCAGCTCTCCAGGTTGCGCTCATCTTCCGACTCGTCTTCCAAGTTGTTTACTGCATCTGGGGTGAGCATCCCCCCACTAACAAAACTGGGCTTCTTAGCAGCCTCTGATTGATCTTGTTGAGTTGGTTTGTAACCCAACCCAAATCTGTCCTCTTTCTTCTCCACAGGCAACAGCTTGCCCCAGCCTTGGGTGGTCCCTTCTTCAACAACCTTACTGGCTTGCTGATAAGATGTCATGGAAGTCCCAAGTATAGCAGATGCTTCATTAATGTTCAGGGCCTCAAATCCCTGGCTCATGGTTTCATGGATCTCTCCATCCATCTCAATATATTTGTATGTAGCCAGGTGGCTAACAAAAATATCTTCTTCACCACAGATGGTGATGATTTGGCCCTCCCACTCGAATTTCAGCTTCTGGTGAAGGGTAGACGTAACTGCGCCAGCGGCATGGATCCAAGGTCTACCCAACAAACAGCTGTAGGCCGGCTGAATGTCCATCACATAGAAGGTAATTTTAAAAGTCTGTGGGCCAATCATCACAGGCAGATCAATCTCTCCTAGCACTGATCTCTTAGAGCCATCAAATGCTCTCACTACCAAATTACTTGGACGCAATGCCAAGCCATCATACTCCAGCTTCACCAAGGCTTTCTTTGGTAGAACATTCAGTGAAGACCCAGTGTCTACCAGTACATGTGATAGAACGGCACCCTTGCATTCAAGAGTGATGTGTAAAGCCTTGTTGTGATTACATCCCTCAGTTGTTAGATCAGCATTGGTAAAACCCAACCCATGGCTGGTATTGACATTTGCTACCACGGTCTCCAGCTGATTAACGGTGATCTCCTCTGGCACATATGCTGCGTGCAAGACTTTTAGTAATGCATTCCGGTGAGCTTCGGAACACATCAGTAGGGATAGAATGGAGATTTTTGAGGGAGTTTGGTGAAGCTGATCCACCACCTTGTAATCACTCTTCTTTATAATTCTCATAAACTCGTCTACATCTTGTTCAAAAGATGTCTTATGTGTTTCCTTGAGAATGGGTTCTTCAGATATTACACTTTTTCCCTTTGCTTTGGCAGCAGCTTCTGCTTCGGCATTAGGTCTTTGTGATTGCGAGGCAAAAAGGCGTCCGCTTCTGGTGAAGCCTCCGCCTCCCCCGACATTATCAATCTGTGGAGAAGAGGTTGAAGAGTCAAGAGTGATTTTCTCCCCATTGCAGTAAAGGTCAGAGCCATAATGCCAAGGGATGGCATTACTGCTTTCATATGGAACTGGTCCAGGTACTGTGATGGTAACCGGACTGACTGCAGCAGAGGAGGGTGTTGAATTAGTGTGTGGATCGTAGTAGATGGTAACTGGTGACCTGGCAGGAGACGCCACTGTTTGTTGAAAATTGTTGTTCGGAGGAATACTTGACAGATCATAATAAATAGTGACTGCTGAGATATCTGCTGGTGTTGTAGAAGATCTTGCTGGATAAATGGATGTTGATGTTGTGGAAGATTCTGAATAAAGGGGTGCTGATGTTGTAGAAGGAATGTTTGTTGATGTCTGGTTTGTTGAAGTGATAGATGGAGCCATTGTTGATAGTGCTGATGAATTTCTTGGAATGACTGTTGTTGCAGTTGTAGAAGACTCGGGGATTGTTGTCAAGGAGATTGCTGGATTTGAAGGTGTTGATGTTGTGATTTGAAGTAGGCCACTCTGGATAAGACCATCTATGCCGCTTCTCAAGTTATCACACCCGTTTACCGAGATGTTACAATAACCACAACCGAGCTCACACCCGGGGAACATCTGGCATTCTAAGAGCTGGGCTTTAATCTCTACCAGGGGTGTCCGAATCTGCCCAACACTGGTTATTAAGAAAGACGGCTTATCTTCCTCAATAGCATTGATTCTTGGTCCTCCGTGGTTGGGCATGGGATTCTTGTTAACATTTGGCGGGGGTGCAAAGTTTAGAGCTTTAGAATCTACCAAGTCTTGTACCTTCATTTGTAGAGCCCTACATTTCTCTGTACTGTGGCCAGGTGCATTGGAGTGAAAAGCACATCTGGCGTTGGCGTCATAATTTCTTGGCATACTGGAAGGATCTGGTGGTGCCAACGTCCTTAACTCAACCAAGTTGAGCTTCAGGAGTTGTGGCAATAAAGCGGCATAAGGCATATGGATTGGATCAATCACCCTATTGGCCTGAGATGGTCTCTGCTGAAAAGGTCTTTGTTGATTATTGTTGTTGTTGTTGTTGTAGTTTCTCTGAGGCGGATATTGAACTTGTTGCTGATAGTGGGGTTGTTGCTGTGGTTGATATGCTGGTTGCTGAGGAATTGGAGCGGGAATAGTGATAGCTGCCACTGACCTATGAACATATCGTGGTCTGCCCATGTTGGCCTGAATAGCATTAGTCTCACCAGTTCTTCTTGGACCTACAAAAGGTTTTCTGGGGTTGCTGGACGAGCTCGCACCATTGTCAGAAATCTTGCCCATCTTTAATAGGCTTTCAATCCTTTCTCCAGCTATGACTACGTCAGCGAAGCTGGTGGAAGAAAAGGCAGCTAGCTTGTCAATGTATGTCCCTTGGAGGGTGTTCATAAACATGTCGGCCATTTCCCTTTCCGACATGGGTGGCTGGACAGCAGCAGCAAGCTGTCTCCACCTCTGGGCGTATTCCCGGAAGCTTTCCCTGGACGACTGAGACATTCCCATCAGGAGGGTCCTGTTAGGAGCCATGTCCAAGTTGTACTGGTACTGTCTGATGAAGGCCTCAGCTAGGTCCTTCCAGCATCTGATGGTTGCTCTAGTCAAGTGAGAGTACCATTCCCTTGAAGCTCCAGTTAAACTGTCTTCGAAATAAAACATCCACAGTTTCTCGTCCATGGTGTATGCCTTCAGCCTCCCCAGAAAGGATTGCAAGTGGGTTCGTGGACAGGAAGTTCCGTTGTACTTCTCGAAGTACGGGGGTTTAAATTTGTGGGGAATCCTTACCCCGTCCACTAAACCCATGTCCATGACATCAAAGCCCAGGGAATTTTGAGACTCCAAAGATCTCAATTTCTCAGCAATTTCATCTAGCCTTCTGTCATAGGCTTCATCCCCAGCTCCCATCACAGTGAATTGATCCTCTTGGGGGTCTTCTTGTAATACTCTGCCCGCAGTAGCATTCCCTTGCACATTAGCAGGGATGTTGATTTCTGGATGAAGGTGGGGCCCATACACATGTGGATTAACATGAGGTTGAACCCTCTCATTGTTGCTTGTTCCCCCGGTCCCTAAATGAGGTTCCTCCTGGGTCTGCCTTTCTACCAATGCCCTTAATCTCTCTTGGTTTTGAGCCAATCCATTCATCACCTCCATGAACTGGGTCATCTGGTTTCTCATTTCTAGCCTCTCATTGGCCATTTGAGTCCTGACTTCTGTAAGGTCCTGCTGTACTTGGTCCATTTGTATACCCAGAAGGTTGTTGCGAGTGGGATATCTGTGCGGACGGTTGAGAGGGAACACCCGTCGTCGAGCAATAGTTCCTGAATCACAACAGTGTTAGTAACAAACAAAACAAAAACCTACAAAACAAGACAAAAGTTAGTATGCAATGCAGTATGCTTATTTGTTTCCAAGGTATCCGGCTTGGCATTTGGTTTTGACCTTTCCAGACCCTTGAGGAAGATGCTTTGATGTTGCTTGGGAGAAAGAAATTCAAATGAAACAAACTAATATATTACAAAATGGTTAATCATACATAGTTTGTTTTTTACAATGCATGCCCTCTGAGGGGTCAAAAATAAAACATAAGAGAAAAGTACATGAAATGAAAGCAACAACAAGCAAAAAGTCAGACACCAAGACCAAACTCATCCTCCTTAACTTCCTTCAGAAGTGCTTCAGTTACAGGGTCAGCTGGATGCTCTGTGAGGTTCCTGATGAGAAGATTCCTGGTGGCAATAGCAGTGGTTAGCTTCTTGTGTCTGCCCTGGTCCTTTGACCTCTTCACACCAGCCCTAAGCTTCAATTCTGAGATTTCCCTTTGGGCTGCTAGCAGAGCCTCCTGTTGCTCCTTTGCACTGGCCTCCAACTGCTCAATCTTGTCCTGAGTTCTCTTATCTTCCTGAGTGCGAGCTTCAGTGATCCTGACCCACCTAGCTTGGCTTTCTTTCAGATAGAGATCAATCCTAGCCTTCTGAAACTGGGCCTCTTTACAGGCATTCTTCAAAATCTGCTCTCCAGCCCTTGACTTCTTAATGTAGTCCTCTGCTTTTTCAATCTTGGCTAGATGCTCCACCTTAAGCTTTTCTAACCTCTCAATGTCCAGACGACCATCACTCCTCTCCCAGAGGGTTCTCTTCAGGGCTTGAGACAGATTCTCATTCCTCTCTTTCAGTTTCTCAAACTCTTCTAGGCTGACAGTGGCTGGGGGTGGTGCTGTGGATGGTCCAGGTGCATCCTCAATGGTGAAGGGCATCCCAGAAATTTGAGCCCTGGCATGAGACCACTCATAATACTGAGCTGAGGCCACATTGTTGCATCTACCAAGAATGGCCATCCCTTTGGTCTGGACATTGTCCCAAGCCCAGGATGCTTGCCTGACAATAGCCAGATTAGGCTTAATCTCACAATAAAGGGTCTCAGCTAGATGTTGCACTCTAGGAGGGTGGACCAATGCATAGCCCAATTGTCTTTTGAATAGCAGAGGGTTGTAGTTGATGCAACCCTTCACTCCTATCAGAGGTACATTGGGGAACTGCCCACAACTAGTAATGATGTCCCTGCCCTTGGTGCTCTGGGTGCACCACCTGATGTCATCTGAGGTCAAAGCAACAAGTCTCCTAGCCCAATTCTTCTGTTGGTGAGGATTCAAGAAGGCATCAGTCTTGGGCAAGTGTTTGAGCAGCCAGGTATGGAACAGGGGAGCACAACATCTCACCAACCTTCCTCTTTGCCTTTCATTCCTTTGGTGAACAGAGTAGTAGAAATCTCCCAGTAAGGTGGGCACTGGGTTCCTCAGAATGAAAAGATGAATGTAATTCTTGCTAATAAACTTAGGCTCATCTGCAAATAATATAACCCCATATATGCTGAGGGCTAACAATGCACAGACTGCCTTCCATTCTTCCAAGGAGGCCTTCAGGATAGCCTGAGAAGTCAAGAAATCCAAGTGTAGACCAGAGATTCCAGCCTTTGCTGTCATGTTCTGCTCAATCAGTATAGGTTCCAGATACAATGCTTTTGCCACCTCTTCATTACTGGGAAAAGCCATCTCAGGGTTGAAGGGGACACCACCCCTGACAGGTACACCAATCAGTGATGAATACTCTTCCAACAAGGGTCCCAACTGAAAATTCTGGAAGGTGAAGCATCTCAAAGGAGGATCATAGAACTGCAGGCAAGTGTGAATCAAGCTCCTCTGAGAAGGGTCCAAATCCATAACCACATCAAGGATGCCTCCATAATGTTCTCTGAATAGTGGTATATGGTCTGGAGTAATAAGGGTCTGGACCTTCCTGATGCTAGTCAGCTCAGGCTCAAAGAAATGATAGGAGATGTTGCTCTTCTTGGGTGCCATGCCTGCTGAAGAAGAGCTGAGATAGATGCTGATGATGGAGACTAATACTGGAGATGGGCCACTGACAGGCTGATACTGGTGATGCAGGTGACTGAAGCAGGTAGCTGATGAAGGTAGCTGAAGCAAATGGCTGGTGAGCAAGGGCCTATGCAGATGAAGGGGTCAAAACCAAGCCAAATGTAATATGGATACCCTGAAAAACAAATAAACACATGTTAAATGATGCAATGATGATGTGTGCAAATGATATGCAAGGGTTTGTGATCAAGCTGGATCTGACTACTGCCTTGATATAAGTCCATGTATGTCTAAGAAGTCCAGATGGAGGTTCATAAGTCCAGTAACCAAGGTGGGGGACTCAAATAAAGAGTCACATATCCAGGGTTAAATCACAAGAACTGTCCAAAGTGAAGCATTCTTATACAAAACAAGGTAACAGGGTATGATGTGGCTAGGGGTACCTGCAAACCTGTAAACAGCCCAACCCCCTCACAGGTGATGTTCTAGAACAAGGATCCTCAGACTTGGATCAGTTATGAGAAGTGTAAACACTTCTAACCCGGAGGTACAGTGTTTACAATAACCATAAAAGATCCTCCTCTAATTCACCTCAGCTTCTGAAGGTCATAATAAAGGTCATCCAGACTTAGCAGGCTTCCCAGATAGCCCTAGCACTACAGGAGATCTGTAGCACAGAGTTCTCAAGAAGAAACCCATATCTGAACCGTGTTTCATATTCCCGCACCAGACCGAAATGGAATGGGAAAGAACATGAACCACTCTAGCCTAGGTGTCACTCAGGTCCCAGGTATAGGACCTTAACTATCAGTAGAACCCCACCCACCAAGACAGAAAGCAGATCCAGCCAGATGTAATAGTAGGACAATATGATAATATAAAGCTGTAAAGAAAGCAATAAATAACTGTACAATAAAGCAGTAAATAAAGCAAATATACAAACACAAATAGCACATAACACCCCAGTAAACACAAATCAAACAAGCGCTAGGAGGAACCCACAAAAGAACCAGAAGCCCTGGTTACAGTATAAGGATCCCCAGCAAAGTCGCCAAGCTGTCGCTCCCAATAAATGAGACTAACTCAAATAAGGTACAGACGCGAACGTTCGGCAAAAGAGGAAGAATGAATAGAGTCTCCAGCTAGGCATTTTTATCCCGAAGGAAAGGTAATGCTGCATAAAACTGGAAAGATATGGACAAGACGGTTGCGAACCAGAGAGACTGAGAAAGGGGGTTGGTTACAACCTGGGAAGGTATTAGCACCCAGATTGTCCGTCGTACTCGACGGGATCCACGCTTAAAAGGTTTGTGTTTTAAAGGGGTAGTGTCAGTGCAATTTGTGTATCAAAAGAGCTGGAAAAAGGGTGTACAGGTTTCAGTGCAAAAGAAGTGTAAAGTGAAGTATGTGAGGTGTCAGTGTAAGAACAAGAGTGAAATGCTCATGATGATGAGGCTAAGAAAATAATGCTGAAAAGAGGGGGGATATACAGAGACTTTTGTTCGATAACAGTTAAGTTATGCCTACGTATCCTCTCGTGCAATGAGGAAGTCAGAACACCGTAGTTCGACCCAAAGAGACTGAAAGGTGAATTGACTTGTGAACTGCTTATTTATCTATGCTCAAGTGTATGACCTGTCTGGCTCAGGTGCAAACTGTCTTGCATTAGACGGAAGAAGCAAGTTCTTGTTTGTGAGTGAATGAGAGGAGAAAAGAATCCCGGAGGAGACGATTATTGTTTGTTTTTGTATTTTCAGTCTTTTATTGCTTTTTGAAGTTTGCCATAAGTTAATGAGCTTAAGCCTAAACCAATGGATTTAGTAAACTCATCACATCTTCCCTCTGATTAGGGGTAATGAGAATGCCTTAAATGTGAAGTCAGCTTCTCACACTTAATCACCATGATGTAGGATTAAGATCATTAACCTACTTGTGATTATTTAGATGTTTTTGGTGTTTTTGTTTAGTGTTAAGTAATGAGATTAAGCCATAATCAGGGATTAAACAAACTCATTACACCATCCTAATAGAAGGATAATAAATGAGAATGTTTAAGCTGAGGAAAGCTCCTCAACTTAATCCATGATTAGGGATTAACTTCATGACAAAACAAAGCCTTTATTAAGTGGATTTTAGTTAATGATTAGATGATGAAGTGAGTTTTAGGGTTTGTAAGACAACTTGAGGGGGACTTGTCCAATAACACTAGGGTTAGTCCTTCTTAACCAATTAAGGAAGAATTAGAACCCTAATGCAAGGCCCAAGTTACAAGTGTGATGTCTTGATGATTATTAGATGGATTGATTAAAGGATTTAAACACCTTAAGGGTTTAACACTTAGGATTAAAGTTATACACTCCATCCTAATAGAAGGATGCAGGCATAAGCTTAATCACAAAGCCTTAAAGCCTTTAGGGT
Organism: Lathyrus aphaca; assembly: GCA_963966055.1. Lineage (NCBI taxonomy): Eukaryota > Viridiplantae > Streptophyta > Magnoliopsida > Fabales > Fabaceae > Lathyrus > Lathyrus aphaca. Next base: position 507,105,727 of record OZ014524.1, on the reverse strand, counting down.
TTAGTCCCTGATTATGAGATGAGAAGAGAAGACTCAATGAGACACAAAGGTAAAAGCTAAATGGGGGGGACTAATCAAAACCCTAATTATTGTCATGCTTGGTTGTTCCTAGGGTTTGTGAGGTTTACAAGAAAGATCTTCAGAGAAACCACCAGGAAGCAGATGAAAGGAGCAAAGAGAAGCAAAGTAACTTGCTTCATTTAAGAAGACAAGTCACTTGAAGAAAGAAAGTAAGAGGGACAAGAATGAGCAAGCTCAATCCAAACACATACAAAAATGCAGCAATGATGCATAAAGGAGATGAGAAAGGAAATGTGAGAAGTGAAGGCAAATTCACTTCTCAAAGTAACTTACCACTTGAAAAGTTAGTAAAGAAATGAAATGCAAAGCAAATGAGATGAAATGGCATGATACAAACCAAAACCAGAAGCATGAGTATGATGCTAATGATGCTATGAGATGATGCAAACATGAGGCAAGGCATGAGGATGATCATACAAACATATGGATGCAAAAGAAGCATGCTTAGAACCATGAACATACATGAGAAGTTATGACATGCAAATGACATACAACATGGCAAATGAATGATGAAATGATCAAACATGATTCTAACATGTCCTAAGATGTATTGTGAATCAAATGGATGCACAAAATGTCATGGCAAGTCATTGTATGCAAGCAAATGGAAGATGGGTGCAAAGGAAAGCTCAAATTAGGGTTTATGATCAATGCACAAAACAAGAATCAAAACCAGAAGCATACATCATGATAAAAATTTGAAAATGCAATCAAAGGAACTCTAAACCTATACAAACTCACTGCCCAAAGGAGGGGATCCAACTCTTAACCTAATGAGAGTTATGAATTTCCTAAGATTGCTAGGGTTTGAAGGTACCTTGTCAAGAAAAATGTCAAACAAATAGGAAATGCAAGATCAATTCATGCCAATTTTATCCTATAAACTACATGCTATACAAGATGAAATGCAAGAAGAATCAAGGTCCAACTCTTAAAGGCTAGGCAGAAATGAATTTTTGAAGATTGAGTCAAAATAATGCCTTGAAATGAAATTAATTCCATTGAAAATTGTCAAAAGGCATCAAGATCAAAAAAGAAATTTGGTTTGAGAGTTGGACAATGCTTCTAAATGATTTTAAATGTCTTATGAATTTTTTTGTGATTTTTAAATACTTAAAAGTATTTTTAATTAATTAATTCTCATTAATTAATTAAAAATAAACTTTTAAATGATTTAAAAATAATTTTTAATGCAAAAATAAAAATAAAAATGTTTTTGGTTTCTGAAAATTAATAAAAGCTTGAATAAAAGTTTTCAGAATTTTTCAATGAATTTTACTATTTTTAATAAAATGAACAAAACAAATGAATTTAAATGAAAATAAAATTGAATTTAAATGAAAGTATTCAGAATCAAGGGCTGAGGTTTGAATGGAATGCGCGCGCATTGACTGGCGCCAGATCCAAGGGTTGCAATTCAAACTAACCTAATTAACATAAACTGAATTAATTAATTTAATTAAAAATGATTAGGGTTTTAATGAGAGATCCTGTCCACTCAAACGCGCGCGGGTCAGCCCTAGTCAACTCATCCTACGCTCCAGATTCAAACTCACATTAATGACTCTGATTAGCCCTAAACAAATTCAGGTGGTCGGAGAAGACTTCCGGTCGTCTTCTCCGGCGAGACCTTCACCCAAACTCTCTCAAAACTTCACTAAAACATGCCAAACTCTCCAGATCAACTCAACTAGACACCCTAAACAACAATCCAGCAACGAATTCCATTTATTTCTACTCAAAATCAAGATACGAATCAAACATCAAAAACTACAGAAATTTCAGAAACACGATACAAGCTCATTTCTCAATCTTTTTCAAAAGTAAAAGGCTCAGTGAACTCAGGGAAGCATGCTTTATCATTTAGAAACAAGAAATAAAGGTTCTGGAAAAATGAATTTCCATGGCTACTTGAATCGAAGCTTTCAAATCAGGGACTTTCTGGCCAGTTTCTTGCTTCCAATCAACTCCAATGGACCTCCTGAGAAGCTTTCAATGCTTGTTTGAAGTTTATAATGGTTTGGTTTGAAAGATCGCTGAAGTTCTGCTTAGAGAGGGGCAGAAATCGTATTTTGGTTTCAGAGGGTTTCAGGCTATGGTGATGGGTGGTTTCTGATCAGTGAGGCATGTTGAGATTGTTTGTGGAGTTTGTTTGTGTGTTTGCAGCTTGTGGAGAGTGTTTCGAATGAAAATGCAAGTTGGAGAGATTTTGATAACTATGGCTTGGAGAGTGTTTCAACATGAATGGTGTGGTGTGTTATGCTGGCTTTGGTCCATGTATCAAAAGGTGATAGGTCAGAGAGTTGTTGGTGGCCTATGGTGATTGGTATGGGTCTTTGGCCAAAATGTCAACTTGATTTGTACTTGAGGTATGGGCAATGGTACAACTTTCTTTTTGGCTTGCTTTGGCTCAGCTTGAATCAAGGGAAGCTATGGAAAAGGTCTAGAGGCAATGCAGCAAGTGGTTTGTAGTTTGTGATAGGTTTTGCAAGTTTCACAAAGTTTGGTTCCTTTGGGAATTCTTGAGGTTCAAGGCATGAAATGAGATGATTCTTTGGCCCATTCTGAATTTTAGAGGTCATGTGATCATGTTGTGAAGAATTTGTACACATTTGAGGCCTTTAGAACACTTGATCATACCATTTTGCAAAATACCTTTTGGTAGAAAACTTCAAATTATGTGATTTTGGCCAACTTTGACAAGCCATAACTTTTGATCCAAAATGAATTAGGTCAAGTTCTTGTACTTTTTGAAAAGGGAATGATCCATTCTACAACTTTCATGACCAAAGTTTTTCCATTTGAAGCATTTTTGAATCAAAAAGCAAGGGTTGAAAAAGTTTCCCAAAATGGCAATTTTCAATATAAGTCAACTTTCCCAAAAAGTTAACTTTGCAAATGACTTGAAATTCTCCAATTTTGTGAACTTCTAACATCTTCTATGATCAAATAAAGGTCATACACAATCAAAATGATGAAGAACACCCTTTGGTTGGGTCATTGGGGGCCTCAGATGCCCTGATTTTACACTGACTTGCTCAAAAAGTCAACTCTTGATCAGATGAATTCCCCATGGAATTTCTTCATGAAAATTGATATGCATGCTCCCTATACCATATAGAGACCAATAGAAACAAGAATGACCAAAAAATTTGGAGTTATGGCCTCTGAAACCAAAACCCTAATTTTAGGTCATCTGTGCAGTTAAACCTGGCTCTGCTTCCATGCCATTCTCAGTTCTTGTGATTTTTTGACATTCTTGACTTTGAGGGGATATAATATGATGCTTGAACATACATGGACCCCTTTGAAGTGATTGATGACCTTTGGAGTGGCTCAAGAAGCTCTTGGATTGCTCAAATCACAAACCCTAGATGCAGATGACTTAGAAACAATGCAATGTACAAAAAATGTGGTATGAGATGCTATGATTGAACTTATGCATATGAAGAGATCACAAGCCATGGTGTGAATGGGTGAGGGCAAATTTGGGGTGTTTACACTTGTAACTGCTTTCTTCTTTTTTTTCTTCCCTATAACCGTTTTCTGGTTTTTTATGTTATGATCTCTAATTGTTTCTCCTTTTTTCCTCTTATCAGTTTTTTTGTTAGAGTTTTGTGATTTAAAGTTATATAATTAATATTATTTCCTTCAATTTTCTTCTTTTTTGGAATTTTTGTTATCCTTCCTTTTATGATGAATTTTCTTCTGGTATATTGTTGTTATGCCATTCATGAAAGGAAGAAAATTTTGTGTATATGAGATCTTGACACAAGCCGAAATTTACAAACCGTTTTATTTATTTATTTTTACATCAGTAACTTCTTTGAACGGGCCATGTAAGAAGGTGTCTGTGCTTAGGCATGATAATTGGGTTTTCAAATGGAATTTGTATTTTATAAATCAAAGGAAACAATGTTGTATTAACTTGAATAAAGGTTGAAGCTTGAGTAACAAATAATGAAACTTGTCTGATGGAATACCGCCTAAATTGGATCTCCAACCATAAACCTGCAAATTAACTCCCCTTGACTAAACCCAAACAATACTAGAGGCACGAGATCTACACAAATTCTACATGAACGAATGCACCAAGACCTTCAAAATGACTTACACCTTAAACAATGATGGACACTTAATTAATGGCCATTGATAGTCGCATAGTTACAACTTGAATTCATCAGGTAACCATAAGTGGGGTGGGAAATCATGGTTCCATAATCCATACCGGAACCTGTTAAAACAAACTTTAGTGAAGTAGGAACCACAAATCAATGGAATAACCTGGATCTTCAGAGGGCAATGATCTCATGCCTGAATTCAATGCAAATGTATGATTATGAGTATTATGACCTAGTGACAAATGCAGATGACTGTAAACATAAGCCAGCTAGTGGTAATAAATATGAGGGAAAATTTTGGGGTGTTACAGCTGCCCCTATTCAATCACTGTAGACCTGAATGGATGATAGCTGTTGCTTTCAGACGTTTGAGGTATGCATGGATTGAATACCAGAAACAACCAGAAAATTTGCACTCTGTGGTAGAAGATCAGGGATATAAACTCGACCGAATGACTCTGCTTGGATATAATTATGATGGGAAGAATAGTAAACAGGGGATGCCTTTTGAATGATTCTAGAGGACTAATGGCTTGCCACACTGCGGGTGGACTTTGATAGGCTGTAACAATGCCTTACTGATGCCTTTTGGATGGACTCAGACTACTAACGACTTGCCACACTGCGGGTGGACTTTCACCAATTTGCGATCGATTTTTAAGAAACTTTGCCACCCTGAGGATGGACTTTTGCCAATCTGCGGTTGGAGTTCACGATAAGATTTTCCACCCTGAGGACGGACTTTTGCCAATTTGCGGTTGGACTTCAGATACTTTGCCACACTGCGGGTGGTCTTTGGATTATTTGTCACACTGCGGGTGGACTTTGGATATTCTGCCACACTGCGGGTGGACCTTTGCTCACCGCGGGAGACTTTTTCCCACTACGGGGGACTCTTGGAAATCTGCCACACTACGAGTGGCCTTCTTCTCGCTACGGGAGACTTTTGCAAATTTTCCACACTACAGGTGGACTTCTGCGCACTACGAGAGACTTTCGCTCGCTACAAGAGACTTTTAGAAATTTGCCACCCGAAGATGGACTTTGGCCAATCTGTGGCTGGACTTTTGCTCACTGCGGGAGACTTTTGCCCACTGCGGGGGACTTTAAGAAATTTGCCACCCGAAGATGGACTTTGGCCAGTCTGGGCTGGGCTTTACAAGATACCAAAATTGGATTATGCTGGGTACGCATATGTTGAATTTCATGGCATGATGCCCCATGACACTGGGGATGTTAGGTTTCGAACATGTCGATGAAATGGTGTAAGTGAAAAGGGAGTTCCTGATGCGGAACTAATAGGCGACTTCGCTGGGGCTAACTTCTATTCGCCTGCTAGGGATAACAAAACTGACACGTCCTACTGAGGAGGAAAGATTTCAAGTCATCTCGTGTTAGGGATCATTTGGTTTTTGTCTAGACTTTACCTTAAGAGGATTTTACAAAAGACTGGGTGTCTTTAAACTCTTAGGTATCGTAGTGATTTCCTGAATTGGCGTAATAACCTTGTTAAGGAGGTAACCATTGTCAACGCAGATGAGCTTGGAGCTGTCGGAAGCGCTGAACGCGATAATTCACTTGATGAGCGACCGCTAGATGAGTGATGAACTCAATCAATAAGAGTTATGCAAAAGGGTGACACATGAACTCTTCAAGAGTATAGTTGTCCTGGTACTCTGAACTCTGGATATATGCTTCTGATCGTCTGTCTTTGGGAAAGAATGAATTCTCGTGCTATTGGGATGGCCTGCCCCAGTACGAGTATTTGAATAGTTTTGTACTTGACTGACTAATCTTTGCTCTTTGAGAGATTTGAATCTCGAAGTGATTGCCCCAGTTTGGCTGAATTTGGAAGAGATCTCTCGACGTAACTGCCCCAGATTGGCTAGCTCTTACTATGACTGGTTGGGAAAGTCCTTACTCAATGAAGCTTTCTCGGAAAAGTGCACCTCGACGTGACTGTCTTTCAGAAGTTTTAGACTTCTCAACTTGGCAAGCCTGAGCTTCTGGACTGAATTTCCTCATGTGAACCAATTATGATGCCAAACAAATGTATGCAAGAAAAAAATGTTTATTCTTAGAATGAAATTCTAATACAACACACATGTTAAGCTTGAAGTCTTTATTGAAAAGATGTCGCAAACCTTTGTGAGTGAATCACTGGTTAAGATACAACATTATATTATTTATTTTTTATGAAAGTATGTACATGCAATACCAACAAATGTCTTTTAGCACAACTCATGGGAGTCAGGAACACTATCTCATGGTAGTACGCTCTCAAAATAACCCTGTTTCAGTTAGGACTTTTAAGGGCTGTATCGTTGCCTGGTTCACGGTTATAAAAACAAAGGATATAGGCTCGAAGTTTATTTGTGCCCACCCACTCTTCGTGATGTTCTCCATTCCTATGTTCAGCTAATTTTCACAAGCACTCACCTTTCATAAGGGTTTCATTTCGGTTGAGGAACCATTGCTGCTATCGGTTCAAGCACCAATCAGGTTGTCGTTGGGAGTCAGTCACCCCTTTGTCTTTCATGTTTGTGCCACACAACTTTGTTCTCATTTGAGGATCTTTCCGTCTTTTGCTTTTGCATTATTTTGCTTATCCCTAACTTTTGCTTGGACTGATTCTTGTGAACCTTTAATTGTAAAGTCCAGCGGGATGCCCTAACTTTTGTTTAAGTCGCTTGTTTTCAAGTTTCGACTTAGCGGGCTTTTTCATTTTTCATTTTTGCTTTTTGAACAAGTCGTGTGACACTGTTTGTCTTGACTGCTTTGCGAGGGTTGTGACTGCCTCATTCTTTGGTCGACGAAAGATAACCATTGTGGTTTTCAATCTTTGGACCTTTTGACTTGAATAACCATTGTGGTTTCTGGTCTTTGGACCTCTTGATTAGCATAGTGGAATGTAATGGATCCTCAAATACACTCCTTTATGAAAGCCTGAAAGCTTGGTCCGACTAGCTGACATCTACCCTGCCCCTGGGTTACATGTGAGGGTTTTTTCATACGAAAAGAAACTCCTACTTCAAGGCTCAAAGGGGTTAGCAAGGGTCTATCTTCCTTATATCTCTAGTGTTTAGGGATTTGAAACAAATCCTGTACATCGTCAACATGGTCTTATTCAAGAGCACACAATTAGAGATTCTTGCGTTTTTGTTTCGTCATCCTCCTTCATAGAGTATAAGCACGACAATTGGTATTGCGATGTACACATGCAAAATTATAAGTGAATGCAAATGAATTAATTCAATAAAAACATGTGAGTTTTATTAATTCTAACACTCAAAAACAAACAAATTTCATACATGTAGACAAATGTTCAGCACATAAAAGAAACTATAAATGGAAATGCAATAAAGAAATTGAATATTGCCGTAGTTGAGGAGGCTTGACTCCGTCTGGACCTGTCAGTCTTGGATACTTTCAGTGATCAATAACTCTTTTACAGACTTATAATCTTCAAGTTGCAGCCGTATACCCAACCATGGCAATCATACTTCTTCTTCTAGTTATTCTGACTCTGACAAGAGACGTCTGAAGGAAAAAGTGAAGCTGGGGAGTAAAGTTGCCCCCATAAGGTTGCTCGGAAAGACCTGGCGATCTCCTGCCTACGTATCTTTATTGACTAATGACCAATGAAGAATCAGAGCGACGTAGTTCCCCTCAATAGGGATGAAAATAAACAATGAAGAAAGGAAAACACACAAATGCCATCACTGAGAGTATTTGAATACTGTTGGCTTTATTTCTTCTGCGGATACCCTTGCAAATCTGGGTGATTAATCTGAAGACTTCAGCTTAACGCGGACCATCTAGTAAAACAACCGTGACATCCTTATTCGTTTCGGCTCCACCGTGATTAGGCATTGGATTTTGGAGTACATTTGGTCGAGGAGCAAAATTAATCGCCTTAGAGTCAATTAAGTCCTGTACCTTGTTTCGGAAAGCCCAAAATTCTCAATATTGTGCCCCTGGGCACCCGAATGGAACTTGCATCTGGAATTTGCATCAAAATTCGGAGGTAGATTGTCAGGAGAAGGAGCTCTCATGGTACGAAGCTCGACCATGTTCAACTTTAGCAGCTCTAGAAGCAATACAACATATGGACATGGGATAGGATCGAGTCTGCGGTTCCTCGCTCTCGTTCTTCCCTGAAATGGTCTTTGTGCGTGTTGTTGTTGACCTTGAGGATATTGTTGAACCTGCGGAGTAATAGTCACTGCAGCTGCTTGATAGTAACCTTGAGAATGACCTCTGTCCCGGCCTCTATACGCAACATTTGTCTCACCTTCTCTTTGTCTTTGACCATAGTTAAAAGGCTTTTTCACACCAGAAGAACTAGCACTGCTTGCATCCTGAATCTTTCCCAATTTTAGAAAATTTTCTATTCTTTCTCCAGCAATGACGATATCAGAAAAACCAATGGACAGGCAGGCGGACAGACGATCCAAGTAAACACCTTGCAAGGTGCCCATAAACATGTCGGCCATTTCTCGATCCAGCAATGGAGGTTGAACCTGTGCGGCCAGCTCACGCCACCTCTGGGCATACTGCTTAAAACTTTCCTTAGGTCCTTGAGACAAGTTCTGCAACTGAGTGTGGTTCGGAGCCATATCAATGTTATATTGATACTGCTTGAGAAAAGCTTCAGCTAAATCTTTCCAGCTTTGAATAGAGACCCTGCTCAGCTTCATGTACCAGCTCAACGAAGCTCCAGATAAACTATATTGTAAGAAATGCATCCAAAGTTTCTCGTCATCAGTGTGAGCCGAGATCCTTCCAAAGTATGCGTGAATGTGAGTTCTAGGGAACGTGATGCCGTTGTACTTGTCAAACGATGGCGCCTTGAACTTAGGAGGGATTCTGACTCCTGGTACTAACCTGAGACTGGTTACATCGATGCCCAGGGAATTCTGACATTCCATGGCCTTAATCTTCTCTGCCAGCTATTCATACCCGCGGTCATTGATCTCCTTCAAATTGCCCATATCAGCATCCAGTAGAGTGAACTGGTCCTCTTGATGGTCTTCTAAACCTGCATTACGTGTTGTGGTCCTATTTGGATTAGGCTCTCCATTATGGGCAGCATTAGGATCCACATTCTCAGTCGGTATTCCAGTATTAGCGTTCCCATGGGGTTGCTCAACCATCAACCTAAGATGCTGCTGATTCTGGGCCATGCCAGTCATCATTTCCATGAACTGATCCATCCTCTGTCGGAGCTCATTGAGATCATTCAGCATTCGTTCAACCATCCTTACTCGGTTTCTTTTAGTCGGATATCGGTGAACGTGTTGACCAGCTATATTTCCTGAAATTGAATAAGTTAGAAACTCTGGGTAGCCTGAAAAAACACAAGAATATGATATGCAGGAAATGAATGCTTATGGCATGTCTATTTATTCTTAGGGAATTCCATCCCCTTATTCCAGTTTTGCGGGTTTGAAGACAAAAGCTCTTTTTGCTGCAAATAATAAGCAGTGTTGATAATATAAGGTGTGTGTGTGTAGCAGACGTGCCAAACAATTCCCAGAATATGAAGACCAAGGTGTTTTGCAAACGTGCCAGATGTGTCGGTGATCACAACGTGAGAGCACACAAAATGATAGTAAAGAGGTCTTTTAATGATAAGCGCTTGTTGATATAGTCAAAAAACACTGTAAACACCCCAAATTTTACCTCACTAATTTCACACCATGGCTTGTGATCTTTCATATTGTCGCTCCCACTAAATGAAGTCGGGTCAAATAGGGTACAGACGCGAACGGTCGGCGAAAGGGGGATTTGAGAACACACAGGAGTGAACTCACAGGAAAATGAATAGAGTCGCCAGCTAGGCATTTTTATCCCGAAGGAAAGGCAATGCTGCATAGACCTAGAAAGATATGGATAAGACGGTTGCGAACCAGAGAGACTGAGAAAGGGGGTTAGTTACAACCTGGGAAGGTATTAGCACCCAGATTGTCCGTCGTACTCGATGGGATCCACACTTAAAAGATTTTTGTTTTAAAGGGGTAGTGTCAGTGTAATCTGTGTATAAAAGAGCTGGAAAAGGATGTACAGGTGTCAGTGTAAAAGAAGTGTAAAGTGTAATAAATGTACAGTGTCAGTGTAAGAACAGGAATAAAATGCTCAAGACTATGAGGCTAAAGAATAAAGCTAGAAGGAGGGGGAATATACAGAGACTTTCGTTCGATAACTGTTAAGTTATGCCTATGTATCCTCTCGTGCAATGAGGAAGTCAGAACACCGTAGTTCGACCTAAAGAGACTGAAAGATGAATTGACTTGTGAACTGCTTACTTGTCTATGCTCAAGTGTATGACCTGTCTGGCTCAGGTGCAAACTGTCTTGCATTAGACGGAAGAAGCAAGTTCTCGTTTATGAGTGAAGGTGATGAGAAAAGAATCCCGAAGGAGACGATTATTGTTTGTTTTTGAGTTTTCAGTCTTTTATTGCTTTTGAAAGTTTGTCATAAGTTAATGAGTTTAAGCCTAAACCAATGGGTTAGTAAACTCATCACATCTTCCCTCTGATTAGGGGTAATGAGAATACCTTAAGTGTGAATTCAGCTTCTCACACTTAATCACCTTTGATGCAGGATTAAGTTCATTAACTTACTTGTGATTATTTAGATGTTTTTGTTGTTTTTGTTTAGTGTTGAGTAATGAGATTAAGCCATAATCAGGGATTAAACAAACTCATTACACCATCCTAATAGAAGGATAATAGATGAGAATGTTTAAGCTGAGGAAAGCTCCTCAACTTAATCCATGATTAGGGATTAAACTCATGACAAAACAAAGCCTTTATTAAGTGGATTTTATTTAATGATATGATGATGAAGTGATTTTTAGGGTTTGTAAGACAACTTGAGGGGGACTTGTCCATTAACACTAGGGTTAGTCCTTCTTAACCAATTAAGGAAGAATTAGAACCCTAATGCAAGGCGCAAGTTACAAGCTTGATGTCTTGATGATTATTAAGTGAATTGATTAAAGGATTTAAACACCTTAAGGGTTTAACACTTAGGATTAAAGTTATACACTCCATCCTAATAGAAGGATGCATGTATAAGCTTAATCACAAAGCCTTTAAGCCTTTAGGGTTTAGTCCCTGATTATGAGATGAGAAGAGAAGACTCAAAGAGACACAAAGGTAAAACTAAGTTGGGGGACTAATCAAAACCCTAATCATTGTCATGCTTGGTTGTTCCTAAGGTTTGTGAGGTTTAAGAAAGAAATCTTCAATGGAACCACCGGGAAACAGATGAAAGGAGCAAAGAGAAGCAAAGTAACTTGCTTCATTTAAGAAGACAAGTCACTTGAGGAAAGAAAGTAATAAGAAGAAGAGAGAGCAAGCTCAATCTCAAACACAAGATAAAATGCAGCAATGATGCATAAGAGAGATGAAAAGAAATTGTGAGAAGTGAAGGCAAATTCACTTCTCAAAGTTACTTACCACCTGAAAAGTTAGCAAAGGAATGGAATGCAATGCAAATAGAATGCAATGTGATGATGCAAACCAAAACCAGAAGCATACACATGATGTTAATGATGCCATGAGATGATGCAAACATGAATCAAGGCATGAGGATGATTTCATGAACAAATGGATGCAAGTGAAGCAAGTTAAGAACCATGATCATACATGAAAGGTTATGAAGTGCAAATGGCATATAACATGGCAAATGCAAGATGCAATGATCAAACATGATTCTAACATGTCTTAAGATGTCAAATGAATCAAATGGAGGCATAAAATGTCATGGCAAGTCATGGTATGCAAGCAAATGCAAGATGGATGCATATGGAAGCCCAAATTAGGGTTTATGATCAATGCAACAAACAAAAACCAAAATCAGAAGCAAACATCAAGATAAAAAATTGAAAATGCAACCCAAAGAACCCTAACCCTACACAAACTCACTGCCCAAAGGAGGGGTTCTAACTCTTAACCTAATGAGGTTATGAATTTCCTAAGATTTCTAGGGTTTTTAGGGTACCTTGTCAAGAAAAAAGTCAAACAAATTGAAAACACAAGATCAAATCATGCCAATTTAATCTCACAAACTACATGATATGCAAGACACAATGCAAAAAGAACCATAGTCCAACTCTCAAAAACTAGGCAGAAGTGAATTTTCAAAGATTGGATCAAAATAATGCTTTGAAATTGAATTAATTCCATGGAAAATTGTCAAAATGCATCAAGATCAAAAAAGAAATTTGCTTTGAGGATTGGACAATGTTTCTAAATGATTTTAAAGGTTTCATGAATTTTTTTGGTGATTTTTAAATACCGAAAAGTATTTTTAATTAATTAATTCTCATTAATTAATTAAAAATAAACTTTTAAATGATTTAAAAATATTTTTTAATGCAAAAAATAAAAATAAAAATGTTTTTGGTTTCTGAAAATTAATAAAAGTTTGTACAAAAATTTTCAGAATTTTTAAAATTGTTTTGCTATTTTAAATAAAATGGAGAAAACAAATGAATTAAAATGAAAATAAAAACTAATTAAATGAGAAGTAATTAGATCCAAAGGCCTAGATTTGAACTGGCAGCGCGCGCGTTTGACTTGGCGCCATATCCAAGGGTGGAAATTCAAATTTCGCTAATTAATGATTAAGCCCTAATCCAGCCCTAATTACTTTCAGATGACCGGAACAGTGGTTCCGGTCATCTTCTCCGGCAAGGTGAAATTGCTATCTCCCTCTACACGCAATGAAAACAAAATCTAACTGCCCAGAACTCATCCCCATCCAAAAACGAATCAAACCCCTCAATCAAACATCATTTTTCATTCATAAATCAACCAAATCGAATCAAAACATTCTTAGGGCAAAAAATTTCAGACAGTTCGTACATGCTGGTTTCTCAACCATTTTCAAAAGTAAACACATATTCATGATCAGGGGAGTGCATAGAAGCTTTTAAGAACTTAAAAACATGTTTCTGGAAAAAATTTTTGAGATGACTACCTGAACTGAAGCTTTCGATTCAGGAGCTTTCTGGCTGTTTCTTTGGCTCAAATCCACTCCAATGATCCTCCTAAGAAGCTTGCAATGGTTGTTTGAAGTTTAGAATGGATGGTTTGAGAGATGGCAGAAGTTCTGTTCAATGGCAAGTGGTGATCGTGTTTTTGATTCTTTGAGTTTCAGGCCATGGTGAGGGGTGCTTTGTGATCAGGGAAGTGTGTTGAGTTGATTTGTGAAGTTAGTTTATGAGTTTCAGGCTTGTGTGATGAGTTTCGAATGCTTTTGCCAATGGGGTGGAAAATGAGAATGCTGTGATGGAGAGTGTTTCAGGCTTGTGTTGTAGTTGCTTTGGCTTGCTTTTTGCTTGTATAAACAATTGGGATTGGTCAGAAGAAGTGATGTGTGCTTTTGTGATAGGTATGGCTCAAGTTGCCAAAATGTCAAAGTTGTGTAAGAGAAGCATGGGCTACTTTCTAGCCAAGGACAAAAGGTGTGTCCTGCGCAGCATGATGTGGGGAGAACCCTAGGATTAATCAGCAAGCCAGCAAGCAAGTGGATCTTCACTTGAGTGAGTTTTTGCAAGTTGGTTCACTTTTGCTTCTTATGAAAAATCTTGTTCCACAAGCCATAAAAATGAGAGATTTCTTGGCCCATTCTGAATTTTAGGTCTTGTATGATCATGTTGTGAAGTTTAGAAGTCCATTTGATGCCTTAATTTGCCTTGAGAAGTGAATTTGCAACTTTGCCTCTTTGGTGGAAAACTTCAAATTTTGTGATTTTTGCCAACTTTGACAAGCCATAACTTTTGATCCAAAATGAATTAGGTCATGTTCTTGTACTTTTTGAAAAGGGAATGATCCATTCTACAACTTTCATGACCAAAGTTTTTCCATTTGAAGCATTTTTGAATCAAAAAGTAAAGGTTGAAAAAGTTTCCTAAAATGGCAATTTCATTAAAAGTCAAACTTTCCCAAAAAGTCAACTTTGCAAAAGACTTGAAATTATTCAATTTTGTGGCCTTCCAACTTCTTCTATGATCAAATAAAGATCATATACAATAAAAATGATGAAGAACAACCTTTGGTTGGGTCATTGGGGGCCTCAGATACCCTGATTTTGCACTGACTTGCTTGAAAAGTCAACTCTTGATCAGATGACTTCCCCAAGGAATTTCTTCATCAAAATTGATATGCATACTCCCTATACCATATAGAGACCAATGGAAACAAGAATGACCAAAAAATTTGGAGTTATGGCCTCTGAAACCAAAACCCTAATTTTAGGTCATCTGTGCAGTCAAGCTTGGCTCTGCTTCCATGCCATTCTCAGTTCTTGTGATTTTTTGACATTCTTGACTTTGAGAGGATACAATATGATATTTGAACACACATGGACCCCTTTTAAGTGATTGATGGCCTTTGGAGTGGCTCAAAAAGCTCTTGGATTGCTCAGATCACAAACCCTAGATGCAAATGACTTTGAATCTATGCAGTGAATTAAAAATGTGATATGGGATGCTATGATTGAGTTTATGCATATGAAAATGATCACAAGCCATGGTGTGAATGGGTGAGGGCAAATTTGGGGTGTTTACACATATTTGCATTAGTTTAAACATATCATCTCATATGGCATTTTTGCTTCACTGCATTAGGTCAAGTTCATCTGCATCTAGGGTTTGTGATCTGAGCAATCCAGGATCCATCTGAGCCATTCCAAAGGTCTTCAATCATCTCAAGAGGGTCCATGTATGTTCAATCATAATTTTACATCCCTCAAAGATCAAGGAAGTAAAAAAATCACAAGAACTTGCAAAGCATGGAAGCAGAGCCAGGGTTTCACTACACAGATGACCTGAAATTAGGGTTTTGGTTTCAGAGGCCATAACTCCAATTTTTTTGTTCATTCTTGTTTCTAATGGTCTCAATATGTTATAAGGATCATGCATACCAAGTTTGATGAAGAAATTCATTGTGGAAGTCATCTGTTCACTGGGTAACTTCTTGAGCATGTCAGAGCAAAATCAGGGCATCTGAGGCCCCCATCAATGGAACCAAAATGGATTTTTCATCAAATTGAAGTTATATGATCTTTATTTGATCATTTAAGTGCTTAGAAGTTCACAAAATTGAAGAAAAGTGAGCTAAACCAAAAGTTGCCAAAAATGGAAATGACTTGTAATGTAAACTTTCCATTTTGGGAATGTTTTTCAACCTCCTCTTTCTCCACCAAAAATGCTTCAAATGAAAAATTGTTGATCATGAAAAGAGATTAGCCGCAATCTGTCATGGGCAGTTATATCATAATATAATGAAGAAAGCCTTCGATCTGAAAGTCAGGCTTCAGGAATACCAAGTAGGAGATCTTGTGCTGAAAAGACTCCTTCCTCCTCATACAGACCACAGGGGCAAGTGGACTCCGAATTATGATGGTCCATTCATAGTAAAGAAGGTTTTCTCCGGTGGAACACTGATGCTCACTACTATGGATAGTGAATATTTCTTATCCCCTGTGAATTCAGATGCAGTTAAAAAATACTTCGCATAAAATGACCCGCTGGACATAAAAACAGAATGTAAGTCCAGGAAAAAATAGGGCATCCCGGCGAGTCAAAAACAGAATAAAAGACTCGGGCAAAAATAAGGGAAAATAAAGAAAAATATGTACACCCGCTAAGTTGAAAAGCCGCATTGGACAGCTCAGGCAAAAATGGGTATCCCGGTGGATTGAAAACCCGAAAGGGCGATCCATGCAAAATAAGGGAATAAGCGAACAACTGCATTCTAAATTCGTCTGTATCTCTTACAACATGGCAAGCTGCTAAAGGTTAAAGTATCGGTCAGGATCAACATTCTTCAGAAAGCAAGATGAGAAGAATGTCAAGGTCATACAGGTCATAGCAAAGGAAAGCTCACCTGAAACGTCGTCAACATTGCCAGCACCTTTATTTTTCTCAATTTTTGTAACAATCTCCTCATTTCAGGGATTTGTTTCTTTGATTGTATTTTGCCGATTCAGGGCACCCAGATTAATAAAATCATTGTTTTCAGTCACACTTTGTCTTGTACATTTTGGTGTTTCGTTTGCAAAAATGTCCAATATCTATGATATAATACTTGCATAAAACAAATGTGCCTTTCTAAATTACATGCTTACAGGAAATGTATTTACTTTCAAGAATGTCTAACTCCTAAGAAGGAATCCGGTAAGGGATACCTCAGGACACTTGTGCGTTTCTTTGTCTTAACAGGATTGCGGGTATTCAATGCGCAACGTGGGGCATGCCAAACAACATCTGGAATGTTTTTCCCGAGCGAAGTTGCCAAGGCATCACTTCCCCTACACATTTTCTTCAAGCAGCATCAGTAAATGCTCATTTCCCCAGCTAAGTTGTCAAGTTTCCTCATCCTCAGCAGGATCCTCACAGAAAGCTCTAGGAAGATCGTTCAGTGACCTTTCCTCCCCCAGAGTGCCAAATCTCTAATCTCCAGCAAAGACAGGGAACCATCTCCCCACAGAGCTCCAGACTCTCCCAAAAGAGCAAATGTCTGAAATTATTTAACAACAAAGTGACGAAAGCTTCCACATCCCCACCTGGGCTCCTCATTACTAAGATAGGTCTATCAGTGACCTATTTCCTCAAGCAGAGTCATACATCCTATCAATGATCTCGTCCCCAGCTGGGATATCCTTTAAGCAGATCAGCCAGAGATCTTCACAGCAGCGGGATCCGAATCCCGAACTGGTTTCTTTTGCATAATCATGGCATTCACATCATTTTCCCCCCAGAGCGTAGCATTCCGTATACTACGGAGCATTACGGTAAAAATCAAACATTTGCATGATCACAAGTCAGGTTCGAACCAGTCACCTGTAAATACCAACAGTACCTCTTCAGCAATATACAAAATACATCCCTTGCACATAAAAGCCAAAGCGTCCCCTTTGCACTCTCAAATACAGATACATGCTCTCTTTGACACTTGTTCGTGTCACCTTTCCCCAGTAAAGTAGCCAGAACACTTTCTTCTCGACACTCGTCCGTGTCATCTCATATTTCACCACAGAAAGCCAAAGCGTCCCCTTTGCAATCACAAACGCATGTTCATATACTTTCGACACTCGTCCGTGTCATATCATCCCCCGCAGATATAAACCAAACCAATGCTTATACACTCTTTTGACACCTGTCCGTGTCACCTATCGCCAGCACAGTTGCCCAAACACTTGTCCATTATACACTTCTTTTGACACCCGTCCGTGTCATCTTATCCCCACAGGTCGCCAAAATACACTCATAACTTGTGCACTTTCTTTTCTGATACTCGTCCGTATCATGGTCTTAAGGATGCTCGTCCGAATCCTTAATCTATACATAGTGTCAAAACACTTATACCTTTTTATTTTCGGAAAGCGTAAGCACTCGTCCGTGTTTACCATCCCCCAGCAAATCCCCAACAAAACATCTTTTTTCTATCCGACATTCGTCATATGTCGCGATACTTTCGGCAGCCGTACCCTGCAAGGTGATCGTCCTTCACCTTTGGATGATTGTCCCTCATCCTTTCCCCAGCGGAGTTTCCATTCTTGGAACCCTTTTCTATCCGACATTCGTCCTATGTCGTGATACTTTCGGCAGCCGTACCCTTCTAGGTGATCGTCCTTCACCTTGGATGACCGTCCCTCATCTTTATCCCCAACAGAGCAGCCGTACCCTGCTAGGTGATCGTCCTTCACCTTTTGATGATCGTCCTTCATCATTTTATCTGATGGCCGTCCCCATCGTTGATCTTGTTATCTGACATTCGTCCTATGTCATGATAAACCCCGAGAGCAGCCGTACCCATCTAGGTGATCGTCCTTCACCTCTTGATGATCGTCCTTCATCATGCTTATTTGATGGCCGTCCCCATCGTCGACCTTTTCTATCCGACATTTGTCCTATGTCGTGGTAAAGAGCAGCTGTCCCCTGCTAGGTGATCGTCCTTCACCTTTTGATGACCGTCCCTCATCAATATTTCATTTATTTTTTGAACCGATGGTCGTCCCCATCGTTGTTTACCTTACTTTGCAAAACCTGATGGCCGTCCCCATCATTGACTTTTTCTTTAATCCCCAGAGAACCCTGTTTCTTTACTTGATGGTTGTCCCCATCATGATCTCTTTATTTCCCCAGCATGTCGGCCGTCCCCGTCATTGCTTTATCCCCAAAAGTCGTCCTCTGCTCGATGGTCGTCCTCCATCGCCCGCACTTTATAATCATACTATACTGCCTTTTACAATTTATATCCCTTTTCTTCTTCTCCCCAGTGAGTGCAAATTTCGGACTGTCTTTGGTATTCAACCACAAGTTATCTTGTTCGTCTATTAAGCTCGTCGCTTACATCCTGCACAGCTAACTCATGCTTGAATAGGGGCAGCTGTAAACACCCCAAATTTTCTCTCACTAAGTTCACACCATGGCTTGTGATCTTTCATATTTGCATTAGTTTAAGCATATCATCTCATATGGCATTTTTGCTTCACTGCATTAGGTCAAGTTCATCTGCATCTAGGGTTTGTGATCTGAGCAATCCAGGATCCATCTGAGCCATTCCAAAGGTCTTCAATCATCTCAAGAGGGTCCATGTATGTTCAATCATCATTTTACATCCCTCAAAGATCAAGGAAGTCCAAAAATCACAAGAACTTGCAAAGCATGGAAGTAGAGCCAGGGTTTCACTGCACAGATGACCTGAAATTAGGGTTTTGGTTTCAGAGGCCATAACTCCAAATTTTTTGGTCATTCTTGTTTCTAATGGTCTCAATATGTTATAAGGATCATGCATACCAAGTTTGATGAAGAAATTCATTGTGGAAGTCATCTGTTCACTGGGTAACTTCTTGAGTAAGTCAGAGCAAAATCAGGACATCTGAGGCCCCCATCAATGGAACCAAAATGGATTTTTCATCAAATTGAAGTTATATGATCTTTATTTGATCATTGAAGTGCTTAGAAGTTCACAAAATTGAAGAAAAGTGAGCTAAACCAAAAGTTGCCAAAAATGGAAATGACTTGTAATGTAAACTTTCCATTTTGGGAATGTTTTTCAACCTCCTCTTTCTCCACCAAAAATACTTCAAATGAAAAATTGTTGGTCATGAAAGTTGTAGATTGGATCATTCCCTTTTCAAAAAGTACAAGAACAGGTTCTAATTCATTATGGAACTCAAGTTATGGCTTGTTAAAGTTGGCAAAAATCACATAATTTTCAAGAATGCACCAAAGAGGGATTTTTGCAAAAAACCTCTTGCCAAGGAATTTTGTGACTTCAAACACACTTCTATGTACCATAACATCATAGTGCATTGCTTTAAGATCAGAATTTCCCAAAGAATTGCATCATTCCATGTCTTGAACATCAAGAATTCTCAAAGGGGCCAAAACTTCATAGAATTCACAAAATGATACATAACTTTGTTTCAACTTGCTGAATTGCCTCAAAACCATTTCCATGGACCTCCTTGATCCATGCTGCGCATGGACAAGCCAAGAAGCCAGCTGCACCATTGCCCATACCTCAAGTACAAAACTTTTGACTTTTTGGCAAGAAGCCCATACCAATCAGCTGCAGCCACCACCCAGTCTCTGGCCTATCACAACATGTTATGTGGATCAAACCCAAGCCAACACACACAAGCCTAACTCTCCAAGAACTCAGCATCCCCAAAAATCATCCCTCTTGAATTTTCCTTCGAATCTCTCAACTCACTCACTCAATCTTCAAACCAATTCCACCATTGATCTCAAAATCACTCACTGACCATAAAGCAACCCTCAAACCAGCCAAGAACACCCCATACACAAAACACGATTCTTGGCCAGTTCAGTTGCTACAACACAAACCAGCCATTCTCAAAGCCTTTGAAGCATTCCATTAGCCTCGGGAGGTCAAAGGAAGTCATTTTGCACAAACGAAGGGGCCAGAAAGCTCATGTTTGGAAAGCTCCATCTCAGGTAGTCATCTGAAATCATTTTTCCAGAACTCCTTTTTTATGTTACAATATGAAAAAGCATGCTTCACTGATCACTCTAAGCTTTGTATTTTCAAAAATGGTTAAGAAATGAGTTTGTATGAATGTTCTGAAATTTCTGCCATTTTTATTCTTTCTTTCGAATCATGAGATTGAGCAAGAATAAATTTGTTTTAGGGGTGGATTTGAGTTCAGGGAGATGAGGGGAGTTGATATGGAGCTTTAGAGCTCCAGAAATGACCTAGGGAGAGAGTTTGAGATTTTCAGGGGAGCATGTCACCGAAGAAGACAACCGGAGCTCTTCTCCGGTGACCTGAAAGTCATTAACTGTGTTAATTAGGGTTAGGGCTTTGTTTGAATACAGGCCGTTTGATTTCCCTTTCCCGCGTGTGATGGACGCTTGAGATCACTTCATTAACTTTTAATCTGGATTTAATAATTAATTAATTAGGTTTAGTTAGGTTTGAATATTGGCCATCAGATCTGGCGCGCAGTCAACCCTAGAAACCCCCAGAATCAGTGTGAACCATTGGATGCGTTTACTTTTGTTTTATTCAATTTTAATTTCATATTTTCCTATTTATTTTGCACCATTTTTTTAAAATAGATAGAAAATGCCAAAATATCTTTTCTTCTGCATTTTTATTTCAAATAATTTTCTTAACCCAAAAATATTTTTATTTTTATTTTTTGCATTTAAAAATCATTTTTAAAACATTTAAATGTTTATTTTAATTAATTAATGGAAATTAATTAATTAAAATATCATTTAGGTTTCTAAAAATCCCAAAAAAAATCACATTGCATCTTTAAACATTTAGAAACATTATCATACCATCCACACAAATTTCTTTTTGGTTTTGAACCATCTTTGATAATTTTCTTGAATTTAGGGTTCATAAAATTCCTATTTTAGAACCCTAACTTCAAGAATTCTTTTCTGCCTAACCAAGAATGGTATGACAATGGTTCTTTTTGCATTCATCTTCATTTGACATATAGTTTCTAGCATAATTTTGTCACAAATTTCTTCTGCATTTTGGAATTGATTTGCATTTTTCCCTTTAGGTACCTTAAAACCCTAGATAACTTAGAAAAATCATAACTTCCTTAGGGTTAAGAGTTAGGTCTCCTCCTTTGGGTGTGATATCATAGGGGGTTAGGGTTCCTTTGATTGCATTTTCAATTTTTTATCTTGTCATTTGCTTCTGTTTTTGGTTTTTGCATCTCATGTTGTATGAAAACCCTAATTTCCCATCTTCCTTTGCATACATCTTGCATATGCATTTATTTATGAACTTGCCATGACATTTTATGCATTCACATGACTTCTAAGACATCTTAGGACATATTAGAATCATGCTTGATCATTTCTTCATCCATTTTCCATGTTATGCATTCATTTCATTCCATGAACTTTCATGTGCTTTCATGCATCCTACATGCTTCATTTTCATTCTCATCTCTTGTATGATCATCCATTGCACTTGACATGCCTTTGCATCATCTCTTAGCATCATTTGCATCATGAATATGCTTCTGGTTTTGGTTTGCATCCTTGCACACATTTCATTTTCATCTCATCTCTTTCTTTATACTAACCATTTCAGGTGGTAAGTAATTGAGAAGTGAATTTGCCATCACTTCTCATCTCTCTTCTCATTCTTTTTTATGAATCCTTGATGCATTTTATCTTTGCTTTAGAGTGAGCCTTGCTCACTCATGTTCATCATCCACTTTCTTTCTTCACGTAACTTATCTTCTTAAGTGAAGTAAGTTAGCTTGTTTCTTCTACTTCTCCTCCTTTCATCTGCTTCTTCCTTGGTGGCTATTCTTGAAGATCTCTTGCAAGCCTCACAAACCATAGGAACATCCAAGCATGACAATAATTAGGGTCTTGATCAGTCCCCCTTTAGTTTCACCTTTGTGTCTTCTTTTGTGTCTCTCTTCTCATCTCATAATCAGAGATTAAACCTTTAAGGTTTTAAGACTTTGGGATTAGGGTTATGCCTGCATCCTTCTCTTAGGATGGAGTGTATAACTTTAATCCTAAGTGTTTAACCCTTAATGGGTTTAAACCTCTTAATCAATCCATCTAATAATCACTAAGACAATAAGCTTGAAACTTGGGCCTTGGATTAGGGTTCTAATTCTTCCTTAATTGGTTAAGAAGGACTAACCCTAGTGTTTAATGGACAAGTCCCCCTCAAGTTGTCTTACAAACCATAAAACTCACTTCTTAATCTTACCATTAACTAAAATACACTTTAATAAAGGCCTTGTTTTGTCATGAGGATAATCCCTAATCATGGATTAAGTTGAGGTATCTTCCCCAGCTTAAATGTGCTCATTTATTATCCTTCTATTAGGATGGTGTAATGGGTCCATTAAATCTTTGATTATGGCTTAAATTCATTACTTAACACTAAACAAAAACACCAAAAACATCTAAATAATCACAAGTAGGTTAATGATCTTAATCCTACACCATCATGGTAATTAAGTCTGAGGTGCTTACTTCATACTTAAGGTATTCTCATTATCCCTAATCAGAAGGAGGATATGATGAGTTTACTAACCCTTGGTTTAGGCTTAAGCTCATTAACTTATGACAAACAAAAAAGCAATAAAATATTGAAAACACAATAACAAACAATAATCGTCTCCTCCGGGATTCTTTTCTCACCCCATTCACTCACAAACGAGAACTTTCTTCTTCTGTCTGATGCAAGACAGTTAGCACCTGAGCCAGACAGGTCATACACTTGAGCATAGACAAGTAAGCAGTTCATCAGTCAATTCATCTTTCAGTCTCTTTGAGTCGAACTACGGTGTTCTGACTTCCTCATTGCACGAGAGGATACGTAGGCATAACTTAACTGTTATCGAACAAAAGTCTCTATCTCTTCCCCGCTCTTCCAACATCATTCTTTTAAGCCTCATTCTTGAGCAATTTCATTTCACATCTCTTTTGCACTGACACTTGTACATTCTTTTTCCAGCTTTTGCACACAGATAGCACTGACACTACCCCTTTAAACACAAACTTTCAAGCGTGGATCCCGTCGAGTATGGCAGACAATCCGGGTGCTAATACCTTCCCAGGTTGTAACCAACCCCCTTTCTCAGTTTCTCTGGTTCGCGAACGTCTTATCCATCTCTTTCTAGGTTTATGCAGCATTACCTTTCCCTCGGGATAAAAATTCCTAGCTGGCGACTCCTTTCAATTCATCTTCATGTTCTCTCTCTTTCACCGACCATTCGCGTCTGTACCCCGTCTGACCCGGTGTCTTTCGATGGGAGCGACACACACAAAGCATGGACTTTAAACAAAAGTGAAATGATACAAAGATTCCATCAACAGTCCTGATGGTAATTCCACAACATACAAGCAAACAGAAGGATGTCTTTTTCAATGTGATCCTCTATCTAAGTCTGAGTCAACGATTGGTCCTGCCTTTGGAACTTCTACCAATTCCTTCGCCTGCGCCTGGTTGTCTTCAACCCTCTTCAGCTTCTTCTGATAGTAGATCATCACCCGCTTGTAATAAGCAGCTTCCTCTCGAGCTTTAGCAAGTTCTGCATCCTTTTTTCTCAACTTACCGACCATCTCTTCATCTTTCTTCTTTAGCTTACTCACGATCTCTTCAACTTGAAATTTATCTTGTTCCTCTCTTTTGATCCTATAAGCAGCATGCCTCTTTTTCATGTTATCAAACATTAAGGTATTTTGATCCAGTTGCCTTCTAGTGTCAATATGTTCCTTGGAAGAACTCCCAGTAGCAAACTCGAACCTCACATACCGATCTAACTCAACTTCACACTATTTCCTTGAAATTGCATGCTTCTCAGCATCTTCTTGAGCTTTCCACTCAATCTCAAGTCTGGCGTGATTAGCCTTAGCAAGCTCTTGACTCAACTGTGCATTCTCCTTTAACAACCTGTCTCTTTCCGTCTTTACCTTGTTGAACTCTTTAATGCTAATTGTGGTAGGTTGTTCAATGACCGTGGGATATAGAAGAGACACTGGCCCAAATGGTAACAGTAACACTTCAACCCGTTCTCTTAGCCATTCTGCAAACAGTGGATACATTCGACAATCCCCTACTCCCAAAGTCTTCTTCCCTCTTGTTTTTCGACTATGCCAAGCATTAGAAGCTTTTTGAGCAATATCGAACCCGTTTGTTGATTGGAAGTATAAGGACTCTTTGATGTCCATAGCGGCTGGTGGTTCCTTTAAGGCGTACCCGAACTGTCTAACCGTGAGGGAAGGGTTATAATTAATTCCCCCTTTCCTCCCGATCAATGAAACATTAGGGAATCCTCTGCAACTATGAAGAATGTCAATGCATCGCAATCCCGAATTAACCCAGACAATGTCCTTTGCTTGCAAACCCATCAGTCTTTCCGACCATTCAAGTGAGTTCTTCGTCCTCTCAAAAGCCCCTGATTGTGGAAGAAAGCGTGTGAACCACTTGTAGAATATAGTCTCGCAACAATTCAGCATTCCACCCTTTCGCTTCTCATTCTTATAATGCACAGAGTGGTAGAGATCTCCTAAGAGAGTAGGAACAGGATTCTTTGCTATGAAAATGAGAATAGCATCGACATCCACGAAGTTTGGCATGTTTGGGAACAAAGTGATTCCATAGATACACAAAGCTAGGATCGCATTGAAGGTACTCCAACTTTTTTCTTCAGTCGCTTTAGTAGCATCATCTAACAAGAAACTCAAATGATATCCCCTGAAGCCTCCTTTGCTATCAATCTGGTCTTCCAATAATGACTTGCTCAAATAAAGAGCAGTTGCTACATCTTCGAAGTCGGGGTCAATCTTGGACCCAAAGAATGGTGCACAGTCCTTCACGGAAACTCTCAGAATGCTCGAATACTCTTCTAATGTAGGTGCCAATACGAAGTCAAAAAGTACGAAACATCTAAGTTGTGGATCATAAAACTGTAGCAAGGTGTACATCCCTCTGAAAGTGTAGTCACTGATGGGCTCTATGAAATACAAAATCCACCCGTAATCTTACTTGAAGACATTGAAAACTTCTGGAGGAGATAAGGCTTTCACTTTGAGGATTTCTTTCACAACAGGCTGATGAACATTGTAGGAGATAATACACTTGGTATTTTTCTTGGATTCCATGCTCATAGAACAATACCCACAACTGGAATCAAGGATGTGATATGCAACCCTGCAAATGAATAAACATGCGTTAGGAATGCAAGTATGTGGATGATGTGATGCAATGCAATGGCACGTGATCACTGTGGCATATACTGAGCATTGTTGTACTACCTTTTGATTTTCCTGAATACCGACTGTCAAGAATACCAGATCACAAGTATGTGTCAAAAGAAAACCCAAGTATCAAGAACAAGGTAGGTTGAAGGTTAGTTTTCCTGCAAACCTATAAACCCCTCCCAATCTCACGGGGTATGCTACTATGGGTCAACATCACGGACTCTCAAAGCCGAGCGACAATAATACGTTCACCATTTCTGAGAAATGGCTCATGACCAAATCAGGGAATCGGTTTGGCATTATGTACTACCCAGGGAGGCCTCAATTGAGTCCGGGAAAATAAGCATCCCTCAAAAGTTCCCGGCTTCAAGCACTAAAGTCGAGAAACAATAGTACATTCATCCCGAAGGGTACAATACTATCGTCATACGACCAGTCGCTTTAACGGGGTTCCTATGAGAGAACAAGGTCATCCTATGCGATTTCCTAGTGGGCCCTTGGGTGCGAATGGGTTTGCTACAAAATGTAGTCTGCCACTGTCACCACTAGAGAGGGTTATTTCCACTAAGGTCCTCGATGATCGGTTTCCCAGTGTTAGCAACTCAGGTGGGAACATTCTATGGTCTACCTTAGTAGTATAAAACATATCCCAAGAGAGCCTGATCTGGGTGTGGGACTCGTGAAAACTACACGTGCTCAAAACCACGCAAACCACACGACTGCCCATTCTAAATTCTATGTGTATACTCAAGCCGGGTATTTGGCTTATCTCAAAATAATCCCATCCCGCCAAGGAAAACCAGAACAACCAGTACAATATATGCCAGTATATGCAACAATAAGGTAAAGTGAAAAAAGTTGTAAATAAAGCTGTAAAGTAAAGCGATAAACTGTAAATAAAATAGTAAAGCTAAACTAAAGCACAACAACAAACGAATAAACACCCAAAGAAAACAGAAACAGACAAGCGCTAGGATTGACTCTCAAAGGGGAAACCAGAGATCCTGGGTGTTTCCCCAGCAGAGTCGCCAGCTGTCGCTCCCGGGATTTTCATCCTAGTCCAAAAGCGAAAGTGGCGCGGAAAAGGTAGAGTCGCTAGCCAGACAATTTTATCCCGAATGAATGGGAAAGTTAATGTTGCACGAACCTAAGGAAGAAGGAAAAGGACGAGGCCTTGCAAACCAAAGATCTGGGTCCGGAAGTCGGTTACGAAATGAGAAAGCACCCCAATTCGTCTGTCGTACCCGACGGGATCCACGCTTATAAGTCTGTTTCAAAGGGTGAAAAATAAGATGTTGCTTGAATGAAAGAATGGCTATCTGGACTTGGAAATGGAATGAGAAAAAGATCAGGAAAAGATAATGGAACGAAGGGGAAAAATGTAGGGAAAATAAAGAATGTGCTCGAATGGGCCCTACCCCACTACCTACGTACCTCATCGGGAAATGAGGATCAGAGTCGTCGTAGTTCGTCTAACTAAGGCGGGAATTTGTTTGTGTTTTTTAAGATGATGTTGCCATAGCTCTAGCTCAGGTGTTACCGGCTCTGACTCGAGGGTGTTTACCGTATCGTTGTTTGAACTATTGAGGCAAGTCGCATTCTTCCTCAAAGAGTATGAGATGAGAAGAGAAGATGTGATGTCTTGTTGGTTTATTGTCTTTTAGAAGAAGTGTTTTGACTTTATGTTTATCGTGAGTACAACACTAAAGACTATGATACAGGAGCGAATACTTTCCAAGATCGCCCCCAATGGAACGTTTGTAAAGTATCCTAGAAGACTGAAGGAGACCTCCACTAGTCATTTCCCGTATAGCTCAAGGCTCGTGGCGCATTGTACACATTTTCCTTTATTAAGTGTTTTGATTTTTCTTTAAGATGAGAAGTGAGACTCAAGTTGAAAAAGGAAAAACTCTAAGGGAAACTAGACTTTACCCTAAGTTAATTGAGTTTAAATGGTGACCTATGGTTAGTGAGGCTTTAAAGATTAAAGCTACCTAAATGGATATTATACCAAAAATGCGAGTACAAAAGGTAACAATGAATAATATGGCCCTCTTACGTAATGATGGGTAAAAACGTGTATGAATCGTAAATGGGGTGAAACAATGGATCGGGTGGGTCGGTTGCGTGTGTAACACCCCAAATTTGCCCTCTTCTTTTTTAGCATCATATCATATCATATTCATCATGAACATATCATATTCTTGGCATCTTAGCAAGGAAAGATGAGGCATAACATTCTCATGACCTAGCATTAGTGAAATTCTGGGATCAGATATGTGATGTCGAACCAGATGTTTAGACACTGAAATCCTAAACAATAAATTAATGAGCTAGTAAATTAAATAACACAGGAAATTGTTAACCCAGTTCAGTGTATCTCCACACTTACATCTGGGGGCTACCAAGCCAGGAAGGAAATCCAATATAAGTAATATTAATTATGGAGTTAAACCAATCAGTTTAATCCTTCACTTAATATCTACCCAAGGCAATTTCTATCTAAGACTCTACTTAGATATGAGTACCTACTCACTCCCCCTCAATCACACAGTGATCTTTAACTTAGAATAATTAATAAGTTTGAAGTCACACTTCAGACACACCAGCTTGATCTAACTTTTCAGTTTCAATCAAGACACAATTCACTTTTTGCTTAAAAGCTTATAAAGTGATTAACAAACAATTAAAACCTGCTAGCTTCACTAACACCTTTGACACTCTGCTTGAAATCGTTAGGTTTACTTGAGTGTATCAGTTCCTTAATAGATGCTTAGTTTGTGGGCTTTTTGCATATTATCCAGACTTTGATAAATCCCACAGTTATCTCCTTGAATTAAGGTGGGTTAGTTTGTTATCTCCTTGAATCAAGGTGAGTTAGTTTTTCTGTTTCCTTTACCCTGAAACCAGATAACTAAGCTTCCTAAAGAGGCGCCTTGGAGTGCTTATCCTTTTACAATTAATTCCAGATATTTACTCCTGATTATAAGAACTTCTGTTACACATCATTTAAGGCAGATAGCAGGTTTGCGATGTCACAACATCTGGTGTGACATCCTGATGTCCTGAACTAAGTTCATAACTTTTACTTTGTTTGTCAAATATTCTGCCAATTTCTAACATCTACAAACTCGCCCTTTGGCTAATTTTTGGCTAACATATTCTTCTGGTTTTGTCAGAGAGCAGAGGAGTTCCTTTTTGTTGGATCATGTGAGAACTAATAATTTGCTCCCCCTCAAACATGTATGTATACTACCATGACTTGGCCCAACAGACTTTGATAAGTATTCATTTCACCCAGTGACACTTTGATATACCATTGAAAATTCAAAATCAACTTAGTTCAGCAGACAAACATTAATAGCATTGTTCAATACACTTCTCCCCCTTGTTAGACATAAATTTTGGGGCCAAACAAAACATTACAGAAACAGACAAAAACATTCAGAATTACAATGCATAACAGACAATACATTTTCCACCAACACACAGCTTCACTCTTCATCCTCTGTATCCTCAGACTCATCATCAGATTCATCATCATTCCCAGCAACCTCTTCCAGCTCCAGTCTTTGAATTAGGTCCTCAAGCTTCTTCTTCCTTTCATCCAGCTCTTTGCAGGTTGTCCTGAGCTCTGCAATTAGGGCTGCCTTTGATATAGGTGTCTTGACAGCAGATGTCCCACCTGGTGCTTCAACATCTGCAACATGATGACCTAGAAACAGCTTGTAATGAAAGGACAGTGGACTCTCCCTCTTACAGACAGAATCCTTGTCAGTAAGGATTCCTGGATATTGGTTGAGAATCACCCCACAAAGTAGTGATGGGAAGGCTATTAGAAGCTTGATGGTTGAGGTTCCTGCATGCTTGAGAGTCTGGTCAAAGATATATGCCCCATAATCCAGCTTGATTTGGGTGCCTAAAACACAGATAAACCTCCCAAGCCCAGTAGCTATAGATGAGGTGTGGTTGGTTGGGACCCAGTTGACTGTTCCAATTCTGTGCAGCATGGCATACTTCCTAGTTAACAAGCTGACTGAGAGTTTGCCTTTGACTGGCCATGTCTTGACTTGGTTAGCTGTGATTATTTTGCATACTTGATTGTCAGTCTTGCCAAGCTCAGTTGGCCCATCAGCTTCTCTCCCCAGGTACTGATTTATCACCCTAGGAGAAAAGTCTACACATCTTCCCCTGACATACACTTTCCTGAAATCCTCAGATTTCCCATCAACACACCATTCTTGTATGTTAACTATAAATTCTTTTACCAGCAGTTCATAACAAGGAGAAAATTTAGAAACAGTCTTGAATAGTCCAGCATTGGAGATTAAATCAATTACCTCAGTGCATTCCAAGGCATTACTACAAAACTCTCGTTCCAGAGCCACCCTTCTCTGATAGACATATTTCCACATGCTTACACTGGAGACATGGTGGAAGGACACATTATCTAGGGGTGCTTCAGGGACAGCAGTGGCAGTCCTAGGAGGTGCTGGCCTCTTTCTGGGTTGAGATGTTGGGACATACTCCTCAACATCAGAATCAGATGGAGTTGTGGCCTTCCTCTTCTCTGTGTTGACCTTACTCCATTACTTTGTATGTCCAAAAGCAGTTTTGACCTTGTCCTTCTTGGTAGTTGGATGTCTTTTCTCAGGAGTTGCATGAGCAGCTGACTTCTTATCCTTCCTAGCCCTAAGCCTCTTGGCTATGCTAGGATCAACAGATGCTATGATCTCTGTATCAGAATCATCATCCAAGTTTTCAACTGGTGGAGGTTGGGAAGCCTCATTCTCAGCAGCTTGATCATTAGTAGCTTGATCATCAGTAGAATCTTCTACTCCTTCATCATCATTTGAGGCTTTGTCCTGGCCCTCAGTTGTCTCAACATTTCTTGGGACATCTTTTGGTGCAGGTATGTCTTCTTCAGCTTGGTTGCTTGGGACATCTTGTGGAGCAAGCATACTGTTCAGGGGAACTGACACCCCATGCACAATCCTTTCTTCTGCCAGGATCCTGGTTACAAGCTTTTTGATTGTTGCATCCATGTAAGTAGAAGCTTTGGGAGTACTGGAAGATGAATAAGCTCCCTTACTTTTTCTGATGACTGGCTCCTTGGCGTTAACTACGTCTTCCAGAATGAGACCCTCATCAATGGAGTTAGGGTTCTGATGTTGTGACATGTTTTCGAATGTAGTGAGGATGTATGAAGGTTTGATGATGGATTTAGATGATTTGAGAATTTCAACTGTAGCATGGAAAAGGTTCAGTGGTGCTAATGAGAATGTGAGAAGCTGAAAGCACGTTTGTACATAAATAGAGTTCGTTGCTATTGGAATTTTTAAAATTGGAATACAAACAGTTATTGGCCAGACTGGTGCTGCCATCTGGTGATCATGCCATACGATATCATGAGACATGCTGGCACTTCTCCATAATTGCTATATGTCACATATGCAGATTCCCAATTTACCCCTTAGGTTTTCAAATTGGGTAGCATCCAGAGCCTTGGTGAATATGTCAGCTAATTGCAGCTCTGTGGCTACATGCTCCAATGTGATCACCTTCTCCTCCACAAGGTCTCTGATGAAGTGATGTCTGATATCTATGTGCTTAGTCCTGCTGTGTTGGATAGGATTTTTGGAGATATTAATAGCACTTAAATTGTCACAGTAAAATGTCATGACATCTTGTGTGACATTGTATTCTGTGAGCATTTGTTTCATCCATACCAGCTGTGAACAACTGCTACCAACTGCAATGTATTCAGCTTCAGCAGTGGATAAGGACACACAATTTTGTTTCTTACTGAACCAAGAAATTAAATTGTTCCCTAGAAAGGATTATCCTCCTGATGTACTCTTTCTATCATCAGCACTTCCAGCCCAGTCAGCATCACAAAACCCAGTGAGGATGGGTTCACAACCATGATAGTACATTATACCATAGTCACAAGTACCATTTACATATTTCAAGATCCTCTTAACCTGGTTGAGATGGCTCACCTTTGGTTCACCTTGATACCTTGCACACACACCTACTGCAAAAGCTATATCTGGTCTGCTAGCGATAAGATATAGTAGACTTCCAATCATGCTTCTGTACAAGCTTTGGTTCACACTCTCACCTTTGTCATCCTTTTTCAGTTTTAGATGAGTAGGAGCAGGTGTTCTCTTGTGACTTGCATTGTCCATCCCAAACTTCTTGACAGTGTTCTTTGCATACTTGCTTTGGGATATGAACATGAAATCCTCCATCTGTTTGATTTCTAGTCCAAGGAAGTAAGTTAATTCTCCTACTAGACTCATTTCAAACTCAGACTCCATTTGAGTCACAAAATGTTTAACCATCCTGTCTGACATCCCACCAAACACTATGTCATCCACATATATCTGAGCAATCATAACCTTTCCCTATTCATCTTTTACAAACAGGGTTTTGTGTATTCCTCCCTTCCTGTATCCCTGCTTAATGAGAAAGGTGGTCAGTCTTTCATACCATGCTCTGGGAGCTTGCTTTAGTCCATACAGAGTTTTCCTCAGCTTATATACATGGTCTGGACAGCTTGGATCAATAAATCCCTTTGGTTGCTCCACATATACTTCCTCATTAAGGTACCCATTTAGGAAGGCACTTTTAACATCCATCTGAAATAATTTGAACTTTAGGATGCAAGCAATTCCTAGGAGTAGTCTGATGGATTCAAGTCTTGCTACTGGTGCAAAAGTTTCATCAAAATCCACCCCCTCAATTTGAGTATATCCTTGTGCCACAAGCCTAGTCTTGTTTCTTGTAACTACTCCCTGCTCATTAGACTTGTTTTTGTACACCCACTTAGTGCCAATCACATTAATGCCATCAGGCCTAGGAACAAGATCCCATACTTTATTCCTTGTAAACTGGCCAAATTCTTCCTGCATAGCAGAAATCCAGTACTCATCATTCAGAGCTTCCTTGATGTTCTTAGGTTCTACCTTTGAAACAAAGCAAGAGCCTGAGATCATCTCTCTTGATATAGTGGTGACACCACTGTTAAGATCACCAATTATCAGTTCTTTAGGATGATCTTTATGGAGTCTGACGGAGGGAGATTTGTTGGATTGCTCTGACTTTGCCTCAGTTAAAGTGGAGTCAAGATTATCACTTTCTATTTCAACTTCAGTTGGATTGTCAGCAGATGTTCCAACATCATCAGCAACATCTGTCTTTGCATAGGTATCATCAATAGTCACATTTACTAACTCCATTATAACCTTGGTTCTGGAGTTAAATACTCTGTAAGCTCTGGTATTTATAGAGTATCCAAGAAATATCCCTTCATC
Organism: Lathyrus aphaca; assembly: GCA_963966055.1. Taxonomy (NCBI): domain Eukaryota; kingdom Viridiplantae; phylum Streptophyta; class Magnoliopsida; order Fabales; family Fabaceae; genus Lathyrus; species Lathyrus aphaca. The sequence goes on along the minus strand of OZ014524.1, from coordinate 507,072,953 downwards.
ACTATTAGGATCCATCTTCCTTCTTTGATCCCGATTAGCCAGGATGTAGCTCTTACTTCCAAATACATGAAAGTACTTGACTGTAGGTTTTCTACCTTTCCAGACTTCATAGATGGTGGATAGAGTTCCCTTTCTTAGTGTGACTCTATTGTGGATGTAGCATACTGTGTTCATATCTTCAGCCCAAAAGTACAGGGGTAACTTCTTGGCATGAATCATGGCTCTAGCTGACTCCTGAATAGTTCTGTTTTTCCTTTCTACAATCCCATTCTGTTGAGGAGTGATGGGAGAAGAGTACTCATGGTTGATCCCTTCTGATGAACAAAAGTCTGAGAATTTTTTATTCTCAAACTCCTTTCCATGGTCACTTCTTATTCTGACCACACAGCTTGCCTTTTCTCTTTGGATCCTATGGCACAGATCTTTAAATACCTCAAACACATCTGACTTTTCTTTGATGAAGCTTATCCAGGTATATCTTGAGAAGTCATCAACAACCACATAGGCATATCTTTTTCCACCAAGACTCTCTACCTGCATTAGTCCCATAAGGTCCATGTGCAGTAATTCCAATACTTTGGAGGTTGTCAGATGTTGAAGCTTTGGGTGTGACATCTTGGTTTGCTTACCTATTTGACACCCATCACACACTTTTCTTTCATCAATCTTAACTCGAATCCCTCTTACAGCCTCCATAGAGATGATCTTCTTTATTCCTCTGAGATGGAGATGACCCAGTCTTTGATGCCATAGCTTCACTTCTTCTTCTTTGGCTATGGAACAAGTAGATGTGAGGCTGAAATCTTGAGGTTCCCACATATAGCAGTTATCTTTTGATCTGGATCCTCTCATGACAACTTTCTGCTCTTTATCAGAGACTATGCACTCAACTTTGGTGAAGTTGACACTGTAACCTTGGTCATATAACTGACTTATGCTGATCAAGTTAGCAGTTAATTCTTTTACCAACAACACATCATCTAGACTTGGTACACCTGGGCAGTCCAGGGTCCCAACTCCCTTGATTTCCCCCTTTGCTCCATCTCCAAAGGTTACATAGCTGGATGAGTGTGACTTTAAGTCTACCAACAGATTCTTCAGTCCAGTCGTGTGCCTTGAGCAGCCACTGTCAAAATACCAGTCTTCCTTAGCAGATACCCTGAGAGATGTGTGAGCTATAGAGGCAACAACCTGCTTGGACCACTTGTGCCTGTTGTGAGGTTTCCTTTGACTAGAATGTGAGTTCAGATCAGGATGTCTTCCTCTCTTAGGCTCCCACTGCTGGATATATGTGTGTTTCCTCTAATGCATCTGCCCTGGGTAGTGTCCATCTCTAGAGTTCCAAGATTTCTTGGTGAACTTGTTCTTCTGCTTAGGCATGTACTGGTAGCTTTGATCAGTACAATGTATAGCTTTAGGTATCCAAGTTTTCCTGGTGACCTCTGTCTTTTGCTTAGGAAGGTGCTGGGAACTCTGATTGGGTTATCCATGTAGTTTCTAGCAAAAAGGTTTGATGTGACCAAACCTTCCATAGTGGTTACATCTCCACCTTTGATATTTCTTTTTAATCATGTTTTTCTCATGATGTTGAGACATCTGCTTGAACATCTTGTTTGACTTCATAGGATCTGGAGTTGTTTTGCTGGTGCTAGCCTCAGAGTTTTGAGTTTTATTAAATTCCAGCCCAGTCCTATCCCCTGAGTGCTTATTGTTATTGAGAATGACATCCAGTGTGTTTGAGCCATTGTTCAGCATTCTGACAGATTTGGACATATGCTCCATCTTGGAGTTGATTAGGTTGACTTCATTTTTCAAAGTGTCAACGATCTCCAGATGACTTTCCTTTTCAGCCTTTAATTCCTCAATCTGCTTCTTCTGCTGTTTACTTTCCTTGCATACCTCAGTGCTCTTTTCACACAGCATCCTGTAAGATGTTTCAAGCTCTTCAAATGTCAGATCCTCATCACTGGATCCCCCTTCGGTTTCACATACTCTAGCTAGAGCAGTGATGTGCTTTGCAGACTCTTCTTCTGACTCACTACCTGAGTCTTCATCTGACCAGGACACAGAAAGACCTTTCTTTTGCTTCTTTAGATAGATTGGGCATTCACTTCTAATGTGTCCATAACCTTCACATCCATGACATTGGATCCCTTTTCCTTGGTTAGTCTTCTCATCATAGTTTGACCTTCTATTAGAGTCATAAGATCTTTTATTCTCAGAGGTTGAGTTTCTTCCACTTGGTCTGGGCCTGTTGTCCATTATTTTGAGAATTTTGTTAAATTGTCTCCCAAGCATAGCAATTGCATCTGATAAGTTGTCCTCAGAGCCTGCTTCATGATTTTCTTCTTCCTTATCATTGTTTGAGACCAGGGATATGCCTTTGTTTTTCTTCACAATAGTATCACTCATTCCCATCTCAAAGGTTTGAAGGGAACCAATGAGCTCTTCAACTTTCATTGTGCAGATGTCCTGAGCTTCTTCTATGGCACTGACCTTCATGTCAAACCTCTTGGGCAGTGATCTGAGAATCTTCCTTACCAACTTTTCATCACTCATCTTCTCTCCCAAGGCACCATAAGTATTAGCAATCTCCAGGATGTTCATGTAAAACTCATGAATGGTCTCATCTTCCTTCATCCCCAAGTTCTCAAACTTGGTGGTGAGAAGTTGAAGTCTTGACATCTTCACCTTTGATGTTCCTTCATGAGTAGTTTTGAGAGTGTCCCAAACATCCTTGGCTAGCTCACAGTGATGCACCAGCCTAAATATGTTCCTGTCAATGCCATTGAACAAGGCATTTAAGGCTTTGGAATTTCCAAGTGCTGACTCCTCTTCCTCCTTGTTCCACTCTTCTTCAGGCTTCATCACTTTTGCCCCATCCTTATTATCTTTGACAGGGTGCTCCCATCCTTTGTTAGCTGCTTTCCAAGCCCTACTATCAAGAGATTTCAAGAATGCTACCATTCTTGGCTTCCAGTAATCATAGTTGGATCCATCCAAGATAGGTGGTCGATTCACAGATCCTACATCTCTGTCCATGTTCCCAAAATTTGCAGTCCCTAGATCTCACCCAGTTATACAGGCAGGGTGCCTGCTCTGATGCCAATTGAAATTCTGGGATCAGATATGTGATGTCGAACCAGATGTTTAGACACTGAAATCCTAAACAATAAATTAATGAGCTAGTAAATTAAATAACACAGGAAATTGTTAACCCAGTTCAGTGTATCTCCACACTTACATCTGGGGGCTACCAAGCCAGGAAGGAAATCCAATATAAGTAATATTAATTATGGAGTTAAACCAATCAGTTTAATCCTTCACTTAATATCTACCCAAGGCAATTTCTATCTAAGACTCTACTTAGATATGAGTACCTACTCACTCCCCCTCAATCACACATTGATCTTTAACTTAGAATAATTAATATGTTTGAAGTCACACTTCAGACACACCAGCTTGATCTTACTTATCAGTTTCAATCAAGACACAATTCACTTTTTGCTTAAAAGCTTATAAAGTGATTAACAAACAATTAAAACCTGCTAGCTTCACTAACACCCTTGACACTTTGCTTGAAATCGTTAGGTTTACTTAAGTGTATCAGTTCCTTAAATAGATGCTTAGTTTGTGGGCTTTTTGCAAATTATCCAGACTTTGATAAATCCCACAGTTATCTCCTTGAATTAAGGTGGGTTAGTTTGTTATCTCCTTGAATCAAGGTGAGTTAGTTTTTCTGTTTCCTTTACCCTGAAACCAGATAACTAAGCTTCCTAAAGAGGCGCCTTGGAGTGCTTATCCTTTTACAATTAATTCCAGATATTTACTCCTGATTTTAAGCACTTCTGTTATACATCATTTAAGGCAGATAGCAGGTTTGCAATGTCACAACATCTGGTGTGACATCCTGATGTCCTGAACTAAGTTCATAACTTTTACTTTGTTTGTCAAAAATTCTGCCAATTTCTAACATCTACAATTAGGCATATGATCATCTGTGGAGGGTTTTGAGGCATCACAAGTTATGACAATGGGCCCAATGGATTTTTTCAAGTCCTATGAGGGGTCTATGGTGCATTAACAAGTTCAAGATCATTCACAAAAGCTCAGAAGGTTGGAAGATCATCAGGGAATTCAAGCTAGGGCAAAGCTCCTACACAATGATCCCAAATTAGGTTTTGAGTTTCAAGCATGAAAACCTTGTGACTTTGGCCATTTCATTTGGGCAAAGTCTCTTATATGTTAAGAGGATCCTAGGGATGAAATTTGGTGAGAAAATTCCTTGTGGAAGTCAAGTATTTCTTCAGTTGCTTGTAAATGAAGAAATTGGTCAACTATGCCTTATAAAAGTCAACTGTGAGGTTTCAAAGGGTCCAACCCCATTTTTCTATCCAAGGGATGTTCTTATAACATTAAAATAGGTTTGCCAAGATCAAAGATCAAGAATCATAAGGTTTTGAGGTGTTTTGCAAAATTGGTATATGGTTTGTAATGAGAATTTCCATTTTTAGCAAGTTTTTGCCCTAATTTTCAAGTAAGCTTAACTTGGTGAAAAAAGCTTCAAATGAACCAAAGCCAAACATGAAAGTTGAAGATTAAAGCCTCCCATTTTCAAAAAGTACAAGTACTTTTTCATAGCCCTTATGGTTTAGGAGAAAGGCCCCTCGAAAATTGATGTAAAACTAGGGCATGACATGAAATTTCAACTTTCCACAAATGCAAAAAGTCATGAAACTTATTTTCAAGTTGTTTTATGGGCCAAATATAATCATAATATTCCAAAGCAATGCCAATGATCCATTTTTCTCCAAGAATAGTGTCAAATCCGTGCATGTTAAGAAAGATATTCCATAAGGTGCAAATTTGCATGATCATGAGAAATGTGTGATCCTTACATCCAAGGGCCAGAATAATTGTTATTTTGAATCAAGGGTGAGATTTTGAAAGCACATGGGCAAGGAATGAGAGGAATGCACGAGTAGAACACCTCATCACACAAATCTTGCATGTTTTGCAAATTCTCTCCCACACTCTCATCTCACGTGCTATTGCCGTTATTCTTTCAGCATTGTTTCTTTGAGTCATATATAAGAAAGCTAGGGTTTTAGTTGAGCTCAGATCCATCTCATTTCATCACTCCATAGTTTTTGCACTAAGAGCAATTTCCTTCGAATCTCCTTATTCTCTCACTCTTTTCACAAACCAATCACATATTCTGAATCCTTGAGACATAAGGATCACTAATACATCACTCATTCAAGCTGAAAGTGGAAGATTAGAAAGGTGCCATTCAAAATTAGGTTGGTCCAAAGCTTCAGATTCAAGCTCTCTCAAGCTTCCTCTTGCATTTATTTTGCAAGAGGAGATCAGAAGGAGTAGATCTGCAGCATCTGGATCCTTATCTTGGTGGTTTTGGAGTGTCTTCATCTCAGGTAAGCTTCTGAATCCATGGATTTGGGATTGGTTTTTGATGTGTGCATTTTGATCTGTGAGGTATGCTGATTACACTGCACGTTTTAATTTTGAAAATGCTTGAGTATTAAGTGTTTTATGATGATTTGAAGTTTTATGGTCAAAGCTGTTTGTCTTCGATCCAGACTATTCTTTGATTTTTTGTGAATTCCATGAACATATTTGGATTTAGCGTGCATTATTGATTTGATCTGGATAGTTTGAGTAGTTTCTGTGGTGATTTGTTCTTATGGATGAATTTTCCGGTGCCGGAGCTAGGGCTCCGGTCACCGGATTCTGGGTTGTGTTCAATGAAAAAGATGATGTTTTAAGCGTTGGATTGTGTGATCTGGAGGGTGGAAATGTTGCCAGCACATTAAAAAAGGAGGGTCTCCCTCACGTGGCTTATGTTCTCACAATAATGTTGAGTGTGTGACGTTCCATGGTAATTACTGTGTGCGTGGCAATGAGGTTCACAGATGGTTTGACTTGTTTAAGTTGGTTGACTTCACTGGATGCGTGAGATTGATCCTCTGGCTCTTGTTTTTCCCTTGTTTTTTTCCTGAATTTCCATGATTATTATTGTGAACTGCGTAGGCCAGTGGGCTTCCCACTACTATTCCCACCCTCTTGCGTTGAAGGCCCAATATATTTGAACTGATTTTGTTTCTTTTCGCACCCCCTGGCCATTTCATTTTTATTTTTATTTCTTTTTATTTCATTTTAATATCATTTTGATTTTTAATTTTTAAAATTAGTTTTAGGTTTCAAAAAATTCTAAAAATATTCAGGAGTGATTGTTTGAGTTTTCTCTAATTTTTGACATTTTTATTTTTCATTTATTTTTATTTGACACGTGTAAATTAATTGTTCATTGTAATTAATTCATTTTAATTCATTTTGGAGCATGTTGGCTTGTCTATTTTCTATATTGATCCTCATTTTGAATTTTTGGTTGGTTCTTTTTGCTCTGGATCCATAATAGGATGTAGTTTATAGGTGATTTTTGTCATGATTTTTAGCATCTTGGTTAATTAATTTTGGTCCTTAACTTGTGAGTGAAGTCATCTAACCCTAATCCATGTTTGAATCCTCATTTGACTTGTATAGCTTCTGATTCTTTCTCCCTCCTTTTGGCATGTTGTTAGGGTTTCATTGAAGGTCACTTGTGCAAAGTTGTAGAATTTTTGAATGCTCATTTGAATTGTTTTGAATTTTTGTTCTTAACTTGTCCCATTTTGCTTCTTTTGGATCATTTGCTCCCTCTTTAGCTTAGAAGGGCACTTGTGCCAACTTCTTCATCTTATTTAGAGCCTTATTAGGATATTGTTACTTCTCTGATCTTAAGTTTTGGTTTGTGCCTTGTGGAGTATTGTGTTTGGTTGCTTTTGAAGTCCTTTCATTCTTATGCACTTCTTTTGCTTCTTTCTTCTCATAATGTGATTGTTTGACCATATGCTTCTTTTCCCTTCATCTCTCATGCTCTTTAGACACTTTTCTAACATGATTAGGGTTCTGGTCTTGTACCTTGGGTTTGTGATTTGTTTATTTTTCTTTGTATCTTATCAAGTTTTCTTTGCTCTGCTATGTGATTCATGTCTCCTCATGTTGATTTGTGTGCTTCTTTTCTCATTCTTGTGACTTGTATTTGCATTGGACATTTATGTGTATGACTTCACTTCTGGTTGTATGGTGTTGGTATGGTTTTATGTTCATTTTGTATTTCTTTTATACTTGTGTCACTAACCATTTCAGGGGCTTTGGTAAGTGAGAGGTGTGGATGTGATTCCCACCTCTCCAAATCTTATCTCTTCTCTTCTTATCATTATTTGTTCTAACCTTGTGAGTGTTGGTCTTAGCCTTACTTCCCTCTTCTTCTATTCTTCTTTCTTCTTCTTCTCTCCTTCCTTCTTCTTCATTAGGATAGAATCCAAACCACACTAACTTAGGAATCACATGCATGATAACAATTAGGTGTTAGTCCCGATTAGACTTTTTACCTTTAAGATCCTTTTGTTTCTCTTCTCTTCTCATCTCAAAACCCTAAAAAACACCATAATAAGGATTGAAGTGATCTCCTATGCAATAGCCTTATTCCATGAAACACCTGTAGTCTTCCCATCTTGGGATAGTACAAGCTTGTCTTATGATGTACAAGTCTGATCAAGATATCATCTTCACTAAGAAAATCATAAAAAACACTTTTTCATTGTAAATACAAAAACACTTAATAAGTTAATGAGTTAGTGAGCTTAAGCCCTAATCTCTGGATTCAAGTTTTGGGGATCTTCTCCTTACTTGAGTATGCTTGTTCTATTATTCCATCTTGGAATGTAGTGACAAGTGCACATTCCATGGAGAAGAGCTTTAGTTCACTTTCTTGTGACACACTCCTAAAAGCTCATAAAAAACCACAAACAAATATTAAGCGTCTTTCCTTCGGGAATTATTTTCTCATCTCCTTCGCTCCGTACGCGATCTTGCTCCTACTTGTCATTTTTCAAGACGGTTACGCACTCGTCGTCCGAGCCTGCAACACCTGAGCATTGACATAGACAGTTCAAGCCTTAATGCACAAGCAATCTTCCCCCCCCCCCCTATTTAGGGGAACTATGGCTACTCTGATCCTCATTGTCCAGATGAGGTATGTAGGCAGCGGGGTAGGGCCCGTTCGAGCACAATCTTTATTTTCCCTATATTTTTCCTTTTCATTTCTTTTGTTAGTTCCCTTTTCTTTTCTTTTATCCAGTTCAGTTCCTCATTTTTGCAGCAGCTTTCATTTCTTTACCTTTCGAAACATTTTCTTTGCGAGCGTGGATCCCGTCGGGTACGGTGGACGATCTGGGTGTTAATACCTTCCCAGGTCGTAACCGACTCCCGAACTCAGTCTCTTTGGTTCGCAGGACCCGTGTCCTTCCTTTTCTTTTCTCCTGGTCTGTGCAGCATTACCATTCCCGTTCCTTCGGGATAAAAATGCCTGGCTGGCGACTCTATTCTTTTCCGCGCCACTTTTGCGTTTGTACCAGGATGGAAATCCGGGGAGCAACAGCGTGGTGCTGAGACGCACGGCTTATGGTATGCAACATACAAGGCTTGCTTTTGGTGTAATAGAGTGGAGCGATGGTAATCGAGGGATCCTAAAGTCACATGAAACTTTATTTATTTATTTGAAAATTTACTCGACGTTGGACCGAGTATTTCTTTATTTTATTTTTGAAATTTAGTTTTCTAGAGATTCGCTTTATCTTTTCCATCCTAATTATAAGAACTATACAAGCATAAGAGTTCTAAGCTATTACATCACGAAGTACAAACCACAAAAATATAATAGAGGCATAATAAAAATAATCCAAGTCCATAAGCGAATCCTCAAAAAACCTTGCACAAAAAGGAGATGTTAGTAAATGAAATGGAGATGCATATGCAACAATATGAAGAAAATGAATTAAGATAACAAAAAGTTGCAAGAATTTCTAACGCATATAAGGCATAAAACCGAAATAATGGCTAATCGCTTCATGGAAACACACTTGAACGGTTTCTAAGCCTAAGTCCTAAAACTAAAGGATTTTGCATGATATCAACATTCTAAAATCAATAGCTAACCCACACTAAGGCCTTCTAATATTCTAAGATCAAGCCTAATTAATCTATGTCCTAATGCACCATAAAATCCTAAGCTAACTTAGATGAATTTACAATGCAAAATTTTCTAAAGTTAATACACTAAAAAGAATATTAAAAGTCCTGGAAAAAATATGAAATTAATACCCTAAGGTCCCTAACCTGACTATAATATTGTGTTAAAAAATCTCTTAAAACTTCATAACCTACCTATGTCAAATGGTCCCCTAAATCTACCTAAGATTTATTCACACATTTATTCAAACAATGCTACCCAAACAGTGGATAAAATGACCTAAAAAATACAAAAATATTATTCCAGGTTCTACTATTAGTCCTCTAATCATATCAAAAAGAATGGGACCAAAATCATACAGGAGGTGGGAGAAATAAAATGTACAAAATAAAGTGTTCATGAAAGAATTCCATAGAAAACAAATTAAATGGAAAATCGAAATAAAATTGAAAAATGACTAAAATCAGAAAATAAAAACATAGAATATTTCTAAAATTAGTTAGAAAGCTCCTATAATTTTTTGTAGAATTTTATTTTGGATTTTCGATATTTTTTACGGATTAAAATTGAAACTAAGCCAAAACAAAAATTAAATAAAGAAAGGGATAAGGAGAGGGGTGTAGGAAGTAAATTATTTAGTTAAAATGAATAAATGGGCTTAAATGGGGGTGTGAAGAGCATGTTGGCAAGGCCCAAACGCGCTAGCTGGTCAGGGGTCTTTGCCATACTCCGCAATCAACTTTGTTGACCTGAGAGAGAACTCCCGTCCGTTTGATCACAAGCTGGGGATTGGTGATTATGATGGAAGACTAAGATACTAGGGTTTACGATGATTACCATGGGGTGTAATGCATATGATTGAAATCCAGCGGTCCTACCGGACGGTGACAAGTTTCACCGCCGGAGTGGACCAGTCAAACAAGGCTTATCTCCTCAATTTCAAATTTGAAATGACGGTGGAGAATTAACTGAGATCTATAAATTCCAATTTTCTTTAATGGTGCATTAATTAGGTTTAATAATCTTTGATTAGGGATTATTGAATCGTTAAAAGTTTTGTTTTCTTCAAAATTAAATTAATTTAAAATAACATTATAACTTAAGAAAAACCACGTGAAAAACTTCAGACTTAAACAAAGCCTCTCTCTCTCAAACCTTATGTTCATCTTCCTCAAGAACAAACCCTAGCTGTCGTCGTCCTCTTCTAATAAAACCACCACTGCCCCGAGAAAACGTCCGAAAGCAACATCACCGCAACAAAAATGACTATTCCTTTTATCATCACCTTTGTCACGAACCAACCTAACCTAATTTCTCTTCTATTTCAAATTCGAAATCAAACCCTCAACCTCTCACACCAAAATTGCAACCTAAACAATTCACAAGAACAAAGCAAACGAATCACACCTTATGAACAAACGAAGATGCTAGTTTGTGAACGAGGACGAAGATGCTTCAATATCGCGGGCTTGATGATGATACTGATGAACGAATGAGGATGCGTTGAAGATGTTTTCTCCATTGCAACACCGTCGCGAGGTTGATGTTGACTCTGACGAATGGATGAAGACGCTTCCGCCATTTTCATTGGCGAGTGATGCGTTCAGGATGCAAAATCACATTTAGGTACATATTCCGATTTCACCTCTTCTTCTCCTATCTTTGATTCTGAAATATTGTTGTTGATTGATTCATGGTGAATCGTATTCCTATGGTTGACTCTTTCTGAATCAAATCGTTGCTTGTTGTAGGTCCGTGATGATGGAATCTGCAGAATCGTTGATGAAGGTTGAAGATGATTAGAGATGGAATTTGTTGAAGTCAATTGAAGAAGAGCGGTGCGTGAAGGTTGGCGAATTATTGAAGGTTGACGAAGGGAGAGTGATGGTTTAAGAATGAGGTTGAGAGATGAGTCTGAAAATGGTGGAAGAACCATAGAAGGAGGATAAGGATGATGGAAGCTGCGGATTTCTTGATGCAGAGTATGTGGGAGCAATGAAAAGAGAGTGATTGAGGAATGTCATGAAGAATGAATGCAGAAAATGGGAAGATTGAAGCCTTTTATGCGAAGAATTTTAGGTGAAGTTTCTAGAATAATTATGTTGTGAGAGTTCGCTAGAGATTCAGCTTAGTTTCAATTGGAGTTTGTAATTGTTTTCAACTTGTGGAACTTTCCTGAGTTTTGCTTGAAATTGTATCTTAAATTCGATTTTTTTTCTCTCCTCTCTTTTTGCCTCTGAGATTTCTTCTATGAAGTTCTTATGAATATTTTTTGTTTCTGTTGTGATTCTTCTTCTGACCTTTGTGTAACTTGTTTTGTTGATGATTTGCAGGTGTATTCAAGTAGAGGTTGATGAAATTGTGGAATCTAAGTTTTGCAGAATGAATTGCTTTTCTTCTTTTGAGGTCACGATGATTCATCCGGATGAAGTGATTCTACAAATTTCGGTTTTATTGGTGATGATAAAGATTTGAGAAGAAAATGTGTTGAAGATAGATGATAGTTCTAGGAGTTGATTGAAGAAGATTGATGAAATTTCGCTTGAAGATAAAGTTGTTGGTGAGAAGGTATCGGAAGAGAATTGAGATTGGAGTTTTTCTCGATTTTGTTCAAAAGAGTGAGATTGAAGGATTTTTTTGCGTTTCTCTTAGCTTCTGAGTTCTTCTATGAATTTTTCCCTGTAACTGCTTTCTTCTTTTTTTGCCCTATAACCGTTTTCTGGTTTTTTATGTTATCATCTCTAATTGTTTCTCCTTTTTTCCTCTTATCAGTTTTTTTGTTAGAGTTTTGTGATGTAAAGTTATATAACTGATATTATTTCCTTCAATTTTCTTCATTTTTGGAATTTTTGTTATCCTTCCTTTTATGATGAATTTTCTTCTGGTATATTGTTGTTATGCCATTCATGAAAGGAAGAAAATTTTGTGTATATGAGATCTTGACACAAGCCGAAATTTACAAACCGTTTTATTATTTATTTTTACATCAGTAACTTCTTTGAACGGGCCATGTAAGAAGGTGTCTGTGCTTAGGCTTGATAATTGGGTTTTCAAATGGAATTTGTATTTTATAAATCAAAGGAAACAATGTTTGTATTAACTTGAATAAAGATTGAAGCTTGAGTAACAAATAATGACACTTGTCAGATGGAATACCGCCTAAATTGGATCTCCAACCATAAACCTGCAAATTAACTCCCTTTGACTAAACCCAAACAATACTAGAGGCACGAGATCTACACAAATTCTACAAAAACGAATGCACCAAGACCTTAAAAATGACTTACACCTTAAACAATGATGGACACTTAATTAATGGCCATTGATAGTCGCATAGTTACAACTTGAATTCATCAGGTAACCATAAGTGGGGTGGGAAATCATGGTTCCATAATCCATACCGGAACCTGTTAAAACAAACTTTAGTGAAGTAGGAACCATAAATCAATGGAATAACCTAGATCTTCAGAGGGAAATGATCTCATGCCTGAATTCAATGCAAATGTATGATTATGAGTATTATGACCTAGTGAAAAATGCAGATGACTGTAAACATAAGCCAACTAGTGGTAATAAATATGAGGGAAAATTTTGGGGTGTTATAATTGGGGATTGTTACTGTGAGATGAGCTCGTAACCGAGGCTCGAGTGCACCCTAGGGCTTAGAGTGGACAGTCACTTTGGCTTCATGGCATCTTGCTATGTTGGTAGTAGTGAGTTCCACACCCAGACTTGCGACCGTCTTGGAAATGTATTGATGCCGGAATCTTTCTGGGTTCATACACAACCTCGATCGTTTTGTGCATCTGGGGACCGATCATTGAGGACCTTTGTGGTAACATCCCTCTCCAGTGGTGACAGTGGCAGACCACATTCTGTGGCAAACCCATTCGCACCCGAGGGCCCACTGGGAACTCGCATAGGATGGTCTGGTTCTTTTATAGGAACTCAATCAAAGCATCTGGTCATATGACGATAGTATTGTACCCTTCGGGATGAATGTACTATTGTTTCTCGATTCCAGCGCTTGAAGCTGGGAACTTATAAAGGATGCTTGTTTTTCCCGGACTCACGTTGAGACCTCCCTGAGTAGCACATAATGCCAAACTGATTACATGATCTGGTCATGAGCCATTTCTCGGAAATGGTGAACATATTATTGCTATTCGGCTTTGAGAGTCCGTGATGTTTGACCCGGAGCACACCTGTGAGATTGGGAGGGGTTTATAGGTTTGTAGGAACCCTTAACCTCATCATACCTCATTACCAGTACAAACCTATGATTTGATATGGTTACATGGATTCTGGAGTTCTTAAGTCATCTGATATCTGATTTAGGGCTTATTTAAGACTGAGTTCTTGTTCATGGGGCTTTATTCAGAGGATTCTGGTTCTTGGTCACTTGGGTCCAGTATGCAGTATTCAGACAATCCCAATTGTTGATCATATGCCTGCATTGCATTTGCATCGCATCATACTTGCATTAATTGTTTGTGTTTCCATTTCAGGTTATCATTTATCCTCTGTACCTAGTTCTGGTATTCATTATTTCTCCAGATGACAAAAGTTCAAGAGATACCCAGAAAAAGGAATGCTCATTACACTTTCCCACAACCAGAAGTCGAGGGTCTTCAGAAACTAGTGGGCTTGATGAGTGACAAGGTTTTAGATGATTTCAGAAGCTGGTATGGGAAGATCTTGGGTTACATGAACAAGCCTATTGTTGATCATAGAGATAGTCTTCATTCTTTGTTGCAGTTTTATGACCCTCAGTTGAGAATTTTCGTGTTTGCTAATTACGTCTCGGCTCCCACTATGGAAGAGATTTCTAACATCCTGAAGATTCCTATCAAGAATGGTGTTCCCTATTATGCTACAGAGAAGTGTCCCCCCCGTACAAGGACATTTCCGGTTCTTGTCATTTGAGTATGCTTAGAGTGAAGATGGAGTTAGAAACTAGTAAAGGGAAGGGATTTACTTTGTATTTTCTTATCACAGAAGCTCACGTGCTTGCTTTGGGAGGGAAGTGGTTAGAGTTCAGTGCATTGTTAGCGTTAATGGTATATGGGATAAGTCTTTTCCCAGGAGAGAAAGGATGGGTAAGCTTGGAGGCTATCACCCTTTTCACTAAAGGAAACTCGGTGCCTACGTTGTTGGGAGACTTCTACTTTGGTGACCATCACAGAAATGAGAAGAGAAAGGGGTACGTGAATTGTTGTGCTCCGGTGTTCGCTGAGTGGTTTGCCAAGAAGCTTCCAAAGTCAGGACCGTTCAAATATCTCAAGCAAGATTGGAAGTGAGCTAGAAGATCGATGGGGTTAACATCTGATAATATAGCTTGGGGATGTAGCAGAAGCTTAGTAGGGAAAGAGTTCATTACAAGGTGTGGTGAATTTACCTATGTGCCTTTGTTAGGTAGGAAAGGGGTGATAAGTCATAACCCTGTACTATCTAGAAAACAGTTTGGCTATCCATTGAAGGATCCTCCATCAGATGAAGAAATAGCTAAGACTCTGTATTTTCCGGCTGAAGATAATGAGCAGTTGGTTATTCAAGTATCTCAAGCTTGGGAAACAAAGGTTAGGGAGGGTAAGAAAGAATTCAGAAAGGTAGACCCTAAGACCTATCCTTCTTTTGCTGCTTGGATACAAGGTAGGGTTGATACCTTCTTCCTTCCATTCTTTGTTGAGGCCCCACTATATCCAAAAGAGGTACCGGTACAAACCATTGTTTCTCTTGAAGATTACAAGAAATTGGAAGCTCAGTTGTACGAGGTTCGGGTAGAGAATTCTGAAATGGCTAGTTTGTATCATTGTGCCAGGCAGGCTAAGCAAGAAGCAGAAGAAAAGATACAGAAGATGCAGGTTACCTTAGAATCTAAGGAAAAGGAGTGTGCTGGGAGAGAAGCTCATTTTCAGAGATTTGGTTTAACAGAGTCAAAAAGAGAAGCGGAGTATAAGAAGATTTTGAAGACTCTTAGAGAAGCTCGTCAGTTCATTACTTGGTTACAGGGCCAAAGAGAATAGGAGCAGAAGAAGTACAAAGAAAATGAAGATTTATTTGAGGTGCAGATGGCATTCAAGAAAGAAGAAATGGAACAAGTTCACAAGATACGAAGGGAAAAGACTCAGCAATTGGTACAGAGCCAGCTAGCCTTGGAGGAAGCGATGAAGGAGATCACGGATCTTAAGCTGAGAGCAGACATCAAGAAGAACCAGACGGAGGCGGTGACTGCAGAAGAGGAGCCTGAATCTTCTTTTAGACTAGGGTTTTAGTTTATTGTTGTTTGTATCCAGACTACCTACAGGCTTGTTGTAGGAGTCTTTCTGTCTTTTGTATGGAATTGTAACCCTTTGGGGGATTCTGTTTATGTTTGTGACTCTGGTTGTTGGTAGTTTGTTCGTGTTATACCATGTTACTTTCTAGTTACCGTTTCTGAATGAGCAAAGTTGTTTGTCCTAAGCCATCAGGGTCTGAATACTCCTTAAAAGAGTTTGAAAAGCTAGTTTCTGAAAAGACATCTGGAATATTTTCTGTCCAAAATACCAGAACTAGGGCATATTAATGCCTGGACGTGGAAACATGAATAGTTACATTGCATGCATATAACGTGTTTGTTGTTTTGCAGGTAATTCTTCAGTGTTCTAACGTTCATGTCACTTTCAGGCACTATAGCTCCTAAGAAGGTTTAGAGACAACCAATTGTACACAGATACCCTACAAAGGTGAACAGAGAGAGAGCAATGGAGCAGATCTGGCTGATTTAAGGACAAGAATGGACAATTTCATGACACTCATGGTTGGGATGGGTCAAACTCAAGAGCGTTTGCGCGAAATGATGGAGAACAATCAAGTCAGGAACAATGGGACAGTAGATGGAGGAAATTGCAATGGGGCTATCGCCTGTCACGTTGAAATCCCGGTGATGCAACCAGGGGTCACTATTATCAATGATGGAGTGAATAACATGCAGATGGATGGGCAGGACGAGCAGTTCACCTTGCTGGATGAGGCAGAAGGCCAATGGGTTGATATGAATAGGAGGTTTGAAGAAATGGCTGAGCAAATTCGCGCCATTCAATCTCAGAGTTCTCTTGGGTTTGACATCACTGATCTGGGCTTAGTGCCAGGGGTGAGAATTCCCTACAAGTTCAAGGTCCCTACTTTTGAGAAGTACAACAGCACGGCTTTCCCGAAAACTCACCTTCAGTCTTTTGTAGGAAAGATTGTTGCGCATACGGATGATGGGAAGCTGTGGATGTATTACTTCCAGGATAGTCTTGTAGGAGCTTCCTTGGAATGGTACATGAAGCTGAGTCGCGTCAATATTCGAAGTTGGAAGGATTTAGCTGAGGCGTTTGTGAAACAGTATCAGTATAATTTGGATATGGCTCCAAATCGTACTCAGTTGCAGATAATGTCTCAAACTGCTAAAGAAGGGTTCAAAGAGTACACCCAGAGGTTGCGTCAGTTTGCTGCTCGAGTACAACCTCCCTTGTTAGAGAATGAAATGGAAGACATGTTTATGGGAACACTACGAGGCGAGTTTATTGAGAGACTGGCGTCTTGTTCAGCGACGAAGTTCAACGACATCGTAATATGTGGAGAGAGGGTTGAAACTCTCCTGAAAATGGGCAAGATCCAAGACAATAGTGCATGTAATTCAAGTGGTGTGAGAAAGGCTTTCAGTGGACCTCCAAGAAGAAGGGAGGAAGAGACTAATGTTATGTATGGCCGAGGCCGGGGCCGTGGATACAGGGGATCTTACGAGTAGGTGGCAGTTGTCACCATTCTAGTATGTTATGTGCAACAACAGCAGCAACAGCCGCAGTGCAATAATTATCAGCAAAGATCCTATCAACAGAGACAAGCTCGTCCAGCTAACAGGGTGCTTGAAGCCATCCCGATGACCTACACAGCTCTGCTCTAGAGATTGTTAGACTTGAATTTGGTTCAATTGAGGACTTTAGCACCACCTCTACCCGGAGAGCTTCCAGTGGGGTATGATGCTAATGCAAGATGCACATTTCATTCAGGAGCTCCCGGGAACTCAACGGAGAAGTGCAGGGCATTACAGCATAAGGTCCAAGACTTAATTGACTCAAAAGCAATTAACTTCGCACCGCCTCCAAATGTTACATCAAACCTCATTCCAAATCATGGAGGGGCCAGGATAAATGTTGTTGATGGTGGTGAGAGGTTGAACCTGATTTTGAATGTGGATAAAGTGAAAACTTCGTTGTTAGTGGTAAAAGACAGATTGCTGAAAGGACAGGTATTCCCAGGTTGTGATTTTGACTGTGACGATTGTTTGAATTCAGTTAATGGTTGCAGAGTTCTGAAGGCTGGGCTGCAGTGTTTGATTGACGAGGGGTCCCTACAGTTTGACAAAATTGACAATAGAAACGATTGTGTGTCTACAGTGACAATTTACTTTGATCCTGCTGAAGCTCCTACCCGGAGAGAGCCGGTGACTATCTATGTTCCAAAAGTTAGTCCAGTTACCATTACTGTTCCGGGACCAGTTCCCTACGTTGATGACAAGGCCATCCCTTAGCATTATGGCTCAGACGTGTACGTAGAAGGCCAGAAAGTGGAAAGTAAAATAGTGACAATTGACCCGACTGTCGTGAATGTCGGAGGAGTTGGTGGGTTTACTCAGAGTGGGCGTCTCTTTTCTCCTCAAGCTCTTAGAGGTGATCCCGAAGCTGAAATTGCTGCAAAGGCTAAGGGTAAGCAGATAGCAATTGAAGAGGTGACAACTCCTGCTGCCAGTCAAGGAACTTTTTAAAAGGAAGTTGAAGAGTTCATGAGAATAATTAAGAAAAGTGACTACAAGGTGGTTGAACAGCTGAATCAAACCCCGTCCAAGATATCCATTTTGTCGTTGCTGATGTGTTCTCAAGCTCACCGAGAGGCTTTGTTGAAAGTTTTGCAAATGGCATACGTACCACAAGAGATAACTGTTAACCAGTTAGAAGCTGTAGTAGCCAGTGTGAAGGCCAGCCATGGGTTGGGATTCACAGATAGAGATCCCACTTTCGAGGGACGTAATCACAACAAGGCCTTACACATCACCATGGAGTGTATGGGTGTTGTTCTATCACATATCTTGGTAGATACAGACTCTTCTCTCAATGTGCTCCCTTAGAAGGCCTTAATGAAGCTGAATGTTGATGGCATTGTTTTGCGACCCAGTGTTTTGATTGTGAAAGCCTTTGACGGGTCACGGAGGTCTGTGTTTGGGGAGGTGGAGCTACCGGTAAAGATTGAGTCTCAGGTATTCAAGAGTACATTCTACGTTATGGATATTCAACCCGCTTATAGTTGTTTGATGGGACGTACCTGGATTCATGTTGCTGGCGCAGTAACATCCACGTTGCATCAAAAGTTAAAGTATGTGGTGGACGGCCAGGTTGTTACTATATGCGGGGAAGAAGATATTTTCGTAAGCCATCTGTCGACCTTCAAGTATGTGGAAATGGATGGGGAGATCCATGAGACACTTTGCCATGCTTTTGAGACAGTTAATGTTAGTACTTTTTCTTCGGTTGCTGCAGTTCAAAGCCATGAGAAGGACGGGACTCCTATCTACTCCTACAAGCAAGCTAAGGAAGTAGTCCAATCCGGGAATGCCCAGGGCTGGGGCAAGCTGCTAGAAGTGGAAAAGAAAGATGACAAGTTTGGTCTCGGATATCAACCTGGTCAGTCCAGCTGGTCTCATGGAAGTAAGCCCATAGCATTCACAAGCGCTGGAATGCTCGACTACAACAACGTTTGTGCTATAGAGAAAGATGGGGATATTGACTGCGACTTGGATAACTGGATTCACCCATGCGTACCTGGGGAGGAGCTCCGAAACTGGTCTGCTGTAGATTTTCTCCAAGTTATTTGGCAGTCAAAGTAATTTTCTTTGTTTCCTTTTTATCATACTGCATGTCAAATCCTGCACTCTGCCCAAGGTGCATGGATCTATATGTAGGGCCACCATGTTTTAATGCATTTACTTTTTCCATGAAATAAAGGACATTTTTCAAGGAAATTGTGTTCTCTTTCTTTCGTTTTTAAAAAAATTTCACAAAAAAAAACAAATAAAATGGCAATGTTTTCTCTCCTGTGTTTTTGTGTGTTTGCGTCTCCTTTGAAAGAACAGATTCTGAAATAAGCACATCATTTGTGCAGTGTTGATCATTCGAATTCCTGTGATAACATTCCTGCTATGACTATGCATGACTTCGGAAATCCTATCTACCAAGCTAATGAACGGGTTGAGGAAGACTGTGAACTCCCGAAAGAATTGGCTAGGTTGTTGAAACAAGAGGAAAGAGTCATTCAGCCTCATCAGGAAGAAATAAAGATCATCAACATCGGGTATGAAGATGTAAAGAGAGAGATAAAGATTGGGGCCAGTCTGCAGGCTGAGATAAAGAAGAAGTTGATTGGTATGCTACGTGAATATGTAGATATCTTCGCCTGGTCGTATCAAGATATGCCAGGGTTGGATACTGACATCGTTGTGCACAAGCTGCCACTAAAAGAAGATTGTCCTCCTGTAAAGCAAAAGTTGAGAAGAACTAGCCTTGATATGGCTATGAAGATCAAGGAGGAAGTTCAAAAGCAGTGGAATATCGGGTTCCTTGTCGTGACTAGTTACCCACCTTGGGTAGCTAATATTGTGCTTGTACCAAAGAAAGATGGAAAGGTTCAGATGTGCATCGATTATCGGGATCTAAACAGAGCAAGTCCAAAGGATGACTTTCCATTACCTCACATTGATGTGCTGGTAGATAACACCGCTCAATTCTCGATATTTTCTTTCATGGATGGCTTCTCCGGGTATAATCAGATCAAGATGGCACCGGAAGACATGAAGAAAACGACGTTCATTACCCTGTGGGGTACATTCTGTTATAAGGTTATGCCCTTCAGATTGAAGAATACAGGGGAAACGTATCAACGGGCTATGGTAACTTTGTTCCACAATATGATACACAAGGAAATCGAATGCTACGTGGACGATATGATCGCCAAGTCCCGGGACAAAGAAGAACACATGGTCAATCTCAAGAAGTTGTTTGACAGATTGATAAAGTACATATTGAGGTTGAATCCAAACAAGTGCACTTTCGGAGTGTGTTCCGATAAGTTGATGGGTTTCATTGTTAGCCAGAGAGGGATTGAGGTATTACCTGCAAAAGTAAAAGCAATACAAGACATGCCTGCACCGAAAACAGAAAAAGAAGTTTGTGGGTTTTTAGGGAGATTAAACTACATTTCACGGTTTATATCTCATCTAACTGCCACATACGAGCCAATAGTCAAATTGTTAAGAAAAGAACAAACGGTTAAGTGGAATGAGGAATGTCAAAGAGCCTTTGAAAAGATAAAATAATATTTGCAGGAGGCTCTGATCCTAATGCCTCCAGTTCCAGGATAGCAACTTATCATGTACTTGACTGTGTTAGAAGGGTCGATGGGGTGTGTGCTAGGCCAACATGACGAGTTGGTCGAAAAGAGCATGTTATTTATTACCTTAGCAAAAAGTTTACCAACTGTGAATCCCGTTACTCACTGCTCGAGAAAACTTGTTGCGCTTTGGCATGGGCTGCTCGCCGAATGAGACAATACATGTTGACCCATACCACATTGCTAATCTCAAAAATGGACCTCGTCAAGTATATTTTTGAGAAACCAGCATTAACCGGAAGGGTTGCAAGGTGGAAAATGATATTAACAGAGTATGACATACAGTATACTTCCCAGAAAGCCATCAAGGGAAGCATACTGTCAGATTATTAGCAACCGCTTGAAGACGACTATCAACCAATGAAGTTTGATTTCCCTGATGAGGACATCGTGTACCTCAAGGCAAGAGATTGCGAGGAACCACTTCCGGAGGAGGGGTCTGACCCTGAATCCCAATGGAAGTTGATGTTTGATGGGGCAGTCAATATCAACGGACGTGGAGTTGGTACTGTTCTTATCACTCCTGAAGGTGTTCACTTTGCCTTCGCTGCCAGAATTACTTTTGGTTGCACCAACAATGAAGCAGAATATGAGGCATGCATAATGGTAATGGAGGAGGCTATTAATCTTCGGATTAAGACCCTCGATATATTCAGAGATTCAGCCCTCGTGATCAACCAGATTACCAATAAATGGTATACACATCAAGAACACTTGATTCCTTATAGGGATTATGCCAGAAGACTGTTGATGTTCTTCACAACAATTATGCTTCAATATATACCACGAGATGAGAATCAATTTGCCGATGCATTGGCTACTCTTTCTTCGTCCATCAAAGTCTTGTGTTGGAACTATGTGCCCAGAATTGACATTTCCAGGCTTGACGCATCAGCTTATGCTTTCTCTGTAGACGCAGTGTCTGATGAGAAACCTTGGTACTTTGACATCAAGCTCTTCCTGGAAAAACAAGAATACCTAGCTGGGGCGTCATCTAACGACAAGAAGACCTTGAGACGACTTGCTGCTAGCTTCTTCTTGAATACAGACGGGGTTCTGTATAAAAGGAACTTCGACATGGTCTTTCTCAGATGCGTGGATAGACACGAAGCATGCCTGTTAATGCAGGAAGTCCAAGAGGGATCTTTTGGAACTCATGCAGGAGGGCATGCTATGGCTAAGACGTTGTTGAGGTCAGGATACTATTGGCTAACAATGGATGCAGATTGTTGTTTGTACGCCCGTAAGTGCCACAAGTGCCAGATATATGCAGACAAGGTGCATATTCCTCCTAGCCCGCTCAACTTCATGTCATCTCCTTGGCCCTTTTCTATGTAGGGCATTGACATGATCGGGAAAATAGAGCCTGCTGCTTCAAATGGTCATCGTTTCATCTTGGTTGCGATTGATTACTTCACCAAATGGGTTGAAGAAGCATCTTATGCCAATGTCACTCGCCAGGTGGTAGCCAGGTTTTTGAAAAGAGACATCATTTGCAGATACGGAGTGCCCGAGCAAATCATAACTGATAATGGTTCCAATTTAAATAACAGGATGATGGCAGAGCTGTGCCGGGATTTCAAGATTCAGCATCACAATTCTTCTCCTTACCGGCCAAAGATGAATGGCGCGGTAGAGGCAGTTAACAAGAATATTATGAAGATTATGCAGAAGATGGTTGTCACTTACAAAGATTGGCATGAGATGTTACCCTTCGCACTACCTGGGTACCGAACGTCAGTCAGGACGTCGACCGGGAAAACTCCATTCTCCTTGGTGTATAGCATGTAGAAAGTCTTGCCTGTTGAGGTAGAAATTCCTTTATTACGTGTGATGATGGATGTGAAGCTTGATGAGGATGAGTGGCTACGTGCTCGATATAATCAGTTGTGCCTAATTGAGGAAAAGAGATTGGTGGCTATCTGTCATGGTCAGCTTTATTAGAGGAGAATGAAGTGAGCATTCGACCAACGAGTACATACTCGAGAGTACCAAGTAGGCGAGCTTGTACTCAAGAGGATCATTCCTCCAGGTTCAGATCACAAGGGCAAGTGGACCCCAAATTTCGAAGGCCCGTTCATAGTAAATAAATTTTTCTCAGGTAGGGCTCTGATCCTCACTACTATGGATGGAGAAGATTTCCAGTCTCCTGTTAACTCGGACGCAGTTAAAAAATACTTCGCATAAAAAGACCCGCTGGACACAAAAACAGAATTAAAGTCCAGGCAAGAAAAAGGCATCCCGGCGAGCTAAAAACAGAATAAAAAGCTCGGGCAAAAGTTAGGGAAAATAAATGAAAAGATGTACACCCGCTGAGTTGAAAAGCCACATCGGACAGCTCAGGCAAAAAAGGGTATCCCAGTGGATTGAAAACCCGAAAGGGCGATCCATGCAAAACAAGGGAATAAGCGAACAATTGTGATCTAGGTAAATTAAGCCAAATCACTGTTTCTTACAGTCTGACAATATCAGAAGGATAGGAATCAGTCCCCTCGTCCTCTTCAGAAAGCAAAGGCAAGAACATAAAGTCTTGAAGACATGCTGGTCATAACAGGAAGGAAACTCATTGGAATACCGTTTACATTGCCATTAGGATAGTTTCTTTTCTCAATTTTATGGTAGCTACCTTTTTCTAGTTAGTTGCTTCTTGATGTAAAACTTTTCCTATTCAGAGGTCACTCAATGAATGAATATTCAGTCAAAAGCCGTGTTGTGTTGTGTTTACTTTGTTTGCAAAAATGTCCTGAATTTTTTGGCAAAAAGAACGTAGCATTTGAAACAGTTGATTTTTCTAGCGAAGGTTTATTTGACCAAGTATTCCCCCAACCGGGTCGGAAGTTCATCATTTCCTCACAGAGTTTCATGATTGGTAAGAAACCATCATTGAAATATTACCAGCGAGTCCGCCAATTAATTTTTGGCTAGTGGGAGAGAGTAATGCAGACATTTGTTCACATTCCATTCCTCAACCAAGTATTGCCAGGACATCTTGGAAATTTCCCCAAGCGAAGTCCTCCCCAGCGAGCAGATGTGCGTCTGGTTTCCCCACAGAGTCAGAATTTTCAGAATTCTTTCCCCAGCTAGAGTCTTGACCAAGCGTCTTCCCCAGCCAAGTCTGAAGACGGTTATCCCCGCAGAGTTCATGTTTGGGGCTTGCTCCCACCATTGAAGTATTCCCCAGAGAATTCGCCAATTTATTTTTGGCCATTGCGATGATACAGACAGTTGTTCATCTCCCCAACCAGAGCATCGCCAAAGCCTCTTGACCTGGTTATCCCCTGCAGAATCATGATTTTTGTTGTCGATCAGGGCACTCTCCCTGTTGCTCGTCTGCATTTCGCCGGCACTCATTTGTGTTTGACAATTGTTTGATGCTTGTGTGCATGCCCCGACACACGTTTGTGTTTAATATCTGATGGATGCTCGTCGGCGTTCTTTAGCCCTCGCTCATTTGTTAATTATCTTTCTTTTGATTCTCCTCGACATGTGATTCTTATCAGGCATCTTTTTGTTGCTCGTCTGCATTTCCCAGCACTCGTTTGTGTTTGATGTTTGTTTGCTGCTCGTCTGCATTTCCCAGCACTCGTCTGTGTTTGATATTTGCTAGTTGCTCGTCTGCATTTCCCAGCATTCGTCCGTGTTTGAAATTTGCTTTTTCTCGTCCGCACTTCCCAGCACTCGTCTGTGTTTGATGTTTGGTTGTTGTTCGTATTCATTCCTCAGCACTCGTTTGTGTTTGATATTTGTTTGTTGCTTGTATGCATTCCTTAGCACTCGTCTGTGTGTGACATCTGTTTGATGCTCGTCTGCAATCCCCATCACTCGTCTGTGTTTGAAAATTTGTTTGATACTCGTATGCATTCCTCAACACTCGTCTGTGTTTGACATCTGTTTGTTGCTCGTCTGCATTTCCCAGCACTCGTCTGTGTTTGATGTTTGTTTGATGCTCGTCTGCATTTCCCAACACTCGTCTGTGTTTGATATTTGCTAGTTGCTCGTCTTCATTTCCCAGAACTCGTCTGTGTTTGATATTTGCTAGTTGCTCTGCATTTCCCAGCACTCGTCCATGTTTGAAATTTGCTTTTTCTCGTCTGCACTTCCCAGCACTCGTCTGTGTTTGATGTTTGGTTGTTGCTCGTATGCATTCCTCAGCACTCGTCTGTGTTTGATATTTGTTTGTTGCTCGTATGCATTCCTCAGCACTCGTCTGTGTGTGACATCTGTTTGATGCTCGTCCGCAATCCCCGGCACTCATTCGTGTTTGAAAATTTGTTTGATGCTTATATGCATTCTCCAGCACTCGTCTGTGTTTGATATCTGTTTGAAGCTTGTTTGCATTGTTGGATACTCGTATGTATCATCCTCCACACTCGTATGTGTTAACTTATATCCATATGTACTGATTTGATAATCGCTCCGGTACTCGTCTGTATTGCTACTCCAGATACTCGTCTGTGTTAGAGTTCTGATATTCATCGGTATCATCGCCTGAAGCGCTCGTATGTGTTTCTTAGATCATCGTCTGATATTCATTTGTATCATTGACTTATGGCACTCATCTGTGTTCTCTTGATGATCATCCAATATTCTTCTGTGTTGAAGAGGTTTGAATTCCTGACGGTGGGATTAAACGTCAAAATGGTTACCGGTCCTGGCGTAACAGGTTTATCCGAAGAAGGTTCATCTGTCTCAGAGACCACTTATCTACGCAAGATTTGTGAAGAGGGTTCGTCCAATCCTAATGTTGCACCTGGCTTAACAGATTATTTGAAGAAGACTCGTCTGCCTTAGACCGTATATCCACTGATAATATATGAAGAGGGTCCGTCTATCCTGATTATGCATGTCTATCCCACAGACTTAAGTGCATCACCGGTCCTGGCGTAACAGGTTTATCCGAAGGAGATTCGTTTGTTTCAGGTCATATATTGCAAAATGTATGAAGAGGGCTCGTATTTCCATTTCCTGGCGTAACAGGTTTAGTTGGAGAGGGCTCGTATGTCCATTTTCTGGCGTCACATGTTGGCTTGAAGAAGACTCGTCTGTCTAAGTTTTTCTTATCCGGCGTAACAATCCAATTTGGAAGGAGCTCATCTGCTTTGTCCTCACTTATCCAAAGCGTCATTTGGTCGGGTTTATTTCCCATTCTTGCATTCTCCAACAGAGTGAAAATTTCAGGTCTTCTTGGTATTCAATCACAATTTATCGTGAATGGTCGATAGCCGTGCTACCGTCCTTTTTCAGATTAACAGTTGCTTGAATAGGGGCAACTGTAACACCCCAAATTTGCCCTTTTCTTTTTTTAGCACCATCATCATATCATAATCATCAATTGCATGTCATAGTCTTAGCATTTTGCATAGAAAAATGAAGCATAGCACTCACATGTTCTAGCATAAGGCGTATGATCAATCATCCGGGAAATTCGAAGCACTACAAGTCAAAATCAAGAGCAGGGTGACCTGGCAAGAAGCTCACAGGATCTCTTATCCAAGCTATGTATCATGTTCAGAGCCCTAAAAAGGATTGAGGATCAAAATCATATCAAACGGTTGGCGCCGGGTTATTATGAAATTTTCCCACCAAAAGGAGGGGGAATCAAAATTCACTGGCGTTAACCGGTTAACGCTTTGGTTAACCGGTTAACGGCTGCAAATTTTGAATTCCAATAGCAAAATTCAGCATGTGTTTTGGCTCCAATTTTCCAATTTTCTGATTTTTATTCATTTTGAATTAAGGAGAAGGATCTAGAGCATTTATCCAAGCCTAATTCCAATGCTAGGTCCTAATCACTTTCTAAGCCAATTCCAAACCATATTTTTTGGATCCCAAACCAAAATTTTGGGCCCCAAACCTAAACCATATTTAATCCATTTCCCTCCAAACCAAGAGAGGGCTCTCTCACAATTTTCAATTCTAGCTCAAATAAGAATTACCAAAGCATACCTCAGCTTTGTAGGTTGGTTAAGTTCAGATCTAGCTCTGTTTTTAGCTTATTTGCATGCTTGTGCTTTAGATCCACCGTGTGCTTGTGTTGCTTGAATTGATTGGGTTATTTGTAACCAGATCTGTGTGCTAATGTTCATGAGCTTAATGATGTTAATTAATGTGAATTGATCCATTTATTTCATGCTTAATTGATTGCTGGTCTGGTGTGGAATTATTTGGACAAGCTGGTTTGAGCTGATTTTCATGTAGGATTTGTTGCTATTTTGACAGTGTTAACCAGTTAACGCACCCTTTTTCTGTGTAATTTGCTGCAGGTTTGAACTGGTTAACCGATTAACGCTTTGGTTTAACCGGTTAACACTGATGCAGAATGTCATTTTGGAGCTGTTTTGAGTTTGTTTGATCCCCTTGCTTGCTTTAATTGCCATGATCATTGTATGATCATTGAATATGCTAGTTTAGGGTGATTTGCTTGCTGGTTGATGTATGCTTTCATGTTCTCGACGCATAAGTCATGTATTTGCAAAGCTTGGCATGTTGTTTGATCTTTGTTCATTTAAACGCTGAGCATGCTATTTCCATGAGTTTTGTTGATGAACATATGCTGGATTTTTTTTTGCTAACACTTGCAGGGGCTCATGGTAAGAGAAGTGTAGGTGTTTATCCACATTTCAACTCTTCATCTTTTCTTTTTAAGTTGCTTTCTCTTTGTGGTTTTTGATGTGCCTTATGCCATCATGTGATTCTACTCTTTTCCTCCCCCTTTAGGAGAAACTTATCTCCTTTAGAGGAGTAAGTTGCTTGCTAGCTTTCTTCTCCTCTTCTTTTCTTTTCCTTTGGTTCTTTCTTCTCTTAGGATAGTTGAAACCTCACTAACCTTAGGACCACTTTTGCATGATAACTTTAGGTTTAGTCTTTCCCCATTAGACTTTTGCCTTTTGCTATTTGGTTCTTTCTCTTCTCATCTCAAAAACAAAAGCCTAAAACCCTTAATAAAGAAAGAAGTGACTTCTTGTGCAATAGCGTTATTCCATGAGGCATATGTATTCATTCCATCTTTGAATAGTGCATTTGTCTAGCATGATGCACAAGTCTAATCATGAGGTCATCTTCATCAAGAAAACCATAAAAAATACTTCTTCATTTTAATCACTAAAGCACCTAATAAGTTCAATAAGTTAATGAGCTTAAGCCCTTGCCCTTGGAAACAAGTCTAGGATAAATTCTCCTTACTTGGTGTGCTTGTTCTATTATTCCATCTTGGAATGTAGTAGAAAGTACACATTCCATGAAAAAGAGTTTGAGTTCACTTCCTTGTGCCACACTCATAAAAAAAACTTCTAAAAAACACAAACAAACAATAAGCGTCTTTTCTTCGAGAATTCTCTCCTCATCTCCTTCGCTCTGTACGCGAACTTGCTCCTACTTGTCATTTTGCTAGACGGTAAAACACTCGTCGTCTGAGCCTGCAACACCTGAGCATTGACATAGGCAGTTCAAGCCATAAGACACAAGCAATCTTTTCCACCCCTAGTTAGGGGAACTACTGCGACTCTGATCCTTATTGTCCAGATGAGGTACGTAGGCAGAGGGGTATGGCCCGTTCGAGCACACTATTTTATTTCCCCTACATTTTCCCCCTTTCTTTTCTTTCTTATCCATTTTCAGTTTTAGTTTTGCAGCAACTTTCATTTCTTTACCCTTTGAAGTAGATTTCTTTGCAAGTGTGGATCCCGTCGGGTACGGCGGACGATCTGGGGTGTTAATACTTTCCCAGGTCGTAACTGACTCCCGAACTCAGTTTCTTTGGTTCGCAGGACCTTTGTCCTTCCTTTCTTTTCTTCTGGTTTGTGCAACATTACCATTCTCGTTCCTTCGGGATTAAAATGCCTGGTTGGCGACTCTACCTTGTCCGCGCCACTTTCGCGCTTGTACCAGGATGGAAATCCAGGGAGTGACACATACCAAGTAACCTTTCCTTATCCATTTTCTTCTTTCTTAATGGTGCAGATCATGTAGATATGAAGAAAAGGTTTGCTCATTCTTGGAATGCTGTTCATCAGAAAGAGAAGGGTCAATTGGGAAGATAACACATTGCTCCCTCCGAGTGTTACATCCAGTGGGTTCGATCTAGAGCTTCCAAGCTCAAGATGCCTTATCCACCCGAGGAGCCTTTGTTTCCTATACTACCATTGTCCGCCTTTCTTCCTCCCGTTGATGAGAATGTTTCTCTTTAAGAAGAATTGGACAAGATGAAGAGGGAGAGAGAGAGAGAGAGAGAGAAGAATGGCTATTTGAGAAGACTACGATACAATAGAAACTGAAGGAGAAGGATGATCTCATTGAGTTACTTGAGCAGCGTGTTACAAAGAGGCCAAGAGAGGATTTATTTTCCTCTAGCACACCGTTTACCATTCCTCCTACATCTGGTGCTTGGAAGGCCATTGTTGACCAGTTGGTGAAGGATAAGGAAGACATGGAGAATCGGTACACGAAAGAGATTAATAGGATTCACATGAAGTACCATCCATGATTTGGATCTTCTTCAGATGTGATCCCCTAGGCCTAGTTTACTTTTTCTCTCGTGTATTAGGATTGTTGAGGCTTGTACTTCACTTGTAATCCTTACTTTAATTTAAATAAGAAAGAGTTTTTTAAGTACTTCAAAAAGTGTTTCTTTATAAATATTGCAATTTATCTTATAGTCCTTTGAAATCTTTGCATTTGTATACGCATACCATGCATCATACCCGTATTGGTCTTGCTTTTTGAGTGTTCTCCAGGGATCTTATGTTGTTTCTTGGTATTCATTTAGTTCTCCTGTCAAGCTGTCTCACAAGGTTGATACTCGAGCTAATAGGAAGAAGATGTCGGAAGCCTTACAACAAGAGAATCGTGAGCTACGCGAGGAACTTACATATCTGAAAGATAACTTGGAAAGAGTTACTACCATGATGGAAAACTTAGTGGCTGCTCAGAATCAGCCATCCCCTATTCCTAATCCTCTTGTTCAGAATACAATCATTTATGAGATTGTCACTGTATTGATCCCTGCCGAAGTTGTCCTTTCTCCTCGCTACCGCATGCCTCATGGTAAACCATGGGGTATTCCGACCAATTTCACTCTTGCTGGTTATCATCCTCCTCCTCTTGAGACTGTTGTATTTACTACTCTTCAGCTGGTAATGACTATTGCACCGCCTGTGACACACACTACTCCGCACCATGATGAAGTGATTTACCATGTTGAACCTAGTGAAGGCGCTTGTGTAACTGAAAGACTTGATGATTTTCAAGGCTGTTTTGTTGAGTTACAGAGAGATATGAGAGCCTTGAAGCACAAAGATTTGTTTGGTAAAGATGCTTATGATCTCTGTTTGGTTCCAAATGTCAAGGTTCCATACAAGTTCAGGTTTCCTGAGTTCGAGAAGTATAAGGGTAACATTTGTCCTCTAAGTCATTTGACTATGTATGCTAGGAAGATGTCTGCTTAGACAGATAACAATCAGTTGCTGATTCATTATTTCCAGGATAGTTTGACTGGTGCAACCATGAGATCGTACATGAGTTTAGATAGCAGCCAAATCCATACTTTCAATGATTTGGGAGAAGCTTTTGTTAAGAAATACAAGTATAATGTTGATATGGTGTCATTCCCAAAGATTTACATCCCGGTGCAAACGCGAACGGTCGGCAAAAGAGAGAATGAGGTTGAATTGAATAGAGTCTCCAGCTAGGCATTTGTATCCCGAAGGAAAGGTAATGCTATATAAACCTGGATAGAGATGGATAAGACGGTTGCGAATCAGAGAAACTGAGAAAGGGGGTTGGTTACGACCTGGGAAGGTATTAGCACCAGATCATCCGTCGTACTCGACGGGATCCACACTTAGAAGATTGTGTTTAAAAGGGGTAAGTGTATGTGCTATCTGTGTGCAAAAGCTAGGAATGAATGTACAGGTGTTAGTGCAAAAAAGGTGAATTGCTCAGGAACTGAGGCTTTGAAAAGGATGCAGAAAAAGGGGGAAGACACAGAAACCTTTGTTCGATAACTGTTAAGTTATGCCTACGTATCCACGCGTGCAATGAGGAAGTCAGAACACTGTAGTTTGACTCAAAGAGACTGAAGATAAATTTATTGTGAACTTCCAACTTGCCTATGCTCGTGTGTATGACTCGTCTGGCTCGAGTGCTAATTGTCTTGCATTAGACGGAAGAAGCAAGTTCTCGTTTGTGAATGAGTGTGATGAGAAAAGAATCCCGGAGGAGACGATTATTGTTTGTTTTTGTGTTTTCAGTTTTTTATTGTTTTTGGTGTTTTGCATAGGATAATGAGCTTAAGCCTGAATCAAGGGTTTGTAAACTCATTATATCCTCCATGATTAGGGATAATGAGCCTACTTAAGTATGAGATAAGCATCTCAACTTAATTACCATGATGATGTAGGATTAAGCTCATTAACCTACTTGTGATTATTTAAATTTTTTTTGGGTTTTTGTTTAGTGTTAAGTAATGAGTTTAATCTCTAATCACAGATTAGTGAACTCATTACACCATCATAATAGAAGGATAATAGATGAGAACACTTAAGTTGGGGAAGATACCTCAACTTAATCCATGGTTAGGGATTAAATTCATTATATAACAAGCCTTTATTAAAAGGATTTTAATTAAAGGATGATATTAAGAAGTGAATTTTATGGTTTGTAAGATAACTTGAGGGGGACTTGTCCATTAAACACTAGGGTTAATCCCTCTTAACAATAAGGAAGAGATATAACCCTAATGTAAGGCCCAAGTTACAAGATAAAGTCTTAGTGATTATTAATGTGTTTTGATTAAGAGGTAAAAACAAAGTAATGGTTTAACACTAAGGATTAAAGTCATACACTTCATCCTAAGAGAAAGATGCAGGCATAACCCTAATTCCAAATTCCTAAAGCTTTAAGAGTTTAGTCTCTGATTTTTTAGATGAGAAAAAGAGACTCAAGGAGACTCAAAGGTAAAAGACTAGGGGGACTATACACAACCTTACAAGTTATCATGCTTGGGCAACCTATGGTTTGTGAGGCTTAAGAGGAAAGATCTTCAGGGCCGCCAATGGAAGAAGCAGATGAAAAGAGAAGGAAGAAAAAGAATAAGTTACTTACTTCCTGAAGAAGATAAGTAACTTAAAAGAAAGAAAGTAAGAAGAATGGAACACAAGTGAAACAAGTTCACTTCAAAGACAAGTAAATATGCATATGAATGATGAGAAGATATGGGAAGTGAAGGCAAATCCACCTCCCAAATAACTTACCAAAAGTTCATGAAATGTTAGCATGAATGCATAAGACATAAAGTAAAAGGAAATGAAATGCAATGAGATGTGAAGACCAAAGTCAGAAGTGAAAAATGCAATGTAAAAGGAATATGATATGATTCAAAGTCATATAAGATGCATATGAATGATCATACAAGGATGAAATGCAATGAAAGCATGTTTAGAAGCATGAAAACACATGAATGTACATGAAGTGTAATGGATGCAAAACATAGCAAATGGATGTAGAAATGATTAAGCAATGTTCAAGCATGTCTTAAGATGTCTAAGATGTCATACAAATGCTTGAAATGTCATGGCAAGTTCACAAGTTCATGATATGTAAGGAAGAATGCAAATGAAGATGCAAAGTTAGGGTTTTAAGACAACATGAGATGCATATGACCAAAACAGAAGCATATTTCATGATAAAAAATTGAAATCAAGCTCAAACAAATCCTAGTCCTATATAAGATCACACCCCAAAGGAGAAGGTCGGAAGCTTAACCTAATGAGAGTTATGAATTTTCTAAGTTTGCTAGGGTTTTTGGGTGATTCTTAAGGGAAAATGCAAATCAAATTGAAAATGCAAGATAAAATCATGAGAAAAATAACCTAGAAACGATATGAAATATGTAATAAAATTCAAAAAGAATCAAGTTCAAACTCATCATGGTTAGGTAGAAATGAATTTTTGAAGTTAGGGTTAGAAAATGTGATTTTTATGAACCCTAATTCAAAGAAAATTGTGAAATTATGATCAAACCTAAAAATAAATTTGTATGATGAGTTTGATATTGTTTCTAAATGTATTGGAATGGTTCATGAATTTTTTGGTGATTTTTAGAAACCTAAATTCATTTTTAATTAATTAAAATCCATGAGAGCACAAATAGTTTCCCACTTCCCTGCTGCAGCATGACTGGTGGCCTGAGTGATCAAGAAGTCCAAATGGAGGACTAGGATTCCAGCCTTGGTGGTCACATGCTGATTAATGATGGTGGTTTCTAAATTCAGAGCCTTAGCTATGTCTTTATTCCTAGGAGCAGTCATCTCAGGGTTGAAAGGAATCCCTCTCCTGATGGGGACACCCAACAACATGGAAAACTCTTCTAACAAAGGACCCAACTGAAAGTCTGAGAAAGTAAAGCATCTGAGAGGAGGGTCATAGAACTGAAGGCAAGTGTGGATCATACTCCTCTTTGATGAATCCAAGTCCATGATCATGTCCATGATACCACCATAGTGTTCCCTGAAAAAAGGGACATGATCAGGAGTGATAAGTGTCTGAATCTGCCTGATGCTTGCCAAAGAGGGCTCAAAGAAATGATAAGTGATGTTGCTCTTCCTAGATGAATCCATACTGATAATGGATGATGATGAAGATAACTGAGGAGAAGTACTAATGAAGACAACTGATGAGGATGGTGAAGGAGATCTCTTATGACGATAGCTGATGAATATCTCTGATGAAGATGTCTGAGCAGAAGAACAGTCAAAACCAAACCAAAGATTAAGTGGATACCCTGTAAAACAAATAGACAAATGTTAAAATGATGCAAATTGATGTATGCAGAATGATATGCAAGGGTTTGTGATCAGGTGTTGGATCTGTTATCTGCTTTGATAAGGTCCATGTGTGTTTATAAGTCCAGATGAAAGCTTAGAGAACCAGTAACCAGGTGGGGGACTCAAATAAAGAGTCACAAGTCAAGGGTTTCAAAGAATCAGTCCAAAATAGTGTAACCTTAACAATATCAGTAACAGGGTATGATGAGGTCAAGGGTTCCTGCAAACCTGTAAACATCCCAACCCCCTCACAAGTATTTTTCTAGAATAAGGATCCTTAGACTTGGATCAGTTATGAGAAGTGTAAACACTTCTAACCCGGAGGTACAATGTTTACATTAATCATAAAGGGTCCTCCTATAATTCACCTCAGATGTTGAAGGTCATCTAAAAAGGTCATCCAGACTTGGCAGGCTTCCCAGATAGCCCTAGTACTATAAGAAACCCATGTCTGAACCGTGTTTCATATTCCCGCACCAGACCGAAATAGAATGGGAAAGAATATGAAGCCACTCTAATCCTATGTGTCACTCAGGTTCCCGGTATGGAACCTTACTCACTGAGGTATCCCTCCCACCAAGGTAAACAACAGATCCAACACATGATATGATGACAATAATATGAAATGCATAAAAACAGTAAATGAAAGAAATAAATAAAACTGTACAGAAAGCAATAAATAAAGCAATAAACAAAAGCACACATAACACATAACACCCCCATAAACACAAATCAAACAAGCGCTAGGAGAAACCCCACAAAAAGAAACAGAAGCCCTGGTTGCAAGATAAGATTCCCCAGCAGAGTCGCCAAGTTGTCGCTCCCAAAGATTTACATCCCGGTGCAAACGCGAACGATTGGCGAAAGAGAGAATGAGGTTGAATTGAATAGAGTCGTCAGCTAGGCATTTTTATCCCGAAGGAAAGGTAATGCTGCATAAACCTGGAAAGAGATGGATAAGATAGTTGCGAATCATAGAAACTAAGAAAGGGGGTTGGTTACGACATGGGAAGGTATTAGCACCCAGATTGTCTGTCGTACTCGACGGGATCCATGCTTACAAGATTGTGTTTAAAAGGGGTAAGTGTATATGTTATCTGTATGCAAAAGCTAGGAATGAATGTATAGGTGTCAGTGTAAAAAAGGTGAATTTCTCAGGATCTGAGGCTTAGAAAAGGATGCTGAAAAAGGGGGAAGACACAGAGACTTTTGTTCGATAACTGTTAAGTTATGCCTACGTATCCTCATGTGCAATGAGGAAGTCAGAACATCGTAGTTCAACTCAAAGAGACTGAAGATAAATTGACTGTGAACTTCCTACTTGCCTATGCTCAAGTGTATGACTCGTCTGGCTCGAGTGCTAACTGTCTTGCATTAAACGGAAGAAGCAAGTTCTCATTTGTGAATGAGTGTGATGAGAAAAGAATCCTGGAGGAGACGATTATTGTTTGTTTTTGTGTTTTCAGTTTTTTATTGTTTTTGGTGTTTTGCATAGGATAATGAGCTTAAGCCTGAATCAAGGGTTTGTAAACTCCTTATATCCTCCCTGATTAGGGATAATGAGCCTACTTAAGTATGCGATAAGCATCTCAACTTAATTACCATGATGATGTAGGATTAAGATCATTAACCTACTTGTGATTATTTAAATGTTTTTTGGGTTTTTGTTTAGTGTTAAGTAATTAGTTTAATCTCTAATCACATATTAGTGAACTCATTACACCATTCTAATAGAAGGATAATAGATGAGAACACTTAAGCTGAGGACGATACCTCATCTTAATCCATGGTTAGGGATTAAATTCATTATATAACAAGCCTTTATTAAAAGGATTTTAATTAAAGGATGAGATTAAGAAGTGAATTTTATGGTTTGTAAGATAACTTGAGGGGTACTTGTCCATTAAACACTAGGATTAATCCCTCTTAACCATAAGGAAGAGATAGAACCCTAATGTAAGGCCCAAGTTACAAGATAAAGTCTTAGTGATTATTAATGTGTTTTGATTAAGAGGTGAAAACAAAGTAAAGGTTTAACACTAAGGATTAAAGTCATACACTTCATCCTAAGAGAAAGATGCAAGCATAACCCTAATTCCAAAGTCCTAAAGCTTTAAGAGTTTAGTCTTTGATTTTTGAGATGAGAAAAAGAGACTCAAGGAGACTCAAAGGTAAAAGACTAGGGGGGGATATACACAACCCTAAAAGTTATCATGCTTGGGCATCCTATGGTTTTTGAGGCTTAAGAGGAAAGATCTTCAGGGCCACCAATGGAAGAAGCAGATGAAAAGAGAAGGAAGAAGAAGAATAAGTTACTTACTTCCTGAAGAAGATAAGTAACTTAAAAGAAAGAAAGTAAGAAAAATGGAACACAAGTGAAACAAGTTAACTTCAAAGACAAGTAAATATTCATATGAATGATGAGAAGATATGGGAAGTGAAGGCAAATCCACCTCCCAAATAACTTACCAAAAGTTCCTGAAATGTTAGCATGAATGCATAAGACATAAAGTGAAAGGAAATGAAATGAAATGAAATGAGATGTGAAGACCAAAGTCAGAAGT
The DNA here is from genome assembly GCA_963966055.1 of Lathyrus aphaca. Classification (NCBI taxonomy): domain Eukaryota; kingdom Viridiplantae; phylum Streptophyta; class Magnoliopsida; order Fabales; family Fabaceae; genus Lathyrus; species Lathyrus aphaca. Next base: position 507,037,008 of record OZ014524.1, on the reverse strand, counting down.
GAAAATGCAATGTAAAAGGCATATGATATGATGCAAAGTCATACAAGATGCATATGAATGATCATACAAGGATGTGATGCAATGAAAGCATGTTTAGAAGCATGAAAACACATGAATGTCCATGAAGTGTAATGGATGCAAAATATAGCAAATGGATGAATTAATGATTAATAAATGTTCAAGCATGTCTTAAGATGTCTAATATGTCATACAAATGCTTGAAATGTCATGGCAAGTTCACAAGTTCATGATATGTAAGGAAGAATGCAAATGAAGATGCAAAATTAGGGTTTTAAGACAACATGAGATGCATATGACCAAAACAGAAGCATACTTCATGATAAAAAATTGAAATAAAGCTCAAACAAACCCTAATCCTTTATAAGATCACACCCCAAAGGAGAAGGTCAGAAGCTTAACCTAATGAGAGTTATGAATTTTCTAAGTTTTCTAGGGTTTTTGGGTGATTCTTAAAGGAAAATGTAAATAAAATTGAAAATGCAAGATAAAATCATGAGAAAAATAACCTAGAAACTATATGCAATATGTAAAACAATTCAAAAAGAATCAAGTTCAAAATCATCATGGTTAGGTAGAAATGAATTTTTGAAGTTAGGGTTAGAAAATGTGATTTTTAAGAACCCTAATTCAAAGAAAATTGTAAAATTATGATCAAACCTAAAAATAAATTTGTATGATGAGTTGAAAATGTTTCTAAATGTATTGGAATGGTTCATGAATTTTTTGACGATTTTTAGAAACATAAATGCATTTTTAATTAATTAAAATCCATTAATTAATTAAAAATAACATTTTAATATTTTAAAAATACTTTTTCAATGCAAAAAAATAATATAAAAATTATTTTTGGGTTAAGAAAATTATTTGAATCAGAAATACAAAAGATCATATTTTTTTTATGTTTTTAACTATTTTAAATAAAGCGTACAAAAGGAATGAATAAAAATGAAATAAAAATAAATAAAATGCAAAGTCAAAGCATCCAAGGGTCAGGATTTGAACCGAGAGGGAGATGTTGACTGGCGCGTGTTTGGATGGCCTGGATTCAATCTGGGCTAATCTGAATTAATTAAACTAAATAATTATAATTAGGGCTAATGGGCTAATATGGACCCTTCATAATGCGCGCGAAACTCACATCCTACGGCCTACATTCAATCTGAGAACCTAACCCTAATTACCCTCAGGTGACCGGAACATTGTTCCGCTCATCTTCTCCGATGACACCCTTCCCTGAACTCGCTCAAAACCTCATATCAATGCATCAAACTCTCCAGAAATGATCAATGAACAACATTAAACAAGAATCCAGGCATGAAATCCATTTATATTGCATCAATAATAAGAATCGAAGAAAACAAATTTTACGGGCAAAATTTCAGAGCAAACATACATGGCCATTTCTCAACCATTTTAAAAACAAATTACATCAGCATGCTCAGGGGAACACATAGAATCATTTAGGAACTTAAAACAAAGCTTCTGGAAAAAATGTTCTTGAGGTATACCTGAGATGGAGCTTTCTGATTCTGGGTTTTCTGGACCTTTCCTTGATGCAAAATCATTCCAATGGATCCCCTCAGGCTTCTGGAATGCTTGAAACAAGTTTGTGATGGCTGATTTTGATGATTCAGTTCTCCTGCACCATAAATCGTGTTTTGGTTTTGTGTGCTTTCAGGCCAATTTAAGGGTTACTTTGTGTTCTATGAGTGATATTGAGATGATTGGTGAAGTTTGTTTTGAGGTTTGATGGTTGGTTTTTCAGAATCGAAAAAAGGAAGTTCTTGGTGGTTTTCTTGCAATCTGACTTGTAGGAGCCTTCAGGCTAATGTCTTGTATGTAATGTGTTCCTTAGGGTTTTCATAAGCCAATAGGAGTGATCAGAAGACTTGGTGTGGCCTAGTGTGATTGGTATGGGCAAGTTGCAAAAAAGTCAATTTTGTGTACTTGGAGGTATGGCACGGGTCAGAGCTGCTCAAAGGGGTGTCTTGGCCTCAGCTTGCATCAAGGATGGCCATAGGATCAGATTACATGAGCTGGCACAAGTGGATGAAAGGTTTCCAAGGTTTTTGCAACTTTCCCTCTTTGAGAATGTTGTGAAAATGTCTTGATGAATCTTGCAATCCAAGGCACAATTTTGGTTCAAATGAATTGCACTATGTTTGTATAATGTTTAGAAATCAATTAGAGGTCATGAAAAGGCTTGAAACTTGAATTTGCAAAAAATCCTCTTTGGCATGAACTTGAAAATTATAGGATGAATCAAGACATGTTCTAGTACTTTTTGAAAATGGGAAGACATAATCTACAACTTTCATGCCCAAGAATTTTTCATTTGAAGCATTTTTGGTCATGAAAGAATAGGTTGAAAATCTTTCCCAAAATGGAAAGTTTCCATTACAAGTCATTTCCAAATATAGCAAGTTTGCATATGGCTCAAAATTCTTCAACTTTGTGAACTTCCAACCACTTCTTAGATCAAATAAAGATCATAGAGACTCAAAATGATGATGATGACCCTTTGGTACCCTTGTTGGAGACCTCAAATGCCCCGATTTTGACTTTACTTGCTCAAGAAGTTACCCAATGATCAGATGACTTCCACAGTGAATTTCTTAATCAAATTTGGTACACATGATCCTTATAACATATTAAGATCATTAGAAACAAGAATGACCAAAAAATTTGGGATTAAGGCCTCTAAAACCAAAACCCTAATTTTGGTCATCTGTGTAGGAAAACCCTAGCTCTGCCTGGACCTCTGTGCAATCTTTTGACATTTTGTGACTTCAAAGACTTCTTGGAGATGTAAGATGATCATATAACACTCATGGACCCTATTGGCTTCTTCAAGTCCATTGGGATGGCTCAGATCACTTCTTGGATTGCTCAGATCACAAACCCTAGATGCAGATGAAATGAAACTATGTAGATGAAACAAATATGTAATATGAGGTGGTATGCCTATGTTTATGCAAAAATGGAAGATCACAAGACATGGTGTGAGAAAAAGTGAGGGCAAATTTGGGGTGTTTACATATGGCACCCGACAGAGATCAGCTTCGTGCTATGTCCCAAAAGGACAAAGAAACTTTCAAAGAATATGCGTAGAGATGGTGCGAGCTAGCAGCTCAGAATGTTCCACCTCTAGAATAGAATGAGATGAAGAAGATATTTTTGAAGACTTTAGGTTCTTTCTACTATGATAAGATGATAACAAGTGCTTCTTCTGATTTCACTGAAATGGTGAGTATGGGGATGCGTTTAGAAGAAGGTGTTCGTGAAGGACAGTTGAACAAAGAGAGTAGTGTTGGATCGGGCTCTAAGAGGTTCAGTTTCGGTAAGAAGAAATAAGGTGAGACTAATGTTGCATCTCGTGAAAGTTACAGAAGACCTCGTGGTCGTGAGAATCGTCATCATCAGCATGTAGCTTCTGTAACTCCGATGATTGATGTGACTCCAACTGTTCCAGTAGCTCCAAAGTACCAGTCTCATTATCAACAACCTTCTGTGCAACATAGTGGAAATCACCAGGGACATGCTAAGCCAAATTTTGATCTCATTCCAATGTTATATGCGAATTTGTTTCCATCTTTGATTGCAAAGAATCTTGTGCAAACACGTTCTCCGCCTCCGGTCCTAGAGTCTATCCCATGGTGGTATAAGCTAGAGGCTTACTGTGCTTTTCATCAAGGTGCCCCAGGGCACGATATTGAGAATTGTTATCCATTGAAGTTTGAAGTGCATAAATTGATAAGGAACAATGTTCTGTCCTTCAATGATGTTAATCCAAATGTGAAGACAAATCTGCTTCCGAAGCATGGTAATATGTCTGTGAACATGGTTGATGGTTATCCTGGTTTGTTCAAGATTTATGAGGTCCGTCATATTCGAAGGTCTTTGGTTGAGATGCATGCTTTCTAAAGTGAATATCACGATATTGATCACGACTATGCTGGTTGTTGCATTTGCTCGGTGAACCCTCGTGGTTGTGTGATTGTTAAGAGAGACATTCCAAAGATGATGGATGATAAGTTGATTGAAGTGACAGCGAAAAGAGATGAGTATGACAATCAAGTGAATGTTATTGTGCCTCAGTTCAATATTCCTGAGAAGGTTGTTCCTGAGAAGGTGGTTATTTCTTTTGATATTCGCAAAAATGTTGTTACTCCTTTGGTGATCAATTTGCCTGGTCCAATGCCATATGAGTCTGATAAAGTTGTCCAGTATCGGTATAATTCTACGATGATAGAAAATGGTAAGGAAGTACCTATTCCTTCTCCAAAGTCTGTGGTTAGCATTGCTGATATGACAAAGGTTACTCAAAGTGGTAGAGTTTATGCTTCGGATCGAAGAGAGCTGAAGATACAAATGTGAGTAAACAGATTGAGGATACTATTATACGGTCAGATTCTGTTTTGAAAGATAGTGAAGATGAGGTGTTGAAATTGATAAATAAGAGCGAGTACAACATTACTGAACAATTGTTGCATACTCCGTCAAAGATATCAGTTTTATCACTCTTAATGTGCTCTAAGGCTCATAGGCAGTCTTTGCAGAAGATTCTTGATCAAGCTTATGTTGATGATGATGTGACTGTTGATCAGTTTGATAGTATTGTAGCTAATATCACATCGTGTAACAATCTGAGTTTCTGTGATGATGACCTGCCTAAAGAAGGAAGGAACCATAACATGGCGTTGCATATTTCAGTAAATTGTCAGGAAGATGCTATGTCTAAGGTGTTGGTTGATACCAGATCTTCTTTGAATGTGATGCCGAAGTCAACTTTGTCAAGGCTTGCATACCAAGGCGCTCCCATGAGGCATATTGGGATTATTGTGAAGGCTTTTGACGGATCAAAGAAAACTGTGATTGGTGAAGTTGATCTTCCTATTCTGATTGGACCGTTTATATTCTAAATTACTTTTCAAGTAATGAATATACGTCCCGCTTACAATTGTCTCCTTGGAAGACCCTAGATTCATGAGGCAGGAGCTGTGACAGCTACTTTCCATCAGAAGCTGAAGCTTGTGAAAGATGGGAAGTTATTAACTATTGGCGGTGAGCAGACGATGCTAGTGAGCAATTTGTCATCGTTCTCCTATATTGATGCTGAAGAAGAAGTGGGAACTTCATTCCAGGATCTTTCTGTTGTTAATAATGCTGCTAAGAAGGATGTTATGCCAATGTATTCTCTCAAGGATGCTTTACGTGTGCTTGGAACTGGTCGATCTGACGGTTGGGGACGAATTATTGATGCTGTTGACAACAAAGAAGGATTTGGTATTGGTTTTATACCAGGTGTGGCTCACAATGTCCCGAAGACTATTCAGGAAAGATTCTGAAGTTCTAGGTTTATCAACGATCATTCCGCTGCTGCCATCATTGAAGATGATGAAGATGAAGAGATGTCTAACTTTGTTACGCATGGAGAGATTTGCAAGAACTAGATTGTTGTTGATGTTCCTTCTATTGTTCATGCTTCAAAGTAATTTGTTTTGTTTTCTTTCAAAAATCCTTTCACTCTGCCCAAGGTGAAAGTGATGTTTGTCGGGCTTTATTTCAAATTTTATCATCATCAATAAAATGTTATTTTGTTATTTCCATGTGTTTCTCTTTTTTTACTTTTTTCTGAAAAATGGTAACATAAAAAACCCAAAATAATAATAACCATTGTTTATCTGCATGATGTTTGAACTTTTGTTCATACTCTAAAATAAAAATAAAATCATTGTGCAGATTGATTGATAAACCCATTGAAAACAACGATCCTATGCCCACTCCCAACTTTGAATTCCCTATGTTTGAAGCTGAGGAAGAGGATGTTGAAGAGATTCCTGATGAGATTTATTGGTTACTTGAGCACGAGGAGAAGGTTATTCAGCCTCATGGAGAGTCTATAGAGATGGTCAACTTGGGTTCTAAAGATGATAAGAAAGAAGTCAAAGTTGGAGCATTGATTGGTCCTGATGTTAAGAAGAGGATGGTTGAGCTTCTTAGAGAATATGTTGATGTGTTTGCTTGGTCCTATCAAGACATGTCGGGTCTTGATACTGATATTATGGGGCATAGATTACCGTTGAAGCCCGAATGTCAATCTATGAAGCAAAAGTTGAGAAGAACTCATCCTGATATGGCAGTAAAGATCATAGAGGAGGTTCAAAAGCAGATTGATGCAGGTTTTCTTGTGACGTCTAATTATCCTCAATGGGTGGCCAATATTGTGCCTGTTCCAAAGAAAGACGTAAAAGTCCGAATGTGTGTTGATTACAGAGATTTGAATAAAGCCAGTCCAAAAGATGATTTTCCATTACCACACATTGATGTGTTGGTATATAATACGGCTAATTTTGATGTGTTCTCCTTTATGGACGGATTTTCCGGTTATAATCAAATAAAGATGGCACCCGAGGACATGGAAAAGACCATATTTATTACACCATGGGGAACATTCTGCTACAGAGTGATGCCATTTGGATTGAAGAATGCTGGTGCCACATACCAAAGGGCTATGACCACACTTTTCCATGATATGATGCACAAATAAATTGAGGTATGTGTTGATGATATGATCGCTAAGTCGAGGACTGAAGAGGATCGTGTTGAACATTTGCTGAAGTTGTTTCAGAGGTTAAGAAAGTTTAAGCTTCGTTTGAATCCGAACAAGTGCACATTTGGTGTAAGTACTGGAAAGTTGTTAGGTTTCATTGTCAGCCAAAGAGGCATTGAAGTTGATCCTGATAAAGTGAAAGTTATTCAAGAAATGCTTGCTCTAAGAACTGAAAAGCAAGTAAGAGGATTCTTGGGCCGTTTGAATTATATTTCGAGGTTTATCTCTCACATGACTGCCACGTGTGCTCCGATCTTCAATTTGCTTCGGAAAGACCAAGGTTGTGTCTGGACGGATAATTGTCAGAAGGCGTTCGAAAGCATCAAAGAATATCTGCTTGAACCTCCTATCTTGTCTCCTCCAGTGGAAGGTAGACCGTTAATCATGTACTTAAATGTGTTGGAAGATTCCATGGGTTGTGTGCTTGGTCAGCAAGATGAATCTGGAAGAAAAGAATATGCAATTTACTACTTGAGTAAGAAATTCACTGATTGTGAGTATCGGTACTCCATGCTTGAAAAAACTTGTTGTGCCTTAGCTTGGGCTGCAAAGCGTTTTCGCTAGTATATGCTGAATCATACAACTTGGTTGATCTCTAAAATGGATCTGATCAAGTATATATTTGAAAAGCCTGCTTTGACTGGGAGGATTCCTCGTTGGCAAATGTTGTTGTCAGAATATGATATCGAGTACCGAGCTCAAAAATCTATAAAAGGTAGTATTTTGGCTGACCATTTGGCACATCAACCGATTGATGTTTACCAGTCTATCAAGTTTGATTTCCCAGGTGAGGATGTGATGTATTTGAAAGTGAAAGATTGTGATGAACCTTTGATTGAGGAAGGGCCGGAGCCTGGATCTCGATGGGGTTTAGTTTTCGAGGGTGCAAGAGGAATCGGGGAAATGATCATTACTTCCCATGGTTCGCATATTCCTTTTGCTGCAAGGTTGACTTTTCCTTGTACCGATAATGAAGCTGAGTATGAAGCATGTATTATGGGTCTTGAAGAAGCTTTTGATCTAAGGATTAAGCATCTTGATGTGTATGGAGATTCTTCCTTAGTAATCAATCAGATCAAGGGTAAGTGGGTAACTCATCAACCCCACTTGATCCCTTATAGAGATTATGCCAGGAGGATATCAACCTTCTTCACTAAAGTTAAGTTTCATTATATGCCTCGTGATGAAAATCAAATGGCATACGCCTTGGCAACTATAGCTTCCATGATAAAGGTGCACCAATGGAATAATGTTCCCATGATCAGAGTGATGCGGCTTGAAAGACCAGCTCATGTGTTCGCAGTTGAAGTGGTCCATGATGACAAGCTTTGGTATCATGATATTAAATGTTTTCTCCAGAGTCAGAAATACCCACTTGGGGCATCAGATAAAGATAAGAGGACATTGAGGAGAGTAGCAGGCAATTTCTTCCTGAATGGAAATGTGCTTTATAAGAGGAATTTTGACGTGGTCTTGCTCAGATGCGTGGATAGACATGAAGCAGGCATGTTAATGAAAGAAATTCATGAAGGATCTTTTAGTACTCATGATAATGGGCATGAAATGGCTAAAAAGATGTTGAGAGCAGGTTACTATTGGATGACAATGGAATCTGATTGTTACAAGTATGTGAAAAAAGTGTCATAAGTGCCAAGTGTATGCCGAAAAGATTCATGTGTCACCAACTCATCTCAATGTTATTTCTTCCCCGTGGCCTTTCTCTATGTGGGGAATTAACATGATTGGTATGATTGAACCCAAGGCTTCTAATGGACATTGTTTTATTCTTGTGGAAAATGACTACTTCACCAAGTGGGTGGAAGCGACATCATATGCTAATGTGACCAAGCAAGTTGTGGTTCGGTTTATCAAGAATAACATTATATGCATATATGGTGTTCCGAATAGAATCATTACTGATAATGGTTTGAAATTGAATAATAAGATGATGAAAGAACTTTGTGAAGAATTCAAGATTTAACACCATAATTTTTCTCCTTATAGACCGAAGATGAATGGGTTCGTTGAACATGCGAATAAAAACATTAAGAAGATCATCCAGAAGATGGTTGTGACATATAAGGACTGGCATGAGATGTGTAAACACCCCAAATTTGCCCTCACTTTTTCTCACGCATTGGCTTGTGATCTTTCATTTATGCCATCTGCATCAAGGGTTTGTGATCTGAGCAATCCAAGAAGTGATATGAGCCATCCCAATGGTCTTGAATCTTGCCAAGAGGGTCCATGTGTGTTCCATGATCATAATATGCTCTCCAAAGTTCATAAAACTCAAGAGATCATAAAGCATGGCAAAGGCATAGAGGCGGACTGAAGATTTCCTGCACAGATGACCTAAAATTAGGGTTTTGGTTTCAGAGGCCTTAATCCCAATTTTTTTGGTCAGTCTTGTTTCTAATGGTCTTGATATATAAGGATCATGTGTACCAAATTTGATGAAGAAATTCACTGTGGAAGTCATCTGATCATTGGGTAACTTCTTGAACAAGTAAAGTCAAAATCAGGGCATCTGAGGCCTCCATCAAGGGTACCAAAGGGTCACATTCATCATTTTGAGTCTCTATGATCTTTATTGATCTTAGAAGTGGTTAGAAGTTCACAAGATTGAAGAATTTTGAGCCAAATGCAAACTTGCTATTTTTGGAAATGACTTGTAATGGAAACTTTCCATTTTGGGAAATATATTCAACCTATTCTTTCATGACTAAAAATGCTTCAAATGAAAATTTCTTGGGCATGGAAGTTGTAGATTATGCCTTCCCATTTTCAAAAATTACAAGAACATATCTTGATTCATCCTAGAACTCAAGATATGGCATTTCAAAGTTGGCAAAAATCCTATAATTTTCAAGTTCATGCCAAAGAGGGATTTTTGCAAAATCAAGTTTCAAGTTATTTCATGACCTCTAATTGACTTCTAAGCATCATACTAACATAGTGCAATGCATTTGGACAAGAATTGTGCCTTGGATTGCAAGTTTCATCAAGCCATTTTCACAAAATTCTCAAAGTTGGAAATTTGCAAAACCTATTGAAACTCTTCATCCACTTGTGCCAGCTGCATAAACTTCATCCTAGGGCCATCCATGAATCAAGTTGAGGCCAAGACACCCCTAAAGTCAGCTTTGCACCATGCCCATACCTCAAGTACACAATGTTGACATTTTTGCAACTTGGCCCATACCAATCACATTATGCCACCACCCACTTTCTGATCACTCTCATTGGCATATACTAATCTTATAGAGCTCATTTCACATAACACACAAGCCTGAAACATTCTACAAGTCAGATTGCCCAAAAACTCCATAAACCTTCCTCTCTTCGAAACTCACTCCTCGGCCATCAAAACTTAAAATTTCTTTCACCATTCAACTCCACATACCTCAAGGATCATTTCTCACCCCTTACCATGGCCTGAAACAAGCCCAAACACAAACACAATTTCTGCACATTCAGAACTGAAACACTAAAACCAGCCACCACAAACTTGTTCTAAGCATCACAGCATCCTCAGAGGGTTCATTGGAGTTGATTTGCACCAAGAAGAGGTCCAGAAAGCTCAGAATCAGAAAGCTCCATCTCAGGTAACCATCAAGAACAATTTTTCTAGAACCTTTCTTTTAAGTTCTTAAATGATTCTACATGCTTCCCTGATCATGCTGATATGATTATTTTTGAAAATGGTTGAGAAACCAGGATGTATTGATGTTCTGAAACTTTTTGATCTGAAAATGTTTTTTTTCGATTCATGAGTTTGATGCAAAATAAATGTTGTTTGTGTCCTGATTCTTGTTTAGAATGATTAGGGGGATGTTTCTGGAGAGTTTGGGGGTTTTGGGTAGCCTAGGGAAGAAGATAGCATGAAGGTGTGGTCGGAGAAGATGATCGGAGCTTGCTCTGGTCACCTGAAAATCATTAGGGTTCTGATTAGGGTTAATCTCTCCAGTTTAAATATCAACCCTTGGATCTTGCTTAGCGCAATTTTTAGTGGCCAGGATCATTTCACTTAAACCCTAATTTTAATTAATTAAATTAATCAATTTAATTAGCCAGTTTGAATCCTAACCCTTAGATCACACGCGCAGTCAACACATATTTCCCTAGTTTGAATCCTGGCCTTCAAATCATTTGACTTTCATTTATTTTCATTTTTATTTCATTTTATTTTCATTTCTTTGTTCATTTTATTAAAAATAGTAAAAATCATCAAAACAATCTCAAACTTTGCATCTTAACTTTAAATATGTTTCTTAACCTGAAAAAAAAATTATTTTATTTTTTGCATTAAAAAAGTATTTTTTAAATATTTAAATGTTTTATTTAATTAATTAATATATTTTAATTAATTAAATATGCATTTAGGTTTCTAAAAACCACCAAAAAATTCATGAAGCATTCCAATACATTTAGAAACATTTTCAAACTCACCATACAAATTTTTTTTTAGGTTTAATCACAATTTTACAATTTTCTTTGAATTACGGTTCTTAAAAATCATATTTTCTAACCCTAACTTGAGAAATTCATTTCTGCCTAACCATGATGAGTTTGAACTTGATTCTTCTTGAATTGTTTCACATATTTCATATAGTATCTAGATTATTTATCTCATATTTTTAACTTTCATTTTCAATTTGATTTGAATTTTCCCTTTAGAAGCACCCAAAAACCCTAGTTAACTTAGGAATTTCATAACTTCCACTAGGTTAACCTTCTGACCTTCTCCTTTGGGGTGTGATCTTATATGGGATTAGGGTTTGTTTGGGCTTGATTTCAATTTTTTATCATGGTGATTGCTTCTGTTTTGGTCATATGCAACTCATGTTGGCTTAAAATCCTAATTTCTCATGTTCATTTGCATTCATCTTTGCATAGCATCATCATATGAACTTGCCATGACATTTCAAGCATTTGTATGACATCTTAGACATCTTAAGACATGCTTGAACATTTCTTGATCATTTTTTCATTCATTTGCTATACTTTGCATTCATTACATTCCATGAACATCCATGTGTTTTCATGCTTCTAAACATGCTTCCATTGCATCTCATCCTTGTATGATCATTCACATGAATCTTGTATGACTTTTCATCATCTCATATGCCATTTAAATTGCATATTCACTTCTGACTTTGGTCTTTGCATCTCATTTCATCTCATTTCCTTTTTCTTTTTGTCTTATGCATTCATACTAACATTTCAGGAGCTTTTGGTAAGTTATCTGGGAGGTGGATTTTCCTTCATCTCCCACCTCTTCTAATCATTCATATGCATTATTACTTGTATTTGAAGTGAAATTGCTTCACATATGCTCCCTCCTTCTTACTTTCTTTCTTTTAAGTTACTTTTCTTCTTCAGGAAGTAAGTAACTTATTCTTCTTCTTCTTTCTTTTTTCATCTGCTTCTTCCATGGGGGCCTTGTTGAAGATCTTGTCTCTTAAGCCTCACAAACCATAGGATATCCAAGCATGATAACTTTTAGGGTTGTGCATAGTCCCCCTAGCTTTTTACCTTTAATTCTCCTTGGGTCTCTCTTCTCATCTCAATAATCAGAGACTAAACTCTTAAAGCTTTAGGACTTTGGAATTAGGGTTATGCATGCATCCTTATCTTAGGATGGAGTGTATACCTTTAATCCTTAGTGTTAAACCTTTAATTTTTTTACACCTCTTAATAAAAACATATTAATAATCATTAAGACTTTATCTTGTAACTTGGGCCTTACATTAGGGTTCTATCTATTCCTTATGGTTAAGAGGGACTAACCCTAGTGCTTAATGGACAAGTCCCCCTCAAGTTGTCTTACAAACCATAAAATCCACTTCTTAATCTCATCCCTTTAATTAAAATCCATCTTTAATAAAGGCTTGTTATATAATGAATTTAGTCCCTAACCATGGATTAAGTTGAGGTATCTTCCTCAGCTTAAGTGTTCTCATCTATCATCCTTCTATTAGGATGGTGTAATGAGTCCACTAATCTGTGATTAGAGATTAAACTCATTACTTAACACTAAGCAAAAACCCAAAAACATATAAATAATCACATGTAGGTTAATGATCTTAATCATACATCATCAAGGTAATTAAGTTGAGAAACTTATCTCGTACTTAAGTAGGCTCATTATCCCTAATCAGGGAGGATATAATGAGTGTACAAGCCCTTGATTTAGGCTTAAGCTCATAATCTTATGCAAAACACCAAAAACAATAAAAAACTGAAAACACAAAAACAAACAATAATCGTCTCCACTGGGATTATTTTCTCATCACACTCATTCACAAACGAGAACTTGCTTTTTCCGTCTAAAGCAAGACAGTTAGCACTCGAGCCAGACAAGTCATACACTTAAGCATAGACAAGCAAGCAGTTCACAATCAATTTATTTTTTCAGTCTCTTTGAGTCGAACTACGGTGTTCTGACTTCCTCATTGCACGAGAGGATACGTAGGCATAACTTAACAGTTATCAAACAAAATTCTCTTTGTCTTCCCCCCTCTTCCAGCTTTCTTTCTAAGCCTCAGTCTTTGAGCATTTCACTCTCTTTTTGCACTGATACATTGTACATTCTCCCTAGCGTTTCATGCACAAATAACACATACACTTACCCCTTTTAAACACAATCTTGTAAGCGTGGATCCTGTCGAGTACGATGGACGATCTGGCTGCTAATACCTTCCCAGGTCGTAACCAACCCCCTTTCTCAGTTTCTCTGGTTCGCAACCGTCTTATCCATCTCTTTCCAAGTTTATGCAACATTAACTTTCCTTCGGGATAAAAATGCCTAGCTGGCGACTCTATTCAATTCAACCTCATTTCTCTTTCACCGATCGTTCGCGTTTGCACCGGGATTATAAATCTTTGGGAGCGACAACTTGGCGACTTTGCTGGGGACTTATATTGCAACCAGGGCTTCTGGTTCTTTCTGTGGTTTCTCCTAGAGCTTGTTTGATTTGTGTTTATGGGGGTGTTATGTGTGCTTTTTGTTTATTGCTTTATTTATTGCTTTCTGTACAACTTTATTTATTGCTTTCATTTACTGTTTATGCATTTCATATTATTGTCATCATATCATATGCTGGATTTGTTGGTTTGCCTTGGTGGGAGGGATATTTCAATGAGCAAGGTTCCACACCCGGAGCCTGAGTGACACATAGGATTAGAATGGCTTCATATTCTTTCCCATTCCATTTCGGTCAAAATAATGTGACCTTCTTGAGAACTCTGTGCTACGGATTTCCTGTAGTACTAGGGCTATCTGGGAAGCCTGCTAAGTCTGGATGACCTTTTTAGATGACCTTCAACATCTGAGGTGAATTAGAGGAGGGTCCTTTATGATTAATGTAAACATTGTACCTCCGGGTTAGAAGTGTTTACACTTCTCATAATAGATCCAAGTCTGAGGATCCTTGTTCTAGAACAATAACTGTGAGGAGGTTGAGATGTTTACAGGTTTGCAGGAACCCTTGGCATCAACATACCCTATTACTGATATTGTTTTTAAAGGTCACATTATTTTGGACCGATTCTATGAAACCCTGGACTTGTGACTCTTTATTTGAGTCCCCCACCTAGTTACTGGTTCTCTAGCCTTCATTTGGACTTATGAACACTCATGGACCATATCAAAGCAAATCGCAAATCCAGCACCTGATCACAAACCCTTGCATATCATTATGCATACATCATTTTGCATCATTTTAACATTTGTCTATTTGTTTTACAGGGTATCCACATCATCTTTGGTTTGGTTTTGACTGTTCTTCTGCTCATCCATCTTCATCATCCATCTTCATCAGTTATCTTCATCAGAGATCTTCTTCAGCTGATATCTTCTCCAGTTGTCCTCGTCAGTATTTCTCCTCAGTTATTTTCATCATCATCCATTGTCAGTATGGACTCATCCAGGAAGAGTTATCGCTCCCGAAAATTTTCTTCCCGGTGCAAGCGTGATCGGTCGGTGAAAAGAGAGAATGAAATGAATTGAATAGAGTCGCCAGCTAGGCATTTTTATCCCGAAGGAAAGGTAATACTGCATAAACCTAGAAAAGGATGGATAAGACGGTTGCGAACCAGAGAAACTGAGAAAGGGGGTTGGTTACAACCTGGGAAGGTATTAGCACCCAGATTGTCCGTCGTACTTGACGGGATCCACGCTTACAAGATTGTTTTTAAAGGGGTAGTGTATATGCTATCTGTGTGCAAAAGTTAGAAAATAAATATTCAAGTGTCAGTGCAAGAGGGAGAATGCTCAGGAACTGAGGCTTTTAAAAAGAATGCTGAAAGAGGGGGATGACAAAGAGACTTTTTTTCCGATAAATGTTAAGTTATGCCTACGTATCCTCTCGTGCAATGAGGAATTCAGAACACCATAGTTCGACTCAAAGAGACTGAAAAAGAAATTTACTGTGAACTGCTTGCTTGCCTATGCTCAAGTGTATGACTCGTCTGGCTCGAGTGCTAACTGTCTTGCATTATACGGTAGAAGCAAGTTCTCGTTTGTGAATGAGTGTGATGAGAAAAGAATCCCGAAGGAGATGATTATTGTTTGTTTTTTGTGTTTTCAGTTTTGTTATTGTTTTTGGTGCTTTTGTATAAGTTAATGAGCTTAAGCCTAAATCAAAGGTTGTAAACTCAATATATCCTCCCTGATTAGGGATAATGAGCATACTTAAGTATGAGATAAACATCTCAACTTAATTAATATGATGATGTAGGATTAAGATCATTAACCCATTTGTGATTATTTAGATGTTTTTGGATTTTTGTTTAGTGTTAAGTAATGAGTTTAATCTCTAATCACAGATTAGTGAACTCATTACACCATCCTAATAGAAGGATATTAGATGAGAACACTTAAGCTGAGGAAGATACCTCAACTTAATCCATGGTTAGGGATTAAATTAATTATATAACAAGCATTTATTAAATGGACTTTAATTAAAGGATGAGATTAAGAAGTGGGTTTTATGGTTTGTAAGACAACTTGAGGGGGACTTGTCCATTAAACACTAGGGTTAGTCCCTCTTAACCATAAGGAAGAGTTAGATCCCTGATGTAAGGCCCAAGTTACAAGATAAAGTCTTAATGATTATTAAGGTGATTTGATTAAGAGGTTTAAACAAATTAAAGGTTTAACACTTAGGATTAAAGTTATACACTCCATCCTAAGAGAAGGATGCAGGCATAACCATAATACCAAAGTCCTAAAACTTTAAGAGTTTAGCCTTTGATTATTGAGATGAGAAGAGAGACTCAAGGAGACTCAAAGGTAAAATGCTAAAGAGGACTAATTACAACCCTAATCATTATCATGCTTAGATATCCTATGGTTTGTGAAGCTTAAGAGAAGGAATCTTTAAGGAAGCCACCAATGGAAGAAGTAGATGAAAGAATGATGAGAAAGAAGAACAAGTTACTTACTTCATTGAAGAATATAAATAACTTGAAGGAAGAAAGTGGGAGAGGGAACATAAGTGAATCAAATTCACTTCAAAGACAAGTTAAAATGCACATGAATGAGATGAGAAGGAGTGAGAAGTGAAGGCAAATCCACCTCTCACAATGACTTACCAAAAGTTCCTGAAATGGTTAGTATGAATGCATAAGGTATAAAGCATAAAGGAATGAATTGAAATGAGATGAAATGAGATGCAAAGGCCAAAGTCAGAAGTGTTTATGCTATGCAAATGTCAATTGAGATGATGCAATGTCATACAATGCATTTATGAATGATCATACAAGGATGGGATGTCATGAAAGCATGCTTAGAAGTTGAAAACACATGGATGTTTATGAAATTAAATGAATGCAAGACATGGAAAATGAATGAAGAAATGATCAATAAAGGTTCTAACATGTCCTAAGATGTCTAAGATGACATATGAATTCATGAAATGTCATGGCAAGTTCATGTGATGGTGAATATGCAAGGTGAATGCAAATGAACATGAGAAATTAGGGTTTTATGGACATGTAAGATGCAAATGAACAAAACAAAAGCATGTAACATGATAAAAATTTGAAACCAAGCTCAAACAAACCCTAAACCCATACTAGGTCACACCCTAAAGGAGAAGGTCAGAAGCCTATCCTATTGCAAGTTATGATTTTCCTAAGTTTGCTAGGGTTTTTGGGTGATTCAAAAGGAAAAATGCAAATAAAATTGAAAATGCAAGATAAATTCATGAGAAAAATGACCTATAAACTACATGCAATATGTGAAACAATGCAAAAATAATCAAGTTCAAACTCTTCTTGGTTAGGAAGAAATGACTTTTCAAAGTTAGGGTTAAGAATTGTGATTTTAATGACCCTTAATTCAAAGAAAATTGGGAAACTATGATCAAACCTAAAAAGAAATTTGTGTGAAGAGTTTGGAAATGTTTCTAAATTCATTGGAATGGTTCATGATTTTTTTGGTGATTTTTAGTAACCTAAATGCATTTTTAATTAATTAAAATACTTTAATTAATTAAAAATAACATTTAAATAATTTAAAAATACTTTTTGAATGCAAAAAATAAAATAAAAGTTATTTTCAGGTTGAGAAAAATATTTAATGTCAGAATGCAAAGTTTCATATTTTTTGAATAAGTTTTGATATTTTAAAATAAATATGCAAAAGAAAATAAAATAAAATGAAAATAAAATGAATAAAATGCAAAGTAATCAGATACTATGGCTGAGATTTGAACTGGGGGACTGCGGATTGACTGCGCGCGCGTTTCAAGGGTCCAGATCAAATCTGGCTAAATTGATTTTAATTATATTAATTAATCAGAATTAACTTAAGTGAAATAATCCTGGCCATTCACGCGTTAAACTAATTAAGATCCAAAGGTCCAAAATCAAACTGGGAAACTAAACCCTAATTAGGGCTAATCATTTTCAGGTGACCGGAGCTAAGCTCCGGTCATCTTCTCCGGCCAACCTCTCACGCTATCTTCCACCCTAGGCCACCCCATACCCCCTAACTCTTCAGAATCACTCAACTAACAACCCTAAACACGAATCCAGCAACAAAATCCATTTATGTTTTATCAAAAGCAAGAATCGAAGCAAAACGAAAAATTATGCAAAACTTTCAGAAGTTCAATACATGCTTGTTTCGCAACCATTTTCAAAACCAATCATATCACCATGATCAGAGAGAGGCATATAGAATCGTTTTATAACTTAAAAGAAGCTTTCTGGAAAAAAAGTTCTTGGTGACTACCTGAGTTGAAGCTTTGCAAACTGGAGCTTTCTGACCTCTTCCTTTGTGCAAAATGCCTCCATGGATCCCTCTGATGCTTCTGAAAGGCTTGAATGGAGTTTAAATGGCTTGGTTTATGTGTTTCTTTTCTGGTTTGGCAGAAATCGTATTTTGGTTTGAGTGGCTTTTAGGTCTTGGAAATGGGTGGGAAATGATCCTTGAGTGTTTTATAGTTGATTGGTGGAAGAAGTTTGAAGTTTTGATGGTTGTGTTAAGAAATTCGAAGAGAGGAAGGTTTTTGCAATTTTTGTGTAATCTGATGTTGTGTGAGGTTTCAGCCTTGTGTGTTGTGTTGTTTGAGGTCCATGAGGTTCACATAAGTCATGTTGATTGGTTCAGAGAGTTGGTGTGGCATAGTTTGATTGGTATGGGCCAAATTGCAAAAAGTCAAGGTTATGTGTACTTGAAGCATGGCACGGGTTAGAGCTTGTTTGAAGGGGTGTCTGGCCTCAGCTTGCATCAAGGATGGCCTTTGGATCAATGGTATGCAGCTGGAAGGCTTGGATGAAGAGTTCTCATGGTTTATGCAAATTTCCCTCTTTGATGTTACTTGTGATTCAAGTTATGAAATGCTTCAAGTCTTGGGCTAATTCTGATCTTTGGATGCTCCCTTGACATGTTGTAACATGTTTGTTCACATTAGAAGTCATTTAGAAGCTTGAACATGCCAAAATGCAAAATCCCTCTTTGACATGAAACTTGAAATTATATGATTTTTCCAACTTTGAAAGGCCATATCTTGAGTTCTAGGATGAATCAAGACATGTTCTTGTACTTTTTGAAAAGGGAAAGACCTAACCTACAACTTTTATGTCCAAGAATTTTTTATTTGAATCATTTTTAGTTGTGAAAGAGGAGGTTGAAAATCTTTCCCAAAATGGAAAGTTTGCATTTCAAGTCATTTCCAAAAATGGCAAGTTTGTAATTGGCTCAAAATTCTCCAATCTTGTGAACTTCCAACCACTTCTAAGATCAAATAAAGATCATTGAACTTCAATTTGATGAAAATTCTCTTCATAATCTCTTGCTCTTAAGTACATGATGTCTTCATCAGGGCAGTTAAATCTTATGGGCTGGTAATCATCAATGGGTTGCTCAGCTAGATAATCAGATAGTACACTGCCCTTGATGGCCTTTTGAGAGGTGTATTGAATGTCATACTCTGTCAGAATCATTTTCCATCTTGCAACCCTTCCGGTAAGTGTTAGCTTCTCAAATATGTACTTGACAGGGTCCATCTTTGAGATCAACAAGGTAGTGTGAGTCAACATATACTGTCTTAGTCGGCGAGCAGCCCACGCTAAAGCATAGCAAGTTTTCTCAAGTAGTGAATAAGGTTGTTCACAGTCGGTAAACCTTTTGCTTATGTAGTATATTGCATACTCTTTTCGACCAGACTCGTCATGCTGGCCTAATACACACCCCATTGACCCTTCTAGCACTGTCAGGTACATTATCAGAGGTCTTCCTTCAATCGGAGGCATGAGAATTGGAGGTTATTGTAGGTACTCCTTGATCTTGTCAAAAGCTTTCTGACAATCGTCATTCCACCTGACTATCTGTTCCTTTCTTAATAGTTTGAACAAGGGCTCACAGGTTGCAGTGAGGTGAGATATGAACCTTGATATGTAGTTCAATCTACCTAAGAACCCCCAAACTTCTTTTTCAGTCCTAGGTGCAGGCATCTCCTGAATGGCTTTGACTTTGTCGGGATCAACTTCAATTCCCTTTTCACTTACAATAAATCCCAGCAGCTTACCAGAACGTACCCCGATTGTGAATTTGTTGGGGTTCAACTTCAACTGACATTTCCTCAAACGCTTGAACAACTTCAGCAGATTTACCAGATGATCTTCTTCAGTAATGGACTTGACAATCATGTCATCCACGTAGCATTCAATTTCTTTGTGGATCATATCGTGGAACAGCGTTACCATAGCCCGTTGATAAGTGGCATCGGCGTTCTTCAGTCCAAACGGCATTACCTTGTAACAAAACGTGCCCCAAGGCGTGATGGAAGTTGTTTTCTCCATGTCTTCGGGTGACATCTTGATCTGATTGTACCCAGAAAATCCATCCATGAAAGAAAATATTGAGAAATGAGTTGTGTTGTTGACCAATACATCAATGTGAGGTAATGGGAAATCGTCCTTTGGGCTAGCTCTGTTCAGATCCCGGTAATCCACACACATACGCACCTTGCCATCCTTCTTAGGCACGGGTACAATGTTAGCAACCCACGGCGGGTAACTAATTACAGCAAGGAAAACGGCGTCCCACTGTTTTTGTACTTCTTCCTTAATCTTCATGGCCATATCTGGGCGAGTACGGCGTAGCTTCTGTTTCACTGGAGGGCAATCTTCTTTCAAGGGTAGCCTGTGCATGACAATATCCGTATCTAGACCTGGCATGTCTTGATAGGACCAAGAAAAGACGTCGACATATTCTCGAAGCATGCTGATAAGCTGTTCTTTTACTGAAGCTCGCAGACTGGCCCCAATCTTCTCTTCTTTCAAATCCTCCTCGGTACCAAGATTAACAGTTTCAACCTCCTCCTGATGGGGAGTAATCACTTTCTCTTCTAGCCTCAACAACCTGGCTAACTCTTCAGGCAACTCATAGTCTTCATCAACCCCTTCATCTGCTTGATTGATTGGATTGTCGAAGTCATACAAAGTCATAGCAGTGTTGTTGTCGGTGCAATCTGGAGGATTATTTCTGCAAGGGTTGAGATTTGTTCTTTTTAGTGATCAGTTTTAATCTTGTTCAGAAAAAATGAAGTTATTTATTTTGAAAACATTGCCATTTTATTGTTTTGTGCGAAAAATAACAAAAATGAAAAGACAGTGAGCGAAAGAGAAAATTGTTTGCAAAAGATGTCCAATATTCATTGATATTCCATTTGCACAAAAATACAAACATGGCCCTATTACAAAATGAGTCCTGACACCTTGGGAAAGATGCAGGACTTGATGCATACTAAAAAAAAGCAGGAAATAATAATTACTCTGTAGGAGTAACCCTTATAATTTCCTGGGAAAACCAGTTAAGGACTTGTTGACCTGGGATCCTTGGACAAATCCAGCTTTCCAGGTTGAGGTTGCTTTCTGCCTCGTCTTCCACGTTATTGAAAGCATAAGGGATGAACATCCCTCCACTTATGAACTTGGGCTCCTTAGTAGCCTCTGCTTGATCTTGTCGGAATGGTTTGTAACCCAAACCGAATATGTCCTCCTTCTTCTCCACATGTAGCAGCTTGCCCAGACCTTGGGCATTTCCATCTTCAACAACCTTTCGAGCTTCAGTTGTCGTGGATTTCACCATCCATCTCAATGTATTTGTAGGTGGCCAAATGGCTAACAAAAATATCCTTTTCACCACAGATTGTGATAATCTGCCCTTCCCACTCATATTTCAATTTCTGGTGAAGGGTCGACGTAACTGCGCCAGCGGCATGAATCCATGGTCGACCCAACAAACAGCTGTAGGCCGGATGAATGTCCATCACGTAGAAAGTAGTTTGAAAGACCTGTGGCCCAATTATCACAGGAAGCTCCACCTCTCCAAGAACAGACCTCTTGGAACCATCAAAAGCCCTAACCACCAGATTGCTTGGTCGAAGAGCTATACCATCATACTCAAGCTTAACAGGGGATTTCTTTGGCAAGACATTGAGTGAAGACCCAGTGTCAACTAGAACATGTGAAAGCACAGCCCCTTTACACTCTAGAGTGATGTGTAAAGCCTTGTTATGGTGACGACCTTCCGTTGTCAAATCAGCGTTGGTAAAGCCTAACCCATGGCTAGTATTAACATTAGACACCACTGTCTCGAGCTGATTTACCATGATCTCCTCAGGCACGTAGGTTGTGTGCAGGACTTTAAGTAATGCATCCCGATGAGCTTCGGAACACAACAGCAGGGATAAGATGGAGATCTTGGAAGGAGTCTGGTGGAGCTGATCCACAACCTTGTAGTCGCTTCTCTTGATTATCCTCATAAATTCATCCACATCTTGATCAAAGGATGTTTTATGGGCTTCTTTCAAAACCGGTTCCTCCTGCACCACATTTTTACCTTTGGCTTTGGCAGCAGCCTCTGCCTCAGTATTAACTCTTGGAACTTGTGACGCGAAGAGATGTCCGCTTCTAGTGAAGCCTCCGCCTCCCCTGACATTATCCACATGTGGTGTACGAGTTGAAGAATCGAGAAGGACTCTCTCCCCATTGCAGTAGAGGTCTGAACCATAGTGCCATGGTACAACATTATCTTTTTCATACGGAATGGGCCCAGGTACCGTGATGGTGACTGGACTGACTGCAGCGGAGGTAGGCACTGTGATTTTCTGTGGGTCGTAATATATGGTGACGGGACTTCTGATTGTTGGTGGTGGTGAATGACTGAAGTTGGGTTATTGCTAAGATTGTTGCTGAAAATTGTTGGAATCGGGGACCATTGCTAGGTCGTAGTATATGGTGACTGTGGAGACATCGTTGTTAATGGTTGTTGTAGTTGTATAAGCGGGTGCAATTGAACTAGTGTTTGTTGAAGTGATGGAAGAAAGATTGTTGATTTTGTAGTCGAGTATGTTGGAACAATTGTCTTTGAAGTTGTAGGAGAAGTACTTGTTGTTATTGTAAGGGGAGTTGCTGATGTTGTAGAAACCGTTGATGTTATCTACAGGATACCTTGTCTGATAAGGCCATTGATGCCACTTATTAAGCTTGCACACCCATTGACGGAAACTTTGCAAGATTCACAGCAGGCCTCACAACCTGGAAACACCTGGCATTTTAAAAGTTGAGCTTTAACCTCTGCCAGAGGTGTTTGAATGCTTGCAGTATCTTCAATTAAATTCATGGGTTGATCCTCCTCAATTGCATTTATCCGGGGCCCACCATGGTTGGGCATATGATTCTTCGTGACATTAGGAGGTGGTGCAAAATTTAAGGCCTTTGAATCAACCAAATTCTGGACCTTCATGTGCAAAGCTTTGCACTTTTCTGTGGTGTGGCCAGGTGTATTAGAATGGAAGGCACATCTGGCATTGACGTCGTAATTCCATGGAAGGTTCTGAGGATCTGGTGGAGCCAGAGTCCTTAATTCGACAAGATTAAGCTTCAGAAGTTGTGGTAACAAAGTGGCATAGGGCATTGGAATAGGCTCAATTACCCTGTTGACTTGAGATGGCCTTTGCTGGAAAGGACGCTGTTGTTGGTTATTGTTGTTGTTATAGGACCTTTGTTGAGGAAAATATTGTTGAGGGAACTGTTGTGGTTGCGGAGTACATTGTTGTTGAGGAGGTGGAGTAGGTATTATGACAGCGGTAATTGATCTTGGCATATACTGGGGTCTTCCTCTGCCCATGTGTACTGAATTCGTTTCACCGGACCTACGAGGCCCTGCAAATGGTTTCCTTGTGTTGCTTGAGCTGGCGCCGTTATCAGAAATCTTTCCCATTTTTAACAAACTTTCAATTCTTTCTCCATCTATGACCACATCTGCAAAGCTAGTGGAAGAGAAAGCTGCCAACCTATCAATGTATGTCCCCTGGAGGGTGTTCATAAACATATATGCCATTTCTCTCTCCGACATTGGAGGTTGAACGGCAGCAGCTAATTGTCTCCATCTCTGAGCATACTCTCTAAAGCTTTCCCTGGAGGACTGTGACATACCCATTAAAAGCGTTCTGTTAAGAGCCATGTCTAGATTGTATTGATATTGGCGAATGAAAGCCTCGGCCAAATCTTTCCAATTTCTTAATGTGGTCCTAGTAAGATGAGAGTACCACTCACGGGATGCCCCTGTCAAGCTATCCTCAAAATAAAACATCCATAGCTTTTCATCCATAGTGTAGGCCTTTAATCTTCCCAGGAAAGATTGCAGATGGGTGCGAGGGCAAGATGTACCATTGTATCTTTCAAAGCAGGGAGGTTTGAATTTGTGAGGAATTCTAACTCCCTCCACCAGCCCCATATCCATAACATCAAACCCTAAGGAGTTTTGAGACTCCAGAGACCTCAGCTTTTCTGCTATCTCGTCCAGCCGATGATCATAGACTTCATCTCCTGCCCCAACTACAGTGAATTGTTCCTCCCGAGGGTCCTCTTGCAAGGCACGCCCTCCAGTATTACCCTGGGTATTCCTGATAGCATTAATGTCAGGGTTGAGATGAGGTTCAAACTCTGGGGGATCAGTATGAGGTTGTACATGATCATTGTTGTTGGTTCCCCCTGTACCTGGGTGGTTTTCTTCAGGAGTTTGCCGCTCGACCAACTCTCTTAATCTTTCTTGGCTTTGGGCCAACCCAGTCATTACTGCCATGGACTGGTTCATCTGAGCCCTCATTTCAGTTCTTTCATTAGCCATCTGGGTTCTCACGTCAGTCAGATCTTGCTGAACCTGGTCCATCTGTAGGCTTGGAAGGTTGTTTCTTGTCAGATACCGGTGAACTCTGTTGATGGGGAAGACTCTCCTACGAGCAATGTTTCCTGAAACCACAACAAAGTGAGAAACAACAAAAACAAGAACCTACAAAACAAAGAAATGAGGTTAGTATGCAATGCAGGATGTTTATTTTTCTTCCAAGGGTATCCGGTTTTGGTTCTTTGGTTTTGACCCTCTAGACCTCGAGGAATGATGATATTGGAGAGAGATGAAGCCCATAACACAAACCATATATTACAAAATGTAAAAATACATAGTTTTGATTACAATAAGTCCCCATGGTGGGTCAAAATACAACAACAAAAGTACAAACAAAATGAAGTACAAAATATAAAGAAATCACACATCCAGCCCATAATCATCCTCTCTGACTTCCTTCAGGAGAGCATCAGTCACTGGTCTAACTGGATTCTCTATGATGGTCCTGATAAGAAGGTTCCTGGTGGCAATAGCATTTTCCAACTTCTTATACTTGTCTTGGTCTTTTGATCTCTTCAACCCCGCCCGGAGTTTCAACTCAGAGATTTCTTTTTGTGCTGCTAACAAGCCTCCTGATTCTTCTTCTCATTAGCTTCCAGCTGCTCTATCTTAGCCTGGGTCCTCTGATCTTCCTGTGAATGAGCTTTAGTGATTCTGATCCATCTAGATTGACTCTCTTCCAAGTAGTGCTCAGCTCTGGCCTTCTGAATCTTGGCTTCCTTGCAAGCATTCTTCAATACCAATTCCCCTGCTCGGACTCTTCTGATGTAATCTTCTGTCTTCTCAATCTTGGTCATATGCTCAATCCGGAGCTTCTCTAACCTTTCTTTGTCCAGATGACTATCATTCCTCTCCCAGAGGATCTTCTTCAAAGCTTCAAAAAGCTGGGTATTCCTCTCTTTCAACTTCTCAAATTCCTCTAAGTTGACTGTAGCTACAGGCTCTACAGCTGATGGTCCAGGCACATCTTCCAGGGTGAATGGCATACGGGTGATCTGTCCTCTGGTACGAGACCAATCAAGATACTGAGCTGAAGCTATGTTGTTGCATTTGCCAAGAATGGCAGTCCCTTTTGTCTGAATGTTATCCCAAGCCCAGGCTGCTTGTCGGGCAATGGCATGGTTATGTTGAATGTCGCAGTAAAGGGTTTCTGATAAGTCATGCTCTCTTGGTGGATGTACCAAGGCATACCCTAGTTGTCTTTTGAATAATAGAGGATTATAGTTGATGCAACCCTTCACTCCAATTAGGGGTACATTGGGATACTGCCCACAGCTGGTGATTATGTCTCTGCCTTTGGTGCTCTGAGTGCACCATCTGATGTCTTCTGATGTGAGAGAAATCATTCTCTTAGCCCAGTTTCTTGACTGATGAGGATTCAAGAAAGCTTTTATCTTTGGCAAGTGTCTCAATAACCAGCAGTAGAAGAGAGGTGCACAACATCCGACTAATCTTCCCCTCTGCTTCTCATTCCTTTGATGCACTGAGTAGTAAAAATCCCCTAGCAAGGTAGGAACTGGATTCTTCAGCAAGAAGAGATGGATAGCATTCTTGCTTACAAAATTTGGCTCGTCTGCAAACAAGATGATACCATATATGCTAAGGGCCAAGAGAGCACAAACAGTGTCCCACTTCCCTGCTGCAGCATGACTGGTGGTCTGAGTAATCAAGAAGTCCAAATGGAGGCCTAAGGTTCAAGCCTTGGTGGTCATATTCTGGTCAATGAGGGTGGTTTCCAAATACAGAGCCTTAGCTATATCCTCATTCCTGGGAGCAGTCATCTCAGGGTTGAAAGGAATCCCTCTCCTGATGGGGACCCCCAACAACATGGAAAATTCTTCTAACAAAGGGCCCAGCTAAAAGTCTGGAAAGGTAAAACACCTGAGTGGAGGGTCATAGAACTGAAGGCAAGTGTGGATCATACTCCTCTATGATGCATCCAAATCCATGATCATGTCCATAATGCCCCCATAATGTTCCTTGAATAAATGAACATGATCAGGAGTGATGAGTGTCTGAATCTGCCTGATGCCTGTCAGAGTAGGCTCAAAGAAATGATAGGTAATGTTGCTCTTCCTGGATGGGTCCATGATGACAATGGATGCTGATGAAGAAGACTGAGGAGAAACACTGATGAAGGCAACTGATGAAAGTGCTGAAAAGAAGCTAGCTGATGAAGATATCTGATGGAAATGGCTGATGCAGATAGCTGAAGGAATCTGAGCAGTAGAACAGGTCAAAACCAAAACCAAATAAGATGTGAATACCCTGTAAAACAAATAGACAAATGTTAAAATGATGCTAAATGATGTATAAAGAATGATATGCAAGGGGTTGTGATCAAGTGTTGGATCTGTTATCTGCCTTGATAGGGTCCATGTGTGTTCATAAGTCCGGATGAAGGTTTAGAGAAGTAGTAACCAGGTGGGGGACTCAAATAAAGAGTCACAAGTCCAGGGTTTCACAAGAACAGTCCAAAATGATATGACCTTAACAATATCAGTAACAGGGTATGATGAGGCCAAGGGTTCCTGCAAACCTGTAAACACCCCAACCCCCTCACATGTATTGTTCTAGAACAAGGATCCCCAGAATTGGATCAGTTATGAGAAGTGTAAACACTTCCAACCCGGAGGTACAGTGTTTACAATAATCATAAAGGATCCTCCTCTAATTTACCTCAGATGCTGAAGGTCATAAAAAGGTCATCCAGACTTAGCAGGTTTCACAGATAGCCATATTACTACAGGAAATCCGTAGCACAGAGTTCTCAAGAAGAAACCCATGTAAGAATCGTGTTTCATATTCCCGCACCAGACCGAAATGGAATGGGAAAGAATATGAAGCCATTATGGAATCTTACTCACTGAATAACCCTCCCACCAAGGGAAACAACAGATCCAGCACAGGTGATATGATGACAGTA
Source organism: Lathyrus aphaca (assembly GCA_963966055.1). Taxonomy (NCBI): domain Eukaryota; kingdom Viridiplantae; phylum Streptophyta; class Magnoliopsida; order Fabales; family Fabaceae; genus Lathyrus; species Lathyrus aphaca. Next base: position 507,009,738 of record OZ014524.1, on the reverse strand, counting down.
ATGAAATGCATAAAAACATTAAATGAAAGCAATAAATAAAGCTATACATAAAGCAATAAATAAAGCAATAAACAACAAGAACAAGTAGCACATAACACCCCCATAAACACAAATCAAACAAGCGCTAGGAGAAACCCACAAAAAGAACCAGAAGCCCTGGTTGCAAGATTATCTTCCCCAGCAGAGTCGCCAAGCTGTCGCTCCCGAAGATTTGCATCCCGGTGCAAGCGCGAACGGTCGGCGAAAAGAGAGAATGAAATGAATTGAATAGAGTCGCCAGCTAGGCATTTTTATCCCAAAGGAAAGGTAATGCTGCATAAACCTAGAAAAGGATGGATAAGATGGTTGCGAACCAGAGAAACTGAGAAAGGGGGTTGGTTACAACCTTGGAAGGTATTAGCACCCAGATTGTCCGTCGTACTCGACGGGATCCACGCTTACAAGATTGTGTTTAAAGGGGTAGTGTATATGTTATCTGTGTGCAAAAGTTAGAAAAGAAATATTCAAGTGTCAGTGCAAGAGGGTGAATGCTCAGGAACTGAGGCTTTTAAAAAGAATACTGAAAGAGGGGGATGACAAAGAGACTTTTGTTCGATAACTGTTAAGTTATGCCTACGTATCCTCTCGTGCAATGAGGAAGTCAGAACACCGTAGTTTGAATCAAAGAGACTGAAAAAGAAATTGACTGTGAACTTCTTGCTTGTCTATGCTCATGTTTATGACTCATCTGGCTCGAATGCTAACTGTTTTGCATTAGACGAAAGAAGCAAGTTCTCGTTTGTGAATGAGTGTGATGAGAAAAGAATCTCGAAGGAGACGATTATTGTTTGTTTTTTGTGTTTTCAGTTTTATTATTGTCTTTGGTGCTTTTGTATAAGTTAATGAGCTTAAGCCAAAATTTCAAAGGTTGTAAACTTATTATATCCTCCCTTATTAGGGATAATGAGCCTACTTAAGTATGAGATAAGCATCTCAACTTAATTACCATGATGATGTAGGATTAAGATTATTAACCCATTTGTGATTATTTAGATATTTTTGGATTTTTGTTTAGTGTTAAGTAATGAGTTTAATCTCTAATCACAAATTAGTGAACTCATTACACCATCCTAGTATAAGGATAATAGATGAGAAAACTTAAGCTAAGGAAGATACCTCAACTTAATCCATGGTTAGGGATTAAATTCATTATATAACAAGCCTTTATTAAATGGATTTTAATTAAAGGATGAGATTAAGAAGTGGTTTTTATGGTTTGTAAGACAACTTGAGGGGGACTTGTCCATTAAACACTAGGGTTAGTCCCTTTTAACCATAAGGAAGAGTTAGAACCCTGATGTAAGGCCCAAGTTACAAGATAAAGTCTTAGTGATTATTAAGGTGATTTAATTAAGATTTTTAAACAAATTAAAGGTTTAACACTTAGATTTAAAGTTATACACTCCATCCTAAGAGAAGGATGCAAGCATAACCCTAATACCAAAGTCCTATAACTTTAAGAGTTTAGCCTCTGATTATTGAGATGAGAAGAGAGACTCAAGGAGACTCAAAGGTAAAAAGCTAAGGGGGGCTAATTACAACCCTAATCATTATCATGCTTGGATATCCTATGGTTTGTGAAGCTTAAGAGAAGGAATCTTCAAGGAAGCCACCAATGGAAGAAGCAGGTGAAAGAAGGATGAGAAAGAAGAACAAGTTACTTACTTCATTGAAGAAGATAAATAACTTAAAGGAAGAAAGTGAGAGAGGGAACATAAGTGAATCAAATTCACTTCAAAGACAAGTTAAAATTCACATGAATGAGATGAGAAGGAGTGAGAAGTGAAGGCAAATCCACCTCTCACTATGACTTACCAAAAGTTCCTGAAATGGTTAGTATGAATGCATAAGGTGTAAAGCATAAAGGAATAAATTGAAATGAGATGCAAAGTTCAAAGTCAGAAATTTTTATGCTATGCAAATGTCATGTGAGATGATGCAATGTCATACAATGCATTTATTAATGATTATACAAGGATGGGATTTCATGAAAGCATGCTTAGAAGTTGAAAACACATGGATGTTTATGAAATGAAATGAATGCAAGACATGGAAAATGAATGAAGAAATGATCAAGCAAGGTTCTACCATGTCCTAAGATGTCTAAGATGACATATGAATGCATGAAATGTCATGGCAAGTTCATGTGAAGGGGAATATGCAAGGTGAATGCTAATGAACATGAGAAATTAGGGTTTTATGGACATGTAAGATGCAAATGAACAAAACAGAAGCATGCAACATGATAAAAATTTGAAATCAAGCTCAAACAAACCCTAAACCCATACTAGGTCACACCCCAAAGGAGAAGGTCAGAAGCCTATCCTATTGCAAGTTATGATTTTCCTAAGTTTGCTAGGGTTTTTGGGTGATTCAAAAGGAAAAATGCAAATCAAATTGAAAATGCAAGATAAATTCATGAGAAAATGACCTATAAACTACATGCAATATGTGAAACAATGCAAAACGAATCAAGTTCAAACTCTTCTTGGTTAGGCAGAAATGACTTTTCAAAGTTAGGGTTAAGAATTGTGATTTTAATGACCCTTAATTCAAAGAAAATTGGGAAACTATGATCAAACCTAAAAAGAAATTTGTGTAAAGAGTTTGGAAATGTTTCTAAATGCATTGGAATGGTTCATGATTTTTATGGTGATTTTTAGAAACCTAAATGCATTTTTAATTAATTAAAATACTTTAATTAATTAAAAATAACATTTAAATAATTTAAAAATACTTTTTGAATGCAAAAAATAAAATAAATTTTTTTTCAGGTTGAGAAAAATATTTAAAGTCAAAATGCAAAGTTTCATATTTTTTGAATAAGTTTTGATATTTTAAAATAAATATGCAAAAGAAAATAGAATAAAATGAAAATAAAATGAATAAAATGCAAAGTAATCAGATCCTATGGCTGAGATTTGAACTGGGGGAATGAGGATTGACTGCGTGCGCGTTTCAAGGGTCCAGATCAAATATGGCTAAATTGATTTTAATTATATTAATTAATCAGAATTAACTTAAGTGAACTAATCCTGGCCATTCACGCGTTAAACTAATTAAGATTCAAAGGTCCAAAATCAAACTGGGCAACTAAACCCTAATTAGGGCTAATCATTTTCACGTGACCAGAGCTAAGCTCCGGTCATCTTCTCCGGCCAACCTCTCACGCTATCTTCCACCCTAGGCCACCCCAGACCCTCTAACTCTCCAGAATCACTCAACTAACAACCCTAAACACGAATCCAGCAACAAAATCCATTTATGTTTCATCAAAAGCAGAATCGAATCAAAACGGAAAATTATGCAAAACTTTCAGAAGTGCAATACATGCTTGTTTCACAACCATTTTCAAACTGGAGCTTTCTGATCTCTTCCTTTGTGCAAATTGCCTCCAATGATCCCTCTGATGCTTATGAAAGGCTTGAATGGAGTTTAAATGGCTTGGTTTGTGCATTTCATTTCTGGTTGATGGGGCGAAGACGTGATATGTCTAGCGGTATCTGAACTGCAAGCGCACAGCCTATCGAAGTAATATAAAAGATTGTCGAACCCACAGGGACTTTGTAATCACTCTAGTGCTTGAAGGTCTGCTAGTTTAGCTAAGGCAGATATTTGTCACGATTATGGTTTTAAGGATTAAAAACGGGAATTAAACTTTGTTTAAGGAAATAATGAGAAAGCGGTCGGTATGTAATTATATTAACCTATGCGGGTCAATCTAACCTAAGCTTATAAAGATGGTTCACTTAAATTATTCTGTAGAGATTACCAGTTTAAAAACCCTGGACTCACACTCTCGTGGTCTTATCTCAGATCTTACTCCTAAAGCCCTATGCCTGCTCTCGCTAGCCCATAAGTGTTTAGAAAATAATTTTTGAAAACTTAATAAGTCTAATTCATTTTAAAGCGCTCTCGCTGTATTTAAATCAAATGCCTAACTTTAGCTATCCGGTTAAAATCTCACACTCTCGTGGTCTCGACCTAACCTATTTCACTTTTCTTACTCTCGTAACAAAAAGCTTAATTTTAATTATAAAAAGCCACAGCCAGAATATAAGTTCTTAATTATTTTTAGCTTAGATTTGATTTAACCGTTTTGGTTTGGTTTATTACATACCGACTAATTAATTTAGCTACTCATTTTTATTATACCAACAGACAGATACAAAATGAAATAAATAAATATTAAAGCATACATTATATAATAATAATAGAAACTTAACATAAATAAATAAATAAATTCAATATAAATTGCAAAATAAAAAACCTGAACAATTTAATTCCTAGACTCCTTCTTCCACAAATCAGCAAGCTCGGAGTGTCGGAATCGAAATTGAAATAAAATAACAAGTTCTGAGACTAAAAAGAAATTTAATTGGAATAACAATTTCCTAATGTTGGAAATTGTTATTAGATGGGTTGGAAATAAAAAGTAAACACAGCAAGAACAAAAGCTGGAAAAATAAATGGGTTCAAAGAAAATACGGCAGAGCTTCCGCGTAAAAATCAATAATAAACTCTGTACTTTTTCATTTGCATCTTGGGTATTTATAGAAGATGATTTTGGCAGTTGAATGAGTAGCAGCGTGGGCTTCGCTCTGTTTTGAGAAAATCCAGCAGAAGTGGCGTACTGGGTTTTCTGCAGTTGAGGGAAAGTAGGAGTCTTTGAAGACTCGTGATGCGTGTTTTTCGCAAGTGTACGAACACGTCAGAGTAATATAAAAGATTGTCGAATCCACAGAGACCAAGTGTCAATCTATCGTACCTGTTGTTATGGTGTGTATCTAAGGCAACTAAATAAAGGGGTTTTAAGAAGGGTGCAATGGTAAATAAAATAATAATTTTAAATAATAAATAAAAGACAGGCTCGAATGTAATTCACGTAATCAATGATAATCCAGTACTTGTTAATGGAACTACTTATGGGCAATGTTTTCTCCTTTGAAAAGAACTAATTTAACAGGAACTGTCGCTTTCGCGTATTCAGAACCGAGTTGTACTCTCTAATCAACCCCTCCTATTGTCACGGATAAAAAGGTGCGTACTGCGTTAGAGTAGTAAACCTATTTTTAAGAAATGCAGTATCTTAACTAAGTTGAAAAGTATTTTAACCTGGACTTCTTAACAAAAAGAGGTTCTTACGAACCAGACTTTAAACTTCCTAACGCGTCCGAAAATCGTTTTAAAATCTCTTTTCTTTTAAATCTAAAAACTCCTAATGAACTAGACAAAGCGCTTTTGGCTGTTTTTGAAATAGTTAAAAACAATTAGATTGAATTGAAAGATAAAATAGCCCTTAGGTGTTTCCACGAACAATTATACGGATTACTGGTTCAATTACGATCCTTACATTCTAACCTTTATGGAATTAGTTAGACATGATAAAGTAAAGATTCTTTTTATAGTTTTTCATAAAAGTAATTTAGTGCGAGTGCGGAAAGTAAATGAATTTAGTGTGAGTACGAGAAATAAAGGAATTTAAAGCGAGTGCGGGTAATAAACGAAAGTAAAGCGAGTGCAGGAAATAAATAAAGTAAAGTGCGAGTGCGGATAATAAATAAAGTAAAGCAATGCGAGAAATAAATAAAAGTAAAGCAAGGCAGAAATAAATAAAGTAAAATAAGAACATGAATTAAAATGGCGGCAGGATTAACTTCCTCCAGAGTGCTCCAAAACTTCGATCACACAGACAGATTACAGACTCGATCACTCGATTGCAGAAGCACCCCGATGTGGAATGGCAACTGCTTTGAAACTGATATATGCCTAGAAAAATCTAATTTTTGATGAAGAAAAACGAAAATCTAAGGTCCTATTTATAGGAAAACTGAAAGCATGAAAAGACTGGGATGCCCCTCCACTAAAAAGTGGAGGTTACTGAAATTTGCCTTGTGGCGCCCGCCATGGTGCCTACAGGGGATTGGAGAGTGGGGATCGTGGGTCTTGGCAGTTGTGGAGTGGTCTTGAGACGTGGCCACGTCATGGCTAACCCCATGGCGCCCGCCACGGTGGGTGCCGTAAGTGCAATACGCTGAATTTCTAGGTTTTCGTCCGTTTTCACTCCTTTTTCGCTCCCTTTCTCGATTCAAGCCCCGATTATTATAAAAACCTGAAAACATAAGAAAACAAAGAAATAACATAACAAAATAACAATAAAAGCTAAGAATGCATGCGAAATCGGAGTCAGAAACACGGTGAATTTTAGTGTGATCAAATTCTCCCACACTTAAACCTTTGCTTGTCCTCAAGCAAACATTAAAGCTTAAGAAAATATGGTGTCAACACGTGTCTTTGGGCTAAAGGGCTTCTAAGTTCAAGTCAGGATGCAGTGACAGATACTAACTAAGTGAACCAAGGGTACCATAGTAACACAAACACAAACTTCAATCCTATATTAACCACTCCATATCATCCCACAATACCTAGGCCTATCTTCTCATCTTTTTGTGTCCTTTTCATTCAGGCGCAATCACATTAAGCCCGTTATCCGTACATGCTTCATAGTAGAGTGACCGGTTAGTGATTCTGATCCATAACATAAGGTTTCTGGTACATAAGCATGTGTAAACCTGTTTTTATTTCGCCTAAATGTAGCTGCGGGGGATCGGATCGTAATCCGCCCTACCAAGTTCAGTGCCAGATACCTCTGAACCAACTAACAATAGGTGACTTGCAATTTTTTTCTTTTTGTGGCAAAAAATTTTTCTTCTCTTTTTTCGGTTTAAATGACTTTGTGAGGGTCACCTATACCAGAGTTTGCCTTTTTTTCTTTTTTATTTTTTTTATTAGCACTGGATCATTCACTTATGTTCATCGGCCCCCTACGTAGAGCATGCTTAGGCCGGAGCTGACTGCTAAAATAAACTACTTAGGACAATTTTTAAATGATAATAAAGGCCATGGTGGTGGGGTTTAGGAGTGATTCCTATATTCAAGAGGTCTATGGTGCTAAAATGGTTCTGATGTTTCAAAAAGTTGACCTAAGTCACCACATCCTAATCTAAACCTGTCTCAAAGCCCAAAAAACATGTGAAACAACATTATTTTCTTTTTTAAAATTTTTCTGGTAAGGCTAAGGAAATGGGAAAAATGAAGATGAACTAAAAATACACTATATTGGTGACTCGTCAGACTCATGCATTATCTAAGAAAAATAAATTACTGAAAAGGGAAATAACTGAAAGGAAATAATTAACTAAAAAGGGAAATGACGGAAAGCAATAAAATCCCCTCCCACACTTAAATCGAACATTGTCCTCAATGTTTCGAAATAAGATAAGGGGGGTAACCTGAAAAAGACTACTGAGGAGGAGCACTGGTGCCCTCGCCGTCCTGCTGTGATGGTCTGGAACGACGGGATCTACTACGATGCTGGTCCCTCCGGTCGAGTCGTGCTGATAAAGCAGCCTGAGCACTCCGGACCTCTCGAAGGATACCTAAGATGGACCCCTGAGTGGCCTCTACAAGCTGGTAGTGTCGGCTGTTGAACTCTCTCTGACGGTTCTGCTCTAATGAGATATCGTTCAAGGTACGGCAAATGTTGCTATAAGCACGATCCGAAACCAATCGCGATTGTTGCATGAAGCTCATGTTGTCCGTCAGCTGTTGTGAAATAATAGAGAGAAGGCCATCACGCCTTTCCTCTCTAGTTGTCATATCACGCCACATCTCCTCGGTGACATAGAATCCAGGAGCAATACCTGCAACAGGGTTAGAGGAAGATGGTGCGGTGTGTGACTGTGAAGGACGATGGGGGGACATGTGAGGGATGGGAGACTGCTCTCTCCGATCATACTCTTCATCAGTGTCATGTGCCTCCCCATCGGGAATATTAGGAGGAAGTGGACCCAAAACACGTGGAGCATTAAGATCATAGGTCCAGTTCCTTTCATCACGTACATCAGTACGTCTACTGCATGGTAAAGCAACAGATGGGATAGCTACCCCATGAACCATCAACTCATAACCACCTTCTCTCCTCGTTCGGCACAATTTCATGTCTTTCAGAAATTTTAAATTAATTGTGCGAGGAGGTAGTGGTTCAAGTGTAGCTATCTCATTGTTCAGGCCAAGAGCCCGAGCAATAGACGTAACAAGCCCTCCAAATACAATCGGTCCTGTTTTATTAGTAAATAAAGTCATGTGTGCAAGCATAAACGGGACCGGATTGATGTGGGTTCTAGTGAGGCATCCTTGCAAAAATAGGAGTTCACGAGCATTTACCTTGTTTGGACTTTCCCGGCCAAAAATAGTACATGCCAAAAGAAGTCTAAAAACTCTTATGGCCGGGTTGTGAATGGTCGACGCAAGTATCCCTTCAAAAGAATTAATTGAAGAACTTGAAAGCCTTTGCCAGAAGGTAAATACCTCGGCCGACCATTCCGCATCCAAAGGTGCCTCACAAATCGCACCTTCCCTATGAGGGATTCCTAACAAACCTGCTAGATCGTCGGTACTGAATTCATACTCAATTCCAAACAGTCTGAAAATAACAGTACCGACAGTGCTAGCAGTGTTAGGACTGACAGTGTATATCAAAGAACTCAAAAACTCAGTTGTCAGTCTCTCATAGGTAGGTTCCTGATTAATGAAAATATTGTGCAAGCCTATAAATTCTAATAAATTAAAAACACTATGATAAATACCCAAAGCATACAGACAGTTATCGTCGACGTACCTAGTCGAGAGAATTTCTCGACTTTGAAGCCTCTGAATAATTTTCCGTTGCCTATCGCCCGGTCTTCCATCACGAAGAAGAAATCCGTTGAACTCCATTGTTGATAGCTCCTTAGGTAATGAAAATGGTAGAAAAGTGGTTTATGAGGGGAATGATAAAGTTTTGATTTTTTTGGTTTTTGGTGGATGAAAATGAAAATGGATGTTGGATATGTTTTATGGATGGAGGGTATTTTGGAAATGGGGGAGCTTTAATGGGGTTCAAGGAGGTTTTGGAAGGTTGTAAAAATGGGTTTTTGGTGAAGAAAGGGATGAAAATGGTGGAAATGGGGATTCAGCCCCGTATTTGTTGTTGGTACGGTGTGGCGCCCGCCACAGGGCCTATGGCGCCCGCCACAAGGCCAATTCCTGGGCCTTGGGTTTTTGAATCCTCCTTTTGGGCCTTCCTTTGCACCTTTGGTCTTCGGGGGGTCTGGATAGCGTTTTCTTCTTCTTTTCAAGGCATGAGGCTTGCATATTTTTTTGTAAAGACAAAAATGAAAATATTTTTGTCTTATATTTTTTTTTTCTTTGCATGACAAAAATAAAATAATTAAAAATCAAAAAAGAAAAAGAAAAATTAACATTAGTGCATAATATGTATATATAGGAGGAATTCAAAGTACATGAAAATATAATAGATGCAAAAGAAATAATATATGTCTGGAAATGCGATAAATAAAATAAAGCATATAAAGGGAAATTAAATACTAGGGTAGCGCTGTCAGTGTAGAATGAGTCATGTGGTAGGCTTCTTTTCCTGGCTTGATCCACGAATCTCAGCTATCTCCCTCCGAAGCTCTTCAATCGCTTGATGTAGAGCATCGGCTTCTGAGGCATGAGTGAGATCAGAAACCTGCATCTGTAACTCTAAGTCTGCCACTTCCTGCTTGAGCAGGGCAGTCTCCTTGTGGAGCTCATAAATCTGTGTTTGTAGGTCAGGTGGCTGCAGAGACATATTGTTAGACATAACAGTGATTCGGGGAGTAAGAGGTGTAGGAGTGTACTCAGCGGCGGGAGGCGATTTCGGATCTTCGACAGTCTCTCCATAACCCTCTAGAGCATAACTCCAATTTTCAGGATCATGGACACTGGTCATCAGCGGATCTGGTAATGTAAAATAGTGTATCGCTTCGCCGTCGATCAGCAATCTAAACATGTTGGGCTCAAAAGAAGCCCTCCTCATCAGTCCTCTATCAAGACAAAAATCAATATCCAGGGTGGTGTAGCAGCAGAAGGTCCTGAGGTGCAATAATTTGCGAGACAAACCCAATGCAGTAGCTATCTGTGTAACAATCCCACCGACATGGATGATGCCTACTGATGATCTGGCAACACTAGCCAGGCCCTTCAACAGAAAATTGCCACAAGCAACTGAGCGGGACTGAGTCGCACAAAACAGTAGGAAAATCTCCTCTTCACTTAGCAGGGTCTCTGTATCTGGCAAACCTAGGAAAGAATGTGCTAGAATCATCTGGAAGTACCTCAATGCAGGGTTGTGGATTACCTGAGAAAACTGGGTAGAAGGATCTTGGCTCCCTCCACCTGATATTTTAGTCCAAAACTTTTCCACTTCTCTGCTCATAAAATACCCCATCGGTGTCTCTAGAATAGCATCAGGAGTAGTCTGGAAACCTAGCAAATCACCAAACTCTTTGTGAGAGAATGAGTAGTCAATCCCGAACAACCTGAAAACAGCGAGTCCATCGGGTCCAGCCCAAGGGTCATGATGAAACGAGCTAAGGAACTCAAGAGTCAAGTTCCTATAAGTGTTGTTCCTGTCGTCAAACTGGTCCCAGTGGAGTTGATGGCATAAGAATCTGACGCTTGGCTCTATCCCCAAGGCATCCATGCAGTCATGGTCAGGGTACCTGGTAGGAACCATAGGGCGTCTCATGTGGACATAGTAACGCTCTCTCTGTGCGTCGTCTCTAAAGGCCACGTGCATGTCATCAGGGTTCTGCATTCTGCACAAGGTTAGCAAACAAGTCCTGAAAGCACATAAAACATTCAATCGTTAGTCCTGACATAATAATAAAATAAACAAATTAAAAATAAAGTAAAAATAAATAAAAAAGTACAAAAATAAGAAAACCATGGGTTGCCTCCCATGCAGCGCTTGTTTAACGTCATTAGCTCGACGACCGATTTTTAAACATCATTGGAAGGATATGGTGGATCACTCAGAGTATGGCAGGTGTATGTTGTTGGGATGTCACCTCCTTCGTAGGGCTTCAACCTCTGTCCATTGACGATGAACGGTTTACATGTTTGGTTCTTGATTTCAATAGCACCGGATCTTAGGATCTTAGATACTTCGAAAGGGCCAGTCCATCTCGAACGAAGCTTCCCTGGAAAGAGTCGTAACCTAGAATCGAACAGGAGAACAGGATCGCCTATTTTGAAGTCTCTTCTTATGATTCTTTTGTCATGCCAAGCTTTTGTTCTTTCTTTGTATATGATGGCATTTTCGTAGGCGGATTGTCTGAGCTCTTCTAATTTGTGGATATCAAGGATACGTTTCTCACCAGCAGTCAAGTAATCCAAATTCAAAGTTTTGATGGCCCAATAGGCCTTATGCTCCAACTCGAATGGTAAGTGACATGATTTTCCATAGACCAGTTGGTAAGGGGTTGTTCCTATAGGGGTTTTGAAAGCGGTTCTATAGGCCCATAATGCTTCTTGAAGTTTCTGTGACCAATCCTTTCTAGATATAGAGACAGTCTTCTCGAGGATTTGTTTGATCTCCCTATTAGATACTTCCACTTGTCCATTGGTCTGTGGGTGGTATGGTGTTGCTACTCTATGCTTAACTCCATACTTGCTTAAAAGTTTATCAAATATTCTCGATATGAAGTGTGATCCTCCATCACTTATGACTAAACGGGGTGTTCCAAACCTGGGAAATATATAGTTTTTAAATAATTTGATGACTACTCTGGTGTCGTTTGTGGGTGCGGCGATAGCTTCAATCCATTTAGACACGTAGTCAACTGCTACTAAGATGTACTGATTTCCAAAAGATGGTGGGAACGGTCCCATAAAGTCTATACCCCATACGTCGAAGAGTTCTACTTCTTGGATATTTCTTAACGGCATTTCATTACGTCTTGAAATATTTCCTGTGCGTTGGCATCTATCACACTTGACAATGAAAGCATGGACATCACGCCACATAGTAGGCCAGAATAGGCCGGCTTGAAGAATCTTGGCGTAGGTCTTAGATGTGCTCGCATGTCCACCATAGGGTGCAGAGTGACAATGCTCAATTATATTGTTTACCTCTTCTTCTGGAACACAACGGCGGAAAATGCCATCTTTGCCTCTCTTGAAAAGAAACGGTTCGTCCCAATAGAAGTTTCTCACATCACTATAGAACTTCTTCTTCTAGTGGTAGTTTAGATCAGGGGGTATGATGTCAGCGGCTAGGTAATTAACAAAGTCTGCATACCAAGGTACATTGCTTATAGCTAAGGATTTATGAAAATGCTCGTGAGGGTCTGGGTTATCTTCTTCAATAGTTTCTAGTTGGGCTATCAGTCTATCATAGGCAAAATCGTCATTTATGGGTACTGAATCAGGTTTCAGGTATTCTAGCCTAGATAGGTGATCAGCTACCACATTATCAGTGCCTTTCTTATCACGGATATCCAAATCAAACTCTTGCAGTAATAGAATCCATCGAAGTAACCTAGGCTTGGCATCCTTTTTGCTTAGTAAGTAACGAATGGCAGCATGGTCGGTATAAACTATAATCTTGGCTCCTACTAGATAAGATCTAAATTTGTCTATTGCAAAAACTACAGCTAGGAGCTCTTTTTCGGTTGTTGCGTAGTTGAGCTGTGCAGCGTCTAGGGTTCTACTGGCATAATAAATTACGTGTAACTTCTTATCTTTTCTCTGACCTAGAACGGCTCCAACAGCATAATCACTGGCGTCACACATTATCTCAAACGGTTCTGACCAATCAGGGGGTTTCATTATAGGTGCTGAAATCAGAGCTTGCTTTAGAAGATTAAATGCTTCAGTACATTTTTCATCGAAGATGAATTCAGCATCTTTCATTAAAAGACCAGTTAAGGGCTTTGTTATTTTGGAGAAATCCTTGATAAAACGTCGGTAAAATCCGGCATGTCCAAGAAAACTTCTTATCTCCCTGATAGTCTTCGGCGGTTTTAGATTCTCTATGACTTCTATTTTTGCTTTATCTACCTCTATACCTTTTTCGGAAACTATATGTCCTAAAACAATCCCTTCGGTGACCATGAAATGACATTTTTCCCAATTTAGCACAAGGTTTACCTCCACACATCTCTCCAGGATTTTCTCAAGGTTGACAAGACAATTTTTGAAATCTGATCCACAAACTGAGAAATCGTCCATAAATACTTCCATAATTCCATCTAAATAATCAGCAAAGATAGACATCATGCAGCGTTGGAAAGTGGCAGGAGCATTACAAAGTCCAAAAGGCATTCTTCTATAGGCAAAGGTTCCAACTGGGCATGTAAAGGTAGTTTTTTTTTTATCTTCGGGGTGAATAGGTATTTGGAAGAATCCGGAATATCCATCTAAGTAACAAAAGTAAGAGTGTCTGGCTAGGCGCTCCAACATTTGGTCTATGAATGGTAATGGGAAATGGTCCTTCCTAGTTGCTTTATTTAATTTTCTATAATCTATGCACATACGCCAACCTCCATCGGTTCTTTTTGCTACAGGTTCGCCCTTCTCGTTTTGCACGACTGTGATGCCTCCCTTTTTAGGTACTACATGCACAGGACTCACCCATTTACTGTCCGAGATCTGATATATTATACCTGCCTCTAGTAACTTAAGAACTTCAGTCTTAACTACAGTACTCATTATAGGATTTATTCTTCGTTGGTGTTCTCTGGAAGGTTTTGAATCTTCTTCAAGCAAAATCCGATGCATGCATACGGATGGGCTTATTCCTTTTAGATCAGAGATCTTATATCCTAAGGCTGAGGGATACCTACGTAAAACTTCTAATAATTGATCGGTTTCTTCTTGGTTTAAGGTAGCACTGACTATAACTGGACGATTCATATCTTCATCAAGAAATTCATATCTCAGGTTTTTAGGCAGTTCCTTAAGTTTTACGGTCGGTTTCATAGGGCAAGGCATAGGATCTGGGGTAAGAGATAAACATTCGTGAAGGTTATCATCAATGTAGGGTCTTTTATAATTGTCATCTTCCAAGATAAGGGTTGATGGAAATTTTATAGATTCAATTTCTTCTTCTTGTTCTAATTCCCTAATGCATTCTTCGATGATATCTAAGGCATAACAAGCATCTCCTATCACAGGTGCCATAAGAAATTTTGACAATATAAATTCTATCTTCTCTTCACCTACCTCAAAAGTTAGTTTTCCTTTTTTAACATCTATTACGGCTCCAGCAGTTGATAAGAACGGTCTACCTAGGAGGATTGGTATGTCGTCATCTTCCTTAATGTCCATGACAACAAAATCAGTAGGTATAAACAGCTGACCTATCCTAACAGGGACGTCTTCAAGTATGCCTATAGGGTATTTAACGGATCTATTGGCTAATTGAAGTGACATCTTAGTAGGTTGTAATTCTCCTAAGTTTAATCTCTCACAAACTGCTAAAGGCATTAAGCTCACACTAGCTCCTAAGTCTAGAAAAGCTTTTTCGATGACATGATTCCCCAAAATACAAGGAATGGAAAAATTTTCGGGATCTTTATCTTTCTTTGCTAACCTATCTTCGGAAATAGAATTACATTCCACGGGTTTCGGATCTTCAAGTCTACGTTTATTCGTAAGTATGTCTTTGAGAAACTTAGCGTAAGAAGGTATTTGGGTGATGGCTTCTGTAAAGGGGATTTCTACGTGAAGTTTTTCTATAACCTTAACGAATTTTTGATATTGATTATCGATTTGGGTTTTCTTTAATCTTTGAGGGTATGGAATTGGTGGTTTGTATGGCGGTGGTGGTACATAGGTTTTATTTTTAGGTTCTTCTCCTTTTTCTTGACTTTCCGGGGTTTCAGGCTTCTCTGGTTCCTTCTCCTCATTCCTCTCAGAAGTTTCGGGCTCACTTAATCTAGGGTTTAAAGGTTCTTTATAAGCGGTTCCACTTCGTAGAGTAATGGCATTAGCTTGCCCCTTCGGGTTTTGTTGAGGTTGTCCAGGGAACTGTCCTCCAGGTGTAGTCTGTGGGGCTTGGTTTAACGCTACCTGAGAGATCTGGGTTTCAAGCATCTTATTATGAGTAATGATTTGATCAACCTTGGTTCCTAACTGGGTAATTAGTTCGTTAACATGGACGTTTTGGTTCATGAACTCTTTGTTTTGTTTTGCTTGAGCAGTGATAAAGTTTTTTACAACTTCATCAAAGCTCGGACTTGGTGGTACAGGTTGCATAGGTTGATTTGTTCTTGGGGCTTGGTAACCTTGTTGTCTCGGAGGTGCGGTATTTTGAATAGGGTTATTATTTTGGTAGGAGAAGTTTGGGTGATTCCTCCATCCAGGGTTATATGTGTTTGAAAATGGGTTCCCTTGGGTATAGTTCACTTGCTCAATGTTGGTATCATTCAACAGATTGCATTCGGCGGATTGGTGTCCTTGCGTTCCACATATCTCACAATTCGGCGAAACTACGGCTACAGTATTCGGAGTTGTATACATATGTTCGACTTTAAGGGCCAACGCGTCCATTTTAGCCTGCATCATGTCTATAGAGCTTAGCTCATGTATTCCTCCTTGGGCTTCCTTCTTTTCCACTGTCGCTCGTTCTACTCCCCATGATTTATGGTTTTGGGCCATATCCTCGATAAGGGCACTAGCTTCAGGGTAAGGTTTGTTCATCAGTGCGCCACCAGCGGCAGCGTCGATGGTCATCTTAGTGTTATAATGAAGTCCATTATAGAAGGTTTGGATGATTAGCCAATTCTCTAAGCCATGATGTGGGCATGCTCTTAATAGTTCTTTATATCTCTCCCAGGCTTCGAACAATGACTCTCCTTGGTGTTAGGTAAATCTAGTTATTAGGTTTCGAAGAAGAGCGGTCTTACTCGGGGGAAAATATCTAGCAAGGAAAACTTTCCTAAGGTCGTCCCAAGTTGTTATTGAATTGGGTGGAAGGGAATCTAACCATGATAGAGCTTTATCTCTGAGGGAAAAGGGAAATAATCTTAAGCGTATCGCCTCAGGAGAAGCTCCATTGGTTTTAAAGGTGTCTGCTAACTGAAGAAAGTTTTTTAAATGTTGGTTCGGGTTATCAGTAGCGAGACCTGCGAATTGTCTCTGTTGCACTAATTGCAGCAGGGATGGTTTAAGTTCAAAATTATTTGCTGGGATAGCGGGGTTTACTATACTGGAACTAGGTTCCTCGTTTGATGGTTGGGCGAAGTCCTTAAGAGGTCTTCGGTTTTGATCTTCGGCCATAGCTTTCCTATTCCTATGGAAAAATAAACGTGCGCGAGCGTAACATTCAGGTTCAGCTAGAGGGTCTACTAAACTTCCGGCACTGCGAGTCTTTCGCATTGACCGGTGGGTAACAACCTTAGTCTAAACGGTATAACTACAGGGTAATGAAATTTGACGAAATTGGTCCCCGGCAACAGCGCCAAAAACTTGATGCGTGTTTTTCGCAAGTGTACGAACACGTCAGAGTAATATAAAAGATTGTCGAATCCACAGAGACCAAGTGTCAATCTATCGTACCTGTTGTTATGGTGTGGATCTAAGGCAACTAAATAAAGGGGTTTTAAGAAGGGTGCAATGGTAAATAAAATAATAATTTTAAATAATAAATAAAAGACAGGCTCGAATGTAATTCACGTAATCAATGATAATCCAGTACTTGTTAATGGAACTACTTATGGGCAATGTTTTCTCCTTTGAAAAGAACTAATTTAACAGGAACTGTCGCTTTCGCGTATTCAGAACCGAGTTGTACTCTCTAATCAACCCCTCCTATTGTCATGGATAAAAAGGTGCGTACTGCGTTAGAGTAGTAAACCTATTTTTAAGAAATGTAGTATCTTAACTAAGTTGAAAAGTATTTTAACCTGGACTTCTTAACAAAAAGAGGTTCTTACGAACCAGACTTTAAACTTCCTAACGCGTCCGAAAATCGTTTTAAAATCTCTTTTCTTTTAAATCTAAAAACTCCTAATGAACTAGACAAAGCGCTTTTGGCTGTTTTTGAAATAGTTAAAAACAATTAGATTGAATTGAAAGATAAAATAGCCCTTAGGTGTTTCCACGAACAATTATACGGATTACTGGTTCAATTACGATCCTTACATTCTAACCTTTATGGAATTAGTTAGACATGATAAAGTAAAGATTCTTTTTATAGTTTTTCATAAAAGTAATTTAGTGCGAGTGCGGAAAGTAAATGAATTTAGTGCGAGTGCGAGAAATAAAGGAATTTAAAGCGAGTGCGGGTAATAAACGAAAGTAAAGCGAGTGCAGGAAATAAATAAAGTAAAGTGCGAGTGCGGATAATAAATAAAGTAAAGCAATGCGACAAATAAATAAAAGTAAAGCAAGGCAGAAATAAATAAAGTAAAATACGAACTTGAATTAAAATGGCGGCAGGATTAACTTCCTCTAGAGTGCTCCAAAACTTCGATCACACAGACAGATTACAGACTCGATCACTCGATTGCAGAAGCACCCCGATGTGGAATGGCAACTGCTTTGAAACTGATATATGCCTAGAGAAATCTAATTTTGGATGAAGAAAAACGAAAATCTAAGGTCCTATTTATAGGAAAACTGAAAGCATGAAAAGACTGGGATGCCCCTCCACTAAAAAGTGGAGGTTACTGAAATTTGCCTTGTGGCGCCCGCCACAAGGTCATGGCGCCCGCCATGGTGCCTACAGGGGATTGGAGAGTGGGGATCGTGGGTCTTGGCAGTTGTGGAGTGGTCTTGAGACGTGGCCACGTCATGGCTAACCCCATGGCGCCCGCCACGGTGGGTGCCGTAAGTGCAAAACGCTGAATTTCTAGGTTTTCGTCCGTTTTCACTCCTTTTTCGCTCCCTTTCTCGATTCAAGCCCCGATTATTATAAAAACCTGAAAACATAAGAAAACAAAGAAATAACATAACAAAATAACAATAAAAGCTAAGAATGCATGCGAAATCGGAGTCAGAAACACGGTGAATTTTAGTGTGATCAACTCGTTGCACGTCTTCATAAATATCTTCAAATAAATTAAATAAACTTTCCTTGTCACGTTCGTGACATGATGTAACGGTCAGTTTTTTCTTCAAATAAGCGCGTCACGATCGTGATAGTGTTGTGACGATCGTGAGACCTCTAAATAGCGCGTCACGGTCGTGAGTCAGTTGTGACGACCGTGAGAGCAACAAAATTGCAGACTTTAGCAGAATTGATCTCTTTATCTTCTTTTCATGCTAGATTTGGTTCATTTGATCTTTTTCTCATAATTTGGCTCTAGACATGTTATACCTGCAATGTGACATAAAAAACTCGAACAATCGGGAGTTAAAAGGATCAATGTACGATAAAACGGACTAAAAACATAGTAATAATGTGATACGATTTCTCGTTATCAAACTCCCCCATACTTAAACCTTTGCTTGTCCTCAAGCAAATAGTCAATTGAAAAATGATCGGACAATTTTCATCAGACGCATACACATAATATACCATACGAGAAGTCATTTAGTTAGATAAACCGATACTAGAATAGAACACTAACGATACACTAATGACACAAGCAACAAGCTAAGTCGTCGAATTCCCTTTAAACGAAACATTCAGAAATTTCGTTATGATTCTACCTAGAGTCTTTCGTTCTTATTTCACCCGGTTTCGTTCTAGAGCAATCACATTAAGCCCTTTGTCTTAGCACGCACGTAGTGGAGTAGCCGGTTAGTGACTTTGATCCTTTATTAGCACGGGGATCGAACCGTAGCACGCCCTACCAAGTTCAGAACCAGGTACCTCTGAACCAACCAACAATGGACTCCTTCTTATATTTCTCATCTCTTATATGCGACCGTGTACTTTGGTGCAGTTTCGTTTTTATGGCATCGAGATATGAAGGATTGTTTATAGATTAGGCATCAAACACTTATGTTCATCGGCTCCCCACGTGGTTTGTGTTCAGACGGTGCTGACTGCTAGTATACACTACTAGGGGTTACTTTAAAACTAAGACTTAAGGTGTAGTCGTAACAATTATCGAAATGGAATGCTTAAGTAGGAAGTCTAAGGTGTCAAGACTGTATTGATCTTGTTGGATCTTTCTCATCTTCCTAACTACGATTTCATAGGTAAGTTGAGTAATGCGAAGATAAAGCAAAAAAAATTTCGGTATGGCTAAATAAAGCGGGAAAGAATTGAAACTTAAGAAATAGCATAAATATTACTTGTTCAATTGAAAATGCAGAAAGGGAAATACAATGAAATGGAAAACGGGAAAGGGAAAGGTACCTCTCCCACACTATATCAGACATTGTCCTCAATGTTGTGATATAATAGCGGGAAAATACATTACAAGAACAGAAATGCAAAAACAAAAAGATAATATAATGCTACTGACGACCACGGCCTCGGCTTCTGGTGCGAGAGCGTCTGGTAGGAGTGGCTTCCTCATCAGGACCAGTGACGGTGAGAGCGGTGACGTCTATCCGCAAAGCTTCCAACTCGCTGAAAATCTCTCCTAGCTTGTCATCTGTTGCTTTCTGGTTACTGACAACACTTGCAAGGAGTGCATCGTACTGCTCTTTCTGCCTACGCTCAAGTGCGGCATTCATCTGATTTTGCTGATGAATGGCACGGAGGATTTCTTCAAGGGTGATGTCAGCTGACGGTGGCTTCCTGGTGGAAGACTCGGGTATGTCCTGAACTGGCTCAGCAGCATCCATCGCATCCTGTATCTCGTCCACAGGTGCATCAGGCTGCTCGTCAATAATCGGAACATGGCCTGTGGCATCCGGAAAATCAAATAGCCAATTGGCTTTGTTTGATGGATCAATGCGGTCCCTGCAAGGCAAAACGATATGATGATAGATGGTGCCTTGTATCACAGGGTTGAACCTGCCATCCTCTCGCTGAGAGATCATGTGAGCGGACTTGCAGTAGTTCTTGGTAAGCAGCTCCGGTGCTCTATGAGGCTAATGAGTGAGGTGGTCACCAAGAGTCAGCTGTATGGCAAGGGAAGTGACAATCCCGCCAATGTAGAAGGGAGTGGCGCCTCTTTGCGCTACAGACTGAATGTGGGCCAGAAGGAACGGAGCGGCGTTGATGCGTTCTTCATTCAAGGCACAATGCAAGAATAAGAGCTCTTTGGAATTGAGCTTGTGGTTGCTCTCTCTTGCAAAGATTGTGTTGCATATGATACGATGAAAATACCGTATTGCTTGATTATGGATATGAGTGGCGTTGAGACTTTGGTAGGCGGAAGCACGGCTGTTTGTGATGTTGTGCCACAAAGTGAAAGCTGCTTCATTAAAGTAGTCGGGCACGCGAAGGTGAGCACCTTCGCCGTGACTAAAGCCTAACAGTTCAGCGACTCTGGTTTGAGTGAGTTGGAACTCTCTTCCAAGCATTCGGAATTTTGCGATGCCGGTGAGTTGGTTTGTTGATCCTGAAGGTGTGATATATTGAAACGAACTTAGAAACTCCAAAGTGAGGTTTGCAAATGTCGGTTGCGGTTGACTGCATAAGTCCCACAAGCCAACTTGCTCTAGCAGTAGCTTCACTCCATCGAACAATCCTAACTCCCTCAAGCAGTCGAGGTCGACGTACCGAGTAGGTTGGATGCCTCGGGTTCGAAACCTTTCAAACTTCTCTCTCTGTGCTTCTCCTTGTTCTCCCTCTCTAAACTGAATGTTTTCCATTACATGCAAATGAGGTTTATCGTGAGATAGGTGTTTGAGGTTTGGTGATGAAAGTGTGAAGAAATTGATTGGTTTATAATGGAATGAAGGGAATGTGTGGAGTTGGGGTTAAATGAGAAGGTGGAACGGAGTAATGGGATTGATTGGAGATTAATGGGTGGTTACGGGAGAAGAAGAGGTAATGGGAGGTTAGAATTTTGTGAAAATAGAAGTGGGGTTTGCGAAGAAGAACGGCCTCTATAACTCAGAGGTCGTGAATCAGGATTGTCACGGTCGTGAGGGGGGTGTTACGGTCGTGACGCGCTAAATTGCTCGTTACGATCGTGAGGGGATGGTGACGACCATGATGTTCACAAAATTTAGAAATTCACAGAATGGATACCTCAGTTCAATCCAATTGTAATTCTTATCACTTTCAATATTTAATTCCAACATAACACATAGCAGTGGATCAATATATATAAGCATTGGATTTCATCACACGAAAATTCACAAAATATCCAGCAATTAAAAGTATCAATAAATAATGAAAAGCATGTAAATAGATTGAATTGGAAAATTGCATAAATAGAAGTACTTTGTTTTTAACATAACAGAGAGAAATTACAGTCATAAAAATAAACTATGAAATTTTGCAGAATATCAAAACTAACTAGAAACAAAAAGCAAAAAGTAAGATAAATCAAATTACTACAGCATTATCAAAGTTGCTTCTTCAAATCTTCAAGTGCGGAGTTTATATGTTAGAATTGTTCACATGATATGTCAGTTAAGCCTATAATGTCCAATCTCATGCTTTTAACTTCATCCTTAACAACATTAATATCAGCTTGGTATACTTCAAGAGTGGTCAGAAGTTTCTTTAAGCTGTCAGCATATCCTACTTGATTGATTTCAGGGGTTTCAATAACTTCATCAGTGTGGTTGATGTCATGGTAACTAGGAGGGGTCTCAGGGTCACTTTCTACATCAGTCATCATGTCATCCCTAATTTGGTAGGATTATGGTGTTTCAGGTGTTGTTGGATAGTCAGGAGGGGTAAGCTCATAAAGCCAATTATCTCTATTGTGAACACTGACTTTAGCATGGTTCGGTAATGTGAACAGGGTTACGATTTCATTTCTAATTAGGTACTCTTATGGTGGTTGTCCTAAGTTTCTTATAATTTGGCGGTTAAAGCAGAAGTTCAGATTCATAGGGCGGATGGTACCTAAACGTTTGCACTTGTGTAACTGGTATCTAAGTCCGAGGGCATCAGCAATCATGGTGACCAGGCCTCCTACCAATATTGGTAGTTCAGGTTCCTCTTGGATGCGGGTAAAGGTTTGCATCATGAATGGTACAGCATTTACGGGTTTTCCATCGGTCAAACAGGACATTATGAATATCTCATCTTTAGATACTCCAGTGAGGTTCTCTTCCTTTCCAAAGAAGGTGTGGGCAAGGATTTTATGAAAATAGCGGATAGCTGGGTTGTTTATTTCATCATTGTTCATGTTATCCAGCTCAGGGTGGTAGTTTCCGGTTAAAGTTCCCCAAAATAAATCTAGCTCAATATCCATTAATTCTACATGGGTGGTAGTAAAGGCAAAAGGTCCGCTAGGAAATCCTAGTAGGTCAGCTAGTTCCTTATGGTTATAGACATATTCGATACCGAATAGTCGGAAACTAATAAATCCTTTTCTTAATCCAAATCCGCGCTCAGGTAAGTAAACTAAGGAGCTTAAAAACTCACGGGTGAGCTCGCGGTAAGTTACAAACTTATGTTTTATGAGAGCGTTCTCCCATCCAAGTTGGTTAAACAGGTATAGGATGCTATCATTTATACCTAAAGTTTCTATAGTCTGTTCATCATAGTACAGAGTCAAATCCATTTGTCTTTGTGATAATTCCTCAAATTTCCTTCTTTGGTTTCTACCTCTAAATATGGTTTCCATAAAGTTTCTTGGTTGGTTAGACATAGTTAGTGTTAAAGTGGAGGAAACAAATCAGGGGGGAAAAGGAAGGTAGAAAAGACTTTAGAAAATCTGTAGCAAAGTAAATTTAAAAGTGATTTAGAAAATGAAAATAAAAAATAAAGTAAATAAAGAACTAAATACATAAATAAAGTCAATAATAATAAAAATGAAATAAAACAATAAAATGATAAAATGGGTTGCCTCCCACTAAGCGTTGTTTTTATCGTCATAAGCCTGACGTAGTGCTTAGGGGTAGATTAATCAGGGAAGTTAGTGGACAACTCTAAAAGCTTTAAACTATTCGCATAATTTCTATTTTCAATGTTATGGTAATGTTTTAATCGTTGTCCGTTTACTGTGAATGGTTCACTATTCCTACCCTTAATTTCTATTGCTCCGCTCGGGAACACTCTAGTTATTTCAAAGGGTCCTGACCATCTAGATTTTAGTTTTCCAGGAAAGAGCCTAAGTCTTGAATTGAAAAGGAGCACTACGTCTCCCACACTAAATTCTTTCCTAGATAGGCGCTTATCGTGCCATCGCTTGGTTCTTTCTTTATATATCTTAGAATTCTCATAAGCGTCTAACCTTAATTCTTTTAATTCATTAATGTCGAGGATTCGCTTTTCTCCAGCGGCATTGTAGTTTATATTGAGTGTTTTAATCGCCCAATATGCTTTGTGTTCTAGTTCTACCGGGAGATGACAAGCTTTCCCATACACTAGTTTGAAGGGTGTAGTTCCTATGGGTGTCTTGTAGGCTGTCCTATAAGCCCATAAAGCTTCATTAAGTTTAGATGACCAATCTTTCCTAGATATGGTGACTGTATTTTCTAGAATTTGTTTTATTTCTCTGTTCGAGACTTCGACCTATCCACTTGTTTGTGGATGATATGGTGTTGCTACACGATGTCTGACTTCATACTTAGATAGTAATTTGTCAAATATTTTCGAAATGAAATGCGAGCCACCGTCACTAATGACAAGTCTAGGCACACCAAATCTTGGAAAGATTATATTCTTGAAAAGTTTAATTACTACTCGTGTGTCATTTGTAGGAGAAGTTATAGCCTCGATCCATTTTGAAACATAATCGACAGCTACGAGTATGTACTTATTACCGAAAGATGATGGGAATGGTCCCATGAAATCTATTCCCCAGACGTCAAAGACTTCTACTTCTAATATTCCTCTTTGAGGCATTTCATCTCTTCTTGAAATATTACCGGTGCGTTGACACCGATCACAATTTATAACAGTGATGTGGACATCTTTCCATAGATTAGGCCAAAATAGGCCGGCTTGTAAGATTTTTGCACAGGTCTTGGAAGTGCTTGCATGTCCACCATAAGGAGATGAATGACAATGAGCAATGACATCTTCTATTTCTTCTTCGGGAATGCACCGACGAAAGATTCCGTCAGGTCCTCTTTTAAACAATAATGGTTCGTCCCAATAGTAATATTTGAGATTGTGGAAGAATTTATTTTTCTACTGATAGGTTAAGTCCGGTGGAAGTGCTCCTGCAGCTAAGTAGTTAACAATGTCAGTGTACCATGGCAGTCCTACGGTTGTTTGGATTGTTTCCACGGTTTTCGGTTCATCTATGTCTAACTGAACTGGGTCGCTTCCTATTTGTGCTATCAGCTGTTCATATGGAAAATCGTCGTTAATCGGCACTTGTTCGGGTTTAATACCTTTTATTCTAGATAAATGGTCTGCTACAACGTTTTCAGTACCTTTCTTATCTTTGATTTCGAGATCAAACTCTTGTAAGAGTAAGATCCATCTCAAGAGTCTTGGTTTAGCATCTTTCTTGGTTAATAGATATCTGATAGCAGCGTGGTCTGTGTAGATGATTATTTTTGCTCCTACTAGGTAGGAACGGAATTTATCCAGCGTAAAGACAACTGCTAACAATTCTTTTTCAGTAGTGGCATAGTTCATCTGAGCAGATCTAAGGTTCTACTGGCATAGTAAATTGCGTGAAGTTTCTTGTCCTTCCTTTGTCCTAGAACTGCACCTACAGCATAGTCACTCGCATCGCACATGATTTCGAAAGGTAATCTTCAGTCAGGTCGTTGCATGATTGGTGTGGTGATGAGGGCTGTTTTTAGAGTTTCGAATGCTTTAAGATAATCTTTATTGAATATGAACTCAGCGTCTTTCATTAATAAACCGGTAAGAGGTTTAGTGATTTTCGAGAAATCTTTGATGAATCGTCGGTAGAAACCGGCGTGTCCTAAAAAACTTCGTATTTCTCGAACGGTCTTAGGGGGTTGAAGATCTTTTATGACTTCTATCTTAGCTTTATCAACTTCAATTCCCTTATCAGATATAACGTGTCCTAGTACGATTCCTTCTCTGACCATAAAATGGCATTTTTCCCAGTTAAGTACGAGGTTTACTTTCACACATCTTTCTAACACCATTTC
Organism: Lathyrus aphaca; assembly: GCA_963966055.1. Taxonomy (NCBI): domain Eukaryota; kingdom Viridiplantae; phylum Streptophyta; class Magnoliopsida; order Fabales; family Fabaceae; genus Lathyrus; species Lathyrus aphaca. The sequence goes on along the minus strand of OZ014524.1, from coordinate 506,984,715 downwards.
TAAATTTGACAGACATCCATCAAAACTTTGCCCGCATACAGAGAAGTCGTCCATGAACACTTCCATGATGTTATCTATGAAATCTGCGAAGATTGACATCATACATCTTTGAAAGGTTGCAGGAGCGTTGCATAATCCAAAGGGCATTCGTCTATAAGAGAACGTTCCATAAGGGCATGTGAATGTAGACTTCTCTTGATCATCTGGGTGGATCGGGATTTGGAAAACTCCTGAGTAACCATCAAGATAACAGAAATACGAGTGTTTGGCTAATCGTTCTAACATTTGATCTATAAAATGTAGTGGGAAATGATCTTTTCGAGTGGCTTTGTTTAGTTTTCGATAATCGATGCACACTCTATGTCTGGTCACTACTCTTTGTGATATCGATTCGCCTTTAGCGTTTTTCACAACAGTGATACCTCCTTTCTTTGGTACTACATGTACTGGACTAACCCATTGACTATCAGAGATTGGATATATTATTCCAGCGTCTAGTAGTTTCTTAACTTCTTCTTTTACTACAGTGCTAAGGATTGGGTTAATTCTTCTTTGAGATTCTCTGGAGGTTTTGCAATCTTCTTCTAGCATAATACGATGCATACAGATTGAAGGACATATTCCTTTGAGATCAGATATGTTATATCCTAATGCAGTTGGGTATTTCTTTAAGACATCTAAAAGTTTCTTCGTTTCGATCGTTCCTAAACTGGAATTGATTATAACTGGTCGTGTACATTCAGTGTCTAGGAATTCGTATCTTAGGTTCTTAGGTAAGGTTTTTAACTCTAATGTAGGTTTCTTCTTACTTGGCATGGGATCCGGTGTAAGTGCTAAACTTTCGCTTAGACTATCATCCTGATACGGTTCACGCCAATTGTCATCTTCGAAAATCGGAGGGATTTGAATTTTCATAATTTCAGAATAAGTAGTTTCTTTCATTTCCATCTCTCTTACACACTCGTCAATTACATCCAATAGATAGCATGTGTCCTCTATAGCTGGTGATTATAAGAATTGTGTTAAAATAAATTCAACTTTCTCTTCACCTACTTCAAAGGTTAGCTTTCCTTTCTTTACGTCTATAATAGCTCCGGCAATAGCTAAGAATGGTCTTCCTAGTATGATAGGTGTAGTGGAGTCTTCAGAGATGTACATGATTATAAAATCAGTAGGAATGTAGAATTGACCTATACGTACTGGGACATTTTCTAGTATGCCTACAGGATATTTAATAGAGTGGTCGGCTAGTTGAACAGACATTTTAGTTGGTCTTAGGTCTCCCATGTATAGCCTTTTGCAAATTGTTAAGGGCATAACACTGATACTAGCTCCTAAATCGCATAGAGCTTTGTCAATGACGAATTTTCCAATTACACAGGGTATAGAGAAACTACCTGGATCTTTTAACTTAGGAGGCATATTGTTTTGAATTATTGCGCTACACTCAACAGTAAGTGTAACGGTTCCGTTATCCTCTATCTTCTTCTTATTGGATAAGATTTCCTTTAGAAATTTAGCATACGAGGGCATTTGAGTGATAGCTTCTGTAAACGGAATAGTAATATTCAATTGTTTCAGAAGTTCAACAAATTTCTTAAACTGGCCCATCGTCTTGGAATTGGTTAATCTCTGAGGGTACGGAATTGGTGGTTTATAAGGTGGTGGAAGCACATAAGGCTTTTCTTTCTCCACTGCCTCTTGATTATTATCTTCCTTTTCTTCTGGTTCATTCTCCTTTTCAGTCGGCTTATCTTGCTTTTGGTACATGGTTGGATTGTCAAGTCTTGGATCGGCAGATCCGTCAAGTTCCTTGCCACTTCTTAGTATCACAGCATTGGCCTGTCCTTTTGGATTAGGTTGGGGTTGTCCAGGAAATACTCCAGCTGGTGCAGCGGTAGGTGCTTGTTGTTGAGCTACTTGTGAAATTTGAGTTTCAAGCATTTTGTTATGTGTAGCTAACGTATCTACCTTGCTTACTAATTGCTTAATCTGCTCGCTAGTGTGTATGTTTTGGTTTAAGAATTCCTTGTTTGTTTGAGATTGGGTAGCTATGAAGTTCTCCATCATTAACTCAAGGTTTGATTTTCTAGGAACATTAGGAGCAGTCTTTTGATATCCTGGTGGTGTAGCTGGTGCTTGACCTGGTGCGTATAAAGCATTTTTATTCTTATAAGAGAAGTTCAGATGATTCTTCCAACCTGGGTTGTATGTGTTCGAGTACGGGTTTCCTTGAGCATAATTCATTTGATATGTGGGAATTCCTGCTAATAGTTGACAATCAGGGACAACATGTCCTGGAACTCCACATAACTCACAGTTAGGTGTTACCGCAGCCACGGTGGTTGTTGGTGTTATGGCCAAGTTGTCGATCTTTTGGTTAAGTTGGTCAAACTTTGCATTAACTTGGTCCATACTACTCACTTCGTACATACCTCCTTTTGTTGGTTTCTCAGTTGCGACTTTCTCGCTTCCCCATTGGTAATGATTTTGAGCCATACTCTCGATAAGTGCATAAGCATCATTATATTCTTTGTCCATTAGTGCGCCGCCTGCGGCAGCGTCAATCGTCATTCTTGTGTTGTACAAGAGTCCATTATAGAAAGTATGGATGACCATCCATTCTACTAATCTGTGATGTGGACAAAGTCTCAGTATATCTTTGTAGCGTTCCCAAGCTTCGAAGAGTGACTCGTTTTCCTTTTGCTTAAATCCGTTGATTTGAGCTCTTAGCATAGCTGTCTTACTAGGTGGGAAATATCTTGTCAAGAAGACTCTCTTTAGTTCCTCACACGTAGTTACTGAATTCGAGGGTAGAGATTGAAGCCAGGCTCTCGCTCTGTCTCGAAGTGAGAAAGGAAAAAGGCATAATCTGATTGCTTCTTGGGTAACTCCATTAGCTTTTACAGTATCTGCGTACTGCACAAATATCGAAAGATGAAGGTTCGGATCCTCGGTAGGATTTCCGGCGAATTGGTTTTGTTGCACAGCTGATATCAGTGAAGGTTTCAATTCGAAATCGTTTCGGTTGATAGTCGGCGCAGCAATGCTGGAATGCGGCTCAGCTTGTGAAGGACTAGCGTAATACTTTAGTGGATGATTTGGTTCTTCAGCCATTTCTGCGTCCTTCGATGTTCCAACTCGTTTAAGTGGATCAACTTGAAGATCTGGAATGTTGTATTTTCGTTGGTATTCGAATATTCGTCTTCTTAAATGTAAGAAGCGTTCTAATTCTTGGACTGGAGGTTGCAAGTCTTCGCCTTGAGAGCGAGTACTTGGCATACACTCGGTAAATTAGATTAGGGAAAATAAGTTGTTAACTTAGTCTATACAGTGCTACTCTAATAGTGCACTAGTGACTAAATCAAGGTCCCCGACAACGGCGCCAAACACTTGATGGGGCGAAGACGTGATATGTCTAGCGGTATCTGAACTGCAAGCGCACAGCCTATCGAAGTAATATAAAAGATTGTCAAACCCACAGGGACTTTGTAATCACTCTAGTGCTAGAAGGTCTGTTAGTTTAGCTAAGGCGGATATTTGTCACGATTATGGTTTTAAGGATTAAAATCGGGAATTAAACTTAGTTTAAGGAAATAATGAGAAGGCGGCCGGTATGTAATTATATTAACCTATGCGGGTCAATCTAACCTAAGATTATAAAGATGGTTCACTTAAATTATTCTGTAGAGATTACCAGTTTAAAAACCCTGGACTCACACTCTCGTGGTCTTATCTCAGATCTTACTCCTAAAGCCCTATGCCTGCTCTCTTTAGCCCATAAGTGTTTAGAAAATAATTTTTGAAAACTTAATAAGTCTAATTCATTTTAAAGCGCTCTCGCTGTATTTAAATCAAATGCCTAACTTTAGCTATCTGGTTAAAATCTCACACTCTCGTGGTCTCGACCTAACCTATTTCACTTTTCATACTCTCGTAACAAAAAGCTTAATTTTAATTATAAAAAGCCACAGCCAGAATATAAGTTCTTAATTATTTTTAGCTTAGATTCGATTTAACCGTTTTGGTTTGGTTTATTACATACCGACTAATTAATTTAGCTACTCATTTTTATTATACCAACAGACAGATACAAAATGAAATAAATAAATATTAAAGCATACATTATATAATAATAATAGAAACTTAACATAAATAAATAAATAAATTCAATATAAATTGCAAAATAAAAAACCTGAACAATTTAATTCTTAGACTCCTTCTTCCACAAATCGGCAAGCTCGGAGTGTCGGAATCGAAATCGAAATAAAATAACAAGTTCTGAGGCTAAAAAGAAATTTAATTGGAATAACAATTTCCTAATGTTGGAAATTGTTATTAGATGGGTTGGAAATAAAAAGTAAACACAGCAAGAACAAAAGCTGGAAAAATAAATGGGTTCAAAGAAAATACGGCAGAGCTTCCGCGTAAAAATCAATAATAAACTCTGTACTTTTTCATTTGCATCTTGGGTATTTATAGAAGATGATTTTGGCAGTTGAATGAGTAGCAGCGTGGGCTTCGCTCTGTTTTTAGAAAATCCAGCAGAAGTGGCGTACTGGATTTTCTGCAGTTAAGGGAAAGTAGGAGTCTTTGAAGACTCGTTGCACGTCTTCATAAATATCTTCAAATAAATTAAATAAACTTTCCTTGTCACGTTCGTGACATGATGTAATGGCCAGTTTTCTTCAAATAAGCGCGTCACGATCGTGATAGTGTTGTGACGATCGTGAGACCTCTAAATAGCGGGTCACGGTCGTGAGTCAGTTGTGACGACCGTGAGAGCAACAAAATTGTATACTTCAGCAGAATTGATCTCTTGATCTTCTTTTCATGCTAGATTTGGTTCATTTGATCTTTTTCTCATAATTTGGCTCTAGACATGTTATACCTGCAATGTGACATAAAAAACTCGAACAATCGGGAGTTAAAAGGATCAATGTACGATAAAACGGACTAAAAACATAGTAATAATGTGATACGATTTCTCGTTATCAGTTTGGCAGAAATCGTATTTTGGTTTGAGTGGCTTTTAGGTCATGGCAATGGGTGGGAAATGATCCTTGAGTGTTTTTGAGTTGATTGGTGGAAGAAGTTTGAAGTTTTGATGGCTGTGTTATGAAATTCGAAGAGAGGAAGGATTTTGCAAGTTTTGTGTAATCTGATGTTGTGTGAGGATTCAGCCTTGTGTGTTGTGTTGTTTGAGGTCCATGAGGTTCACATAAGTCATACTGATTGGTTCATAGAGTTGGTGTGGCATAGTTTGATTAGTATGGGCCAAATTGCAAAAAGTCAAGGTTATATGTACTTGAAGCATGACACAATTCAGAGCTTGTTTGAAGGGGTGTCTGGCCTCAGCTTGCATCAAGAATGGCCTTTGGATCAATGTTATGCAGCTGGAAGGCTTGGATGAAGAGTTCTCATGGTTTATGCAAATTTCCCTCTTTGATGTTTCTTGTGATTCAAGTTATGAAATTCTTCAAGTATTGGGCTAATTCTGATCTTTGGATGCTCCCTTAACATGTTGTAACATGTTTGTGCACATTAGAAGTCATTTAGAAGCTTGAACATGCCAAAATGCAAAATCCCTCTTTGACATGAAACTTGAAATTATGTGATTTTTGCCAACTTTGAAAGGCCATATCTTGAGTTCTAGGATGAATCAAGACATGTTCTTGTACATTTTGAAAAGGGAAAGACCTAATCTACAACTTTCATGTCCAAGAATTTTTCATTTGAAGCATTTTTAGTTGTGAAATAGGAGGTTGAAAATCTTCCCCAAAATGGAAAGTTTGCATTTCAAGTCATTTCCAAAAATGGAAAGTTTGTAATTGGCTCAAAATTCTCCAATCTTGTGAACTTCCAACCACTTCTAAGATCAAATAAAGATCATTGAACTTCAATTTGATGAAAATGCCCCTTTGGTTCCATTGTTGGGGGCCTCAGATGCCCTTATTTTGACTTAACTTGCTCAAGAAGTTACCTAGGGAACATATGACTTCCACAATGAATTTCTTCATCAAACTTGGAACTCATGATCCTTATAACATATTAAGAACATTAGAAACAAGAATGACCAAAAAAATTGGAGTTAAGGCCTTTGAAACCAAAACCTTAATTTTGGTCATCTGTGTAGGAAAACCCTAGCTCTGCTTCCATGCCTTTGCCAATTTTGTGATCCCTTGACCTCCATGAACTTTGGGGAGCATAATATGATCATAGAACACACATGGACCCTCTTGTAAAGCTTTAAGACCTTTGGGATGGCTCAGATGGACTATTGGATTGCTCAGATCACAAACCCTAGATGCAGATGAACTTGAACTATGCAGTGAAGCAAACATGCAATATGAGATTGTATGCTTATGTTAATGCAAAAATGAAAGATCATAAGACATGGTGTGATAAATAGTGAGGGCAAATTTGGGGTGTTTACAAGAGCAACATCACATACTATTTCTTTGAGCCCTCTCTAGCAGGCATTAGGCAGATTCAGGCACTTATCACTCCTGATCATGTCCCTTTATTCAGGGAACATTATGGTGGTATTATGGACATGATCATGGACTTGGATGAATCAAAGAGGAGCATGATTCTCACTTGCCTTCAGTTTTATGACCCTCCCCTTAGATGTTTTACTTTCCCATACTTTCAGATGGGTCCTTTGTTAGAAGAGTTTTCCATGTTGTTGGGTGTCCCTATCAGGAGGGGAATTCCTTTCAACCCTGAGATGACTGCTCCAAGAAATGAAGATATATCTAAGGCTATGCACTTGGAAGCCCCCATCATTGATCAGCATATGACCACCAAGGCTGGAATCCCATGCCTCCATTTGGACTTCTTGATCACTTAGGCCACCAGTCATACTGCAGCAGGGAAGTGGGAAACTGTTTGTGCTCTCCTGGCTCTTGGTATATATGGAATCATCTTGTTTATAGACGAGCCTAAGTTTGTAAGCAAGAATGCTATCCATCTCTTCCTGCTGAAGAATCCAGTTCCTACCTTGCTAGGGGATTTCTATTACTCAGTGCATCAGAGAAATGAGAAGCAGAGGGGAAGACTAGTCAGATGTTGTGCAACTCTCTTCTACTGTTGGTTATTGAGACACCTGCCAAAGACAGAAGCTTTCTTGAATCCACATCAGTCAAGAAACTGGGCTAAGAGAATGATTGCTCTCACTTCAGAAGACATTAGGTGGTGTACTCAGAGCACCAAGGGCATAGATATAATTACAAGTTATGGGCAGTATCCCAATGTACCTCTTATTGGAGTGAAGGGTTGCATCAACTACAATCCTTTGCTTTTCAAAAGGCAATTAGGGTATGATTTAGTACATCCACCAAGAGAGAAGGATTTAGCGGAGACCCTTTTCTATGATATTCAGAATAATCATTCCATCATCCAACAAGCAACCTGGGCATGGGATAACATACAGACAAAAGGGACTGCTATTATTGGCAAGTGCAACAACATAGCTTCAGCTCAGTACATTGATTGGTCTCATATCAGAGGACAGGTTAACCCGCATGCCATTCACCCTGGAAGATGTGCCATGGCCATCAGCAGTAGAACCTGTAGCTACAGTCAGTTTAGAGGAGTTTGAGAAGTTGAAAGAGAGGAATACTCAGCTTTTTGAAGCTCTAAAGAAGACCCTCTAGGAGAGGAATGATAGTCGTATGGACAATGAAAGGTTAGAGAAGCTCCGGATCGAGCATATAACCAAGATTGAGAAGACAGATGATTACATCAGAAAGGCCCAAGCAGGGGAGTTGGTACTGAAGAATGCTTGCAAAGAAGCCAATATTCAGAAGGCCAGAGTTGAGCACTACTTGGAAGAGAGTCAGGCTAGGTGGATCAGAATCACTGAAGCTCGTCTGCAGGGAGATCAGAGGACACATGCTAGGATAGAGCAGCTGGAAGCTAATGAGAAGAAGAGTCAAGAAGCCTTGTTAGCAGCATAGAAGGAAATCTCCGAGCTGAAACTCCGGGCAGGGTTGAAGAGATCAAAGGACCAAGACAAGTATAAGAAGTTGACAAGTGCCATTGCCACCAGGAATCTTCTTAGGACCATTACAGAGCATCCAGTTGGACCAGTGACTGATGCTCTCCTGAAGGAAGTCAAGGAGGATGACTTTGGGTTGGATGTTTGATTTCTTTGTACTTGTATTTTATTTTGGTTGTACTTTATTTCTCATGGTGATTCTGTTGTATTTCTTGGATTGATTGTATTTTGACCCACCATGGGAACATTGTTGTAATCATAAACTATGTATCTTTTGCATCTGTAATATATGGTTTATGTATTACTTGGATTTTCTGATGGGCTTCGTTTCTCTTCATCATCTTCATTCCTGGAGGTCTGGAAGGTCAAAACCAAAGAGCCAACCCGGATACCCTTGGAAGACAAATAGACATACTGCATTGCATACTAACCTCATTCTTTGTTTTGTAGTTGTTTTTCTATTGTTGTTTTCTCACTTTGCTGTGGTTTCAGGAAACATTGCTCGGAGGAGGGTTTTCCCCATCAACAGAGTTCACCGGTATCCTACAAGAAACAACCTTCCGAGCTTACAGATGGACCAAGTTCAACAAGATTTGACTGACGTGAGAACTCAGATGGCTAATGAGAGGACTGAGATGAGGGCTCAGATGAACCAATTCATGGCAGTAATGACTGGGTTGGCCCAAAGCCAAGAAAGATTAAGGGAGTTAGTCGAGCGGCAAACTCCCGAAGAGAATCATCCAGGTACAGAAGGTACTAGTAACAATGATCACGGGAAACCACGAACAGATGCGCTGGAGTTTGGGCCTCATCTCAATCCTGAGATCAATGCTATCAGAAATACCCAAGGAAACACTGGAGGTCGTGCCTTACAAGAGGACCCTCAAGAGGAATAATTTACAGTAATTGGTGTTGGGGATGAAGCCTATGATCGTCGTCTGGACGAAATAGCGGAAAAGCTGAGATCTCTGGAGTCCTAAAACTCTTTGGGATTTGATGTTATGGACATTCGTTTAGTTGAAGGAGTCAGGATTCCTTACAAATTCAAGCCTCCTTGCTTTGAGAGATATAACGGTACCTCTTGTCCACGTACTCACCTGCAATCCTTTCTGGGGATACTGAGAGCTTATACCATGGACGAAAAGTTGTGGATGTTCTACTTTGAAGACAGTCTGACCGGGGCATCCCGTGAATGGTACTCTCACCTGTCCAGAGCAACAGTCAGAAATTGGAAGGATTTGGCCGAAGCTTTCATACGCCAGTATCAATATAACTTGGACATGGCTCCCAACAGGACCCTCCTAATGGGCATGTCTCAGTCTTCAAGAGAAAGCTTTAGGGAATATGCCCAAAGATGGAGACAGCTTGCTACTGCTGTCCAGCCTCCAATGTCTGAGAGAGAAATGGCCGACATGTTTATGAACACCCTACAAGGAACATACATTGACAGAATTGCTGCTTTCTCTTCCACTAGCTTTGCTGATGTAGTTATAGTTGGGGAGAGAATTGAGAGTCTTTTGAAGATAGGAAAAATTTCAAACAACGGTGCTAGTTCCAGCAATACAAGAAAACCTTTCTCAGAGCCTCGCATGACAGGTGAAACCAACTCAGTGCATATGGGCAGAGGTAGGCCTCAGTACATGCCAAGAACAATAGCTATTGTCACCATTCTAGTACCAGCACCTCAACAACAGTATCCTCCACAACCATAACACTTCCCACTGCAACAACAATTTCCTCAACAGAGATCTTTCAACAATAACAATCAGCAACAACGATCATTCTAACAAAGGACTTCACAAATCAACAGGGTTATCAATCCCATTTCGATGCCCTATGATGCCTTACTTCCATAGTTATTAAAGCTCAATCTGATTGAATTAAGGACTCTGGCTCCACCAGATCCCTATAACCTTCCAAGAAACTATGATATCAACGCCCGATGTGCCTTCCACTCCAATACACCTGGCCATACTACAGAAAAATGCAGAGCCTTACACATGAAAGTTCAGGATTTGATTGATTCTAAGGCAGTCAACTTTGCACCACCTCCAAGTGTTACCAAGAATCCTATGCCTAGCCATGGTGGGCCTAGGATAAATGCCATTGAGGAGGATCAACCAATGAACCTAATTGACAGTGTTGCAAGCATTCAAACACCCCTGGATGAGGTTAAAGTCCAGCTTTTGAAATGCCAAGTGTTCCCGGGTTGTGAGGCCCACTACGAAGCTTGCAAGACTTCTATCAACGGTTGTGCAAGTTTGAAAACCGGCATCAACAATCTTATCAAGGAAGGCACTTTACAAATCACTTCAACAGTTCTAGCTCCTACAACATCAACAACCATTCCTTCTACAACTCTATCACATGTCATTCCATCAGATGTAACAGATATCACTCCTACAACTTCAACAACAATCATTCCAACGGACTCTTCTACAACATCAACTACCATTCCTTCTTCCACATCAACAAACATCAGTTCAACACATCCTTCTACAACAACAATAACCATCAATGAAGATATTTCAACACATCAGTTCCACATTCCATATTCTTTCAACAACTCACAGCAACATCTCCATCAGCAGCAGTAACCTTCAAATCCAACACCATCTCCAGTCAGACCTCCTATTACAATTTATTATGAACCTCAGACCGTCTCAATTCCTTCTTCTGCAGCAATCAGTCCGGTTACCATCACAGTGCCTGGACCAGTTCCATATGATAGCAGCAGTGTCATACCTTGGCATTATGGCTCCGATTTTTATTGCGACAGAAAGAAAGTCACTCTTGATACTTCTACACCACAGATTGATAATGTGGGGGGAGGCGGAGGCTTCACCCGAAGCGGACGTCTCTTTGCCTTACAATTCCAAAGAACCAATGCTGAAGCAGAAGCTGCTGCCAAGGCTAGGGGAAAAAGTGTGGTGCCTGAAGAGCCTATCACCAAGGAAACTCGGAAGACATCCTTTGACCATGATGTAGACGAGTTCATGAGGATAATCAAGAAGAGTGACTATAAGGTTGTGGACCAGCTCCATCAGACACCCTCCAAAATCTCTATTCTACCACTACTAATGTGTTCTGAGGCCCACAGGAATTCACTTCTCAAAGTCCTGCATGCAACTTACGTTCCAGAAGAGATTACAGTTAATCAGCTAGAAACGGTGGTTTCAAATGTCAAGGCTAGCCATGGGCTAGGTTTTACTGATGTTGATCTGACTACGGAGGGTCGTAACCATAATAAGGATTTGCATATTGTAACACCCCAAATTTGCCCTCTTCTTTTTTAAGCATCATTATCATATCATAGTCATCCTAAGAATATCATGACCTTGGCATATTGGCATGGAAAAATGAAGCATAACATTCTCATGAGCTAGCATTAGGCATATGATCAATTGTGGGTGGATTTGAGGCATTTCAAGCTATAGCAAGAGGCCTAGTGGACTTGTCCAAGTCCCATGAGGAGTCTACATGGAATTCACAAGTCCAAGATCATTCATAAAGGCCCAAGAGGTTGGGAGAGCATCAGAGAATCCAAGCTAGGGCAAGCTCCTACACAGTGATCCCAAATTAGGGTTTCACTTTCAGGCTTGATTTCATTGTAACTTTGGCCATTTCATCTGGGCAAAGTCTCTCATATGACAAGAGGATCCTAGGGATGAAATTTGGTGAGAAAATTCCTTAGGGAAGTCAGTTATTTCATCAGAAGTTCAAAAGTGCAACTCTTCTCCTGTGTAAGGGAAATCCTGATTAGGGTTTTGGGCCAGATCCTCATATCTTCTTAACTTTGACAATTTCTTGTGGGCAAAGGCTCTTATTTGGTATGCATGGCTTATGTATGAAGTTTGAGGCAAAAATTCATTGAAGAAGTCAAGGTTTGGTTCAGTTACTTGGAGGTGAAGCAAGAAAGTCAATTGTGCAGTCAAAAAAGTCAACATGAAGATTTCAGAGTTTTTTAATCAGGATTATCATTTTTTGAGGTCATATCATGTCAAGGAATAATTCAGTTGAGATTAAATGTCAAAAATCGGGAGTATGCAAAAGGTTGCTAAAATTGGAAGTCTAGAAGTTTCCATTTTTCGAAATTATTTTTCCCGAAACTTCAAGCTATTATTTCATGTGCGAAAAAGCTCTGAATGATTTTTCGGTGAACAGGAAAGTTGTAGAGTACAATTTTCCCTTTCCGAAAAGTTGTAGAACGCTTTCATAGCATTTTTAGAACTCAAGTTATGATTTTTTGAAGTTTGGAGCATTTTAGGGTTTTCTTTTGGTGGACATGTGTCAATTTGTGATTGGCCCATTGTAAACACCCCAAATTTGCCCTCACCCATTCACACCATGGCTTGTGATCATTTCATATGCATAAACTCAATCATAGTATCTCATATCACATTTTTGATCCACTGCATTAGTTCAAAGTCATCTGCATCTAGGGTTTGTGATCTGAGCTATCCAAGGGCTTCTTGAGCCACTCCAAAGGATACCAATCACTTCAAAGGGGTCCATGTGTGTTCAAACATCATATTATATCCTCTCAAAGTCAAGAATGTCAAAAAATCACAAGAACTGAGAATGGTATGGAAGCAGAGCCAGGCTAGACTACACAGATGACCTAAAATTAGGGTTTTGGTTTCAGAGGCCATAAATCCAAATTTTTTGGTCATTCTTGTTTCTATTGGTCTCTATATGGTATAGGGAGTATGCATATCAATTTTCATGAAGAAATTCCATGGGGAAGTCATCTGATCAAGAGTTGACTTTTCAAGCAAGTCAGTGCAAAATCAGGGCATCTGAGGCCCCCAATGACCCAACCAAAGGGTATTCTTCATCATTTTGATTATATATGATCTTTATTTGATCATGGAAGATGTTGGAAGTTCACAAAATTGAAGAATTTCAAGTCTTTTGCAAAGTTGACTTTTTGGGCAAGTTTGACTTTTAATGAAAATGTCATTTTATGCAACTTTTTCAACCCTTACTTTTTGATTCAAGAAAGCTTCAAATGGAAAAACTTTGGTCATGAAAGTTGTAGAATAGATCTTTCCCTTTTCAAAAAGTACAAGAACATGACCTAATTCATTTTGGATCAAAAGTTATGGCTCATCAAAGTTGGCAAAAATCACTTAAATTCAAGTTATGCACCAAATGGAAAAACTTGCAAATTCTTGTACCAAGGCAATTGGTGACTTCAAATTGATGTCTAACCTTTACACAAACATCACACAACATTCAAAGATCAGAATTGGCCCAAGGAACTTGACATTTTGATGCATTGAAATTCATGAAATCTCAAAAGAACCAAAAGCAAGCCAAGTTGCAAAACACATGATAACTTCTCATCCACTTGCTAGCTACTTTGCTGATCAACCCTAGCCTTTTCCCTCACCATGCTGCGCAGCACACCCACCTTGTACTTGGCTAGAGATTGACCCATGCTTCTCTTACACAAAAGTTGACAATTTGCAAAAGCAACCATACCTATCACAAAAGGACATGTCATGTCATCTGACCAATGGCATTTGTTTATACAAACAAAATGCAAGCCAAACCACACAAGAACACAAGCTGAGCCCTAAGAATCTTCAAGTTACAAAAAACTATCCCTCTTGCAAAAGCTTTCGATTCTCCCAACTCAACCACTCAATCTTCAAACAAACACCACCATTCATTTCTGAATCATTCACTGACCCAAAACCACCCATCAAAACAGCCAAGAACACACCACAAGCCAGATACGATTTCTGACCAGTTGGAGTGCAAACACCCAAACCAGCCACATACAAAGTTGTCCAAGCATTGCAAACTCCTCAAGAAGGTCATTAGAGGCTTTTTGCACCAAGAAAGCAGCCAGAAAGCTCAAAGGGTGAAATCTCCATCTCAGGTAGCCATTCGAAATTATTTTTCCAGAAGCTTTATTTTAAGTTCTCAATTGGTTAAGTTTGATTCCCTGAGTGCAATGAACTTTTTACTTTTGAAAATGATGAAGAATTAAGAGTGTATGGCTTGTCTGAAATTTTTGCAGTTTTTGTTCTTAGCTTCGATTCTTGTTAATGGTTGGAAATAAATGAGGTTTGAGGTTAGGGATGAGTTTAGGAGGGTGAAAGGAACAAATCTGGAGCTTTAGAGCTCCAGAAATGACCTAGGGAGTGTTTTAGAAATTTCTCAGGTGAGGGGTTGCCGGAGAAGATGACCGGAGGTCATTTCCGGCCACCTGAAAGTCATTAATGCTTAATTAGGGTTTAAGGGTAGGTTTGAATCTGGAGCGTAGGATGAGGCTTCCTGCGCGTGTTTCAAGGGCTCAGATCATGTCATTAGCCCTAATTTTTGTTTATTTAATTTAATCATAATTAATTAGCTGAGGTGAAATCCAGACCACTCATTAGCGCGCCAGTCAACCATTTCCTTTCAACTTTGAATCTGGATCATTGGATCAGATTACTTTTCATTTTATTTTGTTTTATTTCATTTTCTTTCTATTTAACTTGTACATTTTATAAAAAATAGCAAAAACCATTTAAAAATTATGAAATTTTTTGTCAAGAGTTTCATTAATTTTTAAAACCCAAAAATATTTTTATTTTTATTTTTCGCATTTAAAAAATATTTTTAAATATTCAGAAGTTTATTTTTAATTAATTAATGAGAATTAATTAATTAAAAATACTTTTAGGTATTTAAAAATCACCAAAAAATTCATGAAACTTTTAAAAACATTTAGAAACATTGTCCAACCCTCAAACCAAATTTCTTTTTTGATCTTGATGCATTTTGAGATTTTTCCATGGAATTAATTCATTTTCAAGGCATTATTTTGATCCAAACTTCCAAAAATCATTTCTGCCTAACCATTGAGAGTTGGACTTTGATTCTTTTTGCATTGTGTTATGCATATCATGTAGTTTGTGAGATTAATTTGGCATGAATTGATCTTACATTTTCCATTTTTTTGTCATTTTTCTTGTTAAGGAACCCTAAAACCCTAGAAAACTTAGGAAGATCATAACTTGAATTAGGTTAGGAGTTGGAACTTCTTCTTTGGGCAGTGAGTTAGTATAGGTTTAGGGATCCTTTGAGTGCATTTTCAATTTTTTATATTGATGTTTGCTTCTGATTTTGGTTTTTGTTTGATGCTTTGATCATAAACCCTAATTTGGGCTTCCATATGCAGCCATCTTGCATTTGCTTGCATACCTTGACTTGCCATAGCATTTTATGCATCCATTTGGTTCATTGAGCATCTTAAGACATATTAGAAGCCTGTTTGATCATTGCATCTTGTACTTGCCATGTTGTATGCCATATGCATTTCATAACTTTTCATGTATGATCATGGTTCTTAACTTGCTTCATTTGCATCCTTAAGTTTGTATGATCATCCCCATGTGTTGTTTCATGTTTGCATAATCTCATAGCATCATTAACATCATGTATGAGCTTCTGGTTTTGATTTGCATCATGCCATTTCATCTCATTTTGCATTGCATTGCATTTCTTGCACTAACTTTTCAGGTGGTAAGTTACCTTGAGAAGTGAATTTGCCTTCACTTCTCACAACTTCTTTTCATCTCTCTTATGCATCCATGCTGCATTTTGTTATGAGTTTGAGATTGAGCTTGCTCATTCTTTTTTCTTACTTTCTTCCCTCAAGTGACTTGACTTCTTGAAGGAAGCAAGTTGCTTTGCTTCTCCTGATCCTTTCACCTGCTTCCTGGTGTTTCCATTGAAGACCTCTCTTGTAAACTTCACAAACCTTAGGAACAACTAAGCATGATAATGATTAGGGTTTTGATTAGTCCCCCACTTAGTTTTTACCTTTGTGTCTCTTTGAGTCTTCTCTTCTCATCTCATAATCAGGGACCAAACCTTAAAGGCTTTAAGGCTTTGTGACTAAGCTTATGCCTGCATCCTTCTATTAGGATGGAGTGTATAACTTTAATCCTAAGTGTTAAACCCTTAATGTGTTTAAATCCTTTAATCAATTCACTTAATAATCATCAAGACATCACACTTGTAACTTGGGCCTTGCATTAGGGTTCTAATTCTTCCTTAATTGGTTAAGAAGGACTAACCCTAGTGTTAATGGACAAGTCCCCCTCAAGTTGTCTTACAAACCCTAAAAAACATTTCATCATCATATCATTCAATAAAATCCACTTAATCAAAAGCTTGTTTTGTCATGAGTTTAATCCCTAATCATGGATTAAGTTGAGGAGCTTCCCTCGGCTTAAACATTCTCATCTATTATCCTTTTATTAGGATGGTGTAATGGGTCTGTTTAATCCCTGATTATGGCTTAACCTCATTAATTAACCCTAAACAAAAACCACAAAAACATTTAACTAATCACAAGTAGGTTAATGATCTTAATCCTGCACCAAAGGTGATTAAGTGTGAGAAGCTGACTTCACACTTAAGGTATTCTCATTACCCCCAATCAGAGGGAAGATGTGATGAGTTTACTAAATCCATTGGTTTAGGCTTAAGCTCATTAATCTATGAAAAACTTTCAAAAGCAATAAAAGACTGAAAACTCAAAAACAAACAATAATCGTCTCCTCCGAGATTCTTTTCTCATCACATTCACTCTTAACCGAGAACTTGCTTCTTCCGTCTAATGCAAGACAGTTAGCACCTGAGCCAGACAGGTCATACACTTGAGCATAGTCAAGTAAGCAGTTCACAAGTCAATTCACCTTTCAGTCTCTTTAGGTCGAACTACGGTATTCTGACTTCCTCATTGCACGAGAAGATACGTAGGCATAACTTAACAGTTATCGAACAAAAGTCTCTGTATATCCCCCATCCTTCTAGCATTATTCTTTAAGCCTCATGATCTTGAGCATCTCATTCTTTGTTCTTACACTGACACTTCACTTATACACTTCACACTTCTCTTACACTGACACCTGTATATCCTGTTCCAGCTCTTTTATACACAGATTGCACTGACACTACCCCTTTAAAACACAAATCTTTTAAGCGTGGATCCCGTCGAGTACGGCGGACAATCTGGGTGTTAATACCTTCCCAGGTTGTAACCAACCCCCTTTCTCAGTCTCTCTGGTTCGCAACCGTCTTATCCATATCTTTCTAGGTCTATGCAGCATTGCCTTTCCTCCGGGATAAAAATGCCTAGCTGGCGACTCTTGTCTTTCTGAGTTCACTCCTGTGTGTTCTCATTTCTTTCGCCGACTGTTCGCGTCTGTACCCCATTTGACCCGGCTTCATTTGGTGAGAGCGACAGCTTGGCGACTCTGCTGGGGAACCTTATACTGTAACCAGGGCTTCTGGTTCTTTTTTTTGTGGGTTCCTCCTAGCGCTTGATTGATATGTGTTTACTGGGGTGTTATGTGCTATTTGTGCTTGTATTTGTATTTATTTTTTGCTTTATGTACAGTTGTTTATCTGCTTTCTTTTTTAGCTTTACATATATATCATACTGTCATACTGTGCTGGCTGGATTTGTTTTGTTGCTTTGGTGGGTGGGTGTTTTATTGAGAGTTGAGGTTCCACACCTGGGACCTGAGTGACACCTAGGCTAGAGTGGTTCATGTTCTTTCCCATTCCATTTCGGTCTGGTGCGGGAATATGAAACACGGTTCAGATATGGGTTTCTTCTTGAGAACTCTGTGCTGCAGATTTCCTGTAGTGTTAGGGCTATCTGGGAAGCCTGCTAAGTCTGGATGACCTTTAGTATTGACCTTCAAAAACTGAGGTGAATTAGAGGAGGATCTTTTATGGTTATTGTAAACAATGTACCTCCGGGTTAGAAGTGTTTACACTTCTCATAACTGATCCAAGTCTGAGGATCCTTGTTTTAGAACATCACCTGTGAGGGGGTTTGGCTGTTTACAGGTTTGCAGGTACCCTTGACCTCAGCATACCCTGTTACTTTGTATTGATTAAGAGTACTCCATTTTGGAACAGTTCTTGTGATTTTAACCCTGGACATGTGACTCTTTATTTGAGTCCCCCACCTTGGTTACTGGACTTATGAACCTCCATCTGGATTTCTTGAACATACATGGACTTATATCAAGGCAGTTGATCAGATCCAGCTCAGTCACAAACCCTTGCATATCATTTGCATACATCCTCATTGCATCATTTTAACATGTGTTTATTTGTTTTTCAGGGTATCCATCCTACATTTTGGCTTGGTTTTGACCCCTTCTTCAGCTTAGACCTATCTTCATCAGTATCCTGCTTCAGCTGTCAGCTACCCTGCTTCAGTCACCTGCATCACCAGTCTCAGCCTGTCAGAGGCCTATCTTCAGTGTTATTCTCAGCATCTGACTCAACTCTTCTTCAACAATATGGCACCTAAGAAGAGTAACATCTCCTATCATTTCTTTGAGCCTGAATTGGCCAGCATCAGGAAGATTCAGACCCTGATTACTCCAGACCATATACCACTTTTCAGAGAACATTATGGAGGAATCCTTGATGTGGTTATGGATTTGGACCCTTCACAGAGGAGCTTGATTCATACTTGCTTGCAGTTTTATGATCCCCCTCTGAGGTGCTTCACCTTCCAGAATTTTCAGTTGGGACCCTTGTTGGAAGAGTATTCATCATTGGTTGGTGTACCTGTCAGGGGTGGAATCCCCTTCAACCCTGAGATGGCTTTCCCTAGTAATGAGGAGGTAGCAAAGGCATTATATCTGGAACCAGTTCTGATTGGGCAGAATTTGACAGCTAAAGCTGGAGTCTCTGGTTTTCATCTGGATTTCTTGACTTCTCAGGCTATTCTGAAGGCCTCCTTGGGGGAGTGGAAGGCAGTCTGTGCTCTGTTGGCCCTTAGCATATATGGGGTCATACTTTTTGCAGATGAGCCTAAGTTTGTTAGCAAGAATGCAATCCATCTTTTCATCCTGAGAAACCCAGTACCCACCTTATTGGGAGATCTTTACTACTCTGTTCATCAAAGGAATGAAAAGCAAAGGGGAAGATTAGTGAGATGCTGTGCTCCTTTGTTCCATACTTGGCTGCTCAAGCATTTGCCAAAGACTGATGCATTCTTGAACCCTCACCAGCAGAAGAACTGGGCTAGGAGGCTTGTTGCTCTAACCTCAGATGACATCAGGTGGTGCACCCAGAGCACCAAGGGCAGAGACATCATTACTAGTTGTGGGCAGTTTCCCAATGTGCCTCTGATAGGAGTGAAGGGTTGCATCAACTACAACCCTCTGCTATTCAAAAGACAGCTGGGCTATGCATTAATCCACCCTCCTAGGGCACAAGATCTGACTGAGACCCTTTATTGTGAGAACAAGCCTAATCTGGCTACTGTCAGGCAGGCATCCTGGGCCTGGGACAATGTGCAGACTAAGGGGGTAACCATTCTTGGAAGATGCAATAATATAGCTTCAGCTCAGTACTATGAGTGGTCTCATGCCAGGGCTCAAGTTTCTGGGATGCCCTTCACTATTGAAGATGTGCCTGGACCCTCCACAACACCACCTCCAGCAACTGTCAGCCTAGAGGAGTTTGAGAAATTGAAAGAAAGAAATGAAAAGCTAACTCAGGCTTTACAGAAGACCCTCTGGGAGAGGAGTGATGGTCGCTTGGACATTGAAAGGTTAGAAAAGCTAAGGGTGGAGCATCTGGCCAAAATTGAGAAGTCAGAGGATTACATTAAGAAGTCTAGGGCTGGAGAACAGATCTTGAAGAATGCCTGCAAAGAGGCCCAATTCCAGAGAGCTAGGACTGATTTGTATCTGAAGGAGAGTCAGGCTAGGTGGGTCAGGATCACCGAAGCCCGTACTCAGGAGGATAAAAGGACTCAGGATAAGATTGAGCAGTTGGAAGCTAGTGCAAAAGAGCAACAGGAAGCCCTGGCAGCAGCCCAGAGAGAGATCTCAGAATTGAAGATTAGAGCTGGTGTAAAGAGGTCAAAGGACCAGAGTCAACACAAGAGACTAACTGCATCTGTTACTACCAGGAATCTCCTTATCAGGAATCTTACAGAATGTCCAGCTGATCCTGTGACTGAAGCACTTCTCAAGGAAGTTCAGGAGGATGAGTTTGGTCTTGGTGTTTGACTTTTGCTTGTTGTTGCTTTCATTTTATGTACTTTTCTTTATGTTGTATTTTTGACCCCTCAGAGGGCGTGCATTGTAAACAAACTATGTATCATTTACTTTTTGTAATATATGTGTTGGTTTGTTTCATTTGTTTTCTTTCAAAGCAACATCATAAGCATCTTTCTCAGGGGGCTGGAAAGGTCAAAACCAAGTGCCAAGCTGGATACCTTGGAAACAAATAAGCATACTGCATTGCATACTAACCTTTTGTTTTGTTTTGTAGGTTGTTGTTTTATTGTTACTAACTCTGTTGTGACTTCAGGAACTATTGCTCGACGTCGAGGGTTTCCACTCAACCGTCCACACAGATATCCCACCCGCAACAATCTTCCGGGCATACAAATGGACCAAGTACAGCAGGACCTTACAGAGGTCAGGACTCAAATGGCCAACGAGAGGCTAGAAATGAGGAATCAGATGACACAATTTATGGAAGTGATGAATAATATGGCTCAAAGCCAAGAGAGGTTAAGAGCACTGGTAGAGGGGAGGAATCAGGAAGACCATCATCCAGGGACTGCTGGGACAAGCAACAATGAGAGAGTCCAACCTCATGTTAATCCCCCAGTCTTTGGACCCCACCTGCATCCAGAGGTCAACATCCCTGCTAATGTGCAAGGGACTGCCACTGCAGGTAGAGTGCTGCAAGAAGACCCCCAGGAAGATCAGTTCACAGTGATGGGAGCTGGGGAGGAAGCCTATGACAGAAGGCTAGATGAGATTGCTGAGAAACTGAGGTCCCTAGAGTCCCAGAATTCTTTGGGCTTTGATGTTATGGACATGGGTCTAGTGGACGGGGTCAGGATTCCTCACAAATTTAAACCTCCATGTTTTGAGAAATACAACGGGACTTCTTGCCCCCGGACCCGTCTACAATCCTTTCTGGGGAGGCTGAAGGCATATACCATGGACGAAAAGCTATGGATGTTTTATTTTGAGGATAGCTTAACTGGAGCTTCAAGGGAATGGTACTCCCATCTGACCAGAGCAACCATTAGATGCTGAAAGGACCTGGCAGAGGCCTTTATCAGACAGTATCAGTACAACATGGATATGGCTCCCAACAGGACCCTCCTGATGGGGATGTCTCAATCATCAAGGGAAAGCTTCCGGGAGTACACTCAAAGGTGGAGACAGCTTGCTGCTGCTGTCCAGCCACCCATGTCAGAGAGGGAGATGGCTGATATGTTTATGAACACCCTCCAAGGAACATACATTGACAGGCTGGCTGCCTTTTCTTCCACTAGCTTTGCTGATGTAGTCATAGCCGGGGAAAGAATTGAAAGCCTATTAAAGATGGGTAAAATTTATGACAACGGTGCTAGCTCATCCAGCAACCCAAGAAAGCCTTTTGTAGGCCCAAGAAGAACTAGTGAAACTAATGCTATCCATACCAGCAGGGGCAGACCCCAATATGTTCATAGGTCTGTGGCAGCAGTCACCATTCCCGCTCCAATTCATCCTCAACCAGCTTATCAACCACAGCAACAAAATTACCAACAAACTCAGTATCCTCCTCAGAGAAATTATAACAACAACAACACCAACAACAACAATCAGCAAAGACCATTTCAACAGAGACCCTCTCAGGCCAATAGGGTGATCGATCCGATCCCTATGCCCTATGCCACATTACTGCCACAACTCCTGAAACTCAACCTGGTTGAGCTAAGGACATTGGCACCTCCAGATCCTGCCAGTCTACCCAGAAATTATGACGCCAGCGCCAGATGTGCTTTTCATTCAAATGCACCTGGCCATAGTACAGAGAAGTGCAGAGCTTTGCACATGAAAGTACAAGACTTGGTAGACTCCAAAGCTCTGAACTTTGCACCACCACCAAATGTCAACAAGAACCCTATGCCACATCATGGAGGTCCCAGAATCAATGCTATCGAAGAAGACAAGCCGTCTTACTTGATAACCAGTGTGGGTCAGATTCGGACACCCTTGGTGGAGATTAAAGCTCAACTCCTTGAATGTCAAATGTTCCCGGGATGCGAGCTAGGGTGTGCTTATTGCAACATTTCAGTGAATGGTTGTGATAACTTGAGTGATGGCATAGATGGTCTCATCCAGAGTGGCCTGCTTCAAATCACAACGTCAATACCTACCAATCCAGCAATCTCCTTAACAACAATTCCCGAGTCTGCTACAACTGCAACAACTATTGTTCCGAACAACTTTTCAGTTTCATCAACAAATGCTTCATCTGTTACTTCAACGGACCAAATATCAACAAACATCCCTTCTACAACTTCAGCACCCCTTCATTCAGAGTCTCCTACAACAACAACACCCATCCTTCCAACAATGTCTCCTACAACATCAACAACAAACAGTGCAAGTGTTTCAACAGTTACGATTTATTATGATCCTGCCAATGATTCTGCCTACAACTCACAAAATGCCACTCCTACCAGAGCACCAGTCACAATATACTATGATCCACAGACTATCATGGTTCCTTCCGCAGCTGCCATCAGTCCAGTCACTGTCACAGTGCCTGGGCCAGTACCTTATGAAAGCAGTAATGCCATCTCTTGGCATTACGGCTCTGATTTATACTGCGAAGGACAGAAAATCACTTTCGAATCATCAACTTCTTCACCATAAATAGACAATGTGGGTGGAGGCGGAGGCTTCACTCGAAGCGGACGTCTCTTTGCCCCGCAGATTCAAAGACCCACTGCCGAAGCAGAAGCTGCTGCCAAGGCAAAAGGGAAGAGCATGGTGCAAGAAGAGCAAATTGTTAAAGAGGCTTTGAAAACACCTTTTGACCAAGAAGTTGATGAATTCATGAGAATCATCAAGAAAAGTGATTACAAGATAGTGGACCAGCTTCACCAGACGCCTTCCAAGATCTCCATTCTATCATTGCTTATGTGCTCCGAGGCTCATCGGAATGCACTACTCAAAGTCTTGCACGCAGCTTATGTGCCAGAAGAGATCACTGTCAATCAGTTGGAAGCTGTGGTTGGAAATGTTAATGCTAGCAATGGACTAGGATTCACCAATACTGATTTGACTACGGAAGGCCGCAATCATAACAAGGCTTTGCACATTACCATGGAATGTAAAGGTGCAGTTCTTTCCCATGTGCTGGTAGACACAGGATCATCCCTCAATGTCTTACCTAAAAAGGCCCTTGTGAAGCTGGAATATGAAGGATTGGCATTACGACCCAGTAACTTGGTAGTGAGAGCTTTTGACGGCTCTAAGAGATCAGTTCTGGGGGAAATTGAGTTGCCTGTAACGATTGGCCCACAAACTTTCAAAACGACCTTCTACGTGATGGACATTCAGCCTGCCTACAGCTGTTTGTTGGGTAGACCATGGATTCACGCCGCTGGCGCCGTGACCTCAACCCTTCACCAGAAGTTAAAATTCGAGTGGGAGGGCCAGGTCGTTACTATCTGTGGAGAGGAGGATATTTTTGTTAGCCATCTGGCTACATACAAATATATTGAGATGGATGGGGAGATCCACGAGACGATGAGTCAAGGGTTTGAGGCCCTGAATATTAATGAAACCTCTGTTGTACTTGGGACTTCCATGACATCTACCAGCAAGCCCGGAAGGTGGTGGAAGAAGGAAATGCTCAAGGCTGGGGCAAATTGTTGCCTGTGGAGAAGAAAGAAGATAGATTTGGGTTGGGTTACAAACCAACTCAACAAGATCAAGCAGAGGCTGCTAAGAAGACCAACTTTGTTAGTGGGGGGATGCTCACCCCTGATGCTGTCAACAACTTGGAAGATGAGTCGGAAGATGAACGCAACCTGGAAAGTTGGATTCGTCCAAAGATCCCGGGGAGCAGTATCTCAAACTGGTCTTCCCAGGAAATTATAAGGGTTACTCCTGCAGAGTAATTATTATTTCCTGTATATTTTAAGCATGCATCAAGTCTTGCGTCTTGCCCAAAACGACAAGACTCATTTTGTAATCGGGCCATCTGTAATTTTTGTGCAACAAGATTAATCAATGAAATATCAGACATCTTTTGCAAACAAGTCTTTTCCTTTTCCGCTCACTGTTTTTCCATTTTTCTTTTTGTACAAAAAAATAAATGGCAATGTTTTCAAAATGACAACTTTTATTTCACTTTTCTAAACAAGATTAAAATCAAATCACTAAAATGAACAAACTGAACCCTTGCAGAGAGTGCCTTCCAGACCGCACCGACAACAGCACGGCTATGACTTCGTATGACTTTGACAATCCGATCAATCAAGCTGATGAAGGGGTTGAAGAAGATTACGAGCTTCCTGAAGAGCTAGCCAGATTGTTGAGACAAGAGGAGAAGGTTATCACTCCTCATCAGGAGGAGGTCGAAACGATTAATCTTGGTACAGATGAAGACGTGAAAGAGGTTAAAATCGGGGCCTGCTTACAAGACTCAGTGAAGAAACAACTGATTGACCTGCTTCAAGAATATGTGGATGTGTTTGCTTGGTCTTATCAGGATATGCCAGGGTTGGACACCGACATTGTTATGCATAAGCTGCCTTTGAGGGAAGAATGCCCACCGGTCAAACAGAAGCTGCGCCGCACTCGCCCAGACATGGCAATGAAAATCAAAGAAGAAGTACAAAAACAGTGGGACGCCGGGTTCCTTGCTGTGACTAGCTATCCGCCTTGGGTTGCTAACATTGTACCTGTTCCAAAGAAAGATGGCAAAGTAAGGATGTGTGTTGACTACCGGGATCTGAACAGAGCCAGTCCGAAAGATGATTTCCCATTACCTCACATTGATGTATTGGTTGATAATACGGCTCAATTCTCGGTATTCTCCTTCATGGACGGATTTTCAGGGTACAATCAGATCAAAATTTCACCTGAAGACATGGAGAAGACAACCTTCATCACACCCTGGGGCACTTTCTGTTATAAGGTGATGCCATTCGGATTGAAGAACGCTGGTGCAACATATCAACGGGCTATGGTAACGTTATTCCACGATATGATCCATAAAGAAATCGAATGTTATGTGGATGACATGATTGCCAAGTCCCTCACAGAAGAAGACCACCTGGTAAATCTGCTGAAGCTATTCAAGCGTCTGAGGAAGTACCAACTAAAGCTGAACCCCAACAAGTGCACATTCGGGGTGCGATCTGGTAAGCTGCTGGGCTTTATTGTAAGCGAGAAAGGGATTGAAGTGGACCCTGATAAAGTCAAAGCCATCCAAGAGATGCCTGCACCGAAGTCTAAAAAAGAAGTTCGAGGGTTTCTAGGTAGATTGAACTACATTTCAAGGTTCATATCTCACCTAACAGCAACCTGTGAACCATTGTTCAAGCTGTTAAGAAAGGAACAAACGGTCAGGTGGAATGAAGACTGCCAGAGTGCTTTTGACAAGATCAAAGAATACCTGCAAGAACCACCAATCCTTATGCCTCCAGTCGAAGGAAGACCTCTGATAATGTACTTAACAGTATTAGAAGAGTCAATGGGGTGTGTGCTGGGCCAGCATGACGAGTCTGGTCGAAAAGAGTATGCAATATACTACCTGAGCAAAAAGTTTACCGACTGTGAACAACGTTATTCACTGCTCGAGAAAACTTGCTGTGCTTTAGCGTGGGCTGCTCGCCGACTGAGACAGTATATGTTGACCCACACTACTTTATTGATATCCAAAATGGACCCAGTTAAGTACATTTTCGAGAAGCCAGCTCTTACCGGACGGATTGCAAGATGGCAAATGATTCTCACGGAATATGACATCCAGTACACCTCTCAGAAAGCCATCAAGGGCAGTGTACTATCTGAATATCTTGCTGAGTAGCCTATTGATGATTACCAGCCTATGAGATTTGACTTCCCTGATGAAGACATCATGTTCATAAAAGCAAAAGACCATGAGGAGCCTATTCACACTGAAGGGCCTGACCCAGAAGAAGAATGGACTATGATGTTTGATGGGGCTGTTAATATGAATGGTCGTGGTGTTGGTGCAGTACTCATTACACCCAAGGGAGTTCACATGCCTTTCTCGGCAAAACTCACCTTCAACTGCACTAACAACGAAGCTGAATACGAAGCTTGTATTATGGGTCTTGAGGAAGCCATTGACCTCAGGATCAAGACATTGACTGTATTCGGAGATTCAGCTCTGGTAGTTAGTCAAACCAATGGCAAATGGTACACACACCAGGATCATCTGATACCTTACAGGGATTATACAAGGAGGCTATTGACGTTCTTCACAACGGTCAAGCTTGAGTATATCCCTCGGGATGAGAATCAGTTTGCAGATGCCCTGGCTACCATTTCATCTATGATCAAAGTTCAGGCTGCTAACTTTGTACCTCAGATTTCAGTGTCCAGACTTGATAGACCGGCATATGTATTCGCAGCAGATATTATCAAAGATGATAAGCCTTGGTTCCATGACATTAAGTGCTTCTTGGAGGATCAAACATACCCATCTGGGGCATCTTCCAATGATAAGAAGACTTTGAGAAGGCTTGCTGGCAGTTTCTTTCTGAACACTGATGGTTCCTTATACAAGAGAAACTTTGATATGGTACTCCTCAGATGTGTTGATAAAACAGAAGCAGACTTGTTGATGCATGAAGTGCACAAAGGATCCTTTGGTACCCATGCAGGAGGGCATGCCATGGCTAAGAAATTGCTAAGATCAGGTTATTACTGGATCACAATGGATGTCGACTGTTGTGCCTATGCCAGAAAATGCCATAAATGTCAGATCTATGCGGATAAGGTGCATGTGCCTCCCAATCCTTTGAATATAATGTCTTCACCTTGACCCTTTGCCATGTGGGGCATTGATATGATTGGCAAGATCGAGCCAACTGCTTCAAATGGCCACAGATTCATCCTGGTCGCCATTGACTATTTCACCAAGTGGGTTGAAGCAGCCTCATATGCAAATGTTACAAGGCAAGTGGTAGCCAGATTTCTGAAGAGAGATATCATCTGTCGGTACGGAGTTCCCGAGCAAATCATTATTGATAATGGTTCCAACTTGAACAACAAAATGATGGCAGAGCTGTGCCGGGACTTCAAGATCCAACACCACAATTCTTCTCCTTACAGGCCAAAGATGAATGGCGCTGTCGAGGCAGCTAATAAGAATATCAAGAAGATTGTGCAGAAGATGGTAGTCACCTACAAAGACTGGAATGAGATGCTACCGTTTGCCTTGCATGGGTACCGCACGTCAATCAGGACATCCACTGGGGCAACACCGTATCAGCTTGTATACGGTATGGAGGCAGTCCTACCTGTTGAAGTTGAGTTACCCTCTCTGAGGGTGTTGATGGATGTTAAGCTGAACGAAGCGGAATGGGTCCGGTCCCGATACGAACAACTGAGTCTGATTGAAGAGAAAAGATTGGCTGCAATCTGTCATGGGCAGCTGTATCAGAAAAGTATGAAGAGAGCCTTCGACCAGAAAGTCAGGCACCGAGAGTACCAAGTGGGAGATCTTGTGCTGAAAAGAATCCTCCCTCCTCATACAGACCACAGGGGCAAATGGACTCCGAATTATGAAGGACCATTCGTGGTAAAGAAAGTTTTCTCTGGTGGAGCACTGATGCTCAGCACCATGGATGGTGAAGATTTCGCGTCCCCTGTGAATTCAGATGCAGTTAAAAAATACTTCGCATAAAAATGACCCGCTGGACATAAAAACAGAATGAAAGTCCAGGCAAAAATAGGGCATCCCGGCGAGTCAAAAACAGAATAAAAGACTCGGGCAAAAATAAGGGAAAATAAACAAAAAATGTACACCCGCTGAGTTGAAAAGCCGCATTGGACAGCTCAGGCAAAAATGGGTATCCCGATGGATTGAAAACCCGAAAGGGCGATCCATGCAAAATAAGGGAATAAGCGAACAACTGCATTCTGAATTCGTCTGTATCACCTACAACTTGGTAAGCTTCGAAGGGATCAAGCTTTTGTCAGAATCAGCCTTCTTCAGAAAGCAAGACGAGAAG
Organism: Lathyrus aphaca; assembly: GCA_963966055.1. Classification (NCBI taxonomy): domain Eukaryota; kingdom Viridiplantae; phylum Streptophyta; class Magnoliopsida; order Fabales; family Fabaceae; genus Lathyrus; species Lathyrus aphaca. The sequence continues at coordinate 506,956,657 of OZ014524.1, read as the reverse complement.
AATGTCGAATGTCATACGAGTCATAGCAAGAAGGGAAGCTCCTTCAAAGCGTCGTCAACATTGCCAGCATTTTGGTTTCTCAATTTGTAACAATCTCCTCATTCCAGGGGATATGTTTCTTTGACTGTATCTTGCCAATTCAGGGCACATGAATTAATAAAATCAGATTTTTCAGTCATGTTTCGTTATGTACATTTTTATTTGCAAAAATGTCTGATGTCTTAAGGAAAACTGATTGCATAAATACAGATGCTTATCTTTAAGAAAATAAAACACGTGCTTACAGGGAATATACTTACTCTCAGAGGTGTCTCACTCCTATGACGGAACCCCGTAAGGGATGCCTCGGGATTACTTGTACGTTTCTCTGTCTTTGCAGGACTGCAGGTATTCAAAAGCGCGACATGGGGCATTAAAGCTTCACCCCAGCAAGCTGGCGAATCAACACTCAGTCTTAGCACCCAAGTGCTTTCTCCCCAGCTGAGTTGCCACTTTTTGCTTCTCCCAGCCGAGTTGCCATCCGTCACAAAAAGCCAGGGAATCATCTCCCCGCAGAGCCTCAGCCTCTATCCAGAAGAGCAGCGCCCGAAAGAATCACAACAGAGTGACGAAAGCTTCTACAAACCCCAGCTGGGTCCTTCATTTACAAGAATAAGTCTATCAATGACCCATTTCCCCAAGCAGAATCATTTCATTAGATCTACCAATGATCTTATCCCCAACTGGGAAGTCTACTCCAACAGATCGACCAGAGATCTTCACAGCAGTGGGATCCGGATCCCGGTTCGGTATCTTTGCATAATCATGGCATTCGCATCATATTCACCCCACAAAGCGTAGCATTCCGTCTAATACGGAGCATTACGGAAAAAATCCAACATATTGCATAATCATAAGTCATGGTCTGAATCAGACACTTGTGAATGTTATCGATCCATCAACAATATACGGAATACTCCCCAAATTCCCCAGCAAAAGCAGTTGCCTCACATTCACCAATACGAATACATACTCCTTGTGACACTCGTCCGTGTCATATCCCAGCAGAAAGCCAAAGACATCCCCTTTGCACCCACAGATACTTATATATATACATTGCCTTTGACGTCCGTCCATGTCATTTTCCCAGCACAGTAACATAAACACTTTGTATACCAGATATTTGTTTATACTATACCTCTCTCTTTTTGGCACTCGCCTGTGTCACTCTCCCCAGCAGGTGAAACACTCATCTATACATCACTCATACTTGCTACTCATACTTATACAGATACTCGTCCGTATCTTATATATACCATTTACATCCCCGCAGATTCAACACTCGTCCATGTTCTTTGTTAACCAGTTGGTACTCGTCCGTACCATCATCTCAGAACATGCGTTAAGTGTTTGTTTCTACATGATACTCGTCCGTATCATAGTCTTAAGGATGCTCGTCCGCATCTTTAATCCATACACTGTGTCAAACACTTACGTCTTCTTGAATATAGATACTCGTCTGTGTCTACTATTCCCCAGAAGAGTCCTTTCAGATACAACACTCGTCCGTGTTCCTTGTTAACCAGTTGATACTCGTCCGTATCATCATCTCGGAACTCGTGTCAGTTTTTGTTTCTACCTGATACTCGTCCGTATCATAGTCTTAAAGATGCTCGTCCGCGTCTTTAGTCTATATACAATACCAAACACTTATACCTTTTATTTCTTGGATGTAAACACTCGTCCGTGTTTACTACTCCCCAGTAAAGCAATTTCTTTTTATCTGACATTCGTCCTATGTCATGATAAACCCTGAGAGCAGCCGTACCCTGCTAGGTGGTCGTCCTCCACCTCTTGATGGTCGTCCTCCGTCATGCTCGTCCGATGGCCGTCCCCATCGTTGACCCTTCTATCCGACATTCGTCCTATGTCGTGATATTTGGCAGCCGTCCCCTGCTAGGTGGTCGTCCTCCACCCTTTGATGATTTTCCTTCATCATTCTATCCAATGGCCGTCCCCATTGTTGATTTTGGTTATCTGACATTCGTCCTATGTCAGGATAAACCTTGAGAGCAGCCGTCCCCTGCTAGGTGGTCGTCCTCCACCTCTTGATGGTCGTCCTTCATCATGCTCGTCCGCTGGCCGTCCCCATCGTTGACCTTTTATCCGGCATTCGTCCTATGTCGCGATATTTTCGGCAGCCGTACCCTGCCAGGTGGTCGTCCTCCACCTTAGATGACCGTCCCTCATCTTAACCCCAACAGAGCAGCCGTCCCCTGCTAGGTGATCGTCCTTCACCTTTGATGACCGTACCTCATCATCTGTTTATTTCATTTATTCTTTAACCCGATGGCCGTCCCCGTCGTGGTCCCTTTTCTTTTTAGCCTGATGGCCGTCCCCATCGTTGGTTGCTTTGCTTTATGAACTTGATGGCCGTCCCCGTCATGTTTCATTGATCCCCAGAGAATCTTACAGCTTTACTTGATGGCCGTCCCCATCATAATCCCTTTTATCCCCAGCATGTCGGCCGTCCCCGTCATTGCTTTATTTCCCGCACTTTTCCCAGCATGTCGGCCGTCCCTGTCATTGCTCTTTACCCAGCAGTCGTCCTCTGCTCGACGGTCGTCCTCCGTCGCCCATACTTTACAATATACTTTATTTTCTTTTACAATCTTTATCCCTTTTCTTCTTCATTCTATGAGTGCAAATTTTGGATTGTCTTTGGTATCCAACCACAAGTTATCTTGTTTGCCTGATAAGCCGTCGCTTACATCCTGCACAGCTAACTCATGTTTGAATAGGGGCAGCTGTAAACACCCCAAATTTGCCCTCACCCATTCACACAATGGCTTGTGATCATTTCATATGCATAAACTCAATCATAGTATCTCATATCACATTTTTGATCCACTGCATTAGTTCAAAGTCATCTGCATCTAGGGTTTGTGATCTGAGCTATCCAAGGGCTTCTTGAGCCAATCCAAAGGCCACCAATCACTTCAAAGGGGTCCATGTGTGTTCAAACATCATATTATATCCTCTCAAATTCAATAATGTCAAAAAATCACAAGAACTGAGAATGGTATGGAAGCAGAGCCAGGCTAGACTGCACAGATGACCTAAAATTAGGGTATTGGTTTCAGAGGCCATAACTCCAAATTTTTTGATCATTCTTGTTTCTATTGGTCTCTATATGGTATAGGGAGTATGCATATCAATTTTCATGAAGAAATTCCATGGGGAAGTCATCTGATCAAGAGTTGACTTTTCAAGCAAGTCAGTGCAAAATCAGGGCATCTGAGGCCCCCAATGACCCAACCAAAGGGTATTCTTCATCATTTTGATTATATATGATCTTTATTTGATCATGGAAGATGTTGGAAGTTCACAAAATTGAATAATTTCAAGTCTTTTGCAAAGTTGACTTTTTGGGCAAGTTTGACTTTTAATGAAAATGTCATTTTATGCAACTTTTTCAACCCTTACTTTTTGATTCAAGAAAGCTTCAAATGGAAAAACTTTGGTCATGAAAGTTGTAGAATAGATCTTTCCCTTTTCAAAAAGTACAAGAACATGACCTAATTCATTTTGGATCAAAAGTTATGGCTCATCAAAGTTGGCAAAAATCACTTAAATTCAAGTTATGCACCAAATGGAAAAACTTGCAAATTCTTGTACCAAGGCAATTGGTGACTTCAAATTGATGTCTAACCTTTACACAAACATCACACAACATTCAAAGATCAGAATTGGCCCAAGGAACTTGACATTTTGATGCATTGAAATTCATGAAATCTCAAAAGAACCAAAAGCAAGCCAAGTTGCAAAACACATGATAACTTCTCATCCACTTGCTAGCTACTTTGCTGATCAACCCTAGCCTTTTCCCTCACCATGCTGCGCAGCACACCCACCTTGTACTTGGCTAGAGATTGACCCATGCTTCTCTTACACAAAAGTTGACAATTTGCAAAAGCAACCATACCTATCACAAAAGGACATGTCATGTCATCTGACCAATGGCATTTGTTTATACAAACAAAATGCAAGCCAAACCACACAAGAACACAAGCTGAGCCCTAAGAATCTTCAAGTTACAAAAAACTCTCCCTCTTGCAAAAGCTTTCGATTCTCCCAACTCAACCACTCAATCTTCAAACAAACACCACCATTCATTTCTGAATCATTCACTGACCCAAAACCACCCATCAAAACAGCCAAGAACACACCACAAGCCAGATACGATTTCTGACCAGTTGGAGTGCAAACACCCAAACCAGCCACATACAAAGTTGTCCAAGCATTGCAAACTCCTCAAGAAGGTCATTAGAGGCTTTTTGCACCAAGAAAGCAGCCAGAAAGCTCAAAGGGTGAAAGCTCCATCTCAGGTAGCCATTCGAAATTATTTTTCCAGAAGCTTTATTTTAAGTTCTCAATTGGTTAAGTTTGATTCCCTGAGTGCAATGAACTTTTTACTTTTGAAAATGATGAAGAATTAAGAGTGTATGGCTTGTCTGAAATTTTTGCAGTTTTTGTTCTTAGCTTCGATTCTTGTTAATGGTTGGAAATAAATGAGGTTTGAGGTTAGGGATGAGTTTAGGAGGGTGAAAGGAACAAATCTGGAGCTTTAGAGCTCCAGAAATGACCTAGGGAGTGTTTTAGAAATTTCTCAGGTGAGGGGTGGCCGGAGAAGATGACCGGAGGTCATTTCCGGCCACCTGAAAGTCATTAATGCTTAATTAGGGTTTAAGGGTAGGTTTGAATCTGGAGCGTAGGATGAGGCTTCCTGCGCGTGTTTCAAGGGCTCAGATCATGTCATTAGCCCTAATTTTTGTTTATTTAATTTAATCATAATTAATTAGCTGAGGTGAAATCCAGACCACTCATTAGCGCGCCAGTCAACCATTTCCTTTCAACTTTGAATCTGGATCATTGGATCAGATTACTTTTCATTTTATTTTGTTTTATTTCATTTTCTTTCTATTTAACTTGTACATTTTATAAAAAATAGCAAAAACCATTTAAAAAATATGAAATTTTTTGTCAAGAGTTTCATTAATTTTTAAAACCCAAAAATATTTTTATTTTTATTTTTCGCATTTAAAAAATATTTTTAAATATTCAGAAGTTTATTTTTAATTAATTAATGAGAATTAATTAATTAAAAATACTTTTAGGTATTTAAAAATCACCAAAAAATTCATGAAACTTTTAAAAACATTTAGAAACATTGTCCAACCCTCAAACCAAATTTCTTTTTTGATCTTGATGCATTTTGAGATTTTTCCATGGAATTAATTCATTTTCAAGGCATTATTTTGATCCAAACTTCCAAAAATCATTTCTGCCTAACCATTGAGAGTTGGACTTTGATTCTTTTTGCATTGTGTTATGCATATCATGTAGTTTGTGAGATTAATTTGGCATGAATTGATCTTACATTTTCCATTTGTTTGGCATTTTTCTTGTTAAGGAACCCTAAAACCCTAGAAAACTTAGGAAGATCATAACTTGAATTAGGTTAGGAGTTGGAACTTCTTCTTTGGGCAGTGAGTTAGTATAGGTTTAGGGATCCTTTGAGTGCATTTTCAATTTTTTATATTGATGTTTGCTTCTGATTTTGGTTTTTGTTTGATGCTTTGATCATAAACCCTAATTTGGGCTTCCATATGCAGCCATCTTGCATTTGCTTGCATACCTTGACTTGCCATAGCATTTTATGCATCCATTTGGTTCATTGAGCATCTTAAGACATATTAGAAGCCTGTTTGATCATTGCATCTTGTACTTGCCATGTTGTATGCCATATGCATTTCATAACTTTTCATGTATGATCATGGTTCTTAACTTGCTTCATTTGCATCCTTAAGTTTGTATGATCATCCCCATGTGTTGTTTCATGTTTGCATAATCTCATAGCATCATTAACATCATGTATGAGCTTCTGGTTTTGATTTGCATCATGCCATTTCATCTCATTTTGCATTGCATTGCATTTCTTGCACTAACTTTTCAGGTGGTAAGTTACCTTGAGAAGTGAATTTGCCTTCACTTCTCACAACTTCTTTTCATCTCTCTTATGCATCCATGCTGCATTTTGTTATGAGTTTGAGATTGAGCTTGCTCATTCTTTTTTCTTACTTTCTTCCCTCAAGTGACTTGACTTCTTGAAGGAAGCAAGTTGCTTTGCTTCTCCTGATCCTTTCACCTGCTTCCTGGTGTTTCCATTGAAGACCTCTCTTGTAAACTTCACAAACCTTAGGAACAACTAAGCATGATAATGATTAGGGTTTTGATTAGTCCCCCACTTAGTTTTTACCTTTGTGTCTCTTTGAGTCTTCTCTTCTCATCTCATAATCAGGGACCAAACCTTAAAGGCTTTAAGGCTTTGTGACTAAGCTTATGCCTGCATCCTTCTATTAGGATGGAGTGTATAACTTTAATCCTAAGTGTTAAACCCTTAATGTGTTTAAATCCTTTAATCAATTCACTTAATAATCATCAAGACATCACACTTGTAACTTGGGCCTTGCATTAGGGTTCTAATTCTTCCTTAATTGGTTAAGAAGGACTAACCCTAGTGTTAATGGACAAGTCCCCCTCAAGTTGTCTTACAAACCCTAAAAAACATTTCATCATCATATCATTCAATAAAATCCACTTAATCAAAAGCTTGTTTTGTCATGAGTTTAATCCCTAATCATGGATTAAGTTGAGGAGCTTCCCTCAGCTTAAACATTCTCATCTATTATCCTTTTATTAGGATGGTGTAATGGGTCTGTTTAATCCCTGATTATGGCTTAACCTCATTAATTAACCCTAAACAAAAACCACAAAAACATTTAACTAATCACAAGTAGGTTAATGATCTTAATCCTGCACCAAAGGTGATTAAGTGTGAGAAGCTGACTTCACACTTAAGGTATTCTCATTACCCCCAATCAGAGGGAAGATGTGATGAGTTTACTAAATCCATTGGTTTAGGCTTAAGCTCATTAATCTATGACAAACTTTCAAAAGCAATAAAAGACTGAAAACTCAAAAACAAACAATAATCGTCTCCTCCGAGATTCTTTTCTCATCACATTCACTTTTAACCGAGAACTTGCTTCTTCCGTCTAATGCAAGACAGTTAGCACCTGAGCCAGACAGGTCATACACTTGAGCATAGTCAAGTAAGCAGTTCACAAGTCAATTCACCTTTCAGTCTCTTTAGGTCGAACTACGGTATTCTGACTTCCTCATTGCACGAGAGGATACGTAGGCATAACTTAACAGTTATCGAACAAAAGTCTCTGTATATCCCCCATCCTTCTAGCATTATTCTTTAAGCCTCATGATCTTGAGCATCTCATTCTTTGTTCTTACACTGACACTTCACTTATACACTTCACACTTCTCTTACACTGACACATGTATATCCTGTTCCAGCTCTTTTATACACAGATTGCACTGACACTACCCCTTTAAAACACAAATCTTTTAAGCGTGGATCCCGTCGAGTACGGCGGACAATCTGGGTGTTAATACCTTCCCAGGTTGTAACCAACCCCCTTTCTCAGTCTCTCTGGTTCGCAACCGTCTTATCCATATCTTTCTAGGTCTATGCAGCATTGCCTTTCCTCCGGGATAAAAATGCCTAGCTGGCGACTCTTGTCTTTCTGAGTTCACTCCTGTGTGTTCTCATTTCTTTCGCCGACCGTTCGCGTCTGTACCCCATTTGACCCGGCTTCATTTGGTGGGAGCGACACCCATTAATAAATGAATTTATGTTACATTTCATGATATTTCTCACAAACATTTTCAATGGGCCCATGTTGCATTTTTTTTGCGTGACCAAATATGAAGATAAAGCAAGGTCATGGCATGTGGTGATGGTGTACGAAAATGGATGTGAAAAAATCAGCATTTTAGGACCAACCAATACCTGCTTGCCACATGTCATTTTGATGTTTCCCTCATGTCACATTTTACTCCCTCATACACCAAGCGCAGAATACACCAAAAGGGAAAGGAAAGTTCACGTGAGGCAAATGCACTCCATGCACCACACCAAGTCACCACCAATCATAGCCTCACCTCATTTTCATTTCTTTTTTGTCATCCAATAGTGGTTCAACAACACATGCAGGACACCATAATATCCTACTCTCTCATGTATGTGATCCGTTTCAAAAACACAATTAGAAAAGAAGCAAGATAGGCTCACGCAGGCTGCATTTGTGAAAGGGAGATAACTAATTTGGTTCACACTCTACACCCTTGCAATATAAGGAGCTAGGTCACGATTCAGAAGAGCTTAGCTTCATTCCACTGAAAATCACACGCCTCAACCTTTCTCCTTCTCATTGTGCTCTCAAACTGCACACAAAAACAGCAAATTCTAGATCTAGATTCTGACTCTTGCATCTCATTCTTCATCCTCAAGACTTCTGAGTCCTCACATTCAAACTCACATCACATCCATAGCCAAGTTCTTGGAGCTTCGAGCAAGTTGAAGATTTAGCATCATCTCTGATCTTGCATCATCTTCATCTATCAGCCTTTATTTGGCCTGAACAAGATCCAAGGAAGCTTGAAGAGAGCAAGGAGATCTCTGGATTTCTCAACATCTTCAAGAAGCTTCAATTGCAGGTTTGAGTTTCTCAATCGATTACTTCGGTTTGAATGCATTCTGGCTTGTTTTGTGTTGTTATGGATTAGTATGGATGATATGAAGTGTTTAGAAGCTCTATATGGCTTTAAATCATGAATTTATGTTTTGATGTTTGCTCTAGTTGCTTTCGGTTTGCTTGTTGTGATGCTTGTTTGTGAAAACTATTGGCATATTCGTGATCCTTGTGTTTCAGACTTCATTTTTTGCTTTTACACTTTTGATTTTCATTGAGAGATGAGGGAATTATGGAGCTATGAATTGTTGATGATGATGCTGAAGTTTTGCTCTGTTTTTGCATTTTTCGAATTTCTTCATGAGAAGGAGGTAGGGGACGATGACGTGGTGAGCTGTGAGAGGCTGTGTTGAGATTTTGTCCGTTAGTGACTAAACCCTAGCTGACCAGTTGATGTTGTGTTCACATAACTTTCGTTCATTTCATTTTAATAAAAAAATAATAATAACATGTAACACATCTGATTATTGGTGGGGTTTTTGGGGATTCCGTATGGGCCTAAGGCCATTTACTAATTGTGCCCCCATTGTTGGGCCCAGGATATGGTGAACTAAATTGATTGTTGTCTGCACCTCTAGCTTTCATTATTTCTTTTTCTTATTTCATTTTATTTTTAGTTTGATTTTTATTTTTCTAAAATAGAAATAAGTTCATAAAAATTCTAAAAAATTTCATGAATGATCCTTTGAGTTTTCTCTAATTTTTGGCATTTTTATTTTTCATTTATTTTTAATTTCCACGTGGGAATTAATTGTTTTTATTTCACTTTTAATGTATGTTGTCTTGTATAATTTCTATCTTGACCATTAATTTGAATTTTGAACTGATTCTTTTTGCTCTGGATTCATGTTGAGATGTAGTTTGTTGATGATTTTTATTCTAATTTTTAGAAGTTTTCTTAATTGGTTTTGGTCCCTAACTTGTGCATGAAGTCTTCTAACCCTAATCCATGTTTGAGCCCTTGTTTGACTTGCTTAGCTTCTGATTTTGATTCTCTCCTTTTGGTATGTTAACATTGTATGTTTGAGGAGTCTTTGTGCAAGTTTGTGGAATTTTTGAATGTATACTTGATTTAATTTGAATTTTTGTTCTTTGCTTATCCCCTTTTGCTTCTTTTTTGGTCCTATGTTCAATCCTTAGGTTAGAAGGGCACTTGTGCTAACTTCTTTAAGTTGTTTAGAACCTTCTTAGGATGTTGATACCTCTCTGGTCTTGAGTTAATGTTTTTACTTTGGAAAATTTGGTGTTTGTTTACTTTTGAAGTTCATTCACTTTTATGCATGCTCACCTCACTTCTTTTGCTTCTTTACTCCTCATGATGTTAATATTTGAGTTTGTATGCTTCTTCTCTTCATATCATATGATCTTTATGCACATTTTTGGTATGTTAGGGTTCTGGTCTTGGAGTTTGTGATGTTGGTTTACTTGGTTTGCCTTGTGTTCTCTCATGTTTGTTTTGATTTGTCATGATGATCCATGTTGCTTTATGTTTAGTGGTATAGTTCCTTTCTCATTCTTATGATTTGTATTTGCATTTGGCATTTGTGATTAAGACTTCACTTCTGGTTGTGTGGCTTTGATTTGATCTTGTGTCCATTTTGTATTGCATTTATTCTTATGCTGCTAACCATTTCAGGGGCTTTGGTAAGTGAGAGGTGTGGATGTGATTCCCACATCTCCAAATCTTATCTCTTCTCTTTTCCTTATTGATGTTATCTTACTTGTGATTGTTAGGGCTTAGGCTTTACTTCCTCCCTCTTCTATTCTTCATTCTTCTCTTTCTCTTCTTATCTTCTCCTTCTTTAGGATAGTAAGCCTCACTAACCTAGGATTACCTTTGCATGATAACATTAGGATTGGTTAGTCCCCCATTAGACTTTTACCTTTAAGATCCTTTTGGTTCTCTTCTCTTCTCATCTCAAAATCATAAAAGACACTTAATAAAGATTGAAGTGGTCTCCTGTGCAATAGCCTTATTCCATGATACACTTATAGTTTTCCCATCTTGGGATAGTACAAGCTTGTCTTGTGATGCACAAGTCTGAACAGGATACCATTTTCACCAAGAAAATCATAAAAAAAAGACTTCTTCATCAAAAATACAAAAAAAAAGACTTAATAAATTCAATGAGTTAGTGAGCCTAAGCCCTAATCTCTGGAGTCAAATTTTGGGGATCTTCTCCTTACTTGAGTTTGCTTGTTCTATTATTCCATCTTGGAATGTAGTCGTAAGTACACATTCCATGGAAAAGAGCTTGAGTTCACTTCCTTGTGCCACACTCATAAAAGCTTCTAAAAAAACAAACAAACAATAAGCATCTCTCCTTCGGTACTTCTTTTCTCATCACCTTCACTCTCATCGTATGAACTTGCTCCTACTTGTCATTTTGCAAGACGGTAACGCACTCATCGTCCGAGCCTGCAACACCTGAGCATTGACATAGGCAGTTCAAGCCTTAAGACACAAGAAATCTTTTCCACCCCTAGTTAAGGCAACTACGGCGACTCTGATCCTCATTTTCCAGATGAGGTACGTAGGCAGCGGGGTAGGGCCCGTTCGAGCACAATCTTTATTTTCCCTACATTGTTGTTCTTTTCATTTCTTTTTCAGTTCCCTTTTCTTTTCTTTTATCCAGTTCAGTTCCTTTTCTTTGCATCAGCTTTCACCCTTTGAAACAGATTTCTTTGCAAGCGTGGATCCCGTCGGGTACGGAGGACGATCTGGGTGCTAATACCTTCTCAGGTCGTAACCGACTCTCGAACTCAGTTTCTTTGGTTCGCAGGACCCGTATCCTTCCTTTTCGTTTCTTCTGGTTTGTGCAGCATTACCATTCTCGTCTCTTCGGGATAAAAATGCCTGGCTGGCGACTCTACCTCTTCCGCGCCACTTTCGCGTTTGTACCAGGATGGAAATCCAGGGAGCGACACATATCACCTTGGAGTGTAAGGGTGTTGTTCTCTCTCATGTCTTGGTTGGCACTGGGTCCTCACTCAATGTTCTTCCAAAGAAAGCCTTGGTCAAGATGGAATATGACGGTCTTGCACTGCGTCCAAGTAACCTGGTAGTGAGAGCCTTTGACGATTCTAAAAGATCGGTCCTTGGGAAAATTGAGCTTTATGTGGTGATTGGCCCACAGATCTTCAAAACTATCTTCTACGTGATGGACATGCAGCCTGCCTATAGCTGTTTATTAGGTCGGCCTTGGATTCATGTTGTTGGCGCTGTAACGTCGACCCTTCACCAGAAGTTAAAATATGAATGGGAGGGCCAAGTTATCACAATCTGTGGGGAGGAGGATATCTTCGTTAGTCATCTAGCTACTTACAAATATATTGAGATGGACGGAGAGATCCATGATACAATGAGCCAAGGGTTTGAGGTCCTCAATGTCAATGAAGCAATAGCTGAAGTGTCTGGTACTTCAATCTCCTCTTATAAGCAAGCTCGGAAGGTTGTTGAAGATAGGAATGCCCAGGGCTGGGGCAAGTTGCTGCAAGTTCAGGTCAAAGAAGACAAGTTCGGGTTGGGTTACAAACCATCCTGACAGGTCCAAGAGGAGGCTGCTGAAGCTCCCAAGTTTATCAGTGGGGGTATGCTGACCCCGGATGCAATCAAAAATGTGGAATACGAGGCTAAAAGTGACTTCAACCTGGAGAGTTGGATTCGTCCAAGGGTCCCAGGCCAGCAAGTCCTCAATTGGTCTTCCCAGGAAATTATAAGGACTACTTCTGCAGAGTAATTATTATCTCTTGTTTAAGCATGCATCAAGTCATGTATCTTGCCCAAGGTGTCAGGACTCATTTTGTAATAGGTCCATATTTGTATTTTGTGAAAATGAATGATTAATGAACAAATGGACATCTTTTGCAAACGATCTTTTTTCGCTCACTGTCTTTCATTTTTGTTATTTTCGCACAAAGCAATAAATGACAATATTTTTCAAAATAATAACTCCATTTACACTTTTTCTAAATAAAATAAAATCAATCACTAAAATGAACAAATCTCAACCCTTGCAGAGATAATCCTCCAGATTGCACCGACAACAACACTGCTATGACCTTGTATGACTTTGACAATCCGATTAATCAAGCAGATGAAGGGGTTGATGAAGACTATGAGCTTCCTGAAGAGTTGGCTAGGTTGTTAAGACAAAAGGAAAAAGTGATTGTTCCTCATCAGGAGGAGGTTGAGACCATCAATCTTGGTACTGAGGAAGATGTGAAAGAGGTGAAGATTGGGGCTAGTCTGCAAGCTCCAGTGAAAGAACAGCACATCAGTATGCTTCGGGAATATGTTGACGTCTTTGCTTGGTCCTATCAAGATATGCCAGGTCTAGATACAGATATTGTCATGCACAGATTGCCACTGAAAGAAGATTGTCCTCCAGTCAAATAGAAGTTACGTCGTACTCGCCCAGATATGGCCATGAAGATAAAAGAGGAAGTACAAAAGCAGTGGGACGCCAGTTTTCTTGTTGTAACTAGTTACCCGATGTGGGTTGCTAACATTGTACCCGTGCCTAAGAAGGATGGCAAGGTGCGTATGTGCGTGGATTACCGGGATCTGAACAGAGCAAGCCCGAAGGATGATTTCCCATTACCCCACATTGATGTACTGGTGGATAACACGGCTCAGTTCTCAGTATTTTCCTTCATGGACAGATTTTCTGGATATAATCAGATCAAGATGTCACCTGAAGACATGGAGAAGACAACTTTCATCACACCTTAGGGCACGTTTTGTTACAAGGTAATGTCGTTTGGTCTAAAGAACACCGGTGTAACATATCAACGGGCTATGGTAACATTATTTCACGATATGATCCACAAAGAAATCGAGTGTTATGTGGATGATATGATTGTCAAGTCCCTTATAGAGGAAGATCATTTGGTGAACTTGTTGAAAATGTTCAAGCGTCTGAGAAAGTATCAATTGAAGTTGAACCCCAACAAGTGCACATTCGGGGTACGTTCTGGTAAGCTGCTGGGTTTTATTGTAAGTGAAAAAGGAATTGAGGTTGATCTCGACAAAGTGAAAGCCATTCAGGAGATGCCTGCACCTAAGACTGAGAAAGAAGTTCGAGGGTTCCTGGGTAGATTTAACTACATCTCAAGGTTCATATCTCAACTCACTGCAACATGCGAACCCTTGTTCAAGCTGTTAAGAAAGGAACAAACGGTCAGGTGGAACGATGACTGTCAGAGAGCTTTTGACAAGATCAAAGAATATTTGCAAGAACCTCCAATTCTCATGCCTCTAGTTGAAGGAAGACCCCTAATCATGTACCTGACAGTATTAGAAGAGTCAATGGGTATGTGTTGGGCCTGCATGACGAGTATGGTCGAAAAGAGTATGCAATATACTACCTAAGCAAAAAGTTTACCGACTATGAACAACATTATTCACTGCTCGAGAAAACTTGTTGTGCTTTAGCATGGGCTGCTCGCCGACTAAGACAGTATATGTTGACTCATACTACCTTATTGATCTAAAAGATGGACCCAGTCAAGTACATATTTGAGAAGCCAACACTTAACGGAAGGGTTGTAAGGTGGAAAATGATTCTGACAGAATATGACATTCAGTACACCTCTCAAAAGGCCATCAAAGGCAGTGTATTGTTTGACTATCTGTCTGAGCAACCCATTGATGATTACCAACCTATGAGATTTGACTTCCCTGATGAAGACACCATGTTCTTAAAAGAAAAAGATTGTGAAGAGCCTATTCATACTGAAGGGCCTGACCCAGAAGAAGCATGGACTATGATGTTTGACGGGGCAGTTAATTGCAACGGTCGTGGGGTTGGTGTAGTACTTTTCACACCCAAGGGAGTTCACATGCCTTTCTCAGCAAAACTCACCTTTGCTTGCACTAACAACGAAGTAGAGTACGAAGCTTGTATCATGGGACTTGAGGAAGCCATTGACCTCGGGATCAAAACCTTGAATGTATTCAGAGATTCGGCTTTGGTAATCAACCAGACAAACGGCAAGTGGTACACTCATCAGGAGCATCTGATTCCCTACCGTGACTATACGAGGAGATTGTTCACCTTCTTCACAACAGTTAAGATTGAATACATCCCTCGAGATGAGAATCAGTTTGCAGACGCCCTGGCCACTATTTCATCCATGATCAAAGTACAAGCTGCCAATTATGTACCTCAGATTCTGGTATCCAGATTGGACAGACCGACATATGTATTCTCTGTAGACACTGTCACCGATAACAAGCCTTGGTACCGTGACATCAAATGCTTCTTGGAGACTCAGACATACCTACCTGGAGCATCGTCAAATGATAAGAAGACATTAATAAGGCTAGCCGGCAGCTTCTTCCTCGATACTGATGGTTCTTTGTACAAGCGAAACTTCGACATGGTCTTGCTCAGATATGTTGACAAGGAAGAAGCAGACCTACAAATGAACGAAGTACATGAAGGTTCTTTTGGTACCCATGCCGGAGGACACGCAATGGAAAAGAAGCTGTTAAGATCAGGTTACTAATGGATCACAATGGACGCAGACTATTGTGCCTATGCCAGAAAATGCCACAAATTCCAGATCTACGCAGATAAAGTGCATGTGCCTCTGAATCCTTTGAATGTAATGTCTTCACCTTGGCCCTTCTCCATGTGGGGCATTGATATGATTGGAAATATTAAACCGACTGCTTCAAATGGTCACAGATTCATCCTGGTAGCCATTGATTACTTCACCAAATGGGTTGAAGCAGCTTCATATGCAAACGTCACTAGGCAAGTGGTAGCTTGATTTCTGAAAAGGGATATCATCTGTCGATATGGAGTTCCCGAGCGAATTATTACTGATAATGGTTCAAACCTTAACAACAAGATGATGGCTGAGTTATGTCGGGACTTCAAAATTCAACATCAAAACTCTTCTCCTTATAGGCCAAAGATGAACGGCGTTGTTGAGGCCGCTAACAAGAATATCAAGAAGATTGTGCAGAAGATGGTAGTCACCTACAAGGACTGGCACGAAATGCTACCATTTTCCTTGTATGGGTACCGAACCTCTATCAGAACATCTACTGGGGAAACACCTTATCAGCTTGTGTATGGTATGGAAGTTGTCCTGCCTGTTGAAGTTGAGCTACCCTCCTTGCGGGTAATGATGGATGTGAAACTGGATGAAGCAGAATGGGTCAGGTCTCGATACAATCAACTGAATCTGATTGAAGAGAATAAATTAGCAGCTATCTGTCATGGGCAGTTATATCAAAAGCGGATGAAGAAAACCTTCGATCAGAAAGTCAGACCTCGGGAATACCAAGTGGGAGAGCTTGTTCTGAAAAGACTTCTTCCTCCTCATACAGACCACAGGGGAAAATGGACACCAAACTACGAGGGCCCATTCATAGTAAAGAAATTTTTCTCTGGTGGGGCACTGATGCTCACTACTATGGACAACGAGGATTTCTTATCTCCTGTGAATTCAGATGCAGCTAAAAAATACTTCGCATAAAATGACCCGCTGGACATAAAAAAAGAATGTAAGTCCAGGCAAAAATAGGGCATCCCGGCGAGTCAAAAATAGAATAAAAGACTCGGGCAAAAATAAGGGAAAGATAAAAAAATGTACACCCGCTGAGTTGAAAAGCCGCATCAGACAGCTCAGGCAAAAATGGGTATCCTGGTGGATTGAAACCCCGAAAGGGCGATCCATGCAAAATCGGGGAATAAGAGAACAACTAAATTCTGAATTCATTTGTATCACTCACAACATGGCAAGCTTCGAAAGGATAAAGCATCGGTTAGAATCAACCTTCTTCAAAAAGTAAGATAAGAAGTACGTCAAGGTCATATGGGTCATAGCAAAGGAAGCTCACTGGAGCGTCATCTTCAACATTGCCAGCACTTTTATTTTCTCAATTTACAACAATCTCCTCCTTTCAGGGGATTCGCTTTTTGACTGTACTTGCCTATTCAGGGCACACACATCAATAAAATCATATATTCAGTCACACTTTGATTTGTACATTTTTGTTTCGTTTGCAAAATGTCCAAAGTTCATAATACAACACCTGAATAAAAAACATATGAGCCATTTAATAAATGCTTGCAAGAAATATGTTACTTTCAGGTAGATCTAACTCTTATGACGAAATCCGGTTGAGGATACCTTAGGATACTTGTATGTTTCCTTTGTCTTAACAGGTTGCAGGTACTCAAGGCAGACAATCTTTCACAGGATGGGGCATATCAGGCATTTTCCCCAGCCAAGTCAGCAATCACATCATCAGCAGGACTCCTTCACCAGAAGTATTTCCTCGCGAAGTTTTTATCCCCCTAGAGGATCCCTTGAGGAATTCATCAATCCCCAACAGAATACTTCCTAGAGGTTATCTCCCTCCCCAAGCAAAAGTCTCCCGAGCAATGCCTGACGGCTTTTTCCCAGCAAAGTGATCAAGAAACTTTCTATTCCCTATCACAGTGGCCAAAATTCTCTCATCCTCAGCAGAGTCGGTGGAATTTCTTCCCCGTAGAGTTGCCATTCTATCCCCAGTAGAGCAAAACATGACATACATCCCCAGCGGAGTTACTGAAACTTCCTCATCCCCAATGAAGTTCTCCCTCCGGACAGATCAACCAATGATCTCTTTCCCAGCTGAGTTCTCCCTCCAGACAGATCTCCTAGAGATCTTTATCCCCGCAGGATCCGGATCTCGGATCGGTTTTCTCTTTTGCATAATTATAGCATTTCGTATCATTTTTCCCAAAATAAGCGTAGCATTCCGTCTAATACGGAGCATTATGGCAAAAATCAAACATTTGCATGATCATAAGCCAGGTTCAAGCCAATCACCTGCAAATACCATATTCACTTTACCAGCAATATATAAAAGTCATTTCCCCTGCAGATAAAAGCCGAATCATCCCCTTTGCACTCTCAAACACAGATACCTGTTTATATTTATACATGCTCTTTTCGACATTCATTTGTGTCATCTTTCCCCAGTAAGGTCGCCAGGATACCTTCTACATTCTAAATACAGATATTTGTACATAACTTGTACATATTCTTTCTGACACTCGTCCGTGTCATATTTCCCCAGCAAGTCAAAACACTCGTCCATGTCATTTTCTCAATATTTTGACAATCGTCCGTGTCTTGCACATATATCCCCAGCAGATCAATACTTGTGCATATTTATACAGAAGTCTTTGATACTCACCCGTATCTTGTATATATCACCCCTCAACGGATTCAACACTCGTTTGTGTTCTTTGCTCAACCGGTTGATACTCGTTCGTATCATCACCCTTAAACATGTGTCAACGTTTGTTTCTACCCAGTATAATGTCTGACTTCTTCAGATGTAAGGCTGCTGCAATAATTTCAGGTTTAGGCTCCTTCTCTAGATCGGCGAAAGGTTTTTGATCAAGAGTATGAACACCAAGTAGCTTCGAGAATTCTTCCATTATGGGCACCAACTGATAATCAGAAAATGTGAAGCAGTGATGTTTAGGGTCAAAGAACTGGAACAAAACACTCATAATGTATTCATTGAACCCTGAAGTAACCAAATCAAGTAGATAACCATGTTTTTTGATGAATTGAGAGCTCTCAGGAACTTTTAAGACTAATTCTTTAAGCTTGGAAAGTATCCTTACAATGTTGATTCAGATAGTGTTTCTGCGAGCGGAAGCCATAACCTGCAACAAAGAACAAAGATAAATCCTTTGGCCCTTGAAATGGTTAGTGAAAATGCTATGTTATGATGTCATGATGTTATGATGTCATGATGTTATGATGTTATGATGTTATGTTTATAACAAGCAAGCAGATGGAAAACACAAACATGTCACACAATGGCCTTAGGTTTAAAGGCTTGCATGAAGTTCAAAGGTAAGTACCATCCCCACTGAAGTTTAGTTGGTTCAACCTGTCCTAGAAATAGTAACCGGGTTCTAAAGGATCTCAATATCACTGATTCTTCTCAAAGGCTGTAGTTCTGTATGGCAACTGACTTTCCTACCAAAACATCCCAAGATTAGAATCTCAATGAGTGTAGAATTGAGTATCAACCAACTTTAGACTTTAACGAAGCTGACTATCTCACTACTTTCTAATGGCCAAGATGGGTCAATTAGGGTTCTAAGGGGAAGTTAGTGTTAATGACACCATATGGCAGCCTGATATTATCCTCAAATGACTTGAAGAACATCATAACCAACCAAGAAGTCACGCTAACTGTAGCCACCAGATCAACCATATTGGTATACACCGTACAGTTTCCTTGGTCTATTGCTACTTGCCTAAGGTACACTAGATCTGGGTTAGGATCTTTCTCACAGTAGCCCTAAAATAAATACCCTTAAAAATAAAGCAATCAATTCAAACAAGTAAAGTTTCCTAACTCTAAGGTAACCCCTCTTTTAATTAGTACATCCCCAACAGAGTCGACAGTTCTGTAACACAGTGGGAGAACTTACTTGGTCGTTTTTGTTTACAAAAACTATGTTGCAGATAGCAAGAGTCGCCATCGACTTTTATTTTATCCAATAAAGAAAGGTATAAAATAACAGGAAAGACCTTTGAAAAATATTTGAGTTCGGGGGGTAAGTTATACAAAGGGAATGTGTTAGCACCCTTTGTATCCATGGTTATCTATGGGCTCTTAACTGCTTAGCTCACTTTACTTTGTTTGAAAGAACATAGTGTAGTGTGTGATTAGAAAATATTTTTATTAAGACTTTAACTTTGTAATGATTCTCGTACGAACGTATACAAAGTGTTTAGTTTGAAAGTATTGGAAAATGTGAGGCGTAAAGAGTATTTTGAAATTTTGTGAGCAAGCAGTTAAGAACTACTTACCCTAAATTGTAAGGTATTTCTTGTTATTTTGTTTCTTTAGGGATAGAATTGTCCTTACTATCAGTTAGTAAGTAGTCTTATCCTTGGATTTGAAGGGACAGGCATATGGTCATAGAAGGAAACATGTAAGGGTATCTTAGCAATTCGAAGGGACTATCATCATTTTTCCGTAGGGTCAACGAGGGACGAGATCATTTATTCGTAGGCAACTTGAAGGGTCAACGAGGGATTATGATCTTTATATTGAAGGTACTTGGTGATTTTTATTCATAGGCAACCTTGCTAACACACCCCTACGTTCGAGGGACTTGACCATTTTCGTAAGGCAACAAAAGGAGAAACCCTAGGGGTGTATGTGTGAGAAGTGTGTTAATTACAGTTATTTTAATCTTTGATTAATGGCTAAGTCTGTTTTTTATTTGCATACAAGTCTTTTCACACCCTACTATTACTAACCACACAATTAATAATTTACGAAATTTAAAAGCGGAAAATAAACCCTAGACTATTACATCATGGGGAGGGGGATAAATATTTGAAATTAAGGGAGTGCAGAAAGTAAAACTGCGAAAATTTAAATCCTAATTAATCTATTACAATCCAGGAGCAGATACATAAATAAAAAATGCAAGAAAAGAAATTTACGTTATTACATAAGTTGTACATCCTATACAATTTTCTAAATAATTTAAATAGAAAAAAGAAAAGATTATGAAAATGTTTTAAATTCTAAAACCCTAATTAATTAAAAGAGATTGACTAAACTTTGATTAAGAATTGATTAATTGAATTATTTTGTAAAAAACTTCTATGATTAAAAAAGAGTTAAGTATTTACAAAAGAAATATGATTTTTTTTAAATTATTAATTAATTTAATTTTTTTTTTATTTTTGTTTATTATTTACAAGAAAATAAAAAAAGATAATTGAATTTTACTTTGATGATTAGTTTTAAAAGAGGTTTAATTATTAATTAGAAAAAGATTAACTATTAACCTAATTAATTAATTAAAAGAAAATAATAATAAGAAAAATAGAAAAAGAACAAAATAACAAAGAAATTGCCTAAAAAGAAAGTGGAAGATCTTGGGATCGAACTCAGGTCTTTAGGCTCCCATATGCGCGTCTTCTATCACTGGGCCATTGTGCTTGCATTGCAAATAAATGACAAACAAATATTATATAATAAAAAAAATACTTGAAAAAACAGAAGGCGCAAACTTCATCTTCTTCCTCATTCATCCAAGAGATTTACCTACAGTTTTTTTTCGTTGCTAAAACCTATAGTGACGGTTCTGTCAGTCACTGTAGAACCTGGAAATTCCAAAACGTCAAATACGCAACATAAATAATATCCAGGGGTACTACTCAACTGAAAATTGTCTTATGAGTCCATTAGAACCGTAAATTTGGTTTAAAATCGCCCTTAACCAAAGTCCCCAAACTCGAAGTTGTAAACCCTAGTAATCGCGAATTGATATACCTGCACTAAAACTTCAATCAACTGATCCAGAAAGTTTTGAAATATCATCACAAACAATAATATATAATCAAATTCAATTTATAATGCATGTATAATAAAAATCGAAAATTACAAATGTGAGCTCAAATATGAATTCGGTTAAGGCAAATATGGAGGCTTTTGATGATGGTGATGATGGATACACGTTCAAAATATCCTCAGGAGTGTATTGGAGCCTTTAAAACTCTCTGAAAGCGGCTGCAAATTTAAAACCAAATTTGACTTTTCTTGAGTTTTTTTGAGATGTTGTTAGGGTTCTTTTGATCAATTTTTCGTCCCCTTTGGCTCTGGCCTTGTTGTATGTTTATAGAAGATCAAATTAGGTTAAATTTTTGGGTTTGGATTCATCTCTTTTAAGATGATGAGATTTGATTGATCTTTTATATGAAAACTTGCTATTTTGGCCAATATCTTGTTTTCATGACTTTCCCTCCTTGTGTGCACGAAATTTGGATCATATATTGTCAATATCTGATCCCAAAATAGGTTTGAAATCATATCTTTGATTTTCCATAATTTATTTTATTTAAAATTAAATTTAAAAGGATTAAATCCAATAAAAATAAAATAAATAAAAGAATTGCAAGGGAAATGACATGGAGGGGTGGAAAATCTTAGAATCAAGTTAGTATCATATAATAATGGGACCATTTGTCAAAAACTTGGGTTTTGGTCATTGTTTACTTCATACACCTCCTTAAATTTACCCAACTTCAAAAATGCATAAATCTCTCAATTTTTATCTCATGGATGTGTTCTTGGACTTTCTAGAAATCTTAGAGTGTCATCTAACTACTCCTTTTGGTCCCATGTCCATTTGATCTTCCATGTTCAAGTTATGAGCTTTTGGAAAAGTTGTCTTTTTGTTGACTTTTTAAAGGACCTGTAATGTCTTGGCTCATATCTCTCAAATGAAGTATTTATGGCCTCGGCTTATGAGGCACAAAGTTGTAGGTCCTTCAAAATGAGCTTTGGATGGGAAATTTCTGATGAAGCTGTAACACCCTAATTTTTGCCCTAAGATTTCTTCGCATTTCATCTGCATTTGGCTTACAAACAAGATTGCACATGTTTCTCAGTTTCTCCTCAGATGTAGGGTCTATACTTCGCAGGGGATCACCATTATTTTTACTTCTTTATATTTGTTTATATTTACTGATCTCTAACCAAAATACAAAAAAAAATATGTGGCAGTCTGCTTCTTCTTCTTGTTGTCTGTGTTGCAGGATTTCAAAGATAAGACAGTGATTTCAATTCAGATGCGTTTGTTCAGTCACAATTCGATTTCAGATGGATGTTTGACCTAATATTGGTCAAACTATCAAAATATTGTTTCGATTGCATGTTATGTGTGCCAGGGGTTTATTCCTCAGATAGTGGGTTTTCAAAAGTTCAGGATGTGTTGTGTGTGAAAGGCATCAGTTATCAGACAGTGTTTTGTGCGAAGTTTGGTTTGAATCTTCAGTGTTTATCAGTTCATCAATTCATCAGTTCACCAACGATTCATCTGAGGATTTATTTTCCTCAGTATGGTTTCGAATTTATCAGGATAGTGTTCAAACGATTCAAATGTTAGTGGCTTGATTGACAATTTATTCAGTGATTCAGGAGTTGGTTGTATTCATCATTATCATTGGCTTGTGAACAGAAAAAGTCAAAGTTTGGTTTTGGGCTAAAGAAATCATTACTTCATCCATTATCCGATTCATTTCATTAAACCCATAAATAACTTTATCCCTTTTTATCCATTCTAAGATTTATTCTCCGATTATCCATTCCATATCGTAAACCATTTTTTTTTCAATGTCCAAATTACCATTTTAAATTTCTCATTTTTTCCATTTTTTCTAAATTCATATCTCAACACTTATTTTTATCCAATTCTATCCAAACTTTATCTTTCCATTTTTTTAATACCATTTTTTTTATTACACAAAAAAAAATAATAATAACAATACCATTACAAAAATAAACCATTTACCAATACAGAAAAAAAGCTAAAGCCCATATCATTTTTTGTTCAGCCCATTTTATTTTTATCATAAACTTCATAAAAAAAATAAAGCCCATTGGCATACTTCATGCCTTTTTATCACAAGCAAAAGAGAAAAAGAGGCCAATGATTTCAGCCTCACAAGCAGCCACATCACGCAAAGCCTCAGTCATCCTACATCACACAAAACCTCAGCTTACAGCTCATATCAAAACACTTCACGCCAACTCCAAGCCTACCACACGTGACATATTCAGCTCCAACGTACTTCACGTTTATCACGCATCAAGCCAATAAGCCATCAACCTTCACACGAATCAGCCACAGCAGGCTGCAAGTATCACGCAGCCAAACTTCAGCCTCACACGCCTTCTGTCCCAGCCGAAACAACATCAGCCAAATTCACTTTTCCAAGCCCATCGTCATATCAAGCTTCACAAGCCAAGACTTCACAGCAAAACGCACGGGCTTCGCACCTGCAAAATACATCAAAACGCAGTAACCACAAGCCGAAACTTCAAACAAAACGCACAACTTTACAAGCCTGCAAAACGCTTCACCAAAACGCAAATATCAGCAATCAAAACGCAAAGCTTCACTCAACAAAACGCAGCAAAACAAGTCACGCGAAAATCACCTTCCAAACGCCCGCGAATTGAACAAAACGGCAGCCAAAACTCAACTTCAAGATTATCCACTCATCTATAAATAGAACCCCTTCCTCCTCTCAATCTCAAGCTTTCAAAGCCTCCAAAAACCCTGTCAAAATCAAAAACCAAAATCCATCAAAAATTCAATCTCAAACCATCTCTCAAATTTCTTAAATCTATTTCTTTCAATCAACCATAAACACACAACAAGAATTCGAGAGAGAGAGAGAGAGAGAGATAGAGTTTTCAATTAGTGTTGATTGAAGATTCGGAAGTTGGGATCGAAAAGAGGAAGAAGAAGAAAGGAAATCCGCGATTTCGAGAGGACAGAGCCGCGTGAAGAAGAAAGAAAATCGGAAGAGAGAGAGAGAGAGAGCCGCGTGAAGAAGAAAGAAAATCGGAAGAGAGAGAGAGAGAGGTTCGCAAAAGAGGAAAGAGATTCGCGAATTGCTTCCGATCTGTTTTTGTTGAAGGTGAGGCCCTGTGTTTGCCGCGGCACATGAGGAAGAAGAAGAGCTATTTTCTTTTTTTTTCTTTTTTAATGTTTACCAATGTTTTCTATATTTTTTTATAAAAAAATGAGAACTGATTTGGGCCTATGGGGCCATATGTTAATCCATTGCTATCACCATGCCTAAAACCTACGGTCCACCCTCCTGGATTTCCTTTTATTTTTATTTTTGATTAGTGTTGATTTTCTTAAAAATTGTTTTCAATTTTATTTTGAGATAAAATGTAAAAGGTATTTTAGAAAATATTCCTAAAAGGATATTTTAAGAAAAAACTAAAGATTATTTTATTTTCTTTATGGATTTTTTTTTAGATCCGTATTTCTTTTCTATCTTTTTTTTTGTTGTTTTGGTCGATGAAAATCTCCGATTCGTAGATTGTTGGTTTCCGAAGATGTTTAATCTTCATTATTTCAAATCTATGGATGACTGATCATTTGGATCATTCTCCATACTTTGAGATCGTGATAGGTTGCCTTCGATAAATTCAACGAAAATCTCGATTAAGATTAGACCGTTCTTTTTTCTTTTCGTGCGACATGTTTGCGGAGAATGATTAATAATATCATTTCTCTAACATGTATTAGCACAAATATTTTCCACCTTAATTGGTGGTAGCCGGCCTCATTTGTAGGGTAATTACTTCGTAAATTACTCGGCGATTTCTTAACATAGACCTAAATTTGTCCCGAATTCGGAATAAGATCCACATGGATCCGGTTGCCTCGATATTTTTGTTATCTTTCGTGGTTGTGCTTGATTAAGTTCATCATACCACTTATATGTAAATATTATAATAATATGAATATACTAATCCATTTAAATTCAATCTCTTGCACCTTATCCTCTTTATTTCAATTTCTCGCTCCTTATCTCTTTTATTATGCTATTATCATATTATATCATATATCATATTGTTTATGTTTATATTGTTGCTTGTGATTTTTCTTTTGTCCATTTGGACACCAAAACATTAATAAAGGATTAAACATTAAAAAAGACTTGTGACTTCTAATTTCGGACTATGGTTACTATCCTTAGCATTGGAGTTTGGACTTAGATTTTAGGATCTCTACCTTTGCTCAAATTGTGATGAATTGAAGACTTTGGCCTCAAGTTAACTTCATTTGTCTTTGAAGATGGAATTTCGTTTACTTTGAAGAAATGTTCATAATATGGTTTGATCGCTCTTCTCTTAACTTTTTAATTCAAGTATTAGGATAGTCCCTTCATCTCCTCCCACTTCTTAAATTTTCAAATTTTCTCCCTATTTTCAAATCTTCTTTGTTTTCAAACTTTAAATGCTTTCACCACCAAACCTTGACTTAGGTCAAGTGATTTTATCCTTTTCACTTTATTTTTTTTAATAAATTTTAATTCATGTAAATATATCGAAATTCTTTTCTTAAAGACATTAAAAAATTCAAACTCACTCAATTGTTTTTGTGCCTTTGTGCACTTTTTCTTTTCATATGTTTAGATATGATTCATTCTTTCTAGCGGAATTATTCGCTAAAGAATGACGACTTATCTCTACATTTTAAAATTAATGCAACTCATTGTTTCTTTTCAAATTTTGTACCACGAACTACGAGGTTTTGATCTCGCATTGCACTTTGTGGGTACGTAGGCATGAGGCGTTAAAACCTCTTCAAACACAAAATCATTAAAAAACATTCTTCTTCTCATCCCTTCAATCATTTTCAAGCAAACCAATTTCAAACCAAAAAAGCAACAAATATGTCAAAGGGCTCCCGTGGAGTACCACAGACAAGTTGGGTGCGTAAAACCTTCCCGATTTGTAACATATCCCCTTACCCATTCTCTGTTTGTTTCTTTTAGCTTTTGCTTTTAGATTCCTTAGGTTTTATTCGTTCTTTTACCTTTTTCCTTTTGGAAATAAATAGAAGCGCGGTGGCGACTCTGTGTACCTTGAGTTAAGTTAATCAATAGCTTACACTCACGATTTTACCGCTACAGAAAAGTGGCGACTCTGCTGGGGAGTAATCTCTAAGTGGATTCAGCCTAATTTGATTTATTTATTGCTTTGGTTTGATTTGTTTGTTATTTGGTTGTTTTGTTTTGGTTTTGGTGATCCTCTGTGTGAGATAGATTCTAACCCGGATCTGAGTGGAACTTATGATAGGACGGCGATATTCGAAGCGATAAGCGATGGAGTAGTCCAAAGCTATATCAATTTGATAATCTCCACTCGGTTAGGCTCTCTTGGACTATCAATGTCATGACGAGTAATCATACGTGGCATTATTTTCCAACCTTGAGCTGATCATACTGAGGACTGTAGAACCCTTAACCCATCCAAGCCAATTTAGGAACATAGTGCGGAAACTGTCTGGGTGTAAACCTAAGGTGGTTGTCACGCGATACTACACTCGGACGAGGTCTATTTTAAGAATGTTATCAGTTGGGGAGTAATCCAACGTACCGATGATATTCTAAAGATGGTTGTTAACTCCGGGCACCTCTGTTAGCACCCTTTTGGTTTTCTGCAGGTACAATAAAGACAAAACCTTAGTACTTACCTGTGTGGGTTGGTGTTCTGTTACCTTGACTTCATGCTCGTGACTCGGAACCTAAGCCCGTGTGCCTTGTGTGATCTTGTTTGTGGTTGTTGCATACATGCCATCATGCATTCATAAGCATTATTTGTAAGATTTCAAAGGACTTATAAGGAACTTTTGCAAAATTTCAGATGTTTATGGCTATGACTTTTGAAAGGAGGAACACAAAGATGTACACCTTCAAGAATCCTAATGTAGTAGAGTTGAGAAAGCTAGGAGCATTGGTTGTTGATACCCAGGAGTTCCGGAGATGTCATGGGAAGCTTTTGTATATGTTGGATACCGATGTACCTGAGGGGATTCTCCCTACTTTGGCTCAGTTTTATGATTCGTTGCATCATTGTTTCA
Organism: Lathyrus aphaca; assembly: GCA_963966055.1. Classification (NCBI taxonomy): domain Eukaryota; kingdom Viridiplantae; phylum Streptophyta; class Magnoliopsida; order Fabales; family Fabaceae; genus Lathyrus; species Lathyrus aphaca. Next base: position 506,929,557 of record OZ014524.1, on the reverse strand, counting down.
CCTTTCCGGATTATCAGCTTGTGCCGACTTTGGAGGAGTATTCTCATTGGATAGGTTTGCCTATTTTGGACAAGGAATTTCTCTTCACTGGTTTAGAGAAGGAGCTTACTATCAAGGTCATCGCCAAAGCACTTTTTCTTAAGGAGTCCGATCTTAATGGGAAGTTTCTTCCAAAGGGGAGTGTTCGTGGTATTAATGCTAAGTTCTTAATGGGAAAAGCTTCTACTTCACTTACTTTGGGTCATAAGGATGCATTTGAGGCTATTCTTGCTTTGCTCATTTATGGGATTGTCTTGTTTCCCAACTTGGATGGTATTGTGGATGAGAATGCTATTCAGATCTTCTTGAAGAAGAATCCGGTGTCTACTTTGCTTGGAGATATGTATCATGCTTTTCACTATAGGACCTCCAAAGGTGATGGAGAGATTGTATGTTGTGCGCCTCTTCTTTATAGGTGGTTTATTTCGCACCTACCAAAGTCCGATGTCTTCAAGGACAATAGACAGAATCGAAGATGGTCTCAAAGGTTGATGTCACTTTCTCATAAGGATATGACATGGTATTGTTCTCATTATGACACTGGAGTGCTTATTGATAGTTGTGGAGAATTTCCTAATGTGCCTCTTCTTGGTACACGTAGGGGAATTAGCTACAACCCCATTCTTGTTAGACGACAGTTTGGATATTGTTTGAAGGACATACCAAACAATCTCTCCTTATCCCGTTTCTTCTTTCTTAATGGTGCTGATCATATAGAGATGAAGAAAAGGATTGCTCATTCTTGGCATGCGGTTCATCGGAAAGAGAAAGGTCAATTGGGAAGACAACACCTTGCTCCTTCTGACTGTTATATCCAGTGGATTCGATCTAGGGCTTCCAAGCTCAAGATGCCTTATCCACCTGAGGAGCCTTTGTTTCCCATATTACCATTGTCTGCTTTTCTACCTCCCGTTGATGAGAAGGTGGCTCTTCAAGAAGAGTTGGACAAGATGAAGAAAGAAAAAGAAGAATTGCTACTTGAGAAGACTACGATGCAAGAACAGCTGAAGGAGAAGGATGATCTCATTGAGCTACTTGAGCGGCGTGTCACGAAGAGGCCAAGAGAGGATTTATCTTCCTCTAGTACTCCATCTACTATTCCTCCTACTTCCGGTGCTTGGAAGGCTATTGTTGACAAGTTGGTGAAAGATAAGGAAGATATGGAAGATCGGTACAAGAAAGAGATCAAGAGGATTCGCATGAAGTATCAGCCAGGATTCGGAACTTCTTCGGATATGATTCCCTAGGCCTAGTTTACTTTTTCTCTCATGTATTAGGATTATTGATGTTTGTACTTCACTTGTAATCCTCACTTTGATTTTAATGAGAATGAGTTGTTAAGTATTTCAAAAAGTGTTTCTTTATAAATATTGCAAGTTATCTTATAGTCCTTTGAAATCTTTGTATTTGCATACGCATACCATGCATCATGCCCGCATTTGTCTTGCTTTTTGAGTGTTCTCCAGGGATCTTATGTTGTTTCTTGGTCTTCATTCAGTTCTCCTGTCAAGCTGACTCACCGATTTGATACTCGAGCTAATCGGAGAAGGGTGATGGAAACTTTACAACAAGAGAATCGCGAGTTGCGCGAAGAGGTTACATTTCTGAGGGAAAGCTTGGAAAGAGTTTCTGCTATGATGGAAAGCTTGGTGGCTGCTCAGAATCAGCCACCTCCTAATTCTCCTGTTCAGAATACCGTCATCTCTGAGGTTGTTACCGCATCAATCCCTGTTGAGACTGTAATTTCTCCTCGCTATCGTATGCCTGCTAGCACACCTTGGGGCATGCCGGTTGATTTTATTCCTGCTAGTTATCGTCCTCCTCATCCTGAGACTACTGCATTTAATACTCTCCCACCAGTGTGGACTACTCTTCCTCCAGTTGTGACTACTGCACCGCCTGTGGTGCACACTATTCGGCACCATGATGAAATGATTTACCATGCTGAGCCCAGTGAAGGCGCTGGAGTGGCTGAAAGACTTGATGATTTCCAAGGACGCTTTGTTGAGATACAGAGGGAGATGAGAGCCTTGAAGCATAAGGATTTGTTCGGAAAAGATGCCTACGACCTTTGTCTGGTCCCTAATGTTAAAGTTCCTTACAAATTCAAGTTGCCTGAGTTTGAGAAGTACAAAGGCAATACTTGTCCGTTGAGTCATTTGACTATGTATGCCAGAAAGATGTCTGCTCAGACAGATAATGATAAGTTGCTGATTCACTATTTCCAGGATAGTTTGACCGGTGCACCCATGAGGTGGTATATGAGTCTGGACAATAGCCAAATCAAGACTTTCAATGATCTGGGAGAAGCGTTTGTGAGGCAATATAAGTATAACGTTAATATGGCACCAGATAGAGATCAACTTCGTGCTATGTCCCAAAAGGACAAGGAGACTTTTAAAGAATATGCGCAGAGATGGCGCGAACTGGCAGCCCAGATTGTTCCTCCACTGGAAGAAAAAGAAATGACGAAGATCTTCTTGAAGACTTTAGGTTCTTTTTATTATGAGCGGATGATAGCAAGCGCTCCTTCTGATTTCACTGAAATGGTGAGTATGGGGATGCATTTAGAAGAAGGTGTCCGTGAGGGAAGGTTAAGTCAAGAGAATAGTAATGGTTCAAGCTCTAGAAGGTTCAACTTTGGAAACAAGAAAGAAAATGAGACTAAGCAGTATCTCGTGAAAGTTATAGAAGACCTCATAGTCGTGGGAATCACCATTCGCAGCATGTAGCTTCTGTAACTCCGATGATTAATGTGGCTCCAACTGTGCCAGCGGTTCCAAAGTATCAACCTCGTTATCAACAACCTTCGATGCAACAAGGTGGTAATCAACAGGTTCGGGCTAAGCCAAGTTTTGATCCTATTCCGATGTCGTATGCGGACTTGCTTCCATCTTTGATTGCAAAGAATCTGGTGCAAACACGTCATCCACCTCCAGTTCCAGAGACTATCCCATGGTGGTATAAGCCAGAGGCTCGTTGTGCTTTTCATCAAGGTGCCCCGGGGCATGATGTTGAGAATTGTTATCCATTGAAGTTTGAAGTACATAAATTGATGAGGAACAATGTTCTGTATTTTAATGATGTTAATCCAAATGTGCAGAAAAATCCGCTGCCAAAGCATGGTAATGCGTCTGTGAATATGGTTGATGGTTGTCCTGGTTTGTTCAAGATCTATGAGGTCCGTCATATTCGAAGGTCTTTGGTTGAGATGCATGCTTTCTTAAGTGAATATCACGATATTGATCACGATTATGCTGGATGTTGCATCTGCTCGGTGAATCCTCGTGGTTGCGTGATTGTTAAGAGAGATATTCAAAAGATGATGGATGATAAGTTGATCGAAGTGACAGCAAAAAGAGATGAATATGAAAATGAAGTGAATGTTATTATGCCTCAGTTCAATCTTCCTGATAGGGTTGTTCCTGAGAGGGTGGTTATTTCTTTTGATAGTCGCAAAAATGTTGTTACTCCATTGGTGATTAATTTGCCTGGTCCAGTGCCATATGAGTCTGATAAAGCTGTTCCGTACCGGTATAATGCTACGATGATAGAAAATGGTAGGGAAGTTCCTATTCCTACTCCAAAGTCTGTGGTTAGTATTGCTGATGTGACAAAGGTCACTCGAAGTGGTAGAGTGTATGCTTCAGATCCTCCGAAGAGAGTTGAAGATACAAGTACGAGTAAGCAGATTATGGATGTTGTTGCCCAATCAGGCCAATCTGGTAATAGTGAAGATGAGGTGCTAAAATTGATAAAGAAGAGTGAGTACAACGTTACTGAGAAGTTGTTGCATACTCCATCGAAGATATCAGTTTTATCCCTCTTGATATGCTCTGAGGCTCATAGGCAGTCTTTGTAGAAGATTCTTGATCAAGCTTATGTTGACCATGATGTGACTGTTGATCAGTTTGATAGTATTGTGGCTAATATCACATCATGCAACAATTTAAGTTTCTGTGACAATGATTTTCCTGAAGAAGGAAGGAATCATAACTTGGCTTTGCATATTTCAGTGAACTGTCAGGAAGATGCTATGTCCAAGGTGCTAGTTGATACTGGATCTTCTATGAATGTGATGCCGAGGTCGACTTTGTCAAAGCTTGCGTATCAAGGTGCTCCCATGAGGCATAGTGGGATTATTGTGAAAGCGTTTGATGGGTCGAAGAAGACGGTGATTGGTGAAATGGATCTTCCTATTCTTATTGGACCGTTTATATTCAAAATTACTTTTCAAGTAATGGATATACGTCCCGCTTACAGTTGTCTCCTCGGAAGACCCTGGATCCATGAGGTAGGAGCTGTGACATCCACTCTTCATCAGAAGTTGAAGTTTGTAAAAGAGGGGAAATTAGTGACCATTGGTGGTGAAAGGGCGATGCTTGTGAGCAATTTGTCTTCTTTCTCCTATATTGATGCTGAAGAAGAAGTGGGAACTTCGTTTCAAGCTCTTTCTGTTGTGGATAATGTTGCTAAGAAGAATGCCATGCCTATGTCTTCTTTCAAGGATGCTCTGCGAGTGCTGGAAGCTGGTCAGTCTGATGGTTGGGGATGAGTTATTGATGCTGTCGACAACAAGGAAGGTTTTGGTATCGGCTTTGCACCAGGCGTGGTTCTCAACGACCCGAAGACTATTCAGGAAGGTTTCCGAAGTGCTGGATTTATCAACGATCATTCCGCTGCTGCCATCATTGAAGATGATGAAGATGAAGAAATGCCTGACTTTGTTACGCATGGAAAGATTTGCCAGAATTGGATTGCTGTTGATGTTCCTTTTATTGTTCATGCTTCAAAGTAATTTGTTTTATTTTCTTTCAAAAATCCTTTCACTCTGCCCAAGGTGAAAGTGATGTTTGTCGGGCTTTGTTTCAAATTTTATCATCATCAATAAAATGTTATTTTGTTATTTCCATATGTGTTTTTCCTTTTTGCTTTATTCTGAAAAATGGTAACATAAAAAACCCAAAATAATAATAATTGTTTATCTGCATAATGTTTGCACTTTTGTTCATTGCTCTAAAATAAAAATAAAATCATTGTGCAGATTGATTGATAAACGCATTGAAAACAATGATCATATGCCCTCTCCCAACTTTGAATTCCCTGTGTTTGAAGCTGAGGAAGAGGATGTTGAAGAGATTCCTGACGAGATTTCTCGGTTGCTTGAGCACGAGGAGAAAGTTATTCAGCCTCATGGAGAGTCTATAGAGATGGTCAACTTGGGTTCTGAAGATGATAAGAAAGAAGTCAAAGTTGGAGCATTGCTTGGTCATGATGTTAAGAAGAAGATTGTAGAGCTTCTCAGAGAATATGTTGATGTATTTGCTTGGTCTTATCAAGACATGCCAGGTCTTGATAATGATATTGTGGAGCATAGATTGTCGTTGAAGCCTGAATGTCCACCTGTAAAGCAGAAGCTAAGAAGAACTCATCCAGACATGGCAGTAAAGATCAAAGAGGAGGTTCAAAAGCAGATCGATGCAGGTTTTCTTGTGACATCAACGTATCCTGAATGGGTGGCCAATATTGTGCCTGTTCCGAAGAAAGACGGAAAAGTCCGAATGTGCGTTGATTACAGAGATATGAACAAAGCCAGTCCAAAAGATGATTTTCCATTGCCACACATTGATATGTTGGTAGATAATACGGCTAAGTTTGATGTGTTCTCTTTTATGGACGGATTTTCCGGTTATAATCAAATAAAGATGGCACCCGAGGACATGGAAAAGACCACATTTATTACACCATGGGGAACATTCTGCTACAGAGTGATGCCCTTTGGATTGAAGAATGCTGGTGCGACGTACCAAAGAGCTATGACCATACTTTTCCATGATATGATGCACAAAGAAATTGAGGTATATGTTGATGATATGATTGCTAAGTCGAGGACTGAAGAGGATCATGTTGAACATTTGCTGAAGTTGTTTCAGAGATTAAGGAAGTATAAGCTTCGTTTGAATCCGAACAAGTGCACCTTTGGTGTACGTTCTGGAAAGTTGTTAGGTTTCATTGTCAGCCAAAGAGGCATTGAAGTTGATCCTGATAAAGTGAAAGTTATTCAAGAAATGCCCGCTCCAAGAACTGAAAAGCAAGTAAGAGGATTCTTGGGCCGTTTGAATTATATTTCGAGGTTTATCTCTCACATGACTGCCACATGTGCTCCAATCTTCAAGTTGCTTCGAAAAGACAAAGGTTGTGTCTGGACAGATGATTGTCAGAAGGCGTTCGAAAGTATCAAAGAATATCTGCTTGAACCTCCTATCTTGTCTCCTCCGGTGGAAGGTAGACCGATGATTATGTACTTTACTGTGTTGGAAGATTCCATGGGTTATGTGCTTGGTCAGCAAGATGAATCTGGAAGAAAAGAATATGCAATTTACTACTTGAGTAAGAAATTCACTGATTGTGAGTCTCGGTACTCCGTGCTTGAAAAAACTTGATGCACCTTAGCTTGGGTTGCAAAGCGTCTTCGCCAGTATATGTTGAATCATACAACTTGGTTGATCTCTAAAATGGATCCAATCAAGTATATCTTTGAAAATCCTGCTTTGACTGGGAGGATTGCTCGTTGGCAAATGTTGTTACCAGAATATGATATCGAGTACCGAGCTCAAAAAGCTATAAAAGGTAGTATCTTGGCTGACCATTTGGCACATCAACCAATTGACGATTACCAACCTATCAAGTTTGATTTTCCAGATGAGGATGTGATGTTTTTGAAAGTAAAAGATTGTGATGAACCTTTGATTGAGGAAGGGCCAGAGCCTGGATCTCGATGGGGTTTAGTTTTTGATGGTGCCGTGAATGCACGTGGAAGAGGAATTGGGGCAATGATCATTACTCCCCAGGGTTCACATATTCCTTTTGCCGCGAGGTTGACTTTTCCTTGTACCAATAATGAAGCTGAGTATGAAGCCTGCATTATGGGTCTTGAGGAAGCTATTGATTTGAGGATTAAGCATCTTGATGAGTATGGAGATTCTGCCTTGGTAATTAATCAGATCCAGGGTACGTGGGTAACTCATCAACCCCACTTGATCCCCTATAGAGATTATGCCAGGAAGATATCAACTTTCTTCACTAAAGTTGAGTTTCATTATGTGCCTCGTGATGAGAATCAGATGGCAGATGCTTGTGCAACTATAGCTTCTATGATAAAGGTGCACCAGTGGAATGATGTTCCCATGATCAGTGTAATGCGACTTGAAAGACCAGCTCATGTGTTTGCAGCTGAAGAGGTTCATGATGACAAGCCTTGGTATCACGATATTAAATGTTTTCTCCAGAGTCAAGAATAGCCGCTTGGGGCATCTGATAAAGATAAGAGGACTTTGAGGAGATTGGCAGGCAATTTCTTCCTGAATGGAAATGTGCTTTATAAGAGAAATTTTGACATGGTCTTGCTCAGATGCGTGGATAGACACGAAGCAGACATGATAATGAAAGAAATTCATGAAGGATCTTTTGGCACTCATGCCAATGGTCATGAAATGGCTAAAAAGATGTTGAGAGCAGGTTACTATTGGTTGACAATGGAATCTGATTGTTGCAAGTATGTGAAAAAGTGCCATAAGTGTCAAGTGTATGCTGATAAGATTCACGTACCACCAGCTTATCTCAATGTGATTTCTTCCCCATGGCCTTTCTCTATGTGGGGAATTGATATGATTAGTATGATTGAACCCAAGGCTTCGAATGGACATCATTTTATTCTTGTGGCAATTGACTACTTCACCAAGTGGGTGGAGGCGGCATCGTATGTTAATGTGACCAAGCAAGTTGTGGTTCGGTTTATCAAGAATAACATTATCTGCAGATATGGTGTTCCGAATAGAATCATTACTGATAATGGTTCGAACTTGAATAATAAGATGATGAAAGAGCTTTGTGAAGAATTCAAGATTCAACACCATAATTCTTCTCCTTATAGACCGAAGATGAATGGGGTTGTTGAAGCTGCGAATAAGAACATTAAGAAGATCATTCAGAAGATGGTTGTGACATACAAGGATCGGCATGAGATGCTCCCTTTTGCTTTGCATGGGTATCTTACATCTATCCGCGCTTCAACAGGGGCAACCCCTTTCTCACTTGTTTATGGTACAGAAGTAGTGCTCCCTGTCGAAGTTGAGATCCCATCAATGAGAGTTCTGATGGAAGCCAAGTTGACTGAGGCTGAATGGTGTCAGAGTAGATTTGACCAGTTGAATTTGATTGAGGAAAAAAGAATAACAGCTTTGTGTCATGGTAGGTTGTACCAGCAAAGAATGAAGAAAGCTTTTGACAAGAAGGTCAAACCTCGTGTATTCAGAGAAGGCGACCTCGTGCTCAAAAAGATTCAGTCTTTCCTTAAAGATTCTCGGGGCAAGTGGACTCCGAACTATGATGGCCCATATGTTGTCAAGAAAGCCTTCTCTGGAGGTTCATTAATGCTTGCAACTATGGATGGTGAGGAGATCACTTGCCCTGTGAATGGGGATGCAGTCAAGAAATACTTCGCCTAATAAATAAAAGAACAGCTCGCTAAGTTGAAAACCCGAAAGGGCGGCTTAGGCAAAAATGAGCGTCTCGGTGGATTGAAAACCCGAAAGGGCGGTCCAGGCAAAAATTAGAGACATAAACAGAAATAATTATCCTGGTAGATTGAAAACCCGAAAGGGAAATCTAGGCAAAAGTTAGGGATCATGGCAAGTAACTGCGTCGACAGACTGGATCACTTGTAGCAACCGAGTATTTCAGATTCTATCCCTCAGAAGAATTTCCCATCAAAGATTCTTTTTCACTCATCCTTGACTGAAGTTTCGGACACATTGGAGTTCAAAGTTGATAGGGAGAATAGTGATCATTGTATTTTAATGTAGCCCTTTTCCATGTATTTACCATTTTTCAAACTTGTAATGATCCATGGAGTCATGCCATTTGCTGACTACCATTCTATCAATGAATTTGAGCTTTTATTCCATTGTTTGCAATTCTTTATATTGTTTCTGCTTACAAAATTTCAATTTATTGTTGATGATGATTTTTGAAACAAATTTAATAAATTTAATCTTTGAAGATTATAAAAACATTTTTCTTGTGATATGTGAACAAAGAAAGGATATCAATATTGATTCCAAGAATGGTAAAGTCTGGATGTGTGTAACTTGTCTTTCCTAAAGCAGGGTTTGATTCGGTTGTGTCCATGTGGAGTTCCTGGATAGTCTTGACAGATTGATGTTAATGATGTTGAACGGAGGTGTTCGTTCTGAGTTCCCATGTTTTCTCCAGAAGAGTTGTTGGAAAGGATGTTCTTAGGAATCCCTAGCTGAGTTTTGATCTCTTCCTCAGCAAGTCATCTTTAAATTGAGAAGCATTGGGAATCCCCAGCTGAGATCTTGTTCCTCAGCTTGAGTTTTTTGCATCCTTGAATATAGAAGTATTTGATATAGCAGTCAGTTCAGAGGTTTTCTTTTACCCGATGGTGGGTATTGATTTAAAATCCCTTGTAACTGTGTTTTGGCTATGATGTTAACTTCTGATATCCCCATATGGATCCCCAGTAGGTCTGCATGTGTTAGTTTCCAACAAGTTCCTGTGTGATATGACAGTTATTCCTCGTGAAGTTTGATTTTTATTAAGAATATTTTCATCCTCAGCAGATTATTACCTTTCCTCAGCAGGATGATATCCCTAGCAGATGCTGTCTCATCATGATTTAAACCTTGTAGTAGGATTTTATTTCTTTGATGGCTTATGACAGTCCTCTGCAAGATTTCAAGATGAATCTCCAGCATGTTTCCCTGCATTGTTGCCTTGGGATTAGCCGAGTATCTGGTTGTCGTGGTATTCATGTCACCCGTTTCTTATCTTTATGTCTGTTTTGTCAGCATATTCATACGCATAAGCATAGCATTGTTCTCTTGCATTCTTTCATTTATCTTTGTTCTCTGCTCTTTGGTGTGGAGTTTCCCCACAGAGTGTGTGTGTTGTCTTCCTCTCAAGTTTAGAGTGTCGACCATTAAGCAGAAAGTGTTTATTCTTTCTAATTCCCCACCGAGTTTGTTTCTCGTGGATGATTTTGATTCAGCTTCCTCCCCAGTTTATTATCTGGATGGAATTTTCCCCAGTTGAGATATTTCCTCCTCGGGATGAGTCTTGTTTGACCGTTTCTCTCCAACTTGTTCTTGGATTGAACTTTGGTCCCCTTTTGTGAGTAATTGTTGCTTTGGAATTAAGCTATCATTGTTTGATAGTGGGCAACATTTTCTCCAGCTTGAGTATATTACTTTGGAATTAAGCTATCAGTTAATCGATAGTGGGTAATATTACCAAATTGATCAAGTTCTTTTACTTGTACTCCTACCCAGTAAATTCGGTAGTCGAGATATTTTCCTCTTACCCAGTAAAAAGGTAATAGAAGTTGTTCCTTTTGATTGAGCTCCTACTCAGTAAATCAGGTAGTTGATCATGCTCCTACCCAGTAAATCAGGTAGTTGAGAATTTTTTCTGCCCAGTAAAAAGGTAATGGAGGTTATCCCACTTTATTTTACTCCTATCCAGTAAATCGATAGTCGAGACCTTTATATTTTCTACCCAGTAAATCAGGTAGTTGAGATTTTTTTTTCTGCCCAGTAAAAAGGTAATTGAGGTTATCCCTCTGTATTTTGCTCCTATCCAGTAAATAGATAGTCGAGTCCTTGGGATTTCCTACCCAGTAAACCGGTAGTCGATGATTCTTATCCAACTCAGTATTTCTCCATTCTTGGACTCGAATACTTTGTTTGTTTGTTAATTCCTGGCAGGGTGTTTATTTTCCCTGGTTGAATATTGCACCTTGATTATATCTATCTTTTCCCAAGTTGAGTCGGCTATCCAGTGATTTATTTTCCTGGTAACTCTTTTGTTGTCTGTTGTGTTCCCCGGCGGGATTTTCTTCTGTGTCCCCAAGTTTTTGCTTTCCTCTGATGGTCATATTTTTTTCCCACAGAGATCTTGGGTTTGCATATCATATCATTGTTCTCTTAGGACAAAAATTGGGTTTTCTGTATTTAAGTCTCGCCCATCTTGTAGAGACGAAGATGTCAATCTTCATATCTCCGGATTGAAGAAACTTAAATAGGAGCAGCTGTAACACCCTAATTTTTGCCCTAAGATTTTTTCGCATTTCATTTGCATTTGGCTTACAAACAAGATCGCACAGGTTTCTCAATTTCTCCTCAGATGTAGGGTCTATGCTTCACAGGGGATCACCATTATTTTTACTTCTTTATATTTGTTTATATTTACTGATCTCTAACCAAAATACAAAAAAAATATGTGGCAGTCTGCTTCTTCTTCTTGTTGTCTGTGTTGCAGGATTTCAAAGATAAGACAGTGATTTCAATTCAGATGCGTTTGTTCAGTCTCAATTCGATTTCAGATGGATGTTTGACCTAATATTGGTCAAACTATCAAAAAATTGTTTCGATTGCATGTTATGTGTGCCAGGGGTTTATTCCTCAGATAGTGGGTTTTCAAAAGTTCAGGATGTGTTGTGTGTGAAAGGCATCAGTTATCAGACAGTGTTTTGTGCGAAGTTTGGTTTGAATCTTCAGTGTTTATCAGTTCATCAATTCATCAGTTCACCAACGATTCATCTGAGGATTTATTTTCCTCAGTATGGTTTCGAATTTATCAGGATAGTGTTCAAATGATTCAAATGTTAGTGGCTTGATTGACAATTTATTCAGTGATTCAGGAGTTGGTTGTATTCATCATTATCATTGGCTTGTGAACAGAAAAAGTCAAAGTTTGGTTTTGGGCTAAAGAAATCATTACTTCATCCATTATCCGATTCATTTCATTAAACCCATAAATAACTCTATCCCTTTTTATCCATTCTAAGATTTATTCTCCGATTATCCATTCCATATCGTAAACCACTTTTTTTTCAATGTCCAAATTACCATTTTAAATTTCTCATTTTTTTTCCATTTTTTCTAAATTCATATCTCAACACTTATTTTTATCCAATTCTATCCAAATTTTATCTTTCCATTTTTTTAATACCATTTTTTTTTATTACACAAAAAAAAAAATAATAACAATACCATTACAAAAATAAACCATTTACCAATAAAGAAAAAAAGCTAAAGCCATATCATTTTTTGTTCAGCCCATTTTATTTTTATCATAAACTTCATACAAAAAAATAAAGCCCATTGGCATACTTCATGCCTTTTTATCACAAGCAAAAGAGAAAAAAAGGCCAATGATTTCAGCCTCACAAGCAGCCACATCACGCAAAGCCTCAGTCATCCTACATCACACAAAGCCTCAGCTTACAGCTCATATCAAAACACTTCACGCCAACTCCAAGCCTACCACACGTGACATATTCAGCTCCAATGTACTTCACGTTTATCACGCATCAAGCCAATAAGCCATCAACCTTCACGTGAATCAGCCACAGCAGGCCGCAAGTATCACGCAGCCAAACTTCAGCCTCACACGCCTTCTGTCCCAGCCGAAACAACATCAACCAAATTCACTTTTCCAAGCCCAGCGTCATATCAAGCTTCACAAGCCAAGACTTCACAGCAAAACGCACGGGCTTCGCACCTGCAAAATACATCAAAACGCAGTAACCACAAGCCGAAAACGCAAACAAAACGCACAACTTTACAAGCCTGCAAAACACTTCACCAAAACGCAAATATCAGCAATCAAAACGCAAAGCTTCACTCAACAAAACGCAGCAAAACAAGTCACGCGAAAATCACCTTCAAAACACCCGCGAATTGAACAAAACGGCAGCCAAAACTCAGCTTCAAGATTATCCACTCATCTATAAATAGAACCCCTTCCTCCTCTCAATCTCAAGCTTTCAAAGCCTCCAAAAACCCTGTCAAAATCAAAAACCAAAATCCATCAAAAATTCAATCTCAAACCATCTCTCAAATTTCTTAAATCTATTTCTTTCAATCAACCATAAACACACAACAAGAATTCGAGAGAGAGAGAGAGAGAGAGAGAGAGAGAGATAGAGTTTTCAATTAGTGTTGATTGAAGATTCGGAAGTTGGGATCGAAAAGAGTAAGAAGAAGAAAGGAAATCCGCGATTTCGAGAGGAGAGAGCCGCGTGAAGAAGAAAGAAAATCGGAAGAGAGAGAGAGAGAGAGAGCCAAGTGAAGAAGAAAGAAAATCGGAAGAGAGGGAGAGAGGTTCGCGAAAGAGGAAAGAGATTCGCGAATTGCTGCCGATCTGTTTTTGTTGAAGGTGAGGCCCTGTGTTTTCCGCGGTACATGAGGAAGAAGAAGAGCTATTTTCTTATTATTTCGTTTTTTTTCTTTTTTAATGTTTACCAATGTTTTCTATATTTTTTTATAAAAAAATGAGAACTGATTTGGGCCTATGGGGCCATATGTTAATCCATTGCTATCACCATGAAAAGATTCCTAAAAAGATATTTTAAGAAAAAACTAAAGATTATTTTATTTTCTTTATGGATTTTTTTTTAGATCCGTATTTCTTTTCTATCTTTTTTTTTTGTTGTTTTGGTCGATGAAAATCTCCGATTCGTAGATTGTTGGTTTCCGAAGATGTTTAATCTTCATTATTTCAAATCTATGGATGAATGATAATTTGGATCATTCTCCATACTTTGAGATCGTGATAGGTTTCCTTCGATAAATTCAACGAAAATCTCGATTAAGATTAGACCGTTCTTTTTTCTTTTCGTGCGACATGTTTGCGGAGAATGATTAATAATATCATTTCTCTAACATGTATTAGCACAAATATTTTCCACCTTAATTGGTGGTGGCCGGCCTCATTTTTAGGGTAATTACTTCGTAAATTACTCGGCGATTGCTTAACATAGACCTAAATTTGTCCCGAATTCGGAATAAGATCCACATGGATCCGGTTGCCTCGATATTTTTGTTATCTTTCGTGGTTGTGCTTGATTAAGTTCATCATACCACTTATATGTAAATATTATAATAATATGAATATACTAATCCATTTAAATTCAATCTCTCGCACCTTATCCTCTTTATTTCAATTTCTCACTCCTTATCTCTTTTATTATGCTATTATCTTATTATATCATATATCATATTGTTTATGTTTATATTGTTGCTTGTGATTTTTCTTTTGTCCATTTGGACACCAAAACATTAATAAAGGATTAAACATTAAAAAAGACTTGTGACTTCTAATTTCGGACTATGGTTACTATCCTTAGCATTGGAGTTTGGACTTAGATTTTAGGATCTCTACCTTTGCTCAAATTGTGATGAATTGAAGACTTTGGCCTCAAGTTAACTTCATTTGTCTTTGAAGATGGAATTTCGTTTACTTTGAAGAAATGTTCATAATATGGTTTGATCGCTCTTCTCTTAACTTTTTAATTCAAGTATTAGGATAGTCCCTTCATCTCCTCCCACTTCTTAAATTTTCAAATTTTCTCCCTATTTTCAAATCTTCTTTGTTTTCAAACTTTAAATGCTTTCACAATCAAACCTTGACTTAGGTCAAGTGATTTTATCCTTTTCACTTTATTTTTTTTAATAAACTTTAATCCATGTAAATATATCGAAATTCTTTTCTTAAAGACATTAAAAAATCCAAACTCACTCAATTGTTTTTGTGCCTTTGTGCACTTTTTCTTTTCATATGTTTAGATATGATTCATTCATTCTAGCGGAATTATTCGCTAAAGAATGACGACTTATCTCTACATTTTAAAATTAATGCAACTCATTGTTTCTTTTCAAATTTTGTACCATGAACTACGAGGTTTTGATCTCGCATTGCACTTTGTGGGTACGTAGGCATGAGGCGTTAAAACCTCTTCAAACACAAAATCATTAAAAACCATTCTTCTTCTCATCCCTTCAATTATTTTCAAGCAAACCAATTTCAAACCAAAAAAGCAATAAATATGTCAAAGGGCTCCCGTGGAGTACCACGGACAAGTTGGGTGCGTAAAACCTTCCCGATTTGTAACATATCCCCTTACCCGTTCTCTGTTTGTTTCTTTTAGCTTTTGCTTTTAGATTCCTTAGGTTTTATTCGTTCTTTTACCTTTTTCCTTTTGGAAATAAATAAAAGCGCGGTGGCGACTCTGTGTACCTTGAGTTAAGTTAATCAATAGCTTACACTCACGATTTTACCGCTACAGAAGCATGTGAATGTTATGGCTGGTCAAAGTACAGTTGACTTTTCCTACCAAAAACCCTAATTTAGTAACTTTTGATTCTTGATGAATTTGAGGTTTCCTTAATGAATCATGATCAAACCTTGACCAAATGATGAATATTACTTCATAATCTTGATGTTAACCAAAAATCTTGAAGTTTGACTGCATGTTGACCACAGTTGACTTTTTGACCAAGTTAACTGATTTTTTATCATCTAAGCATCTGACTGACCAAACTTGTAGGGTAAGCCTTGAAACCTGACATGAGGATCCTTTGAAGTATGTGGGACACCATGAAATCCACTTGAGACTTTGGAAGTCCAATTTTCTTTGAGAAAATCAAAACCATAATTTAAGATCCATTGCTTAGGAGGAGGCTTTGTTTGATGAAACCTTGAATCCCTTTGAGCAATTGAGAATCTTGTGACTATTAGGAGACTTCCTGAGACATATTGTCTTGAATATGTGAGGGAAAATTTTGGGGTATAACACCTCTGCAGAAGAATCACATTATAGAGCCCCATAAGTCAAGAATTTTAACCTTTGGCATGTGAGAATCACTTTTGCAAGTCCATGAATTCAATTTTGTCATCTTGCATTTATGTGGTACATAAATGTGGCTTGGATTGTGCACAAGCCAGTCAAGACATATCCAATTATCCTAAGTATTCAAACCTACAAATTGTGGTTAAGTTAAGATGCTTAGAAGACCAAGCTACCTTAGCATTCAAGGCATGTTACCTAGTGTCGCTCCCGATAAATGGGAATAGGCCCAAATATGGTACAGACGCGAACGGTCGGCGAGAGGGACAATGAGAACACACAGCAGTGAACTCACTGGAGATGAAGAGAGTCGCCAGCTAGGCATTTTTATCCCGGAGGAAAGGTAATGCTGCATAGACCTAGAAAGATATGGATAAGACGGTTGCGAACCAGAGAGACTGAGAAAGGGGGTTGGTTACAACCTGGGAAGGTATTAGCACCCAGACTGTCCGCCGTACTCGACGGGATCCACGCTTAAAAGATTTGTGTTTTAAAGGGGTAGTGTCAGTGCAATCTGTGTATAAAAGGGAGCTGGAAAAGGATGTACAGGTGTCAGTGTAAAAGAAGTGTAAAGTGTATATATACAGTGTCAGTGTAGGAATGAAAATAAATTGCTCAAGATAATGAGGCTTAAAGAAATGAGCTGGAAAGAGGGGGAATATACAGAGACTTTTGTTCGATAACCGTTAAGTTATGCCTACGTATCCTCTCGTGCAATGAGGAAGTCAGAACACCGTAGTTCGACCCAAAGAGACTGAAAGATGAATTAACTGATGAACTGCTTACTTGTCTATGCTCAAGTGTATGACCTGTCTGGCTCAGGTACTAACTGTCTTGCATTAGACGGAAGAAGCAAGTTCTCGTTTGTGAGTGAATGAGGTGAGAAAAGAATCCCGGAGGAGACGATTATTGTTTGTTTTTGAGTTTTCAGTCTTTTATTGCTTTTGAAAGTTTGTCATAAGTTAATGAGCTTAAGCCTAAACCAACGGATTTAGTAAACTCATCACATCTTCCCTCTGATTAGGGGTAATGAGAATACCTTAAGTGTGAAGTCAGCTTCTCACACTTAATCACCTTTGATGTAGGATTAAGATCATTAACCTACTTGTGATTATTTAGGTGTTTTTGGTGTTTTTGTTTAGTGTTAAGTAATGAGATTAAGCCATAATCAAGGATTAAACAGACTCATTACACCATCCTAATAGAAGAATAATAGATGAGAATGTTTAAGCCGAGGAAGGCTCCTCAACTTAATCCATGATTAGGGATTAAACTCATGACAAAACAAACCTTTGATTAAGTGGATTTTATTTAATGATATGATGATGAAGTGATTTTTATGATTTGTAAGACAACTTGAGAGGGACTTGTCCATTAACACTAGGGTTAATCCTTCTTAACCAATTAAGGAAGAATTAGAACCCTAATGCAAGGCCCAAGTTACAAGTGTGATGTCTTGATGATTATTAAGTGAATTGATTGAAGGATTTAAACACATTAAGGGTTTAACACTTAGGATTAAAGTTATACACTCCATCCTAATAGAAGGATGCAGGCATAAGCTTAATCACAAAGCCTTAAAGCCTTTAGGGTTTAGTCCCTGATTATGAGATGAGAAGAGAAGACTCAAAAGAGACACAAAGGTAAAACTAAATGGGGGACTAATCAAAACCCTAATCATTGTCATGCTTGGTTATTCCTAGGGTTTGTGAGGTTTACAAGAGAAGTCTTCAATGGAACCACCAGGAAGCGGATGAAAGGAGCAAAGAGAAAGCAAAGTAACTTGCTTCATTCAAGAAGTCTAGTCACTTGAAGAAAGAAAGTAAGAAGAAGAAGAATGAGCAAGCTCAATCTCAAACACATAACAAAATGCAGCAAGGATGCATGAAAGAGATGAAAAGAGATGTGAGAAGTGAAGGCAAGTCCACTTCTCAAAGTTACTTACCACCTGAAAGGTTAATAAAGGAATGTAATGCAATGCCAAATGGAATGAAATGACATGATAAGAAACAAAACCAGAAGCACATACATGATGTTAGTGATGCTATGAGATGCTACAAACATGAAACAACACATGAGGATGACCATACAAGCTTATGGATGCAAATGAAGCAAGTTAAGACACATGAACATACATGAAAAGTTATGACATGCAAATGGCATACAACATGGCAAATGCAAGATGCAATGATCAAACATGCTTTCAATATGTCTTAAGATGTTAAATGAATCACATGGAGGCATAAGATGTCATGGCAAGTCAAGGTATGAATGCAAATGCAAGATGAGTGCATATGGAAGCCCAAATTAGGGTTTATGATCAAAGCATCAAACACAAACCAAATTCAGGAGCAAACATTAATATAAAAAATTGAAAATGCACTCAAAGGATCCCTAATCCTATACTAACTCACTGCCCAAAGGAGAAGTTTCAACTCTTAACCAAATTCAAGTTATGATTTTCCTAAGTTTTCTAGGGTTTTAGGGTCCTTTAACAAGAAAAATGCCAAACAAATGGAAAATGAAAGATCAAATCATGGCCATTTAATCTCACAAACTACATGCTAAACACAATGCAATGCAAAAAGAATCAAAGTCCAACTCTCTAAGGTTAGGCAGAAATGATTTTTTGAAGTTTGGATCAAAATAATGTATTAAAATGATTTTAATTCCATGAAAAATTCTCAAAATGCATCAAGATCAAAAAAGAAATTTGGTTTGAGGGTTGGACAATGATTCTAAATGTTTTTAAATGTTTCATGAATTTTTTGGTGATTTTTAAATACCTAAAAGTATTTTTAATTAATTAATTCTCATTAATTAATTAAAAAGAAACTTTTAAATATTTAAAAATACTTTTTTAATGCTAAAAATAAAAATAAAAATATTTTTTTGTTCTGAAATTAAATAATAACTTGTATAAAAAATTTCAGAATTTTTAGATTGGTTTTACTATTTTTAATAAATTGTAGAAATTAAATGAAATAATATGAAAAATAAAATGAATTAAAAGCTGAAAAAGAAAAGTAATCAGATCCAAGGGCCCTCATTTAAACGTGCTGCGCACGCGTTTGACTTGGCGCCAGATCCCACGGCTGGAATTCAAACTCACTAACCCTAATTAATTAGCCCTAATCAGCCCTTAATGACTTTCAGGTGACCGGAACAGTGTTCCGGTCATCTTCTCCGATCACTCAAAATCACAAACTCCTTCCACACGCATCTAAAATGAAATCTAATTACACAGAAATGATCCCCACTCAAAAACGAATCAAAACCCCCATTCAAACAACAATTATCATTCCTAAACAATGAGAATCGAATCAAACTTATTTTAGGGCAAAAAGTTTCAGAAACAGATTAAACTCTCATCTCTTCACCATTTTCGAAACCAAAGACATCAGAGTGATCAGTGAACTACAAAGAACAACTTAGGAACTTTAAAAATCATTTCTGGAAAAAAAGTTCTTGAGCTACCTGAGTTTTGAAGCTTTCAACTTTGCAGCTTTCTGACCTCTTCCCTTTATGCAAACCACTCCCTTTGGTCCCTTGATGATGTCTGGATGCTTAGAAAGAGCTTGTGTTGGTTGGATTGAGAGTTTGAACAGGTTCTGCTCAAGCTCAGGTGAGAATCGTGTTCTTGATTCTTTGAGTTTAAGGCAAGGGTGAGGGGTGCTTTGTGATCAGGATGATGAGTTGAGTTGATCTATGAAGTTTGTTTAAGTGTTTGTGGCTTGTTTTCTGAGTTTCGAAGGCTTTTGCTTTTGGGAGTGAAAATGAGAATGTTGAGTTCTTGCTGGTTTCAGGCTTGTGTGTTGTGATGTTTGGCTTGCCATTTGTTTGTATAAACTAATCCTATTGGTCAGATGACATGACATGTCCTTTTGTGATAGGTATGGTTGCTTTTGCCAAAATGTCAACTTTGTGTAAGAAGGGCATGGGCTACTTTGCTAGCTTGGTACAAGGGGCTTGTCTTGCGCAGCATGAGGTGAGGAGAGGGCTAGGGTGGTTCAGCAACCAAGGCAGCAAGTGGATGAGATGTTATGATGGTTTTTGCAACTTGGTTCCCTTTAGTTCTCATGGAAAAATCTTGCCTCACAAACCATGAAACATGTGATTCCTTTGGTTCAATCTGAACTTTAGGACTTGTGTGATGCTTGTGTAATGGTTTGACATCAATTAAAAGTCACAAATTGCCTTGGTACAAGATTTTGCAAATTTCTCATTTGGTGCATAACTTGAAATTTAGTGATTTTAGCCAACTTTGATGCACCATAACTTTTGATCCAAAATGAATTAGGTCATGTTCTTGTACTTTTTGAAAAGGGAAAGATCTATTCTACAACTTTCATGACCAAAGTTTTTCCATTTGAAGCATTTTTGAATCAAAAAGTAAGGGTTGAAAAAGTTGCATAAAATGACATTTCATTAAAAGTCAACCTTGCCCAAAAAAAGTCAACTTTGCAAAAACTTCAAATTCTTCAACTTTGTGAACTTCCAACCTCTTCTATGATCAAATAAAGATCATACACACTCAAAATGATGAAGATCACCCCTTGGTTGGGTCATTGGGGGCCTTAGATGCCCTGATTTTGCACTGACTTGTCCAGAAAGTCAACTCTTGATTAGATGACTTCCCCATGGAATTTCTTCATGAAAATTGGTATGCATACTCCCTATACCATATAGAGACCAATAGAAACAAGAATCACCAAAAAATTTGGAGTTATGGCCTCTGAAACCAAAACCCTAATTTTAGGTCATCTGTGCAGTCAAACCTGGCTCTGCTTCCATACCAATCTCAGTTCTTGTGATTTTTTGACATTTTTGACCTTGAGAGGATGTAATATGATATAAGAACATACATGGACCCCTTTTGAAGTGATTGATGGCCTTTGGAGTGGCTCAAGAAGCTCTTGGATTGCTCAGATCACAAACCCTAGATGCAGATGACTTTGAATCTATGCAGTGAATCAAAATTGTGGTATGAGATGGTATGATTGTGTTTATTCATATGAAATGATCACAAGCCATGGTGTGAATGGGTGAGGGAAAATTTGGGGTGCTTACACCTAGTTATATCCATTGGATAATAGAGTGATCATTCATCCTACACTATTCCTTCCAAAACAAATTTGTTTTCCTATAAACAGGAGTCATTTCTGATCAATTCAAATACACCAAAACAACTTTAAGCATAGTTTTCTCACTTTCCCTCTTACATATCAAAGTTCCAATTTTCAAAGAGTTAAAATCAAATTTCTCAAACCAGAGTGTAAACACCCCAAATTTGCCCTCACCCCTTCACACCATGGCTTGTGATTATTTCATATGCATAAACACAATCATACCATCTCATATTGCATTTTTGATTCACTGCATTGGTTCAAAGTCATCGGCACCTAGGGTTTGTGATCTGAGCAATCCAAGAGCTTCCTGAGCCACTCCAAAGGCCATCAATCACTTCAAAGGGGTCCATGTGTGTTCAAGTATCATATCATATCCTCTCAAAGTCAAGAATGCCAAAAAATCACAAGAACTGAGAAGGGTATGGAAGCAGAGCCAGGCTTGACTGCACAGATGACCTAAAATTAGGGTTTTGGTTTCAGAGGCCATAACTCCAATTTTTTTGGTCATTTTTGTTTCTATTGGTCTCTATATGGTATAGAGAGTATGCATATCAATTTTCATGAAGAAATTCCATGGGGAAGTCATCTGATCAAAGGTTGACTTTCTGGGCAAGTCAGTGTAAAATCAGGGCATCTGAGGCCCCCAATGACCCAACCAAGGGGTGATCTTCATCATTTTGAGTATGTATGGTCTTTATTTGATCATGGAAGAAGTTTGAAGTTCACAAAATTCAAGGATTACAAGTTTTTGCAAAGTTGACTTTTTGGGGCAAGCTTGACTCTTAAAGAATTTGTCATTTTAGGCAACTTTTTCAACCCTTACTTTTTGATTCAAAAATGCTTCAAATGAAAAAACTTTGGTCATGAAAGTTGTAGATTAGATCTTTCCCTTTTCAAAAAGTACAAGAACATGACCTAATTCATTTTGGATCAAAAGTTATGGTGCATCAAAGTTGGCAAAAATCACTAAATTTCAAGTTATGCACCAAATGGAAAATTTGCAAATTCATGTACCAAGCATTCTATTGACTTCACATTGGCTTCAAAGCTTCACCACATGATCACACATAACCTAAAAAACAGAATTGGCCCAAGGAATTTTGCATTGCTTGCCTTGTTTTTCAAAGATCCTTAAGACATTTTCCATCACAAGTGCAAAAGATGGATTTTTGGCAAAGTCATTTTCCAAAGAGCTATGTGATTACCAACTGATTTCAATGCATTGCCATGACCAATTGAGACATCATGTAACAAAATTCAGCAAGAAATGCCTCATGTACATAGCATAAAATCACAAGAAAGCACAAGTGGGCAAGTTGCAAAAGCTAGCATAGCTCATGATCCATATGTTGCAGTCACTCTCAAGCAATCTAAGGGTCATCCTTGACCCAAGCTGAAGCAAGACATGACCTCAAACAGCTGCTGCCATAGCCCATGCTGCAAGTACCAATCACATTGACTTTTTTGCCAAAACTCCCATACTCATGGAACAGTAAGAAGCCACCCCTACTGACCTGCTCCACAGGCTATTCACACAACTTGGGAGGATTATAGCAAAGCATTGGCCCTTGAGACAAGCCAGAACTCAGTCCCCACAAAAACTGTCAAAGAGCTTCCCTTCTTCGAATCTCATTTTCCAGCCATCAAACATCCATTTTCTCTTCACCAACAAATCAAACACACTAAAAGGAACCAGAATCAACCATTGGTAGAGCTTGAAACATCACACATACAGACTTCATTTTCTGATACACCAGAACTGGACCTCTCAAAATAGCTTGTTTAAGCTCCATCCAAGCTTGCCATTAGTACCAGGAGAACCTTTGGAGTGAGTCTGCACCAAAGAGTAGCCCAGAAAGCCCAGAAACAGAAGCTTCCATCTCAGGTATGGCCATGAACTTTTTCTCTCAGAGCTTGCATTTTAAGTTATAATTTGGTTGTGTATGTCTTGCTGATCATGAGGATGTGCTTAGAATTGAAAATGAGTGAGAAATGAGGATTTACCAAGGCTCTGAAACTTTGCCCGTGAATCTTGTTGATTTCGATTCTCCCTGTTTGTGCATGATAAATTTAGTTTGAGGGGTGATTTGAATGGGGTTTGGGTAGAGGAACATTTCCCTGCTTTTAATTTGATGAATGGTGGTCTGAATCGTGATTTAGGGTTTTCAACCCGCCGGAGAAGATGACCGGAGCTTCCCTCCGGTCACCTGAATGTTGTTAACCCTAATCCTGTAATTAAGTGCAGTTTGAATGCTGAGCGTTGGATCCCTTGACTTTGTTGACTTGGCGCGTGAACGTCTGGCCCAGATTCATTCATTTTGCCCTAATCCTCATTTATTAGTTTAATTAATTATAATTAGTTTAATTTAATCAGGATAAGCCTCAGCCCTTGGATGACGCGCCAGTCAACCATTTTCACCCCAGTTTGAATACTAGCCATCAGATCTGCTTACTTCTTCATTTATTTATTTTTATTTTCATTTTTTTCCATTTAATTTGTACAATTTATTAAAAAATAGCAAAAATACTTTAAAAATTCTGAAATTTTTTATACAAGTTATTATTTAATTTCAGAACACAAAAATATTTTTATTTTCATTTTTTGCATTTTAAAAGTATTTTTAAATATTTAAAAGCTTATTTTTAATTAATTAATGAGAATTAATTTATTAAAAATACTTTTAGGTATTTAAAAATCACCAAAAAATTCATGAAACCTTTAAAAACATTTAGAAACATTGTCCAACCCTCAAACCAAATTTCTTTTTTAATCTTGATGCATTTTGAGAATTTTCCATGGAATTAAAACCATTTTAATGCATTATTTTGATCCAAACTTCCAAAAATCATTTCTGCCTAACCCAAGAGAGTTGGACTTTGATTCTTTTTGCATTACATTGTGTTTAGCATGTAGTTTGTGAGATTAAATGGCCATGATTTGATCTTTCATTTTCTTTTTGTTTGGTAATTTTCTTGTTAAGGAACCCTAAAACCCTAGAAAACTTAGGAAAATCATAACTTGAATTAGGTTAAGAGTTGGAACTTCTCCTTTGGGCATTGAGTTAGTATAGGATTAGGGATCCTTTGAGTGCATTTTCAATTTTTTATATTGATGTTTGCTTCTGATTTTGGTTTTTGTTTGTTGCTTTGATCATAAACCCTAATTTGGGCTTCCATATGCATCCATCTTGCATTTGCATTCATACTTTGACTTGCCATGACATTTTGTGTATCCATTTGATTCATTTAACATCTTAAGACATCTTGTAAGCATGTTTGATCATTGCATCTTGCATTTGCCATGTTGTATGCCATATGCCTCTCATAAATTTTCATGTATGATCATGGTTCCAAATTTGTTTCATCTGCATCCATAAGCTTGTATGATCATCACCATGCTTTGTTTCATGTTTGCATTATCTCATAGCATCATTATCATCCCATATATGCTTCTGGTTTTGGTTTGACTCATGTCATTTCATCCCATTTTGCATTGCATTACTTTCTTTCACTAACTTTTCAGGTGGTAAGTTATCTTGAGAAGTGAATTTGCCTTCACTTCTCATAATTTATTTCCATCTCTTTCATGCACCCTTGCTGCATTTTTGTTTGTGTTTGAGATTGGGCTTGCTCATTCTTTTTCTTCTTACTTTCTTTCCTCAAGTAACTTGACTTCTTGAATGAAGCAAGTTACTTTGTTTCTCTTTGATCCTTTCATCTGCTTCCTGGTGGTTCCTCTGAAGATGTCTCATGAAAACCTCACAAACCTTAGGGACAACCAAGCATGACAATGATTAGGGTTTTGATTAGTCCCCCACTTAGTTTTTACCTTTGTGTCTCATTGAGTCTTCTCTCCTCATCTCATAATCAGGGACTAAACCCTAAAGGCTTTAAGGCTTTGTGATTAAGCTTATGCCTGCATCATTCTATTAGGATGGAGTGTATAACTTTAATCCTAAGTGTTAAACCCTTAATGTGTTTAAATCTCTTAATCAATTCACTTAATAATCATCAAGACATCACACTTGTAACTTGGGCCTTGCATTAGGGTTCTAATTCTTCCTTAATTGGTTAAGAAGGACTAACCCTAGTGTTAATGGACAAGTCCTCCTCAAGTTGTCTTACAAATCATAAAAATCACTTCTTCATCATATCATTAAATAAAATCCACTTAATCAAAGGCATGTTTGGTCATGAGTTTAATCCCTAATCATGGATTAAGTTGAGGAGCTTTCCTCAGCTTAAACACTCTCATCTATTATCCTTCTATTAGGATGGTGTAATGAGTTTGTTTAATCCCTGATTATGGCTTAACCTCATTACTTAACACTAAACAAAAACACCAAAAACATCTAAATAATCACAAATGGGTTAATGATCTTAATCCTACATCAAAGGTGATTAAGTGTGAGAATCTGACTTCACACTTAAGGTATTCTCATTACCCCTAATCAGAGGGAAGATGTGATGAGTTTACTAAATCCATTAGTTTAGGCTTAAGCTCATTAACTTATGACAAACTTTCAAAAGCAATAAAAGACTGAAAACTCAAAAACAAACAATAAACGTCTCCTCCGGGATTCTTTTCTCATCTCATTCACTCACAAACGAGAACTCGCTTCTTCCGTCTAACGCAAGACAGTTTGCACCTGAGCCAGACAGGTCTTACACTTGAGCATAGACTATTAAGCAGTTCACAAGTCAATTCATCTTTCAGTCTCTTTGGGTCGAACTACGGTGTTCTGACTTCCTCATTGCACGAAAGGATACGTAGGCATAACTTAACAGTTATCGAACAAAAGTCTCTGTATATTCCCCCTCCTTCAGCATTATTCTCTTAGCCTCATTATCTTGAGCAATTCATTTTCATTCCTACACTGACACTGTATATATCCCACTTCACACTTCCTTTACACTGACACCTGTACATTTTCTTCCAGCCCTCTTTATACACAAATTGCACTGACACCACCCCTTTAAAACACAAATCTTTTAAGCGTGGATCCCGTCGAGTACGACGGACAATCTGGGTGCTAATACCTTCCCAGGTTGTAACCAACCCCCTTTCTCAGTCTCTCTGGTTCGCAACCGTCTTATCCATATCTTTCTAGGTCTATGCAGCATTACCTTTCCTTCGGGATAAAAATGCCTAGCTGGCGACTCTTTTCTTTCCAGTGAGTTCACTGTTGTGTGTTCTCCCACCCCCTCTCGCCGACCGTTCGCGTCTGTACCTATATTTGGGCCATTTCCCATTTATCGGGAGCGACAGCTTGGCGACTCTGCTGGGGAGCCTTGTGCTGTAACCAGGGCTTCTGGTTCTTTTTGTGGGTTCCTCCTAGCGCTTGTTTGATTGGTGTTTACTGGGGTGTTATGTGCTATCTGTGTTTGTATATTTGTTTTATTTACTGTTTTATGTACAGTTTTGTTTACTGCTTTTCTTTGTGCACATATATCATACTGTCATACTGTGTTGGCTGGATCTGTTTTGTTGCTTTGGTGGGTGGGTGTTTTACTGAGAGTTAAGGTCCTATACCTGGGACCTGAGTGACACCTAGGCTAGAGTGGTTCATGTTCTTTCCCATTCCATTTCGGTCTGGTGCGGGAATATGAAACACAGTTCAGATATGGGTTTCTTCTTGAGAACTCTGTGCTGCGGATTTCCTGTAGTACTAGGGCTATCTGGGAAGCCTGCTAAGTCTGGATGACCTTTAGTATTGACCTTCAGAAACTGAGGTGAATTAGAGGAAGATCTTTTATGGTTATTGTAAACACTGTACCTCCGGGTTAGAAGTGTTTACACTTCTCATAACTGATCCAAGTCTGAGGATCCTTGTTTTAGAACATCACCTGTGAGGGGTTTGGGCTGTTTACAGGTTTGCAGGTACCCTTAACCTCAGATTACCCTGTTGCTTTGTTTTGATTAAGAGTACTCCATTTTGGAACAGTTCTTGTGATTTTTAACCCAGGACATGTGACTCTTTATTTGAGTCCCCCACCTTGGTTACTGGACTTATGAACCTCCATCTGGATTTCTTGAACATATATGGACTCATATCAGAGCAGTTAACCAGATCCAGCTCAGTCACAAACCCTTGCATATCATTTGCATACATCCTCATTGCATCATTTTGACATGTGTTTATTTGTTTTTCAGGGTATCCATCCTATCATTTTGGCCTGGTTTTGACCCCTTCTTCAACATAGACCTATCTTCATCAGCACTTGCTTCAGTAATCAGCCACTTGCTTCAGTCACTTGCATCCTCAGCCTCAGCCTATCAGTGGCCCATCTTCAGTGTTGTCCTCAGTCATCATCATCAACACCTATCTTTCAGCAACATGGCACCTAAGAAAAGTAACATCTCCTATCACTTCTTTGAGCCTGAGCTAGCTAGCATCAGGAGGATTCAGACCCTGATTACTCCAGACCATATACCATATTTCAGAGAACATTATGGAGGAATCCTTGATGTGGTGTTGGATTTGGACCCTTCACAGAGGAGCTTGATACATACTTGCCTGCAGTTCTATGATCCCCCCCTGAGGTGCTTCACATTTCAGAATTTTCAGTTGGGACCCTTGTTGGAGGAATATTCATCATTGGTTGGTGTACCTATCAGAGGTGGAATACCCTTCAACCCTGAGATGACTTTCCCTAGTATTGAGGAGATAGCAAAAGCCTTATATCTGGAACCAGCTCTGACTGGACAAAATTTGACAGCTAAAGCTGGAGTCTCTGGTTTTCATCTGGATTTCTTGATCTCTCAGGCTACTCTGAAGGCCTCCTTGGGGGAGTGGGAGGCAGTCTGTGCTCTGTTGGCCCTTAGCATATATGGGGTCATACTTTTTGCAGATGAGCCTAGGTTTGTTAGCAAGAATGCAGTCCATCTTTTCATCCTGAGAAACCCAGTGCCCACCTTACTGGGAGATCTTTACTATTCAGTTCATCAAAGGAATGAAAAGCAAAGGGGGAGATTAGTGAGATGCTGTGCACCTTTGTTCCATACTTGGCTGCTCAAGCATTTGCCAAAAACAGATGCGTTCTTGAACCCTCACCAGCAGAAAAATTGGGCTAGAAGGCTTGTTGCTCTAACCTCAGATGACATCAGGTGGTGCACTCAGAGCACCAAAGGCAGAGACATCATTACAAGTTGTGGGCAATTTCCCAATGTACCTCTGATTGGAGTGAAGGGTTGCATCAATTACAACCCACTGCTATTCAAAAGACAACTGGGCTATGCATTAGTCCATCCTCCTAAAGCACAGGATCTGACTGAGACCCTCTATTGTGAGATCAAGCCTAATCTGGCTATTGTCAGGCAGGCATCCTGGGCCTGGGACAATGTGCAGACTAAAGGAGTAACCATTCTTGGAAGATGCAATAATGTAGCCTCAGCCCAGTACTATGAGTGGTCTCATGCCAGGGCTCAAATTACTGGAATGCCCTTCACTATTGAAGATGTGCCTGAACCCTCCACAGCACCACCTCCAGCAACTATCAACTTAGAGGAGTTTGAAAAATTGAAAGAGAGAAATGAGAAGCTGACTCAAGCTCTACAGAAGACCCTCTGGGAGAGGAGTGATGGAAGGTTGGATATTGAAAGGCTAGAAAAGCTAAGGGTGGAGCATCTGGCCAAAATTGAGAAGTCTGAAGATTACATTAAGAAGTCTAGGGCTGGAGAGCAGATCTTGAAGAATGCCTGCAAAGAGGCCCAATTCCAGAGAGCTAGGACTGATTTGTATCTGAAGGAGAGTCAGGCTAGGTGGGTCAGGATCACCGAAGCCCGTACTCAGGAGGACAAAAGGACTCAGGATAAGATTGAACAGATGGAAGCTAGTGCAAAAGAGCAACAAGAAGCCCTGGCAGCAGCCCAGAAGGAGATCTCAGAGTTGAAGATCAGAGCTGGTATAAAAAGGTCAAAGGACCAAAGTCGACACCAGAAGCTAACTGCAGCTGTGGCTACAAGGAATCTCCTCATCAGGAATCTTACAGAGCGTCCAGCTAATCCTGTGACTGAAGCACTTCTCAAGGAAGTTCAGGAGGATGAGTTTGGTCTGGGTGTTTGACTTTTGCTTGTTGTTGCTATCATTTTATGTATTTTTCTTTATGTTGTAAAAAGAAACAAACTATGTATCATTTTGCTTTTTGTAATATATGTGTGGGTTTGTTTATCTGATTTCTTCAAGCAACATCACAAGCATCTTCTTCAGGGGACTGGAAAGGTCAAAACCAAGTGCCAAGCCGGATACCTTGGATACAAATAAACATACTGCATTGCATACTAACCTTTTGTTTTGTAGGTTCTGTTTTGTTAACTCTATTATGATCTCAGGAATTATTGCTCGACGTCGAGGGTTTCCACTCAACCGTCCACACAGATATCCCACCCGCAACAATCTTCCGGGCATACAGATGGATCAAATGCAGCAGGACCTTACAGAGGTCAGGAATCAAATGACCAACGAGAGGTTGGAAATGAGGAATCAGATGACACAATTTATGGAGGTGATGAACAATATGGCTCAAAGCCAGGAGAGGTTAAGATCACTAGTAGAAGGGAGAAACCAGGAAGACCATCAGCCAGGGACTGCTGGGACAAGCAACAATGAAAGAGTCCAACCTCATGTCAATCCCCCAGTCTTTGGACCCCACCAGCATCCAGAGATCAACATCCCTGTCAATGTGCAAGGGACTGCCACAGCAGGTAGAGTGCTGCAAGAAGACCCCCAGGAAGATCAGTTCACAGTGATGGGAGCTGGGGAAGAAGCCTATGACAGGAGGCTAGAAGAGATTGCTGAGAAACTGAGGTCCCTAGAGTCCCAGAATTCTTTGGGCTTTGATGTTATGGACATGGGTCTAGTGGACGGGGTTAGGATTCCCCACAAATTTAAACCACCATGCTTTGAGAAGTATAACGGGACTTCCTGTCCCCGGACCCATTTACAGTCTTTTCTGGGGAGACTAAAGGCATATACCATGGACGAAAAGCTATGGATGTTTTATTTTGAGGATAGCTTAACTGGAGCTTCAAGGGAATGGTACTCTCATCTGACCAGAGCAACCATCAGATGCTGGAAGGACCTGGCAGAGGCCTTTATCAGACAGTATCAGTACAACTTGGATATGGCTCCCAACAGGACCCTCCTGATGGGGATGTCACAGTCATCCAGGGAAAGCTTCCGTGAATACGCTCAAAGGTGGAGACAGCTTGCTGCCGCTGTCCAGCCACCCATGTCAGAGAGAGAGATGGCTGATATGTTCATGAACACCCTCCAGGGGACTTACATTGATAGGCTAGCTGCCTTCTCATCTACCAGCTTTGCAGATGTAGTCATAGCCGGGGAGAGAATTGAAAGCCTATTGAAGATGGGTAAGATCTCAGACAACGGTGCAAGCTCGTCCAACAACCCAAGAAAGCCTTTTGCAGGCCCAAGAAGAACTGGTGAAACCAATGCTATCCACACCAGCAAGGGCAGGCCCCAATATGTTCATAGGTCTGTGGCAGCAGTCACCATTCCCGCTCCAATTCATCCTCAACCAACTTATCAACCTCAGCAGCAGAATTACCAGCAACAAACTCAGTTTCCTCCTCAAAGAAATTACAACAATAGCAACACCAACAACAACAATCAGCAGAGGCCATTCCAACAGAGGCCCTCTCAGGCCAATAGGGTGATCGATCCGATCCCTATGCCCTATGCCACATTGCTGCCACAACTCTTGAAACTCAACCTAGTTGAGCTAAGGACGTTGGCACCTCCGGATCCTAACAGTCTGCCCAGAAATTACGACGCCAGTGCCAGATGTGCCTTTCACTCAAATGCACCTGGTCATAGTACGGAAAAGTGCAGAGCTTTGCACATGAAAGTGCAGGATCTAGTGGATTCCAAGGCTTTAAACTTTGCACCACCACCAAATGTCAACAAGAACCCTATGCCACACCATGGTGGTCCCCGAATCAATGCTATTGAAGAAGACAGACCGTCTTACTTGATAACCAGTGTGGGTCAGATTCGGACACCCTTGGTGGAGATTAAAGCTCAGCTCCTAGAATGTCAAATGTTCCCAGGATGTGAGTTAGGGTGTGCTTATTGCAACATTTCAGTGAATGGTTGTGATGACCTGAGAGATGGCATAGATGGCCTCATTCAGAGTGGCCTGCTCCAAATCACCACATCAGTACCTACCAACCCAGCAATCTCATTAACAACAATTCTAGAATATACTACAACTGCAACAACCATTGTTCCAGACAACTCTTCAGCTTCATCAACAAATGTTTCATCTGTCATTTCAACTGACCACGTATCAACGAATATTCCTTCTACAACTTCAGCACCACTTCATTTTGAATCTCCTACAACAACAACACCCATCCTTCCAACAATGTCTCCTACAACATCAGCAGCCAACCATGAAGATGTCTCAACAGTTACGATTTATTATGATCCTGAAAATGATTCCGCCTACAACTCACAAAGTGCTACTCCTATCAGAGCACCGGTCACGATATATTATGATCCGCAGACTATCACGGTTCCTTCTGCAGCTGCCATCAGTCCAGTCACTGTCACAGTGCCTGGGCCAGTACCTTATGAAAGCAGTAATGCCATCCCTTGGCATTACGGCTCTGATTTATACTGCGAAGGACAAAAGATCACTTTTGAATCATCAACTTCTGCACCACAAATAGACAATGTGGGAGGAGGCGGAGGCTTCACTCGAAGCGGACGTCTCTTTGCCCCGCAAATTCAAAGACCCACTGCTGAAGCAGAAGCTGCTGCCAAGGCAAAAGGGAAGAGCATGGTGCAAGAAGAGCAGGTTGTTAGAGAAGCTTTGAAAACACCTTTTGATCAAGAAGTTGATGAGTTCATGAGAATCATCAAGAAAAGTGATTACAAAATAGTGGACCAGCTTCACCAGACGCCTTCCAAGATCTCTATTCTATCATTGCTTATGTGCTCCGAGGCTCATCGGAACGCACTACTCAAAGTCTTGCACGCAGCTTATGTGCCAGAAGAGATCACGGTCAATCAGTTGGAAGCTGTGGTTGGAAATGTTAATGCTAGCAATGGACTAGGATTCACCAACACTGATTTGATTTCGGAAGGCCGCAATCATAACAAGGCCTTGCACATTACCATGGAATATAAAGGTGCAGTCCTTTCCCATGTGCTGGTAGACACAGGATCATCCCTCAATGTCTTACCCAAAAAGGCCCTCGTGAAGCTGGAATATGAAGGATTGGCATTACGACCCAGCAACTTAGTAGTGAGAGCCTTCGACGGCTCTAAGAGATCGGTTCTGGGAGAAATCGAGTTGCCTGTAACGATTGGCCCACAAACTTTCAAAACGACCTTCTACGTGATGGACATTCAGCCTGCCTACAGCTGTTTGTTGGGTAGACCATGGATTCATGCCGCTGGCGCAGTAACGTCTACCCTTCACCAGAAGTTAAAATTTGAGTGGGAAGGCCAAGTCGTTACTATCTGTGGAGAGGAGGATATTTTTGTCAGCCATCTGGCTACTTACAAATATATTGAGATGGATGGGGAGATCCACGAGACGATGAGTCAAGGGTTTGAGGCCCTGAATATTAATGAAACCTCTGGTGTACTTGGGACTTCCATGACATCCTACCAGCAGGCCCGAAAGGTGGTGGAAGAAGGAAACGCTCAAGGCTGGGGCAAATTGTTGCCTATGGAGAAGAAAGAAGATAGATTTGGGTTGGGTTACAAACCAACTCAAGAAGATCGAGCAGAGGCTGCCGAGAAGCCCAACTTTGTTAGTGGAGGGATGTTTGCCCCCGATGCTGTCAACAACCTGGAAGATGAGTCGGAAGATGAACGCAACCTGGAAAGCTGGATTCGTCCAAAGGTCCCGGGGAGCAGTATCTCAAACTGGTCTTCCCAGGAAATTATAAGAGTTACTCCTGCAGAGTAATTATTATTTCCTGTACATTTTAAGCATGCATCAAGTCTTGCATCTTGCCCAAGATGACAAGACTCATTTTGTAATCGGGCCATCTGTAATTTTTGTGCAACAAGATTAATCAATGAAATATTAGACATCTTTTGCAAACGAGTCTTTTTCTTTTCCGCTCACTGTTTTTCCATTTTTCTTTTTGTACAAAAAATAAATGGCAATGTTTTCAAAATGATAATTTCATTTCACTTTTCTAAACAAGATTAAAATCAATCACTAAAATGAACAAACTGAACCCTTGCAGAGAGTGCTTCCCAGACCGCACCGACAACAACACGGCTATGACTTCGTATGACTCTGACAATCCGATCAATCAAGCTGATGAAGGGGTTGAAGAAGATTTTGAACTTCCTGAAGAGCTAGCCAGATTTTTGAGACAAGAGGAGAAGGTTATCACTCCTCATCAGGAGGAGGCGGAAACAATTAATCTTGGTACAGACGAAGACGTGAAAGAAGTTAAAATCGGGGCCGGCTTACAAGACTCAGTGAAGAAGCGACTGATTGACCTGCTTCAGGAATATGTGGATGTGTTTGCTTGGTCTTATCAGGATATGCCAGGGTTGGACACCGACATTGTTATGCATAAGCTGCCTTTGAGGGAAGAATGCCCACCAGTCAAACAGAAATTGCGCCGCACTCGCCCAGACATGGCAATGAAAATCAAAGAAGAGGTACAAAAGCAGTGGGACGCCGGATTCCTTGCTGTAACTAGCTATCCGCCATGGGTTGCTAACATCGTGCCTGTTCCAAAGAAAGATGGCAAGGTAAGGATGTGTGTTGATTACCGGGATCTGAACAGAGCCAGCCCAAAAGATGATTTCCCATTACCTCACATTGACGTATTGGTTGATAACACGGCTCAGTTCTCGGTATTCTCCTTCATGGACGGATTTTCAGGATACAATCAGATTAAAATGTCACCTGAAGACATGGAGAAGACAACCTTCATCACACCTTAGGGCACGTTCTGTTACAAGGTGATGCCATTCGGACTGAAGAATGCTGGTGCAACATATCAACGGGCTATGGTAACATTATTCCACGATATGATCCATAAGGAAATCGAGTGTTATGTGGATGACATGATTGCCAAGTCCCTTACAGAGGAAGACCACCTGGTAAATCTGCTGAAGCTATTCAAGCGTCTGAGGAAGTACCAACTGAAGCTGAACCCCAACAAATGCACATTCGGGGTGCAATCTGGTAAGCTGCTGGGCTTTATTGTAAGCGAGAAAGGGATTGAAGTTGACCCAGATAAAGTCAAAGCCATTCAAGAAATGCCTGCACCGAAAACTGAGAAAGAGGTTCGGGGGTTTCTGGGTAGATTGAACTACATCTCAAGGTTCATATCTCACCTTACTGCAACCTGTGAACCTTTGTTCAAGCTGTTAAGAAAAGAACAGACGGTCAGGTGGAATGAAGACTGCCAAAGGGCTTTTGACAAGATCAAGGAATACCTGCAAGAACCACCAATCCTTATGCCTCCAGTTGAAGGAAGACCTCTGATAATGTACTTGACAGTATTAGAAGAGTCAATGGGGTGTGTGCTGGGCCAGGATGACGAGTCTGGTCGAAAAGAGTATGCAATATACTACCTGAGCAAAAAGTTTACCGACTGTGAACAATGTTATTCACTGCTCGAGAAAACTTGCTGTGCTTTAGCGTGGGCTGCTCGCCGACTGAGGCAGTATATGCTGACCCACACCACTCTGTTGATATCAAAGATGGACCCAGTCAAGTACATTTTCGAGAAGCCAGCTCTTACCGGGCGGGTTGCAAGATGGCAGATGATTCTCACGGAATATGACATCCAGTATACCTCTCAAAAAGCCATCAAGGGCAGTGTACTATCTGAATATCTTGCTGAGCAACCTATTGATGACTACCAGCCTATGAGATTTGACTTCCCTGATGAAGACATCATGTTCATAAAAGCGAAAGATCATGAAGAGCCTATTCATACTGAAGGGCCTGACCCGGAGGAAGAATGGACTATGATGTTTGACGGGGCCGTTAATATGAATGGTCGTGGTGTTGGTGCAGTACTTATTACACCTAAAGGAGTTCACATGCCTTTCTCGGCAAAACTCACTTTCAACTGCACTAACAACGAAGCTGAATACGAAGCTTGCATTATGGGTCTGGAGGAAGCTATCAACCTCAGGATCAAGACATTGACTGTATTCGGAGATTCAGCTTTGGTGGTTAATCAAACCAATGGCAAATGGTACACACACCAGGATCATCTGATACCTTACAGGGATTATACAAGAAGGTTACTGACTTTCTTTACAACGGTCAAGCTTGAGTATATCCCTCGGGACGAGAATCAGTTTGCAGATGCTCTGGCTACCATTTCATCTATGATCAGAGTTCAAACTTCCAACTTTGTGCCTCAAATCTCAGTGTCCAGACTCGACAGACCAGCATATGTGTTCGCGGCCGATGTTGTTAAAGATGATAAGCCTTGGTTCCACGACATTAAGTGCTTCTTGGAGGATCAGACATACCCATCTGGGGCATCTTCCAATGATAAGAAGACTTTGAGAAGGCTTGCTGGTAGTTTCTTTCTGAACACTAATGGTTCCCTATACAAGAGAAACTTTGATATGGTACTCCTCAGATGTGTTGATAGAACAGAAGCAGACTTGTTAATGCACGAAGTGCACGAAGGATCCTTTGGTACCCATGCTGGAGGGCATGCCATGGCCAAGAAGTTGCTACGATCAGGCTATTACTGGATCACAATGGATGCAGACTGTTGTGCCTACGCCAGAAAATGCCATAAATGTCAGATCTATGCGGATAAGGTGCATGTGCCTCCCAATCCTCTGAATATAATGTCTTCACCCTGGCCCTTTGCCATGTGGGGCATTGATATGATTGGCAAGATTGAACCGACTGCTTCAAATGGCCACAGATTCATCCTGGTCGCCATTGACTATTTCACCAAGTGGGTTGAAGCAGCCTCATATGCAAATGTTACAAGGCAAGTGGTAGCCAGATTTCTGAAGAGAGATATCATCTGTCGATACGGAGTTCCCGAGCGAATCATTACTGATAATGGTTCTAACTTAAACAACAAAATAATGGCTGAGCTATGCCGGGACTTCAAGATCCAACACCACAATTCTTCTCCTTACAGGCCAAAGATGAACGGCGCTGTTGAGGCAACTAATAAGAATATCAAGAAGATTGTGCATAAGATGGTAGTCACCTACAAAGATTGGCATGAAATGCTGCCATTTGCCTTGCATGGGTACCGCACGTCAATCAGAACATCCACTAGGGCAACACCGTATCAACTTGTGTATGGTATGGAAGCAGTCTTACCTGTTGAAGTTGAGCTACCCTCCTTACGGGTACTGATGGATGTTAAGCTGAACGAAGCAGAGTGGGTCCGATCCCGATTCGAACAACTGAGTCTGATTGAAGAGAAAAGATTGGCTGCAATCTGTCATGGGCAGTTGTATCAGAAAAGAATGAAGAGAGCCTTCGATCAGAAAGTCAGGCACCGAGAATACCAAGTAGGAGACCTTGTGTTGAAGAGAATCCTCCCTCCTCATACAGACCACAGGGGCAAATGGACTCCAAATTATGAAGGACCATTTGTTGTAAAGAAAGTTTTCTCTGGTGGAGCACTGATGCTCAGCACCATGGATGGTGAAGATTTCCCGTCCCTTGTGAATTCAGACGCAGTTAAAAAATACTTCGCATAAAAAATGACCCGCTGGACATAAAAACAGAATGTAAGTCCAGGCAAAAATAGGGCATCCCGGCGAGTCAAAAACAGAATAAAAGACTCGGGCAAAAATAAGGGAAAATAAACAAAAAAATGTACACCCGCTGAGTTGAAAAGCCACCTTGGACAACTCAGGCAAAAATGGGTATCCCGATGGATTGAAAACCCGAAAGGGCGAACCATGCAAAATAAGGGAATAAGCGAACAACTGCACTCTGAGTTCGTCTGTGTCACCTACAACTTGGTAAACCTCGAAAGGATCAAGCTTCTGTCAGAATCATCCTTCTTCAGAAAGCAAGACGAGAAGAATGTCAAAAGTCATACGAGTCATAGCAAGAGGGAAGCTCTTCAAAGCGCCGTCAACATTGCCAGCATTTTGTTTCTCAATTTGTAACAATATCCTCATTTCAGGAGATATGTTTCCTTGACTGTATCTTGCCAATTCAGGGCACATGAATTAATAAAATCAGATTTTTCAGTCATGTTTCGTCTTGTACATTTTTGTTTGCAAAAAATGTCTGATGTCTTAAGAAAAATTGATTGCATGAATACAGATGTTATCTTTAAAAATAAAGAAAATAAAACACGTGCTTGCAGGGAATATACTTACTCTCAGAAGTGTATAACTCCTATGACGGAATCCGGTAAGGGATACCTCGGGATTACTTGTGCGTTTCTCTGGCTTTTCAGGATTGCAGGTATTCAAAAGCGCAGCATGGGGCATGGAAGCTTCATCCCAGCAAGCTGGCAAATCAGCACTCACTCAGCCTAGCATTCCAAGTACTTTCTCCCCAGCTGAGTTGCCACTTGTTGCTTCTCCCAGCCGAGTTGCCAATCATTCTTCCTCAGTCAAGTACAAAATCCAGGGAATCATCTCCCCACAGAGTTCCAGCCTCTACCCAGAAGAGCAACGCACGAAGGAGTCACAACAGAGTGAAGAAAGCTTCTACAAACCCCCAACCGGGTCCCTCATTACTGGAAAAGGTCTATCATTGACCCATTTCCCCAAGCAGAATCATTTCATCAGATCTACTAATGATCTCATCCCCAGCTGGGATGTTCACTTCAAGCGAGATCGACCATAGATCTTCACAGCAATGGGATCCGAATCCCGGATCGTTATCTTTGCATAATCATGGCATTCGCATCATATTCACCCACAAAGCGTAGCATTCCGTCCAATACGGAACATTACGGCAAAAATCAAACATGTTGCATAATCATAAGTCATGATCTAAATCAAACACTTGTGAATATTATCAACTCATCAACAATATGCAGAATCCCTCCCAGATTCCCCAGTAAAAGCGGTTGCCTCACGTTCACCAATACAAATACATACTCCTTGTGGCACCCGTCCGTGTCATATCCCCAGCAGAAAGCCAAAGACACCCCCTTTGCACTCACAGATACTTGTATATAACTTTCTTGACATCCGTCCATGTCGTTTTCCCAGCACAGTAACATAAACACTTTGTATACCAGATATTTGTTTATACTATACCTTTCTCTTTTTAGCACTCGCCTGTGTCATTCTCCCCAGCAGGTTGAACACTCAAAATACATTACTCATACTTACCTTATACAGATGCTCGTCCGTATCTCGTATACTCCATTTATATCCCCGCAGATTCGACACTCGTCCGTGTTCTTTGTTAACCAGTTGGTACTCGTCCGTACCATCATCTCTGAACATGTGTCTAGCGTTTGTTTCTACATGATACTCGTCCGTATCATAGTCTTAAGGATGCTCGTCCGCATCTTTAATCCATACACTGCGTCAAACACTTGTGTCTTCTTGAATATAGATACTCGTCTGTGTCTACTATTCCCCAGAAGAGTCCCCTCAGATTCAACACTAGTACGTGTTCTCTGTTAACCAGTTGATACTCGTCCGTATCATCATCTCGGAACACGTGTCAGTTTTTGTTTCTATCCGATACTCGTCCGTATCGTAGTCTTAAGGATGCTCGTCCGCATCTTTAATCTATACACAAACATCTAAACACTTATACCTTTTATTCCTTGGATGTAAACACTCGTCCGTGTTTACTATTCCCCAGTAAAACAACTTTCTTTTTATCTGACATTCGTCCTATGTCATGATAAACCCTGAGAGCAGCCGTACCCTGCTAGGTGGTCGTCCTCCGCCTCTTGATGGTCGTCCTCCATCATGCTCGTCCGATGGCCGTCCCCATCGTCGACTTTCTCTATCCGACATTCGTCCTATGTCGTGATATTTTAGCAGCCGTCCCCTGCTAGGTGATCATCCTTCACCTTTTGATGATCGTCCTTCATCATTTTATCCAATGGCCGTCCCCATTGTTGATTTTGGTTATCCGACATTCGTCCTATGTCATGATAAACCTTGAGAGCAGCCGTCCCCTGCTAGGTGGTCGTCCTCCACCTCCTGATGGTCGTCCTCCATCATGCTCGTCCGATGGCCGTCCCCATCGTTGACCCTTTTATCCGGCATTCGTCCTATGTCGCGATATTTTCGGCAGCCGTACCCTGCCAGGTGGTCGTCCTCCACCTTAGATGACCGTTCCTCATCTTAACCCTTACAGAGCAGCCGTCCCCTGTTAGGTGATCGTCCTTCACCTTTGATGACCATACCTCATCATCTGTTTATTCCATTTATTCTTTAACCCGATGGCCGTCCCCGTCGTGGTCCCTTTCTTTTAGCCCGATGGCCGTCCCCATCGTTGGTAACATTACTTTATGAACTTGATGGCCGTCCCCATCACTTTTCATTAATCCCCGGAGAATCTTGTATCTTTACTTGATGGCCATCCCCATCATAATCTCTTATATCCCCAGCATGTCGGCCGTCCCCGTCATTGCTTTATTCCCCGCACTTTTCCCGGCATGTCGGTCGTCCCCGTCATTGCTCCTTACCCAGCAGTCGTCCTCTGCTCGACGGTCGTCCTCCGTCGCCCACACTTTATAATATACTTTATTTTCCTTCACAATCTATATCCCTTTTCTTCTTCTTTATGTGAGTGCAAATTTTGGACTGTCTTTGGTATTCAACCACAAGTTATCTTGTTTGCCTGTTAAGCCGTTGCTTACATTCTGCACAGCTAACTCATGTTTGAATAGGGGCAGCTGTAAACACCCCAAATTTTCCCTCACCCCTTCACACCATGGCTTGTGATTATTTCATATGCATAAACACAATCATACCATCTCATATTGCATTTTTGATTCACTGCATTGGTTCAAAGTCATCGGCACCTAGGGTTTGTGATCTGAGCAATCCAAGAGCTTCCTGAGCCACTCCAAAGGCCATCAATCACTTCAAAGGGGTCCATGTGTGTTCAAGTATCATATCATATCCTCTCAGAGTCAAGAATGCCAAAAAATCACAAGAACTGAGAAGGGTATGGAAGCAGAGCCAGGCTTGACTGCACATATGACCTAAAATTAGGGTTTTGGTTTCAGAGGCCATAACTCCAATTTTTTTGGTCATTTTTGTTTCTATTGGTCTCTATATGGTATAGGGAGTATGCATATCAATTTTCATGAAGAAATTCCATGGGGAAGTCATCTGATCAAAGGTTGACTTTCTGGGCAAGTCAGTGTAAAATCAGGGCATCTGAGGCCCCCAATGACCCAACCAAGGGGTGATCTTCATCATTTTGAGTATGTATGGTCTTTATTTGATCATGGAAGAAGTTTGAAGTTCACAAAATTCAAGGATTACAAGTTTTTGCAAAGTTGACTTTTTGGGGCAAGCTTGACTCTTAAAGAATTTGTCATTTTAGGCAACTTTTTCAACCCTTACTTTTTGATTCAAAAATGCTTCAAATGAAAAAACTTTGGTCATGAAAGTTGTAGATTAGATCTTTCCCTTTTCAAAAAGTACAAGAACATGACCTAATTCATTTTGGATCAAAAGTTATGGTGCATCAAAGTTGGCAAAAATCACTAAATTTCAAGTTATGCACCAAATGGAAAATTTGCAAATTCATGTACCAAGCATTCTATTGACTTCACATTGGCTTCAAAGCTTCACCACATGATCACACATAACCTAAAAAACAGAATTGGCCCAAGGAATTTTGCATTGCTTGCCTTGTTTTTCAAAGATCCTTAAGACATTTTCCATCACAAGTGCAAAAGATGGATTTTTGGCAAAGTCATTTTCCAAAGAGCTATGTGATTACCAACTGATTTCAATGCATTGCCATGACCAATTGAGACATCATGTAACAAAATTCAGCAAGAAATGCCTCATGTACATAGCATAAAATCACAAGAAAGCACAAGTGGGCAAGTTGCAAAAGCTAGCATAGCTCATGATCCATATGTTGCAGTCACTCTCAAGCAATCTAAGGGTCATCCTTGACCCAAGCTGAAGCAAGACATGACCTCAAACAGCTGCTGCCATAGCCCATGCTGCAAGTACCAATCACATTGACTTTTTTGCCAAAACTCCCATACTCATGGAACAGTAAGAAGCCACCCCTACTGACCTGCTCCACAGGCTATTCACACAACTTGGGAGGATTATAGCAAAGCATTGGCCCTTGAGACAAGCCAGAACTCAGTCCCCACAAAAACTGTCAAAGAGCTTCCCTTCTTCGAATCTCATTTTCCAGCCATCAAACATCTATTTTCTCTTCACCAACAAATCAAACACACTAAAAGGAACCAGAATCAACCATTGGTAGAGCTTGAAACATCACACATACAGACTTCATTTTCTGATACACCAGAACTGGACCTCTCAAAATAGCTTGTTTAAGCTCCATCCAAGCTTGCCATTAGTACCAGGGGAACCTTTGGAGTGAGTCTGCACCAAAGAGTAGCCCAGAAAGCC
The DNA here is from genome assembly GCA_963966055.1 of Lathyrus aphaca. Taxonomy (NCBI): domain Eukaryota; kingdom Viridiplantae; phylum Streptophyta; class Magnoliopsida; order Fabales; family Fabaceae; genus Lathyrus; species Lathyrus aphaca. The sequence continues at coordinate 506,888,125 of OZ014524.1, read as the reverse complement.
CAGAAACAGAAGCTTCCATCTCAGGTATGGCCATGAACTTTTTCTCTCAGAGCTTGCATTTTAAGTTATAATTTGGTTGTGTATGTCTTGCTGATCATGAGGATGTGCTTAGAATTGAAAATGAGTGAGAAATGAGGATTTACCAAGGCTCTGAAACTTTGCCCGTGAATCTTGTTGATTTCGATTCTCCCTGTTTGTGCATGATAAATTTAGTTTGAGGGGTGATTTGAATGGGGTTTGGGTAGAGGAACATTTCCCTGCTTTTAATTTGATGAATGGTGGTCTGAATCGTGATTTAGGGTTTTCAACCCGCCGAAGAAGATGACCGGAGCTTCCCTCCGGTCACCTGAATGTTGTTAACCCTAATCCTGTAATTAAGTGCAGTTTGAATGCTGAGCGTTGGATCCCTTGACTTTGTTGACTTGGCGCGTGAACGTCTGGCCCAGATTCATTCATTTTGCCCTAATCCTCATTTATTAGTTTAATTAATTATAATTAGTTTAATTTAATCAGGATAAGCCTCAGCCCTTGGATGACGCGCCAGTCAACCATTTTCACCCCAGTTTGAATACTAGCCATCAGATCTGCTTACTTCTTCATTTATTTATTTTTATTTTCATTTTTTTCCATTTAATTTGTACAATTTATTAAAAAATAGCAAAAATACTTTAAAAATTCTGAAATTTTTTATACAAGTTATTATTTAATTTCAGAACACAAAAATATTTTTATTTTCATTTTTTGCATTTTAAAATTATTTTTAAATATTTAAAAGCTTATTTTTAATTAATTAATGAGAATTAATTTATTAAAAATACTTTTAGGTATTTAAAAATCACCAAAAAATTCATGAAACCTTTAAAAACATTTAGAAACATTGTCCAACCCTCAAACCAAATTTCTTTTTTAATCTTGATGCATTTTGAGAATTTTCCATGGAATTAAAACCATTTTAATGCATTATTTTGATCCAAACTTCCAAAAATCATTTCTGCCTAACCCAAGAGAGTTGGACTTTGATTATTTTTGCATTACATTGTGTTTAGCATGTAGTTTGTGAGATTAAATGGCCATGATTTGATCTTTCATTTTCTTTTTGTTTGGTAATTTTCTTGTTAAGGAACCCTAAAACCCTAGAAAACTTAGGAAAATCATAACTTGAATTAGGTTAAGAGTTGGAACTTCTCCTTTGGGCATTGAGTTAGTATAGGATTAGGGATCCTTTGAGTGCATTTTCAATTTTTTATATTGATGTTTGCTTCTGATTTTGGTTTTTGTTTGTTGCTTTGATCATAAACCCTAATTTGGGCTTCCATATGCATCCATCTTGCATTTGCATTCATACTTTGACTTGCCATGACATTTTGTGTATCCATTTGATTCATTTAACATCTTAAGACATCTTGTAAGCATGTTTGATCATTGCATCTTGCATTTGCCATGTTGTATGCCATATGCCTCTCATAACTTTTCATGTATGATCATGGTTCCAAATTTGTTTCATCTGCATCCATAAGCTTGTATGATCATCACCATGCTTTGTTTCATGTTTGCATTATCTCATAGCATCATTATCATCCCATATATGCTTCTGGTTTTGGTTTGACTCATGTCATTTCATCCCATTTTGCATTGCATTACTTTCTTTCACTAACTTTTCAGGTGGTAAGTTATCTTGAGAAGTGAATTTGCCTTCACTTCTCATAATTTATTTTCATCTCTTTCATGCACCCTTGCTGCATTTTTGTTTGTGTTTGAGATTGGGCTTGCTCATTCTTTTTCTTCTTACTTTCTTTCCTCAAGTAACTTGACTTCTTGAATGAAGCAAGTTACTTTGTTTCTCTTTGATCCTTTCATCTGCTTCCTGGTGGTTCCTCTGAAGATGTCTCATGAAAACCTCACAAACCTTAGGGACAACCAAGCATGACAATGATTAGGGTTTTGATTAGTCCCCCACTTAGTTTTTACCTTTGTGTCTCATTGAGTCTTCTCTCCTCATCTCATAATCAGGGACTAAACCCTAAAGGCTTTAAGGCTTTGTGATTAAGCTTATGCCTGCATCCTTCTATTAGGATGGAGTGTATAACTTTAATCCTAAGTGTTAAACCCTTAATGTGTTTAAATCTCTTAATCAATTCACTTAATAATCATCAAGACATCACACTTGTAACTTGGGCCTTGCATTAGGGTTCTAATTCTTCCTTAATTGGTTAAGAAGGACTAACCCTAGTGTTAATGGACAAGTCCTCCTCAAGTTGTCTTACAAATCATAAAAATCACTTCTTCATCATATCATTAAATAAAATCCACTTAATCAAAGGCATGTTTGGTCATGAGTTTAATCCCTAATCATGGATTAAGTTGAGGAGCTTTCCTCAGCTTAAACACTCTCATCTATTATCCTTCTATTAGGATGGTGTAATGAGTTTGTTTAATCCCTGATTATGGCTTAACCTCATTACTTAACACTAAACAAAAACACCAAAAACATCTAAATAATCACAAATGGGTTAATGATCTTAATCCTACATCAAAGGTGATTAAGTGTGAGAATCTGACTTCACACGTAAGGTATTCTCATTACCCCTAATCAGAGGGAAGATGTGATGAGTTTACTAAATCCATTGGTTTAGGCTTAAGCTCATTAACTTATGACAAACTTTCAAAAGCAATAAAAGACTGAAAACTCAAAAACAAACAATAAACGTCTCCTCCGGGATTCTTTTCTCATCTCATTCACTCACAAACGAGAACTCGCTTCTTCCGTCTAACGCAAGACAGTTTGCACCTGAGCCAGACAGGTCTTACACTTGAGCATAGACTATTAAGCAGTTCACAAGTCAATTCATCTTTCAGTCTCTTTGGGTCGAACTACGGTGTTCTGACTTCCTCATTGCACGAGAGGATACGTAGGCATAACTTAACAATTATCGAACAAAAGTCTCTGTATATTCCCCCTCCTTCAGCATTATTCTCTTAGCCTCATTATCTTGAGCAATTCATTTTCATTCCTACACTGACACTGTATATATCCCACTTCACACTTCCTTTACACTGACACCTGTACATTTTCTTCCAGCCCTCTTTATACACAAATTGCACTGACACTACCCCTTTAAAACACAAATCTTTTAAGCGTGGATCCCGTCGAGTACGACGGACAATCTGGGTGCTAATACCTTCCCAGGTTGTAACCAACCCCCTTTCTCAGTCTCTCTGGTTCGCAACCGTCTTATCCATATCTTTCTAGGTCTATGCAGCATTACCTTTCCTTCGGGATAAAAATGCCTAGCTGGCGACTCTTTTCTTTCCAGTGAGTTCACTGCTGTGTGTTCTCCCACCCCCTCTCGCCGACCGTTCGCGTCTGTACCTATATTTGGGCCATTTCCCATTTATCGGGAGCGACACAGAGCAATTCCACTTAAACCAATGGTTCAGACATCTCAAATACATCATATATGAGTGATCCAAACACTTAAACATCATCTATAACATCAAATTCATCAATATCATAGTTCATCTCAAGCAAGTTGCAGTTGGATTTGAGTTCATCAATCCAAAAGGTTTCAATCCATTCCAAGCACATCAATTCACTCCTTGAGGTAAAAGGAAACTGACCAGATCATCAAAACACTTTTTTAAACCCTACAATTGAGGATTTGAATTCCTCTTGCAAGGTAAGCCTTAACTTTTCAAACTCCATGAATCATGCATCATAAATGTTATTTCAATTTATCAACATGTTTATGGATGTTCATAGATCATTAACCCTCAATCAATTTATATTTATCATTCGTGTAAGGAATTTCATATTAGTTTTTGCAAAGTTAGGGTTCATCTGTTCATCACATGATATCTTGTTCTACACTTAAAATAAATGAAATTAAATTGTATTATTTTCCTTGTTCAAAAGCGAGCAATTTACATATATACATCATGCAATTTCATCACGAATTAAGTGAGATAGGATGGATTTTGTAAATTTGGGTGGCGCGAGGAAGATGATGTTATTGGCGCCATTTTTCAAATATTTGAATTTTTTTTTCCATATTTTCATATTATTTTCAAATAATTAATTTCTATATTTAATTTTAATTATTTCCAAATGAATTTTTGAAAAAATATTATTCATATATTTTAATATTTTATTTCATCAAAAAAATCAAAAAATAAAATAAAATTTTATTTGATATAGTTTTTAATATATTAAAAAATATCATTTTAAGTTGTTTTAAAATAATTTATTTTCTTGATTTTTCTTAAACCGAATTGATTTTTGAATATTCATGGGAATAAGACACCTTTGTATAAACCTTGATCATTGTTTATGACATGATCAGTGAATTCTTTTGATAAATATACCAGTTTTTAGATTGATTTTCTTTTGAAAATATCTTAAAAAGGGATATTAGGGTTTTCACCTTCATTCAACTTTTCAAGCTTCATTTCAAAACATCTTTGGGCCTCTCCTTAAGTACAAGGCCCAATCCCCTCTGTAAATAAATAAATTTGGGCCTCTACTATAGTATAACTCCCATTGTATCTTTTAAAATCATGGTGTTATCACTGTTTTTGGTCATGGGATTTTGTTATATATAAGTCCCTCCTATATTTTTTAATCTTGTTTTCAACATTCTTTAATAAAGTTAAATCCTTAGGCCTCTGATAGAGTGTAAGACCCAACACATTTGTAAATATCAATCTTCTTTAGGCCTGTGATAGAGTCTAAGAGCCATCACTTTGTTTTCAATCAATATTTTCACATTTGGGCCTCTAATAGAGTGTAAGTCTCATCCTTTTTTCTCTTATATCATACTTTCAAAACTTCAATCTCTTTCAAAGTAACAACATTTCAAATTTCAATATATACAATCATCAAATAATCATGGACCTCTATTCAGAGTGTAAGACCCAACACCTTCTCTCCTTCCCTCAAAACTTTCTTCAATTTCTCACATACAATCATACAAACACACAATCAATATAAATCAATTCACTCAACACACGTGCCTCTATTAGAGTGCAAGACTCATCACCTTTTCAATTCATGTCTATATACATGTCATATACTTGTTTACATTAAGATTCTCTTGGCATTTATAATATATCAATCCTTAGGTCAAACAATAGGATCCTTTCAACTACAACTTAGTTCAACAACTAGTTCCCTCAAAATAATTTCTCCCCAACAAAGATAGCCTCCTCTTGGGCTTCATACAAGGAGACTTGGAAAGTCTTATCCCCAACCTCCTCTTGGGCTTAGTAAAAGGATCCACGGGCTTCCTAGAAGTATCCCCGGCCTCCTTTTATGCTTCATACAAGGACCCCCAGGCTTCTTAAAAGCATAAGTGAAACCTTAGTCAAATAAATTCAATCTCCAAAGGAATAAACCTAATCACAATCATTTAAGTATTTCAAATGTGTCTCAATCCTCAGCAAGAGTCAATTTCCTCTATGAAAAACTCCTCAGTAGTCAGCCTCCTTTTAGGCTTTATATAAAGAAATTCCCCCCAAAAATTACTCTCATTCTTGGGCTTTGTACAAGACACATAAACTCCCCAGTTAAGTCAGTTCTCAACTTTTTTTAGCTTCAACCTTGGGCATTGATCAAGGCACTAAATTTAACTTTCCCCATAGATGAGACATTGAGTAATCTCTGTAGGAGGATATCTCTTATATACACCACAATTCAAAACAAACATTTAAATTAAACTCTTTCAAAGAAGATGTAGCATTTCTTGTATATTTAACAACCAAGTTTAAAGCTTATTCCCTTTATACTCATGAAGAAATATGTGGCATTACTGGATATTTAACATCCAAGTTTAAAGCTTTTTCCTTCATAGTATATTACTCTCTCCATAAAGGAAGATATGGCATTGCTTAAGATATTTAACATCCAAGTTTAAATGTTCTTCCCTCGTGATTTTACTCTTCAATGTTTGTGATGAATAGGTAAGATATCTCCCTTTCAGTTGATTATTTGTCAAAATTTGAGTCAAACTTTTAGCTTCAATCTTGGGCTTTGAACAAGACACAAATTCTCTTTTTAGCTTCAATCTTTGGCTTTGAACAAGACACTCAAATTTCCTCCCATAGATTAGGAGGAACTACGACCGCTATGATTTCCCAATTCTCTTTTTTGGGATATGTAGGCATTAGGTCGGAAGATCTTAGCGAGCACACCTTTTCAAAAAGATCCTTTTTTCTCATAAAACAACAAAAATTCTCAAAAACATCACCTTGTTCTCACTCTCACCCATAAGATAGAATTCACATCCCATTTCATAAGCAGATAACAATTAAGGAAGATAAATAATAAGAAAGCAATATAAAAATAAAGGATCCCTATAGAGAACTATATATATCTAGGGTGTTAATAGCTTCCATAGGTATAACCAATCATGTATTCTAGATATCTAGGGTGTTAATAGTTTCACATTTGTAGGGAAAAAATTTGCGCACATGATTTGTTTGAGATACCTTCCCCCTTCCTTTTGAGCATCATAGAATATATATATATATATAGAAATCAGAAAGTAGCATCAATGTGGTAGTGGTCAATTCACTTAAACCGAGCTACAAACTACATGCTCAAAACCTTAAGAAACACGCTATAAATAGTTAAACATTTCCTCACATTCTCTTGCATCTCGTACTCTCATGTATCTTTTCTCTTGTGAGTTCTCCTTCTTTCCATAAGTTTCAACATGACCTTCTCCGGCAGAATGAATCCTTTTTTTGCCAGTATAATATAAAATTGGAAACAAGAATTAAAACTGATGATCCTATCAAATTCGCCAGGATTCCCTCAAAGAATCCTTGATCCTAGCCTCCTAAAAATCAACAAGCCTTACCACCAAATTCGCCAGGATTCCCTCAAAGAAGTATTCACAAACATACCTGATAGGATCTTTTTAAGCTTAGTAAAATAATTCTACTCAAACCTAATACTTGTAGGAACACAACTAACATCATCTATAAGAGAAGTTGAAATTTCTATACACAAAGAGAACTTTTGGAGAATCCTTGAATTATCCTTTGATGGGATGACCTTCACTATTATAAGACCAATATGCTTCAAGAACTTTAAACACTCCACATCATAAACCATGTGATAATTAACCCTATAGAGAGAAGATAGTGCCCTTCAAAGTCACTCATCTAAAATCAAAAATAGAGATCGTCCACTATCTTGTAACTAGAATCTTATTTTCTAGAGTGATAAACCATAGTTATGTAATCATGGAATATGTGGTACCCTTATGGCTACTAACCCAAGAAATCTAAACTAATTGGGTAGATGGAATATTCAACAACATGATTTGATACAACAAAAACCTATCGGCAGGGCTACCCTATGGACAACTGATAACGAAACTACTAGCCACCTTCAATGTTGATACAACAGACAAAGTAGAAGATCCCACAAGCCATAAGATCACCAACAATGCCCTAAAAGACATGAGAATTCACATTAAGTTGTTTGCGGTGAAAATTCGCAGAACAAATGCGAGTTTATATTAAAACTTCAGGGATCAAACTTAAAAATCTCCCAGACATATTTGTGTGTTGCTTTTAATAAAAAAATAGGGGTGTTCGTCGAAGTTAACGCAAACTTCTGGAACGACGTTGTGATAAAGAGACGAGCCTGAAATACATGGAAAATGCAAATGAAATGCAAGGTAAAACGAAGTAAAGTGCTTGTGGAGAAAGATAAAGTGCAGTAAGATAAAGGGTTAAAAGTTAAAAGACTTTTAAGGTAAAGTGCAAAAAAGTAAAGTTTGTTGAAATGACAAAGGCAATTGAAAATAGAGTACGAGAAACGTAAAAGCAGTCAAAAGTAAAAAGGGTTGAAATGCATAAAAAGCAATATGTTATACTATTTGGCCCCTTCCTTCTATTTATAGCAAAAAATGTTAAGTTATGGTAACGTGGATATAGAGCAAGGCTCAAGGTCCAACAATGCCCTAAAAGACATGAGAATTCACATTAAGTTGTTTGCGGTGAAAATTCGCAGAACAAATGCGAGTTTATATTAAAACTTCAGGGATCAAACTTAAAAATCTCCCAAACATAGTTGTGTGTCGTTTTTAATCAAAAAATAGGGGTGTTCGTCGAAGTCAACGCAAACTTCTGGAACGACGTTGTGATAAAGAAACGAGCCTGAAATACATAGAAAATGCAAATGAAATGCAAAGTAAAACGAAGTAAAGTGCTTGTGCAGAAAGATAAAGTGCAGTAAGATAAAGGGTTAAAAGTTAAAAGACTTTTAAGGTAAAGTGAAGAAAAGTAAAGTTTGTTGAAATGACAAAGGCAATTGAAAATAGAGTACGAGAAACGTAAAAGCAGTCAAAAGTAAAAAGGGTTGAAATGCATAAAAAGCAATATGTTACACTATTTGGCCCCTTTCTTCTATTTATAGTAAAAAAATGTTAAGTTATGGTGACGTGGATATAGAGCAAGGCTCAAGGTCTAAAAGTGACTCAATGGTTGTACTATAAAATAGAGTTTTCACAAAAGTTTCTCATAACATGAACAACTTTAATATGATAAACTTAAGTGGAAATCATACTTTATAGTACAAATGTGAATCACATTTGGACCTTAAGTCTTGATCTACATCTATGTCATCATAACTTTATTATTTTATTTTTGTTGTAAAAATTTGATGAAATAGACCACATAAAGTAATAAACGTGAGGTTAAAAGACTAACTTATAACATTTTTTAGATAAGGGACTAAAAACAAAATATAATATTAAATAAAGGAATTTAGAGACGAAATATACCTTATATATTTGTAAGTCGTCTTTGACACTTTTGGGTTTTTTGTTTTGGATTTGTATCATCGCATTGTCTTTTTTTCTCTCTCTATTTTTTTTACCTCATCCTCCCACGTTGATGTTACCCCATTTTAGAGAAATGACTTGTCCCAAAAATAGCACCATCCATTTGAATAACTTCAACAGAAATTAAGTATAAAAAGAACAATATTAGAAAAGTGTCACTAGTCTAAAAAAGATAGGATTACCAAATATAATATACAAAATCCTAAAAGGAGGAGGATAAATAAAGCACAAGGAAAGTATCTTTGGATATAAACACAACCCCAAAGCTTCCTTTGCTAAGTTGCAGGTTGCATGCTGCAGCCTCATTTTACAACCTTTGGCATTGCTGCATATACAAGAAAGCATTGATCCTTTCAACTATTCACTTTATGCAAATAAGAGTATTCATAATCCATAAAATAAAATGCACTAAACCATGATTCAATTTTAAATAACTATTTTAATAAAAAGAAAAGTTAATTGTTAAAGTGGTTTTAATTCAGGTTATAATTGATTTAGGATTAATTTGTGTTTATAAATTAATTTATAATCAATTTTCATTTTGAAATTGATTATATATTGTGATCTCTTTTAAAACTAATTTATTTTTTTAAAAAAAAACTTTTCTTAATTTTGAAAAAAAAAAACTATTTTTTAATTTTTACTTTGTTTTTAAGGAAAAAAAATATTTTCAAAAAATAGTTTTAGGGGGAAAAAATTTAAGTTTTTCATTTTTATAATTGGAAAAATCTATTTTTCAAAAAAAAAAAGTTTTCAGGATAAAATAATGTTTTTAACAATTATCTTCCCTTTATTTCAGAAAATTTAATTTTTTGAGAAAAAATTAATTTTGAAAGTGATTTTCTAAAATAAATTTAATTTGATTTTTTTTACTAAAAGATATTTTTGGATCATGTTTTTAAAAAATGGAATTTTTATTTATAAAAAAAATGAATTCAATAATTTAAATTAATTTTTAATTTTAATTTAATTAACTAAATTGTTTATAATTTTGATTTAATTCGTTGTTCATTTAAATGATTTTATCTTCTTTTCTTTTTTTTAATTCAGTTCAATAATGAAATTGTTTATATGTTCACTTAACCATATTTTTGCAGACACATATCTTCATTATTAAGTATTGAATTAACACAAACCTATGAAAAGGAACTTAATACTAAATACTCTCATGCAACTTCCTCATCAAACTATTCCTTCCTTGAAACCAAAGAACTTCTACTAGTGTGTGACAAAGTGAAATAACAACCTTAACTATGTGAACTTCCATTTTTTTTTCATTCTTAACTACCATTTGGTTCATTAAGAATGGAATATTTCATTACTTGTGAATAGCTACTTAAGGCTCTAGCTTCCTATTCCATTAACACTAACAACCTCAACTCCATTTTCAATCACAAACTTAACCATACTCAAACTATTCAAGTCTCAATCCAGAACGTTACTCGAAAAGGTGAAAATTCCTTGCTCGAATCTTGTTGAAGAAGGCGAAAAGACCATGCAGCCGAGGATTTCGATAAAGAGAAGACCAGGAAGTAATGCTAATAATCATGTTACAATGCAATCAATGAGCCCTCAAGTTCAAAATCTCCATCATCCTAGTAGTCATCATGAAGAGAACTACAATCTAAGGGACACGAGTCCGCAGCTCGGGGAAAGGTGGCCTAATGGTGGAAGAGGATGGATGAGTGGTGGCGAAAGATCGACAAGCACGTATGATCTAGTTGAGCAGATGTTTTATTTGTATGTTCGTGTCGTGAAAGCGAAGAATCTATCAACGAACGCTCTCACCTCAAGCTGTGATCCTTATGTTGAAGTGAGGTTAGGGAACTATAAAGGAAGAACGAAGCATATCGAGAAGAAATCGAATCCGGAGTGGAATCAAGTCTATGCTTTCTCGAAAGATCAAATTCAATCTTCGGTTTTGGAAGTGATTGTGAAGGATAAAGAAACGGTTGGTAGAGATGATTACATTGGAAGAGTTGTTTTTGATCTCAATGAAGTTCCAACTAGAGTTCCACCGGATAGTCCTTTGGCTCCGCAATGGTATAGACTTGAAGACAGAAGAGGCGACGGAAAGGTTCGAGGCGATATCATGCTCGCGGTTTGGAATGGAACACAAGCTGATGAAGCTTTCTCAGATGCTTGGCATTCTGATGCTGCAACTGTTTATGGAGAAGGTGTTTTCAATATCAGATCAAAGGTTTACGTGTCGCCGAAACTATGGTATCTCAGGGTTAATGTGATTGAAGCACAAGATGTGATATCGAGCGATAGAAACCGCCGGCCCGAGGTTTTTATCAAAGCTCAAATGGGAAGTCAAGTACTAGGGACTAAGGTATTGTTAAAGTTATGGTTTTTATCAAATCCATTATTATCTCAAAGTTTGTTATAACCTCGAAAAGTCGATCTTTAAGAGATACTGTAAGATACTCTAAGATTATAAACTGATCCTAGGAAATAAACTAAGACATTGTAACATAACAACAACGATATTTTCTTTAAATTCTAACAGGTATGTCCAACTGCTACACCAATTTGGAATGAAGATTTGGTTTTTGTGGCGGCAGAGCCGTTTGAGGAGCAATTGACGATAACTATGGAGGATCGCGTGCATGGTTCGAAAGATGAGGTACTTGGAAAGATAATCTTGCCATTGACACTCTTTGAGAAGCGGCTAGACCATAGGCCAGTTCATTCTCGATGGTTCAATCTCGAGAAATATGGTTTTGGAATGATAGAAGGTGATAGAAGAAACGACGTTAAATTTTCGAGTAAAATTCACATGAGAATTTGCCTTGAAGGTGGATACCATGTCTTAGACGAATCGACTTTGTATGCGAGTGATCATCGTCCAACCGCTAGACAACTATGGAAGCAACCTATTGGTATGCTTGAAGTAGGGATCTTAGGAGCACAAAAGCTTCTTCCGATGAAGATGAACAATAGCCGCGGAAGCACAGATGCGTATTGTGTAGCCAAGTATGGTCAGAAATGGATCAGAACTCGAACGATTCTCGACACATTTAGTCCTAAATGGAATGAACAATACACATGGGAGGTTTATGATCCTTGCACTGTGATAACACTAGGAGTTTTCGATAATTGCCATCTTGGTGGTGCCGGTGAAAAAGAAAAAGAAAAAGCTCCTAGAGATTCAAGAATTGGAAAGGTAAGGATTAGGCTCTCAACATTAGAAGCTAATAGGATTTACACAAACTCTTATCCACTTCTTGTTTTGCATCAACATGGTGTCAAAAAAATGGGGGAGCTTCAACTAGCAATAAGGTTCACTACTCTCTCATTAGCCAACATGGTTTATATTTATGGACAACCTTTGCTTCCAAAGATGCATTATTTGAGTCCTTTCACAGTTAATCAAGTTGAAAATTTAAGGTACCAAGCGATGAATATCGTTGCTACGAGGCTTGGTCGAGCCGAACCTCCTCTTAGGAAGGAAGCAGTTGAGTACATGTTGGACGTTGATTCTCATATGTGGAGCATGAGAAGAAGCAAAGCGAACTTTTTTCGCATCATGTCGCTTTTCTCTAGCGTGATCACAACGGGGAAATGGTTCAACCAAGTTTGCAATTGGAAGAATCCGGTCACGTCGGTTCTAGTTCACGTTCTGTTTATGATATTGATTTTGTATCCAGAATTGATTCTTCCGACGATATTTCTCTACATGTTCTTGATCGGTTTATGGAACTATCGGCTTCGTCCGAGAAATCCAACTCATATGGATACTAAACTCTCTTGGGCTGAAGGAGTAAACATCGACGAACTTGATGAAGAGTTTGATACATTTCCAACTTCTAAACCTCATGATGTTGTGAGAATGAGGTATGATAGGCTTCGTAGTGTTGCGGGAAGGATTCAAACCGTTGTCGGAGACATAGCTACACAAGGAGAGAGGTTTCATTCTCTACTGAGTTGGAGAGATACAAGAGCAACTAGTCTCTTTATAGTGTTCAGCTTATGTTCGGCGGTGATTCTCTACGCAACTCCCCTGAGAGTGGTGGCTCTGGCTGCTGGTTTGTACTTTTTACGGCATCCGAAGTTTCGGAGCAAGATGCCTTCTGTTCCAAGCAACTTCTTCAAGAGGCTACCAGCTCAAACTGATAGCATGCTGTGATACTTGTTTATTTTCTTCAGAATAAAATAAAATTAGATGCTAAATTAGGATTATAATTTACTTGTTATATGTATGATCATCATAGTTTGTTACTTCTGTAAATTAATCCATACAGCATCAATGAATAAACAGTCGTTTCGCAACGATCTATCTCGTGCAAGTTTATATAGTGTTCGGAAGTGCTCGATTTCATTGATTAATCAAAAGATGAAACAAAACAAATGAAATTGAAAGACATTGTCATTTCTGAAATACTCAAATGCAAATTACTAAACATAAGGAAAAAACCAAACAGATTATTCAAATAAGGAAAAAGCAAATTAAATTAAGACGAATCACAGCTTATAACATGCCATCTGACTTTGCAGGCATCCTCCTCAGGAAGTTTTGTGGAAACGCTGGTAAATCGAAGCGAAGCCTTGGATGTCTTAACACATAAGAGAGAGAAAGGAAGACGATAACGCGAAAAGAAATGATATAAGTCAAAATCATCGTAACCACGCAAAAAATCAGGAACAAAGCTGTTGCTCTTGGATCCCTCCAGCTGATAAGAGATTGCACTCTCTCTCCTTGAGTCGCCAAATCGCCCATCACAGCGAGCACTCTCCCCGAAATGCCTCGCAATCTGTCGTACCGTTTCTGAAGATTGCCGCCAGTGAATTTAGTTGGAAAAGGATCAAACTCTTCTTCAAGCTCATCAGTAGTTGCGGTATCAGCATGAGACAATCTAGTATCCATATGAGAAGGAAAACTCGGCCTAATTCGGAAGTTCCAAATTCCTTTAAGGAACAAGATGGTAAACATGATCGGCAAAATAAATCCTGGCTTGAAAATGATAAAGAGAAACATTAAATAACCAGTTATCGTTGTAAACGGACTCTTCCAACTGCGAATCTCCTCGAATTTTTTAACAAACCAGACTAAAACGCTGAGAAGACTCGCGATCCTGTAAAACTGAGCTCTTCCTCTCCTCATGCTCCATACATTTGCCCTCATATCTAGCATGTACTCAACAACCTCTTTACTAAGAGGTGGTTCGGCTCTTCTGAACCTCATAATCGTGATCGCAGCAGCTTGGTTTCGCAGACTATCGAGCTGAAACATCGACAAAGGACACACGTAATGCATTTTCGGGAGCAAAGGTTGAGTATAGGTTTGCAAAACATTCAACAGAGAAGGACAAGAAAATCTCACTGCCAATTGAATTTCTCCCATTTTCCTTGCTCCTTGAGTGTGCAAGTTTATAAGTGGATAAAAATGAGTATAGATTCTATCACTTCCAAGTGTCGAAAGCCTAATCCTTACCTTACCGATTCTCTTATCTACTCCTCCATCACCGTTTTTCCCTCCTCCGTGTATGTTTCCATTATCAAACACGACAATCGTGATCACGGTGCAAGGATCATAAACTTCCCAAGTATATTGTTCATTCCATCTCGGTGAAAAACTATCAACAATTGTCCTTGTTCTCACCCATTTAGGACCATACTTCGCTACACAATACGCGTCAGTTCGATCCTTCTTCATCGAAGATAGTCCCACAGCACTCAAGATTCCCAATTCAAGAACACCAATACTTGGTTTGTTCAAATACTTCGACGACGGCCTCAGATCACTACTGTAGTGAGTTGCTTCATCCAGAACATGGTACCCTCCATCCAAAGAGATCCGAAAATTCAATTTCGTACTAAATTTCACCCCCTCTTCGCCTTCGAGTTCTTTAGGCTTTTGAAGATTGTACCAAACACTAGCCGTTGGAGTTGCATCGATTCTTCTCTCCACATCCTTAAGATGAATCACACAACTCCCCAAACTATCATGCTTGTTGGAGTTTCCTTGACTTTGTTCAATGCTCAAAAGCAAGGAATCATCAAAAGGTTCGGCTGCAACAAACATCAGATCCTCATTCCATATCGGGCTTGGATGAATCCTCATCGGTCGGCTTCTCAACGCCAAGTTCCCGAGAACACCTTGAATAAATATTTCACCATTGTTTCCACTTTTGTTTTTGAATAACAAATCTTGCGCTTGAATCACAGTAAGCCTAAGATACCAAAGCCTAGGAGAGAAATACACTTTCGAGCGAGTGTATGCAATGTTCTCGTCGCTCGTAGTCGTTGCATCTGAATGCCAAGCATCCGGAAAACTCTCATCAGCTTGTGTTCCCATCCAAACAGACACCATTAACTCTCCTTGATCAAGCTTCACACCATTCTGATTCTCAAGCTTATACCACTGCGGTGCCAAAGGACTATTAGGCGGAATCCTCATAGGAATATCCGAAATCGTGAACGTGACTCGACCGATGAATGCATCAGGAACATCTTTCTCCTTCACAACAATCTGCAAAACTTGTTCTTGAATTCTCTCTTTAGAAAAAGCGAAAACCTGGTTCCACTCCGGGTTTGAAGTTTTCTCGAACACCTTTGTAGTTCCAACAAAACTTCCAAGTTTCACTTCCACGAAAGGGTTACAAGTATCCGATTTACCGGTTTCTGGTAACTCTTTCGCCCTCACAACCCTTGCGAAAAGAAACTGCATTTGTTCAACAAGATCAAATGCTGTTGGAAGCCTGTCACCACTTATAACTCTTCCGGCATTGATGTTGGGTGTTGTTTCTTTCAAAGAAAAATCTTCTCGTTGCTTCCGTTGGATCAGGTTTTGATTCTGGTTCGCCATTGCTTACTACTCTAACAAAACAAAACAAAAAATAAACAATCAAATAAAGAATTGTGTGTTAAAATTTGAACAACAATAACGAACACCAGGAACACGACACTAATAACAGACTGTAACCGTAATTTAAAACCATCAAGAATTTTCTTTTGGAAGAGAGATACTTACAAGGAAGTAATTGGATCGGAGGAAAGTTGCAGAAGTGATGAAACTTTCTGAGAATTTTTGAAAATGATAACTGCTATTTCTAAGGAACTTTTTGTTTGACAGAAATATTTCCGAGGAAATTTGAAACTGGGATTTTTAAATGCTTGCTAGTTACTCTATCAACATGAGTTGGCGTTAGAATTTTTGTGACATAGTATATACATTTTGTATTTACTACTAAATTTTCAAATTTTATTTGTACGGATTTTTTTCTTTCAAATTTTAATGGGCAGTTACATAGTGAAATCAATCATATTTATTTAGACATATAAATGTAATCCTATGTGCCATTAAATATATTGAATGAGTGTAATAATGTTTTTATTAAATTAAATTTATCATATATTAAAATATTTACTGATTCAAGACCATCAATCTCATATAAAAGACCAATTTTAGTGACCATTACTATTAGTGTCATCAAAATTTTCAAGCTTAAAAAATTTAAAATATTCAATTAAATTTCAAAAATAAAACCTTCAATAAACACAAATACAACATTTTCAAATGATTGACACCTCGTAAAAGCTACCGTTACAGGATTGACTGATTGTTTTCTCCAAAGGAAAATTTTAGTTTTAGTTTTTAAACAAGCAAACAAAATTCTAGTTTTTGAAAAACTAAAAATTTAAAAGAGAAAAAAGAATATACACTTTTAAAATATTTTTATATTGAACTTATAATTTTATTGGATAATTTGTAAAACCAGTGTAAATATTATAATTTTATTAGATAATTTGTAAAACCAATTATAACTGACAATTCATTATCTTTAATTTCAAATTTAAATAATAAATAATTTTTAAAGTAGATGTTATAAAAATTAAAATCAAAACTTCATAATATGTATTATAGTAATTATTGCAACTATAATCCATAACAAATTTTACTCTCTTTAATAAATAAAAATTAAAACTACCAAATAAAAGAAAAGTAGATAGATAAGATCAAAATAAAATTAATCAGTAAAAGGTATTTACTATTTTCTCATTCCTAAAGGTTTATCAATCTGATTAATCAATTTGACGAAATTGCCATTTCCTTCCAAATAATTTACACTACAAAAAAGATGACATAGTAAATATCGAAATGAACATAAATTATAACTCCCAACACTCTCTCAAGACGCCACATATTATATTTACATTAATCCCACTTCATACTTCACATTTTTCATCCAACTACACAATCGTAAATTCAGTCCCACCTCTCTCCTCCTTTCTATCTCTCTCTCTCTCTTTATATATATATATATATATATATATATATATATATATATATATATATATATATATATATATATATATATATATATATATATATATATATATATATATATATATATATATATATATATCTTTCCCCCTTTTTCTTTCATCTCTCTTTCCCGTTCAAAACCCTACACCGCCGCCGCCACCATTTATCGTTCGTCTCCTTTTCTCCTTTCCCTCCTACTTTTTGCATATCCTTTTGCTTCCACTGTGAAAAGAGTTGAACCAAATCTTTTTGTTTGAAGTTTGATATTTTCTTTTATTTTACATGTAGAAGAGATTTTGAGAGATTCACAAATGTAAGATCTACCCATTAACTACTCGAAATCACACGATTTCAAGAGCAAATGGAGTATACCTAGAAGCAAAATGAGGAAAAAGCAATGGGTGCAAATGGGCTTCTCATTCATCATATTCAGGAGCAGTTCAAAACAAGTTCACGAAAATCAGAGTAAGGTAAGTTATTCAATATTACTCAGTGTTTGAATTGTTTTTGTGGAATTTTCAGTTGAAAGGCTATACCGGATAAACCCTTTTTGCGTTTAGAATGTGGGTTGTTTGTTTGATTTTTATAGATTTTCACTTAACCATGCTACCTTGAATGTTTCACCAGATGTCTTTAATCGAACACATACTTTGGGAGAAATCGTAAGATTTTGGTCAGGGAATATCATTTTTAAAATATATTCTCCTAGAAGATCTTAATGGTATTTGAGATAAAGTATTTATAAAATATTGGGGTTTGCACGGGGATTAGATCTTGGGAAGTAAATGCAGAGTATACAACTTTTGTTGATGTTACTTTAACTATTACTTTTCGAATAGTCAACACTTGTGTTTGAATGTATTTTGCTATTTAACTTAGAATCTATTGGCTATGTTTGAATGTATTTTAGGTTGAATATGTTGTTTACAGGTACAAGCTATCTTCATGGTCTATTTGAAATTGGGAAGGATGCGGTTTATTGGAGAACCATGAATGGTGCCCATCCTACTTCAGTAAGTATGAAAAGTATCAAGTTATTTTGAGTTACTCAATCAATTTTTTTTTAATAATTATATAAGTTTTTGTAGGGTGAAAATGTTAAACTTTTTTATAATCCAACTGCAACAAAACTTGCTCCAAGTGAAGAATTTGGAATTGCTTTTAATGGTAATTTATTAATACTGCTTTGCATGAAAAATCTTTTGATTCATCGTAGAAAAATGAGTTGCAAGCCTAACCATATTTGAATATTAATCTTGCTTTTCACTTAGTTTTGTCTATATGAACACCTCTCAAATTATTTCATGAGGTGGATGGTGTATAATCTTCACTGATTTCTTCCTACATTCACTTAGCAAGGGAACGAGAATAAGACTATCGAGGTATTCAATACATTCAATGTACTTTTGTATTTGCAGGTATTCTCCAACTAATTACATCAATAATACAATATAAAGTAGAGTAATATATGTCATTCCATGATTTTGTGTAGTTTTCAAGTATTATGAAAATATGGATTTTGTATAGTAATTTCAATTTGGGAATGATAAAATAATACAGACTTTCATATATCTTATTTTTAGCATTATGATTTTTCTTCTTTTTAATTATGTCCTACATTCTCATTGTGCCCTACTTTCTAAATTATTTTCAATTTATATCTCATGTTTATGTTGATATGGTTTAGGTTTATTAAGGTTTACAAATGCTCATTATTATCATTTTCTCTATTCTGTTTATTTGTGTTTGATTCCAACATGTTTATGAAAATGGCTATATGTCATGATACAACATATGCTTCTAAATTGTTTTCACTATTGTATAAAAATAATTATATACCTTTTCACATTTTAATTTCCATTTTATAACTGCATGGAAGGCACAAATAGATCTTATAGGTGTCAAGTACTTTTTCTTCTTTTCTCATTGTGAATTCCTTTTCAATATTGTGTGTTTATATATTAAGGGACTTTAATATTGATAACATATCACTTCATATCGTCATGTTTGAAATAAAAGTCATTTATATTTTAAACATAAATTCACTATTCTGTATGATTCTTTTATTCAGTTTTTGTGCTGGTTTATCAAAGACTAAAGGATTTTAACTACTTAAATTTTGTTTGTTTAAAATATTTTATAAGTTTCAGCTTATAGTTTTTTAGTCCAATGGCTTAACTAGACTGATGAAGTGGTAGGTCCATAACACTAGATGACCTTTTATGGCTCAAAGCAAGTTGGATATGAACTTATAGAATTTGTAATCAATGATCTTATGTTTGCAGGAAGATAAATCATGCGTTATTGTTTTAGGTTTCTATCCAGTTCATAGGTTGTGATGGTTTTCTCTAATTCTAAACTTAACAATAAGACCAACTTTTAATTTTGCATGTGACAGGTAGATATTAATACTATGATGAATTCATTGATGGTATTGTCCACTTAAATAAGTTTGAAAGAGAGGGAAATCTCTTATCATCATTTTCCTACTTTGACAAAGATGAAAGTGATTTATTATCAGTTAGTTCTTATATATTTTTCATATAAGTGAGTATTTGTATAATTTGTAATTCTAGATTAAATTTCTTAAGGTGCTTTATTTTAGGATTTCAAGTGAATATGAATAGATTTAACTCAAGCGGGTATAAAAGATCTAACGGAAGAGATGACAGGCAACTTTAATAGAGGCATCACAAAAGCTTTTCAAGTGCATATGAATAGCTTTAACTCAAGCGGGTATAACACTAGCTCGCCCAAACAAGAGATCATGGGTAGATCAGGCCAAAATGATCACAACCTGGTTGACGCGGAAGAGCAAACTATGGTTAAAGAATGAGTTGAATTAGGTGAAATTATGGGATCAGGTACATGATGTCGAACCAGATGTTTAAACACTTGAACACTTAAACAAAACTTAATGAGCTGATAAATTAAATAACACAGGAAATTGTTTACCCAGTTCAGTGTATCTCCACACTTACATCTGGGGGCTACCAAGCCAGGAAGGAAATCCAATATAAGTAATATTAATTCTGGAGTTAAACCAACCAGTTTAATCCTTCACTTAATATCTACCCAAGGCAATTTCTACCTAAGACTCAACTTAGATATGAGTACCTACTCACTCCCCCTCAATCACACAGTGATCTTTTACAATGATTAATAAAATTGAAGTCACACTTCAAACACAACAGCTTAATCTTACTTAAAAGTTTCAATCAAGACACAATTCACTTTTTGCTTAAAAGCTCATAAAGTGACAAACAATTTAAAACCTGCTATACTTCACAAACACCCTTTTTGGTCTTCTAAAATTCGTACTCTTTTCTGAGAGTTTCAGTTCCTTAAATAGATGCTTGGTTTTTGGGCTTTTTGCAAATTATCCAGACCTTGATAAATCCCACGGTCATCACCTTGAATTAGGGTTAGTTAGTTTGTTATCTCCTTGAATCAAGGTGAGTTAGTTATTCTGTTACACTGAAACCAGATAACTAAGCTCCCTAAAGATGCGCCTTGGATTGCTTATCTCTTTACAATTAATTCCAGATAAATTCCCCTGAATTTACTCAGTTCTGTT
Source organism: Lathyrus aphaca (assembly GCA_963966055.1). Lineage (NCBI taxonomy): Eukaryota > Viridiplantae > Streptophyta > Magnoliopsida > Fabales > Fabaceae > Lathyrus > Lathyrus aphaca. The sequence continues at coordinate 506,867,424 of OZ014524.1, read as the reverse complement.
ATGCATCATTTAAGTCAGATAGCAGGTTTGCGATGTCACAACATCTGGTGTGACATCCTGATGTCTTGAACTAAGTTCATTAACTTTTACTTTATTTGTTAATGTCACAACATCTGGTGTGACATCCTGAACTAAGTTCACTTATTCTTGTTTTTCAAAAATTCTGCCAATTCTTAACATCTACAAACTCCCCCTTTGGCTAATTTTTGGCTAACACAATCTTCTGGTTTTATCAGAGAGCAGCAGAGTTTTATCAGAGAGCAGCAGAGTTCTTTTCTGTTGAATCATGTGAGAGCTAATAATTTGCTCCCCCTCAAACCTGTATGTATACTGCTATGACTTGTTCTACAGACTTTGATAAACCAATGAGCATTCAAAAAAAACTTAGTTCAGAAGACAGAAAATTAACATCAGCATTGTTCAGGCATTAACAGCAGCAGGCATTGCATTGTTCAGTACACTTCCCCCCCTTGTTAGACAGAAATTTGGGGCCAAACATTACATAAACAGAGAGAAAAAAACATTCAAAATTACAAAGCAAAATTACAATGCAGAACAGGCAATACACTTTCCACCACACACAGCTTCACTCAGACTCAGTATACTCTGTATCTTCTGCATCCTCAGACTCAGCATCAGATTCATCAACATTCTTAGCCACCTCTTCCAGCTCCAGCCTTTGAATTATGTCCTCAAGCTTTTTCTTTCTTTCATCTAGCTCTTTGCAGGTAGTCTTGAGCTCTGCAATCAGGGCTGCCTTTGATATGGGAGTCTTAACAACATATGGCCCAACAGATGTCCCACTTGGAGCTTCAACATCTGCAGCATGATGGCTCAGAAACAGTTTGTAGTGAAAGGACAGTGGACTTTCCCTCTTACAGATGGAATCCTTATCAGTAAGGATGCCTGGATATTGGTTGAGGATTATTCCACAAAGCAGTGAGGGAAAAGCTATTGGAAGCTTGATTGCTGAGGTTCCTGCATGCTTTAGGGTTTGATCAAAGATATATGCCCCATAGTCCAACTTGGTATGGGTGCCTACAGCACAGATAAATCTTCCTAGCCCAGTAGCTATGGATGAAGTGTGGTTGGTGGGGACCCAGTTGACAGTTCCAATTCTATGCAGCATAGCATACTTTCTTGTTAGCAAGCTGACTGATAGTTTGCCTTTGACTGGCCATGATTTGACCTGGTTGGCTGTGATGATCTTGCAGACTTGGTTGTCAGTTTTGCCCAGTTCATTTGGCCCATCAGATTCTCTCCCCAGGTACTGATTTATAACCCTAGGAGAAAAATCAACACATCTCCCCCTCACATAAACCTTCCTGAAATCCTCAGATTTCCCATCAGCACACCCCTCTTGCAGATTGACTATGAATTCTTTTACCAGAAGTTCATAGCAAGGGGAAAAGTTTGAGACAGTTTTAAATAAGCCAGCATTGGATATTAAGTCTATTACCTCAGTGCACTCCAAAGCATTACTGCCCAACTCTCTTTCCAGAGCCACCCTTCTTTGATAGACATACTTCCACTTGCTCACACTAGAGACATGGTGGAAGGACACATTGTCCAGAGGTGCTTCAGGAACAACAGTGGCAGTCCTGGGAGGTGCTGACTTCTTCCTGGGTTGGGATGTTGGGACATCCTCCTCAACATCAGAGTCAGTTGGAGTTGTAGCCTTGCTCTTCTGAGTGCTTACTTTACTCCATTGCTTAGTAGGTCCAAAGACAACTTTGACCTTGTCCTTTTTGGGAGTTGACTGTTTCTTCTCAGGAGTAGCATGTGCAACTGGCTTCTTCTCCTTTCTAGCCCTAAGCCTTTTGGCTATGCTAGGATTAATAGAGGCAATGATCTCTGTGTCAGAGTCATCATCTAGGTTTTCAACATGTGGAGGTTGGGAAGCCTCTTTTTCAGCAGCTTGATCAACATGAGCTTGATCATCAGTGGCTTTATCATCAGTAGCTAGATCATTATCAGTTGAGGCTTTGTCCTGGCCCTCAGATGCTTCAACATTTCTTGGGACATCCTGTTGAGCAGGTATGTCCTCTTCAGCCTGGTTGCTTGATTCTTCTTGTGGAGCAGGCATACTGTTTAGGGGAACAGACACCCCATGCACAACTCTTTGTTCATAAAGGATCTTGTTTACAAGATGTTTGATGGATGCGTCCACATAAGCAGAGGCTTTCGGGGTGCTGGAAGATGAAGGAGTTCCCTTGCTTTTACTGAAGACTGGCTCCTTAGGTCTTCTTGTATGAGGAGTCCTGGGTCTTTGAGCAATAGGAATGCTTCCTCTGATCTCGTTTATAGGAGTAGCATCCATTGGTACTACAGATATTGGAGTTGCATGCACTACATCCTCTTGATTGAGACCCTCCTCAATGGAGTTAGGGTTTTGATGATGAGACATTTTTTCGATTGTAGTGGAAATGTGCAAGGGTTTGATAGATTTTGATGAGCTTAGAGATTCAGCTGTAGCATGCAAAACGTTTAGTGGAGATAGTGGGAATGTGAGAAGCTGAGAGCACGCTTGTACATATATAGAATCCGTTGCTAGTGGAATTTTTAAGATTGGAATACAAACAGTTAGTGGCCAGACTGGTGCTGCCATCTGGTGATCATGCCACACGATGTCATGAGACATGCTGGCACTTCTCCATAACTGTTATATTTCACATATGCAGATTCCCAATTTACCCCTTAGGTTTTCAAATTGGGTAGCATCCAAAGCCTTAGTAAATATGTCAGCTAATTGCAGCTCTGTGGCTACATGCTCTAATGTGATCACCTTCTCTTCCACAAGGTCTCTGATGAAGTGATGTCTGATATCTATGTGCTTAGTCCTGCTGTGTTGGATAGGATTTTTTGAGATGTTAATAGCACTTAAATTGTCACAGTACAATGTCATGACATCTTGTGGGACATTGTATTCTGTGAGCATTTGTTTCATCCATACCAGCTGTGAACAACTACTACCAGTTGCAATATATTCAGCTTCAGCAGTGGATAAGGACATACAATTTTGTTTCTTACTGAACCAAGAAATTAAATTATTCCCTAGAAAGAAGCATCCTCCTGATGTACTCTTTCTATCATCAGCACTTCCAGCCCAGTCAGCATCACAAAATCTAGTGAGAATTGGTTCACAACCACGAGAGTACATTATGCCATAATCACATGTACCATTTACATATTTCAATATCCTCTTAACCTGGTTTAGATGACTCACTTTTGGTTCAGCTTGATACCTTGCACACACACCTACAGCAAAAGCTATATCTGGTCTGCTAGCTGTAAGATATAGTAGACTTCCAATCATGCTTCTGTACAAGCTTTGGTCCACACTCTCACCTTTGTCATCCTTTGTCAGTTTTAAATGAGTGGGGGCAGGTGTTCTCTTGTGACTTGCATTGTCCATCCCAAACTTCTTGACAGTGTTCTTTGCATACTTGCTTTGGGATATGAACATGGAGTTCTCCATTTTCTTGATTTGCAGTCCAAGGAAGTAGGTTAGTTCTCCCACTAAGCTCATTTCAAACTCAGACTCCATTTGAGTAACAAAATGTTTAACCATCCTGTCTGACATCCCACCAAACACTATGTCATCCACATATATTTGAGCAATCATAACCTTTCCCTCTTCATCCTTTACAAACAAGGTTTTGTCTATTCCACCTTTCCTGTATCCATGTTTAATGAGAAAAGTGGTCAGTCTTTCATACCATGCTCTGGGGGCTTGCTTTAGACCATACATATCCTTCCTTAGCTTATATACATGGTCTGGACAGCTTGGATCTACAAATCCCTTTGGTTGCTCCACATATACTTCTTCATTAAGGTAGCCATTTAGAAAGGCACTTTTAACATCCATCTGAAATAGCTTGAACTTTAGGATACAAGCAATTCCTAGAAGTAGTCTGATTGATTCAAGCCTTGCTACTGGTGCAAAGGTTTCATCAAAATCTACTCCCTCAATTTGTGTATATCCTTGAGCTACAAGTCTAGCCTTGTTTTTTGTAACTACTCCCTGCTCATTAGACTTGTTTTTGTACACCCACTTAGTGCCAATCACATTAATGTCATCAGGCCTAGGAACAAGATCCCATACTTCATTCCTTGTAAACTGGCCTAATTCTTCCTGCATAGCAGAGATCCAGTACTCATCATTCAGAGCTTCCTTGATGTTCTTAGGTTCTATCTTTGAAACAAAGCAGGAGCATGAGATCACCTCTCTTGATCTAGTGATGACACCTTTGTTGGGATCACCAATTATCAGTTCTTTAGGATGATCTTTCTGGATTCTGATAGAGGGAGGTTTGTTGGATTGCTCTGACCTTGCCTCAGTTAAAGTGAAGTCAAGATTATCACTTTCTGTTTTAACTTCAGTTTGATTGTCAGCAGATGTTCCAACATCATCAACAACATCTGTATATGCATCATCAATAATCACATTTATTGACTCCATTATAACCTTGGTTCTGGAGTTAAATACTCTGTAAGCTCTGCTATTTATGAAGTATCCAAGAAATATCCCTTCATCACTCTTAGGGTCCATCTTCCTTCTTTGATCCCTATCAGCCAGAATGTAGCACTTACTTCCAAACACATGAAAGTACTTGACTGTAGGTTTTCTACCCTTCCAGACTTCATAGATGGTGGATAAAGTTCCCTTTCTTAGTGTGACTCTATTGTGGATGTAGCATGTTGTGTTCATAGCTTCAGCCCAAAAGTACAGGGGTAACTTTTTAGCATGAATCATGGCTCTAGCTGACTCCTTAATAGTTCTGTTTTTCCTTTCAACAATCCCATTATGTTGAGGGGTGATGGGAGAAGAATACTCATGATTGATCCCTTCTGAAGAACATAAGTCTGAGAATTTTTGATTCTCAAACTCCTTTCCATGATCACTTCTTATTCTGACCACACAACTTGCTTTTTCTCTTTGGATTCTATGGCAAAGATCTTTAAATACATCAAATACATCAGACTTTTCTTTGATGAAGCTTATCCAGGTATATCTTGAGAAGTCATCAACAACCACATAAGCATATCTTTTTCCACCAAGACTCTCTACTTGTATTGGTCCCATAAGATCCATGTGCAATAATTCCAGGACTTTGGAAGTTGTCAGATGTTGGAGCTTTGGATGTGACATATTGGTTTGCTTGCCTATTTGACATTCACCACACACTTTACTTTCATCAATCTTCAGTCTTGGAATTCCTCTTACAGCCTCCATAGATATGATCTTCTTTATTCCTCTGAGATGGAGATGACCCAGTCTTTGATGCCACAACTTCACTTCTTCTTCTTTGGCTAAGGAGCAAGTAGATGTGAGGCTGAAATCTTGGGGTTCCCACATATAGCAGTTGTCTTTTGATCTGGCTCCTCTCATGACAACTTTCTGTTCTTTATCAGAAACTATGCACTCAGTTTTGGTGAAGTTGACACTGTAACCTTGGTCACATAACTGACTTATGCTGATCAAGTTAGCAGTTGATCCTTTTACCAACAGCACATCATCTAAACTTGGTACACCTGAGCAGTCCAGGGTCCCAACTCCCTTGATTTCTCCCTTTGCTCCATCTCCAAAGGTTACATATCTGGATGAGTGTGACTTTAAGTCTACCAGCAGATTCTTCAGTCCAGTCATGTGCCTTGAGCAGCCACTGTCAAAATACCAATCTTCCTTAGCAGATACTCTGAGAGATGTATGAGCTATAGAGGCAACAACCTACTTGGACCATTTGTGCCTGTTGTGAGGTTTCCTTTGATGCATCTGCTCAGGGTAGTGCTGCCTGTTGACCTTGTTCTTAGGCATGTACTGGTAGCTTTGATCAGCATACAGACTAGGTTTAGGTATCCAGATTTTCTTGGTGACCATTGTCTTCTGCTTAAGAGGGTGCTGGGAACTCTGATTGGGGTATCCATGCAGCTTGTAGCAATAAGGTTTGATGTGACCAAACCTTCCACAGTGATGGCATCTCCATCTTTGATATTTCTTTTTCATCATGTGTTTGTCATGATGTTGAGACATCTGCTTGAACATCTTAGTTGACTTCATGGATTTGAAGTTGTTTGGCTGGTGCTAGCCTCAAAGTTTTGAGCTTTATTAAATCCCAGCCCAGTCCTATCCCTTGAATGCTTGTTGTTGTTGAGAATGACATCCAGTGTGTTTGAGCTACTGTTCAGCATCCTGACAGATTTGGACATATGCTCCATTTTGGAGTTGAGTAGGCTGACTTCACTTTTCAAAGTGTCAATGATCTCTAAATTACTTGCCTTTTCAGCCTTTAATTCCTCAATCTGCTTCTTCTGTTGTATATTCTCCATGCATACTTTAGTGCTCCTTTTACACAACATCCTGTAAGATGCTTCAAGCTCTTCAAATATCAGATCCTCATCACTGGATCCCCCTTCAGTTTCACATACTCCAGCTAGAGCAGTGATGTGCTTTGCAGATTCTTCTTCTGACTCACAACCTGAGTCTTCATCTGACCAGGACACAGAGAGACCTTTCTTTTGCTTCTTTAGATAGGTTGGGCATTCACTTCTGATGTGTCCATACCCTTCACATCCATGACATTGGATCCCTTTTCCTTGGTTAGTCTTCTCATCATAATTTGACCTTCTATTAGAATCATAAGGTCTTTTATTCTCAGAGGTTGAGTTTCTTCCACTTGGTCTGGGCCTGTTTTCCATTCTCTTGAGAATTTTGTTGAATTGTCTTCCAAGGATAGAAATTGAATCTGATAAGTTGTCCTCAAAGCCTGCTTCATGACTTTCTTCTTCTTTATCAGTGTTTGAGACCAGGGCTATGCTTTTGTTTTTCTTCACAATTGTATCATTCATTCCCATCTCAAAGGTTTGAAGGGAACCAATGAGCTCCTCAACCTTCATTGTGCAGATGTCCTGAGCTTCTTCTATGGAAGTAACCTTCATGTCAAATCTCTTTGGCAATGATCTGAGAATCTTCCTTACCAACTTTTCATCACTCATCTTCTCTCCCAAGGCACCAGAAGTATTAGCAATTTCCAGGATGGTCATGTAAAACTCATGAATGGTCTCATCTTCCTTCATCCTCAAGTTTTCAAACTTGGTGGTGAGAAGTTGAAGTCTTGACATCTTCACCTTTGATGTTCCTTCATGAGTTTTTTTGAGAGTGTCCCAAACATCTTTGGCCAGCTCACAATGATGCACAAGCCTAAATATGTTCCTGTCAATGCCATTGAATAAGGCATTTAAGGATTTGGAATTTCCAAGTGCTGAATCTTCTTCCTCATTGCTCCACTCCTCTTCAGGCTTCATCACTTTTACCCCATCCTTATTGTCTTGGACATGGTGCTCCCATCCTTTGTTAACTGCTTTCCAAGCCCTGCTATCAAGAGATTTCAAGAATGCTACCATTCTTGGCTTCTAGTAATCATAGTTAGACCCATCCAAGATAGGTGGTCGATTCACAGATCCTACATCTCTGTCCATGTTCCCAAAATTTGCAGTCCCTAGATCTCACCCAGTTATGCAGGCAGGGTGCCTGCTCTGATGCCAATTGAAATTCTAGGATCAGGTACGTGATGTCGAACCAGATGTTTAAACGCTTGAACACTTAAACAAAACTTAATGAGCTGGAAAATTAAATAACACAGGAAATTGTTTACCCAGTTCAGTGTATCTCCACACTTACATCTGGGGGCTACCAAGCCAGGAAGGAAATCCAATATAAGTAATATTAATTCTGGAGTTAAGCCAACCAGTTTAATCCTTCACTTAATATCTACCCAAGGCAATTTCTACCTAAGACTCAACTTAGATATGAGTACCTACTCACTCCCCCTCAATCACACAGTGATCTTTTACAATGATTAATAAAATTGAAGTCACACTTCAAACACAACAGCTTGATCTTACCTAAAAGTTTCAATCAAAACACAATTCACTTTTTGCTTAAAAGCTCATAAAGTGACAAACAATTCAAAACCTGCTATACTTCACAAACACCCTTTTTGGTCTTCTAAAATTCGTACTCTTTTTTGAGAGTTTCAGTTCCTTAAATAGATGCTTGGTTTTTGGGCTTTTTGAAAATTATCCAGACCTTGATAAATCCCACAGTCATCACCTTGAATTAGGGTTAGTTAGTTTGTTATCTCCTTGAATCAAGGTGAGTTAGTTATTCTGTTACACTGAAACCAGATAACTAAGCTCCCTAAAGATGCGCCTTGGATTGCTTATCTCTTTACAATTAATTCCAGATAAATTCCCCTGAATTTACTCAGTTCTGTTATGCATCATTTAAGTCAGATAGCAGGTTTGCGATGTCACATCATCTGGTGTGACATCCTGATGTCTTGAACTAAGTTCATTAACTTTTACTTTATTTGTTAATGTCACAACATCTGGTGTGACATCCTGAACTAAGTTCACTTATTCTTGTTTGTCAAAAATTCTGCCAATTCTTAACATCTACATTAGGCATTCAATTTAGAGACGCTTTAAATCAAGTTGGAAAGAACAACAATACGGTTGAGAACAATCTGAAACTGTCAGCAGGGAACACAAACAAAATTCTTGTCACTAAAGTGTCTATGAAAAGTCTAGTAAGGCGTAAAGCACAAAGCAGTAACACCAAGACACTGATTATTAAGTCAGGACTTGCAAAGGAAATCCTCATTGATGAAAAAGTTATGAAGAAAAGGATTCGCCTGGCTGAAGGCATTGACATTGCTCAAAACATTGACACTGCTCAAGACCAAAAAAGAGTAAACATTGCTAAGGAAGATAATATTGTTGTAGATGTTGTTGAAAGAAAGAAGGATGTTGTTGGAGATGGAATGGCCAAGCAACCTAATTCTTTATTTGCTGTAAATGCTAGAATGGTGGGCTATGCTAATCAAGCCCGCCAAGATCAATGATTGTATTAAGTTAGAACTATCAGGGCCTAGGTAATAAGTGCGTTGTTCCTATTTTAAAATACCTCATCTGAAGCCATAAACCAAATGTTTTTTTTGAGACAGTAAGTCATGGCAATAAAATTGATGAATTAAGATATTTATTGGGGTTTGGTTGTTCTTTTAATGTTGATAGAGAAGGTAGAGGAGGCAGAGTGGCAGTTCTTTGGCAAAATTCCATGTAATGTTCCATTCAAAATTATTCAAGCAACCACATTAATGTCCTGGTCCAAGATATTAGACATGGTAACTGAAGGCTGGCGGGTTTCTATGGATACCCTAAAAGTAGTTGAAGATGGTTCTCATGGAATCTCATTTGAAACCTCTCTGAAGCTTCTAGTCTTCTGTGGTGCATTCTGGGTGATTTTAATGACATACTCTCAGCAGAAAAGAAGAAAGGTAGAGTATAAAGGCCAAACTGGTTAATCAGGGGTTTTAGACAAGTTGTACAAGATGCATGTTTGATGGAAATCTCTATGGAGAAATATCTTTTCACGTGGTTTAAAAGCCTTGGTACTGATAGATCCGTGGAAGAAAAACTTGATAGAGCATTGGCAAACAGTGATTGGTGTGCTTTATTTCCAGAAGCAAAGCTGAAATGCTTAATAGCTTCTTCGTCAGATCATTACCCTATCTTGTTGAGCTGTTGATGCGTGTTTTTCGCAAGTGTACGAACACGTCAGAGTAATATAAAAGATTGTCGAATCCACAGAGACCAAGTGTCAATCTATCGTACCTGTTGTTATGGTGTGTATCTAAGGCAACTGAATATAAGGGTTTTAAGGAGTGCACAATGGTAAATAAAATAATAATTTTAAACAATAAACAAAGATAGGCTCGAATGTAATTCACATAATCAATTCATAATCCGGTACTTGTTAATAGAACTACTTATGGGCAATGTTTTCTCCTTTGAAAAGAACTAATTTAACAGGAACTGTCGCTTTTGCGTATTCAGAACCGAGTTGTACTCTCTAATCAACCCCTCCTATTGTCACGGATAAAAAGGTGCGTACTGCGTTAGAGTAGTAAACCTATTTTTAAGAAATATAGTATCTTAACTAAGTTTAAAAGTATTTTAACCTGGATTTCTTAGCAAAAAGAGGTTCTTACGAACCAGACTCTAAACTTCATAACGCGTCCGAAAATCGTTTTAAAATCTCTTTTCTTTTTAATCTAAAAACTCCTAATGAACTAAATAAAGCGCTTTTGGCTGTTTTTGAAATAGTTAAAAACAATTACTTAAATTGAAAGATAAAATAGCCCTTAAGTGTTTCCACGAACAATTGTACGGATTACTGGTTTAATTACGATCCTTACATTCTAACCTTTATAGATTTAGTTAGACATGATAAAGTAAAAGTTCTTTTTATAATTTTTCATAAAAGTAATTTAGTGCGAGTGCGGAAAGTAAATAAAAGTAGTGCGAGTGCGGAAAGTAAATAAAAGTAAAGCGAGTGCGAGAAATAAAGTAATTTAAAGCGAGTGCGAGAAATAAATAAAAGTAAAGCGAGTGCAGGAAATAAATAAAATAAAGTGCGAGTGCGGATAATAAATGAAAGTAAAGCAATGCGGAAAAGTAAAATACGAACTGGAATTAAAATGGCGGCAGGATTAACTTCCTCCCATAGTGCTCCAAAACTCGACCACACAGACAGATACAGACTCGATCACTCGATTGCAGAAACACCCCGATGTGGAATGATAACTGCTTTAAAACTGATATATGCCTAGAGAATCTAAGTTTGGATGATGAAAAACGAAAATCTAAAGTCCTATATATAGGAAAACTAAATGCAGGAAAAGACCAGGATGCCCCCTCCACTAAAAAGTGGAGGGAAACTGTTTTTGCCTTGTGGCGCCCGCCACAAGGCCATGGCGCTCGCCATAGGACTGATATGGGATGAAAGAGTGGGGATCATGGGTCTTGGCAGTTGTGGAGTGGTCTTGAGACGTGGCCACGTCATGGCAGACCCCATGGCGCCCGCCACGGTGGATGCCGTAAGTGTAAAACGCTGAATTTCTAGGTTTTCGTCCGTTTCCACTCCTTTTTCGCTCCTTTTCTCGATTCAAGCCCCGATTACATAAAAAACTTGAAAACAAAGAAAAACAAAGTAATAACATAACAAAATAACAATAAAAGCTAAGAATGCATGTGAAATCGGAGTCAGAAATACGGTGAATTTTGGTGTGATCAAATTCTCCCACACTTAGACCTTTGCTTGTCCTCAAGCAAACATTAAAGCTCAAGAAAAAATGGTGTCAACACGTGTCTTCGGACTAAAGGGCTTCTAAGTTCAAGTCAGGATGCAGTGACAGGTACTAACTAAGTGAACCAAGGGTACCACAATAACACAGACACAAACTTCAATCCTATATTAACCACTCCATGTCATCCCACAATACCTAGGCCTATCTTCTCATATTTTTGGGTCCTTTTCATTCAGGCACAATCACATTAAGCCCGTTATCCGTACATGCTTCATAGTAGAGTGACCGGTTAGTGATTCCGATCCATAACATAAGGTTTCTGGCACATAAGCATGTGTAAACCTGTTTTATTTGACCTAATTGTAGCTGCGGGGGATCAGATCGTAATCTGCCCTACCAAGTTCAGTGCCAGATACCTCTGAACCAACTAACAATAGGTGACTGCAATTTTTTCTTTTTGTGGCAAAAGTTTTTTTCTTCTCTTTTTTTTCGGTTTAAATGACTTTGTGAGGGTCACCTATCCCAGAGTTTGCCTTTTTTTTCTTTTTTTTATTAGCACTGGATCATTCACTTATGTTCATCGGCCCCCTACGTAGAGCATGCTTAGGCCGGAGCTGTCTGCTAGAATAAACTACTTAGGACAATTTTTTGAATGATAATAAAGGCCATGGTGTGGGGTTTAAGAGTGATTCCTATATTCAAGAGGTCTATGGTGCTAACATGGTACTGATGTTTCAAAAAGTTGACCTAAGTCACCACATCCTAATCTAAACCTGTCTCAAAGCCCAAAAAACATGTGAAACAACATTGTTTTCTTTTTTTAAAAATTTTCTAGTAAGGCTAAGGAAATGGGGAAAAATGAGGATATACTAAAAATACACTATACTGGTGACTCGTCAGACTTATGCATTATCTAAGAAAATTAAACTAAATAACTTACTGAAAAGGGAAATAACTGAAAGGAAATAAATAACTAAAAAAGGGAAATGACAGAAAGCAATAAAATCCCCTGCCACACTTAAATCGAACATTGTCCCCAATGTTTCGAAATAAGATAAGGAGGGTAACCTGGAAAAAAAAACTACTGTGGAGGAGCATTGGTGCCCTCGCCGTCCTGCTGTGATGGTCTAGAACGACGCGATCTACTGTGATGCTGGTCCCTCCGGTCGAGTCGTGCCGATAAGGCAGCCTGGGCACCCCGAACCTCTCGAAGGTTACCTAAGATGGAACCCTGAGTGGCCTCCATAAGCTGGTAGTGCCGGCGGTTGAATTCTCTCTGACGGTCCTGCTCTAATGTGATATCGTTCAAGGTACGACAAACGTTGCTGTAAGCACGATCCGAAACCAATCGCGATTGTTGCATGAAGTTCATGTTGTCCGTCAGTTGTTGTGAAATAGTAGAGAGAAGGTCGTCTCGCTTCTCCTCTCTAGCTGTCATATCACACCACATCTCCTCTGTGACATAGAATCCAGGAGCAACACCTGCAACAGTGTTAGAGGAAGATGGGGCGGTGTGTGACTGTGAAGGACGATAGGGGGACATGTGAGGTATGGGAGACTGCTCTCTTCGATCATACTCTTCATCAGTGTCATGTGCCTCCCCATCAGGAATATTAGGAGGAAGTGGACCCAAAACAGGTGGAGCATTCAGATCATAGGTCCAGTTCCTTTCATTTCGTACATCAGTACGTCTACTACAGGGTAAAGCAATAGATGGGATAGCTACCCCATGAACCATCAACTCATAACCACCTTCTCTCCTCATTCGGCACAATTTCATGTCTTTTAGAAATTTTAAATTAATTGTGCGAGGAGGTAGTGGTTCAAGTGTAGCTATCTCATTGTTCAGGTCAAGAGCCCGAGCAATAGACGTAACAAGCCCTCCAAAAACAACCAGTCCTGTTTTATTAGTAAGTAAAGCCATGTGTGCAAGCATAAACGGGACCGAATTGATATGGGTACCAGTGAGGCATCCTTGAAAGAATAGGAGTTCTCTAGCATTTACCTTGTTTGGACTCTCCCGGCCAAAAATAGTACATGCCAAAAGATATCTGAAAACTCTTATGGCCGGGTTATGAATGGTCGACGCAAGTATTCCTTCAAAAGAATTTATTGAAGTACTTGAAAGCCTCTGCCAGAAGGAAAATACCTCGGCCGACCATTCTGCATCCAAAGGTGCCTCACAAATCGCACCTTCCCTATGAGGGATTCCTAACAAGCCTGTTAGCTCGTCGGTACTAAATTCATATTCAATTCCAAACAGTCTAAAATTAACAGTACCGACTGTGCTAGCAGTGTTAGGACTGACAGTGTATATCAATGAACGTAAAAACTCAACTGTCAGCCTCTCATAGGTAGGTTCCTGATTAATAAAAATATTATGCAAGCCTAAAAAATCTAATAAATGGAAAACACTATGATAAAGACCCAAAGCATACAGACAGTTATCATCGACGTACCTAGTCGAGAGAATTTCTCGACTCTGAAGCCTCTGAATAATTTTCCTTTGCATATCACCCGGTCTTCCATCGCGAATAAGAAATCCATTGAACTCCATTGTTGTTGCTCCTTAGGAAGTGAAAAAGTGGTAAAAATGGTTTATGAGGGAAATGATAAAGGTTTGATTTTTATGGTTTATGGTGGATGAAAATGAAAATGGATTTTTGGATAGGTTTTATAGATGGTGGGTATTTTGGAAATGGGGGAGCTTTAATGGGGTTCAATGGGGTTTTTGAAACTTGTAAAAATGGGTTTTTGAAGATGGAAGGTGTGAAAATGGTGAAAATGAAGGTTCAACCCCGTTTTAGGGGAGGACGGCATGGCGCCCGCCATGGGCCTGTGGCGCTCGCCACAAGGCAAATCCTTGATGGGCCTTGGATTTTTTAATCCTCCTTGGGCCCTCTTTGCACCTTCGGTCTTCGGGGGGTCTGAATAGCGTTTTCTTCTCTTTTCCAAGGCATGAGGCTTGCATATTTTTTTATGAAGACAAAAATGAAAATATTTTTGTCTTATATTTTTTTTTTCTTTTGCTCGACAAAATAAAATAATTAAAAATAAAAAAGAAAAGAGAAAAATCAACATTAGTGCATGAAATAATATGTATATATAAGATAAACTCAAAGTACATGAAAAAAAAAGAAAATGTAATAGATGCAATAATGTAAGATATGTCTGGAGATGCGAGAAATAAAATAAAGCATGAAAAAAAAGAAATTAAATACTAGGGTAATATCGTCAGTGTAGAACGAATCATGTGGTAGGCTTCTCCTCCTTGTTTGATCCACGAATCGCAGCTATCTCCCTCCGAAGCTCTTCAATCTCCTGATATAGAGCATCAGCCTCTAAGGCATGAGTGAGATCAGATACCTGAATCTGTAATTCCAAGTCCGCTACTTCCTGCTTGAGCAGGGCAGTCTCCTTACGAAGCTCATAGATCTGAGTTTGTAGATCAGGCGGCTGCAGAGACATATTGTTAGACATAACAGTGATTCGGGGAGTAAGAGGTGTAGAAGTGTACTCAGCGGCGGGAGGTGATTTCGGCTCTTCGACAGTCTCTCCATAACCCTCTAGAGCATAACTCCAATTAGCAGGATCATGGACATTGGTCATCAGCGAGTCTGGTAATGTAAAGTAATGTATCACTTCGCCGTCGATCAATAATCTAAACATGTTGGGCTCAAAAGAGGCCCTCCTCATCAGTCCTCTGTCAAGACAAAAGTCAACATCCAGGGTGGTGTAGCAGCAGAAGGTCCTGAGGTGCAATAATTTGCGAGACAAACCCAATGCAGTAGCTATCTGTGTAACAATCCCACTGACATGTATGATGCCTACAGATGATCTGGCAACACTAGCAAGGCCCTTAAATAGAAAGTTGCCACAAGCAACTGAGCGAGACTGAGTCGCACAAAACAGTAGGAAAATCTCCTCTTCGCTTAGCAGGGTCTCTGTATCTGGCAAACCCAGGAAAGAATGTGCTAGAATCATTTGGAAGTACCTTAACGCAGGGTTGTGGATTACCTGAGAAAACTGTGTGGAAGGATCCTGCCTCCCTCCACCTGAGATTTTAGACCAAAACTTTTCCACTTCTCTGCTCATAAAATACCCCATCGGTGTCTCTGGAATAGCATCAGGAGTAGTCTGAAAACCTAGTAAATCACCAAACTCTTTGTGAGAAAAGGAGTAGTCAATCCCGAACAACCTGAAAACAGTGTGTCCATCGGGTCCAGCCCAAGGATCATAATGAAATGAGCTGAGGAACTCTAGAGTCAAGTTCCTGTAAGTGTTGTTCCTATCGTCAAACTGGTCCCACTGGAGTTGATGGCATAAGAATCTGACGCTTGGCTCTATCCCCAAGGCATCCATGTAGTCATGGTCAGGGTACCTGGTCGGAGCCATAGGGCGTCTCATGTGGACATAGTAACGCTCTCTCTGTGCGTCGTCTCTAAAGGCCACGTGCATGTCATCGGCGTTCTGCATTCTGCACAAGGTTAACAAACAAGTCCTGAAATCACATAAAACATTCAATCATTAGTCCTGACATAATAATAAAGTAAAAAAATTAAAATAAAGGAAAAATAAATAAATAAAAAGTATGTAAATAAGAAAACCATGGGTTGCCTCCCATGCAGTGCTTGTTTAACGTCATTAGCTCGACGACCGGATTTTATACATCATTTGAAGGATATGGTGGATCACTCAGAGTATGGCAGGTGTATGTTGTTGGGATGTCACCTCCTTCGTAGGGCTTCAACCTCTGTCCATTGACGATGAACGGTTTACATGTTTGGTTCTTGATTTCAATAGCACCAGATCTTATAATCTTAGATACTTCGAAAGGGCCAGTCCATCTCGAACGAAGCTTCCCTGGAAAAATTTGTAACCTAGAATCGAACAGGAGAACAGGATCGCCTATTTTGAAGTCTCTTCTTATGATTCTTTTTTCATGCCAAGCTTTTGTTCTTTCTTTGTATATGATGGCATTTTCGTAGGCAGATTGTTTGAGCTCTTCTAATTTGTGGATATCAAGGATACGTTTTTCACCAGCATTCAAGTAATCCAAATTCAAAGTTTTGATGGCCCAATAGGCCTGATGCTCCAATTCAAAAGGTATGTGACATGATTTTCCATAGACCAGTTGATAAGGGGTTGTTCCTATAGGGGTTTTGAAAGCGGTTCTATAGGCCCACAATGCTTCTTGAAGTTTCTACGACCAATCTTTTCTAGATATAGAGACAGTCTTCTCAAGAATTTGTTTGATCTCCCTATTAGATACTTCCACTTGTCCATTGGTCTGTGGGTGGTATGGTGTTGCTACTCTATGCTTAACTCCATATTTGCTTAAAAGTTTATCAAATATTCTTGATATGAAGTGTGATCCTCCATCACTTATGACTAAACGGGGTGTTCCAAACCTGGGAAATATATAGTTTTTGATTAATTTGATGACTACTCTGGTGTCGTTCATGGGTGCAACGATAGCTTCAATCCATTTAGACACGTAGTCAACAGCTACTAAGATGTACTAATTTCCAAAAAATGGTGGGAACGGTCCCATAAAGTCTATACCCCATACGTCGAAGAGTTCTACTTCTTGGATATTTCTCAGAGGCATTTCATTACGTCTTGAAATATTCCCTGTGCGTTGGCATCTGTCACACTTGACAATGAAAGCATGGACATCACGCCACATAGTAGGCCAGAATAGGCCAGCTTGAAGAATCTTGGCGTAGGTCTTAGATGTGCTTGCATGTCCACCATAGGGTGCAGAGTGACAATGCTCAATTATATTATGTATCTCTTCTTCTGGAACACAACGGAGGAAAATGCCATCTTTACCTCTCTTGAAAAGAAATGGTTCGTCCCAATAGAAGTTTCTCACATCACTATAGAACTTCTTCTTCTGGTGGTAGTTTAGATCAGGGGGTATGATGTCAGCGGCTAGGTAATTAACAAAGTCTGCATACCAAGGTGCATTACTTATAACTAAGGATTCATGAGAATGCTCATGTGGGTCTGGGTTATCATCTTCAATGGTTTCTAGTTGGGCTATCAGTCTATCATAGGCAAAATCGTCATTTATGGGTACTGAGTCAGGTTTCAGGTATTCTAGCCTAGAAAGGTGACCAGCTACTACATTATCTGTGCCTTTCTTATCACGGATATCTAAATCAAACTCTTGCAGTAATAGAATCCATCGAAGTAACCTAGGTTTGGCATCCTTTTTACTTAGTAAGTAACGAATGGCAGCATGGTCGGTGTAAACTATAATTTTGGCTCCTACTAGATAAGATCTAAATTTGTCTATGGCGAAAACTACAACTAGGAGCTCTTTTTCGGTTGTTGCGTAGTTTAGCTGTGCAGTGTCTAGGGTTCTACTGGCATAATAAATTACGTGTAACTTTTTATCTTTTCTCTGACCTAGAACGGCTCCAACAGCATAATCACTGGCGTCACACATTATCTCAAACGGTTCCGACCAATCAGGGGGTTTCATTATAGGTGCTGAAATCAGAGCTTGCTTCAATAGATTAAATGCTTCAGTACATTTTTCATTGAAGATGAATTCAACATCTTTCATTAAAAGACCAGTTAAGGGCTCGTTTTTTTGGAGAAATCCTTGATAAAACGTCGGTAAAATCCGGCATGTCCAAGAAAACTTCTTATCTCCCTGATAGTCTTCGGCGGTTTTAGATTCTCTATGACTTATATTTTAGCTTTATCTACCTCTATACCATTTTCGGAAACTATATGTCCTAAAACAATCCCTTCGGTGACCATGAAATGACATTTTTCCCAATTTAGCACAAGGTTTACCTCCACACATCTTTCCAGGATTTTCTCAAGGTTGATAAGACAATTTTTGAAATCAGATCCACAAACTGAGAAATCGTCCATAAATACTTCCATGATTCCATCTAAATAGTCTGCAAAGATAGACATCATGCAGCGTTGGAAAGTGGCAGGAGCATTACAGAGTCCAAAAGGCATTCTTCTATAGGCAAAAGTTCCAACTAGGCATGTAAAGGTAGTTTTTTCTTGATCTTCAGGGTGAATAGGTATTTGGAAGAATCCTGAATATCCATCTAGGTAACAAAAGTAGGAGTGTCTGGCTAGGCGCTCCAACATTTGGTCTATGAATGATAATGGGAAATGGTCCTTCCTAGTTACTTTATTTAATATTCTATAATCTATGCACATACGCCAACCTCCATCGGTTCTTTTTGCTACAGGTTCGCCCTTCTCGTTTTGCACGACTGTGATGCCTCCCTTTTTAGGTACTACATGCACAAGACTCACCCATTTACTGTCCGAGATCTGATATATTATACCTGCCTCTAATAACTTAAGAACTTCAGTCTTAACTACACTACTCATTATAGGATTTATTCTTCGTTGGTGTTCTCTAGAAGGTTTTGAATCTTCTTCAAGCAAAATCAGATGCATGCATACAGATGGGCTTATTCCTTTAAGATCTGAGATCTTATATCCTAAGGCTGAGGGGTACCTACGTAAAACATTTAATAATTGGTTTGTTTCCTCTTGGTTTAAGGTAGCACTGACTATAACTGGACGGTTCATTTCTTCATCAAGAAATTCGTATCTCAGGTTCTTAGGCAATTCCTTAAGTTTTACGGTCGGTTTCATAGGGCAAGGCATAGGATCTGGGGTAAGAGATAAACATTCGTGAAGGTTATCATCAATGTAGGGTTCTTTGTAACTGTCATCTTCCAAAATAAGGGTTGATGGCAATTTTATAGATTCAGTTTCTTCTTCTTGTTCTAATTCCCTAATGCATTCTTCAATGATATCTAAGGCATAATAAGCATCTCCTATCACAGGTGCCATAAGAAATTTTGAAAGTATAAATTCTATCTTCTCGTCACCTACCTCAAAGGTTAGTTTCCCTTTTTTAACATCTATTACGGCTCCAGCAGTCGATAAGAATGGTCTACCTAGGAGGATTGGTATGTCGTCATCTTCTTTAATGTCCATGACAACAAAATCAGTAGGTATAAACAGCTGACCTATCCTAACAGGGACGTCTTCAAGTATGCCTATAGGGTATTTAACGGATCTATCGGCTAATTGAAGTGACATCTTAGTAGGTTGTAATTCTCCTAAGTTTAATCTCTCACAAACTGCTAAAGGCATTAAGCTCACACTAGCTCCTAAGTCTAGAAAAGCTTTTTCGATGACCTGATTCCCCAGAACACAAGGAATGGAAAAATTTCCGGGATCTTTATCTTTCTTTGCTAACCTATTTTCGGAAATAGAATTACATTCCACGGGTTTCGGATCTTCAAGTCTACGTTTATTTGTAAGTATGTCTTTGAGAAACTTAGCGTAAGAAGGTATTTGGGTGATGGCTTCTGTAAAGGGGATTTCTACGTGAAGTTTTTCTATAACCTTGACGAATTTTTGATACTGATTATCGATTTGGGTTTTCTTTAATCTTTGAGGGTATGGTGTTGGTGGTTTGTATGGCGGTGGTGGTACATAGGTTTTATTTTTAGGTTCTTCTCCTTTTTCTTGACTTTCCAGGGTTTCAGACTCCTCTGGTTCCTTCTCCTCATTTCTCTCAGAATTTTCGGGCTCACTTAATCTAGGGTTTAAAGGTTCCTTATAAGCGGTTCCACTTCGTAGAGTAATGGAATTAGCTTTCCCTTTCGGGTTTTGTTGAGGTTGTCTAGGGAACTGTCCTCCAGGTGTAGTCTGTGGGGCTTGGTTTAAAGCTACCTGAGAGATCTGGGTTTCAAGCATCTTATTATGAGTAATAATTTGATCAACCTTGGTTCCTAACTGGGTAATTAGTTCGTTAACATGGACGTTTTGGTTCATGAACTCTTTGTTTTGTTGTGTTTGAGCGGTGATAAAATTTTCCATAATTTTCTCAAGGCTCGGTTTTGGTGGTACAAGTTGCATAGGTTGATTTGTTCTTGGGGCTTGGTAACCTTGTTGTCTCGGAGGTGCGGTATTTTGGATAGGGTTGGTATTTTTATAGGAGAAGTTTGAGTGATTCCTCCATCCAGGGTTATATGTGTTTGAACATGGGTTCCCTTGGGTGTAGTTCACTTGCTCAGTGTTGGTCTCATTCAACAGATTGCATTCGGAAGATTGGTGTCCTTGTGTTCCACATATCTCACAATTCGGCGAAACTGCGGCTACAGTATTCGGAGTTGTACACATATGTTCGACTCTAAGGGCCAACGCGTCCATTTTAGCTTGCATCATGTCCATAGAGCTTAGCTCATGTATTCCTCCTCGGGCTTCCTTCTTTTCCACTGTTGCTCGTTCTACTCCCCATGATTGATGGTTTTGGGCCATATCTTCGATAAGGGCACTAGCTTCAGGGTAAGGTTTGTTCATCAGTGCGCCACCAGCGGCAGCGTCGATGGTCATCTTAATGTTATAATGAAGTCCATTATAGAAGGTTTGAATGATTAGCCAATTCTCTAAGCCATAATGTGGGCATGCTCTTAATAGTTCTTTATATCTCTCCCAGGCTTCGAACAACGACTCTCCTTGGTGTTGGGTAAATCTGGTTATTAGGTTTCGAAGAAGAGTGGTCTTACTTGGGGGAAAATATCTAGCAAGGAAAACTTTTCTAAGGTCATCCCAAGTTGTTATTGAATTGGGTGGAAGGGAATCTAACCATGATAGAGCTTTATCTCTGAGGGAAAAGGGAAGTAATCTTAAGCGTATCGCCTCAGGAGAAGCTCCATTGGTTTTAAAGGTGTCTACTAACTGAAGAAAGTTTTTTAAATGTTGGTTCGGGTTATCAGTAGCGAGACATGCGAATTGTCTCTGTTGCACTAATTGTAGCAGGGATGGTTTAAGTTCAAAATTATTGGCTGGGATAGCGGGATTTACTATACTAGAACTAGGTTCCTCGTTTGATGGTTGGGCGAAGTTCTTAAGAGGTCTTCGGTTTTGATCTTCGGCCATAGCTTTCCTATTCCTATGGAAAAACAAACGTGCGCGAGCGTAACGTTCAGGTTCAGCTAGAGGGTCTACTAAACTTCCGGCACTGCGAGTCTTTCGCATTGACCGGTGGGTAACAACCTTAGTCTAAACGGTATAACTACAGGGTATGAAATTTGACGAAATTGGTCCCCGGAAACGGCGCCAAAAACTTGATGTATGTTTTTCGCAAGTGTACGAACACGTCAGAGTAATATAAAAGATTGTCGAATCCACAGAGACCAAGTGTCAATCTATCGTACCTGTTGTTATGATGTGTATCTAAGGAAACTGAATATAAGGGTTTTAAGGAGTGCGCAATGGTAAATAAAATAATAATTTTAAACAATAAACAAAGATAGGCTTGAATGTAATTCACATAATCAATTCATAATCCGGTACTTGTTAATAGAACTACTTATGGGCAATGTTTTCTCCTTTGAAAAGAACTAATTTAACAGGAACTGTCGCTTTCGCGTATTCAGAACCGAGTTGTACTCTCTAATCAACCCCTCCTATTGTCACGGATAAAAATGTGCGTACTGAGTTAGAGTAGTAAACCTATTTTTAAGAAATATAGTATCTTAACTAAGTTGAAGAGTATTTTAACCTGGATTTCTTAGCAAAAAGAGGTTCTTACGAACCAGACTCTAAACTTCATAACGCGTCCGAAAATCGTTTTAAAATCTCTTTTCTTTTTAATCTAAAAACTCCTAATGAACTAAACAAAGCGCTTTTGGCTGTTTTTGAAATAGTTAAAAACAATTACTTAAATTGAAAGATAAAATAGCCCTTAAGTGTTTCCACGAACAATTGTACGGATTACTGGTTTAATTACGATCCTTACATTCTAACCTTTATAGATTTAGTTAGACATGATAAAGTAAAAGTTCTTTTTATAATTTTTCATAAAAGTAATTTAGTGCGAGTGCGGAAAGTAAATAAAAGTAGTGCGAGTGCGGAAAGTAAATAAAAGTAAAGCGAGTGCGAGAAATAAAGTAATTTAAAGCGAGTGCGAGAAATAAATAAAAGTAAAGAGAGTGCAGGAAATAAATAAAATAAAGTGCGAATGCGGATAATAAATGAAAGTAAAGCAATGCGGAAAAGTAAAATACGAACTGGAATTAAAATGGCGGCAGGATTAACTTCCTCCCAGAGTGCTCCAAAACTCGATCACACAGACATATACAGACTCGATCACTCGATTGCAGAAACACCCCGATGTGGAATGATAACTGCTTTAAAACTGATATATGCCTAGACAATCTAAGTTTGGATGATGAAAAACGAAAATCTAAGGTCCTATTTATAGGAAAACTAAATGCAGGAAAAGACCAGGATGCCCCCTCCACGTTTTAGTGGAGGGAAACTGTTTTTGCCTTGTGGCGCCCACCACAAGGCCATGGCGCCCGCCATAGGACTGATATGGGATAAAATAGTGGGGATCGTGGGTCTTGGTAGTTGTGGAGTTGTCTTGAGACGTGGCCACGTCATGGTAGACCCCATGGCGCCCGCCACGGTGTATGCAGTAAGTGTAAAACGCTGAATTTCTAGGTTTTCGTCCGTTTCCACTCCTTTTTCGCTCCTTTTCTCGATTCAAGCCCCGATTACATAAAAAACCTGAAAACAAAGAAAAACAAAGTAATAACATAACAAAATAACAATAAAAGCTAAGAATTCATGTGAAATCGGAGTCAGAAATACGGTGAATTTTAGTGTGATCAGCTTTGAAACTAGAACATTGTTTCATACTTCTCCCAAAAGTTTCAGATTTGAGAATGCTTGGCTAACTGAACTAGGATTCAAGGAATTTGTTATTGATCAATTGAAAAACCATGAGATGGATGGCATCGTTGGTAAACTGGATATATGTGGTGAAAATATGAAGAATTGGAGAAAAGACAATTGTCATAAGATTAGGAAATAAATTGAGGATATAAGCAGGAAGATTGATAGAGCGCAATATCATGTGGGGGAAAGAAATATTAATTTCTTCACAGTCCTCAAAAGACGTATGAATTCCTTGTTGGTCAAAGAAGACATGTTCTGGAAACAAAGAGCATAAGTTCACTGGTTTAAAGATGGATACCTCAATACTAGATTCTTTCATGTCTCAGCTTCTACCCGTAAAAAATCAACACTATTCTCTCCCTGAAAAATGACAATGGAGAATTGTGTAATTCGAGTGAAGACATGGGAAAAATTACTCTTGAATATTGCACAGAGTTATTCTAGAAGAAGACTAGCTCTCATGACAGGGTCCTACAGGCTATTGGAACTCATATTTTAGAAGAGGATAATATTATGTTGACATCTATATTTAGGTTGGAGGAATTTAAAGAAGCTATTTTTTCTATGCATGCTGATAATATTCCGGATCCAGATGGTTTTAATCCATGTTTTTATCATCAATTTTGGGAGACATGTGGATGTATATTTATAATGCTAGTTGTCGGTGGCTGGATAGTGGTATCTTCCCTCCTAGTCTTAATATGAAAAATATTACACTTATCCCTAAAGGCGAGGTCCAAACTTCTCTAAAAGATTGGAGACTGATTTCTCTTTGTAATGTGTTATATAAAATAATTGCAAGGGTTCTAGCTAATCGGCTAAAGAGAGTTCTTGATAAGTGAATTTTAGACAATCAATCAACTTTCGTCTCGGGTAGATCCATTATGGATAATGCCATGGAAGCAAATGAAGTGGTTCATTACATGAAGACCAAAACTAAAGGCAGGCAAGGGGATATAGTGCTCAAGTTGGATATCAGTAAAGCTTATGATAGAATTGACTGGGATTATTTGAAAGAGGTTCTTATAACTACGGGTTTCTATCATAAATGGGTTAGTTGGATTATGCTATGTGTGGAAACTATTGACTACTCAGTGAACATGAATGGTAACAGGGTGGGGCCAATTTCCCCAGGCCATGGACTCATGTAAGGGGATCCATTATCGCCGTATCTATTCAATTTGTGTTCTGAAGGATTATGTACTATCATCAAGTAAGCAGAAGCTATGGGGACATCCACAGGTTAAAAATTTGCAAAAATGCCCCTGTTATTTCTCAACTTCTATTCGTGGATGACTGTTTCCTATTCTTTAGAGCTGGAGTGCAATAAGCTATTGTGATGAATAATATCCTCAACATGTATGAGGAAGCATCAGGACAAGCCATTAATATCCAAAAATCTGAAATTTCTTGCAGCATGAATGTTAATCAGAATGTTAAAAATGCTTTGGAAGACACTTTAGGAGTCCAACAAGTGTTGGGAACTGGAAAGTATCTTGGTGTTCCATCCATGATAGGAAGAAGCAGGAAAGCTACCTTCAATTTTGTCAAGGATGGAATGTGGAAGAAGATCAATTCTTGGAGTAGCAAGAGTTTTTCTCAAGCAGGAAGGGAAACTTTTATTAAATATGTTCTTCAAGCTATCCCATCTTACATCATGAGTATTTTTTTATTGCCTTCTACTCTAAGCGAGGAAATTGGAAAATAATGGCATATTTTCGGTTCGTAGTGCTTATCGTTTCTGCATTAAAGAAGCCATTGATGTTGCTCATCTTAGGATTGATAAGAGATGGAACTTGATCTAGAACATGAAGACTCCTCCAAGGATAAAATATCTTATGTGACGACTATGCAGGAAGTGTGTGCCAACTAGAATGAGATTAAAAGATAAATGGGTAAACTACCCTTCAGTGTGTGGTGTTTGTGGTCTACAAGAGGAGAGTTATGAGAACTTATTTTTTTAGTGCACAAAAACAGGGAGTGTTTGGAAATATTAGGGGTATGGACTAGGATGCAACAATTATTGATTTCTGGAGATGATTTTACTACTTTAATATTTTCTTTCTTTAATGATTCTAATCAGAATGAACAAGCTATGGTCTCATCTGTGTTGTGGAGCATATGGAAGAGTAGGAAAAATTTAATTTGGAATAACATTTATGATCCCTCTATGCCCATATGTAGACGTGCTTATCAACTTTTGTATGGATGGAGAAATGCCCAAGAAATAAGATTTAGGCTAAATTCTCAACATCAATAGGTATGTGAGCCCAAATGGAGCAAACCTTCTACTGGGAGGGTTAAAGGTAACATTGATGCATCTTTCACTAATAACAAAGTGGGAATAGGAACTTGTATTCGAAACGAAGAAGGGATGTTTATTGCGGCCAATACAAGATGGATCACTCCTATTACTGAAGTGGATGAGGTGGAAGCTTTAGGCCTCATATTCGCTATAAAATGGGTTTATGATCAAGACTTAGACAATGTTGATTTTGAGCTAGACGCTAAAAGTGTATTGGATAGTGTGAACATCCAGAATCCTAATGATTCGGAACTAGATGCTATCATTAAAGAGTGTAAAATTTTGTTAGCTCTTCTATTCAGGAACTTTCATGTTAAGTTCGTTAGGAGACAAGCCAATGAGGTTGCTCATGTCTTGGCACGGGCGGCCCCTAATCTTGCTAGTTTCCATAATTTTAATGATATACCAACATGTATCCAAACTATTATTTTGAATGAAATGTTATAAGTTTTTACCATAAAAAAATTATATTGAACATGATGACATGGATCTTAAACAAACATTTACCAGTTATGTCATGATTCTCGCCAAACATAATACTTTTACACCAACTATGGCTCCTTTAACCTTGAGAACACATGGTCCTGAGTGGTTCACTAGTCCATTCTCAGCTACAACAAAAGCAAAAGAGACAGAATCCCTCTCCATTTGGAAAGCTTTTTTGAGACCTAGGGTATTATCCCTAAGACTTAACAATTCAAAGAACCAAGTAACTCTTATTGCCTACTAACCAAAACTTGTGGCTCGCCAATTTGATTTAATTTAGATTTTACCCAAGCCCCTTTTTACCAGGAAAAATGCCCTTCTCCTCTACAATGTTGTCCACACTGAAGCCAGGAGCATCGAGCAAATAGTTTGCTATGTTGGTCGAACCCAACTTACCACCATAACTTTCAAATCAAATTTTCTCTGCACTCCAGAGTTTGGCCATTGGTGGGAAAAATACTACTCTGAGGAAATATTTGATGTTGATGCATTCAATATGCACATTAACAAAACTTTCGTCTTTGTGCATGAGAAAGTGAAGAAAGGTAATTCGACTCACATCAAGGATATTCAAGCATTTCGAAAATAATTTGAAACTGTTTATAGGCCTAATGATATTAGTCAAACTATCCGTGAAGCAACTTTTCATACCTTAAACTTTGACCCTAATATATGTACATCATCATAGGAAATACATTAGCCAAAGGATTGTGCCAGACTGGTTTGAACAGTATCCCCACAATGAATCAGGATTCTTGAGTCCCTCAGAGGATTTAGGAAAAGGACCAATCATTAATACATAATATTTTTAAATTTTAAAATCACTATCAAAGGGTTAAGGAATCTCAAGTAATGATAATCTTTCAAGAACTGTACAGAAGTTTCAGTGATCTTGGCCCCGAGCCATCACAATCACCAATTAGGGTTTCAGTCAACTGATGCCCTCTAGATGAAATTTTTCATAGAGAAAGGAGCCAAATCCTCCATACATCATCAAGAATTATTGACATGACTTTTAAAATCCATTTATAAGTATAAAAGATACAGAGATCAAAGACTGCAAGATTAAGATTTCATAGTGCCCAGATTAGGGTTTTTGACTAATCGGGGAACCAAAACTCAAGATTTTCATCTATAAAAGAGTCTATAACCTAGGGAATGGTTTAATTAGCTCATATACATCATATAAGTCCATTCATAAGGACAAAATACCTTAGAGGATGTCCAGTTTAAAAAATCAGAAATCCAGGGGTATCTAGTGTAATTTCCATCTGGATCAAAAAGTAAAAGTTTGACTTTTTCACCCAAAATGATCCTTATGACCTATATTTCAAGAATATATGGTCCATGAATGCATTTGATAACAAAAAAAATCATAAATTTGAAGATAACTTATAAATGGGGCAACTTTTGAAACATAGAAATTTTTCTAAGTTATGGAAAAAAAGTGTTCAAGTGCCCTACTTCCAAGCATCATAACTTGTGATCTAAGCATCATATTTTGGTGAACCAAAGCTCAAATGAAAGATCTCACCACAAACTACAAATGATTCAACTAGGAGAAACTCAAATTCCTTATGGATTTTAAGTTGAAGATGGATCAAAATCAAGAAAAATATTGATTTTTAACACAGAAAAAAACCTGCCTAAGTGTAAAATCAGCAAAACACAAAAACTTGGAGGCTTTTTTCACCAAGTTTCAAGATGATTCAGATCCTTTTCAAAACACCAATGTTGTTGCAAATGTTGCCAACAATTCAAAGAACCAATTGGAATGAAAAGATCTTGCTTGTGCATGAAGAAATCATGGATCAAAGTGAGCATCACAAACTGTTTTGCAAAAACAAAATTTCACAAACTTGTGAAATTTGATTTTTTGATGCAAAGTAAATTGTCAAGTGGATCTGAAATCTGATTTTTGATCCAAAATTTCACCAGAATGACATTCCAAAATTACAACATTATGAATTTTGATCCAAGGGTCACAAAGCTTCAAAATGATATATTCTTGGATCTCTTGTTCAACAAGCAATAAGTGGACACAATCCAAGCATCAAACTTCTAAGGAATGTGAAATTTATTGCTGCAATAGCTAAGCTATTTGAGAATTTCATCATCACACATGTAAGAGATATTTTCATAAACCATGACTCACCATTGTGACCTCAGCACTTCAAATCTTGGAGGCCAAATTTGTTCAACATATTTTCCTATAAATAGAGACTCCATTCCATCATAAAAATTACACCAAAGCCTCTGATCAGTAAGCTTTCTATTCTTTGCTCTCAAAGACTCAAAACTTAATATTTTGAGCATTCACTTCTGGTTTTTGAGTTTGAGCTAGCACAAGCTCAAACCAATTGCTCACACACATCACATATGATGGTTATGAGGTGTTCAAACATATAGATCACATATGAAACACCTCCAGTCCATAACCATTCTTCAAATCCACAAAGAAGCCTTGATTATGCAACTTAAAGGTCATAACTTGATCCAACCACTTGTCATCAAGTCCAAGTGTTCAAACACACTCCATATGGTGTAGGGAAGTTGTCCAGATAATCACAACATCTCTGTAACAAATCCAACTCGAAATCACCACACCAGCTGCAAGATCAAGTTCAGGTAAGCCTCAAACTTGGATAAATCATGATCTATGCATATTTCCTTGCACTTGTAACATCCCAAATTTTCCCTCTTCTTTCTAGCATCATCATCATATCATAATCATCATAAGCATGTAATGCCCTTAGCATTTTTGCATAGAAAGATGAAATATATCATTCTCATGTACTAGCATTGGGCATATGATCGATCATTGGTGAATTTGAAGCATTACAAGTCAAAGCAAGAAGTCAAGTGACCTTGTCCAAGTCCCATGAAGTGTCTCTAGGTCATATACAAGCTCAAAGTCCTTTGCAAGAGCCCAGAAGGTTTGAAGATCGTCAAATGATCAAAGAAAGGGCAAGCTCCTACACAAATGGCATTCAAATTAGGGTTTCATTTTTAAGCAAGGATCCTTTGTGACTTTGGCCATTTCATGTGGGCAAAGTCAATCATATGATATGTGAATGCTATGGATGAAATTTGGTGAGAAAACTCATTGAGGAAGGCAGTCAATTCATCAGTTGCTTGCATAAGAAGAAATTGGTCAAACTGATTATTTGAAAAGTCAACTGTGACAATGCAAGGGTTCCAATCCTATTTTTCAAGCCAAAGGATGTTCTTAAGGTCATAAAATAGGTTTGGAAAATTCAAAAGTCAAGGATCTAGGGTTTTTGCGAGGCTTTCTATTTTTGGAAATATGGCATGTAACTAACTTTCCAAATTTAGTAACTTTTGCCCTTATCTTCAAGGGGTTCTTTCATGACCAAGATGACTTCAAATGATTTTTCCTCAAACATGAAGTTTGTAGGGCTTTTTCTCCCCTTTCCAAAAAGTACAGGAACTCATCCATAGCATTTGTGGTTTGGAATTTATGATCATTTTAAGTTGGATTTATTTTAGGGTTTTACGTGAAAACTAATTTTCCACCAAGTTGCAAAATGATGTGTATCTTGTTTTCAAGCTGATTGATGGAGCAAGTGAGGTCATGGTATCCTATTGCATTACACAAAAGAGAATTTGCTCCAAAGAAACCACAAAAACCGTGCATGGATGAAGGAGTATTTCATAAAATGCAAAAAAAGAAAAATCACAAGTAAGGCATGATTCAAGTGCATCCAAGGGCCAGGATTGATTCATTTGGAATTAGTGAGTGGAAATAGAGTTGAACACGCACATGATAGAGAAACTGCACGAAGGAATCATTCATTGACACTTCTCATGCCAATTTGCAAATTCATTCCATCCACACTATTCCCACGTGCACTCTTCCTAAAACCCTAATCAGCATGGTATACACATCATATATAAGCTAAGCATGCCTTTGAATCACCAGAATTCTCTCCCATTTTCTCACTCTCAATTTTCTTGCACCATTTTATTTTGCTTCGAATTTCTTCACAAACTCACACATTGCCAAAACAAACCACAGATTATTGATCCTTGAAGCATAAGGAACACATATCCACCATCAATTTGAGCTGAAACCAAAGATTTCATACCTTGTAAGTTTGGTGCATTTGCATTCGGATTCCAAGATCTAGAGAGTTTTAAGCTTTCTCTTGCATTTATTTTGCAAGGAGAGGATTAAAAGCTTTGATCTGCATCATTTGGAGCTTTTTCTTGACCTATTTCAAGCTCTGCAAATCTAAGGTGAGCTCTAAACTCGTGGATCTGGATCTTGAATTTTTTGTGTGATAAATGATCCTCATGTTTCCCTGAGTTCACTAATCTATTTACTTTTGGAAATTAGTGAGAAATGAGCTTGCTATGTGGATTTTCAGTTTGATGTTTGATTTTATTCTTCTTCGATTTGCTTTGCTTGTGGATCTATTGGGAAAATTATTGCCATATTTGAAATCTACAGGTCTTGATTAGTTGATCTGGAGTGTTTCATTCATTTCTATGCTTGTTTGTTCTTGGCTATGAGTTTTCTGGTGCCGGAGCTAGGGCTTTGGTCGCCGGATTCTGGAAATTGCTTTGTGTGTTTGAATGAGGAAGACAGTTCTTAGACCATTGGATCTTTAATCTGGACGCACCATAATTTTCCAGCACATAAAAAACTCACCCTCTCCCTCACGTGGCTTTTATTTAATATTTAATTAGAGTATTTTCCTTTCCATGCTTGATATCATGCGCGTGCGTCTCTAAACCCTTAGATGATTGACTAGTGAGTTTTGTTTGACTTCATTGTGTGCGTTAGATGCATCCTTTGGCCTTGATTATTTCTGACTATTAGTGAATTCTATGGTAAGATGGTTGACTGAAGCGCATCTGGACCTGGGCCTCCCTTTGCTATACGCGCCCCCTGTTTGCTTGGCCCAATTAATTGAATTGTGTCTCCTTACTAAATGCACCCATGGCTTAGTTTCTTTTAATTTTTATTTCATTTTGTTTTCAGTTTGATTTTTAATTTATAAAAATAGTAATGGGTTTCATAAAATCACAAAATAATTCATGACTGATCCTTTTAATTTTCTTTAATTTTTGTCATTTTTATTTTCCATTTATTTTTAATTGTCACGCTGGAATTAATTCTTGATTTTATTATTTATTTTTAATTCACTTTAAATACATGTTGTCTTGTAGAATTTATATCTTGATCATTAATTTGAATTTTAGGTTTGTTCTTTTTGCATCTGATTCATATTAGGATGTAGTTTATTGATGATTTTTCTTTTGATTTTTAGAAGCTTGCATGAATATGTTTGATATGTTACTTGAGTATGAAGTTTCAAAACCCTAGTTTGTGTTCATGAGGTCCTTTGACCTAGTTTGATTTTGATTTTGATCTTGCTCTTTTGGTATGATGTCATCACATGATTAATGAACACTTATGCTTAATGGTAGAATTTCTGAATAAAGTTTTGATTTGATTTGAATTTTCATAGGTGCTTGCCCTAGTTTTTGCCTTTTCTTGTCACATGCTTAGTTCTTAGGCTAGGAGGGCACTTGTGCCAACTCATATAGGATGTTTAGAGCTCTTTTTATATGAGGATGTACCCCTGGTCCTTGATTGGTGTTTGTGCTTTGGAAAGTTTTGTGTTACTTGTCTTTAAAGTCTCTCACAAATGTATGCATGTTCACCTCACTTTCTTTGTTCATTTGCTCTCCATGATGTTTATGCTTGAGCATGGTATGCTTCTTCCCCATGATTGTTCATGCTTCTTAGGCACATTTTAACATGATTAGGTCCCTGGTCTATAGATGATGCTTATGCTTTGAATTTATTTTCATTTGTTTATCCTTACACTTAATGCTCACTCCACTTCTCATGCTTGTATTGATATTGCTTGAAGTTTGTATGCTTCTTCCTTTGAGTTCCTTTTTTTGTTTAGGCACACTATTAACATGATAAGGTTTTGGTCTTGAGTTGTATAATGCTTGTCTAACTTGCTTGATCACTTTGTACTTCATTTGTGTTTTGTTTCTTCAGAAGAACTTGTGAAGCTTGGTAATGGCTTGTGTGCTTTGATTCTTGCTTGATTTGTTTTGATTGGTGGGTCTTAGTGTAATGAATGGATTTCTTAGCTTCTGGTTTTTGTGAGTAGAGTTGATATCTTGGTTTGCTTACATTTCATTTGGTTCAAGTTTGTTCATCTAAGTATGTACTAACCATTTCAGGGGCTCATGGTAAGTGAAGTGTGGATGTTATCCACATTTCAACTCTTCATCTCCTCTCTTACTTTCCTTTTAATTTTGTGATTCTTGATGTACCTTATGCCATCTTGTGGTTCAACTTTTCATCCTCCCCCTTTAGAAGCAACTTATCTCTTTTAGAGGTGTAAGTTGTTCTCTAACTTTCTTCTCCTCCTCTTGTCTTCTTCTTCTCTCTTCTTCTTCTTTCTTAAGATAGTTTAAACTACACTAACCTAGGATTATCCAAGCATGCTAATATTAGGATTAAAATTTCCCCATTAGACTTTTACCTTTAAGATCCTCTTTTGTCTCTTTCTCTTCTCATCTCAAAACAAAAACCCTAAAAAACACATTAATAAAGAAAGAAGTGACTTCTTGTGTATAGCCTTATTCCATGGGGCATATGTATTCATTCCATATTGGAATAGTACACTTGTCTAGAATGATGCACAAGTCTAATCATGAGGTCATATTCATTAATAAAATCCTAAAAAACACTTCTTCACCTAATCACTAAGATACTTAATAAGTTCCACAAGTTAGTGAGCTTAGGCCCTTGCCCTTGGAAACAAGTCTTGGATAAATTCTCCTTACTTGGTGAGCTTGTTCTATTATTCCATCTTGGAATGTAGTAGCAAGTACACATTCCATGGAAAAGAGCTTGAGTTCACTTCCTTATGTCACACTCCTAAAAGACTTCTAAAAAACACAAACAAACAATAAGCATATCTCCTTCGGGACTTCTCTTCTCATCACATTCACTCTTTACGTAAGAACTTGCTCCTACTTGTCATTTTGCAAGATGGTAACGCACTCGTCGTCCGAGCCTGCAACACCTGAGCATTGACATAGGCAGTTCAAGCCTTAAGACACAAGCAATCTTTTCCACCCCTAGTTAGGGGAACTACGGCGACTCTGATCCTCATGTCTAGTGAGGTACGTAGGCAGCGGGATGTCGCTCCCGCCAAAAGACACAGGGTCAGATGGGGTACAGACGCGAACGGTCGGCGAAGGAGAAAGAAATGAAAAGAGTCGCCAGCTAGGCATTTTTATCCCGAAGGAAGGTAATGCTGCATAAACCTAGAAAGATATGGATAAGACGGTTGCGAACCAGAGAAACTGAGAAAGGGGGTTGGTTACAACCTGGGAAGGTATTAGCACCCAGATTATCCGTCGTACTCGACGGGATCCACGCTTGAAAGTTTGTGTTTAAAGGGGTAGTGTCTGTGCTATCTATGATCAAAAGTTGGAAAGGAATGTACAAGTGTCAGTGCAAGAAAGTGAAGTGAGGTGCTCGAGAATGAGGCTTAAAAAGAATGCTGAAAGAGGGGGAAGACACAGAGACTTTTGTTCGATAACAGTTAAGTTATGCCTACGTATCCTCTCGTGCAATGAGGAAGTCAGAACACCGTAGTTCGACTCAAAGAGACTGAAAGATGAATTGACTGATGAACTGCTTACTTGTCTATGCTCAAGTGTATGACATGTCTGGCTCAGGTGCTAATTGTCTTGCATTAGACGGAAGAAGCAAGTTCTCGTTTGTGAGTGAAGATGATGAGAAAAGAATCCCGAAGGAGACAATTATTGTTTTGTTTTTTGTGTTTTCAATCTTTTATTGCTTTTTGGTGTTTGTCATAAGTTAATGAGCTTAAGCCTAAACCAAGGGTTAGTAAACTCATCATATCCTCCCTCTGATTAGGGATAATGAGAATACCTTAAGTAGGAGATAAGCATCTCAAACTTAATTACCATGATGATGTAGGATTAAGATCATTAACCTACTTGTAATTATTTAGATGTTTTTGGGTTTTTGTTTAGTGTTAAGTAATGAGTTTAAGCCATAATCAAGGATTAGTGAACCCATTACACCATCCTAATAGAAGGATAATAGATGAGAGAACTTAAGCTGAGCAAGATACCTCAACTTAATCCATGATTAAGGATTAACCTCATGACAAAACAAATCTTTATTAAAGTAGATTTTAGTTAAGGATGAGATTAAGAAATGAATTTTATGATTTGTAAGACAACTTGAGGGGGACTTGTCCATTAACACTAGGTTTAGTCCTTCTAAACCAATAAAGGAAGAATTAGAACCCTAATGCAAGGCCCAAGTTACAAGCTATTGTCTTAATGATTATTAAGGTGTATTGATTAAGAGGTTTAAACAAATTAAGGGTTTAACACTTAGGATTAAAGTTATACACTCCATCCTAAGAGAAGGATGCATGCATAACCCTAATCACAAAGTCTTAAAGCCTTAAAGGCTTAGTCTCTGATTATGAGATGAGGAGAGAGACACAAAGAAGATTAAAAGGTAAAAACTAAAGGGGGACTAATCAAAACCCTAATTCTTTTCATGCTTGGGTGTTCCTATAGTTTGTAAGGATTGGAAGAGATCTTCTGAGAAGCCACCAATGGAAGAAGCAGATGAAAGGAGGAGAAGCAGAAGAAACAAGTTAACTTACTTCACTGAAGAAGATAAGTTACTTGAAGAAAGAAATTGAATGATGAACATGAATGAGCAAGCTCACTCTAAAGCAAAAGAAAATGCAGAAATGATGCATAAGAGAGATGAGAAGAGAAATGAGAATTGAAGGCAAATTCACTTCTCAAATTACTTACCACCTGAAATGGTTAGCATAAAGAAAGGAATGAAATGAAAATGAAAGAAATGAAAAGATGAAAACCAAAACCAGAAGCATAAACATGATGCATATGATGCTATGAGATGATGCAAAAGCATGTCAAGTGTTATGAATGATCATACAAGAGATGGAATGCTATGGAAGCATGCTTAGAAGTATGGAAGCACATGAAAGTTCATGGAATGAAATGAATGCACATCATGGAAAATGGATGAAGAAATGACCTAGCATTATTCTAATGTGTCCTATGATGTCTTAGATGTCATGTGAATGCATGAAATGTCATGGCAAGTTCTTGAATGGATGTATATGCAAGATGTATGCAAATGAACATGAGAAATTAGGGTTTTAAAGCAACATGAGATGCAAAAGTCAAAAACAGAAGCAAAACATAAGATACAAATTTTCAAATGAACTCAAAGGAACCCTAACCCCATATGATATCACACCCCAAAGGAGAAGGTCTAACTCTTAACCTAAAGAAAGTTGTGATTTTTCTAAGTTATCTAGGGTTTTAAGGTACCTTAAGAGGAAAAATACAAATCAAATAAAAAATGCAAGATAAATTTGTGACAAAACTATGCTAGACACTACATGCTATATGAAGATCAATGCAAAAAGAACCAATGTCAAACCCTTCATGGTTAGGCAGAAAAGAATTCTTGAAGTTAGGGTTCAAAAATGGGATTTTATGAACCCTAAATTCAAAGAAAAATGTCAAAATTGATTCAAAACCAAAAAGAAATTTGTATGAATGGTTTGATAATGTTTCTAAATGTCCTAAGATGCAATGTGAAGTTTTTTGGAATTTTCAGAAACCTAAATGGTATTTTAATTAATTAATTTCCATTAATTAATTAAAATAAAAAATTAAATATTTTTAAAATGGTTTTAAAATGCAAAAAATAAAAATAAAAATGTTTTTGGGTGGAGAAAAATATTTGAAATCAAAATGCAGAAGGAAAATATTTTTGGAATTTTCTAGGTATTTTAAATTAAATATACAAGAAAAATGATAAAAAAAAATGACATAAAAATCAAAATAACTGAAAGTAGGATGATCTGAAGGTCAGGATTTAAACTGGAGAGGGAAGTGTTGACCAGCGCGCAAATGAGTGGCTGGGATTCACTCTGGGTTAATTTATTTAATTAATTCTGATTAACTTAATTAAATAGGAATTAGGGTTTTAATGATTAATCCAGGCCATCCAAACACGCGGGTAACAAAGATCCAAGGGCTCACATTTAAACTCTGCCCTAACCCTAATTAACCCCTTAATTACTTTCAGGTGGCCGGAGAAGACCTCCGGTCATCTTCTCCGGCCAGCTCTTCACCCTATCTTCCACTCTAGGCCACCCCAGACCCCCTAACTCTCCAGAAACACTCAACTAACAACCCTAAACAAGATTCAGCCAACAAAATCCATTTATTTTCACTCAAAATCAAGAATCGAAAGCAAACGGAAAATAACACAGAAATTTCAGAGGTTCAATACATGCTCAATACTTGATCATTTTCAAAACTAAATACATGTGGATCATCAGCAAGGCATAAGGAACAATCTAAGAACTTAAAATTTCATTTCTGGAAAATTTGTTCTTGAGGTTAGCTGAAGTGAAGCTTTCTCAAACTGAGCTGTTTGGCCTCCTCTTTGGTCCAGAACAACTTCAATGATCCTCCTGGTGATGCTTTGATGCTTGGAGGAAGTTTTTAATGGCTGGTTTGAGAGCTTACACTCTTGATGCACCAGAATCGTGTTTTGGCTATGGGGGTTTTTTGGTTGCAATGAAGGGTGGGAAGTGATCCTCTTGTGATGCTGAGTTATTTGGTGAAAGAAGTTTAGAGTTTGAGTGAGTGTGCTGTGTGTTTCGAAAGCTTTTGCAAGAGAGGTGATTTTTGGGAATGCTGAGTTCTTGGAGATCTTGGCTTGTAGGTGTTATGAAATGAACTCCTTGAAGCATGCTTGTAAAGTCCTGATAGGCCAGAGAGTGGGTGGTGGCTGCAGCTGATTGGTATGGACTCTTTTGCACAAAGTCAACAAAGTTTGTACTTGAGGTATGGGCTCTTGTGCAGCTGGCTTTTTGGCTTGTCTTGGTTCAGCAGAGATCAAAGAGAGCCATGGAATGCATTTTGTGGTGATTCAGCAAGTGGAAGCATGGCTATGTATCATTTTGCAATTTTGACAAAGTTTGGCCCTTTTGTGATTTCTTCATGTGCAAGGCATGAAAACTTGAGATTCTTGGGCCAATTCTTACTTTTAGGAAATGCACTATATTGGTATGATGCTTAGAAGTGTATTAGAGGTCACAAAATGGCTTGGCAAGTGGTTTTGCAAAAATCCCTCTTTGGTGTATTAGAACTTGTTCTTGTACTTTTTCAAAAGGGAATGATCCAATCTACAACTTTCATGACCAAAAATATTTCATTTGAAGCATTTTTGGTTGAGAAAGAGGAGGTTGAAATACTTTCCCAAAATGGAAAGTTTACATTACAAGTCATTTCCATTTTTGGCAACTTTTGGTTTAGCTCACTTTTCTTCAACTTTGTGAACTTCCAAGCACTTCAATGATCAAATAAAGATCATATAACTTCAATTTGATGAAAAATTCACTTTGGTTCCATTGGTAGGGGCCTCAGATGCCCTGATTTTGCTCTGACTTGCTCAAGAAGTTACCCAGTGAACAAATGACTTCCACAATGAATTTCTTCATCAAACTTGGTATACATGATACTTATAACATATTGAGACCATTAGAAACAAGAATGACCCAAAAATTTGGAGTTATGGCCTCTGAAACCAAAACCCTAATTTTAGGTCATCTGTGTAGTGAAACCCTAGCTCAGCTTCCATGCTTTCCAAGTTCTTGTGATTTTTTGACTTCCTTGATCTTTGAGGGATATAATATGATGATTGAACATACATGGACCCTCTTGGAATGATTGATGGTCTTTGGAGTGACTCAGATGAATCCTTGGATTGCTCAGATCACAAACCCTAGATGCAGATGAACTTGAACTATGGAATGAAGCAAAAAAAATGCCATATGAAATGATATGCTTAAACTAATGAAAACATGAAAGATCAAAAGCCAATGGTGTGAAATTAGTGAGGGAAAATTTGGGGTGTTTACACGGGATAAGGCCCGTTCGAGCACACTCTTTTATTTTCCCTACATTTCCCCCTTTCTTTTCTTATCCAGTTTCAATTCGGTTTTCCTTTTGCAGCAGCTTTCATTTTTTCACCCTTTGAAACAGTTTCTTTGCAAGCGTGGATCCTGTCGGGTACGGAGGACGATCTGGGGTGCTAATACCTTCCTAGGTCGTAACCGACTCCCGAACCCAGTCTCTTTGGTTCGCAGGACCTTTGTCCTTCCTTTTATTTTCTCCGATTTGTGCAGCATTACCATTCCCGTTCCTTCGGGATAAAAATATCTGGCTGGCGACTCTACCCTTTTCCATGGCACTTTCGCGTTTGTACCAGGATGGAAATCCAGGGAGCGACAACACTATCTTTTAACTATGTGCGCAAAATCATATTTCAAATGATTCCCCTCAATCAATTTCATAAAATCATCATCATGTAGAATTTCACGAGGCTTAGGCCAAATTAGGGTTTTTCAGTGTTCATCACTGATTTTTTATTCTACACTTAAAATAAATGAAATTACTTGTTACAATGGTGTTCGTGAGTTAAAATCGAGCAATATTGAAGTTTATTTCATTTCATTCACATTCAGTAAGATATGAGGGATTTTTCAAAATCTCCATTTCTGGGCAAGATGAAGAATATCGCGCATGTTCTTTGTAACACCCTTCTATCCCAAAACATAATATTTAAATAATATCAGAGTAATCATCAAAAGGGTATTACATATCGTCATAAAACAACACAACAGTGTCCTGTCCCGTAACACGGGTTAATCAACATCAAAATATCATAAATCATTTCACAGCGGAATTTAACTTCATAATTCAAAACTTCATAAAAATCATTTTCACCATCCTGAATTTAACATCATAAAATGGAAAACATTATCCAGAAAACAACATACTGAAAACAGTTTAACAAAAGAAATCCATCCCAGTGTTACATGACACAGAGCAGGACACATAACCATAACCACTCCTAAGGAACACTAAGGCATGCTCCGAGACTCATGAATTACTCCTATCGCACTGCAGGACTATTCTTCGACATCTGCAAGTTACCCACGAAAGAGGAAACATTTCCAAGCAGGCAGGGTGAGTAATCATAATATATCATAAACATATAAGAATATGAAATATAAATAATTAGATTAACATATCATAACATCATTAACAATTAAACTCAGCAACAACAACACAAGCATGAAATTCAACAACAACAACACAGTCATGAGTTCATCCAGAATATGCAATTCTAACATCCTGATATGCAATATGCATGTGGTACCATTTCACGATGAAAATATGCAATATGCTTCAAACGGCACCTAAATCGGAGTTACGGATCAAAAGTTATGAATTTTTCAAAATAAAAGTGCCACTGGTACAGTGTTAACCGGTTAACGCCTCATTTTTTCGCCCAAAACGCATATTTTTTACTGGTTAACCGGTTAACCAAAGCGTTAACCGGTTAACACCTGTATATAAGCAGTTTTCTGCTGTTTTTACGAATTCTACACCAAAATACCTCAATTTTTCATACGAATTCATTCCAATGCAACCCAAAACTTCTTACCAATTAAAATTAATCATATACAACAAAAATATATCAATTCAAACATCAAACACACCATTCTAGATCATCTTATCAATCCTAATTCACCAATTCATAACCTTATAACTCAATCTATGTCATCAAACCTAACAATAACCAAAATCATATCAAACCTAATCTATTCATAAACCAATTCCTATAAAATTATAATAGATTATGAAAACTCCCCATACCTTAGAGAATTTCTCCGATTGACTCTCTTCTCTGGGGTTCTCCACAGCCTCCTGACTCTGAGCTTCCTCTTTCTCCCTCTTCTTCAGAGCACTTCATCAAACACGATAAAATGAGCATTTTGATCGTATAATCCCTTTTGATCAAAACTATCCCAGTTATGTCTTTTCCCACTTTACCCTCATAATTTTCACAAAAGACCACCTTACCCTTTTCTTTAATATAATTTCAATAATAATAATAAAATAGTATAATAAAACACTATTTATCCTTATTATATAAATTATCTTATACTCCAAAATAACCCACATAACATTCATACTTCCACTTCTATTATTTTAAATAATAACCAATAATCTGAATAATACTACATGATTATTCTTATTATTAATATTATTAAAATAATTTCACCACCATGCATCGGGTCACATAACCACCAATTGTCAATTCATTCATATATCCTCAAATAAGCAACAAATACTCATAATCAAATTTGGGGTGTTACATTCTTCATTGTTCTTGGCGCCCTTTTTTGAAAATTCAAATATTTGAATTTTGTGATTTTATTTAATTCAATCCAAATTTAATTCTCTCTGATTATTGAGTTTTTTTATGATTCTTTTTTCATTAATTCTAAAAAATGTTA
The DNA here is from genome assembly GCA_963966055.1 of Lathyrus aphaca. Lineage (NCBI taxonomy): Eukaryota > Viridiplantae > Streptophyta > Magnoliopsida > Fabales > Fabaceae > Lathyrus > Lathyrus aphaca. The sequence continues at coordinate 506,827,255 of OZ014524.1, read as the reverse complement.
TTTTATTCCATGAAAAAATCTCAAAAATATATATTTTTTAATATATTTATTATTTTCATAAAGATTTAATTTTATTTGTTTCTAAACTTTTTAAAATTCATTTCTTTCACTTGATTTTTCAAATATAAATGATATTCAAGTTGCCTCATGGATAAAACATAATTTTTCAAACATTGATCTGATGTTTCAACTTGATTTTTATTAGTGTTTGAAATTTATCAAATATTTTAATATTATATTTCAAATAAATATTGAAAAATGTCCAAAATTAGGGTTTTGACTTTCATACCCTCATATTGACTTTTGACACACTCTTGGGCCTCTATTAGAGTGTAAGACCCACCCCTTTTTGAAAAATTAGGGTTCATCTGATCCATTTTCAAAAACTTGGCGCGATCGCCTTTTTTCACCGCATTAAGTTTTCATCTGTGAATCTTTTTCTATGCATATCTTTACATATAACCATTTGTTTTTTAAAATGAATTGTCAAAATGTGTCATGAGGAATCCTTTGTGTTTAAGACACATTCTTACTATTTTAAACTTTCTCCGGTCTGTTTTAAAACTCCGTCAGGCTTCCGTATGAGTCATGAATCTACCAACTGTTTCTAAAACAATTTTTAATCTCCTAAATAGAGAATTATGAGCATTTGTTTACAAATCTCATCTCCTTTTCTTTTTTCATCTTTATGACTAAAGATCTAATACACTAGCAACTAGACTGAGCTTCACTCTGATGAAATGCTTTCTAGGTTGTAGGTAGCTTTTCAGCACCAAAGTCCTACTCTGTGTATGAAATAATCAGATAATTAATCAACAAAACAATTTCCATAGGCATCCTAATGTTTAACTCCTATTATTAGCTTCTGAGCCATCTCCCTCTTTCTAACTTCTCGTTGTTTTCTCAAACTACTATTGCTTGCTTAGAATAGAATTGTTTGTCAAAATTATCTTTCTTCACCTCATACTAAAGCAAAGATAATAAAATTCTTCTTAATGACAAAGAGAATACAATGTAAAATAACATATGTAATCTTTCTCCCTCGGGATTTTGGGCATATGCTTCCCAATGTAACATTCACCTTCATTCTTAATAAAACAACTTAAGAATACTCAAACCATAGCAAAGACATACTAAAAGTTGTTAAACACATTCAGTGACACCTTTAATCTGTATGCATGTATCTTTATTGTTTATACTTGCATCTCTGCTAGAATCTTAACAATCGGGTTAATGTCACCAAACCTAACCTCTGAATAACTAGAACCAAACTAGGGCAAAACATAGCCTCCTCTTGGGCTTCATTCAAGGATCCTCAGGCCTCTTAAAGGTGCCTTCTCTCAGGCTTAGATGTTACTCATCCTTCCCTATCCTCCTCTTGGGCTTTATCCATGGACCCATGGGCCTCATACAGGTAACCTAGCCTCCTCTTGGGCTTAAAGACAAGGAACATCCCAGGCTTCCTAAAAGCATAGGAACAAACCTTAGAATAAAAAACAATACCATAGTCTCCCTCTCCCCGATGGATGGCCAAGCTAGCCTCCACTTGGGCTTTGTAAAATTGAATCCTCCCCAAAAAAAGGAATGTTTGATGACCTTAAACATTTATCAATTAAATAGATAAAAACCTCTTATTACAGAGTCAGTCTACCAACATTTTATAGCCTCCCATCTTAGGCTTCATATAAGATACAAATATTCAGGACACTGATAAAACTTTCCCAACAAAGTTAGTTTTCATCCTTTAGATTCAACCTTGGGCTTCAATCAAGTCATATATAAATCAAATCTTCCCTCTTTAAAGATGACAAATTCTCTCTATTGAGCCCCTTTTAGCTTCAACCTTGGGCTTCAATCAAGGGACAAATAGTCAAACACTATACAGTCACCTAAAATCAGTCATAGTCTTGGACTTTAACTAAGCTAACACAAGTCATAGCCTTGGACTTTAACTAAGCTAACAATAGTAATACAGTCATAGTCTTGGACTTTAACTAAGCTAATATCCCACAATATAGTCATAGTCTTGGACTCTAACTAAGCTAAACATCCACCCTTTCTTGAGCCTTGCAAATTAAGATAACCCATTCAGTTATCCTGAGCTATGCAATTCAGGTCAACCGTTCAGTGCTTCTTGAGCTATGCAATTCAGGGTACCCATTCTGCCTTTCTTGAGCTATGCAAATCAAGATACCATTCAGTTTATGGCTTGAGCTATGAAATTCAAGCAACATACAAACCGGTTACAAGCAACTGTTTTTTAGCTTCAATCCTGGGCTTTGATTAGGAAATAAAAATAGAACCTTTCAGCTTCAATCTTGGGCTTTGATCAGGAAACAAACATAAATTTTCAGCTTCAATCTTGGGTTTTGATCAGGAAACAAACATAAATTTTCAGCTTCAATCTTGGGCTTTGATCAAGACACAAATATCAAACTTTTGAGCATCAACATCTCGTGCTTTAACCAAGATACAAATCAACCCCTTTCCTCCTAGATCTAGCCTTTTAGGAGGAACTACGATCCTCTAATCCCTCAATTCTCTTTTTGGGGGTACGTAGGAAAAAGGTCGTAAGATATTTGCGAGCACACCAAACAAAAACAACAATTAAGTTTCTAAACCTAAGACAAATATCAGAAAATATGATGATACGGAAACACAAATAAATAAACATCAACATCACCCTATCAATTAACACTTTTCTCATACCCAGACCCATATCAAAGAAACCACCATCAATATCAATAAGAACAAATTTTACACTAATCCAAAGGTTGAAATAAGCTAAATAAGAACCCATAACCAGCTTCACCAGGAAAAATAAGAAATCAGAAAGTAGCAAAAATGTGATAGTGATTAAAGACCACAAAAATCGAGCTACAGGAAAATGGTGCCATATGTGGGAACTTCTTATCTTACTATTTTTTTAAGATAGGATTTTCTTTTAAACCCTTTTTAGTTAGAAAAAACCCTAGGATTAGGAACATGTATATATACAGCTTTTATACTGCTTTATGTTTATGTTTCCACAAAATATCTTGAACCCATGTTTTCACTGTGTTTTTGTTTGTTGCATTCATGTATTCATCAAAATAAAACATTTTAAAATAAAATCCATCATTAATTTTCTCCTATAAAAGAACTGAACGAACTTCTGTTTCATTATCAGTCTTTTAAAAAAAATGGACTTTGGGCGACGGAAAACCCACAAGTTTACATTCAAGAGTCCGAGATTGGACGATCTGAGAAAGCTAGGAAAACTTGTCACATATATAGAAGCTTTTAGGGAAAAGTTTGGAGAACTTTTGTCCCTACTGAAAGTCAGCATGGTAGAAGGTGTTTTTCCTACACTGGTCCAGTTCTACGACCCGATGTACCACTACTTCACATTTCCCGATTATCAACTATGTCCAACATTAGAAGAGTACTCTCCGTTAATAGGAATCCCTATTAATGAGAAAATATCATTCTCCGTATTGGAAGGAATGCTGAGAGGATCAACAATTTCCAGGAATCATGCTTTGGAAGAGTCATAAGTTAAAGCTTATCGAACTACCAAAGGAGGAGTCGAGGGTTTGCCCTCCAAATTTATGATTGAGAGGGCATTTTATTTTGCCAGTATCAAAGTCATCTTTACATTGCTCATCTATGGGATATTTTTATTTCCCAACGTAGAAAACCTGGTCGACATCAATACGATAAAGATCTTTCTTATCATAAATCTAGTTCCTACCCTGCTTGCAGATGCTATCCACTCAGTTCACCTGATAAATTTACGCGACGAATGAATGATTACTTGTTTTGTACCACTTCTTTACAAATGGTTCACTTCCCACTTAACCAAGTCATCAAAATTTTGGAAAACTAAAAGTGGAATGTGTAACGCCTTAATTTTTATGTTTATTTTTATGAAATAAATATAAATATTGTAATGGTCTGTTTGGGTTAATTGAAGAAAAATGTTTTATGAGAATAATAATAATATAATAATGTGTAATATTCTAATATTGTTATTACTTAATAAAATAAAAGAAAATAATAAGTTGGAGGATTGAGGGACAAAAGTGTCCATTGAGTTTTATGAAAAGGGGAAAGGCACGATAGAATTCTCACATCGTGTATTTTGACGAAGGAACAGAGAACTCTGAAGAAAAGGGAGGAGAAGAAGATCAACGATCGTGAAACCCAAGGGTGAATATTTGAAAAGCTTCAATTTTAAGGTAAGGGGGGAGAAAGGGTTTATGATTGCTGATATAACATAGAAGGGTAATTGGGAGTTCCTTCCTCCCTTAGGTATTTTTAAGAGATTCTGATATGAATGGTTGAATTGATGTAATATTATGAAATTGTTTATGAATATGATCATAGATTGTGTATTGATAATATATTTGATGTTGTATGTATGATATTGGGATATTTGGCGTATGAAGGTTAGAGAGGTTAGAGTGAGTGAGGATGAGGATAAAACCTCATAATTTCCCCAATTTGATCTAAGAGAGTTTAAGTATAAAACTAATTAATGTTATTGGCATAAATAGATAGAAAATCTGTAAATTGTTCTATTTTGGATGTTAAATCCGAGCTAGAATGAATTGCGTTCGTGCAGGTGTAAAAGAGAGAAGAAATTGGAAGAAATTGACAAAAGCCAAAGAACAACAGCAGTCCGGTGGAAAGGTGTTTGTATTGGTGGGAGCTCAGCCTACTAGTGAAGACCGATTGGTCAAAGGTACTTGTTTTATCAATAAAATTCCATTATTTGTGATTATTGATACGGGTGCAACACACTCGTTTATTTCTTTGGAATGTGTGAAGAAGCTAGGATTGGGACCTTCTCAGTTAAGTCGAGGGATGGTTATTAATATGCCATCTATTGGTTCTGTGACTACTATTTTGGTATGTTGTAAATGTATCTTAACTATCTCGGATAAGGAATTTGGAGTGGATCTTATATGTATACCACTCAGTAATCTTGATGTAATTTTGGGTATGGACTGGTTGGAAGCCAACTGAGTCTATATCGAATGTTTTAGGAAGAGGTTGTTACTTTTAACTCTGGAAGAAGAGGCCTTAGCTAGTTCGATCTCTACGAAAGAACTGAGGACCTTATTGGAAGATGAGGTGAAGATGTTTGCGGTATTTGCCTCATTGTTTGTTGAAGAGGAGGTTTCTATTGAAGAGTTACCAGTAGTGAATGAGTTCTTAGAAGTATTTCCTAGTGATATCACAGAGTTTCCTCCGACATGCGAAATGGAGTTTACTATTGACTTGGTTCCTGGTACAAGGCCAATTTCTATGGCGCCTTACATGATGTTTGCGGCTGAGTTAACTGAGTTGAAATCTCAGATTGGAGACTTGCTTGATAAGAAGTTCATTCGACCCAGTGTATCACCGTGGGGTGCACCAGTGTTATTGGTTAAGAAGAAGGATGGTAGTATGCGCTTGTGCATTGATTACCGACAGCTGAATAAAGTGACTATTAAAAATAAATATCCACTTCCGAGAATTGATGACTTGATGGATCAACTTGTGGGAGCTTCTTTTTTTAGTAAAATTAACTTGAGGTCGGGATATCACCAAATTAGAGTGAAAGAAGAAGACATTCAGAAGACGGCATTTAGAACTCGATATGGTCATTACGAATATGCAGTGATGCCTTTCGGAGTGTCTAACGCGCCAGGCGTATTTATGGAGTATATGAACCGTATATTTCACTCTTACTTGGATCAGTTTATTGTAGTATTCATTGATGACATATTAATCTATTCGAAGTCCGAAGAAGATCATGTGGAACACTTGAGGGTTGCATTGCAAGTATTGAAAGAGAATAAATTGTTCGCTAAGTTCTCAAAATGTGAATTCTGGCTGAAGACAGTGAGCTTTTTGGGACATATGATATTTGGTGAAGGTATAGCAGTGGACCCTTCGAAGGTTAATGCTGTGCTTGAGTGGGAACCTCCGAAGACGGTAACGGAAATTAGAAGTTTTCTTGGTCTAGCTGGTTATTACCAAAGGTTCATAGAAGGATTTTCTAGTTTGGCATTGCCATTGACTCAATTGACCCGGAAGAGTCAGGCTTTTGTTTGGCATGCAGCTTGTGAAAAGAGCTTTGATGAGTTGAAAAAGAAATTGACTTCGGCACCGGTATTAGTCTTACCAAATCCGAGTGAAGTCTTCGTTGTTTATTGTGATGCATCTAAGATGGGTTTAGGTGGTGTGTTGATGCAAGTCGGCAAAGTAGTAGCTTATGCTTCAAGGCAATTGACAACACATGAAAGGAATTATCCTACTCATGATCTAGAATTAGCGGCGGTGGTTTTTGTGTTGAAAATATGGAGGCATTACCTCTATGGTTCTCGATTTGAAGTTTTTAGTGACCATAAGTGCTTAAAATACTTATTTGATCAGAAGGAGCTTAATATGAGACAGAGGAGGTGGTTAGAATTTTTGAAGGATTATGATTTTAACTTGAGTTACCATCCGGCAAAAGCTAATGTAGTAGCGGATGCATTAAGCCGGAAGACAATTCATATGTCGGCTATGATGATGAAGGAGATGGATTTAATTGAGCAATTTAGAGACTTGAGTATGGTGTGTGAGATGACACCTGAAAGTGTTAAGTTGGGTATGTTGCGAATAAATAATGAATTTCTTGATGTAATTAAAGAAGGCCAACGACAAGATGTGAAATTAGTAGATTTGATGCCTACTGAAGGAAATGACCAAGGAGGTGATTTTGTTGTGGATAACAATGGTGTTTTGAGGTTCCGAGGAAGAATTTATATAATGGATAATATTGAATTAAAGAAAGCAATTTTGGAAGAAAGTCATCGGAGTAGCTTGAGTATTCATCCAGGAGCTACGAAAATGTACCACGATTTGAAGAAGTTATTTTGGTGGCACGGTATGAAGAGAGATATCACACAATTTGTTTATTTTTGCTTGGTGTGTCAGAAATCTTAAGTGGAACATCAGAAGCCTTCAGGGCTGATGCAACCTATGGAGATTCCGGAGTGGAAATGGGATAGTATTGCTATGAATTTTGTGATAGGTTTGCTGATTACGACGAGAGGCCTTGGTGCTACTTGGGTAGTTGTAGACCGGTTGACTAAGTCTGCACATTTTATTCCGATCAACATTAGTTATCCGTTAATAAAGTTGGCGGAGATCTACATTCGGGTTGTTGTGAAATTACACGGTGTGCCATCAAGTATAGTATCAGATAGAGATTCGCGGTTTACTTCTGAGTTCTGGAAAAGTTTGCATGAGGCATTGGGTTCTAAGTTGAAATTGAGTTCAGCTTACCACCCACAGACAGAAGGACAATCCGAGAGGACTATTTAGTCATTGGAAGATTTGTTGAGAACTTGTGTGCTAGAAAAAGGTGGTGCTTGGGATACACATTTGGCACTAATTGAATTTACTTATAATAATTGTTACCATTCAAGTATTAGAATGACTCCGTTTGAGGCTTTATATGGTAGAAGGTGTAGAACACCGTTGTGTTGGTATGAGACAGGTGAAAATGTTATGCTTGGACCTGAGATTATTCAGCAGACTACTGAAATTATTCAGATGATTAAAGAGAAAATGAAAGCGTCTCAGAGTCAGTAGAAAAGTTACCATGATAATAGGAGGAAAAACATAGAGTTCAGTGAAGGTGACCATGTATTTTTGAGAGTCAACCCAATGACCGGTATTGGTCGTGCTTTGAAGTCTAAGAAGTTGGACCCTAAGTTTTTTGGACCGTATCAGATTATGCAGAGAGTAGGCAAGGTTGCTTACCGGGTGGCATTACCACCAGAACTCTCGAATTTGCACGATGTGTTCCATGTGTCGCAACTCAGGAAGTATGTACCCGATCCTTCACATGTCATTCAGAGAGATGAAGTGCAGATTCGTGATAACCTTACGGTAGAGACCTTACCGTTAAGAATTGAGGATCTCAAGATGAAGCAACTGAGAGGCAAGGAGATAATTAAGTGGGGGAGATTTTTAACGCCTTAATTTTTATGAAATAAATATAAATATTGTAATGGTCTATTTGGGTTAATTGAAGAAAAATGTTTTATGAGAATAATAATAATAATATAATAATGTGTAATATTATAATATTGTTATTATTTAATAAAATAAAAGAAAATAATAAGTTGGAGGATTGAGGGACAAAAGTTCCATTGAGTTTTATGAAAAGGGGAAAGGCACGATAGAATTCTCACATCGTGTATTTTGACGAAGGAACAAGGAACTCTGAAGAAAAGGGAGGAGAAGAAGATCAACGATCGTGAAACCCAAGGGTGAAGATTTGAAAAGCTTCAATTTTAAGGTAAGGGGGGAGAAAAGGTTTATGATTGGTGATATAACATAGAAGGGTAATTGGGAGTTCCTTCCTCCCTTAAGTATTTTTAAGAGATTCTGATATGAATGGTTGAATTGATGAAATATTATGAAATTGTTTATGAATATGATCATAGATTGTGTATTGATAATATATTTGATGTTGTATGTATGATATTGGGAGATTTTGCGTATGAAGGTTAGAGAGGATAAAGTGAGTGAGGAAGAGGATAAAACCTCATAATTTCCCCAATTTGATCTAAGAGAGTTTAAGTATAAAACTAATTAATGTTATAGGCATACATAGATATGCATTGTATACTTGTATGAACTAAAATGATGCAGTAATATTTGTTGAAAGGGATCATGATGATCGTGGTGTATGAATTGTTCATGCACGTTGTGATGTTATATGTGTTATTGAGTCTGCATACGCATACATTTTGTGGAATAATCATGTCTCGGATGGAGCGTAAGTGATTATTCGGATTCCTTGAGAATCGTTGGTGCAGGGATGATCGTGTCCTAGTAGGAGCGTAAGCGATGCATCCGGGTTCGAATTAATGAACTGTTGTTGTGAGTCGGTACCACATTTGCATTGTGCATTTGAGTTACATTGCATTATGATAGTCTATTTGAGAATGATGTGTTTGGGTGTAAATTTACTCCTTCATGTATGTTGTTTGCACCATTATATTATGAATCTGTTTCTCACCCCGGTGTTTGTTTTGTTGCGTCTGTGTTTCTTCGGATGTACAAATAACTCAGGTACTTGAGAAGTGTTATGGTGTTGAAGTTCGTGTCCTAGGAGCTCTGATATGTAACGGGAATAGGAACTTTTTATGAAACCATATTTATTTTTGAACTCTTACACTCTGTCATATTTATGTATTTAATTATGAAACTATTGTATGTTTAAAGTTAAGTTGCTGTAAGCACTTGAAGGAAATAAGTCAATTGTTGGTTTGTTTTGAAAAGTGAATACCCACTTGGTGGTTTAAACTCTGATTAACTTAGAAAATTGTTTAATTTTTAAAATGGGAAAAAGTGGGTGTTACAGATTGCACTGGTCACAAAAGATTATGTCTTTGACCAATTCAGACATCAGTTGGTCCAATCTAGGCTACGACGACATCAGGATCATCACCAGATGTGGTAATTTCCCTAATGTACCGCTCATTGGTACCAAGGGAGGGATCAATTATCACCCAAAGTTAACTCGACGTCTGTAAACACCCCAAATTTTCCCTCACTTGTTTCTCACACCATGGCTTGTGATCTTTCATATTGCATTGCATAAGCATACCATCTCACAATGCATAAACGTTTCATCTGCATAACTGCATAGTTAGGGTTTGTGATCAGATGAATCCAAGGAGTGATCTGAGCCATCTCAAAGGTCTTAAAGCTTTCCAAGAGGGTCCATATGTGTTCCATGATCATAATATTCTCCCCAAGGTTCATTAAAGTCAAAATGTCACAAAGCATTGCAATGGCATAGAGGCAGACTGAAGATTTCCTGCACAGATGACCTAAAATTAGGGTTTTGGGTTTGAGGCCCTTAACCTCAATTTTTTTGGTCATTCTTGATTCTAATGGTCTTATTATGTTATAAGGATCATGTGTACCAAATTTGATGAGAAAATTCACTATGGAAGTCATCTGATCAACTGGTAACTTATTGTGCAAGAAAAGTCAGAATCAGGGCATTTGAGGCCACCACCAATGGTACCAAAGGGTCATTTTCATCAATTTGAGGTTCTATGATCTTTATTTGATCTTAGAAGGGGTTAGAAGTTCACAAGTTTGAAGAATTTCAAGCCATTTGCAAACTTTCCATTTTTGGACATGACTTGTAATGGAAACTTTCCATTTTGGGAAAGATTTTCAACCTCCTTTTTCTTGATCAAACATGCTTCAATTGAAAAATCATCAAACATGAAAGTTGTAGATTGGATCTTCCCATTTTCAAAAAGTACAAGAATTCCTCTTGATTCATCCTAGAACTCAAGATATGATGTTTCAAAGTTGGGAAAAATCTTGTAATTTTCAAGTATGTGCCAAAGAGGATTTTTTTGCAAAACCAAGTTTTAAGCACTCTTGTGACCTCTAAGCATCATAACAACATAACACAACTTGCCTTGATCAGAATTGTGCCAAGAATCACAAGTTTTCATGCCTTGCACTTCAAGAAATTTCAAAGAGGGAAATTTGCAAAATCCATGCTATCACATGAATCAAGCCATCCAGCTCACAAAATATGACCCAAGGGCCATCCTTGAATGAAGCTGAGGCAGGACAACCCTTCAAGCCAGCTCTGACCCGTGCCATACTCCTAGTTGCCAAACATTGACTTTTTTTGCAAATGAGGCCATACCAATCAAACTGAGCCACAAAAACTCTCTGGACCAATCAACATTGTTTATGTGAACCTCATAGACCTCAAACATAACATCACACAAGCCTGAAACCACACCATAATCATATTGCCCAAAAATCCCCAAAACTTTCATTCCTTCGAATCTCTCAACACAACCACTCAAACTCAAAACTTCTTCCACCAATCATCTCAAAAACACTCAAGGAACACAAACCAACCATTACAATGGCCTGAAACACTCCACAACACAAACACGATTTTTGCCTTAGCAAAAATGAAACACACAAACCAAAAATCATAAACTTGTTCTAAGCCTTCCAGAAGCATCAAGGTGATCATTGGAGTGGTTTTGTACAAAGGAGGAGGCCATAAAGCTCAAACATAGAAAGCTTCATCTCAGGTATCATCCAAGAACAAATTTTCCAGAACTTGTTTTTTAAGTTACAATGTAAATCTACATGTTTCACTGATCATCATGATGTATTTATTTTTGAAAATGGTTGAGAAACAAGGATGTATTGTTGTTATGAAATTTTTGACCTAAACTTGTTCTTGTTCGATTCATGAATTTGATGCATGATAAATTGTTTTTGGGGCTGGATTCGTGCTTAGGGTTGTTCAATGATCCATTATGGAGCTTTAGAGGGCTTGGGGTGTTTTTTTGAGAGAGCTCAGGTGATGGGGTGTCGGAGAAGACGACCGAAACACTGTTCCGGTCTCCTGAAAAAGATTAGGGCTAATCCTGTATTAATTAGGCTAGTTTGAATTTAGGCCATTGGATTTTGCTTTCCGCGCGTACGAATGGTTCATATTAATCCACTTAACCCTAATTCTTAATTAATTAAATTAATTAGGTTAATTAGCCAAATTCAATCCTGACCACCCATTAGTGCGCGCAGTCACCCCCTGTTTGAATCTGGACCATCATATTGGATTACTTTGCATTCTCTTTTATTTTATTTGCATTTCTTATGTTCTATTTATTTAAAATATCAAAACATTTTCTAAAATCATGAAACTTTTCATTTTCATTTCAAATATTTTTCTAAACTCAAAAACATTTTTATTTTAATTTTTGCATTATAAAAGTATTTTTAAATCATTTAAATGTTCTATTTAATTAAGTAAATGATTTTAATTAATTAAAAATACATTTAGGTTTCTAAAAATCACCAAAAAATTCATGAAGCATTCTTAGGCATTTAGAACAATTTACAAACTCGTCATACAAATTTATTTTTAGGTTTGATCATGTTTTCACAATTATCTTTGAATTAGGGTTCATAAAAATCACATTTTTTAACCTTAACTTTGAAAATTCATTTCTAATCAACCATGATGAGTTTGAACTTGGTTATTTTTGCATTATTTCACACATTGCATCTAGTATCTAGGATATTTAACTCATAATTTTGCATTGTATTTTCAAATTGGTTTGCATTTTTCCTTTAGAACCATCCAAAAACCCTAGTTAACTTAGGAAATTCATAACTCCCTTTAGGTTTAGCTTCTGACCTTCATCTTTGGGTAGTGATCTTGTGTGTGTTTAGGGTTTGTTTGAGCTCATTTTTAAATTTTTATCATGATGTATGCTTCTGTTTTGATCATGTGCATCTCATACATTCATAAAACCCTAATTTCTCATATTCATTTGCATTCATCCTTGCATATCTCAATCATGTGAACTTGCCATGACATTCAAGAATTTGTTTGACATCTTAGACATCTTAAGACATGCTTGAACATTGCTTGATCATTTCTTCATTCATTTGGTTTGCTTTGCATTCATCACATTCCATGTACATCCTTGTGTTTTCAAGCTTCTAACATGCTTCCTTTGCATCTCATCTCTTGTATGATCATTCATATGCATCGTGTATGTCTTTGCATCTCATCTCATAATACATTTGCATCATGTTTACACTTCTGGTTTTGGTCATTGCATTTCCATTTTCTTTATTTCCTTTTGAAATTCTGTGATCAGGTATGAGATGTCCTATGAGATGTTCCAACATTTGACAGATTTAACCAAAACTTAAAGTGCAAGAAAATTAAACAACACAGTAGTTTGTTAACCCAGTTCAGTGTATAACCACACTTACATCTGGAGGCTACCAAGCCAGGAGGAAATCCACTATAAGTAATATTAATTCTAGACTTAAACCACCCAGTTTAATCTTTCACTTAATATCTACCCAATGCAATTTCTACCTAAGACACAACTTAGATATGAGTACCAAATCACTCCCCCCCAATCACACAGTGATCTTGTTTACAAGTTTAATAAAATTGAAGTCATCCTTCAAACAAAACAGCTTGATCTTACTTCACAGTTTCAATCAAGACACAAATACACTTTTGCTTAAAAGCTCATAAAGTGGTACAATAAAACAACCTGCTATTAAAACTCAAAACACCCTATTTTGTCTTCTGAAATTCGTACTCAATTCTGAGATATTCTGTTGCTTAAATAGGTGTTTGTATTTTGGGCTTTCTGTAGGTTAATCCAGTCCTAAAAACGCATGCAGCTTCCACCTTGAATTAGGGTTTGTTACTTCCTAGATTCTAGGTGATTTAGTTCTTCTGATTATGCTGAAGTCTCATAACAACACTCCCTACAGATGCGCCTTATTCTATTTTTTTTGTCCATACATAATTAATTCCAGATAACTTTCCTTAAATTACTCAGATCAGTTATTCATTAATTAAATCTGGTAGCAGGTTTGAGATGTCACAACATCTGTTGGGACATCCTGAAAAACTGAACTTAAATCATTTACACAATGTCCCAACATCTGGTGTAACATCCTGAATTAAGTTCGTATACTCTGTTTGATAATGTCCCAACATCTGATAGGACATTCTGAACTGAATTCAACATTTCTTGTTGGTCAAAAATTCTGCCAATTCTAAACATCTACAAACTCCCCCTTTGGCTAATTTTTGGCTAACATTCTTTTCTGATTTTCAGAGTGCAGCAGAAGTTCTTTTATCAGAGTATAGCAGTTCTTTTCTGTTGAGTCATGTGTGAGTTTACTCCCCCTCAAACATATATGTATTTAGATTGGTTGCAACATAAATTTTCATTAAAACACACTGATTCAGTTCAGAGCCAAACAGAAGTTTTTCATTAATAGTTAAATAGCATCATACATTGTTGTTGTTGTTGTTCTCCCCCTTGTTAGACATAAATTTGGAGCCAAAGTTACTAATTCAAAATTACAATGCAGCAGTCATTACATTTTTCCTCACATACAGTTTTTCACTCAGACTCCTCATATTCAGTTTCTTCATCTTCCTCAGTCTCCTCATCAGAAGTAGCAGCTTTCTGAGCACTTTCTTCAATCTCCAGCCTTTGGATAATCTCCTCAAGCTTCTGCTTCCTTGCATCCAGTTCTTTGCAAGTGCTCTTCAGTTCAGCAATCAATGCAGCTTTGGAGATTGGAGACTTTGCCTTTGAAGGACCAGCAGATGTCCCAGAGGGTGCTTCAACATCAGCTGCATGATGACTCAGGAACAACTTGTAGTGGAAGGCCAGAGGGCTTTCTCTTTTGCAAATTGTATCCTTCTCAGTGAGGATCCCAGGGTACTGACTCAGCACTATTCCACACAACAAGGAAGGGAAGGCAATTGGCAGCTTTGTTGCAGATGATCCAGCATGCTTCAATGTCTGATCAAAGATGTAAGCTCCATAATCCAGCTTAGTTTGAGTGCCCACAGCATAAATGAACCTGCCCAATCCAGTTGATATTGAGGATGTATGATTGGTAGGTACCCAGTTTGCTGTACCAATCCTGTTCAGCATGGCATATTTCCTTGTCAGCATGCTAACTGAGAGCTTTCCTTTAACTGGCCAAGCCTTGACCTGATTAGCAGTGATAACCTTGCAAACCTGGTTATCAGTCTTCCCTAACTCATTTGGACCATCAGATTCTCTTCCAAGGTATTGGTTGATAATCCTAGGAGAGAATTCTACACACCTGCCTCTTACAAATACTTTTCTAAATTCAGCAGACTTACCATTGGCACAATCTTCTTGGAGGTTGACTATGAATTCCTTGAAAAGTAGCTCGTAGCAGGGAGAGAAGTTGGAGACAGTTTTGAAGAGGCCAGCAGAAGAGATGAGATCAATTAACTCTGTGCACTCAAGTGCATTACTGCTCAGCTCTCTCTCAAGTGCTACCCTTCTTTGATAAACAAACTTCCATCTATTCACACTTGAAACATGATGAAAGGAGATGTTGTCCAAGGGAGCTTCTGGAACAGCAGTTGATGACCTTGAGGGTGCTGATTTCTTCTTTGGAGGAGATGTTGGGACATCTTCTTCAACATCTGAATCTGAAGGAGTGACAACTTTCCTCTTTTGTGTTTGCACCTTGCTCCATTGTTTTGTAGGACCAAAGACAACTTTAGCTTTGTCCTTCTTTGGTGTAGCTTGCTTCTTTTCAGGAATTGCATGTCCTGCATTCATCTTTTCTTTCCTAGTCCTAAGCCTTTTGGCTATGCTAGGTTTTACAGAAGCAATGATTTCTGTATCAGAATCATGCTCTAGGTTCACAACAGGAGGAGATTGAGCAGTCTCCTCTTCAGCTGGTTGGTCAACAGAGATGTGCTCTTCAGTGGAGGCCTTGTGCTGGTCCTCAGATGCTTCTGCATCACTATCTGTGGAGACCTTTTTCAGGTCCTCAGGTATATCATCAGCAGTATCAGATGAGACCTTTTGCTGGTCTTCAGATGCTTCAACATCTATTGGGACATCCTGTTGAGCAGGAGTGTCCTTTGCAGCCTGAGTTTGTTGATCTTCTTGTGGGGCTGGCATAGTGTTCAGAGGGATAGATATGCCACTTACCACTCTTTGCTCAGATAGGATCTTGGTTACCAACTCCTTTATGGAATCATCCACGTATTCAGAAGCTTTGGGAGTGTTGTATAATGGTGAAGGTATGCCTTTGGTCTTGCTGAAAACTTGATCTTTTGTTCTTTTTGGAGTTCTTGGCTTTTTAGCAAGAGGAACACTTCCTCTGATTTCGTCCATTGGAGTTGAATCCATGGGTACCACAGAAATGGGGGTTGCATGCACCACATCTTCCTTGTTGAGGATTTCTTCAGACATGTTAGGGTTTTGAGACATTTTCAAAGGAGGTGGATGAAGAGTTTTAGGGTTGATGAGTTCTGAAAAACAGTTAGAGAATGCAATTCGTTTTTGAGAGAATGATGAGAAGATGGATAGCTGAACACAAGCTGATATTTTATAAGTAGCCGTTACTTTGAGAATTTTTAGGAGTGGAATACCCAAGGTGTTTGACCAGACTGGTGTTGCCATCTGGTGCTTATGCCACACAATGTCATATGACATGTTGGCACATCTCCATAACTGCTAAATTTCACATAAGCAGATTCCCAATTTACCCCTTAAGTTTTCAAATTGAGTAGCATCCAAGGATTTGGTAAATATATCAGCCAACTGCAGATTTGTAGCTACATGTTCCAGTGAAATCACTTTCTCTTCTACAAGATCTCTGATGAAATGATGTCTGATATCAATATGTTTGGTCCTGCTATGTTGGATAGGATTCTTTGATATGTTAATTGTACTTAAATTGTCACAGTACAATGTCATGACATCTTGTGGGACATTGTACTCAGTGAGCATTTGCTTCATCCAAACCAACTGTGAACAGCTGCTTCCAGCTGCTATATATTCAGCTTCAGCAGTAGATAAGGATACACAATTTTGTTTCTTACTGAACCAAGAAATCAAATTGTTTCCTAGAAAGAAGCATCCTCCTGAAGTGCTTTTTCTGTCATCAGCACTTCCAGCCCAATCAGAATCACAGAAGCCAGTGAGAATTGGTTTGCATCCATGAAAGTACATTATGCCATAGTCACAAGTACCATTAACATATTTCAGAATTCTCTTTACTTGGTTAAGATGACTGACTTTTGGATCAGCTTGATATCTTGCACAAACACCTACTGCAAATGCTATGTCTGGTCTGCTAGCAGTTAGATATAGCAAGCTTCCAATCATGCTTTTGTATAGGCTTTGATCTACATTCTCACCCTTGTCATCTTTAGTCAGCTTTAAATGTGTGGGGGCAGGAGTTCTCTTATGAGTAATACTGTCCATCCCAAATTTCTTGACTATGTTCTTAGCATACTTGCTTTGGGAAATGAACATGGAGTCCTCCATTTGCTTTATTTGCAGTCCAAGAAAGTAGGTTAATTCTCCTACTAGACTCATCTCAAATTCAGATTCCATCTGATTGACAAAATGTTTCACCATCCTTTCTGACATCCCACCAAAAACAATGTCATCTACATATATTTGAGCAATCATGACATTTCCTTCTTCATCTTTAACAAATAAGGTTTTGTCAATTCCACCTTTCCTGTACCCTTGCTTGATAAGAAAAGTAGTTAGCCTTTCATACCATGCTCTTGGAGCTTGCTTCAAACCATAAAGAGCCTTCTTTAGTTTGTATACATGATTTGGACAGCTTGGATCAACAAATCCTTTAGGCTGTTCTACATATACCTCTTCATTAAGATATCCATTTAAAAAGGCACTTTTCACATCCATTTGAAATAGCTTGAACTTTAAGATACAAGCAATTCCCAAAAGTAATCTGATTGATTCAAGCCTTGCTACTGGTGCAAAGGTTTCATCAAAGTCTACTCCTTCAATTTGTGTGTATCCTTGAGCTACAAGTCTAGCTTTGTTCTTTGTAACAACTCCTTGCTCATTTGACTTGTTCTTATACACCCATTTAGTTCCAATCACATTTATGTCATCAGGTCTAGGGACAAGGTTCCACACTTCATTCCTTGTGAATTGACCTAATTCCTCTTGCATAGCACAAATCCAGTATTCATCAGTAAGAGCTTCCTTGATGTTTTTAGGTTCTATTTTAGAAACAAAACAGGAACTTGAAATCACTTCTTTTGATCTAGTGCTTACACCTCTGGTGAGATCACCAATTATCAAATCTTTGGGATGATCTTTCTGGATTCTGATGGAGGGAGGTTTGCTGGATTGTTCTGTCCTTGCATCAGTTTGAGTGAAGTCAGAATGATCACTCTTTTCTTCAGCTTCAATTTTGATATCAGCAGATGTTCCAACATCTTATGGAACATCTGTAGGAGCATCATCAATTATCACATTTATGGACTCCATGATAACCTTGGTTCTAGAATTAAATACTCTATATGCTCTGCTGTTTATAGAGTATCCAAGAAAAATCCCTTCATCACTTTTAGGATCCATTTTTCTTCTTTGCTCCCTATCTGCCAGAATATAACAGTTACTTCCAAACACATGGAAGTACTTAACTGTGGGTTTTCTGCCTTTCCAGACTTCATAGATTGTGGACAAGGTTCCTTTTCTTAGAGTAACTCTGTTATGGATGTAACAAGCTGTGTTCATAGCTTCAGCCCAGAAGTACAAAGGTAACTTTTTGGCATGGATCATAGCTCTTGCTGATTCTTGAATAGTTATATTCTTCCTCTCAACAATCCCATTCTGTTGAGGAGTGATTGGTGAAGAGTATTCATGATTGATTCCTTCTGAAGAACAGAAATCTAAGAATTTTTGGTTCTCAAATTCTTTTCCATGATCACTTCTTATTCTGATCACACAGCTGGCTTTTTCCCTTTGTATTCTTTGGCATAAGTCTTTGAATACATCAAATACATCAGACTTTTCTTTGATGAAGTTTATCCATGTATATCTTGAAAAGTCATCAACCACTACATAGGCATACCTCTTACCACCAAGGCTCTCAACCTGCATAGGTCCCATAAGATCCATATGCAATAATTCCAAAACTTTGGAAGTTGTCAGATGTTGGAGCTTTGGATGGGACATCTTGGTTTGCTTGCCTATTTGACATTCACCACATATTTTGCCATCATCAATCTTCAGTTTAGGAATACCTCTCACAGCATCCATAGATATGATTTTCTTTATGCCTCTGAAATGAAGATGACCTAGTCTTTGGTGCCATAGTTTCACTTCTTCTTCTTTAGCTAAAGAGCAAGTTGAAGTGAGACTGAAGTCTTGAGGTTCCCACATGTAACAGTTGTCTTTAGATCTGGCTCCTTTCATGACAACCTTTTGTTCTTTGTTAGACACTATGCATTCAGTTTTGGTAAAGTTTACACTGTACCCTTGATCACATAATTGACTTATGCTGATCAGGTTAGCAGTTAAACCTTTAACCAACAGCACATCATCTAGTCTTGGTACATATGGACAGTCCAAGGTCCCAACTCCCTTGATTTCTCCTTTAGCTCCATCTCCAAAGGTTACATATCTGGATGAATATGACTTTAAGTCTACTAGCAGATTCTTCAATCCAGTCATGTGTCTTGAACATCCACTGTCAAAGTACCAGTCTTCTTTAGCTGATACTCTTAGTGGTGTATGAGCTATATATGCAACACCTTTCTTTGACCATTTGAGTTGAGATTTCTTTTGATACCTCTACCCTGTGTATTCTTCATCAGTAGAGCTCCAAGGTTGTTTGTTGATTTTGTTCTTGGGCATGTAGCTATGATCAGCATGAAGACTAGCTTTTGGTCTCCATACCTTCTTGATGACCTCTGTCTTCTGCTTAGGGGGTTGCTGATCTATTTGATGTCTATGCAGCACTTTCTTGGTGACTTCTATCTTCTGTTTAGGAGGTTGCTGATACATCTGATTTGGATATCCATGCAACTTGTAGCAATGAGGTTTGATATGTCCAAATCTTCCACAATGATGACATCTCCATCTTTGATACTTCTTCTTCATTATGTTCTTTTCAGAATGTTGAGACATCTGTTGAAACATTATGTTTGACTTTGTTTTCTTTTCATGATGTTGAGGCATCTGTTGGGACATTTTGTTTGACTGTATGGACTTTGAAGTAGTTTTGCTAAAGCTAGCTTCATCCTTATGAACTCTGTTAAATCCCAGTCCACTTTTATCCCCTGAATGTTTATTGTTGTTGAGAATAACATCCAGTGTACTTGAGCTACTGTTCAGCATTCTAACAGATTTGGACATGTGTTCCAACTTGGAGTTGAGAAGACTTACTTCACTTTTCAAGGTGTCAATGATCTCTAGATCACTTGCTTTTTCATCCTTTAGTGCCTTAATCTGCTTCTTTAGCTTTATACTCTCACTGCATATTTCAGTGCTTCTTTTGAATAGTTCTCTGTATGATTGCTCAAGTTCTTCAAAAGTAAGCTCCCCATCACTGGATTCACTTTCAGATTCACATAATCCAGCTAGAGCAGTGATATGCTTAGCTGATTCTTCTTCTGAATCACCTCCTGAGTCTTCATCAGACCAGGTTACAGAGAGTCCTTTCTTTTGCCTTTTTAAGTAGGTAGGACATTCATTCCTGATATGTCCATATCCTTCACATCCATGGTATTTAATTCCTTTTTCTTGACTGGTCTTTTCATCATAATTTGACCTTCTATTAGTATCATAAGGTCTTTTGTTCTCAGAAGAGTTTGTGTATCTTCCACTTGGTTTGGATTTGTCTTCCATCCTTCTGAGAATCTTTTTGAATTGTCTTCCAAGCATAGCAATGTTGTCTGATAAGCTTTCACCAGTTTCTGATTCATCATCTTCTTCTTCATCAGTATTTGTTACCAAGGCTATGCTTTTGTTCTTCTTTACATTTGTGTCATTCATTCCCATCTCAAATGTTTGAAGGGAACCAATGAGCTCTTCAACTTTCATTGTGCATATGTCTTGAGCTTCTTCTATTGCTGTGACTTTCATGTCAAATCTTTTTGGCAAAGATCTAAGAATCTTTCTTACAAGCTTTTCATCAGTCATCTTTTCTCCCAAGGCTCCAGAAGTATTGGCTATTTCTAAGATGTTCATGTAGAATTCATGAATTGTCTCATCTTCCTTCATTCTCAAGTTTTCAAACTTGGTGGTGAGAAGTTGAAGTCTTGACATCTTTACCTTTGATGTTCCTTCATGAGTTGTTTTGAGAGTGTCCCAAACATCTTTGGCCAGCTCACAGTGATGCACAAGTCTAAAGATGTTCCTATCAATGCCATTGAATAAAGCATTTAAGGCCTTTGAGTTGCCTAGTGCTGAATCTTCTTCCTCCTTACTCCATTCTTCTTCAGGTTTCAACACTTTTGATCCATCTTTGGTGTCTTGGACAGGATGTTCCCATCCAATGTTGACTGCTCTCCAGGCCCTGTTGTCAAGTGATCTTAAGAATGCAATCATTCTTGGTTTCCAGTAGTCATAATTAGATCCATCCAGTATAGGTGGTCTATTTACTAATCCTATATCTCTGTCCATGTTTCCAGAATTTGTATTCCCTAGATCTCACCCAGTATAAACAGGCAGGGTGCCTGCTCTGATGCCAATTGAAATTCTGTGATCAGGTATGAGATGTCCTATGAGATGTTCCAACACTTGACATATTTAACCAAAACTTAAAGTGCAAGAAAATTAAACAACACAGTAGTTTGTTAACCCAGTTCAGTGTATAACCACACTTACATCTGGAGGCTACCAAGCCAGGAGGAAATCCACTATAAGTAATATTAATTCTAGACTTAAACCACCCAGTTTAATCTTTCACTTAATATCTACCCAATGCAATTTCTACCTAAGACACAACTTAGATATGAGTACCAACTCACTCCCCCTCAATCACACAGTGATCTTGTTTACAAGTTTAATAAAATTGAAGTCATCCTTCAAACAAAACAGCTTGATCTTACTTCACAGTTTCAATCAAGACACAAATACACTTTTGCTTAAAAGCTCATAAAGTGGTACAATAAAACAACCTGCTATTAAAACTCAAAACACCCTATTTTGTCTTCTGAAATTCGTACTCAATTCTGAGATATTCTGTTGCTTAAATAGGTGTTTGTATTTTGGGCTTTCTGTAGGTTAATCCAGTCCTAAAAACGCATGCAGCTTCCACCTTGAATTAGGGTTTGTTACTTCCTAGATTCTAGGTGATTTAGTTCTTCTGATTATGCTGAAGTCTCATAACAACACTCCCTACAGATGCGCCTTATTCTGTTTTTTTTGTCCATACATAATTAATTCCAGATAACTTTCCTTAAATTACTCAGATCAGTTATTCATTAATTAAATCTGGTAGCAGGTTTGAGATGTCACAACATCTGTTGGGACATCCTGAAAAACTGAACTTAAATCATTTACACAATGTCCCAACATCTGGTGTAACATCCTGAATTAAGTTCTTATACTCTGTTTGATAATGTCCCAACATCTGATAGGACATTCTGAACTGAATTCAACATTTCTTGTTGGTCAAAAATTCTGCCAATTCTAAACATCTACACCTTTTGCTTCATACCTTATGCATTCACACTAACATTTCAGGGGCTTATGGTAATTTGTTTGGGATGTGGATTTGCCTTCACATCCCACCTCTTATCATCTCTTCATATGCATTCTTATTTGTATTTAAAGTGAGCTTGCTTCACTTATGCTCTCTCATTATTACTTACTTTCTTTTATGTTACTTATCTTCTTCAGGAAGTAAGTAACCTATTCTTTTTCTCCTTCTCTTTTCATCTGCTTCTTCTTCCATGGTGGCTTCCTGAAGATCTTCTCTTATGACTCACAAACCATAGGATATCCAAGCATGATAATTTTTAGGGTTGTATATAGTCTCCCCTAGTCTTTTGCCTTTGAGTCTCCTTGAGTCTCTCTTCTCATCTCATAATCAGAGGCTAAACACTTAAAGCTTTAAGACTTTGAATTAGGGTTATGCCTGCATCTTTATCTTAGATGGAGTGTATAACTTTAATCCTTAGTGTTAAACCTTTAATTTATTTACACCTCTTAATCAAAACACCTAATAACTATTAAGACTTAAGTTTGTAACTTGGGTCTTACATTAGGGTTCCATCTCTTCCTTATGGTTAAGAGGGACTAACCCTAGTGTTTAATGGAAAAGTCCCCCTCAAGTTGTCTTACAAACATAAAATCCACTTCTTAATCCCACCCTTTAATTAAAATCCATTTAATATAGGCTTGTTATATAATGAATTTATTCCCTAACTATGGATTAAGTTGAGGACTCTTCCTCAGCTTAAGTGTTCTCATCTATCATCCTTCTCTTAGGATGGTGTAATGAGTTCATTAATCCCTGATTAGAGATTAAACTCATTACTTAACACTAAACAAAAACCCAAAAACATCTTAATAATCACAAGTAGGTTAATGATCTTAATCCTATATCATTATGGTAAATAAGTTGAGATGCTTATCTCACACTTAAGTAGGCTCATTATCCCTAATCAGGGAAGATATAATGAGTTTACAACCCTTGATTTAGGCTTAAGCTCATTATCCTATGAAAAACACCAAAAACAATAAAAAACTGAAAACACAAAAACAAACAATAATCGTCTCCTCCGGGATTCTTTTCTCATCACACTCATTCTATAAACGAGAACTCTATTCTTCCATCTAATGCAAGACAGTTAGCACTCGAGCCAGACGAGTCATACACTTGAGCATATGCAAGTAAGCAGTTCACAACAAAATCATTCCAGTCTCTTTGAGTCGAACTACGGCGTTCTGACTTCCTCATTGCACGAGAGGATACGTAGGCATAACTTAACATTTATCAAACAAAAGTCTCTTTGTCCCCCCTCTCTCCTTCCAGCTTTCTTTCTAAGCCTCAGTCTTGAGCATTTCACTCTCTTTTTGCACTGACACACTGTACATTTCTCCCTAGCTTTTTATACACAGTCAGCACATACACTACATTTAATTTTAAACACAATCAAGTAAGCGTGGATCCCGTCGAGTATGACGGACGATCTGGGTGCTAATACCTTCCCAGGTTGTAACCAACCCCCTTTCTCAGTCTCTTTGGTTCGCAACCGTCTTATCTATACCCTTCCAGGTTTATGCAGCATTACCTTTCCTCCGGGATAAAAATGCCTAGCTGGCGACTCTATTCAACCTCAACCTCCAACATCATCGACGGTTCGCGTTTGCACTAGGATGAAAGTCTGGGGGAGCGACAATGTCAGATGGGATACCCGATGAGAGATATACCTATCAACTCTCAGAATGAAGGTCTTTTCTTCGAAGAAGGAGAAGAGCACAAGATTATCAGAGAAGAAATTATGCATGCTTGGAAACATGTACACAAGAAATTAATAGAATCTCTAGGAAAACCAAACTTTATCTCTTTGGATCCTTACCTCCAATGGGTACAAGCCAGAGGATTGGAACTAGTGATGCCTTACCCTCGACAAGGGGTTCTTCCACTTAAGGAATATGTTCTCTACTTCATGAATGATACAGAGAAGCTTCAAATAGATTTCAACAAAATGCAGAGGTAGAGAGACTCTGGGAAATGCAAATATCAGATTCTCATCCTAGATAATATTAAAATTCAGAGTCTCTTGAAAGAAAAGGATGATCTCATTAAGGTACTTGAGTACCACATTACAGAGAAGGGGGAACAACTACATGTTCAAGGCATTTCCAAAACCTTCTACACATGGAAAAGAACTAAAGATCTAGAAGAAGTCCCGCTCAAGAGACAGAAAACAGATTTCCAAGAAACTGAAATCCCAGCAAAGAGAGCTTTAGAGTTTTAAACTTTCTTTCCAGCATTTGAATAATGTATTGTGGATGTAACTTGTTCAGTTCAATAAAAATTTATGTATGATACTTTTCAACAATTTGTTCAATTAGTTCTTTCTTTAAATAAAGGAGAAAATTAACAAATAATATTTTTAATCATTGCATTATCATTCATCATTTGCACCATATGCATTTTTCTTTTATCGAGTCCTATTTTGTACTTCTTTTAGAAGTCAAACTGTCTCATTTGTACAATACTCGGGCCGATCGCCAGAAAATAATGGAAGACCTCAAGGAAGAGAACAAAGAGCTAAAAGAGGAGCTATCTAATGTGAATTCAACTATGGAAAGAATCAAAGAAATGGTCGAAGCTCTAACTGTAGCTCAGAGTCTTCACCAAATAAAAGTGATCTCTGAAGTTGTGTCTGCACCGATTTAAAAGATATCATATAAGGATCCGAGGTATGAGATGTCAAAGGATTGTCTGTGGGGAATGCCACCTGGATTTATCCTAGAAGGATATAATCATTGACTAGTGGAATAATTGAGGAACCCCGTAGGACCGTCTCAGTTTGAAGGTTACAAACTTCGAACTCTTCAAGATGCACTAGAAAAGAATGCCATACTAGGAGGTTATAAACTCCAGGTATCTGAAGTTACAACTGCAGTACAGGTTGTACCATCTCCATTGGTACACATCACCTCGGAAAACCTAAGGTACTCTTCTGCTCCAAGTGAAGGGGGAGGAATCAACAAAAGGATGGATGAATTCCATAAACAATTTGCGGCCATGCAACAAGAATTGCAGTCTCTCAAAGGACAAGAGTTATTTGGAAGCAACGCATCAGATCTATGTTTGGTCCCAAATGTTCAAATACCACACAAGTTAAAAGTGCCAGAATTTGAGAAATAAAAGGGTGATTCTTTCCCTCAAAGTAATTTAATAATGTAAGCCCAAAAAATGTCCACTCAGACGGATAATCTAAAGCTACTAATTCACTACTTTCAAGATAGCTTAACTGGGGAAGCGCTTCGTTGGTACATGAAGCTCAACCATACAAATATCAACAACTTCCGAGATCTCAGAAATGCTTTCATTGAACAATATAAATTCAATTTGGATATGGCTCCCGATCAGAACCAGCTCAGAGAAATGTCTTAGAAGGGTAATGAAATTGTCCCTCCCTGGATTTTCTTCCTGGTACAGGCGCAAAAGTGGCACGAAAAAGGAAGTGTCGGCAGCCATACATTTTTATCCCGAAAGAAGAGTAATGCTGCAAAAACCCAAAAGAAATGGAAAGCGGGTCTCACGAACCAAAGAGAAAGAGTAAGGGAGTCGGTTACGAAAAGGGAAGGTATTAGCACCCCAAATCGTCTGTCATACCCGATGGGATCCACGCTTGCTAACACTGTTTCAAAGGGTGATGGTATTTGCTACTACTGCAACTACTACTGTAAAGGACTGAAAAGAAATAAGGAAGAATGAAATGAAAGGATAAGGAGATGAAATGGAACGAAGAACAAGGAAAGAGAATGAAGGATTGTGTTTGCTAAGCGTCGTCGCTTGTGTCTACATATTCCCTTTGTGCAATAGGAAAGTCAGAACATCGTAGTTCGACTCAATAAGACTGACACAACTTGCTTGTGTTTTTGGGATTCAAATGCTTATGTTTATGCTCAGGTGTTGCAGGCTCATCTGAAATGAGTGCTTTTACCATCTTGCAAAAGGCAATTAGGAGCAAGTTCTTTTGTTTAGAGTGAAGGAGGTTAGAAGATAATTCGCGAAGGAAAGACATTTATTGTCTATTTGTTAAGGTTTTTTAAAAGCTTTTTATTTTAGGGTTTGCATAGGAGTGTGTATTCCAGTCTCATTCAATGGAGTATGTACTTCTTACATCACTCCAAGATGGAATGAAGAAGAAGAAAACCTAAGTAAGGAGAAGATCCCCAAGACTTAGTTCCAAGGATTGAGGCTCAAGCATACTAGCTTATTTTGCTTATTAAGTGTTTTTGTGGTTTTGAGATGAAGAAATGTTTTTTAGGTTTTCTTTGTGAAGGTGGCTTCATGATGAAGACTTATGCATCATGCTAGACAAGCTTACATTACCCCAAGATGGGATAGATGCAAGTTCCCCGTGGAATAAGGTTATGGCACAAGAAGTCATTTCAACCTTTATTAGGTGTTTTTTTTTAGCTTTTTGTTTTAAGATGAGAAAGAGAAAGAACCAAAACAGACTCAAAAGTTAAAAGTATAAGGGAAACTAAACAATCCTAAGTAAGTTATCATTCTTGGATATCCTAAGGTTAATTAGGTTCAAGTTCTCTATCCTAATGGAGGAAGAAAGAGAGAAGAGAAGAAGAAATAAAAAGAAGAAGAAAAGAGAAAGGGATTAGAAGACAACTTACTTACAAGATGGAAGTTAAGTTACTTCTTAGAGGGATGCAAGGCAATTGTACAAACCAAAGCATCTTAAATGATTAATCAAACACAATATTGAAAAATAAAAGATAAAGGATAGGTTGGAATGTGGAAGGACATCCACATTCCTAAGACTTACCAAAGCCCCTGAAATGTTAGCAAATGAACATAAACATTCATAAGAAGTGAAATGGAAGCCAAACACACAAAGAAGGCACATGGAAAGGATCCAAAGGTTCAAGAACCTCACAAGTAAAAAACAACACACAATAGAGCTTAAATAAGCTCAAAGAACTCAAAACCAAGCCAAACAATTTCAAAGAAGCACTTAAGAGGCATAGAAGTTCAAAGAAGTTACAAATGAAGAAATAAGAATGCAAAAGATGCATAACATGGATGAGGACATATGAGAAACATCAAAGTCAGAATGATATGTCAAATTAGAAGACCTAAAATTAATACTAAATGAGCATACAAATATGCATGAATTAGTTCATGATAGAAAGGGATGAAGAAGAGAAGACAATCACATGCTCATATAAGAAGAAACATAAACAAGTTAAGATGAAAGTCAATGAGGCAAAGATGACATGAAATGATATAAGTCAGTAGCATATGACCAAGATAACATGTTGAATATGCACATATGAACATACCAAGTTCACATAGCAAACAAGTTCAAACAATTCAAACAAATCTGCAAAAGTTGTTACATTAGGGAAAAATGTTTCATACTTAAGATGGAAGACAAAAGATGCAACATGACATACAAATGTGAATGCATATAAATGAAGTAAGTAGCATATAAGGTATGTAATGAAAATGGGATGAAGGTATAAGCATATTAGATGCACACAAACAACAAGAGAAGCATAAGAGGTGAAGACATGCAAAGAATTAGGTCAAAGTTGAACAAAGATGCATAAGCTCAAGCAAGAGGTAAACACAAACCACAATGGACCTAAAAATGATCAAAGGAGACCTATAAACATCTAAACAAACCCAACAATTCCATACAAGTGACCTCACACAATGGCATAAATGCCTTCAAGTAACTAGGGTTAAGGGATGACAAGGAATGATCATGAAAAGTACCTTCAAACACAAGCAACCAAAAAAATCAAAAAACATTCAAAAATTATAAAAATGTACCTCAAGTGACCTAAATCAAAGGCTATTTAATTGTTAAAATCTCATACAAAAACTCAAAAGTAAACTACTTCAAACAAAGCTCCAAAGTCAGGTAGGGTCAAGGCCCAAATATTCAAAGTATAAAGACCAAAATGCAATATGAAAAGATTTTAGAAATAAAGTAAAAATATTTTTAGGTATTTTAGGATGTTGATGGATGAATGAAAAAAGAAGAGTTGAAAAATGTTTAATGAACTATGAAAAATTAAATTTTGAAGTTTAGGTATCAAAATAGAAACAAATGAAAATGAAAATAAAAGAAAATATTAAAAATATTATGAAAAATGATTAAAATCAGAAATGAAAAATTGAAAAAATTAGTGTAATATGTGAAAATGACTCATGAATATATTTGGAATTTTTGGATGCACAAAAGTATTTTATAAAAATAGCATTTGAAACTATATGAAAATAAAATAAAATGAGAAACAATTTGTCAGGGAGTGTGGCACAAGTAATTTGCATGTTCAGAAATGCATATGGGCTTAACAAGGGGGTATCATTAACAAAAGAAGCCCAATCCAATCACATAAGTCAATCAACATGGTCAACAAATTGTGATAGTCATCAATCAACATAATTGACTTCACCAAAGCCAATATATTAATCCTACGAACGCAGGCAAGTCAAACAAATCCCAAAGCATGCAAGATTAGAGGCCATGATTAAATGCACACTGTAGCAAGCATAGGGACACACACAAACCGAATAAATGTTATAAACATAACACGTATGCGCTGGCTCTAAGATAGCCATTGGATCATATGAATGGATGCATGAGATTATGTCTTCAACCTTGATCACCTGCAACAACACCAGTGTGTTCGCTGGTGTTTTACGTCGAACAACCTCTGGTTTCTAATCCAACGTTAGATCAGTTTACTTGCAGGATCAACCATACAAATCCTAGGACATAAGTGCGAATTGATTTGGTCGAAAGTGATGATTTTTAGCCATCTTGTGTTGTTTACTCTTACTAAGATTTTTATTATGTTTGTATGATTCTATGAGACGAAGAATAAAAGTACGGTTTCTTGACGAAAACGTAAACTAAATAAATTCTGGTAATGTAAAAGGATAAATGGTAAGGAAAAGTAAAGGTTGGCAAAAGTAAAGAGCTAGTAAATTGTAGGAATCGTAAAAATGCAAGAATGTTAAATAACATGAAGTTTTATTAAACTGAATAAAAATGGTGTTTCACATGAACATTTTTTCAGAAATCAAACCCTTTTCTCTCACACGGGTACTTTGAGTAATTTTAAATAGGAATTTGTACACAATATCACACACACAAACCTAACAAGACTTGCTTTATTTATACACAACTAAATAACTTCCCCTAACGGACAAATCCTACAATTGTAACACTTGTCCTTCGGCATATCTTTTTCTATCAAAGGCTTCCACGTGTCCCTTCTGCAAAACGTCTTTCATCTTTGAATTTCAAATTTCAGCACTTGCGTCGAAACAACACGTCTCCTCAAAGTTGTCGAACCCGTAGAAGACCAGCCTTTGCCACTTTTAACTAACCTCATTGAAATTGTCGAAACATCTTCACTTCCTATCTTTGTCGAAGAAGTAAAAAATTTCTTTCACATTTCTTTAGTCGAACTTAACCCCTGAACCCATTTTATTCCCTGATCGAAATGCTGTTTTGGATTTTGATTTCATGGCGTCGAAAATCCCTGTCTACAAATTGCCCCCCAACAAATGTCTTTTCGACTATTCTAGAGAAAAGTCATTTGTTGTCGAGAATTGCTTTGATGCCATGTCAACTTTTCATTTTCATCATTTCCAAGGCTAGATACTTCAAATCCCCAGAAAAACTTCATCATCATATCTTTTCTCAAAACGTCAACTCAGCCCACGTTCCTGACAACTACTCCACTACCCCATAAGGCTAGGAAATCATAATTTTTTCAACTGCCATCAGCCCACTTTCTTTATGAAATAAGTTCGCCACTTAGCCCATGATTTAATTGAGACTTAACCATTTCAATCTT
Source organism: Lathyrus aphaca (assembly GCA_963966055.1). Taxonomy (NCBI): domain Eukaryota; kingdom Viridiplantae; phylum Streptophyta; class Magnoliopsida; order Fabales; family Fabaceae; genus Lathyrus; species Lathyrus aphaca. Next base: position 506,797,316 of record OZ014524.1, on the reverse strand, counting down.
TTTGTATATAAATACTAAACCATTTCTCCCTTCAACACTTTTTACACAATCTTATTCTTCTTAAAGCAAAGAACTTCATCCATCTGAACCACAAAGAAACTTCATTTCAGACAACAATGGCTTCTAAGAAATCTTCCAACAGCAAGAAGACTAAAAGCTCCACTACACTTCCATGTGCACACAGGTTGAATGGACCTAACATCGTTGGAAACCAACAATACATTCTAGGGCCTCCAAATGAAAAGGAAAAGGATTGCATTTACAGGTCTCAGGTATTAATTCCTATACTGGTTTCTGGTACTTGTCATTCTATCTTAGGACCTCTCCCCAATCCAGTCCTTAACCCAGATAAGTTAAAAGAATATTTCCCTTCATATCAATGTTTAAAACCTATAGGAGCTGGGGTTAAACCCAAACAGACTGAGGAACCAACTAAGGGTTCAAATTTGACCACTGATGAAGGTCTGAATTTGCTTCATCTAAATAATGCTAGGATCTTAGAACAAATCCCATGGCGAAAGATCCCTCCGACTATCTTACTTGGTTAGCAAAGATTGAAAAAGTTAAAGAACCCTTTTGGAGAGAAGTAGGAATCTTAGATTTAATCCAAATGTCAAAAGTAGGACCTAGCTACTGTCCCAACATGATTTTAGCTTCTCTTTTTTTTTGGGATAGCACCTATAACAATTTTCACCTTCCTTGTGGAATGGTCACACCAACCCTTTTCGACCTAGAAGCAATATATGGGCTCAGCCCTCTAGGATGGAACTTCGACCCAACACTTCAGAACCAGGACTCCATTAATTTCGACACCAGCAAAGCCTCTTACTTCGTCTTCATCAACCGCTATCATGATAAGACAACTGAGACGGTGTCTAGAGAAGAGCATATAGCCTTCTTATCTTTATGGCTATCGAACTATGTCTTCTGATCCCGTTCTTTACAAGTGGCGAAAAATTCGTCACCATAGCTAATCAACTCGAAGATGGGATTAGATTATGCTTGGGCGAAATGATCCTAGTGAACCTATATGAGTCTTTGAGCGAAAGCGTAGATTTCCTAAAGACTGCCATTGACAAAGGGAAACTTAGCATTTCAGGACCCCTTTGGCTATTACAATTGTGGTTGAATGCCACTTTCGAAACTTCTATCCATGTCAAGAATGCAGTGGATGAAGAAGAAGTGAAAGATAGAACCGTCGAATGGCCCAGGTTAGCACAACTGACGCCATATGATGAAGGGCTCAGTCTTCGACATGCTTTCACCAGTTACTTCATGATGTTCGCCAAGAGGTATAACTTCACTCCTTCCATGGCACCTTTTGCCCACAGAATAGTTGGCCTTGAATGGTTCACTACACAACCTCCCTTTGAGATGGAAGAGGCTGAACAAAAATTCCTCGACGTTTGGGAAGCCTTCCTGGTCCCTAGACTCCTTCTCGCCCACCATAATGTGACAAAGACCAAAATTGCTTTAATTATTTACCAACCCAACCTAGTTGCTAGACAATTTGGATTGGTCCAGCCGAAACCAAAACCCATTTTTTCAAAGAAAAGTTCCATCCTTTTCTACAACTCCTACCCATTCTGAGGAACAAAGTCTCCAACTGGCGAAGAAATATTTTGATGGTTCTGTTGATATCTGCCCAATGGTTTTTCGACCTTCTTTTCTTTGCACCCATGAATTTGATGTTTGGTGGAGGGAGTATTACCACACCAAATTCTATGATGTAAAAGCATTCACAACTTACCTGACCAATGCATTTACTCTTGTGTAGGACCGGGCGGAAAAAGGTAAAGGACAACATATCCAAGAGATACAAAAGTTTCAAAAATATTTTGAAACCGTCTATAGGCCAGAGGAACTTATTTGAACCATAAGCGAAGCGGTAGTGACTCTAAAACATAAGTTGACAAAGAGATTAGATAAATTTAAATTGCCTTCGTATGTTCAACCAGAACAACGATATGAGCTAGCTTTCAATATTTATCCACCAAGGTTTCCTCCTCTTCCTTCTGTTGACTTTGGGGTGGCGTTGAGCCCTCCATTTCCATATTGGTTTGTTTGTGGGGATTCTTTGAAAATCCTTCATCAACAATCCAAAAAACCTGCTGAACGAGTGGTTCCGACTAAGTTCACTTTGGATGATTACAAAGGACACCTTCATATTGGAATAGAACATGTTCACGTGGAAACTCCCATTCTTGAAGGTGTTTTAATCAACAACAATTTCTTTATTTCAATATTCTAAAATTTTCTCTCTTTTTCTTTTTATTTCTGACTTCATTTTGTGTTCTTCAGCTACCAAAGTCCAAACAAAAAGGGCTATTGTTAAAAGCACTACTGATGTGATGGAAGAAGATCCACCCGTTGTCACTAAGAAAACTTTGACTAAGGTACAAATCCTTTTCTCTTAGATCAGCCTGCCTTTTCACTTTTCAAAACTGAATTGTCTTTTATTACCATGTCTAGGTAAGTCTAAAACCACCACCTACGCCCAAAAGAAAACAACCAGAAGAAAAGGTGCCTAGTGAAGAATCTGGTGATGAATCACCAGAACCAAGTCAAGCCCAAAAATGGAAGAAGCCTACAAAAGCTCCCACTCCAGAGTCCAAAGACAAAGTGGTGAAAGAAACTCCTCCGCCAAGTCCAGTTGCAAGTGTACAAATAAAGGACGCAAAAAGTGGGAATTCTAGTTTTCACACTGAGATTCCTCAGGTAAATCCTTGTTCGACTATTTAACCTTTATCTTCTTAATATATTTTCTCTTTTCTGATTTTTTGGGCTATTTGCAGGTCAATTTTGACAACACTCCAGAAAATAAGGGAACAGAACAAGATGTTCCAACCCATCAAAGTGTCAGTCCAACATCCTCTTTGCCTAAACATCTGACAAAGGAACTAGAGGCGAAAGAAACACCATCACCTGATTTTCCTTAATACTTTAATGACCGCTCTCCTTCTCCTCCTCTAAATGCAAATTCTCATGAGCAGGATGAAGACCTAAAGGCTGATGTTGAGGTCAAAGGTGATAATATTAAAGAAGGAGTAACTGATGACAAGTCGGAAGAAGAAAACGTTGGGTCACACCAAGGGAAACCAAGTCGACCAAATCCTGACTCACAGGAAGGAGGGTCAACTGGTTTGACAACTCTTTCTCATGAAGAGATTGAGAATCTTAAAGTGCAGAAACCCTTGGAGTACCTCAAAGCTGTACTCAGTGCCCGCTTCAACTTCCAAGACTCTTCTCAAAACACTTCGACTACTTCGGGAGCCACTTCCAGCGCACATTCTCTTGAAGCTGTCCTGGCTGAAATCAAGGCAAAACTCCTTGACGTGGACTTGTTCAAGGTTTTAGATGTAAATTCAACTGCCTGCTTCAACTTGAAGAAGATCCTAAAACAATTCAACATCTTGGAGTCTCCTACTGAAGTGAGCAGCCTCGTGATGGACCTTACCACCCTGGTTGACATGGTGAGTGCTGACCTGAATTGTCTTAAGGATTTTGCAAAACAAATCTCCAAAATATCTGAAACCCAACTTGCTGAATGAGATGCTACAACCATTTCGACCACCAAAACCACAGAGCTGCAGAAGATTTCTGAGGCTTATGTCAAAGATATTATCGAATGCAATGCCAACATTCAGAAATGGGAGGAGGAGATGATTGAACTTCAAAATAAAATCTCTCAGGAGAAGAAGCGCAAAGAGACTCTTCAGAAGCCTAACCAGAAAGAGATCGATGAAGAGCTGGAGGTGGGGGTTCATCATGCTGAAAGGGCTCAACTACTTACTCAAGAAATTGAGACCCTTTCGACCAACAAGAGCTTTTGTGAGCGTCAACTTCAAATTCAGAAGAAGAAGTTTGATGAGTTAAAGAAATATTTTGATAAAAATTCAATTTTAATAGGGATAGCTTTTTATGTACTAGTTAATTTTCCATTTGTAATGAATCTAATGCCATTTTTTAGCGAAGTACACGATCTTTCCCTTTGTATGCAATTTTAATCTTTGGCTATTTTTACTTCTTGCAATATTGGTTTGTACCTTTTTAAGTACTTTCCATTTATTTTGAATATTCTTTCGTCTTTCCTTATTTCTCCGACTTCATATGCGCCGTTCGAAAAACATTTCAAAATTTGGAAAGGTCCTTCCCACTTAGGGGACCACTTTCCCAATGCTCTATCTTTTCGATCCATAGGAAGAATTACCTTCCAAACTAGACCCCCAACAAGAAGAATTTTATGCTTTACCTTTTTATTATAAAATTTCTCAACTCTTTCTTTTTTCCTCTTTAACAAATCCAGCGCATATAATCTTTCTTCATCTAAATCAACCAATTCGTCCATCATCATATTCCAATATACATCTGACGAAATTTGATGATGCCTCTGAATTCGAATCAACTGTAAATAAATTTTGACTGGCAAGACTATATCATGACCATAAGTCATCCTAAATGGGGTTGAGTTCGTGTCCTCTTTCGAAGACGTTCGACAAGCCCATAAAGCTTGATCTAAAGTCTTATGCCAATTCTTAGGTTTTTACCCACATGCTTTTTAATCAAGTTGATTACCACTTTAATAGCTGCTTCAACTTGTCCATTCTCCTGAGCATAGTAAGGTGTCAAAGTAAGGAGTTTGAATCCTACTTCTTTTGCAAACGCTTGCATGTTCTTTCCAGAAAACACTGATCCCTGATCTATGGTTATTGTTTCTGGAATTCCAAACCTGTAGATTATATGTCGTCGAATAAATTCAATGACTGTTTCCTGGTCTACATTTTCCAAAGGTATAACTTCAATCCATTTAGTAAAATAATCTACTCCAACAAGAATGTATTTTTGTCCTTTTGAAGAAGCTGGTCGAATTTCGCCAATTAGGTCTAAAGCCCACCCCTAAATGGCCAAGGCTTCACAATCGAATGTAATTCACTTATAGGGACTGTAAATACCCCAAATTTTCCCTCACTAAGTCCACACCATGGCTTATGATCTTTTCATTTGCATAAGTTCAATCATATCATATCATGTTGCATTTTTGCTTCACTGCATTGGTTCAAAGTCATCTGCATCTAGGGTTTGTGATCTGAGCAATCCATGAGCTATCTGAGCCACTCCAAAGGTCTTCAATCATCTCAAGAGGGTCTATGTATGTTCAAACATCATATTATATCTTCCCAAGATCAAGAAAGTCAGAAAATCACAAGAACTTGCAAGGCATGGAAGCAGAGCCAACTTTAATTGCACAGATGACCTAAAATTAGGGTTTTTGTTTCAGAGGCCATAACTCCAATTTTTTTGGTCATTCTTGTTTCTATTGGTCTCAATATGATATAAGGATCGTGCATACCAAGTTTGATGGAAAAATTCATTGTGGAAGTCATCTGATCACTGGGTAACTTCCTGAGCAAGTTAGAGCAAAATCAGGACATCTGAGGCCCCCCAACATGGAACCAAAATGTATTTTTCATCAAAATGAAGTTATATGGTCTTTATTTGATCATTGAAGTGCTTAGAAGTTCACAAATTTGAAGAAAAGTAGGCAAAACCAAAAGTTGCCAAATATGGAAATGACTTGTCATGTAAACTTTCCATTTTGGGAAAGTTTTTCAACCTCCTCTTTCTTAACCAAAAATGCTTCAAATGAAAAATTGTTGGTCATGAAAGTTGTAGAATGGATCATTCCCTTTTCAAAAAGTACAAGAACAAGATCTAATTCATTTTGGAACTCAAGTTATGGCTTTCCAAAGTAGGGAAAAATCACATAAAAATCACTTTTGCACCAAAGAGGCATTTTGCAAAAGGGCATGATAAGACATTCTAAAGGCTTAAAATATGAACAAATACTTCACAACATGCTCATGTGACCTCTAAGGATCAGATTTGTGCTTTGAATCATTCCATTCCATGAATTGTACATGAAGAAATCAAGAAAGGGCCAAACTGTGCCAAAATTGCAAAACCCCCCACAACCTCCCACAAACTTGCCAAATTTCCTCAAACTGATTCCCATGGTTGTCCATGAATCATGCTGCGCAAGACATGCCCTTGTCCTTGGCCTGAACTTGCCCATACCTCAAAGGACACATAACCTTGACTTTTTGCAAAACAAGCCATACCAATCACAATATGTCATTACCAACTTTCTGACCAATCACCTTTGTTTATACTAATCAAATGCAAGCCAAACATAACAAGAACATAGCCTGAGCTCTCCCACAAGTCAGCATACACAAAAACCTCCCACTTTGCATTTTCATTCGAAACTCTCAACAAACTCCACAAAACTTAAAACTTCTTCCACCATTCATCTCAACTTCACTCACTGATCATTTCCCACCCTTTAGTTTGCCCTAAAAGCCACCATACCAAAAACACGATTTCCTTCCCCCTTTGAACTGAACTTCATTAAACTTCAAAAGGAGTTCACAAACACTTCAACCAAGCATTCCAGAAGTAAGAGGGAGTCAAAAGGAGTGGGAAAGCACCAAAGAAGAGCCCAGATAGTGCCATTTTCGAAAACTCCATTTCAGGTAACTTCAAGAACAAATTTTCCAGAAATGATTTTTTAAGTTCTTAGATGGTTCTCCATGCTTCACTGATCACACTGCACCTTTTGGTTTTGAAAATGATTGAGTATTAAGCATGTATGAAGCTTCTAAAATTTCTGAATAATTTTCTGTTTTGCTTCGAATCTTGATGTTCATGGAATATAAATGATTTTTGCTGGCTGAATCTTATTTAGAATGAGTTAGGGATCATTTCTGGAGAGTTTAGTGAGTTTATTTTACGAATTGAGTGAGTTTGCAAAAGTGGATGGCCGAAGAAGATGACCGGAACACTGTTCCGGTCACCTGAGAGCAATTAGGGCATAATCAGTGTAATTAGGGTTAGTTTGAATTGAGGTCGTAGGATCTTGTTGCCCGCGCGTTTGGATGGTCTGGATTGAGTGATTAAAACCCTAATCTGAATTAATTAGGTTTAGTAAGTTTGAACTTGGGCCGTCCAGATGCTCGCCCAGTCAACCCTCCCAAAGCCCAGGTTGAATCTAAACCACCCATTCAGCATACTTCCCATTTAATTGATTTTTATTGTATTTTCTTTATTTAATTTTGTACGAATTTTTAAAAATAGGAAAATACATCAAAAAATTCTGAAATTTTTTATTCAACTTTTAATTAATTTTCAGAACCCAAAAATATTTTTATTTTTATTTTTGCATTAAAAAAATATTTTTAAATCATTTAAATGTTATTTTTAATTAGTTAATGAGAATTAATTAATTAAAAATACATTTAGGTATTTAAAAATCACAAAAAAAATTCAGAGAACATTTTCAAACATTTACAAACATTTACAAACTCACCACACAAATTTCTTTTTGGTTTTGATCATACTTTGACATTTTTCAATTGAATTAGGGTTCTTAAACTTGAATATTTTTAACCCTAACTTCAAAAATTCATAACTTTTGAACCAAAGTGAGTTTGTGAATGATTCTTTTTGCATTGTGTTATGCATGACTTCAAGTTCCTAAAAACATTTTTGTTTCATTTTTATAATGCATTTTCAATTTGTTTGGCATTTTACCTTTAGGATCACCCTTAAAACCCTAGAAACTTAGAAAAATCATAAGTCCTTCTAGGTTAAGCTTCTGACCTCCCCCTTTGGATGGTGAACTAGTATAGGTTTAGGGTTCCTTTAAGTCCATTTTCAATTTTTTATCTCATGTTTTGCTTCTGTTTTTGAATTGTGCATCTCACATGTTCATATAACCCTAATTTGCATCTTCATTTACATCCATCTTGCATAAACTTGCATACATGAACTTGCCATGACATTTTGTGCATCCACATGACATATAAGACATCTTAGGAAATATTGAAATCATGTTTGATCTTTGCATCATCCATTTGCCTTGTTTTGCTTTCATTTCATTTCATGTGCATTCATAAACTTTCATGCCTCTTATATGCTTCATTTGCATTCCCATCCTTTGTATGATCATCTTCATATCATGACATACATTTATGTCATCTCTTTGCATCATTAGCATCATGAACATACTTCTGGTTTTGGTTTTCATCTTGGCATTTCATCCCATTTTCATTTCATTTCATTTCCTTTTACTAACTTTTCAGGTGGTAAGTGTTTGAGAAGTGAATTTGCCTTCACTTCTCACAATCTCTTCTCATCTCTCTTATGCATTCATTGCTGCATTTTACTTTTGTATTAGGGTGAGCTTGCTCATTCATATTCCCTCCTCACTTTCTTTCTTCAAGCAACTTGTCTTCTTAAGTGAAGTAAGTTGTCTTGCTTCTTTCTGCTTCTCCTCCTTCCATCCTGCTTCTTCCATGGTGGCTTTTCCTTGAAGATATCTTGTAAGCCTCATAAACCCTAGGAATACCCAAGCATGATAACAATTAGGGTTTGATTAGTCCCCCCATTAGTTTTACCTTTGTGTCATCTTTTGTGTCTTCTCTTCTCATCTCTTAATCAAGGACTAAACCCTAAAGGTTTTAAGGCTTTGTGATTAAGCTTGTGCCTGCATCCTTCTATTAGGATGGAGTGTATAACTTAATCCTAAGTGTTAAACCCTTAATGTGTTTAAATCCTTTAATCAATCCATCTTAATAATCACTAAGACATCAAGCTTGTAACTTGGGCCTTGCATTAGGGTTCTAATTCTTCCTTAATAGGTTAAGAAGGACTAACCCTAGTGTTAATGGACAAGTCCCCCTCAAGTTGTCTTACAAACCATAAAATTCACTTCTTAATCTTACCATTAATTAAAATCCACTTTAATAAAGGTTTTGTTTTGTCATGAGGTTAATCCCTAATCATGGATTAAGTTGAGGAGCCTTCCTCAGCTTAAATGTTCTCATCTATCATCCTTCTATTAGGATGGTGTAATGGGTCCATTAAATCCTTGATTATGGCTTAAACTCATTACTTAACACTAAACAAAAGCTCCAAAAAACATCTAAATAAATGCAAGTAGGTTAATGATCTTAATCCTACATCATGGTGATTAAGTGTGAGGTGTTTACTTCATACTTAAAGTATTCTCATTACCCCTAATCAGAGGGAGGATGTGATGAGTTTACTAACTCTTGGTTAGGCTTAAGCCCATTCTCTTATGACAAACTCCAAAAGCAATAAAAGACTAAAAACCCAAAAAACAAACAATAATCGTCTCCTCCGAGATTCTCTTCTCATCTCATTCACTCACAAACGAGAACTTGCTTCTTCCGTCTAATGCAAGACAGTTTGCACCTGAGTCAGACAGGTCATACACTTGAGCATAGACAAGTAAGCAGTTCATTAGTCAATTTATCATTCAGTCTCTTTGAGTCGAACTACGGTGTTCTGACTTCCTCATTGCATGAGAGGATACGTAGGCATAACTTAACTGTTATCGAACAAAAGTCTCTGTATATTCCCCCTCTTCCAGCATTATTCTTTAAGCCTCATTACCTGAGCAATTCACTTCACATTTCTTTTACACTGACACTTGTATCCTTTTCCAGCTTCTTGCACACTAAATAGCACTGACACTACCCCTTTAAGCACAAACTTTCAAACGTGGATCCCGTCGAGTACGACGGACAATCTGGGTGCTAATATCTTCCCAGGTTGTAACCAACCCCCTTTCTCAGTTTCTCTGGTTCGCAACCGTCTTATCCATCTCTTTCTAGGTTTATGCAGCATTACCTTTCCTTCGGGATAAAAATTCCTAGCTGGAGACTCTTTTCAGTTCATCTTCATGTCCTCTTTCGCCGACCGTTCGCGCTTGTACCGGGATGCAAATCTTTGGGAGCGACAGCTTGGCGACTCTGCTGGGGACCCTTATACTGCAACTAGGGCTTCTGGTTCTTTTTGTGGGTTCCTCCTAGCGCTTGTTTGATTTGTGTTTACTGGGGTGTTATGTGCTATGTGTGTTTATTTTATTTTTGCTTTATTTATTGCTTTATGTACCGCTTTATTTATTTCTTTCTTTACAGTTGTTTGCATATTTCATACTGTCATTGATGGATCTGGTTTTCTGTTTTGGTGGGTGGGGTTCCGTTGAGAGATTAAGGTCCTATACCTGGGACCTGAGTGACACCTAGGCTAGAGTGGTTCATGTTCTTTCCCATTCCATTTCGGTCTGGTGCGGGAATATGAAACATGGTTCAGATGTGGGTTTCTTCTTGAGAACTATGTGCTACAGATTTCCTATAGTTCTAGGGCTATCTGGGAAGCCTGCTAAGTCTGGATGACCCTTATTTTTGACCTTTAGAATCTGGGGTGAATTAGAGGAGGATCTTTTATGGTTATTATAAACGTTGTACCTCCGGGTTAGAAGTGTTTACACTTCTCATAACTGATCCAAGTCTGAGGATCTTTGTTCTAGAACATTACCTGTGAGGGGGTTGGGCTATTTACAGGTTTGCAGGAACCCTTGGCCACATCATACCCTGTTACTATATTGTTTAAGAGTACTCCACTTTGGACAGTTCTTGTGATTAACCCTGGACATGTGACTCTTTATTTGAGTCCCCCACCTTGTTTACTGGATTTCTGAGCCTTCATCTGGACTTTTGAACCTACATGGACCTTATATCAAGACAGATAATCAGATCCAGCTCCTTGATCACAAACCCTTGCATATCATTTGCATATATCATCATTGCATCATTTGACATTTGTTTATTTGCTTTTCAGGGTATCCACCTCCTTGTATCTTGGTTTTGGTTTTGACCCTTTCTTTTGCTTAGACCTCTGCTTCAACTGTCTTCATCAGCATTTGCTTCAGTTATCTCCATCACCACCAGCATCAGTCTGTTAGAGATTTACTTCCAGCTTCAGTCTGTGATCTTCATCAGCATTTGTCTTCAGCTTCTTCAGCAGCACTCATGACTACTCCCAGGAAGAGCAACATATCTTATCACTTTTTTGAGCCTGTACTGACTGGTATCAGGCAGGTCTAGTCACTCATCACCCCTGACCACATCCCACTATTCAGAGAGCACTATGGGGGTATCTTGGATATGGTTATGGATCTTGATTCTTCTCAAAGAAGCATGATTCACACGTGCTTGCAGTTCTATGACCCTCCACTGAGATGCTTCACCTTTCCTGACTTTCAGATGGGACCTATGTTAGAAGAGTTTTCTTTGTTGATTGGAGTGCCTATCAGAGGTGGGATCCCTTTCAACCCAGAGATGACTGCTCCCAGAAGTGAAGAGATAGCAAGGGCATTATACTTGGAGCCTGCCCTTATTGAGAAAAGCATGAAAACAAAAGCTGGGATTTCTGGTTTACATTTGGATTTCTTGATTTCTCAGGCCATCCTGAAGGCTGCAGTGGGAGAGTGGAGGGCAATCTGTGCATTATTAGCCCTCAGCATATATGGGGCTATACTGTTTGCAGATGAGCCTAAATTTATCAGTAAGAATGCCATCCATTTGTTTCTTCTGAAAAACCCAGTGCCTACATTGCTAGGGGAGTTTTACTATTCCATCCATCAGAGGAATGAGAAAAAAAGGGGGAAGTTTGTTAGATGTTGTGCTCCCTTGTTTTATTCTTGGCTACTCAGACACCTGCCTAAATCAGATGCTTTCTTGAACCCACATCAGCAGAGGAATTGGGCCAAGAGGTTCATTGCCTTAACTTCAGATGATATCAGATGGTGCACCCAGAGCACCAAAGGCAAGGACATTATCACCAGCTGTGGACAATACCCTAATGTGCCTCTCATAGGAGTAAAAGGTTGCATCAATTACAACCCTTTACTGCTTAAGAGACAATTGGGCTATGCCTTAGTTCACCCTCCCAGAGGACAGGATTTAGCTGAGACCCTATACTATGAAGTACAACCTAATTCAGCTGTTGTCAGGCAAGCTGCTTGGGCTTGGGACAACATCCAGACAAAAGGGATAACTATTCTTGGAAGATGTAACAATGTTGCTTCAGCTCAGTACTATGACTGGTCCCATACTAGAGCTCAGATTACCAGAATTCCTTTCACCTTGGAAGACATACCTGGACCATCTACAGTACAGCCTACAGCAACTGTTAGCCTGGAGGAATTTGAAAAGTTGAAGGAAAGAAATGAGCAGCTATCTCAGGCCTTGAAAAAGACTCTTTGGGAAAGAAGTGATGGTCGCCTGGACATTGAGAGATTGGAAAAGCTCAGAGTTGAGCATCTGGCCAAAATTGAAAAGACAGAGGACTACATAAGGAAAGCAAGGGCTGGGGAACAGATATTGAAGAATGCCTGCAAGGAGGCCAAGATTCAGAAAGCTAGGGCTGAGCACTATCTGCAAGAGAGCCAGGCTAGGTTGGTCAGGATCACCGAAGCCCGTGCACAAGAAGACCAGAAGACTCAAGCCAAGATTGAACAGCTGGAGGCTAATGAGAAGAAGCAGGAGGAGGCTTTGTTGGCTGAACATAAGGAGATTTCAGAATTGAAGCTTCAAGCAGGGTTAAAGAGATCAAAAGACCGGGACAGGCATAAGAAGCTGACTACTACCATTGCTACTAGGAACCTCCTCATTAGGACCATTACGGAGCACCCAGCTGGTCCAGTGACTGAGGCACTCCTAAAGGAGGTCAGGGAAGATGATTTTGGATTGGATGTTTGATTCCTCTTTGCTTGTTGTTCTTTCCTTTGGATGTACTTTTCCTTTTGTTGTATTTTTGACCCTCAATGGGCATGTATTGTAAAACAGACTATGTATCTTTTATCATTTGTAATATATTTAGTTTGTTTTAATTGGGCCTCTTTTCTCAACAACATCAAGCATCTTCCTCGAGGTCTGGAAAGGTCAAAACCAAGAACCAAACCGGATACCTTGGAAAACAAATAAGCATATTGCATTGCATACTGACCTTTTTCTTTGTTTTGTAGGTTTTGTTATTGTGTCTAACTTTGTTGTGATTTCAGGAAACATTGCTCGTCGCTGAGTGTTCCTTGTCACCCGCACACACCGGTACCCTACACGTAACAACCTTCCAGGCATTCAAATGGAGCAGGTACAGTAGGACCTGAATGAGGTCAGAAATCAGATGGCAAACGAAAGGGTCGAGATGAGAAACCAGATGTCTCAGTTTATGGCTGTCATGACTGGCTTAGCCCAGAGTCAAGAAAGACTGAGAGAGCTGGTAGAAAGACAAACACCTGAGGAGCCCCATCTTGGGACAGGGGGAACCAGCAATAATGAACGGGGGCAGCCTCGTATTGACCCTCCAGAGTATGGGCCTCATTTGAATCCGGATGTTAATATCCCCAGAAATGTTCAAGGTAATACTGCTGGGGGCAGAATCCTGCAAGAGGACCCCCAAGAAGAACAGTTTACTGTTATAGGGGCTGGAGATGAGGTATATGATAGAAGATTGGATGAGATTGCTGAAAAGTTAAGATCTTTGGAATCTCAGAATTCTTCGGGCTTCGACGTGATGGATATGGGACTCGTAGATGGGGTGAGGATTCCCCACAAATTCAAATCCCCTTGCTTTGAGAAGTATAATGGTACCTCCTGCCCGCGTACTCATCTGCAATCTTTCCTAGGTAGACTCAAGGCTTATACCATGGATGAGAAGTTATGGATGTTCTACTTTGAGGACAGTCTGACTGGAGCTTCGAGAGAATGGTATTCGCATATGACAAGGGCCACCATAAGATGTTGGAAGGACTTGGCTGAGGCTTTCATCCGGCAATACCAGTACAACCTGGACATGGCTCCCAATAGAACTCTTCTAATGGGCATGTCTCAGTCTTCAAGGGAGAGCTTCCGGGATTATGCTCAAAGGTGGAGACAGCTTGCTGCTGCTGTCCAACCACCCATGTCAGAAAGGGAGATGGCTGACATGTTTATAAACACCCTGCAAGGAACATATATTGATAGCCTTGCCGCTTTCTCCTCTACCAGCTTTGTTGATGTGGTTATAGCTGGTGAGAGAATTGAAAGCCTTCTGAAGATGGGCAAAATCTCTGACAATGGTGCAAGTTCCTCCAGCAATCCCAGAAAACCTTTTGCAGAACCTCGAAGGGCGGTTGAAACAATGCTATTCATGCAAGTAGGGGCAGACCCCAATATTCTCACAGGTCAGTAGCAGCTGTTACCATCCCAACTCTGGTTTCACAACAACCATTATATCCTCAACAACAACAATAACAACAACATCACTATCAGCAACAGTCTCATTTTCCACAACAAAGAACCTACAACAACAACAATAGCAACTAACAGCAACGTCCTTTCCAACAGAGGCCATCTCAGGCAAATAGGGTGATTGACCCTATCCCTATGCCTTATGCTGCTTTATTGCCACAACTCCTGAAGCTTAACCTGGTTGAGTTAAGGACGTTGGCACCACCAGATCCTCTTAATTTCCCGAAGAATTATGATGTCAACGCCAGGTGTGCCTTTCACTCTAACGCACCTGGTCACAATACTGAGAAGTGCAGAGCCTTACAGATGAAGGTTCAGGATTTGGTCGATTCTAAAGCTCTCAATTTCGCACCTCCTCCGAACGTTAACAGAAGTCCTATGCCTAATCATGGTGGGCCTAGGATTAATGTCGTTGAGGAGGACCAACCATCTACACTAATTGATAATGTTGCACAGATTCAAACACCACTGGCTGAAGTCAAAGTTCAACTTTTAAGATGCCAGGTGTTCCCAGGTTGTGGGGCCTGCTGCGAATTTTGCAAGACAACTAGTAATGGTTGTGAGAAGCTAAGGTTTGGCATAGATGGCCTCATCAAAGATGGAATCTTACAAATTACTTCAACAACTCCTTCAACAACTCTTGTTTCAACAACAATGGATCCTCCTACAACACCAACAATTCTTCCTTCAACAGTTTCTCCTACAACCGCAACAACAATCATTCCTACTGATTCATTAACAACACCAGCAATCACTCCGCCCATTATTTCAACAAGTCAAAGTTCAACAACTTTTTCTTCTACAACATCAGTGCCCCTTTTATCAACGGAATCTTCTACAACGCCAACAAACATTAATGAAGATGTATCAACGGTCAAAATCTACTATGACCCAGCAAATGTTCACAACAGCAACAATTTCCAACAACAACTGCAGCACCTCCTACAAGATCTCCAGTCACGATCTACTACGATCCGCACACCATTACAGTTCCTTCCACTGCAGCGATCAATCCAATTACCATTACGGTACCGGGGCTTGTTCCTTATGAAAGCAGTAATGCCATACCTTGGCATTACGGCTCTGATCTCTACTGCAATAGGGAGAAAATTACTCTGGATTGATCAACCTCTTCACCACAAATTGACAATGTTGGGGGAGGGGGAGGCTTCACCAGAAGCGGACGCCTTTTTGCCTCACAAACACAAAGACCTAATGCTGAAGCAGAAGCTGCTGCTAAGGAAAAAGGAAAGAATGTGGTATCCGAAGAGCTAACTGCCAAAGAAACTCAGAAGACATCTTTTGAACAAGATGTAGACGAGTTCATGAGAATCATAAAAAGGAGTGATTACAAGGTGGTGGACCAGCTTCACCAAACACCCTCCAAAATCTCCATATTATCAATGTTAATGTGTTTCGAAGCTCACAGGAACGCATTATTGAAAGTCCTGCATGCAACATACGTGCCGGAGGAGATTACTGTTAATCAGTTAGAAACTGTGGTTGCAAATGCCAACACTAGTCATGGACTGGGCTTTACAAACGCTGATTTAACAACAGAGGGACGCAACCATAACAAGGCTTTTCACATCACCTTGGAATGCAAAGGTGCTGTTCTTTCCCACGTACTGGTGGACACTGGGTCTTCACTCAATGTTCTACCAAAGAAAGCCTTAGTGAAGCTGGAGTATGATGGCTTGGCATTGCGCCCGAGTAATTTGGTGGTGAGAGCTTTTGATTTCTCTAAAAGATCAGTGCTTGGGGAGATCGATTTGCCTGTGTTGATTGGCCCGCAGACCTTTAAAACTACCTTCTTTGTGATGGACATACAGCCAGCCTACAACTGTCTGTTGGGTAGACCCTGGATCCACGCCGATGGCGCTGTTACGTCTACCCTTCACCAGAGTTTAAAATTCGAGTGGGAAGGCCAAATCATCACCATTTGCGGGGAGGAGGACATCTTTGTTAGCCAGCTGGCTACGTATAAGTACATAGAAATGGATGGGGAGATATATGAGACCATGAGTCAATGGTTTGAGGCCCTTAATATCAATGAAGCATCTGCTGTGTCTGGGACTTCCATCACCTCATATCAACAGGCCCGAAAGGTTGTTGAGGAGGGTACCGCTCAAGGCTGGGGCAAGTTGCTGCCAGTTGAAAAGAAAGAAGACAGATTCGGGTTGGGTTACATACCAACTCGACAAGATCACCCAGAGGCTGCAAAGGAGCCCAAGTTTGTCAGCGGGGGGATGCTCACCCCGGATGCTGTGAACAGTTTGGAAGATGAGGCAGAAGACGAACGCAACCTGGAAAACTGGATACGTCCAAGGATCCCGGGGAACCAAGTCTCAAACTGGTCTTCCCAGGAAATTATAAGAGTTACTCCTGCAGAGTAATTATTATTTCCTGTCTTTAAGCATGCATCAAGTCCTACATCTTGCCCAAGATGTCAAGGCTCATTTTGTAATCGGGCCATCTTGTATTTTGTGCAAACGATCAATTAATGAATATCAGGACATCTTTTGCAAATGAGTCTTTCTTTTCCGCTCACTGTTTTTCATTCTTTATTTTTTGTACAAAAATAAAATGGCAATGTTTTTCAAAATAATAACTTCATTTTCACTTTTTCTAAGCAAGATAAAATTGATCACTAAAATGAACAAATCTAAACCCTTGCAGAGAGTGCCCTCCAGACTGCACCGACAATGACACCGCTATGACTTCGTATGACTTTGACAGTCTGATTAATCAAGCCGATGAAGGGGTTAAAGAAGATTATGAGCTACCTAAAGAATTAGCCAGGTTTTTGAGACAAGAGGAGAAGGTTATCACTCCTCATCAGGAGAAAGTTGAGACGGTTAATCTTGGTACAGAAGAAGACTTGAAAGAAGTGAAGATCGGGGCCCGTCTGCAAGATTCAGTGAAAGAGCAACTTATTGACATGCTTCGGGAGTATGTGGATGTTTTTGCTTGGTCTTATCAGGACATGCCAGGTCTGGATACTGACATCGTTATGCACAAGCTGCCTCTAAAAGAAGACTGTCCTCCGGTGAAACAGAAGTTGCGCCGTACTCGTCCGGATATGGCCATGAAGATAAAAGAAGAGGTACAAAAACAGTGGGACGCCGGTTTCCTTGCTGTGACTAATTACCCGCCGTGGGTCGCTAACATTGTACCTGTGCCTAAGAAAGATGGCAAAGTACGGATGTGTGTGGATTACCGGGATCTGAACAGAGCTAGCCCAAAAGATGACTTCCCATTACCTCACATTGATGTATTGGTCGACAATACGGCTCAGTTCTCGGTGTTCTCCTTCATGGACGGATTTTCAGGATATAACCAGATCAAGATGTCACCTGAAGACATGGAAAAGACAACTTTCATCACACCTTGGGGCACATTTTGTTATAGGGTAATGTCGTTCGGACTGAAGAATGTTGGTGCCACTTATCAACGGGCTAATGTGACATTATTCCATGATATGATTCACAAAGAGATTGAGTGTTATGTGGATGACATGATTGCCAAGTCCCTCACAGAAGAAGATCACCTGGTGAATCTGTTGAAACTATTCAAGCGTCTGAGAAAGTACCAATTGAAGTTGAACCCCAACAAATGCACATTTGGGGTGCGTTCCGGTAAGTTGCTGGGGTTCATTGTAAGTGAAAAAGGAATTGAAGTTGACCCTGACAAAGTCAAAGCCATTCAAGACATGCCTGCACCAAAGACTGAAAAAGAAGTTCGGGGGTTTCTAGGTAGATTGAACTACATTTCAAGGTTCATATCTCATCTTACAGCAACCTGTGAGCCTTTGTTCAAGCTGTTAAGAAAATAACAAACGGTCAGGTGGAATGAAGACTGCCAAAGGGCTTTTGACAAAATCAAGGAATACTTACAAGAGCCTCCAATCCTTATGCCTCCAGTTGAAGGAAGACCTCTAATAATGTACTTGACAGTATTAGAAGAGTCAATGGGGTGTGTGCTGGGCCAACATGATGAGTCTGGTCGAAAAGAGTATGCAATATACTACCTAAGCAAAACGTCTACCGACTGTGAACAACGTTATTCACTGCTCGAGAAAACTTATTGTGCTTTAGTGTGAGCTGCTCGCCGACTAAGGCAGTATATGTTGACCCACACTACCTTATTGATCTGAAAGATGGATCCAGTCAAGTACATATTCGAGAAGCCAACACTTACCAGACGGGTTGCAAGATGGCAAAATATCATGAAGAGTCTGTTCACACTGAAGGGCCTGACCCAGAAGAAGAATGGACAATGATGTTTGATGGGGCTGTTAATATGAATGGTTGTGGTGTTGGTGTATTACTCATTACACCTAAAGGAGTTCACATGCCATTCTCGGCAAAACTCACCTTTAACTGCACTAACAACGAAGATGAATACGAAGCCTGTATCATGGGTCTTGAGGAAGCCATTGACCTCAGGATCAAGACTTTAACCGTATTCGAAGATTCAACTTTGGTAATCAATCAAACCAGTGGCAAATGGTATACTCACCAGGAGCATCTGATTCCATACCGGGATTATACGAGGAGATTACTAACTTTCTTCACTACAGTCAAGCTGGAGTATATCCCTCGAGATGAAAATCAGTTTGCAGATGCTCTGGCTACCATTTCTTCCATGATCAAAGTTCAAGCTACCAACTTTGTACCTCGGATTTTAGTGTCCAGACTTGACAGACCAGCGTACGTATTCTCAGTAGACATTGCTAAAGATGATAAGCCTTGGTTCTATGACATCAAATGCTTCTTGGAGGATCAAACATACCCACCTGGGGCATCTTCCAATGATAAGAAGACATTAAGAAGGCTGGCTGGTAGCTTCTTCCTGAATGCTGATGGTTCCTTGTACAAGAGAAACTTTGATATGGTACTTCTCAGATGTGTTGATAAGACAGAAGCAGACTTGTTGATGCACGAGGTACATGAAGGATCTTTCGGTACCCATGCTGGAGGACATGCAATGGCTAAGAAATTGATAAGATCAGGCTACTACTGGATCACAATGGATGCAGACTGTTGTGCTTATGCCAAAAAGTGCCACAAGTGCCAGATTTATGCAGATAAAGTGCATGTGTCTCCGAACCCTTTGAATATGATGTCTTCACCTTGGCCATTTGCCATGTGGGGAGTTGATATGATTGGCAAAATCGAACCAACTGCTTCAAATGGCCACAGATTCATCCTGGTAGCCATTGACTATTTTACCAAATGGGTTGAAGCAGCTTTATATGCAAATGTCACCAGGCAAGTGGTAGCCCGATTCCTGAAGAGAGACATCATATGTCGGTATGGAGTGCCCGAGCGAATCATTACTGATAATGGTTCCAATTTGAACAATAAAATGATGGCAGAACTGTGTCGGGACTTCAAGATCCAACATCACAATTCTTCTCCTTACAGGCCAAAGATGAATGGCACTGTGGAGGCAGCTAACAAGAATATCAAGAAGATTTTGCAAAAAAGTGGTGGTCACATACAAAGATTGGCATGAGATGCTACCATTTTCCTTGCATGGGTACCGTACATCAATTAGAACATCCACTGAGGCAACACCGTATCAGCTTGTGTATGGTATGGAAGCAGTCCTACCTGTTGAAGTTGAATTACCCTCCTTGCGGGTACTGATGGATGTCAAATTGAATGAAGCAGATTGGGTCCGATCCCGGTACGATCAACTGAATCTGATCGAAGAAAAGAGATTAGTTGCAATCTGTCACGGGAAGCTGTATCAGAAGAGAATGAAGAAAGCCTTCGATCAGAAAGTCAGGCTTCGGGAATACCAAGTGGGAGATCTTGTGCTGAAAAGACTCCTCCCTCCTCATACAGACCACAGGGGCAAGTGGACTCCGAATTATGATGGTCCATTCATTGTAAAGAAAGTTTTCTCAGGTGGAGCATTGATGCTCTCTACTATGGATGGTGAAGATTTCCTGTCCCCTGTGAATTCAGATGCAGTTAAAAAATACTTCGCATAAAAAGACCCACTGGACATAAAAACAGAATGTAAGTCCAGGTAAAAATAGGGCATCCCGGCGAGTCAAAAACAGAATAAAAGACTCGGGCAAAAATAAGGGAAAATAAAGAGAAGAAAAATGTACACCCGCTGATTTGAAAAGCCGCATTGGACAGCTCAGGAAAAAATGGGTATCCCGGTGGATTGAAACCCCGAAAGGGCGATCCACGCAAAATAAGGGAATAAGCGAACAATTGTATTCTGAATTCGTCCGTATCACTTACAACTTGGCAAGTTTCGAAGGGTTAAAGCGTTGATCAGAATCAGCCTTCTTCAGAAAGCAAGATGAGAAGAACGTCAATGTCATACGAGTCATAACAAAAGGGAAGCTCACTAAAGCGTCGTCAACATTGCCAACACCTTTTTGTTTCTCAATTTATAACAATCTCCTCATTTTAGGGGATCTGTTTCTTTGACTGTATTTGCCAATTCAAGGCACCCAGATTAATAAAACCAAAATTTTCAGTCACACTTCGACTTGTTCACTTTTATTTCATTTGCGAAAATGTCTGATATCCTTGATATAATGTTTGCATAAATACAGATGCGCCTTTTCTAATCACATGCTTACAGGAAATATATTACTTACTCCTGGGAGTGTCTAAATTCCTATGATGGAATCCAGTAAGGGATGCCTCGGGGTACTTGTGTGTTTCTTTGTCATAACAGGATTGCAGGTACTCAAAGCGCAACATAGGACATGAAAGATTTCTCCCAGCAAAGCTTCCAAATCATTATTTCCTCAACACATCTTCAAAACAGCACCAGAGAAGCTCTCTCTCCCCCATCAGAACCATCGGGCATCACTTCTCTAGCACATCTGTCAGAGCAGCATCAGAAGGGGATCAGTTCCCCACCTGAGTTGTCAAGTATCGTCCTCAGAAATTACTAGGAAGATCGTTCAGTGATCTTTCTCCTCCCTAGCCAAGTGCTAGACAGGGAACCATCTCCCCACGGAGCTCCAACCTCTATCCAGAAAAGCAATGTCTGAAAATCTCACAACAAAGTGACAAAGGCATCCACAGCCCCAGCTGGGTCCCTCATTATTAAGATAGGTCTATCAGTGACTTATTTCCCCAAGCAGAATCATCTGTACCAGATCTACCAATGATCTCATTCTCAGCTGGGATTTTCCTTCGAGCAGATCATCCAGAGATCTTCATGGCAGCGGGATCCGAGTCCCGAATCGTGTTCTTTTTGCATAATCATAGCATTGGCATCATATTTCCCCACAGAGCGTAGCATTCTGTCTAATATGGAGCATTATGGTAAAAATCAAACATATTGCATAATCACAAGTCAGGTTCGAACCAGTCTCCTACAAATCCCAAGTACCTCATCAACAATGCACCCAGTGCATCCCTTTTCTTTTTGAAAAAAAAAGGGAAAAGGAGAAGAGGAGGGAGAGAGAGAGTACGAAACCCTAACCACACTTTTCACTCCCCCTCTCCGTGGCTCCACTCATGTTTATCGAAGTGCAGCTGGCTTGGAATGCCATCATAGCTGCAGAAAATATGAAGCCAAGCAGTCTTATGCTTCGGCAGGAAATTTTGATTCGCCTTCTAAGCGACTTTGCTGCTAAAAAGGCAACGAAGGATTTGGGATACTATCTTGCTGTGGCAGCGGTGGATAAAATAAAAGAATGGATTTTCTAGGTCATATTTCACACTCTGATATGTAGTTATGTTTCGCATAGCCAAACACTAGTATTGGGTATCATGATGAATGCAGACATTTTGTTGTGAAATTTCCTGCACGTGCCACTGCGCCCCGAAAAGGCACCAAAAAGCAGCTTTCGCCTGAATCGTTATCCATAACATATCCTTCTTGACACTCGTCCGTGTCATCTCATGTTTCCTGGAAGAAAGCCAAAGCACCCCCTTTTCACTCACTAATACATATTAATATATATACTCATTCGACACTCGTCCGTGTCATGTTCATTCCCATGCAGATATAAACCACAAACAGATATCTATACGCTCCTTTGATACTCGTCTGTATCATACTCTCCCCAGCATGGTTGCCTAAACAATTATTGTAAACCAAACACTTGTTTATAATACACTTCTTCCGACACCCGTCCATGTCATCCTATCCCCACAGAACTTCAGAATATCTTTTACACTTATAAGTTCATAACTTATACATTTTCTCTTCGACACTCATACGTGTCACTTTCCCCAGCAAGTTGAACACTCATCTGTGTCTCACTCATGCTTATTTTTCACTCATACAGATACTCGTCCGTATCTTGTATACACCACTTATCTCTCCTCAGATTCAATAATCGTCCGTGTTCTTTGTTAACCAGTTGGTACTCGTCCGTATCATCATCTCTGAACATGCGCCAATGTTTGTTTCTACTGATAATCGTCTGCATCATAGTCTTAAGGATGCTCGTCCGCACCTTTAATCTATACACAGCGTCAAACGCTTATACCTTTCCTTTCTTGAATGTAGACACTCGTCTGTGTCTATCATTCCCCAGAAGAGTCCCCAGCAAATCCATAGTAACAGGCAAATTTCGTTTCTATCTGACATTCGTCCTGTGTCATGATACTTTCGACAGCCGTACCCTGCCAGGTGATCGTCCTTCACATTTGGATGACCGTCCCCCATCCCTTCCCCCAGCAGAGCCTCCATTATTGGAACCCTTTCGTATCCGACATTCGTCCTATGTCGTGATATTTTAGCAGCCGTCCCCTGCTAGGTGATCGTCCTTCACCTCTTGATGATCGTCCTTCATCATGTTTATCCGATGGTCGTCCCCATCGTTGATCTTGTTATCTGACATTCGTCCTATGTCATGATAAACCCCGAGAGCAGCCGTACCCAGCTAGGTGATCGTCCTTCATCATGCTTATCCGATGGCCGTCCCCATTATCGACCTTTTTTATCCGACATTCGTCCTATGTCGTGATACTTTCGGCAACCGTACCTTGCCAGGTGATCGTCCTTCACCTTGGATGACCGTCCCTCATCCCTATCTCCAACAGAGCAGCCGTTCCCTGCTAAGTGATTGTCCTTCACCTTTGATGACCGTACCTCATCATTTATTGCATTTATGCTTCAAACCTGATGGTCGTCCCCATCATTTGACTTTACCTTTAATCCCCAGAGAACCTTGTTACTGTATTTGATGGTTGTCCCCATCATAATCTCTTTATTTCCCCAGCATGTCGGTCGTCCCCATCATTGCTTCATCCCCAATAGTCGTCCTCTGCTCAATGGTCGTCCTCCATCGCTCGCTTTTTTTTTATAAACATACTTTACTTCCTTTTACAATCTATATCCCCTTTCTTCTTCACCTAGTGAGCGCAAATTTTGGATTGTCTTTGGTATTTACACACAAGTTATCTTGTTTGCCTGTTAAGTCATCGCTTACATCCTGCACAGCTAACTCATGCTTGAATAGGGGCAGCTGTAAACACCCCAAATTTGCCCTCACTAAGTCCACACCATGTCTTGTGATCTTTTCATTTGCATAAGTTCAATCATATCATATCATGTTGCATTTTTGCTTCACTGCAATGATTCAAAGTCATCTGCATCTAGGGTTTGTGATCTGAGCAATCCATGAGCTATCTGAGCCACTCCAAAGGTCTTCAATCATCTCAAGAGGGTCTATGTATGTTCAAACATCATATTATATCTTCCTAAGATCAAGAAAGTCAGAAAATCACAAGAACTTGCAAGGCATGGAAGCAAAGCCAACTTTAACTGCACAAATGACCTAAAATTAGGGTTTTGGTTTCAGAGGACATAACTCCAATATTTTTGGTCATTCTTGTTTCTATTGGTCTCAATATGATATAAGGATCATGCATACCAAGTTTGATGGAAAAATTCATTGTGGAAGTCATCTGATCACTGGGTAACTTCCTGAGCAAGTCAGAGCAAAATCAAGGCATCTGAGGCCCCCCAACATGGAACCAAAATGTATTTTTCATCAAAATGAAGTTATATGGTCTTTATTTGATCATTGAAGTGCTTAGAAGTTCACAAATTTGAAGAAAAGTAGGCAAAACCAAAAGTTGCCAAATATGGAAATGACTTGTCATGTAAACTTTCCATTTTGGGAAAGTTTTTCAACCTCCTCTTTCTTAACCAAAAATGCTTCAAATGAAAAATTGTTGGTCATGAAAGTTGTAGAATGGATCATTCCCTTTTCAAAAAGTACAAGAACAAGATCTAATTCATTTTGGAACTCAAGTTATGGCTTTCCAAAGTTGGGAAAAATCACATAAAAATCACTTTTGCAATTTTGCAAAATGGCATGATAAAGCATTCTAAAGGCTTCAAATATGCACAAATACTTCACAACATGCTCATGTGACCTCTGAGGATCAGATTTGTGCTTTGAATCATTCCATTCAATGACTTGTACATGAAGAAATCAAGAAAGGGCCAAACTTTGCCAAAATTGCAAAACCTCCCACAAACTTGCCAAATTGCCTCAAACTGATTCCCATGGTTGTCCATGAATCATGCTGTGCAAGACATGCCCTTGTCCTTGGCCTGAACTTGCCCATACCTTAAAGGACAAATAACCTTGACTTTTTGCAAAACAAGTCATACCAATCACACTATGTCATTACCAACTTTCTGACCAATCACCTTTGTTTATACTAATCAAATGCAAGCCAAACATAACAAGAACATAGCCTGAGCTCTCCTACAAGTCAGCATACACAAAAACCTCCCACTTTGCATTTTCATTCGAAACTCTCAGCAAACTCCACAAAACTTAAAACTTCCACCATTCATCTCAGCTTCACTCACTGATCATTTCCCACCCTTCAGTTTGCCCTAAAAGCCACCATACCAAAAACACGATTTCCTTCCCCCTTTGAACTGAACTTCATCAAACTTCAAAAGGAGTTCACAAACACTTCAGCCAAGCATTCCAGAAGTAAGAGGGAGTCAAAAGGAGTGGGAAAGCACCAAAGAAGAGCCTAGATAGTGCCATTTTCGAAAGCTCCATTTCAGGTAACTTCAAGAACAAATTTTCCAGAAATGATTTTTTAAGTTCTTAGATGGTTCTCCATGCTTCACTGATCACACTGCACCTTTTGGTTTTGAAAATGATTGAGTATTAAGCATGTATGAAGCTTCTGAAATTTCTGAATAATTTTCTGTTTTGCTTCGAATCTTGATGTTCATGGAAAATTAATGATTTTTGCTGGCTGAATCTTGTTTAGAATGAGTTAGGGATCATTTCTGGAGAGTTTAGTGAGTTTATTTTACGAATTGAGTGAGTTTGCAAAAGTGGATGGCCAGAGAAGATGACCGGAACACTGTTCCGGTCACCTGAGAGCAATTAGGGCATAATCAGTGTAATTAGGATTAGTTTGAATTGAGGTCGTAGGATCTTGTTGCCCGCCCGTTTGGATGGTCTGGATTGAGTGATTAAAACCCTAATCTGAATTAATTAATGAATTAATTAGGTTTAGTAAGTTTGAACTTGGGCCGACCAGATGTGCGCCCAGTCAACCTCCCAAAGCCCAGGTTGAATCTAAACCACCCATTCAACATACTTCCCATTTAATTGATTTTTATTGTATTTTCTTTATTTAATTTTGTACGAATTTTTAAAAATAGGAAAATACATCAAAAAATTCTGAAATTTTTTATTCAACCTTTAATTAATTTTCATAACCCAAAAATATTTTTATTTTTAATTTTGCATTAAAAAAAATTTAAATCATTTAAATGTTATTTTTAATTAGTTAATGAGAATTAATTAATTAAAAATACATTTAGGTATTTAAAAATCACAAAAAAAATTCAGAGAACATTTTCAAACATTTAGAAACATTTACAAACTCACCACATAAATTTCTTTTTGGTTTTGATCATACTTTGACATTTTTCAATTGAATTAGGGTTCTTAAACTTGAATATTTTTAACCCTAACTTCAAAAATTCATAACTTTTGAACCAAAGTGAGTTTGTGAATGATTCTTTTTGCATTGTGTTATGCATGGCTTCAAGTTCCTAAAAACATTTTTGTTTAATTTTTATAGTGCATTTTCAATTTGTTTGGCATTTTACCTTTAGGATCACCCTTAAAACCCTAGAAACTTAGAAAACTCATAAGTCCTTCTAGGTTAAGCTTCTGACCTCCCCCTTTGGATGGTGAACTAGTATAGGTTTAGGGTTCCTTTGAGTCTATTTTCAATTTTTTATCTCATGTTTTACTTCTGTTTTTGAATTGTGCATCTCACATGTTCATATAACCCTAATTTGCATCTTCATTTAAATTCATCTTGCATAAACTTGCATACATGAACTTGCCATGACGTTTTGTGCATCCACATGACATATAAGACATCTTAGGACATATTGAAATCATTTTTGATCTTTTCATCATCCATTTGCCATGTTTTGCTTTCATTTCATGTGCATTCATAAACTTTCATGCCTCTTATATGCTTCATTTGCATTCCCATCCTTTGTATGATCATCTTCATCTCATGACATACATTTATGTCATCTCTTTGCATCATTAGCATCATGAAGATACTTCTGGTTTTGGTTTTCATCTTGGCATTTCATCCCATTTTCATTTCATTTCATTTCCTTTTACTAACTTTTCAGGTGGTAAGTGTTTGAGAAGTGAATTTGCCTTCACTTCTCACAATCTCTTCTCATCTCTCTTATGCATTCATTGCTGCATTTTACTTTTGTATTAGGGTGAGCTTGCTAATTCATGTTGCCTCCTCACTTTCTTTCTTCAAGCAACTTGTCTTCTTAAGTGAAGTAAGTTGTCTTGCTTCTTTCTGCTTCTCCTCCTTCCATCCTGCTTCTTCCATGGTGGCTTTTCCTTGAAGATCTCTTGTAAGCCTCATAAACCCTAGGAATACCCAAGCATGATAACAATTAGGGTTTGATTAGTTCCCCCATTAGTTTTACCTTTGTGTCATCTTTTGTGTCTTCTCTTCTCATCTCTTAATCAAGGACTAAACCCTAAATGTTTTAAGGCTTTGTGATTAAGCTTGTGCCTGCATCCTTCTATTAGGATGGAGTGTATAACTTTAATCCTAAGTGTTAAACCCTTAATGTGTTTAAATCCTTTAATCAATCCATCTTAATAATCACTAAGACATCAAGCTTGTAACTTGGGCCTTGCATTAGGGTTCTATATCTTCATTAATAGGTTAAGAAGGACTAACCCTAGTGTTAATGGACAAGTCCCCCTCAAGTTGTCTTACAAACCATAAAATTCACTTCTTGATCTTACCATTAATTAAAATCCACTTTAATAAAGGTTTTGTTTTGTCATGAGGTTAATCCCAAATCATGGATTAAGTTGAGGAGCCTTCCTCAGCTTAAATGTTCTCATCTATCATCCTTCTATTAGGATGGTGTAATGGGTCCATTAAATCCTTGATTATGGCTTAAACTCATTACTTAATACTAAACAAAAGCTCCAAAAAACATCTAAATAAATGCAAGTAGGTTAATGATCTTAATCCTACATCATGGTGATTAAGTGTGAGGTGTTTACTTCATACTTAAAGTATTCTCATTACCCCTAATCAGAGGGAGGATGTGATGAGTTTACTAACCCTTGGTTTAGGCTTAAACCCATTCTCTTATGACAAACACCAAAAGCAATAAACGACTAAAAACCCAAAAAACAAACAATAATCGTCTCCTCCGGGATTCTCTTCTCATCTCATTCACTCACAAACGAGAACTTGCTTCTTCCGTCTAATGCAAGATAGTTTGCACCTGAGCCAGATAGGTCATACACTTGAGCATAGACAAGTAAGCAGTTCATTAGTCAATTTATCATTCAGTCTCTTTGAGTTGAACTACGGTGTTCTGACTTCCTCATTGCACGAGAGGATACGTAGGCATAACTTAACTGTTATCGAACAAAAGTCTCTGTATATTCCCCCTCTTCCAGCATTATTCTTTAAGCCTCATTACCTGAGCAATTCACTTCACATTTATTTTACACTGACACTTGTATCCTTTTCCAGCTTCTTGCACACAAAATAGCACTGACACTACCCCTTTAAGCACAAACTTTCAAACGTGGATCCCGTCGAGTACGACGGACAATCTGGGTGCTAATACCTTCCCAGGTTGTAACCAACCCCCTTTCTCAGTTTCTCTGGTTCGCAACCGTCTTATCCATCTCTTTCTAGGTTTATGCAGCATTACCTTTCCTTCGGGATAAAAATGGCTAGCTGACGACTCTTTTCAGTTCATCTTCATGTCCTTTTTTGTCGACCGTTCGCGCTTGTACCGGGATGCAAATCCTTGGGAGCGACAGGGACGTGTGGTATGCTTGCGTGCAATTGGAATTCTTGACATCCTTTGGCGAAATCGATACAGTCCTTCAGCATTGTTGGCCAGTACATTCCCTGTCAAAATAAAAACCATTTAATTTTGTGTGTTGCTTGATGCGCACCACAGGTTCCACTATGTACGTTTGACAGAGCCATATAAGCCTCTTCTTCGCCTAAGCATTTTAATAAAACCCCTTCCGAGCTTTTCTTGAAGAGCTCATTTCCAAAAAGTACATAACTTAAAGCTCTGTACTTGACTTTCCTTTCGACCCTCGTATTTGGGTCCTGCAGATACTCATTGATAGGTTTTCTCCAATCCCCAACTCTCGAGTTGTCTATGTTGAAAATTTCAATGTTTTATTTTTCACCATACCATAACTTTATTGTTTCCAAATCTGATGGAGACAATTTGGTGGACACCACTCTTCCTCTAACTTCAATAGCCTTCTCTAGGTTTTCTTTCGACACCTTATAACCAGATGCTATTTGGGCAAGGTCATTCACCTCTTGATTCTCCATCCTGGGTATGTGTTTGATGTCCACATTGTCGAATCTTTTAAGAAGTCTGTTGGCTATTGTCGCTCCCTGGATTTCCATCCTGGTACAAATGCGAAAGTAGCGCAGAAAGAGGTAGAGTCTCCAGCCAGACATTTTTATCCCGAAGTAACGAGAAAGGTAATGCTGCACAAACCAGAAGAAAAGAAAAGGAAGGAAACATGTCCTGTGAACCAAAGAGACTGAGTTTGGGAGTCGGTTACGACCTGGGAAGGTATTAACACCCCAGATCGTCTGCCGTACCCGACAGGATCCACGCTTGCAAAGAAACTGTTTCAGAGGGTGAAGAAATGAAAACTGCTGCAAAAAAAATACTGGAACTAGAAATGAAAAGAAAAGAAATGGGGGAAAATGTAGGGAAAATAAAAGAGTGCGCTTGAACGGGCCCTACCCCGCTACTTACGTACCTCATCTGGACATGAGGATCAGAGTCGTCGTAGTTCCCCTAACTAGGGTTGGAAAATATTGCTTGTGTCTTAAGGCTTGAACTGCTTATGTCAATGCTCGGGTGTTGCAGGCTCGGACGGCGAGTGCATAACCGTCTTGCAAAGTGACAAGTAGGAGCAAGTTCTTACGAAAGGAGTGAAGGTGATGAGAAAAGAATTCCCGAAGGAGAGACGCTTATTCTTTGTCCAATGTTTTTTATGAGTTTTTTAGGAGTATGGCACAAGAAAGTGAACTCAAGCTCTTTTCCATGGAATGTGTACTTTCTACTGCATTCCAAGATGGAATAATAGAACAAGCACACCAAGTAAGGAGAATTTATCCAAGACTTGCTTCCAAGGGCAAGGGCCTCAGCTCACTAACTTGTTGAACTTATTAAGTGTCTTAGAGATTAGGTGAAGAAATGTTTTTTAGGGTTTTCTTGATGAAGATGACTTCACGATCAGACTTGTGCATCATGCTAGAAAAATGCACTATTCCAAGATGGAATGAATACATATGCCTCATGGAATAAGGCTATATACAAGAAGTAACTTCTTTCCTTATTAAAGTGTTTTTGGGTTTTGTTTGAAGATGAGAAAGAGAGAAACAAAAGAGGACCAAAAGGTAAAAAGTCTAATGGAGAAGACTACTCCTAATGTTATCATGCAAAGGTGGTCCTAGGGTTAGTGAGGTTTCAACTCTATCCTAAAGAAAGAAGAAGAAGAAGAAGAAGAAGAAGAAGAAGAGGAAAGTTAGAGAACAACTTACTCCTCTAAAGGAGATAAGTTTCTTCTAAAGAGGGAAGAGAGGAATTGAAACACAAGATGGCATAAGGCACATCAATGATTACAAAATATAAAGCAAAGTAAAAGAGGAGATGAAGAGTTGAAATGTGGATAACATCCAAAATTCACTTACCATGAGCCCCTGAAATGGTTAGTAGCATAAACAAATAGTAAGACAAAAGAAAATAAAATCAAATGAGATACAAATGAACAAAATATCATGCCAAGACATCACAATCAGAATTGAAATATCACCCTCAAGTGCCAAGATCAAGCATACAACATAAGATGAGAAGCAAATCAATAAAATCACAACAAATCAACACAAGCTACCATGAAGGAAACAAAAGCAAACATGAAATAGAAAAGATCATACAAGCTACACATACTTCACAATCATCAAGACCAGAATCACATCAACACAACAATGTGCACAAACAACTCAAGAGACCAAAGAAAGGTTCATACAAGTTCAAACACAAACAATATAAGAATGGGAAGTGAAGTGAATATGTGCACAAGTGTAAGGACAACCAAATACAAATCAAGTCAAGGCATACACATCATCTAAAAACCAGGGACCTAATCATGTTAAAAAGTGCCTAAGAAGCATAAACAAACATGGGGAAGAAGCACACAAACTCAAGCACAAGCATCATGGAAAGTAATTAGGTAAAGAAAGTGAGTGGACATGCATTCATTTGTGAGAAACTTCAAAGACAAGTAACACAAAACTTTTCAAAGAACAAACACCAATCAAAGACCAGGGATCAATCCACATACAAAAATAACTCTAAACATCCTATAGGAGTTGGCACAAGTGCCCTCCTAGCCTAAGAACCAATCATGCAACAATAAGAAACAAAAACTAGGGCAACCAAACATGAAAATTCAAATCAAATCAAGACTTCATCCAAAAATTCCAAAATTAAACACAAATTTTCATGAATCAAGTGATAACATCATGCCAAAAGAACAAGATCAGAAACAAAAGCAAACTAGGTCAAAGGACCTCATGAACACAAACTAAGGTTTTGAAACTTCATGCTCAAGTCAATTGTCAAAAATATTCATGCAAGCATCTAAAAATCAAAAGAAAAATCATCAACAAACTACATCCTAATATGCATCAAATGCAAAAAGAACCAACTCAAAACTCAAATCAATGATCAAGATATAAAATGAACAAGCCAACATGCAATTAAAGTGAATTAAAAACAAATAATAAAAGTTCAAATTAAATCCAGCGTGGAAAATAAAAATATATGGAAAATAAAAATGTCAAAAATTAAAAAAAAATTAAAAGAATCAATCATGAATATTTTTGGAATTTTTATGAACCTTTAACTATTTTTAGAAATTAGAAATCAAATAGAAATAAAAAGGAAAATAAGAATAAACAAAATAGCAAGGAGGGTGCATTCAGCAAGATAGCTCAGTTCAAAATCAATGGGCCTGGTGAAAGGGGGGCGCAAAAATCAAGTCAAGCCCAATAGGCGCTCAGTTAAACAAAAACAATAAAGTATGCAGATCCAAAGGCTAGGAGCAAAAGTAATCAAATCCAAGGGTCCACACGTGAAGTTAGTAAGACTTAAGTCAACAAAGTCAAAAGTATGTAAATACCACGGTCCACAATCAAAGTCAGTGCAATCCATGGCCACAAACACAAGTCAACAAGACCTAGAAGTCTTCAGATCCAATGCACCAAATTCAAACTTACTAATTAAAAGAAATCTAAAGGTCACGTTTTAAAGTTATAATAATCCTAATTAATTAAAATAATAAAACATAATTAACCTAATTAAACTAGATCCAAGGATCAGAATCTAATCTGGAAAACTAAAACCCTAATTAACCTTAATTATGAAACCTACCGGCCGGAGAAGCGCCGGTCATCTTCTTCGGCGAACTAGAACTTGCAGAATCACAAACCTCCATTAAAACATGCAATCCACACACCAAAATGATCCTCATGTCATGTATATCACAAATTAAATATCAAAATCCACAAACAGTCCATGAATCAAGCAAATCGAAGCAAACAAATTTTCATGTCAAACTTTCAGATCCAGATATCTCACTCAATAATCCATCATTTTCAATTCTAAAGAGTTAAGTGTACTCAGAGAAACACGTAGATCACAATGCATACCTCAAAAATAGAATCCAGAGAGATGAATTTAGGAGCTTACCTGAACTTGCACTTCCTTAAATACGCCAAGAAATCCCTCAATAAGGTGTAGATCCACTCCCTAACACCTCTATTTGCAAAATAAATGCAAATAGAGCTCCAAATCAGCTTAGATCTTCAGATTCGAAACAACATGCTTCTGAAATTTACTTGAAGAAAACCTTGCTTTCAGGCCAAACAAAAGGTTGATTTATGATCCTCAAGTCTCACTGGTCATGAATATGGACAAAGAAAAGGCAATGTGTGAAGGAGTGAAGTGATTCGAATGATTTTGCACTAGAGCAAGAAAAAATGAAAGTTGAGAATGAGAGAGGCTAAGCTTCTGAATTTGTGATGAAATGCTTATATATGATGAGCTTTTAACACTGATTAGGGTTTTGTGTTTAGTGGTGGCAGGAATTGTGTGATAGGGATCCTTTTGCAAAATTGCAAGAAAGTGGTGATGAGGTGAATTGCTCGTGCATTGGCTTGACCATGTGCACATTCTGACTCCATTTCATCCCTTGATTATCTCTGAATCAATCTTGGCCATTGGATATAAGTGAATCATGCTTTCCTCATGATTTTGCAAAAATGCATTTTAAGAAATATCCTTTAATCCATGCACGAATTTGTTGAATTTTCTTGAGACAAATGACTTTCATGCAATGCAATAGGATACCATGGCCTCATTTTTCTCATTGATCAGCTTGGAAATGAATTACATGAGTTTTTGCAAATGGTAGAAACTTGGAAATATGGTAAAACCCTAAAAATGTCAAAACTTCCAATGACCATAACTTGAGTTCTACACATGCTATCAATGAGTTCTTGTACTTTTTAAAAATGGGAGAAAATACCCTACAACTTTCACGTTCAAGAAAATTCCATTTGAGATCATTTTGGTCATGAAAGAATGCTTTGAAGATTAGGGCAAAAATTGCCAAAAATAGTAACTTTCAATACAAGTCACATGCCAAAAATGGAAAGTCCTTTAAAACCTCTTGATTCTTGATCTTTGACTTTTCCAAACCTCTTATTTGACCTTAAGAGCATCCCTTGGCTTGAAAAATGGGATTGGAACCCTTCCATTGTCACTGTTGACTTTTCAAATAATCAGTTTGACCAATTTCTTCTTATGCAAGCAACTGATGAAATGTCTGCCTTCCACAATGAATTTTCTCACCAAATTTCATCCATAGCACTCACATATTATATGAAGGACTTTGCCCACATGAAATGGCCAAAGTCACAAAGAATCCCTGCTTGAAAATGAAACCCTAATTTGGAGACCATTTGTGTAGGAGCTTGCCCTTCCTTGAATCATCTGATAATCTCCCAACCTTCTGGGTCTTGTAAAGGATCTTGAGCTTGTACATGCCATGTAGACACTCCATGGGACTTGGACAAGGCCACTTGACTTCTTGCTTTGACTTGTAAGGCTTCAAATACACCAATGATTGGTCATATGCCCAATGTTAGAACATGAGAATGTTGTGCTTCATTTTTCTATGCAAAGATGTTAAGGACAATGACATGCTTATGATGATTATGATATCATGATGATGCTAAAAAGATGAGGGAAAATTTGGGGTGTTACAGCTGCCCCTATTCAAGCAACTATTAATCTAAAAAGGATGAAAGCCTAGGCTGTCGGCCGTTCGAGATGAACTGTGATTGAATACCAAGAAAACCTGAAATTTGCACTCTGCTGGAGAATGCAAGCAATAGGAAATAAACCCAACATTCTGGATAACTGGAGTGAAGACAAAGCAAACAAGCTCCTTCCAAATTGAGTTGTTACGCCGGATAAGAAAAAATTAGACAGACGAGTCTTCTTCAGGTAAAACTGTAACGCCAGGAATTGGACAGACAAGCCCTCTTCAAGTAAACCTGTTACGCCTGGAATTGGACATATGAGCCCTCTTCATACATTTTACAAAAATATATGACTTGAGACAGACAAACCTCCTTCGGATAACTTGTTACGCCAGGACCGGTGATGCACTTAAGTCTGTGGGATAGACATGCATAGTCAGGACAGACGAACCCTCTTCATATATCCTCCGTAGATATATGGTCTAAGACAAACGAGTCTTCTTCAGATAACCTGTTACCCAGGTGCGACCTTAGGATTGGACGAACCCTCTTCACAAATCTAGCATAGATAAGTGGTGCTTGAGACAGACGAACCTCCTTCGGATAACCTGTTACGCCAGGACTGGTAACCATTTTGACGTTTAATCCCACCGTCAGTACTTCAAACCTCTTCAACACAGACGAGCGTTGGATGACCATCAAGAGAACATAGACGAGCGCCATAAGTCAATGATACAAACGAATATCAGACGATGATCTAAGAAACACAGCCGAGCACTTCAGGCGACGATACAGACGAATATCAGCCACTGATATATATGAATACCAGAAATTTAACACAAACGAGCATTTGGAGTAACAATACAGACGAGTACCAGAAATCCAACACAGACGAGCATTCGGCGTTGAAATACAGATGAGTACCAGAAATCCAACACAGACGAGCATTTAGAGATGCAGACGAGCATCAAACAACTATCAAACACCGACAAGTGCTGAGGAATGCAGACGACCAACAAGAAAATATCAAACACAGACGAGCATTGGGAAACGCAGACGAGCATCAAGCAACTATCCAACACAGACGAGTTTCGGGGAATGCATACGAGCAAAAACAAAGTGCCATGATTGGCAATAAGAATCCCAACTCTGCAGGGGAGAATCAGGTCACGAAGCTTTAACACTTAAATCTGGTTGGGGAGATGAATAATTGTTTGTATCACAATGGCCATAAATTGGCAACTTATCTGGGAATATTTCAATAATGGGAGTGAATCCCAATCATGACTCTGTGGGGAAAAACCATCTTAAGACATGGTTGGGGAAGATGCTTGGTTAAATAACCCTTGCGGGGAAACAAATTCTGACATTTGAACCCTGTGGGGAAAATCAGGCGTTCAGCTGCCTGCTATGAATACTTCACTTGTGGAAAGATAATCTTCTTGGGGATGAAATCTCTTCAATTAGTCGCGAAGTTCTGTTGGGGATTCCACCTGCTCTAACTTAGCTGGGGAACAATCTCTGCTTGGGGAGATATGGCACTATACTACAAAACCTGCAACAACAGTATACACACATGTGCCCCGGGGATTTACATGGTATGATCCGTTCATCCATTGTCACCCGACACTCAAAGATAGTTTTAAATGTTTCCCTGCAATGTCATTCTTAGAAAAATCAACATGTTTCAGATGCAATGTTCTTTTTGCCAAAAATTCAGGACATTTTTGCAAACAAAATAAACAAAACACAACACAACTTTTGACTGAATATTCATTTATTGAGAGGCCTTTGAATAGGCAATGTCTTACTGTAAACACCCCAAATTTTCCCTCACTAAGTTCACACCATGGCTTGTGATCTTTCATCTTTGCATTAGTTTAAAGCATATCATCTCATATTGCATTTTTTGTTTCAACTGCATTAGTCCAAGTTCATCTGCATCTGGGGTTTGTGATCTGAGCAATCCAAGGATCTATCTGAGCCACTCCAAAGGTCTCTAATCATTCCAAGAGGGTCCATGTATGTTCAATCATCATATTATATCCCTCAAAGATCAAGGAAGTCAAAGAATCACAAGAACTTGGAAAGCATGGAAGCAGAGCTAGGGTTTCACTGCACAGATGACCTAAAATTAGGGTTTTGGTTTCAGAAGCCATAACTCCAAATTTTTTGGTCACTCTTGTTTCTATTGGTCTCAATATGTTATAAGGATCATGTATACCAAATTTGATGAAGAAATTCATTGTGGAAGTCATTTGTTCACTAGGTAACTTCTTGAGCAAGTCAGAGAAAAATCAGGGCATCTGAGGCCCCCAACAATGGAACCAAAGTGGATTTTTCATCAAATTGAAGTTATGTGATCTTTATTTGATCATTTAAGTGGTTGGAAGTTCACAAAATTGAAGAAAAGTGAGCTAAACCAAAAGTTGCCAAAAATGGAAATGACTTGTAATGGAAACTTTCCATTTTGGGAAAGTATTTCAACCTCCTCTTTTTCAACCAAAAATGTTTCAAATGAAAAATTGTGGGTCATGAAAGTTGTATATTGGATCATTCCCTTTTCAAAAAGTACAAGAACAAGTTCTAATTCATTATGGAACTCAAGTTATGATCTTTCAAAGTTGGCAAAAATCTTATAATTTTCAAGAATACACCAAAGAGGGATTTTTGCAAAACCACTTGCCAAGCCATTTTGTGACCTCTAATACACTTCTATGCATCATACCAACATAGTGCATTGCCTAAAAATCAGAATTTCCCAAAGAATCATGTCATTCCATGCCTTGAACATCAAGAAATTCAAAAGGGGCCAAACTTCTTCCAATTTGCAAAAGAGCACAAAACCTTTCACAAACTTGTTGAATCACCACAAAAACAATTCCATGGCTCTCCTTGATCTCTGCTGAACCAAGACAAGCCAAAAATCCAGCTGCAAGATGTCGCTCCCACCAAATGAGGCTAAGTCAAATGGGGTACAGACGCGAACGGTCGGCGAAAGGAGAGGGAATGAATAGAGTCGCCAGCTAGGCATTTTTATCCCGAAGGAAAGGTAATGCTGTATAAACCTAAGAAAATATATGGATAAGACGGTCGCGAACCAGAGAAACTGAGAAAGGGCGTTGGTTACAACCTGGGAAGGTATTAGCACCCAGATTGTCCGTCGTACTCGACGGGATCCACGCTTAAAAGATTTGTGTTTTAAAGGGGTAGTGTCTGTGCAATCTGTGTATCAAAGCTGGAAAGAATGCAAGTGTCAGTGTAAAAGAAGTGTGAAGTGTACAAGGGAAGTGTCAGTGTAAGAACAGGAGTGAAAAGCTCAAGACTATGAGGCTTAAAGAATGATGCTGGAAAGAGGGGGAATATACAGAGACTTTTGTTCGATAACTGTTAAGTTATGCCTACGTATCCTCTCGTGCAATGAGGAAGTCAGAACACCGTAGTTCGACTCAAAGAGACTGAAAGGTAAATTGACTGATGAACTGCTTGCTTATCTATGCTCGAGTGTATGACCTGTCTGGCTCAGGTGCAAACTGTCTTGCATTAGACGGAAGAAGCAAGTTCTCGTTTGTGAGTGAATGAGGTGAGAAAAGAATCCTGGAGGAGACGATTATTGTTTGTTTTTGAGTTTTCAGTCTTTTATTGCTGTTTGGAGTTTGTCATAAGAAAATGAGCTTAAGCCTAAACCAAAGGGTTAGTAAACTCATCACATCCTCCCTCTGATTAGGGGTAATGAGAATACCTTAATTATGAAGTAAGCACCTCACACTTAATCACCATGATGTAGGATTAAGATCATTAACCTACTTGTGATTATTTAGATGTTTTTGTTGTTTTTGTTTAGTGTTAAGTAATGAGTTTAAGCCATAATCAAGGATTTAATGGACTCATTACACCATCCTAATAGAAGGATAATAGATGAGAACATTTAAGCTGAGGAAGGCTCCTCAACTTAACCCATGATTAGGGATTAACCTCATGACAAAACAAAACCGTTATTAAATGGATTTTAGCTAATGGTGAGATTAAGAAGTGGATTTTATAGTTTGTGAGACAACTTGAGGGAGACTTGTCCATTAACACTAGGGTTAGTCCTTCTTAACCAATTAAGGAAGAATTAGAACCCTAATGCAAGGCCCAAGTTACAAGCTTGATGTCTTAGTGATCATTAGATGGATTGATTAATGGATTTAAACACATTAAGGGTTTAACACTTAGGATTAAAGTTATACACTCCATCCTAATAGAAGGATGCAGGCGTAAGCTTAATCACAAAGCCTTAAAACCTTTAGGGTTTAGTCCTTGATTATGAGATGAGAAGATAAAACTCAAAGATGACACAAAGGCAAAACTAAATAGGGGACTAATCAAACCCTAATTGTTATCATACTTGGTTGTTCCTAGGGTTTATGAGGCTTGCAAAAGATCTTCAGGAGAAAAGCCACCAGGAAAGAAGCAGATGGAAGGAAAAGAAGCAGAAGGAAGCAAGTCAACTTACTTCACTTAAGAAGATAAGTTGCTTGAAGGAAGAAAGAGGGGGGGGGGGAACATGAATGAGCAAGCTCACTCCAATACAAAATTAAAATGCAGCAATGAATGCATAAGAGAGATGAGAAGAGATTGTGAGAAGTGAAGGCAAATTCACTTCTCAAAACAACTTACCACCTGAAAAGTTAGCAAAAGAAATGAGATGCAATGAAAATGAGATGAAATGTCATGATGCAAACCAAAGTCAGAAGCATAAACATGATGTTAATGATGCTAAGGGATGATGCAAACACATGTCAAGAGTTGTGGATGATCATACAAGGATGAGGATGCAAATGAAGCATGCTTGAACCATGGAAGTTCATGATAGTTTATGAAATGATATGAATGCATAACATGGCAAATGAAAGATGCAATGGTCAAACATGATTCTAATATGTCCTAACATGTATTATGAATCATGTGGATGCACAAAATGTCATGGCAAGTTCTTAAATGCAAGCAAATAAGAGATGGATGCAAATGAAGGCACAAATTAGGGTTTACATACAACACACAATGCAAAAATTAGAAACCAAAAGCAAATGATATGATAAAAAATTGAAAATGGGATCAAAGGAACCCTAACCCTACACAAGTTCACTGCCCAAAGGAGGGGACCTAACTCTTAACCTAGTGCAAGTTATGAATTTCTCAAGTCAATTAGGGTTTTGGGATACCTCACAATGAAAAATACAAAACAAATTGAAAATGAAATATGAATTCAAACCAATTTTACCCTAGAAACTACATGATGTGAAGGATGCAATGCAAGAAGAACCATCATCAAACTCCTCATGGTTAGGCAGAATGAATTTTTCTAAGTTTGAACAAAAATATTGCCTTTAAATGAATTTAATTCCAATGAAAAAGGTCAAAATAATTCAAGAACCAAAAAGAAATTTGTTTTAAGGGTTTGATAATGTTTCTAAATGTTTTAAAATGCAATGTGAATTTTTTGTGATTTTTAAATACCTAAATGCATTTTTAATTAATTAATTTCCATTAACTAATTAAAAATAAACATTTAAATGATTTAAAAATGATTTTTAATGCAAAAAATAAAAATAAAAATATTTTTGGGTTCTGAAAATTATTGAAATGCTTGACAAAAAACAAATTCATAATTTTTTAACATGTTTTGCTATTTTAAATAATTCGTGAAAGATAAAACAAATAAAATGAAATAAAAATTGAATTAAAGAGAAAGTATGCAGATCCAATGGCTGACATTTAAATGGAAAGCGCGCGAATTGACTGGCGCCAGATCCTGTGGTCTACATTCAAACTGACCTAATTAACTTAAACCCTAATTAATTAATTTCAATAATCAGGATTAATGGCTAATGAGAGGATCATGGCCCTAGGTTCACGCACGGGAAGCAAGATCGCACGCTCCAGATTCAAACTTTGCCCTAATCACAGATTAAGCCCTAATTACATTCAGGTCACCGGAGAAGAGCTCCGGTCGTCTTCTCCGGTGACATCCCTCCCTGAAAATTTCCATCTCTCTCCCTAAGCTATAAAAACATGCCAAAATCTCCAGAACTCTTCCTCTAACCCCAAATAACAAGAATCCATCATCTAAAACAATTTATTTTACTCACACAAAGAGAATCGAAGAAGATCATTTTTAGGGCAAAAATTTCAGAGCAACATAAAATGCTTGTCCTTGGCTCATTTTCAAAAATAAACACATCCCCATGATCAGGGCAACACAAAGAACAATATTTTAACAAGAAATCAGAGTTCTGGAAAATTTGTTCATCATGTTACCTGAGATTGAGCTTTCGAATCCTGAGCTTTCTAACCTTCTGCCTTGTGCTTTTCCACTCTAATGAACTCCTTGAGGCTTTTGGTAAGCTTGGAATGAGTTTATATGGAGGATTTTGAAGCTTTCAGTTCAGGGGTGGTGAAAATCGTATTTCTGTTTGTGGTGTTCTTAGGCTGTTTTGATGGGTCAAGGATGATCAGTGAAGCATTTTGAGATGAATGGTGGATGAAATTTGGAGAATGAATGGCTGAGTAATGGGATTCGATAGAAAATGCAAAAGGAGGGATTTTTGTGTACTCTAACAATGCTGTGGATTCAGGCTCTCTCCTTGTGTGTTTTGAGCCTCTTTTAGTCCACATATCAAGTTGTGATAGGGCAGAGAGTTGTTGGTGGCACAACTTGATTGGTATGGTCCATTTTGCCAAAAGTCAATGTGACTTGTCCTTTGAGGTATTGGTCATGACAGGCTGGTTTAGAGGCATGGCTTGGTTCAGCTGTGATCAAGGGGAACCATAGAAATGAATTTGAGGCCAATTTGCAAGTGGATCAAAGCTTATGTGTGGTTTTGCAATTTTGTGATCTTTTGGCCCTTTTGAAGTTTCTTAAAGATCAAGGCATGAAAATGAACAATTCTTTGGTGCATTCTGAATTTTAGGTCATGGTTTATGTTTGTGTAATGCATAGAAGTCCATTTGAAGTCACATTTTACCTTGGCATGAGGTTTTGCAACTTTCCCTCTTTGGTACAAAAATGAAAATTAAGTGATTTTGCCCAACTTTGACAAGCCATAACTTTTGATCCAAAATGAATTAGAATGAGTTCTTGTACTTTTTGAAAATGGGAGGATCCATTCTACAACTTTCATGACCAAAGTTTTCTCATTTGAAGCATTTTTGAATCAAAAAGAGAAGGTTGAAAAACTTTCCCAAAATGGCAAGTTTTCATTACAAGTCACTTTCCCAAAAAGGCAACTTTGCAAATGGCTTGAAATTCTTCAATTTTGTGAACTTCTAACATCTTCTATGATCAAATAAAGATCATACATATTCAAAATGATGGAGAATGCCCTTTGGTTGGGTCATTGGGGGCCTCAGATGCCCTGATTTTGCACTGACTTGCTCAAGAAGTCATCCCTTGATCAGATGCCTTCCCCATGGAATTTCTTCATGAAAATTGATATGTATGATCCTCATAACATATAGAGACCAATAGAAACAAGAATGACCAAAAATTTTGGAGTTATGGCCTTTGAAACCAAAACCCTAATTTCAGGTCATCTGTGCAGTTAAACCTGGCTCTGCTTCCATGCCTTTCTCAGTTCTTGTGATTCTTTAACTTCCTTGACCTTGTGAGGATATAATAAAATGATTGAACATTCATGGGCCCTCTTGAGATGATTGAAGACCTTTGGAGTGGCTCAAAAGGCTCAGGGATGGCTCAAATCACAAACCCTAAATGCAGATGACTTTGAATCAATGCAGTGAATCAAAAATGCAATATGATATGCTATGATTGAACTTATGCACATGAAAAGATCACAAGCCATGGTGTGAATGGGTGAGGGCAAATTTGGGGTGTTTACAGCTGCCCCTATTCAAACATGAGTTAGTTGTGCAGGATGTGAGCAACGGCTTAACAGGCAAACAAGATAACTTGTGGTTGAATACCAAAGACAGTCCAAAATTTGCACTCACAGAATGAAGAAGAAAAGGGATATAGATTGTAAAAGAAAAATAAAGTATAATTATAAAGTGCAGGTGACGGAGGACGACCGTCGAGCAGAGGACGACTGCTGGGGATAAAGCAATGGCGGGGACGGCCGACATGCTGGGGAAAATGCGGGAAATAAAGCAATGACGGGGACGGCCGACAAGCTGGGGATATGAGAGATTATGATGGGGAAGACCATCAAGTAAAGCTATAAGACTCTCTGGGGATTATAGGTAACTGATGGGGACAACCATCAAGCTCAAGGCATAAATGAAATAAATGATGAGGTACGGTCATCAGAGGTGAAGGACGATCACCTAGCAGGGGACGGCTGCTCTGTTGGGGATAAGATGAGGGACGGTCATCTAAGGTGAAGGACGATCACCTGGCAAGGTACGGTTGCCGAGAGTATCACGACATAGGACGAATGTCGGATAAAAAGGTCGACGATGGGGGCGGCCATCGGATAAGCATGATGAAGGACGATCATCAAAAGGTGAAGGACGGTCACCTAGCAGGGTACAGCTGCTCTCGGGGTTTATCATGACATAGGACGAATGTCAGATAACAAGAATCAACGATGGGGACGGCCATCGGGTAGAATGATGAAGGATGATCATCAAGAGGTGAAGGAAGATCACCTAGCAGGGGACGGCTGCTGAAAATATCACGACATAGGACGAATGTCGGATAGGAAGGGGTTCTAATGAATAGAGACTCCTCTGGGAGTGATGAAGGACGATCATCAAAAA
Source organism: Lathyrus aphaca (assembly GCA_963966055.1). Classification (NCBI taxonomy): domain Eukaryota; kingdom Viridiplantae; phylum Streptophyta; class Magnoliopsida; order Fabales; family Fabaceae; genus Lathyrus; species Lathyrus aphaca. Next base: position 506,754,511 of record OZ014524.1, on the reverse strand, counting down.
AGGTGAAGGACGATCACCTGGCAGGGTACGGCTGCCGGAAGGTATCATGACATAGGACGAATGTCAGATAGAAAGGAAATAGATCAACAAGATCTGTTGGGGACTCTCCTGGGGAAGGGTAGACACAGACGAGTGTCTAAATTTAAGAGGACATATGTGTTTGACACGGTGTATAGATTAAAGATGTGGACGAGCATCCTTAAGACTATGATATGGACGAGTATCAGTAGAAACAAACGCTTGACACATGTTCAGAGATGATGATACGGACGAGTATCAACTGGTTAACAAAGAACACGGATGAGTGTCGAATCTGAGGGGATATAAGTGGTACATACAAGATACGGACGAGTATCTGTATGAGTAAAAAGTGATGAGACACAAACGAGTGTTTAACTTACTGGGGAGAGTGCGACACAGACGGGTGTCGGGAAAAGTGTATTATAAACAAGTATATGGTTTACAAAGTATTTAGGCACTATGCTGGGGGGTGACACGGACGAGTGCCACGGAAGTTGTGTATATATGTATCTGTGTAGTGAGTGCAAAGGGGAAGCTTTGGCTTTCTGCTGGGGATATGACACAGACAAGTGTCAAGAAGCATCTGTATTTATGAGTGTCTGTTTGTAGAGAACGCTCGGGCGACTTTACTGGGGAGTGATGACTCGGACGAGTGCCAAAAGGAGCCCATTTCTGTATTTGTGAGTGTAAAGGAAATGTTTTTGGCTCTCTGGTGGGGAATTGGGAAATATTCTGTATATTTTTGATGGATTGTCAGTATTTACAAGTGTTTGATTCAGAACATGGCTTATGATTATGCAATATGTTTCACTTTTGCCGTAATGCTCCGTATTAGACGGAATGCTACGCTCTGGGGGAAAATATGATGCGAATGCTATGATTATGCAAAGATACCGATCCGGGGTCCGGATCCTGTTGCTGTGGAGATCTCTGGCTGATCTGCTTGAAGTGGATATCCCAGCTGGGGGTGAGATCATTGGTAGATCTGACATATATGACTCTGCATGGGGAAGTAGGTCATTGATAAACCTATCTTGGTAATGAGGGGCTCAGCTGGGGCTTGTAGAAGCTTTTGTCACTCTGTTGTGAGAGCTTCAGGCGTTGCTCTTCTGGATAGAGGTTAAAACTCTGTGGGGAGATGGTTCCTTGGTCTTTGCACTTGGCTGAGGAGGAATGATGACTGGCAACTCAGCTGGGGAGAAAGCACCTCTGGTGCTAATCGGAAGATAGACTGAGTAGATAATGATTTGACAGCTTGCTGGGGAGAAACTTTCATGCCCCATGTTGTGCTCTGAACACCTGCAATCCTGTAAAGACAAAGAAACATACAAGCAACCCGAGATATTCCTTATTGGATTCCGTCATAGGAGTTTAGACAATCCTAGGAGCAAATATATTTCCTATAAGCATGTATTTTTAGAAGGGAAACATCTGTATTTATGCAATCAATATCCTAATGACATCGGACATTTTGCAAATGAAAAATAAAACGTACGAGGCAAGATATGACTGAAAATCAGATTTTATTAATTTATGCGCCCTGAATTGGCAAGATACAGTCAAAGAAACGGATCCCCTGAAATGAGGAAATCGTTACAAATTGAGAAACAAAAAGATGCTGGCAATGCTGATGACGCTTCAAGGAGCTTCCCTTTTGCTATGACTCGTATGACTTTTGTCGTTCTTCTCATCTTGCTTTTGAAGGAGGCTGATTCTGACCGATGCTCGGACTTTTCGGAGCTTACCATGTTGCAAGTGATACAGATAAATTCAGAATGCAGTTGTTCGCTTATTCCCTTATTTTGCGTGGATCGCCCTTTCGGGTTTTCAATCCACCGGGATACCCATTTTTGCCTGAGCTGTCCAATGCGGCTTTTCAACTCAGCGGGTGTACATTTTTTATTTATTTTCCCTTATTTTTGCCCGAGTCTTTTATTCTGTTTTTGACTCGCCGGGATGCCCTATTTTTGCCTGGACTTACATTCTGTTTTTATGTCCAGCGGGTCATTTTTATGCGAAGTATTTTTTAACTGCATCTGAATTCACAGGGGACAGGAAGTCTTCACCATCCATAGTGCTGAGCATCAGTGCTCCACCAGAGAAAACTTTCTTTACTATGAATGGCCCTTCATAGTTCGGAGTCCACTTGCCCCTATGATCTGTATGAGGAGGGAGGAGTCTTTTCAGCACAAGATCTCCTACTTGGTACTCTCGGAGCCTGACTTTCTGATCGAAGGCTTTCTTCATTCTTTTCTGATATAGCTGCGCATGACAGATTGCAGCCAATCTCTTCTCTTCAATCAGATTCAGTTGCTCGTATCGGGATCGGACCCACTCTGCTTCATTCAACTTAACATCCATCAGTACCCGCAGGGAGGGTAATTCAACTTCAACAGGTAGGACTGCCTTCATACCATACACAAGCTGATACGGTGTTGCCCCAGTGGATGTTCTGATTGACGTACGGTACCCATGCAAGGCAAATGGTAGCATTTCATGCCAGTCTTTATAGGTAACTACCATCTTCTGCACAATCTTCTTGATATTCTTATTAGTCGCTTCTACAGCGCCATTCATCTTTGGCCTGTAAGGAGAAGAATTGGGGTGTTGGATCTTGAAGTCCCGACATAGTTCTGCCATCATTTTGTTGTTTAAGTTGGAACCATTATCAGTAATGATTCGCTCGGGCACTCCATACCGACAGATGATGTCTCTCTTCAGAAATCGGGCTACCACTTGCCTTGTAACATTGGCATAAGAAGCTGCTTCAACCCACTTGGTAAAATAGTCAATGGCTACCAGGATGAATCTGTGGCCATTCGAAGCAGTCGGTTCAATCTTGCCAATCATATAAATGCCCCACATGGCAAAGGGCCAGGGTGAAGACATCACATTCAGAGGATTCAGAGGCACATGCACTTTATCTGCATAAATCTGGCATTTATGGCATTTTCTGGCATAGGCGCAACAATCTGCATCCATTGTGATCCAGTAATAGCCTGATCTTAGCAACTTTTTAGCCATTGCATGCCCTCCGGCATGGGTACCAAAGGATCCTTCGTGCACCTCGTGCATTAACAAGTCTGCTTCTGTCCTATCAACGCATCTGAGGAGTACCATATCAAAGTTTCTCTTGTACAGGGAACCATCAGCATTCAGGAAGAAACTACCAGTTAGCCTTCTTAACATCTTCTTATCATTGGAAGATGCCCCAGGTGGGTATGCTTGATCCTCCAAGAAGCACTTAATGTCGTGGAACCAAGGCTTATCATCTTTAACAACATCTGCTGAGAATACATATGCTGGTCTGTCAAGTCTGGATACTGAAATCCGAGGCACAAAGTTGGCAGCTTGAACTTTGATCATGGATGAAATGGTAGCCAGAGCATCTGCAAATTGATTTTCGTCTCGAGGGATATACTCAAGCTTGACTGTTGTGAAGAAAGTCAATAACCTCCTTGTATAATCCCGATAAGGTATCAGATGATCCTGGTGGGTGTACCATTTGCCGTTGGTTTGATTAATTACCAGAGCTGAATCTCCGAACACAGTCAAAGTCTTGATCCTGAGGTCAATGGCTTCCTCAAGACCCATAATGCAAGCTTCGTATTCAGCTTCGTTGTTAGTGCAGTTGAAGGTGAGCTTTGCCGAGAAAGGCATGTGAACTCCCTTAGGTATAATGAGTACTGCACCAACACCACGACCATTCATATTAACAGCCCCGTCAAACATCATAGTCCATTCTTCTTCTGGGTCAGGCCCTTCAGTGTGAATAGGATCTTCATGATCTTTTGCTTTTATGAACATGATGTCTTCATCAGGGAAGTCAAATCTCATAGGCTGGTAATCATCAATGGGTTGCTCAGCGAGATAATCAGACAATACACTGCCCTTGATGGCCTTTTGGGATGTGTATTGAATGTCATATTCTGTGAGAATCATTTGCCATCTCGCAACCCGTCCGGTAAGTGCTGGCTTCTCAAAAATGTACTTAACTGGATCCATCTTGGAGATCAATAAGGTAGTGTGGGTCAACATATACTTCCTTAGTCGGTGAGCAGCCCACGCTAAAGCACAGCAAGTTTTCTCGAGCAGTGAATAACGTTGTTCACAGTCGGTAAACTTTTTGCTTAGGTAGTATATTGCATACTCTTTTCGACCAGACTCGTCATGCTGTCCCAGCACACACCCTATTGACTCTTCTAATACTGTCAAGTACATGATTAGAGGTCTTCCTTCAACTGGAGGCATAAGGATTGGAGGATCTTGTAAGTATTCCTTGATTTTGTCAAAAGCCCTCTGGAAGTCTTCATTCCACCTGACCGTTTGTTCTTTTCTTAACAGCATGAACAGAGGCTCACAGGTTGCTGTAAGGTGAGATATGAACCTTGAAATGTAGTTCAATCTACCCAGAAACCCCCGGACTTCTTTTTCAGTCTTTGGTGCAGGCATTTCTTGAATGGCTTTAACTTTATCAGGGTCAACTTCAATCCCTTTTTCACTTACAATAAATCCCAGCAACTTACCGGATCGTACCCCGAACGTACACTTGTTGGGGTTCAACTTCAGTTGGTACTTCCTCAGACGCTTGAATAGCTTCAATAGGTTCACCAGGTGGTCTTCTTCTGTAAGGGACTTGGAAATCATGTCATCCACATAACATTCAATTTCTTTATGGATCATGTCATGGAATAATGTTACCATAGCCCGTTGATAAGTAGCACCGACATTCTTCAGTCCGAATGGCATCACCTTATAACAGAATGTGCCCCAGGGTGTGATGAAAGTTGTCTTCTCCATGTCCTCAGGTGACATCTTGATCTAATTATATCCTGAAAATCCATCCATGAAGGAGAACACCGAGAACTGAGCCGTATTATCCACCAATACATCAATGTGAGGTAGAGGGAAGTCATCTTTCAGGCTGGCTCTGTTCAGATCCCGGTAATCCACACACATCCTCACCTTGCCATCCTTCTTAGGAACAGGTACAATATTAGCAACCCACGGCAGATAGCTAGTTACAGCAAGGAAACCGGCGTCCCACTGTTTTTGTACCTCTTCTTTAATCTTCATGGCCATATCTGGGCGAGTACGGCGCAACTTCTGTTTTACTGGCGGGCAATCTTCTTTTAAAGGCAGCTTGTGCATGACAATATCGGTTTCCAACCCTGGCATATCCTGATAAGACCAAGCGAAAACATCCACGTACTCCCGAAGCATATCAATCAGTTGTTCTCTTACTGAATCTTGTAGGCAGGCCCCGATCTTAACTTCTTTCACGTCTTCTTTCGTACCGAGATTAACCGTTTCAATCTCCTCCTGATGAGGAGTGATAACCTTCTCCTCTTGCCTTAACAACCTGGCTAGCTCTTCAGGTAGCTCATAATCTTCTTCAACCCCTTCATCGGCTTGATTGATTGGATTGTCGAAGTCATACGAAGCCATAGCAGTGTTGTTGTCGGTGCAGTCTGGTGGACACTTTCTGCAAGGGTTTAGATTGGTTTATTTTAGTGATCAATTTTATCTTATTTTGAAAAAGTGAAATGAAGTTATCATTTTGGAAAACATTGCCATTTTATTTTTGTACAAAAAGAAAAAATGAAAAACAGTGAGCGGAAAAGGAAAAGACTCATTTGCAAAAGATGTCCGATATTCATTGATTAATCCATTTGCACAAAATTACAAGATGGCCCGATTACAAAATGAGTCTTGTCATCTTGGGCAAAATGCAAGACTTGATGCATGCTTTAAAATACAGGAAATAATAATTACTCTGCAGGAGTAACCCTTATAATTTCCTGGGAACACCAGTTAAGGACTTGGCTACCCGGGATCCTTGGACGTATCCAGCTCTCCAGGTTGCGGTCGCTTTCCTCCTCGTCTTCCAAATTGTTCACTGCATCCGGGGTGAGCATTCCCCCGCTGACAAAATTGGGCTTCTTTGCAGCCTCCGATTGATCTTGTTGAGTTGGTCTGTAACCCAACCCAAATTTGTCTTCTTTCCTTTCCACGGGCAGCAGCTTGCCCCAGCCTTGGGCAATACCCTCTTCAACAACCTTCCGGGCTTGCTGATAAGACGTTATGGAGGTTCCCAGTACAGCAGATGCTTCATTAATGTTCAGGGCCTCAAACCCCTGGCTCATGGTTTCATGGATTTCTCCATCCATTTCTATGTACTTATACGTAGCCATATGGCTAACAAAGATGTCTTCTTCTCCACAGATGGTGATGATTTGGCCTTCCCACTCGAATTTCAGCTTCTGGTGAAGGGTAGACGTAACAGCGCCAGCGGCATGGATCCAGGGTCTACCCAACAAACAGCTGTAGGCCGGCTGGATGTCCATCACATAGAAGGTAGTTTTGAAGGTCTGCGGGCCAATCATCACAGGCAGATTAATCTCTCCAAGCACTGATCTTTTAGAGCCATCAAATGCTCTCACCACCAAGTTACTTGGATGCAGTGCCAAGCCATCATACTCCAGCTTCACTAAGGCTTTCTTTGGTAGAACGTTGAGTGACGACCCAGTGTCCACCAGTACATGAGATAGAACGGCACCCTTGCATTCCAAGGTGATATGTAAAGCCTTGGTGTGGTTACGTCCCTCCGTTGTTAGGTCAGCATTGGTGAAGCCCAGTCCGTGACTGGTATTGACATTTGCCACCACAGTTTCTAGCTGATTAACGGTAATCTCCTTTGGCACGTATGCTGCGTGCAGGACTTTCAACAATGCATTCCTGTGAGCTTCAGAACACATCAACAGTGATAATATGGAGATTTTTGAGGAAGTTTGGTGAAGCTGATCCACCACCTTGTAATCACTTCTCTTTATGATTCTCATGAACTCGTCTACATCTTGTTCAAAAGATGTCTTCTGAGTTTCCTTGGCGATTGGATCTTCAGATACCACATTCTTTCCCTTCGCTTTGGCAGCAGCTTCTGCTTCAGCATTAGGTCTTTGTGTTTGTGAGGCAAAAAGGCGTCCGCTTCTGGTGAAGCCTCCGCCTCCCCCAACATTATCAATTTGTGGAGAAGAGGTTGAAGAATCCAAAGTGATTTTCTCCCCGTTGCATTAGAGATCAGAGGCATAATGCCAAGGTATGGCATTACTGCTTTCATAAGGAACTGGTCCAGGCACCGTGATGGTGACTGGACTGACTGCTGCAGAGGAGGGTACTGTAATGGTGTGCGGATCGTAGTAAATTGTGACTGGTGACCTGGCAGGAGGTGCCACTATTTGTTGTTGAAAGTTGTTGTTTGGAGGAACATTTGATGGGTCGTAGTAGATCGTAACTGCTGAGACATCTTCATTAATTTCTGTTGGCGTTGTAGAAGATTCTGCTGATGAAATGGATGTTGATGTTGTAGAAGAAATGGTTGTTGAAATCTGGTTTGTTGAAGTGATGGCCGGAGCCATTGCTGATGATATTGATGAATCGGTAGGAATGATTGTTGCTGCTGTTGTAGAAGAATCAAGAATTGTTGTCAAAGGAATTGCTGGATTTGTAGGCGCCGTTGTTGAGATCTGAAGGATACCATCTTTGATAAGACCATCTATGCCGCTTCTCAAATTCCCACATCCGTTGACTGCAATGTTGCAATACCCACAACCGAGCTCACACCCGGGGAACACCTGGCACTCTAGAAGCTGAGCTTTAATTTCGACCAGAGGTGTTCGAATTTGTGCAACACTGGTGATCAAAGTAGATGGTTTGTCTTCCTCAATGGCATTAATCCTCGGCCCACCATGATTAGGCATAGGATTTCTGTTGACATTCGGAGGCGGTGCGAAGTTGAGGGCTTTAGAATCCACCAGATCTTGAACTTTCATTTGCAGGGCCCTGCATTTCTCGGTATTGTGGCCAGGTGCATTGGAATGGAAAGCACACCTGGCGTTGACATCGTAATTCTTTAGGAGATTGGAGGGATCTGGTGGTGCCAATGTCCTAAACTCAACCAAGTTAAGTTTCAGGAGTTGTGGCAATAAGGCAGCATAAGGCATAGGGATAGGGTCAATCACCCTGTTTTCCTGTGATGGTCTTTGTTGGAAGGGTCTTTGCTGTTGATTGCTATTGTTGTTGTTGTTGTAGGTTCTTTGTGGCGGATACTGAACTTGCTGTTGATAATGTGGTTGTTGATATGTTGATTGCTGAGGGATCGGAGCCGGAATAGTGACAGCTGCTACTGATCTGTGAACATATTGAGGTCTGCCCCTGCTGGCATGAATGGAATTTGTCTCACCGGTCCTTCGAGGTCCCACAAAAGGCTTCCTGGGATTACTGGACGAACTTGCACCATTATCAGAAATTTTTCCCATTTTTAGCAGACTTTCAATTCTTTCACCGGCTATAACTACGTCTGCGAAGCTGGTAGAAGAAAAGGAAGCCAATCTATCAATATACGTTCCTTGCAAAGTATTCATGAACATGTCGGCCATTTCTCTTTCCGACATGGGTGGCTGGACAGCAGCAGCAAGCTGTCTCCACCTTTGGGAATATTCCCTGAAGCTTTCTCTGGAGGATTGAGACATTCCCATTAGGAGGGTCCTGTTAGGAGCCATGTCCAGATTATATTGATACTGCCTGATGAAGGCTTCAGCTAAGTCCTTCCAGCACCTGATAGTAGCTCTGGTCAAGTGTGAATACCACTCTCTTGAAGCCCCAGTCAAGCTGTCTTCGAAGTAAAACATCCACAGCTTCTCATCCATGGTATATGCTTTAAGTCTCCCCAGGAAAGACTGCAGGTGAGTTCGCGGACAGGAGGTTCCATTGTATTTCTCAAAGCACGGGGGTTTGAACTTGTGGGGAATTCTCACCCCATCCACTAACCCCATATCCATTACATCGAAGCCCAAGGAGTTTTGAGACTCCAAAGATCTCAATTTCTCAGCAATTTCATCAAACCTTCTATCATAGACTTCATCTCCAGCTCCCATGACAGTAAACTGCTCCTCTTGGGGATCTTCTTGCAAGATTCTCCCCCCAGTAGTATTTCCTTGCACATTTCCCGGGATATTGACTTCCGGGTCTAGATGAGGTCCAAATACAGGTGGATTAACATGAGGCTGACCCCTCTCATTATTACTTGTTCCTCCAGTTCCGGGATGAGGTTCCTCGGGAGTTTGTCTTTCTACCAATGCCCTTAACCTTTCCTGGCTCTGGGCCAAGCTAGTCATCACAGTCATGAATTGGGCCATTTGGTTTCTCATCTCCACTCTTTCATTAGCCATCTGGGTTCTGACCTCAGTCAGGTCTTGCTGTACTTGCTCCATTAGAATACCCGGAAGGTTGTTGCGAGTAGGATACCGGTGTGCACGGTTGACAGGGAACACTCTTCTGCGAGCAATATTTCCTGAAGTCAAAGCAAAGTTAGAAACAAACAAATGACAAAAACCTACAAAACAAAACAAAAGTTAGTATGCAATGCAGTGCGCTTATTTATTTTCCAAGGTATCCGGCTTGGCTCTTGGTTTTGACCCTTCCAGACCTCGAGGAAGATGCTTTGATGTTGTTTTGAGAAAAGAAACTCAATGAAAACAAACTAACAGATATATTACAAATGGTGAATCATACATAGTCTATTTTTACAACACATGCCCCTGAAGGGTCAAAATACAGTACAAAAGAAAAGTACATCGAAAGAAAACAACAACAATCAAAAAGTCAGACATTTAGTCCAAACTCATCCTCCTTAACCTCCTTCAAAAGTGCCTCAGTCACTGGACCAGCTGGATGCTCTGTAATGGTCCTGATGAGGAGGTTCCTGGTGGCAATGGCAGAGGTCAGCTTCTTGTGCCTGTCCTGATCCTTTGATCTCTTCAACCCAACCCTAAGCTTCAACTCTGAAATCTCCTTCTGGGCTCCCAGCAAAGCTTCCTGCTGCTTCTTTTCATTGGTCTCTAACTGCTCAATCTTGTCTTGAGTTTTCTTATCTTCTAGTGTCCGGGCTTCAGTGATCCTGACCCACCTAGCCTGACTTTCTTGTAGATAGAGTTCAGTCCTAGCCTTCTGAAGCTTGGCCTCTTTACAGGCATTCTTCAATATTTGCTCCCCAGCTCTTGACTTCTTGATGTAGTCCTCTGCTTTCTCAATCTTGGCCAGATGCTCCACCCTAAGCTTCTCCAACCTCTCAATGTCCATAAGACCATCACTCCTCTCCCAGAGGGTCTTCTTCAAAGCTTGAGACAGATTCTCATTCCTTTCCTTCAGCTTCTCAAATTCTTCCAGGCTGACAGTGGCTGCTGGCTGTACTGTGGATGGTCCAGGTATATCCTCAATGGTGAAGGGCATTGTAAACACCCCAAATTTGCCCTCACCCATTCACACCATGGCTTGTGATCATTTCATATGCATAAACACAATCATATCATCTCATATCTCATTTTTTATTCACTGCATAGATTCAAAGTCATCTGCATCTAGGGTTTGTGATCTGAGCAATCCAAGAGCCTCTTAAGCCACTCCAAGGGTCATCAATCACTTCAAAGGGATCCATGTGTGTTCTTGTATCATATTACAACCTCTCAAAGTCAAAAATGCCAAAGGATCACAAGAACTGGGATTGGTATGGAAGCAGAGCCAAGTTTGACTGCACAGTTGACCTAAAATTAGGGTTTTGGTTTCAGAGGCCATAACTCCAAATTTTTTGGTCATTCTTGTTTCCATTGGTCTCTATATGGTATAGGGAGTGTGCATATCAATTTTCATGAAGAAATTCCATGGGGAAGTCATCTGATCAAGAGTTGACTTTTCAGACAAGTCAGTGTAAAATCAGGGCATCTGAGGCCCCCAATGACCCAACCAAGGGGTGATCTTCATCATTTTGAGTGTATATGATCTTTATTTGATCATAGAAGAAGGTTGAAGTTCACAAAATTCAAGAATTACAAGTTTTTGCAAAGTTGACTTTTTAGGGCATGGTTAACTTTTAAGAAATATGTCATTTTATGCCACTTTTCAAGCCTTACTTTTTGATCCAAAAATGCTTCAAATGGAAAAACTTTGGTCATGAAAGTTGTAGATTAGATCTTTCCCTTTTCAAAAAGTACAAGAACATGATCTAATTCTTCTTGGATCAAAAGTTATGGTGTGTCAAAGTTGGCAAAAATCACTAATTTTCAAGGTATGCCTCAAATGAGAAACTTGCAAAAACTTTGTACCAAGGCATTTGTGACTTCTAATTCATATCAAACCAATGCACAAACATCACATGTGACCTAAAAATCAGATTTGAACCAAAAGATCACATGTTCATGGTTGGCAAGGCAAGAGATTTTCATGAAGTTTCAAAAGTAAGCAACTTGCAAAAACTATCATCACACCTCACCCACTTGATGTCTTGGATGCTGAACCAGCCATAGCTTCTCCCCTCACCATGCTGCGCCAGTCCATGTACTTGTGCTAGCCTAGGGCTCAACCCATGCTTTCCTTACACCAAAGTGGACTTTTTGCAAAAGTGAACTTACCTATCACAGCAGGCCAAGTCACATCAACTGACCAATAAGCTTTGTTTATGTGGATCAAATGCTGGCCATAACACAGCACAAGCAAGCCTGAAGCAAGCCATAGCATCACATTCACAAAATCACCCTCTCAAGCAAAACCTTTCGAATCCCTCTCCACAACTCACAAACACAAGAACCAATTCCACTGGTCAACTCACCTTGCTTCATTGAGCCAAAACCAGCAAGACTTAGGCCTGAACCAAGCAAGAACACCATTTCTCCATTTTCACTCCCAAGAGCAAAACCATTTGAAACTCACTCCACAGGCCATAAACACCCAAGCAAACTCCACAAACCTTCTCCACTCATCATCCTGATCACAAAGAACCCTTCACCATTGCCAGAAACAGCCTGAATCATAAACACGATTCACACCTGAGCTTGAACAGAACTTGTTCAATCTCTCAAAACAGCCAACATAAACTCCTTCTAAGCATTCAAGGATCATCAGGGGACCAAGTAGAGTGGATTGCATCAAAGGGAGAGGTCAGAAAGTTGCAAGAGTGAAAGCTTCGAAACTCAGGTAGCTCAAGAACTTTTTTTCCAGAAATGGATTTTTGAGTTCTAAAGTTGTTCTCCATGCTTCACTGATTGCTCTGATATCTTTAGTTTTGAAAATGGGGGAAAGATGAGAGTTTAATTTGTTTCTGAAAGTTTTGCCCTAAAATCTTCTTTGTTTCGATTCATGAGATTGATGAACTATAAATGATTTCTAGCTTAGGGTTTTGATTCAGGGGAGTGTGGGAATCATTTCTGTGTGTTTAGATTTCATTTAGGTTGCGTTTTGTGGATTTTGGGGATTTTCAGGTGGGGTTCCCACCGGAGAAGACGACCAGAGGTCTTCTCCGGCCACCTGAAAATAATTAGGGTTTTAATCCTGCAATTAAGAGGGTTTGAATCTGGCACGTTGGATCAGTGGACTTTGTTGACTTGCCGCGCGTGTGTGTGGCTGAGATTCATCATTAAACCCTAACCATTAATTAATTAATTCATAATCCTGTATTAACCAAGTTTGAATTTCAGCCTTTGATCTGTGCGCGCAGTCAACAAGGCTTCCCCCAGACTCAATCCCAGCCCCTCATTTGGTTGACTTCAGTCTTTTTCATTTTTATTTTCATATTTAATTCATTTGTTTTGCATAATTTATTAAAAATAGCAAAAATGTTTTAAAAATTATGAAACTTTTTGTCAAGAGTTTCATTAATTTTTAAAACACAAAAATATTTTTATTTTTATTTTCAGAATTTAAAAAGTATTTTAAAATATTTAAAAGATTATTTTTAATTGATTAATGAGAATTAATTTATTAAAAATACTTTTAGGTATTTAAAAATCACCAAAAAATTCATGAAATGTTCTAAGACATTTAGAAACATTGTCCAACCTTCAAACCAAATTTATTTTTTGATCTTGATGCATTTTGAGAATTTTTCATTGAATAAAAATCATTTTTATGCAATAATTTGATCCAAAGTTCCAAAAATCATTTCTGCCTATCCATGAAGAGTTGGACATTGATTCTTTTTGCATTGCATTGTGTTTAGCATGTAGTTTGTGAGATTAAATGGCCATGATTTGATCTTTCATTTTCAATTTGTTTGACATTTCTTTTGTTTGGAAACCCTAAAACCCTAAAAATCTTAAGAAAACCATAACTTGAACTTGGTCAGGAGTTGAAACTTCTCCTTTGGGCATTGGGTTAGTATAGGATTGGGGGTCCTTTGAGTGGCATTTTCAATTTTTTATCTTAGGGTTTGCTTCTGATTTTGATTTTTGTTTGATGTATGGTTCATAAACCCTAATTTGGGCTTCCATATGCATCCATCTTGCATTCTCATGCATAATATGACTTGCCATGACATTTCAAGCATCCATTTGATTCATTTGACATCATAAGACATATTGAAAGCATGTTTGATCATTGCATCATGTATTTGCCATGTTGTATGCCATGTGCACTTCATAACTTTTCATGTATGTTCATGGTTCCTAACTTGCTTCATTTGCATTCATGAACTTGTATGATCATTTCCATGTGCTGCCTCATGTTTGTAGCATCTCATATCATCATTAACATCATGAATGTGCTTCTGGTATTGTTTCTCATCATGTCATTTCATCACATTTTGCATTGCATTGCATTTCTTTTCTAATCTTTCAGGTGGTAAGTGACTTTGAGAAGTGAATCTGCCCTCACTTCTCATAACTTCTCTTCATCTCTTTTTATGCATCCTTGCTGCATTTATGTTTGTGTTTAGGTTTGAGCTTGCTCATTCTTCTTCTTCCCACTTTCCTTCTTCAAGTGACTTGACTTCTTGAATGAAGCAAGTTGCTTTGCTTCTCTTGATCCTTTCATTTGCTTCCTGGTGGTTCCATTGAAGATCTTCTCTTGTAAACCTCACAAACCTTAGGAACAACCAAGCATGGCAATGATTAGGGTTTTGATTAGTCTCCCCTCTTAGTTTTACCTTTGTGTCTCTTTGAGTCTTCTCTTCTCACCTCATAATCAGGGACTAAACCCTAAAGGTTTTAAGGCTTTGTGATTAAGCTTATGCCTGCATCCTTCTATTAGGATGGAGTGTATAACTTTAATCCTAAGTGTTAAACCCTTAATGTGTTTAAATCCTTTAATCAATCCATCTAATAATCATCAAGACATCACACTTGTAACTTGGGCCTTGCATTAGGGTTCTAATTCTTCCTTAATTGGTTAAGAAGGACTAACCCTAGTGTTAATGGACAAGTCCCCCTCAAGTTGTCTTACAAATCATAAAACTCACTTCATCATCATACCATTAAATAAAATCCACTTAATCAAAGGCTTGTTTTGTCATGAGCTTAATCCCTAATCATGGATTAAGTTGAGGAGCTTTCCTCAGCTTAAACATTCTCATCTATTATCCTTCTATTAGGATGGTGTAATGAGTCTGTTTAATCCCTGATTATGGCTTAACCTCATTACTCAACACTAAACAAAAACACCAAAAACATCTAAATAATCACAAGTAGGTTAATGATCTTAATCCTACATCAAAGGTGATTAAGTGTGAGAATCTGACTTCACACTTAAGGTATTCTCATTACCCCTAATCAGAGGGAGGATGTGATGAGTTTACTAAATCCATTGGTTTAGGCTTAAGCTCATTAACTTATGACAAACTTTCAAAAGCAATAAAAGACTGAAAACTCAAAAACAAACAATAATCGTCTCCTCCGGGATTCTTTTCTCATCTCATTCACTCACAACCGAGAACTTGCTTCTTCCGTCTAATGCAAGACAGTTTGCATCTGTGCCAGACAGATCATACACTTGAGCATAGGCAATTAAGCAGTTCACAAGTCAATTTATCTATCAGTCTCTTTGGGTCGAACTACGGTGTTCTGACTTCCTCATTGCACGAGAGGATACGTAGGCATAACTTAACGGTTATCGAACAAAAGTCTCTGTATATTCCCCCTTTTTCCAGCATCTTTCTCTTAGCCTCATTATCATGATCAATTCATTCTCATTCTTACACTGACACATCATTATACACTTCACTTCTTTTACACTGACACCTGTACATCCTTTTCCAGCTATTTTATACATAAATTGCACTGACACTACCCCTTTAAAACACAAATCTTTTAAGCGTGGATCCCGTCGAGTACGACGGACAATCTGGGTGCTAATACCTTCCCAGGTTGTAACCAACCCCCTTTGTCAGTCTCTCTGGTTCGCAACCGTCTTATCCATATCTTTCTAGGTCTATGCAGCATTGCCTTTCCTCCGGGATAAAAATGCCTAGCTAGCGACTCTATTCATCTCCAGAGAGTTCACGGCTGTGTGTTCTCATTGTCCTTTTCGCCGACCGTTCGCGTCTGTACCCTATTTGACCCGGCTTCATTTAGCGGGAGCGACAGCTTGGCGACTCTGCTGGGGATGTCAACCTTATACTGTAACCAGGGCTTCTGGTTCTTTTTGTGGGTTCCTCCTAGCTCTTGTTTGATTTGTGTTTACTGGGGTGTTATATGCTATCTGTGCTTGTATGATTTGTTTTATTTACTGCTTTATGTACAATTGTTTATTTGCTTTATTTATAGCTTTACACATATCATATTGTCATACTGTGCTGCTGGCTGGATCTGTTTGTTTGCTTTGGTGGGTGGGTGTTCCATTGAGAGTTAAGGTCCTATACCTGGGACCTGAGTGACACCTAGGCTAGAGTGAATCATATTCTTTCCCATTCCATCTCGGTCTGGTGCGGGAATATGAAACACGGTTCAGATATGGGTTTCTTCTTGAGAACTCTGTGTTGCAGATTTCCTGCAATGCTAGGGCTATCTGGGAAGCCTGCTAAGTCTGAATGACCTTTTAGTATTGACCTTCAGAAACTGAGGTGAATTAGAGGAGGAACTTTTATGGTTATTGTAAACACTGTACCTCCGGGTTAGAAGTGTTTACACTTCTCATAACTGATCCGAGTCTGAGGATCTTTGTTTTAGAACACCACCTGTGAGGGGGTTGGGCTGTTTACAGGTTTGCAGGTACACTTAACCTCAGAATACCCTGTCACTTTGATTTGATTAAGAATACTCCATGTTGGAACAGTTCTTGTGATTCTAAACCCTGGACATGTGGCTCTTTATTTGAGCCCCCCACCTTGGTTACTGGACTTATAGACCTCCATCTGGATTTCTTACACACATGGACTTATATCAGAGCACTTGATCAGATCCAGCTCAGTCACAAACCCTTTGCATATCATTTGCATACATAATCATTGCATCATATTGACATTTGCTTATTTGTGTTTCAGGGTATCCATCCTCATTTGGTTTTGGTTTTGACCCCATCTTCAGTATTGACCTGTCTTCATCAGCACCTGCTTCAGCTGTCAGCTATCTACTTCAGTCACTTGCACCAGCCAATCAGTGGCCCATTCTTCAGTATCATCATCAGCACTTGTCTCTACTCAGTCTCAACCTCATGGCACCTAAAAAGAGCAACATCACCTACCACTTCTTCCAGCCAGAGTTAGCTGACATCAGGAGGATTCAGACCCTGATCACTCCAGACCATATACCACTGTTCAGGGAACACCATGGAGATATACTTGATATGGTTATGGATCTGGACCCCTCACAGAGAAGCCTAATCCACACTTGCCTTCAGTTTTATGATCCCCCACTGAGATGTTTCACTTTTCAGGACTTTCAGCTAGGCCCCTTATTGGAAGAATACTCGTCATTAGTTGGTATACCTATCAGGGGTGGAGTCCCTTTCAACCCTGAGATGGTATTTCCTGGTAATGAAGAGGTAGCAAAGGCATTGCATCTGGAACCAGTCCTGATTGGGCAGAATATGACTTCTAAGGCTGGAATCCCTGGCCTGCATCTAGATTTCTTGATCTCTCAAGCTACCCTGAAAGCTTCTTTAGGAGAGTGGAAAGCAGTCTGTGCTTTATTGGCCTTGAGCATATATGGGATCATATTATTTGCAGATGAGCCTCGATTTGTTAGCAAGAATGCAATCCATCTTTTCATCCTGAAGAACCCAGTACCCACTCTATTGGGGGACCTCTACTATTCAGTGCATCAGAGGAATGAAAAGCAGAGGGGAAGATTAGTGAGGTGTTGTGCTCCATTGTTCCATACTTGGCTTCTCAGGCATCTACCCAGGACAGATGCATTTTTGAATCCTCATCAGCAGAAAAACTGGGCTGGAAGACTTACTACTCTAACTTCAGCTGATATCAGATGGTGCACTCAAAGCACAAAAGGCAGGGATATCATCACCAGCTGTGGGCATTTTCCCAATGTGCCCCTAATAGGAGTTAAGGGTAGTATTAATTACAACCCTCTGCTGTTCAAAAGACAACTGGGCTATGCACTGGTCCACACTCCTAAGGCACAGGACTTGGTTGAGACTCTTTATTGTGAGAACAAGCTTAATCTGGCTATTGTTAGGCAGGCAGCCTGGGCCTGGGACAATGTGCAGACTAAGGGGGTAACCATCCTGGGGAAGTGCAACAATGTGGCATCAGCACAATACTATGATTGGTCCCATGCCAGGGCCCAATTCTCTGGGATGCCCTTTACTATTGAAGATATGCCTGGGCCTTCCACAACACCACCTCCAGCAACTGTCAGCTTAGAGGAGTTTGAGAAGTTGAAAGAGAGAAATGAGAAGCTGACTCAAGCTCTACAGAAGACCCTCTGGGAGAGGAGTGATGGCAGACTGGATATTGAGAGGTTGGAGAAGTTGAAAGTGGAACATCTGGCTAGAATTGAAAAGTCTGAAGATTACATTAAGAAGTCTAGGGCTGGAGAACAAATCCTGAAGAATGCTTGCAAAGAAGCCCAATTCCAGAAAGCCAGGACAGACTTGTATCTGAAGGAGAGTCAGGCTAGGTGGGTTAGGATCACCGAGGCTCGTACTCTGGAGGACAAGAGGGTCCAAGACAAGATAGAGCAACTGGAAGCTAGTGCAAAAGAGCAGCAGGAAGCCCTGGCAGCAGCCCAGAGGGAGATATCAGAGCTGAAGATCAGAGCTGGAGTGAAGAGGTCAAAGGACCAAAGTCAACACAAGAAGCTAACTGCAGCTGTTACTACCAGGAACCTCCTTATCAGGAACCTCACGAAGCGTCCGGCTGATCCTGTGACCGAAGCACTTCTCAAGGAAGTTCGGGAGGATGAGTTTGGTCTTGGTGTTTGACCATTTGCTTGTTGTTGCTTTTATTCCATGTACTTTTATTTTCTTGTAATGTATTTTGACCCCTCAGAGGGCTTGTATTTGTAAACAAACTGTGTACCATTGGCCTTTTGTAATATATGTATTAGTTTGTTCCATCCAAGTTTACTTCAAAAGCAACATCAACAGCATCTTCAAGGGTCTGGAAGGGTCAAAACTGAATGCCAAGCCGGATACCTTGAAAGCAAATAAGCATACTGCATTGCATGCTAACCCTTTGTTTGTTTTGTAGGTTTTTTGTTTTGTTGTTGCTAACTCTGTTGTGATGTTCAGGAACTATTGCTCGGCGCCGGGTATTTCCCCTCAACCGTCCGCACCGATATCCAACCCGTAACAATCTTCCGGGCATACAGATGGATCAGATGCAGCAGGACCTTACTGAGGTCAGGAACCAAATGACCAACGAGAGGTTGGAAATGAGGAACCAAATGACACAGTTTATGGAGGTAATGAACAACATGGCTCAAAGCCAGGAGAGGCTCAGAGCACTAGTGGAAGGGAGAAATCAGGAAGATCATCAGCCAGGGACTGCTGGGACTAGCAACAATGAAAGAGTCCAACCTCATGTCAATCCCCCAGTCTTTGGACCCCATCTCCATCCAGAGGCCAACATTCCTGTCAATATACAAGGGACTGCCACAGCCGGGAGGGTACTGCAAGAAGACCCTCAAGAAGACCAGTTCACAGTAATGGGAGCCGGGGAAGAGGCCTATGATAGAAGGCTGGATGAGATAGCTGAGAAATTAAGATCCTTAGAGTCTCAAAACTCTTTGGGATTTGATGTTATGAATATGGGTTTGGTAGATGGGGTCAGGATTCCCCACAAGTTTAAGCCACCATGCTTTGAGAAGTATAATGGGACTTCCTGTCCCCGAACCCATCTACAATCTTTTCTCGGGAGGCTAAAAGCCTATACCATGGACGAGAAGCTGTGGATGTTCTACTTTGAGGATAGCTTGACTGGGGCTTCGAGGGAATGGTATTCCCATCTGACAAGAGCAACTATTAGATGCTGGAAGGACCTGGCAGAGGCCTTCATCAGACAGTATCAGTATAATCTGGATATGGCACCCAACAGGACCCTCCTAATGGGAATGTCACAATCATCTAGAGAGAGCTTCCGAGAGTATGCTCAAAGATGGAGACAGCTTGCTGCGGCTGTCCAGCCACCTATGTCAGAAAGGGAGATGGCTGATATGTTCATGAACACCCTTCAGGGGACTTACATTGATAGGCTAGCTGCCTTCTCATCTACCAGCTTTGCAGATGTGGTCATAGCCGGGG
Organism: Lathyrus aphaca; assembly: GCA_963966055.1. NCBI lineage: Eukaryota > Viridiplantae > Streptophyta > Magnoliopsida > Fabales > Fabaceae > Lathyrus > Lathyrus aphaca. The sequence goes on along the minus strand of OZ014524.1, from coordinate 506,734,969 downwards.
AGAGAATTGAAAGCCTATTGAAGATGGGTAGGATCTCAGACAACGGTGCAAGTTCATCCAGTAATGCAAGAAAGCCTTTTGCAGGCCCAAGAAGGACTGGTGAGACCAATGCCATCCACACCAACAGGGGCAGGCCCCAATATGTTCATAGATCTGTGGCAGCTGTCACCATTCCCGCTCCAGCTCATCCACAACCAACTTATCAACCTCCTCAGCAAAACTATCAGCAACAACCCCAGTACCATCAACAAAATCAGTATCCTCCGAGAAATTACAACAACAGCAACACCAACAACAATAACCAGCAAAGGCCATTCCAACAGAGGCCATCTCAAGCCAACAGGGTGATCGATCCGATCCCTATGCCATATGCTACATTGCTGCCACAACTCCTGAAACTCAACCTAGTTGAGCTAAGGACATTGGCACCTCCAGATCCCAACAGTCTACCCAGGAACTACGACTCCAACGCCAGATGTGCTTTTCATTCGAATGCACCTGGCCATAGTACAGAAAAGTGCAGAGCCTTGCACATGAAGGTACAAGACCTGGTAGACTTTAAGGCTTTGAATTTCGCACCACCACCCAATGTCAATAAGAACCCTATGCCAAATCACGGGGGTCCCAGAATCAACGCTATTGAAGAAGACAAGCCGTCTTATTTAATAACCAGTGTGGGTCAGATTCGGACACCGTTGGTAGAAATCAAGGCTCAGCTCCTCGAATGTCAAATGTTCCCGGGGTGTGAGTTAGGGTGTGCTTACTGCAATATTTCAGTAAATGGGTGCGATAACCTGAGGAATGGCATAGATGGTCTCATTCAGAGTGGCCAACTTCAGATCACCACATCATTTCCAACAAATCCAGCAATCTCATCAGCAACAGTACCGGTATCTCCTACAACTGCAGCAACCATTGTTCCTGACAATTCTTCGGCTTCATCAACAAGTACTTCATCTATCATCTCGACTGATCAGTTATCAACAAATTTTTCTTCTACAACTTCAGCACCACTCCAATTTGAATCTCCTACAACAACAACATACATCCTTCCGACAATGTCTCCTACAACTCCAGCAACAAACTCTGAAGATGTCTCAACTGTCACAATATTTTATGATCCTGAAAACAACTCTGCCTACAACTCAGAAAGTGCTGCTCCCATCAGAGCACCAGTCACGATTTATTATGATCCACAAACTGTCACAGCCCCTTCTGCAGCTGTCATCAGTCCAGTCACTGTCACGGTGCCTGGACCAGTACCTTATGAAAGCAATAGGGCCATCCCTTGGCACTACGGCTCTGACGTATACTGCAAAGGAAAGAAAATCACCCTTGAACCATCAACACCTGCACCACAAATAGACAATGTGGGAGGAGGCGGAGGCTTCACTCGAAGCGGACGTCTCTTTGCTCCACAAATTCAAAGACCCACTGCCGAAGCAGAAGCTGCTGCCAAAGCGAAAGGAAAGAGCCCGGTGCAGGAAGATCAAGCTGTTAAGGAAGCTTTGAAAACACCATTCGATCAAGAAGTTGATGAGTTCATGAGAATCATCAAAAAGAGTGATTACAAAATAGTGGATCAGCTTCACCAGACGCCATCCAAGATCTCTATCCTATCATTGCTTATGTGCTCTGAAGCCCATCGGAATGCACTACTCAAAGTCTTGCACGCAGCTTACGTGCCTGAAGAGATCACTGTCAATCAATTGGAAACCGTGGTTGGAAATGTTACAGCTAGCAATGGGCTAGGGTTCACCAATACTGACTTGACAACGGAAGGCCGCAACCATAACAAGGCCTTGCACATCACCATGGAATGTAAAGGTGCAGTCCTTTCCCATGTGCTGGTAGACACAGGGTCATCCCTTAATGTCTTACCCAAAAAGGCCCTGGTGAAGCTAGAGTATGAAGGATTAGCATTGCGACCCAGTAACCTGGTAGTAAGAGCATTTGATGGTTCTAAGAGATCGGTTCTGGGAGAAATTGAGCTACCTGTGACAATTGGCCCACAAACCTTTAAAACGATCTTCTATGTGATGGACATTCAGCCTGCCTACAGCTGTTTGTTGGGTAGACCTTGGATTCACGCCGCTGGCGCAGTAACGTCTACCCTTCACCAGAAGTTAAAATTTGAGTGGGAAGGCCAAGTTGTTACTATCTGTGGGGAAGAGGATATATTTGTTAGCCATCTGGCTACTTATAAGTATATTGAGATGGATGGGGAGATCCATGAAACAATGAGCCAAGGATTTGAGGCCTTGAATGTTAATGAAGCATCTGCTGTATCTGGAATCTCCATGTCATCTTATCAACAAGCCCGGAAGGTTGTTGAAGAAGGAACTGCCCAAGGCTGGGGCAAGGTTTTGTCTGTGGAGGAGAAGAAGGACAAATTTGGGTTGGGTTACAGACCAACTCAACAAAATCAAGTGGAGGCTGCTGAGAAGCCTGGTTTTGTCAGTGGGGGAATGCTTACCCCTGATACTATCAACAATTTGGAAGACGAGCTGGAAGAAGAACGCAATCTGGAGAATTGGATCCGTCCAAAGATCCTGGGGAGCAGTATCTCAAACTGGTCTTCCCAGGAAATTATAAGAGTTACTCATGCAGAGTAATTATTATTTCCTGTATTTTTTTTAAGCATGCATCAAGTCTTGCATCTTGCCCAAGATGACAAGACTCATTTTGTAATCGGGTCATCTGTACTTTTTGTGCAACAAGATTAATCAATGAAATATCAGACATCTTTTTGCAAACGAGTCTTTTTCTTTTCCGCTCACTGTTTTTCCATTTTTTTTCTTTTTGTACAAAAAATAAATGGCGATGTTTTCAAAATGACAACTTTATTTCACTTTTCTAAGCAAGATTAAAATCAATCACTAAAATGAACAAACTGAACCCTTGCAGAGAGTGCCTTCCAGACAGCACCGACAACAGCACGGCTATGACTTCGTATGACTTTGACAATCCAATCAATCAAGCTGATGAAGGGGTTGAAGAAGAATATGAGCTTCTTGAAGAGCTAGCCAGGTTGTTGAGACAAGAGGAAAAGGTTATTACTCCTCACCAGGAGGAGGTTGAAGTGATTAATCTTGGTACAGATGAAGACGTGAAAGAAGTTAAAATCGGGGCCTGCCTGCAAGACTCAGTGAAGAGACAACTGATTGATCTGCTTCAAGAATATGTGGATGTGTTTGCTTGGTCTTACCAAGATATGCCAGGGTTGGACACCGACATTGTTGTGCACAAGCTGCCTTTAAGAGAAGAATGCCCACCGGTCAAACAGAAACTGCGCCGTACTCGCCCAGACATGGCAATGAAGATCAAGGAAGAGGTACAAAAGCAATGGGACGCCGGGTTCCTTGCTGTAACTAGCTATCCACCGTGGGTTGCTAATATTGTACCTGTGCCTAAGAAAGACGGCAAAGTAAGGATGTGTGTTGACTACCGGGATCTAAACAGAGCCAGCCCGAAAGATGATTTTCCATTACCTCACATTGACGTATTGGTAGATAATACGGCTCAGTTCTCGGTATTCTCCTTCATGGACGGATTTTCAGGATATAATCAGATCAAGATGTCACCTGAAGACATGGAGAAGACAACTTTTATCACACCCTGGGGCACGTTCTGTTACAAAGTGATGCCATTCGGCCTGAAGAATGCTGGTGCCACATATCAACGGGCTATGGTGACATTATTCCACGATATGATCCATAAAGAAATTGAATGTTATGTGGATGACATGATCGCCAAGTCCCTTACAGAGGAAGATCACCTGGTAAATCTGCTGAAGCTATTCAAGCATCTGAGGAAGTACCAACTAAAGTTGAACCCCAACAAATGCACATTCGGGGTACGATCCGGTAAGCTGCTGGGCTTTATTGTAAGCGAGAAAGGGATTGAAGTTGACCCTGATAAAGTCAAAGCCATTCAAGAGATGCCTGCACCGAAGACTGAGAAAGAAGTTCGAGGGTTCTTGGGTCGATTAAACTACATCTCACGGTTCATATCTCACCTTACAGCAACCTGTGAACCTTTGTTTAAGTTGTTAAGAAAGGAACAGACGGTCAGGTGGAACGAAGACTGCCAGAAGGCTTTTGACAAGATCAAAGAATATCTGCAAGAACCTCCAATCCGTATGCCGCCAGTTGAAGGAAGACCTCTGATAATGTACTTGACAGTATTAGAAGAGTCAATGGGGTGTGTGTTGGGCCAGCATGACGAGTCTGGTCGAAAAGAGTATGCAATATACTACCTGAGCAAAAAGTTTACCGACTGTGAACAACATTATTCACTGCTCGAGAAAACTTGCTGTGCTTTAGCGTGGGCTGCTCGCCGACTGAGACAGTATATGTTGACCCACACCACTTTGTTGATATCAAAAATGGACCCAGTCAAGTACATTTTCGAGAAGCCAGCTCTTACCGGACGGGTTGCAAGATGGCAGATGATTCTCACAGAGTATGACATCCAATACACATCTCAGAAAGCCATCAAAGGCAGTGTATTGTCTGAATATCTTGCTGAGCAACCTATCGATGATTACCAGCCTATGAGATTTGACTTCCCTGATGAAGACATCATGTTCATAAAAGCAAAAGATCATGAAGAGCCTGTTCACACTGAAGGGCCTGACCCGGAAGAAGAATGGACTATGATGTTTGATGGGGCTGTTAACATGAATGGTCGTGGTGTTGGTGCAGTACTCATTACACCTAAAGGAGTTCACATGCCTTTCTCGGCAAAACTCACCTTCAACTGCACTAACAACGAAGCTGAATACGAAGCTTGCATTATGGGTCTCGAGGAAGCCATTGACCTCAGGATCAAGACATTAACCGTATTCGGAGATTCAGCTCTGGTAGTTAATCAAACCAACGGAAAATGGTATACACACCAGGATCATCTGATACCCTACAGGGATTATACAAGAAGGTTATTGACTTTCTTCACAACGGTCAAGCTTGAGTATATCCCTCGGGACGAGAATCAGTTCGCAGATGCTCTGGCTACCATTTCATCCATGATCAAAGTTCAAGCTGCCAACTTTGTACCTCAGATTTCAGTATCCAGACTTGATAGACCAGCATATGTATTCGCAGCAGATGTTGTCAAAGATGATAAGCCTTGGTTCCATGACGTTAAATGCTTCTTGGAGGATCAAACATACCCACCTGGGGCATCTTCCAATGATAAGAAGACTTTGAGAAGGCTTGCTGGTAGTTTCTTTCTGAACGCTGATGGGTCTTTATACAAAAGGAACTTTGATATGATACTCCTCAGATGCGTTGACAAGACGGAAGCAGATTTGTTGATGCATGAAGTGCACGAAGGATCCTTTGGTACCCATGCAGGAGGGCATGCCATGGCTAAGAAGTTGTTAAGATCAGGTTATTACTGGATCACAATGGATGCAGACTGTTGTGCTTATGCCAGAAAATGCCATAAATGCCAGATCTATGCAGATAAGGTGCATGTGCCCCCCAATCCTTTGAACATAATGTCTTCACCGTGGCCCTTTGCTATGTGGGGCATTGATATGATTGGCAAGATTGAGCCAACTGCTTCAAATGGCCACAGATTCATCTTGGTCGCCATTGATTATTTCACCAAGTGGGTTGAAGCAGCCTCATATGCAAATGTTACGAGACAGGTGGTAGCCAGATTTCTGAAGAGAGATATCATCTATCGATATGGAGTTCCCGAGCGAATCATTACTGATAATGGGTCCAACTTAAACAATAAAATGATGGCAGAGCTATGCCGGGACTTCAAGATCCAACACCACAATTCTTCTCCTTACAGGCCAAAGATGAATGGCGCTGTTGAGGCAGCTAATAAGAATATCAAGAAGATTGTGCAGAAGATGGTAGTCACATACAAAGACTGGCATGAAATGCTACCGTTTGCCTTGCATGAGTATCGCACGTCAATCAGAACATCCACTGGGGCAACACCGTATCAACTTGTGTATGGTATGGAAGCTGTCCTACCTGTCGAAGTTGAATTACCCTCCCTACGGGTATTGATGGATGTTAAGCTGAACGAAGCAGAGTGGGTCAGGTCCCGATACGAACAACTGAGTCTGATTGAAGAGAAAAGATTGGCTGCAATCTGTCATGGGCAGCTGTATCAGAAAAGAATGAAGAAAGCTTTCGATCAGAAAGTCAGGCACCGAGAGTACCAAGTAGGAGATCTTGTGTTGAAAAGAATCCTTCCTCCTCATACAGACCACAAGGGAAAATGGACTCCAAACTATGAGGGACCATTTGTGGTAAAGAAAGTTTTTTCCGGTGGAGCACTGATGCTCAGCACCATGGATGGTGAAGATTTCCCGTCCCCTGTGAATTCAGATGCAGTTAAAAAATACTTCGCATAAAAATGACCCGCTGGACATGAAAACAGAATGTAAGTCCAGGCAAAAATAGGGCATCCCGGCGAGTCAAAAACAGAATAAAAGACTCGGGCAGAAGTAAGGGAAAATAAACAAAAAATGTACACCCGCTGAGTTAAAAAGCCGCATTGGACAGCTCAGGCAAAAATGGGTATCCCGATGGATTGAAAACCCGAGAGGGCGATCCATGCAAAATAAGGGAATAAGCGAACAACCGCATTCTGAATTCGTCTGTATCGCCTACAACTTAGCAAACCTCGAAAGGATCAAGCTTCAATCAGAATCAGCCTCCTTCAGAAAGCAAGACGAGAAGAACGTCAAAAGTCATACGAGTCATAGCAGAAGAGGAAGCTCCTTAAAGCGTCGTCAACATCGCCAGCACTTTGTTTCTCAATTTGTAACAGCCTCCTCATTTTAGGAGATATGTTTCCTTGACTGTATCTCGCCAATTCAGGGCATTTTGAATTAATAAAATCAGATTTTTCAGTCATGTCTCGTCTTATACATTTTTATTTGCAAAGAATGTCTGATGTCTCTAAAAAACTAATTGCATGAGTACAGATGCTTTTCTCTAAAGAAAAAATAAATAATAAAAACACATGCTAGCAGGGAATATACTTACTCTCAAGAGTGTCTAACTCCTATGACGGAATCCGGTAAAGGATACCTCGGGACCATTTGTGCGTTTCCTTATCTTTGCAGGATTGCAGGTATCCAGAACGCAACTTGGGGCATGCAAGCTACATCCCGGCAAGCTGGAAAATCAACACTCACTCTTGGCACCAGAGGTGTTTTCTCCCCAGCTGAGTTGCCAACAACTTTCCCCAGCCAGTTGCCACTTGTCAATTTCCCCAGCCGTAGTGTCGATCTTTCTTCCTCAGCAGAATGCAAAAATCCAGGGGATCATCCCCCACAGAATCCTCAGCCTCTATTCAGAAGAGCAACGCATGAAGGAGTCACAACAGAGTACAGACGGCTTCTACAAACCCCAGCTGGGTCCCTCATTACAAGGATATGTCAATCAGTGACCTATATCCCCAAGCAAATATCATATCATCAGATCTGCCAATGATCTCATCCCCAGCTGGGATGTCCACTTCAAACAGATCGACCAGAGATCTTCGCGGCAATGGGATCCGAATCCCGGTTTGGTATCTTTGCATAACCATGGCATTCGCATCATATCCACCCACAAAGCGTAGCATTCCGTCTAATACGGAGCATTACGGCAAAAATCAAACACATAGCATAATCATAAACCATGTTGTGAATCGAACACTTGTGAATAATAAACCATTCATCAGAATGAAAAATACTTTCCCCAAAATCCCCCAGAGTCCCCGGCAAAAGCAGTTGCCTCATATTTCACAAACACCAGTATATACTCCTTTTGACACCCGTCCGTGTCACCTTTCCCCAGTAAAGTCGCCTGAACACTCTTTGCAAACAATACCACCCGTATTACAGATACTTCCTGACACCCGTCCGTGTCATACCCCAGCAGAAAGCCAAAGACATCCTCTTTGCACTCACATATACCTATATATACATTTTCTTGACACTCGTCCGTGTCATATCCCCAGCGCAGTCGCCTGCAATTTCACAACCCATACACTCGTTGATATTATTATACTTTTCTCTCTTGACACTCGTCCGTGTCACCCTCCCCAGCAGATAAACACTCATCTATACAATACTCATACTCACTACTCATGTTACACTTATATAGATACTCGTCCGTATCTTGTATGTACCACTTATATATCCCCACAGATTCGGCATTGGTCCATGTTCTTTGTTAACCAGTTGGTACTCGTCCGTACCATCATCTCAGAATATGCGTCAAGTGTTTGTTTCTACATGATACTCGTCCGTATCATAGTCTTAAGGATGCTCGTCCGCATCTTTAATCCATACACCATGTCAAACACTTACGTCTCCTTGAATATAGATACTCGTCTGTGTCTACTATTCCCCAGAAGGGTACCCTCAGATTCAACACTCGTCCGTGTTCTCTGTTAACCCGTTGATACTCGTCCGTATCATCATCTCTGAACACGTGTCAGTATTTGTTTCTACATGATACTCGTCCGTATCATAGTCTTAAGGATGCTCGTCCGTGTCTTTAATCTATACACAACATCTAAACACTTATACTTTTTTTCTCTTGGTTGTAAACACTCGTCCGTGTTTACTATATCCCCAGTAGATCGCCAAGTAAGCAAATCTTCTTTTTTTATCTGACACTCGTCCTGTGTTATGATAAACCTTGAGAGCAGCCGTACCCTGCTAGGTGGTCGTCCTCCACCTCTTGATGGTCGTCCTCCATCATGCTCGTCCGATGGCCGTCCCCATCGTTGATATTTAGCAGCCGTCCCCTGCTAGGTGGTCGTCCTCCACCTCTTGATGATCATCCTTCATCACTTTATCCAATGGCCGTCCCCATTGTTGATTTTGGGTTATCTGACATTCGTCCTATGTCATGAGAAACCTCGAGAGCAGCCGTCCCCTGCTAGGTGGTCGTCCTCCACCTCTTGATGGTCGTCCTCCATCATGCTCGTCCGATGGCCGTCCCCATCGTTGACCTTTTATCCGGCATTCGTCCTATGTCGCGATATTTTCGGCAGCCGTACCCTGCCTGGTGGTCGTCCTCCACCTAAGATGACCGTCCCTCATCTTAACCCTTACAGAGCAGCCGTCCCCTGCTAGGTGATCGTCCTTCACCTTTGATGACCGTACCTCATCATCTGTTTATTTCATTTATTCTTCAACCCGATGGCCGTCCCCGTCGTGGTCCCTTTTCTTTTAGCCCGATGGCCGTCCCCATCGTCGGTTACTTTGCTTTATGAACTTGATGGCCGTCCCCGTCATGTTTCATTAATTTCCAGAGAATCTTACAACTTTATCTTGATGGCCGTCCCCATCATGATCTCTTATTTTTCCCAGCTAGTCGGCCGTCCCCTTCTTGGCTTTACCTTTTATCTCCAGCATGACGGCCGTCCCCGTCATTGCTTTGTTTCCCACACCTTCCCCAGCGTGTCGGCCGTCCCCGTCATTGCTATTTACCCGGCAGTCGTCCTCTGCACGACGGTCGTCCTCCGTCGCCCACACTTTATAATATACTTTACTTTCTTTTACAATCTATATCCCTTTTCTTCTTCATTCTGTGAGTGCAAATTTTGGACTGTCTTTGGTATTCAACCACAAGTTATCTTGTTTGCCTGTTAAGCCGTCGCTTACAACCTGCACAGCTAACTCATGTTGGAATAGGGGAAGCTGTAAACACCCCAAATTTGCCCTCACCCATTCACACCATGGCTTGTGATCATTTCATATGCATAAACACAATCATATCATCTCATATCTCATTTTTGATTCACTGCATAGATTCAAAGTCATCTGCATCTAGGGTTTGTGATCTGAGCAATCCAAGAGCCTCTTAAGCCACTCCAAGGGTCATCAATCACTTCAAAGGGATCCATGTGTGTTCTTGTATCATATTACAACCTCTAAAAGTCAAAAATGCCAAAGGATCACAAGAACTGGGATTGGTATGGAAGCAGAGCCAAGTTTGACTGCACAGTTGACCTAAAATTAGGGTTTTGGTTTCAGAGGCCATAACTCCAAATTTTTTGGTCATTCTTGTTTCCATTGGTCTCTATATGGTATAGGGAGTGTGCATATCAATTTTCATGAAGAAATTCCATGGGGAAGTCATCTGATCAAGAGTTGACTTTTCAGACAAGTCAGTGTAAAATCAGGGCATCTGAGGCCCCCAATGACCCAACCAAGGGGTGATCTTCATCATTTTGAGTGTATATGATCTTTATTTGATCATAGAAGAAGGTTGAAGTTCACAAAATTCAAGAATTACAAGTTTTTGCAAAGTTGACTTTTTAGGGCATGGTTGACTTTTAAGAAATATGTCATTTTATGCCACTTTTCAAGCCTTACTTTTTGATCCAAAAATGCTTCAAATGGAAAAACTTTGGTCATGAAAGTTGTAGATTAGATCTTTCCCTTTTCAAAAAGTACAAGAACATGATCTAATTCTTCTTGGATCAAAAGTTATGGTGTGTCAAAGTTGGCAAAAATCACTAATTTTCAAGGTATGCCTCAAATGAGAAACTTGCAAAAACTCTGTACCAAGGCATTTGTGACTTCTAATTCATATCAAACCAATGCACAAACATCACATGTGACCTAAAAATCAGATTTGAACCAAAAGATCACATGTTCATGGTTGGCAAGGCAAGAGATTTTCATGAAGTTTCAAAAGTAAGCAACTTGCAAAAACTATCATCACACCTCACCCACTTGATGTCTTGGATGCTGAACCAGCCATAGCTTCTCCCCTCACCATGCTGCGCCAGTCCATGTACTTGTGCTAGCCTAGGGCTCAACCCATGCTTTCCTTACACCAAAGTGGACTTTTTGCAAAAGTGAACTTACCTATCACAGCAGGCCAAGTCACATCAACTGACCAATAAGCTTTGTTTATGTGGAACAAATGCTGGCCATAACACAGCACAAGCAAGCCTGAAGCAAGCCATAGCATCACATTCACAAAATCACCCTCTCAAGCAAATCCTTTCGAATCCCTCTCCACAACTCACAAACACAAGAACCAATTCCACTGGTCAACTCACCTTGCTTCATTGAGCCAAAACCAACAAGACTTAGGCCTGAACCAAGCAAGAACACCATTTCTCCATTTTCACTCCCAAGAGCAAAACCATTCGAAACTCACTCCACAAGCCATAAACACCCAAGCAAACTCCACAAACCTTCTCCACTCATCATCCTGATCACAAAGAACCCTTCACCATTGCCAGAAACAGCCTGAATCATAAACACGATTCACACCTGAGCTTGAACAGAACTTGTTCAATCTCTCAAAACAGCCAACATAAACTCCTTCTAAGAATTCAAGGATCATCAGGGGACCAAGTAGAGTGGATTGCATCAAAAGGAGAGGTCAGAAAGTTGCAAGAGTGAAAGCTTCGAAACTCAGGTAGCTCAAGAACTTTTTTTCTAGAAATGGATTTTTGAGTTCTAAAGTTGTTCTCCATGCTTCACTGATTGCTCTGATATCTTTAGTTTTGAAAATGGGGGAAAGATGAGAGTTTAATTTGTTTCTGAAAGTTTTGCCCTAAAATCTTCTTTGTTTCGATTCATGAGATTGATGAACTATAAATGATTTCTAGCTTAGGGTTTTGATTCAGGGGAGTGTGGGAATCATTTCTGTGTGTTTAGATTTCATTTAGGTTGCGTTTTGTGGATTTTGGGGATTTTCAGGTGGGGTTCCCACCGGAGAAGACGACCAGAGGTCTTCTCCGGCCACCTGAAAATAATTAGGGTTTTAATCCTGCAATTAAGAGGGTTTGAATCTGGCACGTTGGATCAGTGGACTTTGTTGACTTGTCGCGCGTGTGTGTGGCTGAGATTCATCATTAAACCCTAACCATTAATTAATTAATTCATAATCCTGTATTAACCAAGTTTGAATTTCAGCCTTTGATCTGCGCGCGCAGTCAACAAGGCTTCCCCCAGACTCAATCCCAGCCCCTCATTTGGTTGACTTCAGTCTTTTTCATTTTTATTTTCATATTTAATTCATTTGTTTTGCATAATTTATTAAAAATAGCAAAAATGTTTTAAAAATTATGAAACTTTTTGTCAAGAGTTTCATTAATTTTTAAAACACAAAAATATTTTTATTTTTATTTTCAGCATTTAAAAAGTATTTTAAAATATTTAAAAGATTATTTTTAATTGATTAATGAGAATTAATTTATTAAAAATACTTTTAGGTATTTAAAAATCACCAAAAAATTCATGAAATGTTCTAAGACATTTAGAAACATTGTCCAACCTTCAAACCAAATTTATTTTTTGATCTTGATGCATTTTGAGAATTTTTCATTGAATAAAAATCATTTTTATGCAATAATTTGATCCAAAGTTCCAAAAATCATTTCTGCCTATCCATGAAGAGTTGGACATTGATTCTTTTTGCATTGCATTGTGTTTAGCATGTAGTTTGTGAGATTAAATGGCCATGATTTGATCTTTCATTTTCAATTTGTTTGACATTTCTTTTGTTTGGAAACCCTAAAACCCTAGAAATCTTAAGAAAACCATAACTTGAACTTGGTCAGGAGTTGAAACTTCTCCTTTGGGCATTGGGTTAGTATAGGATTGGGGGTCCTTTGAGTGGCATTTTCAATTTTTTATCTTAGGGTTTGCTTCTGATTTTGATTTTTGTTTGATGTATGGTTCATAAACCCTAATTTGGGCTTCCATATGCATCCATCTTGCATTCTCTTGCATAATATGACTTGCCATGACATTTCAAGCATCCATTTGATTCATTTGACATCATAAGACATATTGAAAGCATGTTTGATCATTGCATCATGTATTTGCCATGTTGTATGCCATGTGCACTTCATAACTTTTCATGTATGTTCATGGTTCCTAACTTGCTTCATTTGCATTCATGAACTTGTATGATCATTTCCATGTGCTGCCTCATGTTTGTAGCATCTCATAGCATCATTAACATCATGAATGTGCTTCTGGTATTGTTTCTCATCATGTCATTTCATCACATTTTGCATTGCATTGCATTTCTTTTCTAATCTTTCAGGTGGTAAGTGACTTTGAGAAGTGAATCTGCCCTCACTTCTCATAACTTCTCTTCATCTCTTTTTATGCATCCTTGCTGCATTTATGTTTGTGTTTAGGTTTGAGCTTGCTCATTCTTCTTCTTCCCACTTTCCTTCTTCAAGTGACTTGACTTCTTGAATGAAGCAAGTTGCTTTGCTTCTCTTGATCCTTTCATCTGCTTCCTGGTGGTTCCATTGAAGATCTTCTCTTCTAAACCTCACAAACCTTAGGAACAACCAAGCATGGCAATGATTAGGGTTTTGATTAGTCTCCCCTCTTAGTTTTACCTTTGTGTCTCTTTGAGTCTTCTCTTCTCACCTCATAATCAGGGACTAAACCCTAAAGGTTTTAAGGCTTTGTGATTAAGCTTATGCCTGCATCCTTCTATTAGGATGGAGTGTATAACTTTAATCCTAAGTGTTAAACCCTTAATTTGTTTAAATCCTTTAATCAATCCATCTAATAATCATCAAGACATCACACTTGTAACTTGGGCCTTGCATTAGGGTTCTAATTCTTCCTTAATTGGTTAAGAAGGACTAACCCTAGTGTTAATGGACAAGTCCCCCTCAAGTTGTCTTACAAATCATAAAACTCACTTCATCATCATACCATTAAATAAAATCCACTTAATCAAAGGCTTGTTTTGTCATGAGCTTAATCCCTAATCATGGATTAAGTTGAGGAGCTTTCCTCAGCTTAAACATTCTCATCTATTATCCTTCTATTAGGATGGTGTAATGAGTCTGTTTAATCCCTGATTATGGCTTAACCTCATTACTCAACACTAAACAAAAACACCAAAAACATCTAAATAATCACAAGTAGGTTAATGATCTTAATCCTACATCAAAGGTGATTAAGTGTGAGAATCTGACTTCACACTTAAGGTATTCTCATTACCCCTAATCAGAGGGAGGATGTGATGAGTTTACTAAATCCATTGGTTTAGGCTTAAGCTCATTAACTTATGACAAACTTTCAAAAGCAATAAAAGACTGAAAACTCAAAAACAAACAATAATCGTCTCCTCCGGGATTCTTTTCTCATCTCATTCACTCACAACCGAGAACTTGCTTCTTCCGTCTAATGCAAGACAGTTTGCATCTGTGCCAGACAGATCATACACTTGAGCATAGGCAATTAAGCAGTTCACAAGTCAATTTATCTATCAGTCTCTTTGGGTCGAACTACGGTGTTCTGACTTCCTCATTGCACGAGAGGATACGTAGGCATAACTTAACGGTTATCGAACAAAAGTCTCTGTATATTCCCCCTTTTTCCAGCATCTTTCTCTTAGCCTCATTATCATGAGCAATTCATTCTCATTCTTACACTGACACATCATTATACACTTCACTTCTTTTACACTGACACCTGTACATCCTTTTCCAGCTATTTTATACACAAATTGCACTGACACTACCCCTTTAAAACACAAATCTTTTAAGCGTGGATCCCGTCGAGTACGACGGACAATCTGGGTGCTAATACCTTCCCAGGTTGTAACCAACCCCCTTTCTCAGTCTCTCTGGTTCGCAACCGTCTTATCCATATCTTTCTAGGTCTATGCAGCATTGCCTTTCCTCCGGGATAAAAATGCCTAGCTGGCGACTCTATTCATCTCCAGTGAGTTCACGGCTGTGTGTTCTCATTGTCCTTTTCGCCGACCGTTCGCGTCTGTACCCTATTTGACCCGGCTTCATTTAGCGGGAGCGACAGGCATCCCAGAAATCTGAGCTCTAGTATGAGACCAGTCATAGTACTGAGCTGAAGCAACATTATTGCACCTTCCCAGAATAGCCATCCCTTTTGTCTGGATGTTGTCCCAAGCCCAAGATGCTTGTCTGACAGCAGCTAGATTAGGCTTTATTTCACAATACAGGGTCTCAGCTAAATCTTGCACTCTAGGAGGGTGAACCAAAGCATAGCCCAGTTGTCTCTTAAACAGCAAAGGGTTGTAGTTGATGTAACCCTTTACTCCTATCAGAGGTACATTTGGGTATTGCCCACAGCTAGTGATGATGTCCTTGCCTTTGGTGCTCTGGGTGCACCAACTGATGTCATCTGAAGTCAAAGCAATGAGCCTTTTGGCCCAATTCTTCTGTTGGTGAGGGTTCAGGAAGGCATCTGACTTAGGCAGGTGTTTGAGCAGCCAGGTGTGAAACAAAGGAGCACAGCACCTCACCAACTTCCCTCTTTGTTTCTCATTTCTCTGATGATTGGAGTAGTAGAAATCTCCAAGCAATGTGGGTACTGGGTTCCTCAGAAGGAAAAGATGAATGGCACTCTTGCTGATAAACTTGGGCTCATCTGCAAACAGTATAACCCCATATATGCTGAGGGCTAACAATGCACAGACTGCCCTCCACTCTCCCAAAGAGGCCTTCAGGATGGCCTGAGATATCAAGAAGTCTAAGTGCAAACCAGGGATCCCAGCCTTTGTTGTCATGTTTTGCTCAATCAAAGTAGGCTCCAGGTACAGTGCTTTTGCTACTTCTCCATTGCTGGGAGAAGTCATCTATGGGTTGAAAGGGACACCACCCCTGACAGGTACTCCAATCAATGATGAAAATTCCTCCAATAGAGGTCCTAGCTGAAAGTCTGGGAATGTGAAGCATCTCAAAGGAGGGTCATAAAACTGCAGGCAGGTGTGGATCATGCTCCTCTGAGAAGGGTCCAGGTCCATAACCATATCCAGGATACCTCCATAATGCTCTCTGAATAAAGGGATGTGGTCAGGGGTGATAAGTGACTGGACCTGTCTGATACCAGTCAACACAGGCTCAAAGAAATGGTATGAAATGTTGCTCTTCCTAGGAGTAGCCATGAGTGCTGATGAAGAGCTGAAGACAAGTGCTGATGAGGATCAAGACTGATACTAGAGATGAGCCACTGATAGGCTGATGCTGGTGATGATGAGGATAGCTGAAGAAGATGCCTGATGAAGCAGAGATCTATGCAGAAGAATGGGTCAAAACCAAGCCAGATATAGTGTGGATACCCTGAAAAACAAATAAACAAATGTTAAATGATGCAATGATGATGTATGCAAATGATATGCAAGGGTTTGTGATCAAGCTGGATCTGATTATCAGTCTTGATATAAAGTCCATGTATGTTCAAGAAGTCCAGATGGAGGTTCAGAGATCCAGTAACCAAGGTGGGGGACTCAAATAAAGAGCCACATATCCAGGGTTAAATCATAAGAACTGTCCAAAGTGAGGTACTCTTAATCAAAACAAGTAACAGGGTATGATGTGGCCAAGGGTACCTGCAAACCTGTAAACAACCCAACCCCCTCACAGGCAATGTTCTAAAACAAGGATCCTCAGACTTGGATCGGTTATGTGAAGTGTAAACACTTCTAACCCGGAGGTACAGTGATTACAATAACCATAAAAGATCCTCCTCTAATTTACCTCAGCTTCTGAAGGTCATAGTAAAGGTCATCCAGACTTAGCAGGCTTCCCAGATAGCCCTAGCACTACAGGAAATCTGTAGCACAGAGTTCTCAAGAAGAAACCCATATCTGAACCGTGTTTCATATTCCCGCACCATACTGAAATGGAATGGGAAAGAACATGAACCACTCTAGCCTAGGTGTCACTCAGGTCCCAGGTATAGGACCTTAAACTCTCAATGGAACCCCACCCACCAAAACAGAAAACCAGATCCAGCAATGATAGTGACAGTATGAAATATGAAAAACTGTAAGGAAAGCAATAACTATGGCTGTACATAAAGCAATAAATAAAGAAACTATATAAACACAATTAGCACATAACACCCCAGTAAACACAAATCAAACAAGCGCTAGGAGGAACCCACAAAAAGAACCAGAAGCCCTGGTTACAGTATAAGGGTCCCCAGCAGAGTCGCCAAGTTGTCGCTCCCACCAAATGAGGCTAAGTCAAATGGGGTACAGACGCGAACGGTCGGCGAAAGGAGAGGGAATGAATAGAGTCTCCAGCTAGGCATTTTTATCCCGAAGGAAAGGTAATGCTGCATAAACCTAAGAAAAGATATGGATAAGACGGTCGCGAACCAGAGAAACTGAGAAAGGGGGTTGGTTACAACCTAGGAAGGTATTAGCACCCAGATTGTCCGTCGTACTCGACGGGATCCACGCTTAAGAGATTTGTGTTTTAAAGGGGTAGTGTCTGTGCAATCTGTGTATCAAAGCTGGAAAGAATGCAAGTGTCAGTGTAAAAGAAGTGTGAAGTGTACAAGGGAAGTGTCAGTGTAAGAACAGGAGTGAAAAGCTCAAGACTATGAGGCTTAAAGAATGATGCTGGAAAGAGGGGGAATATACAGAGACTTTTGTTCGATAACTGTTAAGTTATGCCTACGTATCCTCTCGTGCAATGAGGAAGTCAGAACACCATAGTTCGACTCAAAGATACTGAAAGGTAAATTGAATGATGAACTACTTGCTTATCTATGCTCAAGTGTATGACCTGTCTGGCTCAGGTGCAAACTGTCTTGCATTAGACGGAAGAAGCAAGTTCTCGTTTGTGAGTGAATGAGGTGAGAAAAGAATCCCGGAGGAGACGATTATTGTTTGTTTTTGAGTTTTCAGTCTTTTATTGCTTTTTGGAGTTTGTCATAAGAAAATGAGCTTAAGCCTAAACCAAAGGGTTAGTAAACTCATCACATCCTCCCTCTGATTAGGGGTAATGAGAATACCTTAAGTATGAAGTAAGCACCTCACACTTAATCACCATGATGTAGGATTAAGATCATTAACCTACTTGTGATTATTTAGATGTTTTTGTTGTTTTTGTTTAGTGTTAAGTAATGAGTTTAAGCCATAATCAAGGATTTAATGGACTCATTACACCATCCTAATAGAAGGATAATAGATGAGAACATTTAAGCTGAGGAAGGCTCCTCAACTTAACCCATGATTAGGGATTAACCTCATGACAAAACAAAACCTTTATTAAATGGATTTTAGCTAATGGTGAGATTAAGAAGTGGATTTTATAGTTTGTGAGACAACTTGAGGGAGACTTGTCCATTAACACTAGGGTTAGTCCTTCTTAACCAATTAAGGAAGAATTAGAACCCTAATGCAAGGCCCAAGTTACAAGCTTGATGTCTTAGTGATTATTAGATGGATTGATTAAAGGATTTAAACACATTAAGGGTTTAACACTTAGGATTAAAGTTATACACTCCATCCTAATAGAAGGATGTAGGCGTAAGCTTAATCACAAAGCCTTAAAACCTTTAGGGTTTAGTCCTTAATTATGAGATGAGAAGAGAAGACTCAAAGATGACACAAAGGCAAAACTAAATGGGGGACTAATCAAACCCTAATTGTTATCATACTTGGTTGTTCCTAGGTGTAGAACGTCAAATTTGCCCTCTTCATTTTAAGCATCATAATACACCATTTGCATCATAAGCATATCATATATATAGCATTATAGCATAGAAAAATAAAGCATGACAAGCATCAAGCCCTAGCATGAGGCATATGGCCATCTGGGGAGGTGTTGAAGGCCATTTAAGCCAAGAAAAGGTTTCCAAGGGATTTTTTGGAGGTCTATGATGAGTCTAGACTCCTTTGGCAAGGCCAAGTTCACTTGCAAAAGCTCAGAAGATTGCTTAATCATCACAAGTTTCAAGACAATGCAAGGCTCCTAAGCAGTGCAACCAAATTAGGGTTTTGGTTTCAAGGGCCTTAACCTCAAAATTTTGGCCAACTCTTTTGGGCAATGTTTTCTATATGATAAGAGGTTCCTACATGTCAATTTTCATGGAAAAATTCCAAGTGGAAGTCAGTCTTTGCCTCAGTTACTTGCAGATGAAGTAGAAAGTCAATTGGGCCCAGAAAAAGTCAACTGTGCCATTCCAAAGGGTCCAACCCAACTTTTTTTTGCCAAATGAGGTCTATTCAATGTTATAAGATGTTTGGTGAGTTTGAAGTCCAATAATTTTGGTGTTTTGAGGGGTTTTGGCAAAAGTGCACAAAGTTGGTTATGGAAAAGTTACTATTTTTGGCTATTTTGACCTAAAACTTCACAAGACCTTAACTTGATCAAAAAATCTTCAAATGGACCCAAAGTAAACATGAAAGTTAGATAGTAAGGGCTGCCATTTTTAAAAAGTACAAGATCATTTTCTGAAGATTTCTAGATTTTCCTATAGGTCCCTCGAAAATTTGAGCATTCTAGGGCAAATTTCAAATTTTCAAGGCCAAGCCATTTGCACAAAGGCTCAAAAGTGGATAGTTTGCTATGCTATGTCCAAATTAAGTTTACACAATCAAAATTCATCCCATTTAGGTCATTTGGCTCAAAGAAAAGTGGAAAAATTTGTGCACATGAAAAAGTTCCATAAAACTTGCATTTTACACTTGAATTTGCACAAGGCATGACAATTGTGTGATAGCTTACATCCAAGGGCTGAAGTTGTTTGCTGGGAATCATTGGTGGGATGGTGAATGCACATGCAAGAGAGGCCAGCAAATCACGAGCTTGTCATGCTTATGGCACACTTGGGCCAAAATTGCATTTTCACAAAAATCAGCTCTCTCTCACGTGCATTTGTTCTAACCCTTTTGCATTGCCATATATATTCCATAACAATGAGAATTAGGGTTAGAGGCAGCCAGAATACACACCCATTCTCCCATTCTCATCTCTTATGCAAAATTGCTCATTCTCCACAAACTCTTGCTACAAGAATCCATTCACAAAACTCTTGGTGGATTCTTAATCCTCATCACTCATAGATCATTTCCATACCATTTGTTTGGATTATTCTTCAAGAATCATTCATTTCCCATTTCTTGTGCACATTTGCATTTTGTGCCATAACTTTTGATCTAGGCAAGCTTTCTTCAATCCAAGACCATATTCATACTCCTCTCATCTCAAGGATCATTAAGCACCCATGGATCTAGATTTATAGTGAAGTTTGTTCAAGTGGCCATTTGAGAAGCTTTGAAGCACAAGGAAGCATATTGCTGGATTCACAAGTTTGCAAAGCCTTAGATGCATTTATTTTGCATCTAAGGGGATAAGGAGATAATTTTCCATCACTTTATACCATTTTTGACTTCAAATTTTGAACACCACCTTAGGTATGCTCAAATTTCGAATCTCATAGAAATGTGTTTGGTTGTGTGTTTTAGAATCCTCATGTTGTGCTGGTTACAATGCTCTTTGTAGTTTGTGAAATGGTTGAGTATTCACAAAGTTATGGTGATTTAAAGTTTCATGGACAATTTTATTTTCATTCATATCTTGAGTTTCTTTGAGTTTTAATTCAATCCAAGCATGTATTCTTGTTTAATGATGTTAGATTATGTATTCTGGAGAGTTTCATGGCCGGCCGTGGCTTGGTTTGAGATTTCATGAAGTTAGGGTTAGGGTTTTGTTCATTAATGGTGGTGAGAAGTTAGGTTTTGTTTTCATGAAGAAGAAGGTGCAGATTCAGCGCTATCTGCACCCCCCCCCATGCGCGGCCCATTGTGTTTTTTAACTAAGCATAGTTGCTCTTCACACCCCCTTGGCCCATTTGCTTTATTTTCATTTTTTTTTCTTTACCAATTTATTCCATTTGCTTTTAGTTCATTTAAAATATTTCTTTAACTCTAAAAAATCCAAAAAAATTCATATGCACTCCTTGATTCATCTAGTTTTTTATCATGATTTTTCCAGATTTTTATTTTTATCCCACGTGACCAAATAAATTCAACATTGAGCATTGCTTTCTTGTGGACTCTCATGGACCAATCTGCCTTGTCCAATTTCTATTTTTCTCATCATTTACGCTATGAACCTCATTCTTTTTGCATTCAAATCCTAAGACACTCTAATATCTTCATGATTTATCTTGGATTTTTCACAAACTTCCTTGATGGACTTTGCTTGAGTTACTTGTGCCTTAATTTTCAAAACCCTAAATGGTGATACCTTGCATCCTTGAGCCTCATTGACCTAGTTTGGTGCTGTATTTTTGCAAACCCTTTTGGATTCTCATTTCCTTGTGTTTGGAGAGTGCTTTTCTAGTTGGGTAGAATTTATAAGTGCTTGGATCTTTTTATTGGGTATTTTCTTCCTCACCTTGCCTTGTTTTGCATTCTTTGAGTTTTCTAGTCTCTTTTAAGTTTAGAAGGGCACTTGTTCCAACCTCTCTTCATCTTTTGGGGGTCCTTTAGAGGTCTATGGTTGCTCCTGGTCTTAGGATAGGGTTTTAGCCTCCTTGAGTCTTGGTGTTGGGTCTCTTTTATGTGCTTTATTTCTTTAAGTGTTATGCATGCTTTCTTTGCACTTGTTTCACTTCTAATCATCTCCATATGATCTTGTGTTGCTTTGCTTATCATCTTGTGAGCTCATTGCCATGCCTATATGCCTGTGTAGCTTCTGACTTGTTGGTTCATGCCTTGATTCTATGTTGTTACACTAACCTTGTAGGGGCTATGGTAAGTTTGAGATGTGGGAATTGAGTTCCACATCTCCATTTCTCATCTCTTCTCATATTGTTTGTTTATATGGACTAACATCTTCTTGTTGGGCCTAGGCCTTTCTCATCTATCCTATTATATTCTTCTTCTTCTCTTGAGATCCTTTTTAGGTTAGAAAGACCTCACAAACCCTAGGAACTCCATGCATGCTAACTTAGGATAGAAACTCCCCCCTAGTTTTTCCTTTTTTCTCCTTTGGTTCTCTTTATCTTCTCATCTCATAATCATAAAAAAAACACTTTAATAACTTTGAAGTGATGCATTGATCCATAGCCTTATTCCATGAGGTATGATTGTAGTCTTCCCATCTTGGGATAGTACAAGTTTACCTTGTGATGCACAAGTCTAATCAAGGTATCTTCTTCATAAAAGAAAAGTCTAAAAAACACTTCTTCACCAGTAAATAACCAAAAGCACTTAATAATTAAGCAAGTTAGTGAGCTTAGGCCCTAATCTTTGGGTTCAAGTTTTGGGGATCTTCTCCTTACTTGAATGTACTTGTTCTATTATTCCATCTTGGAATGTAGTGACAAGTGCACATTCCATTGATGAGAGCTTGAGTTCACTTCCTTGTGACACACTAATAAAAGCTTCATAAAAGACACAAACAAACAATAAGCGTCTCTCCTTCGGGAATTCTTTTCTCACCTCATTCGCTCCGTACGCGAACTTGCTCCTACTTGTCATTTTGCAAGACGGTAACGCACTCGTCGTCCGAGCCTGCAACACCTGAGCATTGACATAGGCAGTTCAAGCCTTAATTCACAAGCAATTTCCTTTTAGTACCCCTAGTTAGGGGAACTACGGCGTCTCTGATCCTCATTATCCTGATGAGGTACGTAGGCAGCGGGGTAGGGCCCGTTCGAGCACAATCTTTATTTTCCCTACATTTTTCCTTTATTTTCTTATTTCAGTTTCTTTTCCAGTTCCAGTTTCTTTTCATTTTCATTTCTTTGCTGCAGTTTTCATACCCTCACCCTTTGAAACAGTCTCTTTTGCAAGCGTGGATCCCGTCGGGTACGGCGGACGATCTGGGGTGCTAATACCTTCCCAGGTCGTAACCGACTCCCGAACTCAGTCTCTTTGGTTCGCAGGACCCGTGTCCTTCCTCTTCTTTTCTTCTGGTTTGTGCAGCATTACCATTCCCTTTCTTCGGGATAAAAATGCCTGGCTGGCGACTCTATTCTTTTTTCCGCGCCACTTTCACGTTTGTACCAGGATGGAAATCCGGGGAGCGACAGCTTGGCGACTCTGCTGGGGATCGAACCCAGAATCTATGGTTCCCCTGTGAGTCTCTCCTAGCGCTTGTTTGTTGCTGTTTCTTTGGGTGATGTTTGTTTGCTGTGGCTTGTTGTATTTTATTGTTGTTTATTTACAGCTTTATTTATAGCTTTATTTACAGTTTTCAGTCTTTATTTACTGCATCATGTATATATACTGGACTGTCTGGACTGGTTTTCTATGGTGGGATGGGTGTTACTGGTTCTTGAGAGATATGAGCCAAGTACCCGGCTCGAGTGCACCATAGGACTTAGAGTGGTTCCACTTTGGCCTCATGAGATCTTGTCATGGGGGTAGTAGTGAGTTCCACACCCAGGTTGCGATTGTCTTGGAAATGTCTTGATTTGGGGATCTTCCTCTCTCATTACATAACCCTGACAGTTATGTGCAGCTGGGGACCGATCATTGAGAACCTTGTGGAAACATCCCTCTTTAGTGATGACAATGGCAGCCCACGTTTCGTGGCAAACCCATTCGCATCCGAGGGCCCACCTGGGGATCACATAGGATGACCTTGTTTCCCGGACTCAGCTGAGGCCTCCCTGCGTAGTATATAATGCCAAACCGATTCCCTGATTTGGTCATGAGCCATTTCTCGGAGATGGTGACAGTATTATTGCTATGTGGCTTTGAGAGTCCGTGATGTCTGACCCGGAGCCTTTTACCCGTGAGATTGGGGAGTGTTTACAGGTGTGCAGGAACCCATGACCTCAACATACACTCATCTGTTCAGTGGTTCTTGTTATGATCTTTGGTCCTGTGATTATGATCCATGGTTCTATGATTCTATGGTTCCGAAGTTATGGTTCTGGAATTCTGGATTTCTTGATACTGTGATTCTGAGATCTTCTATCAGAGAGTTGTGATTATCAGAGGGTGTGACTCAGTAAACTTTTGGGTTTGACAGTTATTCAGAGGGGCCCTTGTCAGTGTTCCAGTTCAGATGGTCCCAGTTGGTCATATGCTTGCATTGCATTACATTTGCATCATTCTTTGCATTAACTGTTTATGTTTCCCATTTTTCAGGTCATTGCTCACATCTGTTCCCAGTTCTGGTATTCTTATCTCCATGGCAGAAATCAGAAGAGATCCGAGAAAAAAGAATGTGCATTATACCTTTCTTCAGCCGGAAGTTAAAAGTGTTCAGAGGTTAGCAGGTTTGATGAACGATCAAGTCTTAGGTAATTTCAAGAAAAGATACGGCCAGATACTGAAGTTTGTGGACAAGCCCACTACAGACCAAAAGAACAGCTTGCATACCTTGTTGCAATTTTATGATCCCCTGCTGCGTTGCTTTGTTTTTCCAGGTTACATCTTAGCTCCGAAATTGGAAGAGATCTCCAGCGTGCTGAGTGTTTCGATCAGAGAGACATTGTCGTTCTACGGGTCAGAGGTTGTACTCAGAGATGAAGACATAGCCAAGGTTTGTAGGTTGCAAGTGGTTTCAGTCAGAAAGGCTCTGCAAGAGAGTGAAGGCAGAGGGTTACCCTGGAGTGTGCTTATCCCAGAGGCTGAGAAGTATGCTACAGAGGCTAAGTGGAATGACTTTGGAGCTTTGCTTGCATTGATGGTATATGGGTTTAGCCTGTTTCCTGGAGAGAAAGAGTTTGTCAGCTTAGAGGTGATCTCCATCTTTGCAAAAGGCAATCCAGTGCCTACTTTATTGGGTGACTTTTATTTTAGTGTCCATTACAGAAACGAGAAAGGTAGAGGTGGTCCAGTGGTCTGCTGTGCCCCTTTGTTTGCTGAATGGTTTGCTAGACAGTTGCCTAAGTCAGGTGCCTTCAAGGATATACGAGACGAATGAAGATGGTCCAGAAGACTGATGGGATTGACTGAAGAAGACATTGCTTGGGGTTATGACAGGGATTTTCTAGGAAAGGAGTTGATGGTTAGTTGCGGAAGGTTTGCTGGAGTACCTTTGCTGGGAAGGAAAGGTGTCATCAGTTACTACCCGACATTATCCAGAAAGCAGTTTGGCTAACCTTTGAAAGATCCTCCTCAGATGGAAATGTTTGTTGAATCTTTGTACTTTCCTGCTGACGGAAACAAAGAGTTAGTCCAACAAGCAGTCCAATCCTGGGCTCACAAGATACAAAAGGGGAAGAAAGACTTCGGCCGAGTTGATCCCAAGACATATCCACCATATGCTGAATGGTTGCAAAGACATATCGAGTCAGTTCTCATGCCTTTTTCAGTCGAGGCTCCACTTTATCCCCGAGAGTTACCAAGTCTGAGCAGTACGGTTTCCTTGGAGGAGTACAAGAAGCTAGAAGCTCAGCTGCATGAGGTCAGAGTAGAGAATATTGAGATGGTAAGCCTATACCACCAGGCCAATAGAGCCAAGAAGGAAGCTGAAGGCAAGCTGCAGAAGCTCCAAGCCTCTCTAGAAGACAAAGAGAGGGATTTTGCCGGAAGAGAAGCCCATTTTCACAGATTGGGAATGATGGAAGCTCAAAGAGAGGCTAAGCGCAAGGTGACTTTAAAGACTCTCAAAAGTGCTCTTCAGTCCATTGTTTGGCTGCAAGCCCAAAGAGATGAAGAGCAAAAGAAATTCAAAGAGAAGGAAGAGTTCTTTGAAGTTTAGATGGCTTTCAAGAAGGAGGAAGTGGAGCAAGTCCATGCCATCCGGAGGGAGAAGACCCAACAGCTAGCCCAAAGCCAATCAGCCCTGGAGGAAGCAAGGAAAGAGATCGAAGAGCTTAAGCTGAGAGCGGGTGTCAAGAAAAGCAGGGCAGAGGTGGCAGATCCTGGGTCCTTAGATTAGTTGTTTATTGTTCAGGCTACCTACAGGCTTGTTGTAGGAGTCTTGCTTTTATTTCTTTTGTCTTTATGTACTGACATGTAACCCTTCGGGGAATATTTCTAGTTGTATTCTGACTTTTAGCCTACAGTGGTTTGTTCACTTTCAGTATTAATGTGCAAATTACCATTTTGAATGCGCAAGACTCGTTTGTCTGGATACTGCTAATGTCTGAACACTTATCAAAGAGAAAGTTTGAAAGCTAAGCACTGAAAGTGATTGTCTGAGATAGATGCCAGAACTGGGGCATGCCAAATGCTTAAGATTGGGAACATGAACAGTTACATTGCATTGCCTATAACCTGTTTGTTTGTTTTGCAGGTATTGTCTCAGTTACTAACGTGTTTTGTGATCTCAGGCACTATAGCTCCTCGTAAAGTTCGGGGACAACCAGCAAGTACACAGATATCCAACCAAGATTAACAGAGAACGAGTCATGGACCAGTTGCAAGCGGACTTGACAGATCTGAGACAAAGGATGGATAATTTTATGACACTAATGGCTGGCATGGGGCAGACCCAAGAGCGTCTGCGGGAGATGGTTGAGAATCAGAACAGGAACACTGCGGCTGCTGCTACTACTGACAATCGTACCGGTGCGGGCGCACGTCAGGTCGAGCCTCCTGTTACACAGCCAGGAGTGACAATAATCAACGATGGGTTGCACAACATTCAGATGGACAATCATGACGACCAGTTCACTCTACTTGATGAAGCTGAAGGTCAAGGAGCAGAGATGAACAAGAGGTTCGAAGAGATGGCTGAGCAAATCAAAGCTATTCAGTACCAAAGCTCTTTGGGATTTGACATAACCGACTTGGGCTTGGTTCCTGGGGTCAGGATCCCGTATAAGTTCAAAGTTCCAACCTTTGAGAAGTATGATGGCACTACTTGCCCGAAGACCCATCTACAATCATTTGTCGGGAGAATTGCTGCTCACACAGATGATGAGAAACTTTGGATGTATTATTTTCAGGATAGCTTGGTGGGAGCTTCTCTTGAATGGTACATGAAGCTCAATAGGGTCAATATCAAAAGTTGGAAGGATTTAGCTGAGGCCTTTGTGAGGCAGTATCAATATAACATGGAAATGGCTCCGAAACGCACGCAGTTGCAGCATATGGCTCAGGCGGCAAAAGAAAGTTTCAAAGAATATGCCCAGAGATGGCGCCAGCTAGCTGCCAGGGTACAACCACCCCTCTTAGAAGACGAAATGGCCGACATGTTTATGGGCATTCTCCAAGGTGTTTTTCTAGAGAGGTTGGCATCTAGCTCGGCCACCAAGTTCAATGATATAGTGATTGTTGGAGAGAGAGTTGAGACTTTGTTAAAGACGGGGAAGATTCAGGACCCTAATACTGCTGGTAGCTATGGAGGAGCGAGGAAAGCCTTTGGTGGACCTCCTAGAAGAAGAGAAGGGGAAGCTAACGTAGTATATGGCCGAGGAAGAGCCAGAGGTTATAGACAAGAATACAATCAGATAGCTACAGTCACAATTCCCACTACACCGATTCAACCAGCTCAACAGGCTCTACAACAACCTTAGCAACAACAGCAACGCAACTATCAACAGAGACCGTATCAGCAGAGGCAGCCACGCCAAGCTGATAGGGTTTTTGATGTGATTCCAATGACATACACAGCTTTACTCCAGAGATTGTTGGAACTGAACTTAATTCAACTCAGGACCTTGGCTCCACCTACTGGAACTCTTCCTCCAGGTTACGACGCCAATGTTCGATGTGCTTTCCATTCTGGGGCACCCGGGCACTCAACAGAGAAGTGCAGGGCTTTGCACTATAAAGTTCAGGAATTGATCGACTCCAAGGCAATCAATTTTGCGCCGCCTCCGAATGTCACGAATAACCCTATCCCTAATCATGGGGGAGCCAGGGTTAATGCTATTGAGATGGAGGAGAGGTTGAACTTGGTGGAGAAGGTTGAAGAAGTGAAGACCTCCTTGTTGCTGGTCAAGGAGAGGTTGGTGAAGGGTCAGGTTTTCCCGGGTTGTGGGTTTGATTGCGAAGACTGTGTTGAGTCGAAGAATGGTTGTGACAGATTGAAGACTGGTTTACAGAGACTGATGGATGATGGGCTGTTACAGTTCGACAGGGTCGATAAGAGGACTGATGAAGTGTCAACGGTGACCATATACTATGATCCAGCTGAAATGCCATCGCAAAGAGAGCCGGTTACTATATATGTCCCGGAAGTAAGTCCCGTCACCATCACGGTGCCTGGACCTATTCCGTATTCAGATGAGAAGGTTATTCCGTGGCATTACGGATCAGAAGTGTATGTCGGAGGACAAAAAGTGGAGGATAGGACAGTAACCATGGACCCAGCTGTGGTGAATGTTGGGGGAAGTGGAGGTTTCACGAGAAGTGGTCGCTTATTCGCTCCCCAGACTTTGAGAGGAGATATTGATGCTGAGGCTTCTGCTAAAGCCAAAGGGAAACAAATAACAAATGACGATAATTCCACTCCCGCTACTGGTCAAAGTACTTTCGAGAAGGAAATGGAGGAGTTCATGAGGATTATTAAGAGGAGCGACTACAAGGTAGTCGAGCAGCTAAATCAAACTCCCTCCAAAATCTCTATCTTGTCACTGCTGATGTGCTCACCAGCTCATAGAGAAACCCTTCTGAAGGTGTTGCAGATGGCGTATGTTCCTCAGGAGATTACCGTGAATCAGTTAGAAGCTGTGGTGGGAAGTGTAAACGCGAGCCATGGTCTGGGCTTTACTGATAGAGACCTTACTACTGAAGGGAGGAATCATAATAAGGCTCTCCACATCACAATTGAATGCAAAGGGGCTGTGCTGTCTCATGTCCTGGTTGATACTGGGTCATCTCTTAATGTCTTGCCGAAGAAGGCGTTAATGAAGCTCAATGTGGAAGGGGTTGTTTTGAGGCCAAGTGATTTGGTGGTAAAGGCTTTCGACGGTTCTCGGAGGTCTGTCTTTGGAGAGGTTGAGTTGCCAATCAAGGTTGGGTCGCAAGTGTTTAAGAGCACGTTCTACGTGATGGACATCCAACCTGCTAATAGCTGTCTGCTTGGTCGACCCTGGATTCATGCCGCAGGGGCTGTGACGTCAACCTTGCACCAGAAGCTCAAGTACGTAGCGGATGGTCAAGTTGTGACTGTGTGCGGTGTAGAGGACATATTTGTGAGCCATTTGTCTACATTCAAGTATGTGGAGATGGACGGTGAAATTCATGAAACCCTGTGTCAGGCATTCGAAGCAGTGAATGTTAGTTCCTTGTCTCCTCTGAGTAGGGCTGAAGAAAAAGAAGGTACGTCTATTACCTCCTACAAGCAGGCCAAGGAGGTTGTGCAATCAGGAAGTGCCCAGGGCTGGGGCAGACTACTGGAGCTGGAAAAGAAGGAAGACAAGTTTGGGCTTGGGTATCAGCCTGATGGGCTCGTCCGTTCATCAGACAACAAGACCATTACCTTTACTAGTGCTGGGTTGTTGGACCGCAACCATGTCTGTGCTACCAGTGAAGACGGAGATAGCGAGTGCGATCTGGATAATTGGATCCACCCGTGTGCACCGGGAGAGGAGCTGCCCAATTGGTCTACGGAAGACATCGTCGAAGTCACCTGGATCACAAAGTAATTGTTTATTTGTCATTTTTTACATACTGCATGTCAAATCCTGTACTCTACCCAAGGTACAAGGATCCATTGTATGGGCCTCCATGTTTTGAAAGCATTTATTTGTCATAAATAAAGGACATTTTTCAATCAGATCGTTCCTTTTCTTTCAATTTTAATTTTTGCACAAATAAAGAAAATGGCAATGTGTTTTTCTTTCTTGCTTTTGGTGTGCGTTTTCTCTAAACAGATTCTGAATGAGCACATCACTTGTGCAGTGTCGATCAACCGGATTCCGTTGACAACTCTCCTGCTATGACTAAGCATAACTTCGACAATCCAATCTACCAAGCTGATGAAGATGTTGAGGAAGATTGTGAACTCCCTGAAGAATTGGTCAGGTTGTTGAAGCAAGAGGAAAGAGTTATTCAGCCTCATCAGGAGGAAATCGAGGTTATCAACATCGGCACAGAAGAGGTTAAGAAGGAAATCAAGATAGGTGCCAGCCTGCAGATTGAAGTTAAGAAGGGGTTGATTGAAATGTTGCGTGCATATGTTGACATCTTTGCCTGGTCATATCAGGACATGCCAGGGTTGGATACAGACATAGTTGTGCATCGACTACCGTTAAAAGAAGACTGTCCTCCTGTTAAGCAAAAACTGAGAAGAACTCGCCCCGACATGGCGATGAAGATCAAAGAGGAGGTACAGAAACAGTGGGACGCCGGGTTCCTTGCCGTGACTAGTTACCCACCTTGGGTAGCTAACATTGTTCTAGTGCCAAAGAAAGATGGCAAGGTGAGGATGTGTGTAGATTACCGGGACCTGAACAGAGCCAGCCCGAAAGATGATTTCCCTTTACCTCACATTGATGTATTGGTCGACAATACGGCTCAGTTCTCGGTGTTCTCCTTCATGGATGGATTTTCAGGATACAATCAGATCAAAATGTCATCTGAAGACATGGAGAAGACAACTTTAATCACACCCTGGGGCACATTCTGTTATAAGGTGATGCCATTCGGCCTGAAGAATGTTGGTGCTACTTATCAACGGGCTATGGTAACATTATTCCACGACATGATCCATAAAGAAATCGAATGTTATGTGGATGACATGATTGCCAAGTCCCTCACAGAAGAAGACCACCTGGTAAATCTGTTGAAGTTATTCAAGCGTCTGAGGAAGTACCAATTGAAGCTAAACCCCAACAAATGCACATTCGGGGTACGATCTGGTAAGCTGCTGGGATTTATTGTAAGTGAGAAAGGGATTGAAGTTGACCCTGACAAAGTTAAAGCCATTCAAGAAATGCCTGCACCAAAAACTGAGAAAGAAGTTTGAGGGTTCCTAGGTAGATTGAACTACATTTCAAGGTTCATATCTCATCTTACAGCAACCTGCGAGCCCTTGTTCAAGCTATTAAGAAAAGAACAAACGGTTAGGTGGAATGAAGACTGCCAGAGGGCTTTTGACAAAATCAAGGAATACTTACAGGAGCCTCCGATCCTTATGCCTCCAGTTGAAGGAAGACCTCTGATCATGTACTTGATAGTATTAGAAAAGTCAATGGGGTGTGTGTTGGGCCAGCATGACGAGTCTGGTCGAAAAGAGTATGCAATATACTACCTAAGCAAAAAGTTTACCGACTGTGAACAACGTTATTCACTGCTCGAGAAAACTTGTTGTGCTTTAGTGTGGGCTGCTCGCCGACTAAGGCAGTATATGTTGACCCACACTACCTTGTTGATCTCCAAGATGGACCCAGTCAAGTATATATTTGAGAAGCCAGCACTTACCGGACGGGTTGCAAGATGGCAAATAATTCTCACATAATATGACATTCAATACACCTCTCAGAAAGCCATCAAAGGCAGTGTATTGTCTGATTATCTCGCTGAGCAACCCATTGATGATTACCAGCCTATGAGATTTGACTTCCCCGATGAAGACATCATGTTCATAAAAGCAAAAGACCATGAAGAGCCTATTCACACTGAAGGGCCTGACCCAGAAGAAGAATGGACTATGATGTTTGATGGGGCTGTTAATATGAATGGTCGTGGTGTTGGTGCAATGCTCATTATGCCTAAGGGAGTTCACATACCTTTCTCGGCAAAACTCACCTTTAACTGCACTAACAACGAAGCTGAATACGAAGCTTGCATTATGGGTCTTGAGGAAGCCATTGACCTCAGAATCAAGACTTTGACTGTGTTCGGAGATTCAGCTCTGGTAATTAATCAAACCAATGGCAAATGGTACACGCACCAAGATCACCTGATACCTTATCGGGACTACACAAGGAGGTTGTTGACTTTCTTCACAACAGTCAAGCTTGAGTATATCCCTCGAGACGAAAATTAGTTTGCAGATGCTCTAGCTACCATTTCATCCATGATCAAAGTGCAAGCTGCCAATTTTGTGCCTCAAATTGCAGTATCCAGACTTGACAGGCCAGCATATGTGTGCTCAGCAGACATTGTCAAAGATGATAAGCCCTGGTACCATGACATCAAATGCTTCTTGGAGGATCAAACATACCCACCTGGGGCATCTTCCAATGATAAGAAGACATTAAGAAGGCTAGCTGGTAGTTTCTTCCTGAACACTGATGGTTCCCTGTATAAGAGAAACTTTGATATGATACTTCTCAGATGCGTTGATAGGGCGGAAGCAGACTTGCTGATGCAAGGGGTGCATGAAGGATCCTTTGGTACCCATGCTGGAGGGCATGCAATGGCTAAAAAGTTGCTAAGATCAGGCTATTACTGGATCATAATGGATGCAGACTGTTGTGCCTATGCCAGAAAAGGTCATAAATGCCAGATTTATGCGGATAAAGTGCATGTGCCTCCAAATCCTCTGAACGTGATGTCTTCACCCTGGCCCTTTGCCATGTGGGGCATTGATATGATTGGCAAGATCGAACCAACGGCGTCAAACGGACATCGCTTCATCTTGGTCGCGATTGATTACTTCACCAAATGGGTAGAAGCTGCGTCTTATGCCAATGTTACTCGCCAGGTGGTAGCAAAATTCCTGAAAAGAGATATCATATGCAGATATGGAGTGCCCGAGCGAATCATTACTGATAATGGTTCTAATCTGAACAACAAGATGATGACAGAACTGTGTCGGGACTTCAAAATCCAGCATCACAATTCCTCTCCTTACCGACCAAAGATGAATGGTGCGGTAGAGGCAGCTAACAAGAATATCAAGAGGATTGTACAGAAAATGGTTATCACCTACAAAGATTGGCATGAGATGCTACCGTTTGTGTTACATGGGTACCGAACGTCAGTCAGGACATCAACTGGGGCAACCCCTTTCTCTTTAGTCTACGGCATGGAGGCAGTCTTGCCTGTTGAAGTAGAAATCCCTTCACTGCGGGTGTTGATGGATGTCAAGATCGATGAGGCTGAATGGGTACGTGCTCGATACGATCAACTATGCCTAATTGAGGAAAATAGATTAGCAGTTATCTGTCATAGTCAGCTTTATCAAAGGAGAATGAAGACAGCCTTCGATCAGCGAGTACGTACTCGGGAGTACCAAGTAGGAGAGCTTGTACTCAAGAGGATCATTCCTCCCAGTTCAGATCACAGGGGCAAGTGGAACCCAAATTATGAAGGACCATTCATAGTGAAGAAAGTATTCTCAGGCGGAGCACTGATACTCACCACTATGGATGGCGAGGACTTCCAATACCTTGTTAACTCGGATGCAGTAAAAAAATACTTCGCATAAAAGACCCGCTGGACGCAAAAACAGAATTATAGTCCAGGCAAAAAAAGGGCATCCCGGCGAGCTAAAAACAGAATAAAAGCTCGGGCAAAAATTAGGGAAAAAATTAAAAAAAAATGTACACCCGCTGAGTTGAAAAGCCACATCGGACAACTCAGGCAAAAAAGGGTAGCCTGGTGGATTGAAAACCCGAAAGGGCGATCCACGCAAAATCAGGGAATAAGCGAACAACTGCGCTCCGGTTTATCTGAACCACATCACCGCTTCAAACAGCTTGACCATATCAGAAGGGTAGAGATCAGCCCCCTCATTCTCTTCAGAAGGCCGAAGACGGAACGGAAAGTCTTGAGGATGTGCCAGTCATAGCAGGAAGGAAACTCTTTGGAATGTCGTGCCATTGCCATTAGGATAGTTTCTTTTCTCAATTTTACAATAGCCACCTCCTTCCAGGTGGTTACTTCCTAATGTAAAATTTTTGCCTATTCAGAGGCCAATCAATAAAAAGAATATTCAGTCAAACACCGTGTTATGTTTATTTTACAAAAATGTCCTGAATTTTTGACAAATAACATTGCATGCGAAACATGTTGCTTTTCAAACTGATAAAAATGACATTGCAGAGACACTTAACATCGCTTTGAGTGTCAGGTGACGGCAGATGAATAGATCAGGCCGTACCAATCTTGGTGCATATGTGTGTATTCTTTTATTGCAGGATTTGCAGGTTATCACCGTATCCCCAAGCAGCAGAGGGTTATTCTCCAAGTAGAGGTATTTCCCCGGCAGAGCGCCTGTTTGCAAGTGACTTATTCTCAACAGGTATCTGAACACCTGCACTCCCCAGAGGTCAGGTCAATCCCCAGCAGGGGTCAGTAGAAGTCTCCCATCCTCAGTGGAGTTGTCAGAAGTTTATTATCCGCAACGGAATCGCTAAAAGTTCTCCTTACCCAGCAACATTGCAGGTAACTTCATTTCCCCAGCAGAGCAAGAAGAAATTCTCCCCAGTGGAGTCAGAGCAGGATGATCAGATCCTCAGCAGATGTTCAAAGCAGTTAAACGAAGTATACCTCACGCAGAGTCGTCTTTCCTCCAGTGAAAACCTCTCCAACAAGCATCAGGTTGCCAACACTTCGTTCCCATCAGAGTTAAAAGCTTTGAGTCCCCAGCAGGATGCCGGAATCTTCTCCCACAGGTCGCCAGGACTTCATTCCCTATCCAGAGTGGAGTTGTCTACTTCCCCAACATAATCAACCTTTGTCTGTGTTGATGCTTATTCAGTGTCTGTTCGCACTCTTAGACACTTATCTGATGATTCAGTTTGCTCATCCGCAGTCTCCAGAAGAATTAGCACCTTATGGCACTTGTCTGTGCACTTTCCCCAGTGGAGTC
Source organism: Lathyrus aphaca (assembly GCA_963966055.1). Lineage (NCBI taxonomy): Eukaryota > Viridiplantae > Streptophyta > Magnoliopsida > Fabales > Fabaceae > Lathyrus > Lathyrus aphaca. The sequence goes on along the minus strand of OZ014524.1, from coordinate 506,700,595 downwards.
TATGTCTACTAGCACTCGTCTGTGCTCGCATCTTTATTTGATGCTCATCCTCTTTCAGCACTCATCTGTGCCTTTTCCTCAGCAGATTCCTCTTTATTTGAGGTATTCCTCAGCACTCGTCCGTGCTAGCATCTTTATTTGATGCTCATCCTCTTTCGGCACTCGTCCGTGCCTTTTCCTCAGCAGATCCCTCTTTATTTGAAGTATTCCTCAGCACTCGTTCGTGCTAACATCTTTATTTGATGACCGTCTGCAGCTCTCGGCACTCGTCCGTGCTTATTATTTCTTTGAAGTTTTTCCCCATTGAAGTTGCATGTACTCGTCTGTGTGCGCATCTTCATTTGGTGCTCGTCCGCATCCCTGCAGCACTCGTCCGTGCATTTTTCGATTCCTCTTTATTTGAGGCATATCCCCAAGAAAGTCGCCAGTACTCGTTCGTACTCGCATATTTATTTGATGCTCGACCTCACCTCTTAGCACTCGTCCGTGCCTATTACTTATCTAGTGCTCGTCTGCTCCCCGACACTCGTCCGTGTTTGGTATTTTCTTTTGAAGATCGTCTGAAATAAGCTGATACTCGTCCGTATCATTATCGGAAGCACTCGTCCATGTTTCTTGGATCATCGTCCGGTACTCGTCCGTATCGTCGACTTATGACACTCGTCTGTGTTTCTTTGATGATCATTCTGATGCTCGTCCGCATTGAAGAGGTTGAAAATCCTGACGGTGGGATTAAAACGTCAAAACCATTTCCGGAACCTACGTAAGGGTTATCCGAAGAAGACTCGTCCGTCTTATTCCACTTATCTGCGTAAGGATTCGTGAAGAGGTTGAAAGTCCTGACGGTGGGATTAAAACGTCAAAACCATTTCCGGAGCCTACGTAAGGGTTATCCGAAGAAGACTCGTCCGTCTTATTCCACTTATCTACGTAAGGATTCATGAAGAGGATTCGTCCATCCTAGTTGCATGTCTATCCCACAGACTTATATGCATTCCTGGAGCCTGCGTAAGGGTTATCCGAAGAAGACTCGTCTGTCTTATTCCACTTATCTGCGTAAGGATTCGTGAAGAGGATTCGTCCATCCTAGCTGCATGTCTATCCCACAGACTTATATGCATTCCCGGAGCCTGCGTAAGGGTTATCCAAAGAAGACTCGTCCGTCTTATTCCACTTATCTGCGTAAGGATTCGTGAAGAGGATTCGTCCATCCTAGCTGCATGTCTACCCACAGACTTATATGCATTCCCGGAACCTGCGTAAGGGTTATCCGAAGAAGACTCGTCCGTCTTATTCCGCTTATCTGTGTAAGGATTAGTGAAGGAGATTCGTCTATCTCAGGTTACTTTGAAGATTCTTAAGGACTCGTCCGCTTTCTGCACCTGGCGTCACAGGTCACAAGAAGACTCGTCTGTTTCATGTTTCATCAAGAGAGGCCAGCAAATCACGAGCTTGTCATGCTTATGGCACACTTGGGCCAAAATTGCATTTTCACAAAAATCAGCTCTCTCTCACGTGCATTTGTTCTAACCCTTTTGCATTGCCATATATATTCCATAACAATGAGAATTAGGGTTAGAGGCAGCCAGAATACACACCCATTCTCCCATTCTCATCTCTTATGCAAAATTGCTCATTCTCCACAAACTCTTGCTACAAGAATCCATTCACAAAACTCTTGGTGGATTCTTAATCCTCATCACTCATAGATCATTTCCATACCATTTGTTTGGATTATTCTTCAAGAATCATTCATTTCCCATTTCTTGTGCACATTTGCATTTTGTGCCATAACTTTTGATCTAGGCAAGCTTTCTTCAATCCAAGACCATATTCATACTCCTCTCATCTCAAGGATCATTAAGCACCCATGGATCTAGATTTATAGTGAAGTTTGTTCAAGTGGCCATTTGAGATGCTTTGAAGCACAAGGAAGCATATTGCTGGATTCACAAGTTTGCAAAGCCTTAGATGCATTTATTTTGCATCTAAGGGGATAAGGAGATCATTTTCCATCACTTTATACCATTTTTGACTTCAAATTTTGAACACCACCTTAGGTATGCTCAAATTTCGAATCTCATAGAAATGTGTTTGGTTGTGTGTTTTAGAATCCTCATGTTGTGCTGGTTACAATGCTCTTTGTAGTTTGTGAAATGGTTGAGTATTCAAAACGTTATGGTGATTTAAAGTTTCATGGACAATTTTATTTTCATTCATATCTTGAGTTTCTTTGAGTTTTAATTCAATCCAAGCATGTATTCTTGTTTAATGATGTTAGATTATGTATTCTGGAGAGTTTCATGGCCGGCCGTGGCTTGGTTTGAGATTTCATGAAGTTAGGGTTAGGGTTTTGTTCATTAATGGTGGTGAGAAGTTAGGTTTTGTTTTCATGAAGAAGAAGGTGCAGATTCAGCGCTATCTGCACCCCCCCCCCAATGCGCGGCCCATTGTGTTTTTTAACTAAGCATAGTTGCTCTTCACACCCCCTTGGCCCATTTGCTTTATTTTCATTTTTTTTTCTTTACCAATTTATTCCATTTGCTTTTAGTTCATTTAAAATATTTCTTTAACTCTAAAAAATCCAAAAAAATTCATATGCACTCCTTGATTCATCTAGTTTTTTATCATGATTTTTCCAGATTTTTATTTTTATCCCACGTGACCAAATAAATTCAACATTGAGCATTGCTTTCTTGTGGACTCTCATGGACCAATCTGCCTTGTCCAATTTCTATTTTTCTCATCATTTAAGCTATGAACCCCATTCTTTTTGCATTCAAATCCTAAGACACTCTAATATCTTCATGATTTATCTTGGATTTTTCACAAACTCCCTTGCTGGACTTTGCTTGAGTTACTTGTGCCTTAATTTTCAAAACCCTAAATGGTGATACCTTGCATCCTTGAGCCTCATTGACCTAGTTTGGTGCTGTATTTTTGCAAACCCTTTTGGATTCTCATTTCCTTGTGTTTGGAGAGTGATTTTCTGGTTGGGTAGAATTTATAAGTGCTTGGATCTTTTTATTGGGTATTTTCTTCCTCACCTTGCCTTGTTTTGCATTCTTTGAGTCTTCTAGTCTCTTTTAAGTTTAGAAGGGCACTTTTGTCAACCTCTCTTCATCTTTTGGGGTCCTTTAGAGGTCTATGGTTGCTCCTGGTCTTAGGATAGGGTTTTAGCCTCCTTGAGTCTTGGTGTTGGGTCTCTTTTATGTGCTTTATTTCTTTAAGTGTTATGCATGCTTTCTTTGCACTTGTTTCACTTCTAATCATCTCCATATGATCTTGTGTTGCTTTGCTTATCATCTTGTGAGCTCATTGCCATGCCTATATGCCTGTGTAGCTTCTGACTTGTTGGTTCATGCCTTGATTCTATGTTGTTACACTAACCTTGTAGGGGCTATGGTAAGTTTGAGATGTGGGAATTGAGTTCCACATCTCCATTTCTCATCTCTTCTCATATTGTTTATATGGACTAACATCTTCTTGTTGGGCTTAGGCCTTTCTCATCTATCCTCTTATATTCTTCTTCTTCTTTTGAGATCCTTTTTAGGTTAGAAAGACCTCACAAACCTTAGGAACTTCATGCATGCTAACTTAGGATAGAAACTCCCCCCTAGTTTTTCCTTTTTTCTCCTTTGGTTCTCTTTCTCTTCTCATCTCATAATCATAAACAAAACACTTTAATAACTTTGAAGTGATGCATTGATCCATAGCCTTATTCCATGAGGTATGATTGTAGTCTTCCCATCTTGGGATAGTACAAGTTTACCTTGTGATGCACAAGTCTGATCAAGGTATCTTCTTCATAAAAGAAAAGTCTAAAAAACACTTCTTCACCTGTAAATAACCAAAAGCACTTAATAATTAAGCAAGTTAGTGAGCTTAGGCCCTAATCTTTGGGTTCAAGTTTTGGGGATCTTCTCCTTACTTGAATGTACTTGTTCTATTATTCCATCTTGGAATGTAGTGACAAGTGCACATTCCATTGATGAGAGCTTGAGTTCACTTCCTTATGACACACTAATAAAAGCTTCATAAAAGACACAAACAAACAATAAGCGTCTCTCCTTCGGGAATTCTTTTCTCACCTCATTCGCTCCGTACGCGAACTTGCTCCTACTTGTCATTTTGCAAGACGGTAACGCACTCGTCGTCCGAGCCTGCAACACCTGAGCATTGACATAGGCAGTTCAAGCCTTAATTCACAAGAAATTTCCTTTTAGTACCCCTAGTTAGGGGAACTACGGCGTCTCTGATCCTCATTATCCTGATGAGGTACGTAGGCAACGGGGTAGGGGCCGTTCGAGCACAATCTTTATTTTCCCTACATTTTTCCTTTATTTCCTTATTTCAGTTTCTTTTCCAGTTCCAGTTTCTTTTCATTTTCATTTCTTTGCTGCAGTTTTCATACCCTCACCCTTTGAAACAGTCTCTTTTGCAAGCGTGGATCCCGTCGGGTACGGCGGACGATCTGGGGTGCTAATACCTTCCCAGGTCGTAACCGACTCCCGAACTCAGTCTCTTTGGTTCGCAGGACCCGTGTCCTTCCTCTTCTTTTCTTCTGGTTTGTGCAGCATTACCATTCCCTTTCTTCGGGATAAAAATGCCTGGCTAGTGACTCTATTCTTTTTTCCGCGCCACTTTCGTGTTTGTACCAGGATGGAAATCGGGGGAGTGACACTAGGATTTATGAGGCTAGCAAAAGATCTTCAGGAGAAAAGCCACTAGGAAAGAAGCAGATGGAAGGAAAAGAAGCAGAAGGAAGCAAGTCAACTTACTTCACTTAAGAAGATAAGTTGCTTGAAGGAAGAAAGAGGGGGGGAACATGAATGAGCAAGCTCACTCTAATACAAAAGTAAAATGCAGCAATGAATGCATAAGAGAGATGAGAAGAGATTTTGAGAAGTGAAGGCAAATTCACTTCTCAAAACAACTTACCACCTGAAAAGTTAGCAAAAGTAATGAGATGCAATGCAAATGAGATGAAATGTCATGATGCAAACCAAAATCAGAAGCATAAAAATGATGTTAATGATGCTAAGGGATGATGCAAACACATGTCAAGAGTTGTGGATGATCATACAAGGATGAGGATGCAAATGAAGCATGCTTGAACCATGGAAGTTCATGAAAGTTTATGAAATGATATGAATGCATAACATGGCAAATGAAAGATGCAATGGTCAAACATGATTCTAATATGTCCTAAGATGTATTATGAATCATGTGGATGCACAAAATGTCATGGCAAGTTCTTAAATGCAAGCAAATAAGAGATGGATGCAAAGGAAGGCACAAATTAGGGTTTACATTCAACACACAATGCAAAAATTCAAAACCAGAAGCAAATGATATGATAAAAAATTGAAAATGGGATCAAAGGAACCCTAACCCTACACAAGTTCACTGCCCAAAGGAGGGGACCTAACTCTTAACCTAATGCAAGTTATGAATTTCTCAAGTCAATTAGGGTTTTGGGATACCTCACAATGAAAAATACAAAACAAATTGAAAATGAAATATGAATTCAAACCAATTTTACCCTAGAAACTACATGATGTGAAGGATGCAATGCAAGAAGAACCATCATCAAACTCCTCATGGTTAGGCAGAATGAATTTTTCTAAGTTTGAACAAAAATATTGCCTTTAAATGAATTTAATTCCAATGAAAAAGGTCAAAATAATTCAAGAACCAAAAAGAAATTTGTTTTGAGGGTTTGATAATGTTTCTAAATGTTTTAAAATGCAATGTGAATTTTTTGTGATTTTTAAATACCTAAATGCATTTTTAATTAATTAATTTCCATTAACTAATTAAAAATAAACATTTAAATGATTTAAAAATGATTTTTAATGCAAAAAATAAAAATAAAAATATTTTTGGGTTCTGAAAATTATTGAAATGCTTGACAAAAAAAAAATTCATAATTTTTTAACATGTTTTGCTATTTTTAATAATTCGTGAAAGATAAAACAAATAAAATGAAATAAAAATTGAATTAAAGAGAAAGTATGCAGATCCAATGGCTGGCATTTAAATGGAAAGCGCGCGAATTGACTGGCGCCAGATCCTGTGGTCTACATTCAAAATGACCTAATTAACTTAAACCCTAATTAATTAATTTCAATAATCAGGATTAATGGCTAATGAGAGGATCCTGGCCCTAGGTTCACGCGCGGGAAGCAAGATCGCACGCTCCAGATTCAAACTTTGCCCTAATCACAGATTAAGCCCTAATTACATTCAGGTCACCGGAGAAGAGCTCTGGTCGTCTTCTCCGGTGACATCCCTCCCTGAAAATTTCCATCTCTCTCCCTAAGCTATAAAAACATGCCAAAATCTCCAGAACTCTTCCTCTAACCCCAAATAACAAGAATCCATCATCTAAAACAATTTATTTTACTCACACAAAGAGAATCGAAGAAGATCAGTTTTAGGGCAAAAATTTCAGAGCAACATAAAATGCTTGTCCTTGGCTCATTTTCAAAAATAAACACATCCCCATGATCAGGGCAACACAAAGAACAATATTTTAACAAGAAATCAGAGTTCTGGAAAATTTGTTCATCATGTTACCTGAGATTGAGCTTTCGAATCCTGAGCTTTCTAACCTTCTGCCTTGTGCTTTTCCACTCTAATGAACTCCTTGAGGCTTTTGGTAAGCTTGGAATGAGTTTATATGGAGGATTTTGAAGCTTTCAGTTCAGGGGTGGTGAAAATCGTATTTTTGTTTGTGGTGTTCTTAGGCTGTTTTGATGGGTCAAGGATGATCAGTGAAGCATTTTGAGATGAATGGTGGATGAAATTTGGAGAATGAATGGCTGAGTAATGGGATTCGATAGAAAATGCAAAAGGAGGGATTTTTGGGTACTCTAACAATGTTGTGGATTCAGGGTCTCTCCTTGTGTGTTTTGAGTCTCTTTTAGTCCACATATCAAGCTGTGATAGGGCAGAGAGTTGTTGGTGGCACAGCTTGATTGGTATGGTCCATTTTGCCAAAAGTCAATGTGACTTGTCCTTTGAGGTATGGGTCATGACAGGCTGGTTTAGAGGCATGGCTTGGTTCAGCTGTGATCAAGGAGAACCATGGAAATGAATTTGAGGCCAATTTGCAAGTGGATCAAAGCTTATGTGTGGTTTTGCAATTTTGTGATCTTTTGGCCCTTTTGAAGTTTCTTAAAGATCAAGGCATGAAAATGAACAATTCTTTGGTGCATTCTGAATTTTAGGTCATGGTTTATGTTTGTGTAATGCATAGAAGTCCATTTGAAGTCACATTTTGCTTTGGCATGAGGTTTTGCAACTTTCCCTCTTTGGTACAAAAATGAAAATTAAGTGATTTTGCCCAACTTTGACAAGCCATAACTTTTGATCCAAAATGAATTAGAATGAGTTCTTGTACTTTTTGAAAATGGGAGGATCCATTCTACAACTTTCGTGACCAAAGTTTTCTCATTTGAAGCATTTTTGAATCAAAAAGAGAAGGTTGAAAAACTTTCCCAAAATGGCAAGTTTTCATTACAAGTCACTTTCCCAAAAAGGCAACTTTGCAAATGGCTTCAAATTCTTCAATTTTGTGAACTTCTAACATCTTCTATGATCAAATAAAGATCATACATATTCAAAATGATGGATAATTCCCTTTGGTTGGGTCATTGGGGGCCTCAGATGCCCTGATTTTGCACTGACTTGCTCAAGAAGTCATCCCTTGATCAGATGCCTTCCCCATGGAATTTCTTCATGAAAATTGATATGCATGATCCTCATAACATATAGAGACCAACAGAAACAAGAATGACCAAAATTTTTGGAGTTATGGCCTTTGAAACCAAAACCCTAATTTCAGGTCATCTGTGCAGTTAAACCTGGCTCTGCTTCCATGCCTTTCTCAGTTCTTGTGATTCTTTGACTTCATTGACCTTGTGAGGATATAATATGATGCTTGAACATTCATGGGCCCTCTTGAGATGATTGAAGACCTTTGGAGTGGCTCAAAAGGCTCAGGGATGGCTCAAATCACAAACCCTAAATGCAGATGACTTTGAATCAATGCAGTGAATCAAAAATGCAATATGAGATGCTATGATTGAACTTATGCACATGAAAAGATCACAAGCCATGGTGTGAATGGGTGAGGGCAAATTTGGGGTGTTTACACAAGAGAGCCCATACCTCAAGTACAAGTTTTGTTGACTTTGTGCAAAAACACTCATACCAATCACACTATGCCACACCAACTCCTCTGACCAATCACAGCATCATATGCAAGCATTATGGAACTCATAACACACAAAAAGCAAGCTTGAATGCTGAGAATCCTCAAGCTCTCAAAAATCACCCCATTTGTAAAAGCCTTCGAAACACACAGTACACTCACTCAAACTTCAAATTCTTTTCATCAATCAACTCAGCTTCATCAAAGGACCATTTCCCACCCTTCATTGCAACCAAAAACACCCCACAACCAAAACACAATTTCTGACCAGCAAGAGTGCAAACTCTCAAACCAGCCATTACAAACTTCTTCCAAGCATCAAAGCTTCATTAGGAGGTCAAAGGGAGTGAGTTTGCACAAGAGAAGAGGACCAGAAGCTTCAAACTAAGAAAGCTTCACTTCAGGTAACCTCAAGAACAAATTTTCCAGAAATGTAATTTTAGGTTATAGAAATGTTCCTTATGTTGTGCTGATTATGCTGATGCTTTTATTTTTGAAAATGGTTGCGTATTAAGGATTTCATGAACCTCTGAAACTTTGCCCGTGAAATATGTTTTGGTTTGATTCACATGATTGATGAAAAATAAATTTGTGTTGAGAGTAGATTTGAGTTTAGGAGGGTGAGAGGAGTTGATCTGGAGCTTTAGAGCTTCAGAAATGACCTAGGGAAGATTTTGTTCTTGGGGTGCTGCCGGAGAAGATGACCGGAACACTGTTCCGGTCACCTGAAAAGGATTAGGGTTTTAATTAGGGTTAGCGTGAGTTTGAATGTGGGTCGTTTGATGGAGGCTTCCCGCGTGGAATGATAGGTTCAGATTAGATCATTAAGCTTAATTCATGATTAATTAATTAATTAATTAAAATTAACTCAGTTTGAATTATGGCTGTTGGATAGCGCGCGTGGTCAAAGAAAATTCCCCACCCCAGGGTTCAATCATGTCCCTCAGATCAGCATACCTTCATTTAAATTCATTTTTATTTCATATATTCTCAATTGTTTTGCACAATTAATTTAAAATACTTAAAAATTTCCAAAAATATTTTCCTTCTGCATTTTTTATTCAAATATGTTTCTCCACCCAAAAACTTTTTTATTTTTATTTTTTGCATTAAAAAATCATTTTAAAAACATTTAAATGTTTATTTTAATTAATTAATGGAAATTAATTAATTAAAATAGCATTTAGGTTTCTAAAAATTCCAAAAAAAATCACATTGCATCTTAGGACATTTAGAAACATTGTCAAACTATTCATACAAATTTCTTTTTGGTTTTGATTCAACTTTGACATTTTTCTTTGAATTTAGGGTTCATAAAATCCTATTTTTGAACCCTAACTTCAACAATTCTTTTATGCCTAACCATGTATTTTATTATTCGATTAATGATAAAATGAGATATTCGATTATTTAATCGACGTTATCCATTAAATTGAGACTGATTTCCTTATTTTCTCATTATTTTATATTTATTATTTAGGGCCTATGATAAAAATATGGTTTATTGACATTCCACTTAGCGACGTTGTCTAAACCAATTTGAGGCTGACTTTTTATTCATTTATTATTTTATCAACTTATTGATTTATTTATATTTTATTATTTGGTCTATGATATTACCGTCTGATTCGCGACATTCAATTTATTGACGTTGTCCATATCGATATGAGACCGTTTTCTATTTTTATAGTTTCTAATTTATTATTATATTCATTTTTATTATTAATTTTATTATTATTTTTATTGGTCAATGAATAAATATTTAAATATTCGATTTTGAATAAATCGACGTCATTTAAATTAAATATGAGACCAATTCTTTATTTGCTATTATTTTTTAGATCTTATTTCATTTTATGGCCCATGATATAATAAACGATTAAATTATTTCCGATATTGTAAAATTGGGAAATTTAATCAATATGAGGCCTTTTATTTAATTTATTATATTATTCAATTTCAATAAAGCAAATTTAAAATTAATATTTATTTTATTATATTATTTCAATTATTTAGTACTTTATTGAGCTAGATTTAATGTAATCATTATATCTATTATTATATTTTGATTAATTTGTCGCAAGTTAATTTAATTCTTTTTTGTTATCACTTTAATGGATTCGCGAACTATGTAAGCCGAGCGCTTCGTGCCTCGCCATCAAACTTTTCCGAACTCGACATTCAATTATTTTTATAATTAAGGTAACAGAATAACTGAATTCTGGAGTCTTGCATTCCTCGAATTCTTAATTGAATACTCCCGAGGCTCGCCCCGCGGGATGTGGTTCATTCGACTTTCCGTAATTAAAACTTTTAATATGCATATCAAGTTATGAAAGAATTGAATTCTGGAATCTAGCATTCCTTGAATTCTCGAATAAACTCTCTTGAGGCCCGCCCCTCAAGATGCGATTTATTTAGCCTTTCATTCTTAAAAACCCTAACCAGATCAAACATCTTTTAAAAGCAAACTTTGTTTAAACCCTTTCTATATTTGCGAAACAAGTTAGCGCTTCAGCCTCCTATCGCGAGCTGACAAGCCAATGCTTAGCAGTTAGAACGCGGTTTAAACAACTGTTCATTATAACAAACTAACTAACGAACCTTAGTACCGCGAACTACGAGGCTCTGACTTCCCCATTGCACAAGGGAATACATAGGCACACGGGTCTTACTCCTTGCCGAGCACCCTAGGAATAAAATAACCCATTTCTCTTATTAACCCTAATTTAGAATCATTTGCATTTATTATTCGAAGAAAACAGAAAGCATAAGTTAACATTAAATCTCAAGTGAAACTAAGAGGTTCCCGTTGAGTACAACGGACGTAAGGGGTGCTAATACCTTCCCCTTATGTAACCGACTCCCGAACTTAGAAGTTGGTTTCGATGACCTTGTTCTATCCATATTTCTTTATTAGGTTTTATCTATATATTCCTATTCTTTCATTAGAATAAATAGAATCAGGTGGCGACTCTATTATATCCATCTGTTCCGCGGTCGGCGTTGTCGCTCCCACCTGATGACACAGGGCCAAGAGGGGTACAGACGCGAACGGTCGGCGAAAGGAGAAGGAAAGAATAGAGTCTCCAGCTAGGCATTTTTATCCTGAAGGAAAGGTAATGCTGCATAAACCTAAGGAAAGATGGATAAGACGGTTGCGAACCATAGAAACTGAGAAAGGGGGTTGGTTACAACCTGGGAAGGTATTAGCACCCAGATTGTCCGTCGTACTCGACGGGATCCACGCTTAAAAGATTTGTGTTTAAAAGGGGTAGTGTCAGTGCTATTTTGTGTATCAAAGCTGGAAAAGAATGCAAGTGTCAGTGTAAAAGGAATGTGGAGTGAAATGAAAGAGTGTCAGTGCAAGGAGAGAATGCTAAGCTCAAGACTATGAGGCTTAAAGAATAATGCTGGAAGAGGGGGGAATATACAGAGACTTTTGTTCGATAACTGTTAAGTTATGCCTACGTATCCTCTTGTGTGTAAACACCCCAAATTTGCCCTCACCCATTCACACCATGGCTTGTGACATTTTCATATGCATAAATCCAATCATAGCATCTCATACCACATTTTTTATTCACTACATTGGTTCAAAGTCATCTGCATCTAGGGTTTGTGATCTGAGCAATCCAAGAGCTTCTTGAGCCACTCCAAAGGTCATAAATCACTTCAAAGGTGTCCATGTATGTTCAAGCATCATATTATATCCTCTCAAAGTCAAGAATGTGAAAAAATCACAAGAACTGAGAATGGTATGGAAGCAGAGCCTGGTTTGACTACACAGATGACCTAAAACTAGGGTTTTGGTTTCAGAGGCCATAACTCCAAATTTTTTGGTCATTCTTGTTTCTATTGGTCTCTATATGGTATAGGGAGCATGCATATCAATTTTCATGAAGAAATTCCATGGGGAAGTCATCTGATCAAGAGTTGACTTTTTAAGCAAGTCAGTGCAAAATCAGGGCATCTGAGGCCCCCAATGACCCAACCAAAGGGTGTTCTTCATCATTTTGATTGTATATGATCTTTATTTGATCATGGAAGATGTTGGAAATTCACAAAATTGAAGAATTTCAAGTCATTTGCAAAGTTGACTTTTTGGGAAGTTTGACTTATATTGAAAATTGCCATTTTGGGAAACTTTTTCAACCCTTACTTTTTGATTCAAAAATGCTTCAAATGGAAAAACTTTGGTCACGAAAGTTGTATAATGGATCATTCCCTTTTCAAAAAGTACAAGAACTTGACCTAATTCATTTTGGATCAAAAGTTATGGCTTGTCAAAGTTGGCTAAAATCACAAAATTTGAAGTTTTCTACCAAAGAGGTATTTTGCAAAATGCTATGTTCAAGTGTTCTAAAGGCCTCAAATGTGTATCATTTCTTCACAACATGATCATATGACCTCTAAAATTCAGAATGGGCCAAAGAACTTTGCACTTTGATGCCTTGAAACTCAAGAAATCCCAAAGGAACCAAACTTGAACCAACTTGCAAAACTTATCATAAGTTACAAACCACTTGCTGCATTGCCTCTAAACCTTTTTCATAGCATTCCTTGATTCAAGCTGAGCAAAAGCAAGCCAAAAAGCAAGTTGTACCATAGCCCATGCTTCAAGTACACATCAAGTTGACATTTTGGCCAAAGACCCATACCAATCACCATAGGCCACCAACAACTTTCTGACCTATCCCCTTTTGATACATGGACAAAACCCAGCCTAACACAACACACAACTCATTCTGATCTTGCCCACAAGCCATAGTTATCAAAATCTCTCCCATTTGCAAAAGCCTTCGAAACACTCTCCACAAGCTGCAAACACACAAACAAACTTCACAAACAATCTCAGCAAGCTTCACTGATCACAAATCACCCATCACCATAGCCTGAAACTCACTGAAATCAAAATACGATTTCCACCCCACCTTGAACAAAACTTCTGTGATCTTCCAAACCAGCCATCACAAACTTCTTCCAAGTATCAAGACTTCATTAGGAGCTAAAGAGGAGTGAGTTTGCACCAAGAAACAGCCCAGAAAGCCCAGAACCAGAAGGCTCCATCTCAGGTATAGCTCAAGAACAAATTTTCCAGAACTTCATTTACTTGTTATAAATTGATTCTACATGTTATCCTGATCATCATGATGTGTTTGAAATTGAAAATGAGTGGAAAATGAGGATGTATTGATGTTCTGAAATTTCTCCCGTGAAAAATGTTTGCTTCGATTTGCTTGATTCATGTAGTTTAAATGTTGTTTGATGGTTGATTCATGTTCCATGATGTTAGAGGATCATTTCCCTGTGTTTAATTTGGAGTGGGGAGGCTTGTAGTGAAACCTAGGGTTTTGGTTCGCCGGAGAAGACGACCGGAAGTCTTCTCCGGCCACCTGAGAAACATTAGCCCTAATCTGTGTCATTAAGTGAGATTTGAATTTGGAACGTAGGATGAGTTGACCAAGGCTGACTGGCGCGCGTTTGAATGGCTAGGATGTGTCCTCAGAAACCCTAATCCTCATTAACTTAATTAATCCATTTTAATTAATTCATAAACCTGATTTAACCAGGTTTGAACTTGGGCCATTGGATGTGGCGCCAAGTCAACCTTCCCTTGCCCAGAACGCATCTGATCCATCCATTGCTCATACTTTTCATTTTATTAATTTTTATTTCACATTTTTCTTATTTAATTTGTGCATTTTATTAAAAATAGTAAAAATTATTTAAAAATTCTGAAAATTTTTATGCAAGCTTTTATTAATTTTCAGAAACCAAAAACATTTTTATTTTTATTTTTTGCATTAAAAATTATTTTTAAATCATTTAAAAGTTAATTTTTAATTAATTAATGAGAATTAATTAATTAAAAATACTTTTAGGTATTTAAAAATCACCAAAAAATTAATGAAACATCTAAAATCATTTAGAAACATTGTCCAACCCTCAAACCAAATTTCTTTTTTGATCTTGATGTCTTTTGACAATTTTCCATGGAATTAATTTCATTTCAAAGCATTATTTTGATCCAATGTTCAAAAATTCATTTCTGCCTAGTCTTTAGGAGTTGGACTTTGATTCTTTTTGCATTGCATCTTGCATATCATGAAGTTTTTAGGATTAAATTGGCATGATTTGATCTTGCATTTTCAATTTGTTTGACATTTCTCTTGACAAGGTACCATAAAACCCTAGCAATCTTGAGAAATTCATAACCCTCATTAGGTTAAGAGTTAGAACCCCTCCTTTGGGCAGTGAGTTTGTATAGGTTTAGGGTTCCTTTGAATGCATTTTCAATTTTTTATCATGATGTTTGCTTCTGGTTTTGATTTTTGTGTTGTGCATTGATCATAAACCCTAATTTGGGCTTTCATTTGCATCCATCTTCCATTTGCTTGCATACCATGACTTGCCATGACATTTTGTGCATTCATTTGATTCATATTACATCTTAGGACATATTAGAATCATGTTTGGTCATTGCATCTTGCATTTGCCATGTTGTATGCCATTTGCATTTCATAACTTGTCATGTATGTTCATGGTTCTAAACATGCTTCTCTTGCATCCATATGTTTGTATGATCATTCCCATGCCTTGTTTCATGTTGGCATCATCTCATAGCATCATTAACATCATGTATATGCTTCTGGTTTTGATTTGTATCATGCCATTTCATCTCATTTTGCATTGCATTGCATTTCTTTCACTAACTTTTCAGGTGGTAAGCTACCTTGAGAAGTGAATTTGCCTTCACTTCTCACAATTTCTTTTCATCCCTCTTATGCATCATAGCTGCATTTTGTCTTGTTTTTGAGATTGAGCTTGCTCATTCTTCTTCCTCTTACTTTCTTTCTTCAAGTGACTTGCCTTCTTAAATGAAGCAAGTTACTTTGCTTCTCTTTGCTCCTTTCATCTGCTTCCTGGTGGTTCCTCTGGAGATTCTTTCTTGCAAACCTCACAAACCTTAGGAACAACCAAGCATGACAATAATTAGGGTTTTGATTAGTCCCCCCACTTAGTTTTTACCTTTGTGTCTCATTGAGTCCTCTCTTCTCATCTCATAATCAGGGACTAAACCCTAAAGGCTTTAAGGCTTTGTGATTAAGCTTATGCCTGCATCCTTCTATTAGGATGGAGTGCATAACTTTAATCCTAAGTGTTAAACCCTTAATGTGTTTAAATCCTCTAATCAATTCATCTAATAATCACTAAGACAATCATCTTGTAACTTGGGCCTTGCATTAGGGTTCTAATTCTTCCTTAATTGGTTAAGAAGGACTAACCCTAATGTTAATGGACAAGTCCCCCTCAAGTTGTCTTACAAACCATAAAATTCACTTCTTCATCATATCATTAAAATAAAATCCACTTAACAAAGGCTTTGTTTTGTCATGAGTTTAATCCCTAATCATGGATTAAGTTGAGGAGCTTTCCTCAGCTTAAACATTCTCATCTATTATCCTTCTATTAGGATGGTGTAATGAGTCTGTTTAATCCCTAATTATGGCTTAATTTCATTACTTAACACTAAACAAAAACACTAAAAACATCTAAATAATCACAAGTAGGTTAATGATCTTAATCCTACACCATGGTGATTAAGTGTGAGAAGCTGACTTCACACTTAAGGCATTCTCATTACCCCTAATCAGAGGGAAGATGTGATGAGTTTACTAAATCCATTGGTTTAGGCTTAAGCTCATTTTCTTATGACAAACTGTCAAAAGCAGTAAAAGACTGAAAACTCAAAAACAAACAATAATCGTCTCCTTCGGGATTCTTTTCTCATCTCATTCACTCACAAACTAGAACTCGCTTCTTCCGTCTAATGCAAGACAGTTTGCACCTGAGCCAGACAGGTCATATACTTGAGCATAGACAGTAAGCAGTTCATAAGTCAATTTACCTTTCAGTCTCTTTGGGTCGAACTACGGTGTTCTGACTTCCTCATTGCACGAGAGGATACGTAGGCATAACTTAACAGTTATCGAACAAAAGTCTCTGTATATTCCCCCTCTTTCAGTATCATTCTTTTAGCCTCATATTCTTGAGCATCTTATTCCATTTCTTACAGTGACACTGTACATTTACACACTTCACTTCTTTTACACAGACACCTGTACATCCTTTTCCAGCTCTTTTGATACACAAATTGCACTGACACTACCCCTTTAAAACACAAATCTTTTAAGCGTGGATCCCGTCGAGTACGGCGGACAATCTGGGTGCTAATACCTTCCCAGGTTGTAACTAACCCCCTTTCTCAGCCTCTCTGGTTCGCAACCGTCTTATCCATATCTTTCTTAGGTTTATGCAGCATTACCTTTCCTTCGGGATAAAAATGCCTAGCTGGCGACTCTTTTCTTTCTCTTGAGTTCACTCCTGTGTGTTCTCAATTCACCCTTTCGCCGACCGTTCGCGTCTGTACCTTTATTTGGGTTAGTCTCATTTATAAGGAGCGACATTGTGCAATGAGGAAGTCAGAACACCGTAGTTCGACTCAAAGAGACTAAAAGAGAAATTGACTTGATGAACTGCTTACTTGTCTATGCTCAAGTGTATGACCTGTCTGGCTCAGTTGCAAATTGTCTTGCATTAGACGGAAGAAGCAAGTTCTCGTTTATGGGTGAAAGTGATGAGAAAAGAATCCCGGAGGAGACGATTATTGTTTGTTTTTGTGTTTTCAATCTTTTATTGCTTTTTGGGGTTTGTCATAAGAAAATGAGCCTAAGCCTAAACCAAGGGTTAGTAAACTCATCACATCTTCCCTCTGATTAGGGGTAATGAGAATACCTTAAGTATGAAGTAAACACCTCACACTTAATCACCATGATGTAGGATTAAGATCATTAACCTACTTGTGATTAATTATATGTTTTTTTTGGAGTTTTTTGTGTAGTGTTTAGTAATGAGTTTAAGCCATAATCAAGGATTTAATGGACCCATTACACCATCCTAATAGAAGGATAATAGATGAGAACATTTAAGCTGAGGAAGGCTCCTCAACTTAATCCATGATTAGGGATTAACCTCATGACAAAACAAGCCTTGATTAAAATGGATTTTAGTTAATGGTAAGATTAAGAAGTTGATTTTATGGTTTGTAAGACAACTTGAGGGGGACTTGTCCATTAACACTAGGGTTAGTCCTTCTTAACCATTTAAGGAAGAATTAGAACCCTAATGCAGGGCCCAAGGTACAAGCTTGATGTCTTAGTGATTATTAGATGAATTGATTAAAGGATTTGAACACATTAAGGGTTCAACACTTAGGATTAAAGTTATACACTCCATCCTAATAGAAGGATGCAGGCATAAGCTTAATCACAAAGCCTTAAAACCTTTAAGGTTCATTCCTTTATTATGAGATGAGAAGAGGAGACACAAAGATGACACAAAGGTAAAACTAATGGGGGACTAATCAAACCCCAATTGTTATCATGTTTGGGTGTTCCTAGGGTTTGTGAAGCTTGCAAGAAGATCTTCAAGAGAGCCACCAAGGAAGAAAGCAGATGAGAGGATGAGAAGCAGAAGAAACAAGACAACTTACTTCACTTAAGAAGATAAGTTGCTTGAAGAAAGAGAGAGAGGAAGGGACATGAGTGAGCAAGCTCTCTCTAATACAAGTAAAATGCAGCAATGATGCATAAGAGAGATGAGAAAGGATTGTGAGAAGTGAAGGCAAATTCACTTCTCAAACACTTACCACCTGAAAAGTTAGCAACAAGCAATGAAATGAAATGAAAATGAGATGAAATGCAAAGATGAAAGCCAAAGTCAGAAGCATATCAAGATGTTAGTGATGCTAAGAGATGATGCAAATGTATGTCAAGAGATGCCAATTCTCATACAAGTAATGAGGATGCAAATGAAGCATGATAGGAGGCATGGAAGTTCATGGATGCACATGAAATGAAATGGAAGCACAACATGGCAAATGGATGAATAAATGATAAATCATGATTCTAATGTGTCCTAAGATGTCTTATGTGTCATGTGGATGCATAAAATATCATGGCAAGTTCATGTATGCAAACATATGAAGAATGAATGGAAATGAAGGCAAAGATTAGGGTTCACATACAATATGCAATGCCAAATTCAAAATCAGAAGCAAATGACAAGATAAAAAAAATGAAAATGGGATTAAAGGTACCCTAAACCTATACAAGGTCACTGCCCAAAGGGGAAGGTCAGAAGCTAAACCCTAAAGGACTTATGATTTTCCTAAATATCTAGGGTTTAAAGGGTGATCCTAAAGGGAAAATGCCAAACAAATTGAAAATGCAAGAGAAAGATAAAACAAAAATGTTTTTAGAAACTTGAAAGTATATAGAATACAATGCAAAAAGAACCATTCACAAACTCAACTTGGATTAAAAGTTATGAATTTTTGAAGTTAGGGTTGAAAATATTCAAATTAAAGAACCCTAATTCAAATGAAAAATGTCAAAGTGTGATCAAAACCAAAATGAAATTTGTATTGTGAGTTTGTAAATGTTTGTAAATATTTTAAAATGCTCTCTGATTTTTTTTGGAATTTTTAAATACCTAAATGTATTTTTAATTAATTAATTCTCATTAACTAATTAAAAATAATCATTTAAATGATTTAAAAATAATTTTTAATGCAAAAAATAAAAATAAAAATATTTTTGGTTTCTGAAAATAAATAAAAGCTTGGATAAATATTTTCAGAATTTTTTGATATCATTTGCTATTTTTAAAAATTCGTTCAAATAAAATAGAAAACAAATGAAATAAATATTAAATTAAATGAGAAAAAGGGAAAGTCAGCTAATCCTAGGGCTGAGGTTTGAAGTCAGGTTGGAGGGAATTGACTTCGCGCGTAATCCAAGGGCTAGAATTCAAACTACGCTAATTATGATTAAAGCCCTAATCTGAACCCTAATTACTTTCAGGTGACCGGAACAGTGTTCCGGTCATCTTCTCCGGCTAGCCAAACATGCTATCTCACTTAATACGCAACCCTAAGCTCTCTAACTTTCCAGAAATGATCCTCACATCACTCCAAGCAAGAATCAAACAACAAAATTCATTTATTTACCATCAAGAACATGAATCGAAGCAAAACGGAAAACATATCAAAAGTTTCAGAAGCTTCATACATACTTGTTTCTCAATCATTTTTAAAAGTAACGACATCATGATCATCAGGAGAGCGAATAGAATCAATTAAGAACTTAAAATGAAGGTGTCGTACCTCGAAAAATACGATCCTCGCGAATGCGTTCGCGGCTGGGCTGACTTGAGAGTCGCCACCTAATTTTGATTTATTCCCAAAGAGGGAAAGGGAAAATATAGATAAAACCCGGGAAGAAAGGATAAAGACAAGGTCGTCGGAACCATTGCCTGGGTTCGGAAGTCGGTTATGCAGGGGGAAGGTATTAGCACCCCCTACATCCATCGTACTCGATGGGAACCTTCTAAGTTGTCACGCGCGAAAGTATGTCTATGCCTAATGAATTACTTGCTAAAGGAGGAAAAGGATTCAAATTTTATTTATCTTTCTTTGGGAGTCGAATTGCACTAAAGACTATGGATAGTTTATTCCGAACCAACAAGTCAAGTGTCTTGCGACGGAATAATCGGAGCGAATAACGAGAGCTCGTAATCCTCCTTTCTACCACTTAAGGTTCGTGGCGTATAATTTCTCTCATATTATTAAAGTGTTTTAATACCTAAAACCACTTGACGTTGGATCAAGGGTTTGGATTTAAAAGAACCGTCTTGGTAGGTCAATTGCGAGGCATAAAGCGATCGTGAAGGGGTGAGTGCAAAATGGAGGTTAAGGGTTAAATGATTACACGAGAACGATTCCTAATACTAAGCTAAGGCGGAGCCGTTGAAGCTCGAGGTTAAATCGAAAGCGTCGAAATTTAGCTCTTTAACTGTCTTAGAATCGATTCAAAGTTAGAATCATTCTATGAGAAGTCGAGCGTTACTTTTATAATCAAATAATTATTTAAATAAAAGAAATGCGATAAAAAAACAATTGGTCTCATATTGATCTAAATGACACCGATTTGTCGAAATCGAACATTTAGATCGTTTGTTATATCATCGACCATAAAACTAAAATAAAGTCGAAATAATAATAAAATAAGAGTTTGGCCTCATATTTAATTTAAATAACGTCGATTTATTTGAAATCGAATATTTAAATATTTATTCATCGGCCCAATAAAAAATAAATCGAGATAATATGAAACATTAAGAAAAATAAACGTGCGGCCTTAAATTAGGGGATAACGTCGATTTATTAGAAATCGAATATCACCATTTATCATTGGCCGAATAAATAATAAAGTCGATAAATAATAACGGATCTAAAATTAATTAGAAACCATAAAATAATAGAAAACGGTCTCATATCAATTTGGACAACGTCGCAAAGTGGAATGTCACAAATCGGATAATAATATCATAGACCAAATAATAAATATAAATAAACCAATAAATCGATAAAATAATAAATGAAGAAAAAGTCGGCCTCAAATTGGTTTAGACAACGTCGCTAAATGGAATGTCAATAAACCATATTTTTATCATAGGCCCAAATAATAGATGCAAGAAAGAAAGTGATTCATAACTTTATTAAAAGATTTGATAAAATTTTGAAAGAAGTTAACTAAGACCACATCAATGGGTCAAATTTTTTTAAGAAAAAAGAATAAGACAAACAAATAATAGTCTTGGCTGAAATGAGACGGCCCAATAAGGAACCGGTTCGGCCCAAAAGACTCTAAAAGAAAACCCTAGCCGCATGACCAAAAGGGATCGAAAAGAAAAGCAATGTTTAATAAGACAATGACCCAACTATTTCATAATAAACTCAGTCAGCTAAATAAAAGGCATTCAATGCTAACACATCACCATAAATGACATTGAAGAAAGCTGCCATGTATATAATAAACATCGAAAAAGTCAGATTTCTCTAAAGGGAAAACCATTTAAAACTCAATTAAAACAAAATAAACAAAACCAAAAATTATTGGAGACAAACACATGCCACCCCTACATTTATAACTAATCAACTTTGACTTACGAGCTCTTATTTCTATCTCTCACTAATTCATACTCAGTTCTAAATCTTTCTCAAAGAGAGAAAAAAATCAAAGAACCTTCATCGTACTCATCATCATCAATCACGAATTATATATCGAAACACATAAACCCTACTTCTCAAATCGCAAACCTAACACAACCCTAATTTCACTATGCTCATGATGAATCAAAGCATACAATCAAAAGATTAGAGTGAAAGAAGAGCGATAAGGAGGATCTACCAATCGATGAGAAGAGTGGGACGAGCGGCGGACAACAATGGAGATCCGGTAAAACCGAAGAGATTCCAGTGAGTATCTTTCTTTTGAGTATTTGCTTCTTCTCCTTCTTCTCTATTCGTCTACGCGTTGTCTAATGGCTAAGCTCTTCTTACTCAGAATTTCAATGTGAAATTCTGAGAAGACTTGTGATTTTTATTTGAGCTCTGAGTATGAGGTTTATGGGGATTGGATTTCACAGAGTTGCTTTAGGTTATTTTTCATGCCTCTCTGTATTTGCGACCAGGTCCCCTCTTTTCTTCTTGCCAATGATTGAGGGGTTTTATAGAGGGTTTGAGTGAGGGTGGTACGTGAGAAATTCGAGAGGAATTTGCGCGAGGAAATCTTGTGAGCTGTGATTTGTGTAAATCTTCAAAACGGTTAGAAGAGAATATTCGAGAGAGATTTTGTGGTCCTTGCACAATTTAGCAATCCCTTTTTTGTCTGTAGTGATGTAATCTCTCTTAGAAACAAGGTGGTCCCTGCTAAGTTCACTGCTGTAAATTCTGATTTTACTGTTACTGCATAGATCTTTATTTCTTATGCTAATTCTCATATCAACTTCTTCTTTCAGGCAACACTCACCTTTCGTTTTTGTACATAATACCTTGGTGGATGCTCAACAAACAAGATGGTGAAAACTAGTTTAGCATGAAGATGAATCATTTGATGGAAAGCCTAGATGGGGATATGAGACTTTAGCCAAACTTATTGCACAGGAATCATGAGAAAGACTTCCGTGGTGACCTAGCATGAATCCTACTTATACCATTTTTGCTTCCACTGCTTCCAGGTATTCGCTTCGTACTTCTACGAACTGACATTATGTGATAGTTTGCACCTTGCTACTTAACTCATCCCTCTTGTAGCTTGAACTAAAATACAGAAAACTTGATATTTTTGTATGCCTGTACATTAATCCTTCTAGAAACCTTGTGTTCTGTTGGTGTATTTCGAGAACCAATGCATTGTTTACTAACTGTAACTATGCACACTATTTTCAATCACTGCCGGCATTAGGTCTCAATTAAAGTTGTCTTCCTACAATACTTCTGCCCTATCTTCAAGATCATCTGGGTTTTATGATACAAAGTGGAATGATAAGTAGGCTTGGATGAGGTGTATACTTTGCTGACTTTACTTATGCTGTTGTTTTTGCAGGCTTTGAAGGTGGGGGTGGAATAACGACAGGAGCTTGTGTATCCCACGGAGCTGGAGACAACTGTTTTGAAAACTTCGGCTCGTCATATATAGGATGTCTGCTAAAAATTGACGATGAAGTAGTAGTCACATGAGGATGGGGTGAAGACTCTATTGGAATAGTTGATGGGGTAGGATTAGGGATAGAATGATAAGAAGCTGCAAATGAAGTTGGTTCTGCGCGTTCAACGGATCCTTTTGCCTTGTATGTATCACCACTAAGATAATCAACCATGCCAGTACCAGAGTAGACTGGTCTCCTTGATGCTGGCGGTGGGGGAATAAGTGAGTTTGTCCTCACTGACTCAGGCTTGTCATAGGCTGGTTTCTGATTCTGTGCATGAGTGTCCCGTGAGGACTTATTGGCTAATTGACCAAAATCATCTTCTGGGTCATTATCTTCATGTTTAATATTTACAAGCGGCAGAACTGGAGTGAATGGCTGTATGGAGATCCAGGAGTTTAAGAAGAAACTTCTTGCGTAAGTTGTTTCGGTGTTATGCTTAGGATAATCCCTTTTCTTGTTTGTGCTATCATTACTTTACTGACATGCATCCTATTCTTATTTCAGTTTAAACTCAGTTTTTTATAAATCCCTCATGCACTGTGATTTGGTTGCCTCATCTCAACACAATTTTTGCACAGCAGCCATGGCTATCAATTCTCCCGGTGGAGGTTGACTACACAAATGGAATTGGTAACTTGGATAAGATTTTGGTGAAACTTAGGAAAACAACATGTAGTCCATGGTTCTTGACTTTTATTACACTTGCCTTTCAAATTTTTGCTTCGTTGTTGCCATGAACTCGTTGCTTGGAATTTTTGAATTCTTTTGGATCGTTGTTGTCGACAGAACTTTAACTTTCACGTGCTTGAGATTTAGTGTGCTCATGATATTATACCCGCATTTTGCAGGTTGTTGATGCGAGGCGAAAGCTCCTAAGAGACCTTCGGATATTCAATGTTGGTTGATGGCAAGTTGTATATTGGGTGATGAGAGGCTTGATGATTCATGCCGAATGAATGTTGCAGGGTGGAGATCTTTGTATATTAATGAGATTGCGAAGAAGAGGAGAAAATGGTGTTTGTCCAAGTGCTTCTGATAGTGAACCAAAGGTATATGTCGGTTTTGTAATACACCCGTTCACTGTAACCGGTAATAACAATGCAGAATCTACTTTTGCAGGACTTTGATTCAAAAGCAAGTTCGCTATAGTACTGCTCAAGGCACCACCGGCGTCCGTGAAACCTTCTGCTATTAAAAACAGAGAATTGAGACATCTTAGCATCAGCAGCTCAATCATTTCATTTTCCCACATCGCAAATGGCCTTAGCTTGGGAAGTTGCCTTTGGGAAAATGATTGATAGAGAAATAACCAGCTGCAAAAACTCTTTAGCAACATCTCAAACTCTTGATCTTAATCAATAGATTCATTCTGCCACAGTTACGGAAACAGTGGTGTTTGCAACTGATATGTATTACTGGCTTCCGCGAAAATCCAAGGCACATGCATATTCACACTCTGTTGACTTTTAAGTGTTTGTCCTGTGTCGCTCCCGATAAAATGGGACATAGGCCCAGATAAAGGTACAGACGCGAACGGTCGGCGAGAGGGACAATGAGAACACATAGCCGTGAACTCACTGGAGATGAATAGAGTCGCCAGCTAGGCATTTTTATCCCGGAGGAAAGGCAATGCTGCATAGACCTAGAAAAAAGATGGATAAGACGGTTGCGAACCAGAGAGACTGAGAAAGGGGGTTGGTTACAACCTGGGAAGGTATTAGCACCCAGATTGTCCGCCGTACTCGACGGGATCCACGCTTAAAAGATGTGTGTTTAAAAGGGGTAGTGTCAGTGCAATCTGTGTATGGAATAGCTGGAAAAGAATGTACAGGTGTCAGTGTATGAGAAGTGAAGTGTGATAAATATACAGTGTCAGTGTGAGGGCAGGAGTGAAATGCTCATGATAATGAGGCTTAAAAGAATGAAGCTGAAAGAGGGGGAATGTACAGAGACTTTTGTTCGATAACTGTTAAGTTATGCCTACGTATCCTCTCGTGCAATGAGGAAGTCAGAACACCGTAGTTCGACTCAAAGAGACTGAAAGGTGAATTGACTTGTGAACTGCTTGCTTGCCTATGCTCAAGTGTATGACCTGTCTGGCTCAGGTGCAAACTGTCTTGCATTAGACGGAAGAAGCAAGTTCTCGTTTGTGAGTGAATGAGATGAGAAAAGAATCCCGGAGGAGACGATTATTGTTTGTTTTTGAGTTTTCAGTCTTTTATTGCTTTTGAGAGTTTGTCATAAGTTAATGAGTTTAAGCCTAAACCAATGGGTTAGTAAACTCATCACATCTTCCCTCTGATTAGGGGTAATGAGAGTACCTTAAGTGTGAAGTCAGATTCTCACACTTAAACACCTTTGATGTAGGATTAAGATCATTAACCTACTTGTGATTATTTAGATGTTTTTGGTGTTTTTGTTTAGTGTTGAGTAATGAGGTTAAGCCATAATCAAGGATTAAACAGACTCATTACACCGTCCTAATAGAAGGATAATAGATGAGAATGTTTAAGCTGAGGAAAGCTCCTCAACTTAATCCATGATTAGGGATTAAGCTTATGACAAAACAAGCCTTTATTAGATGGATTTTATTTAATGATAAGGTGATGAAGTGATTTTTATGGTTTGTAAGACAACTTGAGGGGGACTTGTCCATTAACACTAGGGTTAGTCCTTCTTAACCAATTAAGGAAGAATTAGAACCCTAATGCAAGGCCCAAGTTACAAGTGTGATGTCTTGATGATTATTAAGTGAATTGATTAAGAGATTTAAACACATTAAGGGTTTAACACTTAGGATTAAAGTTATACACTCCATCCTAATAGAAGGATGCAGGCATAAGCTTAATCACAAAGCCTTAAAGCCTTTAGGGTTTAGTCCCTGATTATGAGATGAGAAGAGAAGACTCAAAAGAGACACAAAGGTAAAACTAAGGGGGGAGACTAATCAAAACCCTAATTATTATCATGCTTGGTTGTTCCTAAGGTTTGTGAGGTTAAACAAGAAAGATCTTCAATGGAACCACCAGGAAGCAGATGAAAGGATCAAGAGAAGCAAAGCAACTTGCTTCATTCAAGAAGTCAAGTCACTTGAGGAAAGAAAGTGAGAAGCAAAAGAAAGAGCAAGCTCAATCTCATACACAAACATAAATTCAGCAAGGATGCCTAAAAAAGAGATGAAGAGAAGTTATGAGAAGTGAAGGCAAATTCACTTCTCAGGACAACTTACCACCTGAAAAGTTAGAAAAGAAATGCAATGCAAGACAAAATGGGATGAGATGACATGATGAGAAACAAAACCAGAAGCATGTACATGATGCTAATGATGCTATGAGATGCTACAAACATGAGGCAGCACATGGAGATGATCATACAAGTTCATGAATGCAAATGAAGCAAGTTAAGGAGCATGGACATACATGAAAAGTAATGGAATGCAAATGACATACAAAATGGCAAATACATGATGCAATGATCAAACATGCTTTCAATATGTCTTATGATGTTAAATGAATCAAATGGAGGCATGGAATGTCATGGCAAGTCATGTTGTGCAAGAGAATGCAAGATGGGTGCATATGAAAGCCCAAACTAGGGTTTATGAACAATACATCAAACAAAAATCAAAATCAGAAGCAAACCCTAAGATAAAAAATTGAAAATGCCACTCAAAGGACCCCTAATCCTATACTAAACCAATGCCCAAAGGAGAAGTCTCAACTCTTAACCAATTTCAAGTTATGATTTTTCTAAGTTTGCTAGGGTTTTAGGGTTCCTAAACAAGAAAATTACTAAACAAATTGAAAATGAAAGATCAAATCATGGCCATTTAATCTTACAAACTACATTCTAAACACAATGCAATGCAAAAGGAATCAATGTCCAACTCCTCATGGATAGGCAGAAATGATTTTTGGAACTTTGGATCAAATTAATGCATAAAAATGATTTTAAATCAATGAAAAATTCTCAAAATGCATCAAGATCAAAAAATAAATTTGGTTTGAAGGTTGGACAATGTTTCTAAATGTCTTAGAACATTTCATGAATTTTTTGGTGATTTTTAAATACCTAAAAGTATTTCTAATAAATTAATTCTCATTAATCAATTAAAAATAAACTTTTAAATATTTTAAAATACTTTTTAAATGTTAAAAATGAAAATAAAAATATTTTTGTGTTTTAAAAATTAATGAAACTCTTGACAAAAAGTTTCATAATTTTTAAAACAATTTTGCTATTTTAAATAAATTGTGCAAATTAAAAGAAAAGAAATGAAATAAAAAACAAAATGAACTGAAGTAAGCAGAAGGAGAGGCTGAGATTGATTCTGGGTTTCAAAAGGTTTGACTGGGCGCGCATCTGGACGGCCCAGATTCAAACTTCCCTAATTCTAATTAATTAATTATTAATCCATAATTAAATCTTAATGAAATGATCCAGGCCCTCCAATTGCGCGCGGGAAACACAATCCACTGGCTCACATTCAAACCTGGTGCCCTAACCCTAATTAGAAGTTAATGACTTTCAGGTGGCCGGAGAAGACTTCCGGTCGTCTTCTCCGGCCAGCACCCTCCCTGAAAATTGCCAACTTTCACCCTAGCTCACTAAAACCTAATTTCTCTGCCCAGAATCCATCCCCAAACATCATAAAGTAAGAATCAACAGCCAAAACACATTTATTTTACATAATAAGGCTGAATCGAAGCAAAAGGGGTTTAGGTCAAAAAATTTCAGGAACACCATACATGCTCAAAACTCAATGATTTTCGAAACCAAACATATCATCATGATCAGTGGAACATAGAGAACCATTTAAGAACTTAAAAACGAGCTCCTGGAAAAAATGTTCATGAAGCTCACCTGAACTGGAGCTTTGATCTCTGGCACTTTCTGGCTAGTTCTTTGGCTCAAACAGGTCCCAATGATCCCCCTTTGAAGCTTTGGATACTTGGTTGGAGTTTAAACAGCCTCTTGAGTGAGTTTGCAGAAGCTCTGACCAAGGGAGTGTGAAAATCGTGTTTGTGATATGGAGGGTCTCAGGCCAAAACAATGGTTGGTTTCTGGTCAGTGAAGCAAGGTGAGTTGATGTGTGGAATTTGTTTGAGTGTTTATGGCTTGTGGAAACAGATTCGAAGGGTTTTGCTCTTGGGAGTGAAAATGGAGAAATGGTGTTCTTGCTTGGTTCAGGCCTAAGTCTTGCTGGTTTTGGCTTAATGAAGCAAGGTGAGTTGATCAGTGGATTTGGTTCTTGTGTTTGTGAGCTATGGAGGCAGATTCGAAGAGAAATGCAAAATGGGGTGAGTTTGTGTATGCTGTCCTAGGGCTTGTTTCAGGCTTGCTTCATGTATGAAATGGCTAGCATTTGCTTTGCATAAAAGACTCCTATTGGTCAGATGATGTGACCTGGCCTGCTGTGATTGGGATGTTCACTTTTGCAAAAAGTCCACTTTGTTGTAAGGAGGGCATGGGCTAAGTTCTAGCTTGGTACAAGAGGCATGGGCTGCGCAGCAAGGTGTGTGTGGAAGGCTAGCATGGTTCAGCATCCAATGTAGCAAGTGGTAGGAGGTGTCATGATGGTTTTGCAACTTGATCAACCTTGGTTCATATGAAACTATCTTGCCATACAAGCCATGAAATATGAGAAACTTTGGTTCAAATCTGATTTTTAGGTCACATGTAATGTTTGTACATTGGTTTGATGTGAACTAGAAGTCACAAATGGCCTTGATACATGATTTTGCAAATTTTCCAATTGGTGCATATCTTGAAAATTAGTGATTTTTGCCAACTTTGTCACACCATAACTTTTGATCCAAAATGAATTAGGTCATGTTCTTGTACTTTTTGAAAAGGGAAAAATGTGTTCTACAACTTTCATGACCAAAGTTTTTCCATTTGAAGCATTTTTGGATCAAAAAGTAAGGTTTGAAAAGTGACCTAAATTGACAAATTCCTTAAAAGTCAACTATGCCCTAAAAAAGTTAACTTTGCAAAAACTTCAAATTCTTGAATTTTGTGAACTTCAACCTTCTTCCATGATCAAATAAAGATCATATACACTCAAAATGATGAAGATCACCCCTTGGTTGGGTCATTGGGGGCCTCAGATGCCCTGATTTTACACTGACTTGTCTGAAAAGTCAACTCTTGATCAGATGACTTCCCCATGGAATTTCTTCATGAAAATTGATATGCACACTCCCTATACCATATAGAGACCAATGGAAACAAGAATGACCAAAAAATTTGGAGTTATGGCCTCTGAAACCAAAACCCTAATTTTAGGTCAACTGTGCAGTCAAACTTGGCTCTGCATCCATACCAATCCCAGTTCTTGTGATTCTTTTGCATTTTTGACTTTGAGAGGATGTAATATGATATAAGAACACTCATGGATCCCTTTGAAGTGATTTATGGCCTTTGGGAGTGGCTCAAGAGGCTCTTGGACTGCTCAGATCACAAACCCTAGGTGCAGATGACTTAGAACCAATGCAGTGAATCAAAATGTAATATGAGATGGTATGATTGTGTTTATGCATATGAGATGATCACAAGCCATGGTGTGAATGGGTGAGGGAAAATTTGGGGTGTTTACAGCTGCCCCTATTCAAACATGAGTTAGCTGTGCAGGTTGTAAGCAACGGCTTAACAGGCAAACAAGATAACTTGTGGTTGAATACCAAAGACAGTCCAGAATTTGCACTCACAAAAATGAAGAAGAAAAGGGATATAGATTGTAAAAGAAAGTAAAGTATATTGTAAAGTGTGGGCGACGGAGGACGACCGTCGAGCAGAGGACGACTGCTGGGTAAATAGCAATGACGGGGACGGCCGACATGCTGGGGATAAAAGGTAAAGCCAAGACGGGGACGGCCGACTAGCTGGGAAAAATAAGATTATGATGGGGACGGCCATCAAGTTCGTAAAGCAAAGTAACCAACGATGGGGACGGCCATCGGGCTAAAAAGGAAAGGGACCACGACGGGGACGGCCATCGGGTTAAAGAATAAATGAAATAAACAGATGATGAGGTACGGTCATCAAAGGTGAAGGACGATCACCTAGCAGGGGACGGCTGCTCTGTTGGGGTTAAGATGAGGGACGGTCATCTTAAGCGGAGGACGACCACCTGGCAGGGTACGGCTGCTAAAAATATCAACGATGGGGACGGCCATCGGATAAAAGGTCAACGATGGGGACGGCCATCGGACGAGCATGATGGAGGACGACCATCAAGAGGTGGAGGACGACCACCTAGCAGGGGACGGCTGCTCTCGAGGTTTCTCATGACACAGGACGAGTGCCAGATAACCAAAAATCAACAATGGGGACGGCCATTGGATAAAATGATGAAGGACGATCATCAAGAGGTGGAGGACGACCACCTAGCAGGGGACGGCTGCTAAAAATCAACGATGGGGACGGCCATCGGATGAGCATGATGGAGGACGACCATCAAGAGGTGGAGGACGACCACCTAGCAGGGTACGGCTGCTCTCAGGGTTTACCATAACACAGGACGAGTGTCAGATAAAAAGGAAGATTTGCTTTGTTGGTGATCTACTGGGGAATAGTAAACACGGACAAGTGTTTACAACCAAGAGAAGAAAGCATAAGTGTTTAGGTGTTGTGTATAGATTAAAAATGCGAACAAGCATCCTTAAGACTACGATACGGACGAGTATCGGGTAGAAACAAACTGACACATGTTCAGAGATGATGATACGGACGAGTATCAACGGGTTAACAAAGAACACGGACGAGTGTTGAATCTGAGGGGACTCCTGGGGAATAGTAGACACAGACGAGTATCTATATCCAAGAAGACAAAAGTGTTTGACACGGTGTATGGATTAAAGATACGGACGAGCATCCTTAAGACTATGATACGGACGAGTATCATGTAGAAACAAACATTTGATGCATATTCTGAGATGATGGTACGGACGAGTACCAACTGGTTAACAAAGAACAAGGACCAATGTTGAATCTGTGGGGATATAAATGGCATATACGAGATACGGACGAGTATCTGTATAAGTGTAACATGAGTAGTGAGTATGAGTTTTGTATGGATGAGTGTTTATCTGCTGGGGAGGGTGACACGGACGA
Organism: Lathyrus aphaca; assembly: GCA_963966055.1. Classification (NCBI taxonomy): domain Eukaryota; kingdom Viridiplantae; phylum Streptophyta; class Magnoliopsida; order Fabales; family Fabaceae; genus Lathyrus; species Lathyrus aphaca. The sequence goes on along the minus strand of OZ014524.1, from coordinate 506,669,640 downwards.
GTGTCAAAAGGAGAAAAGTATGATATCAACAAGTATATGGGCTGTAAAAGTGTAAGCGAATGCGCTGGGGATATGACGCGGACGGGTGTCAAGGAATGGTATATATACAAGAGTATCCGTGAGTGCAAAGGGGATGTCTTTGGCTTTCTGCTGGGGTATGACACGGACGGGTGTCAGGACGTATCTGTAATACGGGTGATCTTGTTTGTAAAGGATATTCAGGCGACTTTACTGGGGAGTGATGACACGGACGGGTGTCAACTGGTGTTTGTGAATTGTGAGGCAACTGCTTTTGCTGGGACTCTGGTGGGGACAGTTTCTGTGTATTGATGAATGGTTATTATTCACAAGAGTCCGATTCACAACATGGCTTATGATTATGCTATGTGTTTGATTTTTGCCGTAATGCTCCGTATTAGATGGAATGCTACGCTTTGTGGGTGGATATGATGCGAATGCCATGGTTATGCAAAGATACCAAACCGGGATTCGGATCCCAATGCCGCGAAGATCACTGGTCGATCTATTTGAAGTGGACATCCCAGCTGGGGATGAGATCATTGGCAGATCTGATGATATGATATTTGCTCGGGGATATAGGTCACCGATTGATATATCCTTGTAATACAGGACCCAGCTGGGGTTTGTAGAAGCCTTATGTACTCTGTTGTGACTCCTTCATGCGTTGTTCTTCTGAAAAGAGGCCGAGGATTCTGTGGGGAGATGGTTCCCTGACTTCTGCATTCTGCTGAGAATGATTGACACTACAGCTGGGGAAATTGACAAGTGGCAACTTAGCTGGGGAAAGTCGTTGGCAACTCAGCTGGGGAGAAAACACCTCTGGTGCCAAGAGTGAGTGTTGATTTGCCAGCTTGCTGAGATGTAACTTGCATGCCCCAAGTTGCGTTCTGGATACCTGCAATCCTGCAAATATAAGGAAACGCACAAATGGTCCCGAGGTATCCTTTACTGGATTCCGCCATAGGAGTCAAGCACTTTCGAGAGTAAGTATATTCCCTGCAAGCATGTGTTATTATTATTATTTTTTTTAGAGAAAAGCATCTGTACTCATGCAATTAGTTTTTTAGAGACATCAGACATTCTTTGCAAATAAAATGTACAAGACGAAACATGACTGAAAAATCTGATTTTATTAATTCATGTGCCCTGAATTGGCAAGATACAGTCAAAGAAACAAATCTCCTAAAATGAAGAGACTGTTACAAATTGAGAAACAAAGTGCTGGCGATGTTGACGACGCTTTAAGGAGCTTCCTCTTCTGCTATGACTCGTATGACTTTTGACGTTCTTCTCGTCTTGCTTCCTGGAGAAGGTTGATTCTGATTGAAGCTTGATCCTTTCGAAGCTTAACAGGTTGTAGGCGATACAGACGAATTCAGAATGCAGTTGTTCGCTTATTCCCTTATTTTGCATGGATCGCCCTTTCGGGTTTTCAATCCATCGGGATACCCATTTTTGCCTGAGTTGTCCAATGCGGCTTTTCAACTCAGCGGGTATACATTTTTGTTTATTTTCCCTTATTTTTGCCCGAGTCTTTTATTCTGTTTTTGACTCGCCGGGATGCCCTATTTTTGCCTGGACTTACATTCTGTTTTTATGTCCAGCGGGTCATTTTTATGCGAAGTATTTTTTAACTGCATCTGAATTCACAGGGGACGGGAAGTCTTCACCATCCATGGTGCTGAGCATCAGTGCTCCACCAGAGAAAACTTTCTTCACCACGAATGGCCCTTCATAATTTGGAGTCCATTTGCCCCTGTGGTCTGTATGAGGAGGGAGGATTCTTTTCAGCACAAGATCTCCTACTTGGTACCCTCGGTGCCTGACTTTCTGATCGAAGGCTTTCTTCATTCTTTTCTGATACAGCTGCCCATGACAGATTGCAGCCAATCTTTTCTCTTCAATCAGACTCAGTTGCTCGTATCGGGACCTAACCCACTCTGCTTCGTTCAGTTTAAAATCCATCAGTACCCGTAGAGAGGGTAATTCAACTTCAACTGGTAGGACTGCCTCCATACCATACACAAGTTGATACGGTGTTGCCCCAGTGGATGTTCTGATTGACGTGCGGTACCCATGCAAGGCAAAAGGTAGCATTTCATGCCAGTCTTTGTAGGTGACTACCATCTTCTGCACAATCTTCTTGATATTCTTATTAGCTGCCTCAACAGCGTCGTTCATCTTTGGCCTGTAAGGAGAAGAATTGTGGTGTTGGATCTTGAAGTCCCGGCACAGCTCTGCCATCATTTTGTTGTTCAAGTTGGAACCATTATCAGTAATGATTCGCTCGGGAACTCCATATCGACAGATGATATCTCTCTTCAGAAATCTGGCTACCACTTGTCTTGTAACATTGGCATAGGAAGCTGCTTCGACCCACTTGGTGAAATAATCAATGGCAACCAGGATGAATCTGTGGCCGTTTGAAGCAGTCGGTTCAATCTTGCCGATCATATCAATGCCCCACATGGCAAAGGGCCATGGTGAAGACATCACGTTTAGAGGATTTGGAGGCACATGCACCTTATCTGCATAAATCTGGCATTTATGGCATTTTCTGGCGTAGGCGCAACAGTCGGCATCCATTGTGATCCAGTAATAACCTGATCTTAGCAGTTTCTTAGCCATGGCATGCCCTCCAGCATGGGTACCAAAGGATCCTTCGTGCACTTCATGCATCAACAAGTCTGCTTCTGTCTTATCAACACATCTGAGGAGTACCATATCAAAGTTCCTTTTGTATAAAGACCCATCAGTGTTCAGAAAGAAACTACCAGCAAGCCTTCTCAAAGTCTTCTTATCATTGGAAGATGCCCCAGGTGGGTATGTTTGATCCTCCAAGAAGCATTTAATGTCATGGAACCAAGGCTTATCATCTTTAACAACATCTGCTGCAAATACATATGCTGGTCTATCAAGTCTGGATACTGAAATCTGAGGCACAAAGTTGGCAGCTTGAACTTTGATCATGGATGAAATGGTAGCCAGAGCATCTGAGAACTGATTCTCGTCCCGAGGGATATACTCAAGCTTGACCATTGTGAAGAAGGTCAATAACCTCCTTGTATAATCCCAGTAAGGTATCAGATGATCCTGGTGGGTGTACCATTTTCCGTTGGTTTGATTAACTACCAGAGCTGAATCTCCGAACACAGTCAATGTCTTGATCCTGAGGTCAATGGCTTCCTCAAGGCCCATAATGCAAGCTTCGTATTCAGCTTCGTTGTTAGTGCAGTTGAAAGTGAGTTTTGCCGAGAAAGGCATGTGAACTCCTTTAGGCGTAATGAGTACTGCACCAACACCACGACCATTCATATTAACAGCCCCATCAAACATCATAGTCCATTCTTCTTCTGGGTCAGGCCCTTCAGTGTGAATAGGCTCTTCATGATCTTTTGCTTTAATGAACATGATGTCTTCATCAGGGAAGTCAAATCTCATAGGCTGGTAGTCATCGATAGGTTGCTCAGCAAGATATTCAGACAATACACTGCCCTTGATGGCTTTCTGAGAAGTGTACTGGATGTCGTATTCTGTGAGAATCATTTGCCATCTTGCAACCCGTCCGGTGAGAGCTGGCTTCTCAAATATGTACTTAACTGGGTCCATCTTCGAGATCAATAAGTTAGTGTGGGTCAACATATACTGTCTCAGTCGGCGAGCAGCCCACGCTAAAGCACAGCAAGTTTTCTCGAGCAGTGAATAACGTTGTTCACAGTCGGTAAACTTTTTGCTCAGGTAGTATATTGCATACTCTTTTCGACCAGACTCGTCATGTTGGCCCAGCACACACCCCATTGACTCTTCTAATACTGTCAGGTACATTATCAGAGGTCTTCCTTCAACTGGAGGCATAAGGATTGGAGGCTCTTGCAGATATTCTTTGATCTTGTCAAAAGCCTTCTGGCAGTCTTCGTTCCACCTGACCGTCTGTTCTTTTCTTAACAGCTTGAACAAGGGTTCGCAGGTTGCTGTAAGGTGAGATATGAACCGTGAAATGTAGTTCAATCGACCTAAGAACCCTCGAACTTCTTTCTCAGTTTTCGGTGCAGGCATCTCTTGAATGGCTTTGACTTTATCAGGGTCAACTTCAATCCCTTTCTCGCTTACAATAAAGCCCAGCAACTTACCAGATCGCACCCCGAAGGTGCATTTGTTGGGGTTCAGCTTCAGTTGGTACTTCCTCAGACGCTTGAATAGCTTCAGCAGATTTACCAGGTGATCTTCCTCTGTAAGGGACTTGGCAATCATGTCATCCACATAACATTCTATTTCTTTATGGATCATATCGTGGAATAATGTCACCATAGCCCGTTGATATGTTACACCAGCATTCTTCAGTCCGAATGGCATTACCTTGTAACAGAACGTGCCCCAAGGTGTAATGAATGTTGTCTTCTCCATGTCTTCAGGTGACATCTTGATCTGATTATATCCTGAAAATCCGTCCATGAAGGAGAATACCGAGAACTGAGCCGTGTTATCTACCAGTACATCAATGTGAGGTAATGGGAAATCATCTTTCGGGCTAGCTCTGTTCAGATCCCGATAGTCAACACACATTCTTACTTTGCCGTCTTTCTTAGGCACATGCACTATATTAGCAACCCACGGTGGGTAGCTAGTCACAGCAAGGAACCCGGCGTCCCACTGCTTTTGTACCTCTTCTTTGATCTTCATTGCCATGTCTGGGCGAGTACGGCGCAACTTCTGTTTGACCGGTGGGCACTCTTCTCTCAAAGGCAGCTTGTGCACGACAATGTCGGTGTCCAACCCTGGCATATCTTGATACGGCCAAGCAAACACATCCACATATTCTTGAAGCAGATCAATCAGTTGTCTCTTCACTGAGTCTTGCAGGCAGGCCCCGATTTTAACCTCTTTCACGTCTTCATCTGTACCAAGATTAATCACTTCAACCTCCTCCTGGTGAGGAGTAATAACCTTTTCCTCTTGTCTTAACAACCTGGCTAGCTCTTCAGGAAGCTCATATTCTTCTTCAACCCCTTCATCAGCTTGATTGATCGGATTGTCAAAGTCATACGAAGTCATAGCCGTGCTGCTGTCGGTGCTGACAGGAAGGCACTCTCTGCAAGGGTTCAGTTTGTTCATTTTAGTGATTGATTTTAATCTTGTTTAAAAAAGGTGAAATGAAGTTATCATTTTGAAAACATCGCCATTTATTTTTTGTACAAAAAGAAAAATGGAAAAACAGTGAACGAAAAGGAAAAAAGACTCATTTGCAAAAAGATGTCTGATATTTCATTGATTAATCTTGTTTGCACAAAAAGTACAGATGGCCCGATTACAAAATGAGTCTTGTCATCTTGGGCAAGATGCAAGACTTTGATGCATGCTATAAAATACAGGAAATAATAATTACTCTGCATGAGTAACTCTTATAATTTCCTGGGAAGACCAGTTTGAGATACTGCTCCCCGGGATCTTTGGACGAATCCAATTCTCCAGATTGCGCTCCTCTTCCAGCTCGTCTTCCAAATTGTTGATAGCATCAGGGGTGAGCATCCCCCCACTGACAAAGCCGGGCTTCTCAGCAGCCTTTGCTTGATGTTGTTGAGTTGGTCTGTAACCCAACCCAAATTTGTCTTTCTTCTCCTCCACAGATAAAACCTTGCCCCAGCCTTGGGCAGTTCCTTCCTCAACAACCTTCCGGGCTTGTTGGTAAGATGACATGGAGACTCCAGATACAGCAGATGCTTCATTAACATTCAGGGCCTCAAACCCTTGGCTCATTGTTTCATGGATCTCCCCATCCATCTCAATATACTTATAAGTAGCCAGATGGCTAACAAATATATCCTCCTCCCCACAGATAGTAACAACTTGGCCTTCCCACTCAAATTTTAACTTCTGGTGAAGGGTAGACGTTACTGCGCCAGCGGCATGAATCCATGGTCTACCCAACAAACAGCTGTAGGCAGGCTGAATGTCCATCACATAGAAGATCGTTTTAAAGGTTTGTGGGCCAATTGTCACAGGTAGCTCAATTTCTCCCAGAACCGATCTCTTAGAACCATCAAAGGCTCTTACTACCAGGTTACTGGGACGCAAGGCTAATCCTTCATACTCTAGCTTCACCAGGGCCTTTTTCGGTAAGACATTAAGGGATGATCCTGTGTCTACCAGCACATGGGAAAGGACTGCACCTTTACATTCCATGGTGATGTGCAAGGCCTTGTTATGGTTGCGGCCTTCCGTTGTCAAGTCAGTATTGGTGAACCCTAGCCCATTGCTAGCAGTAACATTTCCAACCACGGTTTCCAACTGATTGACGGTGATCTCTTCAGGCACGTAAGCTGCGTGCAAGACTTTGAGTAGTGCATTCCGATGGGCTTCGGAGCACATAAGCAATGATAGGATAGAGATCTTGGATGGCGTCTGGTGAAGCTGATCCACTATTTTGTAATCACTCTTTTTGATGATTCTCATAAACTCATCAACTTCTTGATCGAATGGTGTTTTCAAAGCTTCCTTAGCAGCTTGATCTTCCTGCACCGGGCTCTTTCCTTTTGCCTTGGCAGCAGCTTCTGCTTCGGCAGTGGGTCTTTGAATTTGTGGCGCGAAGAGACGTCCGCTTCGAGTGAAGCCTCCGCCTCCTCCCACATTGTCTATTTGTAGTGCAGGTGTTGATGGTTCAAGGGTGATTCTCTTTCCTTCGCAGTATACGTCAGAGCCGTAGTGCTAAGGGATGGCCCTATTGCTTTCATAAGGTACTGGTCCAGGCACTGTGACAGTGACTGGACTGATGGCGGCTGCAGAAGGTACTGTGATAGTTTGCGGATCATAATAAATTGTAACTGGTGCTCTGATGGGAGCAGCACTTTCTGAGTTGTAGGCGGAGTTGTTTTCAGGATCATAAAATATTGTGACAGTTGAGACATCTTCAGAGTTTGTTGCTGGAGTTGTAGGAGACATTGTCGGAAGGATGGATGTTGTTGTTGTAGGAGATTCAAATTGGAGTGATGCTGAAGTTGTAGAAGGCAAATTTGTTGATGGTTGATCAGTTGAGATGATAGATGAAGTACTTGTTGATGAAGCCGAAGAATTGTCAGGAACAATGGTTGTTGCAGTTGTAGGAGATACCGGTACTGTTGCTGGTGAGATTGCTGGATTTGTTGGAAATGATGTGGTGATCTGAAGCTGGCCACTCTGAATAAGACCATCTATGCCATTCCTCAGGTTATCGCACCCATTTACTGAAATATTGCAGTAAGCACACCCTAACTCACACCCCGGGAACATTTGACATTCGAGGAGCTGAGCCTTAATCTCCACCAACGGTGTCCGAATCTGACCCACACTGGTTATTAAATAAGAAGGCTTGTCTTCTTCAATAGCGTTGATTCTGGGACCACCGTGGTTTGGCATGGGGTTCTTGTTGACATTGGGTGGTGGTGCGAAATTCAGAGCTTTTGAGTCTACCAGGTCTTGTACCTTCATGTGCAAGGCTCTGCACTTTTCTGTACTATGGCCAGGTGCATTCGAATGAAAAACACATCTGGCGTTGGAGTCGTAATTCCTGGGTAGACTGTTGGGATCTGGAGGTGCCAATGTCCTTAGCTCAACTAGGTTGAGTTTCAGGAGTTGTGGCAGCAATGTAGCATATGGCATAGGGATCGGATCGATCACCCTGTTGGCTTGAGATGGCCTCTGCTGGAATGGCCTTTGCTGGTTATTGTTGTTGGTGTTGCTGTTGTTGTAATTTCTCGGAGGATACTGATTTTGTTGGTTGTACTGAGGTTGTTGCGGATAGTTTTGCTGCAGAGGCTGATAAGCTGGTTGTGGATGAGCTGGAGCGGGAATGGTGACTGCTGCCACAGATCTATGCACATATTGGGGCCTTCCCCTGTTGGTGTGGATGGCATTAGTCTCACCAGTCCTTCTTGGGCCTGTAAAAGGCTTTCTTGCATTACTGGATGAGTTTGCACCGTTGTCTGAGATCTTTCCCATCTTCAATAGGCTTTCAATTCTCTCCCCTGCTATGACTACATCTGCAAAGCTGGTAGATGAGAAGGCAGCTAGCCTATCAATGTAAGTCCCCTGAAGGGTGTTCATGAACATATCAGCCATCTCCCTTTCTGACATAGGTGGCTGGACAGCAGCAGCAAGCTGTCTCCATCTTTGAGCATACTCTCGGAAGCTCTCTCTAGATGACTGTGACATTCCCATCAGGAGGGTCCTGTTGGGTGCCATATCCAGATTATACTGATATTGTCTGATGAAGGCCTCTGCCAGGTCCTTCCAGCACCTAATAGTTGCTCTTGTCAGATGGGAATACCATTCCCTTGAAGCTCCAGTCAAGCTGTCCTCAAAGTAGAACATCCACAGCTTCTCGTCCATGGTATAGGCCTTTAGCCTCCCGAGAAAAGATTGTAGATGGGTTCGGGGACAAGACGTCCCATTATACTTCTCAAAGCATGGCGGCTTAAACTTGTGGGGAATCCTGACCCCGTCTACCAAGCCCATATCCATAACATCAAAACCCAAAGAGTTTTGAGACTCTAAGGATCTTAATTTCTCAGCTATCTCATCCAACCTTCTATCATAAGCTTCTTCCCCGGCTCCCATCACTGTGAACTGGTCTTCTTGAGGGTCTTCTTGCAGTACCCTCCCTGTTGTGGCAGTCCCTTGTATATTGACAGGAATGTTGGCCTCTGGATGGAGGTGGGGTCCAAAGACTGGGGGATTGACATGAGGTTGGACTCTTTCATTGTTGCTAGTCCCAGCAGTCCCCGGCTGATGATCTTCCTGATTTCTCCCTTCCACCAGTGCTCTGAGCCTCTCCTGGCTTTGGGCCATGTTGTTCATTACTTCCATAAACTGTTTCATTTGAGTCCTCATTTCCAACCTCTCGTTGGTCATTTGGTTCCTGACCTCAGTAAGGTCCTGCTGCATCTGATCCATCTGTATGCCCGGAAGATTGTTACGGGTTGGATATCGGTGCGGACGGTTGAGGGGAAATACTCGGCGCCGAGCAATAGTTCCTGAACATCACAGCAGAGTTAGCAACAATAAAACAAATACCTACAAAACAAACAAAGGGTTAGCATGCAATGCAGTATGCTTATTTGTTTTCAAGGTATCCGGCTTGGCATTCAGTTTTGACCCTTCCAGACCCTTGAAGGTGCTGTTGATGTTGCTTTCGGAGTAAACTTGGATGGAACAAACTAAATACATATATTGCAAAAGGCAAATGGTACATAGTTTGTTTACAAATACAAGCCCTCTGAGGGGTCAAAATACATTACAAGAAAAAAAATCAAAATACATGGAATGGAAACAACAACAAGAAAATGGTCAAACACCCAGACCAAACTCATCCTCCCGTACTTCCTTGAGAAGTGCTTCGGTCACAGGATCAGCCGGACGCTCCGTGAGGTTCCTGATAAGGAGGTTCCTGGTAGTAACAGCTGCAGTTAGCTTCTTGTGTTGACTTTGGTCCTTAGACCTCTTCACTCCAGCTCTGATCTTTAGCTCTGATATCTCCCTCTGGGCTGCTGCCAGGGCTTCTTGTTGCTCTTTTGCACTAGCTTCCATCTGCTCCATCTTGTCTTGGACCCTCTTGTCCTCCAGAGTACGAGCCTCGGTGATCCTGACCCACCTAGCCTGACTCTCCTTCAGATACAAGTCTGTCCTGGCTTTCTGGAATTGGGCTTCCTTGCAAGCATTCTTCAGGATTTGCTCTCCAGCCCTAGACTTCTTAATGTAATCTTCAGACTTCTCAATTCTAGCCAGATGTTCCACTTTCAACTTCTCCAACCTCTCAATATCCAGTCTGCCATCACTCCTCTCCCAGAGGGTCTTCTGCAAAGCTTGAGTCAACTTCTCATTTCTCTCTTTCAATTTCTCAAACTCCTCTAAGCTGACAGTTGCTGGAGGTGGTGTTGTGGAAGGCCCAGGCATATCTTCAATAGTAAAGGGCATCCCAGAGAATTGGGCCCTGGCATGGGACCAATCATAGTATTGTGCTGATGCCACATTGTTACACTTCCCCAGAATGGTTACCCCCTTAGTCTGCACATTGTCCCAGGCCCAGGCTGCCTGCCTAACAATAGCCAGATTAAGCTTGTTCTCACAATAAAGAGTCTCAACCAAGTCCTGTGCCTTAGGAGTGTGGACCAGTGCATAGCCCAGTTGTCTTTTGAACAGCAGAGGGTTGTAATTAATACTACCCTTAACTCCTATTAGGGGCACATTGGGGAAATGCCCACAGCTGGTGATGATATCCCTGCCTTTTGTGCTTTGAGTGCACCACCTGATATCAGCTGAAGTAAGAGTAGTAAGTCTTCCAGCCCAGTTTTTCTGTTGATGAGGGTTCAAAAATGCATCTGTCTTGGGCAAATGCCTGAGAAGCCAAGTATGGAACAAAGGAGCACAGCATCTTACTAATCTTCCCCTCTGCTTTTCATTCCTCTGATGCACTGAATAGTAGAGATCACCCAATAAAGTTGGCACTGGGTTCCTTAGAATGAACAGATGGATTGCATTCTTACTAATGAATCGAGGCTCATCTGCAAATAATACAATCCCATATATACTCAGGGCCAACAAAGCACAGACTGCTTTCCACTCTCCTAAAGAAGCTTTCAGGGTAGCTTGAGAGATCAAGAAATCCAGATGCAAGCCAGGGATTCCAGCCTTAGAAGTCATATGATGCCCAATCAGGACTGGTTCCAGATGTAATGCCTTTGCTACCTCTTCATTACAAGGAAAGACCATCTCAGGGTTGAAAGGGACTCCACCCCTGATAGGTATACCAACTAATGATGAGTATTCTTCCAATAAGGGGCCCAGCTGAAAGTCCTGAAAAGTGAAACATCTCAGTGGGGGATCATAAAACTGAAGGCAAGTGTGGATCAGGCTTCTCTGTGAGGGGTCCAGATCCATAACCATATCAAGTATATCTCCATGGTGTTCCCTGAACAGTGGTATATGGTCTGGAGTGATCAGGGTCTGAATCCTCCTGATGTCAGCTAACTCTGGCTGGAAGAAGTGGTAGGTGATGTTACTCTTTTTAGGTGCCATGATGTTGAGACTGAGTAGAGACAAGTGCTGATGGTGATACTGAAGAATGGGCCACTGGTTGGCTGAAGTAGATAGCTGATAGCTGAAGCAAGTGCTGATGAAGATAGGTCAATACTGAAGATGGGGTCAAAACCAAAACCAAATGAAGATGGATACCCTGAAACACAAATAAGCAAATGTCAATATGATGCAATGATTATGTATGCAAATGATATGCAAGGGTTTGTGACTGAGCTGGATCTGATCAAGTGCTCTGATAGAAGTCCATGTGTGTAAGAAATCCAGATGGAGGTCTATAAGTCCAGTAACCAAGGTGGGGGACTCAAATAAAGAGCCACATGTCCAGGGTTTAGAATCACAAGAACTGTTCCAACATGGAGTATTCTTAATCATATCAAAGTAACAGGGTATTCTGAGGTCAAGGTACCTGCAAACCTGTAAACAGCCCAACCCCCTCACAGGTGGTGTTCTAAAACAAGGGTCCTCAGACTTGGATCAGTTATGAGAAGTGTAAACACTTCTAACCCGGAGGTACAGTGTTTACAATAACCATAAAAGTTCCTCCTCTAATTCACCTCAGTTTCTGAAGGTCAATACTAAAAGGTCATCCAGACTTAGCAGGCTTCCCAGATAGCCCTAGCATTGCAGGAAATCTGCAACACAGAGTTCTCAAGAAGAAACCCATATCTGAACCGTGTTTCATATTCCCGCACCAGACCGAGATGGAATGGGAAAGAATATGATTCACTCTAGCCTAGGTGTCACTCAGGTCCCAGGTATAGGACCTTAAACTCTCAATAGAACACCCACCCACCAAAGCAAACAAACAGATCCAGCCAGCAGCACAGTATGACAATATGATATAATGCAAAGCTATAAAGAAAGCAGTAAACAACTGTACATAAAGCAAAAATAAATACAAATATACCAACACAAATAAGCACATAACACCCCAGTAAGCACAAATCAATCAAGAGCTAGGAGGAACCCACAAAAAGAGCCAGAAGCCCTGGTTACAGTATAAGGGTCCCCAGCAGAGTCGCCAAGCTGTCGCTCCCGATAAAATGGGACATAGGCCCAGATAAAGGTACAGACGCGAACGGTCGGCGAGAGGGACAATGAGAACACACAGCCGTGAACTCACTGGAGATGAATAGAGTCGCCAGCTAGGCATTTTTATCCCGGAGGAAAGGCAATGCTGCATAGACCTAGAAAAAAGATGGATAAGACGGTTGCGAACCAGAGAGACTGAGAAAGGGGGTTGGTTACAACCTGGGAAGGTATTAGCACCCAGATTGTCCGCCGTACTCGACGGGATCCACGCTTAAAAGATGTGTGTTTAAAAGGGGTAGTGTCAGTGCAATCTGTGTATGGAATAGCTGGAAAAGAATGTACAGGTGTCAGTGTATGAGAAGTGAAGTGTGATAAATATACAGTGTCAGTGTGAGGGCAGGAGTGAAATGCTCATGATAATGAGGCTTAAAAGAATGAAGCTGAAAGAGGGGGAATGTACAGAGACTTTTGTTCGATAACTGTTAAGTTATGCCTACGTATCCTCTCGTGCAATGAGGAAGTCAGAACACCGTAGTTCGACTCAAAGAGACTGAAAGGTGAATTGACTTGTGAACTGCTTGCTTGCCTATGCTCAAGTGTATGACCTGTCTGGCTCAGGTGCAAACTGTCTTGCATTAGACGGAAGAAGCAAGTTCTCGTTTGTGAGTGAATGAGATGAGAAAAGAATCCCGGAGGAGACGATTATTGTTTGTTTTTGAGTTTTCAGTCTTTTATTGCTTTTGAGAGTTTGTCATAAGTTAATGAGTTTAAGCCTAAACCAATGGGTTAGTAAACTCATCACATCTTCCCTCTGATTAGGGGTAATGAGAGTACCTTAAGTGTGAAGTCAGATTCTCACACTTAAACACCTTTGATGTAGGATTAAGATCATTAACCTACTTGTGATTATTTAGATGTTTTTGGTGTTTTTGTTTAGTGTTGAGTAATGAGGTTAAGCCATAATCAAGGATTAAACAGACTCATTACACCGTCCTAATAGAAGGATAATAGATGAGAATGTTTAAGCTGAGGAAAGCTCATCAACTTAATCCATGATTAGGGATTAAGCTTATGACAAAACAAGCCTTTATTAGATGGATTTTATTTAATGATAAGGTGATGAAGTGATTTTTATGGTTTGTAAGACAACTTGAGGGGGACTTGTCCATTAACACTAGGGTTAGTCCTTCTTAACCAATTAAGGAAGAATTAGAACCCTAATGCAAGGCCCAAGTTACAAGTGTGATGTCTTGATGATTATTAAGTGAATTGATTAAGAGATTTAAACACATTAAGGGTTTAACACTTAGGATTAAAGTTATACACTCCATCCTAATAGAAGGATGCAGGCATAAGCTTAATCACAAAGCCTTAAAGCCTTTAGGGTTTAGTCCCTGATTATGAGATGAGAAGAGAAGACTCAAAAGAGACACAAAGGTAAAACTAAGGGGGGAGACTAATCAAAACCCTAATTATTATCATGCTTGGTTGTTCCTAAGGTTTGTGAGGTTAAACAAGAAAGATCTTCAATGGAACCACCAGGAAGCAGATGAAAGGATCAAGAGAAGCAAGGCAACTTGCTTCATTCAAGAAGTCAAGTCACTTGAGGAAAGAAATGAGAAGCAAAAGAAAGAGTAAGCTCAATCTCATACACAAACATAAATGCAGCAAGGATGCCTAAAAAAGAGATGAAGAGAAGTTATGAGAAGTGAAGGCAAATTCACTTCTCAGGACAACTTACCACCTGAAAAGTTAGAAAAGAAATGCAATGCAAGACAAAATGGGATGAGATGACATGATGAGAAACAAAACCAGAAGCATGTACATGATGCTAATGATGCTATGAGATGCTACAAACATGAGGCAGCACATGGAGATGATCATACAAGTTCATGAATGCAAATGAAGCAAGTTAAGGAGCATGGACATACATGAAAAGTAATGGAATGCAAATGACATACAAAATGGCAAATACATGATGCAATGATGAAACATGCTTTCAATATGTCTTATGATGTCATGGCAAATCATGTTGTTCAAGAGAATGCAAGATGGGTGCATATGAAAGCCCAAACTAGGGTTTATGAACAATACATCAAACAAAAATCAAAATCAGAAGCAAACCCTAAGATAAAAAATTGAAAATGCCACTCAAAGGACCCCTAATCCTATACTAAACCAATGCCCAAAGGAGAAGTCTCAACTCTTAACCAATTTCAAGTTATGATTTTTCTAAGTTTGCTAGGGTTTTAGGGTTCCTAAACAAGAAAATTACTAAACAAATTGAAAATGAAAGATCAAATCATGGCCATTTAATCTTACAAACTACATGCTAAACACAATGCAATGCAAAAGGAATCAATGTCCAACTCCTCATGGATAGGCAGAAATGATTTTTGGAACTTTGGATCAAATTAATGCATAAAAATGATTTTAAATCAATGAAAAATTCTCAAAATGCATCAAGATCAAAAAATAAATTTGGTTTGAAGGTTGGACAATGTTTCTAAATGTCTTAGAACATTTCATGAATTGTTTGGTGATTTTTAAATACCTAAAAGTATTTCTAATAAATTAATTCTCATTAATCAATTAAAAATAAACTTTTAAATATTTTAAAATACTTTTTAAATGTTAAAAATGAAAATAAAAATATTTTTGTGTTTTAAAAATTAATGAAACTCTTGACAAAAAGTTTCATAATTTTTAAAACAATTTTGCTATTTTAAATAAATTGTGAAAATTAAAAGAAAAGAAATGAAATAAAAAACAAAATGAACTGAAGTAAGCAGAAGGAGAGGCTGAGATTGATTCTGGGTTTCAAAAGGTTTGACTGGGCGCGCATCTGGACGGCCCAGATTCAAACTTCCCTAATTCTAATTAATTAATTATTAATCCATAATTAAATCTTAATGAAATGATCCAGGCCCTCCAATTGCGCGCGGGAAACACAATCCACTGGCTCACATTCAAACCTGGTGCCCTAACCCTAATTAGAAGTTAATGACTTTCAGGTGGCCGGAGAAGACTTCCGGTCGTCTTCTCCGGCCAGCACCCTCCCTGAAAATTGCCAACTTTCACCCTAGCTCACTAAAACCTAATTTCTCTGCCCAGAATCCATCCCCAAACATCATAGAGTAAGAATCAACAGCCAAAACACATTTATTTTACATAATAAGGCTGAATCGAAGCAAAAGGGGTTTAGGTCAAAAAATTTCAGGAACACCATACATGCTCAAAACTCAATGATTTTCGAAACCAAACATATCATCATGATCAGTGGAACATAGAGAACCATTTAAGAACTTAAAAACGAGCTCCTGGAAAAAATGTTCATGAAGCTCACCTGAACTGGAGCTTTGATCTCTGGCACTTTCTGGCTAGTTCTTTGGCTCAAACAGGTCCCAATGATCCCCCTTTGAAGCTTTGGATACTTGGTTGGAGTTTAAACAGCCTCTTGAGTGAGTTTGCAGAAGCTCTGACCAAGGGAGTGTGAAAATCGTGTTTGTGATATGGAGGGTCTCAGGCCAAAACAATGGTTGGTTTCTGGTCAGTGAAGCAAGGTGAGTTGATGTGTGGAATTTGTTTGAGTGTTTATGGCTTGTGGAAACAGATTCGAAGGGTTTTGCTCTTGGGAGTAAAAATGGAGAAATGGTGTTCTTGCTTGGTTCAGGCCTAAGTCTTGCTGGTTTTGGCTTAATGAAGCAAGGTGAGTTGATCAGTGGATTTGGTTCTTGTGTTTGTGAGCTATGGAGGCAGATTCGAAGAGAAATGCAAAATGGGGTGAGTTTGTGTATGCTGTCCTAGGGCTTGTTTCAGGCTTGCTTCATGTATGAAATGGCTAGCATTTGCTTTGCATAAAAGACTCCTATTGGTCAGATGATGTGACCTGGCCTGCTGTGATTGGGATGTTCACTTTTGCAAAAAGTCCACTTTGTTGTAAGGAGGGCATGGGCTAAGTTCTAGCTTGGTACAAGAGGCATGGGCTGCGCAGCAAGGTGTGTGTGGAAGGCTAGCATGGTTCAGCATCCAATGTAGCAAGTGGTAGGAGGTGTCATGATGGTTTTGCAACTTGATCAACCTTGGTTCATATGAAACTATCTTGCCATACAAGCCATGAAATATGAGAAACTTTGGTTCAAATCTGATTTTTAGGTCACATTTAATGTTTGTACATTGGTTTGATGTGAACTAGAAGTCACAAATGGCCTTGATACATGATTTTGCAAATTTTCCAATTGGTGCATATCTTGAAAATTAGTGATTTTTGCCAACTTTGTCACACCATAACTTTTGATCCAAAATGAATTAGGTCATGTTCTTGTACTTTTTGAAAAGGGAAAAATGTGTTCTACAACTTTCATGACCAAAGTTTTTCCATTTGAAGCATTTTTGGATCAAAAAGTAAGGTTTGAAAAGTGACCTAAATTGACAAATTCCTTAAAAGTCAACTATGCCCTAAAAAAGTTAACTTTGCAAAAACTTCAAATTCTTGAATTTTGTGAACTTCAACCTTCTTCCATGATCAAATAAAGATCATATACACTCAAAATGATGAAGATCACCCCTTGGTTGGGTCATTGGGGGCCTCAGATGCCCTGATTTTACACTGACTTGTCTGAAAAGTCAACTCTTGATCAGATGACTTCCCCATGGAATTTCTTCATGAAAATTGATATGCACACTCCCTATACCATATAGAGACCAATGGAAACAAGAATGACCAAAAAATTTGGAGTTATGGCCTCTGAAACCAAAACCCTAATTTTAGGTCAACTGTGCAGTCAAACTTGGCTCTGCATCCATACCAATCCCAGTTCTTGTGATTCTTTTGCATTTTTGACTTTGAGAGGATGTAATATGATATAAGAACACTCATGGATCCCTTTGAAGTGATTGATGGCCTTTGGGAGTGGCTCAAGAGGCTCTTGGACTGCTCAGATCACAAACCCTAGGTGCAGATGACTTAGAACCAATGCAGTGAATCAAAATGTAATATGAGATGGTATGATTGTGTTTATGCATATGAGATGATCACAAGCCATGGTGTGAATGGGTGAGGGCAAATTTGGGGTGTTTACATCCTGCTATGCGCTTTGGAATTTGGTACTAATTCCTGCTCATATGATAGTTTGTTTGTGCAGCTGGTTACGGACTTCTCGGGAGCTGGAAATTAAAGCCCGGGTATACTTGTTATGCATTCTGTTATGGAGCAGATGCGTACTACGCTTTTTTATTGACATTGTTTCATCATTGCGGGTTTTGACTGGCATGAATTGATGCACCACCTGTTGCAAACTTAGATATGGATGGCGAGGACCTTGCAAAAATATCTGCATCCTTGGCTGGAAATAACCTGTACAAGTACTGACAATCATCAACTTCAAATAAGCCTTGCATCTCGTCGTTTTAATGGACATCATATCACCGTTTATAACTTTAAATCTGTTACTGGAAGCTTAGCCTTTATTTTGTAAACTGTCAACATTTAAAGCTGCTTGAACAAATATTAGATCCCTATCCTCAAGCTGTCTCAAAATGACCTTTTGAATGTCAACAGGACCCTCTGAACAAATGCCTTTTTTAATTTTCACTTCTTTATTATTGTAATTGTTTGTAGATGTGGTGCTTTGGCATAATAGATGAGATTAGTTGTAATTTTGGATATTTGACTTAAATTGAAGCCAAAGTACCGCTAACACAGTAATTTTACAAGTAACAATTCCTCAATTAATCATACACCCCATAACCACTCAAATCCCAACCTGCCATGAATTTAATGATCACCTTAATCTAGGCTCAGCACCTTATAGCACAACAAACTTGGCTAGTTTAGTAACTAGCTTGCAAACCCCTTGAGACAGATAATCATGATTTGGACTCAAACAAATAATTTTGGACACAACCTATATCACAATCCGAAATCCCGAGGCAACTTCAAGCTTAAATTACATTTTGTTCATGCCTCTAATCAAAAATATTAGGGATTA
Source organism: Lathyrus aphaca (assembly GCA_963966055.1). Classification (NCBI taxonomy): domain Eukaryota; kingdom Viridiplantae; phylum Streptophyta; class Magnoliopsida; order Fabales; family Fabaceae; genus Lathyrus; species Lathyrus aphaca. Next base: position 506,651,530 of record OZ014524.1, on the reverse strand, counting down.
GCCCAAATAAAATTGATCTGCATCACCTGATAATTCTCAAATCTCTGATACATTTGAATTCAATTCAACCTGACCTCGACAAACATGATCGAACTATGACCAATCTTTGACAATAATAAAATAAAATGAAACTAACAATCCATATATATTCTTCTTCTTCTTCTTTTGACTTTTTTTTTAAATATCAATAGCGATTAATGAGACTACAAATAAAAAAAATGATTATATGAATAGGACAAATTTGGGGTATGACAGAAGGTTCTGGAAAAAAAGTTCTTGAGCTCACTTGAACTTGAGCTTTCACCTTTGGTACTTTCTGGCCAGTTCTTTGCCTCAAATCACCTCCAATGATCTTTCTGAAGAGTTTGCAATGCTTGGATGGAGTTTATATAGCCTCTATGTGGAGTTGTCTGAAACTCAGTTCAAGAAATGTGAAAATCGTGTTTTTGATTCAGGGTGTTTCAAGGCAAAATGAAGGGTAGGGAATGATCAGTGATGATTGTTGAGTTGAATGGTGGAAAACGTTTGGGAATTTGTTGGCTGAGTTATGAAATTCGAAGGCTTTTGCAAATTTGAGGGATTTTGTGTATGCTGAGGATCCTCAAGTGTTAGGCTGCAATGTTGTATGTTATGGCTTGGTTTTGATCCACATAATAAGCTGTGATAGGTCAGAGAGTGGGTGGTGGCCTATGGTGATTGGTATGGGCAAGTTGCCAAAATGTCACCATGACTTGTACTTGAGGTATGGGCATGTGGTAGGCTGGGATAGAGGCATGGATGTGCGCAGCAAGGATCAAGGGATGCTATGAAATCAGATTCGATGAGCTGTGGCAAGTGGATGAAAGGTTTTGATCCATTTTGCAATTTTGGGGAAGTTTGGCCCCTTTTGAAATTTGTGAAGTTCAAGGCATGAAAGCTTGTGATTCAAGGCACAAATCTGATCCAAATGAGTTTTACTAGGATGGTATGATGTGTAGAGATGCATTAGAGGTCCCAAATTGGCTTGGTATAAGAATTTGCAAACTTCCCTCTTTGGTACAAAAGTGAACCTTAAGTGATTTTTCCCAACTTTGACAAACCATAACTTGAGTTCTAAAATGAATTAGGTCAAGTTCTTGTACTTTTTGAAAAGGGAATGATCCAATCTACAACTTTCATGACCAAGAATTTTTCATTTGAAGCATTTTTGAATCAAAAAGAGGAGGTTGAAAAACTTTCCCAAAATGGCAAGTTTTCAATACAAGTCACCTTCCCAAAATGGAAATTTTGCAAATGGCTTGAAATTCTTCAATTTTGTGAACTTCTAACTTCTTCTAAGATCAAATAAAGATCATATACACCCAAAATGATGGAGAAAACCCTTTGGTTGGGTGATTGGGGGCCTCAGATGCCCTGATTTTGCACTGACTTGCTCAAGAAGTCATCTATTGATCAGATGCCTTCCCCATTGAATTTCTTCATGAAAATTGGTTTGTAGGATCCTTATAACATATAGAGACCAATAGAAACAAGAATTAACAAAAAATTTGGAGTTATGGCCTTTGAAACCAAAACCCTAATTTTAGGTCATCTGTGCAGTTAAGCTTGGCTCTGCTTCCATGTCTTCCTCAGTTCTTGTGATTTTCTGACTTCCTTGATCTTGGGAGGATATAATATGATGTTTGAACATACATAGGCCCTCTTGAGATGATTGAAGACCTTTGGAGTGGCTCAGATAGCCCATGGATTGCTCAGATCACAAACCCTAGATGCAGATGATTTAGGACCATTGCAGTGAAGCAAAAATGCAATGTGAGATGCTATGATTGAATTGATGCAAATATGAAAGATCACAAGCCATGGTGTGAACTTGGTGAGGGCAAATTTGGGGTGTTTACAGCTGCCCCTATTCAAACATGAGTTAGCTGTGCAGGATGTAAGCAACGGCTTAATAGACAAACAAGATAACTTGTGGTTGAATACCAAAGACAGTCCAAAATTTGCGCTCACTGGGAAAAAGAAAAGGGATATAAATTGTAAAAGGAAGTAAGGTATGATTATGAAGTAAAAGTGATGGAGGACGACCATCAAGCAGAGGACAACTGTTGGGGATAAAGCAATGACGGGGACGATCGACATGCTGGGGAAATAAAGAGATCATGACGGGGACGGCCATCAAGCAAAGAAACAAGACTCTCTGGGGATTAAAGGTAAAGTAAATGATGGGGACGACCATCAGGTTGGAGAAATAAATGATGAGGGATGGTCATCAAAGGTGAAGGACGATTACCTAGCAGGGGACGGATGCTCTGTTGGGGGTAAGATGAGGGACGGTCATCTAAGGTGAAGGACGATCACCTGGCAAGGTACGGTTGCCAACAATATCACGACATAGGACGAATGCCGGATAAAAAAGGTCGACGATGGGGACGGCCACTGGATAAGCATGATGAAGGACGATCATCAAGAGGTGAAGGACGATCACCTAGCAGGGTACGGCTTCTCTCGGGGTTTATCATAACATAGGACGAATGTCAGATAACAAGATCTACGATGGGGACGACCATCGGGTAAAATGATGAAGGAAGATCATCAAAAGGGTGAAGGACGATCACCTAGCAGGGTACGGCTGCTAAAAATATTACGACATAGGACGAATGTCGGATAGGAAAGGGTTCCAATAATGGAGACTTTGCTGGGGGATGATGAAGGACGATCACTTGGAGGTGAAGGACGATCACCTGGCAGGGTACGGCTGCCGGAAGCATCACGACATAAGACGAACGTCGGATAGAAAGGAAATAATTTATTGGGATTTGCTGGGGATAAGTGACACGGACGGGTGTCAGGAGAGTGTATTAATATGCATTTGTGAGTGCAAAGGGGACGCTTTGGCTTTCTGCTGGGGAATTTGAGAGGCTTTCTGTATGTTGTTGGTGGTATGTCAGTATTCACAAGTGATTGATTTAAAACATGGCTTATGATTATGCAGTATGTTTGACTTTTTTCCGTAATGCTCCGTATTAGACGGAATGCTAAGCTCTGGGGGGAGAGTATGATGCGAATGCTATGATTATGCTAAAGATACCGATCCGGGATTCGGATCCCGTTGCCGTGAAGATTTCTGATAGATTTGCTTGAAAGGAACATCCTAGCTGGGGGAAAAGATCATCGGTATATCTGATGAGATGTATGACTTTGCTTGGGGAAATAAAGTCACTGATAGACCTATTTTGGTAATCAGGAGCCCAGCTGGGGTCTTGTGGAAGCTTTTGTCACTTTGTTGTGCGATTGTCAGGCATTACTCTTCCGGAGAGGCTGGAGCTTTGCGGGGAGATAGTTCCCTGTCTTTGCACTTGGCTGAGGAGGAATGATTACTGAACAGTCTTCCCAGGGATTTCTGGTGACTTTTGTAGAGGCCCTGTTGAGGGTGATGGATTTAGCTGGGGAAATGAGCCCCTCCTGATGTTGTCCTGGAGAAAGTTTTGAGGAAGTACTGATTTGGCATCCTACTGGGGAGAAGCCTTTATGCCCCATGTTGCACTTCGAGCGCCTGCAATCATGTTATAACAAAGAAACGTACAAGTACCCCGAGGTATCTCTTACTGGATTCCATCATAGGAATTTAGACGCTCCCGGGAGTAAGAAATATATTTCCTGCAAGCATGTAATTTAGAAAAGACGCATTTGTATTTATGCAACCATTATATTAAGGACATCGGACATTTTTGCAAATAAAGATAAAAATGTACGAGGCAAAATGTGACTGAAGATCTGATTTTATTAATTTGTGTGCCCTGAATTGGCAAGTACAGTCAAAGAAACAAATCCCCTGAAATGAGGAGATTGTTACAAATTGAGAAAAGTAAAGTGCTGGCAATGTTGATGACGCTTCAGTGCGTTTCCCCTTTTGATATGACTTGTATGACATTGACGTTCTTCTCATCTTGCTTTTGAAGAAGGTTGATTATGACCGATGCCTTTAACCTTTTGAAGCTTGCCATTTTGTAAGTGATACAGCCGAATTCAGAATGCAGTTGTTCGCTTATTCCCTTATTTTACGTGGATCGCCCTTTCAGGTTTTCAATCCACCGGGATACCCATTTTTTCCTGAGTTGTCCAATGCGGCTTTTCAACTCAGCGGGTGTACATTTTTTATTTATTTTCCCTTATTTTTGACCGAGTCTTTTATTCTGTTTTTGACTCGTCGGGATGCCCTATTTTTGCCTAGACTTACATTCTGTTTTTATATCCAGCGGGTCATTTTATGCGAAGTATTTTTTAACTGCATCTGAATTCACAAGGGATAAGAAATCTTCACCATCTATAGTACTGAGCATTAGTGCTCCACCAGAGAAAACATTCTTTACTACGAACGGACCGTCGTAATTCGGAGTCCACTTGCCCCTGTGGTCTGTATGAGGAGGGAGGAGTCTTTTCAGCACAAGATCTCCTACTTGGTATTCCCGAAGCCTGACTTTCTGATCGAAGGCTTTCTTCATTCTTTTTTGATACAGCTACCCATGACAAATTGCAGCTAATCTCTTCTCTTCAATCAGACTGAGTTGTTCGTACCGGGATCGGACCCATTCTGCTTCATTCAGTTTGACATCCATTAGTACCCGCAAGGAGGGTAATTCAACTTCAACAGGTAGGACTGCCTCCATACCATACACAAGTTGATACGGTGTTGCCCCAGTGGATGTTCTGATTGACGTACGGTACCCATGCAAGGCAAATGGTAGCATTTCATGCCAGTCTTTGTAGGTGACCACCATCTTTTGCACAATCTTCTTGATATTCTTGTTAGCTGCCTCTACAACGTCATTCATCTTTGGCCTGTAAGGAGAAGAATTGTGGTGTTGGATTTTGAAGTCCCGACACAGTTCTGCCATCATTTTGTTGTTCAAATTGGAACCATTATCAGTAATGATTCGCTCGGGTACTCCGTATCGACAGATGATGTCTCTTTTCAGGAATCTGGCTACCACTTGTCTGGTGACGTTAGCATATGAAGCTGCTTCAACCCATTTGGTGAAATAGTCAATGGCTACTAGGATGAATCTGTGGCCATTTGAAGCAGTCGGTTCAATCTTGCCAATCATATCAATGCCCCACATGGCAAAGGGCCAGGGTGAAGACATCACATTCAAAGTATTTGGAGGCACATGCACTTTATCTGCATAAATCTGGCATTTATGGCATTTCTTGGAATAAGCACAATAGTCGCATCCATTGTGATCCAGTAATAGCCTGATCTTAACAATTTCTTAGCCATTACATGTCCTCCAGCATGGGTACCGAAAGATCCTTCATGTACCTCGTGCATCAGCAAGTCTGCTTCTTTCTTATCAACACATCTGAGGAGTACCATATCAAAGTTTCTCTTGTACAAGGAACCATCAGCATTCAGGAAGAAACTACCAGCTAGCCTTCTTAATGTCTTCTTGTCATTGGATGATGCCCCAGGTGGGTATGTTTGATCCTCCAAGAAGCATTTGATGTCATAGAACCAAGGCTTATCATCTTTAGCAAGGTCTGCAGAGAATACGTACGCTGGTCTGTCAAGTCTGGATACTGAAATTCGTGGCACAAAGTTGGCAGCTTGAACTTTGATCATGGATGAAATGGTAGCTAGAGCATCTGCAAACTGATTTTCATCTCGAGGGATATACTCAAGCTTGACTATGGTGAAGAATGTAAGTAACCTCCTCGTATAGTCCCGGTAAGGTATCAGATGCTCCTGGTGAGTGTACCATTTGTCGTTGGTTTGATTAATTACCAGAGTTGAATCTCCGAACACAGTTAAAGTCTTGATCCTGAGGTCAATGGCTTCCTCAAGACCCATGATACAAGCTTCGTATTCAGCTTCGTTGTTAGTGCAGTTAAAGGTGAGTTTTACCGAGAAAGTCATGTGAACTCCCTTAGGTGTAATGAGTACTGCACCAACACCACGACCATTCATATTAACAGCCCCATCAAACATCATAGTCCATTCTTCTTTCGGGTCAGGCCCTTCAGTGTGAACAGGCTCTTCATGATCTTTTGCTTTTATGAACATGATGTCTTCATCAGGGAAGTCAAATCTCATAGGCTGGTAATCATCAATGGGTTGCTCAGCTAGATAGTCAGACAATACACTGCCTTTGATGGCCTTTTGGGATGTGTATTGAATGTCATATTCTGTGAGGATCATTTGCCATCTTGCAACCCGTCCGGTAAGAGCTGGCTTCTCAAATATGTACTTGACCGGGTCCATCTTTGAGATCAATAAGGTAGTGTGGGTCAACATATACTTCCTTAGTCGGCGAGCAGCCCACGCTAAAGCACAACAAGTTTTCTCGAGCAGTGAATAACGTTGTTCACAGTCGGTAAACGTTTTGCTTAGGTAGTATATTGCATACTCTTTTCGACCAGACTCATCATGTTGGCCCAGCACACACCCCATTGACTCTTCTAATACTGTCAAGTACATGATTAGAGGTCTTCCTTCAACTGGAGGCATAAGGATTGGAGGCTTTTGTAAGTATTCCTTGATTTTGTCAAAAGCCCTCTGGCAGTCTTCATTCCACCTGACTGTTTGTTCCTTTCTCAACAGCTTGAACAAAGGTTCACAGGTTGTTGTAAGGTGAGATATGAACCGTGAAATGTAGTTCAATCTACCTAGAAACCCCCGAACTTCTTTTTCAGTCTTCGGTGCAGGCATTTCTTGAATGGCTTTAACTTTATCAGGGTCAACTTCAATCCCTTTCTCCCTTACAATAAATCCCAGCAACTTACCGGATCGCACCCCGAATGTGCATTTGTTGGGGTTTAGCTTTAGTCGGTACTTCCTCAGACGCTTGAATAGTTTCAACAGATTTACCAGGTGGTCTTCTTATATGAGGGACTTGGATATCATATCATCCACATAACATTCAATTTCTTTATAGATCATGTCATGGAATAATGTTACCATGGCCCGTTGATAAGTGGCACCAGCATTCTTCAGTCCGAACGACATTACTTTATAACAGAATGTGCCCCAAGGTGTGATGAAAGTTGTTTTCTCCATGTCTTCAGGTGACATCTTGATCTGATTATATCCTGAAAATCCATCCATGAAGGAGAACACCGAGAACTGAGCCGTATTGTCGACCAATACATCAATGTGAGGTAAAGGAAAGTCATCTTTCGGGCTGGCTCTGTTCAGATCCCGGTAATCCACACACATCCTCACCTTTCCATCCTTCTTAGGCACAGGTACAATGTTAGCAACCCACGGCGGGTAACTAGTTACAGCAAGGAAACCGGCGTCCCACTGTTTTTGTACCTCTTCTTTTATCTTCATTGCCATATCTGGGCGAGTACGGCGCAGCTTCTGTTTTACTGGAGGACAGTCTTCTTTCAGAGGCAGCTTGTGCATAACAATGTCGGTGTCCAACCCTGGCATATCCTGATAAGACCAAGCAAAAACATCCACATACTCCCGAAGCATGTCAATAAGTTGTTCTTTCACTGAATCTTGCAGAGGGGCCCCGATTTTAACTTCTTTTAGGTCTTCCTCTGTACCAAGATTAACCGTTTCAACCTCCTCCTGATGAGGGGTGATAACCTTCTCCTCTTGTCTCAACAACCTGGCTAGCTCTTCAAGTAGCTCATAATCTTCTTCAACCCCTTCATCTGCTTGATTAATCGGATTGTCAAAGTCATACGAAGTCATAGCGGTGTTGTTGTCGGTGCAGTCTGGAGGGCACTCTCTGCAAGGGTTTAGATTTGTTCATTTTAGTGATCAGTTTTATCTTGTTTAGAAAAAGTAAAAATGAAGCTATTTATTTCGAAAAACATTGCCATTTTATTTTTGTACAAAAAATGAAAAATGAAAAACAGTGAGCGGGAAAAAGAAAAGACTCATTTGCAAAAGATGTCATGATATTCATTAATTGATCGTTTGCACAAAATACAAGATGGCCCGATTACAAAATGAGTCCTGACATCTTGGGCAAGATGCATGACTTGATGCATGCTTTAAAGACAGGAAATAATAATTACTCTGCAGGAGTAACTCTTATAATTTCCTGGGAAGACCAGTTTGATACACGGCTCCCCGGGATCCTTGGACGTATCCAGCTTTCCAGGTTGCGCTCATCTTCTGACTCATCTTCCAAGCTATTCACAGCATCCGGGGTGAGCATCCCTCTACTGACAAACTTGGCCTCCTTTGCAGCCTCTGGTTGATCTTGTCGAGTTGGTATGTAACCCAACCCGAATCGGTCTTCTTTCTTCTCAACTGGCAGCAGCTTGCCCCAGCCTTGAGCAGTACCCTCCTCAACAACCTTTCGGGCTTGTTGATATGAGGTGATGGAAGTCCCCAGCACAGCAGATGTTTCATTAATATTCAGGGCCTCAAACCCTTGACTCATGGTTTCATGGATCTCCCCATCCATTTCAATGTATTTGAAAGTAGCCAGCTGGCTAACGAAAATATCCTCCTCCCCACAAATGGTAATGACTTGGCCTTCCCACTCGAATTTTAACTTCTGGTGAAGGGTTGACGTCACTGCGCCAGCGGCGTGTATCCATGGTCTACCCAATAGACAGCTGTAGGCAGGTTGTATATCCATCACAAAGAAGGTCGTTTTGAAAACCTGTGGGCCAATCATTATTGGTAATTCTATCTCTCCCAGAACTGATCTTTTAGAACCATCAAAAGTTCTTACTACCAAGTTGCTTGGGCGTAGTGCCAATCATTCCTGCTCCAGCTTCACAAGGGCTTTCTTGGGTAGGACATTGAGGGATGACCCTGTGTCCACCAGTACGTGAGAAAGAACTGCACCCTTACACTCCAAGGTAATGTGCAAAGCCTTGTTGTGATTGTGACCTTCCATTGTCAGAACAGTGTTGGTAAATCCTAGTCCATGACTAGCGTTGACATTTCCAACCACGGCTTATAACTGATTGACAGTAATCTCCTCCAGCACATAAGCTGCGTGCAGGACTTTTAATAGCGTGTTCCGATGGGCCTCGGAGCACATTAGCAATGATAGTATGGAGATCTTGGAAGGTGTTTGGTGAAGCTGGTTCACCACCCTATAATCACTCTTTTTGATGATCCTCATGAACTCATCAACCTCTTGATCAAAAGGAGTCTTTAAAGTTTCTTTAGCAACTGGTTCTCCTTGCACCATGCTCTTCCCTTTTGCCTTAGCAGCGGCTTCCGCTTCAGTAACGGGTCTTGGTATTTGTGAGGCAAAGAGACATCTGCTTCTAGTGAAGCCTCCGCCTCCCCCCACATTGTCTATCTGAGGTGAAGAAGTTGATGATTCTAGAGTGATTTTCTGCCCCTCGCAGTATAGATCTGAGCCATAATGCCAAGGGATGGCATTACTGCTTTCGTAAGGAACTGGCCCAGGCACTGTGATAGTAACTGGACTGATAGAAGCTGCAGAGGGGACCACAATGGTGTGTGGATCATAATATATGGTAACTGGAGCTCTGACAGGAGTAGTAATTTGTTATGAGTTGTTGGAAGGAACATTTGCGGGATCGTAGTATATCGTAACTACTGAGACACTTTCATTAACTGTTACTGATGTTGTAGAAGGTACTGTTGACTGGATGGGAGTTGCAGTTGTAGCAGGAACTGATGGAGTAATGAGTGTTGTCGTTGTAGAAGGAATTGTGACTGAACTTGTATCCGTTGAAGTGATTGATTGAGTAACTGTTGGAGTTGTAGCAGAGTCTGTTGGAACAAGGGCTGCTGATGTTGTAGGAGCATCTGTGATTGTTGATGAAGGAATTGTTGGAGTTGTAGTTGCTGTTGTCGTAATCTGAAGAATGCCATCTTTAATGAGGCCATCTATTCCATTTCTCAGTCTCTCACATCCATTAACGGCAATATTGCAATATCCACAGCCGAGCTCACATCCGGGGAACACTTGGCATTCTAACTGCTGAGCTTTGATTTCAACCAAAGGTGTTCGGATTTATGCAACACTGTTGATTAAAGTGGATGGTTTTCCCTCCTCAACAGCATTAATCCTTGGCCCATTGTGACTAGGCATTGGATTTCTTGTAACGTTCGGAGGAGGCGCAAAATTGAGAGCTTTTAAGTCCACCAAATCCTGGACTTTCATCTGTAGGGCCCTGCATTTTTCAGTATTATGCCCCGGTGCATTTGAGTGGAATGCACACCTGGCATTGACATCATAATTCTTTGGCAGATTAAGAGGATTCGGAGGAGCCAACGTCCTTAACTCAACTAGGTTGAGCTTTAGGAGTTGTGGCAAGAGTGTAGCATACGGCATTGGGATTGGGTCAATTACCCTGTTTGCTTGTGATGGCCTTTGTTGGAAGGGACGCTGTTGTTGACTACCGTTGTTGTTGTTATACGACCTTTGTTGTGGATAAAGAGCTTGTTGTTGATATTGTGGTTGTTGTTGTTGAGGATACAATGGTTGTTGAGGAATTGGAGCTGGGATGGTGACAGCTGCTATTGACCGGTGAGCATATTGAGGCCTGCCCCTGCTTGCATGAACATAGTTTGTTTCACCTGCCCTTCGTGGTCCTGCAAAAGGCTTTCTGGGATTGCCAGAGGAACTTGCACCACTGTTGGAGATTTTGCCCATCTTTAAGAGACTTTCAATTCTCTCACCAGCTATGACTACGTCAGCAAAACTGGTAGAGGAGAAAGCAGTCAGCCTATCAATATAAGTCCCTTGCAATGTATTCATGAACATGTCAGCCATCTCCCTTTCTGACATGGGTGGCTGGACAGCAGCAGCAAGCTGTCTCCATCTTTGAGCATACTCCCGGAAGCTCTCTCTAGAAGATTGAGACATACCCATCAGGAGAGTTCTATTGGGAGCCATGTCCAGGTTGTATTGATATTGACGGATGAAAGCCTCAGCCAAATCCTTCCAGCATCTTATGGTGGCCCTAGACAAATGTGAATACCATTCCCTTGAAGCTCCAGTCAGACTGTCCTCAAATTAGAACATCCACAACTTTTCATCCATAGTATAAGCTTTGAGCCTTCCCAAGAAAGACTGCACATGAGTGCGAGGACAGGAGGTACCATTGTACTTCTCAAAGCATGGGGGTTTGAATTTGTGGGGAATTTGCACCCCATATACTAGGCCCATGTCCATCACATCGAAGCCCAAAGAATTCTGAGACTCCAAAGACCTTAACTTTTCAGCAATCTCGTCCAATCTTCTGTCATATACCTCATCTCCAGCCCCTATAACAGTAAATTGTTCTTCCTGGGGATCCTCCTGTAGGATTCTGCCCCCAGCAGTATTACCTTGAACATTCCTTGGGATGTTAACTTCCGGATTCAGGTGAGGTCCATACTTTGTTGGGTTAATACGAGGCTGCCCCTGTTCATTGTTGCTAGTTCCTCCTGTTCCAAGATGAGGTTCCTCAGGAGTTTGTCTTTCCACCAGCTCTCTTAACTTTTCTTGACTCTGGGCCAAGCCAGTCATTACTGCCATGAACTGAGACATCTGATTTCTCATCTCCACTCTCTCATTGGCCATCTGATTTCTGACCTCAGACAGGTCCTACTGTACTTGTTCCATTTGAATGCCGGGAAGGTTGTTACGTGTTGGGTACCGGTGCGCGCAGTTGACAGGGAACACTCGGCGACGAGCAATATTTCCTGAGATCACGACAAAGTTAGAAACACTAATAATTACAAAACCTACAAAACAAAAACAAAGTTAGTATGCAATGCAGTATGCTTATTTGTTTTCCAAGGTATCCGGTTTGGTTCTTGGTTTTGACCTTTCCAGACCTCGAGGAAGATGCTTGATGTTGTTGAGAGAAAACCTAAATGGAAACAAATTAAAATATATTACAAATGAGGAACAATACATAGTTTGTCTTACAATACATGCCATTGAAGGGTCAAAATAAAACAAAAGAAAAGTACATCAAATGGAAACAAACAACAAGCAAAGGATCAGACATCCAGTCCAAACTCATCTTCTCTGACCTCCTTCAGGAGGGCTTCAGTCACTGGACCAGCTGGGTGCTCTGTAATGGTCCTAATGAGGAGGTTCTTGGTAGCAATGGCAGTGGTCAGCTTCTTATGCCTGTCCTGGTCCTTTGATCTCTTCAATCCTGCTTTGAGCTTCAACTCTGAAATCTCCTTTTGGGCTGCCAACAAAGCTTCCTGCTGCTTCTTCTCACTGGCCTCTAGCTGTTCAATCTTGGCTTGGGTTTTCTGGTCTTCTTGTGTACGGGCTTCAGTGATCCTGACCCACCTAGCCTGACTCTCTTGTAGATAGTGTTCAGCCCTAGCTTTCTGAATTTTGGCCTCCTTACAGGCATTCTTCAGTATCTGTTCCCCAGCCCTTGCTTTCCTTATGTAGTCCTCTGTCTTCTCAATTTTGGTCAGATGCTCAACTCTGAGTTTTTCCAATCTCTCAATATCCAGATGACCATCACTTCTTTCCCAAAGAGTCTTCTTCAAGGCTTGAGATAAGTTATCATTCCTTTCCTTCAACTTTTCAAATTCCTCCAGGCTAACTGTTGCTGCAGGCTGTATTGTGGATGGTCCAGGCATGTCTTCCAAGGTGAAAGGCATTCTGGTAATCTAAGCTCTAGTACGGTACCAGTCATAGTACTGAGCTGAAGCAACATTATTACATCTTCCAAGAATAGCTATCCCTTTTGTCTGGATGTTGTCCCAAGCCCAGGATGCTTGTCTGACAATAGCTAAATTAGGATGCATTTCACAATATAGGGTCTCAGCTAAATCATGTCCTCTGGGAGGGTGGACCAAGGCATAACCCAGTTGTCTCTTAAACAGTAAAGGATTGTAGTTGATGCAACCCTTCACTCCTATAAGAGGCACATTTGGGTATTGTCCACAGCTGGTGATAATGTCCTTGCCTTTGGTGCTCTGGGTGCACCATCTGATATCATTTGAAGTCAAGGCAATGAACCTCTTAGCCCAATTCTTCTGTTGATGTGGGTTTAAGAAGGCATCTGACTTAGGCAGGTGTCTGAGCAGCCATGTGTAAAACAAAGGAGCACAACATCTTACCAATTTCCCCCTTTGTTTCTCATTCCTCTGATGAATGGAGTAGTAAAAATCTCCTAGCAATGTGGGTACTGGGTTTTTCAAAAGAAACAGATAGATGGCATTCTTGCTGACAAATTTAGGCTCATCTGCAAACAGGATAGCCCCATATATGATGAGGGCTAACAGTGCACAGACTGCCTTCCACTCCCCTAATGAAGCCTTCGGGATGGCTTGAGAAATCAAGAAGTCCAAATGCAAACCAGGGATCCCAGCCTTTGTTGTCAGACTTTGTTCAATCAGGGAAGGCTCCAAGTACAGTGCCCTTGCTATTTCTTCATTTCTGGGAGCAGTCATCTCTGGGTTGGAGGGGATTTCACCTCTGATAGGTACTCCAATCAATAAAGAAAACTCTTCCAGACTTAACAGGCTCAAAGAAGTGACTGGACTTGCCTGATACCAGTCAACACAGGCTCAAAGAAGTGGTAGGATATGTTGCTCTTCCTGGGAGTAGTCATGAGTGTTGCTGAAGAAACTGAAAATAAGTGCTGATGAAGATCACAGACTAAAGTACTGAAGGTGGTCCACTGACAGACTAGTGCTGGTGAGGATAGGGATGACTGCAGCAGACAACAGGTGAAGACAGCTGAAGCAGAGGTTTATGCAGAAGAAGGGGTCAAAACCAAAACCAAGATACAATGAAATGGATACACTAAAAAGCAAATAATCAAATGTCAAATGATGAAATGATGAGTTATGCAAATGATATGTAAGGGTTTGTGATCAAGCTGGATCTGATTGCCTGTCTTGATATAAGGCTCATGTATGTTCAAAAGTCCAGATGGAGGTTCAGAAATCCAGTAACCAGGGTGGGGGACTCAAATAAAGAGTCACATGTCCAGGGTTAATCACAAGAACTGTCCAAAGTGAGGTATTCTTAAACAAAACAATAACAAAGTATGATGTGGCCAAGGGTTCCTGCAAACCTGTAAACATCCCAACCCCCCCACAGGTAGTGTTCTAGAACAAGGATTCTCAGACTTGGATCAGTTATGAGAAGTGTAAACACTTCTAACCCGGAGGCACAATATTTACAATAACCATAAAATATCCTCCTCTAATTCACCTCAGTTTCTGAAGGTCATAATAAAGCTCATCCAGACTTAACAGGCTTCCTAGATAGCCCTAGTACTACAGGAAATCTGTAGCACAAAGTTCTCAAGAAGAAACCCACATCTAAACCGTGTTTCATATTCCCGCACCAGACCGAAATGGAATGGGAAAGAACATGAACCACTCTAGCCTAGGGGTCACTCAGGTCCCAGGTATAGGACCTTAAGCTCTCAATGGAACCCCACCCACCAAAATAACAAACCAGATCCAACAATGATAGTATGACAGTATGATGCATAAAACTATAAAGAAAGCAGTAAATATGACTATACATAAAGCAATAAATAAAGCCAATACATAAACACAATTAGCACATAACACCCCAGTAAACACAAATCAAACAAGCGCTAGGAGGAAACCACAAAAGAACCAGAAGCCCTGGTTGCAATATAAGGTTCCCCAGTAGAGTCGCCAAGCTGTCGCTCCCACCTGATGACACAGGGCCAAGAGGGGTACAGACGCGAACGGTCGGCGAAAGGAGAAGGAAAGAATAGAGTCTCCAGCTAGGCATTTTTATCCTAAAGGAAAGGTAATGCTGCATAAACCTAAGGAAAGATGGATAAGACGGTTGCGAACCAGAGAAACTGAGAAAGGGGGTTGGTTACAACCTGGGAAGGTATTAGCACCCAGATTGTCCGTCGTACTCGACGGGATCCACGCTTAAAAGATTTGTGTTTAAAAGGGGTAGTGTCAGTGCTATTTTGTGTATCAAAGCTGGAAAAGAATGCAAGTTTCAGTGTAAAAGGAATGTGGAGTGAAATGAAAGAGTGTCAGTGCAAGGAGAGAATGCTAAGCTCAAGACTATGAGGCTTAAAGAATAATGCTGGAAGAGGGGGGAATATAAAGAGACTTTTGTTCGATAACTGTTAAGTTATGCCTACGTATCCTCTTGTGCAATGAGGAAGTCATAACACCATAGTTCGACTCAAAGAGACTGAAAGAGAAATTGACTTAATGAACTGCTTACTTGTCTATGCTCAAGTGTATGACCTGTCTGGCTCAGGTGCAAACTGTCTTGCATTAGACGGAAGAAGAAAGTTCTCGTTTATGGGTGAAAGTGATGAGAAAAGAATCCCGGAGGAGACGATTATTTTTGTTTTTGTGTTTTCAATCTTTTATTGCTTTTTGGGGTTTGTCATAAGAAAATGAGCCTAAGCCTAAACCAAGGGTTAGTAAACTCATCACATCTTCCCTCTGATTAGGGGTAATGCGGATACCTTAAGTATGAAGTAAACACCTCACACTTAATCACCATGATGTAGGATTAAGATCATTAACCTACTTGTGATTAATTAGATGTTTTTTTTGGAGTTTTTTTTTTAGTGTTTAGTAATGAGTTTAAGCCATAATCAAGGATTTAATGGACCCATTACACCATCCTAATAGAAGGATAATAGATGAGAACATTTAAGCTGAGGAAGGCTCCTCAACTTAATCCATGATTAGGGATTAACCTCATGACAAAACAAGCCTTGATTAAAATGGATTTTAGTTAATGGTAAGATTAAGAAGTTTATTTTATGGTTTGTAAGACAACTTGAGGGGGACTTGTCCATTAACACTAGGGTTAGTCCTTCTTAACCATTTAAGGAAGAATTAGAACCCTAATGCAAGGCCCAAGGTACAAGCTTGATGTCTTAGTGATTATTAGATGAATTGATTAAAGGATTTGAACACATTAAGGGTTCAACACTTAGGATTAAAGTTATACACTCCATCCTAATAGAATGATGCAGGCATAAGCTTAATCACAAAGCCTTAAAACCTTTAAGGTTCATTCCTTTATTATGAGATGAGAAGAGGAGACACAAAGATGACACAAAGGTAAAACTAATGGGGGACTAATCAAACCCTAATTGTTATCATGTTTGGGTGTTCCTAGGGTTTGTGAAGCTTGCAAAAAGATCTTCAAGAGAGCCACCAAGGAAGAAAGCAGATGAGAGGATGAGAAGCAGAAGAAACAAGACAACTTACTTCACTTAAGAAGATAAGTTGCTTGAAGAAAGAGATAGAGGAAGGGACATGAGTGAGCAAGCTCTCTCTAATACAAGTAAAATTCAGCAATGATGCATAAGAGAGATGAGAAAGGATTGTGAGAAGTGAAGGCAAATTCACTTCTCAAACACTTACCACCTGAAAAGTTAGCAACAAGCAATGAAATGAAATGAAAATGAGATGAAATGCAAAGATGAAAGCCAAAGTCAGAAGCATATCAAGATGTAAGTGATGCTAAGAGATGATGCAAATGTATGTCAAGAGATGCCAATGCTCATACAAGTAATGAGGATGCAAATGAAGCATGATAGGAGGCATGGAAGTTCATGGATGCACATGAAATGAAATGGAAGCACAACATGGCAAATGGATGAATAAATGATAAAGCATGATTCTAATGTGTCCTAAGATGTCTTATGTGTCATGTGGATGCATAAAATGTCATGGCAAGTTCATGTATGCAAACATATGAAGAATGAATGCAAATGAAGGCAAAGATTAGGGTTCACATACAATATGCAATGCCAAATTCAAATCAGAAGCAAATGACAAGATAAAAAAATGAAAATAGGATCAAAGGTACCCTAAACCTATACAAGGTCACTGCCCAAAGGGGAAGGTCAGAAGCTAAACCCTAAAGGACTTATGATTTTCCTAAATTTCTAGGGTTTAAAGGGTGATCCTAAAGGGAAAATGCCAAACAAATTGAAAATGCAAGAGAAAGATAAAACAAAATTTTTTTTAGAAACTTGAAAGTATATAGAATACAATTCAAAAAGAACCATTCACAAACTCAACTTGGATTAAAAGTTATTAATTTTTGAAGTTAGGGTTGAAAATATTAAAATTAAAGAACCCTAATTCAAATGAAAAATGTCAAAGTGTGATCAAAACCAAAAAGAAATTTGTATTGTGAGTTTGTAAATGTTTGTAAATGTTTTAAAATGCTCTCTGAATTTTTTTGGAATTTTTAAATACCTAAATGTATTTTTAATTAATTAATTCTCATTAACTAATTAAAAATAATCATTTAAATGATTTAAAAATAATTTTTAATGCAAAAAATAAAAATAAAAATATTTTTGGTTTCTGAAAATAAATAAAAGTTTGGATAAATATTTTCAAAATTTTTTGATATCATTTGCTATTTTTAAAAATTCGTTCAAATAAAATAGAAAACAAATGAAATAAATATTAAATTAAATGAGAAAAAAGGAAAGTCAGCTAATCCTAGGGCTGAGGTTTGAAGTCGGGTTGGAGGGAATTGACTTTGCGCGTAATCCAAGGGCCAGAATTCAAACTACGCTAATTATGATTAAAGCCCTAATCTGAACCTTAATTACTTTCAGGTGACCGGAACAGTGTTCCGGTCATCTTCTCCGGCTAGCCAAACATGCCATCTCACTTAATACGCAACCCTAAGCTCTCTAACTTTCCAGAAATGATCCTCACATCACTCCAAGCAAGAATCAAACAACAAAATTCATTTATTTACCATCAAGAACATGAATCGAAGCAAAACGGAAAACATATCAAAAGTTTCAGAAGCTTCATACATACTTGTTTCTCAATCATTTTCAAAAGTAAAGACATCATGATCATTAGGAGAGCGCATAGAATCAATTAAGAACTTAAAATGAAGGTTCTGGAAAAAAAGTTCTTGAGCTCACCTGAACTTGAGCTTTCACCTTTGGTACTTTCTGGCCAGTTCTTTGCCTCAAATCACCTCCACTGATCCTTCTGAAGAGTTTGCAATGCTTGGATGGAGTTTATATAGCCTCTATGTGGAGTTGGCTGAAACTCAGTTCAAAAAATGTGAAAATCGTGTTTTTGATTCAGGGTGTTTCAAGGAAAAATGAAGGGTGGGGAATGATCAGTGATGATTGTGGAGTTGAATGGTGGAAAAAGTTTGGGAATTTGTTGGCTGAGTTATGAAATTCGAAGGCTTTTGCAAATTTGAGGGATTTTGTGTATGTTGAGGATCCTCAAGTGTTAGGCTGCAATGTTGTATGTTATGGCTTGGTTTTGATCCACATAATAAGTTGTGATAGGTCAGAGAGTGGGTGGTGGCATATGGTGATTGGTATGGGCAAGTTGCCAAAATGTCACCATGACTTGTACTTGAGGTATGGGCATGTGGTAGGCTGGGATAGAGGCATGGTTGTGCGTAACAAGGATTAAGGGATGCTATGAAATCAGATTTGATGAGCTGTGGCAAGTGGATGAAAGGTTTTGATCCATTTTGCAATTTTGGGGAAGTTTGGCCCCTTTTGAAATTTGTGAAGTTCAAGGCATGAAAGCTTGTGATTCAAGGTACAAATCTGATCCAAATGAGTTGTACTAGGATGGTATGATGTGTAGAGATGCATTAGAGTCCCAAATTGGCTTGGTATAAGAATTTGCAAACTTCCCTCTTTGGTACAAAAGTGAAACTTAAGTGATTTTTCCCAACTTTGACAAACCATAACTTGAGTTCTAAAATGAATTAGGTCAAGTTCTTGTACTTTTTGAAAAGGGAATGATCCAATCTACAAATTTCATGACCAAGAAATTTTCATTTGAAGCATTTTTTAATCAAAAAGAGGAGGTTGAAAAACTTTCCCAAAATGGCAAGTTTTCAATACAAGTCACCTTCCCAAAATGGCAATTTTGCAAATGGCTTGAAATTCTTCAATTTTGTGAACTTATAACTTCTTCTAAGATCAAATAAAGATCATATACACCCAAAATGATGGAGAAGACCCTTTGGTTGGGTGATTGGGGGCCTCAGATGCCCTGATTTTGCACTGACTTGCTCAAGAAGTCATCTATTGATCAGATGCCTTCCCCATTGAATTTCTTCATGAAAATTGGTGTGTAGGATCCTTATAAAATATAGAGACCAATAGAAACATGAATGACCAAAAATTTTAGAGTTATGGCCTTTGAAACCAAAACCCTAATTTTAGGTCATCTGTGCAGTTAAGCTTGGCTCTACTTCCATGCCTTCCTCAGTTCTTGTGATTTTCTGACTTCCTTGATCTTGGGAGGATATAATATGATGTTTGAACATACAAAGGCCCTCTTGAGATGATTTAAGACCTTTGTAGTGGCTCAGATAGCCCATGGATTGCTCAGATCACAAACCCTAGATGCAGATGATTTAGGACCAATGCAGTGAAGCAAAAATGCAATGTGAGATGCTATGATTGAATTGATGAAAATATGAAAGATCACAAGCCATGGTGTGAACTTGGTGAGGGCAAATTTGGGGTGTTTACAGGTGCGAGGATCGTATTTTTCGAGGTACGACACCTATGCAACAGCAGCAACAGCCGTAGCGCAACAATTATCAGCAAAGGCCTTATCAGCAGAGATAAGCTCATCCAGCTAACAGGGTTCTCGAGGCTATCCCAATGACGTATATGGCCCTACTTCAGAGATTGTTGGAGTTGAATTTGGTTCAGCTGAGGACGTTAGCACCGCCTCCACATAGAGAGCTTCCAGTGGGGTATGATACTAATGCAAGATGCGCCTTTCATTCAGGAGCTCCCGGGCACTCAACAGAGAAGTGCATGGCATTGCAGCATAAGGTCCAGGATTTGATTGACTCGAAGGCAATCAACTTCGCACCGCCTCCAAATGTTACCTCAAACCCCATTCCAAATCATGGGGGGCAGGATAAATGTCGTTGACAGTGGCGAGAGTTTGAATCTAATCTCGAATGTGGATGAATTGAAGACTTCCTTGCTAGTCGTGAAAAGCATATTGCTGAAAGGGCGGGTATTCCCAGGGTGTGATTATGACTGTGAGGGTTGCAGGAATTCTGTTAATGGTTGTAGGGATTTGAAGGTCGGGCTGCAATGTTTGATTGATGAGGGGTCGCTACAGTTTGACAAAGTTGCTAACAGAAATGGTTGCGTGTCTACCGTAACGATTTATTTTGATCCTGCCGAAGTTCTTGTCCGAAGAGAGCCGATGATTATCTATGTCCCCAAAGAGAGTCCTGTGACCATTACTGTTCCAGGACCAGTCCCTTATGCTGATGACAAGGCCATCCCTTGGCACTATGGCTCGGATATTTACATAGAAGGTCGGAAAGTGGAGAGTCAAGTGGTGACAAGTGACCCGACTGTTGTGAATGTCGGAGGAGTCGGGGGATTTATGAGGAGTGGGCGTCTCTTTGCTCCTCAAGCTCTTAGAGGTGATCCTGAATCTGAAGCGGCTGCAAGGGCTAAGGGTAAGCAGATAGAAAATGAAGAGATGACGACTCTTGCTACTGGTCAGGGCATTTTTGAAAAGGAAGTTGAGGAATTCATGAGGATAATTAAGAAAAGCGATTATAAGGTGGTTGAACAGCTGAATCAGACTCTGTCCAAGATATCCATTATGTCGTTGCTGATGAGTTCCCAAGCCCATCGTGAGGCTTTGCTGAAAGTTTTGCAAATGGCGTATGTACCACAAGAGATAATTGTCAACCAGTTGAAGGTTGTGATAGGAAGCGTAAACGCCAGTCATGGGTTGGGATTCACAGATAGAGATCTCACTTCTGAGGGACGCAATCACAATAAAGCCTTGCATATCACCATGGAGTGTAAGGGCGCTGTTCTATCACACGTCCTGGTAGATACATGTTCGTCTCTCAATGTTCTCCCTAAGAAGGCCCTCATGAAGCTGAACGTTGATGGCAATGTCTTGTGACCTAGTGATTTGATTGTGAAAGCCTTCGATGGGTCCCGAAGATCTATGTTTGGGGAGGTGGAGCTACCGGTGAAGATTGGGTCTCAGGTATTCAAGATTACTTTCTATGTCATGGATGTTCAACCCACTTATAGTTGTTTTCCAGGACGTCCTTGGATTCACGATGTTGGCGCAGTGACATCCACGTTGCATCAGAAGTTGAAGTATGTGGTAGATGGCCAGGTTATCACTGTGTGCAGAGAAGAAGACATTTTTGTAAGCCATCTGTCAACCTTCAAGTATGTAGAAATGGACGGGGAGATCCATGAGACGCTTTACCAGGCTTTCGAGACAGTTAATGTCATTAATTTGTCTCCAGCAGTTCAGAACGGTGAGAAGGAATGGACTTCTATCTACTCCTACAAGCAAGCTAAGGAGGTCGTTCAATCCGAAAATGCCCAGGGCTGTGGAAAATTGCTGGAAATGGAAAAGAAAGACGACAAGTTTGGTCTCGGATATCAACCTGGATAGTCCAGCGGGTCTCATGGCGGGAAGCCCATAGCATTCACCAGCACTGGAATGCTCGACTACAACAATGTTTGTGCAACAGATGCCGAAGGGGAGAGTGACTGCAACTTGGATAACTGGATTCACCCATGTGTACCTGGGGAGGAGCTCTGGAACTGGTCTACTGAAGATTTTGTTCAAGTTACCTGGCAGTCAAATAATTTTTCTTTGTTTCCATTTTTTATCATACTGCATGTCAAATCCTGTACTCTGCCCAAGGTGCATGGATCTATATGTAGGGCCACCATGTTTTAATGCATTTTCTTTTCCATGAAATAAAGGACATTTTTTCAAGCAAATTGTGTTCTCTTTCTTGCGTTTTACAATTTTTCACAAAGCAAATAAAATGGCAATGTTTTTCTTTCCTGTGTTTTTGTGTGTTCACGTCTCCTTCAGTTTCTGAAACAAGCACATCTTGTGCAGTGTTGATCATTCGGATTCCTATGACAACGTTCATGCTATGACTATGCATGACTTCGAAAATCTTATCTACCAAGCTGATGAAGGGGTTGAGGAAGACTGTGAACTCCCAGAAGAATTGGTCAGGCTGTTGAAACAAGAGGAAAGGGTCATTCAGCCTCATCAGGAAGAAATAGAGATCATCAACACCGGGACTGAAGATGTGAAAAGAGAGTTAAAGATTGGGGCCAGTCTGCAGGACGAGGTAAAGAAGGAGTTGATTGGTATGCTACGTGAATATGTGGATATCTTCGCCTGGTCGTATCAGGATATGCCAGGGTTGGATACCGACATTGTTGTGCACAAGCTGCCACTGAGGGAAGACTGTCCTCCCGTGAAACAAAAGCTGAGAAGAACTAACCCTGATATGGCTATGAAGATCAAGGAGGAAGTTCAGAAGCAGTGGGATGTCGGGTTCCTTGCTGTGACTAGTTACCCACCCAGGGTAGCTAACATTGTGTCAGTACCGAAGAAGGATGGCAAGGTCCGGATGTGCGTCGATTATCGGGATCTAAACAGAGCAAGTCCAAAGGATGACTTTCCATTACCTCACATTGATGTGTTGGTAGATAACACTGCTCAGTTCTCGGTTTTTTTCTTTCGTGGATGGCTTCTCCGGGTACAATCAGATCAAGATGGCACCGGAAGACATGGAGAAAATGACGTTCATTACCCCGTGGGGTACATTCTGTTACAAGGTTATGCCCTTTGGATTGAAGAACGTCGGGGCAACATATCAACGGGCCATGGTAACATTGTTCTATGATATGATACACAAAGAAATTGAATGTTATGTGGATGACATGATTGCCATGTCCCGGGACGAAGAAGAGCATTTGGTCAATCTCAAGAAGCTTTTTGACAGGTTGATAAAGTACAGATTGAGGTTGAATCCAAACAAGTGCACATTCGGAGTGTGTTCCGGTAAATTGCTGGGTTTCATTGTTAGTTAGAGAGGAATCGAGGTAGATCCTGCAAAGGTAAAAGCAATACAAGATATGCTTGCACCGAAAACAGAAAAAGAAGTGCTTGGGTTTTTAGGCAGATTGAACTACATTTCTCGGTTTATATCTCATCTAACTGCCACATGTGAACCAATATTCAAATTGCTGAGAAAAGAGAAAATAGTCAGGTGGAATAAGGACTGTCAAAGAGCCTTTGAAAAGATAAAAGAATATTTGCAGGAGCCTCCGATTCTAATGCCTCCAGTTCCAGGACAACCGCTTATCATGTACTTGACTGTGTTAGAAGGGTCGATGGGGTGTGTTCTAGGCCAACATGATGAGTCTGGTCGAAAATAGTATTCTATTTACTACCTTAGCAAAAAGTTTACCGACTGTGAATCCCGTTATTCACTGCTCGAGAAAACTTGTTGCGCTTTGGTATGGGCTGCTCGCCGACTGAGGCAGTACATGTTGTCCCATACCACATTGCTAATCTCAAAAATGGACCCCGTCAAGTACATTTTCGAGAAACCAGCGTTAACCAGAAGGGTTGCAAAGTGGCAAATGATCTTAACAGAGTATGACATACATTATACTTCCTAGAAAGCCATCAAAGGAAGTGTGTTGTCAGATTATCTTGCACAGCAACCGCTTGAAGACGACTATCAGCCGATGAAGTTTGATTTCCCTGATGAGGACATCGTGTACCTCCAGGCAAGAGATTGCGAGGAACCACTTCCAGAGGAGGGGCCAGACCCTGAATCCAAATGGAAGTTGATGTTTGATGGGGCAGTCAATATCAACGGACGTGGAGTTGGTGTTGTTCTTATCACTCCCGAAGGTGTTCATTTTCCCTTCGCTGCCAAAATTACTTTTAACTGCACCAACAATGAAGCGGAATACGAGGCATGCATAATGGGAATAGAGGAGGCCATCAATCTCCGGATTAATACCCTCGATATATTCGGTGATTCAGCCCTCGTTATCAATCAGATTACCGGCAAGTGGTATACACATCAAGAACACTTAATTCCTTATAGGGATTATGCCCGAAGACCGTTGACGTTCTTCACAACAGTTAAGCTTCAGTACATACCACGAGATGAGAATCAATTTGCCGATGCATTGGCTACTCTTTCCTCATCCATCAAGGTCTTGTGTTGGAACTATGTGCCCAGGATTGACATTTCCAGGCTTGACGCACCAGCTTATGCTTTCTCTGTAGACGCAGTGTCTGATGAGAAACCTTGGTACTTTGATATCAAGCTCTTCCTGGAAAAACAAGAATACCCAGCTGGGGCATCATCCAACGACAAGAAGACCTTGAGACGGCTTGCTTCTAGCTTCTTCTTGAATACATATGGGGTTTTATATAAGAGGAACTTTGACATGGTCTTGCTCAGATGCGTGGATAGACACGAAGCAGGTATGTTAATACAAGAAGTCTACGACGGATCTTTCGGTACTCATGCAGGAGGGCATGCAATGGCTAAGAAGTTATTGAGATCAGGGTATTATTGGCTAACAATGGATGCAGACTGTTGTTCATACGCCCGTAAATGCCACAAGTGGCAAATATATGTGTCATACCCCAAATTTGTCCTACCTTTTCATATTTCCTTATCTCAATTTTCTTCTTTTGTATTCCTCTTTTAAGCAATCATTTGGGCTCTATCCATACTGTAATAGTACTTGTTTGGCTTTACTGTGTTTCAATAACTATCTCTTGGTGCTATTAAGTGTTAGTTTCGCACTCAGGGCTAGTTTGATGGTTAGGAAAATTTGTGGAGGCTTGGTCATGAATGACAATGGTTAGAAGTAAGCATTGTCTGTGTGAATATTCAAGAATTCAAATGAGGTATGATAAATGTGTAAGATTCAAATACTTCAATGAGGAGGCATATGGTACATTTCAAGCTTTGAATTCCATTACTTGAATTTCAAGATACAAAGAAGGATAAATACGCCACAGGTGTAAAGTTGGTCGAAATTGAGTTTAACTTGTGAATTCATAGGGCAAGCACTCCAAATTTACAATAAAGCTTGATTATTTCCAGGTTCAATTTATGTTCAAGATAAAAAGTGCAAATTTGTGATCAAGACGTGGCTAAGTGATCTTAAAGATATGATTTGTTTTACTTTGTTTCAAGTTATTATCATGGATTTTCAAGATTTAACTTAATCATTATTTTCAAGAGCCAAGTTGAAGTTTGCAAGATAGTGATTAGATTATTCATTTTGACACTCCTCAAGATCATTCTTAAGCCAATTATAGGATTGGATCGGTGCCTTAAAGATATTTTTAAGTTTGTTTTAGAGGAGTTGGGTTAGTGTCACAATTATAAGTTCTCAAAATATTCCAGGACTATTCTCGAAAGTAATATCACAAGTTGATTAAGATGGCTTTGGACTTGTAGTTTATCAAGATATTGATCCAAATGGAATTTAAAATCCGTATTCCATTAAACTGAAGCACGGACATAAGGTGGTTTTCAAAACATGGTTCACCACTTGCAAGTGATATTGTTAAAAGCATTTTATCTCCAGGAGTGTATTATATTTCTCAAAATCTAATGTATAAAGTTTGAACCCAAAGGATTATCACAAATAATACAGAAACCACGCCAATACATGTTTGGACTCAAAGTTTCCATCACACCTGCCTAACTCTATTACAATAGAACATTTAGACTTGGATAAAATTAAGTCCTACTTCTCATAAGATTTTCACCGCCACAACTTCATTCACCATTTAAGGCTTCACCAACCTTCAAGTCAAATCTTCATTCATACTATTCCTTTTGATCAAGCAAGGCCTGCAAATAGAATAGCAAGACACCATAGCAATCAATGCACAGTTTATGACAAAATTGCAATAACAATGACAACATGAAAGAATCCAGTTATATACCATCATAAGTTTTCAAATAAGTAGCAGCAAGAAAAATTGAAGCACTAAATTCAACAAAAGTCAAGACAGTAAGAGTGTACCACAATAGAGGATGGACGTCTCGCTTTTGAATTGGATGAATTAGTTGATTAATTGGAAGAGACAAGCAAAAGTGAAATAACAGTTGCCACTGATTCTGATATCCTAAGCCACTCATTGCAACTGCAACAGAAACAACAAAGAAAACTTCAGAATACAAAAATCATAACAAGACTTCACCAGTAGTAGCTACCGGTTAACTTAACCTGCACCAAACACACAATCACAGCCGAGAATTATGCATGATAATAACAGGACTCAACATGTTCATGACAGAAGAAAAGAAAAGAATCATGAGGAGCAACCAATGAAAAGTTATAGTAGAATATTATTACCTCAAGTTCATCCACAAATGCAGCCTAATGCTCCAGTTCAACATCCTTCTCAGCCTCAGATGCAATCTCATTTTCCCATGGCTCCTAACGCACAATCTCGAGGGCAAAATACAATGTCACATGCCGTTGCAACTCCAGGGCCAGCCTCCTGTCCAGATGCAGAATCAGCCTCCTCTGCAACCGCAACCAGGATACACTCCTAATCAACAAACTGGACAAACCAACCAGCGTCCTATTTTGCAGCCATTTGCACACTCTGCCAATACAATTCATGTTAAACCAGAGAATCAGAATATGTTGGTTAGGACCAATAATAAAGTGCATTCAAAGGTACCAGAACCAATTGAAAGACAAGATGATATTACCGAGCAACAAACTGACTCTACCTCAGGGGAACTTGGAAAAGATGAGTTGAAATCTGAAAAAGAAACAAGTTTGAAATCCACTGAGGTTGAGAGTAAGCAAAATAGTGAAGATCCACACTCTGTGAAGACTTTAAGCCCAAATGCTAATGGTGACATGTTGAATAAGAATGTTGCAAGAGGAGAGGCTTCTGAAAACACCAGTAGATTCAACAATGATATCAGCACCAGTGCTGGCCCACGGGATCTCTTATGGGTTCCTGTGTGCAAAGACAGTAATTGTATTCGAACTGAAGAGAAGAGTGTTAGAGTCCTTAACAGCGAGTTCGTCGTTCTTTCACTGACCGTGAACACTATAAAAAAAGAGGCTTCAGGTTTACAAAACTGAATAATTTGTATTCGAAAATTTACCTATTGGCTAACTTGCAAAAAATTAAAGTATACAGATCATAGGTTTGTCTTGTACAAATACCTTTTGTCCATCTTGTTGTAGAGCCAAAGTCACAAAGTCTCAACTTCTACATTGACCTTCAATCCAAGCTCTTCAAAGACAATCTCCATCATCAATATACCAATGGATTCTTCATCAATTACATGCTCCAAATTTGCACATGAAAAAGAATGAACATAAACACATACATTAGTACTTTGACCAAAATCAGAAACCAATATTCACAATCACAAGCAAGCTCGAGTCCAAAAGGAAAGAAGGAAGTCAAAACATAGATTTCACACTAGTAGATAGAGTCAGGACAAATTGAATAAAATTCGGCAAAGAATTCAGCAAGGACCAAAACAACACAGCAGGGTATTTTCGTACAAAAACACAAGAAATGGCAATTTCACATGGGGACCACAGAAGATTTTCACGATTTTCCTTCATTCCACAATCATATTCGTACAAGAGGATACTCATAACGGACTCACGCAAAAAGCCAGCTCACAACCGAATTCACACGCATCACTCAACACCTCACATGATTCTCACGTACCAAACATCCCTATAAAAGCCTAATCATTGGCAATCAAAAGGGAGGACCTGAACACCTGAAAAAAAAACCTAGCCGCAAATACACATGGGCCAATACCACAAACAACCACCATACACAGAAACCCTAGCTAAGAAAATTGGCAGAAACACAACAATGAACAACACACAACGAGAAGGGACATACACAGAAGAAGCAGAGTAAAAGAAGAAGAGAAAGAGAGCGAACAAAATAGAAGAAGAAGAGGAACAGAATACCTTTCTCCTTCGAAGCATAAAATCGGACCCCTTCAATGTAGGTATGAATTTTCTTCTATGACCCTTCTTGTGTTGATGCTTTCATTACGGGATTCGAAAACCTCTGTTGATCGTTTGAGTTCACCGAGCTTTGATAAAACTAGGGTTTTGTTTAATTTGTTAAACCATGAATCTCCGTAGCCTTTTTTTTGCAATGAAAATCAATACTCCTCTGAGAAGGGGATGGTGACTGAGCATATGATAGGAGCAATTTTTTTGTTTCGTTTTGAGATAATAAAAATGGCTGAGATGTTGAACAAAGGAGAGAGACATTTGCGGTTGTCTCATCTCCATTTTGTGACATTTTGTTTTTCAATGTAGGTTTGCTTTTTTCTTTGTTCAAGATTATAATATTTATTTGTGAACTCATTTAAATCATGTGAAGGATTTGTTTCCAATGTTGGGCGGTTCCCCAAAGTTAATTTCACGTTGCCCGGTAATGCAATTTTCCAATGATCTGATTGATGAGGAATAAGTGGGCCATTTATGTGTTTGATTTGGGCCAGCTGTATGACCGTTGGATTCTATGCTAAAGCATTCAATTTCTTTTTCTTTCGCATTGCCCGATGTTAATGTGTTCACCTGTGTTTTTATTTTGGCCAATGATGCCATGTAAGCTAGGCCTATTTTATTTTTTTTATGTGTTTTTTTTCGGGATATCCTACTATGTGGGCCATCGATCAATGAACCAGATTCATTCTTCAGAGTCAAGGATTGTTGGCTGGTAAACCCTAAATCATGTGTGGGCCATGCTAGTTTTTGGGCCTACGTTTTACTGATTAATGCACCCCTCCATTTTCTTCAAATCAAACCCATTAGTTTTTTTTTAATTTATTTTGTTCTTCATTAAAAAAAACTAAAATAATGTTTTTCTTAATTAATTTGTATTTAAACTTTGATTTCTTTTAATTTATTTCTTTTCAGAATATTAGAAGAAACCCAAAAAAAAAACATTTTATTGATTATTTATTTTAAGTAATTTTATTTAAATCTAATTAATTTGTTAATTTATTTTACTAAATAGTCTAGTTTAAGTTAAGTAATTAACTCTCTTTTGATATTAAAAAAAACCCAAAACATTTTCTTAACCTTATTTTCAAACTTTAATTTCTCTATTTTCTTGTGATTAATTGCTCATTTGAATATTTCAAAATCAAAAACTTTTTCCATTGACTAATTTAATTAAATATTTTTATTTAATTCGATTAATTAATTCGTTAATTAATCTAATTAAATATTTCTATTTAATTTTGATTAATTAATCTTCTAACCTTTGCTTGATTATGTGTGCTATGAATTCTTGTGTATGCTCGATCCTTTTTGCTTGTGATGTAATGGCATGCTTACTTGTGTGATTTACTTTCGCATTTTGACGATAAATTGCTAAGTAAAAAAAACGGACGTATACTAAGATTAATCATTTCAAAGATAAACGAAATCTTTGGTCCAACGCCAAGTAAATATCCGTACGTACTTCACTTCATACACACACATAAGTCGATCATTCCTCGATCGCCATCTGCACGAACTTTGCACCTTACACCTTTAGCAACATTTTCCAACTTAATGAATCAACGCATTGCGCTTGTTTTCCATAGCTAGTCTTTAGCTTAGTTCCTCAACTTTGCGAGCCGAGAGCATTGTGCCTCGCTAACAAAACCAACGAATAAATTTCCATTTGCATTCACCTTAAACTTCAAAAATCGAAATGTTACTTTTTAGATCCAAACCCTTGATCCAACATCAAGCGGTCTTAGGAAACAAAACATTTCAATAAATACGAGGAAAATTGCACGAGCTTTAAGCGGTAGAAAGGAGGATGACGAGCTTTCGTTACTCGCTCCGATTATTTCGGCGCAAGACATTCGTCTTGTTGGACGAAATAAACTATCCATAGTCTTTAGTACAAATGGACTCCTAAATCCTTTCATCAAAGAAAGGTAATAAAATCAACAACCATCACCTGTATCAGACCGAACTACAAAGCTCTGACTTTCCCATTGCACAAGGGAATATGTAGGCACGAGGATCTCAATCCTTGCCGAGCCCCTAGGATCAATAAACCCCTCAGTTCAACAAGTAATCGTAAGTATAGACATCCCTTCGCGCGTGATAACCTAGATGGTTCCCATCGAGTACGATGGATGTAGGAGGTGCTAATACCTTCCTCCTACATAACCGACTTCCGAACCCTGACAATGGTTTGCGATGACCTTGTTTTATCCCTTCTCGGTGGTTTTATCTATATTTACCATTTCCCTCTTCGGGAATAAATAAAATTAGGTGGAGACTCTCGTGTTAGCCCAGTTGCGACCGTGTTCGCGAGGATCGTATTTTTCGAGGTACGACAGCTGGCGACTCTGCTGGGGATTGGTTCACCCCTATGCAAGTCAGGCCTAATCCAGGTTTCCATGCTTGTTTGGATGTTTGATTATGTGTTACTTGTTTATCGCTTTCTTTATCGCTTTACATTTTATATCCTTATTGTGGATCTTTGGTACTGGATTGATACTTTGATTGAAACAACTTGAGGGAAAGGCTCTATACCCGGGTCTATGAGTGTAAACATAAGTTAGTAAGGTTGAGTAGTATGGGCTCCCGAAGGAACCTCTATCGTGGGTTGTCGATACGAAAACCTCACTCGGAGTAGATTTTAATGGAAATACTGATAACCATCAAGCTCTTCGCGTGTGTGCTCAGATGTTTTCATTAGAGTCGTCGACTCTGAGGACCCTTAGAACCTTTTGGTTAAAACATCGATTGATGGTTGCGTAGTATTGGGCACCAGGGTTCGCCCTCGCGTGGCTCAATACGAAAACCTCACTTGGAATAGACTTACTCAATGGAGTTGATTGACTGTCAAGAATATATGAAATTGACACGTGCATTAAACAGTTGAGAAAGTTCCATAACTCCAGGACTTTGTTATAAACCTCGTGTCGATGATCATGTAGTATGGGGCACCAGGAGATTTCTCTCTTGCGTGGCTCGATACGAAGATCTCACCCAAACGAAATTCATATGGTGGAGTCAATTAACCGTCACGTTAATGGCGTGTGTAATGAACATCCATATGAATTATTAATTTTGGGATCCCTAAAACTGTAGAGGTCACCCAGTGAGGTCCTTGTGAGGAGAGTGATCGAAGTATCCTCCATCCATACCTCTGGTCCTATGATCCTAGATCTTGCATTTCATTTACATATCATTTCATACGCATTACATATCATTTTCCCAAAACAAAAGAACTTATCCATCCTTGGTCCATATGTAGAGTTGATTTCACGACACTTGTATCAGACTTGAAGTAGCTTTAAAGACTATGGATCCGTTGGAGCGAAGCCATGCAAATTTAAGAGGAGATGTAGACTCAATGAAGAAACAAGTGGAGAAACTTGTGGAGGCCATGATAGCCTTGACAAAAAGAGAGGACAACATTCAACGAATGGCAGTTGGGGATTCTATTACACAAAAGTGTCACATTGTCAGGAATGAGAATTCTTCATCAGTTGACGCCATGGAATATCATAGATTTTCAATCTCCGCGCCTAATCCCAAAGGGTCAAACCTGATATTGAATACTGAACAACCTCAAAATCCTGAGTTTGCTGAAAGATGTCGTGTGTTGGAAGAGAAACTTGAAGCCTTAAAAGGACATAATGCTTTTGGCCTGAATGCTTCTGACATATGCTTAGTGCCTGATGTGGTAATCCCTCCAAAGTTCAAAATGCCAAAATTTGAGAAGTATGAAGGATATAGTTGTCCAAAGAATCATTTGGTGATGTTCTATAGAAAAATGACCACTCATACTAAGAACGATAAATTGATGATTCATTGTTTCCAAGACAGTTTGAGTGGAACATCATTGAACTGGTACACACAGCTAAAGAGTAGCCACATCCAATCATGGTTGGACTTATCTAGTGCTTTTATGAAGCAGTATGACTACAATCTCGACATGGGTCCAGACCGCATGCAATTTCAAGGGTTATCTCAAGAAAGCGATGAACCATTCAGAAAGTATGCTCAAAGATGGAGAGGGTTAGCTGCTCGTGTTCAACCACCAATCTTAGAGAAAGAACTGGTTGGCTTATTCATGGATAGTTTGCAAAGTCCGTACATTTAAAGAATGATAGGCAGTTCTTTTCCCGGCTTTTCACAATTGGTGTCAATTGGAGAACGAATTGAGATCCTACTCAAGAGTAGAAAAGTACAGGACATCTCAGACGTCCAGACTAGTGAAAGCGAATCAATTGTCAGTTCCCAAGAAACAGGGGAGGAAATTAATGCAGTTTGGGAAGCTCTACAAGCTCCACCTCCAGTGCTTACCAACAGCACCCATGCAGAGGACCTCCTCAGTATCGACAGCAGGTCGCACATCAAGAGCCAATGCAACAACAACGTACTCCGCAACGGCGTCCTTACTATGCTAAAAGACCAAAAAGGCATTTTGATCAACTGTCGATGCTTCACAGTCACATACTTCCACGTTTGATTAATAGTGGATTGGTAGAGCCAAGGAAGATAGATCCAATGCCTCTTCCACATCGACCGAACTTTGATCCTAATGCTTATTGTAGTTTCCATGCCAACTCACTGGGACATTCAACTGATGATTGCCAACAATTCAAAAATAAAGTCCATGATATGATTGATTCCAAGGTAATATCATTCACACCTCAAGGAATTCAAATCCATAATCAGGCAGGCTCATCAATCCATGTCATGGAAGAAGTTGCTGAGAGTACATGCGAAGATGGTTCTCAAACTGATTTTGAAGAGCAATTTTGAAGAGGCTTCTCAACAGTAAATCAAAGCCCAGTTCCTCAACACTGGCAATATTTAGCTCATATCATTACTTTGCATATGTAGTTTCTTTTCTATTAGGTGCTACTTGCTTTTAAGAACTGTTATCTTTAATGGTAATATTAATCTAATGAACATGCATGTTTTGAACGGATCCATTCGTATTCACTCACATTTTCCCACTTATTGCAAAAAATAAAAAAAATGCACTTTACCTCCTTTATCACATTGTTAGAAAATATTTGAGGGAGGATGACGAAAATGAAATACCCATAATTGCTGATAACATGCTTTCGGAAAGAACCTTGCTGATGATGTACAGGCATTGTTTCAAATCCCCAAACACTGGAGAGATAAGGAGTTAATCCCTAGACAACCACTTCGAGCCTAGAAGTAGGAGTTTCTTTTGGATATTCAAAACCCTTACGCTTAACCCGGGGTAGGTTAGTGTTCAGTTAACTTGACTTCACATCCAAACTACAAGGTGAAACATCCCATTTGGAGATCAATCAATGACCAAGGACTGGGCAGTCACAATCCTTCAAAAAAAAGAAAAAATATAAAAAGCCCGCTAAGTTGAACATCCTAATAGGAGACTTAGGCAAAAGTTAGGGCAATCCCGATGGGCTAAAGACTTCAAAAATAACGGTCCATGCAAAAATTAGGGATCAAAAGAAAAACAGTAGAAAGAGGTCCTCAAATCCTCAACAAAAAAAAACACAAAATAAGTTGCAGTGAGCATCTTATCCAAAACCAAAAG
This sequence comes from Lathyrus aphaca, assembly GCA_963966055.1. Taxonomy (NCBI): domain Eukaryota; kingdom Viridiplantae; phylum Streptophyta; class Magnoliopsida; order Fabales; family Fabaceae; genus Lathyrus; species Lathyrus aphaca. Next base: position 506,618,208 of record OZ014524.1, on the reverse strand, counting down.
GGTCACTAACATCCCAGAAAAATGAATAAGGTGACAGCCATTGTAAGAAAGTCTTGAACAATCATCTTCAACCATTACACCTTTAAGCTCTCATAGGAGACAAATATGTGTGTCGTTTAAACGAACGTAGAACTGAAGAACATTACGAAGAGGGGTGGGTACAAAATATTTGAGCATATATCCTTTATTTCAATAACCATGAACCAGACCACGATACAACCCTTAAAAAGACCTAATTGAAGCAGGGTTCATTCTGAAAACATATCTCAGCAAGGTTGTGTAAGCTGACTCCTAAAAAGATTTTCTAATCTTCTCCTTTTATTTCACAAATCACTTGCTAAATCAGCGCTACGTTGGGACAATTGATCCATTCGTCACACATTGTCACATCATCCAAATAAATGATTTTTTAAAAACCCGCATGAATATTGTATTAAAATTACCATTTCTGTACAAGTAAATTTTAATTGCAAGATAATATTTAGTATTTAAAGAAATTCCAAACAAGGAAAAGTTAAAGGAGATCTTGAGAATTTAGTGGTGTTGACTCGAATCAAAATCACTCCTAATCAGGGGCATGGCTTCCAATGACTGTATGGACCTGAGAATTGGTTGGTATAAAATCAGATCTCCAAGCATCAGAGGAAGACTACTATAATTATCAGCCAATCCGGGGCAAATTATTCATGATCACCTAATTCAGGGCAAGTCCTTCCAAAGGCCCAGACAGGGGTAACTCCCCTTGAAACCCAAATACTGGGGCAACTTGTAACGTGTCAAGTTATGGTACAATCATTATCAAGGCTTCCATTCGAAGAAGATTCCTTCAAAGTCCCTACAAACTGGGGCAAAGTAGCTATAAAATGAGGCTTTAGGGCTAAGCCAAAGCATAATCAACATGCATTGATTATGTCGCTACGCTCATTTGAAAGTCATCATGACATCAGCCAAAGAAGTTGAAGTTCTCTCAGCGACATACAACTTCAACAATAGATCAGACTTGGGGACACCACAAATGGTCGCATCCATCCTCCGATCAAAGCATCGTCGGATACCAAGTGTCGAGAAGTCAATACCCTCCACCACCCAAAAAAAATCCAATTTTATTGGCAACCACCAAAAATCTTAAAGTCCAATTTCATTGGCACCCTCACAATTCCCGAAAGTCCACTATGGTGGCAACTACCAGAAAGCCAAAAGTCCAACAGCATTTGGCACAACTTAAAAGTCCAAGTTCTCTTAGCATTTCTCACAATCCAATCTTATTCAACTCTGTGTTGATATCCAATCCTTTTCAACCCCGTGTTGATACCTTCACCTTTTCAACCCCGTGTTGATACCTTTATCTTATTCAACTCTGCATTGATATCTTTGTGTTGTTTTCAACCCTGTGTTGATACCTTTATCTTTTCAACTCTGTGTTGATACCTTTATCTTTTCAACTCCGTGTTGATACCTTTACTCTCTCAACTCTGTGTTGATACCTTTACCTTTTCAACTAGTGTTGATACCTTTTCTCTCTCAACCCCATGTTGATACCTTTAGCTTTTCAACCCCGTGTTGATACCTTTGCTTACTCAACCCTAAGTTGATACCTAGTAAGTCTTTTCACCCTTGCTTTCAAAACCACTAAAAAACCGAAAGCCCACCCATGGAGTGGCATCTTTCCAAAGTCCAATTTCGTTGGCAACTACCAAAGAACTATTCCAGCATACCCAATCATTTGCATTGTCACATGCATGACATGCATCATCCCTGCCCGTAAGCAAGAATGTCATCAAACACAATCATATTAATCATACAAAATCATTTGCATCAAAATTTCAACAATCGCATCATATGAATCATTGTGCATCATGCAATGCATACTATTCATGTACAATATAGCATAGCAGGATCCAGGACATGCATCCCGGACAATCCTCTTTCAAGGTTGGCAGTATTCCTCTGAAAAGAGCTGATACTCCGCACGTGCTCGCGGATTTATTCCCCCAGGAAGTCATTCTTCAACTTTATGGCTGATAATGATGATCCCTAACATTTTCACGGTTATTGCTCCCCAAGCAGAGGTTATCCTAAAAAAGGCATCTTGTGAGCTTTTCCTCTGCAGAACTGGGCTAGCGTGCCTCCTCTCAGAATGAATTCTTGTTGATCGGTTTTCCCCCAGCAGATCATTGGATCGAGATACTTCTTTGGCATTCTCCGAAGAGCCTTTATTGTTAAGGAACTGCTTCGCGAGAGACAAAGAAACTCATGTTCGGTAAAGATATTGTTCTAGTATCAATGAGGATCCTTGAATGTAAAGGAATTGCTTCCATGATCTAGAAAATCTTGCACTATTTATTCAAGATATTGTTCTAACATCCGCAAAGAGCCTTCATAATAAAGTACTGCTTTGCTTGGGTTAGAGAATCTAATTGTTCGAGTTACTGCTTTGGAATTCTCCGAAGGACCATTAAATCAAAAAGGCACTGCTTCGCCAGACCCGAAGAATCTCATGTTTGTTAAGACATTGTTTAGTATCACCGAAGAGCCTTGACCGAAAGGAACTACTTCGCATGATCTAGAAGATATTGTGTCATTGTTTGAGATGTTGCTCTAAGTATCAACGGAGAGCCTTGAGTATGAGGAACTGCTTTGTTGGACCAGAGAACATCATTGTTTAAGATACCGATTTGGGAATTTTCCGAAGAGCCTTTATTGTTAAGGAACTGCTTCGCATGACCCAAGGAATCACATGTTTTGTTAAGATCTTGTCCCCGCAGAAACCCTAATTCATAAGGGACTTCCTTGTACGACTTGGAGAATTTTATTCATCAAATTGGGATACTGCTTTGTTATTATGAAGAATCTCATACATTTTGTACATTTTCCAATCTTAATCCTCATATCCCTTTCAGTGGTGTCGCATTTTCTCTCTTGTCGGACAAATTTCAGGGTCTTTTTTTATACCTAATCGACTCCTACCCTAAAAAGATTGAACTCCATGCAGCAGTTCACTCCTTCGGGCTCAAGTCAATTAGATAGGGGCATCTGTCATACCCCAAATTTGTCCTACCTTTTCATATTTCCTTATCTCAATTTTCTTCTTTTGTATTCCTCTTTTAAGCAATCATTTGGGCTCTATCCATACCGTAATATTACTTGTTTGGCTTTACTGTGTTTCAATAACTATCTCTTAGTGCTATTAAGTGTTGGTTTCGCACTCAGGGCTAGTTTGATGGTTAGGAAAATTTGTGGAGGCTTGGTCATGAATGACAATGGTTAGAAGTAAGCATTGTCTGTGTGAATATTCAAGAATTCAAATGAGGTATGATCAATGTGTAAGATTCAAATACTTCAATGAGGAGGCATATGGTACATTTCAAGCTTTGAATTCCATTATTTGAATTTCAAGATACAAAGAAGGATAAATACGCCACAGGTGTAACGTTGGTCGAAATTGAGTTTAACTTGTGAATTCATAGGGCAGGCACTCCAAATTTACAATAAAGCTTGATTATTTCCAAGTTCAATTTATGTTCAAGATAAAAAGTGCAAATTTGTGATCAAGAAGTGGCTAAGTGATCTTAAAGATATGATTTGTTTTACTTTGTTTCAAGTTATTATCATGGATTTTCAAGATTTAACTTAATCATTATTTTCAAGAGCCAAGTTGAAGTTTGCAAGATAGTGATTAGATTATTCATTTTGACACTCCTCAAGGTCATTCTTAAGCCAATTATAGGATTGGATCGGTGCCTTAAAGATTTTTTTAAGTTTGTTTTAGAGGAGTTGGGTTAGTGTCACAATTATAAGTTCTCAAAATATTCCAGGACTATTCTCGAAAGTAATATCACAAGTTGATTAAGATGGCTTTGGACTTGTAGTTTATCAAGATATTGATCCAAATGGAATTTAAAATCCGTATTCCATTAAATTGAAGCACGGACATAAGGTGGTTTTCAAAACATGGTTCACCACTTGCAAGTGATATTGTTAAAAGCATTTTATCTCCATGAGTGTATTATATTTCTCAAAATCTAATGTATAAAGTTTGAACCCAAAGGATTATCACAAATAATACAGAAACCACGCCAATACATGTTTGGACTCAAAGTTTCCATCACACCTGCCTAACTCTATTACAATAGAACATTTAGACTTGGATAAAATTAAGTCCTACTTCTCATAAGATTTTCACCGCCACGACTTCATTCACCATTTAAGGCTTCACCAACCTTCTAGTCAAGTCTTCATTCATACTATTCCCTTTGATCAAGCAAGGCCTGCAAATAGAATAGCAAGACACCATAGCAATCAATGCACAGTTTATGACAAAATTGCAATAACAATGACAACATGAAAGAATCCAGTTATATACCATCATAAGTTTTCAAATAAGTAGCAGCAAGAAAAATTAAAGCACTAAATTCAACAAAAGTCAAGACAGCAAGAGTGTACCACAACAGAGGATGGACGTCTCGCTTTTGAATTGGATGAATTAGTTGATTAATTGGAAGAGACAAGCAAAAGTGAAATAACAGTTGCCACTGATTCTGATATCCTAAGCCACTCATTGCAATTGCAACAGAAACAACAAAGAAAACTTCAGAATACAAAAATCATAACAAGACTGTGCCAGTAATAGCTACCGGTTAACTTAACCTGCACCAAACACACAATCACAGCCGATAATTATGCATGATAATAACAGGACTCAACATGTTCATGACAGAAGAAAAGAAAAGAATCATGAGGAGCAACCAATGAAAAGTTATAGTAGAATATTATTACCTCAAGTTTGTCCACAAATGCAGCCTAATGCTCCAGTTCAACATCCTTCTCAGCCTCAGATGCAATCTCATTTTCCCATGGCTCCTAACGCACAATCTCGAGGGCAAAATAAAATGTCACATGCCGTTGCAACTCCAGGGCCAACCTCCTGTCCAGAAGCAGAATCAGCCTCCTCTGCAACCGCAACCAGGATACACTCCTAATCAACAAACTGGACAAACCAACCAGCATCCTATTTTGCAGCCATTTGCACACTCTGCCAATACAATTCATGTTAAACCAGAGAATCAGAATATGTTGGTTAGGACCAATAATTAAGTGCAGTCAAAGGTACCAGAACCAATTGAAAGACAAGATGATATTACCGAGCAACAAATTGACTCTGCCTCAGGGGAACTTGGAAAAGATGAGTTGAAATCTGAAAAAGAAACAAGTTTGAAATCCACTGAGGTTGAGAGTAAGCAAAATATTAAAGATCCACACTCTATGAAGACTTTAAGCCTAAATTCTAATGGTGACATGTTGAATAAGAATGTTGCAAGAGGAGAGGCTTTTGAAAACACCAGTAGATTCAAAAATGATATCAGCACTAGTGCTGGCCCACGGGATCTCTTCTGGGTTCCTGTGTGCAAAGACAGTAATTGGCTTCGAACAGAAGAGAAGAGTGTAAGAGTCATTAACAGCGAGTTCGTCGTTCTTTCACTGACCATGAACACTATAAAAAAAGAGGCTTCAGGTTTACAAAACTGAATAATTTGTATTCGAAAGTTTACCTATTGGCTAACTTGCAAAAAATTAAAGTATACAGATCACAGGTTTGTCTTGTAAAAATACCTTTTGTCCATCTTGTTGTAGAGCCAAAGTCACAAAGTCTCAACTTCTACATTGACCTTCAATCCAAGCTCTTCAAAGACAATCTCCATCATCAATATACCAATGGATTCTTCATCAATTACATGCTCCTAATTTGCACATGAAAAAGAATGAACATAAACACATACATTAGTACTTTGACCAAAATCAGAAACCAATATTCACAATCACAAGCAAGCTCGAGTCCAAAAGGAAAGAAGGAAGTCAAAACATAGATTTCACACTAGTAGATAGAGTCAGGACAAATTGAATAAAATTCGGCAAAGAATTCAGCAAGGACCAAAACAACACAGCAGGGTATTTTCGTACAAAAACACAAGAAATGGCAATTTCACATGGGGACCACAGAAGATTTTCACGATTTTCCTTCATTCCACAATTAGATTCGTACAAGAGGATACTCATAACGGACTCACGCAAAAAGCCAGCTCACAACCAAATTCACACGCATCACTCAACACCTCACATGATTCTCACGTACCAAACATCCCTATAAAAGCCTAATCATTAGCAATCAAAAGGGGGGACCTGAACACCTGGAAAAAAAAAACCTAGCCGCAAATACACAGGGGCCAATACCACAAACAACCACCATACACAAAAACCCTAGCTAAGAAAATAGGCAGAAACACAACAATGAACAACACACAACGAGAAGGGACACACACAGAAGAAGCAGAGTAAAAGAAGAAGAGAAAGAGAGCGAACAAAATAGAAGAAGAAGAGGAACAAAATACCTTTCTCCTTCGAAGCATAAAATCAGACCCCTTCAATGTAGGTATGAATTTTCTTCTATGACCCTTCTTGTGTTGATGCTTGCATTACGGGATTCGAAAACCTCTGTTGATCGTTTGAGTTCACCGAGCTTTGATAAAACTAGGGTTTTGTTTAATTTGTTAAACCATGAATCTCCGTAGCCTTTTTTTTGCAATGAAAATCAATACTCCTCTGAGAAGGGGATGGTGACTGAGCATATGATAGGAGCAGTTTTTTTTTGTTTCGTTTTGAGATAATAAAAATGGCTGAGATGTTGAACAAAGGAGAGAGACATTTGCGGTTGTCTCATCTCCATTTTGTGACATTTTTTTTTTCAATGTAGGTTTGCTTTTTTCTTTGTTCAAGATTATAATATTTATTTGTGAACTCATTTAAATCATGTGAAGGATTTGTTTCCAATGTTGGGCGGTTCCCCAAAGTTAATTTCACGTTACCCGGTAATGCAATTTTCCAATGATCTGATTGATGAGGAATAAGTGGGCCATTTATGTGTTTGATTTGGGCCAGCTGTATGACCGTTGGATTCTATGCTAAAGCATTCAATTGCTTTTTCTTTCGCATTGCCCGATGTTAATGTGTTCACCTGTGTTTTTATTTTGGCCAATGATGCCATGTAAGCTAGGCCTATTTTATTTTTTTTGTGTTTTTTTTCGGGACATCCTACTATGTGGGCCATTGATAAATGAACCAGATTCATTCTTCAGAGTCAAGGATTGTTGGCTGGTAAACCCTAAATCATGTGTGGGCCATGCTGGTTTTTGGGCCTGCGTTTTACTGATTAATGCACCCCTCCATTTTCTTCAAATCAAACCCATTAGTTTTTTTTAATTTATTTTGTTCTTCATTAAAAAAACTAAAAAAATGTTTTTCTTAATTAATTTGTATTTAAACTTTAATTTCTTTTAATTTATTTCTTTTCAGAATATTAGAAGAAACCCAAAAAAAAACATTTTATTAATTATTTATTTTAAGTAATTTTATTTAAATCTAATTAATTTGTTAATTTATTTTACTAAATAGTCTAGTTTAAGTTAAGTAATTAACTCTCTTTTGATATTAAAAAAACCCAAAACATTTTCTTAACCTTATTTTCAAACTTTAATTTCTCTATTTTCTTGTGATTAATTGCTCATTTGAATATTTCAAAATCAAAAACTTTTCCATTGACTAATTTAATTAAATATTTTTATTTAATTCGATTAATTAATTCGTTAATTAATCTAATTAAATATTTCTATTTAATTTTGATTAATTAATCTTCTAACCTTTGCTCGATTATGTGTGCGATGAATGCTTGCGTATGCTCGATCCTTTTTGCTTGTGATGTAATGACATGCTTACTTGTGTGATTTACTTTCGCATTTTGACGATAAATTGCTAAGTAAAAAAAATGGACGTATACTAAGATTAATCATTTCAAAGATAAACGAAATCTTTGGTCCAACGCCAAGTAAATATCCGTACGTACTTCACTTCATACACACACATAAGTCGATCATTCCTCGATCGCCATCTGCACGAACTTTGCACCTTACACCTTTAGCAACATTTTCCAACTTAACGAATCAACGCATTGCGCTTGTTTTCCATAGCTAGTCTTTAGCTTAGTTCCTCAACTTTGCGAGCCGAGCGCATTGTGCCTCACTAACAAAACCAACGAATAAATTTCCATTTGCATTCACCTTAAACTTCAAAAACCGAAATGTTACTTTTTAGATCCAAACCCTTGATCCAACATCAAGTGGTCTTAGTGTCGCTCCCACCAAATGAGGCCAGGTCAAATGGGGTACAGACGCGAACGGTCGGTGAAAGAGAAGGAATGAATAGAGTAGCCAGCTAGGCATTTTTATCCCGAAGGAAAGGTAATGCTGCATAAACCTAAGAAACGATGGATAAGACGGTTGTGAACCAGAGAAACTGAGAAAGGGGGTTGGTTACAACCTGGGAAGGTATTAGCACCCAGATTGTCCGCCGTACTCGATGGGATCCACGCTTGAAAGATTTGTGTTTAAAGGGGTAGTGTCAGTGCTATTTTATGTGCAAAAGCTGGAAAAGAATGCAAGTGTCAGTGTAAGAAAGAAATGTGAAGTGAAATAAAAGGAGTGTCAGTGTAAGGAAAGAGTGGGAAGCTCAAGATTATGAGGCCTAAAGAACAATGCTGGAAGAGGGGGGAATATACAGAGACTTTTGTTCGGTAACTGTTAAGTTATGCCTATGTATCCTCTCGTGCAATGAGGAAGTCAGAACACCGTAGTTCGACTCAAAGAAGCTGAAAGATAAATTGACTTGTGAACTGCTTACTTGTCTATGCTCAAGTGTATGACCTGTCTGGCTCAGGTGCAGACTGTCTTGCATTAGACGGAAGAAGTGAGTTCTCGTTTGTGAGTGAAGATGATGAGAAAAGAATCTCGGAGGAGACGATTATTGTTTGTTTTTGTGTTTTTAGTCTTTTATTGTTTTTGGTGTTTGTCATAAGAGAATGAGCTTAAGCCTAAACCAAGGGTTAGTAAACTCATCACATCTTCCCTCAGATTAGGGGTAATGAGAATACCTTAAGTATGAAGTAATCACCTCACACTTAATCACCATGGTGTAGGATTAAGATCATTAACCTACTTGCATTTACTTAGATGTTTTTGGAGTTTTTGTTTAGTGTTAAGTAATGAGTTTAAGCCATAATCAAGGATTTAATGGACTCATTACACCATCCTAATAGAAGGATAATAGATGAGAACATTTAAGCTGAGGAAGGCTCCTCAACTTAATCCATGATTAGGGATTAACCTCATGACAAAACAAAGCCTTTATTAAAGTGGATTTTAGTTAATGGTAAGGCTAAGAAATGGATTTTAGGGTTTGTAAGACAACTTGAGGGGGACTTGTCCATTAACACTAGGGTTAGTCCTTCTTAACCAATTAAGGAAGAATTAGAACCCTAATGCAAGGCCCAAATTACAAGCTTGATGTCTTAGTGATTATTAAGATGGATTGATTAAAGGATTTAGACACATTAAGGGTTTAGCACTTAGGATTAAAGTTATACACTCCATCCTAATAGAAGGATACAGGCATAACCCTAATCACAAAGCCTTAAAGCCTTAAGGGTTTAGTCCTTGATTATGAGGTGAGAAGAGAAGACACAAAGATGACACAAAGTTAAAACTAATGGGGGACTAATCAAACCCTAATTGTGATCATGCTTGGGTATTCCTAGGGTTTATGAGGCTTGCAAGAAGTCTTCAAGAGAAAATCCACCATGGAAGAAACTGGATGGAAGAGAAGCAGAAGAAGCAAGTCAACTTACTTCACTTAAGAAGATAAGTTGCTTGAAGAAAGAAGGTGAGGAGGGAACATGAATGAGCAAGCCCACTCTAGTACAAAGGTAAAATACAGCAAAGGATGCATAAAAGGGATGAGAAGAAATTATGAGAAGTGAAGGCAAATTCACTTCTCATACACTTACCACCTGAAAAGTTAGCACGGGAAATGAAATGAAATGAAAATGAAATGAATGCAAGGATGCAAACCAAAATCAGAAGCATATTCATGATGAAAATGATGTTATGGGATGATGTAAAAGCATGTCAAGAGTTGTGGATGATCATACAAGGATAAGGATGCAAATGAAGCATGCTTTGAACCATGAAAGTTCATGAAAGTTTATGAAATGGAATGAATGCATAACATGGAAAATGAATGATGCAATGATCAAACATGATTCTAATGTGTCCTAAGATGTCTTATATGTCATGAGGATGCACAAAATGTTATGGCAAGTTCATGAATGCAAGCATATGGAAGATGGATGCAAATGAAAGCAAAAATTAGGGTTTATGCACAAGACACAAAGCAAAATTCAAAATCAAAAGCAAATGACAAGATGAAAAATTGAAAATGGGATCAAAGGAACCCTAACCCTACACAAGTTCACTTCCCAAAGGAGGGGACCTAACTCTTAACCCAATGGAAGTTATGATTTTCTCAAGTTGGCTAGGGTTTTAAGGCACTTCAAAAGGAAAAATGCACATCAAATTGAAAATGAAAGATAAATTCAAACCAATTTTACCCTAGAAACCACATGATATGAAGAATTCAATGCAAGAAGAACCATCATCAAACTCTTCATGGTTAGGCAGAATGAATTTTCCTAAGTTAGAACAAAAATATTGCCTTTTAAGAACTTTAATTCCAAAGAAAAATGTTAAAATATGTCAAGAACCAAGAAGAAATTTGTTTGAAGAGTTTTATAATGTTTCTAAATGTATTGAAATGGAATGTGATTTTTTTTTGTGATTTTTAGAAACATAAATGCTATTTTAATTAATTAATTCTCATTAACTAATTAAAATAAACATTTAAATATTTTTAAAATACGAAAATTATGCAAAAATAAAATAAAATTATTTTCAGAAAGAGAAAAATATTTTATGCCATGGTGCAAAAAATGAGATTTTTTGGAAATGATTTACTATTTTAAATAAATTGTGCAAGAATAATGGATTAAAAAGAAAATAAAATTGAATTAAATGGGAGGTAATCAGATCCAAAGGCCTAGATTTGAACTGGGGTGGTCAAGATTGACTGCGCGCGCTGACCAATGGCTGGGATTCATTCTAATTTAATTAACCTAATTATAATTAATTAAACTAATAAAAACAGATTAGGGCTAAATGAGTTGATCCGAGCCCTTGAAGCACGCGCGGGAAGCTTAATCTAAAGGCCAACATTCAAAGTTGCCTAATTAATGGGATAAGGGCTTAATCACTCTCAGGCGACCGGAACAGTGTTCCGGTCGTCTTCTCCGACGAGCCCAAACCCTAACTTCTCTCTCAGGCCATCAAACTCCAAATTTCTTGCACAAAAATGATCCTCTAACAACCCTAAACCTAAATCCCCAACTAAAACTCATTTATTTCACCCCATGAACATGAATCGAAGAAAAATGTAAAAACGGGCAAAAGTTTCAGAGATCACATACATGGTGGTTTCTCAACCATTTTCAAAAGTAATCATATCCCCATGATCAGGGGAGCATATAGAACCATAAAAGAACTTAAAAGATAGCTTCTGGGAAAAAAGTTCATCCTGTTACCTGAGATGGGGACCCTCTGATTCTGAGCTTTCTGGGTTCTCCCTTGATGCAAGCCCACTCCTATGAACCTCTTGAAGATGATATGGAGCTTAGAAAACTTTGAGGATGGCTGGTTTATGCTGTGTGGTTCTGGTGTAGCAGAAATGGAGGTTTGTGTATGTGGTGATTCAGGCTGTTTCAGGGGGTGGGATTTGTTCTATGGATTGTATGTGACTTATTGGTGAAGGAATTTTTGAGGTTTGATGGTTGTGGGAGAAGTTTCAAAGAGATGAAGCTTTTGACAGTTTTTGTGCAAGCTGATTGTGTGTGTGTTTTGAGCCTTCTTCCTTCTTGTTTTATGACTTTGAGATAATCCATAAGCAATCCCAACAATTCTGGAGGGCAGGTATGCACTGTGGGAATGGTATGGGATGATTGGCCAAAAAGTCAAAAATTGTGTACTATAGGTATGGGCCATGGCAGAGGATATTTCTGTGCTTGGATTGCTTCAGCTAGCTTCAAGGAAGGCCATTGGATGTTCTGATGTGATCTGGAATGGGTGAAGGGTGAGATGTCATGTGTTTTGCAAATTTCACAACTTGTTGCATTTTGAGATTTTGGTCATGGACATGTCCTATTCCAAGCTGAATTCTTGTTGTGAGATGTTACATGATGTTATGGTAATGCTTTGAGATCAGTTAGAGACCACACAAACCCTTGGGAATCACTTTTGCAAGAATTCCCCCTTTTGAACTTTATGGAAAATGGCTTATGATACTTGGAATCCAAGGCATGAAAGTGAGAAATTCTTTGGGCAAATCTGAATTATGGACCATGAATGATGTTTGTGTGATGATTAGAAGTTGATTTGAAGTCACATTTGGTTTTGGCAAGTGTTTTTGCAAGTTTCCTCTTTGAAACAAAAGTGAAAAATTAGTGATTTTGTCCAACTTTGCAAGGCCATAACTTTTGTTCTAAAATGAATTAGAATGAGTTCTTGTACTTTTTGAAAATGGGACGATCCAATCTACAACTTTCATGACCAAAGATTTTTCATTTGAAGCATTTTTGAATCAAAAAGAGGAGGTTGAAAAACTTTCCCAAAATGGCAAGTTTGCATTATAAGTCACCTTCCCAAAATGGCAACTTTGCAAATGGCTTGAAATTCTTCAATTTTGTGAACTTCTAACATCTTCTAAGATCAAATAAAGATCATACACATTCAAAATGATGGAGAATACCCTTTGGTTGGATGATTGGGGGCCTCAGATGCCCTGATTTTGCACTGACTTGTTCAAGAAGTCATCTTTTGATCAGATGCCTTCCCCATTGAATTTCTTCATGAAAATTGGTATGCATTATCCCTATAACATATAGAAACCAATAGAAACAAGAATGACCAAAAAATTTGAAGTTATGGCCTCTGAAACCAAAACCCTAATTTTAGGTCCTCTGTGCAGTTAAGCTTGGCTCTGCTTCCATGCCTTTCTCAGTTCTTGTGATTCTTTGACTTCCTTGATCTTGAGAGGATATAATATGATGCTTGAACATACATGGACCCTCTTGAGATGATTAAAGGCATTTGGAGTGACTCGGATGGCTCAGGGATTGCTCAGATCACAAACCCTAGATGCAGATGACTTTGAATCAATGCAATGAAGCAATAATGCAATATGTGATGCTATGGTTGAATTTATGCAAATGAAAAGAATCACAAGCCATGATGTGAACTTAGTGAGGGCAAATTTGGGGTGTTTACAGCTGCCCCTATTCAAGCATGAGTTAGCTGTGCAGGATGTAAGCGATGGCTTATCAGGCAAACAAGATAACTTGTGGTTGAATACCAAAGACAATCCAAAATTTGCACTCACTGGTTGTGAAGAAGAAAAGGGATAGAGATTGTAAAAGGAAATAAATTATGATTATAAAGTGCGGGCGACGGAGGACGACCGTCGAGCAGAGGACGACTGCTGGGGATAAAGCAATGACGGGACGACCAACATGCTGGGGTGATGGAGGTATCATGATGGGGACGGCCATTAGGTTTATAAAGTAATGGGTAAACAACGATGGGGACGGCCACCGGGTTAATGAAATCAAAGGTGAAGGACGATCACCTAGTAGGGGACGGCTACTCTGTTGGGAATAAGGATGAGGGACGGTCATCTAAGGTGAAGGACGATCACCTGGCAAGGTACGGTTGCCAAAGGTATCATGACATAGAATGAATGCCGGATGGAAAAGGTCGACGATGGGACGGCCATCGGATAAGCATGATGAAGGACGATCATCAAGAGGTGAAGAACGATCACCTAGCAGGGTACGGCTGCTCTCGGGGTTTATTACGACATAGGACGAATGTCGGATAATAAGATCAACGATGGGGACGACCATCGGATGAGAGTGATGAAGGACGATCATTAAAAAGGTGAAGGATGATCACCTAGCAGGGGACGACTGCTAAAATATCACGACATAGGACGAATGCCGGATAGGAAGTGGTTCTAATGAATAGAGACTCCGCTGGGGATGATGAAGGACGATCATCAAAAAGGTGAAGGACGATCACCTGGCAGGGTACGGCTGCCGGAAATATCATGAAATAGGACGAATGTCAGATAGAAAGGAAATAGTTTATCAAGATTTGCCGGGAATTCTTCTGGGGAAAGGTAGACACAGACGAGTGTCTAATTTCATGAAGATATAAGTGTTTGACACGGTGTATAGATTAAAGATGCGGACGAGCATCCTTAAGACTATGATACGGACGAGTACCAGTAGAAACAAACGCTTGACGCATGTTCAGAGATGATGATACGGACGAGTACCAACTAGTTAACAAACAACACGGACGAGTGTCGACTCTGAGGGGATTTAAGTGGTATATACGAGATACGGACGAGTATCTGTATGAAAAAGAGTGAGACAAATGCGACTGTTCAACTTGCCGGGTGTCGGAAGGAGTGTATTATAAACAAGTATTTGGGTTTACAAAGTGTTTAGGCAACTATGTTGGGGAAGGTGACGCGGACGGGTGTCAGGGGAGTGTATACATACGTATCTGTCGGTAGAGAATGTTCAGGCGACCTTACTAGGGAATGATGACACAGACGAGTGCCAAAAGGAGCATGTATCTACATTTGAGTGCAGAGAGGATGCTTTGGCTTTCTGCCGGGGAGTTTGAGAGGTATTTTGTATTTTGTTGATGGAATGTCAGTATTTATAAGTTTATGGTTCGACACATGACGTGTGATTATGCAATATGTTTGATTTTTGCCATAATGCTCCGTTTTAGACGGAATGCTACGCTCTGAGGGGAAATATGATGCGAATGCTATGATTATGCGAAAGATACCGATCCGGGATTCGGATCCCGTTGCGGTGAAGATTCCTGACTGATCTGCTTTGGAAGAATGTCCTAGCTGGGGATGAGATCATTGGTAGATCTGATAAGATGTATGATTCTGCTTGGGGAAATAGGTCATTGACAGACCTGTCTTAATGATGAGGAGCCCAGATGGGGTTTGCGGGAGCTTCCGACACTCTGTTGTGAGATCTTCAAGCATTGCTCTTCTAGATAGAGGCTGAAACTCTATGGGGAGATAGTTCCCTTCCTGACACTTGGCTGAGGGTGAATGATGACTGGCAACTCAGCTGGGGATAAAGCATCTCTGGTGCTAGATGGGAGATGGGTTGAGTAAATAGTGATTTAGTAGCCTACCAGGGAGAAGCTTTCATGCCTCCATATTGCACTTTGACTACCTGCAATCCTGTTATGACGAAAAAACACACAAGTACCCCGAGGCATCCCCTATTGGATCCCATCATAAGAATTTAAACACTCCTGGGAGTAATATATTTCCTGTAAGCATGTGATATAGAAAAGGTGCATCTGTATTTATGCAGCCATTATATTAAGGACATCGGACATTTTTGCAAATAAAGATAAAATGTACGAGACAGAATGTGACTGAAAAATCCGATTTTATTAATTTGTGTGCCCTGAATTGGCAAGTACAGTCAAAGAAACAAATCCTCTGAAATGAGGAGATTGTTACAAATTGAGAAACAAAAAGTGCTGGCAATGTTGATGACGCTTCAGTGAGCTTCCCTTTTGCTATGACTTGTATGACATTGACGTTCTTCTCATCTTGCTTTTTGAAGAAAGCTAATTCTGACCAATGCTTTATACTTTCGAAGCTTGCCAGGTTGTAAGTGACACAGACGAATTCAGAATGCAGTTGTTCGCTTATTCCCTTATTTTGCTTGGATCGCCCTTTCGGGTTTTCAATCCACCGGGATACCTATTTTTGCCTGAGTTGTCCAATGTGGCTTTTCAACTCAGCGGGTGTACATTTTTTTATTTTCCCTTATTTTTGCCCGAGTCTCTTATTCTGTTTTTGACTCGCTGGGATGCCCTATTTTTGCCTGGACTTACATTCTGTTTTTATGTCCAGCGGGTCATTTTTATGCGAAGTATTTTTTAACTGCGTCTGAATTCACAGGGGACAGGAAGTCTTCGCCATCCATAGTACTGAGCATCAGTGCTCCACCAGAGAAAACTTTCTTTACTATGAACGGACCATCATAATTCGGAGTCCACTTGCCCCTATGGTCTGTATGAGTAGGGAGGAGTCTCTTCAGCACAAGATCTCCTACTTGATATTCTCAAAGCCTGACTTTCTGATCGAAGGCTTTCTTCATTCTTTTCTGATACAGCTGCCCATGACAAATTGCAGCTAACCTCTTTTCTTCAATCAGATTCAGTTGTTCGTACCGGGATTAGACCCATTCTACTTCATTTAGTTTGACATCCATTAGTACCCGCAAGGAGGGTAATTCAACTTCAACAGGTAGGACCGCCTCCATACCATACACAAGTTGATACGGTGTTGCCCCAGTGGATGTTCTGATTGAGGTACGGTACCCATGCAAGGCAAATGGTAACATTTCATGCCAGTCTTTATAGGTGACCACCATCTTCTGCACAATCTTCTTGATATTCTTGTTAGCTGCCTCTACAGCGTCATTCATCTTTGGCCTGTAAGGAGAAGAATTATGGTGTTGGATTTTGAAGTCCCGGCATAGTTCTGCCATCATTTTGTTGTTTAAATTGGAACCATTATCAGTAATGATCCTCTCGGGAACCCCATACCGACAGATGATGTCTCTCTTCAGGAATCGGGCTACCACTTGCCTGGTGACATTTGCATAGGAAGCTGCTTCAACCCACTTGGTGAAATAATCAATGGCTACTAGGATGAATCTGTGGCCATTTGAAGTAGTCGGTTCAATCTTGCCAATCATATCAATGCCCCACATGGCAAAGGGCCAGGATGAAGACATCACATTCAGGGGATTTGGAGGCACATGCACTTTATCTGCATAAATCTGGCATTTATGGCATTTCCTAGCATAGGCACAACAGTCCGCATCCATTGTGATCCAATAATAGCCTGATCTTAATAACCTTTTAGCCATTGCATGCCCTCCCGCATGGGTACCAAAAGATCCTTCGTGCACCTCGTGCATCAACAAATCTGCTTCTGCCCTATCAACACATCTGAGAAGCACCATATCAAAGTTCCTCTTGTACAAGGAACCATCAGCATTCAGGAAGAAACTACCAGCTAACCTTCTGAGTGTTTTCTTATCATTGGATGATGCCCCAGGTGGGTATGTTTGATCCTCCAAGAAGCACTTGATGTCATGGAACCAAGGCTTATCATCTTTAACAACATCTGCTGAGAACACATATGTTGGTCTGTCAAGTCTGGATACTGAAATTCGCGGCACAAAGTTAGCAGCTTGGACTTTGATCATGGATGAGATGGTAGCCAAAGCATCTGCAAACTGATTTTCATCCCGAGGGATATACTCAAGCTTGACGGTAGTGAAGAAAGTCGATAACCTCCTTGTATAATCCCGGTAAGGTATCAGATGATCCTGGTGAGTATACCATTTGCCGTTGGTTTGATTAATTACCAGAGCTGAATCTCCGAACACAGTCAAAGTCTTGATCCTGAGGTCAATGGCTTCCTCAAGACCCATGATACAAGCTTCGTATTCAGCTTCGTTGTTAGTGCAGTTAAAGGTGAGCTTTGTCGAGAAAGGCATGTGAACTCCCTTAGGTGTAATGAGTATTGCACCAACACCACAACCATTCATATTAACGGCCCCATCAAACATCATAGTCCATTCTTCTTCCGGGTCAGGCCCTTTAGTGTGAATAGGCTCTTCATGATATTTTGCTTTTATGAACATGATGTCTTCATCAGGGAAGTCAAATCTCATAGGCTGGTAATCATCAATGGGTTGCTCAGCAAGATAATCAGACAACACACTGCCCTTGATGGCTTTTTGAGATGTGTATTGAATGTCATATTCTGTGAGGATCATTTGCCATCTTGCAACCCGTCCGGTAAGTGCTGGCTTCTCAAAAATGTACTTAACTGGGTCCATCTTGGATATCAATAAGGTAGTGTGGGTCAACATATACTGCCTCAGTCGGCGAGCAGCCCACGCTAAAGCACAACAAGTTTTCTCGAGCAGTGAATAACGTTGTTCACAGTCGGTAAACTTTTTGCTTAGGTAGTATATTGCATACTCTTTTCGACCAGACTCGTCATGATGGCCCAACACACCCCCCATTGACTCTTCTAATACTGTCAAGTACATGATTAGAGGTCTTCCTTCAACTGGAGGCATAAGGATAGGGGGTTCTTGTAAATATTCCTTGATTTTGTCAAAAGCCCTCTGGCAGTCTTCGTTCCACCTGACCGTTTGTTCCTTTCTTAACAGCTTGAACAAAGGCTCACAGGTTGCTGTAAGGTGAGATATGAACCTTGAAATGTAGTTCAATCTACCCAGAAACCCTCGAACTTCTTTCTCCGACTTCGGTGCAGGCATTTCTTGAATGGCTTTGACTTTATCAGGGTTGACTTCAATTCCCTTTTCACTCACAATAAATCCTAGTAGCTTACCGGATCGCACCCCGAATGTGCAATTGTTGGGGTTTAACTTCAATTGGTACTTCCTCAGACGCTTGAATAACTTCAACAGATTTACCAGGTGGTCTTCTTCTGTGAGGGACTTGGCAATCATGTCATCCACATAACATTCAATTTCTTTGTGGATCATGTCATGGAATAATGTTACCATAGCCCGTTGATAAGTGGCACCAACATTTTTCAGTCCGAATGGCATCACCTTGTAACAGAACGTGCCCCAGGGTGTGATGAAAGTTGTCTTCTCCATGTCTTCAGGTGACATCTTGATCTGATTATATCCTGAAAATCCATCCATGAAGGAGAACACCGAGAACTGAGCCGTATTATCCACCAATACATCAATGTGAGGTAAAGGGAAATCGTCTTTCGGGCTGGCTCTGTTCAGATCCCGGTAATCCACACACATCCTCACCTTACCATCCTTCTTAGGCACAGGTACAATGTTAGCAACCCAAGGCGGGTAACTGGTCACAGCAAGGAAACCGGCGTCCCACTGCTTTTGTACCTCTTCTTTTATCTTCATTTCCATATCTGGGCGAGTACGGCGTAGCTTCTGTTTTATTGGTGGGCAGTCTTCTTTCAGATGTAGCTTGTGCATGACAATGTCGGTGTCCAACCCTGGCATATCCTGATAAGACCAAGCAAAAACATCCACATACTCCCGAAGCATGTCAATCAGTTGCTCTTTTACTGAATCTTGCAGGCAGGCCCCGATCTTAACTTCTTTCAAGTCTTCTTCCGTACCAAGATTAACCGTTTTAACTTCCTCCTGATGAGGAGTGATAACCTTCTCCTCTTGTCTCAACAACCTGGCTAGCTCTTCAGGTAGCTCATAATCTTCTTCAACCCCTTCATCAGCTTGATTGATTGGATTGTCAAAGTCATGTGAAGTCATAGCAGTGTTGTTGTCGGTGCAGTCTGGAGGGCACTCTCTGCAAGGGTTTAGATTTGTTCATTTTAGTGATCGGTTTTATCTTATTTAGAAAAAAGTGAAAATGACATTATTTATTTTGAAAAGCATTGCCATTTTATTTTTGTACAAAAAGTGAAAAATGAAAAACAGTGAGCGGAAAAGAAAAGACTCATTTGCAAAAGATGTCCTGATATTCATTAATTGATCTTTGCACAAAATACAAGATGGCCCGATTACAAAATGAGTCTTGACATCTTGGGCAAGATGCAAGACTTGATGCATGCTTTAAAATACAGGAAATAATAATTACTCTTCAGGAGTAACCCTTATAATTTCCTGGGAAGACCAGTTTGAGACATGGCTCCCCGGGGTCCTTGGACGTATCCAGCTTTCCAGGTTGCGTTCGCCTTCTGACTCATCTTCCAAGCTATTCACAGCATCTGGGGTGAGCATTCCCCCGCTGACAAACTTGGGCTCTTTTGCAGCCTCTGGTTGATCTTGTTGAGTTGGTCTTTAACCCAACCCAAATCGGTCTTCTTTCTTTTCCACGGGCAGCAGCTTGCCCCAGCCTTGGGCGGTACCTTCCTCAACAACCTTCCGGGCTTGCTGATATGATGTGATGGAAGTTCCCAGTACAGCAGATGCTTCATTAATGTTGAGGGCTTCAAACCCTTGGCTCATGGTTTCATGGATCTCCCCATCCATTTCTATGTACTTATACGTAGCCAGCTGGCTAACAAAGATGTCCTCCTCCCCACATATGGTGATGATTTAGCCTTCCCACTCGAATTTTAACTTCTGGTGAAGGGTAGACGTAACAGCACCAGCGGCGTGGATCCAGGGTCTACCCAACAGACAGCTGTAGGCCGGCTGTATGTCCATCACAAAGAAGGTAGTTTTGAAGGTCTGTGGGCCAATCAACACAGGCAGATCAATCTCCCCAAGCACTGATCTTTTAGAGCCATCAAATGCTCTCACCACCAAATTACTCGGACGCAATGCCAAGCCATCATACTCCAGCTTCACTAAGGCTTTCTTTGGTAGAACATTGAGTGATGACCCAGTGTCCACCAGTACATGAGACAGAACAACACCCTTGCATTCCAAGGTGATATGCAAAGCCTTGTTATGGTTGCGTCCCTCTGTTGTTAAGTTAGCATTGGTAAAGCCCAGTCCATGACTGGTGTTGACATTTGCAACCACAGTTTCTAGCTGATTAACAGTAATCTCCTCTAGCACGTATGTTGCGTGCAGGACTTTCAACAATGCGTTCCTGTGAGCTTCGAAACACATCAACAGTGATAATATGGAGACTTTGGAGGGTGTTTGGTGAAGCTGGTCCACCACCTTGTAATCACTCCTTTTTATGATTCTCATGAACTCGTCTACATCTTGTTCAAAAGATGTCTTCTGAGTGTCTTTGGTAGTTGGCTCTTCAGATACCACACTCTTTCCTTTTGCTTTGGCAGCAGCTTCTGCTTCAACATTAGGTCTTTGTGTTTGTGAGGCAAAAAGGCGTCCGCTTCTGGTGAAGCCTCCGCCTCCCCCAACATTATCAACTTGTGGAGAAGAGGTCGATGAATCCAGAGTGATTTTCTCCCCATTGCAGTAGAGATCAGAGCCATAATGCCAAGGTATGGCATTACTGCTCTCATAAGGAACTGGTCCAGGCACCGTAATGGTGACCGGACTGATTACTGCAGAGGAGGGTACTGTAATGGTGTGCGGATCATAGTAAATTGTGACTGGTGATCTGGCAGGAGGTGCCACGGTTTGTTGTTGGAAATTGCTGCTGGGAGGAACATTTGATGGGTCATAGTAGATTGTAACTGTTGAAACATCTTCATTAATTTTTGCTGGTGTTGTAGAAGATTCTATTGACTGGATGGGTGTTGAAGTTGTAGCAGGAATGGTGATCGAACTTGTATCCGCTGAAATGATTGATTGAGCAGTTGTTGGAGTTGTAATGGAATCCGTTGGAACAATGGTTGTTGACGTTGTAGGAGTATCTGGGATTGTTGTTAAAGGAATTGCTGGATTTGTAGGCATCGTTGTTGAAATATGAAGGATACCATCCTTAATAAGACCATCTATGCCGCTTCTCAGCCTTTCACACCCATTGACTGCAATGTTGCAATACCCACAGCCGAGCTCACACCCGGGGAACACTTGGCATTCTAAAAGCTGAGCTTTAATTTCAACCAAAGGTGTTCGAATTTGTGCAACACTTGTGATTAAGGTGGATGGTTTGCCTTCCTCAATGGCATTAATCCTAGGCCCGTTGTGACTAGGAATTGGATTCCTTGTAACATTCGGAGGAGGTGCAAAGTTTAGGGCTTTTGAGTCTACCAGATCTTGGACTTTCATCTGTAGGGCTCGACATTTTTCAGTGTTATTCCCCGGTGCGTTCGAGTGGAATGCACACCTGGCATTGGCGTCATAGTTCTTTGGCATGTTGGAAGGATCTGGAGGTGCCAATGTCCTTAACTCAACCAGGTTGAGCTTTAGGAGTTGTGGCAAGAGTGCAGCATACGGCATTGGGATCGGGTCAATCACCATGTTTGCCTGTGATGGTCTTTGTTGGAAAGGACGCTGTTATTGGTTGTTGTTGTTGTTGTTGTAGGTTCTTTGTTGCGGATACTGAACTTGTTGTTGATACTGTGGTTGTTGTTGTGGAGGATATGCTGATTGTTGAGGAATCGGAGCTGGAATGGTAACTGCTGCTACTGACCGGTGTACATACTGAGGTCTGCCCCTGCTTGCATGAATGGAGTTTGTTTCACCAGCTCTTCGGGGTCCCGCAAAAGGCTTCCTGGGATTGCTGGATGAGCTTGCACCATTGTCAGAAATCTTACCCATTTTTAATAGACTTTCAATCCTTTCACCTGCTATGACGACATCAGCAAAGCTGGTAGAGGAGAAGGCAGCCAATCTATCAATATAGGTCCCTTGCAACGTATTCATGAACATGTCAGCCATTTCCCTTTCTGACATGGGTGGTTGGATAGCAGCAGCAAGCTGTCTCCACCTCTGGGCATATTCCTTAAAGCTCTCTCTGGAAGATTGAGACATTCCCATTAGGAGGGTCCTGTTAGGAGCCATGTCCAGATTGTATTGATATTACCTGATGAAGGCTTCAGCTAAGTCCTTCCAGCATTTAATGGTAGCTCTGGTCAAATGTGAATACCACTTTCTTGAAGCCCCGGTCAGACTGTCTTCAAAGTAGAACATCCATAACTTTTCATCCATAGTATAAGCTTTAAGTCTTCCCAGGAAAGACTGCAGGTGAGTTCGTGGACAGGAGGTTCCATTGTATTTCTCAAAGTACGGGGGTTTGAATTTGTGGGGAATTCTCACCCCATCCACTAGTCTCATATCCATCACATCAAAGCCTAAGGAATTCTGAGACTCCAAAGATCTTAATTTCTCAGCAATTTCATCCAATCTCCTGTCATAGACTTCATCTCCAGCTCCCATAACAGTAAACTGCTCTTCTTGGGGATCCTCTTGCAAGATTCTCCCTCCAACAGTATTACCTTGTACATTTCTCGGGATGTTGGCTTCCGGATCCAGATGAGGTCCAAATACTTGTGGGTCAATACGAGGCTGGCCCCGCTCATTGTTACTAGTTCCTCTAGTTCCAAGATGAGGTTCCTCGGGAGTTTGTCTTTCCACCAGTTCCCTTAACCTTTCTTGGCTCTGGGCCAAGCCAGTCATCACAGCCATGAATTGAGTCATTTGATTTCTCATCTCCACTCTTTCATTAGCCATCTGATTTCTGACCTCAGTCAGATCCTGCTGTACTTGTTCCATTTGAATACCGGGAAGGTTGTTGCGAGTAGGGTATCGGTGCGTGCGGTTGACAGGGAACACTCGGCGACGAGCAATGTTTCCTGAGATGGCAACAAAGTTAGAAACAATAATAATAATACCTACAAAACAAAACAAAAAGTTAGTATGCAATGCAGTATGCTTATTTGTTCTCCAAGGTATCCGGTTTGGTTCTTGGTTTTGACCTTTCCAGACCTCGAGGAAGATGCTTGACGTTGTTGAGAGAAAAGCCCAAATGGAAAACAAACTAAAATATATTACAAATGGTAAACAATACATAGTTTGTTTTACAATACATGCCCCTGGAGGGTCAAAATACAACAAAAAGAAAAGTACATCAAATGGAAATAACAACAAACAAACAATCAGACATCCAGTCCAAACTCATCCTCTCTGACCTCCTTCAGGAGTGCCTCAGTCACTGGACCAGTCGGGTGCTCTGTAATGGTCCTAATGAGGAGGTTCCTGGTAGCAATGGCAGTGGTCAGCTTCTTATGCCTGTCCTGATCCTTTGATCTCTTCAATCCTGCTCTAAACTTCAACTCTGAAATCTCCTTCTGGGCTGCCAACAAAGCCTCCTGCTGCTTCTTCTCATTGGCCTCTAACTGTTCAATCTTGGCTTGAGTCTTCTGGTCTTCTTGTGTACGGGCTTCAGTGATCCTGACCCACCTAGCCTGACTCTCTTGCAGATAAAGCTCAGTCCTAGCCTTCTGAATCTTGGCTTCTTTACAGGAATTCTTCAATATTTGTTCCCCAGCCCTTGCATTCCTGATGTAATCCTCTGTCTTCTCAATTTTGGTGAGATGCTCCACCCTGAGCTTTTCCAATCTCTCAATGTCCAGACGACCATCACTCCTTTCCCAAAGGGTCTTCTTCAAGGCTTGAGATAGGTTCTCATTCCTTTCCTTCAGCTTCTCAAATTCTTCTAGGCTGACAGTTGCTGCAGGTTGTACTGTTGAGGGTCCAGGTATGTCCTCCAAGGTGAAGGGCATTCCAGTAATCTGAGCTCTAGTACGGGACCAGTCATAGTACTGAGCTGAAGCAATATTATTACACCTTCCCAGAATTGCCATCCCTTTTGTCTGGATGTTGTCCCAAGCCCAGGATGCTTGCCTGACAACAGCTGAATTAGGTTTCACTTCACAATACAAGGTCTCAGCCAAATCTTGCCCTCTGGGAGGGTGAACCAAAGCATAGCCCAGTTGTCTCTTAAACAGCAAAGGATTGTAGTTGATGCAACCCTTTACTCCTATTAGAGGCACATTTGGGTATTGTCCACAGCTGGTGATAATGTCCTTGCCCTTAGTGCTCTAGGTGCACCATTTAATATCATCCGAAGTCAAAGCAATGAGCCTTTTAGCCCAATTCTTCTGTTGGTGGGGATTCAAGAAGGTATCTGACTTAGGCAGGTGTTTGAGCAGCCAGGTGTGAAACAAAGGAGCACAACATCTTACCAACTTCCCCCTTTGTTTCTCATTCCTCTGATGAATGGAGTAGTAAAAGTCTCCCAGTAATGTAGATACTGGGTTCCTCAGAAGAAACAGATGGATGGCATTCTTGCTGACAAATTTGGGCTCATCTACAAACAGTATAACCCCATATATGCTGAGGGCTAACAGTGCACAGACTGCCCTCCACTCTCCCAATGAGGCCTTCAGGATGGCCTGAGAAATCAAGAAGTCCAAGTGCAAACCAGGGATCCCAGCTTTTGTTGTCATATTTTGCTCAATCAAAGCAGGCTCTAAGTACAGTGCTTTTGCTACTTCTCCATTGCTGGGAGCTGGCATTTCTGGGTTGAAGGGGATGCCACCCCTGATAGGTACCCCAATCAATGAAGAAAATTCCTCCAGCAGAGGCCCTAGCTGGAAGTCTGGAAAGGTGAAACATCTCAGGGGAGGGTCATAAAACTGTAAGCATGTGTGGATCATGCTTCTCTGGGAAGGGTCAAGGTCCATAACCATGTCCAGGATACCTCCATAATGCTCTCTAAACAATGGGATGTGGTCAGGTGTGATAAGTGACTGGACCTGCCTGATACCAGTCAACACAGGCTCAAAGAAATGGTAGGATATGTTGCTCTTCCTGGGAGTAGTCATGAGTGTGCTGAAGAAGATGAAGGTAGGTGCTGATGAAGATCACAGACTGATACTGGGAGTGGGCTACTGACAGGCTGATGCTGGTGATGATGAGAATAGCCGAGGTAGATAACTGATAAAACAGAGGTCTATGCAAAAGAAGGGGTCAAAACCAAACCAGATATGATGTGGATACCCTGAAAAACAAATAAACAAATGTTAAATGATGCAAATGATGAATATGCAAATGATATGCAAGGGTTTGTGATCAAGCTGGATCTGATTATCTGTCTTGATATAAGCCCATGTATGTTCACAGAAGGTCCAGATGGAGGTTCAGAAATCCAGTAACCAAGGTGGGGGACTGAAATAAAGAGTCACATGTCCAGGGTTAATCACAAGAACTGTCCAAAGTGGAGTATTCTTAAACCAAACAAAAATAGGGTATGATGTGGCCAAGGGTACCTGCAAACCTGCAAACAACCCAACCCCCTCATAGGTAATGTTCTAGAACAAGGATCCTCGGACTTGGATCAGTTATGAGGAGTGTAAACACTTCTAACCCGGAGGTACAGTGTTTACAATAACCATAAAAAACTCCTCCTCTAATTCACCTCAGCTTCTGAAGGTCGTAATAAAGGTCATCCAGACTTAGCAGGCTTCCCAGATAGCCCTAGCACTACAGGAAATCTGTAGCATAGAGTTCTCAAGAAGAAACCCACATCTGAACAGTATTTCATATTCCCGCACCAGACCGAAATGGAATGGGAAAGAACATGAACCACTCTAGCCTAGGTGTCACTCAGGTCCCAGGTACAGGACCTTAAACTCTCAATGAAACCCCCACCCACCAAAGAAAACCAGATCCAGCACAGTGATAATGACAGTATGAAATATGCAAAACTGTAAAGAAAGCAATAAATAAAGTTGTACATAAAGCAGTAAATAAAGCAAAAATAAATAAACACACATAGCACATAACATCCCTAGTAAACACAAATCAAACAAGCGCTAGGAGGAACCCACAAAAAGAACCAGAAGCCCTGGTTGCAGTATAAGGATCCCCAGCAGAGTCGCCAAGCTGTCGCTCCCACCAAATGAGGCCAGGTCAAATGGGGTACAGACGCGAACGGTCGGCGAAAGATAAGGAATGAATAGAGTCGCCAGCTAGGCATTTTTATCCCGAAGGAAAGGTAATGTTGCATAAACCTAAGAAAAGATGGATAAGACGGTTGCGAACCAGAGAAACTGAGAAAGGGGGTTGGTTACAACCTGGGAAGGTATTAGCACCCAGATTGTCCGCCGTACTCGACGGGATCCACACTTGAAAGATTTGTGTTTAAAGGGGTAGTGTCAGTGCTATTTTATGTGCAAAAGCTGGAAAAGAATGCAAGTGTCAGTGTAAGAAAGAAATGTGAAGTGAAATAAAAGGAGTGTCAGTGTAAGGAAAGAGTGGGAAGCTCAATATTATGAGGCCTAAAGAACAATGCTGGAAGAGGGGGGAATATACAGATACTTTTGTTCGATAATTGTTAAGTTATGCCTACGTATCCTCTCGTGCAATGAGGAAGTCAGAACACCGTAGTTAGACTCAAAGAAGCTGAAAGATAAATTGACTTGTGAACTGCTTACTTGTCTATGCTCAAGTGTATGACCTGTCTGGCTCAGGTGCAGACTGTCTTGCATTAGACGGAAGAAGTGAGTTCTCGTTTGTGAGTGAAGATGATGAGAAAAGAATCCCGGAGGAGACGATTATTGTTTGTTTTTGTGTTTTCAGTCTTTTATTGTTTTTGGTGTTTGTCATAAGAGAATGAGCTTAAGCCTAAACCAAGGGTTAGTAAACTCATCACATCTTCCCTCAGATTAGGGGTAATGAGAATACCTTAAGTATGAAGTAATCACCTCACACTTAATCACCATGGTGTAAGATTAAGATCATTAACCTACTTGCATTTACTTAGATGTTTTTGGAGTTTTTGTTTAGTGTTAAGTAATGAGTTTAAGCCATAATCAAGGATTTAATGGACTCATTACACCATCCTAATAGAAGGATAATAGATGAGAACATTTAAGCTGAGGAAGGCTCCTCAACTTAATCCATGATTAGGGATTAACCTCATGACAAAACAAAGCCTTTATTAAAGTGGATTTTAGTTAATGGTAAGGCTAAGAAATGGATTTTAGGGTTTGTAAGACAACTTGAGGGGGACTTGTCCATTAACACTAGGGTTAGTCCTTCTTAACCAATTAAGGAAGAATTAGAACCCTAATGCAGGGCCCAAGTTACAAGCTTGATGTCTTAGTGATTATTAAGATGGATTGATTAAAGGATTTAGACACATTAAGGGTTTAGCACTTAGGATTAAAGTTATACACTCCATCCTAATAGAAGGATACAGGCATAACCCTAATCACAAAGCCTTAAAGCCTTAAGGGTTTAGTCCTTGATTATGAGGTGAGAAGAGAAGACACAAAGATGACACAAAGTTAAAACTAATGGGGGACTAATCAAACCCTAATTGTGATCATGCTTGGGTATTCCTAGGGTTTATGAGGCTTGCAAGAAGTCTTCAAGAGAAAATCCACCATGGAAGAAACTGGATGGAAGAGAAGCAGAAGAAGCAAGTCAACTTACTTCACTTAAGAAGATAAGTTGCTTGAAGAAAGAAGGTGAGGAGGGAACATGAATGAGCAAGCCCACTCTAGTACAAAGGTAAAATACAGCAAAGGATGCATAAAAGGGATGAGAAGAAATTATGAGAAGTGAAGGCAAATTCACTTCTCATACACTTACCACCTGAAAAGTTAGCACAGGAAATGAAATGAAATGAAAATGAAATGAATGCAAGGATGCAAACCAAAATAAGAAGCATATTCATGATGAAAATGATGTTATGGGATGATGTAAAAGCATGTCAAGAGTTGTGGATGATCATACAAGGATAAGGATGCAAGTGAAGCATGCTTTGAACCATGAAAGTTCATGAAAGTTTATGAAATGGAATGAATGCATAACATGGCAAATGAATGATGCAATGATCAAACATGATTCTAATGTGTCCTAAGATGTCTTATATGTCATGAGGATGCACAAAATGTTATGGCAAGTTCATGAATGCAAGCATATGGAAGATGAATGCAAATGAAAGCAAAAATTAGGGTTTATGCACAAGACACAAAGCAAAATTCAAAATCAGAAGCAAATGACAAGATGAAAAATTGAAAATGGGATCAAAGGAACCCTAACCCTACACAAGTTCACTTCCCAAAGGAGGGGACCTAACTCTTAACCCAATGGAAGTTATGATTTTCTCAAGTTGGCTAGGGTTTTAAGGCACTTCAAAAGGAAAAATGCACATCAAATTGAAAATGAAAGATAAATTCAAACCAATTTTACCCTAGAAACCACATGATATGAAGAATGCAATGCAAGAAGAACCATCATCAAACTCTTCATGGTTAGGCAGAATGAATTTTCCTAAGTTAGAACAAAAATATTGCCTTTTAAGAACTTTAATTCCAAAGAAAAATGTCAAAATATGTCAAGAACCAAGAAGAAATTTGTTTGAAGAGTTTTATAATGTTTCTAAATGTATTGAAATGCAATGTGAATTTTTTTGTGATTTTTAGAAACATAAATGCTATTTTAATTAATTAATTCTCATTAACTAATTAAAATAAACATTTAAATATTTTTAAAATACGAAAATTATGCAAAAAATAAAATAAAAATTATTTTCAGAAAGAGAAAAATATTTTATGTCATGGTGCAAAAAATGAGATTTTTTGGAAATGATTTACTATTTTAAATAAATTGTGCAAGAATAATGGATTAAAAAGAAAATAAAATTGAATTAAATGGGAGGTAATCAGATCCAAAGGCCTAGATTTGAACTGGGGTGGTCAAGGTTGACTGCGCGCGCTGACCAATGGCTGGGATTCATTCTAATTTAATTAACCTAATTATAATTAATTAAACTAATAAAAACAGATTAGGGCTAAATGAGTTGATCCGAGCCCTTGAAGCACGCGCGGGAAGCTTAATCTAAAGGCCAACATTCAAAGTTGCCTAATTAATGGGATAAGGGCTTAATCACTCTCAGGCGACCGGAACAGTGTTCCGGTCGTCTTCTCCGACGAGCCCAAACCCTAACTTCTCTCTCAGGCCATCAAACTCCAAATTTCTTGCACAAAAATGATCCTCTAACAACCCTAAACCTAAATCCCCAACTAAAACTCATTTATTTCACCCCATGAACATGAATCGAAGAAAAATGTAAAAACGGGCAAAAGTTTCAGAGATCACATACATGGTGGTTTCTCAACCATTTTCAAAAGTAATCATATCCCCATGATCAGGGGAGCATATAGAACCATAAAAGAACTTAAAAGCTAGCTTCTGGGAAAAAAGTTCATCCTGTTACCTGAGATGGGGACCCTCTGATTCTGAGCTTTCTGGGTTCTCCCTTGATGCAAACCCACTCCTATGAACCTCTTGAAGATGATATGGAGCTTAGAAAACTTTGAGGATGGCTGGTTTATGCTGTGTGGTTCTGGTGTAGCAGAAATGGAGGTTTGTGTATGTGGTGATTCAGGCTGTTTCAGGGGGTGGGATTTGTTCTATGGATTGTATGTGACTTATTGGTGAAGGAATTTTTGAGGTTTGATGGTTGTGGGAGAAGTTTCAAAGAGATGAAGCTTTTGACAGTTTTTGTGCAAGCTGATTGTGTGTGTGTTCTGAGCCTTCTTCCTTCTTGTTTTATGACTTTGAGGTAATCCATAAGCAATCCCAACAATTCTGGAGGGCAGGTATGCACTGTGGGAATGGTATGGGATGATTGGCCAAAAAGTCAAAAATTGTGTACTATAGGTATGGGCCATGGCAGAGGATATTTCTATGCTTGGATTGCTTCAGCTAGCTTCAAGGAAGGCCATTGGATGTTCTGATGTGATCTGGAATGGGTGAAGGGTGAGATGTCATGTGTTTTGCAAATTTCACAACTTGTTGCATTTTGAGATTTTGGTCATGGACATGTCCTATTCCAAGCTGAATTCTTGTTGTGAGATGTTACATGATGTTATGGTAATGCTTTGAGATCAGTTAGAGACCACACAAACCCTTGGGAATCACTTTTGCAAGAATTCCCCCTTTTGAACTTTATGGAAAATGGCTTATGATACTTGGAATCCAAGGCATGAAAATGAGAAATTCTTTGGGCAAATCTGAATTATGGACCATGAATGATGTTTGTGTGATGATTAGAAGTTGATTTGAAGTCACATTTGGTTTTGGCAAGTGTTTTTGCAAGTTTCCTCTTTGGCACAAAAGTGAAAAATTAGTGATTTTGTCCAACTTTGCAAGGCCATAACTTTTGTTCTAAAATGAATTAGAATGAGTTCTTGTACTTTTTGAAAATGGGAGGATCCAATCTACAACTTTCATGACCAAAGATTTTTCATTTGAAGCATTTTTGAATCAAAAAGAGGAGGTTGAAAAACTTTCCCAAAATGGCAAGTTTGCATTATAAGTCACCTTCCCAAAATGGGAACTTTGCAAATGGCTTGAAATTCTTCAATTTTGTGAACTTCTAACATCTTCTAAGATCAAATAAAGATCATACACATTCAAAATGATGGAGAATACCCTTTGGTTGGATGATTGGGGGCCTCAGATGCCCTGATTTTGCACTGACTTGTTCAAGAAGTCATCTTTTGATCAGATGCCTTCCCCATTGAATTTATTCATGAAAATTGGTATGCATGATCCCTATAACATATAGAAACCAATAGAAATAAGAATGACCAAAAAATTTGAAGTTATGGCCTCTGAAACCAAAACCCTAATTTTAGGTCCTCTGTGCAGTTAAGCTTGGCTCTGCCTCCATGCCTTTCTCAGTTCTTGTGATTCTTTGACTTCCTTGACCTTGGGAGGATATAATATGATGCTTGAACATACATGGACCCTCTTGAGATGATTAAAGGCCTTTGGAGTGACTCAGATGGCTCAGGGATTGCTCAGATCACAAACCCTAGATGCAGATGACTTTGAATCAATGCAATGAAGCAATAATGCAATATGTGATGCTATGGTTGAATTTATGCAAATTCAAAGAATCACAAGCCATGATGTGAACTTAGTGAGGGCAAATTTGGGGTGTTTACACTTAGGAAACAAAACATTTCAATAAATACGAGGAAAATTGCACGAGCTTTAAGCGGTAGAAAGGAGGATGACGAGCTCTCGTTACTCGCTCCGATTATTTCGGTGCAAGACATTCGTCTTGTTGGACGAAATAAACTATCCATACTCTTTAGTACAAATGGACTCCTAAATCCTTTCATCAAAGAAAGGTAATAAAATCAACAACCATCACCTGTATCAGACCGAACTACGAAACTCTGACTTTCCCATTGCACAAGGGAATATGTAGGCACGAGGATCTCAATCCTTGTCGAGCCCCTTGGATCAATAAACCCCTCAGTTCAACAAGTAATCATAAGTATAGACATCCCTTCGCGCGTGATAACCTAGATGGTTCCCATTGAGTACGATGGATGTAGGAGGTGCTAATACCTTCCTCCTACAAAACCGACTTCCGAACCCTGACAATGGTTTGCGATGACCTTGTTTTATCCCTTCTCGGTGGTTTTATCTATATTTACCATTTCCCTCTTCGGGAATAAATAAAATTAGGTGGAGACTCTCGTGTCAGCCCAGTCACGACCGCGTTCGCGAGGATCGTATTTTTCGAGGTACGACAATATGCAGACAAATTGCATGTTCCTCCAAGCCCGCTCAACATCATGTCATCTCCTTGGCCTTTTTTTTATGTGGGGCATTGACATTATCGGGAAGATAGAGCCTACTGCTTCAAACGGTCATCATTTCATCTTGGTCGCGATTGATTATTTCACCAAGTGGGTTGAAGCAACATCTTATGCCAATGTCACTCGTCAAGTGGTAGCCAGGTTTCTGAAAAGATACATCATTTGCATATACGGAGTGCCCGAGCGAATCATTACTGACAATGATTCCAATTTAAACAACAAGATGATGGCAGAACTGTGCCGGGATTTCAAGATTCAATATCACAATTCTTCTCCTTATCGGCCAAAGATGAATGGCGCGGTAGAGGCGGCTAACAAGAACATTAAAAAGATTGTGCAGAAGATGGTTGTCACTTACAAAGATTGGCATGAGATGTTACCATTTGCACTACATGGGTACCGAACGTCGGTCAGGACGTCAACGGGGGCAACGCCTTTCTCTTTGGTGTATGGCATGGAAGCAGTCTTGCCAGTTGAGGTAGAAATTCCTTCATTGCGTGTGATGATGGATGTGAAGCTTGATGAGGCTGAGTGGGTACGTACCTGATACAATCAGTTATGCCGAATTGAGGAAAAGAGATTAGCGGCTATCTGTCATGGTTAGCTTTATCAGAGGAGAATGAAGCGAGCATTCGACCAACAAGTACGTACTCGGGAGTATCAAGTAGGCGAGCTTGTGCTCAAGAGGATCATTCCTCCAGGTTCAGATCACAGGGGCAAGTGGACCCCAAACTACGAAGGCCCATTCATAGTAAAGAAGGTTTTCTCAGGTGGGGCACTGATGCTCACTACTATGGATGGAGAAGATTTCCAGTCTCCTGTTAACTCGGACGCAGTTAAAAAATACTTCGCATAAATAGACCCGCTGGACACAAAAACAGAATTAAAGTCCAGGAAAAAAAGGGGGCATCCCGGCGAGCTAAAAACAGAATAAAAAGCTCGGGCAAAAGTTAGGGAAATAATGAAAAATGTACACCCGCTGAGTTGAAAAGCCACATTGGACAGCTCAGGCAAAAAAGGGTATCCCGGTGAATTGAAAACCCGAAAGGGCGATCCACGCAAAACAAGGGAAAAAGCGAACAACTGCGATCCGGGTAATCTGAACCAAATCACTGTTTCGTACAGTCTGACAATATCAGAAGGATAGGAATCAGTCCCCTCATCCTCTTCGGAAAGCAAAGGCAAGAACAAAAAGTCTTGAAGACATGTCGGTCATAGCAAGAAAGAAACTCATTGGAATGCCGTGTACATTGCCATTAGGATAGTTTATTTTCTCAATTTTACGGTAGCTACCTCTTTCCAGGCAGTTGCTTCCTGATGTAAAACTTTGCATGTTCAGAGGCCATTCAATAAATGAATATTCAGTCATAAAATTGCGTTGTGTTTGCTTTGTTTGCAAAAATGTCCTGAGTTTTTGGCAAAAAAGAGCAGTGCATATGAAACATGTTGATTTTTCTGGAAAACAATTGACATGGCAGGGAAACAATTAAAATTGTCTTTGAGTGTCGGGTGACGGTGGATGAACAGATCGTATCATGCAATTCCCCGGGGCACTTGTGCGTATACAGTTGTTGCAGGTTTTGCAGGGCGATGTTGCACTTCCCTAGCTGAGCTATGGAGATTGGAATCCCAAGCAGAATTTCAAATCCAATCAAAAAGGATGCCATCCCCGAGTGATGTTTGTTCTTCACAAGAAAGACGTGGTTTCCCCAGTAGAGTTCAGATGGAGCCTTCCCCAGTTGAGCTAGAGCAAGTGGGATCCTCAGCAGAGTTTCAAACCCAACTGAAGAGAGTTGTGGCGGTCAGAGAATAATTTGACCAGATATTCCCCGGCTGGGTCGGGAGATCGTCTCTTCCTCCGGGTTCATGAGCGGTATGCAACCATCATTGAGATATCCCCAGCAAGTCCGCCAATTTATTTTTGGCCAGTGAGGACAGGGTACTGCAGACATTGTTTCACATTTCATGCCTCAACCAAGTGTTTCCAGGAGATTCTAACTATTTCCCCAGCGGAGCTTCAAGGTTAATAGAACAGTTCTTCTCCAGTAAAGTCCCCAAGCGGAGTCAGCGATAAGGCTCTCCCCAGCGAGCGACCGAATGCCTGATATCCCCACAGAGTTAGAATTGTCATAATTCTTTCCCCAACAAAGGTTATTTAATCAAGCAGCTGCCCCCAGTGAGTAGTTGAATGCTCGTTTCCCTAGTGAAGTCCCCAGCTAGGGTCTGACCAAGCGTTTTCCCCAGTCGGGTCTGAAGGTCGTCATTTCCCCGCAGAGTCATAATCGAGATTCACTCCCGTCGTTGGAGCATTCCCCAGAGACGTTGCCAGTCTATTTTGGCCAGGTGACGATATAAGCTGACGTTCATCTCCCCAGGCAGAGTTAGGCATCATCAAAGCCTTTGACCAGAATTCCCCTGCAGAGTCGGGATTTTCTTGGCACTCGTCTGTGTTGGGTATCCGTTTTGTGCTCGTCCGCACTTCTCAGCACTCGTTTGTGTTTTGATAGTTGTTGGTTGCTCGTCTGCATCTCCAGCACTCGCTCTTCTGTGAAATATTCTCCCCGGCATATTTGTGTTTAACACCTGTTTAGTGCTCGTCCACATTGTCCCAACACTCGTCTATGTTTGACATTTGTTTATTGCTCATCCGCATTGCCCCAACGCTCGTCTGTGTTCTCATTATGCTCATTGCTTGTTTGGTTTCCCCAGCAGTCGCCTATAGTTGGTAAATACTGATACTCGTCCGTACCCCCAGCACTCGTCTGTGTGTGATATTTTTTTATTGCTCGTCTGCATTCCTCAACACTCGTCTGTGCATAACCTCTATTTGATGCTCGTCTGTGTTCGAAAATTGGGTTGGTTGCTCGTATTGCTACCCCAAATACTCGTCTGTATTGGATATCTGGTATTCGTCTGTATCAATGGCTGATATTCGTCTATATCGTTTCCAGAAGCGCTCGTCTGTGTTTCTCGGATCATCGTCTGATATTCGTTTGTATCATTGACTTATGGCACTCGTCTGTGTTTCTCTTGATGATCATCTGATACTCGTCTGTATTGAAGAGGTTTGAAGTCCTGACGGTGGGAATAAATGTCAATATGTTTATCGGCCCTAGCGTAACAGGTTTATCCAAAGGAGGTTCGTCTGTCTCAAGCACCACTTATCTACGCAAGATTTGTGAAGAGGGTTCGTCAAATCCTAATGTTGCACCTGGCGTAATAGGTTTGCTCCGAAGAAGGCTCGTCTGTCTTAAACCATATGTCTACGGATAACATATGAAGAGGGTTCGTCTATCCTGATTATGCATGTCTATCCCACAGACTTAAGTGCATCACCGGTCCTGGCGTAACAGGTTTATCCGAAGGAGTTTCGTCTGTCTCAGGTCATATATTGCAAGATGTATGAGGGCACGTATGTCCAACACCTGGCGTAACAGGTTCATTTGAAGAGGGCTTGTATGTCCAGCACCTGGCGTAACAGGTTCATTTGAAGAGGTCTCGTATGTCCAGATCCCGGCGTAACAGGTTTGTTCAAGAAAGACTCGTCTGTCTGGTTTTCTATCTGAAGTAATGATTTAACTTGGAAGGAGCTCGTCTGCTTTCTCCCCACTTCAGTCACAAAAGTGTCATTTGGTTTGGGTTTATTTCCCATTGCTTACATTCTCCAACAGAGTGCAAATTTTAGGTCTTCTTGGTATTCAACCACAGTTCATCTTGAACGGTCGATAGTCGTGCTACCGTCCTTTTCAGATTAACAGTTGCTTGAATAGGGGCAGTTGTAACTCCCTAAATTTTCCCTCTCCTGTTTAGCATCATAGTCATATCATAATAATCATTAGCATATCATGTCTTTACCATTTTTGCATAGAAAAATGAAGCATAACACTTGCACGTTCCAGCATAAGGCATATGATCAATTATCAGGGAAATTCAGAGCTCACAGTGCATATTATAAGGTTGACATCATGGTCAAGGCATTAGAAAGGATTGAGGATCAAAATCAGATCAAAACGGTTGGCACCAGTTTATCTTTGAAGGTTCCCACCAAAAGGAGGGAAATTTCAAAATTCATTGGCGTTAACCGGTTAACGGATTGGTTAACCGGTTAACGGCCACGAATTTTGAATTTCCAGCAGCAATTCAGCATGTGTGATTTTTGCTCAAATTTATGATTTTATTCATTTTTTGAAATAATTGGAAATTAAAAGGAAGGATCTAGAGCACTTGTCCAAGCCTAATCCCATTGCAAAGTCTTAATCACACTACCCAAACCATAATTTTGGATCCCAAGCCTAATTTTTGGGTCCCAAACCTAAACCATATTTAATCATTTCTCTCCAAACCAAAGAGACCACTCCCTCATTTTTCACTCTCATTTCTGAATTTTCACTCTTCTCACTCACTTTTCTCTCCCAATTTTCCAAATCACTCAAACTTCCTCTTTGAAGATCACACAACCTTGCCTTGAGGTGTGTAGATCTTGGAACTAGACCTCCATCCATAGCTTCCTTGCTTCTTTTTGCTGGTTTAATTGGTGATTCAGATCTGGTTTGGGATCTAGAAGTGCTTTTGGATCCAAAATTCTGCATCAAGAGCTTGTTCTTGCATTTATTTTGCACGGAGAGTGAAGCTTAGCACCGGATCTTTAAAGTTTTGCGCAAGATCTATCGTTTTCAGCTCGATCAACAATTACCAAAGCATACCTCAGCTTTGTAGGTCGGTTAATTTCAGATCTAGCTCTGTTTTAGCTTATTTGCATGCTTGCGCTTTAGATCCGCCATGTGCTTGCGTATTTGCTTGTGTTGATTGAATTGATTGATTGATTTGTGACTGGATCCATGTGTTAATGTTCATAAGCTTCATGATGCCATTTAATGTGAATTGATACTTTATTTTCATGTTCAAATGTTTGCTGGTCTGATATACGATTGTTTGGAAAAGCTGGTTGTAAGCTGATTTTTGCAAGTTTTTGTTGCTGTCTTAACAGCGTTAACCGGTTAACGGATTGGTTAACCGGTTAACGCACCTGTTTTGTGTTGTGTTTATGCAGGTTTTGACATGGTTAACCGGTTAACACTGAAGCAGTGAGCCATTTTTGCCTTATTTCAAGCATGTTTGATCCCCATACTTGATTTAAATGCCATGGATCATTATATGATCATTGAATATGATTGTTTGGGTGATTTTTCTTGCTAATTGATGCATGCTTTCGTGTTCTCGACACGTAAATTCTTGAATGTGCAATGTTTGGCATGATTATTTGATCTTGATTGGTGTGAGCTTTGAGCATGTCATTGCCATGATTTTATTGATGAACTTGCTGGAATTTGCTAACAATAGCAGGGGCTTATGGTAAGAGAAGTGTGGATGTTCATCCACATTTCAACTTTTCATCCTTCTCTCTTTTTAAGTTGCTTTCTCTTTGTGTTTTGATGTGCCTTATGCCATCATGTAATTCAATTATCTTTCTCCCTCTCTAGGAGCAACTTTTCTCCTTTAGAGGAGAAAGTTGCTTGCTAGCTCTTGTCTCCTCTTCTCTTTTGCTCCTCTTTGTTTAGGATAGTTTGAAACCTCACTAACTTTAGGACCTCTTTTGCATGATAATATTAGGATTAGTCTTTCCCCGTTTTAGACTTTTACCTTTTTGCTCCTTTGGTTTCTTTCTCTTCTCATCTCAAAACAAAAACCTAAAAAACATTAATAAAAAGAAGTGACTTCTTGTGTAATAGCCTTATTCCATGGGGCACATGTATTCATTCCATCTTGGAATAGTGTATTTGTCTAGCATGATGCACAAGTCGGATCATGAAGTCATCTTCACCAAGAAAAACCTAAAAAACACTTCTTCATCTTTAATCACTAAAACACCTAATAAATTCAACAAGTCAATGAAATTAGGCCCTTGCCTTTGGAAACAAGTTTTGGATAAGTTCTCCTTGCTTGGTGTGCTTGTTCTATTATTCCATCTTAGAATGTAGTGACAAGTACACATTCCATAGAAAAGAGCTTGAGTTCATTTTCTTGTGCCACACAAATAAAAAGCTCTAAAAAACACAAATAAACAACAAGTGTCTATCCTTCGGGAATTCATTTCTCATCTCCTTCGCTCCGTCCGCGAACTTGCTTCTTCTTGTCATTTTGCAAGACGGTAAGGCACTCGTCGTCCAAGCCTGCAACACCTGAGCATTGACATAGGCAGTTCAAGCCTTAAGACACAAGCAATATTCCCCCCCCCCCAGTTAGGGGAACTACGGCATCTCTGATCCTCATGTCAAGTGAGGTACGTAGGCAGCGGGGTAGGGCCCGTTCGAGCACACTCTTTTATTTTCCCTACATTTTCTCCCTTTCTTTTCTTTTCTCCAGTTCCAGTCTTTCTTTTTGCAGCAACTTTCATTTCTTCATCCTTTGAAACAAATTTCTTTGCAAGCGTGGATCCCGTCGGGTACAACGTACGATCTGGGGTGCTAATACCTTCCCAGGTCGTAACCGACTCCCGAACCCAGTCTCTTTGTTTCGCAGGACCTGTGTCCTTCCTTTTCTTTTCTTTTGGTTTGTGCAGCATTACCATTCACGTTCCTTCGGGATAAAAATGCATGGCTGGCAATTCTATTATTTTCCGTGCCACTTTCGCGTTTGTACCAGGATGGAAATCCGGGGAGCGACACCTGGGGGGAGGGGATTGACTGTGCGCGTCTTTGAACGGTCAGGATGTACTCTGGCTAATTCGAATTAATTAAATTGATTAATCAGGTTTAGGGTTTAATGAAATGATTTGGGCCCTCCGTTCACTAATTAAAACACACATCCAATGGTCCACGTTTAAATTGGCAAACTAACCCTAATTAGCCCTAATTAATCTCAGGTAACCGGAGCTAAGCTCCGGTCATCTTCTCCGGTGACACTCTCCCCTGAACTCACTCAAAACCTCACAACAATGCATCAAACTCTCCAGAAATGATCAATGAACATCATTAAACAAGAATCCAGGCATGAAATCCATTTATATTTCATCAACAACAGGAATCGAAGCAAACAAGTTTCACGGGCAAAATTTCAGAGCAAGCATACATGGCCATTTTTCACTCATTTCAAAACAAATCATATCATTGTGATCGGTAAAGCACGTAGAATCATTCTATAACATGAAAACACGTTTCTGGAAAAAAAAAGTTCTTGATGACTACCTGAGATGATGAACTGCAAATATGGACTTTCAGAGCTCTCCCTTTGTGCAATCCACCCATTTGACCTCCTGAGGCTATTGGCAAGCTTGAATGAAGCTTAGAGTGGCTATTTTGAGTGTTTTGTTTCTGAAGTTGCAGAAATCGTGTTTGAGTTTGAGAGTGTTTCAAGCTATGGTAATGGGTGCTTTGTGATCCTTAGGTTATGTGGAGATGATTGGTGAAGAAA
The DNA here is from genome assembly GCA_963966055.1 of Lathyrus aphaca. Classification (NCBI taxonomy): domain Eukaryota; kingdom Viridiplantae; phylum Streptophyta; class Magnoliopsida; order Fabales; family Fabaceae; genus Lathyrus; species Lathyrus aphaca. Next base: position 506,578,644 of record OZ014524.1, on the reverse strand, counting down.
GATTTCAGTTTTGAAGCTTGTGTGATGAATTTCGAAGAGATGAAGGTTTCTTGAGGTTTTTGTGATTCTGAGTGTATGAGAGGTTTCAGCCTTGTGTGTTCTATGAAAATGAGTTGCTTGATGTCCACATAAACAATGTTGATTGGCCAGAGAGTTGTTGTGGCACAGGCTGATTGGTATGAGAGTTTTTGCAAAAAGTCAAGATTGTGTACTATGAGGTATGGGCACGGGTCAGAGGTGGTTTCATGGGGTGTCTGGCCTCAGCTTGGTTTAAGGATGGACATGGGATTGATTTTGATGTGCTGGAAGGCTTGGATCATGAGTTATCACATGTTTTGCAAATTTCCCTCTTTGAAGTTTCTTGGATCATAAGCCATGAAAACCCTAGGTCCAATGCATAATTTTGATCTTTTGAAGTTTGTTTGACATATTGTGAAGTGTTTGTGCACATTAGAGATCATTAGAATGCTTGAACATGCCAAAATGCAAAATCCCCCTTTGACATGAAACTTAAAATTATAGGATTTTTGCCAAGTTTGAAAGGCCATATCTTGAGTTCTAGGATGAATCAAGACAGTTCTTGTACTTTTTGAAAAGGGAAAGACCTAATTTACAACTTTCATGACCAAGAATTTTTCATTTGAATCATTTTTGGTCATGAAAGATGAGGTTGAAAAACTTTCCCAAAATGGAAAGTTTGCATTTCAAGTTATTTCCAAAAATGGCAAGTTTGCAATTGGCTCAAAATTCTTCAATCTTGTAAACTTCCAAACACTTCTAAGATCAAATAAAGATCATATAACTTCAATTTGATGAAAATTCCAATTTGTTCCATTGTTGGGGGCCTTAGATGTCCTGATTTTGACTTAACTTGCTCAGGAAGTTATCCAGTGAACAGATGACTTCCACAATGAGTTTCTTCATAAAACTTGATACACATGATCCTTATAACATTTTAAGAACATTAGAAACAAGAATGACCCAAAAATTTGGAGTTAAGGCCTCTGAAACCAAAACCCTAATTTTGGTCACTTGTGTAGTGAAAACCCTAGCTCTGCTTCCATGCCTTTGCCAGTCCTTGTGATCTCTTGACTTTCATGAACTTTGGGGAGCATAATATGATGATGGAACACACATGGACCCTCTTGGAAAGCTTTGAGACCTTTGGGATGGCTCAGATGGATTCTTGGATTGCTCAAATCACAAACCCTAGATGCAGATGAACTTGAATTATGCAGTGAAACATAAATACAATATGAGATGGTATGCTTATGCTAATGCAAAAATAAAAGATCACAAGCCATGGTGTGATAAAGAGTGAGGGAAAATTTGGGGTGTCTACAGCTGCCTCTATTCAAACATGAGTTAACTGTGCAGGACGTAAGCGCCCGGCTTAACAGACAAACAAGATAACTTGTGGTTGAATACCAAAGACAGACTGAAATTTGCACTCGCAGGGGATAAGAAGAAAAGGGATATAAATTGTAGGAGGTAGTATAGTATGATTATCCAATGAAGGCGATGAAGGACGACCATCGAGCAGAGGACGACTGCCGGGGGTAAAGCGGTAAGTAAAGCAATGACGAGGACGGCCGACAAGCTGGGGAAATAAAGGGATCACGATGGGGATGGCCATCAGATAAAGAAAATAAAACTCTCTGGGGATTTGAGTAATGAGAAAAGCAATGATGGGGACGGCCATCAGGCTTGGAAAGTAAAGTAGACAAACGATGGGGATGGCCATCAGATGAAATAAATAAACGAAATAATGATGAGGGACGGTCATCAAAGGTGAAGGACGATCACCTAGCAGGGGACGGCTACTGAAAATATCACGACATAGGATGAATGTCGGATAGAAAAGGTCAACGATGGGGACGGCCATCGGATAAGCATGATGAAGGACGATTATCAAGAGGTGAAGGACGATCACCTGGCAGGGGGCGGCTGCCGAAATCATCCTGACATAGGATGAATGTTGGATAACAAAGGTCAACGATGGGGACGACCATCGGATAAATGATGAGGGACGGTCATCAAAAGGTGAAGGACGATCACCTAGTAGGGGACAGCTGCTAAAATATCACGACATAGGACGAATGCCGGATAGAAGGTTCCAATAATGGAGATTTCACTGGGGAAAAGGATGAGGGACGGTCATCCAAAGGTGAAGGACGATCACCTGGAAGGGGCGGCTGCCGAAATCATCACGACATAGGACGAATGTCGGATAGAAGAAAGTTGTTTTGTTGATGACTTACTGGGAAATGATAAACACGGACGAGTGCTTACGCTTTCAATAAATAAAGGATATAAGTGTTTGAAAACATGTATAGATTAAAGATGCGGACGAGCATCCTTAGGACCATGATACGGACGAGTATCGGTAGAAACAAACGTTGACGCATGTTCAAAGCTGATGATACGGGCGAGTACCAACTGGTTAACAAAGAACACGGACGATTGTTGAATATGTTGAGGAGTGATATAAACAAGATACAGACGAGTATCAAAGACTTTTATATAAGTGTGTACAAGTATTGATTTGTTGGTGGAGTATGAGCAAGATACGGACGAGTGTTCGACTTGCTGGGGAATGTATGACACGGACGAATGTCAAATATGTACTAGATATAAACAAGCATCTGTTTTGAGAGTGCAAAGGAGATGCTTTGGCTTTCTGTGTGGATGGGATGACACGGTCGGGTGTAGAAAAGGTATGTTATGGACAAGTGTTTGTACTTGAGAGTGCAAAGGGGCCGCTTTGGCTTTTTATGTGCAAGGGATGTATTTTGTATATTCCTGAGGAAATATTGATGGTAATTGCAGGTGGCTGGCTCGAACCTGGCTTGTGATCATGCAAATGTTTGATTTTTGCCGTAATGCTCCGTATTAGACGGAATGCTACGCTCTGCGTGGGAAAAATGATACGAATGTCATGATTATGCAAAAGGGGAGAAACCGATCCGAGACTCGGATCCTGCTGGGATAAAGATCTTTGGCTGATCTGCTTGGAGGGATATCCTGGCTGGGGAAGAGATCATTGGTAGATCTGTTAGGAAGGAGAATTCTGCTTGGGGAATAGATCATTGGTAGATCTATCCGTAAGGAGAACTCAGCTGGGGAGAAGGAAGGTTCAGCCACTTTGTTGGGGGTGGGTTTCAGGCATTGCTCTTATGGGGAGAGAATGGAAACTCTGTGGGGAGGCAACTCCATTAACTTTGTTAAGGATGAGAGAGATCTAGCACTCTGGTGGGGAGAAAAGATCACTGAACGATCTTCCTAGAGAACTCTGTGGGGATCTCGGCTGGGGAAGAGGTAACTTCCGGGAAGTAGCATGTTGGGGATTCAATGCTTGATATGCCCCATGTTGTGTATTGAATACCTGAGACCTGTTAAGATAAGAGAAACACACAAGTATCCCGAGGTATCCCTAACCGGATTTCGTCATAGGAGTTAGACTTTTCTGAAAGTAAATATATTTCCTGCAAGCATTTATTAGAAATGGGTCATTTGTTTTATGCAAGCATTGTATCATGAATATTGGACATTCTGCAAACGAAACAAAAATGTACAAAACGAGGTGTGACTGAAAACTTTGATTTTATTAATTTGGGTGCCCTGAATTGGCAAATACAGTCAAAGAAACAAATCTCCTGAAATGAGGAGATTGATGTAAATTGAGAAAATAAAAGTGTTGGCAATGTTGACGATGACGTTCCAGTGAACTTCCTTTGTTATGACCTGTATGACCTTGACGTTCTTCTTATCTTGCTTTCTGAAGAAGGCTGATTCTGACCGATGCTTTGTCCTTTCGAAGCTTGCCATGTTGTGAGTGATACAGACGAATTCAAAATGCAATTGTTTGCTTATTCCCTGATTTTGCATGGATCGCCCTTTCGGGTTTTCAATCCACCGGGATACCCATATTTGCCTGAGCTGTCCAATGCGGCTTTTCAACTCAGTGGGTGTACATTTTTTTCAATTTTTCCCTTATTTTTTCCCAAGTCTTTTATTTTGTTTTTGACTCACCGGGATGCTCTATTTTTGCCTGGACTTACATTCTGTTTTTATGTCCAGCGGGTCATTTTATGCGAAGTATTTTTTAACTGCATCTGAATTCACGGGGGATAAGAAATCGTTGCCATCCATAGTAGTGAGCATCAGTGCTCCACCATAGAAGACTTTCTTCACTATGAATGGGCCGTCGTAGTTTGGCGTCCATTTGCCCATGTGGTCTGTATGAGGAGGAAGGAGTCTTTTCAGCACAAGATCTCCCACTTGGTATTCCCGAAGTCTGACTTTCTGATTGAAGGCTTTCTTCATCCTCTTTTGATATAACTGCCCATGACAGATGGCAGCTAGCCTCTTCTCTTCGATCAAATTTAGTTGATTGTACCGAGATCGGACCCATTCTGCTTCGTCCAGCTTTACATCCATCATTATCCGTAAGGAGGGTAGCTCAACTTCAACAGGTAGGACTGCCTCCATACCATACACATGCTGATAAGGCGTTGCCCCAGTAGATGTTCTGATTGAGGTTTGGTACCCATGCAAGGAAAATGGTAGCATTTCATGCTAGTCTTTGTAAGTAACCACCATCTTCTGCACAATCTTCTTGATGTTTTTGTTAGCGGCCTCAATAGCGCCATTCATCTTTGGCCTGTAAGGAGAAGAGTTGTGATGTTGGGTCTTGAAGTCCCGGCACAGTTCTGCCATCATTTTGTTGTTCAAATTGGAACCATTATCAGTAATGATTCGCTCGGGAACTCCGTATCGACAGATGATGTCTCTTTTCAGAAATTCAGCTACCACTTGTCTGGTGACGTTTGCATACGAAGCTACTTCAACCCATTTGGTGAAGTAATCAATGGCTACCAGGATGAATCTGTGGCCATTTGAAGCAGTCGATTCAATCTTTCCAATCATTTCAATGCCCCACATGGAAAAGGGCCAAGGTTAAGACATCACATTCAAAGGATTTGGAGGCACTGTTGCACCCCAAAATTTGCCCTCACAATACAAGACTCTGTGTGCTAAAAAGGTTCACAAGATTCACAATGCTTTCAAGACCTTTCATGAGGTTCATGAAGTCTACAAGTCACTTTATGAGGTTCACAAGGTTCACAAGGTTCACAATACCTCCCATGAGATTCACAAGACATTTTATGATGGTTCACAAGGTTCACAAGATTCACAACACTTACAAGACCTTTCATGAGGTTCATGAAGTCTACAAGTCACTTTATGAGGTTCACAAGGTTCACAAGATTCACAATGCTTTCAAGACCTTTCATGAGGTTCATGAAGTCTACAAGTCACTTTATGAGGTTCACAAGGTTCACAAGGTTCACAATACCTCCCATGAGATTCACAAGACATTTTATGATGGTTCACAAGGTTCACAAAGTTCACAAATAGTCAGAAGAGTTGACAATTCCCTCAGACAATGCACCTCCTAAGCAGTGCATCCAAAACTAGGGTTTTGACTTTAGTCAGGCTAAATGAACTTCCAGGACTTCAAGTGAGCTTCATAACACCTTATATGTGTGTAAGAACCCCCATTACAAGTTTCAAGACTTTTCTCAAAAGTTTGCTCAGTCAGATGATCAGATAAGTCAAAATCAGTCAAAGCAGTTAAAAAGTCAAACTGAGGTCAACTGTGGTCAAACCAAAGTCAAACTTCATGATTTTTTGCCAACATCAATTATATGAAGTAAATTTCATCATTTGATCAAGGGTTGATCATGATTCATCAAGGAGATTTCAGATCATCAAGAATCAGGGGTTTCTAAATTAGGGTTTCCTCAGTAAAAGTCAACTGAACTTTGACCAGCCATAACTTTCACATGCTTCATCACCAAGTCTCCATCCAAAGCTCATTTTGAAGGAAATTGAATTCTCTACAACTTTGTGTCTCACAAGCCAAGCCCAAAAATGCTTCATTTGGAGGGTATGAGCTAAGACATTATAGGTCCTTTTGAAAGTCAACAAAAAGTCAACAACTTCAAAAGGGCATAACTTGAGATTGGTAAATGATATGGACATGAAACCAGTGAGGTTGGTTAAAGGACTCTTCAAGCTTTCCAAAATGTCCAAGAACACCCTCATAGCATTAAAATTGAAGGATGTGTGCCCTTGCAAAGTTGGGAAATTTTTGGTTGGTTTATGAAGAAAATGGGGGTCTAAAACTAATTTCTTCTAAATGGGCTTGCCATATGATGACCCAATCCACACCAAGACATCATGCACGAAATTAACTTAATATTTTCATTATTTTCATTATTTTATTTTTATTTATTATGATTTTTTATATTAAAAATCATTTTAAATTCAAATAAAATATGAAATAGTGAAGATTTAAAATTATTTTGCTTCTAGAATGTCATAAATGATATTTTGATCTAATTGATACAAGAGTTATGAAAATCATCCCAAAATAGCAAGGCTAGATCAAGATATTTCAAGTTTTAAAACCAAATATTTTTCAATCTTAAAAGGTCCAAATATCCACAAGTTTGTGAAAGCTCTTAACCTAATTTCATTCACTCCTATATATACAACATGAAGCAGCTTCAAAGGGAGGATTTTTTGGCAGCCTCTCACCTGGTCTCAAAACTTCAAAAAATCATACAAAAACTTGATTTCGGTTTCTAAGTTAGAGTGCTATAGAGATGATTTCTGGACAACAACATTGAGGTTTCCTGAACCTATTCCAATCATCCTCATCATCAAATTCATGCCAAATCATACAAACCAAATTCATATTCTTGCCTTTCTTTTGGTTTTTTTCAATTTTAATGATTTACGCATGATTAATTGATTTTGATTACATAATATGTTTGTTTGATTGTGTAAATGGTTTTTGGATAGTTGGATTTAAGTTTCGATGCAGGAATCATAGGGCACCATGGAGAACTAAACTATTGGTTAATCTGCTGTAATCTGTTTTCGTCGATACTTCGAAGGCTGCAGTAGTGATAAACATTACAGGCTGACAGGTAAGTCAGGTAAGTACTACTGTTTCGATTTGCTCCGAATTTTTTCCAGAAGTTCAGAAAAAAATCGACAAACAATACTCTTTTAGAATAGAATTCTAAAAGATTTCGACCCTCAAAATCGCAAATTCCTCTTTTTTCTATTTTATTTGATTTATTTTCTATTTTCATATTCTCAAAAAAATCTAAAACAAATTGTGCGTTCTTTATTTGATTTTATTAGATTTTTAGCAGCGTTTTAATATTTTTTAGATTTTATTTTAATCGCTTTTCTTATTTTTCATTATTTTAAAATCTGCAGCAATTTTATTTGATCCTGTTTATTTCTTTTTTTTATTCTTCCAACTGTATATACCAAAAATAGGCAGGTGGGAGGAAAAAGATGGTGTGTGGCATGCGCTGATTGCCCTAGTGACAAAGACCTAAGGTTGAAAGTATGAGGACGCCCACAACCTAGTGGCAAGGAACTGAGGTTTGAAGCATTTTGATGAAGAAACGTGGGTGTCCCAGTGGCAAAGAACTCAATGAAGCAAAAAGGGCAAACCCCCAATATTTTTGGTATCTCTAACTTTATTTTCCCTTTTTTTCATCAAATTATGTATTTTCTTTGAATTTCCTTATTATTATTATTAAACTAATTTCTAAAAGATAAAACAAAATCTTTTTTTTTTAAAACTTATATTTTTTTTCATAAACCTTAATTTTTTCCCTAAACCTTAATTTTAAACCTAAGTCTTAATTTTTTTCATAAACTTTAAACCCTAAAAATTTAGCCCTAATCTTTATCTTAAAACCCAAATTTCGCCATAATTTTTACCCTAAAATTTTTCCTAAACCTTAAATTTTTTTTTCTCAAACCCTAACCCTAATTTTTATTAACCTTAATATTTTTAATTTAATTTTGTTATAAACTATAATTAAATAATTAATCATTTTTTTATATAATTAGTATTTGTTTATTATTATTATAATTATTCTATTTTCTTCTAATTTTTTTTTCTTTCTAAATGTTTATTTAACTTAAAAAATAATATTTTCTCTTAAATTGTTATTTTTCTTTATATTTTTACTAACCCTTTTATTATTATTATTATTTCATTATTACTAACCATTTAAATTATTGCTTATTTATTTTCTATTTTATCGTTATTATTATTTTTCCGATTATATTGTAACTATCCCAAAGCTTTGTAATAGTTTAGGTTTATATTTTTGCTTTATTTTTATTGTAAAGATATTAACTGTGTGGTTAGTAACTATAGGGTGTGCATAACATGTTTGTGATTAAAATTAATTTAGAAAATTAATTAAATAAGATAAATACTTGAACATGAACACACACACACGTAAGTCGATCTTTGATCGCCATCCTACACTTTCTAAGGTTACCTCTCATGTTGCCTATTTTTAAGGTCAAGTAGGGTGTATAAAGCAAAAGTCCCTCAAAATAAAATCATCTAGTCCCTTAACAAATAAAAGATCAAGTCCCTTCGAATGTTGCCTTTGTAATGATCTTGTCCCTCTCGAATAAAAAGATCAAGTCACTTCGAATGTTGCCTTCGTAATGATCTTGTCCCTCTCGAATAAAGATGATAAGTCCCTTCGAATTGCTTATACACACCACAGTTGCCTAAATAACAGATGTCCTTTCACTTGTCCCACACATCCAAGGTAATGACTACCTATTCCTTAATAATAGGGATAGTCTTACCATTCAAAGGATTCAAGAACAGAAAAGACTTAAAATTAGGGTAGGTTCCTCTTAGATACTTGCTCATTATTCAAAAACTTTTCAAACACTTCACAATTTCAAACAATTTTCAAACACAAGTTTTTTACGCATCCGTACATGGATCATTATCAAACTCTTATGAAAATTTCTATTCACACACTTCACATTTTCAAAAACATTTTAAAGTGAGCTAAGTAACTAAGAGCCCATGGATAACCATGGATGTAAAGGGTGCTAACACCTTCCCTTTACATAACCTACCCCCCGGACCCAAAAATCTTTTAAAAGGTCTTTCCTGTTCTTTTATGCCTTTCCTTTGGATAAAATAAAAGTCGGTGGCGACTCTTGCTATCCGCAACATAACTAAAGTCAGTTCTCCCACCGTGTTACAGGCACATGCACTTTATCCAAGTAGATCTGGAACTTGTGGCATTTTCTGGCATAGGCATAACAGTCTGCATCCATTGTGATCCATTAGTAACCTAATCTTAATAATTTATTTGCCATTGCATGCCCTCCGGCATGGGTACCAAAAGAACCTTCGTGCATCTCGTGCATCAGCAAGTCTTCTTCTTTCTTATCAACACATCTGAGAAGTACCATGTCAAAGTTTCGCTTGTATAATGAACCATTAGCATTTAGGAAGAAACTGCCAGCCAGCCTTCTTAGTGTCTTCTTATCATTGGATGATGCCCCAGATGGGTTTGTCTGATCTTATAAGAAGCTTTTGATGTCATGGAACCATGGTTTGTCGTCTTTAGCAGTGTCCACAAAGAATACGTACGCCGGTCGGTCCAGTCTGGATACCAAAATCCGGGGTACATAATTGGCAATTTGAACCTTGATCATGGAGGAAATGGTAGCTAAAGCATCTGCGAACTGATTTTCGTCTCGAGGGATGTACTCAAGTTTTACCGTTGTGAAGAAAGTCAATAATCTCCTCGTATAATCGCGGTATGGAATTAGATGCTCCTGGTGAGTGTACCTTTTGTCGTTGGTCTGATTGATTACCAAAAATGAATCTCCGAATACATTCAATGTTTTGATCCTGAGGTCAATGGCTTCCTCAAGTCCCATGATACATGCTTCATATTCCGCTTCGTTGTTAGTGCAGGCAAAGGTGAGTTTTGCCGAGAAAGGCATATGAACTCCTTTAGGTATAATGAGCACTGCACCAACTCCACGACCATTCATATTGACAGCCCTGTCAAACATCATAGTCCATTCTTCTTCTGGATCAGGCCCTTTAGTGCGAACTAGCTCTTCACAATCTTTTGCTTTTAAGTACATGATGTCTTCATCAGGGAATTCAAACCTCATGGGTTGGTAATCATCAATGGGTTGCTCGGCCAGATAGTTAGACAATACACTGCCTTTGATGGCTTTTTGAGATGTGTATTGAATGTCATACTCTGTCAGAATCATTTGCCATCTTGCAACCCTTCTGGTAAGTGTTGGCTTCTCAAATATGTACTTGACGGGGTCCATTTTTGAAATCAACAAGGTAGTGTGAGTTAGCATATACTGTCTTAGTCGGCGAGCAGCACACGCTAAAGCACAACAAGTTTTCTCGAGCAGTGAATAACGTTGTTCACAGTCGGTAAACGTTTTGCTTAGGCAGTATATTGCATACTCTTTTCGACCAGACTCGTCATGATGGCCCAACATACATCCCATTGACCCTTCTAATACTGTCAGGTACATTATCAGAGGTCTTCCTTCAACTGGAGGCATGAGGATTAGAGGTTCTTGCAGGTACTCCTTGATCTTGTCAAAAGCTTTCTGAAAATCGTCGTTCCACCTGACCGTCTGTTCCTTTCTTAATAGCTTGAACAAGGGTTCACAGGTTGCAGTGAGGTGAGATATGAACCTTGAGATGTAGTTCAATATACCCAAGAACCCCCGAACTTCTTTTTCAGTCCTAGGTGCAGGAATTTCCTGAATGGCTTTGACTTTGTCGGGATCAACCTCAATTCCCTTTTCACTTGCAATAAAACCCAGCAACTTACCAGAACATACCCCGAATGTGCATTTGTTGGGGTTCAACTTCAACTGATATTTCCTCAGACGCTTGAACAACTTCAGCAGATTTACCAGATGGTCTTCTTCAGTAAGCGACTTGGCAATCATGTCATCCATGTAGCATTCAATTTCTTTGCGGATCATATCGTGGAATAATGTTACCATAGCCCGTTGATACGTCGCACCGGTATTCTTTAGTCCAAACGGCATTACCTTGTAACAAAATGTGCCCCACAGTGTGATGAAGGTTGTTTTCTCCATATCTTCAGGTGACATCTTGATCTGATTATACCCAGAAAATCCATCCATGAAAGAAAATATCGAGAACTGAGTTGTGTTGTCGACCAATACGTCAATGTGAGGCAATGGGAAATCATCCTTCGGGCTAGCTCTGTTCAGGTCCCGGTAATCCACACACATACCCATATTGCCATCCTTCATAGGCACGGGTACAATATTAGCAACCCACGGCGGGTAACTAGTTACAGCAAGGAAACCGACGTCCCACTGTTTTTGTACCTCCTCTTTAATCTTCACGGCCATATCTGGGCGAGTATGGCGTAACTTTTGCTTCGCTGGAGGGAAATCTTCTTTCAATGGTAGCTTGTGCATGATAATGTCCGTATCTAGACCTGGCATGTCTTGATAGGACCAGGCAAAGACGTCGACATAATCTCGAAGCATATTGATAAGCTGTTCTTTTACTGGAGCTTGTAGACTGGCCCCAATCTTCACTTCTTTCAAATCCTCCTCGGTACCAAGGTTAACAGTTTCAACCTCCTCCTGATAAGGAGTAATCACTTTCTCTTCTTGCCTCAACAACCTGGCTAACTCTTCAGGCAACTCAAAGTCTTCTTCAACCCTTTCATCAGCTTGATTAATTGGATTGTCGAAGTCATACAAAGTCATAGCAGTTTGTTGTCGGTGAAATCTGGAGGATTATTTCTGCAAGGGTTGAGATTTGTTCATTTTAGTGATCAATTTTAATATTGTTCAGAAAATGAAGTTATTTATTTTGAAAACATTGCCATTTTATTGTTTTGTGCGAAAAATAACAAAAATGAAAAGACAGTGAGCGAAAGAGGAAATTGTTTGCAAAAGATGTCTGATATTCATTGATATTCCATTTGCACAAAATTACAAACATGGCCCTATTACAAAATGAGTCCTGATACCTTGGGCAAGATGTAGGACTTGATGCATGCTGAAAAAAGCAGGAAATAATAATTACTCTGTAGGAGTAACCCTTATAATTTCTTAGGAAGACCAGTTAAGGACTTGGTGACCCGGGATCCTTGGACGAATCCAGCTCTCCAGGTTGAGGTCGCTTTCCACCTCGTCTTCCACGTTATTGACAACATTTGGGGTGAGCATCCCTCCACTTATGAACTTGGGCTCCTTAGCAGCCTCTGCTTGATCTTGTCGGAATGGTTTGTAACCCAAACCGAATATGTCCTCCTTCTTCTCCACCGGTAGCAGCTTGCCCCAGCCTTGGGCATTTCCATCTTCAACAACCTTTCGGGCTTGTTGATAGGAGACAATTGAAGTACCCATCCTAACTTCCTGGGATGCAGCAAATACTTCAGTTGTCGCCTCATTAACGTTCAGTGCTTCGAACCCTTGGCTCATGGTTTCATGAATTTCACCATCCATCTCAATGTATTTGTATGTAGCCAGATGGCTAACAAAGATATCCTCTTCACCACAGATGGTGATAATCTGCCTTTCCCACTCATATTTCAATTTCTGGTGAAGGGTCGACGTAACTGCGCCAGCGGCGTGAATCTATGGTCGAGCCAACAAACAACTGTAGGCCGGCTGAATGTCCATCACATAAAAAGTAGTATGAAAGACCTGCGGATCGATTATCACAGGAAGCTCCACCTCTCCAAGAACAGACCTCTTGGAGCCATCAAAAGCTCTTACCACCAGATTGCTTGGTCTGAGAGCTATTCCATCATATTCGAGCTTGACAAGAGCTTTCTTTGGCAAGACATCGAGTGAAGACCCGGTGTCAATAAGAACATGTGAAAGCACAACCCCTTTACACTCCAGGGTGATGTGTAAAGCTTTGTTGTGGTGACGACCTTCCGTGGTCAAATCAGCGTTGGTGAAACCTAGCCCATGGCTAGTATTAACATTAGACACCACTGTCTCGAGCTGATTTACTGTGATCTCCTCCGGCACGTAGGCTGCGTGCAAGACTTTAAGTAGTGCATCCCGATGAGCTTCGGAACACAGCATCAGGGATAAGATGGAGATCTTGGAAGGAGTCTAGTGGAGCTGATCCACAACCTTGTAGTCACTTCTTTTGATTATCCTCATAAATTCATCCACATCTTGATCAAAGGATGATTTATGGGCCTCTTTTGGTATTGGCTCTTCAGGTGCCACACTTTTACCTTTGGCTTTGGCAGTAGCCTCTGCCTCAGTATTAGCTCTTGGAACTTGTGACGCGAAGAGGCATACGCTTCGGGTGAAGCCTTCACCTCCCCCGACATTATCCACTTGTGGTGTATGAACTGAAGAATCAAGAAGGACTCTCTCTCTCCATTGCTGTAAAGGTCTGAACCATAGTGCCATGGTACATCATTGTCTTTATCATATGGAATGGGCCCTAGCACCGTGACGGTGACTGGACTGACTGCAGCAGAGGTAGGAACCATTATTGTTTGTGGATCATAAAATATGGTAACAGGACTTCTGATTGATGGTGGTGGTGATTGACTGAAGCTTGGTTGTTGTTGAAACTGTTGTTGAGATTGTTGCTGATAATTGTTGGAATCAGGGACCGTTGCAGGGTCGTAATAGATGGTGACTGTGGAGACGTCGTTGTTAGTGGTTACTATAGTTGTAGAAACGGGTGCGATTGAACTGGTGTTTGTTGAAGTGATGGAAGAGATGGTTGATGATTTTGTAGACGAGTCTGTAGGAACAATTGTCTTTGCAGTTGTAGGAGGAATACTTGTTGTTGAAAAAGGAGTTGTCGGTGTTGTAGAAGCGGTTGTTGTTATCTGCAGGATACCATCTTTGATCAGGCCATTGATGCCACTTCTCAAGCTTTCACACCCATTGACGGAAACTTTGCAAGATTCACAACAGGCCTCACAACTTGGAAACACCTGGCATTTTAAAAGTTGAGCTCTAACCTCTTCCAGAGGTGTTTGAATGCTTGCAGTATCTTCAATTAAATTCATAGGTTGGCCCTCCTCGATTGCATTTTTCCTGGGCCCACCATGGCTGGGCATAGGATTCTTTGCGACATTATGAGGTGGTGCAAAATTTAGGGCCTTTGAATCAACCAGATCCTGGACCTTCATGTGCAAATCTCTGCACTTTTCTGTGGCGTGACCAGGTGCATTAGAGTGAAAGGCACATCTGGCATTGACGTCGTAATTTCTCGGAAGGTTCTGAGGATCTGGTGGAGCCAAAGTCCTTAACTCGACAAGATTAAGCTTCAGGAGTTGTGGCAATAATGTGGCATATGGCATTGGTATAGGGTCAATCACCTTGTTAACTTGAGGCCTTTGCTGGAAAGGGTGTTGTTGTTGTTGGTTGTTGTTGTTGTAGGATCTTTGTTGAGGAAAATGTTGATGAGGGAACTATTGTGGTTGTTGAGTGTATTGGGGAGGTGGGGTCGGAATAGTGACAACTGAAATTGATCTTGGCAGATATTGGGGTCTTCCTCTGCCCATATGTACATAATTTGTTTCACCGGATCTGCGAGGCTCTGCAAATGGTTTCCTTGCACTGCTTGAACTGGTGCCGTTATCATAAATCTTTCCCATTTTCAATAAGCTCTCAATTCTTTCTCCAGCTATAACCATGTCTGCAAAGCTAGTGGAAGAGAAAGCAGCCAAACTATCAATGTATGTCCCCTGGAGGGTGTTCATGAACATATCTGCCATTTCCCTTTCAGACATTGGAGGTTGAACAACAGCAGCTAATTGCCTCCATCTCTGAGCATACTCTCTGAAGCTTTCCCTGGAGGACTGTGACATGCCCATTAGAAGTGTTCTGTTAGGAGCCATGTCCAGATTGTATTGATATTGGCGAATGAAAGCCTCGGCCAAATCTTTCCAATTCCTTACTGTGGCCCTGGTCAAATGAGAGTACCACTCACGGGATGCCCCTATCCTCAAAATAAAACATCCACAATTTTCATCCATGGTGTAGGCTTTTAATCTTCCCAGGAAAGATTGGAGATAAGTGTGAGGGCAGGATGTACCATTGTATCTTTCAAAACAGGGAGGTTTGAATTTGTGAGGAATTCTAACCCCCTCCACTAGTCCCATATCCATGACATCAAAACCCGAAGAGTTTTGAGATTCCAGAGACCTCAGCTTTTCTGCTATCTCGTCCAGCCGACGATCATAGACTTCGTCTCCAGCCCCGACCACAGTAAATTGTTCTTCCTGAGGGTCCTCCTGCAAGGCCCTCCCTCTAGTGTTGCCCTGAGTATTTCTTATAGCATTGATGTCTGGGTTAAGATGAGGTCCAAACTCTGGGGGATCAGTATGAGGCTGTACATGATCATTGTTGCTGGTACGTCCTGTACCTGGGTGGTTTTCTTCTGGAGTTTGCCGCTCGACCAACTCTCTCAGTATTTCTTGGCTTTGGGCCAACCCAGTCATCACTGCCATAAACTGGTTCATTTGGGCCCTCATCTCAGTCCTCTCATTGGCCATTTGGGTTCTCGCGTCAGTCAGATCTTGCTGAACCTGGTCCATTTGTAAGCCGAGAAGGTTGTTTCTTGTCGGGTACCGGTGAATTCTATTGATGGGGAAGACTCTTCTACGAGCAATGTTTCCTGAAACCATAATAAAGTGAGAAACAACAAAAATAAAAACCTACAAAACAAAGAAATGAGGTTAGTATGCAATGCAGGATGCCTATTTGTCTTCCAAGGGTATCCGGTTTGGTTCTTTGGTTTTGACCATCCAGACCTCGAGGAATGATGATGTTGAAGAGAAATAAAGCCCACAAAATAATACAAACCATATATTACAAATTGTAAAGATACATAGTTTGATTACAGCAATATTCCCATGGTGGGTCGAAATACAACAACAAAAATACAATCAAGATGAAGTACAAGTACAAAGAAATCAAACATCCAATCCATAATCATCCTCCCTGACTTCTTTCAGGAGAGCATCAGTTACAGGGCCAACTGGATGCTCTGTGATGGTCCTAATAAGAAGGTTCCCGGTGGCAATAATTTGTCAACTTCTTATGCTTGTCCTGGTCCTTTGATCTCTTCAACCCCGCTCGGAGTTTCAACTCAGAGATTTCTTTTTGTGCTGCTAACAAGGCCTCCTGATTCTTCTTCTCACTAGCTTCCAGCTGCTCTATCCTAGCCTGGGTCCTCTGATCTTCCTGTGAACGGGCCTCAGTGATCCTGCTCCACCTAGCATGACCCTCCTCCAAGTAATGCTCAGCTCTGGCCTTCTGAATCTTGGCTTCCTTGCAAGCATTCTTCAATACCAACTCCCCTGCTCTAGCCCTTCTAATGTAATCATTTGTCTTCTCAATCTTGGTCATATACTCGATTAGGAGCTTCTCTAACCTCTCATTGTCCAGACGACTATCATTCCTCTCCTAGATGGTCTTCTTCAGAGCTTCAGAAAGTTGAGTATTCCTTTTCTTTAATTTCTCAAACTCCTCCAAACTGACTGTAGCTGCAGGCTCTACTGCTGATGGACCAGGCACATCCTCTAGGGTGAATGGCATGCGAGTGATCTGTCCCCTAACACGAGACCAATCAAGATACTGAGCTGAAGCTATGTTGTTGCACTTACCAAGAATAGCAGTCCCCTTTGTCTGGATATTATCCCAAGCCCAAGCTGCTTGTCTGACAATGGCAAGGTTGTGCTGAATGTCACAGTAAAGGGTTTCTGACAAGTCTTGCTCTCTTGGTGGATGTACCAAGGCATACCCTAATTGCCCTTTGAACAGCAAAGGATTGTAGTTGATGCAACCATTTACTCCAATCAGGGGTACATTGGGATACTGCCCACAACTGGTGATGATATCTCTACCCTTGGTGCTCTAAGTGCACCATCTGATGTCTTCTGAAGTAAGGGAAATCATTCTTTTAGCCCAGTTCCTTGACTGATGAAGGTTCAGGAAAGCTTTTGACTTTGGCAAGTGCCTCAACAACCAACAATAGAAAAGAGGTGCACAACATCTGACTAATCTTCCCCTCTGCTTCTCATTCCTTTGATGCACTGAATAGTAAAAGTCTCCAAGCAAGGTAGGGACTGAATTCTTCATCAAGAAAAGGTGGATAGCACTCTTTCTTACAAACTTAGGCTCGTCTACAAACAAGATGATTCCATATATGCTAAGGGCCAAGAGTGCACAAACAGTGTCCCACTTCCCTGCTGCAGCATGAATAGTGGCCTGAGTAACCAAGAAGTCCAAATGAAGGCCTGTGATTCCAGCCTTGGTGGTCATATTCTGGTCAATGAGGGTGGACTCCAAGTGCAAAGCCTTAGCTACATCTTCATTCTTAGGAGTAGTCATCTCAGGGTTGAAAGGAATCCCTCTCCTGATGGGGACACCCAACAACATGGAGAACTCTTCTAGCAAAGGTCCCAACTGAAAATCTGGGAAAGTGAAACATCTGAGAGGAGGGTAATAAAACTGAAGACAATTGTGGATCATACTCCTCTGTGAGGCATCCAAGTCCATGATCATGTCCATAATGCCACCATAATGTTGCCTGAATAAAGGGACATGATCAGGAGTGATGAGTGCCTGCATCTGCCTGACGCCTGTCAAAGTGGGCTCAAAGAAATGATAGGTAATGTTGCTCTTCCTGGATGGGTCCATGCTGACAATGGATGCTGATGAAGAAGACTGAGGAGAAGCACTGATGAAGGCAACTGATGAAAACTGATGAAGATAACTGGAGAAGGTACTGAAGAAGAATCTCTGATGAAGATAACTGATGAAGATTCTGGTGCAGATAACTGAAGGAATCTGAGCAGCAGAACAGGTCAAAACCAAACCAAAGATAAGATGTGGATACCGTGTAAAACAAATAGAAAAATGTTAAAATGATGCAAAATGATGTATGCAGAATGATATGCAAGGGTTTGTGATCAAGTGATGGATCTGTTATCTACCCTGATTGGGTCCATATGTGTTCATAAGTCCGGATGAAGGCTTAGAAAACCAGTAACCAAGTGGGGGACTCAAATAAAGAGTCACAAGTCCAGGATTTCACAAGAATAGTCCAAAATGATGCATTCTTAAAACAAAACTGGTAACAGGGTATGATGAGGCCAAGGGTTCCTGCAAACCTGTAAACATCCCAACCCCCTCACATGTATTGTTCTAGAACAAGGATCCTCAGACTTGGATCAGTTATGAGAAGTGTAAACACTTCTAACCCGGAGGTACATTGTTTACAATATTCATAAAGGTTCCTCCTCTAATTCACCTCAGATGCTTAAGGTCATAAAAAGGTCATCCAGACTTAGCAGACTTCCCAGATAGCCCTAGTACTACAGGAAATCTGTAGCACAGAGTTCTCAAGAAGAAACCCATGTCTGAAACGTGTTTCATATTCCCGCACCAGACCGAAATGGAATGGGAAAGAATATGAAGCCACTCTATCCTATGTGTCACTCAGGCTCCCGACATGGAACCTTACTCACTCAATATCCCACCCACCAAGGAAAACAACAGATCCAACACAGATGATATGATGATAATAGTATGAAATGCGTAAAGACAGTAAAAATAAAGCAATACATAAAGCTGTACAGAAAGCAATAAATAAAGCAAAAAACAACAAGCACAAATAGCACATAACACCCCATAAACACAAATCAAACAAACGCTGGGAGAAACCCACAAAAAGAACCAGAAGCTCTGGTTGCAAGATAAGGATCTTCCCTAGCAGAGTCGCCAAGCTGTCGCTCCCAAAGATTTGCATCCCGGTACAAGCGCGAACGGTCGGCGAAAAAGAAATGAAAATGAATTGAATAGAGTCGCCAGCTAGGCATTTTTATCCTGAAGGAAAGGTAATGCTGCATAAACCTATGAAAGATGGATAAGACGGTTGCGAACCAGAGAAACTGAGAAAGGGGGTTGGTTACAACCTGGGGAGGTATTAACACCCAGATTGTCCGTCGTACTCGACAGGATCCACGCTTACAAGATTGTGTTTAAAGGGGTAGTGTATGTGCTAACTGTGTGCAAAAGCTAGGAAGAGAAAGTACAAGTGTCAGTGCAAAAAGGTGTGAATGCTCAGGAACTGAGGCTTTTAAAGAATGCTGAAAGAGGGGGATGACAAAGAGACTTTTGTTCGATAAGTGTTAAGTTATGCCTACGTATCCTCGCGTGCAATGAGGAAGTCAGAACACCGTAGTTCGACTCAAATAGACTGAAAATAAATTTACTGTGAATTGCTTATTTGTCTATGCTCAAGTGTATCACTCGTCTGGCTCGAGTGGTAACTATCTTGCATTAGACGGAAGAAGCAAGTTTTCGCTTGTGAATGAGTGTGATGAGAAAAGAATCCCGAAGGAGATGATTATTGTTTGTTTTTGGTGTTTTCAGTTTTGTTATTAGTTTTGGTGTTTTGCATAAGTTAATGAGCTTAAGCCTAAATCAAGGGCTTGTAAACTCATTATATCCTCCCTGATTAGGGATAATGAGCCTACATAAATATGAGATAAGCATCTCAACTTAATTGCCATGATGATGTAGGATTAAGATCATTAACCTACTTGTGATTATTTAGATGTTTTTTTGGGTTTTTGTTTAGTGTTAAGTAATGAGTTTAATCTTTAACCACAGATTAGTGAACTCATTACACCATCCTAATAGAAGGATAATAGATAAGAACACTTAAGTTGAGGAAGATACCTCAACGTAATCCATGGTTAGGGATTAAATTCATTATATAACAAGCCTTTATTAAATGTATTTTAATTAAAGGGTGAGATTAAGAAGTGAATTTTATGGTTGGTAAGACAACTTGAGGAGGACTTGTCCATTAAACACTAGGGTTAGTCCTTCTTAACCATAAGGAAGAATTAGAACCCTAAGGTAAGGCCCAAGTTACAAGATAAAGTCTTGGTGATTATTAATGTGTTTTGATTAAGAGGTTTAAACAAATTAAAGGTTTAACACTTAGGATTAAAGTTATACACTCCATCCTAAGAGAAGGATGCAGGCATAACCCTAATTCCAAAGTCCTAAAACTTTAAGAGTTTAGTCTCTGATTATTGAGATGAGAAGAGAGACTCAGGGAGACTTAAAGGTAAAAAGCTAAGGGGGGACTAATTACAACCCTAATAATTATCATGCTTGGATATCCTATGGTTTATGAGGCTTAAGAAATATCTTCAAGGAAAGCCACCAATGGAAGAAGCAGATGAAAGGAGGATGAGAAAGAAGAACAAGTTACTTACTTCAATGAAGAAGGTAAGTAACTTGAAGGAAGAAAGTGAGAGAGATGGAACATAAGTGAATCAAATTCACTTCAAAGACAAAAAAAATGCAAAAGAAAGAGATAAGAAGAAGTGAGAGGTGAAGGCAAATCCACCTCCCAAAATAACTTACCAAAACCTGAAAGTGTTAGTGTGAATGCACAAAGTATAAAGCATAAGGAAATAAAGTGATATGAGATGCAAAGAGATGAAATGACCAAAGTCAGAAGTATTTATGTAATGCAAATGTCATGTGAAATGATGCAAAGTCATACAATATGCATATGTATGATCAAACAAAGATGAGATGCAAAGGAGCATGATTTGAAGTTTGAAAACACATGAAAGTTCATGAAATGAAATGAATATTAAACATGGAAAATGGATGAAGAAATGGTCAAGCAAGGTTCTAACATGTCCTAAGATGTCTAAGATGACATATGAATGCATGAAATTTCATGGCAAGTTCATGTGATGATGAATATGCAAGGTGAATGTAAATGAATATGAGAAATTAAGGTTTTATGAACACATGAGATGCAAATGGATAAAACAGAAGCAATCAACATGATAAAAATTTGAAATCAAGCTCAAACAAACACTAATCCCATATTAGGTCACACCCCAAAGGAGAAGGTCAAAAGCCTAACCTATCAAAAGTTATGATTTTCCTAAGTTTTCTAGGGTTTTTGGGTGATTCAAAAGGAAAAATACAAATCAAATGGAAAATGCAAGATAAATTCATGAGGAAAATGACCTATAAACTACTTACAATATGTAACACAATACAAAAAGAATCAAGTTCAAACTCTTCTTGGTTAGGCAGAAATGATTTTTCAAAGTTAGGGTTCAAGAATGTGATTTTAATGACCCTTAATTCAAAGAAAATTGGTAAACTATGATCAAACCTAAAAAGAAATTTGTGTGAAGAGTTTGAAAATGTTTCTAAATGCATTGGAATGGTTCATGATTTTTTTGGTGAGTTTTAGAAACCTAAATGTATTTTTAATTAATTAAAATACTTTAATTAATTGAAAATAACATTTAAATATTTTAAAAATACTTTTTTAATGCAAAAAATAAAATAAAAATTGTTTTTGGATTGACAAAAATATTTAAAGTCAGAACGCAAAAGGAAATATTTTTGGAAAATGTTTTGCTATTTTAAAATAAATGAGAAAGAAAATGCAATAAAAATGAAATAAAAAACTAATTAAATGGAAAGTAATCTAATCCAGTGGTTGAGATTTGAACCTGGGGGGAGGGGTTTGACTGCGCGCGTCTTTGAACGGTCAGGATGTACTCTGGCTAATTCGAATTAATTAAATTGATTAATCAGGTTTAGGGTTTAATGAAATGATTTGGGCCATTCGTTCACTAATTAAAACACACATCCAATGGTCCACGTTTAAACTGAAAAACTAACCCTAATTAGCCCTAATTAATCTCAGGTGACCGAAGCTAAGCTTCGGTCATCTTCTCCGGTGACACTCTCCCCTGAACTCATTCAAAACCTCACAACAATGCATCAAACTCTCCAGAAATGATCAATGAACATCATTAAACAATAATCCAGGCATGAAATCCATTTATATTGCATCAACAACAAGAATCGAAGCAAACAAGTTTCACGGGCAAAATTTCAGAGCAAGCATACATGGCCATTTTTCACTCATTTTCAAAACAAATCATATCATTGTGATCAGTAAAGCATGTAGAATCATTCTATAACATGAAAACACGTTTCTGGAAAAAAAGTTCTTGATGACTACCTGAGATGATGAACTGCAAATATGGACTTTCAGAGCTTTCCCTTTGTGCAATCCACCCCTTTGACCTCATGAGGCTATTGGCAAGCTTGAATGAAGCATAGAGTGGCTATTTTGAGTGTTTTGTTTCTGAAGTTGCAGAAATCGTGTTTGAGTTTGAGAGTGTTTCAGGCTATGGTGATGGGTGCTTTGTGATCCTTAGGTTATATGGAGATGATTGGTGAAGAAAGATTTCAGTTTTGAAGCTTGTGTGATGAATTTCAAAGAGATGAAGGTTTCTTGAGGTTTTTGTGATTCTGAGTGTATGAGAGGTTTCAGCCTTGTGTGTTCTATGAAAATGAGTTGCTTGATGTCCACATAAACAATGTTGATTGGTCAGAGAGTTGTTGTGGCACAGGCTGATTGGTATGGGAGTTTTTGCAAAAAGTCAAGATTGTGTACTATGAGGTATGGGCACGGGTCAGAGGTGGTTTCATGGGGTGTATGGCCTTAGCTTGGTTCAAGGATGGCCATGGGATTGATTTTGATGTGCTGGAAGGCTTGGATCATGAGTTATCACATGTTTTGCAAATTTCCCTCTTTGAAGTTTCTTGGATCACAAGCCATGAAAACCCTAGGTCCAATGCATAATTCTGATCTTTTGAAGTTTGTTTGACATATTGTGAAGTGTTTGTGCACATTAGAGGTCATTAGAATGCTTGAACATGCCAAAATGCAAAATCCCTCTTTGACATGAAACTTGAAATTATAGGATTTTTGCCAACTTTGAAAGGCCATATCTTGAGTTCTAGGATGAATCAATACATGTTCTTGTACTTTTTGAATAGGGAAAGACCTAATCTACAACTTTCATGACCAAGAATTTTTCATTTGAAGCATTTTTTGTCATGAAAGAGGAGGTTGAAAAACTTTCCCAAAATGGAAAGTTTGCATTTCAAGTTATTTCCAAAAATGGCAATTTTGCAATTGGCTCAAAATTCTTCAATCTTGTGAACTTACAAACACTTCTAAGATCAAATAAAGATCATATAACTTCAATTTGATGAAAATACCCCTTTGGTTCCATTGTTGGGGGCCTCAAATGTCCTAATTTTGACTTAACTTGCTCAGGAAGTTACCCAGTGAACAAATGACTTCCACAATGAGTTTCTTCATCAAACTTGATAAACATGATCCTTATAACATTTTAAGAACATTAGTAACAAGAATGACCCAAAAATTTGGAGTTAAGACCTCTGAAACCAAAACCCTAATTTTGGTCACCTGTGCAGTGAAAACCCTGGCTCTGCTTCCATGCATTTGCCAGTCCTTGTGATCTATTGAATTTCATGAAATTTGGGGAGCATAATATGATGATGGAACACACATGGACCCTCTTGGAAAGCTTTGATACCTTTGGGATGACTCAGATGGATTCTTGGATTGCTCAGATCACAAACCCTAGATGCAGATGAACTTGAATTATGCAGTGAAACATAAATGCAATATGAGATGGTATGCTTATGCTAATGCAAAAATGAAAGATCACAAGACATGGTGTGATAAAGAGTGATGGAAAATTTGGGGTGTTTACAGGTGGAAGCAGCATCATATGCTATTGTCACCAAACTATTGGTATCCCGATTCGTAAAGAGGGATATTATTTGTCGATGAGGAATACCCGAAATAATTATTACTGATAATGGTTCTAATATCAATAACAAGATGATGGTAGATCTGTGTCGGGATTTTAAAATCTAACATCACAACTCTTCTTCGTACCGCCCAAAGATGAATGGAGCCGTTGAGGCGGCCAACAGAAACATCAATAAGATAGTGCAAAAGATGGTTGGGACCTATAAGGATTGGCATGAGATGTTTTCGTTTGAATTGCATGGGTACCGAACATCTGTGCGCACCTCAACAGGGGCAACCCCATTCTCACTTGTGTATGGTATGGAGGCAGTTCTACCAGTTGAAGTGGAGATTCCTTCTTTGAGGATAATGATGGATGTTAAGCTTGATGAAGCTGAATGGCTCTAGTCCAGGTTCAATCAGTTAAGTCTCATTGAAGAGAAACATTTGGCATATGTATGTCATGGACAGTTGTATCAACGGAAAATGAAACGGGCGTTCGACTAGAAGGTGCGGCCTTAACACTATATACTCGGCGACTTAGTGCTGAAAAGGATCCTCCCTCCTCAAACAGATCATAGGGGCAAGTGGACACCTAACTATGAAGGTCCATTTGTGGTTAAAAATGTTTTCTCATGCGGAGCCTTAATGTTAACAACCATGGATGGAGAAGACTTTTTATCCCATGTCAACGCAGACGTAGTTAAAACATACTTCGTATAAAGAGACCCGCTGGACAAAAACAGAATAAAGGTCCAAGAAAAAGGGCATCCCAGCGAGCCAAAAACAGAATAAAAGGCTCAGGAAAAAGTTAGGGAAAATGTACACCCGCTGAGTTGAAAAGCCACATTGGACAGCTCAGGCAAAAAAGGGTATCCCGGTGGATTGAAAACCCGAAAGGGTGATCCACGCAAAAGAGTGATTGAAACGAACAACTGTATTCTGCGAGATCTATGATTTGTCATCTACAATCAAGGATAATCTAAGGGTTAAGAATCAGTCCAATCATCTTCCTCAAAAGCAAAGTACGCGGAGAATCTTGAGGACATATGGGTCATAGCCAGATTGAAACTTGATGAGGTCCAATTTTTCACATTGCCATTAGGATGGTTTATTTTCCTTTTGTGCAATTTCCTCTTTCTAGGGATTGCCTCCTGGTGTAATGCCTATTCATGGCCACTTTTCAATCAATAAAGTGCAATTTCAGTCAAATTAGGTCTCATGTGTTTTTGTTTTTCATCTACCATTGATTGATTGCAGAAAACGTCCAAACATTGTGATAAATATTGCATTGTGAGTACATTGATGCTTTATAATGCATGCATAAGAGTAAAACACTTTACATGAATCTGATTTGTTAGGTAGCAGGGATGGTGATTCATTCCATGAGCTTGGGGCACGTAGGCTCGTCTAACTTTCCCTTTTGCAGGAACTATCAGTTATTTTCACTAACATGCATGTACAGGGGCTGGAAACAAAGTCATTGCTAGTACAAGAATCCGGGATCTTTCTTCTTCAACAATCTTCCTTAAGCAAGATTCCTCAGCAAGTCTCATCGGACCATTCTTCTCCAGCAGATCAACAAGAATAGGGTTGGTACTCCCCGATCCAAGGGTATCATGATCTCTCATCCCGCGCATGAGATGCCTCATTATATCTCATCCCTAGAATGAGACACTTTGTACCTATCATCCTCAGCAAGAAGTGACTAAAACTTGTATCTTCGGCAAGAAGCATTCTCATTAATGTTCTCCATCATCCCCGGTAGAACTGGAAGTTGAAATCTTCCCCAACAGAACAACATAAGGCTAATGTTCTCCCCGAGCGGAAAGTTTCCTTCAAAAAATAAGTATTCCTCACCAGAGTCTTCTTATTCGTAGTAGTTCATGAAGATTCCTTACTCCCTAGCAGAGGCAAGGATGTGGAGAAGCTTGATGGTCTTTCTTTTCACACAACATTGTTCGTAGTTTTCCCCAGTGAAGTCCCATATAAAGTCCAATCCTCATTGGCATCTCTTCCCCCAACCAGAGGACTTTGTATCTGAGTGATTCCCCAACAGATTGTTTCCTCAGCATAGTATCAACCAATTCTTTCCTCAGCCAGGTCAGAAGGATATCACTCCCCCAACAGAGTTCTACGGGTGGCGTACCTCCCAATCAAGTTCATCCCCAACAGGATCATCGTTCTCCAATCTCAAATTCCAATTTATTTTTGGCAATGGTGGCAGTTTAGAGCCAGTGTATCATTAACAATATCCCCCGCAGAGTTGCTTTTCCCCACAGGGATTCATTAAATCAATACAATGATTATTTCTTCCCCAGTAAAACTACCAGGGATACCTGTTATCTCATTATCAGGAGATCCATTTGCATGTGCATTTAGTAATCATTATTACATTTTCATCCTCAAAAAGTGTAGCATTTCCATCACTATGGAGCATTACGCCATGGAAAAATTCAAACATATGCATACAAAGCATAAGCTAGTTTTAGTGCCCTACATGAAAGCTCGAGACGTGGTTTCTTCAATCAGATCAAAGTATCCCCATAGAGAAAACCCAATACATTCTTGGACAAATTTTAAGTATAATTGAAGGGTCATGGGTTTATTAATCTGGCCCTCAGATACTTGGTTTCCCCTACAGGATCATCTTTTATGACATTCTTTGTAAGTCCACCTTCGACCTGTTCTTACTTTTTTCGAGTTCACCTTTGGCTTGTCCTTGAATTCTTTCGTAAGTCTACCTTCGGCTTAGTCTTACGTTTATGAGTCTGCCTTCGGCTTAGTCTCATTCTTCCTAAGTCCACCTTCGGCTTGGTCTTACTTTTTCGAGTTCACCTTCGGCTTGTCCTCGAATTCTTTCATAAGTCTACCTTCAGCTTAGTCTTACGTTTATGAGTCTACCTTCAGCTTAGTCTCATTCTTCGTAAGTCCACCTTTGGCTTGGTCTTACTTTTTTGAGTTCACCTTCGGCTTGTCCTCGAATTCTTTCGTAAGTCTACCTTCGACATAGCCTTACATTTACGATTCCACCTTTGACTTGGTTTCGTATTGTTGTTTGAGTCTACCTTCGGCTTAGTCTCATCCCTTGTAAGTCCACCTTCAGCTTAGTCTTACTTTTCCGAGTTCACCTTTAGCGTGTCCTCGAATTCTTTCATAAGTCTACCTTCGGCATAGCCTTACTTTTACGATTCCACCTTTGGCTTGGTTTCGTATTGTTGTTTGAGTCTACCTTCGGCTTAGTCTCAATCCTTTTAAGTCCACCTTCGGCTTGGTATTACTTTTTCGAGTTCACCTTCGGCTTGTCCACAAATTCTTTCGTAATTCTACCTTCGGCATAGCCTTACTTTTATGATTCCACCTTTGGCTTGTTTTCATATTGTTGTTTGAGTCTACCTTCGGCTTAGTCTCAATCCTTGTAAGTCCACCTTCGACTTGGTATTACTTTTTCTAGTTCACCTTCGGCTTGTCCATAAATTCTTTCGTAATTCTACCTTCGGCATAGCCTTACGTTTACATTTTGGCTTGGTTTTGTATTGTTGTTTGAGTCTACCTTCGGCTTAGTCTCATTCCTCGTAAGTCCACCTTCGGCTTAGTCTTACTTTTTCGAGTTCACCTTTGGTTTGTCCTTTAATTATTTCGTAAGTCTACCTTCGGCATAGCCTTACGTTTATGATTCCACCTTCGGCTTGGTTTCGTATTGTTGTTTGAGTCTACCTTCGGCTTAGTCTCATTCCTCGTAAGTCCACCTTCAGCTTAGTATTACTTTTTCGAGTTCACCTTTGACCTGTCCTCTAATTCTTTCGTAAGTCTACCTTCGGCATAGCCATACGTTTACGATTCCACCTTTGGCTTGGTTTCGTATTGTTGTTTGAGTCTACCTTCGGCTTAGTGTCATTCTTTGTAAGTCCACCTTCAGCTTGGTCTTACTTTTTCGAGTTCACCTTTGGCTTGTCCTCGAATTCTTTCGTAAGTCTACCTTCGGCATAGCCTTACATTTACAATTTCACCTTTGGCTTGGTTTCGTATTGTTGTTTGAGCCTACCTCCGGCTTAGTCCCATTCCTCGTAAGTCCACCTTCAGCTTGGTCGTACTCTTTTGAGTGCACCTTCGGTTTGTTATCGAATATTTTCGTAATTCTACCATCGACATAGTCTTACTTTTCGAGTCCACCTCCGGCTTGGCCTCATATCAGTGATCCCTCTAAAATTTGGGTTATTTTACTTCTCATAGAGTGCAAATTTTCTGGTTTATTCGGGTATTCAATCCCTCCATACCTTGAACGCCTGAAAGCCATTGCTATCATCCTTTCAGGTCTACAGTTGATTGAATAGGGGCAGGTGTAACACCCCAAAATTTTGCCTCTCATTTCATGGCATTTAACATGTCATATTGCATATATGTCCTCACATCTTTGCATAGAAAATTGAAGCATAACACTCACAACTAGAGGCATAGTGCTTGTGATCAATGACTGGTGAAATTGGTGATCATCCAAAATCAATGGAAGGGTCATATGGCTTCCCAATAATGCTCAAATGTGTCTCAACATCCCACAAGATCTCAAAGGATTCCTCAAGTCTTAGAAAGAGGTGGTTTGATCAAAGAATTCAAGCAGTGTAACACCTCTTAACAAAAAGGGCTAAAATTAGGGTTTTTTATTAATGGGGCTTCTCAAAGAAATTTTGATTCAAACTTGATTCCATTGTTTTCCACATGATGTCAAGTACATAGGGTTGAAAAATCATCCATTGAATCATTTCAGAAGGTCTTCAATTGGTCAGTTATTTGAAAATCAAGAAATTAGGGGAAAGTCAATTGTGCAGAGGAAAAAGTCAACTCCTGACTTTTTGAGATCAAAATCATGAAATTATTGTTACAAGTGATCATTGGACAAAAATTGATCAAGAAATGATGGAGGAATCATGAAGAATCAAGAAAATCAAAAGTTGCCTTATTTAGAAAATTAGGGTTTCTTAAAATAGTATGTTTTGGTCCATTTTGCAGCCATGTTCAAGAGAGGTCTTCTCTCAATTTAAGCTTCAAATCCATAGGTGGGTCATGTTCATGGGATAAAAATTTATAAAGTTATGATCATTCAAAGTTTGATCAAACTAGGGCAAAAACCAAGTCATGACAAGTCACACGCGCGTGCCAGGCAATGTCTTTTATCAAACATGTGATGTGCAATATGTATGACCAAATTGCTCCATCAAGAAACCCAAATTAATTTTCTTTGAACATCAAATTTATTCATTGGCATGTCCTCTACAACTTTCATGTTTAGAGAATTTTCATTTGATCAATGGTTTGAGAGATATGAAGGGTCAAAGTGGTAATCTCACACTGATTATTCCATATACATATTGGCTAAGGCATGCCCATCATTTTCAGGCCCATGTGTGCAGTCTTGTTGTATTGAGTTCAGTGACAATTTTGAGTGACTTAGAGCCATTTCCATGATTTTTAAGTCCCTTTTGATACCCTTTTGAGCCACTTCTTTGAGCCTAGTTCACCAAAACCCTAATTGACTTTGCACATCCATTTGAAAGGGTTTAATTTTGAATCTTTGTGAGATTTTTTAGAGTGTTCTTTGCCTCTGGGTGATGACCTTAGATACCAAATTTTATAATTTTATCATGTTCATAAGCATTTATTTGATACCTTGTTTCTCAAGTAACATTTTTTGCCCTCTTCCTCATCCTTCTAACCTAATTTTGGGCAAGGCATTTATGCCATTCATTAGAGGTCTTTTGTATGATTTCTTAGGGTACCATTAGACACTTATAAACCCCTGGTGTTCAATTATAGGTCCTTGGTTTGAATTTTTGGTTTGCTTGATTCATAAGTTTCACCTTTGTTCATATGCATCTTCTTTGATCTAATTCTCCTTCTTCTTTCACTTTAATCATTCTAAGCTTACTTTGTGAGTCTTGTATCCACTTCATATACTTCTTATACACTTCATAATGTGTTCACTTCTGGTCTCACATTATTTCATCAAATCAAAAGACCATTCACTTCATTTGCTAATCTTTTGAACATGTTTACTTTTAATTCAAGTTTCCTTGTCTTATAACCCTAAATAGTTCAAATTTGTTCATTTGTGATTAATTTTTGTTTATAATTTCCATCTTGTCATACCTTCTAGCCTCTGGATTTTGTATGGAAGATTCATCTTTCATGTTTCATATTTGGCTTGTGTTCCAAGTAAACATTTTCTTATGAAACCACTTGTCCATTTTTCTTTACTTCTTCTCCATTCAATCTCTTACACTTGAGAGTATCCATTCTCATGCTTTGATTATACTCTCATTTACATTTTGAAACACTTTTGATTAATGTTAGATTCTGACTTTAACATTTAACCATGCTTTAGTCCATGTTTACCTTGCACTTTCATTCAACTTTCTTCATCTAACTTCACCTTGACCTTCTTTAATGGTTAGTACTTAGTTAGGACCTAGTTTGTTAGTGTTTGATCTTATGACCTTAGAACACATTAATATGGTTTAGCTACTGACTTTAGAAGTCTTTTATCCTTTAGGATCCTTTACTTCTAGGATTTAGCCTTAGGGAGCCCTTAGTGCTTTTCCTAGACTAGTTTAGTCATTACTTGTGCTTTTTCCTTGTTTTGTTCAATATGTATTGTTAATCTAACATTTGTTTTGTAGGGGGTTGAGGTAAGCCACATACAATTCCTTCCTTTATCTCTTTAAACTTTCAAAATGGTGTTTGCCTTAGCACTTGGTGCTTTGTTTGTTCAACTTCATTTTTCCCTCTTTGAAAACAACTTAACTTCTTTAGAGAAGTAAGTTGCTTTCAAGTTTCCTCTTCTTTTATTCTTCCTTTTTAGGATTAGAAAACCTTACTAACCATATGATCTCCATGGAATAAATAATTTAGGATGATTCTTAGCTCCCCTAGTTTTTTCCTTTCTCGACTTGAGTCCCTCTTTCTCATCTCAAAGAAAAATCAAAACATCTAACAAAGGTCGAGCTTTCTCTTGCGCTAGGAGACTTTACCATGGGGTACTTGCACACGTCCCATTTCGGGGCGAGGTGTAAGGCATATACCATGATGAACAAGTCTTAGCATGATGATGTTTCACTAACGACAAAATCAAAACACTTCTTCTAAAAGACAGTAAACAAACAACACATGTCTTTCCCGTAAGAATTCTATTCTCTTCTCATTCACTCATAACAAACAACCATAGTATAAGTTATACCCTATAAGTTTGAAAATGTGACTTTACAAACATAAGCTTAGTTTTAAAATTGATGAACTTAAAAAATCTAAATAGGAAAATGATTTAATTGAAATGCACTGACATCGTAAATAATGTCAGAAGTTTTACACGGTCAGCAAGTCATAGTCGTTGGATGTTGGAACAACTTTGACTTTTATTTTAAATTTTTTATAAAGTAATGCAAACAGATGATGGTAATGAATTGACAGTGTAAAACTTTTTATGCATAGCAATTAATTCCATAGGAAAACTGTATTTAAGATTAATATTATTTTTATTAATATTATAGGGTTAAATATGTTTTTGGTCCCTATAAATATTTCAATTTTGATTTTTAGTCCATATAAAAAAAATGTCGAATTTTATTCCCTATAAAATTATTTTTGCATGCAGATTTAGTCAACGTTTTTTTAATAAGGACTAAAAATCTTATAAGGACCAAAAACATATTTAAACCATTATTATATTATATTTTATTAATTTATATTATTTCGGATATGATCAACGGTCAACCCGACCCATACAAACATTTGTCTTATATCCAAAAATCCATTTCCTAAAAAAAAAAAAAAACTCATTTTCCAGTCCAAGATAACAAGATAAACCTCTAAACTTTTTCTAAAGAAACAAAACCACCATTTCCAGTTACTTCCTCAAAATCCTCATCAAACTCCATCTATCCACTACAATGGCTTCTATTTCTCTTCTCTCACAAACCAATTTTCTTTCCCTCACAACTCAACCACCAAAATCAATTCACAACGCTTACGCAAATTCTAATAACTTGAAACCCAAAACGACATTCTTCTTGCAATCGGCACATACTTCCCTCACACGCCGTTTTAGGAGATACGTAACTGTTTCTGAACAAACAACGGCGACGTCTCCGGCGGAAAGAAAGCTCTTTGTTGCTAACTTTCCTAATACTGTTGATAATGATGAACTTACTCGGATTGTTCAAGAACACGGCGCTGTTGAAAAGGCTGAGGTAGTTTTGGTTCAGATTTTGTGTGTTTTGGATTTAAGTTTGTGGAATTAGGTTTGTTGGAAGTGGTTTATGTTTGGGGAAATTTTATGAAATGTTTGTGTTGTGAAATGAAATTTGTTTGGGGGCATATTTGATAATTAGAAGTATTAAAAGTACTTTTGAATGTGGAATTTCTTAGAATATGTTTGGTTTAACTTTTGGAAGAATCAAAAGCAATTTTAGAGGCACATAATTGATTTTGGAATGATTTTGATATCTCTAAAATATAATTGATTCCGCTCAAGAATTTATTAAACTTAAAATCAGAATTTATAGTTTTTGAATTTAAAAATAGAATTTGTAATTTTCACATTGAAATTTACTGTTGAACCTAATTTTATCAAAGGAGTAGTGCATTGTAGATATGGTGTTTTCTTATTATTTAAGTGAATTTGAAAATGGGATTGGTGCTGTGGCAGTTGTTTGGTTCAGGGGATATGGAATGTTTGATTCACTTAATTTTTTATTAGTTTCTTTGAGGGGAGGCGGAGCATATTTTCCATTATATATCCAACTTTGGTGCTTGAAGAATAAGGTTTTAAATAACGATTGCGTTGGAGTTGTGTAAAGGCCTTTGCGATTAAGGTCGGTATAGGTGTTGCGACATTGATTGTGGTGTTGCGGTGTGAATTAACCACAACTTGTTCTTTATGATAAAAACAATGAATAACTGTATCAATATCGGCACCTTCCGATATTGTTGTCACGGCCTTTTTTTAAAACCTTGGCTAGAATCTTTCTATATTGTTTTTTAATTGAGGAAGTTGGTATGTTTTCTTATTTAAATGAACTAAGACTTTTGAAGTTTTGTTGTGAAGCTGAACAATTTAATATTCTTCAATGTTATATGTTATGTATCCCTATTATTATATTATTATTTTGACATTTTACACCATAAATTTTATAGAAATCATGTTCAATACTGTAATTGTACATGTATTCATGTAGCCATGTAAAGCAGCGTAGAAATGGAGGCTGTTTTGAGTTGGTTCTTTATATTTAGGTGTATATGATGTGTGTGTTGTTCTATTGCTACTTTTATGGAGAATCTTGCTTTGTTAGAAAGAAAGTACAAGACGCTTGCTTGTTTTAAGTTTATGGTTGTTTATCCCCTTTGGTCTGCAAGACAATATCAATGTAGTCAATATCGGCATTTTTTAACACATTCGCGCCAATGCTGCCATGTTGAGGCCAGTGACGTCACACATTAATGTTACTGGAGTGACTCTGGGTTTCGCAGCAGAAACAATGTGGTTCAGTTCACGTCTTCTAGATGTACACTATAAAAATCTAAATGCAACTATATTTGCCAGTATCTTGTTTTCTTTCATTTGCAATCGTCACATTCATGTGAAGAAAAGCAGAATTTATAATTTAGTACACGTGACTTGCATAGAATAAATATTGAATTTATACCATAGGGATTAGAGTTGATAGGGGCATTGTGTATACTTTTCATAAGTAGTTGAACAACTTCAACTTTCTTGTATGTTTTATCATTTTATATACAACAATTAATGAGAGTCATCCTCAGTGTTATCAAATTGACCCGCCATGGCCACTAAGGAGGATTTACATGGCGGTTTTTGGGCTCACCGCAATGGTAAATATCGGCCGCTATTGTGGGTTTTTCCGCCATAATCCGCAATAACGGAAGCGGCCGGTATGGTGGGATTTTGCCTCTCTGCCATCTGCCATTGACAACACTGGTCATGCTAAATTTTCTGTATGCTTTTTTATTGATAGGTCATGTATGGCAAATACTCTAAAAAGAACCGTCGCTTTGCATTTGTTACAATGAAAACCGTTGAGGATGCAAACGCAGTAATTGAGAAACTCAATGGCACTGTAAGTTTTTATTGCTGAATTTACAAAATACATTAAAAGATCACTAAGGATTTAAGTTTCTTAAAGGACTTATGAACTTCATGTTTCTATGACAGCAAATTGGAGGGTTTGAGATTAAAGTGAATATAACCGAAAAACCTTTAACAACAACAACAGGAGGTTTGTCACTTCAGGCTGAGGAATCCCAATTTGTTGACAGTCCCTACAAGGTATATGTGGGAAATCTGGCTAAAAATGTAACATCTGATACCCTTAAAAATTTCTTCTCTGAAAAAGGAAAAGCTCTTAGTGCCAAGGTTTCACGGGTTCCTGGGACCTCAAAATCCAGTGGTTTTGGTTTCGTTACATTTTCATCAGATAAGGATGTAGAAGCTGCCATCTCTTCTTTCAACAACGCTGTAAGTTGTTAACTGCCCTTGTTTATTTGCAAGTTAAGATGTCCTGACATTCTTCCAATTCATGGCACTGATAGGTAGTGGAGAGCTACTTCTCTAAAGTGACTTCCCTGCTCTCTTTTTTTTGGCATGTTTCCTCAAATCAACTAGTAAAGTGTCCCTCTGTTAAGTTAGCATGTTCGGTTCCTCAAATTTTAGATATACTGTAGTTTCCTTTACTAACAGAAGTGTGTCTTGTCCATACAAAGCCTTAAAAGGAGGCATCCGGTTGAAATGTTGAGATTAGAATTAAACCAGAATTCTGCCCAAGGAAGGCAGGGAGGCCATTGCTTCTTGTTAGAACCTTTCAAAACCGTAGGCAAGTTTCCAATCAACTATTGAGTATTGACTACTTCTGTTTTTGGTTTGTATGCAGCAGTGATCTTTAGTTGCGTGCCAGCCATCTTAAACAATTCTTTCCAAAAATTGGATTAAGAAAATCTGATCTCCATCCTAAACTATAGAAGGAAATCCATGTAATCTTACTACCTCTTGAATAAAGAATTCAGCAACTAGGAAGAAATGTAAATTTTTAGTTAATCTATCAACTACCACCAAGATAGTATCTTTTCAGTGCCTTCTAGATAGATCCTCAACAAAGTTCATGAATATATCACTCCACACCTTTAAGATAGTAATAGGCTATGGCTGAATTAGTCCTGCAAGGGATAATGTTGCATATTTGGTGATGTCCAAACTTCATGTCCAATTTAATGAAAATTTGAGATATTAGGTTATTCCAATATCTAACATTGGCAAAAGCACATGCACATCTTGTCCCTCGCCGTATCTTTTGGTCATGCTTACTTATGTATACTTACTTGATTATGGTAATTTTTCTCAAGCTTTCTTAGATGTATCTTGATATCTTGTGATATAAGTTTCCTATGTCCAAATTTGTTAACTTTACTTCAAAATCCTATCATGGTCTGATGATGTATATTGATCAATGGGATTAAATTTTATTGATTGAAAATAATTTGGTGATTTTGTGAACTGTTAGTTTAATTACTATGCTTACACTAATTTGCTATTTATTTGATGACGTGTTAACTGCAGTTGTTAGAAGGTCAAAACATCCGTGTGAATAAGGCGTAGAGAATTAGCAACGTAGCAGAGCATGTTTGATGATCCTGTGTCCTATACTTTGGTGAAAGCCAAAAACTAGCAGATTTCTTTCTCTAATACCGCACAAACCTAATCATTTCCAACCGATAGAATTCCAAGAAGAATCATGAGTTACATAGTGTTTAATGCACCCCAGATCCCTCTGTAGCCCATAATGATTTTGAGATCTCACTACTTTTCCGTGGTTAGATTGCACTTTTCTCACCTTCATTGTATCTAGTGTTGTTAATGTATGCGTGATTCTGTTTCTTTTGAATGAATTTTATGAACATTCAGTTATGCAAGAGTTTTTGTGCAAGAGTTTTTCATTGCATTAAATACTATTCATCAAGCAATTTAAGTATTGTCCACATTTATGAAAGGATAATGGGTAATCATTATGAGGAATACATTTTTTAAATATTGCTGATAAGAGAAGATGCAGAGAATTTTTTTTTGACTTTATCCGCCTTATACTATGTTGTTAATTGGCTCAATGTATTAAGGAGAATTTCTTATAGTACTCTTAATACTTCTAATGCACCATGTAAAATTTCATAAATGTCTTGTGTTTTCAAAGATATAGTTTAGGATGTATTCAAACGAAAGTAAACGTTGAAATATTTCAGAGATATATCTGAAACATTTTGGAGTATAAGTAGCCTCTGATCTTTCTCCTTCCTTATTTCATACTTTTCTTCAAACTTGACACAACCTTCCTTATTTCATACTTTTCTTCAAACTTGACACAACCTTCTAAATACAATCTCCTACACCAAATCAAATTTCATCAAAACATGGTCAAAGAAACTTAAAGGAACATCAAAGATTATCTTTAATATTGGAAACAATATCTAAATCATCAATTTCAAGTTAGTTTTTTGAGTTTTTGGTAAATGTTAGTTTTTGTGTAAACGAGTAGGAACCAATGATTAGGGTTACAAATGTGTAGAAATCACATGTAAAATAGTTTAAACTTAGTGTATAATTTGTTTGTTGGTTGAAAATGACGATCATAACATATTTTTTTCAACTTGCATGAAACACATTCGCCATTGTTGTTACCTCTGTGTTGCTGAACATTGCGGAGATGCATCTCCAGAATTGTTCAGTGTTTCATATACTTTAGATATTTTCGGAGATGCATATCAAGAATTGTTCAAAGTCATAGTTTTTTTTTGTATTTCCAGAGATGCATCTCCAGAATTGTTCAACGTTATATTTTATGATGTTTCTATAGATGCATCTCCAGAATTTCCTGCAGTATTTTTTTAAAATTTTTGGCAAAATAACACCAACGATCCTTTAAGTTATTTAATGCTACCATTTAAGTCCTTTAAGATTTTTTTTTGTAACCGTCAGATCCTTAATGTTTTAAAAAGTTTGCAATGTTATCCTTTTTTGGAATTTCCATTAAAAAAATACATGTGTCAAAAACGAAGTTTATGTGACAGTTATGTGGCATTTAATTTAATTTTTTATTTCTTTATTAATTCCACGTGGATTTTAATTTAATATTTATTTTTTAGTATTTCTTATTTATTTATTTTTTATTTTTTAATTTATTTATACATCAGTTAAGACTAGAAAAACCTAATTATTACATTTTAAAAACATTAGAGACATGAGTGTTACACTATTTATTTAATACAAATTATAAAATCTGATGACAATAAATAACGTGATTGGAAAATATTTCATTTGCCCTATAAAAACCAGCAACTAAAAATCCATCCCTCCTTGTACCATATTATTGTGCATATTGTAAATTTATTATTAATAGATAATTTTATTTTATTGTAAATGAACCAACTCAATCTTCTGCTATAGAAATAAAAGTAATATAAATATATTAAATTGAGAATCTAAAGTGTATTTTGTTCAGAGAATAGAAATAGTATAGATATATTAAATTGAGAATCCTAAGATGATTCATTGTGCTCAAAATATCAATTAATATTATAATACTAGTGAGGTACTGTTACTATGTTGCTGAACAAAAACTACCCCAATGCAAAGTTATGTTAGAAAAGTAGGATTATGCCAAAAAGAATTTCCAAAATGCAAAATTTTAATGTGAGATGATGCTGAGTGCTGAGTGCTATAAAGTTAAAACTACCTCATTAATGGTGAATCCAAAGAGAATAGTAACATTTACTAAAATACAAAGCAATTATGAATCATTGATATACTTTTTTAACAAAAGGTTAAAAATATTCATAGGCTTTCATTCATGTAATTTACATTCATGTAATTTACATGTAACATAATTTTCACTGGAAAGTTATTCATAGTTATGAAGTTTGGAATTATGTTGGTTTATGAAACAAGTATTATATATCCTTTTATGGGGCAAAATATATACTACTACTAGAAACAAACAAATATAGAGATGATGAATCAATTTATTAAGGGTTAATAGTTATTCATCCCTCTGCAATATGAATGTGTTTTGGTTTACTCCCCTCCCTGTCTTTTGGCAACGGTTTTTTTCAAAAAAATTGTTACCAAAATCTACATTTGACAACGCTAGGGAGATAAACTGAAACACGCTCATATTGCAGGGGGTGAATGCCTATTAACCTATTTATTAATGCTAGGATTATTTAGTGAGTTGCATAATCTTTTTCAACCATTGAAGTTATTTATTGTCATCATATTTTATAACTTGCATTAAAAAAAATAGTGTAACACTCACGTCCCATATGTTTTTAAAATATAACAATTAGGTCTTTTTAGTCTTAACTGGTGTACGAATAAAAAAAATAAAAAATAAAATTACAAAAAATTTTAAAAAATTAAAAAAATATATAAAAAAATAAAAAATAAAAAATAAATAAAAATAAAAATAAAAATAAAAATAAAAAAATAAAATAAAAATCCACGTAAAATTAATAAATAAATAAATAATAAAATAAAATGTCACATAACTGCCACCTAAACTTTGTTTTTGCCACCTATGCATTTTTTTAATGAAAATTCCAAAAAAAGAGAATGGTGCAAACTTTTTAAAACATTAAGAACCCAACCGCTGTTACAAAAAAATCTTAAAGGACTTTAGTGGTAGCATTAAATAACTTAAAGGACTAAAAATACTATTTTGCCTAAAATTTTCTTACTCGTGTGTGTTGTTTGCGTGCACTATGATGCTTTACTTTATCTTACATACATAATGGTTGACATAGTTGACATAGAATTCCAAGAAGAATCATGAGCTACACACTTCTTAATGCACCCTAGATCCCTCTGTAGCCCATAATGATTTTGAGATCTCACTACTTTTCCATGATTATATTACATTTTTCTCACCTTCATTGTGTCGTCTAGTGTTGCTAATGTTTCTGTGTATTTGATTCCGTTTCTTTTGTATGAATTTTATGAACATTCATTTATGTTAGAGTTTTTATGCAATAGTTTTTCATTGCATTGAGTATAATTCATCCCTCAATTTTAAGTGTTGTCCATATTTATGAAAGGATAACGAGTTATCATTATGGGAAACACATTTTTTTTTTAAATATTGTTGATAAGATAAGATGGAGAGAATTTTTGTTGACTTTATCTGCCTTTAACTATACTATGTTGTTAATTAGCTCAATATATTAAGGAGAATTTCTTATAGTACCATTAGTACTTCTAACGCACCATATAAAATTCCATAAATGTCTTCTGTTTTTGAAGATATATTTTCGGACGCACCCAAACGTTGAACTATTTTAGAGATATATCTCTGGAACATTTTAGAGCATAAGTCGCGTCACACCCTTCTCATTCCTCATTTCACACTTTTCTTCAAACTTAACACAACCTTCTTCTCAATACAATCCCCTACACCAAATCAAATTTCATCAAACGAGGGTCAAAGAAACTCAATGAACATCAAAGATTATCTATAATATTGGAAATATCATATGAATCATCAATTTCAAGTAAGTTTTTCGAGTTTTCAGTAAATGTTTTAGTTTTTGTGTAAACAAGTAGGAACCATTGATTAAAATTAGAAATGTGTAGAAGTCACATGTAACATAGTTTAGAATTAGTGTATAACTTGTTTGTTGGGTGAAAATGGCGACCAAAACATATTTTCTTCAACTTGCATGAGACACATTCTCCATTGATGTGACCTCTATGTTGCAGAACATTCCGGAGATGCATCTCCGAAATTTTTCATCGTTTCATATACTTTAGAATATTCTGGAGATGCATCTCCAGAATTGTTCAATGTTATAGTTTTAAGGTGTTTCTGGAGATGCATATCTGGAATTGTTCAACGTTATATTTTTATGGTGTTTCTGGAGATGCATCTCCAGAATTTTCCGCAGTTTTTTTTTGTATAAAATTTCTTGCTTGTGTGTGTTGTTTGCGTGCACTAATCATTACTTTACTTTACATGCATAATGGTTGACATAATTTACATAGAATTCCAAGAAGAGTCATGAGTTACATACTTCCTAATGCACCCTAGATCCCTATGTAGACCATAATGGTTTTGAGATCTCACCACTTTGCTGTGATTATATTGTATTTTTATCACCTTCATTGTGTCTAGGGTTGTTAATGTATGTGTGTATTTAATTTCGTTTCTTTTGTATGAATTTTATGAACATTCACTTATGCAAGAGTTTTTCATTGCATCGAGTATAATTCATCCATCAATTTTAAGTATCGCCCATATTTATGAAAGGATAATGAGTTATCATTATGGGAAACTCATTTTTTAAATATTGTTGATAAGAGAAGATGAATAAGCTTTTTTTTTTACTTTATCCTCCTTTAACTATACTATGTTGTTTTTTATTAGCTCAATATATTAAGGAGAATTTCTTATAGTACCCTTAATACTTCTAACGCACCATGTAAAATTCCATAAATGTCTTTATTTTCTGAAGAGATATTTCTGGACGCACCCAAACATAAGTGAACGTTGAAAATTCTTGACATATATCTCTAGAACATTTTGGTGCATAAGTCGCGTCAGACCCTTCTTCTTCCTCATTTTACATTTTTCTTCAAACTCAACACAACCTTCTTCTCAATACAATCCTTTACCCTAAATTAAATTTCATCAAACGAAGGTCAAAGAAACTCAAAGGAACATCAAAGATTATCTCTAATATTGGAAACAACATCTGAATCATCAACTTCAAGTAAGTTTTTCGAGTTTTTGATAAATATTTGAGTTTTTGTGTAAACGAGTAGGAACCAATGATTAGGGTTAGAAATGTGAAGAAATCACATGTAACATAGTTTAGACTTAGTGTATAACTTGCTTGCTGGTTGAAAATGACGATCAAAACATATTTTCTTCAACTTGAATGAGGCACATTCGCCATTGATGTGACCTCTGTGCTGCAGAACATTCCAGAGATGCATCTCCGAAATTATTCAGCGTTTCATATACTTTAAAAAATTCCGGAGATGCATCTCCAGAATTGTTCAATTCTATAGTTTTATGGTATTTCTGGAGATGCATCTCCGAAATTTCCTATACATTTTTTTTTAAAATAAAATTTACTTGCTTTGTCTATGTTATTTTTGTGCATTAATGATATGCCTTACTTTACCTTACATGTATAATGGTTGACATAATTGACATAAAATTCCAAGAAGAATAATGAGTTACATACTGCTTAATGCACCCCAGATCCCTCTGTAGCTCATAATGATTTTGAGATCTCACTACTTTCCCGTGATTATATTGCATTTTTTTCACCTTCATTGTGTCTATTATTGTTAGTTTTTGTGTTATAGTTTTTCATTGCATTCAGGATGATTCATCCATCAATTTTAAGTATTGTCCATCTTTATGAAAGGATAATAAGTTATCATTATGAGAAATAAATTTTTTAAATATTCCTAATTAGAGAAGAAGTGTAACTTCTAAGTAATTTTGAAGGGCAAAAGAAGAAAGAAAATAGACTAAAAAAAAAGATATTTTATCTTTATATATTGTTATTAATTATTACTAGCGTCCGGACGGGTACTCTTTGTGTCCGTCTGTCCACTTATTTTAATGCACAGGCCAAAAAAATGACATTTTTTATGTATTTATTTTTATTTTTATTTAAATTATTTATAAAGTAAAAAAAATTGAATGAAAAAGGTGTGCAGACCGCAATATAGCCGTTAGTAAAAGAGAAGTTGAAATTTAAAATTTGAAAACTAAAAAGGATATAATTGAAAGAAAAAAATGCTACAACAAAACCAAGTTTTGTCTTTATAGATGTTATAGATTATTAATTATTAATACCTCAGTCCCAACAAAAAAAAAATTTCAAATTTATGAGTCACTTTAAATTCCAATATAATATTAATGTAAGCTTCCCCAATTATTATTATTTATTCTTTCAACTCTTTTAATTTATCTCTCATATGTAATTACTATAAAATAATACATAATTTATCTTTCACATAAAATAATAATTAAATTTTTTAATTCGTATAAAATATTCAAAACATTTTATTATTTGAGACAAAGAGTGTATTATATTTTATTAATATAAAATGCTAAGAAGTGTTATTAGAATATTTTTTATGAATCTTAAATAATAAGTTTTATAAAAGTATTTGCAATAATGTTCAATCAATCAATATATATTAAAAATTGAAATATTTGAATTTTGTAAAGAGTAATTTCTTAATATCAAATCGTTAAAGAGTAATTTATATTATTTAGGATATGATAAACTGTCAACCGGACCCACACAAACATTTGTCATATCCAAAAACCCATTTCCATTTTCTAAAAAAAAAAAAAAACTAATTTTCCAGCCCAAGATAACAAGATAAACCTCTAAACTTTTTCTAAAAAACCAAAACCACCATTTCCAGTTACTTCGTCAAATCCTCATCAAACTTAACTCCATCTATCCACAACAATGGCTTCTCTTTCTCTTCTCCAACAACCCAATTTTCTTTCCCTTACAACTCAACCACCAAAATCAATTCACAACGCTTACGCAAATTCTAATAACTTGAAACCCAAAACGACATTCTTCTTGCAATCGGCACATTCTTCCCTCACACGCCATTTTAGGAGATACGTAACGGTTTCTGAACAAGCAACTGCGACGTCTTCGGCGGAAAGGAAGCTCTTCGTTGCTAACATTCCTATTACTGTTGATAATGATGCACTTACTCAGATTGTTCAAGAACATGGCGCTGTTGAAAAGACTGAGGTAGTTTTGGTTCAGATTTTGTGTGTTTTGGATTTGAGTTTGTGGAATTAGGTTTGTTGGGAGTGGTTATGTTTGGGGGAATTTGTGAAATGTTTGTGTTGTGAAATGAAATTTGTTTGGGGGGATATTTGATAACTAGAAGTAGTAAAAGTAGTTTTGAATGTGGAATTGCTTAAAATATGTTTGGTTTAACTTTAGGAAGAGCCAACATTAATCAATTTTAGAGGTGGAGAATTGATTTTGGAATGATTTTGAGGTGTTTGATGCCTCTAAAATAGAATTGATTCGGTCTCTATAATTGATTCAACTTAAAATTAGAATTTATAGTTTTTGAATTTAAAAATGGAATTTGTAATTTTCACATTGAAATTTACTGTTGAACCTAATTTTATCAAAGGAGTAGTGCATTGTAGATAGGGTGTTTTCTTATTATTTAAGTGAATTTGAAAATGGGATTGGTGCTGTGGCAGTTGTTTGGTTTAGGGGATATGGAATGTTTGACATTCAAGTGTGTGTCTGGATTCACTTAATTTTTTTTAGTTTCTTTGAGGTGAGGGGGAGCATATTTTCCATTCTATATCCAATTTTGGTGCTTGAAGAACAAGGTTTTAAATAACAGTTGCGTTGGAGTTGTGTAAAGGCCTTTGCGATTTCGGTCGACATTGATTGTGGTTGTTGCGGTGTGAATTAACCACAACTTGTTCTTTATCATAGAAAAAGTGAATAACTGTATCAATATCGGCACCTTCCAATATTGTTTTGTCACGGCCTTTTTTTTTAAAACCTTGGCTAGAATCTTTCTATATTGTTTTTTAATTGAGGAAGTTGGTATGTTTTCTTATTAAATGAACTAAGACTTTTGAAGTTTTGTTGTGAGGCTGAACAATTTAATATTCTTCAATGTTATATGTTATGTATCCATATTATTATATTATTATTTGGACATTTTACACCATAAATTTTATAGAAATCTTGTTCCATACTGTAATTGTACATGTATTCATGTAGCCATGTAAAGCTGCGTAGAAATGGGAGACTGTTTTGAGTTGGTTCTTTATATTTAGGTGTATATGATGTGTGTGTTCTGTTGCTACTTTTATGGAGAATTTTGCTTTGATAGAAAATACAAGAAGCTTGCTTGTTTTAAGTTTATGGTTGTTTATCCCCTTTGTTATGCAAGACAATATTAATGTAGTCAATATCGGCATTTTGTAACACATTCGTGCCAATGCTGCCACGTTGAGGCCAGTGACATCACACATTAATGGTACAAGAGTGACTCTAGGTTTCGCATCAGAAACAACGTGGTTCAGTTCACGTCTTCTAGATATACACGATAAAAATCTAAATGCAACAATATTTGCTAGCATCATGTTTTCTTTCATTTTCAATTGCC
Organism: Lathyrus aphaca; assembly: GCA_963966055.1. Classification (NCBI taxonomy): domain Eukaryota; kingdom Viridiplantae; phylum Streptophyta; class Magnoliopsida; order Fabales; family Fabaceae; genus Lathyrus; species Lathyrus aphaca. Next base: position 506,534,818 of record OZ014524.1, on the reverse strand, counting down.
ACACTTATATGAAAAAAGCAGAATTTAGAATTTAGTACACCTGATTTGCATAGAATAAATATTGAATTTATAACATAGGGATTTGAGTTGATAGAGGCATTGTGTATACTTTTCTGAATTAGTTAAACAACTTCAATTTTCTTTTTGTGGTTTATCATTTTATATAGCACAAATAATGAGAGTCATCCTCAGTGTTATCAAATTGCCCTGCCATGGCCGCTATGGCAGATTTGCATGGCAGTTTTTGGGCTCACCACATTGGTAAATATCGTCCGCTATTGCGGAGTTTTCCGCCATAATCCGTAATAACGGTGCCACAAAGCGGCCGGTATGACGGGATTTTGCCTCTCCGCCATCCGCCATTGACAACACCGGCCATGCTAAATTATCTGTATGTTTTTTTATTGATAGGTCATTTATGACAAATACACTAAAAAGAGCCGTCGCTTTGCATTTGTTACAATGAAAACCGTTGAGGATGCAAACGCAGTAATTGAGAAACTCAATGGCACTGTAAGTTTTTACTGCTGAATTTTCAAAATACATTAAAAGATCACTAATGATTTAGGTTTCTTAAAGGACTTATGAACTTCGTGTTTTTATGACAGCAAATTGGAGGGCGTGAGATTGAAGTGAATATAACCGAAAAACCTTTAACAACAACAACAGGAGGTTTGTCACTTCAGGATGAGGAATCCCAATTTGTTGACAGTCCCTACAAGGTATTTGTGGGAAATCTGGCTAAAAATGTAACACCTGATACCCTTAAAAAATTCTTCTCTGAAAAAGTAAAAGCTCTTAGCGCCAAGGTTTCACGAGGTTTTGGTTTCGTTACATTTTCATCAGAAGAGGATGTAAAAGCTGCCATCTCTTCTTTTGACAAAGCAGTAAGTTGTTAACTGCCCTTCTTGTTTATTTGCAAGTTAAGATGTCCTGACATTCTTCCAATTCATGGCACTGATAGGTAGTGGAGAGCTACTTCTCTACAGTGACTTCCCTGCTCTTTTTTTTTGGCATGTTTCCTCAAATCAACTAGTAAAGTGTCCCTCTGTTAAGTTAGCATATTTGGTTCCTCAAATTTTAGATGATACTGTAGTCCCCATTACTAACAAAAGTGTGTCTTGTCCATACAAAGCCTTAAAAGGAGGCATCTTGTTGAAATGTTAAGATTAGTATTAAGCCAGAATTCTGCCCAAGGAAGGCAGGAAGGCCATTACTACGTATATTCCAATATCTAACATTGGAAAAAGCATAATAGCTTACTTATTTTTCATTATCGAGTTACCTTGTAAACATAGAAGGACCTCGCCGTATCTTCTAATCATGCTTACTTATGTATGCGTACTTTGATTGCGGTGATTTTCCTCTAGCTTTCTTAGAAGTATCTTGATATCTTGCGATATAAGATTTCTATCTCCAAATTTATTAACATTACTTAAAAATCCTATCATGGTCTGATGATGTGTTGTTCAATGGGATTGAATTTTTTTGATTGAAAGGAATTTGGTGATTTAATGAGTGATTAGTTTGCTTTTAAATGCAAAGCTGACTAATTTGTTTGATGACTTGTAAATTGCAGTTGTTAGGAGGTAAAAAAATCCATGTGAATAAGGCGCGGTGAAGCCAAAAACAAGTAGATTGCTTTCTCTTTTACAGCATAAACTTAATCATTTTCAACTGATAGAGTTCCAAAAAGAATCACGAGAGTAACATACTGTTAATGCACCTCAGATCCCACTGTAGCCCAGAATGTTATTGAGATCTCACTACTTTATCCGTGATTGTATTGCATTTTTCTCACCTTCTTCATTGTGTCTGGTGTTGTTAAAGTATGCGTGTATTAGATTCCGTTTCTTTTGTATGAATTTAATAAACATTCACTGATGCAAATGTTTGAGTTTTTGTACCATAGTTTTTCATTGCATTTAGTATGATTCATCCAACAATTTTAACCAAGTTTGTCCATATTCATAAAAGTATAATGACTTATCTGGGAAACACAGTTTTTAATTACTGTTGATATGATAAGGGAAGATGGAGAGAAAATTTCTTGACTTTATCCGCCTTTAATAGATAGATGATGTTGTCAATTAACTCAATATATTGAGTAGTTGAACATCATGAGTTGAATACAATTAGTAGTATTTTTACCTTAATACCCTTTGAGAATTTTATGATTTTTAGAAAATTTTTGTTTTTATCGGATTTTTTTTGAAATTTTCTGAGATTTTACTGGATTTTTAAGGGCCTCTGAGTTTTTTCCAGTTTTATTTTTAAGAATCTATTTGTTTTTACAGGATTTTTAAAAAACAGGTGTAATATGATGCAATGTATGTTGTATCATCAGCACCTGCTTTCATTGACTGGTCGGTACCAAGAGTGTTATTGTAGTGACTCACGTCTTTGTCTTGAATTGTCGAGTTGTCGTAACAAACTTTATTGTTGGCATTGGCCTTGAATTGACACGGTAAACGTCATTAATCACCAAATTGCAGTGAGTGTGGCTCCCTCTGAATCGAAGATTTGCCGCTAATAACGAGTTCGATGTCTCTCCAAGCTCGAAATTTGTTGATTAGGGTCTTGAAAGAGAACTTGAATGAGAATCTCCTTGATACTCCTTACTCCGTTGATGGCGAAGGCGTCGTTGCTTTAAATCAATATCACATTCAGGTCGACAACGACGATGACAATTTTTCTACTTCCATTGACTAAAAACTTCATCAATCTTTGTGGGCGTCTTTATGGCTTGTAATTGCGACAGTTTCATCCTGAAGATCTAGTCGTCGAACAATCTTCAATTGGAAAAGCATCTCAAGACACAACCGTTCTCGATTCCTCATACCCGGCTCCTCGATCAGCCATCTTCGGATGAACTGAGATCTGAATTAAATCCCACATGCATTTTCGTCTCGTCGGGCATGATGGATCCATCCGACCATGATTTTTATCGTATATCACCCTAACGACCGTTGATCTGGTTTTGGCACCAACTCTTCACCGTCAAACAATGACCTTTGACACCATTGGTGATTTGAGATAACGCCTTTGATCCGAAGATATCGCTCATTCTTTCTTTCACTTACCATAGATCCGGGTATGCATAAAATCGACATGTTTGAGGAATCCGGAAATTCTTAAGACCCTTAACAATGTTGGCGATCATCCTTCTTTGATATACCTTCTTGTACAATTACATTTCACCAAAAAACATTATTAAGCATATCGAATATAGTGTATAAAACCAAATGTGGTATAGAAATAAGACATCTAACTTCTATGTCGCATGAACTGTAATTGATAGAGAAGTATACACAATTCAACTGGATTCCCACGAGGAAGTGGTTGTCTAGATATGATTTGTGTGGCCCTAAAAAGTTTTACCAGAGCCCCACAGTGGGCGCCAAATGTTCTGGCCAAATTTGGTCAGAACATTAAAGGTACTAGCCCCCCTTCTGGTCGAAGAGAGCTACGTCGTCACGGTGTTGAGTAACACTTTTTGGGGGATTTGAGAGCAGTGCTACGAAGCAAACCTCAAGAAAATAGTCTTGCTTATCCCTCAGTTGGGAGCCCCTATGGAAATTGTTGTATTATGTGTTTAGAATATTTGTGAATGAATATATGGATCCACAAAAGATCCTTTATATAGCGTTTACTGGCCTAATGACCATTAATCCACTTTCGTAACATTCATAACTGTTCATAAGTATTGAAACGTCTTCATTAATCAAACGAAACTGTCTCATTAAAGGTTTGTAACCACCATCCCTTGAGTTATGTAACTGAATCGGATAACCGACCAACCCGACAAGCATAACCCGACCAGATGGCTAGTACCAGCTCGACCAAATTGAGCCTGGTACTATCTCGACCAGACTGAGCCTGACACTAACCCGACCAGATTTACATCCGGTCTTTGACTGACTATACAACTCGGCTAGGCGAATATATTTGGGTATGAACAAACCAAATCCTAATCAGTTGACTCACTGGCACCAGAGCTAGCTTTGGTCGTCTTCTCCGGTGAGTTCAATGGAGCATCTAGAACAAAATCTCCAGAAATGAATAAAAGGACCATGTTTCGACTTCATTTTTCATGCTAATTCCAAATATCACACCCAAATTTACCCATGAAGCTTGTATAATTCAAATCGAAGCAAAATATTCAAGATCCAAATATTGAAAACACCATAAATAGTCTATTTCTAGCCAGCAAACCATGCATATATCACCATAGGAATTCAATATGCAACCTCCTCCATGATTCTAAGAACATATAACACTATTATGATGCAAGAACACAAAGAAAATGAACTGACCTAAATGGCATAAGTCTTCAGAAACCCTAATATCTTCCTGCAGTGCTTGGAATCAACTCTCAAAAGAAAAATGAATGCTTCTAAGTCCTTGAGCTTGCATGGAATTGGAGTTTTCTTGGAGTTGAGAGAAAAATGTAGTGACTCTAAAGGTGATTTCAGATGGGAAACACCGCATACAGAAGCAAGGTGAAGTTATGGTGATGATGAAAATGAAGTTTGTTTGCAGAAACTCCTAAGGATTAAAGAGATTTGAAGCTTTTTAGGTGAGAGAGAAAAATGGAGATTTTTGGTGTTTTGATCTAAAAACGGTGTAATTGAATTCTGTTTTAGGAGGATTAATGCTTATATATGATGAGTTAATGCTTTAACTGTAGTTTGAGTATCTATTAACCCATGGTTAGTGAGAGATATCAAAACAATGCAAGTGTGATGATCCATGGATTAGGCACGAGTTTTGATCTTGTATGGATATAACAAAGAACGTATGGTGTGTTCTTATCATGATGGGAGGTGATGAGCATTGTAGTGATTCAATCTGGTACTATCAGAAACTTGTGATGGAAGCCTTTGTGATTTCTCTTTCTTGGCATAAAAGGTAAGTGTATCATGTGTGCATGAATGGTGTAAGGCCTTTCATGGCTATTTATGGCATGGCTAGTAAGATGAGAACATGGTATGATGCACATGATTTGGAAAGGCATCAATACTTGGCATGAAAATGAGAATAGAAGAATAATGATGAACATGGCTAGGATAGCCACTTTGAATGGGCATATCTTGAGAATTATGGAGCCACGTGATATGATTTTTGTTTCTTTGGGAAGAAGGAGTTTCATACTTCAAAAATGATGTTTACATTTTGATCATTAAACACCTTGAAGTGTGAGAAAAATGGAGATAAAGTGAGCAAATGTTGTCCTACTTTTGTGACTTAGAAAAATTCTAAGTTGTAGAATTTTTACAGCTTCATGATACCAACTTTGAATCACCATATCTTTTGATTCAAAAATCCAATGAACTTGGTTCTTTAATGGTTGGAAAGCTTGAAAAAGTTCTACAATTTTCATGTTTAAGGATTGATCATTTGAAGAAGTTATCTTGCTTGAAAATGGCTTAAAAGTTGGAATAATGAACCATACAAACTTTCCAAAAAGGGAAACTTTTCATTATAGGTCATTTTCCATTTTTAGTAACTTTTACAACAAGCCTTGATTCTTGATTATTTATTAGCACCCCAGATCGTCCGTCGTACCCGACGGGATCCACACTTGCAAAGAAAATCTGCTTCAAAGGGTGAGGAAATGAAAGCTGCTGCAAAAGAAAAAGAATTGGAACTGGAAAAGGAACTGAGAAAGAAAACAAAGGAAAAATGTAGGGAAAATAAAAATTGTGCTCGAACGGGCCCTACCCCGCTGCCTACGTACCTCACTGGACATGAGGATCAGAGTCGCCGTAGTTCCCCTAACTAGGGGTGAAAAATATTGCTTGTGTCTTAAGGCTTGAACTGCCTATGTCAATGCTCAGGTGTTACAGGCTCGAACGATGAGTGTGTAACCGTCTTGCAAAATGACAAGTAGGAGCAAGTTCGTACGATGAGAGTGAAGGTGATGAGAAAAAAAGTCCCGAAAGAGAGACGCTTATTGTTTGTTTGTGTTTTTTAGAAGCTTTTATTGGAGTGTGTCACAAGGAAGTGAACTCAAGCTCCTTTCCATGGAATGTGTACTTGTCACTACATTCCAAGATGGAATAATAGAACAAGCCCACTCAAGTAAGAAGAAGATCCCCAAAACTTGATTCCAGAGATTAGGGCCTAGGCTCACTAACTCATTGAATTTATTAAGTGTTTTTGTATTTTTGGATGAAGAAGTGCTTTTTATGATTTTATTGATGAAGATGGTACCCTGATCAGACTTGTGCATCATGATGAACATGTACCATCCCAAGACGGGAAAACTACAAGTGTTTCATGGAATAAGGCTATTGCACAGGAGACCACTTCAATCCTTATTAAGTGCTTTTTATGGTTTTGAGATGAGAAGAGAAGAGAACCAAAAGGATCTTAAAGGTAAAAGTCTAATGGGGGACTAATGAACCCTAGTTGTTATCATGCATAGAAAATCCTAGGTTAGTGAGGTTTGCTATCCTAAAGGAAGAGAAGATAAGAAGAGAAAGAGAAGAAAGAAGAAGAGAAGAAGGAGGAAGTAAGGCCTAAGCCCCAACAATCACAAATAAAAGAATAACATGAGGAAAAGAGAAGAGATAAGATTTGGAGATATGGGAATCACATCCACACCTCTCACTTACCAAAGCCCCTGAAATGGTTAGTAGCAAATGAATAAATGCAACACAAAATGGGCATAAGATCAAACCAAAGCAATACAACCAGAAGTGGACTCTCAATTACAAATGCCAAATGCAAATACACAACCTAAGAATGAGAGGAGGACTATACCACTCATCATGAAGCAATATTGATTATCATGACAAAACAAAGTAAACATGAGATAACACAAAGCAAACTAGACAAAACAACACCACAAAGTCCAAGACCAGAACCCTAACATGTCAAGAATATGCCTAAGGATCATATGAGATGAAGAGAAGAAGCATACAAACTCAAGTATGAACATCATGAGAAGCAAAGAAGCAAAAGAAGTGAGGTGAACATGTACAAAGGTGAATGATCTTCAAAAGTAACCAAACAGAAGTTTTTCAAAGAACAAACATCAACTCAAGACCAGAGATGGATTAACATCCTAAAAAGGCTCTAAACAACTTAAATAAGTTGGCACAAGTGCCCTTCTAACCTAAGGCTTTAACATATGACCAAAAGAGATGCAAAAGAAGACAAGTAAGGAACAAAATTCAAATCAAATCAAACATACATTCAAAAATTCCACAATCTAGCACAAAGAATCTTCAAACACACAATGTTAACATGCCAAAAGAAAAGAAACAAAATCAGAAGCTAAACAAGTCAAACAAGGGCTTAAACATGGATTAGGGTTAGAAGACTTCATGCACAAGTTAAAGACCAAAATCAATTAAGCAAACTTCTAAAAATCAGAGGAAAAATCAACAATAAACTACATCTCAATATGAATCCAGAGCAAAAAGAATCATTTCAAAATTCAAATTAATGGCCAAGAAAGAAATTATACAAGACATCATGCTTTAAAAGTGAAATAAAAACAATTAATAAAAGAGAAAATTAATTCCAGCGTGGAAAATGAAAATAAATGAAAAGTAAAAATGTAAAAAATTAGAGAAAACTCAAAAGATCATACATGAATGTTTTTAGAATTTTTAATGACTTATTTCTATTTTTAAAAATTAAAAACCAAACTGCAAACAAAAATAAAATAAAAAAGAAGTAAATGAGGCCAAGGGTGCAGACAGCAACCAATTTAGTTCAATTCACTTGGGCTTAATGAGTGGAGAGGTGCGAATAACACCTAGGCCCAATGGATTCTCAGCGCCAGACACAATAATACAATGGAAATTCAAGAAAATCATGGAAAAACAAGAGCCAGTGGATCACATAAACGCTCCAGATCAAGTCAATCACTAAACCAAGTCTTCTCATTCAGTGGATCAGTGCGTATGTGTATGGTATGTTCAGTGAGGTGTATCAGACAATGCATTATTCAGATTTAAACTCAAAACATAAAACACGTGAGGGAGAGGGTGTCAAATTAATGTGCTGTCACGAAACCAACCGTCCAGATCAAGGATCTAAAGGCTATAACATCATCTTCTCCAACTTTCAAATTCCAGAATCCGGTGACGGAGCCCTAGCTCCGGTCACCGTAAAATTCATCACAGTGAACAAACCAACACTAAAACTAATCACAAAATCCAGATTAACTCATTAAGACATGCTGATTCCAAATATATCAATGAATTTCACAATGGATCAAAGATCAGGCCAGATCGAAGACAAACAGTTTCACATGTCAAACTTCAGATCAACATAAAACACTCAATATTCAATCATTTTTCAATCTAATCATCACAAAATCATCAACACAACAAGCACAACACAATGCATACACTTAATTTCAAATCCAGATCCATGAATTTCAGAGCATACCTGAACTCGAAGATCCTTCAAATCACCAAGATAAGATCCCTCCAGCTGCAGATCTACTTCTTTTAACTTCTTATTGCAAAATAAATGCAAAAGAAGCCTTGAATTCTCCTAGATCTTGAGATTCGAAAGCAACTGCACTTGAATGGCACCTTGTGAAATCTTGAGTTTCAGCTTGAATCAATGGTGGATTGATGATCCTTAGGGTTCAAGGAAGAAGAATATGAGGTTTGTTTTGTGAATGAGTGAGAGAATCAGAGGATTCTAAGAGAAATGCAAGAGAAGCCAAAACTTGAGGGTGATGAAATTATGATGAATCTGAGCACAAAATAAACCCTAGCTGCTTATATATGATGTTAAGTGAACACTGATGAAAAATTGGAGGGAATGCACGTGAGGAATGAGTGGGAGAAAGAAATTGCAAAATTGGCATGAAGAGTGTGATGAGGTGATTTGCTCGTGCTCTCTTCTCATCCTTTGCACATGTTGATCCCTTGTGATTCAACAATTCAGAAATGGAACAATCTTGGCCCTTGGATGAATGCATCATGTTTTTTGTGTGATCTTGCAATTTTGCACCTTATGAAAATATCCACTTCCCATGCACGGATTTAATGACTTCTTTGGAGCAAAATGCCTCTTATGCAATGCCTTGTAATGTTGTGACCTCATTTTGTCCATAAGATAGCTTAGAAATGACTTGCATGAGTTTTTGCATTTGGTAGAACCTTGGATTTCAAAGTAAACCCTAAAAATCAAGCAACTTTCGAAGGCCATATCTCATGATCCATGAAGGCTATGAAAATGTACTTGTACTTTCTGAAAATAGGAGAACCTACCTGTTACGCCAGGTGCTGGACATACGAGCCCTCTTCAAGCAAACCTGTTACGCCAGGAACTGGACATACGAGCCCTCTTCATACATTTACAAAAATATATGACTTGAGACAGACGAATCCCCTTCGGATAAACCTGTTACGCCATGACCGGTGATGCACTTAAGTCTGTGGGATAGACATGTGCAATCAGGATAGACGAACCCTCCTCATATATTATCCATGGATATATGGTATAAGACAGACAAGCCTTCTTCGAATATACCTGTTACGCCAGGACCGGTAACCATTTTGACGTTTAAACCCACCGTCAGGACTTCAAACCTCTCCAACACAGACGAGTATTGGATGATCATCAAGAGAACACAAACAAGTGCCATAAGTCAATGATACAAACGAATATCAGACGATGATCTAAGAAACACAGACGAGCGCTTCAGGCGATGATACCGACGAATAATCAACCACTGGTACATACAAATACCAGAAACCCAACACAGACAAGCATTTGGAGTAGCAATACAGACGAGTACCAGAGTGATTTTCAAATCAACACATATGGATATAAATTAACACAGACGAGTGTGAGGGATGATACTGACGAGTATCCAAATAATGCAAACGAGCTTCAAACAGATAACAAACACATACGAGTGCTGGGAAATGCAGAGGAGCAAAAGCAAATATCAAACACAGACGAGTGATGGGGCGTGCATACGAGTAACATCATCTGCCAACCATGGGCGACTACTGGGGAAGGCAAACGAGCAATATCAAAGTGCTGACACAGACGAGTGTTGGAGAGCACATACGAGCAACTACCAAACATCAAACATAGGCGAGCGTTGGGAAATGCAGATGAGCAACAAACAGATAACGAACACATACGAGTGCTGGGAAATGCAGACGAGCAAAAGCAAATATCAAACACAGACGAGTGCTGGGGGATGCATACAAGCAAAACAAATGCCTGATTGGCAACAAGAATCACAACTCTGCAGGAGAGCAGCAGATCACGAGGCTTTGACAATGCCTAATTCTGACTGGGGATGCATAACTGCTTGCATCATCACACTGACCAAAAATAAATTGGCGACTTCGTTGGGGAATATTCCAATGATGGGAGTGAAACCTAAACATGAACTCTGTGGGGAAATCGGGCATTCAGCTGCCTGCTGGACATACTCCACTTGTGGAAAGATAATTCGCTTGGGGATTCCACCTGCCCTAACTCAGCTGGGGAAAAATCTGTTTGGGAAAATGTGACACCATCCTGCAAAACCTACAACAGCAGAATACACATATGTGCCCCGGGGCCTTGCATGGTATGATCTGTTCATCCATCGTCACCCGACACTCAAAGATGGTTTTAAATGTTTCCTTGCAATGTCATTTTTTCATTTAGGAAACAATCACCATGTTTTAAATGCAATGTTCTTTCTTTGCCAAAATTTCAGGACATTTTTGCAAACAAAAATAAACACAACACAGCTTTTTGACTGAATATTCTTTTATTGAAAGGCCTCTGAATAGGCAAAGTTTTTACATCAGGAAGCAACCACCTGGAAAGAGGTAGCTGCCATAAAATTGAGAAAATACACTATCCTAATGGCAATGGGCACGGCATCCCAATGAGTTTCCTTCTTGCTATGACCAACATGTCTTCAAAACTCTCCATTCTTGCCTTTGCTTTCTGAAAAAGATGAGGGGATTGATTCCTATCCTTCTGATATTGTCCGGCTATACGAAACGATGATTTGGTTCAGATTACCCGAATCGCAGTTGCTCGCTTATTCCCTTGTTTTGCGTGGATCGCCCTTTCGGGTTTTCAATCCACCGGGATACCCTTTTTTTCTTGAGCTGTCCGATGTGGATTTTCAACTCAACGGGTGTACATTTTTTCCCCTAACTTTTGCCCGAGCTTTTTATTCTGTTTTTAGCTCACCGGGATGCCCTTTTCTTGCCTGGACTTTAATTCTATTTTTTTGTCCAGCAGGCCTTTTTATGCGAAGTATTTTTTTAACTGCGTCCGAGTTAACAGGGGATTGGAAAAATATTCTCCATCCATAGTGGTGAGCATCAGTGCCCCTCCCGAGAAAAAATTATTCACTATGAATGGTCCTTCGTAGTTTGGGGTCCACTTGCCCCTGTGATCTGAACCTGGAGGAACGATCCTCTTGAGCACAAGCTCTCCTACTTGATATTCCCGAGTACGTACTCTTTGGTCGAATGCTCGCTTCATTCTCCTCTGATAAAGCTGACCATGACAGATAGCCGCTAATCTCTTTTCCTCAATTAGACATAACTGATTGTATCGAGCACGTACCCACCAAGCCTCATCTAACTTCACATCCATCATCGCACGCAATAAAGGAATTTCCACCTCAACAGGCAAGACTGCCTCCATACCATATACTACTGAGAAAGGAGTTGCCCCGGTTGACGTCCTGACTGACGTTCGGTACCTATGCAGCGCAAATGGTAACATCTCATGCCAATCTTTGTAAGTGACAACCATTTTTTGCACAATCTTCTTGATATTCTTATTTGCTGCCTCTACCGCACCATTCATCTTTGGTTGATAAGGAGAAGAATTATGATGCTGAATCTGGAAGTCTCGACACAATTCTGCCATCATCTTGTTATTCAAATTAGAACCATTGTCAGTAATGATTCGCTCGGGTACTCCGTATCTGCAAATAATGTCCCTTTTCAAAAATCTGGCTACCACTTGACGAGTGACATTGGCATAAGATGCTGCTTCAACCCACTTAGTGAAGTAATCAATCGCAACCAAAATGAAACGATGACCATTTGAAGCAGTAGGCTCTATTTTCCTGATCATGTCAATGCCCCACATAGAAAAGGGCCAAGGAGATGACATAACGTTGAGCGGGCTTGGAGGAACATGCACCTTGTCCGCATAAATCTGGCACTTGTGGCACTTATGGGAATACGAACAACAGTTTGCATCCATTGTCATCCAATAGTATCCCGATCTCAACAACGTCTTAGCCATTGCATGTTCTCCTGCATGAGTACCGAAAGATCCCTCGTGGACTTTTTGCATTAACAGGCTTGCTTCGTGTCTATCAACGCATCTGAGCAAGACCATGTCAAAGTTCCTCTTATACAAAACCCCATCTGTATTCAAGAAGAAACTAGCAGCAAGTCGTCTTAAGGTCTTCTTGTCATTGGATGATGCCCCAGCTAGGTATTCTTGTCTTTCTAGGAAGAGCTTGATATCAAAGTACCAAGGTTTCTCATCAGACACAGTGTCTACAGAGAAAGCATGAGCTGGTGCGTCAAGCCTGGAAATGTCAATCCTGGGCACATAATTCCAACACAAGACTTTGATGGACGAAGAAAGAGTAGCAAATGCATCGGCAAATTTATTCTCATATCATGGTATATACTGAAGCTTAACTGTTGCGAAGAACGTCAACAGTCTTCTAGCATAATCCCTATAAGGAACTAAGTGTTCTTGATGTGTATACCACTTGTCGGTAATCTGATTGATAACGAGGGCTGAATCTCCGAATATATCGAGGGTCTTGATCCGAAGATTAATAGCCTCCTCTATTCCCATTATGCACGCCTCGTATTCCGCTTCATTGTTGGTGCCACAAAAAGTAATTCTGGCAGCGAAGGGAAAATGAACACCTTCAGGAGTGATAAGAACAACACCAACTCCACGCCCGTTGATATTGACTGCCCCATCAAACATCAACTTCCATTTGGATTCAGGGTCTGGCCCCTCCTCCGGAAGTGGTTCCTCGCAATCTTTTGCTCTGAGGTACATGATGTCCTCATCAGGGAAATCAAATTTCATTGGCTGATAGTCATCTTCAAGAGGTTGCTGCGCAAGGTTCTCTGACAATACACTTCCTTTGATGGGTTTCTGAGAAGTATATTGTATATCATACTCTGTTAAGATCATTTTCCACCTTGCAACCCTTCCGGTTAACGCTCGTTTCTCGAAAATATACTTGACAGGATCCATTTTTGAGATTAGCAGTGTGGTATGGGTCAACATATACTGTCTCAGTCGGCGAGCAGCCCATACCAAAGCGCAACAAGTTTTCTCGAGAAGTGAGTAATGAGATTCACAGTCGGTAAACTTTTTGCTAAGGTAATAAATAGCATACTCTTTTCGACCAGACTCGTCATGTTGGCCTAGAACACACCCCATCGACCCTTCTAGCACAGTCAAATACATGATAAGTGGCCGTCCTGGAACTGGAGGCATTATAATCGGAGGTGTCTGTAAATATTCTTTTATCTTTTCAAAGGCTCTTTGACAGTCCTCATTCCACCTGACCGTTTGCTCTTTTTTTAGCAATTTGAATATTGGCTCACACGTGGCAGTTAGATGAGATATGAACCGTGAAATGTAGTTCAATCTCCCTAAAAACCTGCGCACTTTTTTTTCTCGCTGCAGGCATATCTTGTATTGCTTTTACTTTTGCAGGATCCACCTCAATTCCTTTCTGACTAACAATAAAACCCAGCAATTTTCCGGAACGCACTCCGAAAGTACATTTGTTTGGATTCAACCTCAGCTTATACTTTATCAGTCTATCAAACAGCTTCTTGAGATTGACCAGATGCTCTTCTTCATCTTGGGACTTGGAAATCATGTCGTCCACATAGCATTCAATCTCTTTGTGTATCATGTCGTGGAACAATGTGACCATAGCCCGCTGATACGTTGCCCCGGCGTTCTTCAACCCAAAGGGCATAACCTTGTAGCAGAATGTACCCCACGGGGTAATGAATGTTGTTTTCTCCATGTCTTCCGGTGCCATCTTAATCTGATTATACCCGGAGAAGCCATCCATGAAAGAAAATACCGAGAATTGAGCGGTGTTATCTACCAGCACATCAATGTAAGGTAATGGGAAGTCATCTTTTGGACTCACTCTGTTTAGATCCCGATAATCAATGCACATCCGAACTTTGCCGTCTTTCTTTGGTACAGACACGATGTTAGCTACCCAAGGTGGGTAACTAGTTACAGCGAGAAATCTGGCATCCCACTGCTTCTGAACTTCCTCCTTAATCTTCATCGCCATATCAGGACGAGTTCTTCTCAGCTTTTGTTTCACAGGAGGACAATCTTCTCTTAGTGGTAGCTTATGCATAACAATGTCAGTATCTAGCCCTGGCATATCCTGATACGACCAGGCGAAGATATCCACATACTCACGTAGCATACCAATCAACTCCTTCTTTACCTCGGCCTGCAGACTGACCCCAATCTTTATCTCTTTCTTTACATCTTCAGTCCTGATGTTGATGATCTCTATTTCTTCCTGATGAGGCTGAATGACCATTTCGTCTTGTTTCAACAACCTGACCAATTCTTCGGGGAGTTCACAGTCTTCCTTAACCCATTCATCAGCTTGGTAGATAGGATTGTCGAAGTCATGCATGGTCATAGCAGGAACATTATCACTAGAATCCAGATGATCAACACTGCACAAATGATGTGCTTATTTCAGAATCTGTTTGTTTTTCAAAAGAGACGCAAACACATAAACAAAAAGGAAAAACACATTGCCATTTTATTTTTTTGTTTTGTGAAAAATTTAAAGCGAAAGAAAGAGAACAAAAATTTGCTTGAAAAATGTCCTTTCTTTCATGGTAAAATATAAATGCATTAAAAGCATGGTGGCCCTACAAATGGATCCGTGCACCTTGGGCAGAGTGCAGGATTGACATGCAACATGATAAAAAGGAAACAAGTAAATTACTTTGATTGCCAGGTAACTTGAACGAAATCCTCGGCAGACCAGTTCCGGAGCTCCTCCCCAGGTGCACATGGGTGAATCCAGCTATCCCAGTCGCAGTCACTGTCCCATTCCTCACTTGTTGCACAAATATTGTTGCAATCGAACATTCCGGCGCTTGTGAAAGTTATAGTCTTATTATTCTGAGGCCAGTTAGACCCACCAGGATGATAACCGAGACCAAACTTGTCATCTTTCTTCTCTAATTCCAGCAACTTGCCCCAGCCCTGGGCACTTCCGGATTGGACCACTTCCTTGGCTTGTTTGTAGGAGTGAATGGAGGTCCCTTCCTTCTCGTTGTTCTTCTCTTCCGGAGTCAAAATGCTGACATTGACTGCTTCAAAAGCCTGACACAACGTTTCATGAATTTCTCCATCCATCTCCAAGTACTTGAAAGTTGACAGATGACTCACAAAGATATCTTCTTCTCCACACACAGTGATCACCTGATCATCTACTACGTACTTCAGCTTCTGATGCAACATGGATGTAACTGCGCCTGCAGCATGGATCCAGGGGCGTCCCAGCAAGCAACTGTACGCAGGTTGAATATCCATGACATAGAACGTGCTCTTGAACACTTGAGATCCTATCTTCACCGGTAGCTCAACTTCCCCGAACACAGACCTCCGGGACCCATCAAAGGCTTTAACAATTAAATCACTGGGTCTCAAGATAATGCCATCAACATTCAGCTTCATCAAGGCCTTCTTAGGGAGCACATTGAGAGAAGATCCTGTATCAACCAAGACATGTGACAGGACAACACCCTTACACTCCATGGTGATGTGCAGGGCCTTGTTGTGATTGCGGCCTTCAGAAGTAAGATCTCTATCCGTGAAGCCCAACCCATGGCTAGCATTCACACTGCCGACTACAGCCTCCAACTGGTTAACCGTTATCTCCTGTGGTACATACGCCATCTGCAACACTTTCAGCAGAGCCTCCCTATGAGCTGGAGAACATATCAACAAGGACAAAATTGATATTTTGGACGAAGTATGATTCAACTGTTCAACTACTTTATAGTCACTCTTCTTTATTATCCTCATAAACTCCTCAACTTCTTTTTCGAAAGTACCCTGTCCAGCAGCAGGAGTTGTCATTTCCTCGGTCACTGTCTGTTTCCCTTTAGCCTTTGCAACAGCTTCAGCTTCAGGATCTCCTCTGAGAGCTTGAGGAGCAAAAAGACGTCCGCTTCTTGTAAAACCACCAACTCCCCCGATGTTCACCACAGTCGGGTCAATCATTACTGTTTTACTCTCCACCTTCTGACCTTCCACATACACATCTGAGTCATAATGCCATGGGATGGCTTTATCATCAGCATAAGGAATAGGCCCTGGAACAGTAATAGTAACAGGACTAACTTCTGGAACGTAGATAGTCACTGGCTCTCTTCGGGAAGGTACTTCAGCCGGATCAAAGTAAATTGTTATGGTAGACACACAATCACTTCTATCATCAACCTTATTAAACTGCGGCGACCCCTCGTCAATCAGATGTTGCAACCCAACCTTTAAGTCTTCACAACCATTCACTGAACTCAAACACTCTTCACACTCAGAACCACACCCTGGAAACACTTGTCCTTTCAACAGTCTTTCTTTCACCACCAGTAACAGAGTCTTCACCTCTTCTACGTTCAAAATCAAACTTAACTTCTCACCACAGTCAACAGCCTTTATCCTCGCCCCTCCATGGTTTGGAATAGGGTTTGAGGTAACATTAGGTGGTGGTGCAAAGTTAATCGCCTTTGAATCGATCAAATCTTGAACTTTATGTTGTAGTGCTCTGCACTTCTCAGTTGAATGCCTGGGTGCTCCCGAATGGAACGCGCATCTCGCGTTAGCATCGTACCCCACGAGAAGCTCTCCAGGTGGAGGTGGTGCTAATGTCCTTAGTTGTACCAAGTTCAGGTCTAGCAACCTCTGCAACAGTGCGGTGTACGTCATGGGAATGGCTTTAAGCACCCTATTAGTCGGACGAGCTTGTCTCGGTTGATAAGGTCTTTGCTGATAATTGTTACGCTGTGGCTGTTGCTGTTGTTGCTATTGTAGGGGTTGAGTCTGTTGCACAGGGCTTGATGGAATAATGACAGCTGCCACTTGCTCATATGATCTTCTGTATCCCCAGCCCCATCCTCGGCCGTACACAGCATTGGTTTCACCTTCTCTTCTTCTCGGGGGTCCGTTAAAAGCTTTTCTTACACCGCTCGAGCTACTCGCACCGGTGTCCTGAATCTTCCCCATCTTCAACAGAGTTTCGACCCTCTCTCCTGCTATCACTATATCATTGAAATTTGTTGCTGAACAAGACGCCAACCTCTCGATAAACACCCCCTGTAATGTTCCCATGAACATATCAACCATCTCATTTTCCAGCAAGGGTGGTTGTACCCTAGCAGCAAGTTAACGCCACCTTTGAGCATACTCCTTGAACCCCTCCTTAGCATTTTGAGACATGGTCTGCAACTGAGTGCGATTTGGAGCCATATCCAAATTGTACTGGTACTGCTTCACGAATGCCTCTGCTAAATCCTCCCAACTCCTAATGTTAACCCTGCTCAGCTTCATATACCACTCCAAGGAGGCCCCCACCAGGCTATCCTGGAAGTAATACATCCATAACTTCTCGTCATCAGTATGGGCAATAATTCTTCCTACAAAGGACTGGAGGTGAGTCTTCGGGCAAGCCGTGCCGTTGTACTTATCGAAAGTAGGGACCTTGAAATTGTAAGGGATTCTAACCCCTGCCACCAAGCCCAAGTCAGTAATATCAAACCCCAGTGAGCTCTGAGAATGAATGGCACGGATCTGCTCAGCCATCTCTTCAAACTTTCTGTTCATTTTAGCCCCTTGGCCTTCTGCCTCGTCCAGCAAAGTAAACTGTTCATCTTGGCCATCCATTTATATGTTGTTCAATCCATCATTGATAATGGTGATCCCTGGTTGAGCCACAGGGATTTCAACTTGACGGGCACCAACCCCATTGCGATTACCTCCATCAGCAGCCCCATTGTTCCTGGTCTGATTATTTTCCACCATCTCGCGCAAGCGCTCCTGAGTCTGACCCATCCCTGCCATAAGGGTCATGAAATTGTCCATTCTTAATCTCAAGTCAGCTAAATCTGCCTGCATTTGATCCATGACTCTCTCCCTGTTTACTCTTGTGGGATATCTGTGTACAATTGGCTGTTCTCGAACCTTCCAGGGAGCTATAGTGCCTGAAAGGACATAAACGTTAGAAACTGAAGAACTACTTGCAAAACAGCAAACACGTTATATGCATGCAATGTAACTATTCATGTTTCTAAGTTTAGGCATTTATATGCCCCAGTTCTGGTATTTTCTCCAGATAGCCACTTTGAGCATTAATTTTCAAACTTTTCCTTTGAAGAGTGTTCAGATCTTAGCAGTCTCAGACAAACAAGCTTCGCGTACTCAGAAATGGTAATTGGAATTGAACATTGCATAACATGGATAACCCACTGACGACCAAAAGTTAGAGCACAAACAAACTTCCCCGAAGGGTTACAAGTCAATACATGAACAAAAAGACAAAAGATAAAGCAAGACTCCTACAACAAGCCTGTAGGTATTCTGAACAACAATAAATAAAATCTAAACTAAAGACTCAGGTTCTTCTGCAACTATCACCTCTGTCCTGTTCTTCTTCACACTTGCTCTCAGCTTGAGCTCTTCAATCTCTTTCAATGCCTCCTCCAAGGCCATCTGGCTCTGTGCCAACTGTTGGGTCTTTTTCCTTCGTATTTTGTGAACTTGCTCTACTTCTTCTTTCTTGAAGGCCATCTGTACCTCGAAAAACTCTTCCTTTTCTTTATACTTTTTCTGTTCCTGTTCCCTTTGGCCTTGCAACCAAACAATGGACTGGCGAGCTTCTTTAAGAGTTTTCAAAGTCTTCTTACGCTCTGCTTCTCTTTTTGATTCCATTAGACCCAATCTCTGAAAGTGAGCTTCTCTTCCAGCAAACTCTTTTTCTTTAACTTCTAATGAAACTTGCATCTTTTGTAGCTTTTCCTCTGCTTCATGCTTAGCACGATTGGCAAGGTGGTACAAGTTAACCATTTCAGTATTCTCTATCCGGACCTCGTGCAATTGAGCTTCCAATTTCTTATACTCTTCCAAAGGAACAGTATCCTGACATGGCACTTCTTTGGGATATAATGGAGCTTCCATTGAGAATGGCATGAGCACTTCCTCTACATGTTTCTACAACCATGTAGCAAAAGGAGGATATGTCTTGGGATCTACCCTTCTAAAATCCTTCTTTCCTTTCTTCACCCTGTGAGCCCAAGCCTGAGATGCTTGTATGACCAACTCTTTGTTTCCTTCTACAGAAAAGTACAAAGACTCAGCAAACTCCTCCATACTTCGTGGATCCCTCAGAGGATAACCAAATTGCTTCCTGGCTAAGACTGGATGGTAACTGATCACACCGTTTCTTCCTAGCAAAGGTACACCAGCAAATCTTCTACAACTGACCAGTAACTCCTTCCCCAGCAAATCTCTGTCATAACCCCAAGCTATATCCTCAGAAGTTAGTCCCATTAGCCTCCTAGACCACCTCCACTCATATCTCATCTCTTTGAAAGAGCCTGACTTTGGTAATTGCCTAGCAAACCAATCAGCAAATAATGAAGCACAACAGCCCACTGGTCCACCTCTGCCTTTCTCATTCCGGTAGTGAACACTGTAGTAGAAATCTCCAACAAGGTTGGTACAGGATTACCTTTAGCAAAAATGGAAATCACCTCCAAGCTCACAAACTCCTTTTCTCCCGGGAAAAGACTAGATCCATATACCATCAAAGCCACCACAGCACCAAAATCTCCCCACTTACCCTCTTTGGCATACTCTTCAGCCTCTGGTATAAGCACATCCCAAGGAAGTCCTCTGCCCTCACTGTCCTTCAGAGCTTTCTTGTCCTTAGCAACTGGTATACGACAGACTCTGGATATGTTTTCTTCCTTGAGAACCACCTCTGACCCATAGTAAGGCAAAGTATCTCTGACAGGAACACCCAAAATACTAGAAATCTCCTCCAAGGTAGGAGCCAAGATATAATCCGGAAATACAAAACAACGCAACAAAGGATCATAGAACTGAAGCAAAGTGTTCAAGCTATCTTTCTGGTCTGCAGTAGGTTTATCCATGTACTTCAATATATGACCATACCTCTTTCTAAAATTCCCTAAACCTTGATCATTCATCAGCCCTGCTAATCTCTGAACACTCTTGACTTCTAGTTGAAGAAAAGTGTAATGAACATTCTTCTTTCTTGTAAATTTTCTTAACTTCTACCATCTGGAAAGCTTACAATTACCAGAATTGGGTGCTAAACTGTAAAAAAACAACCTGAAAAATGGAAACACAAATAGTTAATGCGAGAATGATGCAATGCAAATGCAATGCAGACACATGATCAATCTGGGACCATCTGGATACTGAATATTAGGACCCTCTGATAACTGAAAACCAAGATTCTCTGAGCCATAACCCTCTGATAGAAACCCTCAGAACCAAGAGACCAAGAAATCCATAACCGTAAGGACCAAATCATAATAAAGACCATACTGATAATGAAGGTATGTAGAGGTCAAGGGTTCCTGCAAACCTGTAAACCCCTCTCAATCTCATGGGTGTGCTTCGGGTCAAACATCACAGACTCTCAAAGCCAAATAGCAATAATACTTTCACCATTTCCGAGAAATGGCTCATGTCCAAATCAGGGAATTGGTTTGACATTATATACTACGCAGGGAGGCCTCAGCTGAGTCCGGGAAAACAAGGTCATCCTATGTGAGTTCCAGGTGGGCCCTCGGGTGCGAGTGGGTTTGCCACACAATGTGGTCTGCCACTGTCACCACTAAAGAGGGATGTTTCCACAAGGTTCTCAATGATCGGTCCCCAGCTGCACATAACTATCAAGGTTATGAAATGAAAGAAGAAGATCCCCAAATCAAGACATTTCCAAGATGGTCGCAAATCTGGGCGTGGAACTCACTACTACCCCCATGACAAGATCACATGAGGCCAAAGTGGAACCACTCTAAGTCCTAAGGTGCACTCGAGCCTTGGTAATGAGCTCAACTCACAGTAACAGTATCACCCAAGTCCCACCAAACAGAAAAAATCCAGTCCAGACAGTCTAGTAATAATATATGATGCATGAAAATAAGTACTGAAAACTGTAAATAAATTGTAAATAAACAACAGTAAAATAAACACGCAACAACAAACAATCAACACCCAAAGAAACAGAAACAAACAAGCGCTAGGAGAGACTCTCAAAGGAACCAGAGATTCTGGGTTCGCTCCCCAGCATAGTCGCCAGCTGTCGCTCCCTGGATTTCCATCCTGGTATAAACACGAAAGTGGCGCGGAAAGAGGTAGAGTTGCCAGCCAGGCATTTTTATCCCGAAGGAACGGGAATGGTAATGTTGCACAAACCAGAAAAAAAGAAAAGGAAGGACACGGGTCCTGCGAACCAAAGAGAATGGGTTCGGGAGTCGGTTACGACCTGGGAAGGTATTAACACCCCAGATCGTCCGCCGTATCCGGCGGGATCCACGCTTGCAAATAAAAACTGCTTCAAAGGGTGAGGAAATGAAAACTGCTACAAAAGAAAAAGAATTGGAATTGGAAAAGGAACTGAGAAAGAAAACAAAGGAAAAATGTAGGGAAAATAAAAATTGTGCTCGAACGAGCCCTACCCCGCTGCCTACGTACCTCACTGGACATGAGGATCAGAGTCGCCGTAGTTCCCCTTACTAGGGGTGAAAAAGATTGCTTGTGTCTTAAGGCTTGAACTGCCTATGTCAATGCTCAGGTGTTGCAGGCTCGGACGACAAGTGCGTAACCGTCTTGCAAAATGACAAGTAGGAGCAAGTTCGTACGATGAAAGTGAATGTGATGAGAAAAGAAGTCCCGAAGGAGAGATGCTTATTGTTTGTTTGTGTTTTTTAGAAGCTTTTATTGGAGTGTGTCACAAGGAAATGAACTCAAGATCCTTTCCATGGAATGTGTACTTGTCACTACATTCCAAGATGGAATAATAGAACAAGCCCACTCAAGTAAGAAGAAGATCCCCAAAACTTGATTCCAGAGATTAGGGCCTAGGCTCACTAACTAATTGAATTTATTAAGTGTTTATGTATTTTTGGATGAAGAAGTACTTTTTATGATTTTCTTGATGAAGATGGTACCCTGATCAGACTTGTGTATCATGATGAACATGTACCATCCCAAGATGGGAAAACTACAAGTGTTTCATGGAATAAGGCTATTGCACAGGAGACCACTTCAATCCTTATTAAGTGCTTTTTATGGTTTTGAGATGAGAAGAGAAGAGAACCAAAAGGATCTTAAAGGTAAAATTCTAATAGGGGACTAATGAATCCTAATTGTTATCATGCATAGAAAATCCTAGGTTAGTGAGGTTTGCATCCTAAAGGAAGAGAAAATAAGAAGAGAAAGAGAAGAAAGAAGAAGAGAAGAAGGAGGAAGTAACTCCTAAGCCCCAACAATCACAAATAAGAGAATAACATGAGGAAAATAGAAGAGATAAGATTTGGAGATATGGGAATCACATCCACACCTCTCACTTACCAAAGCCCCTGAAATGGTTAGTAGCAAATGAATAAATGCAACACAAAATGGGCATAAGATCAAACCAAAGAAATACAACCAGAAGTGGAATCTCAATTACAAATGCCAAATGCAAATACACAACCTAAGAATGAGAGGAGGACTATACCACTCATCATGAAGCAATATGGATTATCATGACAAAACAAAGTAAACATGAGATAACACAAAGCAAACTAGACAAAACAACAACACAAAGTCCAAGACCAGAACCCTAACATGTCAAGAATATACCTAAGGATCATATGAGATGAAGAGAAGAAACATACAAACTCAAGTATGAACATCATGAGAAGCAAAGAAGCAAAAGAAGTGAGGTGAACATGTACAAAGGTGAATGATCTTCAAAAGTAAACAAACACGAAGTTTTTCAAAGAACAAACATCAACTCAAGACCAGAGATGGATTAACATCCTAAAAAGGCTCTAAACAACTTAAAGAAGTTGGCACAAGTGCCCTTCTAACCTAAGGTTTTAACATATGACCAAAAGAGATGCAAAAGAAGACAAGTAACGAACAAAATTCAAATCAAATCAAACATACATTCAAAAATTCCACAATCTAGCACAAAGACTCTTCAAACATACAATGTTAACATGCCAAAAGGAAAGAAACAAAATCAGAAGCTAAACAAGTCAAACAAGGGCTTAAACATGGATTAGGGTTAGAAGACTTCATGCACAAGTTAAAGACCAAAATCAATTAAGAAAACTTCTAAAAATCAGAGGAAAACTCAACAATAAACTACATCTCAATATGAATCCATAGCAAAAAGAATCAGTTCAAAATTCAAATTAATGGTCAAGATAGAAATTATACAAGACAACATGCTTTAAAAGTGAAATAAAAACAATTAATAAAAGAGAAAATTAATTCCAGCGTGGCAAATGAAAATAAATGAAAAGTAAAAATGTCAAAAATTAGAGAAAACTCAAAGGATCATACATGAATTTTTTTTTAGAATTTTTAATGACTTGTTTCTATTTTTTAAAATTAAAAACCAAACTGCAAACAAAAATAAAATAAAAAAGAAGTAAATGAGGCCAAGGGTGCAAACAACAACCAATTTAGTTAAATTCACTTGGGCTTAATGAGTGGGGAAGTGCGAATAGCACCTAGGCCCAATGGATTCTCAGCGCCAGACACAATAATACAATGGAAATTCAAGAAAATCATGGAAACAAGAGCCAGTGGATCACATAAACGCTCCAGATCAAGTCAATCACTAAACCAAGTCTTCTCATTCAGTGGATCAGTGCGTATGTGTATGGTATGTTCAGTGAGGTGTATCACACAATGCATTATTCAGATTTAAACTCAAAACATAAAACACGTGAGGGAGAGGGTGTCTAATTAATATGCTGTCACGAAACCAACCGTCCAGATCAAGGATCTAAAGGCTATAACATCATCTTCTCCAACTTTCAAATTCAAGAATCCGTTGACGGAGCCCTAGCTCCGGTCACCGGAAAATTCATCACAGTGAACAAACCAACACTAAAACTAATAAAAAATTCGAAGAGAAATGCAAGAGAAGCCAAAACTTGAGGGTGATGAAATTGTGATGAATCTGAGCACAAAATAAACCCTAGCTTCTTATATATGATGTTAAGTGAACACTGATGAAAAATTGGAGGGAATGCACGTGAGGAATGAGTGGGAGAAAGAAATTCCAAAATTGGCATGAATAGTGTGATGAGGTGATTTGCTCGTGCTCTCTTCTCATCCTTTGCACATGCTGATCCCTTGTGATTCACCAATTCAAAAATGGAACAATCTTGGCCCTTGGATGAATACATCATGCTTTTTGTGTGATCTTGCAATTTGCCCCTTATGAAAATATCCACTTCCCATGCACGAATTTAATTACTTCTTTGGAGAAAAATGCCTCTTATGCAATGCCTTGTAATGTTGTGACCTCATTTTTTCCATAAGATAGCTTGGAAATGACTTGCATGAGTTTTTGCATTTGGTGGAACCTTGGATTTCAAAGTAAACCCTAAAAATCAAGCAACTTTCGAAGGCCATATCTCATGATCCATGAAGGCTATGACAATGTACTTGTACTTTCTAAAAATGGGAGAACCTACCCTACAACTTTCATGTTTATTGGAAGTTCATTTGAAGCATTTTTCACCATGGAATAAGCCTTTGAAAATTAGGGCAAAAGTTGCCAAAAATGGAAAATTCCATAACCAACCATATGCCAAAAATGGAAACCTCCTCAAAACCCCTTGATTCTTGATCTCTGACTTTGCCAAACCTCTTCTAAGGTCTTAAGGATATCCCTTGACTTGAAAAATGGGGTTGGACCCTCTGAATCCTCACAGTTGACTTTTAAAATGTACAGTTGACCAATTTCTTCTTATACAAGCAACTGATGAAATAACTGACTTCCACAAGGCATTTTTTCACCAAATTTTATCCCTAGGATCCTCTTGTCATATGAAAGACTTTTCCCAGATGAAATGGCCAAAGTCACAAAGAAATCATGTCTGGAAGTGAAACCCTAATTTGGGATCATTGTGTAGGAGCTTGCCCTAGCCTGAATTCCCTGATGATCTCCCAACCTTTTGGGCTTTTGTAAATGATCTTGTACTTGTGAATGTCATGTAGACTCTTCATGGGCCTTGGAGAAGTTCACTGGGTCTCTTGCTATAGCTTGTAATGCCTCAAATCCACCAACAATTGATCATATGCCTAATGCTAGAACATGAGAATGTTATGCTTTACTTTTCAATGCAAAAATACCAAAGATATGATATGCCTATGATGATTATGATATGATGATGCTGCTTAAAAAGAAGAGGGCAAATTTGGGGTGTTACAGTGATGAAGCTTTGGTGAAAGGTTGAAGATGAGAGAAAATTTGAGAGAGAACTGAGAGAAAGATGAAGTGAAATTGTGAAAATGAGGTTGAATTTGGAAATTGAGGTTAATTATTGTGAGGTTTGGAGTGAAATGAGCTTATATAGAAGCTAGGTTTGGAATAAGGCTTGGGTTAGGAATTAGGTTTGGAATTGGGTTTGGAGAGTGAGGTTAGGAGCTATCTTAGAAGTTAGTTAAAGTTGGTTAGGGTTTCTAGAATATTTCTTGGAATATGGTAGAAGGGTCTAGAACTTGGTAGAAAATTCAAGGTAATGTGAAATGGGAAACAAAGTGGAAAGTGGAAGAAAGCTCCAACTAACTTTTGATTTTTTTTCAAATTTCGCCAGCGTTAACCGATTAACCTCTGGCGTTAACCGGTTAACGGATGAAAAATTTGGATTCTCCCTCTCTTTGGTGGGAAATCCTTAGGATGCGTCTCTACCGTCCGTTTTGAGCCAGATTCAACCTTGGGCTATAACATTTGATATTTTCACTGAGTGAACCCTGATCACATGCCTTGTGTCGTACCTCGAAAAATATGATCCTCGCGATGGGACGCGGAAAAAAAACAACAGAGTTGCCACCTAATTCTATTTATTCTAATTAAAGAAAAGGGAGATATAGATACAACCTAAATAGGATAAGAAATGGTCAACGAAACCAAATTCTAAGTTCGGGAGTCGGTTACCCAAGGGGAAGGTATTAACACCCCTCACGTCCGTTGTACCCAACGGGAACCTCTTAGCTAACTATGTGATTAAATGTTGATCTAAGTCTTATGTCTTCTAAATGGTTATTAATATGTTTGCTCTAAGGAAAAGGAAAGTATTTTAATAATTATTAATATTACGGGGGAAAGATTAGTTTTTTATTATTGTGCTCTCACGAAGGATTAAAATCCATGTGCCTACGTATTCCCTTGTGCAATGGGAAAGTAAGAGCTTCGTAGTTCGTGCGACTACGATTTGTGTTTTTATTGAACAATTGTTTTAAAACGCATTCTACTGCTAAGCGTTGGCTTATACTCACAGTGGAGGCTGAAGTGTTAGCTTGTTTACGAGATAGAATGATTTAAATAATGTTAGTTTAAAGAAATGGGTTTGACCTTTGTTAAAGTGTTTTTAAACGAAAAGGAGAATTAAGCACAACTCGAGGGCTAGCCTCAAGAGTGATTGCATTCAAGGACTCGTGGAGTGCTGGACTCCTGAGTTCAGTTATTCGTTTATTAATTGTAAAATGATTGGCATTCGTTGGTGAGTTTTAAGTTGTATTCTTTCATTGTGAAAGGGCTAATGAATTACAAATCGAGGGCTGACCCCAACAGTAATTCAATTCAAAAAGCCGAGGAATGCTAGATTCCTGAGTTTAGTTCTTTCACGATTTTAATTAGAGATTTATGTTTGAAAACGAAAGAGCGAATGAATTACAAATCGAGGGCTGGCCCCAACAGTAATTCAATTCAAAAACCCGAGGAATGCTAGATTATTGAGTTTAGTTCTTACGTTAATTAATTATATCTATTAAGTATCGTGTTTTTTTTGGCGATTTAAAATCTTAGAAACGATGGAGTAAATGAAACACAACTCGAAGGCTAGCCTCAAGAGTGGTTCATTAAAGAACCCGTGGAATGCTAGATTCCGAAGTTCAGTTCCTCGTTAATTAATTGAGACGCGTGAAGTCGTGCAGACGGTGGTCACATAGGTGATCGGCTTACGTGTGTGAAATGTAGATGAGATGAAAATACTTGGTGTTGGACCAAGAAATAAAATTTTATTTTGAAATATTTATTATTTTAAAAATTGAGTTCATCTTCTTATCTTGCAAATTTATAGCCACAATGCGAAATAAAATAAATAAAAACATAGCACATACAACCAAAACGACAAAAGATTAAATAACAACTCACACTAAGAGATAAACCTAAGACTAAACTCATCACACTAATAGGCTCTAAAACTAAGCTTTACCAAACTCTACCTTGAACGAAAAAAGAACAAACAAATATGTTTTTGGATTTTTATTATATATATATATATATATATATATATATATATATATATATATATATATATATATATATATATATATATATATATATATATATATATATATATATATATATAATCTAACCAAATATAACTAATTAAAATGTTCCTTAGATTTCTTATATACATATAACTAAATAAATGAAAATAATTTGGATTCAAAAATAAAAAAATAATAAAAATAAAAGAGATTAATGGGTTGTTTTAAAAACAATGCAAGGAAATGGACCAAAAGGGGGCGCTGGATTTGGGGGAGAACCAGCCGGGTCGAATCTGACCCGGACCCGGTTCGGGTAATGCAGGAAAAAGGAAAAGGGGAATAGGGTTTTGTAATCCGCCGCTCTCAAACAAGCCTCAGAAGGAACAACGCCAAGAAAAAACACAGCAACACTGAATTCATCACAGCTCGCGGTGTCCTCTCTCTCGAATTCACTCAATGCTCTCTCACACCTTCTTACGAACATCACTCTCTCGGATGCTACTCCTCTCACGCATCTCTCTCAGACACTCGCCCTCCCAATCTTTGTTTGTCTCCCTCTCAAAAAGAAGAAAAAAGACTCGGTTTTGGTTCAAACGAGTTGGTCAAGATCAACCGCAATTTTAACCAAAGTGAAACCCTACCCCCAAAAATACGAAAAACTAAACCTTGAATACTCAAAGATTCAGACCAAAAACGATGATACCAACATGAAATCGAATTACAAAGATCTAATGGAATGAAGCGAATCGAAAATAAATACATAAAGGGGAAAGAGAAGATACCGAC
This sequence comes from Lathyrus aphaca, assembly GCA_963966055.1. Lineage (NCBI taxonomy): Eukaryota > Viridiplantae > Streptophyta > Magnoliopsida > Fabales > Fabaceae > Lathyrus > Lathyrus aphaca. Next base: position 506,506,435 of record OZ014524.1, on the reverse strand, counting down.
GAAGAGAGCGTGTATGTAATGGCAGGTACGTGCTTCTTTCACTTTGTTTGGCTCTTCTCGTTTTTCTTATATTTCGACTTTGTGATCCTCCTCCTTCTTATATGTATTACTGACATGTTGCGTTTTTGATGTTGGGGATGGATTGTTGGTTCAGGAAGACTTGTAAACGGGGTTGTTGAAGTCCGGGAATTGGACAAAAGGTTTATGGAGCTTATTAAAGGAAGGGTTCGTTGAAGTGTTTTCTGCTGGCCATTAGATTATTTTCTTAGTTCTGGGTTCGACACGGCGGCTTTGAAGGTTGTCTCAGAATCGGTGGTGATGGCTTGATTTCGCGACTGAAAGTGGTAGTCTGGTTCGCAAGTTAGATTACAACGAGGTTTGGATTCCTTTTCTTATCATTTTCCTGGTTTTCTCTAGGGGTTGACTAGTATGCTGTTAGTTTTTTTTTATGATAACAGAGCTTTTGTGACGTGTAGTATGAAGTTCTACCTAGATGGATGAAATTTTTCAAAGGGGGACTCCCTCCTGGTTCTCTTTGGTGGATGTGTTTTTGATGTGGTTGTTTTTTTTATATCCTCCCTCCTTCTATTTTTGAATAAAACAGTGAACTTATAGAATGGGATTAGGGCTTTTGGATTTTGAAATTGTTAGTAAACTTGCTAGCTAAGTTTTGACTGAGTTTGGAGGGGGGAATTCTGCATTTGAAAGTGATGGGTGAGGGCAGAGCAGGGCTGGAATTTGCAGCATGCCTGCTGCATTTTTTACTAAGAATTTTGTTTGTTTGTGAAGATAAAAAGTGGTCCCTGCTGATGTATGTAATGCTGTTTTTTTCCTGAACTTTTGTGACATAGAAAATATGATGAACATGTTGGATAAGATGATGCATATGTTAAGAAACTGAGTGATTGTAACATAATAAAGTGATATGATTATGTGTGACTATGTTGATATGAATATGTCTGTCTAAACTCAATAGATTGTGATGAATATGAACATGTATGAATATGATTGAATTGAAATTTGTGAATGAATTTGAATTGAAAAGTGATTATGTTTGAAATGTTTGTATGAAGAGTTTATGGATTGTGTATAAAGAATGATATTCTCTTGAATGCTTATGTGATGACAAATTGGTTGAATTGGAAATTGATCGAATTTTGAATTAACATGATCCTAATCTTTGTTTCTTTAATTTCATGTGCATTGGATGGTCTTGCGATGAGGATGGAAGAGGCATGAAGTTTGGAGATGAAGAATTCAAGAAAACAAAATGGAGTTGGGTGCATTTTCTTTAGATGAGAAACTTTGAACCATTTGTAGTCAAGCAACATTTTATAGTTTTGAATTTTGTAACTATACTAATTTGTAGCTTGTAACTTGTATGTAATTTTTTGACAAAAGCTTGTAATTGAATTTGGTTATGAGTTTGAAAATTAAATTGTAACTTCGACATGAGTTTGAAAATTAGGAATGAACTTGAGATTGACAACTTGAAATAGAAGTTTGGAATTTTTGTGGTTTGAAACAAACTCTTTTTCCTCATGAATTTGGAATGATCTTTGGAATGAATTCTGACATTGAATTCATGATGAACTTGAAATGCGATTAAAGCTTTGAATTTACAAATGATGTGAGATCTTGAAATGGAAATTTGGAATATGAATATGAAAAATAAAATAAAATATGAAAATATGAACTAAACTTGGGACAAAAATTGAAATTGGAAGATGAATTGGAGAAATGAATTTAAAAATAAAATTGAACTTGAACTTAAATTGAAATTGGAAGTTATAATAAAAATAGAAACAATTTTTTTTTAAATAAAATAAAAATTGGAAGTAGAAATTGAGATAAAAATTTAAGAAAATTAAAAATAAATTTAGAAATGAGAACTTGAAAATGAATAGAAGTTAAATTAAAAATGGATATATAAAAAAAATTAGAGAATGACTAAAAACTAATAATAGAAATTGAAATAAATTTTTTAAAAAATAGGAAGTTGAAAAAAGAATAAAGAAATAGAAATAGAACTAGAAAAATTAAAAAAATTAAAAATACAAAAATGAATTAAAAGATAGAAATGAGAAACATCAATTAAATTTAAAATGGAAGCTTGGAAGTGAAAAGAAATAAATAAATAAAAAATCATGAGTAACTTGAAAAAATGAGTTGAAGGTGACAGAAAAACAAAACTTCGAATTTTCCGTTAAGTGCAATGAAAGTATGATGAGAGCAGATATGGTTGGTTACGACCTGGGAAGGTATTAACACCCAGATCGTCTGTCGTACTCGACGGGATCCACGCTTACAAGATTGTGTTTAAAAAAAGGGAAATGTACAGTGTGTCAGTGCAAAAAGAGAGAAATGCTCAAGACTGGGGCTTAAAAATAAATCTGAAAGAGGGGAAAGACAAAGAGACTTTTGTTCGATAATTGTTAAGTTATGCCTACGTATCCTCTCGTGCAATGAGGAAGTCAGAACACCGTAGTTCGACTCAAAGAGACTAGAATGACTTTGTTGTGAACTGCTTGCTTGTCTATGCTCAAGTGTATGACTCGTCTGGCTCGAGTTCTAATTGTCTTGCATTAGACGGGAGAAGTAAGTTCTCGTTTTCAGAGTGAGTGTGATGAGAAAAGAATCTCGGAGGAGACGATTATTGTTTGTTTTTGTGTTTTCAGTTTTTTTTTATTGTTTTTGGTGTTTTGCATAGGATAATGAGCTTAAGCATAAGTCAAGGGTTGTAAACTCATTATATCCTCCCTGATTAGGGATAATGAGCCTGCGTAAGTGTGAGATAAACATCTCAACTTAATTACCATGATGATATAGGATTAAGATCATTAACCTACTTATGATTATTAAGATGTTTTTGGGTTTTGTTTAGTGTTAAGTAATGAGTTTAATCTCTAATCAAGGATTAGTGAACTCATTACACCATCCTAAGAGAAGGATGATAGATGAGAACACTTAAGTTGAGGAAGACTCCTTAACTTAATGCATTGTTAGGGACTAAATTCATTAGATAACAGGCCTTTATTAAGTGGATTTTAATAAAGATGAGGTTAAGAAGTGAGTTTTAAGTTTGTAAGACTAACTTGAGGGGGACTTGTCCATTAAACACTAGGGTTAGTCCCTCTTAACCAAAAGGAAGAGATGGAACCCTAATGTAAGGCCCAAGTTACAAGCTTAAGTCTTGATTATTATTAGGTGTTTTGATTAATAGGTGTAAACAAATTAAAGGTTTAACACTAAGGATTAATGTTATACACTCCATCCTAAGATAAGGATGCAAGCATAACCCTAATTTAAATTCCTAAAGCTTTAAGTGTTTAGCCTCTGATTATGAGATGAGAAGAGAGACTCAAGGAGACTCAAAGGTAAAAGACTAAGGGAGACTATATAAAACCCTAAAATTATCATGCTTGGTTATTCCTATGGTTTATGAGGCATAAGAGAAGATCTTCAGGAAGCCACCATGGAAGAAGAAAAAGCAGATGAAAAGAGAAGGAGAAAGAAGAATAGGTTACTTACTTCCTGAAGAAGATAAGTAACCTAGAAGAATAAGATAGGAGTAAGAGAGCATAATTGAAGCAAGTTCACTTAAAAGACAAGTAGAATATGCATATGAAGAGATAAGAAGAGGTTGGATGTGAAGGCAAATCCACATCCCAAACAACTTACCGTAAGCCCCTGAAATGTTAGTGTGAATGATAAGATGCAAAACAAAGAGAAATAAAGAAAATGAAGGTGCAAAGACCAAAACCAGAAGTGAATATGCAATGCAAAATGTGGTATGAAATGATGCAAAGCCATACATGATGCATATGGATGTTCATACAAAGGATGAGATGCAAAGGAAACATGTAAGAAGCTTGAAAACACATGGATGTTCATGAAATGCAATGAATGCAAAGCATATCAAATGAATGAAGAAATGATCAAGAAATGTTCAAACATGTCCTATGATGTCTAAGATGACATTCAAATTCTTGGAATGGAATGACAAGTTCATATGATTGAGATATGCAAAGAGGAATGCAAATGAACATGAGAAGTTAGGGTTTTATGAATGTATGAGATGAAAATGATCAAAACAGAAGCATATATCATGATAAAATTTGAAATTGAACTTAAACTACACAAGAACACTCCCCAAAGGAGAAGGCCAGAAGCTAAACCTAGTGAAAGTTATGAATTTCCTAAGTTAACTAGGGTTTTTGGGTGATTCTAAAGGAAAAATGCCAAACAATTTGAAAATGAAATGCAAAATTATGAGTTAAATAACCTATATACTAGATGCAATATATGAAACAATGCAAAAAGAATCAAGTTCAAACTCATCATGGTTGATCAGAAATGATTTTTTTCAAGTTAGGGTTAAGAAATGTTATTTTTATGAACCCTAATTCAAAGATAATTGTGAAAACATGAGCAAACCTAAAGAGAAATTTGTATGGTGAGTTTGTAAATTGTTCTAAATGCCTAAGAATGCTTCATGAATTTTTTGGTGATTTTTAGAAACCTAAATGTATTTTTAATTAATTAAAATCAATTAATTAATTAAATAAAACATTTAAATGATTTAAAAATACTTTTTTAACGCAAAAATTAAAAATAAAAATGTTTTTGAGTTTAGAAAAATATTTGAAGTAAAAATGCAGAAAATGGTATTTTTAAAAGTATTTTTGCTATTTTTAATAATTATGAGAAAACAAAAGAAATAAAATGAAAATAAAATAAAAGAAAATGAAAAGTAATCAAGATCAAAGGCCCAGATTCAAATTTGGGGAGACTGCGCGCGTGAATGTGTTGCTAGGATTGCTTCAGATTAATTAAACCTAATTAATTTAATTAATTATAATTAGGGTTAATTGGATTAATTTGGGTCGCACGTGTCTTAAACTAATCACTCATCCAATGGTCCACATTTAAACTGACACTTAAACCCTAATTAAAACCCTAATCACTCTCAGGCGACCGAAACAGTGTTCCGGTCATCTTCTCCGGCCAACCCCAAAACCTAACTTCTTCCATAGGCAAAATCAAGACCTCTCAACCACCTAGAAATGATCCCCAAGCAAAATGCAACTCAAATCAATCATTAAACAACATTTATATCACACAATCAGAGAGAATCGAATCAAAACATATTCATGGACAAAATTTCAGAAGTTCATAACATGCTCATTTCTTGACTATTTTCAATTCTAAAAGCATCAGTGTGATCCCCATAACATATATTTTCATTTTATAACAAGAAATTGAAGCTCTGAAAGATTTTGTTCTTGAGGTTACTTGAGCTGATGAATTGCAAATGTGAGCTTTCAGAGCCTCTCCTTCGTGCAAAAAGTTTCCTTTGATCCTCCTGATGCTAATGGAATGCTTAAAAGGCCTTGAGAGTGGCTAGTTTGTGTAGTCCAGTTCTGATGTAGCAGAAATGGAGGTTTGGTTTGAGAGGTTTTCAGGCCAAAGTGAAGGGTGCTTTGTGTTCCTCAGGTCATGAGTGATTGAATGGTGAAGAAAGTTTTGCGTTTGAGTGGTTGTGGAGTGAGTTTCGAAGGAATGAAGGTTTATGGAAATTTTTGGGATTCTGAGTGTTGGCTTGTTTCAGGCTCCAATGTTATGTGAAATGAGGTCCATGATGTTTTCATAAGAGGTTCTGATTGGTCAGAAAGTTGGTGGTGACATAGTGTGATTGGTATGGCTTCATTTGCAAAAAAGTCAATGTTATGGTACCACAAGTATGGGATGGGACAGAAGAGATCCAAAGGGTGGATTTTCCTCAGCTGAGTTCATGGAGAACCCTTGGATTGATTGCGATGATCTGCAGCACTTGGATCAAGAGTTATCATATGTTTTGCATTTTCCCTCTTTGAAATTTTTGTGAAAATTGATCCATGGAAACTTGTAATCCAAGGCATAATTTTGGTCAAGCAATGTTGCATTAACATGTTATGAAGTGTAAAAGTCAATTAGAGGTCACAAGAAGTCTTGAAACTTGATTTTGCAAAAATCCCTCTTTGGCATGAACTTGAAAATTATAAGATTTTTCCCAACTTTGAAACATCATATCTTGAGTTCTAGGATGAATCAAGAGGAGTTCTTGTACTTTTTGAAAATGGGAAGATCCAATCTACAACTTTCATGTTTGAATATTTTTCATTTGAAGCATTTTTTATCAAGAAAGAGGAGGCTGAAAATCTTTCCCAAAATGGAAAGTTTCCATTACAAGTCATGTCCAAAATTGGAAAGTTTGCAAATGGATTGAAAATTTTCAATCTTGTGAACTTATAACAACTTCTAAGATCAAATAAAGATCATAGAACCTCAAATTGATGAAAATGACTCTTTGGTTCCATTGGTGGTGGCCTCAGATGCCCTGATTCTGACTTTTCTTGCACAATAAGTTACCAGTTGATCAGATGACCTCCACAATGAATTTATTCATCAAATTTGGTACACATTCTCCTTATAACATATTAAGACCATTAGAATAAAAAATGACCAAAAAATTTGAGGTTAAGGGCCTCAAACCCAAAACCCTAATTTTAGGTCATCTGTGCAGGAAATCTTCAGTCTGCCTGGACACCTCTGCAATGCTTTGTGATATTTTGACTTTAATGAACCTTGGGGAGCATATTATGATCATGAAACACACATGGACCCTCTTGACAAGCTTCAAGGCCTTTGAGATGGCTCATATCACTTCTTAGATTGCTTAGATCACAAACCCTAGATGCAGTTATACAGATGAAATAATTTATTAAATGTGAGAAGATATGCTTATGCAATGAAATATGAAAGATCACAAACCATGGTGTGAGAAAAGAGTGAGGGAAAATTTGGGGTGTTTACAGCTTCCCCTATTCAAGCATGAGTTAGCTGTGCAGGATGTAAGCGCCTGGCTTAACAGACAAACAAGATAACTTGTGGTTGAATACCAAAGACAGTCCGAAATTTGCACTCACTTGGGAGAGGAAGAAAAGGGATATAAATTGTAAAAGATAGTATAGTATGATTATCAAATGAAAGCGATGGAGGACAACCATCGAGCAAAGGACGACTGCTGGGGGTAAAATGGTAAGTAAAGCAATGACGGGGACGACCATCATATTTGAAAATAAAGAGACCGCGACGGGGATGGCCATCGAGTAAGGAAATAAAATTCTCTGGGGATTAAGAAAAGCATAAATGGGGACAACCATCAGGCTTGGAAAGTAATGTAAACAACGATGGGGAAGGCCATCAGGCTAAACTAATGAAGGACGATCATCAGGAAAAGGAAAAGGGACCACGACGGGGACGACCATCAGGTTAAAGAATAAATGAAATAATGATGAGAGACGGTCATCAAAAGGTGAAGGACGATCACCTAGCAGGGGACAGCTGCTGAAAATATCACGACATAGGACGAATGCCGGATAGAAAAGATCAACGATGGGGACGGCCATCAGATAAGCATGATGAAGGACGATCATCAAGAGGTGAAAGACGATCACCTAGCAGGGTACGGCTGCTCTTGGGGATTATTGCGACATAGGATGAATGTTGGATAACAAGATCAACGATGGGGATGGCCATTGGATAAATGATGAGGGACGGTCATCATAAGGTGAAGGACGATCACCTAGCAGGGGACGACTGCTGAAAATTTCACGACATAGGACGAATGCCGGATAGAAAAGATCAACGATGGGTACGACCATCACCGAAGCATACTGATGAGTTGTTCTTTCACTGGAGCTTGCAGACTGGCCCCGATCTTCACTTCTTTCACATCTTCCTCGGTACCAAGATTGATAGTCTCAACCTCTTCCTGATGAGAAGCAATCACTTTTTCCTCTTATCTCAACAACCTGGCCAACTCTTTAGGCAAATCATAATCTTCATCAACCCCTTCATCTGCTTGATTAATCGGATTATCGAAGTCATACGAGGTCATAGCAGTGTTGTTGTCGGTGCGATCTGGAGGATTATCTCTGCAAGGGTTGAGATTTGTTCATTTTAGTGATTGTTTTTATCTTGTTTAGGAAAAAGTGAATGGAGTTATTTATTTGAGAAAACATTGCCATTTATTGCTTTGTGTGAAAATAACAAAAATGAAAAAACAGTGAGCGGAAAAAAGAAGATCGTTTGCAAAAGATGTCCATTGTTCATTAATCATTCATTTGCACAAAATACAAATATGGCCCTATTACAAAATGAGTCCTGACACCTTGGGCAAGATGCAGGACTTGATGCATGCTTAAACAGGAAATAATAATTACTCTACAGAAGTAATCCTTATAATTTCCTGGGAAGACCAGTTGAGGACTTGCTGGCCTGGGACCCTTGGACGAATCCAACTTTCCAGGTTGAAGCCGCTTTCAGCCTCGTCTTCCACATTGTTGATTACATCCGGGGTCAGCATACCCCACTGATAAACTTGGGAGCTTCAGCAGCCTCCTCTTGGACCTGTCGGGATGGTTTGTAACCCAACCTGAACTTGTCTTCCTTGACCTGAACTTGCAGCAGCTTGCCCCAGCCCTGGGCACTCCCGTCTTCAACAACCTTCCGAGCTTGCTTATAAGAAGAGATTGAAGTACCAGAGACTTCAGCTGTTGCTTCATTAATGTTGAGGGCCTCAAACCCTTGGCTCATTGTCTTATGGATCTCTCCGTCCATCTCAATATACTTGTAAGTAGCTAAATGACTGACGAAGATATCCTCCTCCCCACAGATTGTGATGACTTGGCCCTCTCATTCGTATTTTAACTTCTGGTTAAGGGTCGACGTCACAACGCCAGCGGCATGAATCCAAGGACGACCCAACAAACAGCTATAGGCAGGCTGAATGTCCATCACGTAGAAGATAGTTTTGAAGATCTGTGGGCCAATCACCACAGGCAGGTCAATTTCCCTAAGAACCAATCTTTAAGAACCGTCGAAGGCTTTCACCACCAGGTTACTTGGACGCAGTGCAAGACCATCATATTCCATCTTGAACAAGGCTTTCTTTGGAAGAACATTGAGAGAAGACCCAATGTCAACCAAGACATGAGAGAGAACAACACCTTTACACTCAAAGGTGATATGTCAAGCCTTATTATGGTTACGGCCCTCCATAGTTAGATCAGCATCGGTGAACCCTACTCCATGACTAGTATTGACATTAGAAACCACTATTTCTAGCTGATTAACTGTAATCTCTTCTAGCATGTAAGCTGCGTGCAGGACTTTGAGAAGTGAATTCCTGTGGGCTTCGGAACACATTAGCAGTGATAGAATAGAGATTTTGGAGGGTGTCTGATGGAGCTGGTCCACAACCTTATAGTCACTCTTCTTGATTATTCTCATGAACTCGTCTACATCCTGGTCAAAGGATATCTTCTGAGCTTCCTTGGCAATAGGTTCTTCAGGCACCACATTCTTGCCCTTAGCCTTGGCAGCAGCTTCTGCTTCAGCATTAGTTCTTGGGAATTGTGAGGCAAAGAGACGTCTGCTTCGAGTGAAGCCTCCACCTCCCCCCACATTATCAATATGTGGTGTAGAAGTGTCAAGAGTGACTTTCTTTCCGTCGCAATATAAATCTGAGCCGAAGTGCCAAGGCACGACACTACTGCTATCATATGGAATTTGTCATGGTATCGTGATAGTAATAGGACTGATTGTCACGGATGGAGGAGTTGATACAGTCTGAGGTTCATAATAAATTGTGATAGGAGGTCTGACTAGAGATGGTGCAGGTGATGAAGGTTGCTGATGTTGATGGAGATGTTGATGAGTCGTTGAAAGAATCTGGAACGTGGATTATTGCCAGATCATAGTAAATGGTAACTGTGGAAATGTCTTCATTGATGGTTGTTGTTGTTGTTGTAGAAGGATGTGTTGAACTGATATTTGTTGAAGCTGAAGAAGGGATGGTTGTTGATGTTGTAGAAAAATCTGTTGGAATGATTGTTGCTGAAGTTGTAGGAGGAATGGTTGTTGATGTTGTAGGAGTAATTGTTGTTGATGTTATAGGAGCTAGAACTGTTGAAGTGATCTGTAAAGTGCCTTCCTTGATAAGATTGTTGATACCGGTCTTCAAATTTGCACAACCGTTGATAGAAATCTTGCAAGCTTCGCAATGGGCTTCACAACCCGGGAACACTTGGCACTTTAAAAGCTGGGCTTTAACCTCGACCGGAGGTGTTTGAATACTTGTAACATTGTCAATTTGGTTCATTGGTTGATCCTCCTCAATGGCATTTATCCTAGGCCCACCATGGCTAGGCATAGGATTCTTTGTAACACTTGGAGGAGGTGCAAAGTTGACTGGCTTAGAATCAATCAAATCTTGAACCTTCATGTGTAAGGCTCTGCACTTCTCTATTGTATGGCCAGGTGCGTTAGAATGGAAGGCACACCGGGCGTTGATATCATAGTTTCTTGGAAGATTCTGAGGATCTGGTGGGGCCAGAGTCCTCAATTCAATCGGATTGAGATTTAATAATTGTGGAAGTAAGGCATCATAGGGCATCGGAATGGGATCGATAACCCTGTTGATTTGTGAAGTCCTTTGTTGAAACGGACGTTGTTGCTGATTGTTATTGTTGTAAGATCTCTGTTGAGGAAATTGTTATTGCGGTGGGAAGTTATGTGGTTGTGGAGGATACTATTGTTGAGGTGCTGGTGCTGGGATGGTGACGGTAGCTACTGATCTTGGCATGTATTGAGGCTTAGCTCTGCCCATGTGTACTGAGTTGGTCTCACCTGTCCTGCGAGGTCCCGAGAAATGTTTCCTGGCATTGCTGGAACTAACACCGTTGTCTGAAATTTTTCCCATCTTCAAAAGACTCTCAATTCTCTCACCAGCTATAACTACATCCGCAAAGCTAATGGATGAGAAAGCAGCAAGTCTGTCAATGTATGTCCCCTGTAGGGTGTTCATAAACATGTCGACCATCTCTCTTCCAGACATTGGAGGCTGGACAGCAGCAACAAGCTGTCTCCATCTTTGGGCATATTCCCAAAAAATTTCTCTTGAAGATTGAGACATACCCATTAGGAGGGTCCTGTTGGGAGCCATGTCCAAGTTATATTGATACTGGCGTATGAAAGCTTCGGCCAAATCCTTCCAGTTCCTGACTGTTGCTCTGGACAGGTGAGAATACCATTCACGGGATGCCCCGGTCAGACTGTCTTCGAAGTAGAACATGCACAAATTTTCGTCCATGGTATAAGCTTTCAGTCTCCCTAGAAAGGACTACAGGTGAGTATGTGGACAAGAGGTACCATTATATTTCTCAAAGCAAGGAGGCTTGAATTTGTGAGGAATCCCGAATCCCTCAACTAAACCCATGTCCATTACATCAAATCCCAAAGAGTTTTGGGACTCCAAATATCTCAACTTCTCCGCTATTTTGTCCAGACAACGATCATAGACTTCATCCCCAACACCAATTACTGTAAATTGTTCCTCTTGGGGGTCCTCTTGCAAGGCACGACCTCCAGTGTTCCCTTGAGTATTTCTGATAGCATTGACTTCGGGGTTGAGGTGAGGCCCAAACTCTGGCGGATCTGTTCGTGGCTTCCCGTGATCATTGTTACTAGTACCTCCTGTACCCGGATGATTCTCTTCTGGAGTTTGCCGCTCGACTAACTCTCTTAATCTTTCTTGGCTCTGAGCCAACCCAATCATTACTGCCATGAACTGGTTCATCTGAGCCCTCATCTTAGTTCTCTCATTAGCCATCTGAGTTCTCACATCAGTTAAATCTTGTTGAACATGGTCCATCTGTAAGCTTGGAAGGTTGTTTCTGGTCGGATACCAGTGAACTCTGTTGATGGGAAAAACCCTCCTACGAGCAATGTTTCCTGAAAGAACAACAAAGTGAGAAAACAACAATAAAAACACCTACAAAACAAAGAATGAGGTTAGTATGCAATGCAATATGTCTATTTGTCTTCCAAGGATATCCGGTTTGGTTCTTTGGTTTTGACCTTCCAGACCTCTAGGAATGAAGATGTTGAAGAGAAATGAAGCCCATCAGAAAATCCAAGTAATACATAAACCATATATTACAAATGCAAAAGATACATAATTTATGATTACAACAAGTTCCCATGGTGGGTCAAAATACAATCAAGTCGAGAAATACAACAAAATCACCATGATAAATAAAGTATAATAAAAAATAAAATACAAGTACAAAGAAATCAAACATCTATCCCAAAGTCATACTTTTGTGTTGCTAACAAAGCTTCCTGACTCTTCTTCTCATTAGCTTCCAGCTGCTCTATCCTAGCCTGGGTCTTCTGATCCTCTTGCAACTGAGCTTCAGTGATTCTGATCCATCTAGCCTGACTCTCTTCCAAATAGTGCTCTGCTCTGGCCTTCTGAATCTTGGCTTCTTTGCAAGCATTCTTCAATACCAACTCCCCTGCTCGGGATTTTCTGATGAAATCCTCTATTTTCTCTATCTTAGTCATATGCTCGATTCGGAGCTTCTCTAATCTCTCAATGTCTAGACGATCGTCATTCCTTTCCCAAAGGGTCTTCTTCAGAGCTTCAGAAAGCTGGGTATTCCTTTCTTTTAACTTCTCAAATTCCTCCAGATTTACTGTAGCTATGGGCTCTACTGCTGATGGCCCTGGCACATCTTCCAGGGTGAATGGCATAAGAGTGATTTGTCCTCTAATGCGCGACCATTCAATATATTAAGCTGAAGCTATGTTGTTACACTTACCCAGAATAACAGTCCCTTTTGTCTGTATGTTGTCCCAAGCCCAAGCTGCTTGTCGGACAATGGCATGATTATTCAAAATAGCACAGTAAAGAGACTCTGCTAAGTCCTGCTCTCTCGGTGGATGTATCAATGCATATCCCAACTGTCTTTTGAAAAGTAAAGGATTGTAGTTGATGCAACCTTTCATTCCAATAAGAGGTACATTAGGATATTGTCCACAACTTGTAATTATGTCTCTACCCTTAGTGTTCTGAGTACACCACCCGATGTCTTCTGAAGTAAGGGAAATCATCCTCTTAGCCCAATTCCTTGACTGATGTGGATTCAGGAAAGCTTCTGTCTTCAGCATATGTCTTATCAACCAACAGTAGAAAAGAGGTGCACAACATCTGACTAGTCTCCCCTTCTGCTTCTCATTCCTCTAATGCACTGAGTAGTAGAAATCTCCCAACAAGGTAGGAACTGGATTCCTGAGCATGAAGATGTGGATGGCATTCTTTCTTACAAAGTTAGGCTCGTCTGCAAACAAAATGATGCCATATATGCTAAGAGCCAGGAGAGCACAAACAGTCTCCCACTTCCCTGTTGCAGCATGACTGGTAGCCTGAGTGATTAAGAAGTCCAAATGGAGGCCTGGGATTCCAGCCTTGGAAGTCATATGCTGATCAATGATGGTTGCTTCCAGATGTAGAGCCTTAACTATGTCTTCATTCTTAGGAGCAGTCATCTCAGGGTTGAAAGGGATTCCTCTTCTGATGGGGACACCCAACAACATAGAAAATTCTTCCAACAGAGGGCCTATCTGAAAATCCGGGAAAGTGAAACAACGGAGAGGAGGGTCATAGAACCGAAGGCAAGTGTGAATCATGCTCCTATGTGATGTGTCCAAGTCCATGATCATCTCCAGAATACCACCATAATGCTCTCTGAATAAGGGGACATGATCAGGGGTGATAAGGGCATGTATTTGCCTGATGCCTGCCAGGGGATACTCAAAGAAATGGTAGGTGATGTTGCTCTTCCTTGTTGAACCCATACTGACAATGGGTGCTGATGAAGATAACTGGAGAAGATAACTGATGAAGGTAGCTGAAGAAGGTATCTGAGCAGAAGAACGGTCAAAACCAAACCAAAGAAGATGTGGATACCCTGTAAAACAAATAGACAAGTGTTAAAATGATGCAATATGATGTATGCTGAATGATATGCAAGGGTTTGTGATCAGGTGCTGGATTGTCAGTTGCTTTGATAGGGTCCATGAGTGTTCATAATTCCGGATGAAGGTCTGAGAACCAGTAATCAGGTGGGGGACTCAAATAAAGAGTCACTTGTCTAGGGTTTCATAAGAATCAGTCCAAAATAGTGTGACCTTAAACCAATTCCAGTAATAGTGTATGTTGAGGCCAAGGGTTCCTGCAAACCTGTAAACAACCCCACCCACTCACAGGTATAGTTCTAGAACAAGGATCCTCAGATTCAGATCTATTATGAGAAGTGTAAACACTTCTAACCCGGAGGTACATTGTTTACCCTAATCATAAGGAATCCTACTCTAATTCACCTCAGATGCTGAAGGTCATCTAAAAAGGTCATCCAGACTTAGCAGGCTTCCCAGATAGCCCTCGCACTACAGGAAATTCGTAGCACAGAGTTCTCAAGAAGAAACCCATGTTTGAACTGTGTTTCATATTCCCGCACCAGACCAAAATGGAATGGGAAAGAATATGAAGCCACTCTAATCCTATGTCTGTCACTCAGGCCTTTGTGTTGGACCTTTCTCACTGGAATACCCCTCCTACCAAGGCAAACCAACAAACCAGCACATGATATGATAATAAAATGAAATACGTAAAACAGTAAATGAAAGCGATAAAGTAAATGCAGTAAATAAAGTTATACAGAAAGCAGTAAATAAAGCAAAAACGAAAGCACACATAACACATAACACCCCCAGTAAACACAAACAAACAAGCGCTAGGAGAAACCCACAAGAGAACTAGAAGCCCTGGTTGCAAAGATCCCCAACAGAGTCTCTAAGCTATCGCTCCCCGGACTTTATGTCCCGGTGCAAACGTGAACCGTCAGCAAAGGAGAAAGGGTTGAATAGAGTCGCCATCTAGGCATTTTTATCCCAAAGGAAAGGTAATGCTGCATAAACCTGGAAAGATATAGATAAGACGGGTGCGAACCAAAGAAACTGAGAAAGGGGGTTGGTTACGACCTGGGAAGTTTTTAGCACCCAGATCGTCCGTCGTACTCGACGGGATCAACGCTTACAAGATTGTGTTTTAAAAAAAGGGGTAAATGTACCATGTGTCAGTGCAAAAAGAGAGAAATGCTCAAGACTGAGGCTTAAAAAGAAAGCTGAAAGAGGGGGAAGACAAAGAGACTTTTGTTCGATAACTTTTAAGTTATGCCTATGTATCCTCTCGTGCAATGTGGAAGTCAGAACATCGTAGTTCGACTCAAAGAGACTAGAATGACTTTGTTGTGAACTGCTTACTTGTCTATGCTCAAGTGTATGACTCGTCTGGCTTGAGTGCTAACTGTCTTGCATTAGACGGGAGAAGAAAGTTCTCGTTTTCAGAGTAAGTGTGATGAGAAAAGAATCCCGGAGGAGACGATTATTGTTTGTTTTTGTGTTTTCAGTTTTTTTTATTGTTTTTGGTGTTTTGCATAGGATGATGAGCTTAAGCCTAAGTCAAGGGTTGTAAACTCATTATATCCTCCCTGATTAGGGATAATGAGCCTACTTAAGTGTGAGATAAGCATCTCAACTTAATTACCATGATGATATAGGATTAAGATCATTAATCTACTTGTGATTATTAAGATGTTTTTGGGTTTTGTTTAGTGTTAATTAATGAGTTTAATCTCTAATCAGGGATTAGTGAACTCATTACACTTAACAAGCCTTTATTAAGTGGATTTTAATAAATATGAGATTTAGAAGTGAGTTTTAAGTTTGTAATACTAACTTGAGGGGGACTTGTCCATTAAACACTAGGGTTAGTCCCTCTTAACCAAAAGGAAGAGATGGAACCCTAATGTAAGGCCCAAGTTACAAGCTTAAGTCTTGATCATTATTAGGTGTTTTGATTAAGAGGTGTAAACAAATTAAAGGTTTAACACTAAGGAT
Organism: Lathyrus aphaca; assembly: GCA_963966055.1. Lineage (NCBI taxonomy): Eukaryota > Viridiplantae > Streptophyta > Magnoliopsida > Fabales > Fabaceae > Lathyrus > Lathyrus aphaca. The sequence continues at coordinate 506,490,586 of OZ014524.1, read as the reverse complement.
TAAAGTCATACACTCCATCCTAAGATAAGGATGCAGGCATAACCCTAATTCAAAGTCCTAAAGCTTTAAGTGTTTAGCCTCTGATTATGAGATGAGAAGAGAGACTCAAGGAGACTCAAAGGTAAAATACTAAGGGAGACTATATACAACCCTAAAATTATCATGCTTGGTTGTTCCTATAGTTTGTGAGGAATAAGAGAAGATCTTCAGGAAGCCACCATGGAAGAAGAAGCAGATGAAAAGATAAGGAGAAAGAAGAATATGTTACTTACTTCCTGAAGAAGATAAGTAACCTAGAAGAAAGAGATAAGAGAAATAGAGCATAAGTGAAGCAAGTTCACTTCAAAGACAAGTAGAATATGCATATGAAGAGATAAGAAGAGGTGGGATGTGAAGGAAAATCCACATCCCAAACAACTTACCATAAGCCCCTGAAATGTTAGTGTGAATGCATAAGATGCAAAGCAAAGAGAAATAAAGCAAATGAAGGTGCAAAGACCAAAACCAGAAGTGAATATGCAATGCAAAATGTGCTATGTAATGATGCAAATCCATACATGATGCATATGGATGTTCATACAAAGGATGGGATGCAAAGAAAGCATGTAAGAAGCTTGAAAACACATGGATGTTCATGAAATGCAATGAATGCAAATCATATCAAATGAATGAAGAAATGATCAAGAAATGTTCAAACATGTCCTATGATGTCTAAGATGACATACAAATGCTTGGAATGGCATGGCAAGTTCATATGATTGAGATATGCAAAGAGGAATTCAAATGAACATGAGAAATTAGGGTTTTATGAATGTATGAGATGAAAATGATCAAAACAGAAGCATACATCATGATACAAATTTGAAATTGAACTTAAACAAACCCTAAACATATATAAGAACACTCCCCAAAGGAGAAGATCAGAAGCTAAACCTAGTGAAAGTTATGAATTTCCTAAGTTAACTAGGGTTTTTGGGTGATTCTAAAGGAAAAATGCCAAACAATTTGAAAATGCAATGCAAAATTATGAGTTAAATAACCTATATACTAGATGCAATATATGAAACTATTAAAAAAGAATCAAGTTCAAACTCATCATGGTTGATCAGAAATGATTTTTTTCAAGTTAGGGTTAAGAAATGTGATTTTTATGAACCCTAATTCAAAGATAATTGTGAAAACATGATCAAACCTAAAGAGATATTTGTATGGTGAGTTTGTAAATTATTCTAAATGCCTAAGAATGCTTCATGAATTTTTTGGTGATTTTTAGAAACCTAAATGTATTTTTAATTAACTAAAATCAATTAATTAATTAAATAAAACATTTAAATGATTTAAAAATACTTTTTTAACGCAAAAATAAAAATAAAAATGTTTGAGTTTAGAAAAATATTTGAAGTAAAAATGCAGAAAATGGTATTTTTAAAAGTATTTTTGCTATTTTTAATAATTATGAGAAAACAAAAGAAATAAAATGAAAATAAAATAAAATAAAATGAAAAGTAATCAAGATCAAAGGCCCAAATTCAAATTTGGGGAGACTGCGCGCGTGAATGGGTGGCTGGGATTGCTTCAGATTAATTAAACCTAAGTAATTTAATTAATTATAATTAGGGTTAAGTGGATTAATTTGGGCGCACGTGTCTTCAACTAATCACTCATCCAATGGTCCGTATTTAAATTGACACTTAAACCCTAATTAAAACCTCAATCACTCTCAGGCGACCGGAACAGTGTTCCGGTCGTCTTCTCTGGCCAACCCCAAAACCTAACTTCTTCCCTAGGCAAAATCCAGACCTCTCAACCACCCATAAATGATCCCCAAGCAAAATGCAACTCAAATCAATCATTAAACAACATTTATATCACACAATCAGAGAGAATCGAATCAAAACATATTCATGGACAAAATTTCAGAAGTTCGTAACATGCTCATTTCTTGACTATTTTCAATTCTAAAAGTATTAGTGTGATCCCCATAACATATATTTTCATTTTATAACAAGAAATTGAAGCTCTGAAAGATTTTGTTCTCGAGGTTACCTGAGCTGATGAACTACAAATGTGAGCTTTCAGAGCCTCTCCTTCATGCAAAAAGTTTCCTTTGATCCTCCTGATGCTAATGGAATGCTTAAAAGGCCTTGAGAGTGGCTAGTTTGTGTAGTCCAATTCTGATGTAGCAGAAATGGAGGTTTGGTTTGAGAGGTTTTCAGGCCAAAGTGAAGGGTGCTTTGTGTTCCTCAGGTCATGAGTGATTGAATGGTGAAGAAAGTTTTGAGTTTGAGTGGTTATGGAGTGAGTTTCGAAGGAATGAAGGTTTATGGAAATTTTTGGGATTCTGAGTGTTGGCTTGTTTCAGGCTCCAATGTTATGTGAAATGAGGTCCATGATGTTTTCATAAGAGGTTCTGATTGGTAAAAAAGTTGGTGGTGGCATAGTGTGATTGGTATGGCTTCGTTTGCAAAAAAAAGTCAATGTTATGGTACCACAAGTATGGGCTGGGACAGAAGAGATCCAAAGGGTGGATTTGCCTCAGCTGAGTTCATGGAGAACCCTTGGATTGATTGCAATGATCTGCAGCACTTGGATCAAGAGTTATCATATGTTTTGCATTTTCCCTCTTTGAAAATTTTGTGAAAATTGATCCATGGAAAAATGTAATCCAAGGCATAATTTTGGTCAAACAATGTTGCATTAACATGTTATGAAGTGTAGAAGTCAATTAGAGGTCACAAGAAGTCTTGAAACTTGATTTTGCAAAAATCCCTCTTTGGCATGAACATGAAAATTATAAGATTTTTCCCAACTTTGAAACATCATATCTTGAGTTCTAGGATGAATCAAGAGGAGTTCTTGTACTTTTTGAAAATGGGAAGATCCAATCTACAACTTTCATGTTTGAATATTTTTCATTTGAAGCATTTTTTATCAAGAAAGAGGAGGCTGAAAATCTTTCCCAAAATGGAAAGTTTCCATTACAAGTCATGTCCAAAATTGGAAAGTTTGCAAATGGATTGAAAATTTTCAATCTTGTGAACTTATAACAACTTCTAAGATCAAATAAAGATCATAGAACCTCAAATTGATGAAAATGACTCTTTGGTTCCATTGGTGGTGGCCTCAGATGCCCTGATTTTGACTTTTCTTGCACAATAAGTTACCAGTTGATCAGATGACCTCCACAATGAATTTCTTCATAAAATTTGGTACACATCCTCCTTATAACATATTAAGACCATTAGAATAAAAAATGGCCAAAAAATTTAAGGTTAAGGGCCTCAAACCCAAAACCCTAATTTTAGGTCATCTGTGCAGGAAATATTCAGTCTCCCTAGACACCTCTGCAATGCTTTGTGATATTTTGAGTTTAATGAACCTTGGGGAGCATATTATGATCATGAAACACACATGGACCCTCTTTACAAGCTTCAAGGCCTTTGAGATGGCTCATATCACTTCTTAGATTGCCCAGATCAGAAACCCTAGATGCAGTTATGCAGATGAAATAATCTATGAAATGTGAAAGATCACAAGCCATGGTGTGAGAAAAGAGTGAGGTCAAATTTGGGGTGTTTACACATTTGCCCCTATTTAAATAAATTTACCAGATGACTTGAGTGATTGTAATCCTCATGGAATCAGGGTGAAAGGTATTTAAATATAGAAATAACCGAAAATTTTGCCCCTAAATGAAATGACATGCTATGAGCTTATGAGGGGCTTGCTGGGGATATGACATGTGAGATGCAATGAAACCTAGCATGCTGATTTTTTTTAAATGATGAATATGCTGGATATGGTATGATGGAGATAAATGCAACGGTGATCCACAGAAACAAAACTGAGGGTGAAGACTCAGTGGGGATAATAATATGATGGGGATGACGAGACGAAAACAGGAAGTATTCAAAGTGGTAGATCAACAGGTTCAAGTGTAACTGTTGGTACTAAGAATAACAAAAGACGGAAAACGAGACAAGAGTCCAGAACATAAGATTAAATGTACGGACCGACACTTAAAATAGCGAGAAAAAGGTTCAAAGTAAAACACAACGGCTTGATGTGCCCACATGACACTATGAACGAGAACAAACTAACTGGCGTGATGGGTTAGCAAGTTCAAAGATGATTGTTGGGGATCCTAATACAGCAACTCGGTGACTGAGAAAAAAAGTTGAAATGACATCGGCTCGGCGGTCAGGAATGAAATAGCAGAAATCGATACGGCGGTCGGGAATAAAACTCAACACGACGGTTGAAGAAATAAATAACAGTCATCGACGCGGTGGTCGGGAAATAAAATAACAGGCGTCGACACGGATGTCGGGAAAAAATGAAATGAACAGTCATTGACACGGCATTTGGAAAATAAAATAACAGGCGTCGACACGGCGGTCGGAAATAACAAACATCGATGCGGCGGTCAGGAAAGTAAAATAACAGACATCAACACAACGGTCAGGAAATAAAATAAAAGGCGTCGACACGGAGGCTGGGAAAGCAAAATAATAGACATCGACACGGCATTCGGGAAAGAAAAATAACAGACCTTGACACGGCGGTCGGGAAAGTAAACTCAACACGGCGGCTGAGGAAGATAAAACAAACATCGACACGGCGATCGGGAAAATAAAATAGACATCGACACGGCGGCTGGAAAATGAAATAGACATCGACACAACGGTCGGGATATAAAATTCAACATGACGGTTGAGGGAATAAATAACAGATATCGACGCGGCGGTCGGGAAAATGAAATAACAGATAAGTAACCCAAGGCGGTAAATCAACAGGTTCAAGTGTGACTGTTGATACTGAGGATAAAGGAAACGAAAAACAGTGTTTGGGCAGTGGCTCTGTGCAACCAACTGATACTGAGAGTAGAATGCGAAGCATTTAAAGATAAATCAAATGGCTCTAAGCGACCGGCTGGCAACAACGAATAAATGTTGGAGTTTTCAACGGGATAAACGACCAACCTCTAGGAACTCCTTAAATGAAGAGTTCAAAGAACTTTAGGAATTGTATGGAAAACACGGATGCATGTTGAATTAATAGCCTTAAATCTTAAGCAAATAGCTTAAAAGATTTATGGCAATGATTCAATTGGACTTAAAGAAATATTGGTGGTAATAAGGTAAATACAAACAACAAGGAGGACCTTTGCAGGGGATACCAGTGCTACAGGGAAGAAGACATTGATTAACCACACTTCGGGGTGCCCACAACAATGGATTTCAAAATGAAAATTGACAGTAAACTGGACCTGGAGTCAGAAAGACGACAACTGGGGAGGGGCAACTGATTATGTCAAATGCGTATGATTGAGCATGATACGAATGATCATGATATACAAATGCTGACTCTGGGGAGACAGAGAGTTTTGATAAAGCAGGGGAGAGTAGGATCTCAATGCCAATACTTAGACGAGCAATATGAAAGATGTTGGGGAGATGTCTTCATATTTGGAGCTCAATGTTTGGTCCAAGAATCCATCCAAGAGTGCTGCCAGCCTTTAATCCTCTATGGGGATTTCTGTAACAATGGCATGAGATTGTTTCCACAAGCCAGAGTTTTTGAGAAGACAAAAGATTTTTAATATTTCTAAAGTCAAAGAAAATTTGAAAGTTTCTCATATGTTTCCAAAAAAAAATTTCTAAAAAATTTTTTTGTGTCATTTTCAAAGTTAAATTATAATTCAGTAAAGACATTTTGCATAACAAAGAAATAAGAAGCTGATAAATATAGTTTAAAGGAAAAGGTTGATTTTCATTCAAGAACGGTAGCTTGACAATAGCAAAGGCTCCATAGAAAATTACAATTTGAAAATGGCAATGGGGAAAGGTCTACATTGAATCCAACGACCACTATAATCCCTAATAACTAAGACCGCTCAACACTTCACTTCTGACAATAGCGACTGGATTGGTCTTCAAGTAATGATCTTCAGTAATGGTAAACACCATCTGATACAGTCAAATACCTTTATCCCTAATTTTTTCCTGGACCGCCCTTTCGGGTTTTCAATCCACCGGGACGCTCTTTTTTGCCTAAGTCGCCCTTTCGGGTTTTCAACTTAGTGAGCTCTCATTTTTTTATTTTAATCCCTAACTTTTTCCTAGATCTCCTTCATAGGTTATGATCCACCGGGATACCCCTTTATGCCTAGGTCACCATTTCTGGTTTTCGACCTATCGGGCTTTATTTAGGCATAATATTTTTTGACTGCATCAGTATTCACCGGGTGTTTAAGCTGTTCACCATCCATAGTTATGAGGATTAGGGAACCTCCGGAGAATGCCACCTTCACAACATATGGGCCTTCATAGTTAGGGCTCCATTTTCCATGCGTGTCTTTGTGGACTGGCAAGATTTTATTGAGTACAAGGTCTCATTCTTTGAATTCTCGGTGACGGACTTTCTTGTCAAATGCTCTCTTGATGCGCTTTTGGTACAACTGGCCATGGCACATGGCGGTAATTCTCTTTTCATTAATGAGGTTCAGTTGGTCATACCTGTTCTGGACCCACTCAGCTTCCTCCAATTTGGTTTCCATCAAGATTCTCAAAGATGGTATCTCTACTTCGATAGGGAGAACTGCATCCATCCCATATACCAAAGAGAAGGGGTTTCCCCTGTTGAAGTGCGAACTGATGTTCTGTATCTGTGTAAAGCATATGGTAACATCTCGTGCCAATCTTTGTAAGTTTTCACCATCTTCTGCAGAATCTTCTTGATGTTCTTGTTCGCAGCTTCAACAGCTCCATTCATCTTCAGACGGTAAGGAGAAGAGTTATGATGTCCAATCTTGAATATCTCACATAACTCTTTCATTGTCTTGTTGTTCAAATTGTTCCCATTATCTGTGATGATTCGGCTTGGGATTCCATAATGGCAAATAATTTGGTTTTTGATGAAACGGGCAACCACTTGCTTTGTCACATTGGCGTAGGAAGCCGCTTCTACCCACTTGGTAAAGTAATCGACCGCAACCAAGATAAATCGGTGACCATTGGAAGCTTTAGGCTCAATTGCCCCTATCATGTCAATGCCCCACATTGAGAAAGGCCAAGGCGATGATAGAACATTCAAAAGGGTCGGAGGTACGTGCACCTTGTCGGCATAAATCTGGCATTTATGACACTTCCTGGCATATTTAAAACAATTTGATTCCATGGTTAACCAGAAGTATCCAGCTCTCAATATCTTCCTAGACATGGCATGTCCATTGGCATGTGTTCCAAATGATCCTTCATGGATTTCTCCGATCAATAAGTCTGCTTCGCGCTTGTCCACACATCTGAGCAGAACCATATCATGATTTCTCTTATAAAGCACATTGTTGCTGAGGAAAAACTTGGATGCCAATCTTCTCAGCATCTTATTTTCTAGAGTTGTTGCATCCGATGGGTACTCCTAATTTTGCAAGTAGTTCTTGATGTCATAGAACCACGGTTTCTCATCAGTTTCTTCTTCGACCAGTAGACAGTACGCTGGTGTAGTTTTTCGCTCGATTGTAATGAGTGGAGCTTCATTAAGAAATCTGACTTGAAACATAGAGGCCAACATAGCCAAGGCGTTTGCTATTTGATTCTCTGCCCTTGGAACGTGATGGAAAGTGACTTTATCAAAGAATTTGATTAATTCCACAATGTAGGCCCGGTACGGGATCAACTTCTCATCACGAGTCTCCCATTCACCTTTGACTTGGTAGATTACCAAAGCTGAGTCTCCATATACTTCAAGGATTTTGATTCTGGTATCAATTGCAGCTTCGATACCCAAAACACATGCTTCATACTCTGCAATGTTGTTTGTACATTCAAAACACAATCTGGCTGTGAAAGGAGTATAACCACCATCAGGATTCATCAAAACGGCTCCCACACCATGCCCCATATAATTAGAAGAACCACAAACATCATCTTCCAACGAGATCCTGGCTCTGGACCCACATCTGGACCTGGAACCTCACAGTCCTTTATCAACATAATGTCCTCGTCCGGGAAATCAAATTTCAAAGGCTCATAATCTTCAGCAGGTTGATCAGTAAGGTAGTCATACAAAACACTGCCATTGATAGACTTATGGGTTACATATTGGATGTCGTATTCAGATAACAACATGTGCCAACGGGCAAGTCTTCCAGTCAAAGCGGGCTTCTCAAAAATGTACTTTATTGGATCCATTTTCGAGATCAACAAAGTAGTGTGACAAATCATATACTGCCTGAGGCGTCGGGCAGCCCATGCCAAAGCATAACAAGTCTTCTCTAAAAGTGAATATCTGCTTTCACAATATGTAAACTTCTTGCTTAGGTAATAAATGGCATGCTCCTTACGACTAGTTTCATCCTGTTGGCCTAAAACGCAACCCATAGATCCTTCAAGTACAATTAGATACATGAAGAGAGGCTTTCCTGGATTAGGTGGGATCAAGATAGGAGGTTCCTGTAGATAAACCTTAATCTTCTCAAAAGCCTGTTGACAGTCAGAATTCCATTCAATTGCTTGATCCTTTCACAACAACTTGAATAAAGGCTCACATGTAGCAGTCATGTTGGAGATGAATCTTGAGATGTAGTTCAACCTTTCGAGGAAACCTCTGACTTGCTTTTCTGCTTTTGGAGCTGGCATTTCTTAAATTTCTCTGACCTTGTCCGGATCTACTTCAATTCCTTGCTGACTAACAATAAAACCAAGCAACTTCCCTGACCGGACACCAAAGGTACACTTGGCTGGATTCGGATGCAGTTGTAACTTTCTAAGGCGCTCAAATAACTTTTCAGGAGATGATTCAAATGATCTTCCTCACTCTGTGATTTGGCAATCATATCATCCACGTAAACGTTTATCTCTTTATGCATCATATCATGGAAAAGGGTGACCATTTCCCTTTGATAAGTGGCTCCTGCATTTCTGAGACCAAATAGCATAACCTTGTAACAATAAGTGCCCCACGGTGTGATGAAGATGGTCTTTTCCATATCATCAGGATCCATCTTGATCTGGTTATATCCTGAAAACCCATCCATGAAGGAGAAAACAACAAACTTGGCAGTTTTGTTAACCAAAGTATCAATATGCGAAAGAGGGAAATCGTCCTTTGGACTGGCTTTGTTCAAATCTCTATAGTCCATGCACATTCTAACCTTACCATCCATTTTAGGGACTGGCACGATGTTAGCCACCCACTCAGGGTACTTAACAACTGCGAGGAATCCAGCATCAAACTGTCTTTTGACCTCCTCTCGAATCTTCAGAGCCATATCCGGTCTTGTTCTTCGGAGCTTTTGCTTTACTGGAGGACATTTTGGTCGAAGAGGCAATTTGTGGACCACTATGTTTGTGTCTAAGCCGGGCATATCCTGATACGACCATGCAAACAAATCCATATACTCTCTGAGAAGCTTGACCAATCTTTCTCTGACGTCTGCCCCAAGTGTTGTACCAATCTTGACTTCCTTCTTGTCTTCATCAGTGCCAAGGTTGATGGTCTCTACCCGCTCCTTATGTGGCTGAAGATCTGTGTACTCATACTCAATCAATCTTACCAGTTCTTCAGGAACGTCACAATCTTCCTCACTTTCATCTTCCGCTTGGTAGATGGGCGAATCAAAGTTAGGAGAGAGTATAGAGTCATTGGATTCAACAGGGTTTTCATTTGTTCTACATATGGGAATGATTTGCTTTTATTAAAAGTGAAAACAGAGAGATGCAAGGAAAACTTTTTATTTGGTTTTGAAAGATCGCCATTTTCTTTTTAAAGGTGAAAAGAGAAAAAGCAGTAAATAAAACAAAATAAGAATTTAACAAAATGCCTTCATTGATTGAATAACTTGAAAATGAGAAGGGGTCCTACAAAATGATCCCATAGCCTTGGGCAGGGCTAGAGAACTTTGAAAACATTTAAAGAAAACAATAAATTACTTTGACATTGGAAAAAAAAATCTGGGATCTACACTGCCTCCCAATTGCCCAAAGCTGCTTCACACTGATAAACCAAATGATCCACATCTTCATCTTCATCATCCCTATTAACTGCATTGATCTAATAGCCGGCACTGGAAAACACATCTTGAATGTTCTTTGGATGTCCTTTAACGGAGGTTGATGCTCTTTCCTTCACATGAGTTGGTTTATAACCCAACCCGTAGCGATCTAGCTTCTTCTTGACTTCAATGACATCACCCCAACCTTCATGGCTTCCTTCTTCAATAGTGGAGATGGTACTCTTCAGCGAAGCAAAATATGGAATACCCTTCCCCTTTGGTTCCTCTACTTCCATAAGGACAACATTGGTTATCTCTAAATCTTGGAAAGCAGTTTCCAAAGCATCTTCATCAGCCTCAATGTAACTAAAGGAGGAAAGATTGCTAACCATGAGATCTTCTTCACCAGACACAGTTACGAGCTTGTTATCGACCACAAATTTCATCTTTGGATGTAGGGTATAGGTGATTTCCCCAGCGGCATAAATCCAAGGACTTCCCAGCAAACAACTGTAATTAGGATTAATGTCCATAACCTGGAAAGTGATTTTGAACACCTGTGGTCCAATCAAGGTTGGTGTTGCACCCCAAAATTTTCCCTCACAAGATAAGAATTTGTGTACTAAGAGGTTCACAAGGTTCACAAAGTTCACAAGACATCTCATGAGGTTCACAAGGTTCACAAGATTCACAATTAGTCAGAAAGTTTGACAATTCCCTCAGACAATGCATCCTCCTAAGCAATGTATCCTAAACTAGGGTTTTGACTTTCATCAGGCTAAATGGACTTACAAGACTTCAAGTGAGCTTCATAACATCTTATATGTGTTCAAGAATCCCCATGTCAAGTTTCAAGACTTTCCCAAAAGATTTGCTCAATCAGATGATCAGATAGGTTAAAATCAGTTAAGGCAGTTAAAAAGTCAAACTAAGGTCAACTGGGGTCAAACCAAAGTCAAACTTCATGATTTTTTGCCAAAATCAAGTATATGAAGTAAAATTCATCATTTGATCAAGGGTTGATCATGATTCATCAAGGAGATTTCAGATCATCAAGAATCAGGAGTTTCTAAATTAGGGTTTTCACAGGAAAAGTCAACTGAACTTTGACCAGCCATAACTTTCACATGCTTCATCAAATTTTTTCCATCAAAAGCTCATTTTGAAGGAAATTGAATTCTATACAACTTTGTGTCTCACAATTCAAGCCCAAAAATGCTTCATTTGGAAGGTATGAGCTAAGACATTATAGGTCCTTTTAATAGTCAACAAAAAGTCAACAACTTCCAAAGAGCATAACTTGAGAATGGTAAAAGATATGGACATTAGACCAAAGAGGTTGGTTATAGGACTCTTTAAGCTTTCCAAAATGTCCAAGAACACCCTCATAGCATTAAAATTGAAGGATTTGTGCCCTTGCAAAGTTGGGAAATTTTTGAGAGGTTTATGAAGTAAATGGGATCTTAAAACCATAATTCATCAAATGGGCTGACCTTTTTGTGATCCAATTGGTTCCATGCCATCATGCACGAAATTAAAGTGATTTATTCATAATTTTATTCATTTTGTTTTTATTTATTATGATTTTTTATATTAAAAATCATTTTAAATTCAAATAAAATATAAAATAATGAAAATTGAAATTGATTTGGTTTCTAGAAGGTCATAAATTATATTTGGATCTGATTAATACAAGAATTATGAGGATCATCTTAAAATAGCAAGCTTATATCAAGATATTTCAAGTTTTAAAGTCAAATCTTTTTCAATCTCAAACTATCCAAATATCCAAAGTCTTGTGCAAATTTTTTGACCTAATTCATTCACTCATATATATAGAACATTTAGCAACCTAGGGATCACGAATTTGCAGCCTCCAAAGTCACTTTTAAACTTCACAAAATCACTTCAAAAATTCATATCGGATTCCAAGGTAGAGAGGGTTTCAATGAGTTTTGAGCATTGCAATGCGTTCTATGATGTTCATATAACCTATTTGGATCATAAAAAACACATAAAACACTCTTATTCATGCAAACCGAATCAGTGTTCATTCCACTTTTGAATTTTTTCGATTTTTATAATGCTGACATTATTCTTTGAATTTGATCTTATATTTGTGTTTGTGATGATGTTTGGAGTCTTTCTGGATGAATCAATTGGATTTTAGGTACACGGATGAAGATTAGCCATGGCTAGGGTTTGGACCTTCGAATTAGGGTTCTGCTATTTACTCAATTTAAATGATTTTGAAAACCATAGCAAGACTGTATAAACTGTGGGAAATTGTTTTATGCTAGCAATTGGATCCAATTTTACGTGTTTCATAGGCGTCCAAAAACCTAGGTTCTTTTGTAAAAATATGCCCAGGAAATTCGCAGGAAGACTGGTGGGAAAATTCGCAGGAAAATGTGCAGGTCAGGAGGAAGAAGAAGCTGTGCGCGAATTCAAAATTTGAATTTGAATATATATTATATATTTATGTTTGTATCTTATTTCATGAATGATGCTGATAGTGTAGTGGTAAGTGTACGCGCATGTGAAGACCAGGGCAGGGGTTCGAATCCCAGCTTCAATGTTTTTTTTGTTTATTTTCTTTGTATTTTCAGGCTTAATATATAATAACCAGTAGTCGTCCATTGTTCACAATACGTGCGTAGCCCAGTGGTAGCCTGTTGCGTCCAGAGGGTGGCAAGGCCTAGGGCGTGGGTTCAATCCCTGCCCCATGTAATTTTTTAATTCCTGTTTTGTTTAATTGTTTTATTAATTATTTTATTGTTAATTAAATATAATCATGTTTAATATGTATATTTAAATAATTCTAGGAACTTAATATGTAAATATTTTATTTTCTAAAAAATTCGTAAAAATATTTTTCTAAATTCTAAACCTATTTATTTATTTGAATATGTATATATTTATTTAACTATTAGATTAATATTGTAAATTAAAATTAGGAACCCTAATGTTTTTATATATAAAACCCTAATTATTTTTAAACCCTAATTTATTTTCTAATTACTCAAAACCCTAATTTTCTTTTAAAACTTTAATTTCTCATTTTTATTATTTTTGCTTAATTATACTTGATAAATGTTTCTAAATCATGTTTATTTTTGTAAATAAATTAATATATAATAATTATTATTATTCTCATCTTAAAATTCTTTAAAAAAATTGTTTATTTAAATCTAAAATTTTAATTGATTTCTACATTGTATATTATTGTGCTAACCTCTTTTCTCTTATATTTATTTTTATTACTAATCTTTTTATTATTTATTTATATGCTTATTATTTAAATTGTTCTAATTATAATGTAATTGTACAAGCCATGTAATAGTTGTAGTATTTCTTATTGTTTATTTATTTATAAATTGCTATGGTTAGTAAATTAGGGAGTGAAAACATGTTTGTATTTTAAAATCAATTTAAATCACTAATTTTAAGATAAATATATGAACTTGTACATGCACACACGTAAGTCGATCTTTGATCGCCATCTCACTTCTTAAGGATATCTCTCATGTTGCCTAAACAAAATGGTCAAGTAAGGTGTCTAAAAGCAAAAGTCCCTTCTCCTAAAAAATCATCTAGTCCCTTTAAAGATTATAAGATCAAGTCCCTTCGAGGTTGCCTTCGTGAATGATCTTGTCCCTTTCAAATAAAAGATGATAAGTCCCTTCGTATTGCTAATACACCTTACAGTTGCCTAATCATAGATGACCCTTCATATGTCCCATACAACATCCAAGGTAATGACTACCTATTCCTTAATAATAGGGATAGTCTTACCATTGAAAGAACATTCAAGAACAGTAAAGATTTAATCATAGGGTAGGTTCCTCTTAAGTACTTGCTCACTCATTCACAAACATTTCATAAACATTTCACATTTTTAAACAATTTTCAAAACAAAGTCTTTATATATATCCGTACAAGGACATTATAAAGTACTTAAGAAAATTTTTAATCACACACTACACTTCTCAAAACAGTTTAAAGTGAGCTAAGTAACTAAGAGCCCATGGATAACCATGGATGTAAAGGGTGCTAATACCTTCCCTTTACATAACCTACCCCCCGAATCCAAAAATCTTTTAAGGTCTTTCCTGTTCTTTTATGCCCTTTCCTTTGGATAAAATAAAAGTCGGTGGCGACTCTTGCTATCCGCAACATTGAATTAAAGTCAGTTCTCCCACCGTGTTACAGAACTGGCGACTCTGCTGGGGATTTAATAAAAGAGGGGTACCCTTAGGAATTAGATCACTTTAAAATTGTTTTCCTTGTTTGCTTTATACTTATCTGTTGGGTGCTCTTATGTGTGAAAGATCCTAACCCGGATCTAGTGTACCTTAGGTAAATGGCAATAGACCAAGGAAACTGTACGGCTTATACCGATATGGTTGATCTGGTGGCCATAGTTAGTGTGACTTCTTGTTTGGTGCTTATGTTCCTTAAGTCAAGTTGAGGATAATATGAGGCTGCCATATGTTGTCTGTCACACCCCAAATTTTACCCCTAACTTTTCGCATCATACATTCACTTTGTTTGATCAGTTACTTTCAACTCATTTTCTAGTTATTTTCTTTTCACTTCCAAGCTTCCATTTTATTTTAATTTCTATTTATTATTTTTATAATTTTTAATTCATTTTGTGTTTTAATTTTAATTCTTATTTCTATTTCTATTTCTATTTTTTTTTTAATTAGTTCTATTTTCAAGTTTTTTAAATTTTTACCTCAATTTCTAAATTCTAATTTTTTTAATTCATTTTCAAAACTATTTCTATTTTTAATTACAACTTCCAATTTCAATTTCAAGCTTCAAGTTCAAAATCTAACTTCCAAAGTTTCTCCAAGTTTTATTCAAGTTTCAAAGTTCCAATTTTAAATCCATACTTCATTTTTCTATTCCATATTTCCAAATTCATTCCAAATTTAAAATTCATTGTCATTTCATATTTATTTTTATTTTGCATTCATGTTATGTCCATTCTCAAGACTTATTCACAATGTTCAACTTTGTCCCAAGTTTTTTCAAGCATTCATATTTCACTTTAAATTAAAACATATTCATGAACATTCATTTTTTTTTTATAACCATTCACTCATGTCACATTTAAGTTGAATATTTCATCATAATAACATTCATACATACCATTCATATCCATTTTAGTATTACATACATAATTAGAATTTCATTTTAAATTAGTGCTTAAGTACACAAAACTTCCAAAAAAAAACTAATTGCTACATCTTTTTAATTTCCAAGTAAATCCATAGTTTCTTCATATCCAATCATGCATGAAAATCTTCTTTCTCCATGGCCTTTTGTCCATCATTCCAATTCATCCATTTGCACATGAAATAAAAAAAATAAGTTAGCATCCATGTTCTAATTCATACATAATCATAAAAATTCATCACATCTCATTCAAATTCAATCTATTCCATTCAAACATATTTAAATTTCAAAACATATTCATTTTCAAGTATTATTATTCCAATTTCATGTTTAATTCAAAACAGCCCCATATATGTTACATAAGCATTTCAAGCATATTTCATTTAAGCATACCATTACAAAAATTCAGCATTCATGTTAATTCATTTTTACATATTGTAAGCTTTTTTTTTTCTCATAACAAAGTGTCATATACATAGTAAAATTCAGCAAAACAATTTCAAAAATCAGCACTAGCAAACAAGAAAACAGTCACAAAACTGCAGAAAAATTCAGCAGCATTCAGCACACAAACAGGCTGCTCCACCTCCCCACTATTGCTGCAAAACTCAGATTTTGTTCCCCTTGTCCCAACCCTTCATCAACAAGCAACAAGGACAGAAATTCAAACCAAAAACCCTAATTTCATCCTACATATATGGGACTGTTACATTGCAAAAAAGACAGCATCAAACACACTGAAAACAGCCACTAAACTCACAAATTTCAGCACTCAAAAACATACTACAAACTCAGCATCAAAACCCTTCAAAAACAGCCCTGCAAACACTACTATTCAGCCCTCATAACAGCTCTAAAACACAAAAAAAACCAACACTGTTACATCCCAAACAGTCTCAAAATTTCAGCCAAAAACAGTCCAAACAAAAATCCAGCAACCAAAAAAAAAACAAAAAAAAGGAGGAGAAAAGAAGGGTGCAAAAAGTTCAACAACAACAAGCAGCAAGGAACTCACCCTTGGGGATCTTCACCCCGATAACGTTCGGGCGGTAATATCTTTCTCTTTTCCTCTCTTTCACCTTTCCCTTATTTTAGCATCTTGTCCATATTTAGCTTCTTTTTTTGTTTCATTTCAAACCTGCACATATCAAAACAAAGTCATATAAGAACTTCAAATTTTTTAAGATTTCCTCACTAAAACAACAGCCCTGTTACCAGAACCAGAATCACCAACTTACACAAACCAAAATCAAAAGCATAAGAGAGATGGAGAGGAAATCCAAACAGTGAGACAGAGGAAACTCATTGAAAACGAACCAACTCATTTTTCGCCGAAGCCAGCCAACCTTGCCTCTTCAAACCTCCTTCCACAAACCATTGAACCATTACCTTCAACAAATCAGCCGCAGCACTTCAACATCAAACACTCCAGCCAACAACAAAGACAACTCACCGGCCAAACACCACACATCTCATAAAACCTGCAAATATTAAAAAAAAACACTGTCAAAATTGTCACCATAACCCAGCCCTTTCAAAACCCGAAAACTCAAATATGGAAGCCACCCAAACCGCTGACTTACAGATCCAAAACCAGCTGAGAAAAAAAGCACCATCTGCTTCAACCTTTTCATTGCCCAACACCAACCTTCTTCTGCTAATAATCCATTTCAAAACTCATGAACACAAACCTCAAAACCAAAAAGCATGAAGAGTGAGAAAAGAGAGATGAAACAAATTCAGAGTCAAAAAACGAACCTGCATAAACCTTGAAATGCAGAAAACAGAACCGTCCTTCAGCCTTGAACCGAAACCGCCCTGTTTCGACGAAACCTTGCCACCAAACCTAGCCGCAAATCCGTCCTCAATCAACTCTGAACCTACACCTCCAACAACCTTTTCGACCCTACATCATCAAACCTGCAACAAAAAACAACAACATCAAAACAGGACCATCCAACTCGAAACCGTGAAACCCATCTGAAACAACTACCATATTCACCTGCAAATACAAATACCTAAAAACCTTCAGCCAACAGCCACGGTAAAACACTCCCTCACCATCAGCATAAACTGAACTTCTCATACAAACCTTCAAAACTCACAGAATTCCGAAATCATTTTTTATAAGACCATTCGTCCGAACAGCATCGCATAAACCAACCAAACATTCACCGGACCGAAAGAACACACAAAAATCCAAAAGCTCTATCCTCATGAAACAACCATAGTTGAACGCACACAAACCCATATTTGAACGAAATTCAGAATACAGAAGACCATTCGCCGGAAACCATTCTTTGCAGCCTCACATCTCAAAACCAGACCCGTGACCATCTTTTGCCACAAACTGAAACGAAACTCAGCCATCCTTCAGCCAATCCTTCACCAAACCGCAAGCTTTCCGTCACCAAACAGCACCCCTTTCGTGAAACCACCGGCCGCACAAAGCCATAATCCGCCGCCGTTTACGAAAACACAAACCGAGAACAAACCTCACACCATTAACACCCAAACACAGTAAGCCCCAAACCAAACTTTCAAATTGTGTCTCCCACTGACTTTGTAAACCACAACCAGGATCAATTCACTAACCAACCCTCACTTCCAAACAATATCACCACCTTCACGCATCTCTCCACCCCTTTTTCGAAACAGAAACGCAGTTGAAATCATAAAAAAGGACTCACCTGTCAAAACGCGATTCGGAGCCACTGCAAACACCAAGACTCTTTCATCTTCACCAAACCCTCCATCCCGCCGTGAAATCTTCTAAGACAAACATAAGCCGTAAATCTTCAAACATTTTCCGCCGCGGCCGCCATTCCCTAAAAGCCATGACTCGCAAGAAACCACCAAACTCATGAAGATAGAACCAATTGTTCATTACCAGACCCACCGCCACCCTTTCACCGTCATCACCACCGCCACTGAAACTGCACCAAGCTTCAACAACATCTGCAAACGCTTCCAGCCAGAACCCCCATCTCCACCCTCTCACCGTCAAATAAACCTTAAACATTTACTTCCACCTTCAGCCACCTTCTAACACCAACAAACCAAAACAGGACAAAGAGTTTAAGAGAAAAAAAATAAAAAATCACAGCAAACCTCTCCATCTCTAATCTCCCTCCTCCACAATCCCTAACAGCAACCTCTTCAAACCGTTACACAGCCAGCCATCAGCCCATCATCACCATTACCGACCCATACAGGAACCACCCAACACTCACCTTCTTCAGCCGTGAGAATCCCCAACCACCCGCGAAACCCACTGGCCACCGCAAACCGCCCAAGCCCAAATCAGAAACCACCAGCCGTGGCGAACCACCATACCCCCAAACCAGAATCCGTCATCACCCAAACGGACCTTCCACCGAAACCCTCTCCGTCACCTGCAAAAACACAGAAAACACCGTCCCGCAGCCACCTACCAAAACCATTTTCATAAGCCATCACATCTAAGTGTGAATCCGCCGCAAAGCTTGACCTGAGAAAGAGAGAACAGCGAATCCGTGAGAGAGAAAGACCTGAAACTGAGGGATTCGGAATCGCTGGCGAAAACGGAAAAAGGGGAGTAGCCTCCGTGCGAAGCTGAGAGTGAAAGTCGCGTTGAGAGAGATAACTTCGAGAGACAGTGAGTGAGAAGCCGGCTCTGTGAGAGGAAAAGGGTGTGTTCACTTTTTCTATCCTATTTGATTTTGAATAAAAGGAATATGTTAATTTTATGTTATTTCATGCTGATTTTTTTTAAAAAAAAAATTTCTTTAGTTCTTTTGTTTTCTTTACTGATTGATAATGGGCTTATTATATTTTTGGGCTCACTGCATTATCCCCAGTCCATGTTCATGTTCCTACCAACACACCCAATTTTTGTGTTACACCCCATGTCCGTTTTATTTTATTATTGATATTTCTGTTTTGTTTATATATATAGATTTTTCTTATTTCCTGTTGAGTTTATTAATATTTATCTAGCAGTTGATTTTGGTTCTTAATTTTATATTTTCTTATTATTTTATTCTATTTTCCATTTTAACTATTTTTGGGCCTATGATAAGAACATGTGGTTTATTGATATTTGACTTTGTCAATTTTATCTAAACCAATTTGAGGCCATTTTTTTATTTTTTCTATTTATTCTATTCTATTTAATTTATTCTATTTTCAATTTATTTAAAAAAAAATTATTAAAAAAGGAAATATACGTTAGATAATTATTTAATAATCTATCCATTTATTTTTTCTCTTTTTAAGGGCCTATGATAAGAACATGTGGTTTATTGATATTTGACTTTGTCAATTTTATCTAAACCAATTTGAGGCCATTTTTTTATTTTTTCTATTTATTCTATTCTATTTAATTTATTCTATTTTCAATTTATTTAAAAAAAAATTATTAAAAAAGGAAATATACGTTAGATAATTATTTAATAATCTATCCATTTATTTTTTCTCTTTTTAAGGGCCGATGATATGACGAAGGTCACGATAAATCGTTTCCGATTAATCGTGACCCATATGAGGCCATTGCATTTTATTTCTATATTTATTTATTTTCTTTCCATTTAATTCATTATTTTTTCGATTTAATTTATTTAATCTATTTCATTCTATTTTCATAATTTACGTCACTTTATTTATTAATTGTTTATTTCTCGCGTATTTACACCATTGAATTTAATTTTCAAAATGATAATTCTTTGGGCCGATGATATCACGAAGGTCACGATAAATCGTTTCCGATTAATCGTGACCCATATGAGGCCATTGCATTTTATTTCTATTCCATATATTTATTTTCTTTCCATTTATTTCATTATTTTTTTTCATTATTTATTTTATTTAATTTATTTCATTCTACATTTCAATTTATTTCAATTTATTACTCATTATTTATTTCTCATATTTCTACACCATACTAATTTAATTTTCAAGATAATAATTCCTTGGTCCAACGCCAAGTTTCACTTCACATACACTCACACACGTAAGTCGGTCGTTTACGATCGCCGTCTGCACATTCCTTACACTGCACAGCTTTTTTAACTTAAACAAATTGTCGCACTACGCTTGTTTTCCACCTCAGCATTCTCGATCCATAGCCAGTTACCAAGCCCTTTATCTTTGCATTGTCCACTTACTTTATTTACTTCATTCAGTTATTTTTGCAAGTAGCAGCCTTTGCCTAGTCTTAGGAGCTTGCACCATTTATTCATTTTCCATTCTGTTGTTTATGCATTCCAATCCAAAAGGGAAAGAACTCCTGCAGTTGACTCAATGTCATAGGAAGTTTAGCAATCCCTAGTTCCATTTTGACCTTAGCAATTAGGTCCCTCATCCTTAGGTCCTTAGCCATTAGGTCCTTAGCTTTTTATTTTATAACTTTTTTTGTGACTTTGTTAAGTCACGTGAGTGTTTGCTATAACACTTACCTTCCCCCGCGAACCTTGAGCGTAACCAAGTGTTCGTTAATCCTTAGGAGAACTACGAGTGCTCTGATTCTATACCCGATACGTAGGCATCGATGCGATGTTGTGCGAGCACCATTAGAAATAAAACCTTAGGTTCCCATAATTTTAGCAAGCAATAAACAACAAAAATACAAATATTAACAAGAGGTTCCCGTAGGATACTGCGGATGCTTAGGATGCTAACACCTTCCCTAGGTATAATCAACCCCCGAACCTAGTTTCTCCTTATTTAGGGTTTTTACGATCTTTTTCCCTTTTCCCTTTGGATTAAATTAAAGTCGGTGGTGAACATAAATGTTTTGCGATTCAAGCTTAATCAATAGCTTGGTATCCGATTCTCACCGCAACAGAAATGGCGACTTCACTGGGGACACTATTTTTGAGGGTTAAGCCCACCTTGTATATTTGTATATTTGTTGTTGTATTGCTTGTTATTATTTTGGATTTTTTTGTTGGGTGTTCCATGTGTGGTGAGATAAGTCCTAACCCGGACTTGAGTGCAAATAAGTTAGGACGGTGGTATATTCAAGAAGGCTTGTAGGGAGTTGAGTCCCGACCAAGTTGACTTGAGACATCACCACTCAGCGGAGGCCTCCTCGGATGTAGTTTTGTTGATCGAGTTCAGTCGTGAAAACATTACTATATTCGACTTGAGAGCCATTAATGCTGAGGGCCGTAGAACATTTACCCCCACTTGGCCTTTTAGGGATGTAGTGCGATGACTATGAGGGTGCAAATCCAAAATAGTTGATACGCGATACTGCACTCGGATGAGACTCTCTTGAGAATATTACTGATTACCAAGTCGAGTTGGGAAGTCGGTAATATCCGATAGATGGGACAGTGATTCTGGGAACTTTTAGAACCCGTTGTACAGGTACAAATAAACTCATAGTACATACCTTTTTGGGAGGGTTGAACCTTTGACCTCATGCAAGCTTTGAACCTAAGCCTTGTTTGTGTTTGTTGCATTCACGCATCATGAAGCATCATTTTTACCATTTTTATTCAAGGAACTCAGAAACTTTATCTTTGCAAATATCATAGGTATCATCATGGACTTTGGAAGAAGAAAGACTGTCAAGTACACATTCAAAACTCCCAAACTTGAGGACCTAAGGAAATTAAGAGATTTGGTTTTGGATCAAGATGCCTTCATGGAGAAGCATAGGAGACTTTTAGCTTTGCTTAAGACTGATTGGGATGGAAGGTTGCTCTCTGTGATGCTCCAGTTTTATGATCCTCTCTATCACTGTTTTACGTTCCCTGATTACCAATTGGCGCCTACTTTGGAAGAGTATTCAGTTCTGGTGGGATCACGTGTTAAGGATGAGTTTCCATTCCCTGTTCTAGAGAAGGACCCTGAAGAAGCGGAGATTGCAAAGGCGACATATTTGAGTGTTCCTGAGGTCAAGGCAAATATGACCTATAAAGGAAAGGTTTTTGGATTCCCTACAAAGTTTCTGATAGAAAAGGCCAAGAATTTTGTTGATGTGAAGGATATGAAAGCTTTTGAGGCGACTTTCATTCTATTGATATATGGAGTGCTGCTTTTCCCAAGCTTTGAAGACTTTGTCGACCTGAACGCCATCAAGATCTTTCTGAAGAAGAACCCGGTCCCTACTTTGCTCGGAGACACCTATCATTCCATCCATCTGAGGAATCACCATAAGGGAGGGATGATTACTTGTTGTGCATCATTGCTATATGAGTGGTTTATTTCGCACTTGCCTAAGTCATCTTCATTTTGGAACCTTAAGGATGGTTTGTGGTGGTCACAAAGGATCATGTCTCTTACCCACTCTGACATTAGCTGGTACAATCGTGCTTATGATGGAATATTGATTATTGATAGCTGTGGTGATTTTGCTAATGTGCCTCTTCTTGGCACTAAGGGAGGAATCAGCTATAATCCAGTTTTGGCTCGCCGCCAACTCGGATATCCGTTGAAGGACAAGCCTAAGAGTGTTGAAGTGGAAGGAATTTTCTTTAAGGATGACGAAGAACCAGAGCTCAAGAAACAGATTATGCAAGCTTGGAGGTGCATCCATAGGAAAGGGAGGAGTAGCTTGGGAAAGCCGAATTGTGTTTCTATGGAACCCTATCTCCAATGGGTACGAGATAGGGCAATCATTCTGAAGATGCCTTACCCTCGCCAGGATCCTATGACCTTCAAGAAACCCATTCTGGTCTTTATGGATGATGCAGAGAAGCTGAAGATTGATTTGGAGAAAGAGATTCGAGAGAAGAATGCATGGAAGAATCGACATCAGATCATCAGTAGTGAGAATGAGGAACTTAGAAGACAACTGAAGATGAAGGAAGAAGAAGAGATCTCCAGCAAGAAAAGGAAAGCACAAGAGGATTTATTTTCCTCCAGCACTCAAGAGGACGCTTCTTGGAAGTCGATCGTGGATCAACTTATGATTGAAAGGGCTCAGATGAAGGCACAAATCGAGAAGCTCAACTTGAGGCTTTTAGGAGAATCTCCTTAGGACTTTGTCTTTATCTTTATTAAACTTTGTTTGGGATTTTTGAAAGTGTACTCAAGACTTTGTATCACTTTTGAATTTAATGAAATCATATCCTTTTGATTATTATGTGTTCCTTGGTATTTGCAAATTGTTTCTTAAGTTCCTTGAATAATTTCATTTTTGCATTGCACTCATACATTTGGCATTGCATTTGCATTTTTTTTCATGAAACTCATTCCCGTCATCTGCTCTCAATTCAGCTTTCACACTGAGGCTCTCACGCAAATACTACACTCGAGCTCAAGCCAGAAAGAGGATGGCTGAAAGAGACGTAGAGATGGACAGAGTTAACGAAGAGCTTTCTGATATTCGTGGAGATATGGGTCAGATGATGGAAATGTTGCAAGTCATTCGAGCGAAGATGGATACCCAACGGACTGTGGTGTCAGAAATTGTTACTGCAACGACTGAAATTGTCACTGCAACGAACCAGCCTACATCATCAGTCATTACCCCCGTGACCTGGCCTCCTTTTGGACTTCCTCATGGATTCGTCCCTCCTCCTCATGGTTTTGCTTCTCAAAGTTTTATTCCTTCTTCTTCAGGGTTTGCTACTCAAAGTTTTTATACCTCCTTCACAAGGGTTTGCTACTCAAAGTTTTATACCTCCTTCACAAGGGTTTGCTACTCAAAGTTTTATTCCTCCTTCCCAAGGACTTACTGCTCAGGGTTTCTTCCCTCCTTCTCAAGGTTTTGCTACTCAGAGTTTTATACCTCCTTCCCAAGGATTTGCTGCTCAGGGTTTCTTCCCTCCGTCCCAAGGCTTAGCTTCTCAAAGTTTCGCACCTCCCTCTCAGGGTATGGCATTTCCTTTCCAAGGTTTTGTGCCTCCTCCTCAGGGATTTGCTGCTCAACAAACTGTTCCTGTGACTAATGAAGAGAATCATGCCGTTGCTAATTTTACACAGGACATTGTGCACACCCGTGCCCAACCGTATTTTAATGACCATCAGGGGTATGAAGCGCCAGATATGTCTGAAAACGGAGATGAGAAGCACGTGAAGATGCAAGAGAATTTTGATACCCTTGAAAAAAGATTAAGAGCGATTGAAGGTGACCAGATCTTTGGTGCTGCTGCCAGAGAAATGTGTCTGGTGTCTGGATTGGTAATACCTCCAAAGTTCAAGATACCCACCTTTGATATGTATGAGGGTGCAACTTGTCCTAAGAACCATCTTTTGATGTACTATCGGAGAATGGCTGCTCAGGTAGACAATGATAAGTTAATGATCCACTGCTTTCAAGACAGTCTAAAGGGAATCTCCTCTAAATGGTATTTGACGCTTGACCAGTCGAAGATCCGCAGTTTCCAAGACTTGGCAGATGCTTTCATCCAACAATACAAATACAACATGGACCTCGCTCCTGATAGGAGGCAATTGCTAAGCATGTCCCAGAAAGAGTCTGAATCCTTTAAAGAGTATGCTCAGAGGTGGAGAGGAACCGCTTCTCAAGTAGAGCCCCCATTGACTGAAAAAGAATTAGCTGACTGGTTTGTTGACACTGTGCGACCAGAATTCTATGAGAGAATGGTGGGGAGCATAACTGCTAGCTTCTCTGATTTAGTGGCTGTGGGAATCAAGGTAGAACTCGGTTTGAAAAGTGGAAAGATGAGTAGTGCATCTGGCAGTTCTAGCACTGGCAGTGGAAATATTGGCAAGAAATTTACCAGCAACTTCCACAAGAAGAAAGAGGGTGAGACAAATGCCATAATGACAGGTCAAAGAAGAAATCCGCTTTGGCAGAGACCTTCACCTATGGCTCAACAGCAATATGCTCGTCAACAGCAGTATGCTCATCAACAACAGTATGCCCAACATCCTTATGTAGCGGCGGTTCAACCAACATTTAATCCACAAGTCCCCATGTATCGGCCAGCTCAAGCAGTACCGATGTACCAACAAGCGGCTCCAATGATTCAACCTTATCAACCAATGATCAACAATCCGGGCTATCAACAAGCACCCAATGCTTCAGCCTACCAGCAGAGGACTCCAGCTCCTCATCCAAATCCCAATTTTCAGAACAGAAGACCAGGTGGAAGGCCTCCTAATCCTCGAATCCCTATAACTTATACTGAGTTATATCCTTCACTGCTGAAGAAGGGTTTGGTTACTCCCAGGCCTTTGGGTCCTCCACCAAGTCCGCTTCCACCAAATTACAACCCAAATGCTCACTGTTTATTCCATGAAGGTGCCCCGGGGCACGATTTGGAGGGTTGTTATGCTTTGAAGTACATCGTGAAAGATTTGATGGAGAAGAACATTCTGTCATTTGGGAATACTGGTCCGAATGTCAAAGATAATCCTTTACCCAAGCATGGGTCTATAAATGCTATTGTTGATGAGTCCGAAGAAGGTTTGATTTTCAATGCCACCGAGATCAAGACCCCGCTCAGAGACTTCCATGCGAAGTTAGTAGAGGCGGGTATACTAAAGAGTTGTCATCAGAATTGTGAAGATTGTGTTGATAGTCCAAAGGGATGTGAATCGGTCTTGAAAGATGTTCAAGATTTGATTGATGAAGGTGTCCTACAGGTGAGCAGTCATATGAAGAAGAATGAAGTGGCAGTAATTGAACCCATCTTCAACTTGCCGGAATCTAATTCTACTTGGGTGCCAGTGTTCAACCTGCCTGAATCTTCAGGAGTTCAACCTGTCTTCAATACTCCAAAATCTGTGGTGCCAATTTTCAATGTACCTGAGCCGAGATTTGAACAAAGGAGTAACTCTTTCCGTTATGAAGACACTAAAGCAGTTCCATGGAGGTATGATACAGGGAAAGTTCATCAGAAGATCGATAAAGCTAATCAGAAGGAAGGTTCAAAGGTTGCAAGTACTGATATAGCGGGTGCAGGTCGTTTGACCCGTAGTGGTCGTGTTTATACCCAGCAAGCCAATATGGCTCCGCCTAAAGAAGTCATACCAGCTGTTGTCAATAAAGATAAAGAGGTAGTCTTGGGGGAAGAAGATGCAGAGTTCCTCAGAATCATAAAGAAGAGTGATTATAAGGTTATTGATCAGCTGCATCAAACGCCTTCCAAAATATCTATCCTATCACTTCTTATGCATTCTCCGGCTCATCGAAGTGCGCTTCAGAAGTTGCTAGCTCAAGCACATGTTACGCATGATATAACAGTGAACCAGTTTGATGGTGTCATTGCCAATATCACTGCGTGTAACAACCTCAGTTTTAGTATGGAGGAGCTTCCAAAGGAGGGCTTAGACCACAACCGTGCTCTCCACATATCAGTGAAATGTCAAGAGGATACTTTAGCAAGAGTTCTTGTGGATACTGGATCTTCATTGAATGTTTTGCCGAAAAGAACACTGGCTAAGTTATCTTATCAAGGGGCAGAGATGAGGCCCAGTGCACTGATTGTAAAAGCTTTTGATGGTTCAAGGAGGACTGTTATTGGAGAAGTAGACTTACCGATCTTGATTGGGCCACAGGTTTTCAAAATCACTTTCCAGGTTATGGACATCAATCCTAACTACAGTTGCTTGCTGGGAAGACCTTGGATCCATGCGGCTGGGGCAGTCACTTCTACCCTGCATCAAAAGATGAAGTTTGTAGTCAATAACAAGCTGGTGACCGTGTCTGGAGAAGAAGATCTCATGGTTAGCAACCTTTCATCCTTCAGTTATATTGAGGCTGATGAAGACGCTTTGGAAACTTCTTTCCAAGCTCTTGAGATAGCCAATGCTGTCCTTCTGGAAGTAGAGGAACCAAAAGGGAAGGGTATCCCATCTTTTGCATCGCTGAAGAGTACCATTTCCACCATTGAAGAAAGAAGCTATGAAGGTTGGGGTGATGTCATCGAGGTCAAACAGAAGCTAGATCGCTGCGGGTTGGGTTACAAACCAACTCATGTGAAGGAAGGAGCGTCAACCTCCGTTAAAGGACGTCCGAAGACCATCCAAGAAGTGTTTTCCAGTGCTGGTTATCAGGTCAACGCAATTGATGGAGTCTCTGAAGACGAAGATGTGAATCACTTGGTGTATCAGTGTGAAGAAGCCTTGGACAATTGGGAAGCAGTCGAGATCCCAGAGTTTTTTCCATTGTCAAAGTAATTTGTTGTTTTTTCAATGTTTTCAAGTTCCCTAGCCCTGCCCAAGGCTATGGGAGTATTTTGTAGGGCCCCTTCTCATTTTTAAAGTTATTATCAATGAAGGCATTTTGTTAAACTCTTATTTTGATCATTTACTGTTTCTCTCTTTTCACTTTTAAAAAGAAAATGGCAATCTTTCAAAACCAATAAAAAGCTTTTTCTCTTGCATTTCTCTATTTTCCACTTTTAATAAAAGCAAATCATTATCATATGCAGAATAAACGAAAACCCTGTTGAATCCAATGACTCTACATTCTCTCCTAACTTTGATTCGCCCATCTACCAAGCGGAAGATGAAAGTGAGGAAGATTGTGACATTCCCGAAGAACTGGCAAGATTGGTAGAGAATGAGCACACGGATCTTCAGCCACATAAGGAGCAGGTTGAGACCATCAACCTTGGCACTGATGAAGATGAGAAGGAAGTCAAGATTGGTACAACACTTGGGGCAGATGTCAGAGAAAGATTGGTCAAGCTTCTCAGAGAGTATGTAGATGTGTTAGCGTGGTCATATCAGGATATGCCCGGCTTAGACACAGACATAGTGGTCCACAAGTTACCTCTTCGACCAGATTGTCCTCCTGTAAAGCAAAAGCTTCGAAGAACAAGACCAGACATGGCTCTGAAGATTCGAGAAGAGGTCAAAAGACAGTTTGATGCTGGATTCCTCGCAGTTGCAAAGTACCCTGAGTGGGTAGCTAATATTGTGCCAGTCCCTAAAAAGGATGGCAAAGTCAGAATGTGCGTGGACTATAGGGATTTGAACAAAGCCAGTCCGAAGGACGATTTCCCTCTTCCGCATATTGATACTTTGGTTGACAACACTGCTAAATTTGTTGTTTTCTCCTTCATGGATGGGTTTTCAGGATACAACCAGATCAAGATGGATCCTGAAGATATGGAAAAGACTACATTCATCACACCATGGGGCACTTATTGTTACAAGGTCATGCCATTCGGTCTCAGAAATGCAGGAGCCACTTATCAGAGGGCAATGGTCACCCTTTTCCATGATATGATGCATAAAGAGATAGAGGTTTATGTGGATGATATGATTGCCAAATCACAGAGTGAGGAGGATCATTTGAATCATCTCTTGAAGTTATTTGAGCGTCTCAGAAAGTTCCAACTGCGCCTGAACCCAGCTAAGTGTACCTTTGGTGTCCGATCAGGAAAGTTACTTGGTTTTATTGTTAGTCAGCAAGGAATTGAAGTAGATCCAGATAAGGTCAGAGCAATTCAAGAGATGCCAGCTCCAAAGACAGAAAAGCAAGTCAGAGGTTTCCTTGGAAGATTGAACTACATCTCCAGATTCATCTCCAACATGACTGCTACATGTGAGCCTTTATTCAAGTTACTCCGGAAGAATCAAGCAATTGAGTGGAGTCCTGATTGTCAACTGGCTTTTGAGAAGATTAAGGTTTATCTGCAAGAACCTCCTATCTTGATCCCACCTACTCCAGGGAAGCCTCTTTTCATGTACCTGACTGTACTCGAGGGATCTATGGGTTGCGTATTAGGACAACAGGACGAAACTGGTCGTAAGGAGCACGCCATTTATTACTTAAGCAAGAAGTTCACAGATTGTGAGAGCAGATACTCACTTTTAGAGAAGACTTGTTGTGCTTTGGCATGGGCGGCCAGACGCCTCAGGCAGTACATGATTTGTCATACTACTTTGTTGATCTCGAAAATGGATCCAATAAAGTACATCTTTGAGAAGCCTGCTTTGACCGGAAGGCTCGCCCGTTGGCACATGTTGTTATCCGAGTACGACATCCAATATGTAACCCAGAAGTCTATCAAAGGCAGTGTTCTATCTGAATACCTTGCTGATCATCCTGTCGAAGATTATGAACCTTTGAAATTCGATTTCCCGGACGAAGATATTATGTTGATAAAGGACTGCAAAGTTCCAGATCCAGATGAAGGTCCCGAGCCAGGTTCTCGTTGGAAGATGATGTTTGATGGTTCCTCTAACTACATGGGGCATGGTGTAGGAGTGGTCTTGATGAACCCTGATGGTGGTTATACTCCTTTCACAGCCAGATTATGTTTCGAATGTACAAACAACATCGCAGAGTATGAAGCATGTGTTTTGGGTATCGAAGCTGCAATTGATACTAGAATCAAGATCCTTGATGTATACGGAGACTCAGCCTTGGTAATCTACCAAGTCAAAGGCGAATGGGAGACCCGTGATGAGAAGTTGATCCCATACCGTGCCCATATTGTGGAATTGATCAAATACTTTGATGAAGTCACTTTCCATCACGTTCCAAGGGCAGAGAATCAAATAGCAGACGCCTTGGCTATGTTGGCTTCTATGTTTCAAGTCAGATTTCTTAATGAAGCTCCACTCATTACAATCGAGCGAAGAACTGCACCAGCCTACTGTCTACTGGTCGAAGAAGAAACTGATGAGAAACCGTGGTTCTATGACATCAAGAACTATCTGCAGAATCAGGAGTACCCAGATGATGCAACAAATCTAGACAAGAAGACTCTGAGAAGATTGGCGTCCAAGTTTTTCCTCAGCAACAATGTGCTTTACAAGAGAAATCATGATATGGTTCTGCTCAGATGTGTGGACAAGCGCGAAGCAGACTTATTGATCAGGGAAATCCATGAAGGATCATTTGGAACCCATGCCAATGGACATGCCATGTCCAGGAAGATTTTAAGAGCTGGATACTTCTGGTTGACCATGGAATCAGATTGTTTCAAATATGCCAGGAAGTGTCATAAATGCCAGATTTATGCCGACAAGGTGCACGTACCTCCAACACTTTTGAATGTTCTGTCATCGCCTTGGCCTTTCTCAATGTGGGGCATTGACATGATAGGGGCAATTGAGCCTAAAGCTTCCAATGGTCATCGGTTTATCTTGGTCGCAATTGATTATTTCACCAAATGGGTAGAAGCAGCTTCCTACGCCAATGTGACAAAGCAAGTGGTTGCCCGTTTCATCAAGAACCAAATTATCTGCCGCTATGGGATCCCAAGCCGAATCATCACAGATAATGGGACCAATTTGAACAACAAGACAATGAAAGAGCTGTGTGAGACATTCAAGATTGAACATCATAACTCTTCTCCGTATCGTCCGAAGATGAATGGAGCTGTTGAAGCTGCAAACAAGAACATCAAGAAGATTCTGCAGAAGATGGTAAAAACATACAAAGATTGGCACGAGATGTTACCATATGCTTTACACGGATACAGAACATCAGTCCGCACTTCAACAGGGGCAACCCCTTTCTCTCTGGTGTATGGGATGGATGCAGTTCTCCCTATTGAAGTAGAGATACCATCTTTGAGAATCTTGATGGAAACCGAACTGGAGGAAACCGAGTGGGTCCAGAGCAGATATGACCAACTGAACCTTATTGATGAGAAGAGAATGACTGCCATGTGCCATGGCCAGATGTACCAGAAGCGCATCAAGAGAGCATTTGACAAGAAAGTCCGCATCCGAGAATTCAAAGAAGGAGATCTTGTACTCAAGAAAGTCTTGCCAGTCCACAAAGACATGCGTGGAAAATGGAGTCCTAACTATGAAGGCCCATATGTTGTGAAGATGGCATTCTCCGGAGGTTCCTTAATCCTTACAACTATGGATGGTGAACAGCTGAAACACCCGGTGAATTCTGATGCAGTCAAAAAATATTATGCCTAAATAAAACCCGATAGGTCGAAAACCAGAAATGGCGACCTAAGCAAAAAAAGGGCATCCCGGTGGATCAAAACCTATGAAGGAGATCCAGGCAAAAGTTAGGGATAAAAATGAAAAAAATAAGAGCTCGCTAAGTTGAAAACCCGAAAGGGCGGCTTAGGCAAAAAAGAGCGTCCCGGTGGATTGAAAACCCGAAAGGGCGGTCCAGGCAAAAGTTAGGGACAAAGGCATTTGACTGTAGCAGATGGTGTTTACCATTACAGAAGAATCATAATGAAAGATCGATCCATTTGCTCTTGTCAGAAGCAAGGTGTCGGGCAGTCTTAGTTGTTAGGGATTGTAGTGGTCGTTGGATTCAATGTAGACCTTTCCCCATTGCCATTTTCAAATTGTAATTTCTCATGGAGTTTTTGCCATTGGCAAGCTACCATTCTTGAATAAAATACAAACTTTCCCTATGAATTTTGTTGTTCAGCTTCTTATTTTCTTTTGTTATGCAAAATGCCATCACTTGATTACAATTTAACTCTGAAAATGACAAGTTTTTTAAGGAAGATGTTTTTTGAAAACACACTGAAAAACTTTCAAGTTTCTTTGACTTTGGGAAAATTGGAAAAATCTTCTGTTTCCCCAAGAAGTCCTGGTTTGCAACAACACTTTTATACTATTATTACAGAAATCCCCATAGAAGTTCAAAACTTATAACACTCTTGGATGGATCCTTGGACCAAGCATGATTTCCAAGTTCGAAGACATCTCCTCAGTGTTTTTCATGTTGCTCATCTGAGTATTAGTGTTGAGAGCCTACTCCTCTTTGAGTCTTGTCAAAACTCTTTGTCTCTTTTGAGTCAACATTTGCATATCATGATCATTCGCATCATGCTCAATCATGCGCATTTAACATTAGCATTTATCTTTCCCCAGTTGTCGTCTGTCTAACTCCAGGTCCAGATATCATTAGTGTTCAGTTTGAGAATTCATTGTTGTCGGTGCCCGAGGTGGTTTACCATTTGTTATTGTCCCCAGTAATTGCTGGTGTCCCCTGTGGAATTCTAATTGCGGTTGGTATTTATCTTTATGACCACCAATGTCTCCTTGAAGTCCAATTGTCATTGGCACAAATCTTTTAAGCAGGTCCTGAAACCTTTTGCTTTAAATCCAAGTCCATTTGATTTTGTACATACTTGTACCTTTCTCCTGATGGTTCCTGAAGGAATTTCCAGAGTTTGGATGTCTTATCTTATTTGAATACTCCAACATATTTTGCTGTTATTTCTTTGCGTTAGCCGGTCGCGTAGAGCCGTTGATTTATCTTTGGGTGATCTCCATTCTATCCCCAATGTTAGCTGGTCGCTTAGAGCCACTACTAAATCATTGTGATTTCCTTCCTTATCCTCGGTGTCAGCAGTTACATTTGAACCTGCTAATTTACCGTTTTTAATACTTTGATTACTTTGCCTTTATCATTCTTAGTGTCAACCGGTTTTTTTAACTTGTTGCGCATTCACTGTGAGTGTATTTTGGCTTTCTTTTGTAGTGTCAATAAGTTTCGAACCTATTGCGTTTCCATTTCGTTTATTTTGTTGTATTCTTAGTGTCAGTTGGTCGCATCGAGCCGCTGCGCATTCACCTTGAATAAGTTTGTTGTCATTCGCAGTGACAGTTGGTCGCATCGAGCCGCTGTGCATTCACTTTGAATGTTTTCATTTATTTCTATTCATGGTGTCAGTTGGTCGCATTGAGCCGCTGCGCATTCACCTTGAATAAGTTTGTTGTCATTCTTAGTGACAGTTGGTCGCATCGAGCCGCTGTGCATTCACTTTGAATGTTTATTTTTGTTGATTATTCTTAGTGTCAGTTGGTCGCATCGAGCCGCTGCGCATTCACTTTGAATATTATGATTTTTATTTCTGGTGTCAGTTGGTCGCATCGAGCTGCTGCACATTCTATTTGGATGTTAGCCTTTTGTTATTCTTAGTGTCAGTTGGTCGCATCGAGCCGCTGCGCATTCACTTTGAATATTGTGTCGTTTCCATTTTCCAATGATAGTTGGTCGCATTGAACCACTGCACTTTCTTTTTGAGTATTTATTTTGTTATTCTTGGTGTCAGTTGGTCGCATCGAGCCGCTGCGCATTCACCTTGAATAAGCTGTTTGTCTTTCCCAATGCTAGCTGGTCGCATCGAGCCACTGCGTATTCATTTTGAATATTTTTGTTGATTATTCATGATGTCAGTTGGTCGCATTGAACCGCTGCACATTCCCTTCGAATGTTTATTTTTGTTGGTTATTCATGGTGTCAGTTGGTCGCATCGAGCCGCTGCGCATTCACCTTGAATATTTTTGTTGGTTATTCTTAGTGTCAGTTGGTCGCATCGTGCCGCTGCGCATTCACTTCGAATATGTATGTTGCCTTTTATTTCTCAAAGTCAGTTTGGTCGCATAGAGCCATTGATCTACCATTTCGATTTATTTTGTTGTATTCTTAGTGTCAGTTGGTCGCATCGAGCCGCTGCGCATTCACTTTGAATATTATGTTATCATTTTCAGTGACAGTTGGTCGCATCGAGCCGCTGCGCTTTCCCTTTGTTTGTTTATTTTGTTGTATTCTTAGTGTCAGTTGGTCGCATCGAGCCGCTGCGCATTCACTTTGAATATGTTGCTGCTTTTATTTCTCAGTCATTTGGTCGCATAGAGCCATTGGTCTACCACTTCGATTTATTTCCTTGTCTTGTTGTATTCTTGGCGTCAGTTGGTCGCATCGTGCCACTGTGCAGTCACTTTGAATTATATTTTGTTTTATCTGTGTTCGTTGATCCATTACTTTGGATTTCCTTTTGTTCCCGTTTTTTGTTATTCTTAGTGTCGACAGTTACACTTGAACCTGTTGATTTGTCACTTTGAATATTTCCCGTTTTCGTTTGTCATCCCCAGTGTTTGTCATCCCCGACGTATGTTATCCCCAGGAGTCTTGGCTTGTGGTCGTCGGCATTCTCATTCTGATCATTCGCATCATAATCATCATTTCATTGCATAGAGTTGCAGGTTTAGATAGATTTGTAGTCCAGCATAACATCGCATTTAGGGGCAAAATTTCCGGTTAGTTCTGTATTTAAATACCTTTCACCTTGATCGCCTGAGTGTCTGTCGTCATTCACGCCATCTGGTAAAGTTATTTAAATAGGGGCAACTGTCACACCCCAAATTTTACCCCTAACTTTTCGCATCATACATTCACTTTGTTTGATCAGTTACTTTCAACTCATTTTCTAGTTATTTTCTTTTCACTTCCAAGCTTCCATTTTATTTTAATTTCTATTTATTATTTTTATACTTTTTAATTCATTTTGTGTTTTAATTTTAATTCTTATTTCTATTTCTATTTCTATTTTTTTTTTTAATTAGTTCTATTTTCAAGTTTTTTAAATTTTTACCTCAATTTCTAAATTCTAATTTTTTTAATTCATTTTCAAAACTATTTCTATTTTTAATTACAACTTCCAATTTCAATTTCAAGCTTCAAGTTCAAAATCTAACTTCCAAAGTTTCTCCAAGTTTTATTCAAGTTTCAAAGTTCCAATTTTAAATCCATACTTCATTTTTCTATTCCATATTTCCAAATTCATTCCAAATTTAAAATTCATTGTCATTTCATATTTATTTTTATTTTGCATTCATGTTATGTCCATTCTCAAGACTTATTCACAATGTTCAACTTTGTCCCAAGTTTTTTCAAGCATTCATATTTCACTTTAAATTAAAACATATTCATGAACATTCATTTTTTTTTATAACCATTCACTCATGTCACATTTAAGTTGAATATTTCATCATAATAACATTCATACATACCATTCATATCCATTTTAGTATTACATACATAATTAGAATTTCATTTTAAATTAGTGCTTAAGTACACAAAACTTCCAAAAAAAAACTAATTGCTACATCTTTTTAATTTCCAAGTAAATCCATAGTTTCTTCATATCCAATCATGCATGAAAATCTTCTTTCTCCATGGCCTTTTGTCCATCATTCCAATTCATCCATTTGCACATGAAATAAAAAAAATAAGTTAGCATCCATGTTCTAATTCATACATAATCATAAAAATTCATCACATCTCATTCAAATTCAATCTATTCCATTCAAACATATTTAAATTTCAAAACATATTCATTTTCAAGTATTATTATTCCAATTTCATGTTTAATTCAAAACAGCCCCATATATGTTACATAAGCATTTCAAGCATATTTCATTTAAGCATACCATTACAAAAATTCAGCATTCATGTTAATTCATTTTTACATATTGTAAGCTTTTTTTTTTCTCATAACAAAGTGTCATATACATAGTAAAATTCAGCAAAACAATTTCAAAAATCAGCACTAGCAAACAAGAAAACAGTCACAAAACTGCAGAAAAATTCAGCAGCATTCAGCACACAAACAGGCTGCTCCACCTCCCCACTACTGCTGCAAAACTCAGATTTTGTTCCCCTTGTCCCAACCCTTCATCAACAAGCAACAAGGACAGAAATTCAAACCAAAAACCCTAATTTCATCCTACATATATGGGACTGTTACATTGCAAAAAAGACAACATCAAACACACTGAAAACAGCCACTAAACTCACAAATTTCAGCACTCAAAAACATACTACAAACTCAGCATCAAAACCCTTCAAAAACAGCCCTGCAAACACTACTATTCAGCCCTCATAACAGCTCTAAAACACAAAAAAAACCAACACTGTTACATCCCAAACAGTCTCAAAATTTCAGCCAAAAACAGTCCAAACAAAAATCCAGCAACCAAAAAAAAAAACAAAAAAAAGGAGGAGAAAAGAAGGGTGCAAAAAGTTCAACAACAACAAGCAGCAAGGAACTCACCCTTGGGGATCTTCACCCCGATAACGTTCGGGCGGTAATATCTTTCTCTTTTCCTCTCTTTCACCTTTCCCTTATTTTAGCATCTTGTCCATATTTAGCTTCTTTTTTTGTTTCATTTCAAACCTGCACATATCAAAACAAAGTCATATAAGAACTTCAAATTTTTTAAGATTTCCTCACTAAAACAACAGCCCTGTTACCAGAACCAGAATCACCAACTTACACAAACCAAAATCAAAAGCATAAGAGAGATGGAGAGGAAATCCAAACAGTGAGACAGAGGAAACTCATTGAAAACGAACCAACTCATTTTTCGCCGAAGCCAGCCAACCTTGCCTCTTCAAACCTCCTTCCACAAACCATTGAACCATTACCTTCAACAAATCAGCCGCAGCACTTCAACATCAAACACTCCAGCCAACAACAAAGACAACTCACCGGCCAAACACCACACATCTCATAAAACCTGCAAATATTAAAAAAAACACTGTCAAAATTGTCACCATAACCCAGCCCTTTCAAAACCCGAAAACTCAAATATGGAAGCCACCCAAACCGCTGACTTACAGATCCAAAACCAGCTGAGAAAAAAAGCACCATCTGCTTCAACCTTTTCATTGCCCAACACCAACCTTCTTCTGCTAATAATCCATTTCAAAACTCATGAACACAAACCTCAAAACCAAAAAGCATGAAGAGTGAGAAAAGAGAGATGAAACAAATTCAGAGTCAAAAAACGAACCTGCATAAACCTTGAAATGCAGAAAACAGAACCGTCCTTCAGCCTTGAACCGAAACCGCCCTGTTTCGACGAAACCTTGCCACCAAACCTAGCCGCAAATCCGTCCTCAATCAACTCTGAACCTACACCTCCAACAACCTTTTCGACCCTACATCATCAAACCTGCAACAAAAAACAACAACATCAAAACAGGACCATCCAACTCGAAACCGTGAAACCCATCTGAAACAACTACCATATTCACCTGCAAATACAAATACCTAAAAACCTTCAGCCAACAGCCACGGTAAAACACTCCCTCACCATCAGCATAAACTGAACTTCTCATACAAACCTTCAAAACTCACAGAATTCCGAAATCATTTTTTATAAGACCATTCGTCCGAACAGCATCGCATAAACCAACCAAACATTCACCGGACCGAAAGAACACACAAAAATCCAAAAGCTCTATCCTCATGAAACAGCCATAGTTGAACGCACACAAACCCATATTTGAACGAAATTCAGAATACAGAAGACCATTCGCCGGAAACCATTCTTTGCAGCCTCACATCTCAAAACCAGACCCGTGACCATCTTTTGCCACAAACTGAAACGAAACTCAGCCATCCTTCAGCCAATCCTTCACCAAACCGCAAGCTTTCCGTCACCAAACAGCACCCCTTTCGTGAAACCACCGGCCGCACAAAGCCATAATCCGCCGCCGTTTACGAAAACACAAACCGAGAACAAACCTCACACCATTAACACCCAAACACAGTAAGCCCCAAACCAAACTTTCAAATTGTGTCTCCCACTGACTTTGTAAACCACAACCAGGATCAATTCACTAACCAACCCTCACTGCCAAACAATATCACCACCTTCACGCATCTCTCCACCCCTTTTTCGAAACAGAAACGCAGTTGAAATCATAAAAAAGGACTCACCTGTCAAAACGCGATTCGGAGCCACTGCAAACACCAAGACTCTTTCATCTTCACCAAACCCTCCATCCCGCCGTGAAATCTTCTAAGACAAACATAAGCCGTAAATCTTCAAACATTTTCCGCCGCGGCCGCCATTCCCTAAAAGCCATGACTCGCAAGAAACCACCAAACTCATGAAGATAGAACCAATTGTTCATTACCAGACCCACCGCCACCCTTTCACCGTCATCACCACCGCCACTGAAACTGCACCAAGCTTCAACAACATCTGCAAACGCTTCCAGCCAGAACCCCCATCTCCACCCTCTCACCGTCAAATAAACCTTAAACATTTACTTCCACCTTCAGCCACCTTCTAACACCAACAAACCAAAACAGGACAGAGAGTTTAAGAGAAAAAAAATAAAAAATCACAGCAAACCTCTCCATCTCTAATCTCCCTCCTCCACAATCCCTAACAGCAACCTCTTCAAACCGTTACACAGCCAGCCATCAGCCCATCATCACCATTACCGACCCATACAGGA
Source organism: Lathyrus aphaca (assembly GCA_963966055.1). Lineage (NCBI taxonomy): Eukaryota > Viridiplantae > Streptophyta > Magnoliopsida > Fabales > Fabaceae > Lathyrus > Lathyrus aphaca. The sequence goes on along the minus strand of OZ014524.1, from coordinate 506,452,514 downwards.
ACCACCCAACACTCACCTTCTTCAGCCGTGAGAATCCCCAACCACCCGCGAAACCCACTGGCCACCGCAAACCGCCCAAGCCCAAATCAGAAACCACCAGCCGTGGCGAACCACCATACCCCCAAACCAGAATTCGTCATCACCCAAACGGACCTTCCACCGAAACCCTCTCCGTCACCTGCAAAAACACAGAAAACACCGTCCCGCAGCCACCTACCAAAACCATTTTCATAAGCCATCACATCTAAGTGTGAATCCGCCGCAAAGCTTGACCTGAGAAAGAGAGAACAGCGAATCCGTGAGAGAGAAAGACCTGAAACTGAGGGATTCGGAATCGCTGGCGAAAACGGAAAAAGGGGAGTAGCCTCCGTGCGAAGCTGAGAGTGAAAGTCGCGTTGAGAGAGATAACTTCGAGAGACAGTGAGTGAGAAGCCGGCTCTGTGAGAGGAAAAGGGTGTGTTCACTTTTTCTATCCTATTTGATTTTGAATAAAAGGAATATGTTAATTTTATGTTATTTCATGCTGATTTTTTTTAAAAAAAAAATTTCTTTAGTTCTTTTGTTTTCTTTACTGATTGATAATGGGCTTATTATATTTTTGGGCTCACTGCATTATCCCCAGTCCATGTTCATGTTCCTACCAACACACCCAATTTTTGTGTTACACCCCATGTCCGTTTTATTTTATTATTGATATTTCTGTTTTGTTTATATATATAGATTTTTCTTATTTCCTGTTGAGTTTATTAATATTTATCTAGCAGTTGATTTTGGTTCTTAATTTTATATTTTCTTATTATTTTATTCTATTTTCCATTTTAACTATTTTTGGGCCTATGATAAGAACATGTGGTTTATTGATATTTGACTTTGTCAATTTTATCTAAACCAATTTGAGGCCATTTTTTTATTTTTTCTATTTATTCTATTCTATTTAATTTATTCTATTTTCAATTTATTTAAAAAAAAATTATTAAAAAAGGAAATATACGTTAGATAATTATTTAATAATCTATCCATTTATTTTTTCTCTTTTTAAGGGCCTATGATAAGAACATGTGGTTTATTGATATTTGACTTTGTCAATTTTATCTAAACCAATTTGAGGCCATTTTTTTATTTTTTCTATTTATTCTATTCTATTTAATTTATTCTATTTTCAATTTATTTAAAAAAAAATTATTAAAAAAGGAAATATACGTTAGATAATTATTTAATAATCTATCCATTTATTTTTTCTCTTTTTAAGGGCCGATGATATGACGAAGGTCACGATAAATCGTTTCCGATTAATCGTGACCCATATGAGGCCATTGCATTTTATTTCTATATTTATTTATTTTCTTTCCATTTAATTCATTATTTTTTCGATTTAATTTATTTAATCTATTTCATTCTATTTTCATAATTTACGTCACTTTATTTATTAATTGTTTATTTCTCGCGTATTTACACCATTGAATTTAATTTTCAAAATGATAATTCTTTGGGCCGATGATATCACGAAGGTCACGATAAATCGTTTCCGATTAATCGTGACCCATATGAGGCCATTGCATTTTATTTCTATTCCATATATTTATTTTCTTTCCATTTATTTCATTATTTTTTTTCATTATTTATTTTATTTAATTTATTTCATTCTACATTTCAATTTATTTCAATTTATTACTCATTATTTATTTCTCATATTTCTACACCATACTAATTTAATTTTCAAGATAATAATTCCTTGGTCCAACGCCAAGTTTCACTTCACATACACTCACACACGTAAGTCGGTCGTTTACGATCGCCGTCTGCACATTCCTTACACTGCACAGCTTTTTTAACTTAAACAAATTGTCGCACTACGCTTGTTTTCCACCTCAGCATTCTCGATCCATATATCGAGCCATAGCCAGTTACCAAGCCCTTTATCTTTGCATTGTCCACTTACTTTATTTACTTCATTCAGTTATTTTTGCAAGTAGCAGCCTTTGCCTAGTCTTAGGAGCTTGCACCATTTATTCATTTTCCATTCTGTTGTTTATGCATTCCAATCCAAAAGGGAAAGAACTCCTGCAGTTGACTCAATGTCATAGGAAGTTTAGCAATCCCTAGTTCCATTTTGACCTTAGCAATTAGGTCCCTCATCCTTAGGTCCTTAGCCATTAGGTCCTTAGCTTTTTATTTTATAACTTTTTTTGTGACTTTGTTAAGTCACGTGAGTGTTTGCTATAACACTTACCTTCCCCCGCGAACCTTGAGCGTAACCAAGTGTTCGTTAATCCTTAGGAGAACTACGAGTGCTCTGATTCTATACCCGATACGTAGGCATCGATGCGATGTTGTGCGAGCACCATTAGAAATAAAACCTTAGGTTCCCATAATTTTAGCAAGCAATAAACAACAAAAATACAAATATTAACAAGAGGTTCCCGTAGGATACTGCGGATGCTTAGGATGCTAACACCTTCCCTAGGTATAATCAACCCCCGAACCTAGTTTCTCCTTATTTAGGGTTTTTACGATCTTTTTCCCTTTTCCCTTTGGATTAAATTAAAGTCGGTGGTGAACATAAATGTTTTGCGATTCAAGCTTAATCAATAGCTTGGTATCCGATTCTCACCGCAACATTGTCAATACACTAACTAACTTTTAGAACCCTAGTTATCCCATCTTGGCCTTTAGAAAAGTAGTGAGATAACCAGCTTTGGTGAAGACTGAAGTTGGTTGATACTCGATGCTACGCTCATTGAGATTCTAAACTTGGAGGGTTTTGGTTAGCAAGTAAGTTGCCTACTAAACAACCACCCTTATGAAGGATCAATGATATTGAGATCCCTTAGAACCTAGTTACTTTATAGGACATGATGAACCAACTAAACTTCAGGGGAGGGTACTTACCTTTAAACCTCATGCAAGCCTCTAAACCTAAGGCTATTGTGTGACTTGTTTGTGTGTGCCACATGTTTGTGATTGAGCATAACATCATAGCATCATCATGCATCATGAGCATAGCATTTTCACTAACTATTTCAAGGACCAAAGGATTTATCTTTGTTCTTTGTTGCAGGTCATGGCTTCTGCTCATAGGAATACCATCCGGATCAACTTTGTAGGAATACCTCATAAGCTTAAGGAATTGGTCTCTCAGGTTTCTGAAAACTCCCAGTTCATCAAGAGGCATGGTCACCTATTGGATCTAGTCACTTCAGGGTTCAATGAAGACATGATGAGTGTGTTGTTTTCAGTTCTTTGATCCTAAACATCACTGTTTCACATTCCCCGACTATCAGCTGGTTCCTACAATGGAAGAGTTCTCCAAGCTTCTGGGTATACCTATTCTTGATCAGAAACCCTTCACAGGCTTAGAGAAAGAGCCTAAACCTGAAGTCATTGCTGCAGCCCTACATTTGAAGAAATCAGACATTGTCCTAGAAACGAGGAGTGGAGTTAAGGGTATTCTTGCTAAGGTGTTGATAGAGAAGGCTCAAGTGTTCTTGAAGGCTATGAGCTATGATGCTTTTGAGGAGATTTTAGCCTTGTTGATTTATGGCTTGGTGTTGTTCCCCAATCCAGATCAGTTCATAGACGTTCACGCCATCAACATATTCCTGACTCACAATCCAGTGCCTACATTACTTGGAGACATCTTACATTCTCTTCATACTCGTACTACAAAGGCACGAGGAACTCTGATGTGCTGCATACCTTTGCTATCTAGGTGGTTTATTTCTCACCTTCCTCGATCAGTGATGAAGAATGAACAAGGGTTCAGGTGGTCCAAGAGGATTATGTCACTCTCTCATTCAGATATTCATTGGTGCTCTCGATCTAAGGAGAATGTTACTATCATTGACCGTTGTGGGGAGTTCCATAATGTGCCACTCCTTGGCATAAGAGGAGGCATTACTGTCGCTCCCACCAAATGAAGCCGGGTCAAATGGGGTACAGACGCGAATGGTCGGCGAAAAGAACAATGAGAACACACAGCAGTGAACTCACTGGAAAAGAAAAGAGTCGCCAGCTAGGCATTTTTATCCCGAGGGAAAGGCAATGCTGCATAGACCTAGAAAGATATGGATAAGACGGTCGCGAACCAGAGAGACTGAGAAAGGGGGTTGGTTACAACCTGGGAAGGTATTAGCACCCAGATTGTCCGTCGTACTCGACGGGATCCACGCTTAAAAGATTTGTGTTTTAAAGGGGTAGTGTCAGTGCAATTTGTGTATAAAAGAGCTGGAAAAGGATGTACAAGTGTCAGTGTAAAGGAGGTGAAGTGTGATATATACAGTGTCAGTGTAAGAATGAAAGTGAGATGCTCAAGATCATGAGGCTAAAAGAATAATGCTGGAAGGAGGGGGAATATACAGAGACTTTTGTTCGATAACTGTTAAGTTATGCCTACGTATCCTCTCGTGCAATGAGGAAGTCAGAACACCGTAGTTCGACCCAAAGAGACTGAAAGGTGAATTGACTGATGAACTGCTTACTTGTCTATGCTCAAGTGTATGACCTGTCTGGCTCAGGTGCAAACTGTCTTGCATTAGACGGAAGAAGCAAGTTCTCGTTGGTGAGTGAATGAGATGAGAAAAGAATCCCGGAGGAGACGATTATTGTTTATTTTTGAGTTTTCAGTCTTTTATTGCTTTTGGAGGTTTGTCATAAGTAAATGAGCTTAAGCCTAAACCAATGGATTAGTAAACTCATCACATCTTCCCTCTGATTAGGGGTAATAAGAATACCTTAAGTGTGAAGTCAGATTCTCACACTTAATCACCTTTGGTGTAGGATTAAGATCATTGACCTACTTGTGATTATTTAGGTGTTTTTGTCTAGTGTTAAGTAATGAGATTAAGCCATAATCAGGGATTAAACAGACTCATTACACCATCCTAATAGAAGGATAATAGATGAGAATGTTTAAGCTGAGGAAGACTCCTCAACTTAATCCATGATTAGGGATTAACCTCATGACAAAACAAAGCCTTTATTAGATGGATTTTAATTAATGATAAGATGAAGAAGTGAGTTTTATGGTTTGTAAGACAACTTGAGGGGGACTTGTCCATTAACACTAGGGTTAGTCCTTCTTAACCAATTAAGGAAGAATTAGAACCCTAATGCAAGGCCCAAGTTACAAGCTTGATGTCTTGATGATTATTAAGTGAATTAATTAGAGGATTTAAACACATTAAGGGTTCAACACTTAGGATTAAAGTTATACACTCCATCCTAATAGAAGGATGCAAACATAAGCTTAATCACAAAGCCTTAAAGCCTTTAGGGTTTAGTCCCTGATTATGAGGTGAGAAGAGAAGACTCAATGAGACACAAAGGTAAAACTAAGTGGGGAGACTAATCAAAGCCCTAATCATTGTCATGCTTGGTTGCTCCTAAGGTTTGTGAGGTTTAACAAGAGGAAACTTCAGAAGAACCACCAGGAAGCAGATGAAAAGGATCAGGAGAAGCAAAGTAACTTGCTTCATTGAAGAAGACAAGTCACTTGAGGAAAGAAAGTAAGAAGAAAAAGAATGAGCAAGCTCAAATTCAAACTCATAACAAAATGCAGCATGGATGCATAAAAGAGATGAAAAGAAGTTGTGAGAAGTGAAGGCAAATTCACTTCTCAAAGTTACTTACCACCTGAAAAGTTAGCAAAGGAATGCAATGCAATGCAAAATGAAATGAAATGGCATGATGTAAATCAAAACCAGAAGCATATACATGAAGTGAATGATGCTATGAGATGCTACAAACATGGAACAACACATGGGGATGATCATACAAGCTCAAAAATGCAAATGGAACAAGTTAAGAATGCATGAACATACATGAAAAGTTATGAGATGCAAATGACATACAACATGGCATATACATGATGCAATGATCAATCATGCTTTCAATATGTCTTAAGATGTGCAATGAATCAAAAGAATGCATAAAATGCTATGGCAAGTCAAGGTATGAATGCAAATGCAAGATGGATGCATATGGAAGCCCAAATTAGGGTTTATGATCAAAGCATCAAACAAAAACCAAAATCAGAAGCAAACATCAAGATAAAAAATTGAAAATGCACTCAAAGGATCCCTAATCCTATACTAACTCACTGCCCAAAGGAGAGGTTCCAACTTTTAACCTAATTCAAGTTATGATTTTCCTAAGTTTTCTAGGGTTTTAGGGTTCCTTAACAAGAAAAATGCCAATCAAATGGAAAATGAAAGATCAAATCATGGCCATTTAATCTCACAAACTACATGCTAAACACAATGCAATGCAAAAAGAATCAAAGTCCAACTCTCTAGGGTTAGGCAGAAATGATTTTTGGAAGCTTGGATCAAAATATTGCCTAAAAATGATTTTAATTCCATGGAGAAATCTCAAAATGCATCAAGATCAAAAAAGAAATTTGGTTTGAGGGTTGGACAATGTTTCTAAATGTTTTTAAAGGTTTCATGAATTTTTTGGTGATTTTTAAATACCTAAAAGTAATTTTAATTAATTAATTCTCATTAATTAATTAAAAATAAACTTTTAAATATTTAAAAATACTTTTTAAATGCAAAAAATGAAAATGAAAATATTTTTGTGTTCTGAAATTAAATAATAACTTGTATAAAAAATTTCAGAATTTTTGAATAAATTTTACTATTTTAAAATAAATGGAGAAAGAAATATAAAATAAATGGAATAAAAATAAAGAAAAAGAAAAGTAAACGCAATGGAGGGCCAGGATGGGTTCTGGGGAGAAGCCTGTTGACTACGCGCGCAGATCAATGGTCCATATTCAAACTTGACTAAACTGAGTTATGAATTAATTAATTGAGATTAGGGCTTAATGAGTGCATCTGGGCCACACATACACGCGCCAAGTCAACCAAGTCAACAGATCCAACGCATCAGATTCAAACTACACTTAATGACATGATTAAGCCCTAATTATTTTCAGGTGGCCGGAGAAGACTTCCGGTCGTCTTCTCCGGTGGGAACCCCACCTGAAAATTCCTAGAATCTTCAAAACGTAACTAAAATGAAATCTAAACAAACAGAAATCCTTCCCATACCTCACTGAATCAAAACTCTAACACAAACATCATTTATATTTCATCAATCTCATGAATCGAAACAAAACAAATTTTAGGGCAAGACTTTCAGAACACGATTAAACTCTCATCTCTTCACCATTTTCAAAACCAACAACATATTCATGACCAGGGAAGCATGTAGAAGCTATTAAGAACTTAAAAATCCATTTCTGGAAAAAAAGTTCTTGAGCTACCTGAGTTTTGAAGCTTTCAGTTTGCAGCTTTCTGACTTTTTTCCTTTGTGTAATCCACTCCTTTTGGTCCCCTGATGATGTCTGGATGCTTAGAAGGAGTTTGTGTTGGCTGGTTTGAGAGTTTGAACAGCTTCTGTTCAAGCTCAGGTGAGAATCGTGTTTATGATTTAGGCAGTTTAAGGCAAGGGTGAGGGGTGCTTTGTGACCAGGATGATGAGTTGAGTTGATCTATGAAGTTTGTTTTAGTGTTTGTGGCTTGTTTTCTGAGTTTCGAAGGCTTTTGCTTTTGAGAGTGAAAATGAGAATGTGATCCTTGGGCTTGTTTCAGGCTTGCTGGCTATATGCTTTGGCTTGCAATTAGTTTGTATAAACAATGCTGATTGGTCAGAAGATGTGACATGCCCTTTTGTGATAGGTGTAGCTACTTTTGCAAATTGTCAACTTTGTGTAAGAGAAAGCATGGGTCATGTTCTAGCCAAGTACAAGGGGTGTGGGCTGCGCAGCATGGTGAGGGGAAAGGCTAGGGTTGATCAGCAAGGTAGCTAGCAAGCGGATGCAATGCCATCATGAGTTTTTGCAACTTGGTTTGTCTTTGGTTTTCTATGAGAAAGTCTTGCTCCATAGGCCATAAACATGTGATCTCTTGGCCCATTCTGATTTTTTAAGACTTGTGTGATGCTTGTGCAAAGATTAGAGACCATTTTGAAGTCACAAATTGCTTTGGTACAAGAATTTGCAAGTTTTCCATTTGGTGCATAATTTGAAACTTAGTGATTTTAGCCAACTTTGATGAACCATAACTTTTGATCCAAAATGAATTAGGTCATGTTCTTGTACTTTTTGAAAAGGGAAAGATCTATTCTACAACTTTCATGACCAAAGTTTTTCCATTTGAAGCTTTCTTGAATCAAAAAGTAAGGGTTGAAAAAGTTGCATAAAATGACATTTTCATGAAAAGTCAAACTTGCCCAAAAAGTCAACTTTGCAAAAGACTTGAAATTCTTGAATTTTGTGAACTTCCAACTTCTTCCATGATCAAATAAAGATCATATACACTCAAAATGATGAAGATCACCCCTTGGTTGGGTCATTGGGGGCCTCAGATGCCCTGATTTTGCACTGACTTGTCTAGAAAGTCAACCTTTGATCAGATGACTTCCCTATGGAATTTCTTCATGAAAATTGATATGCATACTCCTTATACCATATAGAGACCAATAGAAACAAGAATGACCAAAAAAAATGGAGTTATGGCCTCTGAAACCAAAACCCTAGTTTCAGGTCATCTATGCAGTCAAGCCTGGCTCTGCTTCCACACCATTTCTAGTTCTTGTGATTCTTTGACATTCTTGACTTTGAGAGGATATAATATGATACTTGAACACATATGGATCCCTTTGAAGTGATTGATGACCTTTGGAGTGGCTCAAGAAGCTCTTGGATTGCTCAGATCACAAACCCTAGATGCAGATGACTTAGAACCAATGCAATGACTCAAAATTGTGGTATGAGATGCTATGATTGTGTTGATGCATATGAAATGATCACAAGCCATGGTGTGAATGGGTGAGGGCAAATTTGGGGTGTTTACAGCTGCCCCTATTCAAACATGAGTTAGCTGTGCAGGATGTAAGCGACGGCTTATCAGGCAAACAAGATAACTTGTGGTTGAATACCAAAGACAGTCCGAAATTTGCACTCACAGAATGAAGAAGAAAAAGGATATAGATTGCAAAAGAAAGTAAAGTATACTGTAAAGTATGGGCGAAGGAGGATGACCGTCGAGCAGAGGACGACTGCTGGGTAAAGAGCAACGACGGGGACGGCCGACATGCTGAAAGAGTGCGAACAATAAAGCAATGACGGGGACGGCCATCATGCTGGGGATGAAAAGAATTATGATGGGGACGGACATCAGGTAAAATCATGATATTCTCCGGGGATTTAATGAAACATGACGGGGACGGCCATCAAGTTCATAAAGGTAAAGTAATCAACGATGGGGACGGCCATCGAGCTAAAAAGAAAAGGGACCACGACGGGGACGGCCATCGGGTTAAAGAATGAATGAAAAAAACAGATGATGAGGTACGGTCATCAAAGGTGAAGGACGATCACCTAGCAGGGGACGGCTGCTCTGTTGGGGTTAAGATGAGGGACGGTCATCTAAGGTGGAGGACGACCACCTGGCAGGGTACGGCTGCCGAAAATATCGCGACATAGGACGAATGCCGGATGAAAAAAGGTCAACGATGGGGACGGCCATCGGATGAGCATGATGGAGGACGATCATCAAGAGGTGGAGGACGACCACCTAGCAGGGGACGGCTGCTCTCAAGGTTTATCATGACGTAGGACGAACGTCAGATAACCAAAATCAACAATGGGGACCGCCATTGGATAAAATGATGAAGGACGATCATCAAGAGGTGGAGGACGACCACCTAGCAGGGGACGGCTGCTAAATATCACGACATAGAACGAATGTCGGATAGAAGAGTCGACGATGGGGACGGCCATCGGACGAACATGATGGAGGACGACCATCAAGAGGTGGAGGACGACCACCTAGCAGGGTACGGCTGCTCTGAATGTCAGATAAAGAGAAAATTGTTTTACCGGGGAATAGTAAACACGGACGAGTGTTTACAATCCAAGAAACAAAAGGTATAAGTGTTTAGATGTGTATAGATTAAAGATGCGGATGATCATCCTTAAGTCTATGATACGGACGAGTATCAAGTAGAAACAAATACTGACACATGTTCAGAGATGATGATACGGACGAGTATCAACTGGTTAACAAAGAACACGGACGAGTGTTGAATCTGAAGGGATTCTTCTGGGGAATAGTAGACACAGACGAGTATCTATATTCAAGAAGACACAGTGTATGGATTAAAGACGCGCATGAGCATCCTTAAGGCTATGATACGGGCGAGTATCATGTAGAAACAAACGCTTGACGCATGCTCTGAGATGATGATACGGACGAGTACCAACGGGTTAACAAAGAACACAGACTAGTGCTGAATCTGCGGGGATATAAATGGTGTATACAAGATACGGACGAGTATCTGTATAAGTATGAGTAGAAAGTATGAGTGATGTATTGATGAGTGTTCAATCTGTTGGGGAGAATGACACAGACGAGTGCCACAAAGAGAAGAGTATAGTATAAACAAGTATCTGATATACAAAGTATTTAGGTTATTGTACTGGAAAAATGACACAGACGGATGTCAAGAAAGCTATATATATACAAGTATCTGTGAGTGCAAAGGGGATGTCTTTGGCTTTCTGCTGGGATATGACAAGGACGAGTGTCACAAGAAGTATGTATTTGTATTGGTGAATGTGAGGCAACTGCTTCTGTTGGGGAATTTGGGAGGTATCCTGTGTATTGTTGACGAGTTGATAATATTCACAAGTGTTTGATTCAGATCATGACTTATGATTATGCTATATGTTTGATTTTTGCAGTAATGCTCCGTATTAGACGGAATGCTACGCTTTGTGGGGTGAATATGATGCGAATGCCATGATTATGCAAAGAGAAGACAAATCCGGGATTTGGATCCCGTTGTTGCAAAGATCTCCGGTCGATCTGTTGGAGTGAACATCCCAGCTGGGGATGAGATCGTTGGTAGATCTAATGAAATGATTATGCTTGGGGAGATGGGTCATTGATAGACTTATTCTTGTAAATGAGGGACCCAGCTGGGGGTTTGTAGAAGCTTTATTCACTCTGTTGTGACTCCTTCGTGCGTTGCTCTTCTGGATAGAGGCTGAGGATTCTGTGGGGAGATGGTTCCCTGACTTTTGTACTTGACTGAGGAAGAATGGTTAGCAACTCGGCTGGGAGACGCAACAAGTGGAAACTCAGCTGGGGAGAAAGCACTTGGAATGCTAAGGCTGAGTGCGTGTTGATTTGCCAGCTTGCTGGGATGAAGCTTTCATGCCCCATGCTGCGCTTTTGAATACCTGCAATCCTGCAAAGACAGAGAAACGTACAAGTAATCCCGAGGCATCCCTTACTGGATTCCGTCATAGGAGTGAGACACTCTCGAGGGTAAGTATATTTCCTGCAAGCACGTGTTTTATTTTTAAAGATCAGCATCTGTATTTATGCAATCAGCTTTTCTTAAGACATCAGACATTCTTTGCAAATAAAAATGAAGTGTACGAGGTGAAACTTGACTGAAAATCTGTTTTTATTAATTCATATGCCCTGAATTGGCAAGATACAGTCAAAGAAACATATCTCCTGAAATGAGGAGATTGTTACAAATTGAGAAACAAAACGCTGGCAATGTTGACGACGCTTCAAGGAGCTTCCCTCTTGCTATAACTCGTATGACTTTTGACGCTCTTCTCGTCTTGCTTTTTGAAGAAGGCTGATTCTGACAAAAGCTTGATCCTTTTGAAGCTTACCAAGTTGTAGGTGATACAGACAAATTCAGAGTGCAGTTGTTCGCTTATTCCCTTATTTTGCATGGATCGCCCTTTCGGGTTTTCAATCCATCGGGATACCCATTTTTGCCTGAGCTGTCCAATGCGGCTTTTCAACTCAGCGGGTGTACACATTTTTTTTATTTATTTCCCTTATTTTTGCCCAAGTCTTTTATTCTGTTTTTGACTCGCCGGGATGCCCTATTTTTGCCTGGACTTACATTCTGTTTTTATGTCCAGCGGGTCATTCTTTATGCGAAGTATCTTTTAACTGCATTTGAATTCACAGGGGACGGGAAGTCTTCACCATCCATGGTGCTGAGCATCAGTGCTCCACCAGAGAAAACTTTCTTTACCACGAATGGTCCTTCATAGTTTGGAGTCCATTTGCCCCTGTGGTCTGTATGAGGAGGGAGGATTCTTTTCAGTACAAGGTCTCCTACTTGATACTCTCGGTGCCTGACTTTCTGATCGAAGGCTCTCTTCATTCTTTTCTGATACAACTGCCCATGACAAATTGCAGCCAATCTTTTCTCTTCAATCAGACTCAGTTGTTCGTATCGGGATCGGACCCACTCTGCTTCGTTCAGCTTAACATCCATCAGTACTCGTAAAGAGGGTAATTCAACTTCAACAGGTAGGACTGCCTCCATACCATACACAAGCTGATACGGTGTTGCCCCAGTGGATGTTCTGATTGACGTGCGGTACCCATGTAAGGCGAATGGTAGCATTTCATGCCAGTCTTTATAGGTGACTACCATCTTCTGCACAATCTTCTTGATATTCTTATTAGCTGCCTCAACAGCGCCATTCATCTTTGGCCTGTAAGGAGAAGAATTGTGATGTTGGATCTTGAAGTCCCGGCATAGCTCAGCCATCATTTTGTTGTTCAAGTTGGAACCATTATCAGTAATGATTTGCTCGGGAACTCCGTACCGACAAATGATATCTCTCTTCAGAAATCGGGCTACCACTTGTCTGGTAACATTGGCATAGGAAGCTGCTTCGACCCACTTGGTGAAATAGTCAATGGCGACCAAGATGAATCTGTGGCCATTCGAAGCAGTCGGCTCGATCTTGCCAATCATATCAATGCCCCACATGGCGAAGGGCCAGGGTGAAGACATTACGTTCAGAGGATTGGGAGGCACATGCACCTTATCCGCATAAATCTGGCATTTATGGCATTTTCTGGCATAGGCACAACAATCTGCATCCATTGTGATCCAGTAATATCCTGATCTTAGCAATTTCTTAGCCATGGCATGCCCTCCAGCATGGGTACCAAAGGATCCTTCGTGCACCTCGTGCATCAACAAGTCTGCTTCTGCTTTATCAACGCATCTGAGGAGTACCATATCAAAGTTTCTTTTGTATAGGGAGCCATCAGTGTTCAGAAAGAAACTACCAGCAAGCCTTCTCAAAGTCTTCTTATCATTGGAAGATGCCCCAGGTGGGTATGTTTGATCCTCCAAGAAGCACTTGATGTCGTGGAACCAAGGCTTATCATCTTTGACAATATCTGCCGCAAATACATATGCTGGTCTGTCGAGTCTGGACACTGAAATCTGAGGTACGAAGTTGGCAGCTTGAACTTTGATCATAGATCAAATGGTAGCCAGGGCATCTGCAAACTGATTCTCGTCTCGAGGGATATACTCAAGTTTGACCGTTGTGAAGAAAGTCAATAACCTTCTTGTATAGTCCCTATAAGGTATCAGATGATCCTGGTGTGTGTACCACTTGCCGTTGGTTTGATTAACTACCAGAGCTGAATCTCCGAATACGGTCAATGTCTTGATCCTGAGGTCAATAGCTTCCTCAAGACCCATAATACAAGCTTCGTATTCAGCTTCGTTGTTAGTGCAGTTGAAGGTGAGCTTTGCCGAGAAAGGCATGTGAACTCCCTTAGGTGTAATGAGTACTGCACCAACACCACGACCATTCATATTAACAGCCCCATCAAACATCATAGTCCATTCTTCTTCCGGGTCAGGCCCTTCAGTGTGAATAGGCTCTTCATGATCTTTTGCTTTTATGAACATGATGTCTTCATCAGGGAAGTCAAATCTCATAGGCTGGTAGTCGTCAATAGGTTGCTCAGCAAGATATTCAGACAATACACTGCCCTTGATGGCTTTCTGAGACGTGTACTGAATGTCATATTCCGTGAGAATCATTTGCCATCTTGCAACCCGTCCGGTAAGAGCTGGCTTCTCGAAAATGTACTTGACTGGGTCCATCTTTGAGATTAATAAGGTAGTGTGGGTCAACATATACTGTCTCAGTCGGCGAGCAGCCCACGCTAAAGCACAGCAAGTTTTCTCGAGCAGTGAATAACATTGTTCACAGTCGGTAAACTTTTTGCTCAGGTAGTATATTGCATACTCTTTTCGACCAGACTCGTCATGCTGGCCCAACACACACCCCATCGACTCTTCTAATACTGTCAGGTACATTATCAGAGGTCTTCCTTCAACTGGAGGCATAAGGATTGGTGGTTCTTGCAGGTATTCTTTGATCTTGTCAAAAGCCTTCTGGCAGTCTTCATTCCACCTGATCGTCTGTTCTTTTCTTAACAGCTTGAACAAGGGTTCACAGGTTGGTGTAAGGTGAGATATGAACCGTGAAATGTAGTTCAATCGTCCTAAGAACCCTCGAACTTCTTTTTCAGACTTCGGTGCAGGCATTTCTTGAATGGCTTTGACTTTATCAGGGTCAACCTCGATCCGTTTCTCGCTTACAATAAAGCCCAGCAGCTTACCGGATCGCACCCCGAATGTGCATTTGTTGGGGTTCAGCTTCAATTGGTACTTCCTCAGACGCTTGAATAGCTTCAGCAGATTTACCAGGTGGTCTTCCTCTGTAAGGGACTTGGCAATCATGTCATCCACATAACACTCGATTTCCTTATGGATCATATCGTGGAATAATGTTACCATAGCCCGTTGATATGTTGCACCAGCATTCTTCAATCCGAATGGCATCACCTTGTAACAGAACGTGCCCCAGGGTGTGATGAAAGTTGTCTTCTCCATGTCTTCAGGTGACATCTTGATCTGATTGTATCCTGAAAATCCGTCCATGAAGGAGAATACCGAGAACTGAGCCGTATTATCAACCAATACATCGATGTGAGGTAATGGGAAATCATCTTTCGGGCTGGCTCTGTTCAGATCCCGGTAGTCAACACACATCCTTACTTTGCCGTCTTTCTTAGGCACAGGTACAATATTAGCAACCCACGGCGGATAGCTAGTTACAGCAAGGAACCCGGCGTCCCACTGCTTTTGTACCTCTTCTTTGATCTTCATTGCCATGTCCGGGCGAGTACGGCGCAGTTTCTGTTTAACCGGTGGGCATTCCTCCCTCAAAGGAAGCTTATGCATAACAATGTCGGTGTCCAACCCTGGCATATCCTGGTAAGACCAAGCAAACACATCCACATACTCTTGAAGCAGGTCAATCAGTTGTTTCTTCACCGAGTCTTGTAAGCAGGCCCCGATTTTAACTTCTTTCACATCTTCATCTGTACCAAGATTAATTGTTTCCACCTCCTCCTGATGAGGAGTGATAACCTTCTCCTCTTGTCTCAACAATCTGGCTAGCTCTTCAGGAAGCTCGTAATCTTCTTCAACCCCTTCATCAGCTTGATTGATCGGATTGTCAAAGTCATACGAAGTCATAGCCGTGCTGTTGTCGGTGCGATCTGGAAGGCATTCTCTGCAAGGGTTTAGTTTGTTCATTTTAGTGATTGATTTTAATCTTGTTAAAAAAGGTGAAATAAAGTTGTCATTTTGAAAACATTGCCATTTATTTTTTGTACAAAAAGAAAAATGGAAAAACAGTGAGCGGAAAAAAGAAAAAAGACTTGTTTGCAAAAGATGTCTGATATTTCATTGATTAATCTTGTTGCACAAAAATTACAGATGGCCCGATTACAAAATGAGTCTTATCATCTTGGGCAAGATGCAAGACTTGATGCATGCTCAAAATATACAGGAAATAATAATTACTCTGCAGGAGTAACTCTTATAATTTCCTGGGAAGACCAGTTTGAGATACTGCTCCCCGGGACCTTTGGACGAATCCAGCTTTCCAGGTTGCGTTCATCTTCCGACTCATCTTCCAAGTTGTTGACAGCATCGGGGGTAAGCATCCCCCCACTAACAAAGCTGGGTTTCTTAGCAGCCTCTGCTTGATCTTCTTGAGTTGGTTTGTAACCCAACCCAAATCTATCTTCTTTCTTCTCCACAGGCAACAATTTGCCCCAGCCTTGGGCAGTCCCTTCTTCAACAACCTTCCGGGCTTGCTGATAAGATGTCATTGAGGTTCCAGGTACAGCGGATGCTTCATTTATGTTCAAGGCCTCGAACCCTTGACTCATCGTCTCGTGGATCTCCCCATCCATCTCAATATATTTGTAAGTAGCCAGATGGCTAACAAAAATATCCTCCTCTCCACAGATAGTAACGACTTGACCCTCCCACTCGAATTTTAACTTCTGGTGAAGGGTAGACGTCACTGCGCCAGCAGCATGAATCCATGGTCTACCCAACAAACAGCTGTAGGCGGGCTGAATGTCCATCACGTAGAAGGTCGTTTTGAAAGTTTGTGGGCCAATCGTTACAGGCAACTCAATTTCTCCTAGAACTGATCTCTTAGAGCCGTCAAAAGCTCTCACTACCAAGTTACTGGGTCGTAATGCCAATCCTTCATATTCCAGCTTCACGAGGGCCTTTTTGGGTAAGACATTGAGGGATGATCCTGTGTCTACCAGCACATGGGAAAGAACTGCACCTTTACATTCCATGGTAATGTGTAAGGCCTTGTTATGATTGCGGCCTTCCGAAGTCAAATCAGTGTTGGTGAACCCTAGTCCATTGCTAGCGTTAACATTTCCAACTACAGCTTCCAACTGATTGACGGTGATCTCTTCTGGCACATAAGCTGCGTGCAAGACTTTTAGTAGTGCGTTCCGATGAGCCTCGGAGCACATAAGCAATGATAGAATGGAGATCTTGGAAGGCGTCTGGTGAAGCTGGTCCACTATTTTGTAATCACTTTTCTTGATGATTCTCATGAATTCATCAACTTCTTGATCAAAAGGTGTTTTCAAAGCTTCTCTAACAACCTGTTCTTCTTGCACCATACTCTTCCCTTTTGCCTTGGCAGCAGCTTCTGCTTCGGCAGTGAGTCTTTGAATTTGCGGGGCAAAGAGACGTCCGCTTCGAGTGAAGCCTCCGCCTCCTCCCACATTGTCTATTTGTGGTGCAGAAGATGATGATTCAAGAGTGATCTTTTGTCCTTCGCTGTATAAATCAGAGCCGTAATGCCAAGGGATGGCATTACTGCTTTCATAAGGTATTGGCCCAGGCACTGTGACAGTGACTGGACTGATGGCAGCTGCGGAAGGAACCGTGATAGTCTGCGGATCATAATATATTGTGACTGGTGCTCTGATAGGAGTGGCATTTTGTGAGTTGTAGGCGGAATCATTTGCAGGATCATAATAGATTGTAACCGTCGAGACACTTGCATTGTTTGTTGCTGGTGTTGTAGGAGACATTGTTGGAAGAATGGGTGTTGTTGTTGTAGGAGACTCTGAATGAAGGGGTGCTGAAGTTGTAGAAGGGACGTTTGCTGATATCTGGTCAGTTGAAATGACAGATGAGGCATTTGTTGATGAAGCTGAAGAGTTGTCTAGAACAATGGTTGTTGCAGTTGTAGTAGACTCTGGAACTGTTGTTAAGGAAATTGCCGGATTGGTAGGTACTGATGTGGTAATTTGGAGCAGGCCACTCTGGATGAGACCATCTATGCCATCTCTCAGGTTATCACAACCATTCACTGAAATGTTGCAATAAGCACACCCTAACTCACATCCTGGGAACATTTGACATTCAAGGAGTTGAGCTTTAATCTCCACCAAGGGTGTCCGAATCTGACCCACACTGGTTATTAAGTAAGACGACTTGTCTTCTTCAATAGAATTGATTCGGGGACCACCATGGTGTGGCATAGGGTTTTTGTTGACATTTGGTGGTGGTGCAAAGTTTAAAGCCTTGGAATCCACTAGATCCTGCACTTTCATGTGCAAAGCTCTGCACTTTTCCGTATTATGACCAGGTGCATTTGAGTGAAAGGCACATCTGGCGCTGGCGTCGTAATTTCTGGGCAGACTGTTAGGATCTGGAGGGGCCAATGTCCTTAGCTCAACTAGGTTGAGTTTCAGGAGTTGTGGCAGTAAGGTGGCATAGGGCATAGGGATCGGATCGATCACCCTATTGGCCTGAGAGGGCCTCTGTTGGAATGGTCTCTGCTGATTGTTGTTGTTGGTGTTGCTGTTGTTGTAATTTCTTTGAGGAGGAAACTGAGTTTGTTGCTGGTAATTCTGTTGCTGAGGTTGATAAGCTGGTTGAGGATGAATTGGAGCGGGAATGGTGACTGCTGCCACAGACCTATGAACATATTGGGGTCTGCCCCTGCTGGCATGGATAGCATTGGTTTCACCAGTTCTTCTTGGGCCTACAAAAGGCTTTCTTGGGTTGCTGGATGAGCTGGCACCGCTGTCAGAAATCTTACCCATCTTTAATAGGCTTTCAATTCTCTCCCCGGCTATGACTACATCTGCAAAGCTGGTAGATGAGAAGGCAGCTAGCCTATCAATGTAAGTCCCCTGGAGGGTGTTCATAAACATATCAGCCATCTTCCTCTCTGACATGGGTGGCTGGACAGCAGCAGCAAGCTGTCTCCACCTTTGAGCGTACTCTCGGAAACTTTCCCTGGATGATTGTGACATCCCCATCAGGAGGGTCCTGTTGGGAGCCATATCTAAGTTGTACTGATACTGTCTGATAAAGGCCTCTGCCAGGTCCTTCCAGCATCTAATGGTTGCTCTGGTCAGATGAGAGTACCATTCCCTCGAAGCTCCAGTTAAGCTATCCTCAAAATAAAACATCCATAGCTTTTCGTCCATGGTATAGGCCTTCAACCTCCCCAGAAAAGATTGTAAATGGGTCCGGGGACAGGAAGTCCCGTTATACTTCTCAAAGCATGGTGGTTTAAATTTGTGGGGGATCCTGACCCCGTCCACTAGACCCATGTCCATAACATCAAATCCCAAAGAATTCTGGGACTCCAAAGATCTTAGTTTCTCAGCAATCTCTTCTAGCCTTCTGTCACAGGCTTCCTCCCCAGCTCCCATTACTGTGAACTGATCTTCCTGGGGGTCTTCTTGCAGTACTCTACCTGCTGTGGCAGTCCCTTGCACATTGACAGGGATGTTGATCTCTGGATGCTGGTGGGGTCCAAAGACTGGGGGATTGACATGAGGTTGGACTCTTTCATTGTTGCTTGTCCCAGCAGTCCCTGGATGATGGTCTTCCTGGTTCCTCCCCTCTACTAGTGCTCTCAACCTCTCCTGGCTTTGAGCCAAATTATTCATCACCTCCATAAATTGTGTCATCTGATTCCTCATTTCCAACCTCTCGTTGGTCATTTGATTCCTGACCTCTGTAAGGTCCTGCTGCATTTGGTCCATCTGTATGCCCGGAAGATTGTTGCGGGTGGGGTATCTGTGTGGACGGTTGAGTGGAAACCCTCGACGTCGAGCAATAGTTCCTGAAGTCACAACAAAGTTAGTAACAATAAAACAAAACCTACAAAACAAAACAAAAGGTTAGTATGCAATGCAATGTGTCTATCTGTTTCCAAGGTATCCGGCTTGGTACTTGGTCTTGACCTTTCCAGACCCTTGAGGAAGATGCTTGTGATGTTGCTTGAAGAATTCAGATAAAACAAACCAACACACATATATTACAAAAAGGTAAATGATACATAGTTTGTTTTTCCTTACAACATATGCCCTCTGAGGGGTCAAAAATACAACATAAAGAAAAAGTACATGAAATGAAAGCAACAACAAGCAAAAGTCAAACACCAAGACCAAACTCATCCTCCTGAACTTCCTTGAGAAGTGCTTCAGTCACAGGATCAGCTGGACGCTCTGTGAGATTCCTGATAAGGAGATTCCTTGTAGCAATAGCTGCAGTTAGCTTCTTGTGCTGACTTTGGTCCTTTGACCTCTTTACACCAGCTCTGATCTTCAACTCTGAGATCTCCCTCTGGGCTGCTGCCAGGGCTTCTTGTTGCTCTTTTGCACTAGCTTCCATCTGCTCAATCTTATCCTGAGTCCTTTTATCCTCCTGAGTGCGAGCTTCGGTGATCCTGACCCACCTAGCTTGACTCTCCTTTAGATACAAATCAGTCCTGGCCTTCTGGAACTGAGCTTCCTTGCAGGCATTCTTCAAGATTTGTTCTCCAGCCCTAGACTTCTTAATGTAATCCTCTGACTTCTCAATTCTAGCCAGATGCTCCACTTTCAACTTTTCTAGCCTCTCAATATCCAACCTACCATCACTCCTCTCCCAGAGGGTCTTCTGTAAAGCCTGAGTCAACTTCTCATTTCTCTCTTTCAATTTCTCAAACTCCTCTAAGCTGACAGTTGCCGGAGGTGGTGCTGTGGAAGGTCCAGGCATATCTTCAATAGTGAAAGGCATTCCAGAAATTTGAGCCCTGGCATGAGACCACTCATAGTACTGAGCTGAGGCTACATTGTTGCATCTCCCAAGGATAGTTACCCCCTTAGTCTGCACATTGTCCCAAGCCCAGGATGCTTGCCTGACAATAGCCAGATTAGGCTTGATTTCACAATAGAGGGTCTCAGTCAGATCCTGTGCTCTAGGAGGATGGACTAATGCATAGCCCAGTTGTCTTTTGAATAGCAGAGGGTTGTAGTTGATGCAACCCTTTACTCCAATCAGAGGTACATTGGGAAATTGCCCACAACTTGTAATGATGTCTCTGCCCTTGGTGCTTTGAGTGCACCACCTGATGTCATCTAAGGTCAGAGCAGCAAGCCTCCTAGCCCAGTTCTTCTGCTGGTGAGGGTTCAAGAATGCATCAGTCTTTGGCAAATGCTTGAGCAGCCAAGTATGGAACAAAGGAGCACAGCATCTCACTAATCTTCCCCTTTGCTTTTCATTCCTTTGATGAACAGAGTAGTAAAGATCTCCCAGTAAGGTGGGCACTGGGTTTCTCAGGATGAAAAGATGGACTGCATTCTTGCTAACAAACCTAGGCTCATCTACAAAAAGTATGATCCCATATATGCTAAGGGCCAACAGAGCACAGACTGCCTTCCACTCCCCCAAGGAGGCCTTCAGACTAGCCTGAGAAGTCAAGAAATCCAGATGAAAACCAGAGATTCCAGCTTTAGATGTCAAATTCTGCCCAATCAGAACTGGTTCCAGATGCAATGCTTTTGCTATCTCCTCATTACTTGGGAAAGCCATCTCAGGGTTGAAGGGGATTCCACCCCTGATGGGTACACCAACCAATGATGAATATTCCTCCAGCAAGGGTCCCAACTGGAAATTCTGAAATGTGAAGCACCTCAGAGGGGGATCATAGAACTGCAGGCAAGTATGTATCAAGCTCCTCTGTGAAGGGTATAAATCCATAACCACATCAAGGATTCCTCCATAATGTTCTCTGAAAAGTGGTATATGGTCTGGAGTAATCAGGGTCTGAATCCTCCTGATGCTAGCCAACTCAGGCTCAAAGAAATGATAGGAGATGTTACTTTTCTTAGGGGCCATGCTGCTGAAGGATATGTGTTGATGATGATGACTGAGGACAACACTGAAGATGGGCTACTGATAGGCTGAGACTGAGGATGCAAATGACTGAAGCAGGTGGCTGATTGCTGAAGCAAGTGCTGATGAAGATAGGTCTAAGCTGAAGAAGGGGTCAAAACCAAGCCAAAATGATAGGATGGATACCCTGAAAAACAAATAAACACATGTCAAAATGATGCAATGAGGATGTATGCAAATGATATGCAAGGGTTTGTGACTGAGCTGGATCTGATTAACTGCTCTGATATGAGTCCAAGTATGTTCAAGAAATCCAGATGGAGGTTCATAAGTCCAGTAACCAAGGTGGGGAACTCAAATAAAGAGTCACATGTCCAGGGTTAAAAATCACAAGAACTGTTCCAAAATGGAGTACTCTTAATCAAACAAAGTAACAGGGTATGCTGAGGTCAAGGGTACCTGCAATCCTGTAAACAGCCCAACCCCCTCACAGGTGGTGTTCTAAAACAAAGATCCTCAGACTTGGATCAGTTATGAGGAGTGTAAGCACTTCTAACCCGGAGGTACAGTGTTTACAATAACCATAAAAGATCCTCCTCTAATTCACCTCAGTTTCTGAAGGTCAATACTAAAGGTCATCCAGACTTAGCAGGCTTCCCAGATAGCCCTAATACTGCAGGAAATCTGCAACACAGAGTTCTCAAGAAGAGACCCATATCTGAACCGTGTTTCATATTCCCGCACCAGACCGAGATGGAATGGGAAAGAATATGAACCACTCTAGCCTAGGTGTCACTCAGGTCCCAGGTATAGGACCTTAACTCTCAATAGAACACCCACCCACCAAAGCAACAACAGATCCAGCACAGGCAGTATGACAGTATGATATATATGCACAAAGCTATAAAGAAAGCAATAAACAAAACTGTACAATAAGGCAATAACAAAATAAATACAAATACAAGCACAAGTAGCACTTAACACCCCAGTAAACACAAATCAATCAAGCGCTAGGAGGAACCCACAAAAAGAACCAGAAGCCCTGGTTATAGTATAATTCCCCAGCAGAGTCGCCAAGCTGTTGCTCCCACCAAATGAAGCCGGGTCAAATGGGGTACAGACGCGAACGGTCGGCGAAAAGAACAATGAGAACACACAGCAGCGAACTCACTGGAAAAGAAAAGAGTCGCCAGCTAGGCATTTTTATCCCGAGGGAAAGGCAATGCTGCATAGACCTAGAAAGATATGGATAAGACGGTCGCGAACCAGAGAGACTGAGAAAGGGGGTTGGTTACAACCTGGGAAGGTATTAGCACCCAGATTGTCCGTCGTACTCGACGGGATCCACGCTTAAAAGATTTGTGTTTTAAAGGGGTAGTGTCAGTGCAATTTGTGTATAAAAGAGCTGGAAAAGGATGTACAAGTGTCAGTGTAAAGGAGGTGAAGTGTGATATATACAGTGTCAGTGTAAGAATGAAAGTGAGATGCTCAAGATCATGAGGCTAAAAGAATAATGCTGGAAGGAGGGGGAATATACAGAGACTTTTGTTCGATAACTGTTAAGTTATGCCTACGTATCCTCTCGTGCAATGAGGAAGTCAGAACACCGTAGTTCGACCCAAAGAGACTGAAAGGTGAATTGACTGATGAACTGCTTACTTGTCTATGCTCAAGTGTATGACCTGTCTGGCTCAGGTGCAAACTGTCTTGCATTAGACGGAAGAAGCAAGTTCTCGTTGGTGAGTGAATGAGATGAGAAAAGAATCCCGGAGGAGACGATTATTGTTTGTTTTTGAGTTTTCAGTCTTTTATTGCTTTTGGAGGTTTGTCATAAGTAAATGAGCTTAAGCCTAAACCAATGGATTAGTAAACTCATCACATCTTCCCTCTGATTAGGGGTAATAAGAATACCTTAAGTGTGAAGTCAGATTCTCACACTTAATCACCTTTGGTGTAGGATTAAGATCATTGACCTACTTGTGATTATTTAGGTGTTTTTGTCTAGTGTTAAGTAATGAGATTAAGCCATAATCAGGGATTAAACAGACTCATTACACCATCCTAATAGAAGGATAATAGATGAGAATGTTTAAGCTGAGGAAGACTCCTCAACTTAATCCATGATTAGGGATTAACCTCATGACAAAACAAAGCCTTTATTAGATGGATTTTAATTAATGATAAGATGAAGAAGTGAGTTTTATGGTTTGTAAGACAACTTGAGGGGGACTTGTCCATTAACACTAGGGTTAGTCCTTCTTAACCAATTAAGGAAGAATTAGAACCCTAATGCAAGGCCCAAGTTACAAGCTTGATGTCTTGATGATTATTAAGTGAATTAATTAGAGGATTTAAACACATTAAGGGTTCAACACTTAGGATTAAAGTTATACACTCCATCCTAATAGAAGGATGCAGGCATAAGCTTAATCACAAAGCCTTAAAGCCTTTAGGGTTTAGTCCCTGATTATGAGGTGAGAAGAGAAGACTCAATGAGACACAAAGGTAAAACTAAGTGGGGAGACTAATCAAAGCCCTAATCATTGTCATGCTTGGTTGCTCCTAAGGTTTGTGAGGTTTAACAAGAGGAAACTTCAGAAGAACCACCAGGAAGCAGATGAAAAGGATCAGGAGAAGCAAAGTAACTTGCTTCATTGAAGAAGACAAGTCACTTGAGGAAAGAAAGTAAGAAGAAAAAGAATGAGCAAGCTCAAATTCAAACTCATAACAAAATGCAGCATGGATGCATAAAAGAGATGAAAAGAAGTTGTGAGAAGTGAAGGCAAATTCACTTCTCAAAGTTACTTACCACCTGAAAAGTTAGCAAAGGAATGCAATGCAATGCAAAATGAAATGAAATGGCATGATGTAAATCAAAACCAGAAGCATATACATGAAGTGAATGATGCTATGAGATGCTACAAACATGGAACAACACATGGGGATGATCATACAAGCTCAAAAATGCAAATGGAACAAGTTAAGAATGCATGAACATACATGAAAAGTTATGAGATGCAAATGACATACAACATGGCATATACATGATGCAATGATCAATCATGCTTTCAATATGTCTTAAGATGTGTAATGAATCAAAAGAATGCATAAAATGCTATGGCAAGTCAAGGTATGAATGCAAATGCAAGATGGATGCATATGGAAGCCCAAATTAGGGTTTATGATCAAAGCATCAAACAAAAACCAAAATCAGAAGCAAACATCAAGATAAAAAATTGAAAATGCACTCAAAGGATCCCTAATCCTATACTAACTCACTGCCCAAAGGAGAGGTTCCAACTCTTAACCTAATTCAAGTTATGATTTTCCTAAGTTTTCTAGGGTTTTAGGGTTCCTTAACAAGAAAAATGCCAATCAAATGGAAAATGAAAGATCAAATCATGGCCATTTAATCTCACAAACTACATGCTAAACACAATGCAATGCAAAAAGAATCAAAGTCCAACTCTCTAGGGTTAGGCAGAAATGATTTTTGGAAGCTTGGATCAAAATAATGCCTAAAAATGATTTTAATTCCATGGAGAAATCTCAAAATGCATCAAGATCAAAAAAGAAATTTGGTTTGAGGGTTGGACAATGTTTCTAAATGTTTTTAAAGGTTTCATGAATTTTTTGGTGATTTTTAAATACCTAAAAGTATTTTTAATTAATTAATTCTCATTAATTAATTAAAAATAAACTTTTAAATATTTAAAAATACTTTTTAAATGCAAAAAATGAAAATAAAAATATTTTTGTGTTCTGAAATTAAATAATAACTTGTATAAAAAATTTCAGAATTTTTGAATAAATTTTACTATTTTAAAATAAATGGAGAAAGAAATATAAAATAAATGGAATAAAAATAAAGAAAAAGAAAAGTAAATGCAATGGAGGGCCAGGATGGGTTCTGGGGAGAAGCCTGTTGACTACGCGCGCAGATCAATGGTCCATATTCAAACTTGACTAAACTGAGTTATGAATTAATTAATTGAGATTAGGGCTTAATGAGTGCATCTGGGCCACACATACACGCGCCAAGTCAACCAAGTCAACAGATCCAACGCATCAGATTCAAACTACACTTAATGACATGATTAAGCCCTAATTATTTTCAGGTGGCTGGAGAAGACTTCCGGTCGTCTTCTCCGGTGGGAACCCCACCTGAAAATTCCTAGAATCTTCAAAACGTAACTAAAATGAAATCTAAACAAACAGAAATCCTTCCCACACCTCACTGAATCAAAACCCTAACACAAACATCATTTATATTTCATCAATCTCATGAATCGAAACAAAACAAATTTTAGGGCAAGACTTTCAGAACACGATTAAACTCCCATCTCTTCACCATTTTCAAAACCAACAACATATTCATGACCAGGGAAGCATGTAGAAGCTATTAAGAACTTAAAAATCCATTTCTGGAAAAAAAGTTCTTGAGCTACCTGAGTTTTGAAGCTTTCAGTTTGCAGCTTTCTGACTTCTTTCCTTTGTGTAATCCACTCCTTTTGGTCCCCTGATGATGTCTGGATGCTTAGAAGGAGTTTGTGTTGGCTGGTTTGAGAGTTTGAACAGCTTCTGTTCAAGCTCAGGTGAGAATCGTGTTTATGATTTAGGCAGTTTAAGGCAAGGGTGAGGGGTGCTTTGTGACCAGGATGATGAGTTGAGTTGATCTATGAAGTTTGTTTTAGTGTTTGTGGCTTGTTTTCTGAGTTTCGAAGGCTTTTGCTTTTGAGAGTGAAAATGAGAATGTGATCCTTGGGCTTGTTTCAGGCTTGCTGGCTATATGCTTTGGCTTGCAATTAGTTTGTATAAACAATGCTGATTGGTCAGAAGATGTGACATGCCCTTTTGTGATAGGTGTAGCTACTTTTGCAAATTGTCAACTTTGTGTAAGAGAAAGCATGGGTCATGTTCTAGCCAAGTACAAGGGGTGTGGGCTGCGCAACATGGTGAGGGGAAAGGCTAGGGTTGATCAGCAAGGTAGCTAGCAAGTGGATGCAATGCCATCATGAGTTTTTGCAACTTGGTTTGTCTTTGGTTTTCTATGAGAAAGTCTTGCTCCATAGGCCATAAACATGTGATCTCTTGGCCCATTCTGATTTTTTAAGACTTGTGTGATGCTTGTGCAAAGATTAGAGACCATTTTGAAGTCACAAATTGCTTTGGTACAAGAATTTGCAAGTTTTCCATTTGGTGCATAATTTGAAACTTAGTGATTTTAGCCAACTTTGATGAACCATAACTTTTGATCCAAAATGAATTAGGTCATGTTCTTGTACTTTTTGAAAAGGGAAAGATCTATTCTACAACTTTCATGACCAAAGTTTTTCCATTTGAAGCTTTCTTGAATCAAAAAGTAAGGGTTGAAAAAGTTGCATAAAATGACATTTTCATGAAAAGTCAAACTTGCCCAAAAAGTCAACTTTGCAAAAGACTTGAAATTCTTGAATTTTGTGAACTTCCAACTTCTTCCATGATCAAATAAAGATCATATACACTCAAAATGATGAAGATCACCCCTTGGTTGGGTCATTGGGGGCCTCAGATGCCCTGATTTTGCACTGACTTGTCTAGAAAGTCAACCTTTGATCAGATGACTTCCCTATGGAATTTCTTCATGAAAATTGATATGCATACTCCCTATACCATATAGAGACCAATAGAAACAAGAATGACCAAAAAAATGGAGTTATGGCCTCTGAAACCAAAATCCTAGTTTCAGGTCATCTGTGCAGTCAAGCCTGGCTCTGCTTCCACACCATTTCTAGTTCTTATGATTCTTTGACATTCTTGACTTTGAGAGGATATAATATGATACTTTAACACATATGGATCCCTTTGAAGTGATTGATGACCTTTGGAGTGGCTCAAGAAGCTCTTGGATTGCTCAGATCACAAACCCTAGATGCAGATGACTTAGAACCAATGCAATGACTCAAAATTGTGGTATGAGATGCTATGATTGTGTTTATGAATATGAAATGATCACAAGCCATGGTGTGAATGGGTGAGGGCAAATTTGGGGTGTTTACAATTACCTACAATCCTTCCTTAGCTCTACGTCAGATTGGTTATGCTCGGAGTGATGGTCCTCATGACATGTTGATTCAGGGTATTGTGTTTGACTATGACAACGATCTTCAACGTTACCGTCAAAGGTTCATACGAGCATGGGGTAAAGTGAACAAGGTTGACAGCAAGACTTTGGAGCCCAAGTACACTATTCCTATGGAAGCTTATCTCAGATGGGTACGAGTTCGTGCTCAGACTCTTATGATGCCATATCCTGCTATCCTGCCAGTTACCATGGAGCCTGTTGCTGAAGGAGATACTTCTTATATCATTCTTCACCCAGACATGCCCACTGACATGGAAGACTTACAGAGGTCCTGGATCCAGTTGAGGGAGCAAAGGGATACTCTTGAGACTCATTACAAATCAAGTCAAGAAAGAATCTTGGAGCTAACAAAGCAACTTCACGAGGAGCAGAATCTCAACTCATACCTCAACACAAAGAGGAAACGTCCATGGGAGACTTAAAACCCCATCTTTTGTATTCATTTCATTTTTATTGTACGTCCAAGGGGCAAACAAATTTATTACTAATAAAAGTTTATTTTTTGGATGTTTAAACAAATTTAAATCCTGCGGTCCTTGAAAACATTGCATGCGCATTTATACACCATATCATTGCATCACAGGTTTCTTATGCACAGGTATCTTATCTTCTCGTTGTTTATTTCAGCAGAAATGGCTCTTGAACAAACAGTCAAAGATCTCCAGGCACATAATGCACAATTCCAAGAGCTGATCCTGAACTTGTCCAAGGGGCAGGATGAATTGAAGACACTACTGGCTAAGAAGACTAAGAAAACTAGAAGGTCAGGAGGCCTTATCAATATGGGAAGAAGGTTCAGAGG
This sequence comes from Lathyrus aphaca, assembly GCA_963966055.1. Classification (NCBI taxonomy): domain Eukaryota; kingdom Viridiplantae; phylum Streptophyta; class Magnoliopsida; order Fabales; family Fabaceae; genus Lathyrus; species Lathyrus aphaca. The sequence continues at coordinate 506,424,207 of OZ014524.1, read as the reverse complement.
TCCTGTCAAGACCAAGGAACAGGTTGAAGATTATGAGTCTGAAGAGTCTGAGAAAGAGGGAGGCAGTCTCCATAACACTATGGGGGATTCTGATTCTGAAGCAAATTACTATCATGATCCTAATGAAGATAAGTTCAAGATGCTGGTGGATAGAATGGATGCTATGGAATTGCAAAAGTCTTCTGGGCTGGATTTTGAAGATCTGAGTTTGATATCTGGAGTGGTTATACCCATTGGGTTCAAGGTCCCTACTTTTGTAGTATATGATGGTGTTTCGTGTCCCAAGCTGCATCTGAGGTCCTATGTCCGGAGGATCCAACCCTATACTGCTGATAAGAAGTTATGGATCCATTTCTTCCAAGAGAGCTTGTCTGGAGCTCAATTGGAATGGTACTATCAGTTGGAGAGTGTCAACATCCGTGATTGGAATGATCTTGCTGAGGCCTTCTATAGGCAATATCAATACAATGCTGATCTAGCCCCTACTCACATGCAATTACAAAGCATGTCTATGGGTGCTAAAGAGAATTTCAAGGAGTATGCCCAGAAGTGGAGAGACTTGGCTGGTAGAGTAAAACCTCCTCTGACTGACAGGGAGTTAGTGGATATGTTCATGTGTACGTTGAATGGTCCTTTTTATAGTCATCTCATTGGAAGCTCATCATCTGGCTTCACTGAGTTGATAATGACAGGAGAGCGTGTAGAAAGTGGCATAAGAAGTGGCAAAATACAGATGAGTGCTTCTTCATCAAGTACTGCAAAGAAGCCCCCTAGTGGGAAGAAAGAGTCAAATGTTGTTTATGGCCAACCTGGTCGTAATAGGAGTCACCAATCTGTGAGTGCAGTTCACATCTCCAATCCTACTCCTGCAGCACCAGAACCACCACAGGGCAATCAGCAGAGGCCTAGAAGACAGTTCACCAAGATCAACATGTCGCTGGCCTAAGCCTTGCAACACTTGTTGAAGGGTGAACTCATTACTTTGAAGGACCCTCCTCAGAATCCTAATGTTACCTCTCCCAGGTACAATCCTAATGCACGGTGTGCATATCACTCTAATTGTCAGGGACATGATACCAATAATTGCTGGATATTGAAGAACAAGATTCAGGATATGATTGATGCTGGAGAGATTGAGTTTGACTCTCCAGGTACTCCAAATGTGATTACTGCTCCCATGCCAAATCATGAAAAGACTGTTAATGCCATTGATGAAGTTTCACATATTTCCTCAGTTGCAGATGTGACTACACCATTGCCTGTTATTAAGAAGAAGTTGGTACAAGCCGGGTTCTTTCCAGGTTGTAATGAAGATTGTTTCTATTGTACTTATAAACCGGATAGTTGCTGGAAGTTGAAAGACGATATTCAACGCCTCATGGACAATTACACCATATTGTTTGAGAGGACACCTTCTGTGGAGAGTATGGTTGAACATATAACTCAAGGTGCAAAGGTTGAAGAGGTGGATATGGTTGATAAAGTGCCAGTAAGAATTACTTCCAAAGGCCCTGTCAAAATCACTCATAAGGGTCCAATTAAGATTACTGCTGAAGGCCCTGTGAGGACTATTGCTGAAGCTAGAGTGGCTCCTATGATCATTACCACTCCTGGTCCTATTCCGTATACTTCTGATAAAGCTGTGCCTTGTCATTACGGTTCCGATGTTTATATCCATGGTGTTAAGCAGGAACCCTTAGCTGATACACCTGTTGCTAATGGAAACCTTGATATTGATAATATTGTTGGATCTAGTAAGATCACAAGAAGTGGAAGGATTTTCTCTCCTCCGGCTACCTCCAAGAATACAGTTACTCCAACTACTACCACCACTGCTGATGCCCGGGGCAAAGGTCCTGTTATTGAACCTGTGCAAGCTGATGCACCAACTGCTGATGATCTTTCTAAGCAGATGGAAGAAGTACTAAAGATCATTCGCAAGAGTGATTATGATGTTGTTGATAAATTGGGGCATACTCCCTCCAAGATTTCCATGTTGTCTTTATTGTTGTGTTCTGAGGCTCATGCTAAAGCCTTGATTAAATTTTTGAAGAATGCTCACGTGCCAAATGAGATTTCTGTAGATCAGTTTGAAAATTGTGTTGCACACTTGACCTATGATAATGGGTTAGGTTTCTCCGATGCTGATTTGACTCCTGCCAAGAGGGATCATAACATGGCTTTACATATCTCTATTGGGTGTAAGGGCACTACCCTGTCTCATGTGTTGATAGACAATGGTTCTTCACTGAATGTACTTCCCAAAGAGGTGCTGAACAAGCTTAGTCCTGAAGATGCTGTGTTGAGACCAAGTAATATAGTGGTGAAGGCCTTTGATGGCTCAAGAAGAGTGGTGCACGGAGAAATAGATCTCCCAATAAAAGTAGGTTCTCAGGTCTTCAATTCAACCTTCTATGTAATGGATATTCGTCCTTCGTACTCTTGTTTGCTTGGGCGCCCTTGGATCCATGGGGCAGGTGCTGTAACTTCCACTTTACATCAGAAGCTGAGATATCCAGTAAAGGGAAAAGTTGTCACTGTTTACGGAGAGGAAGGATATATGATTAGCCATGTGAACACATTTAAATATCTTGAAGTGGAAGGTGAATATGTTGAGACTCCATGCCAGACGTTTGAAGTAGTTCCTTGGGTTGTTCCTAATGTTGAAGCTCCTCCTGTTGTCAAAAGAGTTCCTGTGGTCACCAGAGTACCTCCTACAATGGCCTCCCTCAAGGATGCTAGGGCTGTGGTGGATGAAGGTGGTTGTACTATTTGGGGTCATCTTCCTGACATTCCTTACAAGTCTGACAAGTTTGGTTTGGGTTTCACTGCAGAGTCCCAGAAGGCCGTTCATCGTGCTCGTGTCGTTCGTATCACCAATCAAGGGGTTATGAAAGATCAGATCAATGCTGTGGGTGACTATGATGAAGACTACAACCTGGACGCTTGGATATTTCCTACTGTGGCTGATGGGCTCAATAATTGGAAGGCTGAAGATGTTATTCCTATCTCCTTTAGTCAGGAGTAAATACTATTACTGTGTTGTTACTTTTAAGTTTGTAATTTTTGAACAATTAAACTCTTAAGCCTTGTGCCTTACTCGGGGCACAATGGTATGCTTGTTTCGGGATGTCATTTCATTTGCATACTTCATTCAATAAAAATCAGTGGACGTTTCGTTTTCATAAATATTGTGTTCCTTGTCTTTCTTTTATTTTATTTTTGTTTTACCAGCTATGTGTTCTTACACACACCTACATCACTAAAATGCAGATCCTCATCCACTCTGGATCCTGTTGATAACAGTTCTACTATTGCCAATTATAATTTCGAGAATCCGATCTATCAAGCTGAAGATGGAAAGGAGGACGATTGTGAAGTACCTGTAGAACTTGCTAGGTTGTTACAACAAGAAGAGAAAGCTATACAGCCACATGAAGAGCCAATCGAAGTTGTGAATTTGGGAACTGAAGAAAACAGGAAAGAAGTCAAGATAGGGGCTGAACTAGAGGATGGTGTTAAGAGCAGATTAATTCAGATGTTACATGATTATGTGGAGATCTTTGCTTGGTCTTATGAAGATATGCCAGGGTTGGATACAAACATTGTGGTTCACCGTTTACCGGTAAAAGAAGATTGTCGTCCAAAGAAGCAGAAGGTTCGTCGCATGCGTCCTGAGATGTCAGAGAAGATTAAAGCAGAGGTGATGAAATAGTTTGATGCAGGATTCTTAGCTGTGACTTCTTATCCTCAATGGGTTGCAAATTTGGTACCGGTACCTAAGAAAGATGGTAAGGTACGTATGTGTGTAAATTACAGGGATTTGAACAAAGCCAGCCCTAAAGATGATTTTCCACTTCCTCATATTGATGTTCTGGTAGACAACACTGCTCAGCACAAGGTATTCTCTTTCATGGATGGTTTCTCTGGTTACAATCAAATCAAGATGGCACCTGAAGATATGGAGAAGACTACGTTTGTTACACAATGGGGCACCTTTTGCTATAAAGTGATGCCATTTGGTTTGAAGAATGTCGGGGCAATATATCAGCGTGCTATGGTGGCTTTGTTTCACGATATGATTCATCATGAGATAGAGGTATATGTGGATGATATGATAGCCAGGTCCCAGAATGAAGAGCAACACCTTGATCATCTGCATAAGTTGTTTGAAAGGTTGAAAAAATACAAGTTAAGATTGAATCCAAACAAGTGTACTTTTGGAGTTAGATCTGGTAAACTCCTGGGTTTCATTGTCAGTGGAAAAGGTATTGAAGTGGATCCTGCAAAAGTGAAAGCTATACAAGAAATGCCAGTTCCCCATACTGAGAAGAAAGTTAGAGGTTTCTTGGGACGATTGAATTACATTGCAAGATTTATTTCTCAATTAACTGCTACCTGTGAGCCAATCTTCAAGTTATTGAAGAAAGATCAGGTAATGGAATGGAATGATGAGTGCCAGACAACATTTGATGAAATTAAGAAATATCTTCTAGAACCTCCAATTTTGATGCCACCAGTTGATGGAAGACCCTTGATCATGTACTTAACAGTGTTAGACAACTCAATGAGGTGTGTGTTGGGGCAACATGACGAGTCTGGTCAAAAAGAGCATGCAATATACTACCTTAGCAAAAAGTTTACCGACTGTGAAACAAGATACTCACTGCTCGAGAAAACTTGATGCGCTTTGGCATGGGCTGCTGACCGACTAAGACAATATATGTTGACTCATACTACCTTATTGATTTCGAAGATGGATCCAATCAAGTACATATTAGAGAAACCTGCTCTCTCCGGACGAATAGCAAGATGGCAAATGATCTTAACAGAATATGACATACAATATACAACTCAGAAGGCCATTAAAGGAAGTGTTGTAGCTGATCATTTGGCTCATCAAGCAGTGGATGATTACCAGTCAATGAGTTTTGAGTTCCCTGATGAAGACATTATGATTATTACCAAAGAACCTGGACAATATGACAGACCTGAACAAGGATCCCGATGGACTATGGTTTTTGATGGAGCTTCTAATGCACTTGGTAATGGTGTTGGTGTTGTGATCAGTTCCCCTGAAGGTTGTCATACCCCGATTACTGCAAGACTTTGTTTCTATTGTACCAATAACATGGCTGAGTATGAGGCATGTATCCTGGGTATCAAAGTTGCCATTGATATGAAGATTCAGTTCCTGGATGTATATGGAGATTCAGCCTTGGTAGTAAGTCAGATTAAAGGAGATTGGGATACCAAGCATGATAATCTCATTCCTTACAGAGAGCATGTGTTGTCTTTAATCTCACACTTTAAAGAGATTACCTTTGGACATATTCCACGAAGAGAAAATCAGTTGGCAGATGCATTAGCCACCATGGCATCTATGTTTGAGATTAGTTGGGATGATGAAGCTCCCAAGACTACTATTGATAGATTTGAGAAGCCTGCATACTGCAATGAGATTGACACTGAAGAAGCAGAAGAGAAACCTTGGTTCTATGAAGTGAAAAGATATCTTGAAGTTCAGGAGTTCCCTGAAGGGGCATCTGTCAAAGATAAGAAGTTTCTGAGGAGGTTTTATGCTAAGTTCTTTTTGAGTAATGGAATTTTGTACAAGCGCAATCATGATTCAACTTTGCTTCGTTGTGTGGATAAGAAGGAAGCAATAGAGATTATGGAAGACATGCATGATGGGATCTTTGGCACTCATTCTAGTGGTCATACCATGGCAAAGAAGATATTGAGAGCAGGTTACTATTGGTCTACCATGGAAGCTGACTGCTATCAACATTCCAGAACATGTCACAAGTGTCAAATCTATGCTGATAAAGTACATATACCTCCATCACCATTGAATGTGTTGACTGCTCTTTGGCCTTTTGCCATGTGGGGCATTGATATGATTGGTGAGATCAAGCCTACTGCTTCTAATGGGTATCGTTTCATCCTGGTTGCAATTGATTACTTTACATAGTGGGTGGAGGCAGCTTCATTTGCATATGTTACTAAGAATGTGGTGGCTCGATTCATTAAGAATAATCTTATATGTAGGTATGGCATCCCTAAAAGGATTATTACTGACAATGGCTCTAATCTGAACAACACTATGATTACTGATCTCTGCACGCAGTTCAAGATTAAGCATCACAACTCTTCTTCGCATCGTCCAAAGATGAATGGGGCAGTAGAAGCTGCTAATAAGAACATTAAGAAGATTCTACAGAAGATGACTGTTACTTATAAGGATTGGCATGAGATGTTACCATTTGCTCTTCATGGTTACCGTACTACAATACGTACTTCAACAGGGGCAACCCCATTCTTCTTAGTCTATGGTATGGAAGCAGTTCTGCCCATTGAAGTTCAGATTCCCTCCTTAAGAATTATGAAGGATGCAGGCTTGGATGAAGATGAGTGGATTCAGACTCGACTTGACCAGATAAATTTGATTGATGAGAAGAGGTTAGTAGCAGTTTTTCATGGCCAGATGTACCAGAAACGGATGATTAAGGCTTTTAATAAGAAGGTTAAGCCAAAGGTATATCAGGCTGGTGACTTGGTAATCAAGCGTATCATACTACCACAGGGTGATCCTAGGGGCAAATGGACTCCTACATATGAATGAACATTTGTGGTCAAAACAGTATTCTCAGGAGGTGCCATGATGCTTACTACTATGGATGGTGAAGACTTCCCACAGCCTGTAAACGCAGACATAGTTAAAAAATACTACGCATAAAAAGAGACCCGCTAGGTTGATTGACCTAGGCAAAAATAAGGGCATCCCGGCAAACCAAAAGGGTTCGGGCAAAAATTAGGGATATATATAAAAACAAATGTACACCCGGCAAGTCGAAAACCTGAAAGGGCGGCTTGGGCAAAAAAGGGTATCCCGGTGGATCGAAAACCTGAAAGGGCAATCCCGGCAAAAGTTAGGGATAAAAGCGTATGACTATGTCTCGTTTGGATCACCCATGTAAACTACAACCAGTTGTGCTACTTAATTCAAGCTCAAACAGATAAAGCTCAATCCAATCGTTTCCGTCTCAACAGCAGAAGATGAGATACTTGAAGATAATGGCAATAGTAGAATTGAAACTCAATAGGATTATTCCTCACATAGCTGATTTTCTTTGTTTTGTAAAAATTTTATGACAAATTCCTCTTACTAGGATTTCTGTCTCCTTGTACAAACTTGCTTTATGATATAAATAAAATTCCATCTTTGAATCCAGATTTACTTTTACCCTATTTACATAAGCGAAACGTCCATTGGTTATGTTTGAATGTATGTATGCTTTTGAATATGATTGATGTTTACCAGAAATGCATAAAATGCTTGAATATGATTGATGTTTACCAGAAATGCATGAAAATGCAGTAATAGTGTTTACTAAGGACGAACGAGGGAAGGAATTCAACGAAGCTTCGCCGGTTCATCCCCACGAGACAGCTACAAATCCCCAGTAGGGCAAATCTATCATCATAGATACTTTGAGTTACATCTCCCCTTGAATTTATGTCCATCTCTTTTATCCTCAGTTGGGATACTCGGGAACTTATTCCTTTAATAGAAGTACGACGAACGAAGACGGGAGGTTATAAATACTATACTATCAAACAAGACGGGAACGAGTTCCTCATATTCTTCAGCAACGAATCAGGATTTATTTTCCCTGGCCAGCAGTTGTTATACGAAGATATCCAGATGCTTCAGGCTGCATGATTCATACATACATCATATACATCATACCATAACATATTCATAAACGCATAATACATTTACTTAGGTGCATCATACTATACATGCATACATATTGCATAAACTAACTTTTTCCTTGCAGGATAGTTGTATGCAGATAAATCAATATCAACAGTTCACAACAGGTCAGAAATGATCCATACATTGCTCAAGATGTCCTCGAAGAGTAGGCAAACGGTATGTAAGAAGATCCATTCCCTAATCCAGGATATTTCCAGAAGATTTCGTTCTTTTGGCCCTTGAATAGCAGGCAAACGATCTGTACAAAGATCCATTCCCTGGTTCAAGATATTTTTCAGAAGAACTAATCCTGACGTTCTTTTGGCCCTTGAATAGCAGGCAAACGATCTGTACAAAGATCCATTCCCTGGTTCAAGATATTTTCCAGAAGAACTAATCCTAACGTTCTTTTGGCCCTTGAATAGCAGGCAAACGATCTGTACAAAGATCCATTCCCTGGTTCAAGATATTTTTCAGAAGAACTAATCCTGACGTTCTTTTGGCCCTTGAATAGCAGGCAAACGATCTGTACAAAGATCCATTCCCTGGTTCAAGATATTTTTCAGAAGAACTAATCCTGACGTTCTTTTGGCCCTTGAATAGCAGGCAAACGGTCTATACAAAGATCCATTCCCTGGTTCAAGATATTTTTCAGAAGAACTAATCCTGACGTTCTTTTGACCTTGGAGAGTAGGCAAACGGTCTATACGAAGATCCATTCCCTAATCTAAGATATTTCCAGAAGAGATAATCATCACGAAGATTTATTTCTACTGGTCTATTCAACAATTCAAACTATGTTGCATAAATGATTCAGAGACGGCCTATACGAAGACCTAGTACTGATATCTAGTATCAACATGAAGCTATCATCACATCCTGGTACTTTAGATGGCATCTCTAAGCCCATCTCCAGTTCTTTAGATGGAATCTCTAAGCCCATCCCCAGTTCTTCCAAGTGGCATCTTCAAACCCACTCAAGCATATACAACCAATCATCAGTGTTATTTTACGCACCGGTGAGTGCGAATTTTTGGGCTTTTGTGTTCAATCCCCTTCAACCTTCCAGGTCACGACTGGCACGTATACCAATCTAACCCCTCAGGTTTCAGAAAATTGAACAATGGCAGCTGTTGCACCCCAAAATTTTCCCTCACAAGATAAGACTTTGTGTACTAAGAGGTTCACAAAGTTCACAAGACATCTCATGAGGTTCACAAGGTTCACAAGATTCACAATTAGTCAGAAAGTTTGACAATTCCCTCAGACAATGCATCCTCCTAAGCAATGCATCCTAAACTAGGGTTTTGACTTTCATCAGGCTAAATGGACTTACAAGACTTCAAGTGAGCTTCATAACATCTTATATGTGTTCAAGAATCCCCATGTCAAGTTTCAAGACTTTCCCAAAAGATTTGCTCAGTCAGATGATCAGATAGGTTAAAATCAGTTAAGGCAGTTAAAAAGTCAAACTGAGGTCAACTGGGGTCAAACCAAAGGCAAACTTCATGATTTTTTGCCAACATCAAGTATATGAAGTAAAATTCATCATTTGATCAAGGGTTGATCATGATTCATCAAGGAGATTTCAGATCATCAAGAATCAGGAGTTTCTAAATTAGGGTTTTCATAGGAAAAGTCAACTGAACTTTGACCAGCCATAACTTTCACATGCTTCATCAAAATTTTTCCATCCAAATCTCATTTTGAAGGAAATTGAATTCTATACAACTTTGTGTCTCACAAGCCAAGCCCAAAAATGCTTCATTTGGAAGGTATGAGCTAAGACATTATAGGTCCTTTTAAAAGTCAACAAAAAGTCAACAACTTCCAAAGAGCATAACTTGAGAATGGTAAAAGATATGGACATGAGACCAAAGTGGTTGGTTATAGGACTCTTTAAGCTTTACAAAATGTCCAAGAACACCCTCATAGCATTAAAATTGAAGGATTTGTGCCCTTGCAAAGTTGGGAAATTTTTGAGAGGTTTATGAAGTAAATGGGATCTTAAAACCATATTTCATCAAATGGGATGACCTTTTTGTGATCCAATTGGTTCCATGCCATCATGCACGAAATTAAAGTGATTTATTCATAATTTTATTCATTTTGTTTTTATTGATTATGATTTTTTATATTAAAAATCATTTTAAATTCAAATAAAATATAAAATAATAAAAATTGAAATTGATTTGGTTTCTAGAAGGTCATAAATAATATTTGGATCTGATTAATACAAGAATTATGAGGATCATCTTAAAATAGCAAGCTTATATCAAGATATTTCAAGTTTTAAAGTCAAATCTTTTTCAATCTCAAACTATCCAAATATCCAAAGTCTTGTGCAAATTTTTTGACCTAATTCATTCACTCATATATATAGAACATTTAGCAACCTAGGGATCACGAATTTGCAGCCTCCAAAGTCACTTTCAAACTTCACAAAATCACTTCAAAAATTCATATTCGGATTCCAAGGTAGAGAGGGTTTCAATGAGTTTTGAGCATTGCAATGCGTTCTATGATGTTCATATAACCTATTTGGATCATAAAAAACACATAAAACACTCTTATTATTGCAAACCGAATCAGTGTTCATTCCACTTTTGAATTTTTTCGATTTTTATAATACTGACATTATTCTTTGAATTTGATCTTATATTTGTGTTTGTGATGATGTTTGGAGTCTTTCTGGATGAATCAATTGGATTTTAGGTACACGGATGAAGATTAGCCATGGCTAGGGTTTGGACCTTCGAATTAGGGTTATGCTATTTACTCAATTTAAATGATTTTGAAAACCATAGCAAGACTGTATAAACTGTGGGAAATTGTTTTATGCTAGCAATTGGATCCAATTTTACGTGTTTCATAGGCGTCCAAAAACCTAGGTTCTTCTGTAAAAATATGCGCAGGAAATTTCGCAGGAAGACTGGTGGGAAAATTCGCAGGAAAATGTGCAGGTCAGGAGGAAGAAGAAGCTGCGCGCGAATTCAAAATTTGAATTTGAATATATATTATATATTTATGTTTGTATCTTATTTCATGAATGATGATGATAGTGTAGTGGTAAGTGTACGCGCATGTGAAGACCAGGGCAGGGGTTCGAATCCCAGCTTCAATGTTTTTTTTTTGTTTTTTTTCTTTGTATTTTCAGGCTTAATATATAATAACCAGTAGTCGTCCATTGTTCACAATACGTGCGTAGCCCAGTGGTAGCCTGTTGCGTCCAGAGGGTGGCAAGGCCTAGGGCGTGGGTGCAATCCCTGCCCCAGGTAATTTTTTAATTCCTGTCTTGTTTAATTGTTTTATTAATTATTTTATTGTTAATTAAATATAATCATGTTTAATATGTATATTTAAATAATTCTAGGAACTTAATATGTAAATATTTTATTTTCTAAAAATTCCTAAAAATATTTTTCTAAATTCTAAACCTATTTATTTATTTGAATATGTATATATTTATTTAACTATTAGATTAATATTGTAAATTAAAATTAGAAACCCTAATATTTTTATATATAAAACCCTAATTATTTTTAAACCCTAATTTATTTTCTAATTACTCAAAACCCTAATTTTCTTTTAAAACTTTAATTTCTCATTTTTATTATTTTTGCTTAAATATACTTGATAAATGTTTCTAAATCATGTTTATTTTTGTAAATAAATTAATATATAATAATTATTATTATTCTCATCTCAAAATTCTTTAAAAAAATTGTTTATTTAAATCTAAAATTTTAATTGATTTCTACATTGTATATTATTGTGCTAACCTCTTTTCTCTTATATTTATTTTTATTACTAATCTTTTTATTATTTATTTATATGCTTATTATTTAAATTGTTCTTATTATAATGTAATTGTACAAGCCATGTAATAGTTGTAGTATTTCTTATTGTTTATTTATTTATAAATTGCTATGGTTAGTAAATTAGGGAGTGAAAACATGTTTGTATTTTAAAATCAATTTAAATCACTAATTTTAAGATAAATATATGAACTTGTACATGCACACACGTAAGTCGATCTTTGATCGCCATCTCACTTCTTAAGGATATCTCTTATGTTGCCTAAACAAAATGGTCAAGTAAGGTGTCTAAAAGCAAAAGTCCCTTCTCCTAAAAAATCATCTAGTCCCTTTAAAGATTATAAGATCAAGTCCCTTCGAGGTTGCCTTCGTGAATGATCTTGTCCGTTTCGAATAAAAGATGATAAGTCCCTTCGTATTGCTAATACACCTTACAGTTGCCTAATCATAGATGACCCTTCATATGTCCCATACAACATCCAAGGTAATGACTACCTATTCCTTAATAATAGGGATAGTCTTACCATTGAAAGAACATTCAAGGACAGTAAAGATTTAATCATAGGGTAGGTTTCTCTTAAGTACTTGCTCACTCATTCACAAACATTTCATAAACACTTCACATTTTCAAACAATTTTCAAAACAAAGTCTTTATATATATCCGTACAAGGATCATTATAAAGTACTTAAGAAAATTTTTAATCACACACTACACTTCTCAAAACAGTTTAAAGTGAGCTAAGTAACTAAGAGCCCATGGATAACCATGGATGTAAAGGGTGCTAATACCTTCCCTTTACATAACCTACCCCCCGAATCCAAAAATCTTTTAAGGTCTTTCCTGTTCTTTTATGCCCTTTCCTTTGGATAAAATAAAAGTCGGTGGCGACTCTTGCTATCCGCAACATTGAATTAAAGTCAGTTCTCCCACCGTGTTATAGTTGGCAGGTCCACTTCTCCGATAATAGTCCTCCTTGACCCATCAAAAGCTTTTACAATCAGTGCATTGGGCCTCATCTCTGCCCCTTGATAAGATAACTTAGCAAGTGTTATTTTTGGAAAAACGTTCAATGAAGATCCTGTATCCACAAGAACTCTTGCTAGAGTATCCTCTTGGCACTTCACAGATATATGGAGATCACGGTTATGGGCAAAGCCATCCTTTGGGAGATCCTCCATACTGAAACTGAGATTATTACATGCAGTAATATTGGCAATGACACCATCAAACTGATTCACAGTTATGTCATGCGTAACATGAGCTTGGGCCAGTAATTTCTGGAGAGCACCCCGGTGGGCCGGCGAATGATTAAAAGTGATAAGATAGATATTTTGGAAGGCGTTTGATGTAGCTGATCAATAACCTTATAATCACTCTTCTTAATGATTCTAAAAAATTGTGCGTCCTCCTCTTCCAAGACCAACCCTTTATCCTTGTTGGCAACAACGTGTCGCTCCCCGGATTTCCATCCTGGTACAAACGCGAAAGTGGCGCGGAAGAAGAATAGAGTCGCCAGCCATGCATTTTTATCCCGAATAGAGGGAAGGGTAATGCTGCACGAACCAGAAGAAAGAAAGAGGAAGGACACAGGTCCTGCGAACCAAAGAGACTGAGTTCGGGAGTCGGTTACGACCTGGGAAGGTATTAGCACCCAGATCGTCCGCCGTACCCGACGGGATCCACGCTTGCAAAGATAAATGTTTCAAAGGGTGAGAGTATGAAAGCTGCAACAAAAGAAATGAAAATGAAAAGAAACTGGAACTGGAAAGAAATGAAATAAGAAACAAAGGGAAAAATGTAGGGAAAATAAAGATTGTGCTTGAACGGGCCCTACCCCGCTGCCTACGTACCTCATCGGGATAATGAGGATCAGAGACGCCGTAGTTCCCCTAACTAGGGGTACTAAAAGGAAATTGCTTGTGAATTAAGGCTTGAACTGCCTATGCCATTGCTCAGGTGTTGCAGACTCGGACGACGAGTGCGTAGCCGTCTTGCAAAATGACAAGTAGGAGCAAGTTCGCGTACGGAGCGAAGGAGATGAGAAAAGAATTCCCGAAGGAAAGACGCTTATTGTTTGTTTTGTGTTTTTTTAGAAGCTTTTATGAGTGTGTCACAAGGAAGTGAACTCAAACTCTCACCAATGGAATGTGCACTTGTCACTACATTCCAAGATGGAATAATAGAACAAGCACACTCAAGTAAGGAGAAGATCCCCAAAACTTGAACCCAAAGATTAGGGCTTAGGCTCACTAACTTGCTTAATTATTAAGTGTTTTTTTGGTTATTTACATGAAGAAGTGTTTTTTATGCTTTTCTTTATGAAGAAGATACCTTGATCAGACTTGTGCATCACAAGGTAAACATGTACTATCCCAAGATGGGAAGACTACAAGCATACCTCATGGAATAAGGCTATGGATCAATGCATCACTTCACATTTATTAAAGTGTTTTCTTTTTAAGAGTTATGAGATGAGAAGAGAAGAAGAACCAAAAGATCTCAAAGGAAAAATTCTAAAGGGGAACTAAAATAATCCTAAGTATTCACATGCATGGAAGTCCTAAGAGTTAGTGAGGTTTCTACCCTAATGAAGAAGGAAGAAGATAGAAAAAGAGAAGAGGAAACTAGAAAGGGGAAAGAGAACCACATGATGGCACAAAGCACATCAAACACCACAAAGAAAAAACAAAGCAAAAGAGGAAAGATGAAAAGTTGAAATGTGGATAAACAGCCACACTTCTCTTACCATGAGCCCCTGAAATGTTAGCAAAAATCCAGCAAATTGACCAACACAATCATGGAATTAATCATGCTCAAAGGTTCTTGTAAACAAGAAACAAACAACATGCCAAGCATTGCAAATACACGACTTACGCGTCGAAAACATGAAAGCATACATCAACCAGCAAGCAAATCACCCTAAAATATCATGCTTAATGATCATGCAATGATCCAAGGCAATTAGAACAAGCAAAGGGATCAAACAAGCTCAAAACAACACTAAAAAGCCATTCTGCTTCAGTGTTAACCGGTTAACCAAATGCGTTAACCGGTTAACCAGCTCAAACCTGCACAAAATACGCATGAAACAGGTGCGTTAACCGGTTAACCATATACGTTAACCGGTTAACACTGATAAAACAGCAACAAATCCTGCAGAAAACAGCAACTCAAAACAGCTTATCCAAATAAGCTTGCACCAGACCAGCAATCAATTACACATGGAAAATTAGATCAATTCACATTAATCCATATCATTAAGCTCACGAACAAATAACATTCGGATCCGGATACAAATCAAACAATCAATTCATGCAACACAATCAAATACACAAACACATGGTGGATCTAAAGCACAAGCATGCAAATAAGCTAAAAACAGAGCTAGATCTGAAATTAACCAACCTACAAAGCTGAGGTATGCTTTGGTAATTGTTGATTGAGCTGAAAACAGTAGATCTCGCGCAAAACTTTGAAGATCCGATGCTAAGCTCCACACTCCATGCAAAATAAATGCAAGAACAAGCTCTTGATGCAGAATTTTGGATCCAAAAGCACTTCTAGATCTCAAACCAGATCTGAATCTCCAATAAAACCAGCAAAGAGATGCAAAGAAGCTATGAAAGGAGGTTTAGTTCCAAGATCTACACACCTCAAGGCAAGGTTGTGTGATCTTCAAAGAGGAACTTTGAGTGATTTGGAAAATTGGGAGAGAAAAGTGAGAGAATTGTGAGTGAGAGCAATGAAAATTCAGAAATGAGAGTGAAGAATGAGTGAGAGCTCCTTTGGTTTGGAGGGAAATGGAATAAATATGATTTAGGTTTGGGGCCCAAAATTTTGGTTTGGGATCCAAAATTATGGTTTGGGATTAGCTTAGAAAGTGATTTGGATTTAGGGTTGGAATGAGGCTTGGATAAATGCTCTAGATCCTTCTCTCAAATTCAAATTTAATTCAAATGAATAAAAATCAGAAAATTGGAAAATGGGGCCAAAACACACATGTTGAAATTGCTGCTGGAAATTCAAATTTCGCAGCCGTTAACCGGTTAACCATATGCGTTAACCGGTTAACGCATGGAAAATTTGAATTTCCCTCCCTTTGGTGGGAACCTTCAAAAATAGACCTGCACCAACCGTTTCAAGCAAATTTTGATCCATCTTCTCCTTCTAGGGCTCTGAACATGATACCAGGCTTGTGCAAAATGATCCTGTGAGATTCTTGCCAGATCACCATGCTCTTGATTTTGACTTGCAGATTCAGATTTTCCCAGATGACCGATCATATGCCTTATGCTAGAACATGTGAGTGCTATGCTTTATTTTTCTATGCAAAATGATAAGGATATGGTATGCTCGTGATGATTATGATATGATAACGATGCTAAACAAGAAGAGGGCAAATTTGGGGTGTTACACAACGGGAATGACTTCTTTAGGTGGAGCGGGTGGAACTATATTGACTTGCTGAGTATAAACGCGACCACTGCGAGGTAAACGACTTGAACCTACTATGTCAGCACTCGCCACTTTTAAACTTCCCTTCTGACCGGCCTGTTCAATCTTCTGATAAATTTCCCCTGTATCATACTTCCATGGAACTGCTTTGGTATCTTCATAAAGAAAATGGTTACTCCTTTGCTCAAACATTGGTTCTGGCAAATTGAAAATGGGCACCACAGGTTCCGGCATATTGAAGATGGGTTGAACTCCCGGGGACTCAAGCATGTTCAACATTGGTGCTAGGGTAGAATCAGATTCAGGCAATTTGAAGATGGGTTCAATCATTGCAACTTCATTCCTCTTCACGCGAACGCTTAATTGCAAAACACCCAGATTAATCAAACTTTGAACATATCTCAAGACCAGTTTGCATCCCCTTGGGTTATTAGCACAAACTTCACAATTCTTATGACAGTTCTTCAACATACCCGCCTCTACTAACTTCGTATGGAAGTCTCTAAGCGGGGTTTTGATCTCTGCGGCATTAAAAATCAAATCTTCGTCAGACTCATCAACAATGGCATTTATGGACCCATGTTTGGGTAGAGGATTATTTTTGACATTCGGACCAGTATTTCCAAATGACAAAATGTTTTTATCCATTAGATCCTTCGCAGCATACTTCAAAGCGATACAATTTTCCAAATCATGCCCTAAAGCACCTTCATGGAATAAACAATGGGCGCTTGAATTGTAACTTGGTGGAAGTGGATCTGGTAGAGGACCCAAAGGCCTTAGAGTAACTAAGCCTCTCTTCAGTAGTGAGGGATATAATTCAGTATAGGTCATAGGGATCCGAGGATTGGGAGGCCTTCCTCCTGGTCTTCTATTCTGAAATCTGGAATTTGGATGAGGAGTTAGAGTCCTCTGCTGATAGGCTGAAGCATTGGGTGCCTGTTGATATCCTGGATTGTTGAGCATTGGTTGATAGGCTGGAACCACTGGTGCCGCTTGTTAATACATTGGTACTGCTTGAGTTGGCCGATACATTGGAACTTGTTGGTTATATGATGGTTGAACTGCTGCTACACATGGATGTTGAATGTATTGTGGTGGATAGGCATACTACTGTTGAGCCACAGGTGGAGGCCTCTGCCAAAGCTGATTTCTCCTTTGACTCGTCATCACTGCATTTGCCTCGCCTTCCTTCTTTTTGTGGAAATTATTGGTAAAATTCTTAACATTGTTTCCACTACTGCTACTGGAGTTGCTGGATGCACCACTCATCTTTCCATTATTCAGACCGATTTCAACTTTGATTCCCACAGCTACAAGGTCAGAGAAGCTAGTAGTTATGTTTCCCACCATTCTCTCAAAGAATTCTGGTCGTACAGTGTCAACAAACCAGTCAGCTAATTCTTTCACAGTCAATGGGGGATATACTTGAGAAGCGGTCCCTCTCCACCTTTGAGCATATTCTTTAAGAGATTCAGAATCTTTCTGGGACATACTTAACAGCTGCCTCCTTGTCACTCCCGGGATTTTCATCCTAGTACAAACACGAAAGTGGCGCGGAAAAGGTAGAGTCGCCAGCCAGACATTTTTATCCCGAAGGAACGGGAAAGGTAATGCTTCACAAACCTGAGGAAAAGGGAAAGGACAAGGTCCTGCGAACCAAAGATCTGGGTTCGGGAGTCGGTTATGACCTGGGTAGGTATTAGCACCCCAGATCGTCTGTCGTACCGACGGGATCCACGCTTATTTGTTTGCTTCAAAGGGTGAGAAAATATAACTGATGCTGAACAAATGAACTGCTAACTGGAATGGGAATGGAACTAAAAGAGAACAAAAAGAAAGAATGGGGAAAATGTAGGGAAAATAACGAATGAGCTCGAACGGGCCCTACCCCGCTGCCTACGTTCCTCATCGGGATAATGAGGATCAGAGTCGACGTAGTTCGCCTAACTAGGCGGGAACTATTTGTTTGTGTTTTTATGGCTGGAACTGCGTATGTCTATGCTCAAGTGTTGCAGGCTCGTCTGGTACGAGATCATTTACCGTCTTACATGCGAGACAAGTCATCGCAAGTTCGTGCTGAGAATGAATGAGATGAGAAGAGAAGTTCCCGCAGGAAAGTCGCTTATTGTTTGTTGTTTGATTTTTTAAGAGTTTTGTATGAATTTGGCATAAGGAAGTGAATTCAAACTCTTTTCCATGGAATGTGTACTTGCTACTACATTCCAAGATGGAATAATAGAACAAGCACACAAAGCAAGGAGAATTTATCCAAGACTTGTTTCCTAGGATTAGGGTTTAAGTTCACTAGCTTGTTGAACTTTATTAAGTGTTTTTGTAGCTTTTGTGAAGAGGTGTCTTTTAGATTTTCTTTGTGAAACAACCCCTTGATGAGACTTATACATCATACTAGACAAGCCTACACCATTCCAATATGGAATGAATGCAAGTGCCCCATGGAATAAGGCTATACACAAGGGATCCTTTCATACATTTATTAAGTATTTTTGGATTTTTGGAGATGAGAAGAGAAAGACTCAAAAGGCAAAGGTCAAAGCTAATGGGGGACTAAGACACAACCCTAAAGTTATCTTATTATGTACAAGATGTGGTCCTATGGTTAATGAGGTATTCTAATCTAAGGAGAAAAGAAACAAGTTAGAATTCAACTTACTTCCTAAGGAAGTTAAGTTGAAATCTAAAGAACAAAGGGGACCTATGAACAAAGCACCAAGTGCTAAGGAAAAATACAATTAAAATGTATAAGATAATAGGAATGAAGAATGATTACCTCATCTTCCCCCCTACAAAACAAATGTTAGCATGATGAAGTGATATGAACAATTATGACATGGCAAACTTCCATTAAGAACTCACACTAATTAATAAAGGCATTAATGAAATTCTAAGCCTAAAATCAAGTCCTAAGATACACTATATGCTATCTAGCTTCTAAGTACATGAGCTAAGTCATACCGAAATGATCTAAGGTTGAAAAGAGAAACACACTCAAACTATGCCCTAAATGGCACTAAAACCCCTAGGTGGAAACTAGGTGGATTTGCATGGAAAACTCGAATAAATCTAAAGCACTAAAAAAATGGAAAGGTTCTGGAAAAATATGAGATTAATTCCTTAAGGTCCCTAACCTAAATCTAATGTTGTGTTAAAAAATATCCTAAACATTCATAACCTAACTATGTCAAATGGTCACTTAAATATACATCGGATCTAAACACAATTTTACACAAACCATGCTGCCAAAATAGTGGATAAAAAGGACCTAAAAATATGGAAAAAAAATAATTCCTGGTTCTATTATGAGTCCTCTAATCACAAAAAAAAAGAATGTGACAAAAAGATTACTGGAAGTGGGAGAAATAAAATGAACAAAATGAAGTGTAGCTGAAAGAATTCCATAGAAAACTAATTAAATGGAAAATAGAAATAAAATGGAAAATGGATAAAAATCAGAAAGTAAAAGTGTGGAAAATTTCTAAAATGAGTTAGGAAGTCTCTGTGATTTTTGGGGAATTTTATCATGAGTTTTGGTATTTTTGTTGGATTAAAATTGAAAGTTATGTAAAACAGAAAATAAAGAAACAACGCAAATGGTAAGGGGTGCAAGAAGTGAAAAGATGAACTGAATTGGGCTGGACCCAAACATGTTGGGTGTAACACGATGGGAGAACTGACTTTTAGTCATGTTGCGGATAGCAAGAGTCGCCACCGACTTTTATTTTATCCAAATGGAAAGGACATAAAAGAACAGGAAAGACCTATTTTAAAAGGGAAGGTGTTAGCACCCTTTATATCCATGGTTATCCATGGGGTCTTAGTTACTTAGCTCACTTAAATTGTTTTTGAAGAGTGTAGTGTGTGATTAGAAATTTTTCTAAGTACTTTGTAATGATCCTCGTATGGATGTATACAAAGCCTTGTTTGAAAATATTTGAAAATATTGTGAGGTGTGAAAAGTATTTTTGAAGAGTGAGCAAGTAACTATGAGGTACCTACCATATACTAAGTCATTCATGTTCTTATATGTCCTTTCGAGGGTAAGACTATCCCTATTATTAAGGAATAGGTAGTCATTACCTTAGATTTATTTAAGGGACGGGCGTAGGGTCATCGTATGGTCAATGAAGGCAACTTAAGGGGTGTCTTTAGCAATTCGTAGGGACTATCATCATTTATTCAAAGGGACAAGATCATTATTCTGTAGGCAACCTCGAAGGGACTTGATCTTTTAAATCTGTAGGGACTTGATGATTTATACGTGAATGGACTTTGCTTAAGACACCCCTATATTCGAGGGACTTGACCATTTTATTTTAAGGCAACCAAGAGGAATACCCTAGGAAGTGTAAGATGGCGATCAAAGATCGACTTACGTGTGTGAGTGTTTATATTCAAATATTTATCTTTTTTTAAATTAATTTTCTAAATTAATTTTAATTACATTTAGGTTATACACACCCTAAAATTACTAACCACACAATAAAATATTTATAATAAAATAAAGACGGAAAATAAATCTATAAGTATTACATGGCTTTAGCAGATACATAATAATCAAATAAAAATTATAATAATAGATATAATAAAAATAATAAATAAACAATAATAAAATAATAGCAATCATAATAATGATAATAATAATAAATAAAGAAATCAAGATTAAAATTTATAAGAGAAGTTATTTTAGGTTAGACAAAAATTATAATTTTTTTAGAAGTTAATTAAGAAAGTATAAGAAATTAAACAATTTAATAATAAAAAAAAACATTAAATTATTTACATAATAATAAAAGAAATAAGGGTTAATATATTAATTAGGGTTTAGAAAAATAAATTAAGTTTTTTAGGAATTAATAGGAAAATTAGGGTTTTAGAAAATAATTGGAGTTTTTTTTAAGGTTTTAAATATTTATTTACAAATTATATAACAAAAATTAATACTATAATAAAAAAATATTAAAAAAGAATAATTAATATTTATTTTACAAAAATATTTTATAATATTAATATACTTAAGTTAAAATTAGGGTTATTTAATTAGTTAATTAGTTAATAAGATAATTAAGTAATATAATATAATAATATAATAATTAAATTATAAAAAGATAAAGAAAAAGAAAATAAAACAGGTTTCAAAAAAAATGGGGGAGGCCTGGATTTGAACCCAGGACCTCCCCATTACCTGACTGAGGCTTAACCACTGGGATGCGCAAGCTTGGTGACAAGAATCAACAACAATCCATAATATATTAAACCTACAAAACATAATGAAAGAAAAGAAAAATTGGTGGGCAATAGGATTCGAACCCCAACCCTTATGTATACCAAACCAAACCCTTGCCATCAAGCCACATGGGGCGCGTCTGATAATATATTGGCTAAAGAAGATTATATGTTAAACCTGCGTAAAATAGATGAATTAAAAAGAAAATGCCTCAGGCAGGTATTGAACCCTTGCCCTTGACATCATACACGCGTGCCTTCACCATCTGAGCCAAGCAACTTTAATTGAAATAAAATAGAAAACAATTGTAAAAATATTAAAACAAATATTGAATTTCCAGATGGCGCCAAGACTTCATCTTCTTCGTTTGAATTTCCTGCGAAATTTCATACGATTTCTCCTGCAAATTTACCTGCGTGTATTCTTAACCAGACGAACCTATGTTTTTGAAACACCATGCAAACCACAATAATAATGAAAATTAACAACCCAAATCAATTACCCAGTGTTCATACGTTATAGCCATGTTTTTAGAATCCATTTATATGTCCTAAATCTTAAGATCCTAAATTCGAGTTTAAAACCCTAACAATGGCATCTCCTTGATTCTGCAACAAAAACTCAATTCAAACACAAAAAAACATTCCAGGGATGTTAATAAGTAAGTATCAATGCATAAAAATCATTTATATTGCATGGATTAAAGAAATCAAAAAATTCAAAAAGTCAAGAATGTGATGATTCGGTTTATGTGATTAGAGATGTTTTTGATGATGATAAAGATTGCTATGAGTTCAGTGAACCTCAAGGAATGTGTTGAAACCTTTGGAATGCCTTGAAACGATCTTAATGGCCAAAACCTAAAGTTAATTTTTCTTGAAAAATTTGCAATGTAAAAGGTGTTCTTTTGCCTCTGAATTGCGTCCCTTGTGCTTGCAGTAGGTTTGTGAACTTATAGTGAATAGAATTAGGTCAAAAAAGTGATGGATTGTTGGGCTTTTTGGATGCCTTGATGGTGAAGGAATTCATGATCTTAAATGTAATAAAAATCAAATATTTTCATGCCATAATGCCTTAGCACCAATTTGGATAGCAACCAATCACTTTAAATGGTGTTTATAGGTTTCTAGAACAAGAATCAAATCTAAATATTGAGTTTTCATATTTTATTTTGATTTAAATTGATTTTTAATGAATAAAATCAAAATAAATATAAAATAAACTATAAAAATATGAATAAATGAGAATTGAGTCGTACATGATGTCATGGTAAAGATTGGATCACAAAATTGCAAGCCCATGTGGAAAGAATTGGTTTTAAGACCCCATTTGCTCAATATACCTCTCAAAAATTTCCCAACTTTGAAAAGGCACAAATCCCTCAATTTTAAGGATATTAAGGTGTTCTTAGACATTTTGGAAAGATTAGAGAGTCCTCTAACCAACCTCTTTGGTCTCATGTCCATATCCTTTACCATTTTCAAATTATGCCCTTTGGAAGATGTTGACTTTTTGTTGACTTTTAAAATGACCTATAATGTTTTAACTCATACCTTCCAAATGAAGCATTTTTAGCCTTGGTTTGTGAAACACAAAGTTGTAGAGAATTAAATTTCCTTAAAAATGATCTTTGGATGGGAAATTTATAATGATGCATGTGAAAGTTATGGCTGGTCAAAGTTCAGTTGACTTTTCCTATGGAAACCCTAATTTAGAAACTCCTGATTCTTGATGATCTGAAATCTCCTTGATGAATCATGATCAAAACTTGATCAAATGATGAATTTTACTTTATAAACTTGATGTTGGCAAAAAATAATGAAGTTTGACTTTGGTTTGACCACAGTTGACCTCAGTTTGACTTTTTAACCACTTTGACTGATTTTTGCATATCTGATCATCTGACTGAGCAAACCTTTTGGGAAAGCCTTGAAACTTGACATAGGGATTATTGAAGACATGTAGGATGTTATGAAGCTCACTTGAGGCCTTAAAAGTCCATTTATCCTGATGAAATTCAAAACCCTAATTTTGGGTGCATTGTTTAGGAGGATGCTTTGTCTGAGGGAATTGTCAAACTTTCTGACTAATTGTGAACCTTGTGAACCTCTTGGGATACCTTGGTACACAACGCCTTGACTAGGGGAGGGAAAATTTTGGGGTGCAACACTGGGGTGCAAATAGTGATCTGAAAAACTCTTCACAAAATATGGCACATGATTGGCACATGTTCATTAATATGGTGGCAAAATCTGAAGCATTGGATTAAACTAATCTAAGGGCTATGTTATATTCCCACTTAATGTTAGGCTTACTATTCTGGTCACTGGAGCTAAAATCCGGTCATTTTCTCCGATCACTCTCCGGTTAGGGTTTGGACAAATGTCTACCAAACTGAAAAATAAGGCCATTGACGGATTCGTCTCCTCAAGTACATAAACAATATAGGCTTGTTCTCCTAAGGCTAATGAATAATGAAAATAGAAGCACACAAGAATCAAACTAAAAATTGAATCTAATCACCTAAGATGCCTATCAACTAGCCAGCACAAGCATTGCTCCTATTGAGCTCATATCAACACAAAACAACCAAAAACGTTAGAATTCGTGTCAATGGAATTGAAGATGAAACCTGAAATTCAGTGGTGTTTAGAGTTGTGGAAATCCAGAGGTGAGGTTCCAATGTCTTCTATGCTTGATCTTGATCCTTTGTGAAGTGAAATAAACACTTTGTTGATGAAGAATCTTGAGAAATTAATGACGATGCAAAAAATTCAGAAGTGAATTATTGATCTTTCACT
Source organism: Lathyrus aphaca (assembly GCA_963966055.1). Taxonomy (NCBI): domain Eukaryota; kingdom Viridiplantae; phylum Streptophyta; class Magnoliopsida; order Fabales; family Fabaceae; genus Lathyrus; species Lathyrus aphaca. Next base: position 506,400,124 of record OZ014524.1, on the reverse strand, counting down.
CCATTAGATCCATGGAGAAGCTACAAATCATGATGTTGATGATGATTTGATGATCAATGAGGCTTGTTGGAGGATGGTTTAGCTTGTTCAATCCAAAAGGCGGAAATGTTGTGATGATGCAACTTCAAATTTCCAGCTTCAAATATCCATGAAAATGCACTATGAATGGTGCTTGAAGAAGCACAAGGAAGAAGAAGATAAATGCTATGGTTGTGGAAACTTGATCCTTCAAAATGCAGAGAATTTGCAGAGAAAATGCAGAGCCAAAATTGGAGGATTTTTGTGTGATTTGAGTGAAAATGAAGTTGAACCCTCAAACTCAGTCACTACTCATCCTTTTATAGAGCATTAGACCTCTGGTTAATAGTTAGAACTAGGGTTAATTAGCCTTGGTTAACTGAGTGAAGTAGGTTAAATGAGTGAAGTTAATTATGGCAATTATGCTAGCTGGATTTCTAGAACCTTCTTCATTTGAAACCAATCCAATGTTGCAGAGAACATGAAGCTTATGCTGAAGACTAGTGAAGTGAAACACCAGCTTAGTTGCCCAAGGATTGCAACTTGAGTTTGTTCACTTGATTGTGAGATCCACAACCTTTAAAGTGGTCCTGCATACACATAATGATAACCTGCTGATGCAACAAAATCAGAGGCTAAATGCAGCTTGAGACCAATGGATCTAGTGTACACAAACTCATGATCCTTGTGGTGAGGACCAATCTAATGTAGCAGCAATGGTTGAGGTTTGAATTGAAGAAAATGTGAAGCTAAATGAGCTCTAGTATGTGCACAAGTCGCCCCTGAACTTATCCCCAAGACAACACTGTCATTGCCCCTTTCTATGCATCATACAACAAATTTTTAGCAGAAAAACAACATCATGTATCGATACATGTGGGTATGCATCGATACATACTGAAGCATTGGCAATTTTCAGCAAACAAAATCAACTATGTATCGATACATAACATGGATGCATCGATACATGTCAGCTTTTTAACTGATATGTATCGATACATAACACTGATGCATCGATGCATGTCAGTTTTTTAACTGATATGTATCGATACATAACACGGATGCATCGATGCATCCTGCAGGTTTTTCTGACCATGCATCAATACGTCCTGCTTATGTATAAATACATAGTCCATTTCCAAAACTACACAGCACACATGTATAGATACAAAACTCGTATGTATCGATACATAGTCCCCAAAAACTGTTTTTTTCTTTGATTTCTCCATTATTTCTTGATCAAATTTGGTCCATAAGTCCTTTGTGACCAAAATTTCATGACCTTGACCTCAAGGAGTCCAGAGTTGCTTTTTACTCATCCTGGTTGACTTTTCTCCAATTTCCTGATTTTCAATCATCTGACCAATTGAACCTCTTCCAAAATGAACTTGTGGATGAAATGTGAACCCTATAAACTTGTTGTCATATAGAACACAAGGGAATCCACTTTTGCTCAAAAATTCATGGAGAAGCCCTTCACAATTGAAACCCTAATTTGGATCATTTCCTCAAGAGATGTTGCACTGCTTGCATTCCTTGGAGCCATTCGCTTATTTCCAAGACTTGAGGCTTCAAATGGAGACTTGTGGGATGTTGTAGACCCCTTGCACATGATTGATGAGCTTTGTGACCCTTTGGTTGCCTTTGTATAGCCTTCAGTTGCTCCAATCATTGATCGCATACCTATGCCTTAGCTATGCTACACATGATGCAATGTTTTTGATTATTTTATGAACTTGTGTATACTAAATGCTATGCAAAATGTTGAGGGAATGAGAGGGCAAATTTTGAGGTATTACAGCTGCCCTTATTCAATCATCTGCAAGCCTGGACGAATAATTGCGAGAGCTTTTAGACGTTCAAGGTATGGAGTGATTGAATACTCGAATAAAACCTGGAAATTTGAACTCGGTGGATAATAGAAATTCCATACGCTCTTTATTTATTTATTTTTTGTTTTTTTTTGTTTTGACCTCTGAATAGGTAGCGGGAAAAGAACAAGGTGGAATGGGATCGTTGTACATAAACGAGAGCCCAGACAAACATGATTGTTGTACAAAACGATAACCTGCGATGTGACTGCTGAGCGAGTCAAGCCATGGAAAAGGAAGGGCATGTTGTACAAAACAAGGCTTTGAACGAGACCATTGTACAAAATGGAACTCGGAAATGTGACTGCTGAGCGAATCAAGCCACAGAAGGTGCCTGTTGGTGAAACAGGGCTTAACGAGACCGTTAGCGAAACAGAACTCGACAATGTGACTGCTGGGCGGACCAAGCCACAAAGAAAAACACGCGACTGCTGGGCGGACCAAGCCACAGAAGGTGCCTGTTGGACAAACAGGGCTTAATGAGACCATTAGCAGAATGGGACTCGACAATGTGACTGCTGGGCGGACCAAGCCACAAAGAAAACACGCGACTGTTGGGCGGACCAAGACACGGAAGGTGCCTGTTGGCGAAGCAGGGATTAACGATACCATTAGCGGAATGAGACTCGACATATTGACTGCTGGGCGGACCAAGCCACAAAGAAAACATGTGACTGCTGGGCGGACCAAGCCACTGAAGGTGCCTGTTGGCGAAACAGGGCTTAACGAGACCATTAGCGGAATGGGACTCGGCAATGTGACTGCTGGGTGGACCAAGCCACAAAGAAAAACAACTGCTTGGAAAGACAAAGATACCTGGCAAATGGTATAAGTATCTTCTGTTGAGAATATCTCAGGTTGAGAAAATGCTCTGGGTTGTATGTAAAATACCTCAAAACTGGCCCATGCTGGTATGCACATGTTTGAATTTATGGCGTAATGCTCCATGATGATAGAAATGCCACGCTCTTGAGGATGCAAATGCAATGATGGTTATACGTATGCAAATGCAAAAGGATCTCCTGGCGAGGAAACTGCAAGTATCCCAAATGGCTTGATTGGGGAGAACTGATGATCACTGCACTGATCTGATTAATCCGGGTGAGGAGGAAACAACTCTGCGGGGAAAGCTGTTAATGATAAGCCGACTCTGAACTGCCGCCATTGCCAAAATAAATTGGACTTTAAGATTGGAGAGCCAAGACCCTGCTGGAGATGGATCCTTCTTGCACTCTGGTGGGGAAATGGAGACCTCCTGACTTGGCTGGGAACCAGAGATATGGCTCTGCTGAGGAAGCAACCTGTTGGGGGAGAAAAATATCCCTTGCACTGCTGGGGGATTTCCCCTGTGTTGAAGGGGAATCTCTGCTTGAGAGGACAGACATCTTTTGTCATTATTGCCGTTGGGGAAGAACTTCAACTTCATTTCTACTGGGGATGACAAGAGACACCCGGGAAGACACCTGTTCTTGTTCAAGTATAATGAAATGTTCTTCCTGGCAATCTGCTTTAACTCTGTTAGCAACACCTGCACCTGCACCTGCGTAAACACAACCGATAATGCCTGCAACATGGAGAGTTAGTTTGGACCTGTATGCCCCAGGCTCATAGCATGAATCATTATCTGGGCCTCTTGACACCCTTTTAGAGTTATATTAAATGTTTCTGTCCTCCTGCATGAGTTAGAAAACATTCAAATGTTCACAACACAATATAAATCCTAATTTGCTGGACGTTTTTGCAATCAAACAATGCTAGATGAGAAACAAAAACAAGAAGTAAATAGTCACAAGTTGACTGAAATTGAACTTTATTGACTTGGAAAATGACCATGAATAGGCATTACAAAGGAAGCAATTCCCTGGAAAGAGGAAATAGCCAAAAAGCAAAACAAACTATCCTATTGGAAATATGAGAAGTGGATCTCATCAAGTTTCAACCCGGTTATGGCTCGTATATCTTCAAGACTATCCGCTCACTCTGCCCCTTGAGAAAGGTGATTGAAATGGTCTTCAACCTTTAGAATAACCTCAATTGCAGATGAGTTACGAATCTCGCAGATCGCAGTCATTCGCGTTAGTCCCTCTTTTGCATGGATCTCCCTTTCGGGTTTTCAATCCACCGGGATACCCTTTTGTGCCTGAGCTGTCCGATGTGGCTTTTCAACTTAGCGGGTGTACACATTTTTTAAGATTTCCCTAATTTTTGTCCGAGCCTTTTATTCTGTTTTTGGCTCGCCGGGATGCCCATTTTTGCCTGGATCTTCATTCTGTTTTTATCCAGCGGGTCCTTTTTACATGAAGTATTTTCTTAATGCGTCTGCGTTGATAGGGGACTGGAAGTCTTCTCCATCCATGGTGGTCAGCATCCAGGCTCCACCTGAGAAAACCTTTTTAACCATGAATGGTCCTTCATAATTGGGTGTCCACTTGCCCCTATGATCGTTAAGAGGAGGAAGAATCCTTTTCAACACCAGGTCACCTAGTATGTACCTTTGTGGTCGTACCTTCTTGTCAAAAGCCTGCTTCATCCGCCGTTGATACAACTTTCCATGGCATACAGTTGTTGGGCATTTTTCTTCAATGAGGCTCAGTTGATTATATTTGGATCAAAGCCACTCAGCTTCATCTAGCTTAATTTCCATCATTAAACTCATCGAGGGGATTTCTACTTCCATTGGCAAGACTGCCTCCATACCATATACCAGTGAGAACGAGGTTGCCCCTGTTAAGGTACACACTGACGTTCTATACCCATGTAAAGAGAATGGTAGCATCTCATGCCAGTCCTTGTATGTCACAACCATCTTCTGCATGATCTTCTTGATGTTATTGTTGGCCTCCTCGACGACGCCATTCATCTTCGGGCGATATGGAGAAGAGTTGCGATGTTCTATTTTGAAATCCCGACACATGTCAGCCATCATCTTGTTGTTGAGATTAGAACCATTATTAGTAATGATTCTTTCGGGAATTCCGTACCGGAAAATGATGTCTCTTTTAATAAACCGGGCTACCACTTGTTTAGTGACATTTGCATAAGACGCCGCTTCGACCCATTTCGTGAAATAGTCTATAGCAACCAGGATGAAGCGTTGACCGTTGGAAGTTGTCGGCTCGAACTTGCCAATCATATCAATTCCCCACATGACGAACGACCATGGTGAAGACATGAAACTCAATGGATTCGGAGGCACATGGACCTTATCGGCATAAATCTGACACTTGTGACATTTATGGGAGTATTTACAACAATCGAATTCCATGGTGATCCAATAATATCCCGATCTCAACAATTTCTTGGCCATAGCATGTCCTCCAGCATGGGTACCAAAAGAGCCTTCATGAACCTCTTGCATCAACATGTCTGCTTCGTGTCTATCCACGCATCTGAGCAAAACCATGTTGAAGTTTCGCTTGTATAGCACACCTTCTGGATTCAAGAAGAAACCACCTGCTAGTCTTCTGAGGGTCTTCTTGTCTTTATTGGATGCCCCGACCGGGTATTCTTGAGTCTTCAAGAATTGCTTGATATCATGATTCCAAGGTTTGTTATCTTCACCACTGTCAACTGCAAAGACAAAGGCAGGTCTTTCAAGAAGGGAGACCATGATTCGAGGCACAAACTTCTCTTGGAAAACTTTGATCATAGATGACAAAGTTGCTAGAGCATCAGCGAACTGGTTTTCATCTCGAGGGATATAATTCAACTTGACCTTGGTGAAGAAAGTTAGCAGCCTCCTGGTATAATCCATGTAAGGAACTAAATGAGGTTGATGAACTAACCATTTGCCATTGACTTGGTTCACCACCAGAGCGGAATCTCCGAAGATCTCGAGGTTCTTGACTCGCAAATTGATTGCTTCTTCAACCCCCATGATGCAAGCTTCGTATTCTTCCTCATTGTTAGTGCATTCGAAAGTCATCCGAGCAGCTAAAGGTGTATGGACCCCTTCTGGTGAGATGATAACAACACCTACTCCGCTTCCGTTCATGTTCACAATTCCGTCAAACATCAATTTCCATTTGGATTCAGGGTCTGGCCCCTCCTCTGGAAGTGGTTCTTCACGGTCCTGTAACTTGAGGAACATGATGTCCTCATCTGGAAACTAGAATTTCATGGGTTAATAATCATCAATTGGCTGCTAAGCCAAGTATTCCGACAATATACTTCCTTTGATTGCTTTTTGCGAAGTGTAATGGATATCATACTCTGTCAGTATCATCTACCACCGGGCTACCCTTCCTGTTAGAGCCGGCTTCTCAAAGATATATTTTACAGGATCCATCTTGGAAATTAAAAGAGTAGTGTGGGTCAGCATGTACTGTCTTAGTCGACGAGCATCCCATGCCAAAGTGCATCAAGTTTTCTTGAGTAGTGAGTAACGTGTCTCACAATCGGTAAACTTTTTGCTAAGGTAATGAATTGCATGCTCTTTTCGACCAGACTCGTCCTGCTGACCCATCACACACCCCATCGATCCTTCAAGCACAATAAGATACATGATCAAGGGTCTCCCTGGCACTAGAGGCATGAGAATTGGAGGTTCTAGCAGGTATTCCTTGATTCGGTCAAAGGCTCGCTGACAGTCTTCATTCCATTTAATGGCCTGATTCTTCCTCAGAAGCTTGAAGATGGGCTCACACGTGGCCGTTAGGTGAGAGATAAACCGTGCAATGTAATTTAGTCTCCCTAAAAAACCACGCACTTGCTTTTCAGTCTTTGGCTCAGGCATCTCTTGGATGGCTTTTACTTTGGCTGGATCAACCTCAATTCCCCGTTCACTAACAATGAAACCAAGTAACTTGTCGGAACGGACCCCAAAGGTGCACTTGTTTGGATTCAAACTTAATCTGAACTTCCGGAGTTTGTCAAACAACTTTGCTAGATTGACCAAATGCTCTTCTTCTTTTTGGGATTTTTCTATCATATCATCATCATAAACCTCAATTTCATGATGAATCATGTCGTGAAATAGCGTCACCATTGCCCGTTGGTAAGTGGCCCCAGCATTCTTCAAACCAAACGACATGACCTTGTAACAGAAAGTGCTCCAAGGCGTGATGAAGGTAGTCTTTTCCATATCATCGGGAGACATCTTAATCTGGTTATAACCTGAAAACCCGTCCATGAAAGAGAACACAGAAAACTGAGCAGTATTATCAACAAGAACATCTATGTGAGGCAGAGGAAAATCATCTTTAGGGCTAGCCCTGTTCAAATCCCTGTAGTCTACACACATCCTGACTTTACCGTCTTTTTTAGGGACCGGCACAATATTAGCAACCCATAGAGGATAACTAGTCACGGCCAAGAAACCAGTATCAAATTGCTTTTGTACTTCCTTTTTTATCTTGATTGCCATATCAGGGCGTGTGCGTCTCAACTTCTGCTTCACTAGCGGACTGTCTTCTTTCATAGGCAACTTATGTACCACGATGTCAGTGTCTAAACCGGGCATATCTTGGTAAGACCATGCAAAGACATCAACATACTCTCGAAGCATGGAAATTAGCCGAGTCTTAATGGATTCTTCTAACGCAGCTCCGATCTTAACTTCTTTCTTATCTTCTTCGGTACCCAGGTTTGTCACTTAGATGGCCTCTTCGTGCGGATGAATCATCTTTTCCTCCTGTTTAAGCATTCTGGATAACTCTTCAGGTAGTCACAATCTTCTTCACCTTCCTCATTGGCTTGATAAATTGGATTGGCAAAGTCATACTTAGCCATAACAGGGTCGTCATTGATAAGATCCGGTGACGAGCACCTGCATGAATGGTGATTCATGCAAGGCTTTAGAAAAGGCTTGAAAAAATGAGAAACATTGCAATTTTAAAACTTTTCTTTCTTTTTGGAAAAAAAAAAGCAAAAATGAAAGACAAAGAACATCATAGATGAATGTGAAACGTCAGCTTTATTTATGATTATGAATTGTGTTAGGAACAAAAGAACCCTTACAAAAAGCTAATATGCCCCAGGCAAGACATAGTGCTTGAGTACAGAAAAGACAGAAACAAATATTATTACTCTTCGAAGGAGGTGACCGAGATAAGCCTTTCAGATGACCAGTTGCTAAGTTGAGACCCAGGAACATCAGGCATGATCCTCTCATCTAAGTCACAGTCATTATCAACTGCATCGTCCTGCACGGCACTGATGCTTCCATAATCCACCACTCTCTCACTCGTGAAAGATATCGGGCCTTGAAGACCTCTAGCACTCGGTCCAGATGATGACTGCCTAGGATAGTAACCAATCCCAAACATATCTTTCTTTTCTGGCACTTCTATTGGACTGCCCCAGCCTTCTCGCATCCCCGACTCTACCACCTCAAGAGCTTGCTTCTAAGAGGCTATGGAAACCCCCTTCTTTGGTTCTTCAGAAGAAGCTACCAATGAAGATGCTTGTTCAGTTTTCAGGGGCTCAAAAGCCTGACATGGATTTTCAACTATCTCGCCATCCATCTCCACATACTTGAATGAAGCCAGATGACTGACGAAAATGTCTTCTTCCCCACTGACTATTACGATTTGGCCCTCCCACGAATTTCAGCTTTTGATGAAGTGTGGATGATACTTCTCCTATTGAATGTATCCAAGGACTTCCCAGCAAACAACTATATGCAGACTGTATATCCATTACGTAGAATGTGGTATTGAAGATTTGTGGACCTACTTTAATGGGTAAATCCACCTCCCCGAACACTGACCTTCTCGACCCATCAAATGCTCTAACTACCAGGTCGCTGGGCTTTAGAATTACTCCATCATAATCCAACTTCATCAATGCCTTCTTGGGAAGAACATTCAACGATGATCCGGTATCTACCAACACGTGAGAAAGTATCGCACATTTACATTCTAAAGAGATATGCAGTGCCCGATTATGAGAACGACCTTCGGATGTTAGATCCATGTCCATAAAACCCAATCCATGACTGGCATTGACACTAGATACCACCGCTTCTAATTAATTTACCGAAATATCCTGAGGCACATAAGCCTTTCTCATAATATTCAAGAGAGCATTCTTGTGGGAGTCGGAACACATTAGCAAAGACAAGATGGAAATCTTCGATGGGGTCTGCTGCAAATGGTCCACAATCTTGTAATCGCTTTTTTTGATAATTCTCAAAAATTCTTCAGCTTCTTTATCAAATGTAATGTCTGGATCAGTCACTGGTGCAGGCTCATTGGGAACCACTGGCTGTTTTCCTCTTGCTCTAGCCTAGGCTTCTGCAGTGTCCCTGGGTGGTATCACACTATTTCTTAATGTTTCTGGCGCAAATAATCTTCCACGTCTAGTAAAGCCTCCTACCCTAACGTTTTCTACTTGAGATGGGGTCGTGCTAGGCGTGGCCAACTCTTGCTTTTGGCCGTGACAATATACTTCACCACCATAATTCTAGGGAATGGATTTATCACTCTGATACATTACTGGTCCTGTAGTGGTGATGGTTATCGGTGCCACTCTGACCTGTGGAGGAACTTGAGATGGATCATAGAAAATGGTTACTGTAGAGACCTCGCTTTCTTTTACAACTTTGTCAAACTGTAGAACCCCTTCATTAATCATACTCTGGATCCCCTTTTTTAACTGCTCACAACCATCTGGAGCTTCAGCACATCCCGGACAACCATCTTCACACCCAGGAAAAACACCCCTCTATGACAACCAAACTTTAACAACACTCAACGGAGTCTGCAGGTCGTTGACATCACATACCAAGTTTAGATTCTCCCCTTTATCAATTGCCACAACCGTACCCCCGTGAGGAGGCATGGGGTTCTGTATTACATTAGGAGTAGGAGCGAAGTTGATTGCTTTGGAATCTACCAGGTCTTGGACTACATACTTCAAGGCTTTGCAATTTCCCGTGGTATGTCCGGGGGCTCCAGAATGAAATTCACATCTGGCGTTTGTATTGTAACCCTCGGGAAGTTGCCCCGGCTTCGGGGGTTGCAATGTTCTGAGCTGAACCAGCTGGAGATGGAGGAGATTTTTCAAAAGTTGTGAATAGGACATAGGCGGAGTTTCAAACTGCCTTTCTCTGGTCCTCTGAGAATAGTATGGACGAGGAGCTCTTTGTTGATACCCTTGTTGGTGTTGTTGTTGTGGTTGTTGGACTTGCTGTTGAACAGGTTGAGCTGAGATAGTGATAGGGGCCACTTGCTAATAAACCATTCTATTACTTCCTCCCCTATGCGCATACACTGCCCCAGTCTCTCCTTCTCTCCTCTTCACGAAGGGTTTCTTCACACCAGAATTTGAAGCTCCGCCATTCTAGATCTTACCCTGCTTGATCCAGCTTTCTACCCTCTCGCCAGTTAAGATGATATCTGAGAACCCACTTGAGGAACATCCAGCTAGCCTCTCCATGAAATGCCCAGGAAGGGTATCCAGGAAAAGGTCCACCATCTCTCTTTCCAGCAATGGTGGCTGCACTCTGGCGGCCACTTCACGCCACCTTTTTGCATAGTCTTTAAAGCTCTCAGAATTCTTCTGTGTCAAGCTCTGAAGCTGAGTATGACTCGGCGCCATGTCAATGTTATACTGATACTATTTCAGAAAAGCTTCTCCAAATTCTTTCCAGCTTCTCACATAATTCCTCTCCAGCTTCATGTACCATTCCAAGGATCCTCCGGAGAGACTATCTTGGAAATAGTACATCCAGAGTTTTTCGTCCTTGGCGTGGGCGGCAATCTTTCGATAAAACGCCTGCAGATGAGTTTTAGGACAGGAACTACCGTTATACTTGTCAAAAGTATGTGGCCTGAATTTGTGAGGAATAACCACCACAGGGACTAGACCCATGTCTGACACATTTATGCCCAAAGTGTCTCTACACTTTAGGGCTTTGACTTTCTCAGCAAGCATCAAAAAGTCTTGAAGATTTCCTTCTCCACAAAATCTCATATCATTGTTAAAAGAAGGAAACTGATCCTCCTGCTTGTCTTGTACTGGAATGAAAGTTGTTGCGCCATGCTCTGGAACTTGAAGTCCACCTGGGCCATTGTTGGTGTTAGGAGGAGTCACTTGTACTTCAGGAGTGGTTACAAGAGGATTAGTCTGAGGAGGGTTGAGCCCCTTAATTACATTTCTTAACTCTTGTTGTCCCTGAGCCATCACTTGCATCATGACCATGAACTCTCCTATTCTGGTGCGAAACTCATTAAGCTCAGTTTGCATAGCATCCATGCTTGTCCTTTGGTTGTTGTGAGTTGCGTAACAATGCGAGATATTCTGTCGAAGATGACGGGTCTTGGTGGCCCTCGCAATCTTTACCTGAAATGCAAATAAGTTATGCAACTTGTAGAAAACCTGTAAAACAAAGAAGAAATGCAAATGATGTGTATGCAATGCAATGTGTTCCTTTTATTCCCAAGGCTTCAATTACTTTCCCATTCTGGTGTTGAGAAAATCCTGTGTGACATTCAAACTTGAAGTGGCATTTATTTTGTGTCCGTACAACAGATAACAACCAGAGACTTCAGGTAAATCAGGAGACAATTGGAATAACAAAGATCCTCAAAAGGTACAAATTCATATGTCAAGAAAGAAAAAGTACATCTAGAGAGAGGGGATTCCCACAACAAGCATGCGGGTAATTCAAGTCATATGCATATAAAACTAAAGCTTAGGAAGGTCTACATCCTGTAATCTCCAACTAAGGCGCTTGACATTTTGCAACATCTAAGGTATATCCGGATGTGTAGGCTCCTATACAAGCTTCTGAATTAAGATATCCCTAAGGTCAAAGGAGGCATGCAATTCCTCAATTTGCTGTAGAAACACCTTTTCACTTTCCTAGCTTGTAATAGAATCATTCTTGGCTCTCTTGACATCAGCTTTCAATTTCAAATCTTCTATTTCTTTATGAGCTTCCTTTATTGCTTGCTGGCTTTCTGCTAAACTTTGAAGACGACCCTTCTCTTGATGGTAAGCCTTCTGAAGGAGCTCTCTCTGTCCATCCAAAGAATCTTGAAGACTCTTGACCTCTAGTTTGTGCTTGATCTCCAGCTCCTTCTGCTTCCTCAAATTGTCTTCCCACTTTTCTTGCCATAAAGTGACAACTTCATTGGCTTCATTCAAATCTTTCTTCTCCTTCTGACGTTGGGCCGCCTTGTGAGTTTCAGCTAATCCCCTTTTCTTGAAGTAGAGCTCTCTCTCCTGAAAGTCTTGCTGCTTGAGCCTAACCATCTCTTCAGCTTTGTGAGCTCTTTCCTCCAACTTTTGATTTTGCATCTTTAGTTTCTGGCATGAATTGTAAGCTTCTTGATTCTCCAACCCGAGTTGTTGAACCATGGCTTCTAAATTTTGATATTCTTGAAGAGGCACTGAAATTATGGGTGCTACTTCCTTAGGGTAGAGAGGTGTTTCTCTAGAAAATGGAAGTAGCAGGGTCTTCACACGATCCTCCAACTAGCTGGAAAAAGGATCATAAGTGTTGGGATCCACTCTCCCAAAGTATTTCTTACCTTTCATCACTCTAACCTCCCAAGCTTGGGATATCATCATGCTCTTCTTGAGATTTCCTTCTGCTGGAAAGTATAAAGATTCATTTGCCTCTTCAATCAAAGGCACTGCTCTTAATGGATAACCAAACTGCTTCCTGGACAAGATAGGATTGTAACTGATTCCACCCTTCCTTCATATCAAAGGAACACTTGGGAAGCTACCACAACTGACTAATAATTCTTTGCCCACAAGATCTCTGTTGCATCCCCATGAAATGTCAACTGAAGTTAAGCCCATTAATCTTTTGGACCACTTCCAAGATTGTTTCAAATCCTGAAAAGGTCCAGATTTATGGAGTTTCCTTACAAACCAATCCACAAATAGGGGAGCACAACAATTTACATGCCCCTTCCTCTTTTCATTCCTATGGTGAACCCCATAATAAAAGTCACCTAGAAAAGTGGGTACTGGATTTCTTCTGGCAAATATAGTGATGGCTTCCATGTTGATTAAACCCTTCTCTCCTGGAAACAAACTGGTCCCATACACTATCAAAGCAAGCAAGGTGTTGAACTTAGCCCATTTGTTTTCAGAGGCCAAGTCATGAGCTTCCTTGATAAGAAAATCTAAGAAAAGTCTTTTACCCTTGGTGGCATCCAATTCTCTGCTAACCTTGGACAAGTCTAGAAGAAAAGACTCAACTATATCTTTGGATGAAAGCATCTTCTCCAAGCCATAGTAAGGAGCACCATTTTTTATGGGGATTTTGAGGATGCTGGATATCTCTTATAATGTGGGAGCCAAGATGTAGTCAGGGAAAACAAAGACCCTCAGCTGTGGATCATAGAACTGCAATAGAGAATGCAAGCTATCCCTCTGGTTAGTGGTTGGCTTATTCACATAGTCTAGGATCTTCCCAAACTCTTTTCTGAAATCATCAAGCACTTTGTCACCCATCAAACCAATTAACTTCTGAATACCATTTGTCTATTGATGTGGGAAAGTATAATGGACATTTCTTTTCCTTGGGATCTCCATGTTGAAGCAGCAAATATGACCGGGAATAGGAGGTAATGAACCCTGAGAATAAAACGAGCATCCCTCATAAGTCCTCAGCTTCAAGCACTAGATCGAGAAACAAAAGTACATTCATCCCGAAGGGTACAATACTATCGTCATACGAACAGTTTGCCTTAACTGGATTCCTATGAGAGAACCAGGCCATCCTATGCGAGTTCCCAGTGGGCCCTCGGATGCGAGTGGGTTCACCAACAACTGTGGTCTGCCACTATCATCACTGTAGAGGGATGTTTCCCATGAAGCCAAAGTGGAACCACTCTGAATCCTAGGTGTACTCAAGCCGGGTATTTGGCTTATCTCACAGTAACAAAGCCCATCCCACAGAAAAAATGAAATCAGCACAGTCCAGTATATGATGCATGTGAAATTAAATACTGAAAGCAGTAAATAAAGCTGTAAAGTAAACTGTAAATGAAAATAGTAAATAAACATAACAGCACACACATATAAACACCCAAAGAAAACAAAAACAAACAGGCGCTAGGATTGACTCTACGAGGGAAACAAGAGATTTTGGGCATCTTTCCTCAGCAGAGTCGCCAGTTGTCGCTCCCGGGATTTTCATCCTAGTACAAACGCGAAAGTGGCCCGGAAAAGGTAGAGTCGCCAGCCAGGCATTTTTATCCCGAAGGAACGGGAAAGGTAATGCTGCACAAACCTGAGGAAAAATGAAAGGACAAGGTCCTGCAAACCAAAGATCTGGGTTTGGGAGCCAGTTACGACCTGGGAAGGTATTAGCACCCCAGATCATCTGCCGTACCCGACGGGATCCATGCTTGTTTGTTTGCTTCAAAGGGTGAGAAAATATAACTGATGCTGAACAAATGAACTGCTAACTGGAATGAGAATGGAACTAAAAGAGAATAAAAAGAAAGAATGGGGATAATGTAGGGAAAATAAAGAATGAGCTCAAACGGGCCCTACCCCGCTCCCTACGTACCTCATCGGGATAATGAGGATCATAGTCGACGTAGTTCGCCTAATTAGGCGGGAACTATTTGTTTGTGTTTTTTATGGCTGGAACTGCGTATGTCTATACTCAAGTGTTGCAGGCTCGTCTGGTACGAGTGCGTTTACTATCTTGCATGTCTATGCTGCGTTTACTGCGTATGTCTATGCTCAAGTGTCTATGCGAAGAGAATGAATGAGATGAGAAGAGAAGTTCCCGCAAGAAAGTCGCTTATTATTTGTTATTTGATTTTTTAAGAGTTTTGTATGAATTTGGCACAAGGAAGTGAATTCAAACTCTTTTCCATGGAATGTGTACTTGCTACTATATTCCAAGATGGAATAATAGAACAAGCACACCAAACAAGAAGAATTTATCCAAGACTTGTTTCCTAGGATTAGGGTTTAAGTTCACTAGCTTGTTGAACTTTATTAAGTGTTTTTGTAGATTTTTTGAAGAAGTGTCTTTTAGATTTTATTTGTGAAACAACCCCTTGATGAGACTTGTACATCATGCTAGACAAGCCTACACCATTCCAAGATGGAATGAATGCAAGTGCCCCATGGAATAAGGCTATACACAAGGGATCCTTTCATACATTTATTAAGTCTTTTTGGATTTTTGGAGATGAGAAGAGAAGACTCAAAAGGCAAAGGTCAAAGCTAATGGGGGACTAAGACACAACCCTGAAGTTATCTTATTATGTACAAGATGTGGTCCTATGGTTAATTAGGTATTCTAACCTAAGGAGAAAAGAAACAAGTTAGAATTCAAGTTACTTCCTAAGGAACTTAAGTTGAAATCTAAAGAACAAAGGGGACCTATGAACAAAGCACCAAGTGCTAAGGCAAAATACAATTAAAATGTATAATATAATAGGAATGAAGAATGATTACCTCATCTTCCCACACTACAAAACAAATGTTAGCATGATGAAGTGATATGAACAATTATGACATGGCAAACTTCCATTAAGAACTCACACTAATTAATAAAGGCATTAATGAAATTCTAAGCCTAAAGTCAAGTCCTAAGATACCCTATATGCTATCTAGCTTCTAAGGATAGGAGCTAAGTCATACCAAAATGATCTAAGGTTGAAAAGAGAAACACACTCAAACTATGCCCTAAATGGCACTAAAACCCCTAAGTTGAAACTAGGTGGATTTGCATGGAAAACTCGAATAAATCTAAAGCACTAAAAAAATGGTAATGGTTCTAGAAAAATATGAGATTAATTCCTTAAGGTCCCTAACCTAAATCTAATGTTGTATTAAAAAATATCCTAAAAATTCATAACCTAACTATGTCAAATGGTCACTTAAATCTACATCGGATCTAAACACAATTTTACACAAACTATGCTGCCAAAACAGTGGATAAAAAGGAACTAATAATATGAAAAAAATAATTCCAGGTTCTATTATGAGTCCTCTAATCACAGAAAAAAGAATGGGACAAAAAGATTACTGGAAGTGGGAGAAATAAAATGAACAAAATGAAGTGTAGCTGAAAGAATTCCATAGAAAACTAATTAAATGGAAAATCAAAATAAAATGGGAAATGGATAAATATCAGAAAGTTAAAGTTTGAAAAATTTCTAAAAATGAGTTAGGAAGTCTCTGTGATTTTTGGTGAATTTTATCATGAGTTTTGGTATTTTTGTTGGATTAAAATTGAAATTTAGGTAAAACAGAAAATAAAGAAACAAAGCAAATGGTAAGGGTGCAAGAAGTGAAAAGCTGAACTGAATTGGGCTGGACCCAAACATGCTAGGGTGTAAATAGTGATCTAAAAAACTCTTCACAAAATATGGCACATGATTGGCACATGTTCATTAATGTGGTGGCAGAATCTGAAGCATTGGATTAAACTAATATAAGGGTTGTGTTATGTTCCCACTTAATGCTAGGCTTACTATTCCGGTCACCGGAGCTAAACTTCGGTCATCTTCTCCGATCACTCTCCGGTTAGGGTTTGGACAAATGTCTACCAAACTGAAAAATAAGGCCATGGACGGATTCGTCTCCTCAAGTACATCAACAATCTAGGCTTGACTTTCTCCTAAGTCTCATGAATAATGCAAATTGAAGCACACAAGAATCAACCTAAAAATTGAATCTAAGCACCTAAGATGCCTATCAACTAGCCAGCACAAGCATTGCTCTTATTGAGCTCATATCAACACAAAACAACCAAAAAAGTTAGAATTCGTGTCAATGGAATTGAAGGTGAAACCTGAAATTCAGTAGTGTTTAGAGTTGTAGAAATCCAGAGGTGAGGTTCCAATGTCTTCTATGCTTAATCTTGATCCTTTGTGAAGTGAAATAAACACTTTGTTGATGAAGAATCTTGAGAAATTGATGATGATGCAAAAAATTGAGAAGTGAATTCTTGATCTTTCACTCCATTAGATCCATGGAGAAGCTGCAAATCATGATGTTGATGATGATTTGATGATCAATGAGGCTTGTTGGAGGATGGTTTAGCTTGTTCAATCCAAAAGGTGGAAATGTTGTGATGATGCAACTTCAAATTTCCAGCTTCAAATCTCCATGAAAATTCACTATAAATGGTTCTTGAAGAAGCACAAGGAATAAGAAGATCAATGTTATGGTTGTAGAAACTTGATCCTTCAAAATGCAGAGAATTTGCAGAGAAAATGCAGAGCCAAATTTGGAGGATTTTGGTGTGATTTGAGTGAAAATGAAGCTGAACCCTCAAACTCAGTCACTAATCATCCTTTTATAGAGCATTAGACCTCTGGTTAACAGTTAGAACCAGGGTTAATTATCCTTGGTTAACTGAGTGAAGTGAGTTAAATGAGTGAAGTTAGTTATGACAGTTATGCCAGTTGGATTTCTAGAACCTTCTTCAGTTGAAACCAATCCAATGTTGCAGAGAACATGAAGCTTATGCTGAAGACTAGTGAAGTGAAACACCAGCTTAGTTGCCCAAGGATTGCAGCTTGAGTTTCCTCAATTGATTGTGAGATGCACAACCTTTAAAGTGGTCCTGCATACACATAATGATAACCTGCTGATGCAACAAAATCAGAGGCTAAATGCAGCTTGAGACCAATGGATCTAGTGTACACCAACTCATGATCCTTATGGTGAGGACCAATCTAATGTAGCAGCAATGGTTGAGGTTTTAATTGAAGAAAATTTGAAGCTAAATGAGCTCTAGTATGTGCACAAGTCACCCCTGAACTTATCCCCAAGACAACATTGTCATTGCCCCTTTCTATGCATCATACAACAGCTTTTTAGCAGAAAAACAACATCATGTATCGATACATGTGGGTATGCATCGATACATACTGAAGCATTGACAATTTTTAGCAAAAAAAAATCAACTATGTATCGATACATAACACGGATGCATCGATACATGTCAGTTTTTTAACTAATATGTATCGATATATAACACGGATGCATCGATGCATGTCAGTTTTTTAACTGATATGTATCGATACATAACACGGATGCATCGATGCATACTGCAGGTTTTTCTGATCATGCATCAATACATCCTGCTTATGTATCAATACATAGTCCATTTCCAAAACTACACAGCAGACATGTATCGATACAAAACTCGTATGTATCGATACATAGTCGCCAAAAACTGTTTTTTTCTTTGATTTCTCCATTATTTATTTATCAAATTTGGTCCATAAGTCCTTTCTGACCAAAATTTCATGACCTTGACCTCAAGGAGTCCAGAGTTGACGTTTTACTCATCCTGGTTGACTTTTTTCCAATTTCCTGATTTTCAATCATCTGACCAATTGAACCTCTTCCAAAATGAACTTGTGGATGAAATTTGAACCATATACACTTGTTGTCATATAGAACACAATGGAATCCACTTTTGCTAAAACATTCATGGAGAAGCCTTTCACAATTGAAACCCTAATTTGGATCATTTCCTCAGGAGATGTTGCACTACTTGCATTCCTTGGAGCCATTCGCTTCTTTCCAAGACTTGAGGCTTCAAATGGAGACTTGTGGGATGTTGTAGACCCCTTTCACATGATTGAGGAGCTTTGTGACCCTTTGGTTGCCTTTGTATAGCCTTCAGTTGCTCCAATCATTGATCACATACCTATGCCTCAGCTATGCTACACATGATGCAATGTTTTTGATTATTTTATGAACTTGTGTATACTAAATTCTATGCAAAATGTTGAGGGAATGAGAGGCCAAATTTTGAGGTATTACACTCCTATCGGGAGCAAGGTCCATAATGTACTTGTATTGTTGGATGAAAGTGTCCGTCAAATCTTGGAAACAACGGATCTTTGATTGATCTAGAGTTAGATACCACTTGGAGGAAATTCCTTTCAGACTATCCTGGAAGCAATGAATCATTAGTTTGTCATTGTCAAGTTGCGCTGCCATTCTTCGATAGTACATTAAAAGACGGCTCTTAGGACATGTCACACCTTCATACATATCAAAGGTGGGTGTCTTGAACTTGGGAGGTATCACTAGTCCAGACACAAGGCACATTTCTCTGGTAGCAGCACCAAAGATCTGGTCACCTTCAATTGCCCTCAATCTCTTTTCAAGAGTATCAAAATTCTCTTGCATCTTCTCATGTTTCTCATTACCGTTTTCAGACATGTCTGGCACATCGTACACCTGAGGATTGTTAAAGTACGGTTAGACATGGGTGTGCATAATATCTGGTGTAAAATTAGTAACCACTTGGTTCTCTTCAGTAGTCAAAGGAATAGTTTGCTGAGTAGTAAATCCTTGAGGGGGAGGCACAAAACCTTGGGAAGGAAATGCAAACCTGTCGCTCCCGATAAATGGGAAATGGCCCAGATAAAGGTACAGACGCGAACGGTCGGCGAAAGGAGGATGCGAGAACACACAGGAGTGAACTCACAGGGGATGAATAGAGTCGCCAGCTAGGCATTTTTATCCCGAAGGAAAGGTAATGCTGCATAGACCTAGAAAGATATGGATAAGATGGTTGCGAACCAGAGAGACTGAGAAAGGGGGTTGGTTACAACCTGGGAAGGTATTAGCACCCAGATTGTCCGTCGTACTCGACGGGATCCACGCTTAAAATATTTGTGTGTTAAAGGGGTAGTGTCAGTGCAATTTGTATATAAAGAGCTGGAAAAGGATGTACAGGTGTCAGTGTAAAAGAAGTGTAAAGTGAAGTATGTGAAGTGTCAGTGTAAGAACAAGAGTGAAATGCTCATGATAATGAGGCTAAGACAATGATGCTGGAGAGAGGGGGGAATACACAGAGACTTTTGTTCGATAACTGTTAAGTTATGCCTACGTATCCTCTCGTGCAATGAGGAAGTCAGAACACCGTAGTTCGACCCAAAGAGACTGAAAGATGAATTGACTTGTGAACTGCCTACTTGTCTATGCTCAAGTGTATGACCTGTCTGGCTCAGGTGCAAACAGTCTTGCATTAGACGGAAGAAGCAAGTTCTCGTTTATGAGTGAATGAGATGAGAAAGGAATCCCGGAGGAGACGATTATTGTTTGTTTTTGTGCTTTCAATCTTTTATTGCTTTTGGAAATTTGTCATAAGTTAATGAGCTTAAGCCTAAACCAATGGGTTAGTAAACTCATCACATCTTCCCTCTGATTAGGGGTAATGAGAATACCCTAAGTGTGAAGTCAGTTTCTCACACTTAATCACCTTTGATGTAGGATTAAGATCATTAACCTACTTGTGATTATTTAAATGTTTTTGGTGTTTTTGTTTAGTGTTAAGTAATGAGATTAAGCCATAATCAGGGATTAAACAGACTCATTACACCATCCTAATAGAAGGATAATAGATGAGGGTGTTTAAGCTGAGGAAAGCTCCTCAACTTAATCCATGATTAGGGATTAAACTCATGACAAAACAAGCCTTTGATTAAGTGGATTTTATTTAATGATATGATGATGAAGTGAGTTTTATGGTTTGTAAGACAACTTGAGGGGGACTTGTCCATTAACACTAGGGTTAGTCCTTCTTAACCAATTAAGGAAGAATTAGAACCCTAATGCAAGGCCCAAGTTACAAGTGTGATGTCTTGATGATTATTAGGTGAATTGATTAAAGGATTTAAACACATTAAGGGTTTAACACTTAGGATTAAAGTTATACACTCCATCCTAATAGAAGGATGCAGGCATAAGCTTAATCACAAAGCCTTAAAGCCTTTAGGGTTTAGTCACTGATTATGAGATGAGAAGAGAAGACTCAATGAGACACAAAGGTAAAACTAAGTGGAGAAACTAATCAAAGCCCTAATCATTGTCATGCTTGGTTGTTCCTAAGGTTTGTGAAGTTTACAAGAGAAGTCTTCAGAGGAACCACCAGGAAGCAGATGAATGGAGCAAGGAGAAGCAAAGTAACTTGCTTCATTGAAGAAGACAAGTCACTTGAGGAAAGAAAGTAAGAAGAAAAAGAATGAGCAAGCTCAACCTCAAACTCATAACAAAATGCAGCATGGATGCATAAGAAAGATGAAAAGAAAATATGAGAAGTGAAGGCAAATTCACTTCTCAAAGTTACTTACCACCTGAAAAGTTAGTGAAAGGAATGCAATGCCATGCAAAATGGAATGAAATGGCATGATGCAAGTCAAAACCAGAAACATGTTCATGATGATAATGATGCTATGGGATGGTGCAAACATGAAACAAGGCATGGTGATGATCATACAAGCTTATGGATGCAGATGAAGCAAGTTTGGAACCATGAGCATACATGAAAAGTTATGAAATACATATGGCATACAACATGGCAAATGCAAGATGCAATGATCAAACATGCTTTCAATATGTCTTAAGATGTCAAATGAATCAAATGGAGGTACAAAATGTCATGGCAAGTCAAGGTATGAATGCAAGTGCAAGATGGATACATATGGAAGCCCAAATTAGGGTTTATGATCAATGCATCAAACAAAAACCAAAACCAGAAGAAAACATCAAGATAAAAATTGAAAAATACACTCAAAGGATCCCTAATCCTATACTAACTCACTGCCCAAAGGAGAAGTTCCAACTCTTAACCTAATTCAAGTTATGATTTTCCTATGTTTTCTAGGGTTTTAGGGTACCTTAACAAGAAAAATGCCAAACAAATGAAAAATGGAAGATCAAATCATGCCAATTTAATCCTACAAACTACATTCTAAACACAATGCAATGCAAAAAGAATCAAGGTCCAACTCTCAATGGTTAGGCAGAAATGATTTTTGGAAGTTTGGATCAAAATAATGCATTAAAGTGATTTTAATTCCATGAAAAATTCTCAAAATGCATCAAGATCAAAAACGAAATTTGGTTTGAGGGTTGGACAATGTTTCTAAATGATTTTAAATGTTTCATGAATTTTTTGGTGATTTTTAAATACCTAAAAGCATTTTTTATTAATTAATTCTCATTAATTAATTAAAAATAAACTTTTAAATATTTAAAAATATTTTTCAGATGCAAAAAATAAAAACAAAAATATTTTTGGTTTCTGAAATTAAATAAAAGGCTTGATAAAAAGTTTCAGAATTTTTAAATTGATTTTGCTATTTTAAATAAAATGAAGAAAGAAATACAAAATAAATGAAATAAAAATTAAAGAAAATGCAAAGTAAATACAATGGACGGATCAGATTGAAACTGGGGAGAGGGCTGTTGACTGCGCGCGCAATCCAAAGGCCCACATTCAAACTTCCTAATTTCTGATTTAAATTAATTAAAATGAATTAATTAAGTTAATTAAAGGTTAGGGTTTCTAATGACAAATCTCAGCCCTCCAAACACGCGCCAGTCTTCCCTAGTCAACGCATCCAACGCTCAGCATTCAAATCACAATTAATGACAGGATTAAACCCTAATCATTTTCAGGTGGCCGGAGAAGACCTCCGGTCGTCTTCTCCGGTGGGAACCCCACCTGAAAATCCCTAAAATCCTCAAAACCTCACTAAAATGAAATCTAAAAGAACATAAATCAATCCTACATCCCCCTGAATCAAAACCCTAACACAAAACTCATTTATTCTACCTCAATCAAATGAATCGAAACAAAACATTTTCTAGGGTAAAAAATTTCAGACAAAGATTAAACTCTCATTTCTTCACCATTTTCGAAACCAAGAACATCAGAGTGATCAGTGAATCATGAAGAACAACTTAGGAACTTAAAAATCCATTTCTGGAAAAAATGTTCATGAAGCTACCTGAGTTTGAAGCTTTTCAGTCTGGCACTTTCTGACCTCCTCTCTTGTGCAAACCCACTCCTATGACCTCCCTGATGAAGCCTTGGTGCTTAGAAAGAGTTTGTGTTGGCTGGTTTGGAAGTTTGAACAAATTCTGTTCAAGCTCAGGTGAGAATCGTGTTTGTGATTCTTTGAGTTTCAGGTTGCTTTGAAGGGTGCTTTGTGATCAGGGAGAAGTGTTGAGAAGGTTTATGAAGTTTGTTTATGAGTTTGTGGGCTGTGTTGTGTGTTTCGAATGCTTTTGCTCAATGGAGTGAAAATGAGAATGTGGTGCTATGGCTGGTTTCAGGCTGGCCTCTTGTGTGGTTTGGCTTGCAATTGATTTGTATAAACAATGCTCATTGGTCAGAAGATGTGACATGTCCTTTTGTGATAGGTATGGTTGCTTTTGCAAATTGTCAACTTTTGTGTAAGAGAAACATGGGTCAATCTCTAGCCAAGTACAAGGTGGGTGTGCTGCGCAACATGGTGAGGGAAAAGGCTAGGGTTGATCAGCAAAGTAGCTAGCAAGTGGATGAGAAGTTATCAAGTGTTTTGCAACTTGGTTCACTTTTGGTTCCTTTGAGATTTCATGAATTTCAATGCATCAAAATGTCAAGTTCCTTGGGCCAATTCTGATCTTTGAATGTTGTGTGATGTTTGTGTAAATGTTAGACATCAATTTGAAGTCACCAATTGCCTTGGTACAAGAATTTGCAAGTTTTTCCATTTGGTGCATAACTTGAATTTTAGTGATTTTTGCCAACTTTGATGAGCCATAACTTTTGATCCAAAATGAATTAGGTCATGTTCTTGTACTTTTTGAAAAGGGAAAGATCTATTCTACAACTTTCATGACCAAAGTTTTTCCATTTGAAGCTTTCTTGAATCAAAAAGTAATGGTTGAAAAAGTTGCATAAAATGACATCTTCATTAAAAGTCAAACTTGCCCAAAAAGTCAACTTTGCAAAAGACTTGAAATTATTCAATTTTGTGAACTTCCAACCTCTTCTATGATCAAATAAATATCATATACAATCAAAATGATGAAGAATGCCCTTTGGTTGGGTCATTGGGGGCCTCAGATGCCCTGATTTTGCACTGACTTGCTTGAAAAGTCAACTCCTGATCAGATGACTTCCCCATGGAATTTCTTCATGAAAATTGATATGCATATTCCCTATACCATATAGAGACCAATAGAAACAAGAATGACCAAAATTTTTGGAGTTATGGCCTCTGAAACCAAAACCCTAATTTTAGGTCAACTGTGCAGTCAAGCCTGGCTCTGCTTCCACACCATTCCCAGTTCTTGTGATTCTTTGGCATTCTTGACTTTGAGAGGATGTAATATGATACTTGAACACACATGGACCTCTTTGAAGTGACTGATGGCCTTTGGAGTGGCTCAAGAAGCTCTTGGATAGCTCAGATCACAAACCCTAGATGCAGATGACTTAGACTCTATGCAATGAATCAAAATGTGATATGAGATCTTATGATTGTGTTTATGCATATGAAATGATCACAAGCCATGGTGTGAATGGGTGAGGGAAAATTTGGGGTGTTTACAGCTGCCCCTATTCAAACATGAGTTAGCTGTGCAGGATGTAAGCGACGGCTTATCAGGCAAACAAGATAACTTGTGGTTGAATACCAAAGACAGTCCAAAATTTGCACTCACGGAATGAACAAGAAAAGGGATATAGATTGTAAAAGAAAATAAAGTATAATATAAGGTGCGGGCGACGGAGGACGACCGTCGAGCAGAGGACGACTGCTGGGTAAAGAGCAATGACGGGGACGGCCGATATGCTGGTAAGGTGCGGAAAATAAAGCAATGACGGGGACGGCCGACGTGCTGGGGAAAAAAAGAATTATGATGGGGACGGCCACCAAGATAAAGTTGTAAGTTTCTCTGGAGATTGATGAAACATGACGGGGACGGCCATCAAGTTCATAAAATAAAGTAAACAACGATGGGGACGGCCATCGGGCTAAAAAGAAAAGGGACCACGACGGGGACGGCCATCGGGTTAAAGAATAAATGAAATAAACAGATGATGAGGTACGGTCATCAAAGGTGAAGGACGATCACCTAGCAGGGAACGGCTGCTCTGTTGGGGATAAGATGAGGGACGGTCATCTTAGGTGGAGGACGACCACCTGGCAGGGTACGGCTGCCGAAAATATCGCGACATAGGACGAATGCCGGATAAAAAGTCAACGATGGGGACGGCCATCGGACGAGCATGATGGAGGACGACCATCAAGAGGCGGAGGACGACCACCTAGCAGGGGACGGCTGCTCTCAAGGTTTATCATGACATAGGACGAATGTCAGATAACCAAAATCAACAATGGGGACGACCATTGGATAAAATGATGAAGGACGATCATCAAGAGGTGGAGGACGACCACCTAGCAGGGGACGGCTGCTAAAATATCATGACATAGGACGAGTGTCGGATAGGGAAAGTCAATGATGGGGACGGCCATCGGACGAGCATGATGGAGGACGACCATCAAGAGGCGGAGGACGACCACCTAGCAGGGTACGGCTGCTCTCAGGGTTTATCATGACATAGGACGAATGTCGGATAAGAAGAAAATTGTTTTTACTGGGGAATAGTAAACACGGACGAGCGTTTACAATCCAAGAAATACAAGGTATAAGTGTTTGGTATTGTGTATAGATTAAAGATGCGGACGAGCATCCTTAAGACTATGATACGGACGAGTATCAGGTAGAAACAAATACTGACACGTGTTCAGAGACGATGATACAGACGAGTATCAACTGGTTAACAAGGAACACGGACGAGTGTTGGATCTGAAAGAACATTCCCGGGGAATAGTAGACACAAACGAGTATCTATATTCAAGAAGACACGGTGTATGGATTAAAGATGCGGACGAGCATCCTTAAGACTATGATATGGACGAGTATCATGTAGAAACAAACACTTGACGCATGCTCTGAGATGATGGTACGGACGAGTACCAACTGGTTAACAAAGAACACGGACGAGTGTCGAATCTGCGGGGGTGTAAATGGTGCATACAAGATACGGACGAGTATCTGTATAAGTATGAGTAGAAAGTATGAATGATATATAGATGAGTGTTCAATCTGCTGGGGAGAGTGTGACACGGCCGAGTGTCAAAAGGAGAAGAGTATAGTATAAAAAAATATCTGGTATACAAAGTGTTTATGTTACTGTACTGAAAAGATGACACGGACGGATGTCAAGAAAGTTATATATATACAAGTATCTGTGAGTGCAAAGGGGATGTCTCTGGCTTTCTGCTGGGGATATGACACGGACGGGTGCCACAAGGAGTATGTATTTGTATTGGTGAATGTGAGGCAACTGCTTTTGCTGGGGAATCTGGGGAGTTTTCTGTATATTGTTGATGGGTTGATAATATTCACAAGTGTCTGATTCATAACATGACTTATGATTATGTAACATGTTTGATTTCTGCCGTAATGCTCCGTATTAAACGGAATGCTACGCTTTGTGGGGTGAATATGATGCTAATGCTATGATTATGCAAAAAGATACCGATCCGAGATTCGGATCCCGATGTTGTGTAGATCTCTGGTCGATCTGCTTGAAATGAACATCCCAGCTGGGGATGAGATCATTGGTAGATCTGACAAGATGTATCTGCCTGGGGATATAGGTCACTGATAGACCTATTCTCGGTAATGAAGGACCCAGCTGGGGTTTGTAAGAGCTTTCTTCACTCTGTTGTGACTCCTTCGTGCGTTGCTCTTCTGGATAGAGGCTGAGGATTCTGTGGGGAGATGGTTCCATGGCTTTTGTACTCGGCTTGAGTGCTACGACTGAGTGAGTGTTGATTTGCCAGCTTGCTGGGATGAAGCTTTCACGCCCCATGTTGCGCTTTTGAATACCTGCAATCCTGCAAAGACAGAGAAACGTACAAGTGTCCCGAGGCATCCCTTACCGGATTTTGTCATAGGAGTGAGACTCTTCTGAGAGTAAGTATATTTCCTGTAAGCACGTGTTTTATTTTCTTTATTTTTAAAGATTTAGCATCTGTATTCATGCAATCAGTTTCCTTTAAGATATCAGACATTTTTGCAAATAAAAATATACGAGACATTGTGTGACTGAAAAATCTGTTTTTATTAATTTATGTGCCCTGAATTGGCAAGATACAGTCAAAGAAACATATCTCCTGAAATGAGGAGATTGTTACAAATTGAGAAACAAAATGCTGGCAATGTTGACGGCGCTTTAAGGAGCTTCTTCTTTTTATGACTCGTATGACTTTTGACGTTCTTCTCGTCTTGCTTTTTGAAGAAGACTGATTCTGACAAAAGCTTGGTCCCTTCGAAGCTTACCAAGTTGTAGGTGATACAAACGAATTCAGAATGCAGTTGTTCGCTTATCCCCTTATTTTGCATGGATCGCCCTTTCGGGTTTTCAATCCATCGGGATACCCATTTTTGCCTGAGCTGTCCAAAGCGGCTTTTCAACTCAGCGGGTGTACATTTTTTTTATCTATTTCCCTTATTTTTGCCCGAGTCTTTTATTCTGTTTTTGACTCGCCGGGATGCCCTATTTTTGCCTGGACTTACATTCTGTTTTTATGTCCAGCGGGTCGTTTTTATGCGAAGTATTTTTTAACTGCATCCGAATTCACAGGGGACGGGAAGTCTTCACCATCCATAGTGCTGAGCATCAGTGCTCCACCAGAGAAAACTTTCTTTACCACGAATGGTCCTTCATAGTTTGGAGTCCATTTTCCCCTGTGGTCTGTATGAGGAGGGAGGATTCTTTTCAGTACAAGGTCTCCTACTTGATACTCTTGGTGCCTGACTTTCTGATCGAAGGCTCTCTTCATTCTTTTCTGATACAACTGCCCATGACAGATTGCAGCCAATCTTTTCTCTTCAATCAGACTCAGTTGTTCGTATCGGGACCGGACCCATTCTGCTTCGTTCAGCTTAACATCCATCAACACCCTCAAAGAGGGTAACTCAACTTCAACTGGCAGGACTGCTTCCATACCATATACAAGCTGATACGGTGTTGCCCCAGTGGATGTTCTGATTGACGTGAGGTACCCATGCAAGGCAAATGGTAGCATTTCATGCCAGTCTTTGTAGGTGACTACCATCTTCTGCACAATCTTCTTGATATTCTTATTAGCTGCCTCAACAGCGCCGTTCATCTTTGGCCTGTAAGGAGAAGAATTGTGGTGTTGGATCTTGAAGTCCCGGCACAGCTCAGCCATCATTTTGTTGTTCAAGTTGGAACCATTATCAGTAATGATTCGCTCGGGCACTCCATACCGACAGATGATATCTCTCTTCAGGAATCGGGCTACCACTTGTCTTGTAACATTGGCATAGGAAGCTGCTTCGACCCACTTGGTGAAGTAATCAATGGCAACCAGGATGAATCTGTGGCCATTAGAAGCAGTCGGTTCAATCTTGCCAATCATGTCAATGCCCCACATAGAAAAGGGCCAAGGTGAAGACATCACGTTTAAAGGGTTGGGAGGCACATGCACCTTATCTGCATAAATCTGGCATTTATGGCATTTTCTGGCGTAGGCACAACAGTCTGCATCCATTGTGATCCAGTAATAACCTGATCTTAACAACTTCTTTGCCATGGCATGCCCTCCGGCATGGGTACCAAAGGATCCTTCGTGCACTTCGTGCATCAACAGGTCTGCTTCTGTTCTATCAACGCATCTGAGGAGTACCATATCAAAGTTTCTCTTGTACAGGGAACCATCAGTGTTCAGAAAGAAACTACCAGCAAGCCTTCTTAATGTCTTCTTATCATTGGAAGATGCCCCAGGTGGGTATGTTTGATCCTCCAAGAAGCACTTAATGTCATGGAACCAAGGCTTATCATCTTTTACGGCGTCTGCTGCAAATACATAGGCCGGTCTATCAAGTCTGGATACTGAAATCTGAGGTACAAAGTTGGCAGCCTGAACTTTGATCATTGACGAAATGGTAGCCAGAGCATCTGCAAACTGATTCTCGTCTCGAGGGATATACTCAAGTTTGACCGTTGTGAAGAAAGTCAATAACCTTCTTGTATAATCCCTGTAGGGTATCAGATGATCCTGGTGGGTGTACCATTTGCCGTTGGTTTGATTAACTACCAAAGCTGAATCCCCGAATACAGTCAATGTCTTGATCCTGAGGTCAATGGCCTCCTCAAGACCCATAATGCAAGCTTCGTATTCAGCTTCGTTGTTAGTGCAGTTGAAGGTGAGTTTTGCCGAGAAAGGCATGTGAACTCCCTTAGGTGTAATGAGTACTGCACCGACACCACGACCATTCATATTAACAACCCCATCAAACATCATAGTCCATTCTTCTTCTGGGTCAGGCCCTTCAGTGTGAATAGGCTCTTCATGATCTTTCACTTTTATGAACATGATGTCTTCATCGGGAAGTCAAATCTCATAGGCTGGTAGTCATCAATAGGTTGCTCAGCAAGATATTCAGACAATACACTGCCCTTGATGGCTTTCTGAGATGTGTACTGAATGTCATATTCCGTGAGAATCATTTGCCATCTTGCAACCCGTCCAGTAAGAGCTGGCTTCTCGAAAATGTACTTGACTGGATCCATCTTGGATATCAACAAAGTGGTGTGGGTCAACATATACTGTCTCAGTCGGCGAGCAGTCCACGCTAAAGCACAGCAAGTTTTCTCGAGCAGTGAATAACGTTGTTCACAGTCGGTAAAATTTTTGCTCAGGTAGTATATTGCATAGTCTTTTCGACCAGACTCGTCATGCTGGCCCAACACACACCCCATTGACTCTTCTAATACTGTCAAGTATATTATCAGAGGTCTTCCTTCAACTGGAGGCATAAGGATTGGTGGTTCTTGCAGGTATTCTTTGATCTTGTCAAAAGCCTTGACAGTCTTCGTTCCACCTGACCGTCTGTTCTTTTCTTAACAACTTGAACAAAGGTTCACAGGTTGCTGTAAGGTGAGATATGAACCTTGAGATGTAGTTCAATCTACCTAGAAACCCTCGAACTTCTTTTTCAGACTTTGGTGCAGGCATCTCTTGAATAGCTTTGACTTTATCAGGGTCGACTTCAATCCCTTTCTCGCTTACAATAAATCCCAGCAGCTTACCAGATCGCACCCCGAATGTGCATTTGTTGGGGTTCAACTTCAGTTGGTATTTCCTCAGACGCTTGAACAGCTTCAGCAGATTTACCAGGTGGTCTTCTTCTGTAAGGGACTTGGCAATCATGTCATCCACATAACACTCGATTTCCTTATGGATCATATCGTGGAATAACGTTACCATCGCCCGTTGATATGTTGCACCAGCATTCTTCAATCTGAATGGCATCACCTTGTAACAAAACGTGCCCCAGGGTGTGATGAAGGTTGTCTTCTCCATGTCTTCAGGTGACATTTTGATTTGATTGTATCCTGAAAATCCGTCCATGAAGGAGAACACCGAGAACTGAGCCGTATTATCAACCAATACATCAAAGTGAGGTAATGGGAAGTCATCTTTCGGGCTGGCTCTGTTCAGATCCCGGTAGTCAACACACATCCTTACCTTGCCGTCTTTCTTAGGCACAGGTACTATATTAGCAACCCAAGGCGGATATCTAGTTACAGCAAGGAACCCGGTGTCCCACTACTTTTGTACCTCTTATTTGATCTTCATTGCCATATCTGGGCGAGTACGGCGCAGTTTCTGTTTAACCGGTGGGCATTCTTCTCTTAAAGGCAGTTTGTGCATGACAATATCGGTGTCCAACCCTGGCATATCTTGATAAGACCAAGCGAACACATCCACATATTCTTGAAGCAGGTCAATCAGTTGTTTCTTCACTGAGTCTTGTAAGCAGGCCCCGATTTTAACTTCTTTCACATCTTCATCTGTACCAAGATTAATCGTCTCGACCTCCTCCTGATGAGGAGTGATAACCTTCTCCTCTTGTCTCAACAACCTGGCTAGCTCTTCAGGAAGCTCATACTCTTCTTCAACCCCTTCATCGGCTTGATTGATTGGATTGTCAAAGTCATACGAAGTCATAGCCGCGCTGTTGTCGGTGCGGTCTGGAAGGCACTCTCTGCAAGGGTTCAGTTTGTTCATTTTAGTGATTGATTTTAATCTTGTTTAGAAAAGTGAAATAAAGTCGTCATTTTGAAAACATTGCCATTTATTTTTTGTACAAAAAGAAAAATGGAAAAACAGTGAGCAGAAAAGAAAAAGACTCATTTGCAAAAGATGTCTGATATTTCATTGATTAATCTTGTTGCACAAAAATTACAGATGGCCCGATTACAAAATGAGTCTTGTCATCTTGGGCAAGACGCAAGACTTGATGCATGCTTAAAATATACAGGAAATAATAATTACTCTGCAGGAGTAACTCTTATAATTTCCTGGGAAGACCAGTTTGAGATACTGCTCCCCGGGATCTTTGGACGAATCCAGCTTTCCAGGTTGCGTTCATCTTCCGACTCATCTTCCAAGTTGTTGACAGCATCGGGGATGAGCATTCCCCCACTAACAAAGTTGGGCTTCTTAGCAGCCTCTGCTTGATCTTCTTGAGTTGGTTTGTAACCCAACCCAAATCTATCTTCTTTCTTTTCCACAGGCAACAGTTTGCCCCAGCCTTGAGCGTTTCCTTCTTCCGCCACCTTCCGGGCCTGCTGGTAGGATGTCATAGAAGTCCCAAGTACATCAGAGGTTTCATTAATGTTCAGGGCCTCAAACCCCTGACTCATCGTCTCGTGGATCTCCCCATCCATCTCAATATATTTGTATGTAGCCAGATGGCTAACAAAAATATCTTCCTCTCCACAAATAGTAACGACTTGGCCATCCCACTCAAATTTTAACTTCTGGTGAAGGGTAGACGTCACTGCGCCAGCGGCATGAATCCATGGTCTACCCAACAAACAGCTGTAGGCAGGCTGAATGTCCATCACGTAGAAGGTTGTTTTGAAAGTTTGTGGGCCAATCGTTACAGGCAACTCAATTTCTCCCAGAACTGATCTCTTAGAGCCGTCAAAAGCTCTCACTACCAAGTTACTGGGTCGTAATGCCAATCCTTCATATTCCAGCTTCACAAGGGCCTTTTTAGGTAAGACATTGAGGGATGATCCTGTGTCTACCAGCACATGGGAAAGAACTGCTCCTTTACATTCCATGGTAATGTGCAAAGCCTTGTTATGATTGCGGCCTTCCGTAGTCAAATCAGTGTTGGTGAACCCTAGTCCATTACTAGCATTAACATTTCCAACCACAGCTTCCAACTGATTGACGGTGATCTCTTCTGGCACATAAGCTGCGTGCAAGACTTTGAGTAGTGCATTCCGGTGAGCCTCGGAGCACATAAGCAATGATAGAATGGAGATCTTGGAAGGCGTCTGATGAAGATGGTCCACTATCTTGTAATCACTTTTCTTGATGATTCTCATGAGCTCATCAACTTCTTGATCAAAAGGTGTTTTTAAAGCTTCTTTAGCAACTTGCTTTTCTTGCACCATGCTCTTCCCTTTTGCCTTGGCAGCAGCTTCTGCTTCAGCAGTGGGTCTTTGAATTTGTGGGGCAAAGAGACGTCCGCTTCGAGTGAAGCCTCCACCTCCCCCCACATTGTCTATTTGTGGTGAAGAAGTTGATGATTCAAAAGTGATTTTCTGTCCTTCGCAGTACAGATCGGAGCCGTAATGCCAAGGGATGGCATTACTGCTTTCATAAGGTACTGGTCCAGGCACTGTGACAGTGACTGGACTGATGGCAGCTGCAGAAGGAACCAAGATAGTCTGTGGATCATAGTATATTGTGACTGGTGCTCTGGTAGGAGTGGCATTTTGTGAGTTGTAGGCAGAATCATTGGCAGGATCATAATAAATCGTAACTGTTGAGACACTTGCATTGTTTGTTGTTGATGTTGTAGGAGACATTGTTGGAAGGATGGGCGTTGTTGTTGTAGGAGACTCTGAATGAAGGGGTGCTGAAGTTGTAGAAGGGATGTTTGCTGATATCTGGTCCGTTGAAGTAACAGATGAATCATTTGTTGATGAAACTGAAAAGTTGTTTGGAACAATGGTTGTTGCAGTTGTAGGAGGTTCTGGAGCTGTTGTTAAGGAGATTGCTGGGTTGGTAGGTACTGATGTTGTGATTTGAAGCAGGCCACTCTGGATGAGACCATCTATGCCATCCCTCAAGTTATCACAGCCATTCACTGAAATGTTGCAATAAGCACACCCTAGCTCACATCCCGGGAACATTTGACATTCGAGGAGTTGAGCTTTGATCTCTACCAAGGGTGTCCGAATCTGACCCACACTGGTTATCAAGTAAGATGGCTTGTCTTCTTCGATAGCATTGATTCTGGGACCACCATGGTGTGGCATAGGGTTCTTGTTAACATTTGGTGGTGGTGCAAAGTTCAGAGCTTTGGAGTCTACCAAGTCTTGCACCTTCATGTGCAAGGCTCTGCACTTCTCCGTACTATGGCCCGGTGCATTTGAGTGAAAAGCACATCTGGTGCTGGCGTCATAATTTCTGGGTAGACTGGCAGGATCTGGGGGTGCCAATGTCCTTAGCTCAACCAGGTTGAGTTTCAGGAGTTGTGGCAGTAATGTGGCATAGGGCATAGGGATCGGATCGATCACCCTATTGGCCTGAGAAGGTCTCTGTTGGAACGGTCTTTGCTGATTGTTGTTGTTGGTGTTGCTGTTGTTATAATTTCTCTGAGGGGGATACTGAGTTTTTTGCTGGTAATTCTGCTGCTGAGGTTGATAAACTGGTTGAGGATGAATTGGAGCGGGAATGGTGACTGCTGACACAAACCTATGAACATATTGGGGTCTGCCCCTGCTGGTATGGATAGCATTGGTTTCACCAGTTCTCCTTGGGCCTACAAAAGGCTTTCTTGGGTTGCTGGACGAGCTTGCACCGTTGTCAGAAATTTTACCCATCTTTAACAGGCTCTCAATTCTCTCCCCGGCTATGACCACGTCAGCGAAGCTAGTGGAGGAAAAGGCAGCTAGCCTGTCAATGTATGTCCCTTGGAGGGTGTTCATAAACATATCAGCCATCTCCCTCTCTGACATAGGTGGCTGGACAGCAGCAGCAAGCTGTCTCCACCTTTGAGCGTACTCTCGGAAACTTTCCCTGGATGATTGCGACATCCCCATCAGGAGGGTCCTGTTGGGAGCCATATCCAAGTTGTACTGATACTGTCTGATAAAGGCCTCTGCCAGGTCCTTCCAGCATCTAATGGTTGCTCTAGTCAGGTGAGAGTACCATTCCCTCGAAGCTCCAGTTAAGCTATCCTCAAAATAAAACATCCATAGCTTTTCATCCATGGTATATGCCTTCAGCCTCCCCAGAAAGGATTGTAAATGGGTCCGAGGGCAGGAAGTCCCGTTATACTTCTCAAAGCATGGTGGTTTAAATTTGTGGGGAATCCTGACCCCGTCCACTAGACCCATGTCCATAACATCAAAGCCCAAAGAATTCTGGGACTCCAGGGACCTTAGTTTCTCAGCAATTTCATCTAGCCTTCTGTCATAGGCTTCCTCCCCAGCTCCCGTCACTGTGAATTGATCTTCCCGGGGGTCTTCTTGCAGCACTCTGCCTGAAGTGGCAGTCCCTTGCACATTAGCAGGGATGTTGATCTCTGGATGCAGGTGGGGTCCAAAGACTGGGGGATTAACATGAGGCTGGACTCTCTCATTGTTGCTTGTCCCAGCAGTCCCTGGATGATGGTCTTCCTGATTCCTCCCCTCTACCAGTGCTCTTAACCTCTCTTGGCTTTGAGCCATATTATTCATCACCTCCATAAATTGTGTCATCTGATTCCTCATTTCCAACCTCTCGTTGGCCATTTGAGTCCTGACCTCTGTAAGGTCCTGCTGTACTTGGTCCATCTGTATGCCCGGAAGATTGTTGCGGGTGGGATATCTGTGTGGACGGTTGAGTGGAAACCCTCGACGTCGAGCAATAGTTCCTGAGTTCACAACAGAGTTAGTAACAATAAAACAAAAACCTACAAAACAAAACAAAAGGTTAGTATGCAATGCAGTATGTTTATTTGCATCCAAGGTATCCGGCTTGGCACTTGGTTTTGACCTTTCCAGACCCCTGAAGAAGATGCTTGTGATGTTGCTTGAAGAATTCAGATGAAACAAACCAACACATATATTACAAAAAGTAAATGATACATAGTTTGTTTTTTTTACAATACATGCCCTCTGAGGGGTCAAAAATACAACATAAAGAAAAGTACATAAAATGAAAGCAACAACAAGCAAAAGTCAAACACCAAGACCAAACTCATCCTCCTGAACTTCCTTGAGAAGTGCTTCAGTCACAGGATCAGTTGGACGCTCTGTGAGGTTCCTGATGAGAAGATTCCTTGTAGTAACAACTGCAGTTAGTCTCTTGTGTTGACTCTGGTCCTTAGACCTCTTCACACCAGCTCTAATTTTCAACTCTGAGATCTCTCTCTGGGCTGCTGCCAGGGCTTCCTGTTGCTCTTTTACACTAGCTTCCAGCTGCTCAATCTTGTCCTGAGTCCTTTTATCCTCCTGAGTGAGAGCTTCGGTGATCCTGACCCACTTAGCTTGACTCTCCTTTAGATACAAATCAGTCCTGGCCTTCTGGAACTGAGCTTCCTTGCAGGCATTCTTCAAGATCTGTTCTCCAGCCCTAGACTTCTTAATGTAATCCTCTGACTTCTCAATTCTAGCCAAATGCTCCACCTTCAGCTTCTCTAACCTCTCAATATCCAATCTACCATCACTCCTCTCCCAGAGGGTCTTCTGTAGAGCTTGAGTCAGCTTCTCATTTCTCTCTTTCAATTTCTCAAACTCCTCTAAGCTGACAGTTGCTGGAGGTGGTGCTGTGGAAGGTCCAGGCATATCTTCAATAGTGAAGGGCATTCCAGTAATTTGAGCTCTGGCATGAGACCACTCATAGTACTGGGCTGAGGCCACATTATTGCATCTCCCAAGAATGGTTACCCCCTTAGTCTGCACATTGTCCCAGGCCCAGGATGCCTGCCTGACAACAGCCAGATTAGGCTTGATTTCACAATAAAGGGTCTCAGTCAGATCATGTGCCCTAGGAGGGTGGACTAATGCATAGCCCAGTTGTCTTTTGAATAGCAGAGGGTTGTAGTTGATGCAACCCTTCACTCCAATCAAAGGTACATTGGGAAATTGCCCACAACTAGTAATGATGTCTCTGCCCTTGGTGCTCTGAGTGCACCATCTGATATCATCTGAGGTTAGAGCAACAAGCCTCCTAGCCCAGTTCTTCTGCTGGTGAGGGTTCAAGAATGCATCAGTCTTTGGCAAATTCTTGAGCAGCCAAGTATGGAACAAAGGAGCACAGCATCTCACTAATCTTCCCCTTTGCTTTTCATTCCTTTGATGAACAGAGTAGTAAAGATCTCCCAGTAAGGTGGGCACTGGGTTTCTCAGGATGAAAAGATGGATTGCATTCTTGCTAACAAACCTAGGCTCATCTGCAAAAAGTATGACCCCATATATGCTAAGGGCCAACAGAGCACAGACTGCCTTCCACTCCCCCAGGGAGGCCTTCAGAATAGCCTGAGAAGTCAAGAAATCCAGATGAAAACCAGGGACTCTAGCTTTAGCTGTCAAATTCTGCCCAATCAGAACTGGTTCCAGATATAATGCTTTTGCTACCTCCTCATTACTAGGGAAAGCCATCTCAGGGTTGAAGGGGATTCCACCCCTGATAGGTACACCAATCAGTGATGAATACTCTTCCAACAAGGGTCCCAACTGAAAATTCTGGAAGGTGAAGCACCTCAGAGGGGAATCATAGAACTGCAAGCAAGTATGAATCAAGCTCCTCTGTGAAGGGTCCAAATCCATAACCACATCAAGGATTCCTCCATAATGTTCTCTGAAAAGTGGTATATGGTCTGGAGTAATCAGGGTCTGAATCTTCCTGATGCTGGCCAACTCAGGCTTAAAGAAATGATAGGAGATGTTACTCTTCTTAGGTTCCATGTTGCTGAGACAGATGCTGAGAATAACACTGAAGATTGGCCTCTGACAGGCTGAGACTGGTGATGCAGGGGACTGAAGCAGGCAGCTGATAACTGAAGTAAGCACTGATGAAGATAGGTCTATGCTGAAGAAGGGGTCAAAACCAAGCCAAAATGTAGGATGGATACCCTGAAAAACAAATAAACACATGTTAAAATGATGCAATGAGGATGTATGCAAATGATATGCAAGGGTTTGTGACTGAGCTGGATCTGATCAAGTGCTCTGATATAAGTCCATGTGTGTTCAAGAAATCCAGATGGGGGTTCATAAGTCCAGTAACCAAGGTGGGGGACTCAAATAAAGAGTCACATGTCCTGGGTTAAAAATCACAAGAACTGTTCCAAAGTGGAGTACTCTTAATCAAAACAAAGTAACAGGGTATGCTGAGGTCAAGGGTACCTGCAAACCTGTAAACAACCCAACCCTCTCACAGGTGATGTTCTAAAACAAGGATCCTCAGTCTTGGATCAGTTATGAGAAGTGTAAACACTTCTAACCCGGAGGTACAGTGTTTACAATAACCATAAATGATCCTCCTCTAATTCACCTCAGTTTCTGAAGGTCAATACTAAAGGTCATCCAGACTTAGCAGGCTTCCCAGATAGCCCTAGCACTACAGGAAATCTGCAGCACAGAGTTCTCAAGAAGAAACCCATATCTGAACCGTGTTTCATATTCCCGCACCAGACCGAGATGGAATGGGAAAGAATATGAACCACTCTAGCCTAGGTGTCACTCAGGTCCCAGGTATAGGACCTTAACTCTCAGTAAAACACCCACCCACCAAAGCAACAAAACAAACCCAGCCAGCACAGCATGACAGTATGATATATATGCACAAAGCTATAAAGAAAGCAATAAACAAAACTGTACATAAAGCAGTAAATAAAACAAATATACAAACACAGATAGCACATAACACCCCAGTAAACACAAATCAATAAAGCGCTAGGAGGAACCCACAAAAAGAACCAGAAGCCCTGGTTACAGTATAAGGGTCCCCAGCAGAGTCGCCAAGCTGTCGCTCCCGATAAATGGGAAATGGCCCAGATAAAGGTACAGACGCGAACGGTCGGCGAAAGGAGGATGCGAGAACACACAGGAGTGAACTCACAGGGGATGAATAGAGTCGCCAGCTAGGCATTTTTATCCCGAAGGAAAGGTAATGCTGCATAGACCTAGAAAGATATGGATAAGATGGTTGCGAACCAGAGAGACTGAGAAAGGGGGTTGGTTACAACCTGGGAAGGTATTAGCACCCAGATTGTCCGTCGTACTCGACGGGATCCACGCTTAAAAGATTTGTGTGTTAAAGGGGTAGTGTCAGTGCAATTTGTATATAAAGAGCTGGAAAAGGATGTACAGGTGTCAGTGTAAAAGAAGTGTAAAGTGAAGTATGTGAAGTGTCAGTGTAAGAACAAGAGTGAAATGCTCATGATAATGAGGCTAAGACAATGATGCTGGAGAGAGGGGGGAATACACAGAGACTTTTGTTCGATAACTGTTAAGTTATGCCTACGTATCCTCTCGTGCAATGAGGAAGTCAGAACACCGTAGTTCGACCCAAAGAGACTGAAAGATGAATTGACTTGTGAACTGCCTACTTGTCTATGCTCAAGTGTATGACCTGTCTGGCTCAGGTGCAAACAGTCTTGCATTAGACGGAAGAAGCAAGTTCTCGTTTATGAGTGAATGAGATGAGAAAGGAATCCCGGAGGAGACGATTATTGTTTGTTTTTGTGCTTTCAATCTTTTATTGCTTTTGGAGATTTGTCATAAGTTAATGAGCTTAAGCCTAAACCAATGGGTTAGTAAACTCATCACATCTTCCCTCTGATTAGGGGTAATGAGAATACCCTAAGTGTGAAGTCAGTTTCTCACACTTAATCACCTTTGATGTAGGATTAAGATCATTAACCTACTTGTGATTATTTAAATGTTTTTGGTGTTTTTGTTTAGTGTTAAGTAATGAGATTAAGCCATAATCAGGGATTAAACAGACTCATTACACCATCCTAATAGAAGGATAATAGATGAGGGTGTTTAAGCTGAGGAAAGCTCCTCAACTTAATCCATGATTAGGGATTAAACTCATGACAAAACAAGCCTTTGATTAAGTGGATTTTATTTAATGATATGATGATGAAGTGAGTTTTATGGTTTGTAAGACAACTTGAGGGGGACTTGTCCATTAACACTAGGGTTAGTCCTTCTTAACCAATTAAGGAA
Organism: Lathyrus aphaca; assembly: GCA_963966055.1. Lineage (NCBI taxonomy): Eukaryota > Viridiplantae > Streptophyta > Magnoliopsida > Fabales > Fabaceae > Lathyrus > Lathyrus aphaca. The sequence goes on along the minus strand of OZ014524.1, from coordinate 506,361,205 downwards.
GAATTAGAACCCTAATGCAAGGCCCAAGTTACAAGTGTGATGTCTTGATGATTATTAGGTGATTTGATTAAAGGATTTAAACACATTAAGGGTTTAACACTTAGGATTAAAGTTATACACTCCATCCTAATAGAAGGATGCAGGCATAAGCTTAATCACAAAGCCTTAAAGCCTTTAGGGTTTAGTCCCTGATTATGAGATGAGAAGAGAAGACTCAATGAGACACAAAGGTAAAACTAAGTGGGGAAACTAATCAAAGCCCTAATCATTGTCATGCTTGGTTGTTCCTAAGGTTTGTGAAGTTTACAAGAGAAGTCTTCAGAGGAACCACCAGGAAGCAGATGAATGGAGCAAGGAGAAGCAAAGTAACTTGCTTCATTGAAGAAGACAAGTCACTTGAGGAAAGAAAGTAAGAAGAAAAAGAATGAGCAAGCTCAACCTCAAACTCATAACAAAATGCAGCATGGATGCATAAGAAAGATGAAAAGAAAATATGAGAAGTGAAGGCAAATTCACTTCTCAAAGTTACTTACCACCTGAAAAGTTAGTGAAAGGAATGCAATGCCATGCAAAATGGAATGAAATGGCATGATGCAAGTCAAAACCAGAAACATGTTCATGATGATAATGATGCTATGGGATGGTGCAAACATGAAACAAGGCATGGTGATGATCATACAAGCTTATGGATGCAGATGAAGCAAGTTTGGAACCATGAGCATACATGAAAAGTTATGAAATGCATATGGCATACAACATTGCAAATGCAAGATGCAATGATCAAACATGCTTTCAATATGTCTTAAGATGTCAAATGAATCAAATGGAGGTACAAAATGTCATGGCAAGTCAAGGTATGAATGCAAGTGCAAGATGGATACATATGGAAGCCCAAATTAGGGTTTATGATCAATGCATCAAACAAAAACCAAAACCAGAAGCAAACATCAAGATAAAAATTGAAAAATACACTCAAAGGATCCCTAATCCTATACTAACTCACTGCCCAAAGGAGAAGTTCCAACTCTTAACCTAATTCAAGTTATGATTTTCCTAAGTTTTCTAGGGTTTTAGGGTACCTTAACAAGAAAAATGCCAAACAAATGAAAAATGGAAGATCAAATCATGCCAATTTAATCCTACAAACTACATGCTAAACACAATGCAATGCAAAAAGAATCAAGGTCCAACTCTCAATGGTTAGGCAGAAATGATTTTTGGAAGTTTGGATCAAAATAATGCATTAAAGTGATTTTAATTCCATGAAAAATTCTCAAAATGCATCAAGATCAAAAACGAAATTTGGTTTGAGGGTTGGACAATGTTTCTAAATGATTTTAAATGTTTCATGAATTTTTTGGTGATTTTTAAATACATAAAAGCATTTTTTATTAATTAATTCTCATTAATTAATTAAAAATAAACTTTTAAATATTTAAAAATATTTTTCAGATGCAAAAAATAAAAACAAAAATATTTTTGGTTTCTGAAATTAAATAAAAGGCTTGATAAAAAATTTCAGAATTTTTAAATTGATTTTGCTATTTTAAATAAAATGAAGAAAGAAATACAAAATAAATGAAATAAAAATTAAAGAAAATGCAAAGTAAATACAATGGACGGATCAGATTGAAACTGGGGAGAGGGCTGTTGACTGCGCGCGCAATCCAAAGGCCCACATTCAAACTTCCTAATTTCTGATTTAAATTAATTAAAATGAATTAATTAAGTTAATTAAAGGTTAGGGTTTCTAATGACAAATCTCAGCCCTCCAAACACGCGCCAGTCATCCCTAGTCAACGCATCCAACGCTCAGCATTCAAATCACAATTAATGACAGGATTAAACCCTAATCATTTTCAGGTGGCCGGAGAAGACCTCCGGTCGTCTTCTCCGGTGGGAACCCCACCTGAAAATCCCTAAAATCCTCAAAACCTCACTAAAATGAAATCTAAAAGAACATAAATCAATCCTACATCCCCCTGAATCAAAACCCTAACACAAAACTCATTTATTCTACCTCAATCAAATGAATCGAAACAAAACATTTTCTAGGGTAAAAATTTCAGACAAAGATTAAACTCTCATTTCTTCACCATTTTCGAAACCAAGAACATCAGAGTGATCAGTGAATCATGAAGAACAACTTAGGAACTTAAAAATCCATTTCTGGAAAAAATGTTCATGAAGCTACCTGAGTTTGAAGCTTTTCAGTCTGGCACTTTCTGACCTCCTCTCTTGTGCAAACCCACTCCTGTGACCTCCCTGATGAAGCCTTGGTGCTTAGAAAGAGTTTGTGTTGGCTGGTTTGGAAGTTTGAACAAATTCTGTTCAAGCTCAGGTGAGAATCGTGTTTGTGATTCTTTGAGTTTCAGGTTGCTTTGAAGGGTGCTTTGTGATCAGGGAGAAGTATTGAGAAGGTTTATGAAGTTTGTTTATGAGTTTGTGGGCTGTGTTGTGTGTTTCGAATGCTTTTGCTCAATGGAGTGAAAATGAGAATGTGGTGCTATGGCTGGTTTCAGGCTGGCCTCTTGTGTGGTTTGGCTTGCAATTGATTTGTATAAACAATGCTCATTGGTCAGAAGATGTGACATGTCCTTTTGTGATAGGTATGGTTGCTTTTGCAAATTGTCAACTTTTGTGTAAGAGAAGCATGGGTCAATCTCTAGCCAAGTACAAGGTGGGTGTGCTGTGCAGCATGGTGAGGGAAAAGGCTAGGGTTGATCAGCAAAGTAGCTAGCAAGTGGATGAGAAGTTATCAAGTGTTTTGCAACTTGGTTCACTTTTGGTTCCTTTGTGATTTCATGAATTTCAATGCATCAAAATGTCAAGTTCCTTGGGCCAATTCTGATCTTTGAATGTTGTGTGATGTTTGTGTAAATGTTAGACATCAATTTGAAGTCACCAATTGCCTTGGTACAAGAATTTGCAAGTTTTTCCATTTGGTGCATAACTTGAATTTTAGTGATTTTTGCCAACTTTGATGAGCCATAACTATTGATCCAAAATGAATTAGGTCATGTTCTTGTACTTTTTGAAAAGGGAAAGATCTATTCTACAACTTTCATGACCAAAGTTTTTCCATTTGAAGCTTTCTTGAATCAAAAAGTAATGGTTGAAAAAGTTGCATAAAATGACATCTTCATTAAAAGTCAAACTTGCCCAAAAAGTCAACTTTGCAAAAGACTTGAAATTCTTCAATTTTGTGAACTTCCAACATCTTCTATGATCAAATAAAGATCATATACAATCAAAATGATGAAGAATGCCCTTTGGTTGGGTCATTGGGGGCCTCAGATGCCCTGATTTTGCACTGACTTGCTTGAAAAGTCAACTCCTGATCAGATGACTTCCCCATGGAATTTCTTCATGAAAATTGATATGCATATTCCCTATACCATATAGAGACCAATAGAAACAAGAATGACCAAAATTTTTGGAGTTATGGCCTCTGAAACCAAAACCCTAATTTTAGGTCAACTGTGCAGTCAAGCCTGGCTCTGCTTCCACACCATTCCCAGTTCTTGTGATTCTTTGGCATTCTTGACTTTGAGAGGATGTAATATGATACTTGAACACACATGGACCTCTTTGAAGTGACTGATGGCCTTGGGAGTGGCTCAAGAAGCTCTTGGATAGCTCAGATCAAAAACCCTAGATGCAGATGACTTAGACTCTATGCAGTGAATCAAAATGTGATATGAGATCTTATGATTGTGTTTATGCATATGAAATGATCACAAGCCATGGTGTGAATGGGTGAGGGCAAATTTGGGGTGTCTACAAAACCCTTGAGAAGGAGGCGCGAAACCTTGAGACACAAAACCTTGGGAAGGAAATGCAAACCCTTGAAAAGGAGGCGTGAAACTTTGAGAAACAAAACCTTGGGAAGGAGGAATAAAACCTTGAGAAACAAATCCTTGGGGAGGATGAAAAAACCTTTGAGAAGCAAGTCCTTGGGAAGGAGGAATAAAACTTTGAGAAGCAAAACCCTGAGGAGGAGGTACAAACCTGTGAGGAAGCCCAAAACGAGGCCAGGTTATAGGGGTAGTGACTGATGGCGTAGGCTCAGTTGTTGCTGTGACAATCTCAGAAACCACAGTCTATTGGGTATCCATCTTTGCTCGAATGACTTGCAGCATTTCCATAATCTGGCCCACATTTCCACGAAGATCACTAAGCTCCTCATTAACTTTGTCCATCTCTAGGTCTCTATCAGCCATCTTGTTCTTGGATTGAGCTCGAGTGGAGTATTTGCGTGAGATCCTCAGTGTGATAGTCAGGAAAGGAGGTGACGGGAATGAGTCTTTGACAAAATGCAAATGCGGAGATGCACTCGTGAGTAGAAAAATGAAAATGCTTCAAGGGGCTTAAGAAGTTATTGAAAAACATCATGATGGACAAAACTTTCTTATATTTTTCAAGCAGTAATAGACTGATGTCCATTCATGGTAAGAAAACATGATGTTTGCAACAGACATCTCTTTGTTCCTTGAAGCTTTTACTTAAAATGATGCATATGATGCTGAGATGCAAAAATGCAGGGATGCAAGGTGTAAACACCCCAAATTTTCCCTCACTAATTTCACATCATGGCTTGTAATCTTTCATGTTTGCATTAGCATAAGCATACCATCTCATATTGCATTTTTTGTTTCACTGCATAAGTTCAAGTTCATATGCATCTAGGGTTTGTGATCTGAGCAATCCAAGGATCCATATGGGCCACTCCAAAGGCCTCCAAGAATTCCAAGAGGGTCCATGTGTGTTAATCATCATGTTATGTCTCTCAAAGTTCAAGGAAGTCAAGAAATCACAAAAAATGGCAAAGGCATTGAAGCAGGGCTAAGGTTTTCCTGCACAGATGACCAAAATTAGGGTTTCGATTTCAGAGGCCTTAACTCCAAATTTTTGGGTCATTCTTGTTTCTAATGTTCTTAAGATGTTATAAGGATCATGTGTAACAAGTTTGATGAAGAAATTCATTGTGGAAGTCATATGTTCACTGGGTAACCTCTTGAGCAAGTCAGAGCAAAATCAGGGCATCTGAGGCCCCCAACAATGGAACCAAAGGGTTATTTTCATCAAATTGAAGTTATATGATCTTTATTTGATCATTTAAGTGCTTGGAGGTTCACAAAATTGAAGAAATTTGAGCTAAACCAAAAGTTGCCAAAAATGGAAATGACTTGTATGGAAACTTTCCATTTTGGGAAAGTTCTTCAACCTCCTCTTTCTCAACCAAAAATGCTTCAAATGAAAAATTGTTGGTCATGAAAGTTTTAGATTGGATCATTCCATTTTCAAAAAGTACAAGAACATGTTCTAATTCATTGTGGAACTCAAGTTATAATCTTGCAAAGTTGGCAAAAATCCTATAATTTTCACTTTCACACCAAAGAGGGATTTTTGCAAAACCACTTGACAAGTCATTTTGTGACCTCTAATGCATCTCTAGGCATCATACAAACATAGTACAATGCCTTGTGACTAGAATTTCCCAAAGAATCACTTGCTTTCATGGCTTTCATCATAAGAAATCACAAAAGGGGAAAATTGCATAACACTTGCAAAACCTCTTGCAGCCATACCTCTAAGCCATCCAGCTGCATAATTTCAATCCCATGGCTCTCCTTGAACCAAGTTGAGGCCAGACATGCCCTTGAACAACTCCTGCCATAGCCCATACCTCAAGTACACAGAATGTTGACTTTTTGCAAATCACCCCATACCAATCAGCTGCAGCCACAACAACTCTCTGGCCAATAGAGACATGTTATGTGGACAAAAAGCAAGCCATTGCACATAATCTTGGAGCTGAGAACCTCACATACACAAAGTTTCACAAAAATCACCCTCAGCCTTCATCTCTTCGAAACACACTGCACAAGCCATAAAACTTCAAACAAATTACATAGATCAACTCACCATCATCCACAGATCATTTCCCAACCATTGCCAAGCCCTAAAAGTCAGCCAAACACAAACACGATTCTGGTGCAGCAAGAGTTCATTCTCTCAATCCAGCCATTCTAAACTCTTGCAAAGCTTCTCAACATCATCAAAGAGTCCATTGGGGTGGGTTTGCACAGGAGAAGAGGTCAGAAAGCTCCAAAAGTGAAAGCTCCAGCTCAGGTATCCATCTTCAAATTTTTTTCCAGAAGCATGATTTTAAGTTTCTAATTTGTTCTACATGTTATGCTGGTCATCATGATATAATTTATTTTGAAAATGAGTTGAAAACAAGCGTGTATTTAGCTTCTGAAACTTTTCCCGTGAAACATGTTCTTGTTTGATTCTCATGATTGATGCAAAATAAATTGATTTTGAGGGTTGATTCGTGCTTGGGGTGAGTTGGGGATCTGATCTGGAGCTTTAGAGCTCTTAAAATGGTATGGGGAGAGAGTTGAAGAAGGGACCCTGCCGGAGAAGACGATCGGAGCACTGTTCCGGCCGTCTGAGGTGGATTAGGGCTAATCTCAGGTGATTAAGTGAGTTTGAATTTGGGTCGTTTGATGAGAGCTTGGCGCGCATTTTCAATGGACCAGATCATTTCATTAACCCTAATCCTAATTAATTAGTTTTAATTTATTTAATTAGGTCAGTTTAAAACGTAGCCGTAGGATTCCATTTACGTAGGAAGATTAAGTCATGGCCCTAGGATCTGAATACTTCAAGTCATGCTGACTTGACATCTGGACCATTGAATCCCTCAACTTGCAATCTCAGCCTCTCATTCTGCATACTTTCCATTTTATTTGTTTCTTTCTATTTTATTTTGTTTATTTATTTAAAATAGCTAAAATGATTTAAAAATTCTAGAAATTTTTGTCAAGACTTTAATTATTTTTTAGAAACCAAAAATATTTTTATTTTTTATTTTTGCGTTAAAAAAGCATTTTTAAAATATTTAAATGTTTATTTTAATTAATTAATGGAAATTAATTAATTAAAATATCATTTAAGTTTCTAAAAATCACCAAAAAAATCATGAATCATCCCTTTGCATTTAGAAACATTTTCAAACTCTTCATACAAATTTCTTTTTAGGTTTGATGATCATTTGAGAATTTTGTTTGAATTAAGGGTCATTTAAATCCTATTTTTGAACCCTAACTTAGAAAAATCTTTTCTGCCTAACAAAAAAGAGTTTGAGGATGATTCTTTTTGCATTGTTTTGTGCATATCATGTAGTTTCTAGGATATATTTGGCCTGAATTTATCTTTCATTTTCTAATTGATTTGCATTTTCCCTTTTAAGGTACCCTAAAACCCTAGTTAACTTAGAAAAAATCATAACTTTCTTTAGGTTAAGAGTTAGACCTTCTCCTTTGGGGTGTGATATCATATGGGGTTAGGATTTGCTTGAGCCCATTTACAAATTTTTATCATGTGAATTGCTTCTGTTTTGATCATTTGCATCTCATCCTTTCATGTAACCCTAATTTTGCATCTTCATTTGCATCCTACATTGCATTGCATGAACATATGAACTTGCCATGACATTATAAGCACTTGTATGCCACCTTAGACATCTTAGGACATTTCTTGATCATTGCTTGGTCATTAATTCATACATTTTCTTTGCTTTGCATCCATTTCATTTCATAAACATCCATGTGTTTTCATGCTTCATTTGCATCCATTCTCTTGTATGATCATCCATTGCACTTTGTATGCCTTTGCATCATGTCATAGCATCATTTACATCATGTGTATGCTTCTGGTTTTGATCTTTGCCTTTGTATATGCATCATTTCATGTCATTTCTTTCCTTATGCATCTTGTGCTAACATTTTCAGGTGGTAAGTTAATTTGAGGAGTGAATTTGCCTTCACTTCTCATTTCTCTTCATCTTCTTCATATGCATCTTTGCTGCATTTTTCATTGTCTTTGAGTGAGCTTGCTCATTCATGTTCATCTCTCACTTTCTTTCTCTAAGTTACTTATATTCTTCAATAAAGTAAGTAACTTGTTTCATCTGCTTCTTCCTCTTTCCATCTGTTTCTTCCATTGGTGGCTTCTTTGAAGATCTTTATTAAGCCTTACAAACCATAGGAACATCCAAGCATGATAATAATTAGGGTTGTGATTAGTCCCCCCTTAGATTTTACCTTTGAGTCTTCTTTGTGTCTCACTTCTCATCCCATTATTGGAGACTAAACCTTTAAGGCTTTAGGACTTTGGAATTAGGGTTATGCCTGCATCCTTCTCTTAGGATGGAGTGTATAACTTTAATCCTAAGTGTTAAACCCTTAATTTGTTTAAACCTCTTAATCAATCCATCTAATAATCACTAAGACATTAACTTGTAACTTGGGCCTTACATTAGGGTTCTAATTCTTCCTTTATGGTTAAGAAGGACTAACCCTAGTGTTTAATGGACAAGTCTCCCTCAAGTTGTCTTACAAATCATAAAACTCATTTCTTAATCTCACCCTTAATTAAGATCCATTTAATAAAGGCTTTGTTTTGTCATGACTTTAATCCCTAATCATGGATTAAGTTGAGTTATCTTCCTCAGCTTAAGTGTTCTCATCTATTATCCTTCTATTAGGATGGTGTAATGAGTTCACTAATCCTTGATTATGACTTAAACTCATTACTTAACACTAAACAAAAATCCAAAAACATCTAAATAATCACAAGTAGGTTAATGATCTTAATCCTACATTATCATGGCAATTAAGTTGAGATGCTTATCTCATACTTAAAGTATTCTCATTATCCCTAATCAGGGAGGATATAATGAGTTTACAAGCCTTTGATTTAGGCTTAAGCTCATTAACTTATGCAAAACTCCAAAAACAATAAAAAACTGAAAACACAAAAAACAAACAATAGTCGTCTCCTTCGGGATTCTTTTCTCATCATCTTCACTCACAAACGAGAACTTGCTTCTTCCGTCTAATGCAAGACAGTTAGCACTTGAGCCAGACAAGTCATACATTTGAGCATAGACAAGCAAGCAGTTCATCAGTCAATTTATTTTTTCAATCTCTTTGAGTCGAACTACGGTGTTCTGACTTCCTCATTGCACGCGAGGATACGTAGGAATAACTTAACAGTTATCGAACAAAAGTCTTTGTGTCTTCCCCCTCTTTCAGCATTCTTTTCAAAGCCTCAGTTCCTGAGCAATTCATTCCTTTTTGCACTGACACTTACATTCTTTTTCCAGCTTTTATACACAGATAGCACATACACCTACCCCTTTAAACACAAACTTTTAAGCATGGATCCCGTCGAGTACGAAAGACAATCTGGGTGCTAATACCTTCCCAGGTTGTAACCAACCCCCTTTCTTAGTTTCTCTGGTTTGCAGCCGTCTTATCCATCTTTTTCTAGGTTTATGCAGCATTACCTTTCCTTCGGGATAAAAATGCCTAGTTGGCGACTCTATTCATTTCACTTTCATTCCTTCCTTTCGCCGACCGTTCGCGTCTGTACCCTATCTAACCAGGTGTCTTTTCGGGAGAGCGATAGCTTGGCGACTCTGCTGGGGATCCTTATATTGCAACCAGGGCTTCTGGTTCTTTTTGTGGGTTCCTCCTAGCGCTTGTTTGATTTGTGTATACGGGGGTGTTATGTGCTACTTGTGCTTATTTATTTTCTTTATTTATTGCTTTCTGTACATCTTTATTTATTGCTTTCATTTACAGTTCTTTATGCATTTCATATTGTCATTATCATGTACTGGATCTGTGTTTTTCTTGGTGGGTGGGGATCTTTGAGTGATTAAGGTCCTATACCGGGGACCTGAGTGACACATAGGCTAGAGTGGATTCATATTCTTTCCTATTCCATTTCGTTCTGGTGCGGGAATATGAAACACGGTTCGGACATGGGTTTCTTCCTGAGAACTCTGTGCTACGGATTTCCTGTAGTGCTAGGGCTATCTGGGAAGCCTGCTAAGTCTAGATGACCTTTTTTATGACCTTCAGCATCTGAGGTGAATTAGAGGAGGATCTTTTATGGTTATTGTAAACATTGTGCCTCCGGGTTAGAAGTGTTTACACTTCTCATAACTGATCCAAGTCTGAGGATCCTTGTTCTAGAACAATACATGTGAGGGGGTTGGGATGTTTACAGGTTTGCAGGAACCTTTGGCCTCATCATACCCTGTTACTAGTTTTGTTTTAAGAATGCACCACTTTGGACAGTTCTTGTGAAACCCTGGGTTTATGACTCTTTATTTGAGTCCCCCACCTGATTACTTGATTTCTAAGCCTCCATCCGGACTTATGAACACACATGGACCTTATCAAGGCAGATAACAGATCCAACACTTGATCACAAACCCTTTGCATATCATTCTGCATACATCATTTTGCATCATTTAACATTTTCCTATTTGTTTTACAGGGTATCCACCTTCTTATCTTTGGTTTGGTTTTGACCCATTCTGCTGCTCAGACTTCATCAGATATCTTCTCCAGCACCTTCATCAGTTTGTCTTCCTCAGAGACTCTTCTTCAGCTGTCTTCATCAGAGACCTTTCTTCAGCATATTCTTCAGTGGCCTTCATCAACAGTCACCCTCAGTTTTCTTCACCAACACCCATTATCAGCATGGACACTTCCAGAAAGAGCAACATCACATACCACTTCTTTGAGCCCACCCTGACAGGCATCAGGCAGATCCAGTCTCTCATTACTCCTGATCATGTCCCATTAGTCAGAGAACATTATGGAGGCATATTGGACATGATCATGGACCTGGATGCATCCCAGAGGAGCATGATCCATACTTGCTTGCAGTTTTATGACCCCCCTCTCAGATGCTTCACATTCCCTGATTTCCAGTTGGGACCTCTGCTAGAAGAATTTTCCATGTTGTTAGGAGTTCCTATCGGGAGAGGGATTCCTTTCAACCCTGAGATGGTTGCTCCCAAGAATGAAGACATAGCTAGGGCATTGTACTTGGATCCTGCCCTCATTGATCAGAGCATGACCACCAAGGCTGGGGTTCCAGACCTTCACCTAGATTTCCTGATCTCCCAGGCCACCTTGCATGCTGCAGTAGGGAAGTGGGATGCTATGTGTGCACTCTTAGCCCTCAGTATATATGGAATTATCTTGTTTGCAGACGAGCCAAAGTTGTTAAGCAAGAATTCTATTCACCTGTTCTTACTAAGGAACACAGACCCTACCTTGCTTGGAGACTTCTATTATTCAGTACACCAGAGGAATGAGAAGCAAAGAGGAAGACTGGTCAGATGTTGTGCTCCCCTCTATTACTCTTGGTTGTTAAGACATTTTCCAAAGTCAGACACTTTCCTGAACCCTCATCAGCCAAAGAACTGGGCTAAGAGATTGATTGCCTTGACATCAGAAGACATCAGATGGTGCACTCAGAGCACCAAGGGCAAGGACATCATTAATAGTTGTGGGCAGTATCCTAATGTACCTTTGATTGGAGTAAAAGGTTGCATCAACTACAACCCCCTGCTTTTTAAGAGACAGTTAGGATATGCTTTGGTTCATCCTCCGAGAGGGCAAGATTTGACTGAGACCCTCTATTGTGAAAACCAGCACAACTCTGTTGTTGTCAGACAGGCAACCTGGGCCTGGGAAAGCATCCAGACCAAAGGGATAGTTATTTTGGGCAAATGCAACAATATAGCTTCAACACAGTATCTTGATTGGTCTCATGTCAGGGCACAAATCACCCGGATGCCATTTGCCTTAGAAGATGTACCTAGACCTTCAACAGTACAACCTGCAACCACTATCAGTTTGGAAGAGTTTGAGAAGCCGAAGGAAAGGAATACTCAGCTCTCTGAAGCCTTGAAGAAGACCCTTTGGGAGAGGAATGACAGTCATCTAGATAATGAGAGGTTAGAGAAGCTCCAGATTGAGCACTTAACCAAGATTGAGAAGACGGATGACTACATCAGAAAGGCTAGAGCAGGGGAGTTATTACTGAAGAATGCTTGCAAGGAAGCAAAGACTCAGAAGGCTAGGGCAGAGCACTATTTAGAGGAAAGCCAGGCTAGGTGGATCAGGATCACTGAGGCCCGTGCACAAGAAGATCAAAGGATCCAAGCTAGGATAGAGCAACTAGAGGCTAATGAGAAGAAGCATCATGTAGCTTTGTTGGCAGCACAGAAAGAGATATCAGAATTGAAACTCTGAGCGGGGTTGAAGAGGTCAAAAGATCAGGATAAGCATAAGAGGTTGACTAGTGTCGTTGCTACCAGGAACCTCCTCATCAGGACTATCACAGAGCCCCCAGTGGGCCCAGTGACTGAGGCTCTCCTGAAGGAAGTCAGAGAGGATAACTTTGGATTGGATGTTTGATTTCCCTGTACTTGTGCTTTCCTTTTGATGTACTTTTTGATCTTGTTGTTGTATTTTGACCTACCATGGGAATGTTATTGTAATCAAACTATGTATTTTCACTCTTTGTAACATATTGGTTTGTGTTATTGGTGGGCTTTATCTCTCTCTACTACATCATCAGCATTTCCTCGAGGTCTGGGAAGGTCAAAACCAAAGAACCAAATCGGATACCCTTGGAGGAAAAATAGGCATCCTGCATTGCATACTAACATTTTCTTTGTTTTGTAGGTATTTGTTTTGTTATTATTTTTCACTTTGTTGTGGTTTTAGGAAACATTGCTCGCAAAAGTGTGTTCCTGTTAATAGAATACACCGGTACCCGACAAGAAACAACCTTCTGGGAATTCAGATGGATCAAGTTCAGCAAGACTTGAATGAAGTGAGAACCCAAATGGCCAATGAAAGGGTTGAAATGAGAAATCAGATGACTCAGTTCATGACAGTAATGACTGGTTTAGCTCAAATCCAGGAAAGATAGAGGGAGTTGGTTGAGCGACAAACTCCTGAAGAACACCATCCAGGTCAGGGGGTACCAGTAACAACAATCACGTGCAACCTCGCACTGATCCACCAGAGTTTGGACCGCATCTGAACCCAGAAATCAATGCCATAAGAAATACTCAGGGTAACACTGTTGGAGGAAGGGTCTTGTAGGAAGATCCTAAAGAAGAGCAGTTTACTGTGGTAGGAGCTGGAGACGAAGTTTATGAGCGTCGGTTAGATGAAATTACAGAAAAGCTAAGGTCTCTCGAATCCCAAAACTCTCTAGGTTTTGATGTCATGGACATGGGATTGGTGGAAGGGGTGAGAATTCCTCACAAGTTCAAACCCCCTTGTTTTGAAAGATATAATGGCACATCCTACCCACGTACCCACCTTCAGTCTTTTTTGGGGAGATTAAAAGCATACACCATGGACGAGAAGCTGTGGATGTTTTATTTCGAGGATAGCTTGACAGGGGCATCCCGTGAATGGTATTCCCATTTGACTAGAGCCACAGTAAGGAACTGGAAAGACTTAGCTGAAGCTTTTATCCGTCAGTATCAATATAACCTAGACATGGCTCCAAACAGGACCCTTCTAATGGGAATGTCTCAATCTTCCCGTGAAAGCTTTAGAGAGTATGCCCAAAGGTGGAGGCAACTGGCTGCTGCAGTTCAACCCCCGATGTCCGAAAGGGAGATGGCAGACATGTTCATGAATACTCTCCAGGGTACCTATATTGATAGATTGGTTGCATTCTCTTCCACCAGCTTTGCAGATGTGGTGATAGCTGGGGAAAGAATAGAGAGCTTACTGAAGATGGGAAAGATCTCCGACAATGGTGCCAGTTCAAGCAATACAAGGAAGCCATTTGCTGGGCCCCGTAGATCTGGTGAAACAAACTCTGTACACATGGGAAGAGGGAGACCCCAATAGATGCCCAGAACAGTTACTGTTGTTACTATCCCTGCTCCACCTCCTCAGTATACTCAACAACCACAACACTTTCCGCAACAACCACAGTTCCCGCAACAAAGATCATACAACAACAACAATAACAATCAACAACAACGCCCTTTTCAACAGCGGCCATCTCAGATCAACATGGTGATTGACCCTATTCCGATGCCATATGCTACATTGCTGCCACAACTCCTAAAACTCAATTTTGTTGAGTTGAGGACATTGGCTCCACCTGATCCTCAGAACCTTCCAAGAAACTACGACACCAACGCTAGGTGTGCTTTTCATTCCAACGCACCTGGTCACTCTACAGAAAAATGCAGAGCCCTGCATATGAAGGTCCAGGATCTGGTAGATTCAAAGGCCCTGAACTTTGCACCACCTCCCAATGTGATGAAAAATTCTATGCCAAGCCACAGTGGGCCAAGGATTAATGCTATAAAGGAAGGCTCACCCATGAGTTTGATAGAAGATATTGCAAGTATTCAGACACCTCTGGCAGAGGTTAAAGCCCAGCTTTTAAAATGCCAAGTGTTCCCAGGTTGTGAGGCCTGTTGTGAATCATGCAAACTTTCCGAGAATGAGTGTGCAAGCTCGAGGAGTGGAATTAATGGCTTGATCAAAGAAGGCATTCTGCTAATTACCACAACAGCTTCTACAACACCAGCAACTCTTGTGTCAGCAACGAGCGAATCTTCTACAACTGCAACAACCATTGTTCCTGTTGATTCTTCTACAACTGCAATAACCATTGTTCCTACTGACTCGTCCACAACTTCAGTAACCACTGCTTCCATTATTTCAACAAACAACAGTTCCATTTCATCTCCTTCTACAACTTCAGCAACCACTAGCAACGATGTCTCCACAGTTACTATTTATTATGACCCTACAACGGTCCCGGATTCCAGCAACTTTCAGCAATCTCAACAACAGTTTCAATCAAGCTTCAATTCATCACCACCAACACCCACAAGAAGTCCTGTCACTATCTTCTATGACCCACAGACGATTATGGTTCCAACTTCTGCTGCAGTAAGCCCAGTCACCATCACGGTGCCCGGGCCAAATCCATATGATAAAGACAGTGTTGTACCATGGCATTATGGTGCTGACCTTTACTGCAACGGAGAAAAAGTCCTTCTTGATTCTCCAGTTCTCACTCCCCAGGTGGATAATGTCGGGGGAGGCGGAAGCTTCACCTGAAGCGGACGTCTCTTCGCATCACAAGCTCTAAGAACTAATATTAAGACAGAAGCTGCTGCCAAAGCAAAGGGGAAGAGTGTAATACCTGAAGAATCTGCACCAAAAGAGACTCATAAATCATCCTTTGATTAGGATGTGGATGAATTTATGAGGATAATTAAAAGAAGCGACTATAAAGTTGTGGATCAGCTCCACCAAACTCCTTCAAAGATCTCTATACTATCCCTGCTGCTGTGTTCCGAAGCCCATCGGGATGCATTACTCAAAGTTCTGCACGCTGCCTACGTGCCAGAAGAGATCACAGTGAATCAGCTGGAAACAGTTGTGTCAAATGTCAATACTAGCCATGGGCTAGGTTTCACTGGTGCTGATTTGACCACAGAAGGACGTCACCACAACAAAGCTTTGCACATAACCCTGGAGTGCAAAGGGGCTGTACTATCTCATGTTCTTGTGGACACTGGGTCTTCACTCAATGTCTTACCGAAGAAAGCTCTTGTCAAGCTCGAATATGATGGAATAGCTCTCCGACCATGAAATCTGGTGGTCAGGGCTTTTGATGGCTCCAAGAGGTCTGTTCTTGGAGAGGTGGAGCTACCTGTGATTATCGGTCCGCAGGTCTTTCAGACTACTTTCTATGTGATGGATATTCAGCCGGCCTACAACTGTTTGTTAGGTCGACCTTGGATTCACGCCGCAGGCGCAGTAACGTCGACCCTTCACCAAAAACTGAAATATGAGTGGGATGGACAGATTATCACCATCTGTGGTGAGGAGGACATATTTGTTAGCCATCTGGCTACTTACAAATATATTGAGATGGATGGTGAAATTCATGAAACTATGAGCCAAGGGTTCGAGATCCTGAATGTCAATGAGGCGACGACTGAAGTATTTGTTGCATCCCAGGAAGACATGATGGGTACTTCAATTGTCTCCTATCAGCAAGCCCGAAAGGTTGTTGAAGATGGTGATGCTCAAGGCTGGGGCAAGCTGCTACCGTTGGAGAAAAAGGAGGACAAATTCGGTTTGGGTTACAGACCATTCCAACAAGATCAATCAGAGGCTGCCAAAGAGCCCAAGTTCATCAGTGAGGGGATGCTCACCCCAGATGTTGTTAACAACCTGGAAGACGAGGCGGAAAGCGACCGCAACCTGGAGAACTGGATACGTCCAAGGATCCCGGGGAACCAAGTCCTTAACTGGTCTTCCCAGGAAATTATAAGGGTTACTCCTGCAGAGTAATTATTATTTCCTGTCTTTTTTAGCATGCATCAAGTCCTGCATCTTGCCCAAGATGACAGGACTCGTTTTGTAATAGGGCCATATTGTAATTTTGTGCAAATGGATTAATCAATGAATATCGGACATCTTTTGCAAACGAGTCTCTTTTTTGCTCACTGTCTTTTCATTTTTTTCACTTTTGTACAAAACAATAAAATGGAAATGTTTTCAAAATAATTAACTTCATTTTCACTTTTTCTAAACAAGATTAAAATTGATCACTAAAACGAACCAATCTCAAACCTTGCAGAGTTTACCCTCCAGATTGCACCGACAACAACACTGCTATGACTTTGTATGACTTCGACAATCCAATTAATCAAGCTGATGAAGGGGTTGAAGAAGACTATAAGTTACCGGAAGAGTTAGCTATGTTGTTAAGGCAGGAAGAGAAGGTGATCACTCCTCATCAGGAGGAGGTTGAAACGATTAATCTTGGTACCGAAGAAGACTTGAAAGAAGTGAAGATTGGGGCCGGTCTACAAGATTCAGTAAAAGAACAGCTTATTGGCATGCTTCGAGAATACGTCGACGTCTTTGCTTGGTCCTATCAAGACATGCCAGGTCTAGATACAGATATTGTTATGCACAAGCTGCCATTAAAGGAAGATTGCCCTCCAGTAAAACAGAAGCTACGCCGTACTCGCCCAGATATGGCCATGAAGATTAAAGAGGAGGTACAAAAACAGTGGGACGCCGATTTCTTTGCTGTAACTAGCTACCTGCCGTGGGTCGCTAATATTGTACCAGTGCCTAAGAAGGATGGTGTCGTACCTCGAAAAATATGATCCTCGCGCAGACCGCAGAACATATGGAAATAACAGAGTCGCCATCTAATTCTATTTATTCTAATAAAAGAATAGGAAGATATAGATAAAACCTAATAAAGAGAGATGGATAGAACAAGGTCGTCGAAACCAAATTCTAAGCTCGGGAGTCGGTTACGTAAGGGGAAGGTATTAGCACCCCTTACGTCCGTTGTACTCAACGAGAACCTCTTAGTTTAACTAGCGATTTAATGTTAACTTATGCTTTCTGTTTTCTTCGAATAAATAATGCGAATGATTCTAAATTAGGGTTAATAAAAGAAATGGGTTATTTTATTCCTAGGGTGCTCGGTAGGGAACAAGATCCGTGTGCCTACATATTTCCTTGTGCAATGGGAAAGTCAGAGCCTCGTAGTTCGTGGTACTAAGGTTCGTCGGTTAATTTATTTTAATGAACAGTTGTTTGAATCTCATTCTAACTGATAAGCGTTGGCCTGTCTGCTCGCGATAAGAGGCTGAAGCGCTAGCTTATTTCGCAAATATAGAAAGGGTTTAGACAAAGTTCGCTTTAAAGGATAATATTTGATAAATTAGGGTTTTCTTTAAAATGAAAGGGCAAATAAACTGCGTCCTGAGGGGCGGGCCTCAGGAGAATTTATTCGAGAATTCGAGGAATGCTAGACTCCAGAATTCAGTTCTTTCATTATTTGATGTGTATATTAAAAAGTTTAATTACGGAAAGTCGAATGAACCGCATCCCGCGGGGCGAGCCTCGGAAGTGTTCATTCAAGAATTCGAGGAATGCGAGACTCCAGAATTCAGTTATTCTGTTACTTTAATTATGAAAATATTTGAATGTCGAGTTCGGAAAAGTTGATGGCGAGACTCGATGCGCTCGACTTACATTAATTTGCGATCTGATTAAAGCGGTAACGGAAAGAATTAAATTAAATCGCGACAATTAAATTGGAATAAAAATAATAGATATAAATAATTAAATCTAATCGAATTTAACAAAGTACTTAAATAATGGAAATAAAGTAATAAAAATAAATTACTAAATTAAATTGTTGGTCAAAATGGAATAATTAAATAAAATGCCTCATATTGATTAAATTTCCCGATTTTAAAATATCGGAAATAATTTAATCGTTTATTATATCATTGGCCGTAAAAATAAAATAAAGTCGAAATAATAATAACAAAAAGAATTGGCCTCATATTTAATTTAAATAACGTCGATTTAATTGAAATCAAATATTTAAATATTTATTCATTGGTCAAAATATTGATAATAAAGTAAATAATAAAATGAATATAATAATAAATTAGAAACCGTATAAAAATAGGAAATGGTCTCATATTGATTCGGACAACGTCGATAAATCGAATGTCGCGAATCGAATGGTAATACCATAGACCAAAATGTTAATAAATCAATGAATTGATAAAAATAATAAATAAAGAAAAATCGGCCTCAAATCGGTTTAGATAATGTCGCTTAATGGAATATCGATAAACCGTATTTTTATCATAGGCGCATTCTAACTAAATCGATAATAGTAAATATAAATAAATTAATTATGAAATATTAGAAATAGAAGAAATAAAATATTGGTCTCATAATAATTTCGATAATATCGGTTAAAACCGAATATCAAGAAATCACGGTTATATCATAGACCAAAACAACTAAAAATAATAGAAGAAAATATTAAATCAATAAGTTATTAATACTTAAAATCATCCATTAGAATAAGAATAAAATTTTAAAGAGATATAAATAACAAAAAAAATAAGAGAAAAAAAAGGAAATCGTTGAACCAAACATGGTGCTTAGTCAAACCCAATGAGCTTCAAAAGCTCACAGCAAACTCAACCATTATACTTAAAATAACGGAGAAAAAAAAAAGAAATAAAAAAGAATAAGAATAATATCAGCATCTTAAAAGCAAAGGAAAGGATAAGCTACGCTTAAAATACCCTGCTGTCGCTACCCAGAATTTCCATCCTGGTACAAACGCGAAAGTGGCACGGAAAAAGAATAGAGTCGCCAGCCAGGCATTTTTATCCCGAAGAAAGGGAATGGTAATGCTGCACAAACCAAGAAAAAAGAAAGAGGAAGGACACAGGTCCTACGAACCAAAGAGACTGAGCTCGGGAGTCGGTTACGACCTGGGAAGGTATTAGCACCCAGATCGTCGCCGTACCCGACGAGATCCACGCTTGCAAAAGAAACTGTTTCAAAAGGGTGAGGGTATGAAAGCTACAGCAAAGAAAAAGAAATGAAAAGAAAACTGGAACTGGAAAAGAAATGAAATATGAAACAAAGAGAAAAAATGTAGGGAAAATAAAGATTGTGCTCGAACGGGCCCTACCCCGCTGCCTACGTACCTCATCAGGATAATGAGGATCAGAGACGCTGTAGTTCCCCTAACTAGGGGTACTAAAAGGAAAATGCTTGTGAATTAAGGCTTGAACTGCCTATGCCATTGCTCAGGTGTTGTAGACTCGGACGACGAGTGCGTAACCGTCTTGCAAAGTGACAAGTAGGAGCAAGTTCGCGTACGGAGCGAATGAGGTGAGAAAAGAATTCCCGAAGGAAAGACGCTTATTGTTTGTTTGTGTTTTTTATGAAGCTTTTATCAGTGTGTCACAAGGAAGTGAACTCAAGCTCTTTTCAAGGGAATGTGCACTTGTCACTGCATTCCAAGATGGAATAATAGAACAAGCACACTCAAGTAAGGAGAAGATCCCCAAAACTTGAACCCACAGATTAGGGCCTAGGCTCACTAACTTGTTTGCTTATTAAGTGTTTTTTGGTTATTTACAGATGAAGAAGTGTTTTTTATGTTTTTCTTTTATGAAGAAGATACCTTGATCAGACTTGTGCATCACAAGGTAAACTTGTACTATCCCAAGATGGGAAGACTACAAGCATACCTCATGGAATAAGGCTATGGATCAATGCATCACTTCAAAGTTATTAAAGTGTTTTTTGAGAGTTATGAGATAAGAAGAGAAGAAGAACCAAAAGGATCACAAAGGAAAAATTCTAAAGGGGGACTAAAATAATCCTAAGTGTTAACATGCATGGATGTCCTAAGGGTTAGTGAGGTTTCTATCCTAATGAAGAAGGAAAGAAGAAGATAGAAGAAGGGATGAGAAAGGCTTAAGCCCAACAAGCAAAAGGTTAGTTCACATAAACATGAGAGGGAAGATGAGAATTGGAGATGTGGAACTCAATTCCCACATCTCACACTTACCATAGCCCCTGCAAGGTTAGTATGCATATAAATGAAACAAAATGAGCAAGATAAAATGCTAACATCACATAATCAGAAGTGAAATGATATGGACAAATGCACAATGCAAATGCAACTCAAAGAAATGAGGATAAGAAGTATGCAACCTAAAATGATGCAACATGAACACATATGAAAACAAATGCACACTTATGAAATATGCAAAGAAAAATGCACAAAATATGAATATAAAGTTCACAACCAGAACCAAAATGAGATGAAGAATGGCCTAGGAAGCCAACAAGATGAAGAGAATAGAGGTACAAGACCAAACAATACCAAATGGAAGCCAAAAGAAACCAAAGATGAAGTTAAAACACTTAAAGAAACAAATGACTTAAAGAAGAAGCAAACACAAAAATTCAGAAGACACAAGACCTATCCTAGGACCAGGAAGGTAACCACACCCCAAAGGAACCCCAAATGAGAAGAAAAAGTGGGCACAAGTGCCTTTGTAGGCTTACGAGAGACTTAAAGGTTCAAAGGAAGCAAAACGGGACAAGGTTCAAGATAAAATCCACAATAAATCAACCAGCCATCTAAAAATTCCAAAATTGAAAAAAAATGATCCTCAAACATGTTATATCAACTAACCAAAAGGATTTGCAAATATTCAGAAGGGAACTAAGTCAAATGGAGGCAAGAACACAAGTTAGGACAGCCAACTTACATCACAAGTTACCAGACCAAGACTCAAGAAATAAGTTTCTAAAATATCAGGGAAAATTCACATGAAAACTACAATGAGTTAGGAATACAAAGCAAAAAGAATGGGATCAAAACTCAAAATATTGAAGACTAAGGAAATTAGACAAGGCAGACTGGTCAAGAAAGGAAATAAAAGAAGCTAGGTGCAATGGTGAATTAATTATGACACGTGGATCAATGAAAAAAATAAAATAAAAATATGATAAGAAACTAGAGACTCAAAAGAAGGTCTATGATATTTTTGGGAATTTTTGGGTGAATATAACTATTTTAATTGAATTAAAATGAAACTGAATAAAAAGAAAAATAAATGAAGAAAAGAAATATAATGAATTGATGGAAGGGTGTATGTAGCATATGCTGTACGTTGGAAATTGGATTGGGCCAGGGATGGGAGGTGTGAACAGTAAGGGTGATAAGCCCAGGTAGCACTGAAGCTCATGTGTTATGGTGGAATTAATGAATTAAAATAAAGAAAAGCTGGAAAAGAAAGGAGCCGCTGGATGCATCCTGTGGACATGGTGGATCACCTCATTAAATGAGGTGGCAGCATGCTGAATTGTAAATGGTGAGTGCACGGGACTTACTATGAGCGTGTCCACACGCAGAATTAAAATGAAACCAGTATTTAAAACATAAAATGGAAGCAATATGAGGACATATGGCGCAATAGGAGGCGTTGGATTTGAGATCCAATGGCTATTGTTCATCTTCTTCCTTAGAAACCCTAGGTTGCTCACAAAACAAATTCCGGTGACCGGAGCTAGGGCTCCGGCACCGGAGACCAAACCAGATTCAAAAATTAACCAAAAAAAGAAAATGAATAGTCCAGATTGATTAATTCCCCATCACTGAATCCAAATATGACCTTAAAAACAGCTAGATCTCAAAGAATTGGCCGGATCGAAGGAAAACAACATTGATCCTCAAACTTTAAATGCACATAACTCATGATATAATGTACCAAAATCAAATCTACAAAGTGCAGCATGATCAGCAAACCACAAGGAACACAAATCAACAATTAAATTCCATTTCAAGAACAATAAATTTCAAGCCATACCTGAGATGGAGACCTTGAAATAATGAGCTAGAAAACCAAATAATCTGTGCAAATCACTCCTCTTACTCCTTATATGAAAAATAAATGCATCTAAGGTCTTAAAATGGTGTGGATCTAAGATTTCAACACAAGAGGCTTTGAAATGGTGAACTTCCAATTCTGTGTTTTAAGCTTGAATGAGTGGATGATTCTTGATCTCTATGATCCACTGATCAAGAATATGGAAGAAGTTTGTGGAGAATGTAAAGGAATGGAGAGATATGAAGCAAAATGAAAGAATGCAAGAGAGTTGAGAATGAGAGAATGAGAGAGAATTCAGATCTGGTTTTTGCTTAATTCTCTTTGTTATGATGTAAGAAGTGAGTGCTGAAAGTGTGAAAGAAAGTGCCCGAAAATTAAATGAGAAAAGTGTGAATATGCATCACATGCACTTGGTGGAATATGCATGCTCTCCTCATGCTTCCTTGGGCCTCTCAGCATGTGTAAGCTTCAATTCCCACCCTTGATCCAAACCCAATCATTCCTGGCCCTTAGATTTAGGTGTCACACTTATTTCATGAATTTTGCAAAATTGCATGTTTTGGAGGGAGTTTTTCAAAATGCACGAAATTGGCCATTTCTTTGGAGCAAAATGCTTCTTATGCAATGTATTTTAAGTTTGAAACAAGTTTGGGCCTGTACAAATTCACAAAAATCAGATTTGAGCCTTCTTGCATTTGGTGCACTTTTGGAAAGGTTGATTTTGCCCTAGAAACTTGCTTTTTTCGAATGGCCCCTAGGATGACTCAAGAATCCGGTGAAAAAGTACTTGTACTTTTTGAAAATGGCAGCCCTTACTCTCCAACTTTCATGTTTGACTTTGGTCCATTTGGAGAATTTTTGATCATGTTAAGGCCACTTGAAAATTAGGGCAAAACTTGCAAAATTTGGAAAACTTCAAAAACCAACTTTGTACCATTTTTGCAAAACCCTTCAAATCTCCATGATTCTTGAACTTTAGGCATTCAAAACCTCTTATAACATTGTAAGGACCCCTTTTGGCCAAAAATTTGGGTTGGACCCCTTGAAATTGCACAGTTGACTTTTTATGGGCTCTGTTGACTTTTTCCTTCATCTGCAAGCAACTGAGGCATTGTCTGACTTCCACATGGAATTTTCTCATGAAATTTGACACATAGGATCCTTTTAACATGTAGAAGACTTGTCCCACAAGAAATGGCCAAAGTTGTGAGATTATGGTGCTTGAATCCCATACCCTAATTTGGGTGCACTGCATAGGAGCTTTGCCTTGTCCTGAGATCTCTGACGATCATGTAATCTTATGAGCTTTTGCCAATGGACTTGAACTTGTAAATGGAGTGTAGACTCACAATATAACTTGTATACAACCATTGGGACCCTTTTCATGGCTTGAAATGCTTCTAGGAACTCCACAGATGACCATATGCTTGATGCTAGGACATGAGGGATGTTATGCTTCATCTTTCCATGATATGATGCTGAGGAAATGATATGAGTATGATGAATATGATGTGATATGATGCTTAAAATGAAGAGGGCAAATTTGGGGTGTTACAGCTGCCCCTATTCAATCATCAGTTAATTAGAAAAGGACGATAGTACGGGCTATCGACCATTCAAGATAAACTGTGGTTGAATACCAAAAAGACCAGAAATTTGCACTTTGACAAAGAATGAAACACCGGGAAATAAACCCAACCAGATGACGCTCTGGGGACTGCAGGGGAGAAAGAAGCAGACGAGCTTCTTCCAAGTTAAAACTGATATCTGGAAATAAGAATGCGTTGACAGACGAGTCTTCAAACAATCCTGTGACGCCAGGAGTCGGACATACGAGTCCTCAAACACTTCAAGAACATAAACTGAGACAGACGAGTCTTCAAACAATCCTGTGACGCCAGGAGCTGGACATACGAGTCCTCAAACACTGCATATAACATAAACTGAGACAGACGAGTCTCCTTCGGATTTACCTGATACGCTTGGACCGGTAATGCACTTAAGTCTGTGGGATAGACATGCAATCAAGGTAGACGAACCTTCTTCATATATTATCCGTGGATATATGGTACAAGACAAACGAGTCTTCTAAGCAAACCTGTGACGCCAGGTGCAACAACAATAATTGGTGCCTGAGACAGACGAGCCTCCTTCGGATTTACATGTTACGCCAGGACCGGTAATCATTTTGACATTAATTCCCACTATCAGGATTTGAAACCTCTTCAATACAGACGAGTATCGGATGATCATCAAGATAACACAGACGAGTGCCATAAGTCAATGATATAGACGAGTATCAGACGATGATCTAAGAAACACAGAAGAGCGCTTCAGGCAATGATACAAACGAGTATCAGCCACTGGTATAGACGAATACCAGAAATTCAAACACAGACGAGTGTTTGAGGTAGTCACAGAAGAACAGAATAGACAGCAAATCCTCTCAAACAGATATAAACTGGCTTAACATAAACGAGTGTTGGGATTGATACAGACGAGTATCCAAGCAAAGCAGACGAGCTTCAAACAGATCTTCAACACAGACGAGTGCTGGAAATGATACAAACGAGTATCCACAAATATCAGGCATACCAAACACATACGAGTGCTGGAAAGTTGCAGACGAACAATAGCATATGAGATATCACAACACAGATGAGTGTTGAACATTGCAGACGAGCAAAGACAGATGAGGTATCATAACACAGACGAGTGTTGAAAATTGCAGACGAGCAATATCAAGGTAATCATAAATCACTGCTGGGGAAGGCAAACGAGCAATACCACAGGGCCAACACAGACGAGTGCTGAGAGATGTGGACGAACATCAATAGAGCAATAATACATCCCTGCTGGGGAGAACTCTGCTTAGGGATAACACAGACGAGTGTTGAAGAAGTTGTAGATGAGCAACAAACGAATGCCTGATTGGCCACAAGAGTTACAACTCTGCAGGGGAAGACAAGTCAATGAGGTCTGAATACTCAACTCTAACTGAGGTGATGAATACCTGACTGTATCATCAAAATACCCAAAAGCATGGCAACCTTGCTGGGGAAGATTTCACTGACGGAGGTGAAAATCAAATGTGAACTCTGTGGTTACAGGATCATCTTCAAACTTGGCTGGGGAAGCTGTTTGAACAATACTCTAGCTGGGGAGAGCATCTGATGATTCAAGACTCTGAGGGGATATCAGGCTTTGAGTCTCACCTACCGGGAAGGACTCTTACTGAGGATAGAATACTGATAATTCCAACCCTGGTGATGTCGGGCTTTCAGGTACCTGCTGGGCATACTCCACTGGGGAAGAATTAACTGCTACTTCATTGGGGAAGAAGAAACTGCTTGGGCTGCTGCCAAGGCTTAGCTGGAGAAAATCTCTGCTGGAGATACCAGGCTGTCAGATACCTGCTGGGAGAAATCTCTGCTTGGGGAGATACTCTATTGGGGAAGAGTAAAATGCTTGAGAATGTGACGCCATCCTGCAACCTGCAACAACAGAAAACACAAGTGTGCCCCAGGGATTTGCATGGAATGATCTGTTCATCCATCGTCACCCGACACTCAAAGAGGGTTACAGTTTCCCTGCATGTCAGTTTTCTTTTCAAAATTATCACCATGTTTAGATGCAATGCTACTTTTGCTGAAAATTCAGGACATTTTGCAAACGAAAATAAACACACACAGCTTTTTCACTGAATATTCTTTTTATTGAATGGCCTCTGAATAGGAAAAGATTTACATCAGGAAGCAACCACCTGGGAAGAGGTAGCCACTATAAAATTGAGAAAAGAAACTATCCTAATGGCAATGTACGGCATTCCAAGGAGTTCCATTTCTGCTATGACCTGCATGCCTTCGAGACTCTCCATTCTGCTTTGGCCTTTTGAGAGGATGAGGGGACTGTTTCCTATCCTTCTGATATTGTCAAATTGTACGAAACGATGACGTGGTTCAGATAACTCGGATCGCAGTTGTTCGCTTATTCCCTTGTTTTGCGTGAATCGCCCTTTCGGGTTTTCAATCCACCGGGATACCCTTTTTTGCCTGAGCTGTCCAATATGGCTTTTCAACTCAGCGGGTGTACATTTTATTTATTTATTTCCCTAACTTTTGCCCGAGCTTTTTATTCTGTTTTTAGCTCGCCGGGATGCCCTTTTTTTGCCTGGACTTTACATTCTGTTTTTGCGTCCAGCGGGTCTCTTTAGGCGAAGTATTTTTTAACCGCGTCCGAGTTAACAGGGGACTGGAAGTCATCTCCATCCATAGTGGTGAGCATCAGTGCTCCTCCTGAGAATACTTTCTTCACTATGAATGGTCCTTCGTAGTTTGGGGTCCACTTTCCCCTGTGATCTGAACCTGGAGGAACGATCCACTTCAACACAAGCTCTCCCACTTGATATTCCCGAGTACGTACTCGTTGGTCGAATGCACGCTTCATTCTCCTCTGATAAAGCTGACCATGACAGATAGCCTTTAATCTCTTTTCCTCAATTATACATAGCTGATTGTAACGAGCAAGCATCCATTCAGCCTCATCCAGCTTGACATCCATCATCACACGCAGTGAAGGGATCTCTACTTCAACAGGCAAGACTACTTCCATACCATACACCAGAGAGAAGGGAGTTGCCCCTGTTGACGTCCTGACTGACGTTCGGTACCCATGCAAAGCAAACGGTAACATCTCATGCCAATCTTTGTAGGTGACAACCATTTTCTGCACAATCTTCTTGATATTCTTGTTAGCTGCCTCTACCGCACCATTCATCTTTGGTCGGTAAGGAGAAGAATTGTGATGCTGTATCTTGAAGTCCCATCACAAGTCTGCCATCATCTTGTTGTTGAGATTAGAACCATTGTCAGTAATGATCCTTTCGGGCACTCCATATCTGCATATGATATCCCTTTTCATAAATCTTGCCACCACTTGACGAGTGATGTTGGCATAAGACGCTGCTTCTACCTATTTAGTAAAGTAATCAATCGCGACCAGGATGAAGCGATGACCATTTGAAGCAGTTGGCTCGATCTTCCCGATCATGTCAATGCCCCACATGGAAAAGGGCCAAGGAGATGACATGACGTTAAGCGGGCTTGGAGGAACATGCACTTTGTCTGCATATATTTGGCACTTGTGGCATTTACGAGCGAATGAACAACAGTCTGCATCCATTGTCATCCAGTAATACCCTGATCTCAGCAATTTCTTTGCCATAGCATGCCCTCCTGAATGGGTACCGAAAGATCCTTCGTGGACTTCTTGCATCAACAGGATTGCTTCGTGTCTATCCACGCATCTGAGCAAGACCATGTCGAATTTTCTCTTGTACAAAACCCCGTCCGTGTTCAAGAAGAAGCTAGCAGCAAGTCGCCTCAAGGTCTTCTTGTCATTGGAGGATGCCCCAGTTGGGTATTCTTGCTTTTCCAGGAATAGCTTGATATCAAAATACCAAGGTTTCTCGTCAGACATGGCGTCTACAGAGAAGGCATGAGCTGGAGCGTCAAGCCTAGATATATCAATTCTGGGCACATAATTCCAACACAAGACTTTGATTGACGAAGAGAGAGTGGCCAATGCGTCGGCAAACTGATTTTCATCACATGGTATGAATTGAAGTGTAACTGTCGTGAAGAACGTCAATAGTTTTCTAGCATAATCCCTGTATGGAATTAGATGCTCCTGATGCGTATACCACTTGCGGGTAACTTGGTTAATAACGAGGGCTGAATCTCCAAATATATCGAGGTTCTTAATCCGAAGATCAATTGCCTCCTCTATTCCCATTATGCATGCCTCGTATTCCGCTTCATTGTTGGTGTATCCAAAAGTGATTCTGGCGGCGAAGGGTAAATGAACACCTTCAGGAGTAATGAGTACGGCACCAACTCCACAACCATTGATATTGACGGCCCTATCAAACATCAACTTCCATTTGGATTCAGGGTCTGGCCCCTCCTCCGGAAGTGGTTCCTCATAATCGTTCGTTTTGAGGTACATGATGTCCTCATCAGGGAAATCAAACTTCATTGGCTGATAATCATCCTCAAGAGGTTGTTGTGCAAGGTAATCCGACAATACACTTCCCTTGATGGCTTTCTGAGAAGTATACTGGTTGTCGTATTCAGTTAAAATAATCTGCCACCTAGCAACCCTTCCGGTCAACGCTGGTTTCTCAAAGATGTACTTGACAGGATCCATTTTGGAAATGAGCGATGTGGTATGAGTCAACATGTACTGCCTCAGTCGGCGAGCAGCCCATACCAAAGCGCAGCAAGTTTTCTCGAGCAGTGAATATCGGGATTCACAGTCGGTAAACTTTTTGCTAAGGTAATAAATGGCGTACTCTTTTCGACCAGACTCGTCATGTTGGCCTAGCACACACCCCATTGACCCTTCTAGCACGGTCAAGTACATGATTAGTGGTATTCCTTCCACTGGAGGCATTAGAATTGGAGGTTCCTGCAAATATTCTTTTATTTTGTCGAAAGCTCTTTGGCAGTCATCGTTCCACCTGACCGTTTGCTCTTTTCTTAGCAATTTGAATATTGGTTCGCACGTGGCAGTTAGATGAGATATGAACCGAGAAATGTAGTTCAACCTCCCTAAAAACCCGCGCACTTCTTTTTCTGTCTTCGGTGCAGGCATATCTTGAATAGCTTTTACTTTAGCAGGATCTACCTCAATTCCTCTTTGACTAACAATGAAACCCAGCAGTTTCCCGGAACGCACTCCGAAAGTGCACTTATTCGGATTCAAACTCAGCTTGTACTTGATCAGTCTATCAAAAAGCTTCTTCAGGTTGACCAGATGCTCTTCTTCGTCTCGGGACTTCGCAATCATATCGTCCACATAACATTCAATCTCCTTGTGGATCATGTCATGGAACAATGTGACCATCGCCCGTTGATAAGTTGCCCCGGCGTTCTTCAAACCAAATGGCATGACCTTATAGCAGAATGTACCCCACGGGGTAATGAACGTTGTCTTCTCCATGTCTTCCGGCGCCATCTTTATCTGGTTATAACCGGAGAAGCCATCCATGAAGGAGAGCATCGAGAATTGAGCAGTATTGTCTACCAACACGTCAATGTGTGGCAACGGAAAATCATCTTTTGGGCTTGCTCTATTCAAATCCCGGTAGTCAACGCACATCCGGACCTTTCCGTCCTTCTTTGGTACAGGTACAATGTTAGCTACCCAAGGTGGGTAACTAGTCACAGCAAGGAAACCGACATCCCATTGCTTCTGAACCTCCTCTTTGATCTTCATCGCCATGTCAGGACGAGTTCTTCTCAATTTCTGCTTCACAGGAGGACAGTCCTCTCTCAGAGGTAGCTTATGCATCACAATGTCGGTATCTAAACCTGGCATATCTTGATATGACCAAGCAAAGATATCCACATACTCTTTCAGCATATTGATCAGCTCTTTCTTGACGTGGGCCTGCAGACTGGCCCCAATCTTGATTTCCTTCTTTACATCTTCACTGCCAATGTTGATGATCTCAATCTCCTCTTGATGAGGCTGAATAACTCGTTCCTCTTGTTTCAACAATCTAGCCAATTCTTCAGGGAGGTCACGGTCTTCCTCAACCCCTTCATCAGCTTGGTAGACAGGATTATCAAAGTCATGCATAGTCATAGCAGGAACATTATCTGTGGAATCCGGATGATCAACATTGCACAAATGATGTGCTTATTCAGAATCTGCTTATTTTGAAAAAGAGACGCTAACACAAAAACAAAAAGGAAAACACATTGCCATTTTTATATTTTTGTGAAAAATTTTAAAAACAACGAAAGAGAACACAGTTTTTCTGAAAATGTCCTTTTATTTCATAGCAAAATAACGATGCAATACAAAACATGGTGGCCCAATACAATGGATCCAAGCATCTTGGGCAGAATGCTGGATTTAACAATGCAGTATGCTAATAAAAGGAAACAAAATAATTACTCTAAGAGCCAGGTAACTTGAACAATGTCTTCAGCCGACAAATTTGCTAGCTCCTCGCTAGGCGCACACGGGTGGATCCAATTGTCCCAGTCTCCATCACTTTCCCCATCTTGGCTTGCTGTACAGATCTGGTTGTGGTCGGGCAACCCAGCACTTGTAAACGTGATGGCCTTACCACTTGGAGTAGATCCACCAGGCTGATACCCTAAGCCAAACTTATCATCTTTCTTTTCCAGCTCCAACAGCTTGCCCCAGCCTTGGGCACTGCCTGATTGAACAACCTCTTTTGCTTCTCTGTAGGAATGAATGGATGTACCCTCCTTCTCAATGCTCTTCTCCATAAGAGTCAGGATGCTGACGTTGACTGCTTCGAAAGCTTGGCATAAAGTCTCATGGATTTCTCCATCCATCTCTACGTACTTGAACGTCGACAAGTGACTGACGAATATGTCCTCCTCTCCACAAACTGTGATGACCTGGCCGTCAACCATGTATTTAAGCTTCTGATGCAGGGTTGAAGTAACGGCTCCAGCAGCATGTATCCACGACCTTCCCAACAAACAACTATATGCAGGCTGGATATCCATAACATAGAAAACACTTTTGAAGACTTGAGAGCCTATCTTGACGGGCAACTCAACCTCTCCAAAAACTGATCTTCTCGAACCATTGAAAGCTTTGACGACCAGATCACTTGGCGTCAGGACAATCCCATCAATATTAAGCTTCATCAGAGCCTTCTTCGGAAGCACATTCAAGGAAGAGCCTGTGTCTACAAGAACATGAGACAACACAGCGCCCTTGCACTCCATCGTGATATGTAGTGCTTTGTTGTGGTTTCTGCCCTCTGACGTGAGGTCTCTGTCAGTAAAGCCTAAGCCATGGCTTGCATTGACACTTCCTACAACAGCTTCGAGTTGGTTGACAGTGATTTCCTGAGGAACGTAGGCCATTTGCAGAACTTTCAGTAAGGCCTCTCTGTGTGCGGGAGAGCACATCAGCAGTGACAAGATGGAAATCTTGGAAGGTGTCTGGTTCAGTTGATCGACCACCTTGTAGTCACTCTTTTTGATAATCCTCATGAATTCCTCGACCTATCTTTCGAATGTACCCTGCCCAGCAACAGGAGTAGTTGACTCATCATTCACAGCTTGCTTTCCTTTGGCCTTGGACGAAGCCTCAGCCTCAGGATCCCCTCTCAACACAGGGGGAGCAAATAACCTACCACTTTTGGTGAAACCACCAACACCTCCGACATTCTCTACAGTCGGGTCCACAGCAACAGCTTTTCTCTCAATCTTCTGTCCAGCTACATAAACATCTGAGCCATAATGCCAGGGAATGGCTTTATCGTCTGTGTACGGAACATGCCCAGGTACGGTAATAGTCACGGGACTAATCTGAGGAGCATAGATTGTAACAGGATCTCTCCTGACAGGCATGTCAGCTTCATCATAGAAAATAGTAATGGTTGACACATCATCAGCTTCTTTATTACCCACTTTACTGAACTGCAAGGATCCATCATCAATCAAACCCTGCAAACCCATCTTCAACTTCTCACAGCCATTCTCAGCATTCAAACAGTCTTCACAATCAAGACAACAACCATGAAACACTTGACCATTCAGCAGTCTCTCTTTCACTATCCTCAAAGGAGTCTTCACTTCATCAATACTCAGCACGAGACTCAACTTGTCACCATCCTCAACAGCATTGATCCTTGCCCCTCCATGATGCGACATAGGGTTCAAATTAACATTCGGTGGTGGCGCAAAGTTGATTGCTTTAGAGTCTACAAGATCCTGAACCTTGTGATGCAAAGCCCTGCACTTCTCAGTCGAGTGCCCGGGTGCTCCAGAGTGGAAAGCGCATCGTGCGTTCACATCATAACCAACTGGAAGCTCTCCAGGAGGTGGTAGTGCCAAAGTTCTCAGTTGAATCAGGTTCAAATCTAACAATCTTGGAAGCAAGGCAGCATAGGTCATCGGGATAGCCTCAATCACCCTATTAGTCGGGCGAGTTTGCCTTGGCTGATACGGTCTCTGCTGATAGTCGGTACGAGGTTGTTGTTGTTGTTGTGGAGGAGGTTGCATCTGTTGTACTGGAGCTGCAGGAATTGTGACAGCTGCCACATGCTCGTAGGGTCTTCTATAACCACGACCCCGACCTCGGCCAAATACAGCGTTTGTCTCGCCCTTTCTTCTTCTAGGAGGTCCACTAAAAGCTTTCCTCGCTCCATTTGAGCTGCTAGCACTAGGATCTTGTATCTTCCCCATCTTCAGCAATGTTTCAACTCTTTCTCCAGCAATAACAATATCGTTGAATTTAGTAGCAGAACTGGACGCCAGTCTTTCAAGAAACACACCCTGTAGAGTACCCATAAACATGTCAGCCATTTCGTTATCTAGCAGCGGTGGTTGAACTCTGGCAGCGAGCTGGCACCACCTCTGTGCATACTCTTTGAAACCTTCTTTAGCCGTCTGAGCCATATGCTGCAACTGCGTGCGGTTTGGAGCCATGTCCATATTATATTGATACTGCCTCACAAAGGCTTCAGCTAGATCCTTCCAACTCTTGATATTGACTCGGCTAAGCTTCATGTACCATTCCAGTGAAGCTCCAACCAAGTTGTATTGAAAATAATACATCCAGAGTTTCTCATCATCCGTGTGAGCGGCAATTCTCCCAACGAACGATTGGAGATGGGTCTTCGGGCATGCAGTGCCATTATACTTCTCAAAGGTTGGAACTTTGAACTTGTACAGGATCCTGACCCCAGGAACCAAGCCCAAATTTGTGATGTCAAATCCCAATGAGCTCTGGGACTGAATAGCTTTGATTTGCTCAGCCATCTCTTCGAACCTCTTGTTCATCTCTGCTCCTTGACCTTCAGCTTTGTCCAGGAGAGTGAATTGGTCGTCATGATTATCCATCTGAATATTATTCAACCCATCATTGATTATTGTCACCCCTGGCTGTGTAACAGGAGCTTTAACCTGACGTGCGCCCGCACCGGTACGATTATCAGCAGTAGCAGCAGCAACAATGTTCCTGGGTTGGCTGTTCTCTATCATCTCCCTCAGACGCTCTTGGTTTTGCCCCATGCCGGCCATCACTGTCAAAAAGTTATCCATTCTCAGTCTCAAATCTGCCAAGTCCGCTTGCATTTGGTCCATGACTCGCTCTCTGTTGATCTTTGTTAGATATTTATGAGCAACTGGTTGTTCCCGAACTTTACGGGGAGCTATAGTGCCTGCAACACAAAACATGTTAGTAACTGAGACACTACCTGCAAAACAAACAAACAGGTTATATGCAATGCAATGTAATTGTTTATGTTCCCAGGTTTTAAGCATTTGGCATGCCCCAGTTCTGGCATCTATTCTCAGACAATCACTTTCAGTATTTAGCTTTCAAGCTTTCTCTTTGATAAGTGTTCAGACATTAGCAGTATCCAGACAAACGAGTCTTGCACATTCAAAACGATAACTTGCACATTAATACTGAATATGAACAAACCACTGCGGACTAAAAGTCAGAATACAACCAGAAAATATTCCCCGAAGGGTTACAAACTAGTACATAAAATAAAGACATAAGAAATAAAAGCAAGACTCCTACAACAAGCCTGTAGGTAGTCTGCAAAAAATAAACTAAGCTAAGGACCCTGGCTCTGCCACCTCTGCCCTGCTCTTCTTGACACCCGCTCTCAGCTTGAGCTCTTCGATCTCTTTCCTTGCTTCCTCCAGAGCTAACTGACTTTGTGCTAGTTGTTGGGTCTTTTCTCTCCGGATGGTGTGGACTTGCTCCACTTCCTCCTTCTTGAAGGCCATCTAAACATCAAAGAACTCTTCCTTCTCTCTGAATTTCTTCTGCTCTTCCTCTCTTTGGCCTTGCAACTAAGCGATGGATTGACGAGCATCTTTGAGAGTCTTTAGAGTCTTCTTGCGCTCAACTTCTCTTTGGACTTCCATCATACCCAACCTGTGGAAATGGGCTTCTCTACCAGCAAAGTCCTTCTCTTTGGCTTCCAAGGAGGCTTGGAGCTTCTGCAGATTGTCTTCAGCTTCATTCTTGGCCCTGTTGGCTTGGTGGTACAGGCTTACCATCTCAGTATTCTCCACTCTGACCTCATGTAGCTAGGCTTCTAGCTTCTTGTACTCTTCCAGGGAGACAGTACTGCTCTGACTAGGCACCTCTCTGGGATAAAGTGGAGCCTCAACTGAAAAAGGCATGAGAACTGCTTCTACATGTCTTTGCAACCATGCAGCATATGGTGGATATGTCTTAGGATCAACTCGGCCGAAGTCTTTCTTACCCTTTCGTATCTTCCATCTGAGGAGGATCTTTCAAAGGGTAGCCAAACTGCTTTCTGGCTAATGTTGGATAGTAACCGATGACACCTTTCCTTCCCAGCAAAGGTACTCCAGCAAACCTTCCGCAACTGACCATCAACTCCTTACTTAGCAAATCCCTGTCATACCCCTAGGCAATATCTTCAACAGTCAACCCCATCAGTCTTCTGGACCACCTCCATTCATCTCGTATCTCCTTGAAGGCACCTGACTTAGGCAACTGTCTAGCAAACCACTCAACAAACAGAGGAGCACATCACACTACTAGACCGCCTCTACCCTTCTCATTTCTGTAGTGAACACTGAAGTAGAAGTCACCCAATAAAGTAGGCACTGGATTTCCTTTTGCAAAGATTGAGATCACCTCTAAGTTGACAAACTCCTTCTCTCCGGGAAACAAACTGGACCCATATACCATCAATGCGAGCAAAGCACCAAAGTCATTCCACTTAGCCTCTGTAGCATATCTCTCTGCCTCTGGGATAAGTACACTCCAGGGTAGACCTTTGCCTTCACTCTCTTGCAGAGCCTTCCTGACTGAAGCAGCTGGCAACCTACAAACCTTGGCTATGTCTTCTTCTTTGAGCACAACCTCTGACCCGTAGAATGGCAAAGTCTCTCTGACCGGCACATTCAGCATGCTGGAGATCTCTTCCAATGTCGGAGCTAGGATGTAACTTGGAAAAACAAAGCAACGCAGCAGAGGATCATAAAATTGCAACAGGGTATGCAGACTGTCCTTCTGGTCTGCAGTGGGCTTGTCCACAAACTTCAGTATCTGGCCATATCTTTTCTTGAAATTGCCCAAGACTTGATCGTTCATCAGACCTGCTAACCTCTGAACACTTTTAACTTCCGGCTGAAGAAAGGTATAATGCACATTCTCTTTTCTTGGAACTCTTCTGATTTTTGCCATGGAGATAAGATTACCAGAACTGGGAGCAGATTAAGAACAATGACCTGAAAAATGGTAAACATAAACAGTTAATGCAAAGAATGATGCAAAATGCAATGCAATGCAAGCACATGATCAACTGGGACCATCTGAACTGGACACTGACAAGGGCCCCTCTGAATAACTGGCAAACCAAAAGTCCACTGAGTCACACTCTCTGATAATCACAACCCACTGAAGAAGATCTCAGGACCACAGTATCAAGAATACCAGAACCAGAACTCCAGAAAACTAGAACTCCATAACCATAGAATCATAGAACCAAAGATCATAATCAT
Organism: Lathyrus aphaca; assembly: GCA_963966055.1. Lineage (NCBI taxonomy): Eukaryota > Viridiplantae > Streptophyta > Magnoliopsida > Fabales > Fabaceae > Lathyrus > Lathyrus aphaca. The sequence goes on along the minus strand of OZ014524.1, from coordinate 506,325,508 downwards.
AGAACCACAGATCATAACAAGTACCACTGAATAGATGAGTGTATGTTGAGGTCATGGGTTCCTGCACACCTATAAACACCCCCCCAATCTCACTGGTAAAAGGCTCCGGGTCAGACATCACGGACTCTCAAAGCCGAATAGCAATAATACTGTCACCATCTCCGAGAAATGGCTCATGACCAAATCAGGGAATTTGTTTGGCATTATATATTACGCAGGGAGGCCTCAGCTGAGTCCAGGAAACAAGGTCATCCTATGCGATCCCCAGGTGGGCCCTCGGATGCGAATGGGTTTGCCACAAAATGTGGGCTGCCACTGTCATCACTAAAGAGGGATGTTTCCACAAGGTTCTCAATGATCGGTCCCCAGCTGCACATAATTGTCAAGGTTATGTAATGAGAGAGGAAGATCCCCAAATCAAGACATTTCCAAGACAATCGCAACCTGGGTGTGGAACTCAAAACTACCCCCATGACAAGATCTCATGAGGCCAAAGTGGAACCACGCTAAGTCCTATGGTGCACTCGAGCCGGGTACTTGGCTCATATCTCTCAAGAACAAGTAACACCCATCCCACCAAAGAAAACCAGTCCAGACAGTCCAACATATATACATGATGCAGTAAATAAAGACTGAAAACTGTAAATAAAGTTGTAAATAAAGCTGTAAATAAAATACAACACACCACAGCAAACAAACATCACCCAATGAAACAGAAACACACAAGCGCTAGGAGAGACTCACAGGGGAACCAGAAATCTCTGGTGTGCAGTCCCCAGCAGAGTCGCCAGCTGTCGCTCCCCAGGATTTCCATCCTGGAACAAACGTGAAAGTGGCGCGGAAAAAGAATAGAGTCGCCAGCCAGGCATTTTTATCCCGAAGAAAGGGAATGGTAATGCTGCACAAACCAAGAAAAAAGAAAGAGGAAGGACACAGGTCCTACGAACCAAAGCGACTGAGCTCGGGAGTCGGTTACGACCTGGGAAGGTATTAGCACCCAGATCGTCCGCCTTACCCGACGGGATCCACGCTTGCAAAAGAAACTGTTTCAAAAGGGTGAGGGTATGAAAGCTACAGCAAAGAAAAAGAAATGAAAAGAAAACTGGAACTGGAAAAGAAATGAAATATGAAACAAAGAGAAAAAATGTAGGGAAAATAAAGATTATGCTCGAACAGGCCCTACCCCGCTGCCTACGTACCTCATCAGGATAATGAGGATCAGAGACGCCGTAGTTCCCCTAACTAGGGGTACTAAAAGGAAAATTCTTGTGAATTAAGGCTTGAAATGCCTATGCCATTGCTCAGGTGTTGCAGACTCGGACGACGAGTGTGTAACCGTCTTGCAAAGTGACAAGTATGAGCAAGTTCGCGTATGGAGCGAATGAGGTGAGAAAAGAATTCCCGAAGGAAAGACGCTTATTGTTTGTTTGTGTTTTTTATGAAGCTTTTATGAGTGTGTCACAAGGTAGTGAACTCAAGCTCTTTTCAATGGAATGTGCACTTGTCACTGCATTCCAAGATGGAATAATAGAACAAGCACACTCAAGTAAGGAGAAGATCCCCAAAACTTGAACCCACAGATTAGGGCCTAGGCTCACTAACTTGTTTGCTTATTAAGTGTTTTTTGGTTATTTATAGATGAAGAAGTGATTTTTATGCTTTTCTTTTATGAAGAAGATACCTTGATCAGACTTGTGCATCACAAGGTAAACTTGTACTATCCCAATATGGGAAGACTACAAGCATACCTCATGGAATAAGGCTATGGATCAATGCATCACTTCAAAGTTATTAAAGTGTTTTTTGAGAGTTATGAGATAAGAAGAGAAGAAGAACCAAAAGGATCACAAAGGAAAAATTCTAAAGGGGGACTAAAATAATCCTAAGTGTTAACATGCATGGATGTCCTAAGGGTTAGTGAGGTTTCTATCCTAATGAAGAAGGAAAGAAGAAGATAGAAGAAGGGATGAGAAAGGCATAAGCCCAACAAGCAAAAGATTAGTTCACATAAACATGAGAGGGAAGATGAGAATTGGAGATGTGGAACCCAATTCCCACATCTCACACTTACCATAGCCCCTGCAAGGTTAGTATGCATATAAATGAAACAAAATGAGCAAGATAACATGATAACATCACACAATCAGAAGTGAAATGATATGAACAAATGCACAATGCAAATGCAACTCAAATAAATGAGGATAAGAAGTATGCAACTCAAAATGATGCAACATGAACACATATGAAAACAAATGCACACTTATGAAATATGCAAAGCAAAATGCACAAAATATGAACATAAAGTTCACAACCAGAACCAAAATGAGATGAAAATGGCCTAGGAAGCCAACAAGATGAAGAGAATAGAGGTACAAGACCATACAATACCAAATGGAAGCCAAAAGAAACCAAAGATGAAGTTAAAACACTTAAAGAAACAAATGACTTAAAGAAGAAGCAAACACAAAAATTCAGAAGACACAAGACCTATCCTAGGACCAGGAAGGTAACCACACCCCAAAGGAACCCCAAATGAGAAGAAAAAGTGGGCACAAGTGCCTTTGTAGGCTTACGAGAGACTTAAAGGTTCAAAGGAAGCAAAACGGGACAAGGTTCAAGATAAAATCCACAATAAATCAACCAGCCATCTAAAAATTCCACAATTGAAACCAAATGATCCTCAAACATGTTATATCAACTAACCAAAAGGATTTGCAAAGATTCAGAAGGGAAATAAGTCAAATGGAGGCAAGAACACAAGTTAGGACAGCCAACTTACATCACAAGTTACCAGACCAAGACTCAGGAAATAAGTTTCTAAAATATCAGGGAAAAATCACATGAAAACTACAATGAGTTAGGAATACAAAGCAAAAAGAATGGGATCAAAACTCAAAATATTGAAGACTAAGGAAATTAGACAAGGCAGACTGGTCAAGAAAGGAAATAAAAGAAGCTAGGTGCAATGGTGAATTAATTCTGACACGTGGATCAATGAAAAAAATAAAATAAAAATATGATAAAAAACTAGAGACTCAAAAGAAGCTCCATGATATTTTTGGGAATTTTTGGGTGAATATAACTATTTTAATTGAATTAAAATGTAACTGAATAAAAAGAAAAATAAATGAAGAAAAGAAATAAAATGAACTGATGGAGGGGTGTATGTAGCATATGCTGTACGTTGGAAATTGGATTGGGCCAGGGATGGGAGGTGCAAACAGTAAGGGTGATAAGCCCAGGTAGCGCTGAAGCTCATATGTTATGGTGGAATTAATGAATTAAAATAAAGAAAAGCTGGAAAAGAAAGGAGCCGCTGGATGCATCCTGTGGACATGGTTGATCACCTCATTAAATGAGGTGGCAGCATGCTGAATTGTAAATGGTAAGTGCACGGGACTTACTATGAGTGTGTCCACACACGGAATTAAAATGAAACTAGTATTTAAAACATAAAATGGAAGCAATATGAGGACATGTGGCGCAATAGGAGGCGTTGGATTTGAGATCCAATGGCTATTGTTCATCTTCTTCCTTAGAAACCCTAGGTTGCTCACAAAACAAATTCCGGTGACCGGAGCTAGGGCTCCGGCACCGGAGACCAAACCAGATTCAAAAATTAACCCAAAAAAGAAAATGAATAGTCCAAATTGATTAATTCCACATCACTGAATCCAAATATGACCTTAAAAACAGATAGATCTCAAAGAATTGGCCGGATCGAAGGAAAACAACATTGATCCTCAAAATTTAAATGCACATAACTCATGATATAATGTACCAAAATAAAAACTTCAAAGTGCAGCATGATCAGCAAACCACAAGGAACACAAATCAACAATTAAATTCCATTTCCAGAACAATAAATTTCAAGCCATACCTGAGATGGAGACCTTGAAATAATGAGATAGAAAACCAAATAATACGTGAAAATCACTCCTCTTACTCCTTAGATGCAAAATAAATGCATCTAAGGTCTTGAAATTGTGTGGATCTGAGATTTCAACATAAGAGGCTTTGAAATGGTGAACTTCCAATTTTGTGTTTTAAGCTTGAATGAGTGGATGATTCTTGATCTCTATGATCCACTGATCAAGAATATGGAAGAAGTTTGTGGAGAATGTAAAGGAATGGAGAGATATGAAGCAAAATGTAAGAATGCAAGAGAGTTGAGAATGAGAGAATGAGAGAGAATTCAGATCTGGTTTTTGCTTAATTCTCTTTGTTATGATGTAAGAAGTGAGTGCTGAAAGTGTGAAAGAAAGTGCCCGAAAATTGAATGAGAAAAGTGTGAATATGCATCACATGCACTTGGTGGAATATGCATGCTCTCCTCATGCTTCCTTGGGCTTCTCAGCATGTGTAAGCTTCAATTCCCACCCTTGATCCAAACCCAATCATTCCTGGCCCTTAGATTTAGGTGTCACACTTATTTCATGAATTTTGCAAAATTGCATGTTTTGGAGGGAGTTTTTCAAAGTGCACGAAATTGGCCATTTCTTTGGAGAAAAATGCTTCTTATGCAATGTATTTTAAGTTTGAAACAAGTTTGGGCCTGTACAAATTCACAAAAATCAGATTTGAGCCTTCTTGCATTTGGTGCACTTTTGGAAAGGTTGATTTTGCCCTAGAAACTTGCTTTTTTCGAATGGCCCCTAGGATGACTCAAGAATCCGGTGAAAAAGTACTTGTACTTTTTGAAAATGGCAACCCTTAATCTCCAACTTTCATGTTTGACTTTGGTCCATTTGGAGAATTTTTGATCATGTTAAGGCCACTTGAAAATTAGGGCAAAACTTGCAAAATTTGGAAAACTTCAAAAACCAACTTTGTACCATTTTTGCAAAACCCTTCAAATCTCCATGATTCTTGAACTTTAGGCATTCCAAACCTCTTATAACATTGTAAGGACCCCTTTTGGCCAAAAATTTGGGTTGGACCCCTTGAAATTGCACAGTTGACTTTTTATGGGCTCTGTTGACTTTTTCCTTCATCTGCAAGCAACTGAGGCATTGTCTGACTTCCACATGGAATTTTCTCATGCAATTTGACACATATGATCCTTTTAACATGTAGAAGACTTGGCCCACAAGAAATGGCCAAAGTTGTGAGATTATGGTGCTTGAATCCCAGACCCTAATTTGGGTGCACTGCATAGGAGCTTTGCCTTGTCCTGAGATCTCTGACGATCATGTAATCTTCTGAGCTTTTGCCAATGGACTTGAACTTGTAAATGGAGTGTAGACTCACCATATGACTTGTATACAACCATTGGGGCCCTTGTCATGGCTTGAAATGCTTCTAGGAACTCCACAGATGACCATATGCTTGATGCTAGGACATGAGGGATGTTATGCTTCATCTTTCCATGATATGATGCTGAGGAAATGATATGAGTATGATGAATATGATGTGATATGATGCTTAAAATGAAGAGGGAAAATTTGGGGTGTTACACCTGCCAATCTGAGAAGAACAGACGTCCTCCTTCACTCAATAAAAAAACAAAAGAGGAAAATCCATCGCGGTCATTCTCTGATTCGTCCCTCCTCTCGCGAGCCTCTCACGCCTTGTTTTGCTCAGTCACAGCTTTTGGTTTCAATCTTGCAGATTTGGTTTGTGCACGGCTTCGAATCGCGAGTTTGTTTGCTCTGTTTCTCTCTGATTTTGCTTTCTTGCGGTTTAGCTCCGTTTCAACTCAGCTTCATCTCTTTCAGACTTCGTACGACGGTGCGGTTTGCTCGGATTTGCATCACGGTTTCATTTCCAAACTCGTCGGACAAGCAAACTCACGGCTTTTTCTGTTCATGATTTCAAATGGATTTGTCTAGCTCCGGATTTCTCAGGTTTTGGTATGTTTTTGAAAGGTCAATGAAGAGGAAAGGTGAGTTATTCGGATTTAGGTTTTTTTGAAAAAAAAGCTTGTTCTTTAGGGTTTCGTTCAGATTTTCTTCCCCTCTCCTTAACGATTTGCCCTCTCTCTATTTATAGGATCAATAGTGAAGATTGAGCTTGGATGAGCTGTAGAATCATTCCGTTGGAAAGGATCTTGGGGTGATTTTGTGAAGATTGTGTGGGGACCAAAGGTAAATCCGCTAAGGGAATAATGGAGAAAGTTGTGGAGAGTGAGGTTTGTACTGCTTCTAGAAATTCACATGATGGTCTCCTGATTTTACACTAAGTTTTTTACTGCTGTGAATTGTTACTTTACTACCACAAAGCTTATTTTTACTGCTAGCAAAAAGAGATTTATTATTTATTCCTGCAAAACTTTTTCTGATACAATCATGGAAATAACATGACTTATATTTCAAATTGTGGCAGGTTCATACAGCAACTTCAGACAGTGAGTGCAATCAAAGTCATCATTACAATCGGGTTGTACCTGTGAACTCCTTCCTGTTGAATTAGATGATGATACTCTTTCCATGGTTTGAAGACATTCCCGAAGTGCATTATTTAAAAGGATCAACTTGAAGTCCTGAAAGAATAGCATCCCGAGCCACATCATATTTCTCTAATAGAATAAGATCATTGGCCTTCAAACGGTATGCTTTTACTGAATTATGTTGGAGTTCAATAAGCCTTGAATTTTCTTCTGTTTACATACTGATCAGCTTCCTTGTTCGATATTGCACGAGTTTGAAATGGTGGTATAGCCAACGCCTTGGCAAGCTGAAAGGTGTGAGACATCAGAAATGTGATGACGACGACCGCTGACTTGCAGCAATTGCAGCTTGTGAAGATTTGCTGGAATCTCGCGAACTAATCCTTTCTTTTTTTCAAGTGTACTCTTATAGGAATATGTCTGAGAAGGTGATTATGTGAACTATCATATTAGTTTGATGTAAACTTTGAAGATGAAGCTTGACAAATTTTGGCATGAATTGTGAAGCAAATTTGCATTAAATGAATTCTTTTCATTATTATGATGGTAACTTGCATCCCTAAAAAATGATACCTCATGGCTCTCTATTTTCTTGCTTGGCTTATGCATTTGCTGATTTCTTTTTTGCAGGTTTAAACAAGGAGTCTCAATGTTATAAAGCATGATAAAGATTCAGACCTGGAAATCTTGTATATTGGTGGGATTTCTCTTTCCATTCTTCTGTGCTATTTGGATGAATCATACGGATAAAGGACAAAAGTGTAAGGATGAAACTGACTTGGTTGTGTTTCTTTTCTTTGCAGCTTCACTTCAGGGTGTTGTTCCTGGATCACTTGCAGACTTGCAATTTTTGAACTTAATGAAGAGTTAGAAATAAAATGAGATAGGACTTGAAGATGGGGGCCTCCTGTAAGTTGACTGATGTATTTATGCTGCCATGTAAGTCCTGAAATTGTTCTGGCTTTGGTTGCTTGTGAGTTTTGTCCTTGAAGAAATAACACAATATCCTGTCCACTGACTTTTGATACTTTCTACCTTTTATTTACAGAATGATGGTAGGATGATCGGCGATCTAATGAAAATGATATGCAATTCACGGCCTTGGCTTTTTTGAAGTAAACGGGATTGAAGTGGGAAGATAGCTTGCTTGTGGAATATGCATTTCCGCACCAGGTTGCACACGAACGCACTTGCAAATAGATGACTGGGGAGGTGAACATAGCAGTCCAGAAGCATCCCCACTTATACTGAAATATCACAAACAGCACAAAGCTGCCCCTCCTGGCTTGGCACAAAATGGGAAGTACAATATGGGCAAGCAACATCCTTCTGTCCTCGATAGATTGGCACATACGTAGCCCCGCAAGCAACAAATGGGTTTCGGAAGTCACAGTTCAACTGTGTAGCATCAGTCATATTTCTTTCCGCACCGCAGCTGCCAGCACTTGCCTTGTTGTCTTCGCTTGGTTTTCAATGGTGGGACTTGTATCAAGCAGCCTCCTAGCAAAGTTAGCAGCGGTGGCAAGGTTCTTTGCTTTGTAGAAGACACTCATTGCATTCAACAAAGCTAACCTCATGTGAGGCGCCTGAAGGTTACAGTATGAAGAGTTCTTTGGGCTTGACAGTCATATGAAGAAAAAAAACACGATATTATGACACCTGGTATGACTTATGAATCATTACCTTCTTGCTGATTTTGTTTGACTGTTTGTACTACTATGCATTTTGGAATATGATACCAATTCCTACTCATATAAATACTGATATGACAGGTTTTTTACGCGGTTGATTGTATGCCATCTTGGTCACTTATGAATTCTTTTACAACTGCTCACGAGTCGGCGGAATCGTCGACCTCTTAACCATGGACAATCTTCTTACTGGCAGCGCCATTTCGAATAGGAAACTTGATGGAAGAGGTTGCAAAATTGTCCAAGAGAATTTATGGCTTAGCTTGCGGTGATTTTGGCGAAGGATGAACATTGGCAGGATAACAAAGATACACGGTTCTTTTCTGGAAAAAATGAGCTCCATTCCAAGTAGTTTAATTGAAATGAATTTTTTTTTACTTATTTATTAAGTCTTGGACAACTTTGTACCATCACATATATATGGAACTTAGAATATATGTATCCAGTTGGCCCTATTTTAATTATGCCTTTGGAACAAAGGTGGAATATTTATGAGAGAATACATGACCTGTAGCATGAACTTGTAACTTCCTGCGGAATCAATTATGTGGTGATTATGGTTCATATTACAAATTCCAAGTAGTGAAGGTTTAGGTAAAAAAAATGGCTTGCTTGTGTGGTGAATGGCATCTTGACAAATTGAAATTATCTTAAAATTTTCCCTTGATGCCAATTGGTTTCCCCACTTCAATTGTGTTTAAATGATAAGCGCGCAACTTGTATGACCCCATCAATGAATTGATTTTGTCACAAAACTATTCAACCTTTTAAATACAAACCAAATAGAAAGATAGAACCCAATCAAAGCTTTTTTGACAATTCTTCACAGAATGGAAACTAAATAAGGACATGATTCGGATTTGGGGAACAATTCCTTGACATCCTTTAAAAAATTTAACATTTGAGTTGCAGCACAAACATTCTTTTTTAGCAATCCAATCTTTCAAACAATCACCTAGTATCAATAATCTTAGTTGTAACACCCCAAATTTGTCCTCTTCATTTTAAGCATCATATGTAAACACCCCAAATTTTCCCTCACTCATTTCACCATGGCTTGTGATCTTTTCATGTGCATAAGTTCAATCATAGTATCTCATATTGCATTTTTGCTTCACTGCATTGTTTCTAAGTCATCTGCATCTAGGGTTTGTGATCTGAGCCATCCCTGAGCCATTTGAGCCACTCCAAAGGTCATCAATCACTTCAAAGGGGTCCATGTATGTTCTAGCATCATATTATATCCTCACAAGGTCAAAGAAGTCAAAGAATCACAAGAACTGAGAAAGGCATGGAAGCAGAGCCAAGCTTAAACTGCACAGATGACCTAAAATTAGGGTTTTGGTTTCAGAGGCCATAACTCCAAATGTTTTGGTCATTCTTGTTTCTATTGGTCTCTATATGTTATGAGGATCATGCATACCAATTTTCATGAAGAAATTCAATGGGGAAGGCATCTGATCAAAGGATGACTTCTTGAACAAGTCAGTGCAAAATCAGGGCATCTGAGGCCCCCAATGACCCAACCAAAGAGGTTTTTCCATCATTTTGAATGTGTATGATCTTTATTTGATCATAGAAGATGTTAGAAGTTCACAAATTTGGAAAATTTAAAGCCATTTGCAAAGTTGCCTTTTTGGGAAAGTGACTTGTAATGTAAACTTGCCATTTTGGGAAAGTTTTTCAACCTTCTCTTTTTAATTCAAAAATGCTTCAAATGAGAAAACTTTGGTCAAGAAAGTTGTAGAATGGATCCTCCCATTTTCAAAAAGTACAAGAACTCATTCTAATTCATTTTGGATCAAAAGTTATGGCTTGTCAAAGTTGGGCAAAATCACTTAATTTTCACTTTTGTACCAAAGAGGGAAAGTTGCAAAATCTCATGCCAAGGCAAAATGTGACTTCAAATGGACTTCTAACTATCACACAAACATAAGTCATGACCTAAAATTCAGAATGCACCAAATATTTGTTCATTTCCATGCCTTGATCATTAAGAAATCACAAATGGGCCAAAGGTTCACCAAGTTGCAAAATGCTTAATAACCCTTCATCCATTTAAGCCAGCTCACAAAATCTGATTCCATGACATTCCTTGATCTTTGCTGCGCAGGACCATGCCCCTATCTCAGCCTCCCACTTGCCCATACCTCAAAGGACACCTAACATTGACTTTTGGCAAAATGGCCCATACCAATCAACATAGGCCAACAACAACTCTCTGACCTATCCAAACTTGATACATGGACAAAATGGAACTCAACACAACACACAACACAGCTTGAAACCTCCTACAAGTCAGCATTCTTCAAAATCCCTCTTTGTGCATTTTCTTTCGAAACTCAATACACAAGCCACAAACCTCAAAACAAACTTCATAGAATCACTCACCATAATCCTCTGATCATTTCCCAACCATCATTTGATCCTGAAACCCTCCCAAACAGAACTACGATTTTTCACTCCCCTTGGTCAGAACTTCATCAATCTCTTAAACCAGCCATAAGAAATTCCAAACAAGCATTGCAAACTTCTCAGGAGGTTCATTAAAGGCATCTTGGACCAAAGAAGCAGCCAGAAAGCTCCAAAGTTCAAAGCTCCAATTCAGGTGAGCTCAAGAACAATTTTTCTAGAAACGTGTTTTTAAGTTACTAATTGATTCTCCATGATTCACTGATAATGCTGATGTTTTTGGTTTTGAAAATAGTCAAGTATTAAGCATGTATGAGCTCTCTGAAATTTTTTGACCTAGAACTAATTTGCTTCGATTCAGCTTGAATATGTGAAATAAATTTGTTTTAGTGGGTGTTTCTTGTTGAGTGATGCGTGGGGTTGGATTCTGGGCAGAAAGATTAGGTTTTAGAAGCTTTGGGAGAGAGATAGCAATTTTTCAGGGAGGGGTGTGGCCGGAGAAGATGACCGTAGGTCATTTCCGGCCACCTGAAAGTCATTAATGCCTTATTTGTGATTAGGGCTCAGTTTGAATGTGAGCCATAGATCCTGTTGACCTTTGTTGACCCGCGCGCGAATGAGTGGCCCAGATCCATCATTAAAACCCTAATCCTGATTTATTAAATTAATTAATTAGGTTTAATTTAATTTGCTCAGTTTGAATTACAGCCCTAGGATCTGGCGCGGGTCAACTCCCTCCAAAACCATTTGAATCTCAGCTCTTGGATCAGCCTACTTTCTTTTATTTAAATTTTTATTTCATTTTCTTTTCATTTAACTTCCACGAATTTTAAAAAATAGCAAAACATGTTAAAAAATTCTGAATTTTTTTGTCAAGCATTTCATTAATTTTCAGAACCCAAAAATATTTTTATTTTTATTTTTTGCATTAAAAATTATTTTTAAATCATTTAAATGTTTATTTTTAATTAGTTAATGGAAATTAATTAATTAAAAATGCATTTAGGTATTTAAAAATCACCAAAAAATTCATATTGCATTTAAAAACATTTAGAAACATTATCAAACTCTCAAAACAAATTTCTTTTTGGTCCTTGATGCATTTTGACAATTTTCATTGGAATTAAATTTGTTTAAAGGCAATATTTTGGTTCAAACTTAGAAAACTTCATTCTGCCTAACCATGAAGAGTTTGATAATGGTTCTTCTTGCATTGCATCCTTCATAGCATGTTGTTTTTAGGGTAAAAAGTATTTGAATTTATCTTTCATTTTCAATTTGATGAGCATTTTTCCTTTTGAGGTACCTTGAAACCCTAGTTGACTTAGAAAAATCATAACTTCCCTTAGGTTAAGAGTTAAGTCCCCTCCTTTGGGCAGTGAACTTGTGTAGGTTTAGGGTTCCTTTAATCCCATTTTCAAATTTTTATCATTTCATTTGCTTCTGATTTTGAGTTTTGTGTTGTGTGTTATGCATAAACCCTAGTTCTTGCCTTCCTTTGCATTCATCTCTCATTTGCTTGCATTTAAGAGCTTGCCATGACATTTTGTGCATCCACATGGTTCATAAGACATCTTAGGACATATTAGAATCATGTTTGATCATTGCATCTTTCATTTGCCATGTTATGCATTCATATCATTCCATAAACTTTCATGAACTTTCATGGCTCAAGGCATGCTTCATTTGCATCCTCATCCTTGTATGATCATCCACAACTCTTGATATATGCTTGCATAATCTCTTAGCATCATTAACATAATGTCTATGCTTTGGACTTGGTCTTGCATCATGGCATTTCATCTCATTTGCATTGCATTTCATTTCTTTTGCTAACTTTTCAGGTGGTAAGTTGTTTTGAGAAGTGAATTTTCCTTCACTTCTCACAATCTCTTTTCATCTCTCTTATGCATAATTGCTGCATTTTATCTTTTGTACAAGAGTGAGCTTTCTCATTCATGTCTCCTTCTCACTTTCTTTCTTCAGGCAACTTATCTTCTTAAGTGAAGTAAGTTGATTTGCTTCTTCTGCTTCTTTCTCCTTTCATCTGCTTCTTTCCTGGTGGCTTTTCTCCTGAAGATCTTTTGCAAGCCTCATGAACCCTAGGAACAACCAAGCATGATCATAATTAGGGTTTGATTAGTCCCCTCATTAGTTTTACCTTTGTGTCATCTTTGAGTCTTCTCTTCTCATCTCATAATCAAGGACTAAACCTTAAAGGTTTTAAGGCTTTGTGATTAAGCTTATGCCTGCATCCTTCTATTACGATGGAGTGTATAACTTTAATCCTAAGTGTTAAACCCTTAATGTGTTTAAATCCTTTAATCAATCCATCTAATAATCACTAAGACATCAAGCTTGTAACTTGGGCCTTGCATTAGGGTTCTAATTCTTCCTTAATTGGTTAAGAAGGACTAACCCTAGTATTAATGGACAAGTCCCCCTCAAGTTTTCTTACAAACCATAAAAATCACTTCTTAATCTCACCATTAACTAAAATCAACTTTAATAAAGGCTTTGTTTTGTCATGAGGTTAATCCCTAATCATGGATTAAGTTGAGGAGCCTTCCTCAGCTTAAATGTTCTCATCTATTATCCTTCTATTAGGATGGTGTAATGAGTCCATTAAATCCTTGATTATGGCTTAAACTCATTACTTAACACTAAAAAAAAACTCCAAAAACATCTAAATAATTGCAAGTAGGTTAATGATCTTAATCCTACATCATGGTGATTAAGTGTGAGGTGCTTACTTCATACTTAAGGTATTCTCATTACCCCTAATCAGAGGGAGGATCATCAGAGATCTCAGGACAAGGCAAAGCTCCTATACAAGGCACCTAAACTAGGGTTTGAGATTCAAGCACCAAAATCTCACAACTTTGGCCATTTCATTTGGGAAAAGTCTTATATATGTCAATAGGATCCTAGGTGTCAATTTTCATGAGAAAATTCCATGTGGAAGTCAGAGAATTCTTCAGTTGCTTGCAGATGAAGTAATTGGTCAATTGTGCCCATAAAAAGTCAACTGTGTGATTTCAAGGGGTCTAACCCAAATTTTTTGGCCAAGAGGGGTCCTCACAATTTTATAAGAGGTTTGGAATGATAAAATTTCAAGAATCATGGAGATTTTAAGGGTTTTGCAAAAATGGTACAAAGTTGGTTTTTGAGATTTTCCAAATTTGGCAACTTTTGCCCTAATTTTCAAATGGCCTTAACATGATCAAAAATTCTTCAAATGGACCAAAGTCAAACATGAAAGTTGGAGAGTAAGGGCTCCCATTTTCAAAAAGTACAAGTACATTTTCATATGATTTGTGGTTTGTCCTAGGGGTCCCTCGAAAATTTCACGTATTTTAGGGCAAATTCAACTTTTCATGCATGCACCAAATGCAAGAGTGTTCAAAACTTGTTTTCATGACTTGGTATTGGTTCAATTTTGTTTCAATGATAAAATACATTACATTTTGATCAATTTTCTCCAAATAAACTCCAATTTTCGTGCACAATAAGGAAGTTGCCTCATAATGGGATATTTTGCAAAATCATGAAAAATGTGTGATACCTCAATCCAATGGCCAAGATCCTTTGTATAATGATTAAGGGTACAGATTGCATTGCACATGGGCTGAGAATGAAAGCAAGGAATGAGGGAGGCATGCTTATCTCACAAATTTCAAATTATGCAAATTCATAAAAATTTCATGATCCACACGTGCAAATCACACAATTCTTTCAGCAAGGGTTTGTGATATCACATATAAGCAGCTAGGGTTTCAGAATTGTGGATCTCTCTCTCATTCTCTCATTTCCAACTTCTTGCAACCTTTGCATTTTCTCTCATTTCTCTTCATACAAGCACTCAATCTCAAAACAAATTGTGGATTTGTGATCAGTGAGAGCTAAGGATCATTAAGCACCCACTCTTTCAAGCTTTCCTCCAAGTTTAGTAACATTGCCATTTCATGGCAGGTGTGAGAGAAACCTTAGATTCAGCTTATTTCAAGACTTTAGATGCATTTATTTTGCATCTATAGTGAGTGTGGAGTAATTTGCACGCAGCATTTGGTCTTCTACCTCATTGAATCAAGATCTTCACCTCAGGTATGGATCCAAATCTTGTAATCTAAAAATGAAATTGATGAGGTGTTTTGTGATGTGTGAAGTTCACTGATCATGCTGCACTTTTTAGTTTTGAAAATGGTGCAATATTGAGTGAGTTATTAGGGTTTTAGTTTTGATGGTCAACTTTGTTTTTCTTCGATCCCTTCGATTCATTGAGTTTTAGAGGTTTTTGATCCCATATTTGAAGTCAGAGCATGTTAATTAGTCAATCTGGACGTTTTTTAGTCATTTTTATTGTTGTTTAGGCTGCTGTTATGAATTCCGGTGCCGGAGCCCTAGCTTCGGTCACCGGAAACTGGGTTCATATGACTTAGGGTTTGCATGGTTGAAGATGACTTTCTGTCCATTGGATCTGCCCAGCCAACGCTTGAGATGTTTCCACGTAGCCCTAGGGTACACTCTCTCCCTCACGTGTTTTATAATTCTGTTTTTAATCTTTGTGTTTCACAGCCTATGTTAACTACCATGCGTCATCCACTTAGAATCCAGCCTGGTGCCACGTAATTTAATGAGGTCTTGTACCATGTGCGTTTGGTCAATCCTGTGCTCCTTGTTTTTTCCAGCTTATTCCATAAAATACCACCATGGTAATTATATTCCTGCGCCAGCTTCTGGGCCCAGACCCTGTTATTCACACCCCACATCCCCTTGGCCCAATTCTTTTACACGTACAATCCATACTAATTACACCCCATCTCCATTTCATTTTAATTTCCTTTTCACTTTATTTTTCTTTTATTCAGTTTAGTTTCTATTTAATTAAAATAGTTCTGGTTATTAAAAAATTCCCAAAAAAATCATGAGTCATCTTTGAGGTGTCTTTTATTTTTCCATTTTTTTTTTAATTTCCACGTGTCATAATTAATTCTTCATTCCAATTAGCTTCTTTGTAAGTTCATTTTGAGTACACTGCCTTGTCCAATTTCCATACACTTCATTATTTTGAATTTTGCTCCCATTCTTTTTTATCTGGATTCTTAAGACAATGTATTTTTTTTATGATATTTCTCTTGATTTTTAGAAGTTTATTTATTGGGTCTTGGTCATTTGACTTGTGGTGGAAGTTTGTAACCCTAGTTTGTGTTCTTGCCTCCATTTGACTTAGTTTGCTTCTGAATTTTTCTAAACTCTTTTGGCTCATTGATATACCATGTTTTAAGATCATTTGGTTTAAGTTGTGGAATTTTTAGATGCTTGGTTGATTTAATGTGGTTTTTTATTCTCACCTTGTCCCATTTTGCTTCTTTTGGTTCATTAGGTCTCTTATAAGCCAAGAAGGGCACTTGTGCCAACTTCTTCTTCTCATTTGGGGTTCTTTTGGGGTATGGGTACCTTCCTGGTCCTAGGATAGGGTTTGTGTCTTTGGAATTTTTGTGTTTGCTTCTCTTTTGTGTTCTTTCTTTTCTTAAGTGTGCTTTCACTTCTTCCTTACTTCTTTCACTCCCATTTTGTAATTGTTTGGTATTGTGTGTCCATTCTCTTCATCTTGTTGGCTTCTTAAGCCCTTCTCCATCTTGTTTTGGTTCTGATCTTGTGCATTGAGTCCATGTTTGTGCATTTTTGCCTTGCATATTCCTTAAGTGTGCATTTGTTTTCATATGTATTTCATGTTGCATCTTTGGCTTGTAAGCTTCATCTCTCATTCTTTTGAGTTGCATTTGCATTGTGCATTTGTTCATATCATTTCACTTCTGTTTGTATGATGTTGGCATGTTATCTTGTTCATTTGGTTTCATTTGTATGCATGTTACTAACCTTGCAGAGGCTATGGTAAGTGTGAGGTGTGGAAGTTGAGTTCCACATCTCCAAATCTCATCTTCTCTTCTTATGTTTATTGAGCTAACTCTTTTATTGTTGGGCTTATGCCTTTATCATCTCATCTCTTCTTCTTCTTCTTCTTCTCTTCTTCTTTCTTTCTTCATTAGGATAGAAGCCACACTAACCCTTAGGACATCCATGCATGTTAACACTTAGGAATCTTTAGTCCCCCTTTAGAATTTTGCCTTTGTGATCCTTTTGGTTCTTCTTCTCTTCTCATCTCATAACCATAAAAAACATCTTAATAAGTTTGAAGTGATTTCTTGATCCATAGCCTTATCCCATAAGGTATGCTTGTAGTCTTCCCATCTTGGGATAGTACAAGTTTACCTTGTGATGCACAAGTCTGATCAAGGTATCTTCTTCACCAAGAAAAGCATAAAAAACATTTCTTCATTTGTAAATACCAAAAATATTTAATAATTTAACAAGTTAGTGAGCTTAGGCCCTAATCTTTGGTTTCAAGTTTTGGGGATCTTCTCGTTACTTGAGTATGCTTGTTCTATTATTCCATCTTGGAATGTGTAAACACCCCAAATTTGCCCTCACCCATTCACACCATGGCTTGTGATCATTCTCATATGCATAAACACAATCATAAGATCTCATACCACATTTTTGATTCACTGCATAGATTCAAAGTCATCTGCACCTAGGGTTTGTGATCTGAGCAATCCAAGAGCTTCCTGAGCCACTCCAAAGGCCATCAATCACTTCAAAGGGGTCCATGTGTGTTCAAGTATCATATTACATCCTCTCAAAGTCAAGAATGCCAAAGAATCACAAGAACTGGGATTGGTGTGGAAGCAGAGCCAGGCTTGACTGCACAGTTGACCTGAAATTAGGGTTTTGGTTTCAGAGGCCATAACTCCAATTTTTTTGGTCATTCTTGTTTCTATTGGTCTCTATATGGTATAGGGAGTATGCATATCAATTTTCATGAAGAAATTCCATGGGGAAGTCATCTGATCAAGAGTTGACTTTTCAGACAAGTCAGTGCAAAATCAGGGCATCTGAGGCCCCCAATGACCCAACCAAGGGGTGATCTTCATCATTTTGAGTGTATATGATCTTTATTTGATCATGGAAGAAGTTGGAAGTTCACAAAATTCAAGAATTACAAGTTTTTGCAAAGTTGACTTTTTGGGGCAAGTTTGACTTTTAAGGAATTTGTCATTTTAGGCAACTTTTCAATCCTTACTTTTTGATCCAAAAATGCTTCAAATGGAAAAACTTTGGTCATGAAAGTTGTAGAATAGATCTTTCCCTCTTCAAAAAGTACAAGAACATGACCTAATTCATTTTGGATCAAAAGTTATGGTGCATCAAAGTTGGCAAAAATCACTAAATTTCAAGTTATGCACCAAATGGAAAAACTTGCAAATTCATGTACCAAGCACTCTATTGACTTCAAAATGACTTCAAAACTTCATCACATGATCATACATAACCTAAAAACAGAATTGGCCCAAGGGGATTCCCATTCATTTGCTTTGAATTTCACATTTCCATAAGGCATTTTCCATAAGAGTGCAAAGAGGGATTCTTGGCAAAATCAGCTTCCCATGAGTTATGTGATCACTAAATGATTTCTATACATTGCCATGACTAAAAGAAGTTCCATGCTACAAAATTCAGCAAGAAGTGTCTCAAGTACATGGCACAAAACCACAAGAAACCACAAGTGGGCAAGTTGCAAAAGCTAGCATAGCTCATGATCCACATGTTGCAGTCACTCACAAGCAATCTAAGGGTCATTCTCAACCCAAGCTGAAGCAAGACATGACCTCAAACAGCTGCTGCCATAGCCCATGCTGCAAGTACCAATCACATTGACTTTTTGGCCAAAACTCCCATACTCATGGAACAGTAAGCAGCCACCCCTACTGACCTGCTCCACAGGCTATTCACACAACTTGGGAGGATTATAGCAAAGCATTGGCCCTTGAGACAAGCCAGAACACAGTCCTCACAAAAACTGTCAAAGAGCTTCCCTTCTTCGAATCTCATTTTCCAGCCATCAAACATCCAATTTCTCTTCACCAACAAATCAAACACACTAAAAGGAACCAGAATCAACCATTGGTAGAGCTTGAAACCTCATACACACAGACCTCATTTTCTGATACACCAGAACTGGACCTCCCAAAGTGGCCTGTTTAAACTCCATCTAAGCTTACCATTAGCACAAGGGGGATCATTGGAGTAAGTTTGCACCAAAGAACAGCCCAGAAAGCCCAGAAACAGAAGCTTCCATCTCAGGTATGGCCATGAACTTTTTCTCTCAGAGCTTGCATTTTATGTTATAATTTAATTGTGTATGTCTTGCTGATCATGGGGATGTGCTTAGAATTGAAAATGAGTGAGAAATGAGGATTTACCAAGGCTCTGAAATTTTGCCCGTGAATCTTGTTGGCTTCGATTCTCTCTGTTTGTGCATGATAAATTTAGTTTGAGGGGTGATTTGAATGGGGTTTGGGTAGAGGAACATTTCCCTGCTTTTAATTTGATGAATGGTAGCCTGAATCATGATATAGGGTTTTCAACCCGCCGGAGAAGATGACCGGAGCTTCCCTCCGGTCACCTGAAAATGCTTAACCCTAATCCCAGTCATTAATGGCATTTGAATCTGATGCGTTGGATCATCTGACTTGGGTTGACTTGGCGCGTGTATGAGTGGTCCAGATGTGTCCATTTTGCCCTAATCACCATTAACCTAATTAATCTATTTAATTAATTCATAAAACCTGATTTAAGCCAGAGTCCATCCTGACCCTTGATTCGCGCGCCAAGTCAACCTCTGCCCCCCAGCTTTGAATCTCACGCGTTGGATTGGTTTACTTTTCAATTAAATCAATTTTATTTCATTTTTATTTCTTTTTTTTTCTCCATTTTATTTAAAATAGTAAAATTTATTCAAAAAATCTGAACTTTTTTATACAAGTTATTATTTAATTTCAGAACACAAAAATATTTTTATTTTCATTTTTTGCATTCAAAAAGTATTTTTAAATTTTTAAAAGTTTATTTTTAATTAATTAATGAGAATTAATTAATCAAAAATACTTTTAGGTATTTAAAAATCACCAAAAAATTCATGAAACCTTTAAAAACATTTAGAAACATTGTCCAACCCTCAAACCAAATTTCTTTTTTGATCTTGATGCATTTTGAGATTTTTCCATTGAATTAAAATCATTTTTAGGCATTATTTTGATCCAAGCTTCCAAAAATCATTTCTGCCTAACCCTAAAGAGTTGGACTTTGGTTCCTTTTGCATTGTGTTTAGCATATCATGTAGTTTGTAGGATTAAATGGTCATGATTTGATCTTTCATTTTCCATTTGTTTGGCATTTTTCTTGTTGAGGAACCCTAAAACCCTAGAAAACTTAGGAAAATCATAACTTGAATTAGGTTAAGAGTTGGAACCTCTCCTTTGGGCAGTGAGTTAGTATAGGGTTAGGGATCCTTTGAGTGCATTTTCAATTTTTTATCTTGATGTTTGCTTCTGATTTTGGTTTTTGTTTGATGCTTTGATCATAAACCCTAATTTGGGCTTCCATATGCATCCATCTTGCATTTGCATTCTTACCTTGACTTGCTATGACATTTTATGCACCCATGTGATTCATTTAACATCATAAGACATATTGAAAGCATGTTTGATCATTTCATCTTGCATTTTCCATGTTGTATGCCATTTGCATGTCATGACTTTTCATGTATGTTCATGTGTCTTAACTTGCTCCATTTTCTTCCATAAGCTTGTATGATCATCTCCATGTGTTGTTTCATGTTTGCAGCCCCTCATAGCATCATTAGCATCATGTATGTGCTTCTGGTTTTGTCTCTCATCATGCCATTCCATCCCATTTTGCATTGCATTGCATTTCTTTTCTAACTTTTCAGGTGGTAAGTGGATTTGAGAAGTGAATTTGCCTTCACTTCTCATAACTTCTCTTCATCTCTTTTATGCATCCATGCTGCATTTTGATATGTGTTTGAGTTTGAGCTTGCTCATTCTTCTTCTTCTTACTTTCTTTCCTCAAGTGACTTGTCTTCTTGAATGAAGCAAGTTACTTTGCTTCTCCTGATCCTTTCATCTGCTTCCTGGTGGTTCCATTGAAGATTTCTCTTGTTAACCTCACAAACCTTAGGAACAACCATGCATGACAATGATTAGGGTTTTGATTAGTCTCCCCTTTTAGTTCCCCCTTTGTGTCTCTTTGAGTCTTCTCTTCTCATCTCATAATCAGGGACTAAACCCTAAAGGTTTTAAGGCTTTGTGATTAAGCTTATGCCTGCATCCTTCTATTAGGATGGAGTGTATAACTTTAATCCTAAGTGTTAAACCCTTAATGTGTTTAACTCCTTTAATCAATCCATCTAATAATCATCAAGACATCACACTTGTAACTTGGGCCTTGCATTAGGGTTCTAATTCTTCCTTAATTGGTTAAGAAGGACTAACCCTAGTGTTAATGGACAAGTCCCCCTCAAGTTGTCTTACAAACCCTAAAAATCATTTCATCATCATATCATGCAATAAAATCCACTTAATCAAAGGCTTGTTTTGTCATGAGTTTAATCCCTAATCATGGATTAAGTAGAGAAGCTTAATGAGTCTGTTTAATCTTTGATTATGGCTTAACCTCATTACTTAACACTAAACAAAAACAACAAAAACATCTAATTAATCACAAGTAGGTTAATGATCTTAACCCTACACCAAAAGTGATTAAGTGTGAGAATCTGACTTCACACTTAAGGTATTCTCATTACCCCTAATCAGAGGGAGGATGTGATGAGTCTACTAACCCATTGGTTTAAGCTTAAGCTCATTAACTTATGACAAATTTCCAAAAGCAATAAAAGATTGAAAACACAAAAACAAACAATAATCGTCTCCTTCGGGATTCTTTTCTCATCTCATTCACTCATAAATGAGAACTTGCTTCTTCCGTCTAATGCAAGACAGTTTGCACCTGAGCCAGACAGGTCTTACACTTGAGCATAGACAAGTAAGCAGTTCACAAGTCAATTCACCTGCCAGTCTCTTTGGGTCGAACTACGGTGTTCTGACTTCCTCATTGCACGAGAGGATACGTAGGCATAACTTAACAGTTATCGAACAAAAGTCTCTGTATATTCCCCCTCTTTCCAGCTTCATTCTTTAGCCTCATGATCTTGAGCATCTTATTCCTGTTCTTACACTGACACTGTATATATCACACTTCACACTTCTTTTGCACTGACACCTGTACATCCTTTTCCAGCTCTTTATGCACAGACTGCACTGACACTACCCCTTTAAAACACAAATCTTTTAAGCGTGGATCCCGTCGAGTACGGCGGACAATCTGGGTGCTAATACCTTCCCAGGTTGTAACCAACCCCGTTTCTCAGTCTCTCTGGTTCGCAACCGTCTTATCCATATCTTTCTAGGTCTATGCAGCATTGCCTTTCCTCCGGGATAAAAATGCCTAGCTGGCGACTCTTTTCTTTTCCAGTGAGATCACTGCTGTGTGTTCTCATTGTCCCTCTCGCCGACCGTTCGCGTCTGTACCTTTATTTGGGCCCATTTCCCATTTATCGGGAGCGACAGAATGTAGTGACAAGTGCACATTCCATGGAAAAGAGCTTGAGTTCACTTCCTTGTGACACACTCATAAAAACTTCATAAAAAACACAAACAAACAATAAGCGTCTCTCCTTCGGGAATTCTTTTCTCACCTCTTTCGTTTCGTACGCGAACTTACTCCTACTTGTCATTTTGCAAGACGGTTACGCACTCGTCGTCCGAGTTTGCAACACCTGAGCAATGGCATAGGCAGTTCAAGCTTTAATTCACAAGCAATTTCCTTGTTTAGTTAGGGGATCTACGGCGTCTCTGATCCTCATTTTCCCGATGAGGTACGTAGGCAGCGGGGTAGGGCCTGTTCGAGCATAATCTTTATTTTCCCTACATTTTGCTCTTTATTTTCTTATTCAGTTCTTTTCTCGGTCTTTTTCCAGTTCATTTTATTTTCTTTGCAGTAGCTTTCATACCCTCACCCTTTGAAACAGTTTCTTTGCAAGCGTGGATCCCGTCGGGTACGGCGGACGATCTGGGTGCTAATACCTTCCCAGGTTGTAACCGACTCCCGAACTCAGTCTCTTTGGTTCGTAGGACCTGTGTCCTTCCTCTTCTTTCTTCTGGTTTGTGCAGCATTACCATTCCCGTTCCTTCGGGATAAAAATGCCTGGCTGGTGACTCTATTCTTTTCCGCGCCACTTTCGCGTTTGTACCAGGATGGAAATCCGGGGAGCGACATTAGTGTTGAGAAAATATGACAACAATCACCAATTAAACACATCCTTTGACTTATTAATGAACATGCCTTGACCAATCCTTGCAAGAACCTGAGTTTTGACGACAAAAATGAAAGAAATAATATATTTTTTTTATTTTGAATAAGGGTCAAAAAAAACAAGTAAAAGTAAATATGAAGGTAGGACAAATTTAGGGTATGACAGATGGCAAAGTACAGATGTATGTGGATTATCGGGACCTGAACAGAGCTAGCCCGAAGGATGATTTCCCATTACCTCACATTGATGTATTGGTTGACAACACAGCTCAGTTCTCGGTATTCTCCTTCATGGATGGTTTTTCCGGGTATAATCAGATCAGGATGTCACCTGAAGACATGGAGAAGACTACCTTCATCACACCTTGGGGCACGTTTTGCTACAAGGTAATGCCATTTGGACTGAAGAATGTCGGTGCTACTTATCAACGGGCTATGGTGACATTATTACACGACATGATCCACAAAGAAATTGAATGCTACGTGGATGACATGATTGCCAAGTCCCTCACTGATGAAGATCATCTGGTAAATCTGCTAAAGTTGTTAAAGCGTCTGAGAAAGTATCAACTGAAGTTAAACCCCAACAAATGCACATTCTGGGTACGTTCTGGCAAGTTGCTGGGATTTATCGTAAGTGAAAAGGGAATTGAAGTTGACCCTGACAAAGTCAAAGCCATTCAGGAGATGCCTGCACCTAGGACTGAAAAGGAGGTTCGAGGGTTCCTAGGTAGATTGAAATACATATCAAGGTTCATATCTCACCTCACTGCAACCTGTGAGCCCCTGCTCAAATTGCTAAGAAAGGAACAAACGGTCAGGTGGAACGAAGATTGTCAGAAGGCTTTTGACAAAATCAAGGAGTACCTGCAAGAACCTCCAATTCTTATGCCTCCAGTTGAAGGAAGACCTCTAATAATGTACCTGACAGTATTAGAAGGGTCAATGGGGTGTGTGTTGGGCCAGCATGACGAGTCTGGTCGAAAAGAGTATGCAATATACTACCTAAGCAAAAAGTTTACCGACTGTGAACAATGTTATTCACTACTCGAGAAAACTTGTTGTGCTTTAGCGTGGGCTGCTCGCCGACTAAGACAGTATATGTTGACTCACACCACTTTGTTGATCTCAAAAATGGACCCCGTCAAGTACATATTTGAGAAGCCAGCACTTACCGGAAGGGTTGCAAGATGGCAAATGATTCTGACAGAGTATGACATTCAGTACACATCTCAAAAGGCCATCAAAGGCAATGTACTGTCTGACTATCTAGCTGAGCAACCCATTGATGATTATCAGCCCATGAGATTTGACTTCCCTGATGAAGACATCGTGTTCCTAAAAGCAAAAGATCATGAAGAGCCTGTTCACACTGAAGGGCCTGACCCAGAAGAAGAATGGACGATGATGTTTGATGGGGCTGTCAATATGAATGGTCGTGGAGTTGGTGCAGTACTCATTACACCTAAGGGAGATCATATGCCTTTCTCGGCAAAACTCACCTTTGCCTGCACTAACAACGAAGCTGAATACGAAGCCTGTATCATGGGTCTTGAGGAAGCCATTGACCTCAAGATCAAGACTTTAACTGTATTCGGAGATTCAGCTCTGGTGATCAATCAGACCAACGAAAAATTGTACACCCACCAAGAGCATCTGATCCCATACCGTGACTATACAAGGAGATTATTGACTTTCTTCACAACAGTCAAACTTGAGTATATCCCTCGAGACGAAAATCAGTTTACAGATGCTTTAGCTACCATCTCCTCCATGATCAAGGTTCAAACTGCCAATTATGTGCCTCGGATTTCGGTCGGTATCCAGACTAGACCGACCAACATACGTATTCTCCAAGGACATTGCTAAAGATGACAAGCCATAGTTCCATGACATCAAATGCTTCTTGGAGGATCAAACATACCCACCTGGGGCATCATCCAATGACAAGAAGACATTAAGAAGGCTGGCTGGTAGTTTCTTCCTTAATGTCGATGGCTCATTATACAAGCGAAACTTTGACATGGTTCTTCTCAGATGTGTTGATAAGAAAGAAGCAGACTTACCGATGCACGAGGTGCATGAAGGATCTTTCGGTACCCATGCTGGAGGACATGCAATGGCTAAGAAATTGTTAAGATCAGGTTACTACTGGATCACAATGGATGCAGACTGTTGCGCCTATGCCAGAAAATGCCACAAATGCCAGATCTATGCAGACAAAGTGCATGTGCCTCCAAATCCTTTGAACGTGATGTCTTCACCTTGGCCCTTTGCCATGTGGGGAATTGACATGATTGGAAAGATCGAGCCGACTGCTTCAAATGGCCACAGATTCATCCTGGTAGCCATTTATTACTTCACCAAGTGGGTTGAAGTAGCTTCGTATGCAAACGTCACCAGACAAGTGGTAGCCAGATTCCTGAAAAGAGACATCATCTGTCGATATGGAGTTCCCGAGCGAATCATTACTGATAATGGTTCCAATTTGAACAACAAAATGATGGCAGAACTGTGTCGGGACTTCAAAATCCAACATCACAACTCTTCTCCTTACAGGCCAAAGATGAATGGTGTTGTTGAGGCAGCTAATAAGAACATCAAGAAGATTGTTCAAAAGATGTTGGTTACTTACAAAGACTGGCATGAAATGCTACCATTTGCCTTGCATGGGTATCGAACCTCAATCAGAACATCCACTGGGGCAACACCTTATCAGCTGGTATATGGTATGGAAGTTGTCCTGCCTGTTGAAGTTGAGCTACCCTCCTTACGGGTACTAATGGATGTAAAGTTGAATGAAGCAGAATGGGTCCGATCTCGGTACAATCAACTGAATCTGATCGAAGAAAAGAGATTAGCTGCAATTTTTCATGGGCAGCTATATCAGAAAAGAATGAAGAAAGCCTTCGATCAGAAAGTCAGGCTTCGGGAATACCAAGTAGGAGATCTTGTGCTGAAAAGACTCCTTCCTCCTCATACAGACCACAGGGGCAAGTGGACTCCAAACTATGACGGTCCATTCATAGTAAAAAAGGTTTTCTCGGGTGGAGCACTGATGCTCACTACTATGGATGGTGAAGATTTCTTATCCCCTGTGAATTCAGATGCAGTTAAAAAATACTTCGCATAAAATGACCCGCTGGACATAAAAACAGAATGTAAGTCCAGGCAAAAATAGGGCATCCCGGCGAGTCAAAAAAACAGAATAAAAGACTCAGGCAAAAATAAGGGAAAATTGAAAAAAAAATGTACACCCGCTGAGTTGAAAAGCCGCATTGGACAGCTCAGGAAAAAATGGGTATCCCGGTGGATTGAAAACCCGAAAGGGCGATCCACGCAAAATCAGGGAATAAGCGAACAACTGCATTCTGAATTCGTCTGTATCACTCACAATTCGGCAAGCTTCGAAAGGATAAAGCATCAGTCAGAATCAACCTGCTTCAGAAAGCAAGATGAGAAGAACGTCAAGGTCATACAAGTCATAGAAAAGGGAGCTCACCAAAGCATCATCAACATTGTCAACACTTTTACTTTTCTCAATTTATAACGATCTCCTCATTCCAGGGGATTCGTTCCTTTGACTGTATTTGCCAATTCAGGGCATCCAAATTAATAAAATCAGAGTTTTCAGTCACATCTCATTTGTACTTTTTTGTTCCGTTTGCAAAATGTCCAATATCCAGGATATAATAATTTCATAAAACAAATGAGCCATTTTTAAATAAATGCTTGCAGGAAAATATTTACTCTCGGGAATATCTAACTCCTATGAAGGGATCTGGTAAGGGATACCTCGGGACACTGGTGCGTTTCTTTGTCTTAACAGGTTGCAGGTATTCAAATGTGCAGCATGGGGCATGCCAGGCACATTTCCCCAGCATACATCCTCCCCGAACAGTATCTGAAATGCTTTTTCCCCAGCGGAGTTGTCAAAGCCTCCTTATCCCTAGCATAAATCTATTCAACAGGAGCTTCCCCCCAGCCGGGATCCCTGCAGAGTTATCTAGGAAGATCGTTCAGTGATCTTTTCTTCCCCAGACAGAGTGCCAGGTCTCTCAAAGAACTATCTCCCCGCAGAAGTTCCAGCCGCTCCCCAGAAGAGCAATGTTTGAAATCTTATGCAACAAAGTGATGAAAGTTTCCTTCACCCCAGCTGGGTTTCTCCTTACAGGATAGGTCTATCAATGATCTAGTTCCCCAAGCAGAGCCGTATATCCTAACAGATCTACCAATGATCTCTTCCCCAACTGGGATATCCCTCCAAGCAGATCAGCCAGAGATCTTCACAACAGTGGGATCCGAATCCCGAACCAGATTCTCTTTTGCATAATCATAGCATTCACATCATTTTTCCCCACAAAGCGTAGCATTCCGTCTAATACGGAGCATTACGGCAAAAATCAAACATTTTCATGATCACAAGCCAGGTTCGAGCTAGTCACCTGCAAATACCCCCAGTATCCCATCAGTAATGTATATAATGCTCACATCCCTTGCAAATAAAAAAATCCAAAGCGTCCCCTTTGCACTCTTCAACATAAATGCATGTTTATATATACTCCTTCGACACTCGTCCGTGTCGTATTATCCCCCGCAGATATAAGCCAAAACATCCTCTATACAAATACCTTATATACTCTTTTGACACTCGTCCGTGTCACCTTTCCCCAGCATGGTTTCCCGATCACTTGTTGCCAATCAAAAAACATGTTCATAACACACTCTTTTCGACACTCGTCTGTGTCATCCTATCCCCGCAGGTCGCCGAAACACCTTTTACACTCTCATATACAAAAGTTTGTTCATAACTTATACATTTTCTTTTGACATTCGTCCATGTCATACAATCCCCAGCAAGTGGAACACCCGTCCGTTTCTTGCTCACACTTCACCAACAAACAATCATACATATATAGAAGGTACTCGTCTGTATCTTATATATATCATTCCCCACAGATTCGACACTCGTCCGTGTTCTTTGTTAACCAGTTGGTACTTGTCTGTATCATCATCTCTGAACACGCGTCAACGTTTGTTTCTATCGATACTCGTCCGTATCGTGGTCTTAAGGATGATCGTCTGCATCTTTAATCTATACACAGCGTCAAACACTTATACCTTTTATTTCTGGAAAGCGTAAATACTCGTCCGCGTTTACCATTCCCCAGCAGAACAACTTTTCTTCTATCCGACATTCGTCCTATGTCGTGATACTTTCGGCAGTCGTACCCTGCCAGGTGATCGTCCTTCACCTTTGGATGACCATCCCTCATCCTTTCCCCAGCGGAATCTCCGTTATTGGAACCCTTTTCTATCTGGAATTCGTCCTATGTCGTGATATTTTAGCAGCCGTCCCCTACTAGGTGATCATCCTTCACCTTTTGATGATCGTCCTTCATCATTTTTATCCGATGGTCGTCCCCATCGTTGATCTTGTTATCCGACATTCCTCCTATGTCGTGATAAACCCTGAGAGCAGTCGTACCCTGCTAGGTGATTGTCCTTCACCTCTTGATGATCGTCCTTCATCATGCTTATCCGATGGCCGTCCCCATCATCGACCTTTTTTCTATCCGACATTCATCTTATGTCGTGATA
Organism: Lathyrus aphaca; assembly: GCA_963966055.1. Taxonomy (NCBI): domain Eukaryota; kingdom Viridiplantae; phylum Streptophyta; class Magnoliopsida; order Fabales; family Fabaceae; genus Lathyrus; species Lathyrus aphaca. Next base: position 506,297,122 of record OZ014524.1, on the reverse strand, counting down.
AAGAGCAGTCGTCCCCTTCTAGGTGATCGTCCTTCACCTTTGATGACCGTCCCTCATCAATATTTCATTTATTCTTTAAACCGATGGCCGTCCCTGTCGTTGTTTACATTACTTTATGAACTTGGTGGCCGTCCCCATCATTACCTTTGTTTTAATCCCTAGAAAATCTTGTTTCCTTACCCGATGGTCGTCCCCATCGTGGTCTCTTTATTTCCCCAGCTTGTCGGTCGTCCCCGTCATTGCTGGACTTACCGCTTTATCCCCAGCAGTCGTCCTCTGCTCGATGGTTGTCCTCCATCGCCCGCATTTTGATAATCATACTATACTACCTTTTACAATTTATATCCCTTTTCTTCTTCTCCCCAGTGAGTGCAAATTTTGGACTATCTTTGGTATTCAACCACAAGTTATCCTGTTTGTCTGTTAAGTCAGGCGCTTACACCCTGCACAGCTAACTCATGCTTGAATAGGGGCAGCTATAAACACCCCAAATTTTCCCTCACTAATTTCACACCATGGCTTGTAATCTTTCATGTTTGCATTAGCATAAGCATACCATCTCATATTGCATTTTTTGTTTCACTGCATAAGTTCAAGTTCATCTGCATCTAGGGTTTGTGATCTGAGCAATCCAAGGATCCATCTGGGCCACTCCAAAGGCCTCCGAGCATTCCAAGAGGGTCCATGTTTTTTCAATCATCATGTTATGTCTCTCAAAGTTCAAGGAAGTCAAGAAATCACAAAAAATGGCAAAGGCATGGAAGCAGGGCTAAGGTTTTCCTGCACAGATGACCAAAATTAGGGTTTTGGTTTCAGAGGCCTTAACTCCAAATTTTTGGGTCATTCTTGTTTCTAATGTTCTTAAGATGTTATAAGGATCATGTGTACCAAGTTTGATGAAGAAATTCATTGTGGAAGTCATATGTTCACTGGGTAACTTCTTGAGCAAGTCAGAGCAAAATCAGGGCATCTGAGACCCCCAACAATGGAACCAAAGGGTTATTTTCATCAAATTGAAGTTATATGATCTTTATTTGATCATTGAAGTGCTTGGAGGTTCACAAAATTGAAGAAATTTGAGCTAAACCAAAAGTTGCCAAAAATGGAAATGACTTGTATGGAAACTTTCCATTTTGGGAAAGTTCTTCAACCTCCTCTTTCTCAACCAAAAATGCTTCAAATGAAAAATTGTTGGTCATGAAAGTTGTAGATTGGATCATTCCCTTTTCAAAAAGTACAAGAACATGTTCTAATTCATTGTGGAACTCAAGTTATAATCTTGCAAAGTTGGAAAAAATCCTATAATTTTCACTTTCACACCAAAGAGGGATTTTTGCAAAACCACTTGCCAAGTAATTTTATGACCTCTAATGCATCTCTAGGCATCATACAAACATATTACAATGCATTGTGACCAGAATTTCCCAAAGAATCACTTGCTTTCATGGCTTGCATCACAAGAAATCACAAAAGGGGAAAATTGCATAACACTTGCAAAACCTCTTGCAGCCATGCCTCTAAGCCATCCAGTTGCATAATTTCAATCCCATGGATCTCCTTGAACCAAGCTGAGGCCAGACATGCCCTTGAACAACTCCTGCCATAGCCCATACCTCAAGTACACATAATGTTGACTTTTTTGCAAATCACCCCATACCAATCAACTGCAGCCACAACAACTCTCTGGCCAATAGAGACATGTTATGTGGACAAAAAGCAAGCCATTACACATAATCTTGGAGATGAGGAACCTCACATACACCAAGTTTCACAAAAATCACCCTCAGCCTTCATCTCTTCGAAACACATTGCACAAGCCATAAAACTTCAAACAAATTACATAGATCAACTCACCATCATCCACAGATCATTTCCCAACCATTGCCAAGCCCTAAAAGTCAGCCAAACACAAACACGATTCTGGTGCAGCAAGAGTTCATTCTCTCAATCTAGCCATTCTAAACTCTTGCAAAGCTTCTCAACATCATCAAGGAGTCCATTGGGGTGGGTTTGCACAGGAGAAGAGGTCAGAAAGATCCAAAAGTGAAAGCTCCAGCTCAGGTATCCATCTTCAAACTTTTTTCCAGAAGCATGATTTTAAGTTTCTAATTTGTTATACATGTTATGCTGATCATCATGATATAATTTGTTTTGAAAATGAGTTGAAAACAAACGTGTATTTAGCTTCAGAAACTTTGCCCGTGAAACATGTTCTTGTTTGATTCTCATGATTGATGCAAAATAAATTGATTTTGAGGGTTGATTCGTGCTTGGGTGAGTTGGGGATCTGATCTGGAGCTTTAGAGCTCTTAAAATGGCCTAGGGAGATAGTTGAAGAAGGGACCCTGCCGGAGAAGACGACCGGAGCACTGTTCCGGCCGTCTGAGGTGGATTAGGGCTAGTCTCAGGTGATTAAGTGAGTTTGAATTTGGGTCGTTTGATGAGAGCTTGGCACGCGTTTTCAATGGACCAGATCACTTCATTAACCCTAATCCTAATGAATTAGTTTTAATTTATTTAATTAGGTCAGTTTAAAACGTAGCCGTAGGATTTCATTTAAGTAGGAAGATTAAGTCATGGCCCTAGGATCTGAATACTTCAAGTCACACTGACTTGCCATCTGGACCATTAAATCCCTCAACTTGCAATCTCAGCCTCTCATTCTGCATACTTTCCTTTTTATTTTTGTTTCTTTCTATTTTATTTTGTTTATTTATTTAAAATAGCTAAAATGATTTAAAAATTATGGAAATTTTTGTCAAGAATTTAATTATTTTTCAGAAACCAAAAATATTTTTATTTTTTATTTTTGCATTAAAAAGCATTTTAAAATATTTAAATGTTTATTTTAATTAATTAATGGAAATTAATTAATTAAAATACCATTTAAGTTTCTAAAAATCACCAAAAAAACCATGAATCATCCCTTTGCATTTAGAAACATTTTCAAACTCTTCATACAAATTTCTTTTTAGGTTTGATGATCATTTGAGAATTTAGTTTGAATTAAGGGTCATTTAAATCCTATTTTTGAACCCTAACTTAGAAAACTCTTTTCTGCCTAACCAAGAAGAGTTTGAGGATGATTCTTTTTGCATTGTTTTGTGCATATCATGTAGTTTCTAGGATATTTTCGGCATGAATTTATCTTTCATTTTCAAATTGATTTGCATTTTACCTTTTAAGGTACCTTAAAACCCTAGTTAACTTAGAAAAAATCATAACTTTCTTTAGGTTAAGAGTTAGACCTTCTCCTTTGGGGTGTGATATCATATGGGGTTAGGGTTTGCTTGAGCCCATTTACAAATTTTTATCATGTGAATTGCTTCTATTTTGATCATTTGCATCTCATCCTTTCATGTAACCCTAATTTTACATCTTCATTTGCATCCTACATTGCATTGCATGAACATATGAACTTGTCATGACATTCTAAGCACTTGTATGCCACCTTAGACATCTTAGGACATTGCTTGAACATTGCTTGGTCATTTATTCATACATTTTCTTTGCTTTGCATCCATTTCATTTCATAAACATCCATGTGTTTTCATGCTTCCCACATGCTTCATTTGCATCCATTCTCTTGTATGATCATCCATTGCACTTTGTATGCCTTTGCATCATGTCATAGCATCATTTACATCATGTGTATGCTTCTGGTTTTGATCTTTGCCTTTGTATATGCATCATTTCATGTCATTTCTTTCCTTATGCATCTTGTGCTAACATTTTCAAGTGGTAAGTTAATTTGAGGAGTGAATTTGCCTTCACTTCTCATTTCTCTTCATCTTCTTCATATGCATCTTTGCTTCATTTTTCTTTGTCTTTGAGTGAGCTTGCTCATTCATGTTCATCTCTCACTTTCTTTCTCTAAGTTACTTATCTTCTTCAATGAAGTAAGTAACTTGTTTCATCTGCTTCTTCCTCCTTCCATTTGTTTCTTCCATTGGTGGCTTCTTTGAAGATCTTTCTTAAGCCTTACAAACCATAGGAACATCCAAGCATGATAATAATTTGGTTTGTGATTAGTCCCCCCTTAGATTTTACCTTTGAGTCTTCTTTGTGTCTCTCTTCTCATCCCATCATTGGAGACTAAACCTTTAAGGCTTTAGGACTTTTGAATTAGGGTTATGCCTGCATCCTTCTCTTAGGATGGACTGTATAACTTTAATCCTAAGTGTTAACCCTTAATTTGTTTAAACCTCTTAATCAATCCATATAATAATCACTAAGACATTAACTTGTAACTTGGGCCTTACATTAGGGTTCTAATTCTTCCTTTATGGTTAAGAAGGGCTAACCCTAGTGTTTAATGGACAAGTCTCCCTCAAGTTGTCTTACAAATCATAAAAATATTTCTTAATCTCACCCTTAATTAATATCCATTTAATAAAGGCTTTGTTTTTTCATGACTTTAATCCCTAATCATGGATTAAGTTGAGGTATCTTCCTCAGCTTAAGTGTTCTCATCTATTATCTTTCTATTAGGATGGTGTAATAAGTTCACTAATCCTTGATTATGGCTTAAACTCATTACTTAACACTAAACAAAAATCCAAAAATATCTAAATAATCACAAGTAGGTTAATGATCTTAATCCTACATTATCATGGCAATTAAGTTGAGATGCTTATCTCATACTTAAAGTATTCTCATTATCCCTAATCAGGGAGGATATAATGAGTTTACAAGCCTTTGATTTAGGCTTAAGCTCATTAACTTATGCAAAACTCCAAAAACAATAAAAAATTGAAAACACAAAAAACAAACAATAGTCGTCTCCTTCGGGATTCTTTTCTCATCATCTTCACTCACAAACGAGAACTTACTTCTTCCTTCTAATTCAAGACAGTTAGCACTTGAGCCAGACAAGTCATACACTTGAGCATAGACAAGCAAGCAGTTCATCAGTCAATTTATTTTTTCAGTCTCTTTGAGTTGAACTACGGTATTCTGACTTCCTCATTGCACGCGAGGATACGTAGGCATAACTTAATAGTTATCGAACAAAAGTCTCTGTGTCTTCCCCCTCTTTCAGCATTCTTTTCAAAGCCTTAGTTCCTGAGCAATTCATTTCTTTTTGCACTGACACTTGCATTCTTTTTCCAGCTTTTGCACACAGATAGCACATACACCTACCCCTTTAAACACAAACTTTTAAGCGTGGATATCGTCGAGTACGACGGACAATCTGGGTTCTAATACCTTCCCAGGTTGTAACCAACCCCCTTTCTCAGTTTCTCTGGTTCGCAACCGTCTTATCCAACTTTTTCTAGGTTTATGCAGCATTACCTTTCCTTCGGGATAAAAATGCCTAGTTGGAGACTCTATTCATTTCACTTTCATTCCTTCCTTTCGCCGACCGTTCGCGTTTGTACCCTATCTAACCAGGTGTCTTTTCGGGGGAGGGACACAAGGATGCAAGGATGCAAGGTGTCACAAGTAAATCCGGGACCTTCTTAATAGGTAGGTTGTAAGAGATTGGTTCTACATTTTTCTACCCATAAATCCTACTCACAAGGTGGTTTTTACAGTGATGGTTTAAGGAAACTCAAGGTCACAAACGTTTATCATATTAACGCCCCGCCGTAGGCTAGCTGTATTTTGACGATAATAACGATAAGGTCTACCCTGAGTGGAGTTCTCATGCTAGGCCCTCAAGAGGCGAGCCCTTGGAGACTAACACTACACAACTACCAATATTGAAATTGGTTCTTAACAGTGGATCCCAGGATCACATCCCTTTCGTGAATCAGGTCACGTGACAGGCTAGCTGCGTTGTGACAAGATCTACGAAAAGTCTAACTATCTGGGGGAGCTTTCATGCTAGGCCCTCAAGAAGCGAGTTCTTGGAGACTAAACACTAATAACTACCAATTCTATCCTAGGTGTTCCCTCTTCTTTTTCTGCAACTCAGATCTTACTTGTGATGTAACACCAATATCCCACAAACAAGTAATATAAATGAGCAAATAAGAGAAAGAAGTAAAAGAACAAATAAACAACATAAATAATAAACATAGAGAAGACAAAAAGATAAGATCAAACAAAATAAACACACAAAGCTAAGTTAGGCTCGACTCTCTCTAGCATGGAGCTAATCCCCAGCAGAGTCGCCAAGCTGTCGTACCTCGAAAAATAAGATCCTCGCGATGGCACGCGGAAAGAAAACAATAGAGTCGCCACCTAATTCTATTTATTCTAATTAAAGAAAAGGGAGATATAGATAAAACCTAAATGGGATAAGAAATGGTTAGTGAAACCAAATTCTAAGTTTGGGAGTCGGTTACGCAAGGGGAAGGTATTAGCACCCCTCACGTCCGTTGTACTCAACGGGAACCTCTTAGCTAACTATGCGATTAAATGTTGATCTAAGTCTTATGTCTTCTAAATGGTTATTAATATGTTTGTTCTAAGGAAAACGAAAGTATTTTAATTATTATTAATATTACGGGGGAAAGATTAAAGTTTTTTATTATTGTGCTCGTGAAGGATTAAAATCCATGTGCCTACGTATTCCCTTGTGCAATGGGAAAGTTAGAGCTTTGTAGTTCGTGCGACTACGGTCTGTGTTTTTTATTGAACGATTGTTTAAAACGCATTCTACTGCTAAGCGTTGGCTTATACTCGCGGTAGAGGCTGAAGCGCTAGTTTGTTTGCGAGATAGAATGATTTAAACAATGTTCGTTTAAAGAAAAGGGTTTGACCTTTGTTAAAGTGTTTTTAAACGAAAAGGCGAATGAAGCACAACTCGAGGGCTAGCCTCAAGAGTGATTGCATTCAAGGACCCGTGGAGTGCTGGACTCCAGAGTTCAGTTATTCGTTGATTAATTGTAAAATGATTGGCGTTCGTTGGTGAATTTTAAGTTGTATTCTTTCGTTGTGAAAGGGCGAATGAATTACAAATCGAGGGCTAGCCCCAACAGTAATTCAATTCAAAAACCCGAGGAATGCTAGATTCTTGAGTTTAGTTCTTTCAAGATTTTAATTAGAGATTAGCGTTTGAAAACGAAAGAGCAAATGAATTACAAATCGAGGGCTAGCCCCAACAGTAATTCAATTCAAAAACCCGAGGAATGCTAGATTCCTGAGTTTAGTTCTTACGTTAATTAATTATATGTATTATGTATCGTGTTTTGTTTTGTTTTGGCAATTTAAAATCTTAGAAACGATAGAGTAAATGAAACACAACTCGAAGGCTAGCCTCAAGAGTGGTTCATTAAAGAACCCGTGGAATGCTAGATTCCGAAGTTCGGTTCCTTGTTAATTAATTGAGACACGTGAAGTCGTGTAGACGGTGGTCACATAGGTGACCGACTTACGTGTGTGAGATGTAGACGAGATAAAATTACTTGGTGTTGGACCAAGAAATAAAATTTTATTTTGAAATATTTATTATTTTAAAAATTGTGTTCATCTTCTTATCTTGCAAATTTATAGCCACGATGCGAAATAAAATAAATACAAACATAGCACATACAACCAAAACGTCAAAAGATTAAATAACAGCTCACACTAAGAGATAAACCTAAGACAAAAATCATCACACTAATAGGCTCTAAAACTAAGCTTAACCAAACTCTACCTTGAACGTAAAAAGAACAAACAAACATTTTTTTTGGATTTTTATTATATATATATATATATATATATATATATATATATATATATATATATATATATATATATATATATATATATATATATATATATATATATATATATATATATATATATATATATATATATATATATATATATATATATATATATATTACATAGAAATAGATAACTAATTCAAAAACTGAAATTTATATATATATATATATATATATATATATATATATATATATATATATATATATATATATATATAACCAAATATAACTAATTAAAATGTTCCTTAGATTTCTTATATACATACACTACAAGAAAAATGCATTTTAGCATCAATATATTAGCGTCGGCCACGACTCTGACGCTATTAGTGGCAATCTAGCATCCCCATAAGCCGACGTTACCACGTTTTCAAATTTAATATTTAATTTTTAATATGTCTTACGTATTTCCAAATCAAAAGTTTTATTTACTTATTTATTTATTATTTTATAAAAACCCTAGCGTCGCTATGAGGCCGACGCTAAATATTAAGTTGAAATAAATTTCGTTTCCCACCACTTTTTTTTGTTTCCCTCCCTATTAATTAATTTATTTATATTATTTATATTATTTTATAAAGACATTAGCGTCGCAATGTGGCCGACACTATATTGGAGCGAAATAACTTTCATTTTTCACCTCTTTTCACTTTTCCCCGTCTATTTATCTTATTTATTATTTTATAAAATATTAGCATCGCATAATGGCCGACGCTATCTTTTTTCTTGATTTAGAAAATCAAATGTATAACAAATTTTAAATAAAATAAAATACAAAGTAAAAATAAAATAGGGTTTAGAATTTTTTTATGAATTTTAAAATTTGTTTTGACATTAGAATTCTAAATTTATACAATAAACTTAAACATAATTTAATTAAAATTTATAAAATAAAATAATAAACCTAAACATATAAATTTAAACTTATTTTAAATAATAAAATTTAAATTTATAAATAAGATAAATTTATTCTATCATTTTAATTAGAAAATATATTTATAAAAGTAAATATAATTTTAAATTATATATTAAGATAAAAATCAATTAAAATTATAAACTATTTATATTAATTAAATCAATTTTATAAACTAAGTATTATAATTATAAACTAAGTATATTAATTAAATCAATTTTATAAAACAAAACAAAATTTACAATCTGGGTATTCTTCCCTAGTGTCTCAAAATTTCAATCACCTTCACCGCCGTGTTACAACAACACAAATCCACCAAACCCTACTATTCCACCGTCGCGTTACAACAACACAAAATCAACTAGTTTCTCAACAACATATAACAACTCAACGCATTTTTTTCAAGGTTAGAAGTATAACTATGCTTGTTGATGTCATGTCTAGAAAAGGAGTAATTTGAATAAGAATAAGTATACCGTGAAATTGTTTTTCTTTTGTGTTTTGACTTGTTATTATTTTACAGGAAAATCTTACCTTGAGTTGGAGTTTCTACATCTATCTCGTGAAAAAGTGAGGTCTGCATCTTGATTGATTAATAAGGTATGTATTTTACTAACTTGGTTTGATCAATCTCTTGTATCCTAAGGAATGTGTCATTTAAAGGGGCTAAGATTAGGAAGTGAATCTTAGCCCTATCGTGGGATGACTCCATCAAAATCTATGTTGTTTCGATTATATGCATAATCTGTTATTTGACTAAATTGTTATGTCGGATTTTGAGCGTTGTGATAATTTGTGTTGTTTCTGCTAATGTTTAGTTTGCGTTGATTCACATTAATAAAATTGTTATGTAGGCTGCTTCTTGTATCATGAACATGTCGGTTGCTGCTTGTATCATGAACATATTAATTCGCATTAATGAAATTGTTATGTCGGTTTCGACCCATTTACGTAAATTTGTTTGTTTCGATCCAACAATCTTAGCTCCAAGACCATCCCCCTTAGTATTACCAGGATTTAAAACAATTGCTTCACCTTTGAACAACTCATAACGAGCATTACCCTCAAAACCCTTCACCACACCAGCACCATAGATAGCTCCAAGACACTGTATTATTATGTAAAACAGTGCTCTTGTCAAAGACAGTTTCCTAGCCAAAAACAAACCAAATGTCACAGCTGGATTTATTTTTCCACCTATTCCAAACAAAACATCCTTAGTTTAGTTTAGTCTAAAACAAAATAAAATAGTTAATTACCAATAACAATGAAGTAAAGAAAAAGAAGTGACTTGTTTCTCTATGGAAGCCTCTGGGTAATAACACTTTTAATTGGAGTGGGGTTTGAATTGTAAGAGTTTTTGAGTGTTTGAAAGGTAAGGAATTGAGTAGAGATTGTGTTAATTGTTTTGATTTGGTGAGTAGTGGAAATAAGAATCAAAGGTGTTTGAAGGGTAAGAGTAAAAATGATTTTTTGATTGATCATGTTTTAGGTTTAGGAAATGGTGGAATTAGAGTAGGCTTTGATATTGGTGGTGGTTCTGGTTCTTTTGCTGCTAGAATGTTTGATAGAAATGTTACTGTGATTACAAATACTTTTAATGTTAATGCACCATTTAGTGAATTCATTGCTGCAACAGGACTTTTTCCGATTTACTTGAGTTTAGATCATAGGTTTCTGTTTTACGATAATGTATTTGATTTGATTCATGCTTCGAATGCGTTGGATGTTGTTGGATGAAAGGCGGAGAAGTTGGAATTTTTGATGTTTGATATTGATCGAGTTTTGCGAGCCGGTGGTTTTTTTTGGCTTGATAATTTCTTTTGTGATAGCAAAGAGAAGAAACAAACTCTTACAAGGTTGATTGAAAGGTTTGATTATAAGAAAAAATGTAGCAAGTGAGAATATTATTGATTCTGTTATGTCTCTTTCGCGCAAAATTTGTGCGAATGGAATTGTTTTGAACATCGTTGTCTATCATCAAATATCATAAGATGTGGATTGTGTACAAGAAGTGTTTGCTTACCAAATGTAGAGCAACATTTTGAGGTGATATAATGTCATTTTAAGTTATGTTGTGTATTTGAGTTCTAGATTTGTTGTTGGAAAATGGAAAGAAAATGATGAATTAGTTCATTTTTGAAGCATATGAAGTCAACTTTAGACTCTTTCAAATTTTGAATTTTACTTTCTTTGACTATGACCTACCAAAAGTGAGATAAACAACTATATACCTTAATTCATGCTTGGATCTGATTATTTCAGAAGTTGTTTTCAACTTATTTTTCAGAAGCACTTGAGAATAACTTATTTTCAGTTTATTTTCAACCATATTATTGGTTACACTCACTTGCCAAACTTTCCTTAACTTCTAATTGAATGTGTAGTCATCCAATGAATATGAACTGCTAAATAGAGTACTAGGATCTAGCTAGTCTTTTTGAAAAACGCTTATCAATTTTGGTATCATTTCATTTGTGTCCATGCAATATCTTGGGGAATGGCTTTTCATAATCCCCACCTAACAAAGCACTGATGTATCTAAATAGATATGCATAGGTTTTCATGGTATATTGAGAGCATTGACACATCATTGTTTAACATTACAAAGGAATTCTTTACGCACACCAACCATTCAATTCCTCCATGTAACACAAATATATATTACACAAGTTATTAATATTCCTCCATGTAACAAAGCACTGATGTATCTAAATAGATAAAAAGTTTTCCACTAACCGTTCTCAGGGTCCAGCCATAATCTACAAAATGAATAGTAGTAAAACATGAATTTCAAGTATCAAGTAATCTCATCTCATTTAGAAATTTGAGAGTTCCTAAAGGCCATAATCTTATCCTACTAGTTAATTATTCTTAACAATAGAGTTTCAAATGGAAAAGGAATGGCGACCGAGTTAATTATCCTACTAGTTTATTGGCAATCTATGTATAAGTGTTAGATTTGTTTCAAAACTAATTGTAATATATGAATTTTAACATGTTTTTAACTAAGGTTTTGTAACTTACATCTTTGTGCTTTTGCTACTGCTTTTATGGGTCTAAACAACTATATGAATGAAGAATGGTTGCTTCTGCTATGCATCAATACACTGAAATTGTTGGATTCATATTTACTGTAACAACAGTCACTTGCCGACCCTATCACGTTCCATATCTTTGTGAAAAATAGCCTTGATAACTACTAACAACAATTAATCACATGTTTATTGTTTTGGCGTGTTTGCTAGTGTCGAATATCGTATAGTGGGTTATGTAACCTTTCACACACAGCAAATCCTAGTAGCAATCTAGAGACTTGGATATATTGAACTGTGATGTTAATTATTTTGAATATGCTTGTTATGTTAATTATTTTGTTTTTGTTTTTAATCACTGCAGGTGGTTGATAATTTACCTCATGATCCGAGTAGCAATCTAGAGACTTTGATATTTTGTTCTCATACCTTGAGAAGCAAGGTGATTTATTGTTTTTATACTTCATATTAATGTAGTTAGTGCTTATGCATGTTTAAGAATGTTATATGCATGCTGGTTTCTAACTGAAAGGATTACTGAAAGTTAGTGCTTATTCATTTAAGAATGTTATATGTATGTTGATTAATGTAGTTAGTGCTTATTCATTTAACTTTGGGACATATAAACCAAAACATAAATGAAAGAATCATAAAGGAAACCATATAAATCAAAACACAAAACAGTAAAAAGTAGGATGTTAAAACATAAACCATTAAAAATGCAAAGCTATAATGGATACCTCACCTATAGAATGGAGTGCAAAAGTAGGAAGAGGTAAGGATTAAAGTGTTAATATTCACAACATACTTCCTTCTTATATTATAAATCTTAAGCTACTGTCTATTTTGGTTACAAACTCCTGTTCGAAATTATATTGTCCAAGTTACAAAATCTGCTTAAAATCATGTCTAAATGCAAGCATAATCACTTGCAGAATTTTGGTTTCCAAACTTACAAAATCCTGCTTCAAAATATATATTAATAATCTCTAGGTAAGCATAATCCTGCTTCAAAATATATATTAATAATCTCTAGGTAAGCATAATCCTGCTTCTAAATTTCGTAAGTATCGCAAATATTTAACATTTCCTAAAGATATATCTACAACTATTTTACAGAGTAATATTATAAGAAGCTCAAAGTGGAATAAAGTGTGTTCAAAAGTCAATTTTCAGACATTAGGATACTTATCTTATAGTACAAATTTTTATTTTAATACAACTTTTATAATTATCTCAAAGTGGAATAAATTATCTCTTTTAATTAGGATTGTCCTTGCATTCCAAATTTTGGTAAAATGTTGCATTTTTGTAATACGGTAACGGAGTTTCCGAATATGAAATTGATTGTTCCGTAGATGTTGCAGGTATAGGAAATGAGTTAGAAAAACAGAAGTTGTGTTAAAATAGTATGAATGAGCAATTTTTCATATCCTTGTAATCTCTAACAATGGTCACCTAGTTTACAAATTTCAAGTTGATCTGGTGCTTATTAGTACTAGTGCTTCAAGCTGGTACAAGTTGCACAATGGTCTTTTTTTTCTTTTGGAGTTGCACTAATGTATATACAGCAACACTATAGAAAAGTCAAATGAAATTAATGCTAAATAATTATTCAACACTTATTAGTGCCGGTACTAAAATTAGAAAAAAAAACGCAGTTATATGATTGTATATGCAGCTGCTGTATAGAAAAGTCCATGAAATTAGTGCTGATGTATAGAAAGACTGGTCGAGCAGTTATAATTTCAGCTCATTTAACAATAAGAAAAGCTTCAAGTTGTATATACTTTTGAGAAAAGGATTGAGTGATAAGTATACTTGCACAACCTTAAAGAGAATAAAAAGATTTTGACAAGTGTTATGCTAATGACATCTATTAGGCCACAATTTTCTTGGGTTATTAAAATTATAGTAAATTGGTTTTAGTTGTATGGCTTAGTTAAATATTACTAATGAGTGTTTTGGGTGTTCTTTGAACATGAGTGATTTTGCTTATTGAAAATTTGTAAGGGAAAATTTGATTTGTGTTAGTGATTATTGGAATTGTTTTAGAATGCATGTGGTAAGGGAAGAATGCATGTGATTATTGAAAATTTGTAAGGGAAGAATGGATTTGTGTTGGATTTTTTTATGCCAACCAAATTGGAAAATGTATGATGGTGATTCAGAAAGTCCTTCAAGAATCCGTGTGTTGTACATTTTCTGTTTCATATCAAGTTTAACTTATATGTCTCAATTTCTATAATAAACTAATTAAGTTTAATTGATTGAGGAAATAATACATACAAATATATATAAAAATAATCTCTTATAAATCTATATATGAAAGCTAAAACATTTCTTCTAAGATTTGTATTGCTATGTAGGGACACCTCCTGAAGTACTATTTTTAATCTGTTAAGATTTGCGGGTTAAATGATTCGATGTTTCTTAGGCATGTTTGTTGGAAGTATCTTTCTACCTTTGTATTGCTATGTAGGGACAGTGTGACATAAAGCGTTTGAAAGATGAATTTATTAGAAACTTATATTTGTTTTTTATGTAGAGAATGGATCGAAGTTGGATGTATGATAGAGTAAACTCCGATAGGTGTGGTTTGAAAGATGAATTTATTAGTGGAGTTGAAGAGTTTGTGAATAAAGCCATGAATCGACCTCAATTTTTAAACGAAGGAGGGATAAGGTGTCCTTGTGTAAATTGCGTCTGCATTCTCTTGAAAATGCCTAATGAGGTCAAACACCACTTGTACAAAGATGGTTTCTTGTCCAACTATTATACATGGACTGATCATGGAAAAGAGAATCAGAATGTGGATCTTGATCATTCTAGTAGTGGCGGGAATTTTGGTGGGGATAATTTAGGTAACGAAGAACAATTCGAGGAAATGAATGATATGGTCTCTGATGTTTTCAGGCCATTTGTTAATGTCTCAAATGTGAATGATAATATGGAAAACGAAACGATTAGTGAAGGTGAGGTACCAAATAAAAAAGCTCAATGATTTTATGATGAATTAATCTATGTAAACCAACCCATTTATGAGGGAGTTTCTGAATCCAGACTATCTATTTCAGTTAAGTTGTTAGCTGCCATGTCTAGTTGGCATGTTCCTCAAAAAGGCCATGGATTTTTTCTCTCAAATGCTCGTTGATGTTTGTCCAACTAAAGAATGCTTACCTGGAAACTATTACCAAGTGAAGAAGTTGGTGTCTAAGTTAGGATTGGAAGTTGAGAAAATTGATTGCTGTGTTAATGGATGCTTATTATATTTTAAAGAAGATAGCACCTTAACTCAGTGTAGATTTTGTGGAGCTGCTAGGTATGTTCCTCAAAAGTGTGGAATGGGAAAATACAAAGATGTGGCAGTGAAAAGAATGTTCTATTTTCCAATAATTCCTAGGTTACGACTTTATGCTTCAGAGGAATCTGCATCTTAGATGAGATGGCATCGTGAGAACACCAGCAATCCAAATGTTTTGCGTCACCCATCTGATGGAAAAGCTTGGAAACACTTTGATGAAGTTTATCCCGATTATGCTAGTGAACCAAGAAATGTAAGATTGGGTTTATTATAGTGATGGGTTTACCCCTTACATTCAAGCCTCTAGTTCTCCATATTCATGTTGGCCAATAATAGTCACACCATACAATCTCCCTCCCGAAATGTGCATGACCAAACCATACATGTTTTTGACTTGTCTTGTACCTGGACCATACAACCCGAAAGTTAAAATAGATGTCTACTTGCAACCTTTGGTTGATGATTTGCAACGGTTGTGGAAAGATGGCATTGTGACATATGATATCTCTATGCAACAAAATTTTATTATGAGAGCGAATTTAATGTGGACAATCAATGATTTTCCAGCATATGGTATGTTGTCTGGATGGGGAACACAAGATAAATTAGCATGCCCTTATTGCATAGACAATACAGATTCTTTCACCTTATAATTTGGTGGAAAACGTTGCTGGTTTGATTGTCATCGTAGGTTTTTACCAATGGATCATCCTTTCAGAAAAAGTAAAAAGAGATTTACAAAAGGCAAGATTGTGAAAAAAAGACCACCACCAATATGGACCGGCCAGGATGTTTGGGAAGCTATTCGTGATTTCCCAAACGTCACAGACAATGTCTGGGCCACCAAATTTCCGGGGTATGGGAAACAACATAATTGGAACAAAAGAAGTATATTTTGGGATCTTCCATACTGGAAGGACAACTTGTTAAGGCACAACCTTGATGTGATGCACATAGAGAAGAATGTATTTGATAATGTGTTTTACACTGTCATGAATGATCCTGGAAAAACAAAGGACAATGAGAAGGCCAGATTGGATTTACCTCTTAATTGTTTACGTAGGGATTTAGAGATGCGCCCTCTACCTAACGGAAAGATGGCTAAGCCAAAGGCAAAATTTTCATTGACACCAGAAGAGGTAAAGCTAGTATGTAGATGGATTAAGGAACTAAAAATGTCGGATGGTTATTCCTCGAATCTTTATAGGTGTGCTGATGCTACCAAGGGTAGGATGAAGGGGATGAAAAGCCATGACTGTCATGTATTCATGGAGTGTTTGCTTCCAATTGCTTTCCGTTCCTTGCCTCTTGAGATATGGAAGCCGCTAACTGAGTTAAGTCGTTTTTTTAAAGACTTGTGTTGTAATACATTGAATTTGGAAGACCTTGTTAGGTTGGAACAAAACATTCCCATCATCATATGAAAACTAGAAAGAATTTTTCCACCAGATTTCTTTGACTCGATGGAACATCTTCCGATTCACCTACCTGCTGAAGCAATCCTTGGTGGTCCTGTACATTATCGTTGGATGTATCCATTTGAAAGGTAATTGATGTTCAATTTTTGTAGATTAATGAAATGAAAAAACATTTTTTAAGCGTTTCATGTGTAGATTGATGGGAGACTACAAGCGTTCGGTGAAAAATAAAGCCAGGGTTGAAGGTTCAATATGCACTGCGTACTTGCACAATGAAACTACTCATTTTTTCTCTCACTATTTCAAGACCTTTAGTTTGTTTCCAAGTACAAGTTTAAGGAACGATCTTCGATCAGATCATGAGAATTACCAACCAATACTTTCAGTTTTTAGTAAATGTGGTCGTCCTAGTGGAAAGGCTTGACCCTATTGGTTGATAGATAAGGAATGGAAGTCTGCTCATGTGCACGTCCTAATCAATTGTGATGAGGTTAAACCGTATCTCGAGTAAGTACATTTTTGTAAGACAATTGTGTTGTTCTTAACCATTTTTTATAAATGCACTCATCAATTTTATGATTGATGTCAGATTGTTCATGCAATATCATTTTATCAATGAAGAAGATGCTTCCGGTCTTATACACGAGCAGTTTCCTTCATGGCTAAAAGACTATGTTAGTATATTTCTCACAGTTTATATTATGTGGTTGACAATCTTTAAGTTTATATTTCTCACAATAAACAATCTCTAAGGTTATATATATATATATATATATATATATATATATATATATATATATATATATATATAGGTGAATGATGAGAGATATCTTCAGTATGACTCATTCATTCTTGCACAAGAAGCGAAACAAGTTTATTATGTACCATATCCAGAAATGTGTAGGAATATGCGTGGATGGTGTGCAGCAATCACCACAAAACCAAGGGGTTATGTTGAGATAGACAACATCGACGATGCAATTCCTTATCAATTAGATGAAATGTTACCAGTTGTGCCTATTACAGAAGTTGAAGAAATACATGGTTTAGCTGATGGAGGGTTAATTGACGAGGTTGAGCCAATAACAATGACAATTGACCCAATGACTCAAGATTGAGAGAACATTTTATGTTTTAATTTTAGATTTTTATGCACTTGTTCAAATGTGTGTTGTAACATAATTCCTAAGGTTATAAATAATTCAATTCAATTACTCTTGTAACATATATTTAGATATGTACTTTCATGTTATAAAAAACCATGTTGTATTTGATGTATTTGATGTAAAAAAACCATGTTGTATTTGATGTATTGTAAAATCATATGCACGTCTTTTAATTGATATAAATAACTATTCTGCACTAATTTGTAAGAGCATATGCACGTCTTTTGCACGTCTCATGTATGGGCATTTCTTGGTGAGTGCATAGATACATAACCTTTAACATTGCCATTTCTTGATGAACATTTCTTATTACTCAGTGTTGGTTGTTTTGAGATGACTGGACAAAACGGAAAGAGAAAAGCACCATCGGGCACATCTAAGTAAGATGACTAAATCTTTTCACCTATTTGATTTTTTTGTATTTAAACTTATTTATTTTTGGATTTGGACTTATTTGTCTAATGGTTTCGTTGTAAAAGAGTTATTGACAGGTTATATCGTCAAAGACAAATTCCACCAGGGACTCTTGCTATAAACAACTTTCGTAAGGTCCATAGCAAACCTGGTTCAACGAACCCACCACAAACTACTAAGAGAAACCCACCACCACCCACTAAGACAAACCCACCACTGACCACTCAGCCTCCACCGATTCAAACAAATCCCACACCATCAGATACTCAACCTCCACCACCTACTCCAGATTCGACACCTATTCAGCCTCCACCGACTTCTGAGGAGTTCACATTCATTCCTACTCCAGGATATACTCAGCCTCCGCCGCAGCCTCAGTCGCAGCCACAGCCTCAGCCTCATCCACTTCCTTCCCATCACACCACAGACGAGGAAGTGCAGAGGGACTTAACACTGGCTAATGAAGGGCAACAACACGACGGAGGGCAAAAACCGAAGATCTGTATTGTGGAAACAACTAATGCGATTGTTTATTGCTTGACTTTTAGTTAGATAGTAGTAATTATTGCTTGAATCATGACTCGTAGAAGATTACTTTAATTGTTTGTAAAAATATGTGATTATTTTTATATAATTAGATATAAAAGAATTTTGTTAAAATGTTGGCATCATGCAGATGCTAAAATTTTGGTTAAATTTTCTTGGTTACTAGGATTTCCATAAAGGTAAATGGAATTTTTATAATGTTTATGTTTGGATGTGTAATATTTTAAAGGAAAATTGAAGTTAATTAAAGATGATGTGAAAGAATGGGATAAGATGCATGGTAAAAATTAGTGATGGGAGCACTGAATTTATGTTTGCTGAATTGTTAACATGTGCAGGTTACATCCAGGTGATCTTGTTGCCGCAATGATTCGAAAAGTTATTGAAAAGAATTATCATGGAACCTTCGTTAATTATGGTGAGCTTAAACGCGACGGAAGAGAGGATGTGAGAAAGGAATGGTTCAACGATTTTAAGGTAAGACATGAAATTTTTTTTTAGTAGTTTGATGATTATGTATACTACTGAGTTTTATTTATTATTTGTTTATTTTGTCAGAGGCTTGTATCTTGGGACCGTTGTGATGATGCAAATATGGAAGAATTGTTTCATCAGAAATGTGGAAAACGACTGTCTGATATACAACGAAAGGCTAGAGAAAAGGGGCAGAAGTCGGGTTAGATGGGTGTAGATACATGGACGTATCTCCTAGACAAGTGGAAGACAGGTGAATTTAGAGCTGTATCCCAACAAAATAAGATTAATCGATCATCTAAAAAAGGTGGGCAGTCCATACAACAGGTTGTAAAGCTCACCATGATGTTGCACTTGAATTGGTATATACTTTATAATTACAATGCGTTAATATATACTTTATAATTACAAAGCGTTAATATAATTATACTTGATATAAATTTTTACCATATATATTTGATCTAATGATAGGCTAAAAAACTCGATCGACCCGCACATCCAGATGAGATTTTCATTGCCACCCATAAAAAGAAGAATGGGGAGTGGGTTGACACTCGTGCAGCGACAACACATGTAAGATAACATTTTATTATACTTTGTTTGAAATATTATACTTTGTTTGGGATTTGTGTTAAAAACTTCCACAAAATATTATACTCTCATGTGTTTTTCTATTTATATGTTTATATCTTATGGATTTGTTTAAGAACTATTTTGGCTATATGTTTATATGTTTTTGGCTATTGTTCTCAGTTTTCTTAAATACTTGTGTACAGGAAATTTTTTGCAATAGCTTGGCACAAGTTGGTGATGAAGTGGAAGGATCAACAAGAATATAAATTTGGAAAGAAGCTGCAGGGGGTAAGACACGGGGGCGGTGTTATGGCACTGGACAATTGGCACGTAACATAAGATGTGGAGTAAACTTCTTGACTCAGGTGTCAATTACAAACCCACATAGAGAAGCAGATAATCAGGTCATTGAAGCTGCCAGAGCTGAAGCTGCTGCTACACGTGAAGAGGCTGCACGGGCGAATGCGCAGACAAATGAATTGGCAAAGAAATTTGAAAAATTGTCAAAGAAATTTGATATGTTGCATTCTCTTCAGGCGGGTCCTTCTAGTGCTCCTGCGAGTGGTCATCCTGATTATAACGATTCGGTACGTTCTATTTTCTATTGTTTTTTATTGAGTTGAATTGAACTCGTTTATAAATTATGTTTATGTAGTTGAGTTGAATTTTCATATCCTTTTGTACTTAATTGCACTGAAGCTGTTTGTTAGAATTCCGCCACTGTTATAACAATCCTATTTGAGAACAACGGTTTGTACACAAGCTGATTGGTTATTCTGCTTTGATGGGGCCTATTGGAGGGGTAGTTTTGGTTGATTATTATGTTGTGAAGAAAATGAATTTGAGGATAAGTGATTTGTACACAACAAGAAGTTTTTTTGGGTTTGTTGTGGTTTATAAGAATGGGTTTGTTGTGGTTTATAATAATGCTTGGTTTATTAGTTTCTTTTTAAGAGGGTTTTTGTATTGGATTCTGTTGAGTTTGAACATTGTAGATTGGCATGTGCGCAAAGTATCACATGCTTGAGCATATTTTTTTAGCGTATTTTTTTAAGTTAATTAATGTGTCTGACTCGTGACTATTTATTTTGGATGTTGCAGGAGGAGGAGGAGGAGGATGAGGAAGTTGATGTTGGTTATCATGATTAGTGTGTAGATTGTTTAGGACCTGTTTTATGTGTTGATATTTTGATGTTGTATTTTGGAACTGATTAGAATTTTAATGTTGGTTTTTTTTTTTGAACTGATTAGTATTTTGATGTTGGTGTATTTTAGAACTTATTAGAACTCATTAGAATAACATGTTTGTGTATCTTAGAACTCATTAGAATGACATGGTGTATTTTGGATCACCTGAATTGTTGATTGATGATTTTTTTTGCAATGCCATTGGCCTGTTAGAGTTAAGATAATAAACATGTTTGAATTAATAATCAACAGGTATTGAGTGACAATTGGATAAAGGGAAGCTGATGATTTCAAATAAAATCTGCACGATTAAATAATTTAGTGTCGGTCAAGAGGCCCACGCTACATTAATTTTTAAATGGTTCATGAATCCATTAGTGGCAGCATACAGAACGACGCTAATATCACATATTTGTCTGTCTAATAAATATAGTGGCGGCCACGTGGCCGACACTAATATAAAATAATTGGGTGGCAAAAAAATGTAGTCGCGGCCACGTGGCCGACGCTAGAGTATAATAATATGTTGACCAACCTGATAATCAATCCAATTAAAAAATGACAGCTGGCATTCCGTAGCGTCTTCCCATAGCCAACGCTAATTCATCAATTAGTTGCGCATTTGAGGTCAAGAAATAGTGGCATTCTAGTGTCACACCTATAGCCGACGCTAATAGAGTGTCACACCAATAGTCGACGCTAATACAATTAACTTCCAACTTTGGAAAGGCGACCCCGACCCCCACGCTAAGCCGACGCTACACCAGTTTAATGTCGGTTTTTTTGTGGTAGCGAGGGCTTTTAGGCCGACGCTAAAGCTGTTGTTTCTTGTAGTGATATAACTAAATAAATGAAAATAATTTGGATTCAAAAATAAAAAAAATAAAATAAAAGAGATTAATGGGTTGTTTTAAAAACAATGCAAGGAAAGGGCCCAAAAGGGGGCGTTGGATTTGGGGGAGAACCAGCTGGGTCGAATCTGACCTGGACCCGGTTCGGGTAATGCAGGAAAAAGGAAAAGGGGAATAGGGTTTTGTAATCCGCCGCTCTCAAACAAGCCTCAGAAGGAAC
Organism: Lathyrus aphaca; assembly: GCA_963966055.1. Taxonomy (NCBI): domain Eukaryota; kingdom Viridiplantae; phylum Streptophyta; class Magnoliopsida; order Fabales; family Fabaceae; genus Lathyrus; species Lathyrus aphaca. The sequence goes on along the minus strand of OZ014524.1, from coordinate 506,275,359 downwards.
AATGCCAAGAAAAAATGCAGCTACATTGAATTCATCACAACTCGCGGTGTCCTCTCTCTCGAATTCGCTCAATGCTCTCTCATGGTTTCTTACACCTTCTTACGAACATCACTCTCTCAGATGCTACTCCTCTCACACATATCTCTCAAACACTCGCCCTCCCAATCTTTGTTCGTCTCCCTCTCAAAAAGAAGAAAAAAGACTCGGTTTTGGCTCAAACGAGCTGGTCAAGATCAACCGCAATTTTAACCAAAGCGAAACCCTACCCCCAAAAATACGAAAAACCAAACCCCGAATACTCAAAGGTTTAGACCAAAAACGATGATACCGACATGAAATCGAATTTCAAAGATCTAATGGAATGAAGCGAATCGAAAATAAATCCAGAAAGGGGAAAGAGAAGCTACCGACGACGAGAACGTGTATGTAACGGCAGGTACGTGCTACTTTCACTTCGTTTGGCTCTTCTCGTTTTTCTTCTATTTCGACTTTGCGATCCTCCTCCTTCTTATATGTATTACTAACCTGTTGCGTTTTTGATGTTGGGGATGGATAGTTGGTTCAGGAAGACTTGTAAACGGGGTTGTTGAAGTCCGGGAATTGAACAAAAGGTTTATGGAGCTTATTAAAGGAAGGGTTCGTTAAAGTATTTTCTGCTGGCCATTAGATTATTTTCTGAGTTTTGGGTTCGACACGACGGCTTTGAAGGTTGTCTCAGAATCAGTGGTGATGGCTTGATTTCGCGACTGAAAGTGGTAGTCTGGTTCGCAAGTTAGATTGCGACGAGGTTTGGATTCCTTTTCTTATCATTTTCCTGGTTTTCTCTAGGGGTTGACTAGTATGTTGTTAGGTTTTTTTTATGATAACAGAGCTTTTGTGACGTGTGGTATGAAGTTCTACCTAGATGGCTGAATTTTTTCAAAGGGGGAGTCCCTCCTGGTTCTCTTTGGTGGATGTGTTTTTGATGTGGTTGTTTTAATTTATATCCTCCCTCCTTCTGTTTTTGAATAAAACAGTGAACTTATAGAATGGGATTAGGGCTTTTGGATTTTGAAATTGTTAGTAAACTTGCTAGCTAAGTTTTGACTGAGTTTGGGGGGGAAAATCTGCATTTGAAAGTGATGGGTGAGGGCAGAGCAGGGCTGGAATTTGCAGCAGGCCTGCTGCATTTTTGACTAAGAATTTTGTTTGTTTGTGAAAAAAGTGGTCCCTGCTGTTGTATGTAATGCTGTTTTTTTTTTTGAACTTTTGTGACATAGAAAATATGATAAACATGTTGGATAAGATGATGCATATGTTAAGAAACTGAGTGATTGTAACATGATAAAGTGATATGATTATGTGTGACTATGTTGATATGAATATGTATGTCTAAACTCAATAGTTTGTGATGAATATGGTTATGAATATGAACATGTATGAATATGATTGAATTGAAATTTGTGAATGAATTTGAATTGAAAAGGGATTATGTTTGAAATGTTTGTATGAAGAGTTTATGGATTGTGTATAAAGAATGATATGCTCTTGAATGCTTATGTGATGACAAATTGGTTGAATTGGAAATTGATAGAATTTTGAATTAACATGATACTAATCTTTGTTTCTTTAATTTCACGTGCATTGAATGGTCTTGCCATGAGGATGGAAGAGGCATGAAGTTTGGAGATGAAGAATTCAAGAAAACAAAATGGAGTTGGGTGCATTTTCTTTGGATGAGAAACTCTGAACCATTTGTAGTCAAGCAACATTTTATAGTTTTGAATTTTGTAACTATACTAATTTGTAGCTTGTAACTTGTATGTAATTTTTTGACAAAAGCTTGTAATTGAATTTGGTTATGAGTTTGAAAATTAAATTGTAACTTTGACATGAGTTTAAAAATTAGGAATGAACTTGAGATTGACAACTTGAAATAGAAGTTTGAAATTTTTGTGGTTTGAAACAAACTCTTTTTCCTCATGAATTTGGAATGATCTTTGGAATGGATTTTGACATTGAATTCATGATGAATTTGAAATGCGATTAAAGCTTTGAATTTACAAATGATGTGAGAACTTGAAATGGAAATTTGGAATATGAATTTGAAAAAAAAATAAAATATGAAAATATGAACTAAACTTGGGACAAAAATTGAAATTGGAAGATGAATTGGAGAAATGAATTTAAAAATAAAATTGAACTTGAATTTAAATTGAAATTGGAAGTTATAATAAAAATAGAAACAGTTTTTTTTTAAAATAAAATAAAAATTGAAAGTAGAAATTGAGATAAAAATTTAAGAAAATTAAAAATCAATTTAGAAATGAGAACTTGAAAATGAATAGAAGTTAAATTAAAAATGGATATATAAAAAGAATTAGAGAATGACTAAAAACTAATAATAGAAATTGAAATAATTTTAAAAAAAAAATAGGAAGTTGAAAATAGAATAAAGAAATAGAAATAGAACTAGAAAAATAAAAATAAAAATAAAAATACAAAAATGAATTAAAAGCTAGAAATGAGAAACAACAATTAAATTTAAAATGAAAGCTTGGAAGTGAAAAGAAATAAATAAATAAAAAATCATGAGTAACTTGAAAAAATGAGTTGAAGGTGACAGAAAAACAAAACTTGAAATTTTCCGTTAAGTGCAATGAAAGTATGATGAGAGTAGTTAGGGGCAAAATTTGGGGTGTGACACCTTGCACGCTAGCCAATGATGCATGAATTATTTAATTTTTTTATTATTTTATTTATGAAATGTATGGGCGGATATGCAATGTGACGTGCTAAATGCCATGAAAAATGAGAGGGCAAATTTTTGGGTATTACACACATACCCCTAATACTTTTTCCATCTTTACCCTCCACTTATCCTCCTCAAAAGACTAACATACCCTCAAGACCTCTAATTTCTTATTTTAATTAAATAGTAATAATTTGAATAATATAATCTAATTATCTTTACTATTAATATTTATTAAAATAATCCAATTAATCTCATCAACCAAGACAACAACAATTCAACAAACACCAAATAATCAACAACAACATGCTACAACATATAATCACGAAATCGGGGCGTTACAACTCTCCCCCACTTAAGGAATTTTTGTCCTTGAAAATGTACCTGAATTAAACAGAGTCGGATACGACTCCTTCATCTGATCTTCATGCTCCCAAGTCCAACTTTCACCTATTGGTCCACCCTAGAATACCTTTACCAAGACAATTTTTTTCGCTTGCAACTGCTTCATTTCTTGGCCATCAATCCTCACGGGTAAAGCCTTAACGGTTAGGTTATCTCTAACATGTACATCATCCATTTGAATCACATGTGACAGATCACATACATACTTCCTCAACTGAGACACATGAAACACATCACGCAAATTCGCAAGCGACGGTGGTAACACAATTCGATATGCTACCTCTCTGATCCTTTGCGAAATATGATACGGACTAAAAAAATGCAGAGTGAGCTTTCTAGACTTCAAAGCTCACCAGACACTAGTCATTGGAGTAGCCCCCAAGAACACATGATCTCCCTCTTGGAACTCAAGTGCCTTCCTTCTCTTATCATGGTAACTCTTCTAATAGCTCTACGATACATTCATTTTGTCTTGGATCATTTTAATCTTCCTGGTCGTCTCCTGAACTATCTCAGGTTTGAGTACATCAACCTCGCCTGATTCGTACCAACACAGAGGAGTCCTATACCGTATACCATACAATGCCTCATACGGTGTCATGACAATACTCGCATGAAAACTTTTGTTGTAGGCAATACTTGCATAAAAAAATCTAATACAAAATAAATATATAGTAAATATGAAAAATATTTATCGATTACTATTTGCAATATAATATATTATAATAATATAGCTAAAAGGAAATAAACTCAATATTAAAAAATATGTTTCGAATGATATGACTTAGAGTTTTATTTATTTCTTTTTGGTAAAATATCATTTATTATTTTTTAATTTTAAGTTATTTTAAAGTACTACGATAATTTTATAAGTTTGTTTTTTTAACAATCGGGTCCTTTAAGTTATTTTAAATTAATAAGTTAATCATTTAAATTTGTTTTGTAAAGATATATTTTTTTATATTTGTGTTACAATAAATTTAAAACTCATATATCATTTGAATTGATTTTTCGAACTAATGACGAATATGTAATTAGTTTTTGGTTTGATTATGTATTTTGGTAGGATCGACGATTTTTCATTATGTATTTTGTCATTTTTACTTGATTCTCATGAACTGTAACTTATTTGATAAATTTGATTGCATATTCGTGATCAGCGCGAAAAACCAAATCAAATAATATATGAGTTTCTAACAGAGATTTTTAAAAAGAGTACTAAATTATTACTAAATTTGATGGAATGGAATGGAATGGAGTGGTAACTAATGTGATTCCATTGTTTGGATTTGCAAATAATTGATGGAATGGAATGGAACATGATGGAATCCATTCCATCCTATTCCATCCAAATCTTCATTTTTTGTTCCATCCAATTTGGGGTGTATGTGATGGAATGTGATATTTTTAATAAAATATTCAAACAATGGAGTGGGATCTATATTCCATTCCGCTCCGCTCCATTCCGCTTCGCTATGTTCCACTTCACTCCGCTCCGTTACGTTCCATCAATCCAAACATAGCCTAAAAGAATAACTTAATACTTTAAAATTACTTAAAGAACTTGCGGAGTAATTTTGCCTTTTTTTCTTTTGATAAACCATATAAAATCTTCAAATTTGTTTTTAATATATATATATATATATATATATATATATATATATATATATATATATATATATATATATGATTATTTGACATTTGTATAAAAATATTTACTTTGACCCAAAATCCTACCCTTTTATTCTTTTCAATTCAATGGCTAAGATAAATTCCCTTAAAAAATCCATTTGTTAGTTTTAAGTGAATTTATCTTAGTCATTGAATTGTTCAATGATTCATTCCTCTCTCTCTCTCTCTCTCTCTCTCTCTATATATATATATATATATATATATATATATATATATATATATATATATATATATATATATATATATATATATATATATATAAGTTTGCTAAAAATGCTTAAATGCATCCTTAAGGTGTACATTGCTAAAATACATCTCAGCAAATCTATGTGGGGTTTGCTACAATACATCCACTTATATTTATAAAATTGTGTTTTAGCGTATATATATATATATATATATATATATATATATATATATATATATATATATATATATATATATATATATATATATATATATATAATGCTTAAATGCATCCTTAAGGTGTACATTGCTAAAATACATCTCAGTATATTTATGTGGGGTTTGCTGCAATACATCCACCTATTTTTATAAAATTCTGTTTTAGCATATATATATATATATATATATATATATATATATATATATATATATATATATATATATATATATATATTATATATATATATATATATATATATATATATATATATATAACATAAAGCTCAAGCTCGTTTCACTTCTTCGGTTTGTGCAAGGTACAATATCAGAATAATCAAAGAAAAAAATGTCTGTTGAAGTAGGAGTACACGTAGGAGGGAAGAAGAAGGACTACCCAGAAAACCTCACTCCTTTTGTTACCTTAACATGCATCTTGGCAGCTATGGGTGGGTTAATCTTCGGCTACGATATTGGAATTTCAGGTACACATATCCATAGACATATCCTTAATTACTGCAACAAAACTTTACACCAGTTCAACGGAAGCATAACAAAAATCATATCAGCACAACATTATATGTTTGTTGTTCTTGTTTGGTTAGGTGGGGTGACGTCTATGGATCCATTTCTAAAGAAGTTTTTTCCATTAGTATACCCATTACGCCAAAAATGACTTTTAACAGCGCATCTTAGACAGCGCTTTTAAAAGAAAGCGCTGTCTAAGGTTAAAATTAAAATAAAACACGAAAAATGTTCCAAAAAAATAATGAAAGCGCTGTCTAAGGGGGGGTCTTAGATAGCGCTTTCTAAAAGCGCTGTCTAAGACCCCCCCCCCCCCTTAGACAGCGCTTTTAGAAAGCGCTTTTAAATATAGACCTTAGTCAGCGCTTTTGATAAAGCGCTGTTTAAAGTCTTTAAATTAAAAAAAAAATTAAAACCAAAAGCGCTGTCTAAGGGGGGGTTTAGAAAGCGCTTTTGGAAAGCGCTGTCTAAGGCATACCTTAGAAAGCGCTTTTCACAAAAGCGCTGTCTAAGGTCTAATTAAAATAAAATTTCAGACTTCTATTTTCGTTCTCTGTTCTTTTGTTTTCCCTCCTGCGAACAAACCCTAACAGCGAATCCCATTACAGCGAACTTGAATACACTGTCATCCTTCAGTTTCAATCATTGAACGTGTTTGAAGAATCGTACATTTGGGTGTTGACTTCGTTTTTCGTTTCTACTGTTCTTCATTCTTGCGGTATGTTCTACATTTCTTCATTTTTCGTTTCTACTGTTTAGTGTATTATTCTTGTTTAAGTTGCTTTGATTCATAAAAATTGAGTTTAGAAGGTACATTGTTGTTTTGATTCATAAAAACTGAGTTTAGTGTATTATCCTTTGTTTTAGTTGTTTTGATTCATAAAATCTGAGTTTAGTGTATTATTCTTGTTTAAGTTGTTTTGATTCATAAAAATTGAGTTTAGAAGGTACATTGTTGTTTTGATTCATAAAAAATGAGTTTAGTGTATTATCCTTTGTTTTAGTTGTTTTGATTCATAAGGTACATTGAGTTTAGAAGGTACATTGTTGTTTTGATTCATAAAAATTGAGTTTAGTGTATTATCCTTTGTTTAAGTTGTTTTGATTCATAAGGTACATTGTTGTTGTTATGTTTGATAAGTAATAATGTTGATAATAGAAAAATGTTTATAATAGAATAATGTTTATAAGAGAAAAGTAATGGAAGAAAAAGTTTGATTATTGTAATAGAAAAAATGAAAGTGATGAGGTAATTAAAGTTGTTATGTTTGATAAGTAATAATGTTGTAATAGAAAAATGTTCTTCCTTGAAAAATGTTGTAATACAAAAATGTTTGTAATAGAAAATGTTTATAAGTATAGTTATAGGTATAGTTATAGGTATATTCTAATAGAAAATTAAAGTTAGTTATAGAAAAATTAACGTGTTATAGGTATAGTTATAGGTATATTGTAATAGAAAAAGTTTGATTCTTGTAATATAAAAAATGAAAGTGATGAGGTAATTAAAGTTGGTATATCGGCGTATCGGATACGTTATTGAAGTTTATATTAACATTGGTTATGTATACGTTATTGAAGTTTAAAATGAATTAAACTTTAAAATTGTTAGGATATTCAAAGATACTACCTTAGTTATGTATTTTCGTCTGGATTGATTGTTTACCTTAATAAGTAGGAAAACCATGGATAAAACATGGAACTGTGCCGATCGAATGACCAAAGAGTACGAGAGTGGGGTTGCAGAATTCGTTAAGTATGTTGTTCAACACGCTGAAAACCCCAGACGAATGCATTGTCCTTGCTTACGTTGTTGTTATATTGGTAAGGTTGACGCACATGGATTGAAATCACATTTGCTGAGGCATGGAATTGATCAAAGTTATCAGTGTTGGATATTTCATGGTGAGAAAATTAACGAGAATGTTGAATCGAGTGGAAAAAGTAATACGACCTATGCTTCATACGACAAAGACACGGAAACATATGATTGTGATCGAGTTGAAGAGATTGTAGAAGCACTGGAAGAAGATCTTCATGATTGTCCTGAAATGTTTGAGAGGATGGTAAGCGATGCAGAGAAACCGTTGTACAAAGGTTGCACTAAATTCTCAAGACTTTCTGCGGTATTAAAGTTGTACAACTTAAAGGCGGGCAATGGATGGTCGGATAAAAGTATCACAGAGTTGTTGGCCCTTATGAGAGAAATGCTACCGGATGATAATGTTCTTCCTAATCGAACCTATGAGGCAAAAAAAATGTTGTGCTCTATTGGCATGAGCTATGATAAGATACATGCTTGTCCTAACGATTGCATTTTGTTTCGTAACGAATATGAAACGTTAACTGAGTGCCCTAAATGCAGTTTGTCTCGATATAAGAAAAGATTATCTCCCGCAAAAGTCTTATGGTATTTTCCGATAATTCCGAGATTTAGGCGCATGTTTCGTAGTGAAACCGATGCAAGACATCGTACTTGGCATGCAGATGAAAGAATTATTGATGGAAAGTATCAGCATCCGGCTGATTCACCACAGTGGTCGAAGATTGATAATGATTATCCTGAGTTTGGATCAGAAGCAAGAAACCTTCGATCGGCATTATCTACTGATGGAATGAACCCACATGGTCTTCAAAGTATCTCACATACCACATGGCATGTGATTCTTATGATTTATAACCTACCTCCGTGGCTATGTATGAAGCGTAAGTACATGATGTTATCTATGTTAATCTCTGGGCCTAAACAACCAGGGAATGACATAGACGTATACTTGACACCTTTGATCGAAGATTTAAAGATTTTGTGGGAGAACGGTGTGGAGGTTTATGATGGATATAGGAAAGAAAGTTTCAATTTGAGGGCGATGTTGTTTGGCACAATTAATGAGTTTCCAGCATACAGGAATCTATCTGGGTATAGTATTAAAGGTCAACGTGCGTGTCCTGTTTGTGAAGACGGAACCGATACGATTCGATTGGAACTTTGCCAGAAGAATGTGTTTCTCGGTCATCGTAGATTCTTACATTCTAAACATCACTACCGTGGGTGGAGAAAAGCATTCAATGGAGACACCGAACATCGTAGAGCTCCACCCGCATTGTCAGGTGAACAAGTTTTTGAAAAGGTGAAAGATGTGCGTACTGAGTTTGGCAAGCCTTTTGCACATAAGATTGTGAAAGGTTGGTGGAATAAAAGGTCGATATTTTTTGAATTGCCATATTGGAAGTCTTTGTACGTGAGACATTTTCTCGATGTTATGCATATTGAAAAAAACGTATTTGAAAGTGTTATCGGTACATTACTCAATATAAAAGGCAAGTCTAAGGATGGCCTTAAAGCAAGGGAGGACATGTTAAAAATGGGAATGAGAACTGAATTAGCACCCGTGAAGAAAGGAAGACGAACATATCTACCACCTGCTGCTTTTACTTTATCTAGAAAGGAGAAAAAAAATTTGTGTAAGTCTCTGAGTGAAGTTAAGGTTCCAGAAGGATACTCATCAGATATCAGAAGACTTGTTTCTATGAAAGACCTCAAGTTGAAGAATTTGAAGACACATGATTTCCATGTTATAATGGAACATTTTCTACCGATAGGTATACGTTCTATTTTGCCAGAAAATGTAAGAAGTGCCATAACTAAATTGTGTTTTTTCTTTAGGTCAATCTGTAGTAAGGTGATCGATCCCGAGATCTTACCAACACTACAAAAAGAGATTGTAATTACCTTGTGTGAGCTTGAAATGTATTTTCCTCCGTCTTTTTTTGACATAATGGTTCATTTAGTTGTTCATCTTGTGAAAGAGACACAGTTGTGTGGACCAGCTTATATGAGATGGATGTACCCTGCTGAACGGTATATGAAAATATTAAAAGGGTACGTGAAATCCCGAAGTCGACCAGAGGGTTGTATTGTTGAACGATACATTGTTGAAGAAGCTGTTGAGTTTTGTACTGAATATTTGTCTAACGTTCAATCGATTGGACTCCCCAGAGCTCAGATTTTCGAAAAAATGGAAGGTAAAAAATTAATTCGGAATAAAATTGTGACAATATCAAGGGATGAACGGGATCAAGTTCATTTGTATGTTCTGCACAATAATAATGAGGTTGAGCCATATGTTGAAATGCACAAGGATGTACTCCGAAGGTTAAATCCGAACAGAAATGAAAATTGGATAGTTATAGAGCACAATCAAAGTTTCATACAATGGTTGAAGGATCATATTTATTCGAAGCGCTCTTCAGATCTTTCTTCGGTAACAGAAAGGTTGAGATGTTTGGCATATGGTCCAAGTTTGCATGTGTTTTCTCATAGCGCATACTCAATTAATGGATACACATTTTATACCAAAGAACAAGATGATAAGAGTACTATGCAAAATAGTGGTGTCACCGTGCTAGCTGAAGCAATGCATATATCAAGTATGAAGGACTTAAACCCCAAATATGCAAATTTGTCATATTTTGGAGTTATTGAGCACATTTGGGTGTTTGATTACGAGAATTTTCAGATTCCCATCTTTGGTTGCAAGTGGGTGAATAGTAGTGGCATACGAATGGATAAGTCTGGATTTTTTCAAGTTGATCTTACTAGGGTGGGGTACAAAGATGAACCTTTTATTCTAGCATCTCAAGCTAAACAAGTGTTCTATGTGAATGACCCGAAGAGTACAAAATGGTCTATAGTGCTTTTCTCTAACAAAGTGACTGATGATAGCGGTGTCGATCAATGTGATATTGATGTTGAGAATGAGTCATGCATTAGACGGAATGAGTTGAATAGAAATGATGAAGTTGAGGATCTTATACCGGATGATTCATATATAAGAAACGATCATAATGAGGGAATTTGGATCAATTCATCCGTACGCATTGTTAAGAAACAAGTGATTAATATTCCAACAAAGAAAAGAAAGAGATGTTAGTGACTGAGGTAAATTATGCATGGTTTCTTTATTTTTTTTGTTTTCAATTGCTTTGATTATAAGTTATATCTGATAATGCATGATTTCGTTATATTTTTGTTTTCAATTGCTTTGATTATAAGTTATATCTGATAATGCATGATTTCTTTATTTTTTTGTTTTCAATTGCTTTGATTATAAGTTATATCTGATAATGCATGATTTCGTTATATTTTTGTTTTCAATTGCTATGATTATAAGTTATATCTGATAATGCATGATTTCTTTATTTTTTTTTTCAATTGCTTTGATTATAAGTTATATCTGATAATGCATGATTTCGTTATATTTTTGTTTTTAATTGCTATGATTATAAGTTATATTTGATATTTGATGGTTTCCTTGGTTTATTACAGGTTAGACATGGCTGATGACCAACATGAGGAAGTTAGTAAAAAAGTATCCGCGGAAGAAGAAATTCGAAGAGGCATCACAGTAATGAGAATGGTGGTCCAAGGAAGATCTCGAGGCATCATACTAGATGTCTATTGGAGCCACCAGGGACAGCTTATAGAACCTAATGGGCATACCTTAACTAGTTTTATCGGTGCACTAGTAAGGAATGAAATTCCCATTACCTGTGATGATTGGAGAAACAAAGAGCTGAATGACTCCAAAGAAAAAAATTGGAGTAAGATAAAGGTACAATCATTTGGCCCTTAATTATACGGTATCAATTATGTTTTTTTCAATTACCGGTACTAACTATCAATCTGTATGTTTTTCTTAGCGATGTTTTAACATCGAAGAAGAAAGAAGAGGTTTTTGTATGAAATTGGCCGGAAAGCTTCTAAGAGGGTTTCGAACATTTTTATCATCCAAGTTCCTTAGGGATGCGGATGGTAATTATGTGGATGTGGAGCTTCCTAAAAAATATGAAAGTTTGATATCAGCTGAAGAATGGGAAGCTTTCAAATCCAAAAGACAAGACCCGGTTTTTAAAAGAATAAGTGCCACAAATCGGGAAAGAGCATCAAGTCCCACATATCCGTACCGAAAAGGACGTGTCGGATATGGACGCTTAGAACAATCCATGGTAAGTATTTATAAATTGCGATAACAAATTTGTTCATCATATATTAGTTTTATCTGATCAAATTGTATGAATTAATGTGTAGCTGCAGAAGGAGAAAAGTTCAGAAACATCTCTTCCTGCACATGTTTTGTGGAAGGAAGCCCGTGTGGGCAAATCTGGAGTTCCTCAAGAAGAAGTTTTACACGTATACCAGAAATGTGTAAGTATAACATTTTTTCATTAATTGAATAACATTTTTATACACAAATATTTGACAAGTATACGATATTCATCTGATTTTTCAGGAGGCGCTATCTCAGTCTTTATCTCCCGATGATACTAGGAGCATACTTAGTCGGGCATTAGATGTCCCTGAGTATTCTGGTCGGGTGAGGGGTAAGGGATTTGGAGTCACTCCGACCTCCCTGAGTGTTAAAAAAGGAAAGGCTCCTAGTAATCGGGAGCTTCATGCAAGATTGGAAGCCATGCAAGCTGAGCTTGATGCATTGAGGAGAGAAAGAGAGGCTAGCACCTCAGCATGTTTCAAAGATGGTTCGAACAAAGACAGTATCAACTGTACCTTTCAGCCGAACATTCCAGAGGTAATTACATATAATTGTCTTAAATTGAACTATTTGCTTAAATTATGTATTTGACATATATACACATTAACAATTTCTTGTTATTATTGGTTTTAGGGCATTTCCCATTGTCAGCTATATTTGTCGTCACCATACTATCGGATGGTTGGCAAGGGAAAAGTGCATAACGTTAGCGGAGTATTACTCCACACTAGAGAGCTCCATGCTGGATGTTTTAAGGTATCGGTTGATATTGCAGTTGAGCCGAATGCATCATTACCATATCCTAACGATGATTCGGATGCAACAACGGTGGACGAAGCAGTAGGTTCGTTTGTTGCATGGCCGACAAACCTCATATGCGTAGGATATGAGGTATACCTAAAACCTATGTTAACTTTAATGTGTATATTCAAAGTTTTTACGCGCATTTTACGTACATATTTTCCTTGGTTATGTTAAATAGACTCCCACAAAATCCAAATCAAAAGATAATGCGATTCCGCGGCATACCGAGTCTGTGGTTTCAAGAAAAGAGGTAATATACAATTATATGACATATATTCATGGAAGTTGTTACATTCTCTAACTATTTATATGACATGTAGCTTCAAGAAAATGAGGTTAGCAACGCCTCCGCACAACAAAAAAAGGAGGTTAGCAACGCCTCCGCACGGGTAAAAAGTGTTGGTGCTAAGAAGACCGTAGCTAGGAAAAAACCTACCACCAAGTATAGGTCGTGCCTCAGGACATTTCTAGAGATGACCGATATACCGACCGGAGGTGTTCGGCTTGTACATATGGAGGTAGGGATTTCGGCTTTGATTACGACCAAATGATTGGTAATGAAGACTTCATGCAAGTTTTTGGTCGTGAAGAAATCGGCGTCACCGTTGTCAATACATATATTAGGTAAATCCGGTCTACTTTGTTTTATTAATTGAACAACTTATTTACTTTATGTTTCAAAAGAGGTGTCTAATGTTAATGATGTTTTTATATTAGGTTTTTGTATGACAAATTGATGCGCCCCAATGGTTTGGACGTGTCATTCGGATTCTTAGCACCCGCGACCGTCAACTTAAGTTTAATCTTAAGTAAACCGGATACCGTGATGGAGTACGTTCTTCGGATCCTCATGGACAATAAAGATGCGGAGAAGTTGTTTTTTATACCGTTTAATACCGGGTTAGAATTTCATTCTAAATTCATCTATTATAATTTTTTTCCAAGTTAACATCTAACATTTGCTTAATCATTATAGTGGACATTGGTTGTTGCTCGCAATCAATCCTATCCGAGAAATCGTGTATTATCTTGACTCGTTAGGAAATGATTGGACAACATACCCGGATATGAAGGTCATAATTGACACGTAAGTGAGAATGTTCAAAAATTTTCTTAGTTTATGTGAATTGTTCTAATTGCTTCATTTTTATTTTCTTAGCATCCTACAAGCTTTTCGGGCCCAACGAGATATCCAAACCTCAAGGAGGGGCGCCAACTCCATTACATGGATTCAAGTGGCGGTATATTTTTAATTATCACATTTTTTATTATATTAGTGATGACACTTGATAAAACTTAGGATTTATAATCCATATTTTTTTTCATATGTAGTGTCCTCAACAACGTAATCAAATAGATTGCGGGTATTTCATGTTGAGGTTTATGCGAGATACTCTTGTTTTGAGCCGATTAGAGATTCCCACCGATGTATGTATTTCTAACTTATGAGTTATTTTTATATTTACACATATCTCATATAATTAAATAGTTGAAATTAATTCAAACTATGTTATATTATTATGTAGTACTTTGATGAATTCAAGTGTGCATTTTATACAAAGGATCAAGTGGACGAAATCAAAGAGGAATGGTGTCAATTCATCATAGAGCTCAATGTTTTAAGTAATGACTTGTAAATTTGTAGTATATTGTACATGACTTGTAAATTTGTACATAAATTTGTGTAATTATATTGTACATTTGTAGTATAGGTAATGACTTGTAAATGTGTACATAAATTTGTATATATTTTGATACATTTAAGGCAAAATTGGTTTGAATTGGTATATATATATATATATATATATATATATGTTAGCCAAAAATTGGTAGAAAAAAGGCCAAAATGGTTTGAAATGGCATATATAAAATGTGATATTTGTCTGCCAAAATTTGGTTGAAAACAGGTAGAAATTCTGGTTTATAAACCTGGAAAAAATGTGGTTTAAAACAAAAGCTGCAAAAATTTTCGTATACCTTAGACAGCACTTTTGGCAAAAGCGCTGTCTAAGGGGGGGGCTTAGAAAGCGCTTTTGGCAAAAGTGCTGTCTAGGGGGGGGCTTAGACAGCGCTTTTGAAAAGCGCTGTCTAAGGTATACCTAAAAAAATTAAAATAGGAGGGGATTAGACAGCGCTTTCACCAAAAGCGCTGTCTAAGGTATAGGGGCTTAGAAAGCGCTTTTTCAAAAGCGCTGTCTAAGGTATTCCTAAAAGCGCTGTCTAAGGGTACCTTAGACAGCTCTTAGACAGCGCTTTTAAGATTTAAAAAAGCGTTGTCTAAACCTTTAGCAACGGAGGTTTAGACAGCGCTTTAAAGCGCTGTCTAAGGCTAAAAAAAGCGCTGTCTAAGGTCTTGTTTGGCATAGTGATCGGATGAAAATCTTGGATATAACGAGAAACTGATATTGTCTATACAACAGTCAGATAGTGACGATGTTCACTTCGTCATTGTACCTGGCAGCGATGTTGTCTTCGTTAGTAGCTTCCACTATCACACGTAAATTTGGTCGGAAACTTTCTATGCTTTTTGGAGGTTTGCTTTTCCTCACATGAGCTCTCGTTAATGGCTTTTCCCAACATGTTTGGATGTTGATAGTCGGTCGAATCTTTCTCGGGTTTGGTATCGGGTTTGCGAATCAGGTACTCATTAATCATAAGATTTTTTGTAATTTGCAGTTAAGAAATTAATCAGTAAAAAAATGACAACTATTCAACTGCATAATTTCAACACAACTCCACTCCACATAACTTGTATATAGGTGAGTGTCATATGTCTCAATATGAACACAAATTTATTATAAATAGTTCCACAATTATTGTGCCCCGTTTTATACGTACTTGTATTAAAAATTGGATTTTAAAAATAATAAAAAATAAAAAAGACAAAAGTTGAAATAGACCCTTGGTCCTACATTATGACCTTTTGCAAAAGCATTGAACATTGGAGCATTACTCAATCTGAATATATATCTTTTTCAAAGCAAATTCTTATCTATCTATCTACCTAAAAATGTTTGGTAACTATCCAATCTAATTATCAATTATTGGAAAGGTTGATGTGTCCACTTAATTATATTATTATTAGTAAATATTAAGCGTCACCTTAACATCCTTAACATTTATTCTAAGGGCACAGGTTAAAGATACAATAATTAATACTCTCTCCGTCCCAAAATAATTGTCACATTTGAGGAAAACAATTGTCCCAAAATACTTATCACTTTAGATTACCAAGACATTTTTATATTTAATCTTCCAATTGTATCCTCTAATAAATACTCTTAATTAATTATTCTTTCACTTAACATTAATGCTAATTTGAATACACCAATAGTTAATTAGGATAATTTGGTAAAGTTACTATTCTCTCTCTTTCATTTATTATTGTTTATTAATATGTGTGAAATGATCAATGTGACAAATAATATGGGACGGAGGGAGTATATTTTTTTTATCCTTTAATTACAAGTATAAGTCCAATTTAGTTTTCTTTCTTTTAAGAGTTTCAAATTTGGTTATCTTTCTTTTAAAAGTTCCAATTTGGTTATCTTTCTACTTTTTTAAATTAATGTTTAAAAAAAAATTGGGTCAATATCAAGGACACCCACAAGCTCATTGTTCATAATAATCTTTTGAGTCCATATAATATTTCTTTTGTATTCTTATGTACACATTGGTTATATAAAGACTGAAATTTTCTATGTACCAACCGATGTGGGACTAGTAGTAGAAGAGGAAAGCACACTGATGCAAATGCAATGGCTTTGTCACTTCATCATAGCCACTTTCGAGCTCTCCAAACAGGTTTGACTTCCAATCTGGTGAACCGTCTTGTGGAACTGTGTTGATAATAATTAGCAAAAAGTTCTTGCTCCTGCTCCATCACCAGCTCCTCCTCTTCCCCCACCTCCAAAGGATTGTGCAACATGAATGTTTCTTTGATCTCCTTCCATGGAACCAGGCAAGTTAAATACAGTTGCTGCATGTTGATGATTTTGTTGTTGTTGTTGTTGTTGTTATTCCCTTTGTCCTCCAACAACACCACTCATGTTTCTCACTATCTCTCCAACTCCTAAAAAGTCATGAGTTAGTTGACTGCTATCTGCACCTCCACTTACAAGCCCTACACCTCCTCTACTCGTTTCAAATATTGAAGCATTTCTGGTAGCAGCAAAAGAATTCATCAAATCCTGCAAATTATTATGTTCATTATTCCCGCTGCCAAACCCGTAGTTTACACTTCCACCTCCCATATGGAGAATTTTGTTATGCTCACCACCACCAGAAGACGTTGAATTAGTAGCAGGAGTGTTGTTACCGAAGCTCTTGGGAAGCGAAGTTGCGGTGGCTCTGTTTCCATTGCTTGAAGTTGCACCCATTTGAGCAACTTTCTGAAGAGATGTAGTTGTTGACATTGAAGATATAGCAGTAACAACATTAATATTGTTGTTGCTACTGTTTCCACCTCCTTGAGGGAAACAATTGCTGAAAAGTGATGGAGCACTGCTTGTTCCACCTGATCCGGTGAAGAAATTTGTCCCTTCATTATTCATATTCAAGTGCTCAGAGAATGAGTTGTTGCTACTGTTAGTATTAGTAGTATTATTACTCAAAAGGAAATTCGGAATGTTGAAAAGATTGTTATTGTTGTCGTAGTTGTTATTATTCTGCTGCATCATTAATCCTTGGTTAGGGATATAGTTTTGGTTTGCCTCATGAATGTTGTTGTTGAAGAAGGAGTTAGGTCTGAAAGTGGACTGCATGTGAGAAATCGAACACCATTGAGCTTGATTCTTTATATGGATGGATTGATCTACACGTCACTATTACTATAAAGACACAAAAACTCTTCATTTTTTATGAAAAGAAATTGTTCCACCAATGTTATGAAAAGAAATTGTTACTATCAATTGCATTTCATGTTTAAATGATGTGATCAGTAGAGCAATTCCATGGTCACTTTTGGGAAGTGTTGGGGAAGAAGTATATATCATAGCTGCATACTTTTCTTTGTAGCATTATGTTGTTTCTCATATTGTGTTTCAGTTTTACTGTACTAGAGAAATACTTTAGAATTTATTCATCTACTAGTCCCACATTGTTGGTGCATCAAAACATTTAGTCTTTATATAACCAATGTATGCATTAAAATTCAAATGAAATATTACATGTCTTCAAAAGACTACTATGTAAATGGGTTTGAGTGTGTCCTTGCTATAGGCCAAATTATAATTTTTTAAAACATTAATTTGAAAATAGAATTAAATTAATAAAATATATAATAAAAATTAAAAAAAAATTAAATAAAAAAAATTTTCTACGTCAGCAAAATTAATAACATTTGTCAATATTTAATTAGATAACATAAGGGACTGATTTGAAACTTTTAAAAGAAAGATGGTCAAATTGAACCAAAACCTATAGTTAGAGGATAAAAAGAGTATTAAATCATAATTAAAAAATATTAAATAAAATAAAGTTATATTCAAAGTTTCAAAAATTAAATGCACGTATTTCAAGATAATATCTTCATGAATAATTTATTAATTTTTATCCAATAACACATGTTAGCATTTCTCATATATTAAATGTAAGTTATCATTTCCAATAAAATTGACATTTTAATTCCACGTTATTCCAATTACAGCTTTCAAATTAATATATAGACGCCCTTGTTTTTTTTTTTTCTTTTATAACAAATTTATACATATTATTGTTGATATTTCTAAATGTATATAAAATATAATAAAATAAACTATTATGATATATATATATATATATATATATATATCACTAAAAAAAATTAAAAAATTATAGTATCTTCAAATTTAAATTTTTTGTTGAAAATATATTTTGGACTTTAATCTAATTTTTTTATTAATTAAAGATCATAAGTCAATTTCATTTTCATATTTATTCAAATATTTAATCAAGTTAGATCGACTATTAATATAAAACTCTATTTTTTTTTTAAATATAATAAAAATAAAGTAAAATTTCTTATTACTAATAGTAAAGTCAAAATTAAACGGTAAAAAGTCGAAATTAACACTAAATTGACACATATAATCAAATAAATAATGTAAATTGATCTAACATAAATAAATATTTTGAATAAATATTTTTCTGAAATGATCCTTTATAAAAACGTATCTTGTCATCTGTACATCCTAAAATTCTCTGAGGCCGAACTTTTGAAAAATCGAGTACGGGCCGGGGACACAAGTAGGTCGGGAAACCACAGACTTACACATGTCAGAATTCAGTCAGGGATCAATTAGATACAAAGAAAGCACGTCGGAGCCGGTCTCGAGATAACACTGATAGATGGACATGTTGGATCTAACTTCAGTGCTAGAATGTCATATGGACAATCACGAAGACGATTACAAAATATCCCCATGATTGCATGTAATTATATAAATTGATGGAAAAGACGTTATTTGATAATTATAGAAGGCGCCGAATGTTATCTAGAGTCACCTTAATGAGGGATATGAAGAGGCATACCCTTAGGGTGTGTTTGGTTCAAATGAAGGGGTGGGGAGGGAAGAAATTTTAATGTAGGGAAGGGAAGGGGATGGGAGGGGATACATTTTTTTATTATGTATGTTTGGTTCAAAAGAGGGGAGGGAGGAGAGGAAAGGGATTTTAATTAAAAATATGTTTGGTTCACGAGGGGGAGGTGAGACATTTTATTAATAATTTACATTTTTATCCTCGTGATATAACTTATATACTATTAAGAGATGAAAATTTTCTAAATAATTTTTATAGTAATATTTGTAATATTGAGTGATTAAAAATATCATAACTTAACATTAAAAAAAAATTGAATATATTTGATTTGTATTATAACTCTTCAACACAAAACTTATATATACATTAAATCACTTATTATTAAACTTATTTTATATATATATATATATATATATATATATATATATATATATATATATATATATATATATATATATATATATATATTTGATTTGGGTTATAACTCTTCAACACAAAACTTATATATACATTAAATCACTTATTATTAAACTTATTATATATATATATATATATATATATATATATATATATATATATATATATATATATATATATATATATATATATATATATATATATTAAAATTTAATACAAAAGATAATATGATAAAATACATAATAAAATTAGAAGAAAAAAACTAACATAAATAAGCTTAAAAGTTAAAATTTTAAAAGAAAAAAATTATAGTGATTATAATTTATATTAAATAAAAAAATGAAAATAAAAATAATTTGTGGATGAATAATAATTATAATAAGATGATGGAAGAAATAAAGAAAAATCAAATAGAAGAAAAGAAAAGTAAGAACACAAAAGAAAATAATAATTTTAATATATTAAAATAATATTGAAGGTAATTTGGTAAATATATTAATTTATGAAATATTAAAAATCATTTTCACTCCTCTTCTCTCCAAATCCCTCCAATTTGGATGGATGCAAAAAATATGTTTTGGAGGAATTTTGCTCTCCTCCCCTCCACTCCCCTCCCCTCCTCCCCCCTCCTAAAAATCTAACCAAACACATTTCATTAAAAAATATCTCCTCCTCCATCTACCTCGAACCAAACACACGTTTAGGATCATTAATGAGTTAAGTAGTAATAAAAGGGACTTTCTCCATGAAGGAAAGGACAACTATTAATCCCTTCAAATCGTATAGGACGATTGTGGTCTCTCCTGACTAGCTTTAGAGAGATTTCTCCAAATAGTGTTTAGCAAGAATATTTGGCACCCACCGTGGGACCTCGGTAAAATTTTCTCGGGCCTCATACAAAAAACATACATTGTATAACTATCAATGATATGTCTGGATCATCTTCCAGCAGGGGCGAGGACCATCCTCCCCTAGACATGGCTCATCTCTTATGGGTCGAGTAATACAGGCTTTCTCACCATCCACACAAGGTTCTAGTGTAACACTTATGAATTGTGATATAAGAAAGACCATTTATAATAGAGAAGGACAATTTTTCTTGTCAGTAGAGAAGAACCATTTATAGTGTAAAACTTGCGAATGATTATATAAGAAGGTGATAGTGAACCTTCAGATGTCCGATTGTTTAAAATATTGAATTTCTATGTTTGTTAGTTTGTTTATATGTTATAGATATTCTGATATTGAAAATATAAGTTAGTGTTTGTTGACCTCGGAAGGTGATTGTTGAATTATGACATAAGAATGATCATATCTAATAGAGACTGACAATTTCTAGTCTAACACTTGTCAGTAGATAAGGACCTATTATAGTGCGACACTTGTGAATTGTAATCTCAAAAGGTGATTGTTGATCTCTTGGAGTCCGATTATTTAAAATTTTGAACTTTTATGTTTGTTAGTTTTTTTACACATCATGGACAATCAATGTTGAAAATTTGAGTCTTTGTTCATCCAGGGTTGAAAAGAGTCAATTAAGCAAGACCATTTCTAGTGTGATACTTGAATTGTGATCTGAGGAAGTGATGGTGGAACTCTGGGAGTTTGATTTTTTAAAATTTTAAATTTATATCTTTGTTAGTCCATTTTACACGTTTAGGGTAATCTGAGGTTGGGAATTCAAGTCGATGTTCGTCCAAAGCTGGAAAGAGTTAGTAGAGAATGATTATTTCTAGTGTGACACTTTGAAATTTTGATCTTGGATGGTGATGGTTGATGATCGTACCTGGAGATCAGGATCCGAAGCGGCTGGTCTCGAGAGCGGACGGGCGTGGTCGTTTGAGGAAGAAAAAGGGGTGTACCTGCAAGGCACTCCGATGCTAAAGTAAGTATCCGAGCAAGAGTGAGCAAGTACTAGTGTTAGGGTTGAAAATTGAATACCTGTCCCTCTCAAATGAGAGGGTTTTTATAAGAGACTGGCTAGAATACTATTGGTTCGTTAGGTGCAGAGCGGATCGAGGGGCCCGTGAAGATAGGAAACGGTTAATATTAGCCGTTAGAGGATCTCCCTAGGTCCGTGCACGTTGGTGGTCGACTGAGGACCACTTTTCATGATTGTGCTCGACGTCGACCGAAGTGAATGGATCAATCTTTCTGGCCCAATAAGAAGGATTGGGCCGAGCCGGAACAGGAGCGCCCCAAGTCATTGCTCGTGCTGTCGAGTAGTGACTTAAAAATGTAGTGATCGACGGAGTGTGATGTCATGGTCGAGGATCTATGATGTCGGTCATCTGGGCAAACGATACATTGCTCGGTAGAGGAATATGAAACGAAAAGCTGGAATATCTGGATATTCGCGCCTATTAATGATTTGACGGCTAGTATAGGGGCTAGCGTATAGGGGTCACGCGTGTGCACACGTGTCTTCTTTCCTATAAATAGGATTCTCAGGGCCCATTTTGACCTTTTCGTTTCATCTTCTCTCTCAAGACTCTGCCCGTTCAGCCGCCGTTGTCTCAGCCGTCGACCACCGTTAGTTCTTGCCGACCACCCTTCGCAGAAGCTTAACCTCTTTCAAAATGTCTTCTCAAGCTCAAGGTACCGTTCTTTTCCTCTCTCTTAAGTGTATATAGCGTAGTTTCGTAGAATGCATGCGGTTTAGGGTGATTCCACTGGTAGTTTTAGGATTTAGGATTAGTAAACCTTAAAGTTCTGGCCACCGTAGCTGGTCGGCTGTGAACCCTAACTTCAGGGTCGACGGAGATCTTGGTCGGCTTATACTTTAGATTTTTGGGTAGATTTCTGTCATCTGTACTGTTGGGCGTCAGCTGTTGCCTCGAGCAATGGTTAGCCAGGGCTACAGCTCGGAACATAGTTTCTGAGCTGAAGCGCGCCCTTTCACTTGTTGAGCGGTGGAAGGGTGGATTTGATATTCTTAATCGAATTCACTGATGCCTTTCCTCTGCTTTTCAGGTGATAACTTGCTCGGGAATCCGCTGGTTGTGCTTTCTGAGGATACGTCCTCGGAGAGCACGGAATCGTCTGCGTCCGTGCCTTCAAGCTCGGGAAGCTCCTCGGATAGTTCGAGTACGAGTACCACGGGGCAGTCGACAGAATCGCCTCAGTGTCCTGCCCAGTCGAGGGTCTCGCCCGAAGAGTGGGTGGTTGAAGACTTGCTAGACAAAGTGTCTTCCTTCTCAAGACCTCGGTCGGAGCCGCTGCCAGTTGTTGGGGATCCTGCTGACTGGGTCGTGACCTGCCCGGGAGACGACGACCGCATCTTCTCAGACTTTCGCGGTCGGGCATTCTCTATGTATGACTACGCTAATTCGGTCTTGGGGGTGAGGCTTCCCTTCAGCGATTTTGTGAGCGCTGTGCTCGGACACCTCTGCATAGCCCCTTCTCAGCTGCATCCTAACTCATACGCCTTCCTGAGGGCGTTTGAGATGACGTGTACATTCCTGGGCGTCGGGGCCACGATTCCTCTCTTCTTCCGCCTCTTCTCTTTACAGCGCCAAGTCGTGCGCGGAACCGACCGGAAGGGGTTTGTATCTTTTAAGCAGCGGACCAAGATCTTCAAGGCCCACTCAGAATCCATCCGGGCTTTCAAGACCGACTACTTCTTGATAAAGCCTGCGAGTGATGCGGCCGTGAGAGCTATGAGTTTTCTCGGAATTGATACCGATGAGAACGACGAGCCCAGGCTGGATGACCAAGGTGAAGTGATTCCGAGGAGATTATGGATGTTTCCCTTCTCCTGGAGTTATGTGCATTATGAGCGACCAGTGGGGGAATTTGTTTAGGTGGGGGACACCTTGAACGACGATGACGCGGCCAGCTTCGAAGCTTTTAGAAAGTTGATAGCTTCTTTTACCCCGACCCCTCTATTGGACGGGGAAGGGAAGGTTATGGTCGATCAAGATGGGGGAGAAGCTCTGGAACGTCCCCTGATCAGTGTTACTGATCTGCTGGCCTGTAATAACGGGCAGGAGATAGCTGACTTTTTTGGTATCTGTTTGCTTATGCTCGTTTAGTTTATGATAAATTTGTTGCTCGTATCTAATTTTGGTTTTGTTCTTCTTTTCAGGTTCTTTGACAAATCCTCTGGACAAGATCCACGAGCGTTTGGTCCAGCAGCAGCGGAAGCGGTCGAGGGTCGTTCAGACCAAGCTGACTGAAGCAAGCGGATCAGGCTCGGGTCCTTTGGTCCAGGGCTCTCCAGGGGCCTCTACCGGCTCTTTGATGAAGAAACACAAGGCGACGGCTACTGTGGATCTGACGGCCGGCGCTCCCCCAAAGCCAAGGCATGGGATACCCCCGTGTTTCGTTGTTCGGAACTTTTTCGAGGGGAATACTATGGATGTGGACCGGGAGGACTCTCTGTTCCTGGAGGGGATGGATCGTCCTGCTCGGCGGCTTTCTTTGGCCCAAGATGCGAGCGCGGTTATGCGGGTCCTAACCATGGCTTGGATGACGGCCGAGGGATCCCCTGTGCTGGAGCGGGAGAACAGCAAACTCAAGGAACAGTTGGCTGCTTCTGAGGCCAAGTTGACGGCATCCACAGAGGAGGTAAAAAGGGTCACCACAGAGTCGGCTGAGCGAGCGACGATCATCGCCAAATTAGAGGTCGACAAAAGGAGGTTGCTCGAGCAGAATAAAAAGCTAAAAGATGCCTTTTGCCCCAAGGAAGATGAGGACGAGGACACCAAACATTTGGTGACGAGGGCTCAGCTTCTCGCTCGGATCGACCAAGATATGGAAGATCTGAACACGTCTACTGAGTTCAGTTTCCAGAATGCGGTGGACCAAGTAAAGGCTCTCCACCCTGACCTAGCCTTGGATGTTGATCGGATGAATTATCTTTACAAGGTGGTGGATGGTCAGATTGTGGTTCCTGCGGACTTGGTGGTGGCCGACTCTCATCCGGGGACGACTGCCCATCCTGATCAACCAGAGGAGCAGCCGGACCAGGAGGAAGCTCGTGCAGAGGAAAGCCGCCCGGTGGGTGAAGATAATTAATTGGTGGCCTGTGTGCCTTGTAATTTATAATGTATTTTGTTTTGGGGGGCGTGGCCCCCTTTATTTGTAACTCCGAACAAGTCGGCCTTTTGTTGCCGCATCTCTTTTAAATGTTAAGTGTTTGACCCTGGGGGTCGGTTGCATATATATTGTTTGCTCGCAATCATGCGTCCGTCGGAGGACATAATTTGTTGTTATTTTTACTAAGTGTTTGTCGCTCGTATTTGCATTAATTAGAAACGATTGAATAGATACGGGGGGTATGGACGACCTGTTGGTTAGGGGAACCAATCAGTCTTGGAGGGTTTTATCCTCGATCGGTGCCCGAGTCAAGATAATGGCCCGGGCTCCGTGGCGTGAACGTCCCATCGCGAGCTGGGGTTCTACCTGGTCGTGGTACTTAGGCGACGCCGGACTCGTTTGAGTATCCGTTCGTGCGACAAGTCTCCCTTTTGCTCGAAAAGAGGTCTTGCTTGCTTTGTTATATTTAGGCTGACGTGCTCGTACCTAGGCACGCAGTTTTTCGTTAGTCCCTTCTTCTCTTTGCTTGGTAGTTGAGCGAGGTGACTGATTTAACTATAGTACTGTTTGAGTTTCTCGGCGTTCCAAGGCCGAGCGAGCTCTTCCCCGTGTAAATTTTCTAAGTAATAAGCGCCGTTCTCGGTTTTCGCCCGGATGCGATATGGGCCTTCCCAGTTGGGCGTTAGTTTTCCCTCGCGGGGATCCCTGTGGTTTCTTCTAAGAACAAGGCTGCCTACTTCGAACGTTCTCCTGATGACCTTGGAATCATATCGAGCGGCTATCTTTTGTTTGAGAATAATTTCTCGAAGAGCGGCTTCCGACCGAATTTCTTCGACCATGTCGAGCTCATCTCTCAAAGCTTCATCATTAATATCTTGCTCCATGGGGAATTCCGTGCGTCTTGATCGGACGTGCATTTCTATTGGAATTACCGCCTCGGTCCCATATGCTAACCGAAATGGGGATTCTCCGGTCGTTGAATGGGGAGTGGTCCTATATGCCCATAGTACGCTGTGTAACTCCTCGACCCAGTGTTTTTTATGCTCGTCCAACCTTCGTTTCAGACCTCTCAGGATTACCCTGTTTGCGGCCTCTGCTTGTCCGTTAGTCTGAGGGTGCTCGACTGAAGCGAAGTGTTGTTTTGTTCCCATTGACGCAACGAATTCTTTGAAACGTCTATCTGTGAATTGGGTCCCGTTATCGGTCACAATGGCGAGGGGCACTCCGAATCGAGCGAGGATGTTTCTTTTAAAGAATCGAAGTATATTGAGTGCAGTGATTTTGGCCAGGGCCTCAGCTTCTATCCATTTGGTGAAATAGTCGACGCCTATAATTAAGTATTTGTTCTGACCAGACCCAACGACGAAGGGTCCTAGAATTTCCATTCCCCACCATGCGAACGGCCAGGGCGATGATAACGATTTTAGCTCGGATGGAGGTGCTATGTGCACGTCTCCGTGTCGTTGGCATTTGTCTCATTTTCTTACATGTTCCTTTGCGTCATGTTGTAGGGTGGGCCAGTAGTATCCTGCCCTCAGAATTTTTCGAGCTAACGAACGTCCGCCAGGATGCTGCGCATTGATTCCCTCGTGTACTTCCCTTAGAACGTGTGGAATGTTTTCCTCTTCTACGCATCTGAGGAGGGGTGTAGAGAATCCTCGACGATACATACGTCCGCCTACTAAAGAGTATGAGCATGCCCTCCGTCGTATGGTACTAGCCTCTTTCGGGTCGGTTGGTAATTCTCCTTTAGTTAGATAGTTGAATACTGGGGTCATCCAGCAATTCGTGTTGCCCACTAGGTTAACTTGTATGCAGGGTGATGAGTGCCCGATACTTGGTTGGGGGAGCAGTTTTTGTATGACGGACTTGTTGTTTCCTTTCCTTTTAGTGCTCGCCAGTTTGGACAGGATATCTGCGCGGGCGTTGCTTTCCCGTGGAACGTGTTTGACTTCCACACTCTTAAACTGCTTCATTTCGTCTTTTACGAGGGCTAGATATCCGGCCATGCTATCACTTCTGGCTTGGAAATCTCCTCGGACTTGGCTCGCGACCAATTGGGAATCCGTGCAAATTGTGATCTCTTCTGCTTCTAGGTCGTTCGCGAGCCGTATGCCTGCCAGGAAGGCTTCGTACTCCGCTTGGTTATTAGAAGTAGGGAAAGATAAAGTCAAGGATACTTCGATGACGTTCCCTTCCTCGTTCTCCAGGATGATACCGGCCCCACTGCCCGTTGGGCCAGATGCACCGTCTACGAAAATAACCCACTTGGACGAAGCTTGCGGGTCTTGCTCGGTGAATGTAAGTTCAGCCACGAAGTCGGCCAGTGCTTGAGCTTTGAGGGCTTGTCTTCCCTCGAATTTGATGTCGAATTCAGATAGTTCTAGCGACCATTTTAACATTCGGCCGGCCATGTCTGGTCGACCGAGCAACTGTCTTATGGGTTGATCGGTCCTTACGATGATGGTGTGAGCCAGGAGGTAGTGGCGTAGTCTTCTAGCTGCGAGAAGGAGGGCCAATGCGACCTTTTCTATCTGAAGGTACCAAACTTCTGGGCCGTGGAGAGCTTTGCTCGTGAAATACACGGGTTTTTGCCCTTCGGGTCGTTCGCGCACAAGGGCCGCGCTTACTGCTTCGTTCGCGACCGCGAGGTAGAGATATAGAGTCTCCCCCTCCTCCGGTCTGGATAAGACTGGGGGTTCACTTAATGCTTTTTTCAGGTGGGATAGTGCTAACTCGCATTCTGCTGTCCACTCGAATGTTGCTTCTTTACAGAGGAGCTTGTAAAAGGGGAGAGCGTGTTGAGCAGATTTTGCCACGAATCGGGCTAGGGAGGTAATGACCCCGTTTAGTGATTGTATGGACTTTTTTGACGTGGGAGTTGGGAACTCCGCGAACGCTCGACACCTATCGGGATTTGCCTCAATGCCTCGTTCGGTCAAATAAAATCCGAGGAATTTTCCCGCTCGGACACCAAAGGTGCATTTCTCAGGGTTGAAACGCATTTTGCACTTTCGTGCTTGGTCGAAAACTTTTCGCAAATGGGACGCGTGGTCCATTTCCCGTTGAGATTTGACGATCATGTCGTCCATGTAAACTTCGAGCATGTCTCCAATTTCGGTTCGGAAAACTTTATTCATCATGCGCTGATACGTCGCTCCCGCGTTTTTTAGACCGAAGGGCATAACGTTGTAAAAATAATTGCCCGATTCGGTCATGAAGGCCGTGTATTTTTTGTCAGACACGGCCATGGGTATTTGATTGTACCCCG
This sequence comes from Lathyrus aphaca, assembly GCA_963966055.1. Taxonomy (NCBI): domain Eukaryota; kingdom Viridiplantae; phylum Streptophyta; class Magnoliopsida; order Fabales; family Fabaceae; genus Lathyrus; species Lathyrus aphaca. Next base: position 506,247,503 of record OZ014524.1, on the reverse strand, counting down.
AGTATGCGTCCATGAAGGATAATAATTTGTATCCGGACGAGTTGTCGACCAACTTGTCGATGTTAGGTAAAGGGTATGCATCTTTCGGGCATGCCCGATTGAGATCGGTATAATCAACGCACATCCTCCATTTTCCACTAGATTTTTTCACAAGTACAACATTTGAGAGCCAGGTCGTATACCTGGCCTCGGTTACAAATTTAGCCTCTAGGAGGTCTTTAACGGCAGATTCGGCAGCTTCAGTCTTCTCGCTCGACTGCTTTCTCCTTCGTTGAGCGACCACTTTATGTGTTGGGTCGATAGAGAGGTGATGACAAGCTGTTTCGGGGTCGAGCCCTGGCATTTCTGCGGCGCTCCATGCAAACAAGTCTGCGTTCCCTTTGAGGCAAGCTTCCAACTATCGCTTCACTAACTCGGGCATGTGTGCCCCAATCTTGACGCACCGGGCATGATCTTCTCCCAAAGGAATTAGCTCGAAATCTCCGTCTGGTATTGGTCGGGCTAAGGCCTCTGCTGGTCCCTGGACGCTCTCGCTACTATTTGAAAACCTGCAGTCTAAGTCGATTGAATCAACTTGAGGGAAGGCCTTGGGCACATCTGGTGGATCCAGTGTCGGGGAAACTGGTTGATATGATATCGAGCTGAGGCCTTTTGATGCTGCCTCGAAACATCTGCGGGCAGCGTCGACGTCTCCGTGCAATGTGGCAACTCTGCCCGAAGTAGTATAGTACTTCATCTTCAAGTGGACGGTGGATGACACGGCTATCAACTCGGCTAGAGTTGGTCGTCCTAATATGCATTGGTATAGTGACGGGCAATCCACGACAAGGAATTGGACCCTAACCGTCCTGGCTGTCTCGCCCGCCCCGAAAGTGACAAACAGGTCAACATAACCCCATGGTTGGGATACTGCTCCGTTGAAACCTTGCAGGTCTGATCCGACGTATGGAGTCAGATGTGTTTCGTTCAGTTGGAGTGTTGAAAACAGTTGGGAGTACATGATGTCACATGAACTTCCTTGGTCCACCAATATCCTCCTTACATCGAAGTTCGCCATGCGTGCTCGGATGAGTAAAGGAATGTTGGCGTTGGGTGCTCCTCCCAGGAGCTCTTTTCGATAGAATGCGAGGGGTATGGAACCTTCCCTCGGAGGATCTAAAGTGGCATTTTGCGCGGGCCCTTTGGCGATTAACTGGTCGAATTTTCTCTTCACGGAACCGACCGTGATTTTATTGAAGCCTCCTCCTGATATGACCATCGCCGAAGGGAAAGCTTCCCATGGACTGTGGGAGGAGAGGTATCCCGCGCCCTTGGTGTGGTCTGGTAAGAAGAAATCTTCCGGGCGATAAATGCTCAGGGCGACCTGCATGTTGGCGTCCGCAGGGATGGGCACGGCCTCTTCGATTTTCTGGGTCTCTTGTGTATCCTGTCGAGGATTATCTCTGGACTTTGTGAACTGTTTCAGGTGCCCGTCTTTGATGAGGATTTCGATCGCGTCCTTGAGGTGGATGCAATCCTCTGTGTTATGCCCATGACTCTTGTGGAACCTGCAGTATTTCGTTTTATCTGTGCCGGGCTTGCTAGGCTGTTGCCTCGGAAAATGTACTCCCGCCTGTTTGAATTCCGAATTAGCGCATTCAGACAAAATTTTCTCCCTGGAGGCTAGGAGGGGCGTGTATTCGTGGAAACGACCGATAGGTCCCCGGTGCTCCCGCGGTTCACGGGAGCGTTCGTCCTTTCTTTTGTCTCCTCCCCGACGAGATGTCGAGGGTTCATCGACTCGGTGTGGTTTGGCTTCTTCACGGCGTCTAGCGTCTCTTACTGAACTGGCCGCTTGCTTTTCTTCGTATTGGATGTAAGCTTGGGCTTTTAGCAAGAACGCGTCAAGGGTGGTCGGGGTTTCAATACCGACCGCCCGATGGAAATCGGTCGAGGGGCGCAACCCTCGTTCCAGCAGATACTTTTTCATGTCATCGGTCGTGGATACTTGAACTGCCTCTTTATTGAACCTTTCAATGTAAGTTCGTAAAGGTTCGTCTCTCCCCTGGATTATTGCTTTGAGCGAAGCCTCTGTCTTAGGGTGTCGTCTTGATGCAGTAAAGTGCCTAGAGAACGTGCGTCCAAGTTATTTCCACGATGTGATGGATTCGGCCTCAAGGCTTTTGTACCACGTCATCGCCCCTTTCCTCAGCGTCGTGGGAAAGAGCCGACATTTAATTGCTCCCCGAACACCCTGATAGTCGAGCAAAGCATCGATGTTCTCTATGTGTTCGTCTGGGTCGGTAGTCCCGTCGTATGAGCCTAAAGGAGGAGGTTTCTCCAAGCCTCTTGGGAGCTTGGCCGCCATAATTTCAGAGGATAAGGGACCTCGAGTGTCTTCGTCGTCACTGGAAACAAGTGATGATCTGTGATCGCGTTTCTTTGTTCTTCGAGGGGAAGCGGATCTTGATCTGCTCCTTCTTGATTTTCTTTTAGGAGAGGGTCGTGGAGATGACTGACGAAAGCGTTTGTTGCCTGTTGATTCATCGGTGTTTCCTCTCCTTTTCTTCGGAGGAGACGGAGTGTGCTCCCCTTGAGGTCTCTTGGAAGAATGAGGTCGACGAGAGTTATCCTCAAGTCGGGCGATCTTTTCACCATGAGCGAGGAGTAACAAGTTTGTTTGATTTAGGATTTCGGCCAATGCTGCGAAATCTGACCCCGAAGGAGTCGAAGGAAGAAGAATTTCCGGGCGACTCTCCAAGGGTTGGTCACGATCGGGTGAAGGTGATGCTGCTTTCCCTTCTGGTTGGTCGTGCACGGTATCATCATGTAGGGGAGGCTGGACGTTGCTCTCATGTTGCGTGAGAATCATGCCGTCATTCGATCGATTTTCCTGGTTGTCCCGAGCAGCCATGGATCTTGTTGAAACTTTTGTTCTTTGAGGATCTTGAAAGAAGAACGGGGAAGTTAGACTTTCCCACAGACAGCGCCACCTGATCGTACCTGGAGATCAGGATCCGAAGCGGCTGGTCTCGAGAGCGGACGGGCGTGGTCGTTTGAGGAAGAAAAAGGGGTGTACCTGCAAGGCACTCCGATGCTAAAGTAAGTATCCGAGCAAGAGTGAGCAAGTACTAGTGTTAGGGTTAAAAATTGAATACCTGTCCCTCTCAAATGAGAGGGTTTTTATAAGAGACTGGCTAGAATACTATTGGTTCGTTAGGTGCAGAGCGGATCGAGGGGCCCGTGAAGATAGGAAACGGTTAATATTAGCCGTTAGAGGATCTCCCTAGGTCCGTGCACGTTGGTGGTCGACTGAGGACCACTTTTCATGATTGTGCTCGACGTCGACCGAAGTGAATGGATCAATCTTTCTGGCCCAATAAGAAGGATTGGGCCGAGCCGGAACAGTTGAGTTTCTATGTTTGTTATACATTAAATGTTTTTTAAAGCAAGAAATTTCATTAATACAAGATCAAAGGGGTTCTCGGAACCACTTACAAAAAAGCCAAGAACAAACTCAGCAAAAGAAGATTACAAAACCAATTAGGCCTTATGAAAGTAGTACAAAGAAAGCCTACTAAAATCATAAAAGGAATAATTGGTGTTGGTAATTTTATCGATGAAAGACCATCTCCAAATTAGAACCTTAATATTCCAAACCACGTCTAAAATGTTCCAAGTATCATTCCTAAAAATGATACCATTCCTCAACAACCATAAGTTCCAAATGGTATCCAACCAAAAACAATCTTCCCTATAACTTTTCACTTTGTTCCTCTTACAAAAATAACACCACTTCAATATACTCTCTTTAATATTATTAGCACAAAAATCCTCAAAACCAATCCACTCCACAATATCTTTCCAAATCAAAAAAGAAACATTGCATCCTAAAAGCAAGTGATCCAAAGATTCTTCTTCCAAATTGCGCAACACACAACGGATATCATTATCTATAACAAGAAAACCTCTAAAATTAAGAGATACGTTAGTTGGAATCTTATTGATAAAACACCTCCAACTAAAAGCCTTAATTTTAAACGGCACATGCAACTTCCAAACCATCGAAAAGCTTCATTAAAATGATTACTTGGACCAAAAGGAATTTGATGCAATAGAAGAAAAGAATAAAAGCTACTAACCAAAAAAAACCTCCGACCGAATACACGTCCACGAGACCGAATCACGAACCTCAAAAAATGGCCGAACTGGCTGAATTTTGGCGTACAACTGCAACAAATCAGCGGCTGCATCTTCATCAATATTACTAGGCAACCCAAAATCACCCTAACACCAATTCTCACTAATACAACTACCCATACAAGCTATCGATACATCTTTAAGGTGAGACAAACCATATAGTCTAGGATAATAATCCTTAATACTATTTTCATCCGTCCAAAAAGGATACCAAAATGAAGTGGGGTATCATTCCCAATAGAAAACTAACATTAGAAATAAATAAATTTTCTGGAACATCTTTATCCAAACCATCGATATCCCTCCACCAAAAAGAGTAACATGATTTTCGACTACTTCTCTTCCTGGAACCCACAACTCTCAAGTTCACATCTTCATACCTCACTTTTAGAATGTTATACCATAAAGCTTTTGACTCCGATAAATCCTCCATCTCCATTTGTTAAGGAGAGCCAAATTAAAATCACCTACCCTTCTCAAGCCAAGACCCCCTTTATCAATAGGAAGGCACACATCCTTTCAACTATCCCAATGGATTTTTCTACTCCCTTCCTTTCCTCCACATAGAAAATTTCTTTGGATACTAGTAATAAGTTTCGCAGCCTTCACCAGAGCCTTATATAAAGAAAGCATGAAAATCGATAAACTAAAAAGAACCAATTTTAACAAAGTGATTCTCCCTCCAAAACTAAGAAACCAATTGTTCCAACAATCATGCCTCCTTTTCATCTTGGTAATCAAATCCGACCAAATAGATAAGCCATTAGAATTAAATCCAATAGGAATCCCAAGAAAGACAAAAGAATTATTTTCTCTCCTACAAGAAAGGAAAAAAGAAGCCACCTTCATGAACCGAGGGCTAATATTAATTCCTCAATTTCGAAACCCCTCAAAAGCGATTTTATGGCCCAAATGTGCTTCCAACTACATTCTCCAATCATTAAAGTATCATCCGCAAATTGGAGAATGTAGACCAAGCACTTTCCCCTAAAGTTAAATCCCTCAAAATCTTCGTTCTCCACCGATTTGGATACCAAACCCCTCAACCCTTCTGCCATAATAACATAGAGAAATGGAGAAATTGAGCCTCCTTGTCTCAATCCTCTCTCAAACACAAACTCCTTCGTTGGACTTCCATTAACTAACACCGACATTTTACTATAAAAAATTAAAGCCTTAATCCATTTCATCCAAACATCACCAAAATCCATTTTTCTTAACATAAATCTAAGAAAATTCCAACTAACCTTGTCATAAGCTTTCTCGAAATCAACTTTAAAAAGTAAAACCCCTCTTCCCTCCTTTTTAGCAAAATACACAAATTCATTTTCCACCAAAACACCATCCAAAAGTTGTCTTCCGGGAACAAAAGCGCTTTAACAATACGAAATAATCGGATCCAACACCAACTTAAGTCTAGCCGCCAAAAGCTTAGAGATAACTTTATACACACAACCCACAAGGCAAGTAGGCCTATAATCATCCAAAAGAAGTAGGTTAGAGGATTTGGGCACCAAAGTCAAAAAATAAGATATGAATATTTTAGATAACAAAACGTCAGAGTGGAAACTTTGAAAACAACCAATGAAGTGTTTTTTCATAAAATTCCAACACTTTTAATGAAAAGAAAGGAGTAACTGTTGGGACCCGGAATTTTTGACCTGTCACAAATCCATACCGTTTCCTTAATTTCTTCCTCTGTAAAAGGAGCTTCAAGAGAAAGTCTATCCGTTGAATAAATTCCCTTAAAAGAAAGACCATCAAAAGTGGGTCTTTCGTTATCCGGTTCAACAAATTTGACCTCAAAATGCCTCCTAACCTCTTCCTTAACACCTTCCACTTTATTCACGATCCCATGACCCGTTCCTAAAGAACCAATATAAGTATGCCTCATCCTCTCCTTCATCACTATATGAAAAAATTTACTATTATAATCACCATCATTAAACCACTTTAATCTTGATTTTTGTAAGAGATATTCTCCTTAATCTTAAGATTAAGCCAAAATTTTCCTCCTCATTCTTCTTCCTCAACAAAAAATCCTCCCTCTCTATATCCCCATAATCCACATCCATGTCATCCCCCTTATTCAACTCCATAGCTCCCTCCTCCATCTCTAAATTGAACTTACCAAACACATTAATGTTCTACCATTTGAGACTTTCTTTTAAAATACGCAATTTCTCCTTTAGAATAAAATCTTTCCTCCCTACCACCACTATCTTCTTCCATTCCTTTTCGACAAAAGGCAAAAACCGAAGGTTAGAGAACCATTCATTATTGACTATGAACGGTTTCGGACCCCAATCAGATTTATCCACAATAATCCATATAGGACAATGATTCGAAATATCCCTTTGGCCAATTAATTAACCCACAACCCCCATACTTTCAATAATACCATTGGTCACCATAAATCAATCAATTATACGTTTATCTATTCCATCTCCACCATACCAACTAAATTTCTTCCCCTTACAAGGTAAATCCACCATATTTCCTTTTAAAATAAAATCTTCGAATTCTCTCCATTCTGAGCTCGAAGAAAAAGACGTTCTCCCTCTCCTCTCATGAGAATTATGCACCACATCAAAATCTCCACCAAATACCCAGTCTCCATCTGAAGATGACACTTTGAAATCCAAAAGATTCATCCAAAGATTTCTTTTCAGCTCAAGAGAACAAGGAGAATAAATATTCACTATGTAGTACAAACTATTCTTCCATGTCACCTTAACACCAAGAAATCCAGGACCTCTAAAGCTACAAATAACCTCGACAAATTTTTATTTCCATAAGATAATCAAACCTCTTGACATTCTATTCGAATTAACAAAAGAGTACTTGATTTCATCAGTCGACCAAAAACTCCGAGCCGTCGATTCTGAAAGATATTGGATTTTTGTTTCTTAAAACAAACATAAATCAGCTTTTCCTTTGGAAATAATATGGGATATCCTCCTTCTGTTCAATATGGTACCTCCCCCTCTGATATTCAAAGAGTCGATTATCATCTCAAATAATTCTTTTTCTCCTTCTTTCCCAAAAATTTAGCTTTATCAATCTTTTCTAATTCTGAAATTCTCTTTTGACAATCGCTCTTTGATTCACCTTTCACCATTCCTAAATTGAAAATAGACTTCCACAATTTATCACCTAAATTAGATTCCAAATTTTCCATCAATTTTTTTATTGAATCTGTTAATCCCTGAAAGCTCAGACTGTTCACCATGTACCATAAAATTATCTCCATTCTCCAGAAGATACTGATTTGTTGTAGAACCAAAGGAAGTTGCTTCTCTACAAGCCACACCCGTGTCACTGACCACTCATTCTTTAATAAAATTCATTCTCCTATTAAAATGTTTTTTCTTAATATTTCCAATACCCTTGAGGGACCTACCAACACCATAAAAATGTTTCCATTTCAATGTTTTTACATGTTTCCTTCTCATAACATCTTTAATAGCATTAACTGACATTGACTTTTCACCTTTATTAATCTCCTCCAAAAGTATGGTCCCACCATCCCTCATATCCTCATAATTATTAACACGAAAGCCATCATGATCCACCGAAAAAGAGTGTCATATCCTGCCATCCTTCCTCTCATGAGAAGAAAAGGAAGTACCTTTTAATGAAAGCAAAACTTTATCAAAAGTACCACTCCTGCAAGTACCCCTATGCTGCATCCCATGTCACTTTCAGTCTTCCTAAAAGAACGCACTTTGCTTTCCAACACAACTTCATTATTACCCAAAGGATAAACAATTGGGCTAGTCTCCATACTCCCATTTCACTGCCCACTTCTTCTTCCTCCACCTTCTCTGGTGTCGACGATAAAACATAATCGCCCTCCTCCGTGACAGGGGCGGATGTAGCTTAAGGCATGGTGTGGCTAAAGCCACACCAATTTTTTTTCCCATTTTTCATTTTATATATATATATATATATATATATATATATATATATATATATATATATATATATATATATATATATATATATATATATATATATATATATATATATATATATTTCATTTCAAAATAATTATTCTTTTCCTTTCACTTTCTCATGTTTTTTTCTTTCTCTTGAACCATTGAATCATTAGTTGAATTACATAAATAAATCGAATAATATAGTTTAATAAATTATTCTTTTTAACAAATTATATAGTTATTAAATCGATTGAATTGAATGACTCGATCTCTAAAAATAATCACAATATTTACTAAATTTCAAAATTTCATAATTTTACAAGTTGATTATTTAAATTCTAAACATAAGCATTAACACATACCAATATAGTACAAAATATAAACTAAATAAAATTTTTGAACAAAATCTAGTTAGAAAATAAATTGAATGACAAAATATCTACAATGTCTAAGAATAATTATTTTAAAGACAATTATTCCAAATAAATTTTGAACAAAATATTTTTATATTTTAATTTTATTTTTTTAAGTAAATGATAAAAATAATACTGTTTTGCTCAGAAAAAAATAAGTATTTAACCTCTTGGTTTTTCAAAATCGTTGTTTCGCCGATTTTTAAGAGTTTTGGAGGATTCTGACCCGTTCTTACTAGTTCAATAGTTTATCCGATCTAGCAATCGTCTGTTCTGATTTTTAAAATATTGTCACCACCTCTCAAATTTCTCTCTCACTTAAATTTGATAATCCCTCGTATTTATAATTTTTATTATAAATGTATTGCATTAAATAATTATGTTTTTTTTATTTTTAATATAATTTAGTTCATATTTTTTTTCCATATTTAGCCACACTAATATGTAATGTCTGGATACGTCCCTGCTCCGTGATAATCCTCGTGTCATCATTGAAACAATTATCATTAAACTCATTGTGTAATTCATCCTTTGATAATAATAAATCAGATTTAGAATCTGTGCTACAAGTTCTTATAGTGTCCACCTTAAGAGAGCTATGGTGTTCTTCTCCCAGGTTAATCTAAAAAAGAAGCCCATCTATCTTCATCTTCATAGATTCGGCTAAAACAAAAGTGTTGGGAACCTTAACCATGATCTTTCCCACGTCCTTAATTGAACCTTACAAAGAGATTTCATTAGCACCTACAAATTCCCCGATTGAGTTTTCCATAGCCAAAAAGAAATCCTTATGCCATGTGTGGCACGGTATCACGTATTAATGGATCCAAAAAACTCTGTTATTATCAACATCAGTCTCTCTCCATGGTCTAATAGAATGGAACCATTGACTCCACCATTTTGCACCCTCCTCTATAAGTTCATGTATATCTCTTTATTCATATTCTTCAAGCAAACATAAGTTTGAACCCATAGGAGTAACTTTAATAACAAATATCCCTTCTATTTCAAAAGTTGTCTGAACCTTATATGTTGAACTAGGAGTTATAACAGAACCAACATACGCCTTTCGAAGATTATCTTTCGACACAACATATGAGAATAAACTAGTACCTCCTCATTGCCATAAATAACCTTCTCCTGCACATGCTCTCCATTCTTACCCATAACCTCAGCAAAAGATCTTCCCCCAACCCTGCCTTCCAATCTTATGTTATTTATCCTTTGTGTTTCTTAGCAAATTTCGAACTATGAAGCCCCCACCTGATCCCCCTCTATTTTCCTTTTTAGCTTGAATTCCTGTACTGTATCTCGGAGGATTCACGTATATCTTCCTTCCCTTAATGTGTATATTATCAAGCTTTATAGCAAGAAATCTAGCATCCTCTACTTCACGAAATCTTGCAAAACCAAACCTTTTTTCAAAATTTGTTTCTTCTAAGAGAAATCAACACCACCACCACCTCACCATTGCAACCGAAAAGTTCGCAGATATCTACTGATTTAATCTTGTCCGGTATTTCAGAGAATATTTATTTGATGTATAATTAAAATAAAAAAATTATAATTTATTTTATTTAAATTTTAAAAGTAAAAGATAAATGTTTTAAAATAATATAAAAGAGAGAGTGAAATATATAAATTAAGGCTCTCTTTGATGAAAATAATGGTTGACTGATAAACTAGCTTATAGCTTATGACTAATGTCTGATGGCTGATGATTGATAACTTATAATTTATAGCGGATAATTGATGAGTGATAACTGATAAGCTAATTAAAGTGTTTGATAAAATTAACGGTATACTAACTTATACATGTAAAATGACATAAAAAAATATTTAATAAATATTTATTTTATTTTAAATCAAAAATACTTATAAAGGATAAAAGAAGATTTTTCATAAAATAATAAGGATAAAAATAGAAGAAAAGATTATAAGTTATAAGTTAAAACGCTATTTGAAATAGTGTCTAGAAAATAAGCTATAAATTAGTAAAATAAGATATAAGTTCAAGATGAAAAGACCGTTACTATATATATATATATATATATATATATATATATATATATATATATATATATATATATATATATATATATATATATATATATATATATATATATATATATATATATATATATATATATATATATTATGCAATAGATGAAACCCATTTTTAGATTATAAAGAGAATGATTTTTTATCGTCTTCTTTTTTTTTTATTTTTTATTTTAAACAAAAAGAGGTATATTAAAAAAGAGAATTAATACAAAAGATGGGGGCAAAGACCAAAACTCTCCAAAAATTAACAGAAACGAAAAGAGGGAAGAATTAAACGATTACGAACCAAACTGTCAAAAACAGACACTGGAGCTTTCCACCAAACATACTCATGAATGGTAAGGCCTAATGAAGCTAAGGTGTCTGCACATTGGTTCTCTTCCCTTAATATATGCGAGATGAAAAAGTAGTTATGACTAGAAGAATGAAGTCAGTTAAGCCACAGATTCCTCAAAGACATCAGGACAAAAAATGGGTTGTTGATTGCCATGGAGACAATTTTATAATTTGTTTCGACCCAAAGGAACTTCCAGTTTCTTTCACAAGATATTTCTATAACTCTCATTATGCCAATGAATTTTGCGTGTAAGGCAAAATTCTCCCCTAAATTCTCAGCAAACAGCCTAGGACATTTGATGATTGATCTCTGAAGATGCCTCCGCGAGACGCTTTACCTGGAGAGCCGAGAGATGTACCATGTAAGATAGTGGGTTTGATAATCTAGGATTTCTTCGAAGAATCGTGTTCGTTCACTTTCCGAACAAAGTATTTCGACCCTATTTTGCATGGGTTCACGAAATCTTTGTGGGGATAATTCTTGAAGAACGAATAGTTTCTGGCAAAAGAAATTATTCAGAATGTAGAAGATTTTTGTTTTGTTATTATCTTAGAAAATAGAGGCCAAACGACTTCTTATATAGGAGTTCAATAATTCAAACGAAAAGACATACCAGTTCGGAAATGGTTATGTCCGTTGGGAAAAGGTTCAAAAGTTCAAACGAAAGCCAGGAGCTCTGCCCCTTGGAACCCCACGGGGCGCTGCCTCGCACCCCGCCAGGGGCTTCGCCCCTTGGAACCCCATTTAAATTATTCGCATTCAATTATATGTTAGCTTGACGAGCGTGCACTCCGCACTACCCTGACTCGTTTCCAAGCTTTAACGCATAATTGCTTTGGCCTGTAGTAAATCCCATTACTACTAAAATGCATTTATGACACTAAAATCACCAACATACCATACATGTTGAATTTGACCCAGGGATGAAAAGGGGGAGCCCAAAAAACCTCTATAATTTTGGAATTCTTAGGAGGCGGAACCTTTACCCTGGATATCTTATAAATCTGGAAGTCAGAGATGTTACAAGGAGAGGCTAAAGAAGGGGGAACTTCCCAGATTGGTAGACCTGAATTGAAATATTATTGATGGCTGACTTCCACATAGTGCTCTTGTTACAGTATTTCTTCTTATTCCTAGCAAGCCAAATAGAGTTAAAGATGTATATACTAACATCCAAAATTACCACTCTAACTTGTTTAGGCTGAGAGCAGGATTTCCAGATATCAATGATGTTGAGGGAAACAGAACCTCCTAAAGCATTTGAAAACCAAGTTCAAATATTTTTAGCAAAGGAACAAGTCCAGAAAAGATGATCAGTTGTTTCAACACTACTGCCACACGGATAACACTTAGAATGGGGCATACATAGACCTAGATTTGCCAAAGCACCATCTATTGGAACTTTGACTAAGATTAACTTGCAAATAAAAATAGATTTGGATGGAGGGATATGAGGATTCCATGCAAGAGTTGCCCAATCCAGGTTGGTATTGAGAGGAGATAGACGGGAATATGCTTATTTCAAAGTCCTACCTACTAAAGAGTGGATCCAACAAAGTTAATCTTTTCTAGGAAAGCTGGGAATATGGACTTGGTTTAGAAGGCCAACCAGATTAGGGAAAATAAGTTGCAGGTCAAAGGGCACCATCCATTGTTGGCCTTGAATGAAATCTGCAGCCTTAGAAATTAAACCATGATGAAGAGAAGAGTTGATGTTCAACTGGTCATCCAGAGGGGATCCACAACAGTGATCTGTCCAGAAATTAATTATGTTTCCATCACCTAAAATTCAATATGTATTCTCCATTAAAACTTGGAATTTATTTTTGATCCCTTTCCAAATAGAAGAGGAGTTATGATAATTTATATGATAGTTCTGTCTTAAAACTCTAAGCCTAATGAACTTGGCCCATTGGTGAGAAGAGTTAAACAAATCCAGACACATCTTAAGATTGGAAGATGCATTGATACGTGAAAGAGACTTTAATCTCATCCCTTATTGAGCATAAGGCTTGCAGACCTTGTGCCAAGTAACAGTGAAAATCTTCCTCTTGGTAATATCTCCATTCCAAATGAAGATCCTCATGTATATTTCTAGCTCCTTTATGATGCTAACAAGCCAATCATAAATAAGAAGACAATGTTTAGTGTGCAAAAGGTGACACTCTTGAATAATTGGACTCTGCCAGCCATACTGAGCAGAGAGGCTTTCCAATTGGAAAGTTTAACTTTAACCTTCTCCCCTAAGGGCTGAAAATGCAAGGCTTTAGGCTTTCCTCTAAAGATGGGAACACCTAGATAGTTGAAAGGGATAAAGCCTTCCATAAAGCGTAGAGTCTGAGCCAAAGAGGTAAACCCGTTAGAAGAAATAGGCCCAACATAAATAATAGATTTAAGAGGATTGACATGCTGACCAGAATACTGGGCGTATTTTTTAAATAAATCCTTAAGAGCTTCCACATTGGAGGATTTAACCTTGCAAAAGAGCATTATATCATATGCATAGAGGATATGGGAAGGAATTTTATATCCTCTAGGACCTTTGATAAGGTCAAGATTGCCTTAATCTACTAGGTTAGAGATCCCTCTGCTCAGGACTTCTTCTAGACAAAAAATAATAGGGGAGAGAGGGTCTCCTTGACTCACTCCCCTAAGACAACTAAAGTAACCATGTTGTCCCCCCATTAATGGAAATATAAAGCATGGACGAGTAGAGAATAATTATAATCCAGTTGCAAAAGACTTCACAAAATCGAATCTTCCTCAGAACATTTAACATAAAGTTCCAGTAAAGGGTATCAAATGCGTTCCTAATGTCAATTTTGACTGCAATATTCCCACCAAAAGCTTTATTGTGAAGAAGGTTGACAACCTCATATGTCAAACAAATACAATCAGATATATACCTCCCTCTGATAAAGCCTTTTTGCTCAGGGGAAATGATTTCTGGCATAATTATAGATAGTCTGTCAATAATTATTTTTGAAATAATTTTGAACTTAAAGTTAGCAAGTGCAATTGGCATATATTGATCCACATGGCAGGCATTGCAACACTTGGGAATGAGAACCAGGGAGTTATCATTCCAGTTTGAGAGCATCTAGTTGGAGGTGAAAATTGAAGGGTTGCATAAATTACCTCCAATTTATTGATATCCTAGTGGAACTGGAAAAAGAAGCCACCAAATCCATCAGGTCCAGGTGAGCTATCTTGGTTCAAGGAGAACACGACTGCTTTGATTTCTTTTGAGCTAAGAATCATTGCAAGAATGGCATTAGTTTGGGCTGAAACAAGACACAAAATTGTCTCATCAACAAGATCATTGTCTGAAGAATCATTATAGGTGCTGAATAGGTTTTGCAAGTGATTGATTAAGATGCTAGATATGTCTTATGAATTCGTAAAAAATTCCTCTCCATGCTGAATTGAGAAGATAATTTTAGTACAAGTTTTAATTTTAGCAATTCTATGAAAAAAAGTTATGCTTCTGTCCCCATCCAAGTGCCATTTTGTCTTGGCTTTTTCCTGCCAGAATAAATCTTCCATCCTAAGGGAATTCTCCAACTCAGATTGAGCTTTGTGCTCCTTGGTAGCCAAATCTTCATTATGACCTTCTACTTGAATTTGACTTTACACACTGTCCAGGTTTGTAGTAGCCTTTGTTAGAAGATCATGAATATTTCCAAAATTATGTTTGTTTCAATCCTTGAGTTTTTCTTTTAAGAGCTTGAGTTTCTGAGATAAAATGAACATTGGACATCCATAGAAGTCAGATTTCCAGGTGTGCTGAATCACCTTAATGCATTCAGGGTGGCTAGACCACATCTTGAGAAATTTGAAGCTAGACTGGACCTTAATGAGCTTGTAACTGATGTCAACTACGCACTTTGTTATATATGAAGCAAGCCTTTGAAGATAAGAGGACTTATGTTGTATTTGAATATGATAATTTGGTCCTGATAAACACTATGAACAATGAAGGAAATGACCTTCCCAGGATAGAGATGGGAATGCTTTGTAAAGCCATGAGTTTGAAGAAGAAGGAGTTTATGAACGTTGGTTTCTGTCATAGAAGTAGAGAGATGAACCTTGGTGCTCATGTGGCGGCTAGGGAAGCTGTTGAAAAGTTATATAGTCATAGTAGGATCACCATGATAGGCCGAAAGTAGGTGGATGACTGTGTTTAGCCTTTTGGTTTGTGTGTGGGATTTAAGGCTCATCTTTGTTTTAAAAAAAATCAGAATGTGCCCCTGAAATTGAATATTGAATTTCATTTATATGTATAATACATATGTATACATATATTTAATTGTATTTCTTTTATAATTATAATATTATAATAATAACAACTTTAGTGTGTTAATTTATGAATATTAAAATATAAATTAAATTAAATGAGTTGTGTTATTAATTTAAATATTAAATTTTATTTATATACAAATTATAATTTAACAAAACAAATATATATATATATATATATATATATATATATATATATATATATATATATATATATATATATATATATATATATATATATATATATATATATATATATTTGGGGGTTAAGGTCCATCTTTGTTTTAAAAAAATATATATATATATACATTTTATTTGGGGGTTAAGGTGAGATACGTACTTGGATAGAATGAGATAGCAGTTTGACTTGGTAAATGAAATCTCTTCCACACACCAATGTGACCCCATTAATTTGACTTGGTAAATGAAATCTCTTCCACACCCCCATTAATTTATAATCATCTCTTAAGTTCATGTCCATCATCATAATTTATTATTTCCAATTCCATCTTCAATGGGTGACTGTAACACTCTTAAACAAAAACTGGCAGAGACGATAGAGCTCGCAGACAAAGTAACCAACACAATAGACGAGCCAAAAATCTCTTTCAAACAAGAATGCGGGGAGGTCAAATCCAAAACGATCAAACTCTCCTTTCTTCTCCAGCAAGCATCGGCCGCAACTTCCGAACTCTACCTGCAGCGTCCGATGTGGTCAATCGTCCAGCAAACCGAACATGTACTCTATGAAGCCCTTTTGTTGGTCATCAAGTGCCGCCCAGATACTATCAAGAAACGCGTCTTCTCCATCATCTCAGTTTCAGCTTTCCGAAAAACATCTTCTCAACTTGAAAACTCCATCGGCGACTGTACATGGCTCCTACGTATCTCCAACCCTGAAGAAGATCACGGCAGCGAGAATTATATTCATATTCTTCCTTCGGTAGCTTTCCATGATCCAATCATCGCCTTAATTTGGGAACTGATCGCTAGTCTGTGTATAGGCTCACTGGAGGATCGTTCGGATGCAGCTGCTTGCCTTGTGTCACTCGCACATGAAAGCGATCGTTACGGGAAAATGATAATTGAGGAAGGAGGAGTGGGACCACTTTTGAAGCTGATGGAGGAAGGCAACTCAGAAGGACAAAGTAATGCAGCAAGAGCCATTCTTCTCCTCAAAGTCATCAACTCAGTCGTCATACTCATCACCAGTGCATCCATGCGGACACTAGATTTAAGTTCTGGGTTCAACTCATCTCTCACTACCACAAGCACCTCAACCTCAACTTATATTTAGATGAGTATGTTTTTCTGAATTTTAATTAAGACTGAAAATGCAGCGGCAGTAAATCTTAGCCCTAATGAATGCCCTCATATTCTATTTTATATCCCAACTTAAAATTTTCAAAATATATTTCTAAAAGCTTCACTATATTAGCATCAAATAATGTACTAAACTCAGCCACTTGCGTGCCTAGCTCAAATAAAGTGTGTATTTTGACGAGCTTGCAATGATTCTTCTTTTTTGAGTTTTTTTAATGATTTTTAACTAATTTACTGCTACGTGTAAACTACCATTATCATTAGTATATCTAGATTTTAGTATTAAATCCAACACCATTCTTTAAATCTTAGATACTTATTATTTAAATATTAGATATTTGTTAGAGATACATTTTTTTAAAATATTCCCAAAAGTCCTAACATTGGAGAATTGTTTTAAATATTTTATCATTTGGTATCTCTAATTCTTAGTCTAGTTTGTTCCTGATTTCTCTTTGATGTCAGTTGAATTTTATTGATCATTTTGTCACACTTTATTAACAGTGCTACAGTTAGAAACATATGTACCATATAATGTTTAACGCACTTATCATCAAGTTTTTTGGTTTGTTCACTGCTTCATTATTTATTAAATGAGTAGGAACAAATGGATCATATATAAGATAGTCCCACAAATCAATAGTAATAACTTAGAAAAAAAGTTTCATTTTTGCTTTCAACGTGATATACCCCTCATCATCAAACGGTGAGAATTTGTTCCAAGGAAAACTTTCATTAAAAGAATTGTTTGAAGTTGTCCTTTTACCTCCAAGATGATTAGTTTTATAACGAAAGTTAGATATTGACGTCCCTCGTAGAACAAGCCACTTGAAATACAAGAGGGTGTATTGTGATATTTGGTTTTCAAAATTTTTTTAGAAAACAATTGTTCTTAGGTTGATTGATTTTAAGAAGAGAATAGATGCACAAATTAAACACCGGAAAAGATAAAAAAAAAAAAAAAGAATTTAGAGAGATCACACCAACAAATTATCTAGGTTGAGCCTTAAATCATGAGGCCTACTTTAGTCCACAAGAGTTTTCTCTTGAGATTTCTAATATCAACAACTTAAGCTTTTATACGGGTTCTGAAAAACAACCTTACACCAGATTTTAATAGATTTAGCTTGCAAAAACATCAAGTATATTACAACAACATAAGAGAACTAAAATCTTGCATAAAAAACATAATTTTCACATTAAGTTTTTCACTCTCTCGACACTAAGGAAATTTCTAGTAAATACACATAAGAAAAGAAGGAGAATGCGTGAGATATGAGAGTTAATAGATGTATTATTTATTTTACCACCTCCCTTGAGAGACATATTGTCATCATAAAAAAGAGAAAATGTGGAACTTTGTTTTGCAGGTGATATGCTTTTTCACAATGACATCAACTCTTGAAGATGCCAATTGACATCTAATATCTTACAATAAGTCAACCATGGACGATTAAGTAGATAAATATGCAAACCTAACCATTAGAGTTTGATAGGGCTTGATTATCTGATGAGGGAAATCAAATGGAATGTAACTAAAACCTCATCTCAAGCTACTCAAGCAAGTGCCAACAAAAAAGAAAGTATATGACAAAGTCTTCATATGCTAAGGATCATCCTAACTTAGTAGTGAGTGGACAAATTAAAAAGCAAAAGGGATTTACCGCAAAAGTGTATGGCTAAAGCACGCACACAAAAATATATATTCAAATTGGCTTTACTAAAAAAAAATTTCAAAAATATCTTGAAGTTGTGCTAGATATCTTGGTTCAAGGAGAACACGACTGCTTTGATTTCTTTTGAGCTAAGAATCATTGCAAGAATGGCATTAGTTTGGGCTGAAACAAGACACAAAATTGTCTCATCAACAAGATCATCTGAAAATAGGTTTTGCAAGTGATTGATTAAGATGCTAGATATGTCTTATGAATTCGTAAAAACTTCCTCTCCATTCTGAATTGAGAAGATAATTTTAGTACAAGTTTTAATTTTAGCCATTCTATGAAAAAAAGTTATGCTTTTGTCCCCATCCAAGTGCCATTTTGTCTTGGCTTTTTCCTGCCAGAATAAATCTTCCATCCTAAGGGAATTCTCCAACTCAGATTGAGCTTTGTGCTCCTTGGTAGCCAAATCTTCATTATGACCTTCTACTTGAATTTGACTTTACACATTGTCCAGGTTTGTAGTAGCCTTTGTTAGAAGATCATGAATATTTCCAAAATTATGTTTGTTCCAATCCTTGAGTTTTTCTCTTAAGAGCTTGAGTTTCTGAGATAAAATGAACATTGGACATCCATAGAAGTCAGATTTCCAGGTGTCATGAATCACCTTAATGCATTCAGGGTGGCTAGACCACATCTTGAGAAATTTGAAGCTAGACTGGACCTTAATGAGCTTGTAACTGATGTCAAGAAGGATAAGGAAGTGATTTTACTTTTGTCTAATGAGGGTTGAAACTGAAGTTATGCTGCAAAATTAAATCCACCTTTGGTTGCAAATGGCTCTATCTAATCTTATTTCAATATGTTGACCACCACCTCTACCATTTTGCTAAGTAAACTCAAAACCTCTTGTAGGAAGATGAATCAAGGAATTGTTTTCTGTCCAAGACTGGAAGTCCTTTATAGGTGTTCTAAAAGGGAAGGTCCTTCCCCTATGCTCATGAGCCCCCAAAATTGTGTTAAAATCACCCATGAGATTCCAAGGGACATCTTTATGAGTCATGAGTGATGGAAAAGTGTCCCTGAGTTCTCTTCTCTTAATGTAATTGGTGGAAGCATAGATGGCAGCTAGTCCAAAACAAATATTTCCATCATTAATAACAAAGGAGACATGTTGTTCATCTATAAGGACAATTTGTGGATCAAGGTGTGGGGAACAGAGACACTATAAATTAGGGAGCAACCCTGGTCTAGAGTTACAAGAAATTTTTTTAAGGTTAAGTCTAGAGAAAAAATTAGGTTTTATCTTATCCAAACACATCCAAAGTTCAGCAATGAAGCAGAAATCAGGCCTATGGTTCTTAACTAATTCTTAAAAGTCGATTTTGTGGGTTGATTGGAAAACCCGCTCACATTCCAAAATAGACACTTCATAAGGGAAGTTTAAAGGTAACAACTTTAAGTATGGTACTAGGCCCTGTCTTGACGGCATTCTGAGCATTTCTACCTTTCTTCTTATTCTTCTTGGAAACCACCAGTTGAAATTGAGAATCATTGTCCTCCTGGTTCTCTAGATCTTCAACCATGTTGGCCCTGGATTGCTTTAGAAACTTCATATCATGTTGTACATTACTACAGACAGGGGTTCCAGAAGCATCAATCAAATCCTCATCCATCTGGGTAGCATCAACAAATTCAGAGCCACTTGAGTTTTTTGCCTCATATTCTAAGGAGGGATCTACCAAACCAAAATCTGAAGAGGCTTGGGTAGAAAGAAGATTATGATTAGGTACAATATGAGGAACATTATTCTCTATAATTGGAACATGATAACTAATTGGAGTGGTACTAAAGTTAGGGGATTGTATGACTGCTTCAAGAACCACAAGGACATTCACCACAGGGGACACAACCTTAACATTAGTAGAAGCAGGATTAGGGCTAGTAGAGTCACAAGGGTGATTTGAATTCTCCAAGTGCTTCTCATTTTCTATAGCCTTATGTTTTTCCATATAGACTTTCTTGGTACTGGTTTTACCAGAAGTTGAAGCAAAATTATGACCCTTGTTGAGTCTCATACAGTTCCCTACATTATGCCGTATGATTTTACATTGGTCATAGAAATCTGGGATGTTTTCATAGTGAACATCAACAAAAAAAGCAAAGCTTTTCCTCTCTACAAGAATATTGTTTCTGATAACACCAGTAAGGTCTAAATCCATCGGGATTCTAGCAAAGTGACCATATGACCTATCAAACATGGACTTAGTAGTAGTGTCATCCATACAAATTAGACTCCTAGTTGAACTAGCGATAACATAGTGAATTTTGGGCCTCCAATATTCTCGGGCAAGGCTTAAGATACAGATCCATACTTGAGCAAATGTTTGGTGTTGGTTGTGTGGATTGAAATCCCTAGTCCAAGAAAACAGGTTCAGAAGACCAGGATTGAGGTTCTAAGAGCTAGTTGAACGAACCCTCTAAATATGCTCGATAAATGAGAAGGTGAATTCAAAGAAGCCCTTCCCCAACAAAATCAGTCCCCATTTCCCCAGGAAATTCTACAAAGAGGAAAGTTTATATTTCAGGGATTCAACCTTCTATGGTGTAGATCCTTTTGGCCAAATGATTTTACCGTGTAAATCTTACTTGCATGAGGCAATACCTTCATGGCATTCTTCTTCTGGTATTATGATTGAGATTCTATCTCCCTAACAATCAATTTCGGTAGCTGACTAGGCAGGATATCGCAAACATTTGAGACAACTTGAGGAAATGATTTTTCTGAGCAGACAGTCGATTTGAAAAAGGGGGTTGTTGTGAGATTGGATTAAGGCTCGGCGGGTCAAGGCAATGACACATGATGACCACCAGAGCTGTCATGAGAAGAGGAATACCGATGTAGAATTAGGCGGTGACGGGGAGGAAACCCATCATCGAAGGAAAAAGCATGATGGTGAATTCCAAGGTCCACAAAACTTATAACATCATCGAAGGAAAGACATTTGTTTCTTTTATTGTCTTCTTAAACAATGGATATAACAAACTAACTTTAAGAGAGTTTTGTCTTGAATTATGTCTTAATCTTAGTCTTCTAAAAGAGTTTTCTTCAAAATGCATTCACAATTAAATAATTCTATCTCTACTAACTTAGACTTAGTTTCATAAGTAAACATGGACTGATTTTTCTATAGTTAGGATTCATTTATTAAAGATTCTAAAAGCCTTACTAGAAGTGAAATATTCAAAGAATATATTTTCATTAGGTTTAGCGTCAAATTTGTCAAAGTTATCCTTCGAATTATGAAGGACAAAACACTTGAATTCAAAAACCTAAAAGTGAGAAAGATTAGGCCTCATTCCTTTGTATTCATAAGGCACCAATTTTAAAATTGGTGTTATCAAAACATGATTCTTCACATAGTAAGCAATACTTACGACATCAAATTAGAAATACTTAGGAAGGTTAGTTTCATTGAGTATTATTTCCACTACCTCTTTGAGAGATTTATTTTTCTAATCCATTACTTATTTTTTATAGGAAGTTCGTGGAGCGGAGAAAATATACTCTATGTCATTCTCATTACAAAAATTCTCAAATTTCACATTTTGAAATTCATATATATGATCACTTTGGATAGATAAAATGTATAAGTTTTTGTTTTTTGTTTTTGTTTTTTGATAACTTTGGATAATTAGTGAAAGATAATAAACACATCTTTTTTATGAGATAAAAAAAATGTCTATGTATAGAAAGAATATTCATCCAATAATATTACAGTGACATATTAATTTACGTCAAAATTCATGGTTATAGATGTGCCAAAACGATCCACAAGCGAGTCGTAAAATTCTATTTGTAAAAGTAATCTTTTTTTTTCTTTCGATTTAAAGGATATATTTACTTGTTTACCCTTATGTCATGCACCACACAACCAATTCTTTTTAAAATTCACGATTGGCGTACCAATTAGTAATTACTTGTAGGCCAATTTGTTCAAATGGTCCTTGTGGATTTGGGCTCATCTCCCATGGAAAAACCACAATTCATTCTCTCTTTACTCAAAAGACAAACATCGTATGAAGGTAATTCATTAAAATATATGGTGTAAGTATTTCCACATCTTAAACTCTTAAAACTAGTGTGAATGTTTTTAGTTTTTATAACCCTGCATACAGATGAGTCAAAAGCCACATTGTTACCTTTGTCACATAAGTTGCTAATACTCACAAAGTTATGTTTCAAACCATCAACTAAAATGCCATCTCCAATCAATGGATTAGGGTAATTACTAATTGTACCATAGCCTATGATCTTTATTTTGTTATTATCCCTTTATGAAACAAGCTCTCCCTTTTTTGGAGTAAAAGAGTGAAACAAATTCAGACTAAAAGCATACCTATATTATAAACTTAAGTATTAACTTGTTGTCTTTGTGTTTTGTCATATGACAAAGTAGGCTACTTCTTCCTTTTCTGATTTTACGAAGGAATCCATGTCATTATTATATGAAGCTATGTATGTATTTTTTTTTTTTTTTAGATCTTTTAAACTTTACAATTATATTTTTTAGGGAAAGTTGACACCAAGGAAGATCTTTCTTAATTTTTGTGTCGAAATTTTTGTGGTTGCTTGCTTGTCTTGCCTTACGAAATTCTTAGACTTTCAGACTAACAAATTCACATCTTCATTAGTTTATGAACCTTTTCCTTCATTAACTTTGAGTGCAAGAATTTTCTTTTTCTTGTTACATTTTTCATTCTCAACCAACCTTTTTAGTTCAATCACATGTTCTTGCAATTTTCTAAACAAGGTAGGCAAATCCATAAAAGACAAGTCTTCAGATTCTGAGATCACAATAATTTTAGATTGCTAAATAAGGTTAGACATCTAAGGACTTTTTAAATTAAATCTTCATTTAGAAAAGTTTTAATTACCCAAAGTTCTCAAGTTATTAACAATGTGAATAAATTGTTTTTCCACTCATTGAAAAAGAATAGGCTCAATCCAACGAGAGATGAGGATTTAGTTTTTGTTCATACAAATCTTAAGTATTTTCTCGATAAATAGTAAGGTTTATAATCAATGAGCAACAAAAATAAGAGATATTCGTAGAGATAAATGAAATATATTTGATGGAGTTGGTATTCTTGAAATCGTTAGTCTTTCTCTCGATGAACTTGAATTAGAAACCCTTCTTTTAAATGATATTAAAAAGAAAAATATTAATATTCACACATGATCTCATGATTTATTTATATTTTTTAAGTATGATTTATTTATGTTATTGCACAAATATTAATTTTTTTTGTAAGTAAATTATTTTTTAATTTTAATGTTTTGTTGTTATTTAAACAATACTACTATATTTTAATTTTAATTTTAATTGTATTTTAAAAATTTATATTAAGATACTCATACCTTAATTTTTCTAAAAATGTCAGTACTCTATGAGTGTTATCTATGCAATGCAAATAAGAGGAATATAACAGGTAAGAAAATCGACGCTCCCCATAACAACCCAACAGAATCTTAGCTGGGGAATTTTTGTATGAATTGCTATATGAGGAGAATCTCAAAATCCCATGACACTTGTCCTACGATACAAATATCACAAAATATTCTAGGGTCTCTAAACCTAAAAACTCAAGATATAAAGTCTAAGGAGCAATAAAAACTCATGTACACAGTTATTCTAAATCCTAAATCTTACACTTATGCGTTTGAGTGTTTGGAGGATCATAGTCATAGGGATCATCATCATCCCCATCATCACTAGTATTTAAAGATTAAGATCGTTTTAAATCAGTCTGTGTTTTAATTTTGTAGTATTGATTGATGACAGTAATTAACTTGTCAAAGAAGTTATATTTATTTTGATTAAACTTGCTATTAATTATTAATAATTGTTAATTGGTTCCACTTGTTAATTCACTTAATTGTATTTTTTTCTTATAAATTTTACAGTCTGTGCCAATCTACCTCTCTGAGATGGCTCCATACAAATACAGAGGTGCTTTTAATATTGGGTTCCAGTTATCAGTTACAATTGGCATACTTGTTTCCAACATATTGAACTACTTTTCAAACAAAATCAAGGGTGGATGGGGATGGAGGTTAAGTTTAAGTGGTGCTATGGTACCTGCGCTTATAATAATCATTGGATCATTAGTCCTGCCAGAAACCCCCAATTCCATGATTGAAAGAGGTGATTGTGATGCAGCTAAGGCTCAACTAAAGAGAATTCGTGGAGTGCAAGAAGTTGATGAAGAGTTCAACGACCTTGTGATAGCTAGTGAAGCTTCCATGCAAGTGGAACACCCTTGGAGGAACCTGTTAGAGAGGAAGTATAGATCCCACCTTACTATAGCCGTATTGATTCCATTCTTCCAACAATTTTGTGGCATCAATGTTATTATGTTTTATGCACCTGTATTTTTTAATTCCATTGGGTTCAAGAATGATGCTGCTCTTATGTCTGCTGTCATAACTGGTGGTGTTAATGTTGTTGCTACCTGTGTCTCAGTTTATGGAGTAGATAAGTGGGGTAGGAGAGCCCTTTTCCTTGAAGGTGGAGTTCAGATGGTCATATGTCAGGTACCCTTCATTTAATTTCTTTGATAGGTGCAGGTGTTTGACACGGACACAAACACGTCTTTTTCATGGGTATTGGTGCCACATACGTGTATACACCAAATATAATTTGTTTACATCAATCCATTTGTTATGAACTGTTTAATTAATAAAATTCTGTATATGTGTGTAGGCTATAGTTGCAGCTGCTATTGGAGTCAAGTTTGGAACCGATGGGTACCTTGGTGATTTGCCAAAGTGGTATGCTATAGTAGTTGTGCTCTTCATTTGCATTTATGTATCAGGGTATGCTTGGTCATGGGGTCCCCTTGGTTGGTTAGTACCTAGTGAGATTTTCCCATTGGAAATTCGTTCGGCTGCTCAAAGTCTCAATGTATCTGTCAACATGTTCTTCACCTACTTTGTTTCACAAGTTTTCTTGACAATGCTTTGCCACATGAAGTTTGGTGTGTTCATCTTCTTTGCCTTCTTTGTAGTGGTGATGACATCCTATATATACTTCATGCTTCCTGAAACAAAAGGAGTACCGATTGAAGGGATGAGTAGGGTTTGGAAATCACGCTCATATTGTTTAATATTTGATTTTTTATTGTTTAATATTGTAAAAAATTAATTAGACCTTAAAAAGAAGAAGATTGTGTTAAGCACTCGACAAACAAAGTTAAATTTTTTGTCGAATTTTTATGACATTGATCAACTACAAAATAATGTGAATGTTAGGTTGTTACATGTAAAAATATGAATGTTAGGTTATTGCATGTAAGCAATGCGGTGTATATATGACTTGAGTATAATGACAAAAGAGCAATGGTCGCTGCATCACAACCTGATGAAATGAAAAATAAGCAAGGGTTCCATATTTTCATGAATCGGTGTGGGTAAAGAAGTTAGCTTATGAGAGTAGGAATAATTTTGGATCATGAAATATACACACTTACTAGAATATCTATATAAATAATGAATATTATGGTTATGAGGAAGATCAATTTTATGTGACTACAAAAAAAACTAAATGGATAGGTAAAAAGGTGAAAGAATCATACAACTCGAGATTTAGGCTTTGGTACAACAAAAAAGTTAGATCAAAACACTACTATAAAATTAAATACACATTCGATAACATAATACGACCACGGTTATCCTTTCCACCTTTGTAATATCGCAAACTGGATGCGCTTAATATATATATATATATATATATATATATATATATATATATATATATATATATATATATATATATATATATATATATATATATATATATATATATATATATATATATATATATATATATATATATATATATATATATATATATATATATTGAAAGTTATTTAATCACAGTTGAGATAAACAACCATGGTGATAAAGTAAGTGTAACATGCTTCGAATTCTAACAACTACATTTTTTTTTTCATTTTTTCTACTACAAAAAGCGTGTGTCAGTTAAGTTCATAAATAAATAATTGAAAATTATTCAACAACAATTTTACTATTCAACCATTGTAATAAGATCTACATTCACGGCCAAGGGGTACGCGTCTGCGATTCACTGCCAGGTGCACCAACTGCCCTCCGAACCTTCTGGAAGCAGTTACACCCAGTCAAGGGCCACGCGCCCGCGATTCATGGCCAGATGCCCATATAAACACCTTTCATCATTGGAAGGCCAAGTATTCAATTCTAATTACTCACATTCTTTCTTTATGCTTTGGCTTGCTTCAACCTGAAACTTACTTGAGCGTTGGAGTACCTTTCAGGTACACCACCCCTCCTCCAACCTCCGTTGCAGTCCCAACTGAAGATCATGAGGACATGTCCGGATTATTTCTGTACAGTGGCGCAGTCTGTGGGAACAACAGCTCCCCCATCTTTCTTGAACAAAATCCTTTATTTTCAACGCAAGATCAAATCTCATCTATTCTTTTTTGTCTTTATGGCTTCCCAAATCCGAGAGTGTGAATGACCGTCTCACCATCATCATCAGCGATGCAGACAATCTTGATAACCGTGGAGCAACCCATCTCGATGTCGACCATCACGAGGGACATCCTTCCTCCCCTTTTTCCAACAATCTGAAACAACTACCCGTCATTCGCGGAGATCATGTGTTCGAACCGATCCCTGTCCCGTCCGACGTTGATGCTAGTACTCAGGCTCTCATCATTGCCCTGAATAAGGCAAACCTCGCTCTCTTCCGGCAAAACGAGCACATCCAAATGCTCAAGGGTGATTGTCGCCCCCTTCTCCCACCAGGAGACATCACCGTAGAGACACTCACAACCCTCCACGCCGCTCATGTTCTCCTCCGCGGAAACAAAAGAGGAGATATCAGACATCTTTCTCCCCCGACAGATCAAGACAGGCCAGAAGGATTACATCCAGAAAGGCCAAGAAACACACTTGATCTCCTCCCCGAAAGCCGAGACGCTCACTAGACGAGAGAGATCAAGGTAACAAGAAGTCCCGGTATGAAGAGGACCATCGTCCCCGTTAGTATAGCTGGAGTCCTCTCTGAATTCGGTCCCTATATCTTTCATCTAGAAGTAGCAACGACGAGGACAATCGTGGGCCTATGAGTCGCAAAATTATGGAAACCCGCATTCATCACGATCTCGAGAAGCCCCCTCCATTAGCCACTTATGACAGGACCACCGATCCGGATGACCATATAGAAAATCTCGAGGCCATACTCCACTATCACAACGTCGAAAGAGCTATCACGTGTAGGCTTTTCCCCATCAGGTTGCGAAAAGGCTCCATGTCATAATACAAGCACCTCCCCGCGGGATCTATCACGTCGTGGAGGGTCCAGAAGAATCATTTCACTAGGAATTTCACTGCGTCCATACGTCATCCCAAATCCGAGGCCACCCTCGAAGGGATCATCCAGGGCAAAGAGGAACCTCTGCGAGAGTACATAAACATATTTAACAAAGAAAATATGGAAGTACACGCTACTGACCGCATGAAGCTGGACATCTTAGAGAAGGGATTGCGCCCCAACAACGAGTTTCGTAAAGTTGCGGGGATCAAGCCTCCTCAGCTACTCGCCTAACTCCTCCACAAGACTCAAGCTTACATCCAGTATGAAGATAAATATGCCGCGTAAAAGACAAGAGATTCAAGGAATCATAATAATTCGCAAACTCACAAGCAAATGGACGACATTGAAGCTCCTCGGCGAGAAAAACACAAAGATGAGCATCCTCGTGAAAGCAGGGGCCCAACAAGTCATTTCTCAGAGTATACCCTCCTCACGGATCCCCGTGAGAAGATTCTAACTAAATGCATCAATACCAAATTCAAGTAAGGAGGCGTCCGCTTCCCCAAACCATCTACTGCTAAGGCCAATACCGACAAAAGTAAGTATTATCCGTTTTCATTGCAGCCACGGGCACGTGACGGAAGACTGCATACACCTCAAAGATGCTACTGAGATCCACATCAAGGAAGGAAATCTAAAGAAGTATGTCAAAGACGGAGCTCCTCGACAGGAGGAAACCAATAGAGTCGACGAAATTTCCGAAGAAGCTGCTCCCATGTCAATCTCCTAATCGGTCACTAGACCCGAAGATTTCTTCATTCCTCGACACCTTAGAAGCACATGATATTTTGTAGCACACAACCCCTGGGAGGCATTCCCGTCAGTCATGCTCATCTCAGGTGGAAGCTACAACGAGATGATCGTCAAATCAGTTAGGAGGAAACTTGAGCATTTGGTCGATTCATCGCCAAATCAACTTTCATCCTTTGATAAAGTCAGGGGTAAATCCCAGACGATCACATTCTACAAGGAAGAACTCCTTGTTGGCTCTCCAAAATTTCACATCCCTTTACTGATCCGCGCCAATATAGCGAAGATGGATGTTCGCAGGATACTCATCGGCCAGGGAAGCTCGATCAACATAATGTACACCTCCCTCTTCAGAGCATTGCAGCTCGATCAGAAGAACTTATCCCCATATGTTGGATCTGATATGGAAGGATTCAATGTCTACCGCTAAACCATGGGGTTATGTCGATTTGATGGTTACGTTCGGAGAAGGAGATGAATCCAAGACAATCAAGACATATTTCATGGTCATCGACTGCCCATCGCTTTACCAATGCTTCTTGGGAAGGCCAAAATTGGCCGAGCTCATCGTCGTCCCATCCACTGTCCATCTCAAAATGAAATCCTATACAGGGAAAGGACACATAGCTACACTTCATGGAGACATTGAAGCCGCACAAAGATGTTTTGAGGCTGCGACCAAAGAGAAGACTGTGATCGAGTTCGTGCCTACAAGTAAAAAACGCAAAAGAGATGGGGACTCCCTATTCGAAGATGCCCAACCTGAGAAGAAGCCAACTTTTCAGATCAACAAAGTCTGCCTCGACTCCCGCATTCCACTAGATTCTGAAGACACCACATCTGTAAACAATTCAGCCATCATGCGTCATTTGCCCGTGAAATTCTAGTATCAAATATGTGATGTCAAATGCGATGTCACGACATTACTATCTGAGTAATAACAATACAAACACAATATAATTAACACCAATAAAAACACACAGAATTGGTAACCTAGTTTGGTGTAAAACACACATACTCTGAGGGTTACCAAGCTAGGAAGGAAATCCACTACTAGTAGAGCAATTCAAAGCCTAAATAGTCCTAATTTACAACTTCTCACTTGAACCTACCCAGTGCAACTTCTACATAGAAATCAACATCTAGATATGAGAAATCACCATATCACTCCCCCTCAATCACACCTGTGATAAACAATCAAATTAAAGTGAAACAGAAGACCACTCTTCCAAAACACAACACCTTGATCTTTCTTAAAAGCTTTGATCAAGAACAAGCACTCATTCTTAAAAGCTTAGAGTGGACAAAATTATGACTAAAAAATCAGTCTAATTCAAACACTTATGTATGAATTGCTCACAAATAAAACACGCACAAGGAAAACCCTAACACTCAAAAGCACTCTGCTTTACAATACAATATTCCGTACAGAGAAATTAGGTTAAACAATAATAACATAGACTTCTGGGTGGGCTTGGATTTGATCAGAATTTTCCTAAAAAAGATCACATAAATCAAGCATGAAAAGATCTTCAATAATTCTCCAAAAGCTAATGCATAACATCTTCTGATTTAGATAGCAACACTCCCTTTATTTTCGCACATCTTGGAGCAAAATAGAACACCAAAATCCTACTAAAAATATAAAGAAATTAAATCAAAAATTTCTGTATTTAGAAAGTTCCAGAACTGTCAAGACATATGTTACAACATCTGTTCTGACATCACAAAAGCATAACACACTAGAAGATCTTCAAGCATGTCAAGGACATCTTACAGAACATCAAGGAAAATGATAATGTTTTTCAACATATGCAGCCAAACCAAGAACCTTCAATCCCCCCCTTTGGAAAATAGAATTTCTGGTATGAGATAATTATACAAATGTCTAATGTTCTTTAAGAACATATTGGCAATGGGCATGTTGCATGGCCTATTGCTATTCACGGGCATTATGTTTTACTCAAATAATTATATATATATATATATATATATATATATATATATAGTGTAATTGATCATTTAACATGTTTCTTGAACCATACTTATGGGTTGCGTCATGGCAGGGAACTATTGTTGCTTGCTAAAATGAGTTCAGTTGTATGAGTACGAGTTTTATGATTAGGGTTATTGGCATGGCAGGGAACTATTTGTGTCATGTCCACGTCAAATATAATTAGGGTTATTGGAAAGAAAGGTATGAACCAGTTGTATGAGTACGAGTTTTATGAACTACAAGCTGATTTTTCTTATGTGGTAGGTTTTTCCTATTATAATGTTGATTTTGTAT
This sequence comes from Lathyrus aphaca, assembly GCA_963966055.1. Taxonomy (NCBI): domain Eukaryota; kingdom Viridiplantae; phylum Streptophyta; class Magnoliopsida; order Fabales; family Fabaceae; genus Lathyrus; species Lathyrus aphaca. The sequence continues at coordinate 506,216,821 of OZ014524.1, read as the reverse complement.
TACCAGGTTTATGAACCAGTTGGAGAAGGATTTTGTTTAGCCAGTTTCAGATTTGATTAGTGGTAGTAGTGGTGTTTTCTGCGGATAATTCAGTTTTGGTGTCTTTTACCTTTCTACTGACTTGTTGTTTTGGAGAATGTTTTGTTGTGTCTGCCTGTTATTTGATGATTTATGTTCCTTTAGTTTTTGAAATTTTTTACAGGTAACCCTATTATGTTTTTGGTTCCTCTGTTATGGGATCATGCAGCTGATATCTAGGAGCTTGCTTATTAGAAAGCATATTGCTCTCACATTCATAAGGGCCAGCTTAAGATACATGGAATGTAGGCGAGTTTATGAGGTATGGTCATCAACTCTATTATCATATTTCACATCTGAACATGAACTTTGAGATGCATGATTCAATAGTGGAGTACTTATGAATCATGAAATTGATGCTTCTTATCATAATTATTTTGTATGTCTAATACAACTTTGCTACTGGTTTTTCAAATGGGTGAGTTATAGTTGGTGACATGGTTTTGATTATTATTTTTGCTTTGCGTCTTGAATTCGTATCACACATGAGGAGAGGGGCTTGTTGCCTGCAAACGCAGAGGCAACGACTTCTGTTCATGCAAGTGCGGCGACCACTTCAACTTCTCATGGAATTGAAGTGGTGAAGGAAATTCTTATTTTTATTTTTATTCTCAAATTCTTAGGTTTGGATATTCTTATTTTAATTATTTTTTTGTCATAATGACGATTCACTTTGTAAAAATATTGCAGGTTGTTCTAATGGAATCTTTACATAATGTGGCAATCATGCTTATCTTACTTCCGTAACAATAAATTTGCCTATTCAAATTCATGCATTAGGATATTCATTACCTATTGTGTATACTTAATGATTACCTTGACCATCTGAATTCTCTTTTATGGTTTCAATAATCATTATTGCATTTTTTATTACATTTACATTTACAAGGTGGGAGAGTAGATTAAGAACCACACACTTACACTTATAAATCAATCTCTTGGTCTCACCATGTATCAACCAAAATTCAGCATACTCTCATATTTTGCATGGCGTCCATCTATTATCTGAATGGAGTGAATGAGTCTGATCTTCAACAATTTGACCATCAACGTCATTACCAAGTTCAACCTTTCGTTTATTATTTATTATTTATATCTATGTTAGCATGCCTCGGTTCATGATTTATTATTTTCAACCCTTTTTTTCTTTCATCAACAGTCGCACAAAAAGAAGAAGGAGCAAATTACTGATGAGTTGAAAGAAGAACAGAGAGTAGCCGATGAAACAAGTGAGAAACTTAGGGAAGCATTGGTGGAACAAAAGCGGACTAAGGAGGAATCTAACGTACAAAACATCCCAGATGTTGAATTTGAGCATGCTGGATTTGAAACTTTGAAGAAGACGGGAGCGGAATGGCAGATACGGCTTGAAAGTGTGAGAAACAAGCATGCCTTTCGTTTACGATTTCTTATTTATATATATTAACATTGCTCAGTTAAGATCTTCTTCTTTTCACCCGTTTTTTTCATCAACAACCGCACAAACACATCGATAATCCCGTATTGATCCAGCAACCACCTGAAGTCCAGCCACCTGTGGAGGTCTAACTCTAAACTCTATACTCATGCTATCATTTTATTCCACATGTGCAGCTACTGCAACAACTTCCCGAAGATCTCGTCCTGATCCATGCACAACTTGTTGTGCAACAACAAAGGACCAGAAGGATGAAGAGGAAATCATCAAAAAGCAGCGAATATTTGAGAGGTATCATTCAGATGTTGAAGAAGAAGAGCCATAAATCTTTGAGTCCGACGATGATGACGAAGCGGACTACAATTGGGGAATTTTTTTCTCAGGTCTAAGATTTCGATTTAGCGATTGAAAAAACAAATGTATTTATACTAATCATTTGGATTTGGTCATGTTTGTTTGTTTAGTAATGAATTGATACTTATATCATTAACCTTTGTAGGAAATCCATGAATGCTATGAATACTTTTGTCCCTTTTGAGTAATTTTTTCTTTAAAAGCAAAATAATTATATGAATGGTACCTTTTGATAGTCTGTTTGGTTACTGGTGGTGGTTATGGTCTTATATATTTATGGTATACTTAAGTTATATACTCAGGTTATTGCACTTTAGATTTCGAGCCTAAAGTGTGCTCAATATATGGTTCGCAGGTTTTTGTTGGGTTACTGTTTTGTTGTTTTCTTGCTATCGCCGTAGGCACCATAGAATATCTACATACCAAGGTATATACTCAACATAGTCATTTATTTCTAACAAAAGTCAAAAGCACCTTAGCATAATATGATTGTATTGGCTTATGGTCTATTTCCTAAGTACCACACATATAAATAGATCTATTTTCAAAGTATCACACATATAAGTAATTTTCAAACCGTTACAACTTGATATTTTAAAACAATTCGAATGTGTTTACAACTACATATAAAAACAACTTTTTTAAATTATATCTCATTTCGACATTTACTACATCAGATAAATATTCATAATAATTTTTTTTATTTTATTTTTTCTTAATAAAAAGTCAACGTTTTAATAAAATAATTTTAAAATTTTAGTAGTAGTTTATTCCTAAATATATTATTATTATAATTATGAATTCTACTAATATAATTATTAATACTATTGATATGTTACTATTATAACTTTTAGATAAGATATCTAATATTATTATCTAATAGTCTTCAACTCTAGAAATGCATTGATACTACTACTATTCACGTCGATAAATTATGTTTTTTTGTTGTCTGCCACTTTAGAAATGTCTCTAGAAACAATTTAAAAATGATTCTTTCAATTAAAAAAAAAATGATTAAAATGTTATAAACGCACACAATATTTACTTTTGATTCAAATATTTTTATATACGGTAGTTTACTATTGATTCAATTTTTTTTATTTCTAAATAGTGTAAAATAAAATTAATATTTATAAACTAGAACAATTTTACGATTGATTCAATTTTTTTATTTTTAAATAGTGTAAAATAAAATTAATATTTATAAATGGGAACAACTTTACAATTGATTCAATTTTTTTATATCTAAAAAGTGTAAAATAAAATTACAATTTATAAACGAGAACAACATTATAATTTATTCAATTTTTTTATTGCTCAATAGAGTAAAATAAAATTAATATTTATAAACGGGAACAACTTTACCATTGATTCAATTTTTTATTTCTAAATCGTGTAAACAAAATTAATATTTATATACGGGAACAACTTTACTATTGATTCAATTTTTTTTATTTCTAAATAGTGTAAAATAAAATTAATATTTATAAACTAGAACAATTTTACGATTGATTCAATTTTTTTATTTTTAAATAGTGTAAAATAAAATTAATATTTATAAATGGAAACAACTTTACAATTGATTCAATTTTTTTATATCTAAAAAGTGTAAAATAAAATTACAATTTATAAACGAGAACAACATTATAATTTATTCAATTTTTTTATTGCTCAATAGAGTAAAATAAAATTAATATTTATAAACGGGAACAACTTTACCATTGATTCAATTTTTTATTTCTAAATCGTGTAAAATAAAATTAATATTTATATACGGGAACAACTTTACTATTGATTCAATTTTTTTATTTCTAAATAGTGTAAAATAAAATTAATATTTATAAACGGAAACAATTTTCCAATTGATTCAATATTTTATTTCTAAAAAATGTAAATTAAAATTAATATTTATAAACGGAAACAACTTTACTATTAATTCAATTTTTTATTCTAAATCTTGTAAGAGAAAATTGATATTTATATACGGGAACAACTTTACTATTGATTCAATTTTTTTTCTCTAAATAGTGTAAAATAAAATTAATATTTATATACGGAAACAACTTTACTATTGATTCAATTTTTTATTATAAATTGTGTAAAATAAAATTAATATTTATATACGAGAACAACTTTACTATTGATTCAATTTTTTTATTATAAATCGTGTAAAAATAAAATTAATATTTATATACGGGAATAATTTCATTGTTGATAAAAACTATTTTTTATATATGGGAGAAAATATTATTGTTATAAAAGGGAACAATTTTACAATTAATTTAATTTTTATTTCTAAATTTTTCTCTAACATAATTTATTAGTGCGATTTCAAAGTTCCACTGTGGTACTCGTGTGTACGGGTATCCCACTAGTTTGGCATCAATAATTCAAGGTTTAATATCCAATTCACTTTGCATATGGGGTGAATCTAAAAAATGTCCAAATAAAAAAATAAAAATAAAACATGGATTCTCCATGTGATATGCCAGAGAGCGAATTAGGTAATAACCCGTAAATCAAAAGATTCAACAAATCATCGTTCATTCTAATAAACTCATGTCATGGTGCTTGTTTGGTTTGAAGACATGCAGTGTGTCACGTTCTCAAATTGTATAATTCAGACGTATTGCATTCTCAAATTGTATAATCCAAATGATACCAGTAACAGATAAGAAAGCATGAAGAAAAAAAATCGAAGAATAAAAGCTAATGTGCATATTAAACTTTTGTGCAAGATTTAATGACAAAACGTGGCATTACAAAGATTTCAAAGTCAGATAATTTGGAAATGAAATGAGAAAATATATAAATGAGAGGAAGTAGAAATTTTTCATGGATTACATGCGGTGTTCTCGGATTCACTCATATTCAACTTCCGATTAAGTTACTACTGAACAGAGTAAATTCAAATTCTGGTTGTCTAAAGTTAAACACACAGCAAACTCAACATTATATAGAATTAGAAATCACAACTATGAAGCCGAAAAAGAACCAATCGCTGTCTGCAATATTATTCAAGTACTTCCTTGTGACCATTATTTGTGTACTCAACATTCAGAATATATAAGCTTTACTAGTAAAGCCATATACAGAGTACAGCACAAAGAGTTTAAAATATATGGTGATAGAAACTATTTGAGACACAAAGACAATCATTTGTCAGCAACAAGAGCTTCAATTTTGTTCTCACGATGAGCTTCATGATCCTCGAGGCGACCTGTGACAGCATCATTCTCCCAACGGATCAGCGTTGGAACACCAGTGAGCTTGAACCTAGGATCCACCCTCCATGGATGGTGTGGGTTCCTCCATGTTGGTCTGTCTCCAACATAAGCTTTCAAAACTGCAATGTCATTAGGTGAAGCCTCTAGCTTCTTGAGAATCACTGGCTCAGCTCTCACACAGTCTAGAAAGACAAAGTAAATATCATATTAAAACATAACATCTTAGATTCTCAAACTGGAGAAGTATAATGACAAAACATTTTCTACAAGACAACATTTCGCAACTTGTAGTTTTCAATTGCATCTTGGCCATTAAGACTAAGTTCTATCTTAGCCTAGTTCCATCTGAGGAGAATTATGCTTCCTTTGTCACAACATCTAATATCTAATGCAAACCTATAAGTTTAAGGATACAAACCAAAATTCGTCCAAATGGCCGGAGCAAAAGTATATTAACTCATGTTTGAATTCGTGACGAGTTTAGCAGAATCACAGTGAATAAAACGGCGGCCTACTCTGATATTAGAGATTTAACAAAACCACAATACCAGTGATTTCGTCAAATTCAAACTGATTCCAAACAATAACCTCAGACTATGTTTGAATAGATGGAACATAACAGCGAAATGGAAAATAAGAGAGTAGAATGGAGCCAAGCAAAATGAAATATAAATTTAACTACATTGATTGTTTGGGTATTTTATTAAAAATGTCTGATTCTATTACTTACACCATCAAATCGGATGGAACGAAAAATGGAGAAATGGATGGATCGAGATGGAATTGATTTCATCATTGTTCCATTTCACTCCATCTATTATTTGCAAATCCAAACAAAAAAATCTCATTATTTACCACGCTATTCCCCTCTATTCCATCTCATGCCACCGATCCAAACATACCCAGTGTTATTTTTCTAGAGTAACAATTTGAACTCTAGCTCTCTTTATATTATGCAAATCCTTTACCCAAACCAATTTCGGTATCCAATTTTTCTCATGCAACATTTTCACAAACAGTGTGTCTACACAGTGCTATCCCATAAAAAAACCTGAAAAATATTTCCAAATTACTATCGAAATTGGATATATCATCAACTCATTTACATCAAAATCAAGTTTTTATAATGAAATCCATACCAAAACAGCAAAACTCTCAAAAAAATTCATCTGGGTTAGAAAAACAAACCATGCATAGATAAAACAATCAACTCAGAAAAGAAAAATACCAGGGCACCAGCTGAGAGAGGTAGAAGGGTCATTATCAGCCAAGAAGAGAACGAGGTTTGCTCTGTTTTGAGGAACCTCTAATCGGAACTTCTCAAACACAGAATCGAAGGTCGATACTGTGGCGGTTAACACCTTCAAAGTCATTTTTCGGTTCTGCAAATAAACGCAATGGAAGAATATGATTCCAATTTCCAAGTAGCTTGGATAGAAACAAGGGTTATATATTAAACTAAAATATTTTATATTATAGATTTATTTAAGAAAAAAAACACACTTATAAAGATGGAGTAAGTGTGTTATGTATCTGGACTAGAATTAGACATTATGTACATGGACTAAATGTGTATAAAAAGATGAAGGATATCAATAATGTACCACCCATTTATTTATCATATCTTCACAATTATTTAGTAATTTTATCTGCAAATAATTGTCACAATAATTTTAGTCTTTTATTATGTCAAATAATTTTAAATTTGAAACAAAAAATATAAAATTCATTGGGTCTCAAATCCAAATCTTTTCAAATTAAATGATATTATAATCAATTTCTATTGTTAATATTTTTAATTATAAATATTTAACTTAACAAATCAGAATAACCATTTATTTATTTTAAATAACACACCTAAATATTTATTTATTTAAAATTAATTTAAATTAAATAATAATCATATAATTTAATAGTAATTTAATTAATTATTAAAATATTTAATTAATTCAAATTAAATAGTTAATTATTTTTTAAAGTATTTAATTAATTAAAATTAAATAATAAACAAATAATTTAATAATAATTAAATTAAATATTAATCAATTTATTTCTATTTAAATAATTATATTTAGTATTTACATTTTATTAATTTTATTTTCAATTTTTTGTATTTTTTAAAATAAGTAAATACTTATTACTGTGTTTTTTAATTTAAATAAATTAAATACTATTCAATTAAGTTATTATTATTTAATTTGAATTAATTAAATATTTTAATAAATTAATTGATTATTTAATTTGAATTAATTAAATATTTTAGTAATTAATTAAAATATTAAATTAATTAATTATTATTTAATTTCATATATTTTGAAATAAAATAAATATTTATTTGTGTGTTGTTTTAAATATGTAAATAAGTAAATATTCATTCTGAATTATTAAGTTAAGTTTTCATCATTAAAGATATTAGAAACAAAAATTGATTGGTATAGTGGTAAAGTGATAAAGTGACTACTTCCTTTAATATGAAATTAGGGATGTCAACTTGTCCTATAGTGGGAATCTCCGCAAGAATTCTCTATTTGGGCTCTAAAATGGGGAATTTTCACCCCATGAGGACGGGAATGAGAAACAAAATTCCCTGTAGGCATTTTGGGAATGGGGATTGCAAACATATCCCCCGCCCCGCATTAGAATTACAATAATATCGTAATTAATAGATAATTTAACATTTCTATGTAAGTTTATTTGTCTTTTCAAATAATTTATTTTATAAACAAATATAGAACACATATATAATGTTAGAAAAATTTAAATGATTATTTTAAATTTTTTAAAGTTTGAAAATTTGATATTCATGAATCTTAGGATTAAATATTGTTAAAACAATATATTTATCGTAGATGATTAGTTTATTAATTTTTATGGTTAGTTTTTGAATTTTTTCTATTAATTTATTTAAAAATAATAAATCAAAATTTATGTTTATAGATCTCGGCATAAACTACAGGAATCCGTGGGGACGGTTGTAACACCCACTTTCTATACCTCAAATAAGAAATTAAATCATTTAGGCACATATTAAAAATTCCATCAGAGTAATATTTGAAACATGGTATAAAATGAGAAATGCCACATTATACTTGAATATTTAAAACATACAACACCTGCTCATTAAGATATGCAACAAACAGAGTAACTTACAAACACGAAGGATTTCATCCTTACACCCGTATTCATATAATTCAAATAACAGCGGAAACCACATAACAATTTCAAACTTATATACTTATCATAAATATATCCACAAGTTTGAATCACCAAAATAATGTCATGTTTACATAAAACATCTATCATAAAAATACATATACAAATGCATTCACAAAAAGGCATCAAGCCGACCCTAGCTACCTGGTGCTACATATCAGAGCCGACCGACTAAAAGATGAAGACGAGCTTCACAAAAATATCATCCAGCAACCTACTATGCAATGCCTCGTAGAGCATCATAAAACAGCAGAAGGGTGAGAAACATTATCATAATAACATTGTATATAATTATATATCTCAACATATAAAATGCAGATAAAGCATATTCTCACCACAAATCATTCCTTATCACATATACACATCGCAATGTGTACATCAATACCAATCAAACATATTAATTACACACAATTCACCAATTCACGTAAACTTATATTATTTATGTTTATTCCTCAACTCTATTCATTCCGCATAAACATACGTCTAACTATGTTTAATCACACATATACATTACAAATGTATAAATCACATACATATACATATATCAAACATGCATATATACAAACAAGTATGTTTCATCACACATACTATCATCTCCATAATACTCCAAATAAACATATGCACATTCATGTTTATTTCTGCATATCATAATTAAAATGATAAAATGCAACTCATAGAGACCGACGCACGACTCTATACAGATGCAATACGGTACCGACTCAACATTTCAGCAGGTTCACTCAGGAACCAAATGGAATCATCTCTTGTTACCTAAAGTAACTCCCCGTCGTGCACACGATGTTCCCCATTGCTCACACCCCACATGTAACACCCCCTTTCTATACCCCCAAATAATCAATTTAATCATTTAGGCACAAGTTAAAAATTTCATCAGAGTATAATTAAACATGGTATAAAAGAGGCATGCCACATTATGCTTGAAATTAAAAACATACAACACCTGCTCACAACAGATATGCAACAATAGGGTAATTCCCAAACGATAAATGATTATACAGCGGAAACATTTCAACAACCTCAAACATATATATTTCCATTCATATATATATATATATATATATATATATATATATATATATATATATATATATATATATATATATATATATATATATATATATATATATATATATCAACAAGTTTGATGCCAACAACAATATTCATGTCTATACAAAACATCCATCCAAAAGATACATGTAAACAATGCATCACAAAAATGGCACTAAGCCAACCTAACTACTCGGTGCTACATATTAGAGCCGACCGACCAAAAGATGAAGACGAACTTCACAAAAATATGTCATCCAGCAACCTACTCTGCAATGCCTCGTAGAGCATCATAAAATAACAGAAGGGTGAGAAACATTATCATAATAACATTGCATATAATTATATATCTCAACATATAAAATGCACATAAAGCGTATTCTCACCATAATTCATACCTCATCACCCATACACATCGCAACGTGTACATACACAAAATCAAGCATATTCATCATACACCAATTCACTAATTCACATAAACTTACATTATTTATGTTTATTCCTCAATTCTATTCGTCCGTATAGACATACGTCTAGCTATGTTTAATCACACATATACATTACAAATGTATAAATCACATACATATACATATATCAAACATGCATATATACCAACAAGTATGTTTCATCACACATACTATCATCTCCATAATACTCCAAATAAACATATGCACATTCATGTTTATTTCTGCATATCATAATTAAAATGATAAAATGCAACTCATAGAGACCGACGCACGACTCTATGCAGATGCAATACGGTACCGACTCAACATTTCAGCAGGTTCACTCAGGAACCAAATGGAATCATCGCTTGTTACCTAAAGTAACTCCCCGTAGGGCACACGATGTTCACCCATTGCTCACACCCCACATGGGCACATAATGTTTATGGATTGCTCACACCCCACATGGGCACACAATCTGATTGCTCACACCCCACATGGTCACACAATCAATGTGAATAAATCACCCATCGCTCACACCCCACACGGGCACATGATGTTTCAGGATTGCTCACACCCCACACGGGCACACAATCTGATCGCTCACACCCCACATGGGCACACGATCTTGTTGTAGTCATCGCTCACACTCCACATGAGCACACGATGCTACAACGGATTCACAAAGAATTCCACAACACAAGAATGCATACATTATGCTTTACATGCAAAATGACACACAACATTCTTGAAAATGCATACATATTCACAATATAGTTATGCATTCATCTCATACAATTAGCATACATTCGCATTTAATTCAAGCAATGTATCTACTTGCCAAACGGCCACAACACAACAATAAAACTCACAATTCCATAATTAACATAGTTACGTTTTATCAGAAAAGTCGGGTAAAAGTCGGCTAAAAATTACATATTTTAGCATCATTAGTTTTTACGCGTTTCTAGCTTCGAATTGATATAAGGATCACTAAAAACGGATACCCGAAACTAAAGCTACGGATTAAAACACATAACCCCTCAAAACCTACAGGCTCGTTGAGCGAGAATCACCCTGGAACTTACGCTGAGCGAGGGGTAGCTCGCTGAGCGACCGCTGCGATTTTCAGAATTTCCAGCTGTGTAACAGACCTATTAAAGCCCCCAAAACACTTCCAAAACTCAACAAACATGATTATTAACATGTATTCATCCTCATACTTCGATTATATCAAGTTCTAACCGATTAATCCATAAATTTCTCACAATTTCATCAAAACCTAACTTTTCATTTTCTCTAAAACTCCACCCAATCAAAAACCCACAAAATCTAAGACATATATAATCATATACAAGATTAAGATAACAATGTTTATCACCCTTACCCGATTATACCGATTCCTAGGAGCAATCTTGAAGCTTTCCCAAGTTTTCCTCTTTTCTCTTCTTTTCACTTCTCTTCCTTTTCTTTTTTCTCTTTTTCTTTCTCTTCTTTTCTAACTTTCTATTTCACTCTTTCTCACTCTCTTATACTCTCTTTTCTTTCTATTTCTATTTTCTACTTTTTCCAACCAAATATCATTTTCTCACAAAATAACAATTCTACTAATTTCTAACTTAACACTAATTAACAAATATCTAATACCCTCTTATTCAATTTTACCCGAAAATTCACAAAACGGTAAAATCACATATCACACCAACATATCGCACACCAAACCCAAGTCTCTAAAATTCTCCAAAAGTTCCCATTCCCTTATCATCAATGCGGACATATGTAACAATTTACGACTCAAGGCATCGGCCACCACATTCGCCTTACCCGGATGGTAATTCAAACCAAAATCATAATCCTTCAAAAGTTCTAACCATCTCCTTTGTCTCATGTTCAATTCCTTTTGATCGAATAAATACTTCAAACTTTTGTGATCACTAAAAACTTCGAACCGTGCACCATAAAGATAATGCCTCCAAAGTTTTAGGGCAAAAACCACGGCCGCTAATTCCAAATCATGCGTAGGATAATTCTTTTCATCCACCCTTAATTGTATTGAAGCATAAGCCACAACCTTTCCATCTTGCATCAAAACACCACCTAACACAAACAATGAAGCATCAGAAAACACCACAAATGGTTCCGTCGGATTCGGAAAAATCAAGATTGGAGCCGTTGTTAACCTTCTCTTAAGTTCCAAAAAACTCTCTTCACAATGAATATCCCAAATGAAAGCTTTTCCTTTACAAGTCAATTGCGTTAACGGAAGTGACAACTTTGAAAATCCTTCAATAAACCTCCGATAATAACCCGCCAAGCCTAAAAAGCTACGAATCTCCGTAACCAATCTAGGAACTTCCCATTGCATTACCGCATCAATCTTGGATGGATCAACACTAATACCACCATCGAAAATAACATGCCCAAGAAAACTTACCTTCGACAACCAAAACTCGCACTTTGACAACTTAGCATACAATTGTTTCTCTTTCAAAATCTGTAACACAATCCTTAAATGCTCTTCATTCTCTTCTTAAGACTTAGAATAAATCAAAATGTCGTCGATGAACACAACCACAAAATGAAGTAACTATTTATGAAAAATACGATTCATGTATTCCGTAAACACACCTGGCACATTAGAAACCCCGAATGGCATCACAGAATACACGTAATGACCATACCGTGTCCTAAAAGCCATCTTTTGAATATCCTCCTCTTTCACACGAATCTGGTGATATCCTGATCTCAAATCATTCTTACTAAAAACACGCGCACCAACCAATTGGTACATCAAATCATCGATCCTCGAAAGCGGATACTTGTTCTTAATTGTCACCTTGTTCAACTGTCGATAATCAATACATAACCGCATACTTACATCCTTCTTCTTTACTAACAATACCGGCGCACCCCAAGGAGAAACACTCGGCCTAACAAACCTCTTATCCAACAAGTCATTCAATTTCTTCTTCAATTCTACCAACTCTGAAGCTGACATACGATACGGTGCCATCGAAATCGGTCTAGTACCCGGAACTAGATCAATTGAAAACTCAACTTCTCTTTCCGGCGGTACATCCTTAACATCATCCGGAAACACTTCTGGAAAATCACACACCACTGGAAACCTACTTATCTCCACTTCGCTCTCCACTGACAGCGATGCAAACAAACCAAACAATTGAGCTTTGTCCACTAAAATTTTCTTCAACTCTTTCGTGGATAGGAAACTTTCTTCTTCATCATCATCCAAAGAAGGAAACCTTACTAACTTATGATAGCAATCTATATGAACTCGATTAAATTGCAACTAGTTCATACCCAAGATCACGTCCAAACCTTCCAACGGCAAACAAACTAAATCCATAACAAAATCTTTACCATACATGGTCAAAGAACAACTTACACACACCAAGGAAGTAATTACCGACCCTGAAGCAGGAGTCTCAATAACCATCTCACCACCCCAAGAATACATAAACAAATTCAAACGCTTAGCGCACTCAAGAGAAATGAACGAATGATTCGCTCCCGTATCAATAATAGTAACTAAAGGCGTACTATTAATAAAGCATGTACCTTTAATCAAACAGTCTGCACTAGTAGTATCCTTCCCTGCTAATGCAAACACCTTTCCGCCCGCCTGAGCTTGCTTCGGCTTAGTACACTTAGTACTAATGTGACCAACTTCCCAACAATTGAAGCACGTCACAACGTTCCTCCTACACTCGGTAGTAGCATGTCCAAGACCTCCACAGTTTGAACATTTCACAATATTTTTCCCACACTCAAAAGACTTGTGGCCTAAATCGCCACACTTATAACACTTAACGGGACCAGAACTCCATCCACCAGATCTCCTATCAAAGTTTCCCCTATGTTTGCCCTTATCAGCGGGTGTCACATAAGGTCCACTTCTAGCTTGTTGCTTCCTTTTCCTCTCAATCACACTCTTGTAATGTGTAGAACGAGCTTTGATATCTTCTTAAAAAATTCTACAACATTCAGTCAAATCTGAAAACCTTCTAATTCTATGATATCCCACAGCTTGCTTAATCTTAGGACGCAAGCCATTCTCATACTTAATACACTTAGAAAACTCAGCAGTAGTAGCAACATAGTGAGGATGAAACTGAACCAATTCCACAAACTTAGCAGTATAGTCAACCAATGACATACTACCTTGCTTTAGTTCAAGGAATTCTATCTCCTTCTTTCCCTTCACACTCTCAGGGTAGTACTTCCCTAAGAACTCAGTACGGAAAACTTCACAAGTTATCTCTTCATCCTCCTCCTTAAGAGCTTGACTTCTACCGACCCACCAATCATTGGCTTCTTCCTTCAGCATGTGAGAAGCAAGCCTCACCTTACTTTCTTCAGCACAGTCCATGACTCTGAAGATTCTTTGAATCTCCTTCAACCAATTCTGAGCACCATCAGGATCGAATCTTCCTTTGAAGGCCGGCGGTTGATTCTTTCTGAACTCATCATTAGCATTCCCATTCGGCACTCCCTGCACTGCCCTAGCCATTTCTTCCAAAGCAGCAGCCATATCATTATCGTTTCTACCAGCCATATTCTGATTGTTTCCAAAGACAACAACAAGATTAAACAAAAGTTTAATCATAACAACATCAAGACAGAAACAACTGACTCGAACACTGGCTCTGATACCACTTAATGTAACACCCCCTTTCTATACCCCAAATAAGCAATTAAATCATTTAGGCACATATTAAAAATTCCATCAGAGTAATATTTGAAACATGGTATAAAAGGAGAAATGCCACATTATACTTGAATATTTAAAACATACAACACCTGCTCATTAAGAAATGCAACAAATGGGGTAACTTACAAACACGAAGGATTTCATCCTTACACCCGTATTCATATAATTCAAATAACAGTGGAAACCACATAACAATTTCAAACTTATATACTTATCATAAATATATCCAAAAGTTTGAATCACCAAAATAATGCCATGTTTACATAAAACATCTATCATAAAAATACATATATGTAAACACCCCAAATTTTCCCTCACTTTTTCACACCATGACTTGTGATCTTTCATTTTTTACATTAGCATAAGCATATCATATCTCACTGCATAGTTCATTTCATCTGCATTTAGGGTTTGTGATATAAGAAATCCAAGAAGTAATCTGAGCCATCCTAATGGTCTTAAAGCTTTCCAAGAGGGTCCATGTGTGTTCCATGATCATAATATGCTCCCCAAAGTTCATAAAAGTCAAGGGATCACAAAGAATGGCAAAGGCATAGAGGCAGACTGAAGATTTCCTACACAGATGACCTAAAATTAGGGTTTTGGGTTCAGAGGCCTTAATCCCAATTTTTTTGTTCATTCTTGTTTCTAATGGTCTTAATATGTTATAAGGATCATATGTACCAAGTTTGATGAAGAAAATCACTGTGGAAGTCATCTGATCATTGGGTAACTTCTTGAGCAAGTAAAGTCAAAATCAGGGCATCTGAGGCCTCCACTAAGGGTACCAAAGGGTCATCATCATCATTTTGAGGTTCTATGATCTTTATTTGATCTTAGGAGTGGTTAGAAGTTCACAATATTGAAGAATTTTGAGCCAAATGCAAACTTGCTATTTTTGGAAATGACTTGTAATGGAAACTTTCCATTTTGGGAAAGATATTCAACCTATTCTTTCATGACCAAAAATGCTTCAAATGAAAAATTCTTGGGCATGAAAGTTGTAGATTATGTCTTCCCATTTTCAAAAAGTACAAGAACATGTCTTGATTCATCCTAGAACTCAAGATATGGCCTTTCAAAGTTGGCAAAAATCCTATAATTTTCAAGATCATGCCAAAGAGGGATTCTTGCAAAATCAAGTTCCAAGAATTCAAATGACCTCCAATTGACTTTTAAACATCATACAAACATGATGCAACATTACAAGACCAAAATCATGCCTTGGATCACAAGTCTCCATAAGCCATTTTTCACAAAAATTCTCAAAGAGGGATTTTTTGCAAAACTGATTTTTAGGACTTTGTGTGACCTCTAATCTACTTCAATGTATCATAACAACATTTTGCAACATGCCATGACCAAAAGTCAGCTGTGAACCCACCAATTTCATGACCAATCTCTTCAAAATTCACAAAGTTGCAAAAGTGAAAAACCATTGCAATCTCACCATTCAATCATCACAGCTCATCATAATCAATCCTATGGTGTTCCACAAACTCAGTTGAGCTCTAAGCCACCCTAAAACAGCTTCTTCCATGGCCCATGCTTGAAGTACACCAACTATTGACTTTTAGGCCAATTGCTCCATACCATTCCAACAGTGTTATGTAGTCTTTCTGACTCATTGCATTTGTTTATTCATGGCACAAGGATCATAAAACACATAACACACAAGCCTGAAAGATATACAACATCAGATTTCACAAAATTTGCCAAAACCTTCCCTTCTTCGATTCTCTCAAACTAACCATCAAACTTCACAACTCTTTACACCAATCATCTCTACACATCACCAGGAACACAAACCAACCGCTGAAATGGCCTGAAACACCCCATACACAAACCTCCATTTCTGCTATATCAGAGCTGGACCACACAAACTAGCCATTCCCAAAGCATTTCAAGCATTCCACTAGCATCAGGAGGAACAAATGTGACTTTTTGCACAAGGGAGGAGCTCTGAAAGTCTACATTTGCAGTTCATCAGCTCAGGTAACCTCAAGAACAAAATATTTTAGAGCTTCAATTTCTTGATATAAAATGAAAATATATGTCATGGGGATCACACTGATGCTTTTAGAATTGAAAATAGTCAAGAAATAAGCATGTTACGAACTTCTGAAATTTTGTCCAGATTTTTGTTCTTCTTCGATTCTCCATATTTGTTTGATATAAATCATTTTTGATGATTGTTTTTGATTGTATGTGAGTTGGGGATCATTTCTGGACAGATTTTAGGGTTAGTGGTGGCCTGAGGGAGAAGTTAGGTCGTGGGGTTGGCCGGAGAAGACGGCCGGAAAAAACATCCAAAAATTCTCAAACTTTGCATTTCTGATACAAATATTTTTCTTAACCTGAAAAATAAGTTTTATTTTATTTTTTGCATTAAAAAAGTATTTTTAAAACATTTAAATGTTATTTTTAATTAATTAATGGATTTTAATTAATTAAAAATGCATTTAGGTTTCTAAAAATCACCAAAAAATTCATGAACCATTACAATACATTTAGAAATATTTTCAAACTCATCATACAAATTTCTTTTTAGGTTTGATCATAATTTCACAATTTTCTTTGAATTAGGGTTCTTAAAAATCACATTCTTTAACCCTAACTTGAAAATTTCATTTCTGCCTAACCATGATGAGTTTGAACTTGATTCTTTTTTCATTGTTTCACATATTGCATATAGTTTCTAGGTTATTTATCTCATGATTTTATCTTGCATTTTCAATTTGATTTGCATTTTTCCTTTAGAAGCACCCAAAAACCCTAGCAAACTTAGAAATTTCATAACTTCCATTAGGTTAAGTTTCTGACTTTCTCCTTTGGGGTGTGACCTTATATGGGATTAGGGTTTGTTTGAGCTTGATTTCAATTTTTATCATGTTGAATGCTTCTGTTTTGGTCATATGCATCTCATGTTGCCTTAAAACCGTAATTTTGCATCTTCATTTGCATTCATCTTTACATATTATCATCATATGAACTTGCCATGACATTTCAAGCATTTGTATGATATCTTAGACATCTTAAGACATGCTTGAACATTTCTTGATCATTTCTTCATTCATTTGCTATGCTTTGCATCCATCACATTTCATGAACATCCATGTGTTTCCATGCTTCTAAACATGCTTCCATTGCATCTCATCCTTGTATGATCATTCATATGCATATTGTATGACTTTGAATAATCTCATATGCCATTTACATTGCATTTTCACTTCTGAATTTGATCTTTGCATATCATTACATCTCATTTCCTCTTGCTTTATGTCCTATACATCCATACTAACATTTTCAGGAACTTTTGGCAAATTATTTGGGAGGTGGATTTGCCTTCACTTCCCATCTCTTCTCAATATTCATATGAATATTTACTTGTTTTTGAAGTGAACTTGCTTCACTTATGCTCCCTCCTTCCCACTTTCTTTCTTTTAAGTTACTTATCTTCTTCAGGAAGTTAGTAACTTATCCTTCTTCCTTCTTCTCTTTTTATCAGCTTCTTCCATTGGTGGCCTTGAAGATCATTCCTCTTAAAGCCTCATAAACCATAAGATATCCAAGCAAGATAACTTTTAGGGTTGTATATAGTCCCCCTAGCTTTTTACCTTTGAGTCTCCTTGAGTCCCTCTTCTTATCTCTTAATCAGAGACTAAACTCTTAAAGTTTTAGGACTTTGGAATTAGGGTTATGTCTGCATCCTTCTCTTAGGATGGAGTGTATAACTTTAATCCTTAGTGTTAAAACTTTAATTTGTTTACACCTCTTAATCAAGACACATTAATAATCACTAAGACTTTATCTTGTAACTTGGGCCTTACATTAGGGTTCTATCTCTTCCTTATGGTTAAGAGGGACTAACCCTAGTGTTTAATGGACAAGTCCCCCTCAAGTTGTCTTAAAAATTAAAATCCACTTCTTAATCTCATCCCTTTAATTTAAAATCCATTTAATAAGGGCTTGTTCTATAATGAATTTAATCCCTAACCATGGATTATGTTGAGGTATCTTCCTCAGCTTAAGTGTTCTCATCTATCATCCTTCTATTAGGATGGTGTAATGATTTCACTAATCTGTGATTAGAGATTAAACTCATTAATTAACACTAAACAAAAAAACCAAAAACGTTTTAATAATCACAAGTAGGTTAATGATCTTAATCCTACATCATCATGGTAATTAAGTTGAGATGCTTATCTCATACTTAAGTAAGCTCATTATCCCTAATTAGGGAGGATATAATGAGTTTATAACCCTTGATTTAGGCTTAAGCTCATAATCTTATGCAAAACACGAAAAACAATGAAAAACTGAAAACACAAAGAAACAAACAATAATCGTCTCCTTCGGGATTCGTTTTTCATCACACTCATTCACAAACGAGAACTTGCTTCTTCCGTCTAATGCAAGACAATTAGCACTCGAGCCAGACGAGTCATACACTTGAGCATAGGCAAGTAAGTAGTTCACAGTCAATTTATTTTCAGTCTCTTTGAGTCGAACTACAATGTTCTAACTTCCTCATTGCATGAGAGGGTACGTAGGCATAACTTAACAGTTATCGAACAAAAATCTCTTTGTCATCTCTCTCTTTCAACATTCTTTTCTAAAGCCTCAGTTCCTGAGCAATTCACCATTTTGCACTGACACCTGTACTTTCTTTCCCTAGCTTTTGCACACAAATAGCACATACACTTACTCCTTTTAAACACAATCTTTTAAGTGTGGATCCCGTCGAGTACGACGGACGATCTGGGTGCTAATACCTTCCCAGGTCGTAACCAACCCCCTTTCTCAGTTTCTCTGGTTCGCGACCGTCTTATCCATCTTTTCCAGGTTTATGCATTATTACCTTTCCTTCGGGATAAAAATGCCTAGCTGGCGAATCTATCCAATTCAACCTCATTTTCTCTTTCGCCGACCGTTCACGTCTGCACCTTGGGACCCTGGTGTCTTTTCAGGGGAGCGACAATATACAAATTCATTCACAAAAAGGCATCAATCCGACCTTAGCTACACGGTGCTACATATCAGAGCCGACCGACCAAAAGATGAAGACGAGCTTCACAAAAATATCATCCAGCAACCTACTCTGCAATGCCTCGTAGAGCATCATAAAACAGCAGAAGGGTGAGAAACATTATCATAATAACATTGTATATAATTATATATCTCAACATATAAAATGCAGATAAAGCATATTCTCACCACAAATCATTCCTTATCACATATACACATTGCAACGTGTACATCAATACCAATCAAACATATTAATTACGCACAATTCACCAATTCACGTAAAATTATATTATTTATGTTTATTCCTCAACTCTATTCATTCCGCATAAACATACGTCTAGCTATGTTTAATCACACATATACATTACAAATGTATAAATCACATACATATACATATATCAAACATGCTTATATACAAACAAGTATATTTCATCACACATACTATCATCTCCATAATACTCCAAATAAACATATGCACATTCATGTTTATTTTTGCATATCATAATTAAAATGATAAAATACAACTCATAGAGACCGACACACGACTCTATGCAGATGCAATGCGGTACCGACTCAACATTTCAGCAGGTTCACTCAGGAACCAAATGGAATCATCGCTTGTTACCTAAAGTAACTCCCCGTGGGGCACACGATGTTCCCCATTACTCACACCCCACATGGGCACACAATGTTTATGGATTTCTCACACCCCACACGGGCACACAATCCGATTGCTCACACCCCAAACGGGCACACAATCAATGTGAATAAATCACCCATCGCTCACACCCCACACGAGCACACGATGTTTCTGGATTGTTCACACCCCACACGGGCACACAATCCGATCGCTCACACCCCACATGGGCACACGATCATGTTGTAGCATCGCTCACACTCCACATGAGCACACGATGCTACAACGAATTCACAAAGAATCCCACGGCACAAGAATGCATACATTATGCTTTACATGCAAAATGACACACAACATTCTTGAAAATGCATACATTATTCACAACATAATTATGCACTCAAGCATTCACTTAACATACATTTGCAAACAATTCAAGCAATGTAATCATTTTCCAACGGCCACAACATCACCTCAAGCTCACAATTTCCATAATTAACTTATTTACATTTTATCGAAATAGTCGGGTGAAAGTCGGCTAAACATTACATTTCTTAGCATCATTAGTTTCTACACGTTTCTAGCTTCGAATCGATATAAGGAACACTAAAAACAGATACCTGAAACTAAAGCTACGGATTAAAACACAATTTTCTCAAAAACCTACAGGCTCGCTGAGCGAGAATTTCCCTGGAACTTTCGTTGAGCGAGGGATAGCTCGCTGAGCGATCACTGCGATTTCCAGAATTTCTCAAATTTGTGACAGTCAACCTAAACCCATCCAAACCTCCAAAATACTTCCATAAACATGATCAATAACATATTCTAGCTATCATACTTTGATTACAACGATTTCTAACCGATTAATCCACTAATTTCTCACATTTTCTCTAAAACCCTAACTATTCATCTTCTCTAAACTTCCATCAAAACCAAAACTCAGCCAATCAAACATATACATAATTATACACAATATCAAGATAACAATGCTTATCACCCTTACCGACTATTTCGTATATGCAGAGCAATCTTGATCAAGACCTAGCTTTTCCTCTTTTTCTCCTTCTTCTCCTTTCTTTCTCTTCTATTTCCTTTCTACCTCTTTTCTTTCTCTTTATCTTTCTCCTAACTTATACTTTTTACCTTCTATTTTCTATTCTTTCTCTTACTAACTATTTTCTCCTCCAAATATCATTTTTCTCACAACAATATAATTCCATCTAATTCTAACTTATCACTAATTAGTAAATGTCTAAAATACCCTTTTATCCAATTTTACCCAAAAATTCACAAAATGGTACAATCACATATCACACCAACATATCACATTAATTCCTCAACATATCATATCATCATGATAATTTCACAAATAAAGCAATTATCATTCAAATAAAATAAAAGACTCCACAAAATTGGGAAAATCGAATTGGGGTGTTACAACGGTGATGGGGGACAAAATCTCTCTATGGCGGGGACTCGAGACGGGAATGAGGAATACATTCGAGGGTGGGGATTGAGCTGAGAATGTATCCCCTGCCCCGCCCCGCCTCATTGACATCCCTAACCTGAAAGGGACTTTTGTTTAAGACTCATGGATTTTGTATTTTTTGTTTTAAATTAAGAATGATTTAATATTACTACAAATCATGGTAATTATCTATCACCTATTTATGTTGATTTAGTGGTAAAGGTATAGGAAGTGGCTTAAAGATATTTCGGTTTGATTCCTTCCATTAATAAATTTTGTCTTTTTTATATTTTCAAATTTGATTTATTTAAAAATTTAATTAAAAATTAAATTAAAAAGTAAATCTAATGTGGTTGTCTCTGTAATTATTAAAAAAAATGCATGTGGTATAAATAATACACATTACAGCTCAATCACAATTCAAAAGTGGAAAAAAAATTGTTTGAGAAAAATATTAACAAATAGATTAATATGGATTGGTTAATGCCTGAGAGGTATAAGCTTCACAACTCTTATGAACCATCATGTTAATCAACTCATCCACTTTGTTTTTATGAGTAATTGATGTCACAATGATTTCCTGGAGACTTTGAAACCTACATCAACTCCAAGAAAACATTTCCGCTAGTGGTCCCAAGCATTGGGGGAACCACATAAAGTTAACCTTCAGCTCTCAAATCAAATTGGATGTTGGGGAGAAAAATGTCTGAAACACGTGTCCTAGCAAAATGGCGGTAACTAAATGTTTGTGAACTCGCACTTACACTCATAACATCTTCACTATTACAATTTCAGGTCTTTGGCTGATCAAAATTTCAGAAATAAGAGTCGGAAAGCCAATAGGTAGCTTGATATCATAAGACTCGACTTTCTTAAGAACTTGCTCATAAACATATTCTCCAAAATCAAACACAACCTTAATGCATATCTGATAGATGAGTTTCGCCAAGGATGTCGTATTACCCGAGTTGTGGTTTGTTGGAGCCCAATTTGAAACACCAATCTTATGCAGGATTGAAAACTCTACACTTAGACTAGAAGTGGGGAGAATCCCTTTGCAAGGCCAATCTTTATATGTTACTCCAATAATTTCCTGTGCAACAATCTTCAAAGAGGGTACTTTATCAGTAATGATTAATTTTCCTTGACCAAGGTATTCATTTATGATAACAAGAGAGAAACAAATGCAGCAACCACAAACATGAACTTTCATATAGTCTTTACTTCCAGCTTTATTGAAGTCTTTGAGATATTCACTATGAATTCCTTAACCATCTTAGGATATAATAGACTTATACATATGATAGTTTTCATAACCTGAACATATGGTAACAACTCAACAATCTCTTCACGCTTCAGTTCCTTTCTAGATACCTCTCTTTCAGCAGCTATCCTTCTGTGATAAACACATTTCCACTTTAACATGCTCTCCTCATATTGAAGGAAAACTTTGTCCATAGGAGCAAGAGGGTTCATCAGAAGGGATCTTCTTCCCACGAATAATATTTATGTTTTTCTTCACACAACTAACCACAAAGTTGTCCAAAATGTCACCACAATCTCCACAACTATTGAGATTTAAAACATCCTTGGAAAAAAGAAGGTACTTTATTTATTGGCAAAATATCCAAATTGGTCCCTTAACTCAACCTCGGGGTCCAATTTGGTCCCTTATCACCACGTTAGTCCTTTCCGTTCAATTTTTCCAAACGACGTTAATTTTTTACAGGGTGGCAGCTGATGTGGAACTTGACTTGGCAAAAATTCCCAGAAAAATTCTAAAAACATTTGTAGCAGCCAGGATTTGAACTCAGGTTCACTTGGTTGCTACAAGTCATGTCAAACCACTACACCACTTCACACTTATTTGTATTTACAACACAATGATTTGTCTTTATCGTATAAACTCATAAAATCTCAGA
This sequence comes from Lathyrus aphaca, assembly GCA_963966055.1. Classification (NCBI taxonomy): domain Eukaryota; kingdom Viridiplantae; phylum Streptophyta; class Magnoliopsida; order Fabales; family Fabaceae; genus Lathyrus; species Lathyrus aphaca. The sequence goes on along the minus strand of OZ014524.1, from coordinate 506,193,234 downwards.
AAACAATCAAATATAATTTTTTTATGTACATTGTCCAGTTAGTTCATATGCATGTATGTTTAACACGTTGCAGCAAGTGATGCCACCAAAACTTAAGTTCAAGCTATATCAATCAACTTCATTAACTTAACTCAAAAACCTGATCTTTTCACTAAAGTTTTTCCTTAAATACTTCAATAGAGAATTGTTTTTATAAATAAAAAAAATACTGCTTGCAGCTTTGCACACAGTCTGAGATAACTCACAGAACATAAATGGGAAACCAATACAAAATAAGAGGCGCATAATACTGATTATATAATTAAGAATTCTAAATCTTCATCATCGTCCTCGACGTAGAATTCTAAACCAGTACAAAATAAGCCCAAAATCTATGTTGTCTTGACCTAATAATCACAATAAGCTTGACAAAGAACTTTTCTCATATCCTCTCCTCCGCACAACGTTTTCTTTCTTCTAAATCACCATTTTTTCTTTGACGGAACTTCCGTCAAAAACCGAATCCAGTCATCCTCTTCATTATGTTACCTAATTATCAACTGATTTGAAATAATAAACATTAAGTGTGAAATTGCATGTAAGCAAGATGACATAGGTTCGAATCCAGACTAAATCAACAATTTTGGAATTTTTTCACATTTTTAATGACCTTGAAGATGAATGTTTGCCAAGTCACTTGCCACGCATAAGACCCGGTGCCACGTCAGATGCCACCCAAGCAAAAATTGACGTTGTTAGTAAAAAATAGACGGAAAGGACTAACGTGGTCCTTTTTGAATAAATAAAGGACCATTTTGAAACTTTTTAAAGATAAGGGACCAAATTGGACCCTGAGGTAGAGTTAAGGGACCAATTTGGGTATTTTTCCTTATTTATTTTTATATGATAAGTTTGTATTTTTAGTTTATTGTATGATTATCTTATAATTCTAATTATTTTTATTTCACTATTATGTTGCTTTTCAGTCAATGTTATACTATAGTGTACTAGTCGTTGTGATTTTCTTGTGTGGATATAAGGTCCGTTTGTTTTAGTTTTTCTTAAAAATGATTTTTTATAGTAATATAATTTTAAGTAAAAAAGATTTACAAAGAAACTTTTCATAAAAGTTTCAAATGAAAATTTGGTTTGAATAGTTATTCTTAAAATGCTATTTTAGATATTTCATCATTTCATTGAAACTTTTTTTGGATATCAAAATTTCAAAAAATCACTTAATTTTGAATCTATTTCAAATAGATTTTAATAAAAAATCATTTTTGAAATATAACTTTTTGAAAAAATTGCGATTTTGACTATCTTTTGTTATTCAATAATATAGATTTATGTTATAAGATGTCAAAATTAGTCTTTCAATTAAGAAAAAACAAAAATGTAAAAAAATTGTAATATTTTGAAAAATAGTTTTTTAAAATCTATGTTGAAAATAAAATAAAAATCTATTTTTTAAAGTTGAAACAAACATGCCCATGTTATTGGTATTTAGTGTTAGTTTTATTTAATTGCATGTTATTTTACCAAGGAAATATTATATGGGAAAATGTATTGTTTCTGATTATCAACAATTGATGATAAGTCCTGGTTATGCAAAACAAGTTTTTGACAACATTTAGATTTGTGATTGTTGGGAATTGCTATCGTCAAGAAAAATTTAAAATCTAAGAAAGATTGAATTTCTCGAACATAAATAAAAAACCTTATTAGGTTTTGCAAAAAGAAAGAAGAAGAATAGGATTGGTTAAAACTGGTTTACTATTCACTTACACAATAAAGGTTCAAATATTATAAGTTAATAACAATAATTAACCTCTCTCAACTACTGAGAGGATATTCTATTTATAGACCATTAAGCTAACTTAAGCTACAAACTAACTTATCAATTACGTTTACAAGCAAGATCCAATTCGACATGCTTTAAACAAAACATATTTCGATAGCATGCTTGAACAAAACTTTGGCTACAACATACATAACTCTTGTTGAACCATGAAGCTATCTCTGTCAAGACTAGATTTCGATCCAAGATACCACAAATCTCCACCTTGGAACAAAATCTACATTAACAAGGGAACAAACTAGATTTCATCATACAGATTTATTAACTGTATACAATGGAAAAACTTACTACTTGACAATGTCTTGGTGATCATATCAGCAACATTGTCATCAGTTGAAACCTTCAGCACTTGGACTTCTCCATGCTTGATTATCTCTTTGGTGAAATGCAGTCTCACATCAATGTACTTGGTTCAATCATGATAAGCTAAATTCTTCGACAAGTGTATTGCAATTTAACTATCACATTTTACAGTGATAACTCAACCTTGAAGTTTTACCTCCTTAGAAAAACCTTCAAGTCGTAGTGCTTATTTCACAACTTCAGTGAGGGTAATATATTTCGCTTTAGTGGTTAGTAATGTAATAATATTTTGAAGGGTTTTTTCCAACTGATTATTATGCCAAACATACATATCCATAAATATATTTTCTGGAATTCATACATCAGGCAATAATCAAATTCGATATATTCTTTGATTTCGACTTAACTATCATCACCACAGGCTCCACCATAAATAAGTAATCTGCTCAAAGACCCATTTATGTACCTTAGAATCCACTTTAATGATTTCTAGTGTGCCTTCCTAATATTGGCCATATACCTGCTTACTTGGCTCACTCCGTATGCTATGTCTTGCCTCGTACAAACCATATCATACATAAAAGAACTTATTATACTAGAATATGGAATGCAACTCATATGGGCTCTTTTGAATTAAGTACTAAGACTTTGAGTTGTACCCGACTTGTACTGAGAATTAGTCGGTGTTAAAATAGGCTTTGAATTCGACATACCATACTTCTTGAGAATTTTCTTTAGGTATGTCTCTTGAGATAAACATAATCTTAAGTGCTTTCTATCTCTCAAGATGTCAATTCCAAGAATCCTGTAGGTAGCTCGCTTCATGTCGAACTTCTTATCATGTTTAGTCTTCGCCTTCATAACATCTTTGACATTGTTGCTTGCTATAAGGATGTCATCCACATAAAGCAACAAAATAGAAAGTGAATTTACATATCAAAATCTAAAGTAAACACAGTGGACAAACTTGCTCCTATTGAAACCTATGTGTACCATGAACTTGTCGAGTCTCATATTCCATTGTCGAGGAGATTGATTCAAGCCATACAAAGACCTATTCAGTTTGCACACATAATCTTCCTTTCCTTTTTCTTCATACCCTTCAGGTTTCCTCATCCGGATTGTTTCATCTAGATCACAATTCAAGAAGACCATCTTCACATCCATTTGTTCAAGTTCTAAGTCGAACTTCGCCACCATAGCAAGCAGCATTCGAGTGGATCTATGCCTTAAAATAGGCGAGAACACACAATTAAAGTTGACACCCTCTTTCTGAGTGAATCCCCTAGAAACCAACTTTTCCTTAAAAAAATCTGACATCACTCATTTGATTCTTTCCTTAACCTTGAAAATCCACTTACAATTGACTAACTTGGCCCATGCAGGTTTCTCGATCAACTCCTAATTTTTAATTTCATGAAGAGATTTCATATCATCATCCATAACTTTCAGCTATTCAGTCTCGTCTCGACTCCTCATAAATTCCATATAGTCTTTAGGTTCTTCATCTAGAACCTCACTTGCAGAGATTAAGGAATAACTTATGAGATATGCATACCCAAGTATATGAGGTTGCTTTATGACTCTTCTCAGCCTATCTTATGCTAGCAGGTAGTAATTATCAGTCTTTTCATCTTCATCAACACCTTTTGCTTCTTCTTCGACATTTTTTGGGCTATGCAATTCAGCATCACTATGCTCCTACTCAAAAAGAATATCTTCATGTTCCAGCTTCTCTTCAAAAATCTTGGTATTTCGACCAACATCATCCCTTTTCTTGAATGTCATTTATGCTTCATTGAAAACTACATCTCAAATTATGATACACCTTCTGTGACTTGGCTCTAGACACCACATCCTATAAGATTTGACTCCATCAGGGTATCCCATGAGCATACATCTTAGAGCTCTAGGTTCGACCTTACCTTACCTAATGTGAGCATATGTTATGCAACCAAATACTCTAAGTCTGTCAAGATCAAGTGGATGTCCCAACTAGACTTCTTCTGATGTTTTTATTCCCAAGGTGGTCGAGGGGCACCTATCTATCAAGTATGTTGCAGTCACAATAGTTTCTTCCCAAAACACCTTTTTCAATCATGCACTAGCCAACATGCATCTAACTCTTTCCAGAATGGTTGAATTAAACATTTCAGCGAAACCATTTTGTTTGGGGGTTCCTGCAGTAATTATGTGTCTTTCAATACCCACTACTACAAAATTGACATTCGATAACATAAGATTACTATAGTTATTCCATCCACCGTTGTAATATTTGTTACTAGATGCGTGTTTTGATTTTTTTAAATGATTTAATCACGGTTAAGGATTTCAACCATGGTGATAAAGTTAGTGGTACAAGGTTCGAATCCATACAAAAACATTTTTTCTATTTTTCAAAAATATTTATTCACAATTTTAATATGCAACCGTTGTAATATTATCTGTATGTTGAACCTTTGATCTTCCCAAAAGAGAAAAATGCTTCCCAAGTAAAATGATGATTGAAAATTTTCTCCATTTCTCAAGACATTTACAATGTCATTCAAGGATATCAACTATTAGAAGTAATCATCATTGCAAGCATTAATGGTCATAATATTTCATCTTTAACCTCATCTATAAATGCATAGTCTTACACTTCTTTAAACTATTCTTTCTAACTTCCTTTATCAACATGAGTTCTCCATCTGAGAATGCTAACAGAAATATCACAACTGAGGTCACCGTGGTAAAACACCATGATCATCGGTCAATTGAGGAGGTCCAACCATCTGGATCATATTTTGTCAGGGATACATTAAGGGTGAGGTAGGATGATAAGAAGAACTTGAAGAAGAAAAAAAAGGAGTCGAGGAAGATTTATTACTATGATTTTGAAAAGGGGAGTGAGGAGAGAGACATAGAATATTAAGATTCCCTTGCTTCTATGAGTTCCGACATTGAAAAAATATGTAATGAACTTATTAATTTACTCTTCCCTTTTGGGACTCTTAATGAAATTATCTTTATACACTTTTCTCTTTCATTTATATAGTATCATTGTTTTACAAAAAGAACAACAACATTATCAAGATTGACGAAGAATATTAACAAAAAATATTAAAAGTCTACAAAAATAACAACAACAATATCAACAATGAATCACTCTTTAACCACGATTTTAATAAAGAATCATGATGAAAGGTAACTGATTGTAACTATGACCAGAATCTTCAACGGCTGCAGACGTTGATGTGGATCTTAAAATCCTTGCTCGATCTTCGAGGAGGATGGGGGTGTACATGCAAGGTACTCCGATGCCAAAGTAAGAATGGGCAAAAGAGTATGCAAGTATAAGTGAAAGTGTTTAGGGAGTAAATATTCGTCACCTGACCCTCTCATGTGAGAGGGCTTATATAGAGAGCTCCCAGCGCTTGGCTAATGGTTCCTATTTTGGGACTGGATCGCGGATCCCCCGAAAATAAGTAACTGCGAGAAATTAGCCATTGGACGAGCATACCTGGTCGGATAGGAGATACGTCGAGCATAGAGTTATCCGAGCAGAAGATGTCTTTGGCCGGATCTGGGCGACGCTACCGAGAAGAGGTCGAGAAAGAGCAGGGAGAAATGACCACGGGTGAACATGGTCGACAGGTTCTCATCTACTGAGGATCATGGAGCTAGTGGGGTCCCTTTGACATTTTGGTCAATGGGCCGTCCTATGAGCAGAAGTGGCTTGGGCCTTCTCTAGTCATTGGTCCAGTCCAGAACAAGAGCCTCCCAAGTCGTTACTTCTAGTCGTAGAAGTGATGACTTAAGTGTGGTCGACCAGATGCGGGGCGAGGCTGAGACTTGCGATATTTTTTAATTTCCTGGCTTGGTTTAACTGAACCCGTGTACATCTGGCTACTAAAATACGATCGTTAGACGAGGATCCCAACAATTGTGCTGAGAGATTATATCACGTATACGTCTAGGGAAGCGTGCATATTTAATGTGTAATGATGGCTACTTTACGGCCATCCCTAGGCAATGAGTGTGTCGTTTATAGCTTATAAGCCCACGTGCCTGCACACGTGCTAATGAATTCTATAAATAGGGTGTTGAGCTCCATTTTCATAAATTTCTCTCTCTGTTTTGCTGCTCGACGAAATCAACTCCTAGAATTTCGCTGCCAGCCACAGCCTGTCGTCGTACTTTGCGAGGAAGATTAACCGAGCACGTAAAAACTCTTCTAAGACTTGTAAGTTCTGTCGTTTCTTACTTGCTTAAGCTTCTGATCACTACTAGTGGTATAGATACACATGGTTAGGCCAAAATTTACGGTCAATAGGACCCATAGTTTGAACTATTAGGGTTACGATGTGGTGTCCCCGCTTTTGTACGGGGGTTATAGTGTTTCACGCCGTCGTCGTTACGATGTTTAGGGTTTATTATCGTCGTCCTTTATGATTTCGCGCGACGACTCTTATTGAACTTCAACCGGAGTTCTGGGATTTTGTGTGGTCTCACCTGCTAGGTTATGTGAATTGATGTTAATGTTCTTCCTTCCCCGTGCGGATACCTGGTCGTTACGACGACCGAGGCCTATTTCTGAATAAGGGCTTGGATTGAGGACAACGTCCTCGTTCCTCAACACGCCTTTTCACTTAATCAGCGGTGAAAAGGTGTATTTGAATTAATTTATCGAATTCATATTTACTTTTGCTGCTTTTCAGGTGTAACCATGTCAAGCAAGGTCTCTGTTCAGATGGATGTCGAGGACCTCTCCAGCGATACTGCATCGTCGCCTACTCATTCCGAAGAAACATCGTCGAGGAGAAGTTCCTCATCTTTTAGTTATTCAGAGGAGACTACCTCAACTAGAGCTAATCGTGCCAATCCCAAAGAAGATGACAAGGAGGAACGGGACACCCCCATTGAAGAATGGGCTGCCGAGGAACCGGTGAGCATCCAGTCCATATATTCTAAGCCACTAGAAGGTCCAAATCCCGTGGTCGGGGAACCCGAAGACTAGTTTGTGAGGTATCCTGGGGTGGATGACCGTATTTGTTGGTCGTACAGGCCTAATAGATTCCCTATGTACGACATATTATTCAAGGAGCTCAAGTTCATACTCCCCTTCTCGGATTTTCAAAAATCTGCATCCAAACTCCTTTTCCTTCATACAAGCCTTTGAGATGACCTGTGGGTATTTGAAGATCGGGGCGACGCTTCCCCTATTTTTTCACATCTTCCACCTCCAGAGACAGGTTGTACAAAGGAGATATGTTTGGGTCTCCTTTAAGCAGAAGAAGAAGATTTTCAAGGTGTACTCTGAGTCAATCAGAGATTTCAAGGATCGGTATTACCTGGTTGAGCCATTCTCCCAACGTGCTCAAAACTCTTGTAAATTATGGGGAGTGGATACAGACGATGAAGGAAATGTTTTGTTGGACGAGGAGGGGAAGGAGGTTCCCCTTATGATATTGAAGTTTCATTTCTCTTGGTCGCGCGACCACTTTTTGTATGGGACAAATGAGTTCCTGGCTATCTCGTCCGAGCTGAGCGAAGAGGATCAAACCAGTTATGATGTCCTGATGAAATACTTTTCACGGATCACTATGACCATGCACGTGGAAGAGCATGTTCGTGGGATCGTGGACAAGGATGTGGGTGCTAAAGTGACCCCTAGATTTATAGAAGTGTCGAAACTTCTTGTTTGTGAGACGGACGAGGATATCACTATTTACCTCAGTAGCTTTTATATTTGTTTGTTTGTATTGATTTTTGTGTTCGTTTGTCTTTTATGCTCTAACCTTCTTCGTCTTTTATCTTGTCTTTTTCAGATTCAATGGTTGAAGTACAAGACAAGTTGATGGCCAATGCTACCAAAAGACGGGGAGCCAAGAAGATTAAGCAGACTCGCATCCCTGATCGGCTAACATCCGTAGGCACAGGCTCATGCAAATCTTCCTCGGCTCCTCATGGCTCGCCGGGAACTGCTTCTAGGATGGGGAATATGTCAAGGCATAAAGAGGTCATACATCTGACAAGTTCCTCTCCCAAGCCTTCGTTTAAGCTCCCTACCTACTTTCTGAGGCCGGGCTTCTTCGAGGAGACTTCCCTCCAAGTTCATAGGGTGGAGATGCTCAAATTGGAAGAACTGAGTCGACCGGATAGACGGTCATGGTTGGCTCGGGATACGAACTCGGTGATGCGGGTTCTGACAATGGCTTCCATGTACGCTGAAGTTACTGCCACTCAGGAGCAGGAGATACAGTGGTTGAAGGCTCAACTGTCCGTTTCCGAGGATATGGCTAAAGCTTCCTCGAAATATTTGAAGGAGGCCTCCAAGAAGCTTAAAGAGCTGAAAGAGTCTTCGACCGCTGAAAGGAAGTTGAATAAAGAGTAGATTGCTCGTCTTAAGGATGCAATGGCTCTTGCTGAGGATGAACCTAAGGAGTTGAAGTCCCTGAAGACCTGGGTTGAGCTGATTTTAAGAATTGAGTAAGGAGAGGAGGATCTTGATGAAATGGCGGGCGTGGTGTTTAAGAATGCGATGGACCAATTTAAGATTGTCAACCCCGGGGTGACATTGAACGAGGAGGGCATCAATTTTCTGTACAAAGCTAAGGAAGGGTTAATATTTATCCCTAATTTCCTCAAACAGTCAGAGCAGGACGATGCAACCATGGCTGATGGTGATCAAGGTGTCCCCGTTGATGCCCAACCTGCTGCCAATGCTGACCCTTAAGGATTTCGTTGTTTTTTATTTTCACTTGTCGGCCTGCATTCCATGGCTTTTATTTGGGATGGGGGGGAGAGGTTGTTCCCCCTTTATGTAATATGAGAACAAGTCGGTCCTCATGGCCTCATTTTTAATGTCATTATGTTTTATGACCCTGATGGTCGTTTCTTCAATTTCTTGTATGTGCCTGTGTGTTCTTCGGAGGGCATACTTTGCTTATAATTTTTGCTAAGAGCTTTTACGACGCTATACTATTTTGATGTTCACTTAATAAATGTGCGCGATATTATTTTTGTTTGTCTGCGGGGGACTTAGGTTTTATTTGTATGTTTGGGAAATTATGCTCGGTTTATATTTGTCTGGTGGTTTGGGGAACCGGGCAGAATGCCAAAGTATATTTGGTTGAGAAATGGTGCTCGAATCATGATGAAGACTCGTTCTTCATGGCGTGAATGTCCCATCGTGAGCTAGGTGTTTTATCTAATCGTGGTACGATGACAACGATGGACTCGATTGAGGATCCAATCGTGTGGTGGTGACCGTCCTCGTTCTTGAGGGGGATCCCATCGAAAGATAAGTTTGGTATGCAATACTTGTACCTATGTATGCATGTTAGCTCGATATCAATGCTTTGTCATTTGTATCTGAGCATGTCGACGGACGCCTTAACTGTAGTATTGTTTAAGTTTTTCAGCGTTCCAAGGACGAACAAGTTCTTCCCCATTTAGATTTTCTAAGTAATAGGTCCCATTCTCCGTTTTTGCCCATATGCGGTATGGACCTTCCCAGTTTACGGCTAGCTTTCCCTCTCTGTAGTCCTTGTGGTTTCTCCTGAGGACGAGGCTGTCGATTTCAAACACCCGTTTCATGACTTTAGAGTCATGTCTGATGGTGATTTTTTGTTTAAGTTATGCCTCACGTAGGGTTTCCCCTGATCGAACTTCCTCGACCAAGTCGAGCTCCTCGCGCAAAGTTTCTGAATTTGTATCCTCATCCATTGGAGCTTCTGTCCATCTAGATGGCACATGCATTTCTATGGGAATAATGGACTTTGTTCCATATGCTAACCGGAATGGGGTTTCCCTGGTTGTAGAATAGGGTGTTGTTCGATATGCCCACAAAACACTATGTAGTTCCTCGACCCATCGTTTCTTGATCTCATCCAGTCTCTGCTTGAGTCCCCGAAGGATGACCCTGTTTGCTGCTTCGGCCTGCTTGTTGGTTTGCGGGTGCTTGACATAAGAGAATTGTTGTTTAGTCCCGACGTTGGCGACGAATTCCTGGAAGTTCTTATCTATGAATTGGGTGCCATTGTCAATAATGATGGCCTGAGGCACTCTGAAACGGGCGAGGATGTTACGTTTGAAGAAACGTAATATGTTGAAGGTTGTGATCTTGGCTAGAGGCTCAACTTCTATCCATTTTGTGAAGTAGTCTACTCTAACGATCAAATATTTGTTCTAGTTCGAACCAACGACAAAAGGACTAAGGATATCCAGGCCCCACCATGCGAATGGCCACGGGGAGGAAATTATCTTAAGCTCGTTTGGAGGTGCCAAGTGCATGTTCCCGTGCCATTGGCATTTATCACATTTTTTCACGTTCTTTGGCGTCGTTCTACATTGTTGGCCAGTAATATCCTGCTTGGAGACCTTTCCTTGCTAGAGATCTTCCACCCAAATGTTGGTCATTGATGCCTTCGTGGATTTTGTGTAGTATATGAAAAATCAATTCTTCCTCGGCACACTTGAGGAGGGGAATGGAGAATCCCCGCCGATAGAATTTTCCTTTGACCAATATGTACGAGCAGGTTTGTTGCTTGACTATATTGGCCTCCTTTGGGTCGTTGGGTAATTCATCACTGCTCAAGTATTTTTAGATTGGGGTCATCCAGCAATTGGCATTGCTGATGACATTTATGTCTATCATCGAGGATATTGTTTCAATGTCGGGGCGAGGAAGTATTTCTTAAATGACAGATTTGTTCCTGCCTTTCTTTTTTGTGCTTGTGAGTTTTGATAACACATCTTCTCGCACGTTGTGTTCACGAGGAACATATTTAACTTCTACATATGTGAATTTTGCAATCTTTTCCTTGACCAGGGTCAAGTATTCTGATAAGTTATCGTTTTTGACTTTGTGCTCACCTTTGACTTGCAAAGCCATGAGTTGAGAGTCTATACATATGGTTATCTCCTCGGCTCCCAGATCGTCCACGAGTCTTAGACCTGTGAGGAAGGCCTCGTACTCTGCTTGGTTGTTGGAAGTGGGGAAAGACAGTGTGAGGGATACTTCTAGTAGGATTCCCTCCTCGTTTTCCAGGATAATCCCTACTCCACTTCCTATTGAGCTCGATGCTCCGTCTACGAAAATGACCCATTTCTAGACGCGCATGTATGGTTTTCCGGGGTGGTCATTTAGGCCACGAAATAAGCCAAGGCTTACGCTTTGAGGGTTGTTCTGCCTTCATATTTAATGTCAAATTATGATAGCTCCAAAGACCATTTGAGCATTCTTCCGGCCATGTTGGGCCGACCAAGAAGCTGCTTGATGGGTTGGTATGTACGCATTATGATCGTATGCGCTAGGAAGTAGTGCTTAAGTATTCTTGCTGCATGGATGAGTGCTAGGGAAACTTTCTCAATCTGTTGGTACCTAAGCTCGGGCCCTTGTAGGTCTTTTCTCGTAAAATATATTGGTTTTTGTCCCTCGGGTGTTTCCCGTATGAGGGCGGCGCATACAACTTCGTTAGCGACGACCAAACATAGAAATAAGGTTTCCCCTGTTTCTGGTCGGGAGAGGACTGGGGGTTCTGAGAGAGCCTTTTTGAGGTGTGTCAGGGCTTGCTCGCACTCTTCCGTCCATTCGAAAGTTGCCTCTTTGAGGAGGAGCTTGAAGAGGGGTAGTTCATGCTGGGCGGATGTTTCCAAAAAAGGTGGTAACGAGGTGAGCACCCCGTTTAGTGATTGGATATATTTTTTGGATTTTGGTGTGGCCTTTTCAGCGAAATCCCGACACTTATTGGGGTTAGCCTCTATTCCTCTTTCGGTTAGATAAAAACCGATGAATTTGCCTGTTCGTACCCCAAACGTGCACTTTTTAGGGTTGAATCGCATTTTGCACTTGCGTGCTTGATCGAAAATTTTCTTTAAATGGAGAGCATGGTCGGTTTCCTCGTGGGATTTGAGGATCATGTCGTCCATGTAAACTTCGAGCATGTTCCCGATTTCTGTTTGAAAGACTTTGTTCATCATTCGTTAGTAGGTAGCGCCCGCGTTTTTCAAGCCGAAGGGCATTACGTTGTAGTAATAGTTGCTTGGTTCGGTCATGAAGGCGGTATATTTCAGTCACAGCCATTGGTATTTGATTGTACCCTGAATAGGAATCGAGGAACGACAATAATTTAAAACCTGCAGAGTTATCGACCAGCTTATCAATGTTAGGGAAATGGTAAGCGTCTTTCGGGCACACCCGATTGAGATCAGTGTAGTCAACGCACATGCGCAATTTTCCATTACTCTTTTTAACTAATACAACATTTGAGAGTCAGGTGGTATACTCGGCCTCCGTTAAAAAATGGCCTCTAGGAGGTCTTTCATGGCCTGCTCGACAACCACTACCTTCTTTTGGGACTATTTCCTCCTCCTTTGTACGACTGCTCGGACTGAAGGATCTATGGCCAAGTGATGCCATGTCGTTTCTGGGTCAAAGCCTGGCATCTCAGCAGTGCTCCATGCAAACAAATCAACATTCTCCCTGAGCCACGCTTTTAGTTACTTCCTTGCAAGGTCTGGGAGGTATACTTCGATCTTTACCCCTTTTGTAGGATCTTCCCCCAATGCAACCAGCTCGAAGTCTCCGTCGGGTATGGGGCGAGTAGATGAAGAAATCTTCGCGACCAGCTGTGATTGTTCCTCTTCATCAGTGAACCTGCAATCAAGGTCGATGGAATCTACTCGAGGGAGCGACTTTGGTTCCTCGGATCTGCAGGGGAGGGCGACCTTGGATTGCTTTGGCTTGGCAGCAATGGTGCTGAGTCCTTTGGTTACAGTTTCGTAGCACCGACAAGCAGCTTCTATATCCCCGTGAAGGGTAGCCACCTGTCCCGACGAGGTATAATACTTCATATTCAAGTGCATTGTGGAAGGTATGGCTATGAGCTCAGCTAGAGTAGGTCGTCCCAAGATACATTGATATATGGACGGGTAATCGGTCAAGAGGAATTGAACTTTAATGGACCTGGTAGTTTCCCCTGCTCTAAAAGTTACAATCAGATTGACGTAACCCCAATGTTTAGAGACAGTCTCGTTAAACCTTTAGAGATATGAGCCTATGTAGGGTGTCATATGTGTCTCGTTGAGTTGCAGGGTTGCGAATAGTTGGGAATACATGATGTCGGTGGAACTTCCCTGTTCGACCAAGATCCTTCGGATGTCAAAGTTGGCCATCTGCGCACGTACGAGCATTGGAATACTGGTGTTAGATTCCCCACCGAGGAGGTCTTACTTATAGAAAGATATAGGAATAGAGCCTCCACGGGGAGGGTCAAGAGTTGGGCTTTGGTTAGAACTGGTGCTAATCAGTTGACCAAAGCGTCGCTTTACTGATCCCACCGTAACTTTGTTAGGCCCTCCCCCTGAGATGACCATTGTGGATGGGAAAGACTCCCACGGGCTATAGGCAGTGAAATACATAGGTCTGGTGTATGGTTCGGGGACGTAAAAGTCCTCCAGCCGCGTGATGCCGAGAGCGACCTGAAGACTAGCTTCTGTGGACAGTGGGGCGGTTTCCTCAATGTTTCGGGCTTCTTGTACCTCCTGTCGAGGAGCCTCCTTATTATTAGTGAATTTTTTCAGATGACTGTCTCGAATGAGGATTTCAATGACATCCTTCAAGTGGATGCAATCTTCTATGTTGTTCCCGAGGGACTTATGAAACTGAAAATATTTCGTATTGCTCGTGTTTGGCTTATTCGCCAGTTTTTTAGGGAATCTAACACCACCTTGGCAGAACTCGGATTGGCCCACTCAGAGAGGATTTTCTCCCTGGTTGCTGTGAGGGGCGTATAGTCGTGAAACCTCCCTACCAGGCCTTTATGCTCCCGCAGTTCATGGGAGCGATCTTCCTTTTGTTTTTCTCTTCCCCGATGGGATGTCGAGGAGTCGTCATGCTTGGATAATTTGGTGTCCTCGTGAGGCCTAGTATCGCGGGCATAACTGAATTCCTCTTTCTCCTCATGTTGAATGCATGCTTGTGCCTTGAGGAGAAAGGCGTCAAGCGTGGCGGGTGTCTCGATGCTCACAACCCTCCTGAAGTCGTTGTGGGGACAAAGTCCTCGCTCGAGAAGGTATTTGTTCATATCGTTTGTGGTCGAAAATTTGGACGGCCTCCTTGTTGAACATTTCGATGTATGCCCGCAGAGGTCCGTCTTTGCCCTGGAAGATTGCTTCTAAGGAGGCTTCAGTCTTTAAGTGACACCATGAAGTGGTGAAATGTTGGGAGAATGTTCTTCCGAGCTGCCTTCATGATGTGATGGATTCGTGAGGAAGGCTCTTGTACCATGCCATAGTTCATTTCCTTAGCGTAGTAGGGAAGAGACGACACTTAATTGCTCCTCGGACGCCCCTGTAATCAAGTAGGGTGTCGATGTTCTCAATATGCTCGTCTGGGTGCTTGTTTCATTTTAGGTCCCCAGGGGAGGGGGATTCTAGAGCCCTCTTGGGAGCCTAGTGGATATGATTTTGTCTGAGAGAGGGCCACAAGGCTCATCCTCGTCGCTAGAACTATGGGAAGTGGAGCAAGAGTGGTTGTTCCGGTGTCGACGAGGAGGAGGCGATCTTGAGCGGATTCTTGCGCCCTCTGGCGCTGGTTGTTCTCCTAGTTGCAGAGTTCTCCTAGTCTTTCAAGCTCCCGGGGACTTAGGAGTCCGGTTCTTGATGGTTCTAGACGGCTCTGGGTGGTGGTAATCCTTTTTCCTCCCAAGTGACCTGCTGCGTGATCTGCGGGGCCTCCCTATGAGAGAGGGGGATTTGGTACATTTTGCTTCCTCTAGAACCTCTAGCCTTTCATCCTAGCATAAGAGGATGAGGTTGATGTTTTTGGTCATTTCGACCAATGTTGCGAGTGTCTGATTTGAGCCCTCAGGAATGGGAATCAGAGGGAGATCAGTGGGTATGATCTCATGCTGCATGGACGGTTCCGGTGATGGGGAAGCAGTATGCCTGTCTTGGAAATGATCAGGTTCCCCTAGGGGAGGGATGGTTCCATCGCTTTACCGCTGTTTGACGAGAATGTTGGAAAGGACCCGAGCATTGAAAGAGTCGTCGTGATGAGCCATTGAGAGAGATTAATCAGTGATGTTTTTGCTTTCACGATCTGAAGATGAGAAAAGCGGGGCAACACTAGTTTCCCACAGACGACGCCACTGATCATAACTGTGGTCAGAATCTTCAACTGGCTGCGGACGCTGATGTGGATCTTGAAATCCTTGCTCGGTCTTCGAGGAGGATAAGGGCGTACCTACAAGGTACTCTGATGCTAAAGTAAGAACATGCAGAAGAGTATGCAAGTACAAGTGAAAGTGTTTAGGGAGTGAATATTCGATACCTGACCCTCTCATGTGAGAGGGCTTATATAGAGAGCCCTCAGTGCTTGGTTAACGGTTCATATTTTGGGCCTGGATCGCGGATCCCCTGAAAATAGGCAACTTCCAAAAACTAGTCGTTGGACGAGCAAACCTGGTCAGACAAGAGATACATCGAGTATAGAGTTATCAGAGAAAAAGATGTCTTTAGCCGGATTTGAGCGACTTCTGTTGCTGCCGAGCAGAGGTAGAGAAAGAGGAGGGAGAAATGACCACGAGCGAACATGGTCGACAAGTTCTCATCGACTGAGGAGAATGGAGCTAGTGGGTCCCTTTGACATTTGGGCCAATGGGTCGTCCTATGAGCAGGAGTGGATTGGGCCTTCTCTAGTCATTGGTCCAGTCCAGAACAATGATATTATTCATTAAGGTATTATCACAGTGTTTCATTCTAACCGTGATGATATGTGAATTTTTTTAAACTATATAAGCGATGAAACATTATTCTTTAAGGTATTATCACATTGTTTCATTCTAACTATGATGATATGTGAATATTTTTTACTATATAAGTGAAGTTTCTATATTTCATCAATTACCCTAGCATCCATCTCTTTCTAGCATCAATTTCTCCCAAATAGAAACCTAACGCGTTCACTCTTCTCTCTCATAACATAACCATAACATGTTTGAACATACTTCAACCTTCAGATTCTTCTTCACTAATCGCTATGATACACTATAATCATATTTAAGGTTCATTTATTCTTTGATTTCATTTACATTTCTTGTTAAAACTGGGTTTGAATTTTATTCGTTAGATATTTCCATTGTTTCAGATTCGTCTTCACCACTTTAACAAAGCACATACATTGGCTATGATACATGATCACGACTTTCCGAGTATAAAGATTCTAACTGCAAGTATACAACCTAATTGCATAGTAATAAAATATATTGATCCCACATAGACTCGATAATCAACCTAGCACTATCACGATGTTACTATGTTTATCTAAGACGAGTGGTATTTTAGTTTTAAGGAGCGAGAAAGTAAGAATTTTAAATTAAAGTATGATAAGGATATCGGTATGTAATTGGTATGCCTTCACGAATTCAATAAAAGGCCGGCTTATAAAGGTTGATCAAATTAGCTTTCTGTAGAAAATATCGGTTTAAAAGTCGTCAACTCACACTCTTGTGGTCTTGCCTATTACTATACTCCTAAGTTCAATTGAGCGCTCTCGCTGTGTCAATTCAAGTTAAAATTACTTTTAGAAAACCTAGAGATTCTAATTGGTTTTAAAACGCTTCTGCTGTATTTAAAATCAATGTTCGATTTCAGCTATTCGGTTACTATCTCACACTCTTGTGGTCTTAATTCTAACTTATTTTTACCTGTTTATTCGTAACAAATGTTGTTTTAAATTAAGAAATCAAAACCAAAAAGTAAATTGAGTTAAAGGTTTTTAGCCTAGATATATTGAATTTGTTCCGATTATTCAATCGCATACCGATTAAACGATTTACCCATACATATCAATTAAATCGGAAAAAGAAAGGTAGAAGAAGGAATACATAAAAATATAAGACATAATAATTGGAAAGTAAAGAATATAATTAAATAAAGAAACCTCGATGAAGTACACTTGAATCAAGAATTCTTGCAGAAAATTAAACTGGAATAAATGCAGTGGCTGGAAATAAATAAATTGTAATATCTTCCCGGAGTTGGAAGATATCACAAAGGTTCGGTAATGAAAACTAAATTAAATGTTGAAAAGGAAATAAACAGGAAAAATCTCTGAACTAATTATAATGGCTTGGAATAGTAAAATGGTAGAAAATCTATATGGTGGTCGAAGCTCTCCTTTGAATTGAAAGCAGCTTCTATTTATAGCCTCTAGGAATGCAGTTGTTGAGAATTTGTAGGAATTTCTTTAGCTGGACCTTGACTATGTAGGATTGGACTAAGACTGGAATGAGTGAGGAAATATCTCTGTTGAATGAGAGAAATGCATTAACGACTCTTTGTTATTTGATTGATGCGCGTGTAATAGGGTTTTAAAATAACACTTGTGATGTTCGTCTGGGTTTGGCCATTTGGGACGGTCGTCAGCTTGTTGTGACGGTCGTCATGCATTCAGAATGCAGAAACTCTTTTTCTGCTATTTGCTTCATTTCTTCTGTTAAAAGCCTTGTTTCTGTCTCATTTTCATTCTTTTCTTCCACAAGTCATGTATATCTTAATACCTGCAAAATAAACACAAGCTTCGCATAATATCATTTGAAATACGGAAAATAACAACTTAAATAATCAGAAACCATGCTAAATAATCGATACAAAATCGTGTTATCAAACTCCCCTAGATTTGAATATTTTCTTGTCCTCAAAATAATCAAATAGGTTTTTGAAAAATATCCTTGAAACACAAACACGAAACACATTACCTATCCATACGTGGTTGTGCGACATTTTTGCTAAGAGAACCGATAGTAACTCAAACACTAAAGATACACTAATGACAATAAAACATATAATGTTCATAAACCCCCAATACATCCCAGTCCGAATCATTCTATTATAGCTCAATCTAATGCTCTCGTTTCTATTTCACCCGGTTTCATTCTGACGCAATCACATTAAGCATTCTACCTTTACACGCGCATAGTGGAGTAGCCCGTTGGTGAATTTGATCTTTTTCTAACACGGGGTATGGTACACAAGTGTGGTAACCATTTAATAACTAAGTGCAAATTGTGGGGGATTGAGTCGTAATTAGCCTACCGAGTTTATAACTAGATACCTCTGAACCAACTAACATTAGACTTTGCTTTGTCTTTTTTTCGCATGCTTTTGCATTCTTTAGAATTGGTGAAGCTTGATTGTTTTATCATTGGCATGCATATTCTCAAGATGTATTCTTTTTTTTCTTTTTGGCATTTTAAAGAATCAATCACTTATTTGCATCGGCTCTCCACGTAGATTTTGTTTCAGGCGGTGCTAACTGCTAATATTAACTAGTCGGGGCTAATTTAGAACTAAAGCTTCAGATTTTGGTATAAAAGGTATCCATACCAATAACACATATCTAAGGGTCTAAGGTGTCAAGACTTTATCAATCTTGTTAAGTCTTTTCTCAGCTTTCTAACAAAGCCTATCAACCTATATACTTGTAGGGTATGTCGAATGAATGCATTCTTAAGGAAAAATATTTGTTATGGCTAAAAATAGTGGAGAGAATTTAATAAACGAAATTATTTTGATTATAACTTGGTTTCATACTGTAAACACCCCAAATTTGCCCTCACCCATTCACACCATGGCTTGTGATCATTTCATATGCACAAACTCAATCATACCATCTCATATTATATTTTTGATTCACTGCATTGCTTCTAGGTCATCTGCATTTAGGGTTTGTGATCTGAGCAATCCAAGAGCTTCTTGAGTCACTCCAAAGGCCATCAATCACTTCAAAGGGGCCCATGTGTGTTAAAGTATCATATTGTATCCTCTCAAAGTCAAGAATGCCAAAGAATCACAAGAACTGGGATTTGTATGGAAGCAGAGCCAGGCTTGACTGCACAGATGACCTAGAATTAGGGTTTTGGTTCCAGAGGCCATAACTCCAATTTTTTTGGTCATTCTTGTTTCTATTGGTCTCTATATGGTATAGGGAGTATGCATATCAATTTTCATGAAGAAATTCCATGGGGAAGTCATCTGATCAAGAGTTGACTTTTCAGACAAGTCAGTGCAAAATCAGGGCATCTGAGGCCCCCAATGACCCAACCAAGGGGTGATCTTCATCATTTTGAGTGTGTATGATCTTTATTTGATCATGGAAGAAGTTTGAAGTTCACAAAATTGAAGAATTTGAAGTTTTTGCAAAGTTGACTTTTTGGGCAAGTTTGACTTTTAATGAAAATGTCATTTTTATGCAACTTTTTCAACCCTTACTTTTTGATTCAAAAAGGTTTCAAATGGAAAAACTTTGGTCATGAAAGTTGTAGAATAGATCTTTCCCTTTTCAAAAAGTACAAGAACATGACCTAATTCATTTTTGATCAAAAGTTATGGTTCATCAAAGTTGGCAAAAATCACTAAATTTTCAAATTATGCACCAAATGAGAAACTTGCAAAAACTTGTACCAAGGCAATTTGTGACTTCTAATTGATGTCTAATCCTTATACAAACATCACACAAGTCTTAAAAATCATAATGGGGCAAAGGATTACAAGTTTTATGGCCCATGGATCAAGTTTCCTTCATGAAAACCAAAAGCAAAGTCAAGTTGCAAAAGCTCATGATCACTTCTCATCCACTTGCTGCCTTGGTTGCTGAACCACCCTAGCCTTTCCCCTCACCATGCTGCGCAGCCCACAGCCCTTGTACTTGGCTAGAACAAGACCCATGCTTTCTCTTACACAAAGTTGACAAAATTGCAAAAGCTACCATACCTATCACAAAAGGGCATGTCACATCTTCTGACCAATGAGCTTTGTTTATACAAACAAAATGAAAGCTAAACATCACAACACACAAGCCTGAAACAAGCAAGAACACAGCATCCTCATTTTCCACCCTTAGAGCAAAAGCTTTCGAAATTCTTCATACAGGCCACAAACACTCAAACAAACTTCACAGACCTTCTCAACACATCACCCTGATCACAAAGCACCCCCTAAATCAACCTGAAACTCAAAGAATCAAGAACACGATTCTCACCTGAGCTTGAACAGAACCTGTTCAAACTCTCAAACCAGCCAGCACAAACCTTCTCTAAACATCCAGAGTTCATAAGGGAGGTCATAGGAGTGGATTGCACAAAGGAAAGAAGCCAGAAAGCTGCAAACTGAAAGCTTCAAAACTCAGGTAGCTCAAGAACTTTTTTCCCAGAATTGAATTTTTAAGTTCTTAATAGCTTCTACATGCTTCCCTGATCATGAATATGTTGTTGGTTTTGAAAATGGTGAAGAGATGAGTATGTATGCAGTCTCTGGAACTTTTTGCCCTAGAACTAGATTGATTCGATTCTCTTTGTTTAGGAAAGATAAATGTTGTTTGAATGGGGGTTTTAATTCGTTTTTGAGTGGGGATCATTTCTGTTTAATTAGAATTTGTTTTAGATGCGTGTAGATGGAGTTTGTGGTTTTGGGTGATCGGAGAAGATGACCGGAACGCTGTTCCGGTCACCTGAAAGTCATTAAGGGCTGATTAGGGCTAATTAATTAGGGTTAGTGAGTTTGAATGCTGGCCCTTGGATATGGCGCCAAGTCAATGCGCGCGCGAGTGAGTTTGAATGAGGGCCCTTGGATCTGTTGACTTTTCTTTATTTCAGTTCAAATTCATTTTATTTTTCACTTAATTACATTGTTTTCTATATTTTATTTAAAATAGCAAAACTTATTTAAAAATTCTGAAATTTTTTATACAAGTTATTATTTAATTTCAGAACACAAAAATATTTTTATTTTTATTTTTTGTATTAAAAAAGCATTTTTAAATATTTAAAAGTTTATTTTTAATTAATTAATGAGAATTAATTAATTAAAAATACTTTTAGGTATTTAAAAATCACCAAAAAATTCATGAAACATTTAAAAAAATTTAGAAACATTGTCCAACCCTCAAACCAAATTTCTTCTTTGATCTTGATGCATTTTGAGATTTTTCCATGGAATTAAAATCATTGTTAGGCATTATTTTGATCCAAGCTTCGAAAAATCATTTCTGCCTAACCCTAAAGAGTTGGACTTTGGTTCTTTTTGCATTGTGTTTAGCATATCATGTAGTTTGTAGGATTAAATGGTCATGATTTGATCTTTCATTTTCCATTTGTTTGGCATTTTTCTTGTTAAGGAACCCTAAAACCCTAGAAAACTTAGGAAAATCATAACTTGAGTTAGGTTAAGAGTTGGAACTTCTCCTTTGGGCAGTGAGTTAGTATAGGATTAGGGATCCTTTGATTGCATTTTCAAATTTTTATATTGATGTTTGCTTCTGATTTTGGTTTGTGTTTGATGCTTTGATCATAAACCCTAATTTGGGCTTCCATATGCATCCATCTTGCATTTGCTTGCACAACATGACTTGCCATAGCATTTTATGCATCCATTTGATTCACTTGACATCTTAAGACATATTGAAAGCATGTTTGATCATTGCATCTTGTATTTGCCATGTTGTATGCCATATGCATCTCATAACTTTTCATGTATGTTCATGTGTCTTAACTTACTTCATTTGCATCCATGAGCTTATATGATCATCACCATGCCTTATCTCATGTTTGAATCATCTCATAGCATCATTATCATCCCATATATGCTTCTGGTTTTGTTTCTCATCATGCCATTCCATTCCATTTGGCATTGCATTGCATTTCTTTCACTAACTTTTCAGGTGGTAAACAACTTTGAGAAGTGAATTTGCCTTCACTTCTCACAATTTCTTTTCATCTCTCTCTCTTGCATCCATGCTGCATTTTGATATGTGTTTGAGATTGAGCTTGCTCATTCTTTTTCTTCTTACTCTCTTTCTTCAAGTGACTTGACTTCTTGAATGAAGCAAGTTGCTTTGCTTTCTCTTTGCTCCTTTCATCTGCTTCCTGGTGATTCCATTGAAGACTTCTCTTGTAAACCTCACAAACCTTAGGGACAACCAAGCATGACAATGATTAGGGTTTTGATTAGTCCCCCCACTTAGTTTTTACCTTTGTGTCTCATTGAGTCTTTCTTCTCACCTCATAATCAGGGACTAAACCCTAAAGGCTTTAAGGCTTTGAGATTAAACTTATGCCTGCATCCTTCTATTAGGATGGAGTGTATAACTTTAATCCTAAGTGTTAAACCCTTAATGTGTTTAAATCTCTTAATCAATTCACTTAATAATCATCAAGACATCAAGCTTGTAACTTGGGCCTTGCATTAGGGTTCTAATTCTTCCTTAAATGGTTAAGAAGGACTAACCCTAGTGTTAATGGACAAGTCCCCCTCAAGTTGTCTTACAAATCATAAAAATCACTTCATCATCATACCATTAACTAAAATCCACTTAATCAAAAGGCTTGTTTGGTCATGAGTTTAATCCCTAATCACGGATTAAGTTGAGGAGCTTTCCTCAGCTTAAACATTCTCATCTATTATCCTTCTATTAGGATGGTGTAATGAGTCTGTTTAATCCTTGATTACGGCTTAACCTCATTACTTAACACTAAACAAAAACACCAAAAACATCTAATTAATCACAAGTAGGTTAATGATATTAATCCTGCATCAAAGGTGATTAAGTGTGAGAAGCTGACTTCACACTTAAGGTATTCTCATTACCCCTAATCAGAGGGAAGATGTGATGAGTTTACTAACCCATTGGTTAGGCTTAAGCTCATTAACTTATGACAAACTTTCAAAAGTAATAAAAGACTGAAAACTCAAAAACAAACAATAATCGTCTCCTCCGGGATTCTTTTCTCATCTCATTCACTCATAAACGAGAACTTGCTTCTTCCGTCTAATGCAAGACAGTTTGCACCTGAGCCAGACAGGTCATACACTTAAGCATTGACAAGCAAGCAGTTCACAAGTCAATTCATCTTTCAGTCTCTTTGGGTCGAACTACGGTGTTCTGACTTCCTCATTGCACGAGAGGATACGTAGGCATAACTTAACAGTTATCGAACAAAAGTCTCTGTATAATCCCCCTCCTTCTAGCCTTATTCTGTAGCCTCATTATCATGAGCATCTTACTCCTATCCTTACACTAACACTATACATATTACACTGCACTTCTCTTACACTGACACCTGTATATCCTTTTCCCGCTCTTTTATACATAGATTGCACTGACACTACCCCTTTAAAACACAAATCTTTTAAGCGTGGATCCCGTCGAGTACGACGGACAATCTGGGTGCTAATACCTTCCCAGGTTGTAACCAACCCCCTTTCTCAGTCTCTCTGGTTCGCAACCGTCTTATCCATATCTTTCTTAGGTTTATGCAGCATTACCTTTCCTCCGGGATAAAAATGCCTAGCTGGCGACTCTTTTCTTTTCCAGTGAGTTCACTGCTGTGTGTTCTTGCATCTCCCTTCGCCGACCGTTCGCGTCTGCACCTTTATCTGGGCCATTTCCCATTTATCGGGAGCGACACATACAAGAAAGAAAATACCAATTACCCTTCTCCTACACTATCTCGAACATTGTCCTCAATGTTGCGAGATAAAGGTAAACTACAAAACAAAAAGGGAAAAATAAAAACAATAAAAAAAACTAAACTAATACTACTGCTAGTACGGTCCTATGCCTCTAGCTCTGCCTCGCAGGTTCCTATGTCCGTACTGTGCTACATGATCAGGTATATCCACACGATGAATATAGTTATGAAAGTCATGCATTTATCGCGTCACAACATCTAATCCTTCTATGACACCTAAAATTCTCCCGCTCTAGGTAGTTTGTTCAAGTCGGATGTCCCATCATCTCCATCAGCTCAGTGTGTTGTCTTTGGCTTTGCTCATCCCTTTGAATGATCGCCGCGAGAATGTCGTTGTTTGTTGCATGTTGTTGATTCCTTTGACAGCGTCTGCCAAAAGAGCTGGTGCTGGCGAAATCAGTTTCCGAATTCTGTGCAACTTCTTTGTCATCCATAGCTTGCTGCATCTCTTCAATTCCTTCAGCAAGTTGTTCTTCTAGATCTGTAGCATTAGGTGATGGAGAATCGAGGTTGTAAAGCCAATTGGCTCTGCTTTGTGCTCTTGTTCGGGCTGGACATGGGAAAATGATGCTTCGAACAACTTGGTTATGAACAACCAGGTTATATCTTCCATCTCTTTGGTGCTTGATAATACGATCACTCTTACAATATTCCATATCGAGGAATAATGTTGGAGCGGGATGCAATTGGGAAAGACGATAACCTAGACCGAGCTCCAGCGTGATATCAGTGACAATTCATCCAAAACAAAGTGACTCCTTCCCTCTAGCACAAACAAAATGAATGATGGAAAGCAAGAAAGCGACTGGATTTGAAAGGGTTTTGAAAATCACACTGGAGAAGAAATAATTCCTTCTGGTTTACCTTGTGATTGTTGAACCTCCCGAAGACGGTGTTTCTCAACACTCTCTAAAAATAGAAGATGGCGGGGTTGTGGATGTGAGAAACATAAAGCTCATCTCACGCCGAAGGTCTTGTACCAGTCATATCCTCCCACAACTTATAAGCTTCACCCTGCCAGGCCGCGTGAGCAGGAAGGCAGTAGAAAACACCATCGCCGCGATGAAATCCGAACCACTCACTAAGAGTATTCTTCATTACGGAATACTCTGTTTCGAATAACCGAAACATCGCATTACCAAGAAGTTGTTTATATGCATCGTTTGGAGTGTTATAAGCATAGAAGCTTAGGAACTACAGTGTCAGTAATTAATGCATAAGTCGGAAGGTTGATGGTGTAGAGTGAAGTCAAGCCGGTGTTTGTGAGCAACCAGTTTACACTGTCGAGGAGTCCCGGTTGAGTTAGACATTCCTCATCAATGTAATGAGTAAATTCGACCATTCTTTCGCAAAAAGTGATGAACTTAGCCCGTTGAAGGTCGCCTGCTTCACCATCACGAATAGGGATTTGGGTAGGATCGGTGTTTGCCATTATTTTAGAAGGTAAGAAAAATTGTGAAGGGAGATGAAAAGAAAGGTGTTGCAACTGCTGTGAACAAAATATGATCGTACAATGCTAAATATAGAGAACAAAGTTACTACAAATTGGAAATTAAGAAGTTTTGAGAAAATGGGATCATGAGGCGGTTATTTATAGGAATGGGGAGATGACCGTTGGAGAGGAACATGGGGTGGTGGTGGTGTAACGGTCAGAAGAGCATTGTAAAGAGTCGTTACTGAGTTTTTTTTACAGTGTGACAATTGTCTGGCTTGTCTGACGGTCATCAGAGAACCAGGATGAGTCGTCCTACTAAGGTGACGTTCGTCACCCATTAAGAGTTTGTGACACTCGTCACGCCTTGGGGACAATGGTAACGGCTAAATTTCCTAGTTTTTTTCCCTAAATACTTATTTTATTATTTTATTCTCATTCTCACAAAATAATTAAAGTAGCAATTAACATATTATTTTTCTTATAATAACAGTATCATTTATAACACTGTATAACCAAAATCTTAATATCAGACAATAACCTTACTATTGCAGTGCAGAAAAAATAAAGACAAAAAGCAATACATTTTTCTGTAACATAGTAATTAAATATATTCAAGGCATACAATTTGTAACACTATAATAAAGTAAAATACCACTGAATAATTATAATAATAAGTACAAATAAAATGAAATAGAATTCATAGATTTATTGAAACTTAGAGGGCAATGCATTAGTCAAAATGCAAACAAACTGGAAAAATTTAAAAACATCTTTAGAACTTAATCAAACTAAAATAAAATACTAAATCAAATAAAAATAATGCAATAAAATTCTAATGAATGCTGAAATTAGTTGTTAGCCACAGTGTTGTTGGATCGACTCTATTGCTTGGCTCAGATGGTCGAATTTTTCCACAACCATGTCTCTCAGTGTAATGACGTCTATGAGCAAATCGCGAATCTTATATTGCATGATTGTCATCTCAGTGCGGAGTGTCTCTAATGTAATCTCAGGATTGATAGGTGCAGGAGTAGGAGTTGGTATACCAGCTGGTTTGGGTTTTTCCTCTTCTTTTTCAATCATATCCTCAAGTTAGTCCGAATCATAATAATTTGAATGTGTCTTAGGATCAATCTCTACCTCAGACCAATCATCTCTTGGTTCATAAAGTGGCTCATCCAAATCATATAGCCAGTTGTGTTTATTATGCACACTCTTGAGCTCATGGTCAGGTAAGGTAAAGTGCGGCATAATTACACCATTTATAAGGAGTTTAAAATGTTGCGGACCACGATCATACAACATAGCCCTTTCAAAACAAAAGGTGATATTCATAGGCCTGAACTCTCTGAGTGGGTTGATATGAGAAAGGCGAGTCCTAAACCCCATTGCATCAGTAATTTTGGTAACTAGGCCACCTATCAAAATTGGCTGGTGTTCAGTTTGGATAATCTTACAAAAATTAGCAAACTTGAAGGTTGCCCCATTAACCATTCAGACTGAAAAACACAAAACATGATGAATAATTCATCTCTAGAAACAATGTTATCACTTTTGGTTTTTCTAAACAGTGTGTAGGCCAGAATCATATGGAAATACCTAATGGCAGGGTTATGGATCTCAGTGGATAACATAAGGTAAAGATCATTATCAGATCATCCTGAAATACTACTCCAAAATCAGTTAAGCTAATCTTCTATAAGCACGTTTTCCCGTGCTTCCGAGAAAAAAGTAGGGCCATCAGGGAAACCTAAAAGCTCAGTCATCTCGTGGATGTTAAATTCGCAAGGATATCCAAAAAGTATAAAAGATATTCTTCCTCTCATAAAACCTTTTCCACTGTTAGGGTTGTAAACAAGTGAACTTAGGAACTCTAAAGTTAGCTCATAATAGGTTCTATGCTTCTTAACTGCAAATCTTTCCCAACCTATCTGATTAAAAATAAAGTTAATACTAGCACCTATGCCTAAGGCTATCATTGTAGGTCCATGGGAAAATTTGGTGAGGGCCATAGGTTTCTGTGCTAAGGCTTCGTAACGACGTCTTTAGGTACCATCTCTAAAGTTCACAATCATATTGTAGTCATTGTCATAGTTAGTAAGCAGAATGAAATCAGAGAAGGAGTAAAAGGTAGAAAAACTTTAAAAATCCTGGAATCACACAATAAAACAAACCAACACAACAATCAGTAAATTTAAAGCATTATGAAAAATCAGAATTTGCAAAAGAACAAAAAAAAAATAAAAGATTAAAAACTAAATTAAAAACGAAAAATAAAATCGTGGTTTGCCTCCCACAAAGCGCTTAATTTTATGTCGGGGATCGACACAACTTAAGGGGATTTTATTCCAAGGTCTCGGATGGCAATTCTGCCAGTTTTAAACATATCAATAATGTTTTAGATGTTGCCTATATACTACATATGGTGCACTAGAACTACCTTTAATCTCGATTGCGCCACTAACTAAAACTTTTGTTATTTCAAAAGGACCAGACCATCTAGATCATAATTTTCCAAGAAACAACCTAAGTCTAGAGTTGAAAAGGAGAACAATGTCTCCCACACTAAATTCTTTTCTAGAGATACGCTTATCATGCCATCTCTTTGTTCTTTCCTTATATATGCAGGAATTTTCATAAGCGTCTGGCCTCAATTCTTCCAGTTTATGTAAGTCTAAGATGTGTTTCTCGCCTGCTTTTGTATAGTTAAAGTTAAGTGTTTTAATTGCCCAATAGGCTTTGTGTTCTAATTCTACCAGTAAGTGGCAAGATTTCCGTAGACTAATTTGAATGGTATGGTTCCGATAGGTGTCTTAAAAGTTGTTCTATAAGCCCATAAAGCTTCATGTAACTTGGTTGACCAATCTTTCCTAGATGTGGCAACAGTTTTCTCTAAGATTTATTTTATCTCTCTATTCGAAACCTCTACTTGTTCACTGGTTTGCGGATGGTAAGGTGTTGCTACACGGTGTCTTACTCCATATTTCAGTAACAGTTTATGGAATATTTTAGATATGAAATGAGATCCTCCGTCACTTATGACAAGTCTTGGCACACCAAATCTAGGGAAGATAATATTCATGAAAAGCTTTATGACTACATGTGTGTCATTTATCGGCGAAGCTATGGCTTCGATCCATTTTGAA
The DNA here is from genome assembly GCA_963966055.1 of Lathyrus aphaca. Lineage (NCBI taxonomy): Eukaryota > Viridiplantae > Streptophyta > Magnoliopsida > Fabales > Fabaceae > Lathyrus > Lathyrus aphaca. The sequence goes on along the minus strand of OZ014524.1, from coordinate 506,164,998 downwards.
ACATAATTGACGACTACGAGTATGTATTTATTTCCAAAAGAAAACGAGAATGGTCCCATGAAGTCAATTCCCCACACATCGAAAACTTCTACTTCTAAAATGCCTTTTTTGGAGTATCTTATCGCGCCTCAAGATGTTACCAGTGAGTTGGCACCAGTCGCAATTTAGAATGGCGACGTGAACATCTTTCCAAAGAGTGGGCCAAAAAAGGCCTGATTGAAGGATCTTTGCGCAAGTCTTCGAAGTGCTTGCGTGTCCACCATAAGGAGCAGAGTGACAATGGGAAATTATGTTTTCCATTTCTTCTTCTAGGACACATCAACGAAAAATACCATCGGATCCTCACTTAAAAAGCAACGGTTCATCCCAGTAATACTGTTTTAGATCGTGGAAGAACTTCTTCTTTTGTTGGTATGTGAGATCTGGTGGAAGTACCCCGACAGCTAAATAGTTGACTATGTCAGCTTACCATGGTAAAGTGGTTTACGCACAAATTTCTTCCACTGTTTCTTCTAGAATTTGTTCGTCTAGCGTCAAGGAAGATATCTCACTTTCTAATTGGGCTATAAGACGTTTATCAGAAAAATCACATTAATCGACATTTGGTCTGGCTTAATGTATTCCATATGAGATAAGTGGTCTGCTACTACGTTGTCAGTTCCTTTCTTATCCTTAATTTCCAAATCGAACTCTTGTAGTAAAAGGATCCATCATAGTAGTCTAGGTTTTGCATCCATTTTACTTAGAAGGTACCTGTAACACGGTGGGAGAACTGACTTTCTATAAATGTTGCGGATAGCACGAGTCGCCACCGACTTTTATTTTATTCATAAGGAAGGGATATAAAAGAACAGGAAAGACCGTTTTAAAAGACTTGGGGTTCGGGGGGTAGGATATATAAAGGGAAGGTGTTAGAACCCTTTATATCCATGGTTATCCATGGGCTCTTAGTTACTTAGCTCACTTAAATGTTTTTGAAAAAGTGAAGTGTAATATTAGAAATTTTTCTAAGTACTTTTTAATGATCCTCGTATGGATGTATACAAAGCCTTGTTTGAAAATGTGAAAAAATAGTAAGGTGTGAAAAGTACTTTCTTTTTGAAGAGTGATCAAGTAACTATGAGGTACGTACCCTAAACTAAGTCATTCATGTTCTTATATGTCCTTTCAAGGGTAAGACTATCCCTATTATTAAGGAATATGTAGTCATTACCTTGGATTTGTTTAAGGGACGAGCGTAGGGTCAATGAAGGCAAATGTAGGGTGTCTTTAGCAATTTGGGAGGGGCTATCATCTTTTAATCTGAAGGGATAAGATCAATTAGGCAACACTGTAGGCAAAATCATAGGGACTTGATCTTTTAACCGAAGGGAGGGATAAGATGATTTATTTCCTGGAGGGACTTTGCTTAAGACATCCTACTTTCGAGGGACTTGTCCGTTTAATAAGGCAACCAAGAGGAATAACCCTAGGAGGTGCAGACAATGATCTTAGATCGACTTACGTGTGTGGGTGTTTATTTTCAGATATTTATCTTATTGTTTAGTGATCTATGTCCAAGTTAATTCAATTAGGTATTCACGCCCTAGGTTTACTAACCACACAATAGGATCAATGGCAGGAATTTAAATAGCAAAAATTTAAATGGTTGAAACTTAAAACCCTAATTATTACAATGCTCTGGGGCAGTTACATAATTATAATGGCGAAAAATAAACAACAATAAAAATTTCAGAGCAATAATGATAAAGCAGGTTATATGAATAATATAAAAATAAATGAGGGTAGAAATAAAATCAAGGTTTGAAAATTGGGTTTGACAAAATAATAAAAAAGTTTCTTAAAGGTTTATAGAAAGTAGTGTTTAAAAGTTTGAGAAAACATATTAGGGTTTATTAAAAAAAATTAGGGTTTATTAAAAATTAGATTACAATTAAATGTATTAAATCCTAATGATACTAATTAATTAAAATAACTAACCTAAAAAAGGAATAAAAAAATAATCATGAGAAAAGATTTTTGGAAATTTTTTTTTTAGAGAAGGGTTTTAAAAATAATTTAATTAAAAAATATATTAGAAAAGAAAAATAAATAATATGAAATAAAAAAAAGTAGAAATAACCAAAATGTTGGGAGAGGGGTTTGAACCCAGGACACTACGTTTCCCAGCCTTAATTCCAACCATCAGGCTGCGCGCGCAGCTAGGATATATGCTGGACAATATTAATTATATAATCAACCTGCAAAGTAAAGTAAATTATAAAAAAAACAAATGGAGGACCTGGGAATCGAACCCAGGCCCTTGTGCTTCCAAGACAACATTCCCAACCATCTGAGCCAAAGCCGCGCGCATGTCTTTTATCTATAACGAATATATTGTAAGAAATACAAAATATTTTAATTTCCAAACCGCACCACACTTCATCTTCTCCAAATTACCTGCGAATTTCCATATGCATTTAGCTGTGAAATTTCCTGCGAACTGAGTTTCGTAGGTTTTCCTATATTTTTGAAAAACATCATAACACGCACAATTGTTTGTCAATAAGGGCATCATTCAAACACCCAAGGTCCATGGATTCCATATATGTTTTTAAAAGGTACTTATATGGCTCCAATCGAAGAACCCTAATTTGGGGCAAGAAACCCTAATAATGGTGTTCATTGTGTCCGACATCAAAACTCCAGTTTAATAGCCCATAAAACTTCCTTAGAACATCATAAACACAAATTGTTAATCAAATATCATTTATCAAGCATGAATATGAGGAATCAAAAAAAATATGAAAGTGCATAAAATAGATTCAATTATGATGTTTGGATGTATGAATGGATGTTCTTATGATCCAAAAACATTAAGTGATCCCCCAAGAGCGTATTGAGACCTTCAAAATCCTTTGAAATTGCTTGAATACTGGAATCCGATTTTCACTTTTCTTGATTTTTTTTGGAATTGCTTCTTTTTTCTTGGCTGCAAAAAATCGTGTCCCCTGTATTCTTTAAGTTTGTACATATATGGTGAATGAAATTGGGTCAGAAAATTGATGGATTGTATGGGCTTTTGGATAACTTGATGGTGAAGATTTCCAAGTTTCAAATATTTGAAATTTCCATCAGTTCTTGCCATATTTGATTCAATCTGATTTCATATAATGTCTCAACCTTCTAAATATGATTTCCATGATCTTTAATCAAATATATCACACATTATTTTTCATATTTTATATACATTTAAATTGAATTTTAATGATTAAAATCCAAATAAATAATAAATAAATTATAAAAATCTGAAATAATTGGAATTGGGTTGTGCTTGATGTTATTATGAAGATTGGATTGCAATTTCATGGGCCCATTTGGAAAAAATTGGATTTGAGACCCTTTTTGCTCAATGCACCCTTTGAAAATTTCTCAATTTTTGACAAGGCATAAATCCCTCAATTTAAGTCTATGAGAGTGATCTTGGACTTTTTGGAAAGCTTAGATAGTCCTATAACAAACCTCTTTGGTCTCATGTCCATATATTTTACCATTTTCAAATTATGCCCTTTGGAAAAATCTGACTTTTTGTTGACTTTTGAAAGGACCTATAATGTTTTAGCTCATATCTTCCAAATGAAGCATTTTTAGGCTTGGCTTGTGAGACACAAAATTGTATAGAATTAAATTTCCTTCAAAACTAGCTTTGGATGGGAAATATTTGATGAATCATGTGAAAGTTATGGTTGGTCAAAGTTCAGTTGACTTTTCCTTTGAAAACCCTAATTTAGAAACTACTGATTCTTGATGATTTGAAATTTCCTTGATGAATCATGATCAACCCTTGATCAAATGATAATTTTTACTTCATAAACTCGATGTTGGCAAAAAATCTTGAAGTTTGACTTGAATTTGACCACAGTTGACCTTAGTTTGACTTTTTAATCAACTTGACTGATTTTTGAACATTTGATTATCTGACTGGTCAAACTTATTGGGAATGCCCTGAAACTTGACATGGGGATTATTGAAGACATGTGGGATCTTATGAAGTTTACTTGAAGCCTTGGAAGTCCATTTAGCTTGGAGAAACTCAAAACCCTAGTTTTGGATCCATTGTTCAGGAGGAGACTTTTTCTGATGAAACCTTCAATCCATCTGACCAATTGTGAACTTTGTGAACCTTGTGAACCTTGAGAGAACTCTTGGGACACATTTATTTGATTTTGGGAGGGAAAAATTTGGGGTACAACAGCTGCCCCTGTTCAATTTTCTGAAACCCGAGGAGTTAGATTGGCATGCATGCCATTTGTGGTCGGAAGATTGAAGGGGATTGAACACAAAAGCCCAAAATTTTGAACTCGCCGGTGCGTAAAATGATACTATTGGTTGGTTGTATTGCTTGAATGGGCTTAAAGATGCCATTTGTAGAAGATTGTATTGCTTGAATGAGCTTAATGATGCCATTTGGAGAAAACTTCTTCAAATATACTTCTTGGAGAATAAGGTAGTCCAAAGTATGAAGATATAGCTTTTGGGAAGATAAATAACGGCCCAAGGTAATGATATAGCTTTTAGGAAGATAAACAACGACCCAAGGTAATGATATAGCTTTTGGGAAGATAAACAACGGCCCAAGGTAATGATATAACTTTTGGGAAGATAAACGATGGCCCAAGGTAAGATGATATAGCTTTCGGAAGGATAAACAATGTCCCAAAGTAATGATATAGCTTTCTGGAGGATAAACGACGTCCCGGGGTAATGATATAGCTTCCGGGGGGACAAACAACGTCCCAGAGTAATGATATAGCTTTCGGGAGGATAAACAACGTCCCAAGGTAATGATATAGTTTTTGGGAGGATAAACAACGTCCCAATGTAATAATATACCTTTCGGGAGGACAAAGCAACCCGAGGTCTATGTTGTTGACGAAGCTTGTCTGCTGGAGAATTAACCTAAAAAACAAGGTTAGTTCTATGCAAATATCATGATGTATATAACACTTTGCAAGATAACATCTCATGATAATGTTGTATGCGTATAATATAATATGATATAACGTGATGTATGTAATTTGAAGATAAGTAGCTTCGTAGAACAACTGTTGGCTGAGGAAAAAAAATCTCGATTCGTTGCTGAGGAATATGAAGACTTTGTTCCCGTCTTGTCTTGGAATATCGTACTTAGAACCTTCTCGTTTTCGTTCGTCGTACTTCTTATTGAAGGATTAAGTTCCTGAATATCCTGACTGAGGATATAAGAGATGGGCATAAATCCGGGAGACCAATTTGGTTAAGTATCAATTCTTCGGAAGATATGAACTGCTTGAAGATTTCATAGTGTCGGAAGTACAAGATACTACTTGAAGTATTCCGTAAGAAAATCCGTAAAGATTAATCTGTGGGGATGAACCGACGAAGATTCTTTGAATTCCTACCCCCGTTCATTCTTAGTAAATGCTATTATTGTATTTTATGTATTTATGGTAAACATCAATCATATTCAAAAGCATATACACATTCAAACATAATCGAGCAGATGCTTTTCGCTTTAGTAAAAGGGGAAAAGTAAACCTGAATAAAGAGGGAAAAGTAAACCTGAATACAGGGGAAAAGTAAACCTGAATACGAAAAAAATGGAATTTTATTTATTTAAAAAGTGGCCTATAAACAGGCGAGTTTTAACACGGAGACAAAATTCCTAGTAAGAGGAATTCGTCGAAGAAATTTTAAAAGAATACAAAAACAAGGAAAGATAGCTATGTGTAACTAATCCTATTGAGTTTCAATTCTGCTATTGCCATTATCTTCAAGTATCTCATCTTCAGCTATCGGAAAAGAAATGATTGGATTGATCTGTATCTGTTGAACTTGACATAGATAACACAACTAGTAGAGGTTACATGGGTGATCCAACGAGACATAGTCATACGCTTTTAATCCCTAACTTTTTCCTGGATTGCCTTTTCAGGTTTTCAATCCACTGGGATACCCTTTTTTGCCCAAGCCGCCTTTTCAGGTTTTCGACTTACCGGGTGTATATTCTTATATATATATATATATATATATATATATATATATATATATATATCCCTAATTTTTGCCCGAACCTTTTTGGTTCGCCGGGATGCCCTTATTTTTGCCTAGGCCAGTCAACCTAGCAGGTCTCTTTTTATGCGTAGTATTTTTTAACTATGTCTGCATTCACATGCTGTGGGAAGTCTTCACCATCCATAGTGGTAAGTATCATGGCACCTCCAGAAAATACTCTCTTAACAACAAATTACCTTTCATAGGTGGGGGTCCATTTTCCTCTGGGATCACCCTGTGGTAATATGATACGCTTGATCACCAAATCACCAGCCTGATATACTTGCTGCTTAACTTTCTTATTGAAGGATTTGATCATACGTTTTTGATACATCTGACCATGACAAACAACTGTCAACCTTTTCTCATCAATCAAGTTTATTTGGTCAAGTCGAGTCTGAATCCATTCATCTTCATCTAAGCCTGCATCCTTCATAATTCTCAAAGAAGGAATCTGAAGTTCAATGGGTAAAACTGCTTCCATACCATAGACAAGGGAAAATGGGGTTGCCCCTGTTGAAGTACGTATTGTGGTACGATAACCATGAAGAGCAAATGGTAACATCTCATGCCAATCCTTATATGTAACTTTCATCTTTTGCAAGATCTTATTAATATTCTTGTTGGCAGCTTCCACCGCGTCGTTCATCTTTGGACGATATGGAGAAGAATTGTGATGCTTAATCTTGAACTGCGTGCAGAGGTCAGTAATCATAGTATTGTTAAAATTAGTACCATTATCTGTGATAATCCTTTCAGGTATGCCATACCTACATATAAGATTATACTTGATGAATCGAGCCACAACATTCTTGGTAACAGAAGCAAATGAAGCTGCCTCTACCCACTTTGTGAAGTAATCAATAGCAACAAGCATGAAACGATGCCCATTGGAAACTGTATGTTTGATCTCACCAATCATATCAATGCCCCACATGGCAAAAGGCCAAGGAGCATTAAGAACATTCAAAGGTACTAGAGGCACAAGGCAAAAGGCCAAGGAGCATAAATATGGAATTTGTGACACGTTTTGGAATGTTGATAGCAATCAGCTTCCATGGTAAACCAATAATAACCTGCTCTCAAAATCTTCTTAGCCATAGTATGCCCACCAGAATGAGTACCAAAGATCCCATCATGCATGTCCTCCATAATTTATGTTGCTTCTTTCTTATCCACATAGCGAAGCAAAGTTGAATCATGATTGCGTTTGTATAAAATTCCATTACTCAGGAAAAACTTGGCAGAAAATCTCCTCAGAAACTTCTTATCATTGACAGATGCCCCTTCAGGTAATTCTTGAGCTTCAAGATACCTTTTCACTTCATATAACCAAGGCTTTTCCTATACTCCTTCAGTACCTACCTCATTGCAGTATGCAGGTTTATTAAATCGATCAATAGTAATTATGGGAGCTTCATCATCCCAAATGATTTTAAACATAGATGCCATGGTGGCTAATGCATCTGCCAACTGATTCTCTTCTCGTGGAATATGTCCAAAAGTGATCTCTTCAAAGTATGGGATCAAAGACAACACATTATCTCTATAAGGGATGATATTAGGATGCTTGGTGTCCCAATCTCCTTTAACTTGACTAACTACCAGGGCTGAATCTCCATATACATTCAAAAACTGAATCTTCATCTCAATGGTAGCCTTGATACCCATTATGCATGCTTCATACTCAGCCATATTATTGGTACAATCAAAACAGAGTCTTGCAGTAATTAGGGTATAACAACCCTTAGGAGATATAATCACAATACCAACACCATTACCAAGCGCGTTAGATGCTCCATCAAAAACCATAGTCCATCAGGATCCTTGTTCAGGTCATTCATATTGTCTAGGTTCTTTAGTAACAATCATAATATCCTCATCCGGAAACTCAAAGTTCATAGACTGATAATCATCCACTGCTTGATGAGCCAAATGATATGTTACTACACTTCCTTTAATTGCTTTTTGAGTAGTATATTGTATGTCATATTTTGTCAAGATCATTTGCCATCTTGCTATTCGTCCGGAGAGAGCAGGTTTCTCAAATATGTACTTGATTGGATCCATTTTTGAAATCAATAAAGTGGTATGAGTCAACATATATTATCTTAGTTGGCGAGCAACCCATTCCAAAGCGCAACAAGTTTTCTCGAGTAGTGAGTATCTTGTTTCACAGTCGGTAAACTTTTTGCTAAGGTAGTATATTGCATGCTCTTTTCGACCAGACTCGTTATGTTGCCCCAATACACACCCCATTGAGTTATCCAATACTGTCAGGTACATAATCAAGGGTCTTCCTTCAACTGCTGGCATCAAAAGCTACCTGGCATTCGTCATTCCATTCCATTACTTGATCTTTCTTCAACAACTTGAAGATTGGTTCACAAGTAGCAGTTAGCTGGAAAATAAATCTTGCAATGTAATTCACTCGTCCCAAGAAATCTCTAACTTCTTTCTCAGTACGGGGAGCAGGCATCTCTTGTATAGCTTTTAGCTTTGCAGGATCAACTTCAATACCTTTACCACTGACAATGAAACCTAAAAGTTTACCAGATCTAACTCCAAAGGTACACTTGTTTGGATTTAATTTTAACTTGTATTTCTTTAACCTCTCAAACAACTTGTGCAGATGATTAAGATGTTCTTATTCAGTCTGAGATCTGGCTATCATATCATCCACATATAACTTTATCTCATGGTGAATCATATCTGGAACAAAGCTACCATAACACGCTGATATGTTACCCCAACATTCTTCAAACCAAAAGGCATAACCTTATAACAGAAAGTGCCCCATTGTGTAACAAATGTAGTCTTGTCCATATCTTCAGGTGCCATCTTAATCTGATTGTAACCAGAGAAACCATCCATATAAGAGAATACCTTATCTTGAGCAGTGTTGTCTACCAGAACATCAATATGTGGAAGTGGAAAGTCATCTTTGGGGATGGCATTGTTCAAATCCCTGTAATCTACACACATGCGTACTTTACCATCTTTCTTAGGCAACGGTACCACATTTTCAACCCACTGAGGATAAGAAGTAACAGCTAGAAACCCTGCATTGAATTGTTTCATCACCTCTGCCTTAATCTTTTCTGAAATTTCAGGACGTATACGACGAACTTTCTGTTTTATTGGGCGACAATCCTCTTTCACTGGAAGACGGTGAACCACAATATCAGTATCCAGCCCTGGCATATCTTCATATGACCAAGCAAAAATTTCCACATAGTCACGTAACATCTGAATTAACCTGTTCTTAACACCATCTTCCATTTCAGCTCCTATCTTGACCTCTTTCTTGTTTTCCTCAGTTCCCAGATTCACAACTTCAATTAGTTCCTCATGTGGTTGTATAGCTTTCTCTTCTTGCTGTAGCAATCTAGACAGCTCTACAGGTACTTCACAATCTTCCTCTTTTCCATCCTCGGCTTGATAGATCAGATTCTCGAAGTCATAATTGACAATAGCAAAACTATTATCAACAGGATCCAGAGTGGATGAGGATCTGCATTTTAGTGACGTGGGTGTATGTAAGAATACATAGCTTTTTGATAAAAGAAAAAAGTAAAAGAAAGACAAAGAGCGCAATATTTACGAAGCGAGAAACATCCATTGATTTTATTGAATGAAAATATGCAAATGAAATGACAACCCTAACAAGCACACCTTTGTGCCCCGGGCAAGGCACAAGGCTCAAAAGTATTTAATTGTTCAAAATTACAAAATTTGAATATAGAAAAACAAAATAACATTTACTCCTGACTAAAAGAGATAGGAATAACGTCTTCAACCTTCCAGTTGTTGATCCCATCACCAATGGTAGGAAATATCAAATTATCTAGGTTGTAGTCTTCATCATGGTTTCCCACAGCATTGACTTGGTCCTTTATGATTCCTCTATTAGTGATACGAACAACACGAGCATGATGAACAACCTTCTGAGATTCTACAGTAAAACCCAAACTAAACTTGTCAGACTTGTAATGAATGTCAGGAAGCTGACCCCAAATAGTACAAACACCTTATTCAACCATAACTTTAGCATCCTTGAGAGAGGCCATTGTAGGAGGTACTCTAGTAACAACAGGAACTGGTTTAGCAGCATGGGTGGATTGAATAGCAGGAACAACTTGAGGAACCACTTCAAATTTCTGGCAAGGAGTCTCAACAAATTCACCCTCTATATCAACATATTTAAAAGCATTCACATGATTGACCATGTATTCTTCCTCACCATAAACAGTGACAATCTTTCCTTTTACTGGATACTTCAATTTCTGATGTAAAGTGTAAGTTACAGCACCTGCCCCATGGATCTAGGGGCGCCCAAGCAAACAGGAGTACGCAGGACGAATATCCATCACATAGAAAGTGGAATCAAAGACTTGAGAGCCTACTTTGATTGGGAGATCCACCTCTCCGTGCACCATTCTTCTTGAACCATCAAAGGCTCTTACCACCACATTACTTGGCCTTAACACCACATGCTCCAGGTTGAGTTTGTCAAGAACCTCCTTGGGTAATACATTCAATGAAGAACCATTATCTACCAACACATGAGATAAAGTAGTTCCCCTACACTCAATGGAGACGTGTAGAGCTCTATTATGGTTTCTTTTAGCAGGAGTCAGATCAACATCAGAAAAACTTAAACCATTATCACTAGTCAGATGAGCAACACAATTTTCAAACTAGTCCACAGAGATTTCATGTGGCACATGAGCAGTATTTAGGAATTTGATTAAAGCCTTGGCATGGGCTTCAAAACATAATAGCAGAGATAACATGGAGATTTTAGAGGGAGTATGCCCCAATTGGTCAACAATATCATAATCACTCTTGCAGATGATCTTCAACACTTCTTCCATCTGCTTAGAGAGATCTTCACTAGCTGGTGTTTCAGCTTGAATGAGTTCAATAACTGGTCTTTTTCCCCGAGCCTCAGTACTTGGCCCAGAGTTAGAGATATGGACTGGAATAGAAGTAGTCTTTGAGGTTTCTTATGGAGAGAAAATTCTTCCACTCCTGGTAACCTTACTGGACCCAGCAATGTTGTCAACATCAAGATTATCATCAATAACAGGTGTATCAGTCAAAGGCTCTTGCTTGACATTGTGAATATAAACATCAGAACCATAATTCCAGGGTATAGTCTTATCAGAAAAATATGGGATAGGACCAGGAGTAGTAATAATCATTGGAGTCACCTTGGGCTCAGCAGTAATCTTCACAGGACCTTTAGAAGTGATCCTTACTGGACCTTTGGAAGTAATCTTCATAGGAGTCTTATAAACCATATCCACATCTTCAATCTTCGAATCTTGAGCCAGACCTCCACATTAAATCTCTATAGAAGGGTTCTTCTCAAACAATATAGTATAGTTGTCGATCAGGCGTTGAATACCTGCCCTCAGCTTCCAACAACTATCGGGTTTGTAGGCACAGTAAAAACAATCTTCATTGCAACCCAGAAATAAACCGGCTTTCACAAGTTTCTTCTTGACAATGGATATAGGAGTAGTTATTTCAACCACGGTACGAACATAAGAACCTCATCAACAACATTAACAGTCTTCTCATGTTTGGGCATAAGAGCAGTAATCACATTAGGAGTTTCAGGAGGGTCAAACTCAATTTCTCCATTCTCAATCATATCCTTAATTTTGTTCTTCAATGCCCAACAACTGTTAGTATCATGGCCAGGACTATTAGAATGATATGCACACCTTGCATTGGGATTGTAACGAGAAGAAGAAGTGTTGGGATTCTGAGGAGGGTCCTTTAAAGTAATCAACTCTCCTTTCAACATGTGTTACAAAGCTTGAGCCAACGACATATTGATCTTCGTAAATTGCCTACTAGGCTTGGACTGACTATTCTGCTGATGCTTTTGTGGTGCAGGTGTAGGATTAGAAATCAAAATAGCTCCATTGATTGGTTACGATTATTACGACCATGTTGACCATACACATCATTGGATTCCTTCTTCCCATTAGAAAGCTTCTTAGTGGTACTTGAAGAGGCAACCATCTGAATCTTTCCACTTCGTATCCCATTCTCCACACATTCTCCAGTCATTATCAGCTCAGTGAAACCAGAGGATGAGCTTCCAATGAGATGACTATAGAAAGGACCAGTCAACGTACTCATAAACATATCAACCAATTCCCTGTCAGTCAAAGGGGGTTGAACTCTACTTTCCAGATCTCTCCATTTCCGAGCATACTCCTTGACACTTTCTTTAGCACCCATGGACATGCTCTAGAGATGCATGTGAGTTGGTGCTAAATCAGAGTTATATTGGTACTGCTTATAGAAAGCCTCAGCAAGATCATTCCAATTACGAATGTTGGTACTTTCCAGTTGATAATACCATTCAAGTTGGGATCCAGACAAACTCTCTTGAAAGAAATGCATCCATAACTTCCTATCAGGAGTATGTGGTTGAATTCTCCTAACATAAGATCTTAGATGAAATTTTGGACATGACACACCGTCATACACCACAAAAGTAGGAACTTTGAAACCCATAGGGATGGAGTCTCCATAAATCAAGCTCAAATCTTCAAAGTCAAACCCATAAGTATTTTGTAGTTCTATAGCATTCATTCGGTCCTCAAGTATCTTATATTTCTCTTCACCATCCGGATCATGGTAATAATTCTCCTCACATCAGAATCCACAGTAGTACCATGTTGACTTCCTTCCTCTTTTGTAGAACTTTTATCTCCAGGGGTTTCCACCTCATCATCTGTCTTGATTGGAGCTCTGAATCTTTTACCTAGGTTGATGAAACCAACTGGTTTTCTGGTCTTCTTCTTTTTCTTAGTCAGAAGTGCCTTCAACTCATCTTGTCCCCTGGACAAGTTCAGAATCATGTCTTGAAATTGGGCATTCTGAGTCTGGAGTTCCTTGACAGTTTGTTCGAGAGCCATTTCTGCTGAAATAAACAGCGAGAAGATAAGATATCTGTTTGTAAGAAACCTGTGATGTAATGATATGGTATGTATATGCTTATGTAATGTTTTCAAGGACCGCCAGATTTAAATTTGTTTAAAGAAAAACAAAAACAAAAATTTTATTAGTAAATGTTTAATATAAATTGCCCATAGGGATTACAATGAAAGGAAATAAGAATAAAATACAAAGAAGTAAATACATGGGGTTTTAAGTCTCCTATGGACGCTTCCTCTTTGTGTTGAGGTATGTGTTGAGATTCCGCTCCTCGTGAAGTTGCCTTGTCAGCTCTAGAACTCTCTCTTGACTAGCTTTGAACTGAGTCTCAAAAGTATCCCTTTGCTCCTTCAATTGAATCCAAGACTTCTGAAATTCTTCCAAATCAGTGGGCATATCTGGATGAAGGATGGTATAAGGAACATCTCCTTCAGCAACAGGCTCCATAGTAACCGGTAGAGCAGCAGGATATGGCATCATGAGAGTTTGAGCACGAGATCGCACCCATCTGAGATAAGGTTCCATAGGAATGGAGTACTTTGGTTCCAAAGTCTTACTATCAACCTTATTCACCTTGATCCAAGCTTGTATAAACCTTTGACGGTAACCCTGAAGATCGTTGTCGTAGTCGAACACAATACCCTGAATAAGCATGTCATGAGGACCATTACTCCGAGCATAACCAAACTGATGTAGAGGTAAAGAAGGGTTATAAGTGATGCCCCCTCTAATGCCAAAGAGTGGCACATTAGGGAAATCCCCACAACAGTCAATGATAGTAACATTCTCCATAGATCGAGAACACCAACAAATATTTGAATGAGAAAGTGACATGATCCTCTTAGACCACTTTAACCCTTATTCATTCTTCATCACTGATCGAGGAAGATGATAAATAAACCACTTAGATAGTAGAGGTATGCAACACAACAGAGTTCCTCGCGCCTTCGTAGTACGAGTGTGAAGAGAGTGTAAGATATCTCCAAGTAATGTAGGCACTGGATTGTGAGTCAAAAATATGTTGATGGCATGTACATCTATGAACTAGTCTGGATTAGGGAATAGTACCAAACCATAAATCAACAAGGCTGGGATCTCCTAAAAAGCATCATAACTCATAGCATCCAAGAACAATTGAGCTTTATCTACTAATACTCTGGCAAGGATACCCTTAACTCCATTTCTTGTTTCTAGGACAATGTCTGATTTCTTCAAATGTAGGGTTGCAACAATGAATTCAGGTTAAGGCTCCTTCTCTAAGCTTGTGAAGGGTTTCTGATCAAGGATAGGTACCCCAAGTATCTTGGAGAATTCCTCCATTGTAGGCACCAGCTGATAATCAGGGAATGTGAAGCAATGATATTTAGGATCAAAGAACTGGAATAGGACACTCATCATATCTTCCTCAAACCTTGAAGTAACCAAGTCAAGTAGGTAACCATGCTTCTTGATGAATTGATAGTTATCAGGCACTTTTGAGACTTATTCCTTAAGCTTAGGAGGTATCCTTACAAAGTTGATCCGGATAGTGTTCTTACGAGCAGAAGCCATGACCTACAACAAAGAACAAAGATAAATCCTTTGGTCATTGAAATGGTTAGTGAAATGATATGCTTATGATGTCATGATGTTATGATGTTATGTTCAATCACAAACATGTGGCACACATAAGCAAGTCACACAATTGTCCTAGGTTTAGAGGCTCGCATGAGGTTTAAAGGAAAGTACCCTCGCCCTGAAGTTTAGTTGGTTCATCCTATTCTACAAAAGTAACCAGGTTCTAAGGGATCTCAATATCATTGATCCTTCTCAAGGGTTGTTGTTCAATAGGCAACTGACTTGCCAACCAAAACCTCCCAAGATTAGAATCTCAATGAGCGTAGCATCGAGTATCAACCAACTTTAGTCTTCACCAAAGCCGGCTATCTCATTACTTTCTAAAAGCCAAGATGGGTTAACTAGGGTTCTACAAAGTCAGTTAGTGTAATGGCAACATATGGCAACCTCAGGTTATCCTCAACTTACTTAAGGAACATAAGAACCGACCAAGAAGTCAAACTAACATAGCCACCAGATCAACCATATCGGTATATGCCGTACAGTTTCCTTGGTCTATTACTACTTACCTAGGGTACACTAGATCCTGGTTAGGATCTTTCACACAAAAGCCCAATAGATAATATAAAACAAACAATTAAGTGATCTAATTCCTAAGGGTACCCCTCTTTTACTTACAAACTTCCCCAGCAGAGTCGCCAGTTCTGTAACACGGTGGGAGAACTGACTTTCTATAAATGTTGCGGATAGCAAGAGTCGCCATCGACTTTTATTTTATCCATAAGGAAAGGACATAAAAGAACAGGAAAAACCTTTTTAAAAGACATGGGTTCGGGGGGTAGGTTATATAAAGGGAAAATGTTAGCACCCTTTATATCCATGGTTATCCATGGGCTCTTAGTTACTAAGCTCACTTAAATGTTTTTGAAAAGGTGAAGTGTGTGATTAGAAAATTTTCTAAGTACTTTGTAATGATCCTCGTATGGATGTATACAAAGCATTGTTTGAAAATGTTTGAAAATAGTGAGGTGTGAAAAGTATTTTCTTTTTGAAGAGTGAGCAAGTAACTATGAGGTACCTACCCTAGACTAAGTCATTCATGTTCTTATATTTCCTTTCAAGGTAAGACTATCCCTATTATTAAGGAATAGGTAGTCATTACCTTGGATTTGTTTAAGGGACGAGCGTAAGGTCATCGTATGATCAATGAAGGTAACTGTAGGGTGTCTTTAGCAATTTGGGAGGGACTATCATCTTTTAATCTGAAGGGATAAGATCAATTAGGCAACACCATATGCAACATCGTAGGCACTTGATCTTTTAACCGAAGGGATGGACAAAATGATTTATTTCCTAGAGGGACTTTGCTTAAGACACCTTACTTTCGAGGGACTTGACTGTTTAATAAGGTAACCAAGAGGGATAACCCTAGGAGGTGCAGACAGCGATCTTAGATCAACTTACGTGTGTGGGTGTTTATTTTCAGATATTTATCTTATTGTTTAGTGATCTATGTCCAAGTTAATTCAATTAGTTTCTCACGCCCTAGGTTTACTAACCACACAATAGGATCAATGGTAGGAATTTAAATAGCAAAAATTTAAATGGAAGAAACTTAAAACCCTAATTATTACAAAACTTTGGGGCAGTTACATAATTATAATGGTGAAAAATAAACAACAATAAAAATTTCAGAGCAATAATGATAAGGCAGGTTATATGAATAACATAAAAATAAATGAGGGTAGAAATAAAATCAAGGTTTGAAAATTGGGTTTGACAAAATAAAAAAAAAGTTTTTTAAAGGTTTATAGAAAGTAGTGTTTAAAAGTTTGAGAAAACATATTAGAGTTTATTAAAAAAAAATAGGGTTTATTAAAAATTAGATTACAATTAAATTTATTAAATCCTAATGATACTAATTAATTAAAATAACTAACATAAAAAAGAAAAAAAATAATTATGAGAAAAGGTTATAGTAAAAAAAAATTTAGAGAAGGGTTTTAAAAAGGATTTTTAAAAAAAATTTAATTAAAAAATATATTAGAAAAGAAAAATAAATAATATAAAATAAAATAAAAGTAGACATAACCAAAATGCTGGGAGAGGGGTTTGAACCCAGGACCTTGGGTTTCAAGGCCTTAATTCCAACCACCAGGCAACGCACGCAACTAGGATATATGTTGGAAAAAATTAATTATATAATCAACCTGCAAAATAAAGTAAATTATAAAAAAAACAAATGGATGACCTGAGAATCGAACCCAATCCCTTATGCTTCCAAGACAACATTCCCAACCATCAGAGCCAAAGCCGCTCGCGTGTCATTTATCTGTAACAGATATATTATAAAAAAAAATATTTGAATTTCAAAATCGCGCCACACTTCATCTTCTCCAAATTACCTGCAAATTTCCTTATGCATTTAGCTGCGAAATTTCCTGCGAACTGAGTTTCGTAGGTTTTCCTATATTTTTTAATAACATCATAACACGCACAGTTGTTTCTCAATAAGGGCATCATTCAAACACCCAAGGTCCATAGATTCCATATATGTTTTTAAAAGCTCCTTATATGGCTCTATTCGATGAACCCCAATTTGGGGCAAGAAACCCTAATAATGGTGTTCATCGTGCCCGACATCGAAACTCCAGTTTAACAACCCAAAAATCTTCCTTAGAACATCATAAACACAAATTGTTAATCAAATATCATTTATCAAGCATGAATATGAGGAATAAAAAAAATATGAAAGTGCATAAAAAAGATTCGGTTATGATGTTTGGATGTATGAATGGATGTTCTTATAATCCAAAAACATTAAGTGATCCCCCAGGAGCGTATTGAGATCTTAAAAAGCCTTTGAAATTGCTTGAATACTGGAATCCTATTTTCACTTTTCTTGAAATTTTTTGGAATTGCTTCTTTGTTCTTGGCTGCAAAAAATCGTGTCCCTTGTATTCTTTAAGTTTTTACATAAATGGTGAATGAAATTAGGTCAGAAAATGGATGGATTGTATGGGCTTTTGGATAACTTGATGGTGAAGATTTCCAAGTTTCAAATATTTGAAATTTCCATCAATTCTTGCCATATTTGATTCAATCTGATTTCATATAATGTCTAAACCTTCTAAATATGATTTCCATGATCTTGAATCAAATATTTCACACATTATTTGATTTTTCATATTTTATATATATTTAAATTGAATTTTAATGATTAAAATCCAAATAAATAGTAAATAAATTATAAAAATTAGAAATAATTGGAATTGGGTCATGCTTGATGTTATTATGAAGATTGGATTGCAATTTCATGGGCCCATTTGGAAACAATTGGATTTGAGACCCTTTTTGCTCAATGCACCCTTTGAAAATTTCCCAACTTTGACAAGGCATAAATCCCTCAATTTTAAGTCTACGAGAGTGATCTTGGACTTTTTGGAAATCTTAGAGAGTCCTCTAACAAAAATCTTTGGTCTCATGTCTATATCTTTGACCATTTTTAAATTATGCCCTTTGGAAAAAGTTGACTTTTTGTTGACTTTTGAAAGGACCTATAATGTTTTAGCTCATACCTTCCAAATGACGCATTTTTAGGCTTGGCTTGTGAGACAAAGTTGTAGAGAATTCAATTTACTTCAAAATGAGATTTGGATGGGAAATTTTTGATGAAGCATGTGAAATTTATGGCTGGTCAAAGTTTAGTTGACTTTTCCTATGAAAACCCTAATTTAGAAACTCCTGATTCTTGATGATCTAAAATTTCCTTGATGAATCAAGATCAACCCTTGATCAAATGATAATTTTTACTTCATAAACTTGATATTGGCAAAACATATTGAAGTTTGACTTGAATTTGACCACAGTTGACCTTAGTTTGACTTTTTAATCAACTTGACTGATTTTTGAACATCTGATCATCTGACTGGTCAAACTTATTGGGAAATCCCTGAAACTTGACATGGGGATTCTTGAAGACATGTGGGATGTTATGAAGTTTACTTGAAGCCTTGGAAGTCCATTTAGCTTAGAGAAACTCAAAACCCTAGTTTTGGATCCATTGTTCAGGAGGAGACTTTGTCTGATGAATCCTTCAATCCATCTAACCAATTGTGAACCTTTTGAACCTTGAGAGAACTCTTGGGACACATTTCTTTGATTATGGGAGGGAAACGTTTGGGGTACAAAAGTACCTAATAGCGGCATGATCCGTATAGATGATGATTTTTGCTCCTACTAAGTAGGAACGTAATTTGTCATGCGCAAACACGACGACTAAGAGTTCTTTCTCTGTTGTGGCATAGTTCATTTGAGCGGGGTCTAAAATTCTACTGGTGTAATAAATTGCGTTAAGTTTCTTATCCTTTCTTTGGCCTAAGACCGCGCCTACAACGTAATCACTCGCATCACACATAATTTCAAACGGTAGTGTCTAATCAGGTTGTTTCATGATGGATGCAGTGATAAAAGCTGTTTTGAGTGTTTCAAATGCTTTTAGACAATCTTCGTCAAAGATCAACTCAACGTCCTTCATTAGTAGACCGGTCAACAACTTAGTGATCTTGGAAAAGTCCTCAATGAATCTTCGGTAAAAACCAGCGTGTCCTAAGAAACTTCTTATTTCTTGTACGGTTTTCGGAGGTTGAAGGTCTTTTATTACTTATATTTTTGCTTTGTCTACCTCGATGCCTCTGTTGGATATCACATGTCCTAGAATGATTCCTTGTCTGACCATAAAATGACATTTTTCCCAATTAAGTACAAGATAAACTTTTACGCTTCTCTCGAGTACTATCTCCAAGTTTGATAGACATCCTTCAAAGCTTTGTCCTCATACGGAGAAGTCATCCATAAACACTTCCATGATGTCATCTATGAAGTCAGCAAAAATTGCCATCACACACCGCTGAAATATTGTTGGAGCGTTACATAAACCGAATGGCATACGACGATAAGCAAATGTTCCATAGGGGCACGTGAAGATGGTCTTTTCTTGGTCATCAGGATGAATAGGAATTTGGAAAAATCCTGAGTAGCCATCTAGGTAGCAAAAATAAGAATGTTTGGCTAATCTTTCCAACATTTGATCGATGAAGGGAAAAGGAAAATGATCTTTCTGGGTAGCTTTGTTCAATTTTTGGTAATCGATACACATTCTACTCCCGATCACTACTCTCTGTGTTATGGATTAGCCTTTTGAGTTCTTAGTAACTGTAATGCCTCCCTTCTTTGGTACGACATGCACTGGGCTAACCCATTGACTATCGGATATTGGATATATAATCCCAACGTCTAGTAACTTCTTTACTTCATCCTTGACTACAGTACTTAAAATCAGGTTGATCCTTATTTGATGCTCCCTAGAGGTTTTACAGTTTTCCTCTAGCATAATGTGATGCATACATATTAAAGGACTTATTCCTTTTAGATCAGATATGTTATAGCCTAACGCAATTGGATATTTTCTTAAGACGTCTAATAACTTTTCAGTTTCGAGCTGTCCTAAATTTTCATTTACTATAACTAGTCTTTTAAGTTCTGAATATAGGAATTCGTATCTAAGATTGTTAGGTAATACCTTGAGTTCTAGAGCGGGTTTCTTTGGGAATGGTATATGGTCTGGTGTAAGAGCTAGGCATACATTTAAACTTTCGTCCTCATAAGGTTCTTGCCAATTATCATCTTTAAAGATCAGAGGGGATGGGATCTTCATTATCTCAAAATAGGTAGTCTCTTCTTTCTCCATTTCTCTTATGCACCCGTCAATGACCCCTATAAGGTAACAAATATCATCTATGGCCGTGGCTTGGAGGAATTGGGTTAAAATGAATTTGACTTTCTCTTCTCCTACTTCGAATGTCAGCCTGCCTTTCTTCACATCTATGATAGCTCCGACGGTGGCTAAAAATGGTCTTTCTAGTATGATACGAGTCGTAATATCTTCCTTGATGTCCATGATTATGAAATCAGTTGGGATGTGCAATTGGCCTATTCGTACAAGAACGTTCTCTAAATACCAACCGAAAATTTTACTGAGCGGTCGGCTAATTGAACTGACATCTTGGTCGGTCTTAGTTGTCCCATATTGAGCTTCTTGCATATTGAAAATGGCATAACACTTATACCGGCTCCTAAATCGCATAGAGCTTTGTCTATGACGAACCCTTAGGTGGATGAAGGGTAAGGATCCCATTAAGAAACGAGTCATGTTCAAAATATGATGAAACCTATAAAAGGTAATGAAGTATGAGTAGATGAAAGACTTTGAGGCATTACGTATATGAGTCAATTCTCTTATAAATCCAATATTCCGTCATTCATAATAGACGCGGTCAACGACTCATACTTGATGAAACAATCTTCCTCGCAAGTGTAAGTATCTCATATCTTATAACAAGATCCAACACAACATCCAACTTCAACTCTCCCTCCGAGCCTAACAATGTCTATAATACTACATGTTGAAGAGTCCCAAAGGGTCATTGGGACCAATGCTCAAGGAGAGAGAGAGAGAGAGAGAGAGAGAGAGAGAGAGAGAGAAACCATATCCATCCAACACCATAAATCATTAAGTATATGGATGATCTCTCTTATAAGATTCCACTAATTCATAATTGATAATTGATAATTGATGTGAAACTTAACCACTCATATTTGTTTCTAACGAATTATAAACTTTAAAACCTCTCAATAAAAAAGAATAAAGTAGTGTGAAAATTGTTTGGATCAAATCAAAGTTAAATTTTATTTTATTAAACTAAATAAATTTGAAGAAAGGTACATAGACATATTTAATATTAGTTTTTTTTTCATTTGTGTATTTTTTTGGGGTAATCAAGATATTCTAAAAGGGAGAACTAAGGGTTCTCCAATCCTTGTTACACCAAGAAACGAGATTCATCCGACAAAAAAGAAGAGATTACATACCAATTCAAATTACGAAAGAAATGGTAATAGATCTTTACTAAACTCGTAAAAATTATAATTGGGATATGTAATTTCTCCAAAGAAAGACCACTTCCAAATTAATGATTTTATACCCCATACCATATTGTTGACATTCCACTTATCCTTATGGAAACACACACCATTCCTAACCAACCAAATACTCTAAACAATAGCTAGCCATATCACCCCCAATTTGCCAACTTTAACTTTTTTTACACGGAAAAATAAGTGTCACTCCATAAAACTCGATCGGCATTCCTCATCCAAACCATCTGATTTACCTATCCATTTAGCTATCTCTCTCCTTATCGACTTAATGACATTGCAAGCGAAAAATGAATGGTGCAAGTTTTCCACCTCAACTCCACAAAAAATACAATTCAAAGAATCTAAATTAAAATCAATACATCTATGTGCCAAGAGATCCTTTGTTGGAAGCCTATTTACCAAAAATCTCCATTCAAATGCCTTCACCTTAAAAAGTACCCCCATCTTCCAAAGAAATAACAATGCCTCATCGAATTTATTACAAGGACCATACGTAATCTAATCACCATCATAGTAGGCGTAACACGAAGCCACCGAAAAACCACTATCGGGTAAAGGTTCCCAACAAATCGCATCATCAAGTTAGTCCGATATATCAAGATCAAAAATCCACGTCTTTAGGGAATTAAATTCATCCAAAATTAGCAAATTATTATTAAGAGAACCACCAAAACTAAAATCACTCCAAATCCAAGCTTCATCCAAAATTTGTGAGATATGTCGCATTAATACATCATTTGTTAGTTTTTATATAACTTTTTAATAATAATAATTAATTTAATTTAATATGATTTCCTTTCTATTTCATACATATAAAACATAATCAATTATTTTATAGCATAATTCCACTCCTACTCCTGTAAATTTATTTAAGATTTTATTTATTGTCTATTTTACAAATAACTACTTAAATTTTTTAAAATACAAATAATTTTTTCCTCAAAACTAGAATTAAGAATCAAACACTTTGAAATATTTCTAAATTTTTTAAATAAGAAAAAAATTAAAGCATAAATAGTGTAAGAAAAAAATTTACTCTGTCAACTAATGACGATAATATATTTTGTGAAACAATTTTAAATTATATGACTAAATTTTTTAAATTATTTATGTAAAATGACATAATCATATATTTCTAATATACGAAATAGTAAAAGAAAAATTACACTACATGTGTATTTCCATTAAACCTAAAAATATGGAGTTATTTTTTCTTTTCTTTTTATCTATTTTCCTTTTTTTTTCTTTTCAAAACCTTGCTTTAGTTCCTTGTATATTCCTCCACGAAACAACGATGTAACTTCGCACACACCAATTATCACGTATTTATATGGAAGAACTTTCAAAGATATGTGTTTTCTTTTCAAATATGTTTTTCCTTCTTTGGGGTAACTCAGTTGGCATTTGTTTGCTGGATGAGGCAAGTTGTTGGTCCAGGGTTCGATCCTTGGCAATAATATCTTCTTTGTAAACAAGTTGTTGATGGTTTATAAATCAACAACTTTAAAAAAAAATGTTTTTCCTTCCTCACTAAGCAACAATACTGAAATATCTTAACTTACTAAGTTTTAAGTTTAACTTTTAACCATTTAACCATTTAATTATTGTTATTCTTTGACATATATGATGATACTATAAATAGACAGAGTTACATACCTGAATTCAAACCACGATATTACAATTATTTCAGTTTTGCAAACTTGTTCAAACATAAGCCTCGTTCTTTGTTTCATGGATTTAATTTCAGTGTTCTTGAGTTGCTTTGGGATCTCTTCAAATTTATCATCTCAAGTTGGTGATTATGATGAAAAAGTATCTGAGTCAAGACGTTCATTTTCAGATAAACCACAACATACAATGGAAAAATCAAAAGGAGCTCTGATTGTAGTTCATTATTTTCCGATTAACAATTATGTCTCACGATTGTAGACAAGCCATCATTAATAATATCCATCTTCTTCTTGATTCCTATCAGGAGAGTGCAAATTATCGGCATTAATTTATTTGTTTTTGAATTATGTGCCTATATATTACATTTTGGTTGCGGTTTAGTCCCTAAAGATAAAATCCTCAGAAAAATTTGCAGATTTTCTATGGATTTTCATGCAAATTTTCCTGCAGATTTTGGTTTTAGGGACTAAAATGAACGTGAATGTAAAATATAGAGATGAAAACAAAAATAAATAAATTATAAAGATCTAAATAAAATATTCTCTAACTTACAGGAACGAAAAAACTATTTAAACCCATATTTAATATCATATCAAAATTGATTATAAAATAGAACTACATAACACACATAAATATTTTAGATAACCAATATAACTGATGCCAATACATCATACTAAAAGTTAACATATATATATTTAATAGGATAGTGATATGATATTGAGTAAGATTTGGGTAGACTACTATAATACTTGTCAAATATTCATAGTTTTGTGTTTGAGGAGGAATGTTTGAAGCTTTCCCGAGATAGATTTGGATATACATGCTTAGGTTTTCCGGGAGTTCTGGGATCTCATTCGATGTTAGGAATCACAATTGCTCTAAATATCTAGAGCTAAGTTTCTAAAGGAGGGGGGTTGCTGATAAAAATCTATATATTTTCATGCATGTGTTAAATAGAGAAGGAGGAGGAATAGTTTGGTTGATCTTTGTGTGGAGGATCGTTTCGTTAAAAAGGTGTTTGAGGTTATAGGAGATATTTTTGTTGCTTTTTAATATGTTTATTTTTTAATTGTAGATTTGATTAAAGCTAAGGTGTCACATACAAGTATACATATGTATGTTTGATTGCAACAAGTAATAGAGTAAGGATATCGTACCCACTGGGAGTGAAGTGAATTAGCTTTGAATTATAAGTATTTAATATTTGTTTAAAAGTCGTATGAGCAATATAACAAACAACATATGATAATAAGTAGTAAGAGTCACATAGTAACTTACAATGATAAATAAAAGGGATAAGAATATCAGAGAGTGATTGATGAGCTAAGGTCCATTAATATATTATTACTTAAATATAATCATGATGTGAAGTGTCATGCCTCAAAAGATCAGAACATGATCTTGTGGTGTATCTCTACAACAACAAAGCATGTATAAATAAGGCAAGAGAAAAAACCTCTAAGACTCACTTATAACCCTAAAATATGTTTTGTTTTAATTCTGAAAAATCTTTATGGTTTTAACTTCTTATCTCTAAGCAAGCTAAATTAAGTGAATATCTCTATCCTACTTTATTAACCATTTATGTTATGAAATTCACTTGTTATTGGATCTCTCACAACAACAATCTTGTACATTTTTCTAAGTTAATCATTCTACGGAGCAGGCGTATTGCATAAAAACACATAACAAAATAAGACACCTTAATAACACATCATTTTAACATAAAAACAACTTTATATTAACTTCACTTTGCTCATCAAACAAGAGTTTTAGCTCATGGTGAGATGAGTACAAGAGTTTCAAGTTATCATGCAACTTTGGTAACTTTTCAACCCTAACAGAACAAGAGTTTCATGCTCTCATATACTTGATAACACTTTCAAGTTTGAGTAGGCAACCTTTATCCTCCTTTGCTGCACCACATTGAAATCCAACTTTCCTTAAGTGGAGACTTTCTGACTTCTTCAAAATGTCAAGGAAAAATCCTAGACCTTTTGATTTCTCTTCTTAATACTCCTTCAAGCATGATGATAGTGATCCTTGACATCAGTACTCTTAGATCATAAATAAACTGATCCAAGTAGTATCCTCCAAGAGTCTTTATAAATTTGACCAGTTTCTATTCTAGAAACTCTCTAGGTGGATCACAACTCTTTGAGTAATCTATCTGGAGAGGGTACCAACACCATAGGTTATCATCCTAAGATTTGTTTTCCAGTGTATATGCAAAATCCTTCCCTTTGATCTAAAGACTCACTCCTTGATCCATTAGGGTTTTGAACATACTAGCTTGAATGATGTTTCAACATCTGACTAAACATTTTTCCCTTTGAAGTCTTCCACGATAATATTGATTGTACTCATCCTCTAGGTTTTAGCTAGAGATGTTGTAACTCCTGATGATTCATATATTCTTAAGCTACCACGAACATGATAATCAATTAAATGTTTGTGACTTACAAAAATAACAATTGATCTTAAATCCTTATTTAGTAAACTTTAGTGGTAGATCTTCGACATCCTCTCCAATGTTGAGACATCAAGATTGACATCCTTGACTTAACTTAACTTCAAATGACAATCTTGTCTTCATCTTCAATGAGGATCCCCCTCAACTGAATTGAAGTCTCCTTGCAGACTAGAACATCCTTTGGATTTTAGCGAAAAACATTTCCTTGTTGGTCATGGATGGTGAAAATAAATCACCTCCACTTTCTTCAGGCTGATATTCTTCATCCTTTTTCCCTAAGAGAACCAGAAATCTTTAGAGCATCATATTTAGAGTGAACACCAGATCAATATTGTATGCTACGAATCATGACTATGAATGCCTTTATGAGTGGACTTAAGAGAAGTCTCAAGTATCTTTGACATGTTTTAGATGATCAAATTGTCTATAAACTTTATAGACCAAGATTTGACAAAAAGGAACTCAACTCATCTACCTCTAATCTGACTTCAGGATAATTGACAAAATCACCTTTCCAAGAATCAATATATCATAACCAACAACCAACGAACCTCTTTATTCCATTACTCCTGACTTTGGAAAAATTAGGGCTTTTATGATGTTGGTATCTTCAAGAACACAAGCAAGGTCAAGAATAGATCCCACCATTTATTCTCTATGGACAATGATTATATCAATCAATTCCCAATAATGGATCCTTATTCACCAACAACATCAGAAACCAAGACAATAAGAATTCTTTCAATCAGAGACACAAGCAGCGAAACATCAAAGACCATCTTCAACAACCTTTAGAAAATATGTTAAACCATCTTATCGGACATCATCAACGATCACCAAAAATAGTAGAAAAATCACAAAAGTATTACACAACCATCAATAGTTGTAACTCTTTGACCTAGATCACTCATCACATCCATAAATACCCTTAAGTATATCAGAAAGAATGATCAAATTAACTCCTCCTTGTTTAACACCAAATAAGTATCTCCCAAAGATCTCATCCAGACATAGAAAGGATGCCTACTCTAATACTGTAAACACCCCAAATTTGCACTCACTCTTTTTCACACCATGGCTTGTGATCTTTCATTTTTGTTTTAACATAAGCATTACATCTCATATTGCATATTTGCTTCACTGCATAGTTCAAGTTCATCTGCATCTAGGGTTTGTGATCTGAGCAATCCAAGAATCAATATGAGCCATCCCAAAGGTCTTAAAGCTTTCCAATAGGGTCCATGTGTGTTCTATGATCATATTATGCTCCCCAAAGTTCATGAAAGTCAAGGGATCACAAGAATTGGCAAAGGCATGGAAGCAGAGCTAGGGTTTTCACTATAGAGATGACCAAAATTAGGGTTTTGGTTTCAGAGGCTTTAACTCCAAATTTTTGGGTCATTCTTGTTTCTAATGTTCTTAATATGTTATAAGGATCATGTGTACCAAGTTTGATGAAGAAAATCAATGTGGAAGTCATCTGATCATTGGGTAACTTCCTGAGCAAGTTAAGTCAAAATCAGGGCATCTGAGGCCCCCAACAATGGAACCAAGGGGCCATTTTCATCAAATTCAAGTTATATGATCTTAATTTGATCTTAGAAATTGTTGGAAGTTTACAAGATTGAAGAATTTTGAGCCAATTGCAAACTTGCCATTTTTTGAAATGACTTGAAATGCAAACTTCCCATTTTGGGAAAGATTTTCAACCTCCTCTTTCATGACCAAAAATGCATCAAATGAAAAATTCTTGGGCATGAAAGTTCTATATTAGGTATTTCCCTTTTCAAAAAGTAAAATAACATGTCTTGATTCATCCTAGAACTCAAGATATGACCTTTCAAAGTTGGAAAAAATCATATAATTTCAAGTTTCATGTCAAAGAGGGATTTTGCATATTGGCATGTTCAAGCTTCTAAATGACTTCTAATGTGCACAAACATGTTAAAACATGTCAAGGGAGCATCCAAAGATCAGAATTGGCCTAAGACTTGAGGCATTTCATGACTTGAATCACAAGAAACATCAAAGAGGGAAATTTGCATAAACCATGAGAACTCTTCATCCAAACCTTCCAGCTGCATAACATTAATCCAAAGGCCATCCTTGATGCAAGCTGAGGCCATACACCCCTTCAAACAAGCTCTGACCCGTGCCATGCTTCAAGTACACATAACCTTGACTTTTTGTAATTTGGCCCATACTAATCAAACTATGCCACACCAACTCTCTGAACCAATCATCATGACTTATGTGAACCTCATGGACCTCAAACAACAGAACACACAAGCCTGAATCCGTACACAAGCTGAGAATCACAAAAAAAACTTGCAAAAACTTCCTCTCTCCGAATCTCTCAGCATAGCCATTCAAACTCAAAACTTCCTTCACCATTCAATCACTCATATCATAAGGAACACAAACCATCCTTCATTTTACCCTAAAAGCCTCTGAATCCAAAACACGATTTCTCACTTCTCAGGACTGAAACCCTCAAACTAGCTCATTTAAACTCCATTCAAGCCTTTCAGAAGCATCAGGGGGATCATTGGAGGCATTTTTCACAAAGGAAGAGGTCAGAAAGCTCAAGTTTGCAAAGCTTCGACTCAGGTAGCCATCAAGAACATTTTTCCAGAACATGTTATTTAAGTTAAAATATCAATCTTCATGTTCCCCTGATCATTCTAATATGTTTTGTTTTGAAAATGATTGAGAAATGAGCATGTACGAAGCTTCTGAAAATTTTTACCTAAAACTTGTTGGCTTCGATTCAGCTTTGTTATGCATGATAAATGATTTTTGTTTGTGGATTCATGTTCTTTGATGTTAGATGAGTGATTCTGGGCAAGAAATTAGGAGTTTAGATGCGTGTATGAGTTTCTTGATTTTTGCCTCACCGGAGAAGATAATCGGAGCAAGCTCCGGTCACCTGAAAATCATTAGGTTTAATTAATTAGGGTTTAGTCAGGTTTGAATGTGGGCCTTTAGATCTTAGGGTTAGCGCGCAAATGAATGGACCAGATTAGTTCATTAGCATTAATCCATAATTATTTAATTTAATTAAACTCAATTAGTCGGATTTGATCCAAGCCCTTGATTTACGCGCGTGGTCAACTCCCTCGATCCCAGTTTGAATTTGGACCCTCAGTTGTGATTACTTTGCATTTTATTAGTTTGTATTTCATTTCTTTTCATTTCTTTTGCATAATTAATTTAAAATACCAAAAGTCATCACAAAAATATGAAACTTTGCATTTTGATTTCAAATATTGTTTTTAACCCAAAAATAATTTTTATTTTATTTTTTGCATTCAAAAAGTATTTTTAAATTATTTAAATGTTATTTTTAATTAATTAAAGTATTTTTAATTAATTAAAGTATTTTAATTAATTAAAAATGCATTTAGGTTTCTAAAAATCACCAAAAAAATTATGAACCATTCCAATGCATTTAGAAACATTTTCAAACTCTTCACACAAATTTCTTTTAGGTTTGATCATATTTTACCAATTTTCTTTGAATTAAGGGCCTTTAAAATCACAATTTTTAAACCCAAGCTTTGAAAAATCATTTCTGCCTAACCAAGAAGAGTTTGAACTTGATTCTTTTTGCATTGTTTCACATATTACATGTAGTTTATAGGTCATTTTTCTCATGAATTTATCTTGCATTTTCAATTTGATTTGCATTTTTCCTTTAGAATCACCCAAAAACCCTAGTAAACTTAGAAAAATCATAACTTGCAATAGGATAGGCTTCTGACCTTCTCCTTTGGTGTGTGACCTAGTAGGGGATTAGGGTTTGTTTGAGTTTGATTTTGAATTCTTATCATGTTGCATGATTCTGTTTTGTTCATTTGCATCTCACATGTCCATAAAACCCTAATTTCTCATGTTCATTTGCAATCATCTTGCATATTCACCATCACATGAACTTGTCAGGACATATCAAGCATTCATATGTCATCTTAGGCATCTTAGGACATGTTATAACGTTGCTTGATCATTTCTTCATTCATTTTCCATGTCTTGCATTCATTTCATTTCATAAACATCCATGTGTTTTCAAGCTTCTAAGCATGCTTCCATGACATCTTATCTTTGTATGATCATTCTGTCGCTCCCGATAAATGGGAAAAGGCCCAGATAAAGGTACAGACGCGAACGGTCGGCGAGAGGGACAGTGAGAACACACAGCCGTGAACTCACTGGAGATGAAAAGAGTCGCCAGCTAGGCATTTTTATCCCGAAGGAAAGGTAATGCTGCATAGACCTAGAAAAAAAAGGTGGATAAGACGGTTGCGAACCAGAGAGACTGAGAAAGGGGGTTGGTTACAACCTGGGAAGGTATTAGCACCCAGATTGTCCGTCGTACTCGACGGGATCCACGCTTAAAAGATTTGTGTTTTAAAGGGGTAGTGTCAGTGCAATTTGTGTATAAAAGAGCTGGAAAAGGATGTACAGGTGTCAGTGTAAGTGAAGTGTATAAGTGAAGTTTCAGTGTAGGAATGAGAATGAGCTGCTCAAGACTATGAGGCTAAAAGAATGATTCTGGAAGGAGGGGGAATGTACAGAGACTTTTGTTCGATAACTGTTAAGTTATGCCTACGTATCCTCTCGTGCAATGAGGAAGTCAGAACACCGTAGTTCGACCCAAAGAGACTGAAAGATGAATTGACTTGTGAACTGCTTACTTGCCTATGCTCAAGTGTATGACCTGTCTGGCTCAGGTGCAAACTGTCTTGCATTAGACGGAAGAAGCGAGTTCTCGTTTATGAATGAATGAGATGAGAAAAGAATCCCGAAGGAGACGATTATTGTTTGTTTTTGTGTTTTCAGTCTTTTATTGCTTTGGAAATTTTGTCATAGATTAATGAGCTTAAGCCTAAACCAATGGGTTAGTAAACTCATCACATCTTCCCTCTGATTAGGGGTAATGAGAATGCCTTAAGTGTGAAGTCAGCTTCTCACACTTAAACACCTTTGGTGTAGGATTAAGATCATCAACCTACTTGAATTTATTTAGATGTTTTTGGTGTTTTTGTTTAGTGTTAAGTAATGAGATTAAGCCATAATCAGGGATTAAACAGACTCATTACACCATCCTAATAGAAGGATAATAGATGAGAATGTTTAAGCTGAGGAAAGCTCCTCAACTTAATCCATGATTAGGGGTTAAACTCATGACAAAACAAGCCTTTGATTAAGTGGATTTTATTTAATGATAAGATGATGAAGTGAGTTTTAGGGTTTGTAAGACAACTTGAGGGGGACTTGTCCATTAACACTAGGGTTAGTCCTTCTTAACCAATTAAGGAAGAATTAGAACCCTAATGCAAGGCCCAAGTTACAAGTGTGATGTCTTGATGATTATTAAGTGAATTGATTAAGAGATTTAAACACATTAAGGGTTTAACACTTAGGATTAAAGTTATACACTCCATCCTAATAGAAGGATGCAGGCATAAGCTTAATCACAAAGCCTTAAAGCCTTTAGGGTTTAGTCCCTGATTATGAGGTGAGAAGAGAAGACTCAAAGAGACACAAAGGTAAAAGCTAAGTGGGGAGACTAATCAAATATTCACATGCTCGGATGGTCCTAGGTTAGTGAGGCTTACTATCCTAGAGAAGAAAGAAAGAAAAAGAGAAAGATGAAAGGAGAAGCAACATGGTGGCCTAAGCACACCTCAAGTCGAGAATGAATAAGAGAAAATGAGGAAGAAGAAATAAGATGAATAAGAATGAAGATAAGGAATGCAGAATGGAGAAGAAATAAGATAAAGAGATGAAAGAGAAGTCGTGTCAATCAAGCAAGCACAGAGTCATAACATCATCAAGCATCGAGAGAAATCATCATGCATCGTCAAGATCAAGGCAACAATAGCATAAAGAATGAACATCAAAATTAATATCAAGAAAAAAAAAACTCAAACATAAATTCAAAACAAAATTATTTACTAAAAATTAATAATAATAATAATAATAATAATAATAATAATAATAATAATGTAAAGCTAATATTTACCTATCAAAAATTATTCTAGAAAATTAATCTTCCTAAATTCTATTAAATCTAAATATGTGACTATTTTCTAAAACTAACATGATTAAAAGTATTTACTATAATATATACTCTCTAACTAGACTAATGTATTTTATATACAGTAAAGGCCATATGGATTTGGAAACAAGAATCAAATGGAGTCAAAAAAAACAAAATTAGCATTACTTTACATCTCATGATAAAATAGAATAAGAATAAACACTAAATGTGCACTGGCAACAGTAACGGGATGACACAAATTCACATATAAAAACACCACTGTTTTTAAATGTATAAAACCATTTTTTATTTTAGAAAGGAACAAGTAATTGAAACATGAAAAAAAAACTAATATTAGTTATACTAACATTTATTTGAACACCCGTGTAACTAGCTACTGAACAAAATCGAAATGTAAAAAAAATAAAATAAATAATAACACACTCATACTCATGCATCAGTACCACACACAGAAACTCAAAAATTAATTCAAACTCTAACAAACACCCACACCAACCAAAACCAAGGCAATATAAAATTAGTATCAACAATCCAACACAAAAATTAATCACATAGCAGCAAAACAACTCAATGTATCAATGTGTCAAAAAGTAAATGATAGAATTGCACAAAAGTGGAAACAACATGTCGCATCAGTGCAAAGACAACAGTTCAAATAGAAGAAAAAAAATGATATAAAATAACAAGTAGTAAAAATTGAAATAAATACGAAACTAAAACTCCAAGCAGTAAACATGATAACAAAATGGTTATTTGAAAAGTTACTGCGACGTTGAACTGTGTTGTTTGCAGAGTTGCGTTGTGAACAAGCCGTCGCAACATTGTTGTTGAATAGCGATAGCCACTGCTAAATCCGTGCGAAACTGAAACACAAAGTTGCCAATGTTGAAGCTTGACGGTGATGCGATTGACTGAGTTGATGTCGTATGTGTTTTACGGCGGTGTCCACGAAGGTGTAAAAGGTTGTGGTTGGTGTTAAAACAGATGAGGCTTGTTCATGGTGGCTATGAAACGATTGTGTGATAATAGTGATGGTTATTCTCTCGTGTGTTCATGTTGTAGTGAGAAGAAAAAGATGGAGATGAAGCTTTTCATGGTGGTGGTGTTGTTGTTGTTTTAAAGGTTGTGAGAAGGTTGTTTTCAAGAATGGTTGATGAGTGTAGATGATTTATGAAACAGTAGTGTCATAAAGATGATGAGAAAAGTTACAAACTGAAGTTAGTATATTATGGTGAAGAGGATTTTTTTTAGCGTGTTATGAACAGTGGAAGAAATAATATGTGACATGAAGAAGAAGAGGTTTTGCCAAAGGTGAAATCAGTGAAAGAAAGAGGCGCTGCCTTCTTTGTGTCTTAGGGATCAACATCCCTTTTAAAGCTAGGTCAAAATTTTTCCTTGGATAATGGGCTCAACATAAGATTAAATGGGCTTGTATATATATATAAAAAAAATGGAAGAAAAAAGATGGACTCAAGAAAAAGAAGAGAAAAAAAAAAAGTCTTTGAGGAAAATGGTATATGGATTATGAATCAATAAACTTAATAAATGGAGTGTGGATAAATGGACTTAGTATTTAAAAATAAGATATTAATATTGTGATATGAATGAATAAAATCGGGAAAAAGATTAAAAAACAAGGACATTTGACTAATTTGAAATGGTTAATGGTTAATGGATAAAAATGATAAGGAAATGGTTATGAATATTTATATAATGGATTAGAAAATAATTGAAGATGGATAGAAATGGAATTCAGATTAAATGGAAAGTAGATTTATGAGGAATAATGGTTATTGGATAATCGAAACAAATCGGGTAATGAAAATGGCTTAAGAAATGGACATTCGGATAACCGAAAATATGGACATGGTGAAATCGTTGTGAATTAGGACATGAAAAGTGGTTTGGAAATGATGGAAATTACGGGTATGTGTTAATTTGGACATGAATTAAATCAAAGGCCACTGATGCACAATACACCTGAGTTTAATCCAACACCAATTTTATACCAACTCCCACACACCTCAGATGAAACACGACTACCACAGAACAACTCGCAATTGAAACAACAACCATCTGAATCACTATTTGAAGTTCTGACCAATTAATCTCTGAATTATTATGAATCTGTCTAAAAGAAACTCTGGCAAAATAAATCCACAGATGAACACAACTGAGCCTTGGATACACCCTGAAATGTCTTAAAGATGAGAATAGCCCTGTAACTTGATGGAGAAGAAACTATAATTCACACTTCACTGCCTGAAGAACCAGAAAAAATCGGATGAATAGTTTTCGGACGTGAACTCCTTGAAGACCGCTAAATCAGGGAAATAAACCCTAAATTAGCAATCCTAAGCATAAGAGAATAATACCACTGGTGGCTGCAAGCCAAAGCCTTGATTTCTTCTGATAATTCGCAAATAAAGCGTGAGACCCTAATTCCTCAGAAAATGTGATCCCGTGTCTTAGGAGACTATGCAAATGATGTGCAAAATGTAAATGTTAATGACCAAATGGAAATGCAAATGAGATGCAAAGGAAAGACAGGCGAAGAAAGAAAATCAGAGGGCAAATTTAGGGTGTCTACACATTCATATGCACATTGTATGACATTGCATCATCTCATATGCCATTTGCATTACATAATCACTTCTGACTTTGGTCATTTCATCTTATTTCAATTCATTCCTTTATGCTTTATACCTTATGCATTCATACTAACCATTTCAGGAACTTTTGGTAAGTCATTATGAGAGGTGGATTTGCCTTCACTTCTCACTCCTTATCATCTCATTCATGTGCATTTTAACTTATCTTTGAAGTGAATTTGATTCACTTATGTTCCATCTTTCTCAATTTCTTCCTTTAAGTTACTTATCTTCTTAGGAAGTAAGTAACTTATTCTTCTGCTTCTTCCTCCTTTCATCTGCTTCTTCCATTGGTGGCTTCCTTGAAGATCTTCTCTTATAGGCCTAACAAACCCTAGTAACATCCAAGCATGATAATCTTAGGGTTTTATATAGTCCCCCTTAGCCTTTTACCTTTGAGTCTCCTTGAGTCTCTCTTCTCATCTCAATAATCAGAGGCTAAACTCTTAAAGTTTTAGGACTTTGGTATTAAGGTTATGCATGCATCCTTCTCTTAGGATGGAGTGTATAACTTTAATCCTAAGTGTTAAACCTTTAATTTGTTTAAACCTCTTAATCAAATCACTTTAATAACCACCAATACTTTATCTTGTAACTCGGGCCTTACATTAGGGTTCTAACTCTTCCTTATGGTTAAGAGGGACTAACCCTAGTGTTTAATGGACAAGTCCCCCTCATGTTGTCTTATAAACTTAAAATCCACTTCTTAATTTCATCCTTTAACTAAAATCCACTTAATGAAGGCTTGTTATATAATAAATTTAATCCCTAACCATGGAATAAGTTGAGGTATCTTCCTCAGATTAAGTGTGCTCATCTATTATCCTTCTATTAGGATGGTGTAATGAGTTCACTAATCTGTGATTAGAGATTAAACTCATTACTTAACACTAAACAAAAACCCAAAAAACATCTAAATAATCATAAGTAGGTTAATTATCTTAATCCTACATCATCATGGTAATTAAGTTGAGATGCTTATCTCACACTTAAGTAGGCTCATTATCCCTAATCAGGGAGGATATAATGAGTTTACAAGCCCTTGATTTAGTCTTAAGCTCATTATCCTATGCAAAACACCAAAAACAATAAAAAACTGAAAAACACAAAAACAAACAATAATAGTCTCTTCCGAGATTCTTTTCTCATCACACTCATTCACAAACGAGAACTTGCTTCTTCCGTCTAAGGTAAGACAGTTAGCACTCGAGCCAGACGAGTCATACACTTGAGCATAGACAAGCAAGCAGTTCAAAGTCAATTCACATTCAGCCTCTTTGAGTCAAACTATGGTGTTCTGACTTCCTCATTGCACGAGAGGATACGTAGGCATAACTTAACAGTTATCAAACAAAAGTCTCTTTGTCATCCCCCTCTTTCAGCATTCTTTTTTGAGCCTCAGTTCCTGAGCAATTCTCACTTTTTCACTGACACCTGTACTTCCTTTCCCTAGCTTTTGCACACAGATAGCACATACACCTACCCCTTTTAAACACAATCTAGTAAGCGTGGATCCCGTCTAGTACGATGGACGATCTGGGTGCTAATACCTTCCCAGGTCGTAACCAACCCCCTTTCTCAGTTTCTTTGGTTCGCAACCGTCTTATCCATAACTTTCCAGGTTTATGCAGCATTACCTTTCCTTCGGGATAAAAATGCCTAGCTGGCGACTCTATTCAATTCAACCTTCATTTTATCTTTTCACCGACCGTTCGCGTCTGCACCGGGATGCAAATCTCCGGGAGCGACAGCTTGGCGACTCTACTGGGGACCCTATCTTGCAATCAGGGCTTCTGGTTTTTTTGTGGGTTTCTTCTAGCGCTTGTTTGATTTGTGTTTATGGGGGGTGTTATATTCTATATGTGCTTTTTGTTTACTGCTTTATTTATTAATTTATGTACAACTTTATTTATCGCCTTCATTTACTGTTTATGCATTCCATATTACTGTCATCATATCATTGTGCTGGATCTGTTGCTTACCTTGGTGAGAGGGATACTCAGTGAGTAAGGTTCCACACCGGGAGCCTGAGTGACACATAAGATATAGTGGCTTCATATTCTTTCCCATTCCATTTCGGTCTGGTGATGGAATATGAAACACGGTTCAGACATGAGTTTCTTCTTGAGAACTCTGTGCTACGGATTTCCTGTAGTACTAGGGCTATCTGGGAAGCCTGCTAAGTCTGGATGACCTTTTAGATGACCTTCAGTATCTGAGGTGAATTAGAGGAGGATCCTTTATGATTAATGTAAACATTGTACCTCCGGGTTAGAAGTTTTTACACTTCTCATAACTGATCCAAGTCTGAGGATCTTTGTTCTAGAACAATACCTGTGAGGGGGTTGGGATGTTCACAGGTTTGCAGGAACCCTTGGCCTCATCATACCCTGTTACCAGATTTGTTTTAAGGTCACATCATTTTGGACTGAAACCCTGGACTTGTGACTCTTTATTTGAGTCCCCCACATGGTTACTGGTTCTATAAGCCTTCATCCGGACTTATGAACACACATGGACCTTATCAAGGCAGATAACAGATCCAACACTTGATCACAAACCCTTGCATATCATCATGAATACATCATTTAGCATCATTTTAATATTTGTCTATTTGTTTTACAAGGTATCCATCTTCTTTGGTTTGGTTTTGACCTGTTCTACTACTCAGATTCCTTCAGTTATCTACATCAGCTACCTTCATCAGCTATCTTCATCAGAGATTCTGTTCAGCCTTCTTCATCAGTTATTTTCATCAGAGATTCTTCTTCAGTACCTTCACCAGTTTCCTTCATCAGTACTTCTCCTCAGCCTTCTTCATCAGCATCCATTGTCATCATGGAACCATCCAAGAAGAGCAACATTACCTATCATTTCTTTGAGCCTACTCTGGCAGGCATCAGGCAGATTCAGACACTCATCACTCCTGATCATGTCCCTTTATTTAGGGAATATTATGGTGGTATTATGGACATGATCATGGACTTGGATGCATCACAGAGGAGTATGATCCACACTTGCCTTCAGTTCTATGACCCTCCTCTCAGATGTTTCACCTTTACAGACTTCCAGTTGGGTCCTTTGTTAGAGGAGTTTTCCATGTTGTTGGGTGTCCCCATCAGGAGATGGATTCCTTTCAACCCTGAGATGACTGCTCCCAGGAATCAGGATATAGCTAAGGCCTTGTATTTGGAAACCACCATCATTGATCATAATATGACCACCAAGGCTGGAATCCCATGCCTTCATTTGGACTTCTTGATCACTCAGGCCACCAGCCATGCTGCAGCAGGGAAGTGGGACACTATTTGTGCTCTCTTGGACCTTAGCATATAT
The DNA here is from genome assembly GCA_963966055.1 of Lathyrus aphaca. NCBI lineage: Eukaryota > Viridiplantae > Streptophyta > Magnoliopsida > Fabales > Fabaceae > Lathyrus > Lathyrus aphaca. Next base: position 506,127,212 of record OZ014524.1, on the reverse strand, counting down.
GGTATCATCTTGTTTGTAGACGAGCCCAAGTTTGTAAGAAAGAATGCTATCCATCTCTTCTTGCTGAAGAATCCAGTTCCTACCTTGCTAGAGGATTTTTACTACTCAGTGCATCAAAGGAACGAGAAGCAGAGGGGAAGATTAGTCAGATGTTGTGCACCTCTCTTCTACTGCTGGTTATTGAGACACTTGCCAAAGACAGAAGCTTTCTTGAATCCTTATCAGTCAAGAAACTGGGCTAAGGGAATGATTGCTCTCACATCAGAAGACATCAGATGGTGCACTCAGAGCACCAAGGGCAGGGACATAATGACCAGCTGTGGGCAGTATCCCAATGTACCTCTGATTGGAGTAAAGGGTTGCATCAACTACAATCCTTTGCTGTTCAAAAGGAAATTAGGGTATGCCTTGGTACATCCACCGAGAGAGCAGGACTTGTCAGAAACCCTTTACTGTGACATTCAGCATAACCATGCCATTGCCCGACAAGCAGCTTGGGCTTGGGACAACATTCACACAAAAGGGACTGCCATTCTTGGCAAGTGAAACAACATAGATTTAGCTCAGTATCTTGATTGGTCTTGTATCAGAGGACATGTTACCCGTATGCCATTCACCCTATAGAATGTGCCTGGACCCTCAGCAGTAGAGCCTGTAGCTACAGTCAATTTAGAAGAGTTTGAGAAGTTGAAGGAAAGGAATACTCAGCTTTCTGAAGCTCTTAAGAAGACCCTATGGGAGAAGAAGGATAGTCGTCTGGACAACGAAAGGTTAGAGAAGCTCCAGATCGAGCATATGGCCAAGATTGAGAAGACAAATGATTACATCAGAAGGGCTAGAGCAGAGGAGTTAATGTTGAAGAATGCTTGCAAGGAATCCAAGATTCAGAAGGCCAGTGTTGAACACTACTTGGAAGAGAGTCAGGCTAGATGGATCAGAATTACTGAGGCTCGTTTACAGGAGGATCAGAAAACCCAAGCTAAGATAGAGCAGCTGGAAGCTAATGAGAAGAAAAATCAGGAAGCCTTGTTAGCAGTACAGAAGGAAATATCTGATTTAAAACTCCGAGCGGGGTTGAAGAGATCAAAAGACCAAGACAAGTATAAGAAGTTGGCAAATGCTATTGCCACCAGGAACCTTCTTATCAGGACCATCACAGAGCATCTAGTTGGACCAGTGACTGATGCTCTCCTGAAGGAAGTAAGAGAGGATGATTATGGGCTGGATGTTTGACTTCTTTGTACTTGTACTTCATTCTGTTGTACTTTTGTTTTTGTTGTTGTATTTTAACCCACCATGAGGACTTGTTGTAATCCAAACTATGTATCTTTACATTTTGTAATATATTGTTTGTGTTATTCTGTGGGCTTCATCTCTCTCCAATATCATCATTTCTCGAGGTATGGAAGGTCAAAACCAAAGAACCAAATCGGATACCCTTGGAAGATAAATAGACATCCTGCATTGCATACTAACTTCTCTCCTTGTTTTGTAGGTATTTTGTTTTTGTTGTTTCTCACTTTGTTGTGGTTTCAGGAAACATTGCTCGTAGGAGAGTCTTCCCCATCAACAGAGTTCACCGGTATCCGACAAGAAACAACCTTCCGAGCCTACAGATGGACCAGGTTCAGCAAAATCTGACTGATGTAAGAACCCAGATGGCTAATGAAAGAAATGAAATAAGGGCCCAGATGAAACAGTTCATGGCAGTAATGACTGGGTTGGCCCAAAGCCAAGAAAGACTAAGAGAGTTGGTCGAGCGTTAAACTCCTGAAGAAAACCACCCAGGTACAGAGAGTTCCAGCAACAATGATCATGTATAGCCTCGTACTGATCCCCCGGAGTTTGGACCTCATCTTAACCCTGACATTAATGCTATCAGGAATACCCAGGGTAATACTGGAGGGCATGCCTTGCAAGAGGACCCTCAGGAGGAATAATTCACTGTGGTTGGGGCAGGAGATGAAGTCTATGATCGTCGGCTGGACGAGATAGCAGAAAAGGTGAGATCTCTGGAGTCTCAAAACTCTTTAGGGTTTGATGTTATGGATATGGGGCTGGTAGAGGGAGTAAGAATTCCTCACAAATTCAAACCTCCCTGCTTCGAAAGATATAATGGAACATCTTGCCCCCGCACCCATCTTCAATCTTTCCTGGGAAGATTAAAGGCCCACACTATGGATGAAAAGCTCTTGATGTTTTATTTTGAGGATAGCTTGACCGGGGCATCCTGTGAATGGTACTCTCATTTGACTAGGGCCACAGTAAGAAATTGGAAAGATTTGGCCGAGGCTTTCATTCGCCAATATCAATACAATCTAGACATGGCTCCTAATAGAACACTTTTAATGGGTATGTCACAGGCCTTCCAGGGAAAGCTTCAGAGAGTATGCTCAAAGATGGAGAATATTAGCTGCTACAGTTCAACCTCCAATGTCGGAGAGAGAAATGGCATATATTTTTATGAACATCCTCCAAGGGACATACATTGATAGGTTGGCTGCTTTCTCTTCCACTAGCTTTGTAGATGTGGTCATAGCTGGAGAAAGGATCGAGAGTCTATTGAAAATGGGAAAGATTTCTGATAACGGCGCCAACTCGAGCAACGCAAGGAAACCATTTGCAGGGCCTCGCAGGTCCGGTGAAACAAACTCAATACACATGGGCAAAGGAAGGCCCCAGTATGTGCCAAGATCAATTGCAGCTGTCACAATTCCTACTCCACCTCCTCAACAACAATACACCCCGCAACCGCAATAGTTCCCTCAGCATCATTTTCCTCAACAAAGGTCCTATAACAACAACAACCAACAACAGCGTCCTTTCCAGCAAAGGCCATCTCAAGTCAACAGGGTAATTGAGCCTATACCAATGCCCTATGCCACTTTGTTGCCACAACTTCTAAAACTTAATCTTGTTGAATTAAGGACTCTGGCTCCACAAGATCCTCAGAACCTTCCCTGGAATTACGACATCAATGCAAGATGTGCCTTCCATTCTAATGCACCTGGTCGCACCACAGAAAAGTGCAGAGCTTTGCACATGAAGGTCCAGGATGTAGTTCATTCAAAAACCTTGAATTTTTCACCACCTCCTAATGTCACAAAGAATCCTATGCCCATCCACGCTGGGCCAAGGATAAATGCAATTGAGGAGGATCAACCCATGAATTTAATTGAAGATACTGCAAACATTCAAACACCTCTGCCAGAGGTTAAAGCTCAGCTTTTAAAATGTCAGGTGCTCCCAGGTTGTGAGGCCTGCTGTGAATCTTGCAAAGTTTCCGTCAATGGGTGTAGAAGCTTAAGGAGTGGCATCAATGGCCTTATCAGAGAAGGTATCCTGCAGATAACATCAATGGTTTCTACAACATCATCAATTCCTCTTACAGCAACAACAAGTACTCCTCCTACGACTTCAAAGACAATTGTTCCGACAAACTCGTCTACAAAATCAAGAATCATTTCTTCCACCACTTCAACAAACACTAGTTCAACTGCATCCGCTTCTACAACTACAACAACCATTAACAATGACGTCTCCACAGTCACCATATACTATGACCCAGCAATGGTCCCCGATTCCAACAATTTTCAGCAACAATCTCAGCAACATCCCAGATTAAGTCATTCACCACCACCATCAGTCAGAAGTCCTATCACTATTTATTACGATCCACATACAATAACAATTCCTACCTCCGCTGCAGTTAGTCCAGTCACCATCACGGTACCTGTACCCATTCCATATGAAAAAGATAATGTTGTGCCATGGCACTATGGTTCAGACCTTTACTGCAACGGGGAAAGAGTCTCTCTTGATTCTTCAGATTACACACCACAGATCGATAATGTCGGGGGAGGCGGAGGCTTCACCCGAAGCGGACGCCTCTTCGCGTCATAAGTTCTAAGAGTTAATACTAAGGCAGAGGCTGCTGCCAAATCCAAGGGTATAAATGTGGTGCCGGAAGAACTAGTTTTGAAAGAAGCCCATAAGACATCCTTTGATCAAGATGTGGATGAATTTATGAGGATAATCAAGAGAAGCGACTATAAGGTTGTGGATCAGCTCCACCAGACTCCTTCCAAGATCTCCATCTTATCCCTGCTGTTGTATTTTGAAGCTCATCGGGATGCATTACTTAAAGTCCTGTACTCAGCCTACGTGCCTGGGGAGATCACGGTAAATCAGCTCGAGACAGTGGTGTCTAATGTTAATACTAGCCATGGGCTAGGCTTTACCAACGCTGATTTGACTACGGAAGGTCGTCATCATAACAAGGTTTTACACATCACTCTGGAGTGTAAAGGGGTTGTGCTTTCACATATTCTAGTTAACACTGGGTCTTCACTCAATGTCTTGCCAAAGAAAGCCCTTGTCAAGCTTGAATATGATGGTATAGCTCTTCGACCAAGCAATCTGGTGGTTAGAGCTTTTGATGGTTCTAAGAGGTCTGTTCTTGGATAAGTGGAGCTTCCTGTGATAATTGGCCCACAGTTCTTTCAAACTACTTTCTACGTGATGGACATTCAGCCGGCCTACAGCTGTTTGTTGGGTCGACCATGGATTCACGTTGCTGGCGCAGTTACGTCGACCCATCACCAGAAATTGAAGTATGAGTGGGAAGGGCAGATTATCACAATCTGTGGTGAAGAAGATATTTTTGTTAGCCATCTGGCCACCTACAAATACATTGAGATGGATGGTGAAATCCACGAAACCATGAGCCAAGGTTTCGAAGCACTGAACGTCAATGAGGCGACAACTGAAGTATTTGCTGCATCCCAGGAAGATAGGATGGGTACTTCAATTGTCTCCTATCAACAAGCTCGGAAGGTTGTTGAAGATGGAAGCGCCCAAGGATAGGGCAAGCTACTACCAGTGGAGAAGAAGGAGGACAGATTCGGTTTGGGTTACAAACCATTCCGACAAGATCAAGCAGAGGCTGCTAAGGAGCCCAAGTTCATAAGTGGGGGGATGCTCACCCCAGATGTTGTCAATAACTTGGAAGACGAGGCAGAAAGCGACCTTAACCTGGAGAGCTGGATTCGTCCAAGGATCCCGGGTCAACAAGTCCTTAACTGGTCTTCCCAGGAAATTATAAGGGTTACTCCTGCAGAGTAATTATTATTTCCTGCTTTTTAGCATGCATCAATTCTGCATCTTGCCCAAGGTGTCAGGACACATTTTATAATAGGGCCATATTTGTATTTTTGTGCAAATGGAATATCAATGAATATCAGACATCTTTTGCAAACAATTTTCTCTTTCGCTCACTGTCTTTTCATTTTTGTTATTTTTCACACAAAACAATAAAATGGCAATGTTTTCAAAATAAATAACTTTATTTTTTTTCTAAACAAGATTAAAACTGATCACTAAAAAGAACAAATCTCAACCCTTGCAGAAATAATCCTCCAGATTTCACCGACAACAGCACTGCTATGACCTTATATGACTTTGACAATCCAATTAATCAAGCAGATGAAGGGGTTGATGAAGACTACGAGTTGCCTGAAGAGTTGGCTAGGCTGTTGAGGAAAGAAGAGAAAGTGATTACTCCTCATTAGGAGGAAATTGAAACTGTTAATCTTGGTACTGAGGTGGTATTTAAAAGAAGTGAAGATTGGGGCCAGTCTGCAAGCTTCAGTAAAAGGACAGCTTATCAGCATGCTTCGAGATTACGTCGACGTCTTTGCTTGGTCCTATCAAGACATGCCAGGTCTAGATACAGATATTGTCATGCACAGGCAACCCTTGAAAGAAGATTTCCCTCCAGTGAAACATAAACTACGCCGTTCTCGCCCAGATATGGCCATGAAGATTAAGGAAGAAGTACAAAAATAGTGGGACGCTGGTTTCCTTGCTGTAACTAGTTACCCGCCGTGGGTTGCTAACATTGTACCATTGCCTAAGAAGGATGGTAAGGTGCGTATGTGTGTGGATTACCGGGATCTGAATAGAGCTAGCCTGAAGGATGACTTCCCATTATCTCACATTGATGTATTGGTCGACAACACAACTCAGTTCTCGGTATTTTCTTTTATGGATGGATTCTCTGGGTATAATCAGATCAAGATGTCACCCGAAGACATGGAGAAAACAACTTTCATCACACCTTGGGGCACATTTTGTTACAAGGTAATGCCGTTTGGACTAAAGAACGCCGATGCAACTTATCAACGGGCTATGGTAACGTTATTCCACGATATGATCCACAAAGAAATTGAATGCTACATGGATGATATGATTGCCAAGTCCCTTACTGAAGAAGACCATTTGGTGAATCTGCTGAAGTTGTTTAAGCGTCTGAGGAAGTATCAGCTGAAGTTGAACCCCAACAAATGCACATTCGGGGTACGTTCTGGTAAGTTGCTGGGATTTATTGTAAGTGAAAAGGGAATTGAGGTTGATCCCGACAAAGTCAAAGCCATTCAAGAGATGTCTGCACCTAGGACTGAAAAAGAAGTTTGGGGGTTCTTAGGTAGATTGAACTACATATCAAGGTTCATATCTCACCTCACTACAACCCGTGAGCCCCTGTTCAAACTGTTAAGAAAGGAACAAACAGTCAGGTGGAACGACGACTGTCAGAAAGCTTTTTACAAGATCAAGGAGTACCTACAAGAACCTCCAATTCTCATGCCCCCAATTGAAGGAATACCTCTGATAATGTACCTGACAGTATTAGAAGGGTCAATGGGGTGTGTGTTGGGCCAGCATGACGAGTCTGGTCGAAAAGAGTATGCAATATACTACCTAAGCAAAAAGTTTAGCGACTGTGAACAACATTATTCACTGCTCGAGAAAACTTGATGTGCTTTAGCGTGGGCTGCTCGCCGACTAAGACAATATATGTTGACTCACACTACTTTGTTGATCTCAAAGATGGACCCCGTCAAGTACATATTTGAGAAGCCATCACTTACCGAAAGGGTTGTAAGATGGAAAATGATTCTGACAGAGTATAACATTCAGTACACATCTCAAAAGGCCAGCAAGGCCAGTGTATTGTCTGACTACCTAGCTGAGCAACCCATTGAAGATTACCAACCCATGAGATTTGATTTCCCTAATGAAGAAATTATGTATTTAAAAGAAAAAGATTGTGAAGAGCCAGTTCACACTGAAGGGCCTGATCCAGAAGAAGAATGGATTATGATGTTTGACGGGGCTGTCAATATGAATGGTCGTGGAATTGGTGCAGTGTTCATAACACTTAAAGGAGTTCATATGCCTTTCTCGACAAAACTCACCTTTGCCTGTACTAACAACGAAGCAGAATACGAAGCATGTATCATGGGTCTTGAGGAAGCCATTGACCTCAGGATCAAAACTTTGAATGTATTCGGAGATTCAGCTTTGGTAATCAATCAGACCAATGGCAAATGGTACACTCATCAGGAGCAGTTGATTCCATACCGTGATTATACGAGGAGATTTATGACTTTCTTCACAACAGTCAAACTTTAATATATCCCTTGAGATGAGAATCAGTTTGTAGACGCTTTAGCTACCATTTCCTCCATGATCAAAGTTCAAGCCTCCAATTATGTACCTCGGATTTTGGTATCCAGACTAGAACGACCATCATATGTTTTCTCTGTGGACACTGATAGTGATGACAAGAATTGGTATCATGACATCAAATGCTTCTTAGAGAATCAGACGTACCCACCTGGGGCATCATCTAATGATACAAGTGAAACTTCAACATGGTCCTGCTCAGATGTGTTGACAAGAAAGAAGTAGACCTGCTGATGCACGAGGTGCACGGAGGTTCTTTCGGTACCCATGCCGGAGGACATGCAATGGCAAAGAAATTGTTAAGACCAGGTTACTACTGGATCACAATGGATGCAAACTGTTGTGCCTATGCCAGAAAATGCCACAAGTGCCAGATCTACGCAGATAAAGTGCATGTGCCTCCAAATCCTTTGAACGTGATGTCTTCACTTTTTCCCTTTGCCATGTGGGGCATTGACATGATTCGAAAGATCGAACCGACTGCTTCAAATGGTCACATATTCATCTTGGTAGCCATTGATTACTTCACCAAATGGGTTGAAGCAGCTTCATATGCAAACGTCACCAGACAAATGGTAGCCAGATTTCTGAAAAGAGACATCATCTGTCGATATGGAGTTCCCGAGAGAATCATTACTGATAATGGTTCCAATTTGAACAACAAAATGATGGCAGAACTGTGGCGGGACTTCAAAATCCAACATTACAACTCTTCTCCTTACAGGCCAAAGATGAATGGCGTTGTTGAGGCGGCTAACAAGAACATTAAGAAGATTTTGCAGAAGATGGTAATCACCTACAAAGACTGATATGAAATGCTACAATTTGCTTTGCATGGGTACCGAACCACAATCAGAACATCTACTGGGGCAACGCCTTATCAGCTTGTGTACGGTATGGAAGTTGTCCTGCCTGTTGAAGTTGAGCTACCTTCCTTACAGGTAATGATGGATGTGAGACTGGATGAAGCAGAATGGGTCCGGTCTCGGTACAATCAACTGAATCTAATCAAAGAGAAAAGACTAGATGCCATCTGTCATCGACAGTTATATCAAAAGCGAATAAAGAAAGTCTTTGATCAGAAAGTCAGACCTCGGGAATACCAAGTAGGGGAGCTTGTTCTGAAGAGAATTCTTCCTCCTCATACAGACCACAGGGGCAAGTGTACACCAAATTATGAAGGTCCTTATGTCATAACCAAAGTCTTCTCAGGTGGAGCACTGATGCTCGCAACCATGGATGGTGAAGACTTCCCGTCTCCTGTGAATTCAGATGTAGTTAAAAAATACTTCGCATAAAATGACCCGCTGGACATAAAAACAGAATGTAAGTCCAGGCAAAAATAGGGCATCCCAACGAGTCAAAAACATAATAAAAGACTCGGGCAAAAATAAGGGAAAATTCAAAAAATGTACACCCGCTGAGTTGAAAATCCGCATTGGACAGCTCAGGCAAAAATGGGTATCCCGGGGATTGAAAACCCGAAAGGGCGATCCACGCAAAATTAGGGAATAAGAGAACAACTGCATTTTGAATTTGTCTGTATCACTCACAACAGGGCAAGCTCCGAAAGGACAAAGCGTCTTCCAGAATCAGCCTTCTTTAGAAAGCAAGATTAGAAGAACGTCAAGGTCATACAGGTCATAACAAAGGGAGCTCACTGGAGCGTCGTCGTCAACATTGCCGACATTTTTATTTTCTCAATTTACAGCAATCTCCTCCTTCCATGGGATTCACTTCTTTTTTACTGTACTTGCCAATTCAGGGCACATGAATTAATAAAATCAGAGTTTTCAGTCACACTTCGTTTTGTATATTTTTGTTTCGTTTGCAAAATGTCCAATGTTCATAATACAACACTTGCATAAAACATATGAGCCCTTTTCATAAAACGCTTGCAGGAAATATATTACTTTCAGATAAATCTAACTCCTATGACGGAATCCGGTTAGGAATACCTCAGGGAACTTGTGCGTTTTCCTTTGTCTTAACAGGTTGCATATATTCAATACATATAATCTTTCGCAACATGGGGCATATCAAGCATTGAATCCCCAACATGCTACTTCCCTAATGTTATCTCCTCCCCGAGCGGGACCTCCTGAGCAGTGCCTGACAACTATTTTACAGCAAGAAGTGATCAAAGAACTCTCTGCTCCCCACCAGAGTGCCAAATTTCCCTCATCCTCAGCAGAGTTGATGGAACCAATTCCCCACAGAGTTTCCATTCTGTCCCCAGTAGAGCAATGCCTGAAACCCATCCCCAACGGAGTGGCTAAAGCTTCCTTCTCCCCAGCTGAGTTCTCCCTTCGGATAGATCTACCAATGATCTATTCCTCCAAGTAGAGTTCTCCCTCCGCACAGATCCATCAATGATCTTTTCCCCGACCGGTTTATTCCTCCAAGCAGATCAGCCAAAGATCTTTATCCCCGCAGGATTCGAGCCTCAGATAATTTTCTCTTTTGCATAATCATAGCATTCACATCATAAATCACCAAAATAAGCGTAACATTCCGTCTAATACGGAGCATTACGGCAAAAATCAAACATTTGCATGATCACAAGCCAGGTTCGAGCCAGTCACCTGCAAATGCCATCGATATTTCATCAGCAATATACAAAATACATCTCATACAGTTAAAAGCCAAAGCATCTCCTTTGCACTCTTAAATACAGATACTTATACATGCTTTTTTTAACACTCGTCTGTGTCATCCTTCCCCAGTAAGGTTGCCAGAACACTTTCTGCAAGCAGAACTTGTCCTTAACATGCTCTTCTTGACACTCGTCTATGTCATCGTATCTCCCCACATAAAGCCAAAGCATCTCCTTTGAACTCTCAAAACAGGTGTTTGTTTATATTTATACATATTTGACACTCGTCCATGTCATGTGTTCCCCAGCAAGTCAAACACTCGTCCGTGTCTTGCTCATACCTCACCAACGAATCAATACTTGTGCATACTTATACAAGAGTCTTTGATACTCGTTATTATCTTGATTATATCACCTCCTCAGCAGATTCGACACTCGTCCGTGTTCCTTGTTAACCAGTTGATACTCGTCCGTATCATCATCTTTGAACACGCGTCAGCGTTTGTTTCTACTGATACTCGTTTGTATCATGGTCCTAAGGATGCTCATCCGCATCTTTAATCTATACACATCGTCAAACACTTATATCCTTTATGCTTGAAAGCGTAAGCACTCGTCCATGTTTACGATTCCCCAGTAAGCCGTCAACAGAACGACTTTTACCTATCCGACATTTGTCCTATGTCGTGATACTTTCGGCAGTCGTCCCCTTCCAGGTGATCGTCCTTCACCTTTGGATGACCGTCCCTCATCCTTTCCCCAGCGGAATTTCCATTATTAGAACCTTCTATCCGGCATTCGTCCTATGTCGTGATACATTTTTAGCAGCCGCCCCCTACTAGGTGATCGTCCTTCACCTTTTGATGACTGTCCCTCATCATTTATCCGATGGTCGTCCCCATCATTGATCTTGTTATCCAACATTCGTCCTATGTCGTGATAATCTCCGAGAGCAGTCGTTCCCTGCTAGGTGATCGTCCTTCACCTCTTGATGATCGTCCTTCATCATGCTTATCCGATGGTCGTCCCCATCATTGATATTTTTTCTATCCGACATTCGTCCTATGTCGTGATATTTTTAGCAGTCGTCCCCTGCTAGGTGATGGCCGTACCCATCGTTGTTTACTTTACTTTCCAAGCCTGATGGCCATCCCCATCTATACTTGTCTAAATCCCCAGAAAATCTTATTACCCGATGGTCGTCCCCATCATGATCTCTTTATTTACCCAGCTTGTCGGTCGTCCCCGTCATTGATTTACTTACCACTTTATCCCCAGCTGTCATCCTCTGCTCTATGATCGTCCTCCATCGTTTTTATTTAATAATCATACTATACTATCTTTTACAATTTATATCCCTTCTCTTCTTCTCCCCAGTGAGTTTAAATTTTGGACTGTCTTTGGTATTCAACCACAAGTTATCTTGTTTGTCTGTTAAGCTAGGCGCTTACACCCTACATAGCTAACTCATGCTTGAATAGGGGCAGCTATAAACACCCCAAATTTGCACTCGCTCTTTTTCACACCATGGCTTGTGATCTTTCATTTTTGTTTTAACATAAGCATTACATCTCATATTGCATATTTGCTTCACTGTATAGTTCAAGTTCATCTGCATCTAGGGTTTGTGATCTGAGCAATCCAAGAATCAATCTGAGCCATCCCAAAGGTCTTAAAGCTTTCCAAGAGGGTCCATGTGTGTTCTATGATCATATTATGCTCCCCAAAGTTCATGAAAGTCAAGGGATCACAAGAATTGGCAAAGGCATGGAAGCAGAGCTAGGGTTTTCACTACACAGATGACCAAAATTAGGGTTTTGGTTTCAGAGGCGTTAACTCCAAATTTTTGGTTCATTCTTGTTTCTAATGTTCTTAATATGTTATAAGGATCATGTGTACCAAGTTTGATGAAGAAACTCACTGTGGAAGTCATCTAATCATTGGGTAACTTCCTGAGCAAGTTAAGTCAAAATCAGGGCCTCTGAGGCCCCCAACAATGGAACCAAGGGGTCATTTTCATCAAATTGAAGTTCTATGATATTTATTTGATCTTAGAAGTGGTTGTAAGTTCACAAGATTGAAGAATTTTGAGCCAATTGCAAACTTGCCATTTTTGGAAATGACTTGAAATGCAAACATTCCATTTTGGGAAAGATTTTCAACCTCCTCTTTCATGACCAAAAAAGCTTCAAATGAAAAATTCTTGGGCATGAAAGTTGTAGATTAGGTCTTTCCATATTCAAAAAGTACAATAACATGTCATGATTCATCCTAGAACTCAAGATATGGCCTTTCAAAGTTGGCAAAAATCACATAATTTCAAGATTCATGTCAAAGAGGGATTTTGCATATTGGCATGTTCAAGCTTCTAAATGACTTATAATGTGCACAAACATGTTACAACATGTCAAGGGAGCATCCAAAGATCAGAATTGGCCTAAGACTTGAGGCATTTCATGACTCGAATCACAAGAAACATCAAAGAGGGAAATTTGCATAAACCATGAGAACTCTTCATCCAAACCTTCCAGCTGCATAACATTGATCCAAAGGCCATCCTTGATACAAGCTGAGGACAGACACCCCATAAAACAAGCTCTGACTCGTGCCATGCTTCAAGTACACATAAACTTGACTTTTTGAAATTTTGCCCATACCAATCAAACTATGCCACACCAACTCTCTGAACCAATCAGCATGACTTATGTGAACCTCATGGACCTCAAACAATAGAACACACAAGCCTGAATCCATACACAAGCTGAGAATCACAAAAAAACTTGCAAAAACTTCCTCTCTTCGAATCTCTCAACATAGCCATTCACACTCAAAACTTGCTTCACCATTCAATCACTCATGTCATAAGGAACACAAACCACCCTTCATTTTGCCCTAAAAGCCTCTGAATCCAAAACACGATTTCTCACTTCTCAGAACTGAAACCCTCAAACTAGTTCATTTAAACTCCATTTAAGCCTTTCAGAAGCATCAGAGGGATCATTGGAGGCATTTTGCACAAAGGAAGAGGTCAGAAAGCTCAATTTTGCAAAGCTTCGACTCAGGTAGTCATCAAGAACATTTTTTCCAGAACTTGTTATTTAAGTTAAAATATCAATCTTCATGTTCCCCTGATTATTTTGATATGTTTTGTTATGAAAATGATTGAGAAATGAGCATGTACGAAGCTTCTGAAATTTTTGACCTAAAACTTGTTGGCTTCGATTCAGCCTTGTTATGCATGATAAATGATTTTTGTTTGTGGATTCATGTTCTTTGATGTTAGAGGAGTGATTCTGGGCAAGAAATTAGGAGTTTAGATGCGTGTATGAGTTTCTGGATTTTTGCCTCTTCGGAGAAGATGACCAGAGCAAGCTCCGGTCACCTGAAAATCATTAGGTTTAATTAATTAGGGTTTAGTCAGGTTTGAATGTGGGCCTTTAGATCTTAGGGTTAGCGCGCAAATGAGTGGACCAAATTAGTTCATTAGCATTAATCCATAATTATTTAATTTAATTAAACTCAATTAGTCAGATTTGATACAAGCCCTTGATTTACGCGCGTGGTCAACTCCCTCCATCCCAGTTTGAATCTGGCTCCTCAGATGTGATTACTTTGAATTTTATTCATTTTTATTTCATTTCTTTTCATTTCTTTTGCATAATTAATTTAAAATACCAAAAGTCATCACAAAAATATGAAACTTTGTTTTTTGATTTCAAATATTGTTTTTAACCCAAATATAATTTTTATTTTATTTATTGCATTCAAAAAGTATTTTTAAATTATTTAAATGTTATTTTTAATTAATTAAAGTATTTTAATTAATTAAAAATGTATTTAGGTTTCTAAAAATCACCAAAAAAATTATGAACCATTCCAATGCATTTAGAAACATTTTCAAACTCTTCACACAAATTTCTTTTAGGTTTGATCACAGTTTACCAATTTTATTTGAATTAAGGGCCTTTAAAATCACAATTTTTAAACCCAAGCTTTGAAAAATCATTTCTGCCTAACCAAGATGAGTTTGAACTTGATTCTTTTTGCATTGTTTCACATATTGCATGTAGTTTATAGGTCATTTTTCTCATGAATTTATCTTGCATTTTCAATTTAATTTACATTTTTCCTTTTGAATCACCCAAAAACCCTAGTAAACTTAGAAAAATCATAACTTGCAATAGGATAGGCTTCTGACCTTCTCCTTTGGGGTGTGACCTACTAGGGGATTAGGATTTGTTTGAGCTTGATTTTTAATTTTTATCATGTTGCATGATTCTGTTTTGTTCATTTGCTTCTCACATGTCCATAAAACCCTAATTTCTCATGTTCATTTGCATTCATCTTGCACATTCACCATCACATGAACTTGTCATGACATCTCAAACATTCATATGTCATCTTAGGCATCTTAGGACATGTTAGAACCTTGCTTGATCATTTCGTCATTCATTTTCCATGTCTTGCATTCATTTCATTTCATAAAAATCCATGTGTTTTCAAGCTTCTAAGCATGCTTCCATGACATATCATCTTTGTATGATCATTCATATGCACATTGTATGACATTGCATCATCTCATATGCCAGTTGCATTACATAATCACTTCTGACTTTGGTCATTTCATCTCATTTCAATTCATTTCTTTATGCTTTATACCTTATGCATTCATACTAACCATTTCAGGAACTTTTGGTAAGTCATTGTGAGAGGAGGATTTGCCTTCACTTCTCACTCCTTCTCATCTCATTCATATGAATTTTAACTTGTCTTTGAAGTGAATTTGATTCATTTATGTTCCATCTTTCTCACTTTCTTCCTTTAAGTTACTTATCTTCTTAGGAAGTAAGTAACTTATTCTTCTACTTCTTCCTCCTTTCATTTACTTCTTCCATTGGTGGCTTTCTTGAAGATCTTCTCTTTTAGGCCTAACAAACCATAGGAATATCCAAGCATGATAATCTTAGGGTTGTATATAGTCCCCCTTAGCTTTTTACCTTTAAGTCTCCTTGAGTCTCTCTTCTCATCTCAATAATCAGAGGCTAAACTCTTAAAGTTTTAGGACTTTGGTATTAAGGTTATGCCTGCATCCTTCTCTTAGGATGAAGTGTATAACTTTAATCCTAAGTGTTAAACCTTAATTTGTTTAAACCTCTTAATCAAATCACATTAATAACCACCAATACTTTATCTTGTAACTTGGGCCTTACATTAGGGTTCTAACTCTTCCTTATGGTTAAGAGGGACTAACCCTAGTGTTTAATGGACAAGTCCCCCTCAAGTTGTCTTACAAATTTAAAATCCACTTCTTAATTTCATCCTTTAACTAAAATCCACATAATGAAGGCTTGTTATATAATGAATTTAATCCCTAACCATGGATTAAGTTGAGGTATCTTCCTCAACTTAAGTGTGCTTATCTATTATCCTTCTATTAGGATGGTGTAATGAGTTCACTAATCTGTGATTAGAGATTAAACTCATTACTTAACACTAAACAAAAACCCAAAAAACATCTAAATAATCACAAGTAGGTTAATGATCTTAATCCTACATCATCATGGTAATTAAGTTGAGATGCTTATCTCACACTTAAGTAGGCTCATTATCCCTAATCAGGGAGGATATAATGAGTTTACAAGCCCTTGATTTAGGCTTAAGCTCATTATCCTATGCAAAACACTAAAAACAATTAAAAACTGAAAACACAAAAACAAACAATAATCGTCTCCTCTGGGATTCTTTTCTCATCACACTCATTCACTAACGAGAACTTGCTTCTTCCGTCTAATGCAAGACAGTTAACACTCGGATATGACAGTATTATGAACAAGAGAAGGAGGTGGCTGATTCTGAGCAGCCACCAAACTTTCCATCATAGCAGACACTCTTTCCAAGCTTTCCCTCAGATAAGTAACCTCTTCGCGCAGCTCGCGATTCTCTATTTGCAAATTTTCCATCACCCTTCTCCGATTAGCTCGAGTATCAAAACAGTGAGTCAGCTTGACATGAGAACTGAATGAAGACCAATAAACAACAATAAGATCCCTGGAGAACACTCAAAAAGCAAGACAAATGCGAGTATGATGCATGCTATGCGTATGCAAATGCAAAGATTTCAAAGGATTATAAGTTAACTTGCAATATTCATAAAGAGACATTTTTGAAATACTTAAAAAATCATTCTCATTAAGATCAAAGTGAGGATTACAAATGAAGTACAAACATCAATAATCCTAATACATGAGAGCAAAAGTAAACTTGGCCTAGGGAATCAAATCCGAAGAAGCTCCGAATCCTGGCTGATACTTCGTACGAATCCTCTTGATCTCATTCTTGTACCGCTCTTCCATATCTTCCTTATCTTTCACCAGCTTGTCGACAATGGCCTTCCAAGCACCGGAAGTAGGAGGAATAGTAGCTGGAGTACTAGAGGAAAATAAATCCTCTCTCGGCCTCTTCGTGACACGCTGCTCAAGTAGCTCAATAAGATTATCCTTCTCCTTAAGTTGCTCCTGCATAGTAGCCCTCTTAAGTAACCATTCGTCTTTCTCTTTCTTCATCTTCTCTAACTCTTCTTGAAGAACCAACTTCTCATCAACGGGAGGAAGAAAAGCAGACAAAGGCAATATGGGAAACAGAGACTCCTCAGGTGGATAAGGCATCTTGAGCTTGGAAGCTCTAGATCGAACCCACTGAATATAACATTCGGACGGAGGAAGGTGTTGTCTATCCAACTGACCTCTCTCTTTCCTATGAACAGCATGCCAAGAATGAGCAATCCTTTTCTTCATCTCTATATGATCAGCACCATTAAGAAAGAAGAAACGGGATAAGGAAAGATTATTTGGAACGTCCTTCAAACAATAACCGAACTGTCGTCTAGCCAAAATGGGGTTGTAGCTAATTCCCCCACGTGTACCAAGAAGAGGTACATTAGGAAATTCTCCACAACTATCAATAAGAACTCCAGTGTCATAATGAGAACTATACCATGTCATGTCCTTATGAGAAAGCGACATCAACCTCTGAGACCATCTTCGATTCTCTCTATTGTCCTTGAAGACATCCGACTTCAGTAGGTGCAAAATAAACCACCTATAAAGAAGAGGCGCACAACATACAATCTCTCCGTCACCTTTGGAGGTCCGATAATGAAAAGCATGATACATATCTCCAAGTAAAGTAGGCACCGGGTTCTTCTTCAAGAAGATCTGAATAGCATTCTCATCCACAATACCATCCAAGTTCGGAAACAAGACAATCCCGTAAATAAGCAAAGTAAGAATAGCCTCAAAAGCATCCTTATGACCCAAAGTAAGTGAAGTAGAAGCCTTTCCCATCAAGAACTTAGCATTAATACCACAAACACTCCCCTTTGGAAGAAACTTCCTATTAAGATCGGATTCCTTAAGAAACAGTGCCTTGGCGATAACCTTGATAGTAAGCTCCTTCTCTAAACCACTGAAAAGAAACTCCTTATCCAGAATAGGAAAACCTAACCAATGAGAATACTCCTCCAAAGTCGGCACAAGCTGATAATCCGGAAAGGTGAAACAATGATGCAACAGATCATAGAACTGAGCTAAAGTAGGGAGAATCCCCTCAGGTACATCAATATCCAACATATACAAAAGCTTCCCATGACATTTCCGAGACTCTTGGGTATCAACAACCAAAGCTCCTAGCTTTCTCAACTCTACAACATTAGGATTCTTGAAGGTGTACTTCTTTGTGTTCCTCCTTTCAAAAGTCATAGCCATGGACATCTGAAATTTTGCAAAAGTCCCTTATAAGTCCTTTGAAATCTTACGAACAATGCTCATGAATGTATGATGGCATGTATGCAACAAACACAAACAAGATCACACAAGGCACACGGGCTTAGGTTCCGAGTCACGAGCATGAAGTCAAGGTAACAGAACACCAACCCACATAGGTAAGTACTAAGGTTTTGTCTTCATTGTACCTGCAAGAAACCAAAAGGGTGCTAACAGAGGTGCCCGGAGTTAACAGCCATCTTTAGAATATCATCGGTACGTTGGATTACTCCCCAATTCTTAAAATAGACCTCGTCCGAGTGTAGTATCGCGTGACAACCGCCTTAGATTTACACCCAGACAGTTTCCGCACTACGTTCCTAAATTGGCTTAGATGGGTTAAGGGTTCTACGGTCCTCAGTATGATCAGCTCAAGGTCGGAAAATAATGCCACGTACGATTACTCGTCATGACATTGATAGTCCAAGAGAGCCTAACCGAATGGAGATTATCAAATTGATATCGCTTTGGACTACTCCATCGCGTATCACTTCGAATATCGTCGTCCTATCATAAGTTTCAACTCAGATCCGGGTTAGAATCTATCTCACATAGAGGATCACCAAAACCAAAACAGAACAACCAAATAACAAACAATTCAAACCAAAGCAATAAATAAATCAAAGTAGGCTGAATCCGCTTAGAGATTACTCCCCAGCAGAGTCGCCACTTTTCTGTAGCGGTAAAATCGTGAGTGTAAGCTATTGATTAACTTAACTCGATGTACACAGAGTCGCCACCGCGCTTTTGTTTATTTCCGAAAGGAAAAAGGTAAAAGAACGAATAAAAACCTAGGAGTCTAAAAGCAAAAGCTAAAAGAAACAAAACAGAGAATGGGTAAGGGGATTGGTTACGAATCGGGAAGGTTTTAGGCACCCGACTCGTCCGTGGTACTCCACGGGAGCCCTTTAAAATATTTAATGCTTTTTAGTCTGAAATTGGTTTGCTTAAAAAAGATTGAAGAGATGAGGAGAAGAATATTTTTTAATGATTTTGTGTTTGATAAGGATTAACGCCTTATGCCTACGTACCCACAAAGTGCAATGCGAGATCAAAACCTCGTAGTTCGTGGTACAAAATTTGAAAAGAAACAATGAGTTGAATCAATTTTAAAATGTAGAGATAAGTCGTCATCCTTTAGAGAATAATTCCGCTAGAAAAGATGAATCATATCTAAACATGTAAAAAGAAAAGTGCACAAAGGCACAAAAACAATTGAGTGAGTTTTGAGTTTTTTTAAAGTATATGAGAAAAGGTTTCAAGATATTTACATGACTTAACATTTATTTAAGAAACAAAGTGAAAAGATTAAAAATCGCTTGACCTAAGTCAAGGTTTGTTTATGAAAGCATTTGAAGTTTAGAAAACAAGAAGATTTTTGAAATAGAGAGAAGTTTTGAAATTTTAAGAATGGGGAGGAGATGAAGGGACTAATCCTAGTACTTGAATTAAAAGTTAAGAAAAGAGTTTACCAAACCAAAATATGCACAATTCTTCAAAGTTAGGACTTCCATCTTCAAAGGCTAATGAAATCACTTGAGGCCGAGGTTTCTAATCCATTCCAACTTGAGCAAGGGGGAAGTATCTTAAAGTCTAAGTCCATTCTCCAAAAGCAAAGGGATAGTAACCATAGTCCGCAATTAGAAGTCACAAGTCTTTTAAGTGTTCAATCCTTTATTAGTGTTTTGATATCCAAATGGACAAAAAAAAAAACAAGCAACAATATAAACATAAACAAATGATATATGATATAATATGATAAAGCATAATAAAGGAGATAAAGGAGTAAGAGATTAAAATAAAAGGATAAGGTGCGAGAGATTAAATTTAAACGGATTATTATTTACAATATTAATATTTACAATATAAAGTGGTATGATGAACTTAATCAAACACAACCACGAAAAGAAAAAAAAGATCGAGGCAAACGGATCTAAGTGGATCTTAATTCGAATCGGGACAACTTTAGGTCTATGTTAAGAAATCGCCGAGTAATTTACGAAGTAATTACCCTACAAATGAGGCCGGCCACCACTAATTAAAGTGGAAAATATTCGTGTTAATACATGTTAGAGAAACGATATAATGGATCGTTCTCCGAAAACATGCCACACTAAAAGAAAAAGGAAGGTCTAATCTTAATCGAGATTTTCGTTGAATTTCATCGAAAAGCAACCTATCACAATCTCAAAGTATGGAGAATGATCCAAATGATCATTCATCCATAGATTTGAAATAATGAAGATTAAAACTAATCGGAAATCAACAATCCCGAATCGGAGATTGTCATCGACCAAAAATAAAAGAAGATGAAGAAAAGATGGATCTAAAAAATAGATCCAAAAAAAGAAATAGAAATATATTTTTAAAATCTTTTCTAAAAAAACATTTCTAAAATCTCTTTTCTAATCATCCCTTTTCTTTTTAATTTCTTTTCTAAAATTTCTTTCCAAAAAGATAATCCCTAAAAACTTGTATCAAAATAAATTATAATACTAAACTTTAAAAGAAAATGAAGAAATTAAAATTTAAAAGAAAAGGAAAACAAAGAAAGGGGAGTGGGAAAGAGGATCCGCGGGTGAGTGGTGGTAATTTAGAAACGGATCCAAAGATCCAAGGCCCAAACCAGAACTCACATCACTCTTATACCTTTATATTATTCAAATAAATTAACAAAAAAAAAACAAAAAACAAATAATAATTAAAGAAAGAAGATTTGAGTCTTCTTCTTCAACGTGTTAATGGCGAGACAACCAGGGGAGAAATGGATCCAAGCTCACCTTCACAAAATCAAGACCGAAAAAAAACGCAAATCTGTCTTCTCCTTCTCAAAACCGCAAGCTCTTCTTCCTCTCTTTTTTACGAATCTCACGGAATCTCTCACCTCTTCTTCCTCTCAATCGCAAACTCTCTCTCTCTCTCGGTTTCTCTCAATTCAAATTAATTTGGGAATTTCAAAGTAAGAGATGATTTGAGTGGAAGGATGAAGGTCTTCTTTTTTGTTTCAGATTCAAGATTGGAAATGAGATAAGGGATTTGGAATTGGGGATTTGATTTTGGAATTCGGATTTGGCAGCGGTTCTTTGGCTTTTTGAAGCTTGGATTTAAAGTGAGAAGGGGGTTGCTTTTATAGGAGAAGAGGGCTAAAGATGATTGCCGTTTTGAGAAGGTTCAAACGCGTTTTGGGTGCTCACGAGGAGGGCGTGTTCACTGAGTTTTGATTCTGAATTTGCTTGCGTTTTGTTTTCAGGTGTAAATGCGTGTTTGTTTGGATTGAGGGAGTTTGGCTGCTTGGAGTTCACGTGCGTGTGTGTGTGAGGTATTGGCTTGGACTGGGCTGAGTTTACTTGCCGGTTGTTGTTCACGCAGGAGAAGACTTTCGGCTGGTGTTTGTTTGCAGGTGGGCTTGATTCTTGCGAAAAAGCTGGCTTAGAATTGTTTGCATTGTTGTTGTTGAGCTGAGGCGCGCGGTTTTGCTGGCTGTTGGTATGTTGTTGCTGTTTGAAACTGAGGGAATGTGCTTGGAGTTGGCGCGTGTGAAGGATGCGGCTTGACGAAGTTGTTTTTGTTGTGGGCCAGCTTGTTGGGAAAAGCTGTTAGTTGCTTTGGGAAGCTTCAGCGTGCGGGAAGCTTGTAGCTTGTTTGATGTCTTGGGAAGGCTATTGGGGCATTTGCTTGATGGCTTGCGCGTGATGCGGGAGATTTGTTGTTGGTACTTGGGAAAGCTTTGGCTGAAGTGACGTGTTGTCACGTGCAGCTGATGTGAAAAGGCTTGATGTTGTGAAGTAGGCTGCGGGAAGCATTGTTTGGCTTGTGGGAAATTTGCTCGCAGGCTTGTATTGGCTGCTTGGGCAAGTGATATGAGGTTTGTACTTGGCAAAAAGGCTGGTGCAGATTACTTGGATGGATGCCTTGGCTTGGGCATGTACTTGGAGAATTGGGCCAAGGCTAATATAATATAAGGCCTTTTATTATTTATTTTTTTGTTGTAAGAAAAATATAAAATGGACTCTTTTTTTTTGTATTTTTTTCTAACTTGGCTTTTTATAATGATTATTTTTTTTTGATGATATGTTGAAATAAGAAAAATGGGCCTATAAAAAAATGTTGGTAAAAATATAAGAAAAGAAGAAAAATAATGGATATAGAAATATGATATAAAATGACAAAAATGAAAAATGGTTAAAATAATGATTGGGATGATTGAACTAAAAAAACGGATAATCGAAAAAACAATGGGAACAATGGTTGTTGAATAATAATGAGTAATGGTAAAAAAAATGAATAGAACTGGATGGTCGGATAATCGAACTAGAAAAATTGGTTTAGAAATTGGATGATGGATATAACATGATGATTTTTTTTTTAGGTTTCACGACCAACTCCCAATTTTCCTCACAAGCCTCTGATGAAATGAACATAGCCAACACAGACCCAACTGAATATTTCGCAACTTAAGCCAACTGTCATCTGAAAATTGTCTGATTACATGCCCTGATGATTCGAAACCAAACTTAGGAAAATAAATCCTCATATGAATCGCTGATGAACTGATAAACCGATGAACTGATAAACACTGAAGATTCAAACCAAACTTCGCACAAAACACTGCCTGATAACTGATGAACAAACCAACTTTACACAAAAAAAACACTGTCTGATAACTGATGAACAAACCAAACTTCGCACAAAAAAAACACTGTCTGATAACTGATGAACAAACCAAACTTCGCACAAAAAACACTTTCACACAACCCAATTTGTATTTTGAAAACGCATTGCCTGATGAATGAACTACTGGCACACACAACTGGCAGTCGAAACAATTTATCCGATAGTTTGACCAATATTAGGTCAAACATCCACTTGAAATCGGATTGTGACTGAACAAACGCATCTGAATGACATTACTGCCCTGTCTTTGAAAACCTGCAACACAGAGAAGAAAAAGAATACTGCAACATATTTTTTGGTATTTTGGTTAGTGATCAGTAAATATAAACAAATATAAAGAAATAAAAATAATGGTGATCCCCTGCGAAGCATAGACCCTTATCTGAGAAGAAACTCAAAGGCCAGTGCGATCTTGTTTGATATGCAAAATGCAGATGATATGCGAAGAAATCTTAGGGCAAAAATTAGGGTGTTACACATGATAATTCACTGCATATGCATTTTTTTGAAATAAATCGGAACTGGTTTAACACTTAAAAATCAAAATATTTTTCTGAGTTTTAATAGTGTTAACCGGTTAACCATATGGGTTAACCGGTTAACGGTCCCAAATTTTGAATTCTTTGGCAACGCTTCAGCGCGTTAACCGATTAACCTATTTGGTTAACCGGTTAACACTGAAGGTTTTTTGAAAAATTGTTTCTTTTCATTTCAAATATTTTTTAAATGTTATACCTCTTCAATACTTTATTTCATAATTTTTCATACCTTTTCGAATAAGTGTTTTGACTCTTATAAATTCTTAAAATTTCAAATTCATAAACACCTCCAAGAAATTTTCAAATATTATCACTCAATCAAATTCACTAAAATTCAAATATTTTTCATACTTCTAAAAGTGTTCATAGTTCATCATATTTCATATTCCATTTGAACACTTGTATTGAATTTTGAGAAGTGAATTTTGAACATAGGAGAAGATCAATTTTATATTGATACCAATCATTGTATTACTCACTCAAACTACAAAAATTATAGAAAGTTTTTCTATTGTGACTTGTGATCCAAGGTTTGTTTGGACACAAGGGATAGTGTTGTAAGAGGATTGTTATTGCACACTAGGTTGATTAGTTGTTTAGCAAGTAGGACTCACCATTTGAAGGTGTGATAGGTTGTACGTTTCTAAAAACTAGTGGAAATCTCTTTCGTGTTTGAAAGGGGACTGGATGTACCTTCGGATTGTGAAGGGAACCAGGATAAATCTTCGTGTCACTTTTTATTTCTTGCTTTACCGTTTTCATACCATAAACCATAAAAAGCAAAATCCATCCATCAAAGAAAAAGAATCGAAAAAATCTTATAACACCTAATTCACCCCCCTCTTAGGCGCACTTTGATCTTACAATTAGCATCAGAGCAGGTTTAGGTAACATGTTCCTACAAGATCCTATGGCTTCCGCAAACTCGAATCCTTTTTTCAAAGATGGTGGAAGTAGCAACAAGCCTCCGCTCTTCTCCGGAGAATACTTTGATTTTTGGAAAATCAGAATGAAGGCACATCTTGTAGCCCAAGGAGAAGGTATATGGGAAGCAATTGAAGAAGGTCCTCATAATCCTGTTAATGTGATCATTAGCGTTGGAACCGCAAAGTTGAAGTATATGTATGATGAAGATGATAAGAAGAAGATCCTAAATGAGAAGAAGGCAATCAACATACTCCAAAGCGCTCTTAGTATGGACGAATTCTTTCACGTATCACAATGCAAATCGGCAAAGGAGATTTGGGATACTTTGGTAGAAACACATGAAGGAACAACAGAAGTAAAAAGATCAAGGCTTAACACGTTGAGTCAAGAATATGAAATGTTCCGTATGCAGCCCGGAGAATCTATTTTTGCCTTACAAAAAATATTTGTTCATCTAACAAACCACTTGATTGCACTCAGGAAGACCTTCACCAACGACGATCTCAATTTGAAAGTCCTAAGGTCCTTGACAAGGGAATGGCAACCCAAAGTGACCGCTATTTCGGAGAAGAAGAGTCTCTCAACGATGACATCCGCATCTCTATTTGGCAAACTTCAAGAGCACGAATTGGAACCTGGAAGGATCGAGAAGCACGAAAGTCAAGAGAAAAAGTCCAAAGGAATTGCTTTGAAGATTGACACGAAGGATGACAAAGATGACGAGACTTCCGAAGATGAGAACTTCATGCTTCTTGTTAAGAAGATTGATACGTTTTTTAAGAAAAATAAAAATTCCTCTTTTCCTAAAAAGAATAAACATTTCAGGAAGAAGGATGCATCCACATCGATTCAAGAAGTCACATGTTATGAATGTGGGAAGCAAGGTCACATAAAACCGGATTGTCCAAGACTTGCAAAGAAAGGAGGATTCAAAGGCACGAAGGACTTCAAAAATAAAAAGGCTTATGTTGCTTGGGACGATAATGAAGTTAGTTCCTCATCAGAATCGGAAAGCGATGAATGTGCAAATATGGCTTTAATGGCTTCACATCACTCCGATGAAGAAAATGACGAGGTTAGTAGCAACTTTTCAATTTATGAAAATGATGCACAAGAAGTCATAGATGAACTTCTAAAGGAATGCAAGACTTTGTACAAATATATTTCATCCCAAAAGAAACGAATATTATTTTTAGAAGAACAAAATACATCTTTTGAAAAGTACATTGAAAATGAAAAACAAAAAGTAATGGATGAAAAAAAAAGCCTTGCATGCAAAAATTGTGAGTCATTATCTTTTCAAATTGTTCAACTTAAAAGAGTCTTAGAAAGATATGAAAAAGGTCAAATTGGCTTGGAGGAAATTCTTAGGCACCAAAGATATCCCAATGACAAAATTGGTTTAGGATATTCTAAGTTTTCCAAACCAAGCACTAGTGAAACCGTTTTCGTAAAAGCTAGTGAACAAATTGTTAAAGAAAAGACTCACAATTCTAAAACTATGCATCAAAGTCATTAAAAGAAAAGAATCATTAAGAAACAAAAATATGTTCCTAGATATAAAAGTCAATTTCAACCTACTTGTTTTTATTGTGGAATCAAAGGCCATACACCCAATGCTTGCTATGTGCGCAACATTGGTGTTGCTAAAGGGCATTATGTTTGGGTTGAAAAGGGTACTAACTATTAAGGACCCAAAGAAATTTGGGTACCTAACAATACTTGACTTTGTTTTGTAGGTATGCTTAAAAACAACTTTTACTCAATGGTATCTCGATAGCGGTTGTTCAAAGCATATGACGGGCGATATCAACAAATTTTCAAGTCTATCTCTTAAGGCCAAAGGATACGTTACTTACGGTGATGATAATAAAGGAAAGATTCTTGGAGTTGGAACCGTTGGTGCATCTCCTCATACAATCATCGAAGACGTCCTTTATGTGGAAGGCCTTAAACACAACCTTCTTAGCATAAGTCAATTGTGTGACAAAGGGTTCCGAATCAACTTCACAAAGGAGGAATGCTTGATAGAACATGAAGTCACTCATTACCTCTTGCTAAAAGGTAAAAGATTTAATAACATTTTCATGATTTCTTTTGATGACTCTTCCTTAAAGGTAATGTGCTTAATGGCAAACAACAACGAGGCATGGCTTTGGCATAAGAGGATTGCTCACATTCACATGGAGCATTTAAACAAATTAATAAAGCATCATCTAGTTGTTGGTCTTCCGAAGATAAAGTTTATCAAGGATAAGCTTTGTGACGCATGTCAAAAAGGGAAGCAAACCAAAACATCCTTCAAGACCAAGAAAGTGATATCTACTTCAAGACCACTACAATTGTTACATATGGATCTCTTTGATCCATCAAGAACAAAAAGCTTCGGAGGTAACATTTATGCCTTAGTTATTGTTGATGATTTCTCTAGATACACATGGACATTGTTTTTAGTGCAGAAAAGTGATGCCTTCAAAGCATTCAAGAAGTATGCCAAGCAAATTCAAAACGAGAAGTCACTCTCAATAGTCTCCATTAGAAGCGACCATGGTGGCGAATCTCAAAATTCATCATTTGAAGATTTTTGTGAAGAGCATGGAATCTCTCACAATTTTTCTGCACCAAGGACTCCTCAACAAAATGGTGCCGTAGAAAGGAAGAATAGGGAATTAGTGGAACTTGCAAGAACAATGTTTAGCGGCTCAAACCTTCTTAAATATTTTTGGGCGGATGCGGTTAGCACGGCTTGTTTTGTAAGTAACCGTGTCAATATTCGACCAATTCTCAAGAAGACTCCATATGAGTTGTTCAAGGATAGGAAACCAAACATATCTTTTTTCCACATATTCGGATACAAATGCTTCGTTCTCAACAACGGCAAGGATAATCTTGGTAAGTTTGATGAGAAGTCCGACGAAGGTATATTTCTTGGCTATTCTCTATCAAGTAGAGCTTTTAGAATTTTCAATAAACGAACACTTACTATTGAAGAATCTATTCATGTTTCATTTGATGAGACTAACCCTCGAAAGAGGATAATATTATTGTGGATGATGATGTAGTAGATATATCACAACAACAAAAGGAGACATCAAAAGAACAAGCAATATCACAAGAAGATGACTCACCAACCATTGAAGAACATCAAGATCTTCCTAAAGAATGGAGAACTCATAGAGATCACCCCATAGATAAAGTGATTGGTGATATTAGCCAAGGCGTTGCAACTCGACTAAATCTCAAGGATGCTTGTCTCAACATGGCGTTCGTATCTCAAATTGAACAAACAAAAATAGATGAAGCCTTAGGCGACGATCAATGGATAATAGCTATGCAAGAAGAACTCAACCAATTCGAAAGAAACCAAGTTTGGACTCTTGTACCAAGACCGGACAACAAACATATCATAGGCACAAGTTGGGTGTTCAAGAACAAACTTGACGAGAATGGAATCATAGTTCGTAACAAAGCAAGATTGGCCGCACAAGGCTACAACCAAGAAGAAGGAATCGACTTTGATGAAACATTCGCTCCGGTAGCAAGGTTAGAAGCAATTAGATTATTACTTGCTTACGCTTGTTTAATGATTTTTCAGTTGTACCAGATGGATGTCAAAAGCGCTTTCCTAAATGGTTACATCAATGAAGAAGTCTATGTCAAAAAACCTCCGGGTTTTGAAGACTTCAAGAATCCCTCTCATGTGTACAAGTTAAAGAAGGCTCTTAATGGCTTAAAGCAAGCACCAAGGGCATGGTATGACCGTCTTAGCAACTTCCTATGTGAGAAGGGTTTTACGAAAGGAAAGGTTGACAAGACTTTGTTCATCAAGAATTTCAAGGGCAACTCCTTACTAGTTCAAGTCTATGTCAACGACATCATCTTCGGTTCAACAAACAAAGATCTTTGCAAATAATTCTCTCTTATGACGCAAGGTGAATTCGAGATGTCCATGATGGGAAAGATGAACTACTTCCTTGGATTACAAATCAAGCAAACAAAGGATGGCATCTTCATCAACCAATCCAAGTGTTGCAAGGAATTATTGAAAAGATTCGATATGGACAATTGCAAAGAAATGTCTACTCCAATGGGATCCGGAACATATGTTGATCAAGATCTATACGGCACTTCACTAGATATTACAAAGTATCGAGGTATGATCGGTTCACTATTAAATTTGACGGAAAGCCGTCCTGATTATGTTTGGTGTTTGTTTGTGTGCCCTCTTTCAAGCTAATCCGAAGGAATCACATCTCACCGCCATGAAGAGGATCATGAAGTATCTCAAAGGAACGACGCACGTCGGATTATGGTATCCTAAAGGTAGTACATGTTCTTTAATTGGTTATTCTGACGTTGATTATGCAGGATGTAAGACCGATAGAAAAAGTACAAGTGGTACTTGTCACATTCTCAGGAATGCACTAGTGTCGTGGGC
This sequence comes from Lathyrus aphaca, assembly GCA_963966055.1. Taxonomy (NCBI): domain Eukaryota; kingdom Viridiplantae; phylum Streptophyta; class Magnoliopsida; order Fabales; family Fabaceae; genus Lathyrus; species Lathyrus aphaca. Next base: position 506,098,691 of record OZ014524.1, on the reverse strand, counting down.
ATGTAAGAAGCAAGAATGCGTTGCACTTAGCACGGCCGAAGCGGAGTACATCGCAGCAGGAAGTTGTTGTGCCCAAATCTTGTGGCTTAAACAACAACTCCTCGATTTCAGTATAGACCTCGATTGTATCCCTCTCCGGTGTGACAACACATGTGCCATCAATATCATGAAGAACCCGGTCATGCATTCAAGAACAAAGCACATAGATATCTGGCATCATTTCCTTCAAGATCATGTTCTAAACGGAGATGCCGATGTTACATTTGTGGATACACACAATCAACTCGCCGATATATTCAATAAACTGTTGGCTAAAGAGCAATTTTTCAAGATTCGACGAGAACTTGGTATTCTCAATGAAGGTGACATCTAACCTTAACTTAAAAATTACTTGTTGTATGTTTTTATTGCATTATATGTGTGTTTGTTCACTTTTGAGTCATAAAATGCTAGCACTTTCGTTTCGCCGGTTTCCGTTTTTCTCACTTTCGTATACCCGAAAATAATCGGTTTCAAAAAAATTTTTGATCGAAAGTTGCGTTTTGATAAGTGCTAACACTTTATGAAAAATTTTCATGAAAAACTTTTTCTATTTTTTCTAAAACATGCTGCTGGATTTTTCAAAAAATTGAAAATTTTTAACCGTTAACCGGTTAACGTAATAGGTTAACCGGTCAACACATCCAAAACTTGGATTTCCAGCGCATGTTCAGAACCTATCTTTTTTTATTATTTTTTTTGTTTTGTTTTTATGTCTTTAATATATATGTTTCAAGTACATTGCATGTTTTGTTCATTCACATTCACATGCTTTGACTCTTCAACCATTGACTACAATAAACACTATTTATCATCTTCTTCCAACTTCCAACCTTCAACAAATCAAACCCCCATTAAAACCCATTATCTCCTAATCTTTATAAACCCTCTTCAAACCTCATTCAACTCACCCAACATCAAATCCGAAAATCTCATCTCCTCCAAACCCTAACTCCATCATTTGTTCATGGCACCCCAAAGGAAAGGAAAAGAACCTGCCTCGGTGTCAGAAGAAGCTCCAGTTGCAGAAACACCAATGGAATCCACCAAGAAGAGGAGGCTAGATTTCAAAGTCAGAGTCAGACCATTGCTTAAGGGTAAATATGTTCTTCTGAAATCCTTCAAACCTCCAACTTTTAAGTTTCCTGCATTGCTAGAATTTCAAGGCATGAGTGACTTTGTTGCTGACAACGGGAAAGTTTACCCGAATTTGGTCCAATCCTTCATGCATAACTTCTCACTCAACTTGGATAGGCATGGTAAACATAAGCTGCATACTCTTGTTAGAAACTGTTAAATTAAGGAGGATTTAGGTGCTCTGGCTGCATCGCTGAACATTCCCTTTTCCGGTGTGTTTCTCTACAAAGGCGTGAACCACATAGATGACATTTGGTCCAGCTATTATAAAATGGAGTATTATTACTCAATCTGCCGTTTTCCGAAAGAAGTTGTGACATCGGGACAGCGCACTTCAAGGACACTATGCTATGCGAAAAATTTGACGGTTGATGATCGGTTGTTGCACTATATCATTTGTCATGTGCTGCTGCCCAAGGATTCAAACCACTCTCAAATCAATGCCTTAGAGATGCAAGTGTTGTTTGCGATCAAGAAAAAAAGTGAAGATTAATTGGATGCTCACAATGATGTATCATTTGAAGCAACAACTTTCTCTCAAAACAAGATTTCCATATGCTAGGCTCATTTCTCGGATCATTGAGCAAACCGACTTGGTTATTGGTAGGGAACCTTTCATCGCCATGAAGGCTCCGGCGAATGAGATTAATGAGATTACAATTGTGAAGAATACCGGAATTGTTCAATGCAATGATGGTTCTTATGAATATGCCGATGGTTCCTCCGCTCCATCCTTTCCTATTCCCGAAGGTGGCATAACCAATGAATTCCTCTACACCACCATCATGACAAACCACCGTGAAGCCCAACGAAACCACCGTGAAACCCAACGAACTATCAAAAGTCTTCGGAAACTTATCATCGGTTCTCACAACCAAACCGAAGAGGATGATGAAAGTGAAGCCGGTAGTGAAGATGGTGAAGATGGTGAAGATGAAAGTGATGAAATGTCCGATGATGAATGAACATGCATGTCTTGTTGTTTTTGTTGTTTTAATTAGTTTTACAAATTCTGTTATAAGTCCTAAGTTTGTTAGGCACTTTTGATTTCATTTCGGTTGTATGTTTCCGTACTCTTTTCCCGTTCAATCTAATTATGTTTGTGTTATATTTGTGCTATCGTGTATGTTTTTCGTTTAAATGTTAAGTTGCATCATGCTGAATTGCTTGCATACTTTCATGATTATGCTTGATTCTCTCTTCCTTTTTGCTAATGCCAAAGGGGGAGAAGAGCTTGGTTTTCTAATATCTCTCTGTGCAGAATTTTGCCTCTGTTAAGATAGGGGGAGTTGCTGGACATAGGGGAGAAGCAAGCCTAGAACAAAAAATCGATCAAAGCTTGTGCAAAATTCTTTTGGTTGTCATCATCAAAAAGGGGGAGAATGTAGAAGCATACTTCAAGCTCAAGGTTTTGATGATGTCAACAATATTCAAGCTCATTCCGTATTGCAAAAAGTCGAGTTGTCAACAAAGATCAAGATCATGGTTATGCATCATCAATGGAATGCTATCGTTCGAATCAAGCTATTGTGCAAACTTTTCAAGACTTGGACACAAGGCTTAGGTATATCAAAACACACTCCTTAAAATGATATACATCTGTTCAAAATAATTTATCATGATAATTCACTGCATATGCATTTTTTGAAATAAATCGGAACTAGTTTAACACTTAAAAATCAAAATATTTTTCTGAGTTTTAACAGTGTTAACCGGTTAACGGTCCCAAAATTTGAATTCTTTGGCAAAGTTTTAGCGTGTTAACCGATTAACCTATTTGGTTAACCGATTAACATTGACGATTTTTTGAAAAATTGTTTCTTTTCATTTTGTCGCTCCCCGGATTTCCATCCTGGTACAAACGCAAAAGTGGCGCGGAAAAAGAATAGAGTCGCCAGCCAGGCATTTTTATCCCTGAAGAAAGGGAATGGTAATGCTGCACAAACCAGAAGAAAGAAGAGGAAGGACACAGGTCCTACGAACCAAAGAGACTGAGTTCGGGAGTCGGTTACGACCTAGGAAGGTATCAGCACCCAGATCGTCCGCCGTACCCGACGGGATCCACGCTTGCAAAGAATACTGTTTCAAAGGGTGAGGGTATGAAAACTACAGCAAAAGAAAAGAAATAGAAAAGAAACTGGAACTGGAAAAGAAACCGAGAAAGGAACTGAATAAGAAAACAAAGAGGAAAAATGTAGGGAAAATAAAGATTGTGCTCGAACGGGCCCTACCCCCCTGCCTACGTACCTCATCAGGACAATGAGGATCAGAGACACCGTAGTTCCCCTAACTAATGGTAACAAGGAAATTTCTTGTGTATTAAAGCTTGAACTGCCTATGCCATTGCTTAGGTGTTGCAGACTCGGACGACGAGTGCGTTACTGTCTTGCAAAATGACAAGTAGGAGCAAGTTCACGTACAGAGTGAATGAGATGAGAAAAGAATTCCCGAAGGAAAGACGCTTATTGTTTGTTTGGTGTTTCTTAGAAGCTTTTATGAGTGAAAGTTTGCATAAGTAAGTGTACCTAAGTCTTACTCAATGGGATGTGTACATCTCACATCATCCCGAAATGGAATGCGCAAGAGGCACACCTTCTATGGAGGAAATCCCCAAAGCTAGTCCCACAAGTGAAGGCTTAGGCACACTGGCCTATTACCATTATTAAGTATTTTTGTGGTTTTTTGGTTAAGAAGTGTTTTTTAGCTTTTCTTTGTGAAGTACTCATGCTAAGACCTATCCACCACGAGGGATAACTCACACCTCGCCCCGAAACGGAACGCGTGCAAGTATCTCATAGCAAAGTCTCATGTCACATGAAAGTACTCAACATTTATTAAGTGAATTAGAATTGAGTTTGAAGATGAGAAGAGAAAGCACCAAAGGATCACAAAAGGTAAAATTCTAAAAGGGGACTAAAGAATCCTAAGTGTTAACATGCATGGACGTCCTAAGGTTAGTGAGGTTTCTATCCTAATGAAGAAAGAAAGAAGAAGAGAATAAGAAGATAGAAGAAGAGATGAGAAAGGCCTAAGCCCAACAACAAAAGAGTTAGTACAGATAAACATAAGAAGAAGATATGAGATTTGGAGATGTGGAACTCAACTTCCACACCTCACACTTACCATAGCCCCTACAAGGTTAGCAAAGTGAACACCAATGAAATGAAATGAACAAAATAACATGCCATCATCATACAAACAGAAGTGAAATGATATGAACAAATGCAAAATGAAAATGCAACTCAAAAGAATGAGAGATGAAGCTTATAAGTCAACATGATGCAATATGAAACAGATATGAAAACAAATGCACACTTAAGGTGGATGCAAAGCAAATATGCACAAAAATGGACTCAATGCACACAACCAGAACCAACACAAGATGAAGAAGGGCTTAAGAAGCCAACAACATGAAGAGAATGGACACACAATACCAAACAATCACAAAATGGGAGTGAAAGAAGCAAGGAAGAAGTGAAAGCACACTTAAGGAATGAAAGGACACAAAAAAGAAGCAAACACAAAAATTTCTAAGACTCAAACCCTAAGCTAGGACCAGGAAGGTACCCATACCCCAAAAGAACCCCAAATGAGAAGAAGAAGTTGGCACAAGTGCCCTTCTAAGCTTATAAGAGAGCTAATGAACCAAAAGAAGCAAAATGGGACAAGGTGAGAACAAAAATCCACAATCAATCAACCAAGCATCTAAAAATTCCACAACTCAAATCAAATGATCTCCAAAAATTGTATATCAATGAGCCAAAAGGGTTTGGAAAAATTCAGAAGCAAACTAGGTCAAATGGAGGCTTAAACACAAGCTAAGATTAATAACTTCCAACACAAGTCAAAGGATCAAGACCCAAGGAATAAAAATCTAAAAATCAAGAGAAAAATCACAAAATAAGTACATCATCTTAAGAATCCAGAGCAAAAATAATGAGCAAAAAATTCAAAATAATGAAGTCTATGGAAATTTGACAAGGCAGTGTACTCAAAATGAACTTAAAAAGAAACTAATTGAAATGAAGAATTAATTGTGACACGTGGAAATTAAAAAAAAAAGAAAAGAAAAATGCGGAAAAATAAAGGACACCTCAAAGATGACTCATGATTTTTTTGGGAATATTTTAATGATCAGAACTATTTTAATAAATTAAAAACTAAGATGAATAAAAGAAAATAAAATAAGAAAAAGAAAATAAAAAGAAATGAGGTTGGGGGTGCAGGTAGTAACAACTTACATTGAATTGGTTTGGGCCTAGGAAAACTGGGGGGTGCGAAAATCAAAGGACCAGCCCAAAGGCTGCGTTGGTTTACGCGAATTATGGTGGAATTTTTGTGAATAAAAGAGGAAAAAAAAAGAACACTGGATCAATCCAACGCGCGTGGGAGGACATTCATTAATTGATGTGGCACAAAGGTGAATGGTGATTGGAGGGACTATGGTAACTAACATGTGTTGTGTCACAAAATGATTTAAAATGGAGTAACAGAATCACGTGAAGGGGAGGTGGAGGCTAGGGCTAGGTGGCGTGATCCTAGACGCACGTGAGAAAGATCCAAAGGCCAGAAGGTTGTCTTCTCCAATACAAACCCTAGGTTGCAATTCCCAGTTTCTGGTGACCGGAGCTAGGACTCTGGCACTGGAGTTCATCACAGAAGAACAAAACTTAATAAAAATGAACCAAAAAGTGCAGATTGACTAATTAACATGCTCTGACTTCAAATATGAGATCAAAATCCTCTAAAACTTAATGAATAGAAGGGATCGAACCAGAACAACTTTGACCATCAAAACTAAAACTCTAATAACTCACTCAATATTACACCATTTTCAAAACTAAAAAGTGCAGCATGATCAGTGAACTTCACACATCACAAAACACCTCATCAATTTCATTTTTAGATCACAAGATTTGGATCCATACCTGAGTTGCAGATCTTGATTCAATGAGATAGAAGACCAAATGTTGTGTGCAAATCACTCCACACTCACTTTAGATGCAAAATAAATGCATCTAAAGTCTGGAAATAAGCTGGATCTGAAGCTTCTCTCACACCTGCCCTGAAATGGCAAGCTTGCTGAACTTGAAGGAAAGCTTGAATGAATGGGTGCTTAATGATCCTTAGCTTGCCTAGAACAAGGATCCACAATTTGTTTTGAGATTGAGTGCCTGTATGAAGAGAAATGGGAGAAAATGCAAAAGTTGCAAGAAGTTGGAAATGAGAGAATGAGAGAGAGGTCCACAATTCTGAAACCCTAGATGCTTAAGTATGATTTCACAAACCCTTGCTGAAAGAATTGAGAAGTTTGCACGTGTGGATCATGAGATATGTGTGATTTTGCAAATTTTGCAAAATGTGAGATAAGCATGCCACCCTCATGCCTTGCTTGCATTCTCATCCTATGTGCAATGCTTTTCCAACCCTTGATCAAAATGTAATCAATTCTGGCCCTTAGATCAAGTCATCACACACTTCTCATGATTTTTGCAAATTATCCCATTATGAGGCAACTTACTTGTTGTGCCCGAAAATTGGAGTTTATTTGGAGCAAATTGATCAGAATGCAATGTATTGTAACATTAGAAACCAATTTTAACCATACCAAGTCTTACAAACAAGTTTTGAAGCTTTTTGCCTTTGGTTGCATGCATGAAATTTGAATTTGCCCTAATTTTGACAAGATTTTCGAAGGGCCTATAGGATGAACCACACATCCCATGAAAAAGTACTTGTACTTTTTGAAAATGGGAGCCCTTAATCTCCAACTTTCATGTTTGACTTTGGTCCATTTGAAGAATTTTTGATCATGTTAAGGCCATTTGAAAATTAGGGCAAAAGTTGCCAAATTTGGAAAATCTCAAAAACTAACTTTGTACCATTTTTGCAAAACCCTTCAAATATCCATGATTCTTGAACTTTAAGCATCCAAAACCTCTTATAACATTTTAAGGACCCCTCTTGGACAAAAAATTTGGGTTAGACCCCTTGAAATCACACAGTTGACTTTTTCAGGGCACAGTTGACCAATTACTTCATCTGCAAGCAACTGAGGCATTCTCTGACTTCCACATGAAATTTTCTTATGAAAATTGACACCTAGGATCCTCTTGACATATAGAAGACTTTTCCCAAATGAAATGGCCAAAGTTGTGATGTTTTGGTGCTTGAATCTCAAACCCTAGTTTAGGTGCCTTGTATAGGAGCTTTGCCTTGTCCTGAGACCTCTGGTGATCATGCAATCTTCTGAGCTTTTGCCAATGGACTTGATCTTGTAAATGGAGTGTAGACTCACCATAGGACTTGTACAAACTCATTGGGACCATTGTCATGGCTTGTGATGCCTCAAGAACCTCCACAGATGCCCATATGCTTGATGCTAGGATATGAAGGATGTTATGCCTCATCTTTCCATACTAGGATGCTGAGAAAATGATATGTTCATGATGAATATGATGTGATATGATGCTTAAAATGAAGAGGCAAAATTTAGGGTGTTACAGCTGCCCCTATTCAAACAACTATTAATCTGAAAAGGACGGTAGCACGAGCTATCGACCATTCAAGATAAACTGTGGTTGAATACCAAGAAGACCAGAAACTTGCACTCTGACGAAGAATGCAACACTGGGAAATAAACCCAACCAAATGACGCTTTGGTGACTGAGGGGAGAAAAAGCAGACGAGCTTCTTCCAAGTTGAAACTGATATCTGGAATAAGAATACTAAGACAGACGAGTCTTCTAACAATCCTGTAACGCCAGGAGCTGGACATACGAGTCCTCAAACACTGCAAGAACATAAGACTTGAGACAGACAAGTCTCCTTCGGACAAACCTGTTACGCCAGGACCGGAATGCATTTAAGTCTGTGGGATAGACATGCATAATCAAGGTAGACGAACCTTCTTCATATATTATCCGTGGATATATGGTATAAGACAGACGAGTCTTCTTCGAGAAAACCTATTACGCCAGGTGCAGCAACAATAATTGGTTCCTGAGACAGACGAGACTCCTTCGGATTTACCTGTTACGCTAGGACCGGTAACCATTTTGACATTAATTCCCACAGTCAGGATTTTAAACCTCTTCAATACATACGAGTATTGGATGATCATCAAGATAACACAGACGAGTGCCAAAAGTCAATGATACAGACGAGTATCGGACGATGATCTAAGAAACACAGACGAGCGCCTCCGGCAATGATACAGACGAGTATCAGCCACTGGTATAGACGAATACCAGAAATTCAAACACAGACGAGCATTTGGAGTAGCAATACAGACAAATACCAGGATAAATAGCAAATCCTCTCATACAGATGTAAGTCTAACACAGACGAGTGCTGGGAATGATACAGACGAGTATCCAAGCAAAGCAGACAAGCTTCAAACAGGTAACACACAGACGAGTGTTGGGAATTGCAGACGAACAAACAAACAGTATTAGATATCAAACACAGACGAGTGCTGGAAAATTGCAGACGAGCAATCAGAAGTAGATATCAAGCACCGACGAGTGTCGGGCAATGCAGACGAGCATCAGCAAAGATTATATATCCAAGCACAGACGAGTGTTGGAAATTGCATACGAGCAATATCAAGGTAATCATGGACCACTGCTGGGGAAGGCAGACGAGCAATACCGAAAGGATAACACAAACGAGTGTTGAGAGATGCAGACGAGCAGCAATAAAGTACGAACACAAACGAGTGTTGGAAAGTTGTAGACGAGCAACAAACAAAGCCAGAGCACAGACGAGTACTGGAGATTGCAGACGAGCAATAAACAAGGCTGGAGCATAGACGAGTGCTGGAGATTGCAGACGAGCAACAAACAAATGCCCGATAGGCTCCCTGAGTTACAACTCTGCAAGGGAATCAAGTTAGGAGGCCTGGATACCTAACTCCGACTAAGGTGATGAATACCTGACTGTATCATCAAATTGGCCTAAAGAATGGCAACTTCGCTGGGGAATATTTCACTGACGGAAGTGAAAATCAGATATGAACTTTGTGGGGAAAGATCATCTTCAGACTTGGCTGGGAAAGATGCCTCAACACTGCTCTGGCTGGGGAGAACATGTTGATTCTGAACTCTGGTTGTAACCCTTGCTGGGGAAAGAATTCTGCTTGGGGATGTCATTCTCTCAGATACCTGCTGGGCATACTCCATTGGGGAGGAATAAATTGCTTAGGTTGCTGCCAAGACTTAGCTGGGGAAGAGTTCTGTTGGAGATACTCTACTAGGAAAGAGAAAATTGCTTGGGAGAATGTGACGCTATCCTGCAACCTGCAACAACAGAAAACACAAGTGTGCCCCGGGGACTTGCATGGTATGATCTGTTCATCCATCGTCACCCGACACTCAAAGAGGGTTTACGGTTTCCCTGCATGTCAGTTTTCTTTTAAAATTATCACCATGTTTAAATGCAATGCTATTTTTGCCAAAAATTCAAGACATTTTGCAAACAAAAATAAACACACACAATTTTTGACTGAACATTCTTTTTATTGAATGGCCTTTGAATAGGCGAAGATTTTACATCAGGAAGCAACCACCTGGAAAGAGGTAGTCACCATAAAAATGAGAAAAGGAACTATCCTAATGGCAATGGACACGGCATTCCAAGGAGTTCCATTTCTGTTATGACCAGCATGTCTTCGAGACTCTCCGTTACTGCTTTGGCTTTCTGAGAGGATGAAGGGACTGTTTCTTATCCTTCTGAGATTGTGAAGTTGTACGAAACGATGATGTGGTTCAGATTACTCGGATCGTAGTTGCTCGCTTATTCCCTTGTTTTGCGTGGATCACCCTTTCGAGTTTTCAATCCACCGGGATACCCTTTTTTGCCTGAGCTGTCCGATGTGGCTTTTCAACTCAGCGGGTGTACATTTTTTATTTATTTCCCTAACTTTTTCCCGAGCTTTTTATTCTTTTTTTAGCTCGCCGGGATGCCCTTTTTTTGCCTGGACTATAATTCTGTTTTTGTGTCCAGCGGATCTCTTTATGCGAAGTATTTTTTAACTGCATCCGAGTTAACAGGGGATTGGAAGTCATCTCCATCCATAGTGGTGAGCATCAGTGCTCCTCCTGAAAAGACTTTCTTCACTATGAATGGTCTTTCGTAGTTTGGGGTCCACTTGCCCCTGTGATTTGAACCTGGAGGAACGATCCTCTTCAGCACAAGATCTCCTACTTGATACTCTCGAGTACGTACTCGTTGGTCGAATGCACGCTTCATTCTCCTCTGGTAAAGCTGACCATGACAGATAGCCGCTAATCTATTTTCCTCAATTAGACATAGCTGACTGTAACGAGCACGCACCCATTCAGCCTCATCAAGCTTCACGTCCATCATCACTCGCAATGAAGGAATCTCTACATCAACAGGCATGACTGCTTCCATACCATATACCAGAGAAAAGGGAGTTGCCCCTGTTGACGTCCTGACTGACGTTCGGTACCCATGCAACGCAAATGGTAGCATCTGATGCCAATCTTTGTAGGTGACAACCATTTTCTGCACAATCTTCTTGATATTCTTGTTTGCTGCCTCTACCGCACCATTCATCTTTGGTCGGTAAGGAGAAGAATTGTGATGCTGAATCTTGAAGTCCGGACACAAGTCTGCCATCATCTTGTTGTTGAGATTAGAACCATTGTCAGTAATGATCCTTTCGGGCACTCCGTATCTGCATATGATATCTCTTTTCAAAAATCTTGCCACCACCTGATGAGTGACGTTAGCATAAGATGCTGCTTCTACCCATTTGGTGAAGTAATCAATCGCAACCAGGATGAAGCGATGACCATTTGAAGCAGTAGGCTCTATCTTTCCGATCATGTCAATGCCCCACATAGAAAAGGGCCAAGGAGATGACATGACGTTGAGTGAGCTTGGAGGAACATGCACTTTGTCTGCATATATTTGGCACTTGTGGCACTTACGAGCGAATGAACAACAATCTGCATCCATTGTCATCCAGTAATACCCTGATCTCAGCAATTTCTTAGCCATAGCATGCCCTCCTGCATGGGTACCGAAAGATCCTTCGTGGACTTCCTGCATCAACAAGCTTGCTTCGTGTCTATCCACGCATCTGAGCAAGACCATGTCGAAGTTTCTCTTGTACAAAACCCCATTTGTGTTCAAGAAGAAGTTAGTAGCAAGTCGCCTCAAGGTCTTCTTGTTATTGGAAGATGCCCCAGCTGGGTATTCTTGCTTTTCCAGGAATAGCTTGATATCAAAATACCAAGGTTTCTCGTCAGACACGGTGTCTACAGAGAAGGCATGAGCTGGAGCATCAAGCCTGAAGTGGCCAATGCGTCGGAAAACTGATTTTCATCACGTGGTATGTACTGAAGCTTAACTGTTGTGAAGAACATCAACAGTTTTCTAGCATAATCCCTGTATGGAATTAGATGCTCTTGATGCGTATACCACTTGCCGGTAACTTGGTTAATGACGAGGGCTGAATCTCCGAATATATCGAGGTTCTTAATCCGATGATTAATTGCCTCCTCTATTCCCATTATGCATGCCTCATATTCCGCTTCATTTTTGGTGCAGCCAAAAGTAATTCGGGCAGTGAAGGGTAAGTGAACACCTTCAGGAGTGATAAGAACGGCACCAACTCTACGTCCATTGATATTGACTGCCCCATCAAACATCAACTTCCATTTGGATTCAGGGTCTGGCCCCTCCTCCGGAAGTGGTTCCTCGCAATCGTTTACTTTGAGGTACATGATGTCCTCATCAGGGAAATCAAACTTCATTGGCTGATAATCATCTTCAAGAGGTTGTTGTGCAAGGTAATCCGACAATACACTTCCCTTGATGGCTTTCTGAGAAGTATACTGGATGTCGTATTCAGTTAAAATCATCTGCCACCTAGCAACCCTTCCGGTTAACGCTGGTTTCTCAAAGATGTACTTGACATGATCCATTTTGGAAATGAGTAGTGTGGTATGAGTCAACATGTACTGCCTCATTCGGCGAGCAGCCCATACCAAAGCGCAGCAAGTTTTCTCGAGCAGTGAGTAACGGGATTCACAGTCGGTAAACTTTTTGCTAAGGTAATAAATAGCGTACTCTTTTCGACCAGAATCGTCATGTTGGCCTAGAACACACCCCATTGACCCTTCTAGCACAGTCAAGTACATGATTAAAGGTCTTCCTTCCACTGGAGGCATTAGAATTGGAGGCTTTTGCAAATATTCTTTTATTTTGTCGAAAGCTCTTTGGAAGTCATCGTTCCACCTGACCGTTTGCTCTTTTCTTAGCAATTTGAATATTGGTTCGCACGTGGCAGTTAGATGAGATATGAACCGAGAAATGTAGTTCAACCTCCCTAAAAACCCGCGCACTTCTTTTTCTGTTCTTGGTGCAGGCATATCTTGAATAGATTTTACTTTAGCAGGATCTACCTCAATTCCTCTTTGACTAACAATGAAACCCAGCAGTTTCCCGGAACGCACTCCGAAAGTGCACTTGTTTGGATTCAACCTCAGCTTGTACTTGATCAGTCTATCAAACAACTTCTTCAGGTTGACCAGATGCTCTTCTTCGTCTCGGGACTTAGCAATCATATCATCCACATAACACTCAATCTCCTTGTGTATCATGTCATGGAACAATGTGACCATCGCCCGCTGATAAGTTGCCCCGGCGTTCTTCAAACCAAAGGGCATGACCTTATAGCAAAATGTTCCCCATGGGGTAATGAATGTTGTCTTCTCCATGTCTTCCGGCGCCATCTTAATCTGGTTATAACCGGAGAAGCCATACATGAAGGAAAATATAGAACTGAGCAGTATTGTCTACCAACACATCAATGTGTGGAAACCGAAAGTCATCTTTTGGGCTCGCTCTATTCAAATCCCGATAGTCAACGCACATCCGGACCTTGCCGTCCTTCTTTGGTACAGGTACAATGTTAGCTACCCAAGGTGGGTAACTAGTTACAGCAAGGAACCCGACATCCCATTGCTTCTGAACCTCCTCTTTGATTTTCATCGCCATGTCAGGACGAGTTCTTCTCAATTTATGTTTCACAGGAGGACAATCCTCTCTCAGAGGTAGCTTATGCACAACGATGTCAGTATCCAACCCTGGCATATCTTGATATGACCAAGCAAAGATATCCATATACTCTCTCAGCATACTGATCAGCTCTTTCTTAACATCGGCCTGCAGACTGGCCCCAATCTTGATCTCTTTCTTCACATCTTCACTGCCAATGTTGATGATCTCAATTTCTTCTTGATGAGGCTGAATAACCCGTTCCTCTTGTTTCAACAATCTGACCAATTCTTCAGGGAGTTCACAGTCTTCCTCAACCCCTTCATCAGCTTGGTAGACTAGATTGTCAAAGTCATGCATAGTCATAGCAGGAACGTTATCAATGAAATCCGGATGATCAACACTGCACAGATGATGTGCTTATTCAGAATCTGCTTATTTTGAAAAAGAGATGCTAACATAAAGACAAAAAGGAAAACACATTGCCCTTTTTATATTTATTTGAAAAAATTTTAAAACAAAGAAATAGAACACAATTTGTCTGAAAATGTCCTTTTATTTCATAGCAAAAATAAGATGCATACAAAACATGGTGGCCCAATACAATGGATCCTAGCATCTTGGGCAGAATGTTGGATTTGACAATGCAGTATGCTAATAAAAGGAAACAAAATGAATTACTCTGAGTGCCAGGTAACTTGGACAATGTCTTCAGCAGACCAGTTCCTTAGCTCCTCTCCGGGCGCGCACGAGTGAATCCAGTTGTCCCAACCACCGTCACTGTCCCCATCTTGGCTTGTCACACAGATCTGGTTGCGGTCGAGCAATCCAGCACTTGTAAAGGTAATGGCTTTACCACTTGGAGTAGATCCACCAGGCTGATAACCCAAGCCAAACTTGTCGTCTTTCTTTTCTAGCTCCAGAAATTTGCCCCAGCCTTGGGCATTTCTGATTGAACAACCTCCTTTGCCTCTTTTTAGGAATGGATAGAGGTTCCTTCTTTCTCACCGCTCTTCTTCACAGGAGTCAAGATGCTGACGTTGACTGCTTCGAAGGCTTGACATAAGGTCTCATGGATCTCTCCATCCATCTACACATACTTGAACGATGACAAGTGGCTTACGAAGATGTCCTCCTCTCCGCATACTGTGATTACCTGGCCGTCAACCACATATTTGAGCTTCTGATGCAGGGTTGAAGTAACAGCTCCAGCAACATGTATCCATGGGCGTCCCAACAAACAGCTATACGCAGGCTGGATGTCCATGATGTAGAAGATGCTTTTGAAGACTTGAGAACCTATCTTGACGGGCAACTCAACCTCTCCAAAAACCGATCTTCTCGAACCATCAAAAGCTTTGACAATCAGATCACTTGGTCTCAGGACAATCCCATCAACATTGAGATTCATTAATGCCTTCTTCGGAAGCACATTATGGGAAGAGCCTGTATCTACAAGAACATGTGACAACACAGCACCATTGCACTCCATAGTGATATGTAGTGCTTTGTTGTGGTTTCGTCCCTCTGACGTGAGGTCTCTGTCTGTAAAGCCTAGACCATGGCTTACATTAACACTGCCTACAACAGCTTCAAGTTGGTTGACAGTGATTTCCTGAGGAACATAGTCCATCTGCAGCACTTTCAATAAGGCCTCTCTGTGTGCTGGAGAACACATCAGCAGTGATAGAATGGATATCTTGGAAGGTGTCTGGTTTAGCTGATCAACCACCTTATAAACACTCTTTTTGATAATCCGCATGAATTCCTCGACCTCTTTTTCAAATGTACCCTACCCAGCCACAGGAGTAGTTGACTCATCAACCACAACTTGCTTTCCTATGGCTTTGGATGAAGCCTCAGCCTCAGGATCCCCTCTCAGCACAGGGGGAGCAAATAAACGACCACTTCTGGTGAAACCCCCGACTCCTCCGACATTCTCTACAATTGGGTCAGCAGCAGACTTGCTCTCAATCTTCTGTCCCGCCACATATACATCTGAGCCGTAATGCCAAGGAATGGCTTTATCGTCTGTGTATGGAACAGGCCCAGGAACGGTGATAGTCACAGGACTAATCTCAGGAGCATAGATTGTTACAGGCTGTCTTCTGGCAGGCATGTCAGCTTCATCATAGAAAATGGTAATTGTTGACACATCATCAGCTTCACTACCGACTTTGTTAAACTGCAAAGATCCATCATCAATCAAACTCTGCAATCCTCTCTTCAACTTCTCACATCCATTCACAGCATTCAGACATTCTTCGCAATCAGCACTGCAACCAGGAAACACTTGACCCTTCAGCAGCCTCTCTTTCACTACCACCAAAGGAGTCTTCACTTCTTCAATACTCAGCACAAGACTTAACTTTTCACCATCCTCAACAACATTGATTCTTGCTCCTCCATGATTCGGAATAGGGTTCGAATTAACATTCGGCGGTGGTGCAAAGTTGATTGCTTTAGAGTCTATCAGGTCTTGAACCTTGTGATGCAGAGCCCTGCACTTCTCAGTCGAGTGCCCGAGTGCTCCAGAGTGGAAAGTGCATCGTGCATTGACATCATAACCCACTGGAAGCTCTCCAGGAGGTGGTGGTGCCAAAGTTCTCAATTGAATCAGATTCAAGTCCAGCAGTCTTGGTAACAAAGCAGCATAAGTCATAGGGATGGCCTCAATCACCCTATTAGCCGGGCGAGTTTGCCTTGGCTGATACGGTCTCTGCTGATAGTTGTTTCTGGGTTGTTGTTGTTGTTGTTGTTGTTGTTGTTGTTGTTGAGGTTGCATCTGTTGCACAGGAGTTGAAGGAATTGTGATTGCTGCCACATGCTCATACGATCTTCTATAACCTCGGCCCCGGCCTCGGCCAAATACAACATTTGTCTCACCTTCTCTTCTTCAGGAGGTCCACTGAAAGCTTTCCTCGCTCCATTTGAGCTACTAGCACTTGGATCTTGGATCTTCCCCATCTTCAGCAAGGTCTCAACCTTCTCTCCAGCAATAACAATGTCATTGAATTTGGTGGTAGAACTGGACGCCAATCTTTCAAGAAACACACCCTGCAAAGTCCCCATAAACATGTCAGCCATTTCGTTCTCTAGCAGCGGTGGTTGCACTCTGGCAGCGAGCTGGCGCCACCTCTGAGCATATTCTTTGAAACCCTCCTTAGCAGTCTGAGACATGTGCTGCAATTGCGTGCGGTTTGGAGCCATGTCCAAATTATACTGATATTGTCTCACAAAAGCTTCTGCTAGGTCTTTCCAGCTCTTTATGTTGACTCTGCTGAGCTTCATATACCATTCCAGAGAAGCTCCAACCAAGTTGTCTTGGAAATAGTACATCCAGAGTTTTTCATCATCGGTGTGAGCAGCGATCCTTCCTACGAAGGATTGAAGATGGGTCTTCGGGCATGCAGTGCCATTGTATTTCTCAAAAGTTGGAACTTTGAACTTGTATGGGATCCTGACCCCAGGAACCAAGCCCAAGTCTGTTATGTCAAAGCCCAAAGAACTCTGGGATTGAATAGCCTTGATTTGTTCTGCCATTTCCTCAAACATCTTGTTCATCTCAGCTCCCTGACCTTCAGCTTCGTCAAGTAGAGTGAACTGTTCGTCCTGGTTATCCATATGAATATTATTCAACCCATCATTGATTATAGTGACCCCTGGTTGTGTTACAGGGGCTTCAACCTGTCGTGCGCCCGCACCGTTACGATTATCAGCAGCAGCAGTGTTGTTCCTGGGTTGACCATTTTCTATCATCTCCCGCAGACGCTCTTGGTTCTGGCCCATGCCTTCCATCAAGGTCATAAAGTTGTCCATCCTTAGCCTCAGGTCAGCTAAGTCAGCTTGCATCTGGTCCATAATTCTCTCTCTGTTGATCTTTGTTGGATATCTGTGTGCGACTGGTTGTTCCCGAACTTTCCGGGGAGCTATAGTGCCTGAAACATAAAACACGTTAGCAACTGAGACACTACCTATAAAACAAACAAACAGGTTATATGCGATGCAATGTAACCGTTCATGTTCCCATGTTTTAAGCATTTGCATGCCCCAGTTCTGGCATCTACTCCAGACAGTCACTTTGAATATTAACTTTCAAGCTTTCTCTTTTAATGAGTGTTCAGACATTAGCAGTATCAGACAAACGAGTCTTGCACATTCAGAAAAGATAACTTTCATATTAACACTGGATATTATGGACAAACCATTGCCGACCCAAAAGTCAGAATACAAACAAAAATATTCCCCGAAGGGTTACAAGCCAGTACATGAATAAAAGACAAGATACAAAATAAGCAAGACTCCTACAACAAGTCTGTAGGTAGTCTGAAAAATAAACTAAGCTAAAGACCCAGGCTCTGCCACCTCTGCTCTACTCTTCTTGACACCCTCTCTCAGCTTGAGCTCTTTAATCTCTTTCCTTGCTTCCTCCAGGGCTAACTGGCTTTGTGCTAGCTGCTGAGTCTTTTCCCTCCGGATGGTGTGGAATTGCTCCACCTCTTCCTTCTTGAAGGCCATTTGCACTTCAAAGAACTCTTCTTTCTCTCTGAACTTCTTCTGCTCTTCCTCCCTTTGGCCTTGCAACCAAACAATGGATTGTCGAGCTTCCTTGAGAGTCTTCAAAGTCTTTTTGCGTTCAGCTTCTCTCTTTGCCTCCATTAGACCCAACCTGTGGAAATGAGCTTCCCTCCCAGCAAAGTCCTTCTCTTTAGCTTCCAAGGAGGCTTGGAGCTTCTGCAGCTTATCTTCAGCTTCATTCTTGGCCCTGTTGGCATGATGGTACAGGCTTACCATCTCAGTATTCTCCACTCTGACTTCATGCAGCTGAGCTTCTAGCTTCTTGTACTCTTCGAGGGAGATAGTACTACTCTGACTTGTCACTTCTCTGGGATAAAGTGGAGCCTCAACTGAGAAAGGCATGAGAACTGCTTCTACATGTCTTTGCAACCATGCAGCAAATGGTGGATACGTCTTGGGATCAACTCTGCCGAAGTCTTTCTTACCCTTCCTTATCTTGTAAGCCCAAGCTTGGATTGCTTGTTGAACTAACTCTTTGTTTCCTTTAGCAAGAAAGTACAAAGATTCAGCAAAATCTTCCATCTGTGGAGGATCTTTCAAAGGGTAGCCAAACTGCTTCCTGGCTAATGTTGGATAGTAACTGATGACACCTTTCCTTCCCAGCAAAGGCACTCCAGCAAACCTCCCGCAACTGACCAGCAACTCTTTACCTAGCAGATCCCTGTCATATCCCCAGGAAATATCTTCAGTAGTTAACCCCATCAGTCTTCTGGACCATCTCCACTCATCCCTCATCTCCTTGAAGGCACCTGACTTAGGCAACTGTCTGGCAAACCACTCAGCAAACAAAGAAGCACAGCAGACCACTGGACCACCCCTACCCTTCTCATTTCTGTAATGAACACTGTAGTAAAAGTCACCCAAAAGAGTAGGCACTGGATTTCCTTTTGCAAAGATAGAGATCACTTCTAAGCTGACAAATTCCTTCTCTCCTGGGAACAAGCTGGACCCATATACCATCAATGCAAGCAAAGAACCAAAGTCATTCCAATTAGCCTCTGTAGCATATCTCTCTGCCTCTGGGATGAGCACACTCCAAGGGAGTCCTTTGCCTTCACTCTCTTGTAAAGCCCTCTTGACTGTAGTAACTGGCAACCTACAAACCTTGGCTATGTCTTCATCTTTAAGCACAACCTCATACCCATAGAATGACAAGGTCTCTCTGACTAGAAAAACAAAGTAATGCAGTAGAGGATCATAAAACTGCAACAAGGTATGCAAACTGTCTTTCTGGTCTGCAGTGGGCTTGTCCACAAACTTCAGTATCTGGCCATATCTTTTCTTGAAATTTCCCAAGACTTGGTCATTCATCAGACCTGCTAACCTCTGAACACTTCTAACTTCAGGTTGAAGAAAAGTGTAGTGCACATTCTTTTTCCTTGGAACTCTTCTAATTTCTGCCATGGAGATAAGATTTACCAGAACTGGGAGCTGATTAAGAACAATGACCTGAAAAATGGGAAACATAAACAGTTAATGCAAAGATGATGCAAATGCAATGCAATGCAAGCATATGATCAACTGGGACCATCTGAACTGGACACTAACAAGGGCCCCTCTGATCAACTGGAAAACCAAAGGTCCTCTGAGTGACAACTCTCTGATAATCATAACTCTCTGATAGAAGATCTCAGAACCACAGTACCAAGAAATCCAGAACAAGAAAACCAGAACTCCAGAACCATAGGACCATAGAACCAAAGATCATAATCATTGGACCACTGATAATAACAAGGACCACTGAATAATGAGTGTATGTTGAGGCCATGGGTTCCTGCACACCTGTAAACCCCTCCCAATCTCACTGGTAGTAGGCTCCGGGTCAGACATCACGGACTCTCAAAGCCGAATAGCAATAATACTGTCACCATCTCCGAGAAATGGCTCATGACCAAGTCAGGGAATTAGTTTGGCATTATGTACTACGCAGGGAGGCCTCAGCTGAGTCCGGGAAACAAGGTCATCCTATGTGATCCCCAGGTGGGCCCTCGGATGCGAATGGGTTTGCCACAAAATGTGGGTTGCCACTGTCATCACTAAAGAGGGATGATTCCACAAGGTTCTCAATGATCGGTCCCCAGCTGCACATAACTGTCAAGGTTATGTAATGAGAGAGGAAGATCCCCAAATCAAGACATTTCCAAGACAATCGCAACCTGGATGTGGAACTCACTACTACCCCCATGACAAGATCTCATGAGGCCAAAGTGGAACCACTCTAAGTCCTAAGGTGTACTCGAGCCGTGGTAATGAGCTCTTCTCTCAGAAACAAGTAACACCCATCCCACCAAACAGAAAACCAGTCCAGACAGTCCAGTATATATACATGATACAGAAAATAAATACTGAAAACTGTAAATAAAGTTGTAAATAAAGTTGTAAACAAACAACAATACAATACCACAAGCCACAACAAGCAAACATCACCCAATGAAACAGAAACACACAAGCGCTAGGAGAGACTCACAGGGGAACCAGAGATACTCTGGTTATGGGGTCCCCAGCAGAGTCGCCAGCTATTGCTCCCCGAATTTCCATCCTGGTACAAACGCGGAAGTGGCGCGGAAAAAGAATAGAGTCGCCAGCCAGGCATTTTTATCCCTAAAGAAAGAGAATGGTAATGCTTCACAAACCATAAGAAAGAAGAGGAAGGACACAGGTCCTACGAACCAAAGAGACTGAGTTCGGGAGTCGGTTACGACCTGGGAAGGTATCAGCACCCAGATCGTCCGCTGTACCCGACGGGATCCACGCTTGCAAAGAATACTGTTTCAAAGGGTGAGGGTATGAAAACTGCAGCAAAAGAAAAGAAATAGAAAAGAAACTGGAACTGGAAAAGAAACTGAGAAAGGAACTGAATAAGAAAACAAAGAGGAAAAATGAAGAGAAAATAAAGATTGTGCTCGAACGGGCCCTACCCCGCTTCCTACGTACCTCATCAGGACAATGAGGATCAGAGATGCCATAGTTCCCCTAACTAGGGGTAACAAGGAAATTTCTTGTGAATTAAAGCTTGAACTGCCTATGCCATTGCTCAGGTGTTGCAGACTCGGACGACGAGTGCGTTACCGTCTTGCAAAATGACAAGTAGGAGCAAGTTCACGTACGGAGTGAATGAGATTAGAAAAGAATTCCCGAAGGAAAGACGCTTATTGTTTGTTTGGTGTTTTTTAGAAGCTTTTATGAGTGAAAGTTTGCATAAGTAAGTGTACCTAAGTCTTACTCAATGGGATGTGTACATCTCACATCATCCCGAAATGGAATGTGCAAGAGGCACACCTATCTATGGAGAAAATCCCCAAAGCTAGTCCCACAAGTGAAGGCTTAGGCACACTGGCCTATTACCATTATTAAGTATTTTTGTGGTTTTTTGGTTAAGAAGTGTTTTTTAGCTTTTCTTTGTGAAGTACTCATGCTAAGACCTATCCACCACGAGGGATAACTCACACCTCGCCCCGAAACGGAACGCGTGCAAGTATCTCATAGCAAAGTCTCATGTCACATGAAAGTACTCAACCTTTATTAAGTGAATTAGAATTAAGTTTGAAGATGAGAAGAGAAAGCACCAAAGGATCACAAAAGGTAAAATTCTAAAAGGGGACTAAAGAATCATAAGTGTTAACATGCATGGACGTCCTAAGGTTAGTGAGGTTTCTATCCTAATGAAGAAAGTAAGAAGAAGAGAAGAAGAAGATAGAAGAGGAGATGAGAAAGGCCTAAGCCCAACAACAAAAGAGTTAGTACATATAAACATAAGAAGAAGAGATGAGATTTGGAGATGTGGAACTCAACTTCCACACCTCACACTTACCATAGCCCCTACAAGGTTAGAAAAGGGAACACCAATGAAATGAAATGGTCAAAATAACATGCCATCATCATACAAACAGAAGTGAAATGATATGAACAAATGTACAATGCAAATGCAACTCAAAAGAATGAGAGATGAAGCTTATAAGTTAACATGATGCAATATGAAACACATATGAAAACAAATGCACACTTAAGGAGGATGCAAAGCAAATATGCACAAACATGGACTCAATGCACACAACCAGAACCAACACAAGATGAAGAAGGGCTTAAGAAGCCAACAAGATGAAGAGAATGGACACACAATACCAAACAATCACAAAATGGGAGTAAAAGAAGCAAGGAAGAAGTGAAAGCACACTTAAGGAATGAAAGGACACAAAAAAGAAGCAAACACAAAAATTTCTAAGACTCAAACCCTAAGCTAGGACCAGGAAGGTACCCATACCCCAAAAGAACCCCAAATGAGAAGAAGAAGTTGGCACAAGTGCCCTTCTAAGCTTATAAGAGAGCTAATGAACCAAAAGAAGCAAAATGGGACAAGGTGAGAACAAAAATCCACAATCAATCAACCAAGCATCTAAAAATTCCGCAACTCAAATCAAATGATCTCCAAACATTGTATATCAATGAGCCAAAAGGGTTTGGAAAAATTCAGAAGATAACTAGGTCAAATGGAGGCTTAAACACAAGCTAAGGTTAATAACTTCCAACACAAGTCAAAGGATCAAGACCCAAGGAATAAAAATCTAAAAATCAAGAGAAAAATCACACAAGAAGTAAATCATCTTAAGAATCCATAGCAAAACGAATGAGCAAAAAACTCAAAATAATGAAGTCTATGGAAATTTGACAAGGCAGTGTACTCAAAATGAACTTAAAAAGAAACTAATTGAAATGAAGAATTAATTGTGACACGTGGAAATTAAAAAAAAAGAAAATAAAAATTTGGAAAAATAAAGGACACCTCAAAGATGACTCATGATTTATTTGGGAATTTTTTAATGATCAGAACTATTTTAATAAATTGAAAACTAAAATGAATAAAAGAAAATAAAATAAGAAAAAGAAAATAAAAAGAAATGAGGTTGGGGGTGCATGTAGTAGGAACTTACATTGAATTGGTTTGGGCCTAGGAAAACTGGGGGTGCAAAAATCAAAGGACCAGCCCAAAGGCTGCGCTGGTTTATGCGAATTATGGTGGAATTTTTGTGAATAAAAGAGAAACAAAAAGGAACGCTGGATCAACCCAACGCGCGTGGGAGGACATTCATTAATTGATGTGGCACAAAGGTGAATGGTGATTGGAGGGACTATGGTAACTAACATATGCTATGTCACAAAATGATTTAAAATGGAGTAACAGAATCACGTGAAGGGGAGGTGGAGGCTAGGGCTAGGTGGCGTGATCCTGGACGCACGTGAGAAAGATCCAAAGGCCAGAAGGTTGTCTTCTCTAATACAAACCCTAGGTTGCAATTCCCAGTTTCCGGTGACCGGAGCTAGGGCTCTGGCACCGGAGTTCATCACAGAAGAACAAAACTCAATAAAAATGAACCAAAAAGTGTAGATTGACTAATTAACATGCTCTGACTTCAAATATGAGATCAAAATCCTCTAAAACTTAATGAATTGAAGGGATCGAACAAGAACAACTTTGACCATCAAAGCTGAAACTCTAATAACTCACTCAATATTACACCATTTTCAAAACTAAAAAGTGCAGCATGATCAGTGAACTTCACACATCACAAAACACCTCATCAATTTCATTTTTAGATCATAAGATTTGGATCCATACCAGAGTTGCAGATCTTGATTTAATGAGATAGAAGACCAAATGATGCGTGCAAATCACTCCACACTCACTTTAGATGCAAAATAGATGCATCTAAAGTCTTGAAATAAGCTGGATCTGAAGCTTCTCTCACACCGGCCCTGAAATGGCAAGCTTGCTGAACTTGAAGGAAAGCTTGAATGAATGGGGGCTTAATGATCCTTAGCTTGCCTAGAACAAGGATCCACAATTTTTTTTGAGATTGAGTGCTTGTATGAAGAGAAATGGGAGAAAATGCAAAAGTTGCAAGAAGTTGGAAATGAGAGAATGAGAGAGAGGTCCACAATTCTGAAACCCTAGCTGCTTAAGTATGATTTCACAAACCCTTGCTGAAAGAATTGAGAAGTTTGCATGTGTGGATCATGAGATATGTGTGATTTTGCAAATTTTGCAAAATGTGAGATAAGCATGCCACCCTCATGCCTTGCTTGCATTCTCACCTAGCTTATCATGGCGATTGTTATGATGACTTATCATAACCATCATCGTGATAAGTGACGACAATGAGGTAAAGTAAAACTATAGATATAGATGAGTTAAAGCAAATAGACCATTGAACCATATATTATGAGTTAAGGAACATAAAAAGTGTTGAATGTGATGGACGCAATTCGGAAAACATTGATCGACATAGATTGGTTTTCAAATACATCATAATTTTCATATTATATGTTTCTATGTCAATTAAAATGATTACATTTGTAATAAAAGGACAGTGAAAAAAAAAGTTATACATAGTATATAATAAACTACATTTCATATACAATATCAAAAGGAGTGGGAAGCAATGAAGTTGAAACAAAACCCTAAGAAGTGGGATTGTACCATTACAATGAAGTTCACCTAGCTTGTGAATCTTGGAAGTCAATTATGCAAAAAAAGAGAACAATCAACAAAGACAACATGAAGAAAACTAGATAATGGGAATTATCCATCAAGAAGATTGAAGTAGAAAAATACCTTATTTTCCATAAACAATATGTACATTATGCTTACTACCTCCAATATCATCACCATGTTCATCTATTTTTTGACTATATAAGAAGAAATACAAGGAGGAAGAAGCTTAAATCAAAAGCTTCATCCTTCTTATATCTCTTTTTTGTAGATTCTAAAACAAGATGAAGTTTGCTGCCAAAAATGAAAGAAGAAGAATACCTTAATGTGGAGAAAAAATAGGTGCTAGGATTTTGCTGTGAAGGAAACGACGCTATTGTTAATAAGGGAAAGTTAGTTCCGTTATATATGTAAAATTTTCACAGCGGTTATCTATAAGAATCACAATAATAAGTATATATTTATTTTAAATATATCACAAATGAGTAATATTAACCAAAGAAATACCGCTTATACTTGGTACAAGGTTCAAATCCAGGAAACAACATTTTTCCTATAATTATGTAAAATATAAAAATGTTGTTACCTAGAGTCGAACCTTGTACCAAGTATAAGGGGTATCACTACGGTTAATATTACTAATCGTTGTAATATTACAATCTTGCTTTTCCTAGAAGAGAGAAACACTCTGGTCAAGTATAATGATGATTTAAATTTTTCTCTGTTTTTCACAAAATATTATTCGAGAATATCAATCATTTACAAGTTATCATCATTGCAAGCATTAAACTATCGTACTTTTCATCTTCAACCTCATCTATAAATAGACAATTTTATATTTC
The DNA here is from genome assembly GCA_963966055.1 of Lathyrus aphaca. NCBI lineage: Eukaryota > Viridiplantae > Streptophyta > Magnoliopsida > Fabales > Fabaceae > Lathyrus > Lathyrus aphaca. The sequence continues at coordinate 506,073,575 of OZ014524.1, read as the reverse complement.
TTCATAATAAATTCTTCATAACAATGAGTTCTACAAATGAGAATGTTGACGTCATCAAACTATATCAACATATTCTCTTGCACTTAAAAATAGAAAAACAAAGATGAATTTTGTGTTTTGAAGTTAAAGTCCCTGTAACACTAACAAAAGAAATAAATATATGTTTAAAATGTAGTTGCTGGGAATTAAAGCTTGTTACACACCATGTATTACAATGGTGTGTTAATACAACCATCGTTAAATCTGACATTATAAATCAAATGCAAATTTTTTAACCTATTACAATGGTGGGATACGAATCCGTTGTAAACCTGACATCGTTAAATGCATGTTCTTCTAGTAGTGGTTCTTTCTTTCTCAATCTCTCTTAATTTTGCATAAATTTCTATTTTGTGATATTGATTTGTTGTATAACTTCAATTTATTGTAGTGTTTCAATATTATTTGAAAACTTGAGGCAATCTATTTGATTGTCACTTAAAAAATTCCGCACTATCAAATTAATTGAAGTTTAGCCTTGGTGTGTTGTGCACACCAAGTGTTTCACAAAATTCACATCACACAAGTAAATTAGATTTGTATTGGTTTTGTCCTCTTATCACATCATTGGAAATATGAGTATCAAGTATTTGTGTATTCTAAGTGATTAATTGCTTTAACCTGATTCATTCATCTTAATCATTATGTTTGATTCACACACATATTCGATCCTCAAATAGGGAGCTTTCGCGACCTATTTGAAAACAATTTTAAAAAGTGACAAATTTTAAATAGGGGATTTATTCAACCCCCTTCTAGATTCACGTCATTGTATAATAATTTAATATTGAGATTTGTGAAAGATGTAGATACAGAGTACGCCTAAGAGGTGGGTAAATTAGCTGTTATAAAATTTTCTCGATTATTTTCTTGATGGATGGATTTTTCTCTTTTACTTGTTTATGGTAAGAAAGCGATAAAGCATGAAATAAAAGAGACACAACACGAAAGAGATTTTCCCGAAGGTACATCCAGTCCCCTTTCCAACACGAAAGAGATTTTCCACTAGTTTTTAGATTGTACAACCTATCGCACCATCAACCGGTGAGGCCTACTTTCTAAACAACTAAATAAAACCTAGTGTGCAAGAACAATCCTCTTGCAAGCACTATCCCTTGTATCCAACAATCCTGGATCACAAGTCACAATAGAAAACTTTTATAATTCTTTGTAATTTTGAGAATAACACAATATGTGATATCAATATAAGATTGATCTTCTCCTTTGATCAAAATCCACTTCTCAATTTCAATACAAGTGTTCAACTTATGAATGTTATGAATCAATATAACACTTTTGAATGTTTGAAAAATATATGAAAATAAGTGAATTTGATTAAGTGATATTTTATGAAAAATTCTTGGAGGTGTTTTTGAATTTAAAAAATTCAGAATATATAATATTCAAAACACCTTTTCAAAAAGGTATGAAACAAAATATGAAAAAAAAAATATTTGAAAAGGTATAACTAAAAGAAATAATTTGAATTTTAAAAAGAAATAATTTTTTTCAAAAACATTCAGTGTTACCCAGTTAACCAAATGGTTAACCGGTTAACGCATGAAAAACGTTAACACAAAATTCAAATTTTGAAGTCGTTAACCGGTTAACCAAATGGTTAACTGGTTAACACTGTTAAAAAACAGAAAAATATTAATTTTTAAAAGTGTTAAACCAGTTTAGAAACCTTCCAAAGTTTGTATGCATCATGATAAAATATGAAATGATAATTTGAGCACTTGTATATCAATCTTAAAGAGATTTGATGTATACCTCAACACATGCGTCCAAGCCTTGAAATAAAACGAATGTGCATATGAAGCTTGATCACAATGCCAAAAGCTTGTTGCTTGATCATGTTGGAAGCTCTTAACTTTTTGCAAGAATGAAATGCATGAGTCGTGTTGTCTTCATCAAAATCCTCGAGGTTGAAGGCATGCTTTTACATTCTCCACCTTTTTGATGATGACAACCAAAAATTCTGCGAGAGCTTTGATGGACGTTTCTCTAAAAATATCCTCCCCCTAAATAATAGCGGCAGGAGCAAAAGAAATTCTTCATCGAGAGGTATTAGAGAAACAAAGCCTTCTCCCCCTTTGGCATTAGCAAAAAGGAAGACACTAACAAGCATTGATATGAAAAACCACCAAACAAGCATCGAATAGAAATACGCGTTAAGTAAACATGCAAGTCGAACACACATATAAGCATAAACATAATTCAACATAACCAACAAGTGTACGAACATAATGCGAAACTTAATACATGGAAACCAAAATTTCCTAAATAACTTAGGACTTATGTTTGAAACACCAAAACATTAACTAGACTTAAAACAACATAAGAAACATAGTAAAAAAACAATATAGAAACATGGTCCTCAATCCTCATCCGACACATCCTCATCATCTTCTTCCTCCTCTTCGCTACCGTCCTCATCCTCATCAACAAACTCGGTGGTGTTTCAGGAGCTTAAAACTAAGTTCTGAAGGATTTTGAAGGCACAGATGGTTTCATGATGGTTTGACATGATGGTAGCATAAAGAAAGTCATTTGTGATGCCGGTTTTCAGAATAGGTGGGATGGAAGTGGATGATCCGTCGTCATACTTGTAGGTTCCATCATTGCATTGAATTATGCCGGTGTTTTTGATGATAGTGACTCCATTAATCTCATTAGCCGTTGTAGACATAGCAATAAAAGGCTCTCTACCAATTTCCATGTCAGTAATTTCCAAGATTCTTGAAATGAGGCAGCCATATGGTAATCTTGTCTTTAGAGAAAGTTGTTGCTTCAGATGATACATCATAGTAGGAAGCCAATTCACTCTAATCTTGTACTTGATAGCAAACAATACTTGCATTTCCAAATCATTGATCTGAGACAAGTTGGAATCCTTGGGCAGTAAAACATGACAGATAATATAGTGTAGCATCCGATCATCCACAAATAAATTCTTAGCATAACAGAGTACCCGAGAGGTACGTTGGCCGGACACCACATCTGCCTTTAGAAACCTACAAATCTGATAATAATATTCCATTTTGTCATAGTCAGCCCATTTTCCTTCATCATGGTTTACCCCTTTTCGGAGAAAAACACCCGAATATGGGATAGACAAAGAAGCCGCAAGAGTACCTAAGTCAACTCCAATCTCACAGTCTCTCACAACAGCAAACAATTGGTGTTTCTCCTTATCATCACAGTTGAGGGACATGTTGTTCATAAAAGATTTTACCAAATCCGGATACACTTTTCCGTTATCAGCAATAAAGTCAAGCATCCCCTGATATTCTAACAAAGCCGGAAACTTAAAGGTTTCAAAGGATTTCAGGTTGACATACTTACCCTTAAGAAGATGGAGAACACGAACACGAAAATCCATTATTCGCTTCTTGGTAGATTCCATGGGCATTTCTTCTTCACTGCTGGATTTTGACACTGACACTGGAGCCTTTCCTTTCCTGGGAGCCATTGAAGACAAACTGAAGCTTTTAGGGTTTAGGGTTTTAAGAGGTATTTTCAGATTAGGGTTTATGGGAGTGGAGAGTGAAGTTTAGCAGGTAGAGTTTATAATGAGAGTTTTAGTGGAGTGGGTTTTAATGGAGTATTGATGGAGTGTTTATGGTTTTGGAGAAGAGAGTTTAAATATGAGATAATGGTGTTTTATGGTGAGTCAAAGTAGGAGGAAATGAGTTATGAGGTGTTGGAAAAAGTTACCATGAACCATTTAACTCATATACCAAAAGACATAAAAGGAGAAAATAAAACAAAATTTTTTTTTGACAGACACGTGACCCAGAACTGCTGTCTGGGAAGCATTAACCGGTTAACCGGTTAACGGGCTAAAATTTTTAAAAAAATTTAAAAAACAGCAGCAGTTTTTAGGCTATGTGGAAAAAAAATTTTGACAAATTTTTTTTACAAAGTGTTAGCATATATCACAACACAACTTTTGATCAAAAAATATTTTAAAAATGATACTTTTCGGATAACCGAAAGAGTGAAAGATCAAAAATGGCGAAAAGTGAGTGCTAGCATTTTGTAACACAAAGTGAACAAATAACATGTATTATGCAACTAATACATACAACAAGCAATTTTTAAGTTAAGGTTAGATGTCACCTTCATTGAGAATACCAAGTTCTCGTCGAATCTTGAAGAATTGCTCCTTAGCCAATGGTTTAGTGAATATATCGGCAAGTTGATTGTGTGTATCCACGAACGTAACATCTACATCTCCGTTTAGTACATGATTTTGAAGGAAGTGATGCCGGATATTTATATGCTTTGTTCTTGAATGCATGACCGGGTTCTTCGTGATATTGATGGCACTTGTGTTGTCACATCGGAGAGGGATACAACCAAGATCTATACCGAAATCAAGGAGTTGTTGTTTAAGCCACAAGATTTGGGCACAACAACTTCCTACTGCGATGTACTCCGCTTCGGCCGTGCTAAGTGCAACGCATGCTTGCTTCTTACATGCCCACGACACTAGTTCATTCCCGAGAATGTGATAAGTACCACTTGTACTTTTTTTATCGGTCTTACATCCTGTATAATCAGTGTCAGAATAAACAATTAAAGAACATGTGCTACCTTTTGGATACCATAGTCCGACGTTCGTTGTTCCTTTGAGATACTTCATGATCCTCTTCACGGCGGTGAGATGTGATTCCTTCGGATTAGCTTGAAAGCGGGCACACAAACAAACCTAAACATAATGTCAGGACGGCTTGCCATCAAATATAATAGTGAAGCGATCATACCTCGATACTTTGTAATATCAATTGAAATGCCGGATAGATCTTGATCAACGTACGTTTCGGATCCCATAGGAGTAGACATCACTTTGCAACTATCCATATCAAATCTTTTCAACAATTCCTTGCAGTACTTGGATTGGTTGATGAAGATGCCATCCTTTGTTTGCTTGATTTGTAATCCAAGGAAGTAGTTCATCTTTCCCATCATGGACATCTCGAATTCTCCTTGCATCATAAGAGATAATTCTTCGCAAAGGTCTTTGTTTGTTGATCCGAAGATGATGTCGTCGACATAGACTTGAACTAGTAAGGTGTTGCCCTTGAAATATTTGATGAACAAAGTCTTGTCAACCTTTCCTTTTGTAAAACCCTTATCACATAGGAAATTTCTAAGGCGATCATACCATGCTCTTGGTACTTGCTTTAAGCCATAAAGAGCCTTCTTCAACTTGTAGACATGAGAGGGATTCTTGAAGTCTTCAAAGCCCAGAGGTTGTTTGACATAGACTTCATCATTGATGTAAGCATTCAGGAAAGCGCTTTTGACATCCATCTGGTATAACTGAAAATTCATGGAACAAGCGTAAGCAAGTAATAATCTAATTACTTCTAACCTTGCTACCAGAGTGAACGTTTCATCAAAGTCAATTCCTTCTTCTTAGTTGTAGCCTTGTGCGACCAATCTTGCTTTGTTACGAACTATGATTCCATTCTCGTCAAGTTTGTTTTTGAACACCCATCTTGTACCTTTGATGTGTTTGTTGTCCAGTCTTGGTACAAGATTCCAAACTTGATTCCTTTCGAATTGGTTAAGTTCTTCTTGCATTGCTACTATCCATTGATCGTCGCCTAAGACTTCATCGATTTTGGTTGGTTCAATTTGAGATACAAAAGCCATGTTGAGACAAGCATCCTTGAGATTTAGTCGAGTTGCAATGCCTTGGCTAATATCACCAATAACTTTATCTATCGGGTGATCTCTATGAGTTTTCCATTCTTTCGGAAGATCTTGATGTTCTTCAATGATTGGTGAGTCATCTTCTTGTGATATTGCTTGGTCTTTTGATGTCTCCTTTTGTTGTTGTGACATATCTACTATATCATCATCATCATCATTCACAATAATATTATCCTCTTTCGAGGGGTTAGTCTCATCAAACGAAACATGAATAGATTCTTCAATAGTAAGTGTTCGTTTATTGAAAATTCTAAAAGCTCTACTCGAGAGGGAATAACCAAGGAATATACCTTCGTCGGACTTCTCATCAAACTTACCAAGATTGTCCTTGTCGTTGTTGAGAACGAAACATTTACATCCGAATATGTGGAAAAATGATATGTTTGGTTTCCTACCCTTGAGCAACTCATACGGAGTCTTCTTGAGAATTGGTCGAATATTGACACGGTTGCTTACAAAACAAGCCGTGCTAACCGCATCCGCCCAAAAATATTTAGGAAGATTTGAGTCGCTAAGCATTGTTCTTGCAAGTTCCACCAATGCCTTATTCTTCCTTTCTACGACACCGTTTTGTTGAGGAGTCCTTGGTGCGGAAAATTTGTGAGAAATTCCATGCTCTTCGCAAAAATCTTCAAAGGATGAGTTTTGGAATTCTCCACTATGGTCGCTTCTAATGGAGACTATTGTGAGTGACTTCTCGTTTTGAATTTGCTTTGCATACTTTTTGAATGCTTTGAAAGCATCACTTTTCTGCACTAAAAACAATGTCCATGTGTATCGAGAGAAATCATCAACAATAACTAAAGCATAAACGTTACCTCCGAAGCTTTTTGTTCTTGATGGACCGAAAAGATCCATATGCAACAATTTTAGTGGCCTTGAAGTAGATATCACTTTCTTGGACTTGAAAGTTGTCTTGGTTTGCTTCCCTTTTTGGCAAGCATCACATAACTTATACTTGATGAACTTTATCTTCGGAAGACCAACAACTAGGTCATGCTTTATTAACTTCTTTAAATTCTCCATGTGAATGTGAGCAAAACCTTTATGCCAAAGCCATGTCTCGTTTTTGTTTTCCATTAAACATTTTACCTTCAAGGAAGAGTCGTCAAAAGAAATCATGAAAATGTTATTAAATCTTTTACCTTTTAGCAAGAGGTCATGGGTGACTTCATGTTCCATCAAGCATTCCTCCTTTGTGAAGTTGATTCGGAACCCTTTGTCACACAATTGACTTATGCTAAGTAGGTTGTGTTTAAGGCCTTCCACATAAAGAACGTCTTCGATGATTGTATGAGGAGGTGCACCAACGATTCCTACTCCAAGAATCTTTCCTTTATTATCATCACCGTAAGTAACGTATCCTTTGACCTTTAGTGATAGACTTGAAAATTTGTTGATGTCGCCCGTCATATGCTTTGAACAACCGCTATCAAGATACCATTGAGTAGAAGTTGTCTTCAAGCATAACTACAAAACCAAATCAAGTATTGTTAGGTACCCAAATTGCTTTGGGTCTTTGGTAGTTAGTACCCTTTTCAACCCACACATAATTCTCTTTAGCAAAACCAATGTTGCACACATAGCAAGCATTAGGTGTATGGCCTTTGATTCCACAATAAAAACAAGTAGGTTGAAATTGACTTTTATATCTAGGAACATACTTTTGTTTCTTAATGATTCTTTTCTTTTTATGACTTTGATGCATAGTTTTAGAATTGTTTTCCTTTTCTTTAACAACTTGTTGACTAACTTTTACAAAAATGGTTTCATTTGTGCTTGGTTTGGAAAACTTAGAATATCCTAAACCACTTTTGTCATTAGGATATCTTTGGTGCCTAAGAATTTCCTCCAAGCCAATTTTACCTTTTTCATATCTTTCTAAGACTCTTTTAAGTTGAACAATTTGAAAAGATAATGACTCACAATTTTTGCATACAAGACTTTGTTTTTCATCCATCAATTTTTGTTTTTCATTTTCAATGTATTTTCCAAAAGCGGTATTTTGTTCTTCTAAAGATAGAATTCGTTTCTTTTGGGATGAAATGTTTTTATACAAAGTCTTGCATTCTTTTAGAAGTTCATCTATAACTTCTTGCGCATCATTCTCATAAATTGAAAAGTTGCTACTAACCTCGTCATTTTCTTCATCGGAGTGATATGAAGCCATTAGAGCCATATTTGCACATTCACCGCTTTCCGATTCCGATGAGGAACTAATTTCATTATCGTCCCAAGCAACATAAGCCTTTTTATTCTTGAAATACTTCTTGCCTTTGAATCCTCCTTTCTTTGCAAGTCTTGGACAATCCGGGTTTATGTGACCTTGCTTCCCACATTCATAACATGTGACTTCTTAAATCGATGTGGATGCATCCCTTTTCCTGAAATGTTTATTCTTTTTAGGAAAAGAGGAATTTTTATTTTTGTTGAAAAACTTACCAAGCTTTTTAACAAGAAGCATGAAGTTCTCATCTTCGGAAGTCTTGTCGTCTTTGTCATCCTTCGTGTCAATCTTCAAAGAAATTCCCTTGGACTTCTTCTCTTGACTTTCGTGCTTCTCGAGCCTTCCAAGTTCCAATTCGTGCTCTTGAAGTTTTCCAAATAGGGACGCGGATGTCATAGTTGAGAGACTCTTATTTTCCGAAATAGCAGTCACTTTCGGTTGCCATTCCCTTGTCAAGGATCTTAGGACTTTCAAGTTGAGATCGTCGTTGGTGAAGGTCTTCCCGAGAGCAATCAAGTGATTTGTTAGATGAACGAATCTTTTTTGTAAGGCAACAATAGATTCTCTGGGCTGCATACGGAACATCTCATATTCTTGATTCAAAGTATTAAGCCTTGATCTTTTTACTTCTGTTGTTCCTTCATGCGTTTCTACCAAGGTATCCCAAATCTCGTTTGTCGATTTACACTGTGATACGCGGAAGAACTCGTCCATTCTGAGAGCGCTTTGGAGTATGTTGATTGCATTCTTCTCATTTAGAATCTTCTTCTTATCATGTTCATCATAAGTATTTTTTAACTTTGCGGTTCCAACGCCATTGATCACATTTACAGGATTATGTGGACCTTCTTCGATCGCTTCCTATATACCTTCTCCTTGGGCTTCAAGATGTGCTTTCATTTTGATTTTCCAAAAGTCAAAATATTCCCCGGAGAAGAGTCAAGGGTTATTGCTACTTCCACCATCTTTGAAAACAGGATTCGAGTTTGCGGAAGCCATACAGGATTTTGTAGGAACAGGTTACCTAAACCTGCTCTGATGCCAATTGTAGATACAGAGTACGACTAAGAGGGGGGTGAATTAGGTGTTATAAAATTTTCTCAATTATTTTCTTGATGGATGGATTTTTCTCTTTTACTTATTTATGGTAAGAAAGCGATAAAGCAGGAAATAAAAGAGACACAACAATTTATCATGGTTCCCTTCACAGTCCGAAGGTACATCCAATCCCCTTTCCAACACGAAAGAGATTTTCCACTAGTTTTTAGATTGTACAACCTATCGCACCATCAACCGATGAGGCCTACTTTCTAAACAACTAAACAAAACCTAGTGTGCAAGAACAATCCTCTTGCAAGCACTATCCCTTGTGTCCAACAATCCTGGATCACAAGTCACAATAGAAAACTTTTATAATTCTTTGTAATTTTGAGAGTAACACAATATGTGATATCAATATAAGATTGATCTTCTCCTTTGATCAAAATCCACTTCTCAATTTCAATACAAGTGTTCAACTTATGAATATGAAATGTTATGAATCAATATGAACACTTTTGAATGTTTGAAAAATATATGAAAATAAGTGAATTTGATTAAGTGATATTTTATGAAAAATTCTAGGAGGTGTTTTTGAATTTAAAAAATTCAGAATATATAATATTCAAAACACCTTTTAAAAAAGGTATGAAACAAAATATGAAAAATAAATATTTGAAAAGGTATAACTAAAAGAAAAAAAATTGAATTTTAAAAAGAAATAATATTTTTCAAAAACATTCAGTGTTAACCAGTTAACCAAATGGTTAACCGGTTAACGCATGAAAAGCGTTAACACAGAATTCAAATTTTGAAGTCGTTAACCGGTTAACCAAATGGTTAACCGGTTAACACTATTAAAAAACAGAAAAATATTAATTTTTTAAAAGTGTTAAACCAGTTTAGAAACCTTCCAAAGTTTGTATGCATCATGATAAAATATGAAATGATAATTTGAGCACTTGTATATCAATCTTAAAGAGATTTGATGTATACCTCAACACATGCGTCCAAGCCTTGAAATAAAACGAATGTGAATATGAAGCTCGATCACAATGCCAAAAGCTTGTTGCTTGATCATGTTGGAAGCTCTTAACTTTTTGCAAGAATGAAGTGCATGAGTCGTGTTGTCTTCATCAAAATCCTCGAGGTTGAAGGCATGCTTCTACAAAAGAAACTATTATTTTGGAGAAAATAGAGATTCCAAACATGGAATGGATTTATAAGTTAGGATTTATTTTAATATTTAATAGATATTTCATCTAATTAATTAGTTTTAACTAAATCATATTATGTTATATTATGTAGTACTTTGATGAATTCAAGTGTGCTACTTACTCGAAAGATCAATTGGAAAAAATTAAGGAGGAATGATGTCAATACATTCTTAAGATGAAAATTATACAGGGTTTTGTCTTTCTTTCTTTTGTGTGAAGTTTATGGTCCTTAGAGATTTTTGTTGTTGTATTGTTCTATATTAGATTGGAATAATTCTGGAAGTTGTTGTGAATTAAGGGTGGATGGAATTTGTAATTATGTTTTAATTTTGAAGAAAATTGATTATTAATGATATATAGCATTTACAAATTTTGATAAAAACATTATTTTCTTGGTGTATGAGGTTTGTGTTGAATTATAATGGTTTTAAGGTTTATGTGTTGAATTAAAAGTTTGTGTTGAATTATAAAGGTTTGTGATAAATTTATTTGCTGCCATTTTCTTAAAAAAAATAAGACTTATGTCAACGCTTTAATAAAAAAAATGCGGCCAAACGTGCACAATAGACAACGCTTTTAACAACAAAAAAAACGCTTCATAAATGAGACATTAAAAAGCGCTTTGTAAAAAAAAGTGATGCCTATAGTGGAGAATAGAAAGCGCTACCTAAAAGAGACTTAGAAGAGAACTAAAAGATACATTAGAAAGTGCTTTTAAAAGTGTTGTCTAACGAGGGACAATAGAAAGTGCTTTTAAAGAAAAAACACAGTCTAAAGGTGACAATAGAAAGTGCTTTTAAAAAGAAGCGTTGCTTAAAGGGGACATAAGACATCGCTTTTGCATTTAAAAAAAGTGTTGTCTTTACCTATAGCAGCGCCTGTATAGGCAATGCTTTTAAGTGCTATCTATGCAAAAAAAAGCGTTGTCTTTTCCCTTATATGGCGTAGTGAATTTCGATGGAGCAATATTGAGATTGCGTTCGACGAAGCTTTTGAATTTTGAATAAGATTGATAACTATATTTTTCCTTATCTGTTTCTATAAGATGACACGTGTAAAGTTGTGGTGAAGTGAAGACATGCAAGTGAAACGTGTCATTTTCTGGAGAAAAGACCATTGATAGCGGTTAATTTCGACTTAGTATAAATAGGGCTCTTAGTATGTAGGATTTGTGTGTGTTTAATCATTGTACAAATACTAACAAATTACTCTAGATATATCTAAGTGTGTGAGAAACAAGTTCGTTGAGAACGTACGTGTGAATCACCATATTTTCATTTCAATTGAAGTCATTTACAGTTTATCAATTACTTTTTCTAATTGCAATTTACTTTGAAGTTTTTTTTTACTGCAATTCCTTTACAAATTATGTATTTACTTTTAAGCTTTAAACAACATTCTCAAATCATGGAGATTGTCGAAGTGTTCGTAGACTTTCAAATATAATTTAACAAGAACACGTATCCTAGGATTTACTGATTGATCCTGTAAAATAAATTAATTTTTGAAGATCAGAGTTGTTTATCAATTTTTACGATAAATACATAGTCCTACACGCAAAGAATACTAATTTGATAACTCCTCTGATCAATTCTAATCAGAAAAAGCCACGGTAGGTGAATTTTCTGTGTGCATTCCTCTTATATACTCCTCTTCTCATGATCTATACCCCCCACTAGTTACAAGCTAACCCACTCATATTCAAGAATGTACACCTTTCAACGTTTCAAAACTTTAACTGTGTGTTTGAATGAGTCAATTTAATGAAAAAAACATAATTAACACCTATCCAAAGCACTCACAAAATATCCATGAAAGTCTTTTCAAAGATCTATCTGGTCCAATAATATTCACGTTCTCCTTGGTAGCCAAGTAATTGGACTTTTCTAATAGTATATCCTATAATAGGCTGACACTATAAATATACCTAAATTCAATCCACAACTCAATCATTTCAGCTTTGCACACTTTAATTTCAATTTCAAGTCAAACCTCAATCTTACACAATTCAAGTTAAATCACTTTTACTAATTTTATGACTTTCATTTCATCCTTCTTCAATTGTTTTGGCTCTTCTTCAAACTCATCATCTCAAGTATTTTATCATGATAAAAAATTATCTCAATCAAAATCTTCATCATCATCAAAGAAATCAAAGAGCACAGAAAAATCAAATGGAGCTCCGATTGTAGTTTATCATTTTCCTGTTAACTCAAATCTCTCACTTTTGTAGTCATCCATCATTAAGATATTTATGTTTATTTTTGTATTTTATTTTTCTTGTTTTAATGAGAAAAAACTTATATGATTTGTGTAAATAATTAATATTGTTCTATCGATCATGATATTCTTTTGAGTTAATTTTAATTTGATGTCATTAATAATGTATTGACACTAATATTCTCTCCAAATTTTCCTATTTAATCATTTTAAATAGAAAATTGTGTATGCAAATTTATAAGATCTAGCTTTTAAAATGACTTTTATTCCCACTACCAGTATCATGAGCACTAAACTCATTAATTCGATTTGGGATCAATTTTGACATCAAATAGTTTCAGTCACTTTTCGATCGTAGTTGTGCGGATTCAAACTATAGTTCTCTCTGATGGGAAATTAAGACACAATAATATACCAATATGCAGCGGATGAAAAATTCTCTACACTTGTAACAACTTTTAGGATCAACAACAAATATAAGACGACAAATCGAACAAATAAAGGCACACAAGAGCGCCGATATTTTAACGTGGAAAATCCCTCAAATGATAGTCAAAACAACGAGTCCTCCATACCAAAGAGAGTCTTAAAGTGATTCACAAACTAGTGCTAACAACCACAAATCACAAATCATCTTTTGCATACAAATAAGAATTAAAAAGTTAAAAAATTACTCAAATCTACAACTTCGGTGCAAAGCACATATCTGTCACCTCACACCTTATTTTGAAATTCAGAACGGTAAAATATTGAGCTCAATCCGACAGTTAACGAACCTCGGCCATGTGTTGAGAATCTTCCCTCTAAATTTGAGCTTAATCCGACAGTTAATGAATTTGTGATCGTCGATTTAGTGAGATTGGGTGCACAAAAACGAGAATATGTTTCTCTCCTTTTTTCTCTCTTTTGAATCCTTATTTTTCTCTCTATCTCTCTTAATCCTAAATTGATCCTCTCCACTTAAATAAGTGAAACAAATGAGCTAATCATATTTTGGATATTTTCACATAGGAAGGGAACCCAAACCCAACAAATTAAATTTCCCCCTCACAACTATGTGGAGGAAATTTCCAAACCGACAATATCACAACAAACATCAAATTTTCCTCTTGGTGATTCTTTAGTCATCATATCCGAGCCATTATCATCTGTATAAACTTTAAGTAACTCCAACAAATTAGCATCCAAAACATCACGTATCTAATGATATGTCACATCAATGTGTTTGGACATAATATTAAAAGTCGAATTCTTACCAATATGAATAGCAACTACAACATATTTGTGTTGAACAAAATCAATATCCTGTAAAAAAAATTATTCAACCACAATAACTCTTTGCATGCTTCGGTAATGGTAGTGAACTCAACCTCTGTAGTAGACAACGCTACCACGACTAGAAAACTCGCTTTTAATGACCATATTAGAGATCGAAAAAACTTTAAAATCGACCACTATAACATTTTGCGACCAATAAATTGACAACTAAGTTTCGGTTGGAAAAATGCTAGTTGCTAACCTATAGCGACCTATTCAGTGGCCAGAATTTAGTGAACAATTTTGTGACCGATTTTAGTGACCGTTTTCAATTAATTAAGGACATTAAAATAAAATAAAAAAGTTTTCCTACATTCAAGAATCAAACCAATGCCCTTACGTTCGATAAATGTATGCATGACCACTAGACTATTATATTTTAGATGTATATTCTTCTTTAAAAATGTATGTATTATAAGCGAAAGTCAAAATTTAAATATTATTTAAAAAATTATTAAACTAATTATCATTTAAATTATATTTTTTAAATTAATAAATTTGTATGGATATATATATTTTATTTGTTAAAATAATAAATAAAACTGAAAAATTCCACTACAAAATAAAAATTGAAAAGGAATTAAAATATTAGTGACCAAAATTTCGGTCACTAAAGTTTCAGTCACTAACGTTTTTTATAAATTATTTTTTTATACAAATGTTTATTTGAGACTAAAAATAACGGTCACAAAATTTCATTGGCTAATTTTATATAGTGACCGATATATTAACTTGATGTCCAATTTCGGTGGCTATGATGATCGGAAATTTTCTGTCATTAATTCTGCCACCAAAAGAGAATTTTCTATGATGACCTGAAATTTTCTGTCACTAATTTTGTCATTAAAGTGGTCCACTAGAGTAGGTTTATCTCCTATAAAACAAAGCCTCGCAGAAGTAGTACCGCGATGATAGCTTAAAATCCATTTTACAACATTCAAATGCTCTCTACCTTGATTTGACCAAATTCTACTGACTGTACCAACATCATGTGCTATATCTGGTCTTTTACACACCATTGCATACAACTTTCCATTTTGAATCTTTATAGTACTCTTTCGATATAATGTACTTGTGACATCCAAAGTTTCTTGTCTTTTCTATCACGCATGATTCTAATGTCAAGAATCTATTCAGCTGCTCATATGTCTTTCATGGCAAATGACTCTCCCAATTGCTTCTTTAAGCTGCTAATGTTAGAAATACTTTCCCTATAATAAGCATATCATCAACATATAACAATAGAATAATGAAGTGATTGTTAGATTTTTTTAACCAAGACGTAATAATCTGAAGTAATCTCCGGGTATCCTTGATCACTAATAATAGACTCAAACTTCTCGTACCACTGCCTTTAAGTTTGCTTCAACTCATATAAACTCTTCCTCAATCTACACACATGATCTTCTTTGCCTTTAAATTAAAAACCACCGGGTTGTTTTATGTAGATCTCTTCCTCCAAATTACAATAAAGGAAAGTCGTTTTCACATCCATTTGCTCAACCTCTAAATGAAGAGTAGTAGCCAAACTCAACACGGTTCTA
Organism: Lathyrus aphaca; assembly: GCA_963966055.1. Classification (NCBI taxonomy): domain Eukaryota; kingdom Viridiplantae; phylum Streptophyta; class Magnoliopsida; order Fabales; family Fabaceae; genus Lathyrus; species Lathyrus aphaca. The sequence goes on along the minus strand of OZ014524.1, from coordinate 506,058,246 downwards.
ATTGATAAAATATTTAGAACATGTGAGAAAATATCAATAAAAGCAACACTCTTTTTTGACGGAAATCTTTCACCACTAATCTAGATTTATATCTTGGAGACTTAGAGTTGCTCTCATGTTCAACTCTATAAATCCACCTATTTTTCAAAGCTCTTTTTCCTTTAGGAAACTTCACTAAATCATAAGTGTGATTATCATACAATGATTTCATCTCATTTTGCATTGTATCTAACGACTTTTGATTTTCATCACTTTTCATGTGTCGTACATCGAAAAATACGATCATTGCGAAGGATGCGGAAAAAACAACAGAGTTGCCACCGAACTTTTTAATTTCAAAGAGGGAAAGAGAAAATATCGATAAACTCTCAAGGAAAGAAAGTGGTCATCGCAACCAAACTCCAGGTTCGGGAGTCGGTTACGTAAAGGGAATGTATTAGCACCCCTTCACGTCCGTTGTACTCAACGGGAATCTCTTAGTCTAATTTACGATCGAATGCTAACTTATGTTATTATCTTCTTCTAATGGTAAAAGGTATAAGGATTGTTTAAGATCGTATCTAAAGTTATAAGGGGAAATGAGTGGTTTCATTTCTAGGATGCTCGCATATGATTGGACCCTTATGCCGACGTATTTTTTCGTACAATAGAAAAATACAAAACATTCCTGATTCGTGGGACTATAATTTATTGATTTCTTTTAGAGATATCAATTATTCACACAAGAAAGAAATGAATCTCAAACCTAAATTTTAATAGTCCCATGTTAAACTGCTACAACACTATTATTCTAAACATGACATAGGATAACCCAAACTTAATTTGTACAATAATTGTTTTTCTTACTTATCTAACATTTTATGGAACGTAAAACTGATTTCTATAAGCATGCACCAAATAAGTTCTGAAAGAGACAAAAGAAACAACATTGTGATTTCGAATACATAATTAACACTTTAGTAAAGCACTCACAAAATATACATGAAAGACTTTTCAACAATATATGTGGTCCAATTCACGTTTTCCTTGGTCGCCAAGTAATTTGACTTTTCTAGTATTATATTTCTATGTGGTCTTGTTAAGAATTTTTTTTTTTTGGTTATACTTGATTTTCTTTTATTTATTTGTTCTTATTTTTGTTAGAAACTTTTATAGGAATTGTAACTTTCATGATATTACTCTATGTGTTTATAATTTCATTTCATTAATGATGTACTATCACTGGATTCTTTCTCCAAGATACTTAATCAAAAAATTGTGCAAAATAGAAAATTGTGTATGCAAAATAATGCTCAGAATTCAAGTTTTGATTATTAACATCTACAATTTTATATTTTATTTATAATCAAAATGGAATAATTATTTTATTTAATTACAATAGAACTCGTAGTTATTCTTGATTTTTACCATCAACCGAGATATATACTCCAAACAATATTTTATTCGAACATCAAAATGGTAACTCTGGTCACTTTTGCATTTCTCATAAACTTTTTGTGTCATAGCAAACAAAGAACCTTTTTCATATTCTCCACCTAACAAATAAACACCATTCTTCATATTCTCCACTTAACCATAAATCAAACTCCATCTTCCAAGTCGAACAAAATTAACAAAGGAGGAAGAAAATTGGAAAAAAGAAACTTGAAACTAAAACCAACACATTTCTTTGACTCTGCCATTACGTTTTCAATAAGTAAATATTTCACCATGATTATACCAATAAAGTTTGTTGTTGTTGTTGTTGTTGTTTAAACTTAGGGTTTAATGTTGTTGTTCTGAGAATGAAAGTTTAGTGTTATTATTCTTTTGTTGAGATGGAATATTCATTATTGTTATTCGTGTACGATTTCTATTTTATTTTCAGAAGGTACGTGATTATGGATCACAATTTGTGAAAGCCAATAAATTTTAAGAGTATGAGAATTGACTGATTCAATTTTTTAAATTCGCTGATATAAACTTTCATGACGACACCATGATATTTTATTGTCCTTGTAAAATATATTGAGAAATACAAAATAATTCAAAGGAAGAAATGTTCAATCATTTAAGTTGTGGAATTATTCAAAATTATACGAAATGGGTATATGAAATGGCTATAACATGGAGAAAGGACAAAAAAAACTTGAGTCACATAGAGCTGAAGTTGATGAAGATATGAAACATTGAAGATATGATATTTGATATTGGAGTATCTTTTTTTAAAAGAAATCCCATGTGTATGATACATTACATAATGACATGGAAGAACCCCTATTTTTTGTGGTGCAAATTTTTTACAAGATTGTCAGCTGTATTAGGACTATTTAATCCCGGGGAAATAATTTGGTGTACGTAAGAAGTTTTATTACAGGAGGATTTTAATGGAGGGCATGAGTTTGATGTCACTCCAAAACCTTTAACCGGGAAGGAAGTTTATAAAAGACAACAACACATTAATGTTGCCTTTAGAAAGAAACAAAGAGGTCTTATGGGGGAAAATATTTAGAAAAAGAGGTTTGTGTTCTTTGATCATCCATATTGATCTAGCCTCAATGTAAGACATTCTCTTAATGTGATGCATGTGTGGAGAAAAATGTTTGTGATGGTATGATTGGAACAATTCTTAACATTAAAGGCAAGAAAAAAGTTTGTAAGAAATCTCTTCTAAATATAGTAGTGATGGGTATACGATAAGAGTGAGCCCAAAAAAAAGGAAATAAATCATATTTATCCCCAACATGTCACACTCAGTCTAAAAAAGAAAAAAAAGTTTTTGCAATTGTTGGTAGGGTATCAAAGTTTTCCAATGGTACACATAAAATGTGAAGAAACTTGTGTCATTGACAGATCTCAAGTTAGTTGGCTTAAAATATCATGATTGTCATGTCTTGATCAACAAATTTTACCAGTGGTTATCTGTGGTATTTTACCAAAATATGTAAGGGTAACTATAACCAAATTGTATTTATTCTTCAGTGCTATATGTAGTAAAGTCATTGATCTTGTAAATTTAGATGAGTTGAAACATGAGGCTGCAATTATCTTGTATTAATAAGAGATGTATTTCCCTCCATCATTTTTTTTTAACATTATGGTTCAATTAATTTTTAATCTAGTAGGGGAGATTAGATTTTGAAGGTGTGAAAAGTACACAAGAAGGGGTGGGTGTTGAATTGTGTTGTACGTTTTATTGATTTACTTATTATCAGAGTTCAGAACCTGAATTGATGTTCAGATTCTTTTTATTTCTTAGCAGCGAAATTCTAACAGAAGCAAATAAATAAATAGCAGAAGACGCAAAGATTTATACTGGTTCCTCCCCAAACTGAGAGTAATTCACTCCCCTTGCTTCATAAGAGATTTTCACTATAACTAATTCATAATTACAATCTCTTATGCATTATGTATAAAACTCTTACAACTGCTCAAACCCATTTTCCAAGACTTCCTACTTAAACGTACAACTCAAGACTTTTGTTCAATCAACATCATTGATTAAGAATTTTACAACTCATACACTTAATCAAGAGACTTACATGACTCAAACATCTTGGCTCGAGACTTCCCTGCATAGGCTCTCAACCTAAGACTTATGCGCTAAGCCCCACTGACCAAGACTTCCTTGCTTAAGCCTCTTAGGTCCAAGACTTTTGCTCACACTTCCCAGGCCGAGACTTCCTTGCTCAAGCTCCACTTGAGACTACCTGCTCATGTCATACTGGCTGAGACTTCCCTTGCTAAATCAATAAACTTGATTAAGACTTCACAACTCAAACACTTAAGCAAGAAACTTACATGGCTCAAGCATCTTAGCTCGAGACTTTCCTTGCTCAATCAATATACTTGATTAAGATCTTTATTGCTCAAGAACATAGAAAGAGACTTATGTAGCTCAAACATTTTGGCTCGAGTCTTGTTGCTTGAATCCCAATGAGAAAAGACTTATGCTCAAGCACATAGCAAGATACTTTAATCTTAACAGGTAAACATGTTCAACAGAATAGAGAACAAGGCGTATATGATACAAGTATCAGACGTACGAGAAATCACCATAACAAATATCTAAAGTACTTAAGATTTCTAAGATATTTAATGGTAAGAAATCTTAAGGATCTTACAATTACAACCTACAACAAATAATCTTCACACACAATATAGTTGATAATTGTTGATATTGTTACTCTTTCTTCGGGATAATCCTTATTAAAGATTCATCTTGAACCTTATCCATATATATAGCGTTTGCAGAAAACTATCCGTTGAAGAGGTAACATCATCAAAGTCTTTGCTTTTACTTCATAGTACAAGAGACATTGAAGATAGATGCATCATAAGACCTTGATCCAATGTGTAACATGTTTAACCTTTAGGTATTCAAGAGAATTTGTACTAATAGAACCGTTAAGAGTATATATTTGTAAAGCATGGCAAACTTTCTTGAGCCTTGCAATCTATAGACTCTTGTTGACAAACTGATTAGACAATACAACTTACTTTCTGCAATATGGGCAGCTCCAGCTTTATCACCAACTATGAATGGTACCAGAAGCCAATATACATTCACTAAATATAGACTCATCTAATTCTAAGATCTTCAACATCAGAGTCTGCACTAAGCAACACTAGCATGTGTTCTTCAAGTTCTGCCATTAAAAGCTAACAATTCAGCAACTCCCAAGTGTTCTAATGTAAAAAAAATTTTGGCTATAATATTTACATGTAACAGAACCTCCACACATGTAACACACATCAAATAAATAATTTTACTTTCAATACTTTTCTATAATCAAAATCTAAAGAGAATATGTCATGAACAAATCTTGTTCTAACAGAATTTATGATCAAGTTTTTTAAGTTGCATGTATATGGTAGAGCGATGCTTGAAGATCAAGTTTTTTAAAGGTTATACAAAGAATCATCACTATCTAGAAGCTTTGATCGTAGAACTATACGTCATAGATAAAACTATTGAGTTTTGTACAAACTATTTTTCGAAAGCAGACTTTATAGGAATTCATGTATCTTTTCATGATGGAAGATATGTAGGTAAATCTATTCAAGGTTTGTATGTTAAGACAATGGATCGAATAATAGTTCTTTAAGCACATTTGTATATATTTAATAACGTCAATAAATTCAACTTTCCTTGTCTACTCACAAAAGTCTTGCCAATGAAAAATTTACTCATATGAATGAAAAATTGATGATTCTTTTTGTTAGCAAGAGATGTATTAATAGTAGTACGAAGGGTACTCAATCCTGTTTACAAAAAACAAACGATATTTTAATCGATAAAAATGGACGAAACATTACCCACCAATTGAAATTGATGTTAACAGTGCATAACAAAATTTTCATAAATTGATTTAATGAAAGAGTTTCTAAAGAAAGTAGTGCATATAAGATATTTAGTATATACAATACTAATGGATCCTAAACTCAATTAAGACAAAGATATTTAGTATATACAATACGAGTGGAGGAACTATCAATGATCATCTTTCTTCACTATGGTCTCGTTTTAAAAGAAGTTAGGTGTAAGCTTGATCTAATTACATTGTCCCTTTTCTTCTTCTTGTTTGTTCTCTTCAAATACGTTTCCTACATTATTCCCATCTTAGCTTGTTATGTTTGTCATCTTCATTTAAATCTTCTTCTTCCTTCAGCATTTTTTGTAGACAATGTCTTCTTAATAGTGTACCACCTCACGGGCTTAAAAAAAGTTGCTTTTGCTGCAACCATAATGAGATCTCTGAATAGTGTGCCCCCTCCATACTTCTTGAAATTTGCACATAAATTCCTTAATTAAAATCTATGTTCAAATTCAGGATATTCATCCTCAAAAACTTGCACCAGTCCATGTTAACAAAATAGACCAACTCTGACATTAAGGAACACATCAACAAACAACAAAAGAAAAGTAATAATTAATGAAATTTAAATACTTTGTCTTACCTTTTGTTGATCTGACATAAAACACCATTTACTATCAAAATCAATATCATCAAGAAGAAACCTAATAAACCAACTCCATGTGTCTCTTGTTTCAGTCTCTACAACCCCAAAGGCAAGTGGGAGATATTGGTCATTGGCATCTCTAATGGCAGCAATCATCAAGATTTCACCATATTTGTTTTTTAGGTGACACCCATCTAACCCTATAAATGTCCTACAACCTAACTTAAATATTTTCTTAGTTCCATCAAAGCACTTATAACATCATTCAAACTACTTAATGTTAGAACAATTCTGATTCTAATCTTCCATTAGAGTTTTGATGATAACAATATTTTTCTAAGAGAATAGAAGTTCTAATTTATGTTGCACTAATATTTGTTTAATGTGCAAAATAGAAGTTGTAGAAGTTCTCATAAGGAAGGATACTTTGACTCTAGTCAAGCATCTTCTAAGAGGAACAATCTAGCGCTCACTTATAGAAGATCTGTTATCAAAGAGAAGTTCTCATTGAAGACGTTTTTATTGTTGCATATTCATTTATGAAACTCTGATTTGCGTTTAGAATATTCTGATTCACTCATTTAAGGACCATTTAAAGAAAATCAGAATAATGGCCGGGAACAAGAATCTCCTCATTTGGAAGGAATTAATGGCAATTAACAGCTATCCAATTCAAGCTCCAAATGTTCCCAACGTCTATCTACTTCAAATCATTATTTAAAGAAATCATCATGAAGATTTGAAGCTCTCGCTTTCACGCTCTATCATTGCTTACACACCCATATTATCTTGCTCTCAATATTGTAACAGATCACTTAGTGATATAACTTTTTAGAAGCATTATTTAGTTACATACTTTTAATCTTTGTAAAAGATAATTGATTTTCCTTGAGTGACTAGTTTAGTCAGTAGACTCAAGAAGACTTTGACAGTAGGTCATTGTGGTTGTATTCAAATTTGAATAGTGGATTAAGACCTCGTTGAGAGAGGAAAAATCACCTTGGCGGGTGGACTGGATGTAGTTTGAGTTCAAACAAACTAGGATAAATTAAAGTGTCCTTTACAGTCATTTTGTTTTTGAAAACCCAATTCCAACCCCCCTTCCTTGTGTTTTTACGCTCCTTCAATTGGTATCAGAGCTCTAGGTTCTGAGATATACACTTAACCGTGTTAGTAAAAGATCCAGAAGATAAAACAAAATGGCAGATGCAGTCAACAACAACAATGACTATCAAAATGACAAGATCAACGGAAAACCTCCAGTGTTCAATGGTGACAAATTTGACTACTGGAAGGATGTTCTGGAGAGTTTCTTTCTAGCTCTGGATGAAGATCTTTGGGATATGGTGACAGATGGATACACTCATCTTGTTGGAGCAGATGGTTAAAATATTAAAAGAAACAACACGACAGCTCAATAGAAGAAGGAATTCAACAACCATCACAAGGCCAGAACCATACTTCTGAGTGTTATTTCCTATACAGAATATGAGAAGATCACAAACATATAATCAACCAAACACATGTCTGACTCCCTGAGGATGACACATGAAGGAAACACTCAAGTCAAGGAGACAAAAGCTATGGCTCTTATCCAGAAGTATGAAGCGTTCAAGATGGAAGAAGATGAAACAATTGAGAAGATGTTCTAAAGGTTTCAAATTCTGGTTGCTGGACTGAAAGTTCTGGACAAAGGCTACTCAACAACAGATCATGTGAAGAAGATCATCAGAAGCTTGCCAAATACTTGGAGACACATGGTCACTGCTTTGAAGTTATCAAAAAATATTAACGAGAAATCTCTGGAAGAACTGATCATCTCTCTGAGAAGTCATGAGATAGAACTAGAAGAAGATGAACCCCGGAAGAAAGGTAAGTTTATTGCTCTTAAATCTAACAAATATGATTCTAAAGCTTTGCAGGCAGAAGAAGAAGAAAGCTCTGGAGGCTCATCATAAGAAGACGAACTATCTCTTCTATCCAGAAGAGTTCAACAACTTTGGAAGCATCGTCAGAAGAAGTTCAGAAATCCCAGAAGATCAATCAATCACTCTGAAGCATCCTCTGGTCACAGGAAACCCAGAAGCAAAGAAGTAGTGTGCTACAAATGCAAATAACTATGACATTATAAGAGTGACTTCCCAAAACTTCAGAAAGAGAAACCTAGAAAGAAATTAAACAGAGAAAATAAAAAGAGTCTCATGGCAACATGGAATGATTCAGAATCATATGAAGCAGATTCAGACTCAGAAGATGAACATGCCAACATTGCATTAATGGAAAAAATAACAAAAGATGTTCACTCATCAGAATTAGAGTTAGATTCTAACACAGAAGAGGTATTCTCTAAATTTTCCAGATCCCAATTAGAAAATAGCCTCTCAGGAACTCTGTGGGGAGTATCTAAATTCGTTACTCTGTTGTGAGATCTTCGGGCGTCGCTCTTCTGGATAGAGGCTGAAACTCTGTGGGGAGATGGTTCCCTGTCTAACACTCGGCTGGGGAAGAAGAAAGATCACTGAAAGATCCTTCTAGAGATTTCTGTGGGGATCCTGCTGAGGATGATACTTGACAAATCAGCTGGGGTTATAAACACCTTCAGGTGCTGCTCTTTGAAGGAAATGTTGGAGAGGTGATGCCTGGCAACTCTGATGGGGAGAAAGCATCTCTGGTGCTGTTTGGAGAGTGTGTTGAGGAAATAATGACTTGGCAGCCTACTGGGGAGAAGTTTTCATGCCCCATGTTGCGCTTTGGATACCTGCAATCCTGTAAAGACAAAGAAACGCACAAGTACCCCGAGGTATCCCTTACTGGATTCCATCATTAGGAGTTCAGACACTCCCGGGAGTAAGTCAATTTCTTGTAAGCACGTATTTTTAGAAGGGTAGCATCTGTATTTATGCAATCAATATATTAATGACATCGGACATCTTGCAAATAAAAGAGTACGAGACGAAATATGACTGAAAATCTGATTTTATTAATTCGAATGCCCTGAATTGGCAAGTACAGTCAAAGAAACGGATCCCCTGAAATGAGGAAATCGTTACAATTTGAGAAACAAAAAGATGCTGGCAATGTTGATGACGCTTCAAGGGGCTTCCCGTTTTGCTATGACTCGTATGACATTGACGTTCTTCTCATCTTGCTTTTGAAGGAGGTTGATTCTGACCGACGCTCGAACCTTTCGGAGTTCACCTTGTTGTAAGTGATACAAACGAATTCAGAATGCAGTTGTTGGCTTATTCCCTTATTTTGCATGGATCGCCCTTTCGGGTTTTCAATCCATCGGGATACCCTTTTTTGCCTGAGTCGTCCAATGCGGCTTTTCAACTCAGCGGGTGTACTTTTTTTTATTTTAATTTCCCTTATTTTTGCCCGAGTCTTTTATTCTGTTTTTGACTCGCCGGGATGCCCTATTTTTGCCTGGACTTACATTCTGTTTTTATGTCCAGCGGGTCATTTTTATGCGAAGTATTTTTTAACTGCATCTGAATTCACAGGGGACAGGAAGTCTTCATCATCCATAGTACTGAGCATCAGTGCTCCACCAGAGAAAACTTTCTTTACTACGAATGGTCCTTCATAGTTCGGAGTCCACTTGCCCCTGTGGTCTGTATGAGGAGGGAGGAGTCTTTTCAGCACAAGATCTCCTACTTGGTACTCTCGGAGCCTGACTTTCTGATCGAAGGCTTTCTTCATTCTTTTCTGATATAGCTGCCCATGACAGATTGCAGCAAATCTCTTCTCTTCAATCAGATTCAGTTGTTCATATCGGGATCGGACCCACTCGGCTTCATTCAACTTAACGTCCATCAGCACTCGCAAGGAGGGTAATTCAACTTCAACAGGTATGACTGCCTCCATACCATACACAAGCCGATACGGTGTTCCCCCAGTGGATGTTCTGATTGACGTACGGTACCCATGTAAGGAAAACGGTAGCATTTCATGCCAATCTTTATAGGTAACCACCATCTTCTGCACAATCTTCTTGATATTCTTATTAGCTGCCTCAACAGCGCCATTCATCTTTGGCCTGTAAGGAGAAGAATTGTGGTGTTGGATCTTGAAGTCCCGGCATAACTCTGCCATCATTTTATTGTTCAAGTTGGAACCATTATCAGTAATGATTCGCTCGGGAACTCCATACCGACAGATGATGTCTCTCTTCAGAAATTGGGCTACCACTTGTCTTGTAACATTTTCATAAGAAGCTGCTTCAACCCACTTGGTAAAGTAGTCAATGGCAACCAGGATGAATCTGTGGCCATTGGAAGCAGTCGGTTCAATCTTGTCAATCATATCAATGCCCCACATGGCAAAGGGCCAGGGTGAAGACATCACATTTAAAGGATTGGGAGGTACATGCACTTTATCTGCATAAATCTGGCATTTATGGAACTTCCTGGCATAAGTACAACAGTCTGCATCCATTGTGATCCAGTAATAGCCTGATCTCAGCAACTTTTTAGCCATTTCATGCCCTCCTGCATGGGTACCAAAGGATCCTTCGTGCACTTCGTGCATCAACAAGTCTGCTTCTGTTTTATCAACGCACCTGAGAAGTACCATATCAAAGTTTCTCTTGTACAGGGAACCGTCAGTATTCAGGAAGAAACTACCAGCTAGCCTCCTTAATGTCTTCTTGTCATTGGAAGATGCCCCAGGTGGGTATGTTTGATCCTCCAAGAAGCACTTAATGTCGTGGAACCAAGGCTTGTCATCTTTGACAACATCTGCTGAGAACACATATGCTGGTCTGTCAAGTCTGGACACTGAAATTCGAGGCACAAAGTTGGCAGCTTGAACTTTGATCATGGATGAAATGGTGGCCAGAGCATCTGCAAATTGATTCTCGTCTCGAGGGATATACTCAAGCTTGATTGTTGTGAAGAATATGAGTAATCTCCTTGTATAATCCCGATAAGGTATCAGATGATCCTGGTGGGTGTACCATTTGTCGTTGGTCTGATTGATTACCAGAGCTGAATCTCCGAACACAGTCAAAGTCTTGATCCTGAGGTCAATGGCTTCCTCAAGACCCATAATACAAGCTTCGTATTCAGCTTCGTTGTTAGTGCAGTTAAAGGTGAGTTTTGCCGAGAAAGGCAGGTGAACTCCCTTAGGTGTAATGAGTACTCCACCAACACCACGACCATTCATATTAACAGCCCCATCAAACATCATAGTCCATTCTTCTTCCGGGTCAGGCCCTTCAGTGTGAACAGGCTCTTCATGATCTTTTGCTTTTATGAACATGATGTCTTCATCAGGGAAGTCAAATCTCATAGGCTTGTAATCATCAATGGGTTGCTCAGCAAGATAATCAGACAATACACTGCCCTTGATGGCTTTCTGAGATGTGTACTGAATGTCATATTCTGTGAGGATCATTTGCCATCTTGCAACCCGTTCGGTAAGTGCTGGCTTCTAAAAAATGTACTTAACTGGATCCATCTTTGAGATCAATAAAGTAGTGTGGGTCAACATATACTGTCTCAGTCGGCGATCAGCCCACGCTAAAGCACAGCAAGTTTTCTCGAGCAGTGAATAACGTTGTTCACAGTCGGTAAACTTTTTGCTTAGGTAGTAAATTGCACACTCTTTTCGACCAAACTCGTCATGCTGGCCCAACACACACCCCATTGACTCTTCTAATACTGTCAAGTACATGATTAGAGGTCTTCCTTCAACTGGAGGCATAAGGATTGGTGGATCTTGTAAGTATTCCTTGATTTTGTCAAAAGCCCTCTAGCAGTCTTCGTTCCACCTGACCGTTTGTTCTTTTCTTAACAGCTTGAACAAAGGTTCACAGGTTGCTGTAAGGTGAGATATGAACCTTGAAATATAGTTCAATCTACCTAGAAACCCCCGAACTTCTTTTTCTGACTTCGGTGCAGGTATTTCTTGAATAGCTTTGACTTTATCAGGGTCAACTTCAATTCCTTTCTCACTTACAATAAATCCCAGCAGCTTACCGGATCGCACCCCAAATGTGCATTTGTTGGGGTTTAACTTCAGTTGATACTTCCTCAGACGCTTGAATAACTTCAGCAGATTCACCAGGTGATCTTCTTCTGTGAGGGACTTGGCAATCATGTCATCCACATAACATTCAATTTCTTTGTGGATCATGTCATGGAATAATGTTACCATATCCCGTTGATAAGTTGCGCCAACATTCTTCAGTCCGAATGGCATTACCTTGTAACAGAACGTGCCCCAGGGTGTGATGAAAGTTGTCTTCTCCATGTCTTCAGATGACATCTTGATCTGATTATATCCTGAAAATCCATCCATAAAGGAGAACACCGAGAACTGAGTCGTATTATCAACCAATACATCAATGTGAGGTAAAGGGAAATCATCTTTTGGGCTGGCTCTGGTCAGATCCCGGTAGTCCACACACATCCTCACCTTGCCATCTTTCTTAGGCACAGGTACAATATTATCTACCCACGACGGATAGCTAGTCACAGCAAGGAAACCGACGTCCCACTGTTTTTGTACCTCTTCTTTAATTTTCATTGCCATATCTGGGCGCGTACAGCGCAACTTCTGTTTTACTGGTGGGCAGTCTTCTTTCAAAGGCAGCTTATGCATGACAATATCGGTGTCCAACCCTGGCATATCCTGATAAGACCAAGCGAAAACATCCACGTATTCCCGAAGCATGTCAATCAGTTGCTCTTTTACTGAATCTTGTAGGCAGGCCCCGATCTTAACTTCTTTCATGTCTTCTTCCATACCAAGATTAACCGTTTCGACCTCCTCCTGATGAGGAGTGATAACCTTCTCCTCTTGCCTTAACAACCTGGCTAGCTCTTCAGGTAGCTCGTAATCTTCTTCAACCCCTTCATCAGCTTGATTGATTGGATTGTCAAAGTCATACGAGGTCATAACAGTGTTGTTGTCGGTGCAATCTGGAGGGCACTTTCTGCAAGGTTTTAGATTGGTTTATTTTAGTGATTGATTTTATCTTATTTAGAAAAAAGTGAAATGAAGTTATCATTTTGAAAACATTGCCATTTTATTTTTTGTACAAAAATAAAAATGAAAAAACAGTGAGCGGAAAAGGAAAAGACTCATTTGCAAAAGATGTGTGATATTCATTGATTAATCTGTTTGCACAAAATTACAAGATGGCCCGATTACAAAATGAGTCTTGACATCTTGGGAAAGATGCAAGACTTGATGCATGCTTAAAAATACAGGAAATAATAATTACTCTGCAGGAGTAACCCTTATAATTTCCTGGGAAGACCATTTAAGGACTTGGCTCCCCGGGATCCTTGGACGTATCCAGCTCTCCAGGTTGCGGTCGCTTTCCTCCTCGTCTTCCAAGTTGTTCACGGCATCCGGGGTGAGCATTCCCCCGCTGACAAAACTGGGCTCTTTGGCAGCCTCTAATTGATCTTATTGAGTTGGTCTGTAACCCAACCAAAATCTGTCTTCTTTCTTTTCCACGGGCAACAGCTTGCCCCAGCCTTGGGCAGTACCCTCTTCAACAACCTTCCGGGCTTGCTGATATGACGTTATGGAGGTTCCCAGTACAGCATATGCTTCATTAATGTTCAGGGCCTCAAACCCTTGGCTCATAGTTTCATGGATCTCTCCATCCATTTCTATGTACTTGTATGTAGCCAGATGGCTAACAAAGATGTCTTCTTCCCCACAGATGGTGATGATCTGGCCTTCCCACTCGAATTTCAGCTTCCGGCGAAGGGTAGACGTAACAGCGCCAGCGGCATGGATCCAGGGTCTACCCAACAAACAGCTGTAGGCCGGCTGAATGTCCATCACATAGAAGGTAATTTTAAAAGTCTGCGGACCAATCATCATAGGCAGATCAATCTCCCCAAGTACTGATCTTTTAGAGCCATCAAATGCTCTCACCACCAAATTACTCGGACGCAGTGCCAAGCCATCATACTCCAGCTTCACTAAGGCTTTCTTTGGTAGAACATTGAGTGACGACCCAATGTCCACCAGTACATGAGACAGAACAACACCCTTGCATTCCAATGTGATATGTAAAGCCTTGTTATGGTTATGTCCCTCAGTTGTTAAGTCAGCATTGGTAAAGCCCAGTCCGTGACTAGTATTGACATTTGCAACCACAGTTTCCAGCTGATTAACAGTGATCTCCTCTGGCACGTATGCTGCGTGCAGGACTTTCAATAATGCATTCATGTGAGCTTCAGAACACATCAACAGGGATAATATGGAGATTTTTGAGGGAGTTTGGTGAAGCTGATCCACCACTTTGTAATCACTTCTCTTTATGATTCTCATGAACTCGTCCATATCTTGCTCAAAAGATGTCTTCTGAGTTTCTTTGACAGTTGGCTCTTCAAGTACCACACTCTTTCCTTTTGCTTTGGCAGCAGCTTCTGCTTCAACATTAGGTCTTTGAGTTTGTGAGGCAAAAAGGCGTCCGCTTTTGGTGAAGCCTCCGCCTCCCCCAACATTATCAACTTGTGGAGAAGAGGTTGAAGAATCCAGAGTGATTTTCTCCCCGTTGCAATAGAGATCAGAGCCATAATGCCAAGGTATGGCATTGCTACTTTCATAAGGAACTGGTCCAGGCACCGTGATGGTAACTGGACTGACTGTTGCAGAGGAGGGTACTGTAATGGTGTGCGAATCGTAGTAAATTGTGACTGGTGACCTGGCAAGGGGTGCCACTGTTTGTTGCTGAAAGTTGTTATTTGGAGGAACATTTGATGGATCATAGTAGATGGTGACTGCTGAGACATCTTCATTTATTTCTGTTGGCGTTGTAGATTCTGCCGGTAAAATGGATGCTGATGTTGTAGAAGAAATGGTTGTTGAAATCTGATTTGTTGAAGTGATGGATGAAGCCATTGCTGATGATATTGATGAATCGGTAGGGATGATTGTTGCTGCTGTTGTAGAAGAATCAGGAATTGTCGTCAAAGGAATTGCTAGATTTGTAGGCGCCGTTGTTGAGATCTGAAGGATACCATCCTTGATAAGACCATCTATGTCGCTTCTCAAATTATCACACCCGTTGACTGCAATGTTGCAATACCCACAACCGAGCTCACACCCGGGGAACACCTGGCACTCTAGAATCTGAGCTTTAATTTCGACCAGAGGTGTTCGAATTTGTGCAACACTGGTGATCAAAGTAGATGGTTTGTCTTCCTCAATGGCATTAATCCTTGGCCCACCATGATTAGGCATAGGATTTCTATTGACATTCGGAGGTGGTGCGAAGTTGAGGGCTTTAGAATCCACCAGATCTTGAACTTTCATTTGCAAAGCCCTGCATTTTTCCGTATTGTGACCAGGTGCATTGGAGTGGAAAGAACATCTGGCGTTGACATCATAATTCTTTGGGAGATTGGAGGGATCTGGAGGTGCCAATGTCCTTAACTCAACCAAGTTAAGCTTCAGGAGTTATGGCAATAAGGCAGCATAAGGCATAGGGATAGGGTCAATCACCCTGTTTGCCTGTGATGGTCTTTGTTGGAAGGGTCGTTGTTGTTGATTGCTATTGTTGTTGTTGTAGGTTCTCTGTGGCGGATACTGAACTTGCTGTTGATAATGTGGTTGTTGTTGTTGTTGATATGCTGGTTGCTGAGGAACCGGAGCTGGAATAGTGACAGCTGCTACTGATCTGTGGACATACTGAGGTCTGCCCCTGCTAGCATGAATGGCATTTGTCTCACCGGTCCTTCGAGGTCCCACAAAAGGCTTCCTGGGATTACTGGAAGAACTTGCACCATTATCAGAAATTTTACCCATTTTTAATAGACTCTCAATCCTTTCACCGGCTATAACTACGTCTGCGAAGCTGGTAGAAGAAAAGGCAGCCAATCTATCGATGTATGTTCCTTGCAAAGTATTCATGAACATGTCGGCCATTTCTCTTTCCGACATGGGTGGCTGGACAGCAACAGCAAGCTGTCTCCACCTTTGGGCATATTCCCTGAAGCTTTCCCTGGAGGATTGAGACATTCCCATCAAGAGGGTCCTGTTAGGAGCCATGTCCAGATTGTATTGGTATTGTCTGATGAAAGCCTCAGCTAGGTCTTTCCAGCATCTGATAGTAGCTCTGGTCAAGTGTGAATACCACTCTCTTGAAGCCCAAGTAAACTGTCTTCAAAATAGAACATCCACAGTTTTTCATCCATGGTATATGCTTTAAGTCTCCCCAGAAAAGACTGCAGGTGAGTTCGTGGACAGGAGGTTCCATTGTATTTCTCGAAGCACGGAGGTTTGAACTTGTGGGTAATTCTTACCCCATCCACTAATCCCATATCCATTACATCGAAGCCCAAGGAGTTTTGAGACTCCAAAGATCTCAATTTCTCAGCAATTTCATCAAATCTCCTATCATAGACTTCATCTCCAGCTCCCATGACAGTAAACTGCTCTTCTTGGGGGTCTTCTTGTAAGATCCTCCCCCCAGTAGTATTTCCTTGCACATTACCTGAGATATTGACTTCCGGATCCAGATGAGGTCCAAATACAGGTGGATTAACATGAGGTTGTCCCCTCTCATTGTTACTTGTTCCTCCAGTCCCAGGATGAGGTTCCTCGGGGGTTTGTCTTTCTACCAATGCCCTTAGCCTTTCCTGACTCTGGGCCAAGCCAGTCATCACAGTCATGAATTGAGCCATTTGGTTTCTCATCTCCACTCTTTCATTAGCCTGGGTTCTGACCTCAGTCAGGTCTTGCTGTACTTGCTCCATTAGAATACCCGGAAAGTTGTTGCGAGTAGGATACCGGTGTGCACGGTTGACAGGGAACGCTATTCTGCGAGCAATATTTCCTGAACTACAACAGAGTTAGAAACAAACAAAATAATAACAAAACCTACAAAACAAAACAAAAGTTAGTATGCAATGCAGTATGCTTATTTGTTTTCCAAGGTATCCGGCTTGGTTCTTGGTTTTGACCTTTCCAGACCTCGAGGAAGATGCTTTGATGTTGTTGAGAAAAGAAAACCTAATTGGAAACAAACTAAAATATATTACAAATGACGAATAATACATAGTCTGTTTTTACAACATAGGCCCCTGAAGGGTCAAAAGTACATCAAATGAAAACAACAACAATCAAAAAGTCAGACATCCAGTCCAAATTAATCCTCCTTAACCTCCTTCAAAAGTGCCTCAGTCACTGGACCAGCTGGGTGCTCTGTAATAGTCCTGATACGGAGGTTTCTGGTGGCAATGGCAGTGGTCAGTTTCTTGTGCCTGTCCTGATCCTTTGACCTCTTCAAACCAGCCCTAAGCTTCAACTCTGAAATCTCCTTCTGGGCTGCCAGCAAGGCTTCCTGCTGCTTCTTTTCATTGGACTCTAACTGCTCAATCCTGGCTTGAGTTCTCTGATCTTCTTGTGTCCGGGCTTCAGTGATCCTGACCCACCTAGCCTGACTTTCTTGCATATAAAGCTCAACCCTAGCCTTCTGAAGCTTGGCCTCTTTACAGGCATTCTTCAATATTTGCTCCCCAGCTCTTGACTTCTTGATGTAGTTCTCTGTTTTCTCAATCTTGGCCAGATGCTCCACCCTAAGCTTCTCCAACCTCTCAATGTCCAGACGACCATCACTCCTTTCCCAAAGAGTCTTCTTCAGAGCTTGAGACAGATTCTCATTCCTTTCCTTCAGCTTCTTAAATTCTTCCAGGCTGACATTTGCTGCTGGCTGAGCTGTAGATGGTCCAGGTATATCCTCAATGGTGAAGGGCATTCCAGTAATCTGAGCTCTAGCATGGGACCAGTCATAGTACTGAGCTGAAGCAAAATTATTGCACCTTCCAAGAATGGCCATCCCTTTTGTATGGATGTTGTCCCAAGCCCAAGATGCTTGTCTGACAGCAGCTAGATTAGGCTTTATCTCACAATACAGGGTCTCAGCTAAATCTTGCACTCTAGGAGGGTGAACCAAAGCATAGCCCAGTTGTCTCTTAAACAACAAAGGATTGTAGTTGATGCAACCCTTTACTCCTATCAGAGGTACATTTGGGTATTGCCCACAGCTAGTGATGATGTCCTTGCCTTTGGTGCTCTGGGTGCACCATCTGATGTCATCTGAAGTCAAAGCAATGAGCCTCTTGGCCCAATTCTTCTGTTGGTGAGGGTTCAGGAAGGCATCTGACTTAGGCAGGTGTCTGAGCAGCCAGGTGTGAAACAGAGGAGCACAGCATCTCACCAACTTTCCTCTTTGCTTCTCATTCCTCTGATGAATGGAGTAATAGAAATCTCCCAACAATGTGGGTACTGGGTTCCTCAGAAGGAAAAGATGAATGGAATTCTTGCTGATAAATTTGGGCTCATCTGCAAACAGTATAACCCCATATATGCTGAGGGCTAACAATGCACAGACTGCCCTTCATTCTCCCAAAGAGGCCTTCAGGATGGCCTGAGAAATCAAGAAATCCAAGTGCAAACCAGGGATCCCATCCTTTGTTGTCATGCTTTGCTCAATCAAGGCAGGCTCCAGGTACAGTGTTTTTGCCACTTCTCCATTGCTGGGAGAAGTCATTTCTGGGTTGAAGGGGATTCCACCCCTGACAGGTATTCCAATCAATGATGAAAACTCCTCCAGCAGAGGTCCTAGCTGAAAGTCTGGGAAAGTGAAGCATCTCAAAGGAGGGTCATAAAACTGTAGGCAGGTGTGGATCATGCTCCTCTGAGAAGGGTCCAGGTCCATAACCATATCAAGGATACCTCCATAATGCTCTCTGAATAATGGCATGTGGTCAGGGGTGATAAGTGACCGGACCTGCCTGATACCAGTCAACACAGGCTCAAAGAAATGGTATGAAATGTTGCTCTTCCTGGGTGTAGCCATGAATGCTGATGAAGAGCTGAAGACAAGTGCTGATGAGGATCAATACTGATACTGGAGATGAGCCACTGATAGGCTGATACTGGTGATGATGAAGATAGCTGAAGCAGATGCCTGATGAAGCAAAGGTCTATGCAGATGAAGGGGTCAAAACCAAACCAGATATGAGGTGGATACCCTGAAAAACAAATAAACAAATGTTAAATGATGCAAATGATGAGTATGCAAATGATATGCAAGGGTTTGTGATCAAGCCGGATCTGATTATCTGTCTTGATATAAAGCCCATGTATGTTCAAAGAAGGTCCAGATGAAGGTTCAAAAATCCAGTAACCAAGGTGGGGGACTCGAATAAAGAGTCACATGTCCGGGGTTAATCACAAGAACTATCCAAAATGAGGTACTCTTAGTCAATACAATAACAGGGTATGATGTGGCCTAGGGTACCTGCAAACCTGTAAACAGCCCAACCCCCTCACATGTAGTGTTCTAGAACAAGGATCCTCAGACTTGGATCAGTTATGAGAAGTGTAAACACTTCTAACCCGGAGGTACAGTGTTTACAATAACCATAAAAGATCCTCCTCTAATTCACTTCAGTTTCTGAAGGTCATAATAAAGGTCATCCAGACTTAGCAGGCTTCCCAGATAGCCCTAGCACTACAGGAAATCTGTAGCACAGAGTTCTCAAAAGGAAACCCACATCTGAACCGTGTTTCATATTCCCGCACCAGACCGAAATGGAATGGGAAAGAACATGAACCACTCTAGCCTAGGTGTCACTCAGGTCCCAGGTATAGGACCTTAAACTCTCAATGAAACCCCACCCACCAAAACAGAAACCAGATCCACCAATGATAATGACAGTATGAAATATGAAAAACTGTAAAGGAAAGCAATAAATAAAGTTGTACATAAAGCAATAAGTAAAGCAAAATGAATGAACACAATTAGCACATAACACCCCAGTAAACACAAATCAAACAAGCGCTAGGAGGAACCCACAAAAAGAACCAGAAGCCCTGGTTGCAATATAAGGTTCCCCAGCAGAGTCGCCAAGCTGTCGCTCCCACCAAATGAGGCCGGGTCAAATGGGGTACAGACGCAAACGGTCAGCGAAGGGAGAGAGAACACACAAGGGTGAACTCAAAAGACAAGAGTCGCCAACTAGGCATTTTTATCCCGGAGGAAAGGTAATGCTGCATAAACCTAGGAAAAAGATATGGATAAGACGGTTGCGAACCAGAGAGACTGAGAAAGGGGGTTGGTTATAACCTGGGAAGGTATTAGCACCCAGATTGTCCGTCGTACTCGACGGGATCCACGCTTGAAAGACTTGTGTTTTAAAGGGGTAGTGTCAGTGCAATTTGTGTATCAAAGCTGGAAAGAATGCAAGTGTCAGTGCAAAAGAAAGTGAAGTGAAATATGTGAAGTGTCAGTGCAAGAGAAGAATGAAAATGCTCAAGACTATGAGGCTAAAAGAATAATGCTGAAAGAGGGGGAATATACATAGACTTTTGTTCAATAACTGTTAAGTTATGCCTACGTATCCTCTCGTGCAATGAGGAAGTCAGAACACCGTAGTTCGACTCAAAGAGACTTAAAGATAAATTGACTGATGAACTGCTTACTTGTCTATGCTCAAGTGTATGACCTGTCTGGCTCAGGTGCAAACTGTCTTGCATTAGACGGAAGAAGCAAGTTCTCGTTTGTGAATGAATGAGGTGAGAAAAGAATCCCGGAGGAGACGATTATTGTTTTTTTTTTAGCTTTCAGTCTTTTATTGCTTTTGGAATTTGTCATAAGTTAATGAGCTTAAGCCTAAACTAAGGGTTAGTAAGCTCATCACATCCTCCCTTTGATTAGGGGTAATGAGAATACCTTAAGCATGAAGTAAACACCTCACACTTAACCACCATGATGTAGGATTAAGATCATTAACCTACTTGCATTTATTTAGATGTTTTTGGTGTTTTTATTTAGTGTTAAGTAATGAGTTTAAGCCATAATCAAGGATTTAATGGACTCATTACACCATCCTAATAGAAGGATAATAAATGAGAACATTTAAGCTGAGGAAGGCTCCTCAACTTAATCCATGATTAGGGATTAACCTCATGACAAAACAAAACCTTTATTAAATTGGATTTTAGTTAATGGTAAGATTAAGAAGTGGTTTTTTAGGGTTTGTAAGACAACTTGAGGGGGACTTGTCCATTAACACTAGGGTTAGTCCTTCTTAACCAATTAAGGAAGAATTAGAACCCTAACGCAAGGCCCAAGTTACAAGCTTGATGTCTTAGTGATTATTAGATGGATTGATTAAAGGATTTAAACACATTAAGGGTTTAACACTTAGGATTAAAGTTATACACTCCATCCTAATAGAAGGATGCAGGCATAAGCTTAATCACAAAGCCTTAAAACCTTTAGGGTTTAGTCCTGGATTATGAGATGAGAAGAGAAGACTCAAAGATGACACAAAGGCAAAACTAAATGGGGGACTAATAAAACCCTAATTGTTATCATGCTTGGTTGTTCCTAGGGTTTATGAAGCTTGCAAAAGATCTTCAGGAGAGAAGCCACCAAGGAGAGAAGCAGATGAAAGGAAAAAAGAAGCAGAGAGAAGCAAGACAACTTGCTTCACTTAAGAAGACAAGTTGCTTGAAGAAAGAAGGTGGGAAAGAGCATGAATGAGCAAGATCACTCTAATACACAAGATAAAATGCAGCAATGATGCAAGAGAGATGAAGAGAGATTGTGAGAAGTGAAGGCAAATTCACTTCTCAAAACAACTTACCACCTGAAAAGTTAGCAAAAGAAATGAAATGCAATGCAAATGAGATGAAATGTCATGATACAAACCAAAGTCAGAAGCATAAACATGATGTTAGTGATGCTAAGGGATGATGCAAACACATGTCAAGAGTTGTGGATGATCATACAAGGATGAGGATGCAAATGAAGTAGGCTTTGAACCATGGAAGTTCATGAAAGTTTATGAAATGCAATGAACAAAAAACATGGAAAATGAATGATGCAATGATCAAACATGATTCTAATGTGTCCTAAGATGTCTTATGAATCATGTGGATGCACAAAATGTCATGGCAAGTCATTGAATGCAAGCAAATGAGAGATGGATGCAAAGGAAGGCACAAATTAGGGTTTACATACAACATACAATGCAAAAATTCAAAACCAGAAGCAAATGATATGATTAAAAATTGAAAATGGGATCAAAGGAACCCTAACCCTACACAAGTTCACTGCCCAAAGGAGGGGACCTAACTCTTAACCTAATGGGAGTTATGAAATTCTCAAGTCAATTAGGGTTTTGGGATACCTCACAAGGAAAAATGCACAATAAATTGAAAATGAAATATGAATTCAAACCAATTTTATCCTAAAAACTACATGCTATGAAGGATGCAATGCAAGAAGAACCATCATAAAACTCTCAATGGTTAGGCAGAATGGATTTTTTCAATTTTGAACAAAAATATTGCCTTTAAACAAATTTAATTCCAATGAAAAAGGTCAAAATAGTTCAAGAACCAAAAAGAAATTTGTTTTGAGAGTTTGATAATGTTTCTAAATGTTTTAGAATGCAATGTGAATTTGTTTGTGATTTTTAAATACCTAAATGCATTTTTAATTAATTAATTTCCATTAACTAATTAAAAATAAACATTTAAATGATTTAAAAATGATTTTTAATGCAAAAAATAAAAATAAAAACATTTTTGGGTTCTGAAAATTAATGAAATGCTTGACAAAAATTTTCAGAATTTTTAAATATGTTTTACTATTTTTAATAATTCGAAGAAGTTAAATACAAAATAAATGAATTAAAAATGAAATTATGAGAAGTATGCAAGATCCATGGCTGAGATTTAAACTGGTTTTGGAGGGAGTTGACCCGCGCCATATCCTGTGGTCTATATTCAAACTGGCTGAATTAAAATTAAACCTAATTAATTAAATCTAATTATAAGATTAGGGTTCTAATGAGAGATCTGGACCACTCATTTACGCGCGGGTCAACCCTAGTCAACAAGATCTATGGCTCAAATTCAAACTGAACCCTAATCACCATTAATGCACTAATGACTTTCAGATGGGCGGAAATGACCTCCGGTCATCTTCTCCGGCCACACCTCTCCCTGAAAATTGCTATCTTCTTCCCTAGGCTTCTAAAATCCAATCTCTCTGCCCAGAAATGATCCCCATACATCATACATTAAGAATCAAAAAACAAACAACATTTAAAACACATCAAAAGTGAGAATCGAATCAAAACATTTCTAGGTCAAAAAATTTCAGAACATGAATACATACTCATTTCTCAACCATTTTCAAAACAAAACACATCAACATGATCAGTGAAGCATAAAGAACCATTTAGTAACTTAAAAACAAGTTTCTGGAAAAATTGTTCTTGAGCTCACCTGAACTGGAGCTTTGATCTTTGGAACTTTCTGGCTGCTTCTTTGGTCCAAGATGCCTTTAATGAACCCCCTGAGAAGCTTGCAATGCTTGTTTGGAATTTCTTATGGCTGGTTTGAGAGATTGATGAAGTTCTGTTCAGGAGGGGTGGAAAATCGTGTTTCTGTTTGGGAGGGTTTCAGGATCAAATGATGGTTGGGAAATGATCAGAGGATCATGGTGAGTGGTTCTATGAAATTTGTTTTGAGGTTTGTGGCTTGGGTCTTCAGATTCGAAGAAAAATGCATAAAGGGAGGTTTTGGAGAATGCTGACTTGTGGGAGAGATTAGGCTGTGTTGTGTGTTATGTTGAGTTCCTTTTGGTACATGTATCAAGTTGGGATAGGTCAGAGAGTTGTTGCTGGCCTATGTTGATTGGTATGGCCCCTTTTGCAAAAAGTCAATGTTAGGTGTCCTTTGAGGTATGGGTCATTGCAGGCTGGTTTAGAGGCATGGCTTGGCTCAGCTGTGATCAAGGAGAACCATGGAAATGAATTTGAGGCAATGCAGCAAGTGGATTTGAGTTTATGTGAGTTTTTGCAATTTCACAAAGTTTTGGCCCTTTTGAAGTTTCTTAAAGATCAAGGCATGAAAAATGAACAATTCTTTGGTGCATTCTGATTTTTAGGTCATGGTTTATGTTTGTGTAATGCATAAAAGTCCATTTGAAGTCACATTTTTCCTTGGCATGAGGTTTTGCAATTTTGCCTCTTTGATACAAAACATGAAATTATGTGATTTTTGCCAACTTTGACAAGCCATAACTTTTGATCCAAAATGAATTAGAATGAGTTCTTGTACTTTTTGAAAATGGGAGGATCCATTCTACAACTTTCATGACCAAAGTTTTCTCATTTGAAGCATTTTTGAATCAAAAAGAGGAGGTTGAAAAACTTTCCCAAAATGGCAAGTTTGCATTATAAGTCACTTTCCCAAAAAGGCAACTTTGCAAATGGCTTGAAATTCTTCAATTTTGTGAACTTCTAACATCTTCCATGATCAAATAAAGATCATACACATTCAAAATGATGGAGAACACCCTTTGGTTGGGTCATTGGGGGCCTCAGATGCCCTGATTTTGCACTGACTTGCACAAGAAGTCATCTCTTGATCAGATGCCTTCCCCATGGAATTTCTTCATGAAAATTGATATTAATGATCCTTATAACATATAGAGACCAATAGAAACAAGAAGGACCAAAAAAATTGGAGTTATGGCCTCTAAAACCAAAACCCTAATTTTAGGTCATCTGTGCAGTTAAACCTGGCTCTGCTTCCATGCCTTTCTCAGTTCTTGTGATTCTTTGACTTCCTTGCCTTTGTGAGGATATAATATGATGCTTGAACATACATGGACCCCTTTGAAATGATTGATGACCTTTGGAGTGGCTCAAATGGCTCTTAGATTTCTCAGATCACAAACCCTAGATGCATATGACTTTGAATTAATGCAGTGAAACAAAAATGCAATATGAGATGCTATGATTGAACTTATGCAAATGAAAAGAATCATAAGCCATGGTGTGAATGGGTGAGGGAAAATTTGGGGTGTTTACACATCCCCCTTGTCAGATCTCATTTAATGACTTTTAATCATGATGTTTTGTGCATTAAATATTTCCACTAATTGTGTTTTTATTTTAATGCTCTTTATTTCTATATAAACTCTTGTTTTTCACTTTTCACTTTTCACTTTTCACATTTTCACTTTTCACATTTTCAGTTTTCAGTTTTCACTCTTCACTCTCTTCTTTCACCTTCACCTATTTCTATTTCTCTGAAATTTCTTAAAAAACCCTAAACCCTTTTATCTTGGTAACTATGGATTCTTCTTCTCAACCATCAAATGATCAATATTCAGAAGTGTTTCACATCTCACCAGTCAGAACTCTCCTTACTCTAGCAAACAAGTTAGAAGTTTTATGTGAACTTTTTGTGGATTTTGACAACTTAAGAGAAATTGGGTTTGATTTACCACCTGCTGTTAAAGCCCAAGGTTGGGAGAAATACTTTGATCGCTTAATGGGACCAGTTTTCGCTAAACTTGTCAAGGAATTCTGGGTTTTTGCTAGCTCATCAAACTCTCATGTGACCTCTTATGTTCTGGGAAAGAGGATCATAATTTCTGAAGATCACATTGCTAAGCTAATTCAATCTGATGGCAATGGGATAAAATGCAGTGAGATGGACAAGCTCTCAAATACAAATCTAGTTCCTAGAGAAATCTTCTCACATGGGCAACCCTCTAACAAGATCAAGGATCTGAATGATCACTTAAGAATATGGGCCAAGATCATTCTGGGTAGTATCAGCCATAGAAAAGCTATAAACTCTCCTGACTACATCAACATGGATCAGCAATTTCTTCTGTACTTCATCTCTAAAAACAAGAAGGTCAACCTTGCTCATTCCTTGTTCAATCATCTGAATAACAACGTCAAGGAAACAAGAGAGAGAGAGAAGATAGAGAGGAACTAGATACCTCTGGGTAGGTTAATTTCTGATATTCTTACTGAGAACAAGTTGGTGGATCATCCGATTGAGGCACATCAGATTGAAACTATGGAAACGGATGTTGGAAAGCCTTTAAATACCAAGAACCTCAAGAAGATGAAGTTTATTGATTCAATCAAGATGGATCCTATTCTTCACTCTAGAGAAGTTATAACTACAAGGAAAATGCCTCTGCAGAATTTTCCTCTATTTTCTTCTGATACACCTCCAGAGGTTGTTGTCAAATACTTAGAATCTTGCAAGATGGATGGTGTGGATCCCGTGTTTAATCCTGAAGAACTCAGATGACTAGCACCAGACGTTTCTTTGAAAAATAACAAAAAAAGAAAGGTTGCTGAAGGAATTTCTCAGAAGGCTCCTAAACTAATCAGAAAGAAAGGTAACACTTCATCTTCTCAATCTGATTTCGTTTCTGTGGTAGAATCTATAACAGTGGTCACATCTGAAATCCCTTCTGAAACCACTCCTTCTGCCATTCCATCATATAAAACCATTCCTTATGTCATACCCATAACTTCTGATGTACCTTATGCTATACCACCCTCATTCACTCAATCAGAAAATACATGCACTCAACCACAAACATCTGATCATCACACACCTCAAACTCTGGATGACTTTGACATTCCAATAGACCCAACACCACCATCTGATTTGAACACATCCACTTTTGTTGAAACTCATCCAGAACTTCTACATGTTTTGTCTGATATTGATGCATTTCCACCCTTTGTATCATAACAAAATAATCCACCTCAATCATCTGAAGTCCAACCACCTAGCACCTATCATCCTCTTAACTCTGAATTTCACAAAGTTGTGTTTCATTTATCTCCTTTACATGAAAATTCTCTATCATCTTATGAGTCTACTCCACCAAACACCCCCACCTATATCACTATACCTGACACTCCCACTTCTAACTCTGAACCAGAAGATCCTCTGAGAACATCCATAGATATAAATGCTCTACACAAACTATCCTCTGTAACCAACAAAACATCTATCCCTGTACCAAAACCAAAACCAACAAAATCAGACATTGACTCACTGTTGCTAGCATTTGAGGCAGACATGAAAATCAGGTTGGAGAATCTGAAGGTCGCTTGCTCAGAACTTCCTGATCCTGCAACTTCTGATTTCCTCTGGGCCTCATTCAGAAAATGGTTCAATACTGAGACCAAAAAGCTGAAAGATATCTTCTATGATATCGCTCATTAGAACTTCTGAGAGAACCTCAAAGAAGTGTTCACAAGTATTGAAAAGAAAAAGACTCATCTTCTGGATGATAAGCCTTGGAGTGAACCAGAACCTAAGGAATCAAATCCTGATCTTCAGATGGTTTTAGTTCCTTCTGAGGAAGTCAAGGGGAATGAATTTGTTGAAGTACCTTCTGCTGAGGAAACTTCTGAACAACCAACTGCTCAAGTTGCTGCAACTGTTGAAGTTTCGCTACCTACTTCTCTTGTGTTGAAGACTCTGGAAGAGCTGAAGAAAGAGAATGAGATGGTTAAGCAGAGGTTGGATAAACAAGATGAAACTAATGTTGAGTTGAAGACTATGATTGGTCAACAAGTGGAATCATCTTCTCAGGTTAAGTCTCTTCTAGAAGCATTAGTTACCAAGATGAATCCCCAATCCTGATTCTGTTTTATGTTCCTCTGTTTCTTTGTTTTTTCTTGTTTTTGTTCTATGTTTTGTTTCTGTTTCTAATTAATGAAAAAAATGTTTATGTTTTGACTCTGTTTAATACCTGTTTTACTTCTGCTCTTTTAAGCTTTTTGAGTATTGATAAAAAGGGGGAGAAACGTATAAGATTTTGATCTATAACAGTTTATCAAGATTAGCCTCTAACATTTTAATATTCTGATTAAACTGTCTAAGTTGTGATTATAAAAAGGAGCAGGTTAAGTAATCAACTCAGGGGGAGTCAAGCCAAAGAACTTATTATGAAATAATTAAATGCTAAAAGAACTTCTAATGGAAAACTATGAAAGAATGTACCTCATCAATTAAAGGGAGTTTTCTATCTTTTAATTTCTATTCTTAAATCAAAATAATTGTTTTGTCATCATCAAAAAGGGGTAGATTGTTAGAACAATTCTGATCCTAATCTTCCATTAGAGTTTTGATGATAACAATATTTTTTCTAAGAGAATAGAAGTTCTAATTTATGTTGCACTAATCTTTGTTTAATGTGCAAAATAGAAGTTGTATAAGTTCTCATAAGGAAGGATAATCTGACTCTAGTCAAGCATCTTCTAAGAGGACAGTCTAGCGCTCACTTATAAAAGATTTATTATCAAAGAGAAGTTCTCATTGAAGAAGTTTTTATTGTTGCGTATTAATTTATGAAACTCTGATTTGCGTTTAGAATATTCTGATTCACTCATTTAAGAACCATTTAAAGAAAATCAGAATAATGGCTGGGAACAAGAATCTCCTCATTTGGAAGGAATTAATGGAAATTAACAACTATCCAAATCAAGCTCCAGATGTTCCCAATAGTTATCTACTTCAAATAATTATTTAAAGAAATCATCATGAAGATTTGAAGCTCTCACTTTCACACTCTATCATTGCTTACACACTCATATTATCTTGCTCTCAATATTGTAACATATCACTTAGTGATATAACTTTTTAGAAGCAATATTTAGTTACATACTTTTAATCTTTGTAAAAAGATAATTGATTTTCCTTGAGTGACTAGTTTAGTATGTAGACTCATGAATACTTTGACAGTAGGTCATTGTTGTTGTATTCAAATTTGAATAGTGGATTAAGACCTTGTTGAGAGAGGCAAAATCACCTTGGTGGGTGGACTGAATGTAGTTTGAGTTCAAATGAACCAGGATAAATTAAAGTGTCCTTTACAGTCATTTTGTTTTTGAAAACCCAATTCCAACCCCCTTCCTTGTGTTCTTACGCTCCTTCACTTAAATGTGTTTCCAATTGATTCCCTCCTCAATTCAACTACATATGACCATAACATGTTATATTGCTTTGCTGAGTCCCCTTCAACCACCCTTCTAGCTAGTTGTCTTGCTTTGAATGCCCTGCAACCAGTTATCTTTGTAGAAAACCTCAGTTTTACATCAACTACCACTTCATTCAATTTCATACTTGAATTGTTCTTCCACTGGTCAATAATCTCTCTAGAAACCCATTCTACATTTGCATTTTTGTTGAAGAATTTTCTACCACACCTATGCTTCTAAAATAAGATCTTGATCTTAAATGTTGTTAGTCTCAAAACCCTACTACATAACATAGTGTAGTTACATTGTTTTTTTTCTTACAAACAATCATACACCTATTCCCATCATTTTAGCAAACATTACCTCTCTACCATTCAACACATTATTTTCAAGCATATCTTTCTTAAATTGTTTAGAGGACGAGAATTAGATACCTACCTTAAACACTAATTCTTTTATGAGCTTTTCATCTTCATTAAATATTATGACTAGAGGCCTTTTGTTGTACACCAAAATGTTCCCTCCCATATTCAAGGCAATGTGTCTCAAAAGGTTAATGGGCACAAGATTCACAATTGCTCAAAAGGATTCAAGGTTTCATCAAACAAAGCCTCCTCATAAGTAGTTGATTTTAAAACAAGGGTTTTGAATTTCTCAAAGAAAATTGGACTTCTAAAGCCTCAAGTGGACTTCATGACATCCCACATACTTCAAAGAATCCTCATGTCAAGTTTCAAGGTTTTCCCTACAAGTTTGGTCAGTCAGATACTCAGGACATCAAAAATCAATTAATTTGGTCAAAAAGTCAACTCTGGGCAACATAAAGTCAAACTTCAAGATTTTTGGTCAACATCAAGATTATGAGGTGAAATTCATCATTTTATCAACGGTTGATCATGATTCATCAAGGAAGCCTCAGAATCATTAGGAATCAGGAATTGCTAATTTATGGTTTTATAGGAAAAGTCAATTGTACTTTGATCACCCATAACTTTCACATACTTCATAAAAAATTTCCCATCTAAAGCTCATTTTTAATGAAATTCAATTCCCTACAACTTTGTGTCTCACAAGCCAAGGCAAAAAATGCTTCATTTGAGAGATATGAGCCAAGACATTACAGGTCCTTTTAAAAGTCAACAAAAAGTCTACTTTTTTAGAGGCTCATGACTTAAAAATGGAAGATCAAATGGACATAGGGCCAATAGGAAAAGTTAGAGGACACTCTAATATTTCTAAAAAGTCCTAGAACACTTACATGGGATAAAAATTGAGGGAGTTATGCATTGTTGAAGTTGGGAAATTTGGAGGAGGTGTATGAAGCAAAAATGGCCAAAACTCAAGTTTCTTCCAAATGGGCCCATATTTTTTCAACCCAAACTCAATTATAAGATCATGCACGACCCATAGATCATAATATCTTATGTTTTATATTTATTTTATATGATATTGGATTTAAATCATTTAAATTCAATTTTAATTAAGATAAATAATAAAAAATCAAATATTTGATCTTAGATCTATTTTGGGATCAAATATTTGATGGTTATGCTGATTGAAAATGTACAAATTCGTGCAAGACCAAACAAGTATGATTTCATCTAATTTTTTGACCAAATTGGAAACCTCTTATATTCATCCTCAAGTAACCTCTCAATCCATCACAATAGCCCAAAATATGACCTAAAATACACTCTTATAAGTACATAACATCACCACAATGCAAGAGACTGATTTTTGAGAGCTAGAGCATCCTTACAAGACTTCAAATTATTAAAGAAAATTGGTCATTCGATTTTACTATTCTAGCAATTTTTTAAAGGTTTGAAAGGATCCATGATGTTCCTTGATGTGTTCTAAATCTATACCAATCATCACCATCATCAAAACACCATGAAATCATGCAAACCGAATGCACATTCTTGCTCTTATTTTGATTTTTCGATTTCGTTGATTTACGCATATTTAATTGATTTTGATTATATAATATTGTTTGTTTGATTGTATAGATGATTTCTGGGCAATTGGATTTGAGTTTCATTGTAGGATTCACAAGGTGCCATGGTTAGGGTTTTGAAGCTAAAAATTGGGATTTCAACATAAATACAGTTTCATATGAAAATGATGAACGATTTGGACATAGGAAACATCCATTGATTGATTTACATAATTGGAACTAATTTATTTTGCAAATTGTGACATTTTCTATATGCAGGACATGTAGTGGCTGACAAAAGCCGTCATTACAACCTTTAGTGACGAAAAAGCGTCACTATCGCCTAATCCAACAGACAGAGGAAGAAGACGATCCATGCGCGTGTTTTTATAAAATTCAAAAAATTATTTATTATATTATTAATTGTTTGCGTTTTTTTATCACAAGGATGTAGGTGGCTTAGTGGAAGCGCTTAGGAGTTTGGAGGTGGAGGTCCTGGGTTCTAATCCAGGCCTCCACCCTTTCGTTTTTACCTTTATTTTCTTCCTATTTTTCTTTGTTTTGTTAATTATTTTTATTTCTTTATTAATTATAACTAATCACCATTAACCTTAAACTAATTAAAACTAATCACCCCTAATTCTTTTAAAAAACAAATTTTACCAAATAATTCTTAACTTTTTTTAATATTGTTTATAAACTTTAGTTTATTAGGTTATTAATTAAATTTGTAAATTAATTTAGTTAATTTGGTTTAGATTAATTTTCTAAAACTCTAATTTAATCAACCCTAATTTAATCAACCCTGGTTTTTCAAAACCCTAATCTTTTTTCATAAAAACGATTAATCTCTTTTCTTAATTTAATTTCATTTGCATTTGTCTTAATTATTTATTTTATTAGAAAAATAGTATACGACGTACAATTGTATAATTTTATTTCCGATTATGTAATTGCTCCTCCTATGTAATAGTCTAGGTTTAATTTCCGCATTTTAATTTCTGTAATCCCCCTAAAAGATAAATGTACCCCCTCCCCCTGATGTAATAGCGTAGGACTTTAATTTCTGCTAAATATTATTGTGTGGTTAGTAACCTAGGGAGTGCAAAGACTTGTATGATAAATAAATTGGACTTAGCTCAATAAATTCAAGATAAATAATTGAAATTGATATTCACACATGTATGTCGATCGTCTTACGATTGCCATCTGCACCTCCTAGGGTTTCTTCTCTTGGATTCCTTTCAAACATGGTCAAGTCCCTCGAAAGTGGAGGTGTCTTAGTAAATGTCCCTTCAAATAAAAAATAATCATGTCCCTTCAAGATAAAAGATCATAGTCCTTTCGAGTTGCCTGTGAATAATTGATCTTGTCCCTCGATGACTCTACGAAAATGATTATCGTCCCTTCAAATTACTAA
The DNA here is from genome assembly GCA_963966055.1 of Lathyrus aphaca. Taxonomy (NCBI): domain Eukaryota; kingdom Viridiplantae; phylum Streptophyta; class Magnoliopsida; order Fabales; family Fabaceae; genus Lathyrus; species Lathyrus aphaca. The sequence goes on along the minus strand of OZ014524.1, from coordinate 506,026,136 downwards.
GATACCCCTACAAGTTGCCTTCTATGACCATACGATGACCATACGCCCGTCCCTTTAAAACGTCCAAGGTAAAGACTACTTACTCACTAATAGTAAGGACAATCTTACTCTTAAAGGAAATAAATAACAAGAAAGACCTTACTTAGGGTAGGTAACTCTCAAATACTTGTTCACTCTTTCAAAACACTCTTTACCCCCACTTTTCAAAATACTTTTCAAACTAAACGCTTTGTATACATCCACACGAGGATCACTACAAAGTTAAAGACTTATGAAAATATTTTCTAAACACACACTACACTCTTTTTCAAACAAAAGTAAAGTGAACTAAGTAATTAAGAGTCCATGGATAACCATGGATACAAAGGGTGCTAAAACCTTCCCTTTGTATAACTTACCCCCCAAACTCAAATCTTTTTAAAGAAGGTCTTTCCTGTTCTTTTATTCCTTTTACTTATTGGATAAAATAAAATTTGGTGGCAATCTTGCTATCCGGACATAGTTTTTGTCAATACAAAAATACCCAAGTCAGTTCTCCCACCGTGTTACAGAACTGGAGACTCTACTGGGGACTACTAAGTAAAAGAGGAGTTACCTTAGGATTAGATTACTTTACTTGTTTGATTTGTTTGCTTTATTTTTAAGGGCTTGATGTAGGGCTAATGTGTGAAAGATCCTAACCCAGATCTAGTGTACCTTAGGTAAGTAGAAATAGACCAAGGAAATTATATAGCGTATACCGATATGGTTGATCTGGTGGCTACAGTTAGTGTGAATTCTTGGTTGGTTCTTATGTTCCTTAAGTCAGTTGAGGATAACATGAGGCTTCCATATGTTGTCATTAACACTAACTTACTTTTAGAACCCCAATTGGCCCATCTTGGCCATTAGAAAGTAGTGAGGTAACCGACTTTGGTGAAGTTTACACTTGGTTGATACTTGATGTTACGCTCATTGAGATTCTAATCATGGGGAGTTTTGGTTGGCAAGTCAGTTGCCATACTGAACAACAACCCTTGAGAATGATCAGTGATATTGAGATTCCTTAGAACTCGGTTACTATTAATAGGACATGATGAACCAACTAAACTTTAGTGGGGAAAGTACTTACCTATGGACTTCATGCAAGCCTTTAAACCTAAGGTTATTACGTGACTTGTTTGTGTGTGCCACTTGCTTGTGTTGAACATAACATCATAACATCATGACATCATAACATAGAATTATCACTAACCATTTCAAGGACCAAGGGATTTATCTTTGTTCTTTGTTGCAGGTTATGGCTTCCGCTCGTAGGAATGCTATCCGGATTAACTTTGTAGGGAAACGTTTGAGGCTCAGTCATATGCTAAGAGAAAGTATTGGAGCTAATAAGGCAACTTCACGAAGAACAGAATCTCAATGCATATCTCTGTTGATGCCAATTATAACTTCGAGAATACGATCGACCAAGCCGAGGATGGAAATGAAGAAGATTGTGAAGTACCTATAGAGCTTGCTAGGCTGCTACAACAAGAAGAGAAAGTTATACAGCCGCATGAAGAACCGATCGAAGTTGTGAATCTGGGTACTGAGAAAGACAGGAAAGAGGTCAAGATATGAGATGAAATAGAAGACAGTTTTAAAAACAGGTTAATTCAGATGTTACATGACTACGTGGAAATCTTTTCTTGGTCTTATGAAGATATGCCAGGGCTTGATACTGATATTGTGGTTCACCGTTTACCAATGAAGGAAGGTTGTCTCCCAATAAAACAGAAAGTTCATCGTATGCGTCCTGAAATGTCAGAAAATATTGAAGTTGAAGTGATGAAACAATTTAATGCAGTTTTCCTAGCTGTCACTTCTTATCCTCAATGGGTTGCAAATGTGGTACTGGTACCTAAGAAAGATGGTACAGTACGTATGTGTGTGGATTACAGGGATTTAAATAAATCCAATCCCAAAGATGATTTTCCACTTCCACATATTGATGTTCTGGTGGATAACACTACTCAGCATAAGGTATTCTCTTTTATGGATGGTTTCTCTGGTTATAATCAGATTAAGATGGCACCTGAAGATATGGAGAAGACTATGTTTGTCACATAGTGGGACACCTTTTGCTACAAGGTAATGCCATTTAGTTTGAAGAACGTCGAGGCAACATACCAGCGTGCTATGGTAGCTTTGTTCCATGATATGATTCATCACGAGACAGAGGAATATATTGATGATATGATAGCCAGATCCCAGACTGAAGAAGAAAATCTTGATACTCTGCATAAGCTATTTGAAAGGTTGAAGAAATACAAGCTGAGATTGAATCCAAACAAATGTACCTTTGGAGTTAGATCTGGTAAACTTTTGAGTTTCGTTGTCAGTGGTAAAGGTATTGAAGTTGACCTTGCAAAGGTAAAAGCTATACAAGATATGCATGCTCCTTGTACTGAGAAGGAAGTCAGAGGATTCTTGGGACGCATGAACTACATTGCATGATTTATTTTCCAATTAACCTCTACTTGTGAGCCAATATTCAAATTTCTGAAGAAATATCAAGTAATGGAATGGAACGACGAATGCCATATAGCTTTTGATGAGATCAAGAAATATCTACAAGAACCTCAAATATTGATGCCACCGGTTGAGGGAAGACCCTTGATTATGTACTTAAAAGTGCTAGACAATTCAATGGGGTGTGTGTTGGGGAAACATGACGAGTCTTGTCGAAAAGAGCAAGCAATATACTACCTTAGAAAATTTTTACCGACTGTGAAACAAGATACCTACTGCTCGAGAAACCTTGATGCGCTTTGGCATGGGCTACTCACTGACTAAGACATTATATGTTGACCCATACCACTTTATTTATTTCAAAGATGTATCATATCAAATACATATTTGAGAAACCTGCTCTCTCCAGATGAATAGCTAGATGGCAAATGATCTTGACATAGTATTGTCGCTCCCACTAAATGAAGCCGGGTCAAATAGGGTACAGACGCGAACGGTCGGCGAGAGGGACAATGAGAACACACAGCAGTGGACTCACTGGAGATGAAAAGAGTCGCCAGCTAGGCATTTTTATCCCGGAGGAAAGGCAATGCTGCATAGACCTAGAAAGAAATGGATAAGACGGTTGCGAACCAGAGAGACTGAGAAAGGGGGTTGGTTACAACCTGGGAAGGTATTAGCACCCAGATTGTCCGTCGTACTCGACGGGATCCACGCTTAAAAGATTTGTGTTTTAAAGGGGTAGTGTCAGTGCAATTTGTATATAGAATAACTGGAAAAGATGTACAGGTGTCAGTGTAAAAGAAGTGCAAAGTGTGATATACAGTGTCAGTGTAAGGACAAAGGATGAGATGCTCAAGACCATGAGGCTAAAAGAATAGTGCTGGAAAGAGGGGGAATATACAGAGACTTTTGTTCGATAACTGTTAAGTTATGCCTACGTATCCTCTCGTGCAATGAGGAAGTCAGAACACCGTAGTTCGACCCAAAGAGACTGAAAGGTGAATTGACTGATGAACTGCTTGCTTGCCTATGCTCAAGTGTATGACCTGTCTGGCTCAGGTGTAAACTGTCTTGCATTAGACGGAAGAGGCAAGTTCTCGCTTATGAGTGAAGGTGGTGAGAAAAGAATCCCGAAGGAGACGACTATTGTTTGTTTTTGAGTTTTCAGTCTTTTATTGTTTTTTTGGATTTTTGTCATAAGTTAATGAGCTTAAGTCTAAACCAATGGATTTAGTGAACTCATCACATCTTCCCTCTGATTAGGGGTAATGAGAATACCTTAAGTGTGAAGTCAGCTTCTCACACTTAAACACCTTTGGTGTAGGATTAAGATCATTAACCTACTTGTGATTAATTAGATGTTTTTGTTGTTTTTGTTTAGTGTTGAGTAATGAGGTTAAGCCATAATCAGGGATTAAACAGACTCATTACACCATCCTAATAGAAGGATAATAGATGAGAATGTTTAAGCTGAGGAAAGCTCCTCAACTTAATCCATGATTAGGGATTAAACTCATGACAAAACAAACCTTTGATTAAGTGGATCTTGTTTAATGATATGATGAAGAAATGATTTTTAGGGTTTGTAAGACAACTTGAGGGGGACTTGTCCATTAACACTAGGGTTAGTCCTTCTTAACCAATTAAGGAAGAATTAGAACCCTAATGCAAGGCCCAAGTTACAAGTGTGATGTCTTGATGATTATTAGATGGATTGATTAAAAGACTTAAACACATTAAGGGTTTAACACTTAGGATTAAAGTTATACACTCCATCCTAAGATAAGGATGCATGCATAAGCTTAATCACAAAGCCTTAAAGCCTTTAGGGTTTAGTCCCTGATTATAAGATGAGAAGAGAAGACTCAAAGAGACACAAAGGTAAAACTAAGAGGGGATACTAATCAAAACCCTAATCATTGTCATGCTTGGTTGTTCACAAGGTTTGTGAGGTTTACAAGAGAAGTCTTCAATGGAACCACCAGGAAGCAGATGAAAGGATCAAGAGAAGCAAAGCAACTTGCTTCATTCAAGAAGTCAAGTCACTTGAAGAAAAGAAAGTGAGAAGAAGAAGAATGAGCAAGCTCAATCTCAAACACAAACATAAATGTAGCAAGGATGCATAAAAAGAGATGAAGAGAAGTTATGAGAAGTGAAGGCAAATTCACTTCTCAAGATAACTTACCACCTGAAAAGTCAGTGAAAGAAATGCAATGTAATGCAAAATGAAATGAAATGACATGATGAGAAACAAAACCAGAAGCACATACATGATGTTAATGATGTTAGGAGATGCTACAAACATGAGGCAGCACATGGAAATGATCATACAAGCTTGTGAATGCAAATGGAGCAAGTTAAGAACCATGAACATACATGAAAAGTTATGAAGTGCATATGTCATACAACATGGCAAATGCAAGATGCAATGATCAAACATGCTTTCAATATGTCTTATGATGTTCAATGAACCAAATGGAGGCATGAAATGTCATGGCAAGTCATGTTATGCAAGCAAATGCAAGATGGATGCATATGAAAACCCAAATTAGGGTTCATGATCAAAGCATCAAACACAAACCAAAATCAGAAGCAAACAACATTATAAAAAATTGAAAATGCACTCAAAGGATCCCTAATCCTATACTAACTTAATACCCAAAGGAGAGGTTTCAACTCTTAACCAAGTTCAAGTTATGATTTTTACAAGTTTTCTTGGGTTTTAGGGTTCCTTAACAAGAAAATTACCAAACAAAATGAAAATGAAGGATCAAATCATGGCCATTTAATCTCACAAACTACATGCTAAACACAATGCAATGCAAAAAGAATCAAGGTCCAACTCTTCATGAATAGGCAGAAATGATTTTTTGAAGTTTGGATTAAAATAATGCATAAAAAATGATTTTTATTCAATGAAAAATTCTCAAAATGCATCAAGATCAAAAAATAAATTTGGTTTGAAGGTTGGACAATGTTTCTAAATGTCTTAGAACATTTCATGAATTTTTGGGTGATTTTTAAATACCTAAAAGTATTTTTAATAAATTAATTTTTATTAATCAATTAAAAATAAACTTTTAAATATTTAAAAATACTTTTTTAATGCTAAAAATGAAAATAAAAATATTTTTGAGTGTTAAAAATTAATGAGACTCTTGACAAAAAGTTTCATAATTTTTAAACAAATTTTGCTATTTTAAATAAATTAAGGAAGTTTAATGAAAGAAAATGAAAATAAAAATAAATAAATGAAAAGGTAAGCTGATCTGATGGTGGAGATTTAAACTGGATTTGAAATGGTTGACTAGCGCGTCATCCAAGGGCTGAGGTTGGTCCTGATTAAATTAATTTAATTATGATTAATTAAACTAACTAAAGGGGATTAGGGCAAAATGAGCGAATCTGGGCCATACGTGCACGCGGGAAGTCAACAAAGTCAGGCAATCTAACGCATGAGATTCAAATGGACTTAATGACTGGGATTAGGGCTAATAACATTCAGGTGACCGGAGGGAAGCTCCGGTCATCTTCTCCGGCAACAACAGAACCCTAGATCCTGATTCAGGCTTCTAAACAACAAATTAAACACAGCCAAGTGATCCTCTAACATCCTAGGATACAAATCCACCCTCAAACATCATTTAAACCCCAAGAAACAAGCAAATCGAAGGAAACAAATTTCACGGGTGAAATTTCAGAGCAACAGTACAAACTCATTCCTTACTCATTTTCGATTCTAAGAGTATCCCCATGACCAGCAAGACATAAGTAATCAATTTATAACTTAAAATGCAAGCTTTGGGAGAAAAAATCCATGGGCATACCTGAGCTGGAAAGCTTCAATACTGAGCTTTCAGAGCCTCCTTTGTGTGCAAATGAACTTCTTTGACTCCCTTGAACTCAATGAGAAGCTTCAAAGTTCTTGTGGATGGTTGGTTTGAAGAGAAGTGTTCTGGTGTAGCAGGTTTCACAGTCAGGATTTGTGAAGTTTCAAGCTATTCCAATGGTGGATTCTTGCTCCTTTGAGTGTGTTTGACTTGTTGGTGAAGAGAAATGGGGTGTTTGATGGCTGGAAAATGAGATTCGAAAGTTCTGGCTTTGAGAATGAAAAATGGTGAAGCTCAGTTCTTGCTTGGTTCAGGCCTAGGTCTTGCTAGTTTTGGCTCAGTGAAGCAAGGTGAGTTGATCAGTGGAGTTGGTTTTTGTGTTTGTGAGTTGTGTAGAGAGATTCGAAGGGTTTTGCTTGAGGGAGTGAGTTTGTGAATGTGTTGTTCTTGTGTGTTTCAGCCTGGCTTGTTATGTGAAATGGCTAGCATTTGATCCACATAAAAAACTCCCATTGGTCAGATGATGTGACCTGCCCTTTATTGATTGGGATGGCCCCTTTTGCAAAATGTCAACTTTGGTGTAAGGAGGGCATGGGTCAAGTTCTAGGCCAGTACAAGTGTGTGGGCTGGCGTAGCATGGTGTGTGAGAGAGGCTAGAATGGTTCAGCATTGTAGGCAACAAGTGGATGAGGTGTGATGATGGTTTTTGCAAGTTGATCACTTTTGGTTCATATGAAACTTTCTTGCTCCCAAGGCCATGAAACATGAGAAGTTTTTAGTCCATTCTGAATTTTTGGTCACATGTGATGTTTGTGTGATGGTTAGACATGAATTAGAAGTTACAAATGCCTTGGTACAAAGTTTTTGCAAGTTTCTCATTTGAGGCATATCTTGAAAATTAGTGATTTTTGCCAATTTTGACACACCATAACTTTTGATCCAAAATGAATTAGATCATGTTCTTGTACTTTTTGAAAAGGGAAAGATCTAATCTACAACTTTCATGACCAAAGTTTTTCCATTTGAAGCATTTTTGGACCAAAAAGCAAGGGTTGAAAAAGTGGCATAAAATGACATTTCATGAAAAGTCAACCATGCCCTAAAAAGTCAACTTTGCAAAAACTTGTAATTCTTGAATTTTGTGAACTTCAACCTTCTTCCATGATCAAATAAAGATCATATACACTCAAAATGATGAAGATCAACCCTTGGTTGGGTTATTGGGGGCCTCAGATGCCCTGATTTTGCACTGACTTGTCCAGAAAGTCAACTCTTGATCAGATGACCTCCCCATGGAATTTATTCATGAAAATTGATATGCATACTCCCTATACCATATAGAGACCAATAGAAACAAGAATGACCAAAAAATTTGGAGTTATGGCCTCTGAAACCAAAACCCTAATTTTAGGTTATCTGTGCAGTCAAACCTGGCTCTGCCTCCACACCAACCCCAGTTCCTGTGATTCTTTGGCCTTTTTGACTTTGAGAGGATGTAATATGATATAAGAACACACATGGACCCCTTTGAAGTGATTGGTGGCCTTTGGAGTGGCTCAAGAAGCTCTTGGATTGCTCAGATCACAAACCCTAGGTGCAGATGACTTTGAATCTATGCAGTGAATCAAAAATGTGATATGAGATGCTATGATTATGTTCATGCATATGAAATGATCACAAACCATGGTGTGAATGGGTGAGGGCAAATTTGGGGTGTTTACAGCTGCCCCTATTCAAACATGAGTTAGCTCTGCAGGTTGTAAGCGACGGCTTAACAGGCAAACAAGATAACTTGTGGTTGAATACCAAAGACAGTCCAAAATTTGCACTCACAGAATGAAGAAGAAAAGGGATATAGATTGTAAAAGAAAATAAAGTATATTGTAAAGTGTGGGCGACGGAGGACGACCGTCGGGCAGAGAACGACTGCTGGGTAAAGAGCAATGACGGGGACGACCGACACGCTGGGAAAAGTGTGGAAAATAAAGCGATGACGGGGACGGCCGACATGCTGGGGATATGAGGTAAAGCCAAGACGGGGACGGCCGATTAGCTGGGAAAAATAAGATATTATGATGGGGACGACGGCCATCAAGTAAAGCTGCAAGATTCTCTGGGGATCGGATGAAACATGCCGGGGACGACCATCAAGTTCATAAAGTCAAGTAACCGACGATGGGGACGGCCATCAGGCTAAAAGGAAAAGGGACCACGACGGGGACGGCCATCGGGTTAAAGAATAAATGGAATAAACGGATGATGAGGTACGGTCATCACAGGTGAAGGACGATCACCTAGCAGGGGACGGCTGCTCTGTTGGGGATAAGATGAGGAACGGTCATCTAAGGTGGAGGACGACCACCTGGCAGGGTACGGCTGCCGAAAATATCGCGACATAGGACGAATGCCGGATAAAGGTCAACGATGGGGACGGCCATCGGATGAGCATGATGGAGGACGACCATTAAGAGGTGGAGGACGACCACCTAGCAGGGGACGGCTGCTAAATATCAACGATGGGGACGACCATCGGATGAGCATGATGGAGGACGACCATCAAGAGGTGGAGGACGACCACCTAGCAGGGTATGGCTGCTCTATATCAACGATGGGGACGGCCATCGGATGAGCATGATGGAGGACGATCATCAAGAGGTGGAGGACGACCACCTAGCAGGGTACGACTGCTCTTAGGGTTTATCATGACACAGGACGAGTGTCAGATAAGAAGGAAAATTTTGTTTTGTTGGTGATCTACTGGGGAATAGTAAACACGGACAAGTGTTTACATCCAAGAAACAAAAGGTATAAGTGTTTTGACGTTAGTGTATAGATTAAAGATGCGGACAAGCATCCCTAAGACTACGATACGGACGAGTATCGGGTAGAAACAAACTGATACGTGTTCAAAGATGATGATACGGACGAGTATCAACGGGTTAACAGAGAACACGGACGAGTGTTGATTCTGATGGGACTCTTCTGGGGAAAAGTAGACACAGACGATTGTCTAAATTCAAAAAGACAAGAGTGTTTGACACAGTGTATGGATTAAAGATGCGGACGAGCAATCTTTAAGACCATGATACGGACGAGTATCAGGTAGAAACAAACGCTTGACGCGTGTTCTGAGATGATGGTACGGACGAGTACCAACTGGTTAACAAAGAACACGGACGAGTGTCGAATCTGCTGGGATATAAATGGTGTATATAAGATACGGACGAGTATCTGTATAAAAGCAACATGAGTAGTGTATAGATGAGTGTTGTACAAATGAATATTTTAACTGCTGGGGAGAGTGACACGGACGAGTGTCAAAAGAAGAAAAATATAGTATGAACTGAGTATCTGATGTACAAAGTGTTTATAATACTGTGCTGGGGAAAGTGACATGGACGGATGTCAAGGAAATGTATATATATAGGTATACGTGAGTGCAAAGAGAGTGTCTTTGGCTTTCTGCTGGGGGTATGACACGGGCGGGTGTCAGGAAGTGTCTGTAATACGGGTGGTCTTGTTTGTAAAGCGTGCTCAGGCAACTTTACTGGGGAAAGATGACACGGACGGGTGTCCAAAGGAGTACATAATGGTGTTTGTGAATTGTGAGGCAACAGCTGTTGCTGGGGACTCTGGGGGATTGTTCTGTATACTGTTGATGAACGGTTATTATTCACAAGTGTTCGATCCACAACATGGCTTATGATTATGCTATGTGTTTGATTTTTGCCGTAATGCTCCGTTTTAGACGGAATGCTACGCTTTGTGGGTGAATATGATGCAAATGCCATGATTATGCAAAGATACCCAACCGGGATTTGGATCCCGTTGCTGCGAAGATCTCTGGCCGATCTGCTTAAAATGGACATCCCAGCTGGGGATGAGATCATTGGTAGATCTGATGAGATGTATTTGCTCGGGGATATAGGTCGCTGATTGACATATCCTCATAATAAGGGACCCAACTGGGGTTTGTAGGTGCCTTCTGTACTCTGTTGTGACTCCTTCATGCGTTGCTCTTCTGAATAGAGGCTGAGGATTCTGTGGGGAGATGGTTCTCTGACTTTTGTATTCTGCTGAGGAAGAATGATTGGCACCTCGGCTGGGAGGAGTGATAAGTGGCAACTTAACTGGGGGAAGTTATTAGTGGCAACTCAGCTGGGGAGAAAACACCTGGGTGCTAAGACTGAGTGAGTATTGATTTGCCCGCTTGCTGGGATGAAGCTTTCGTGCCCCATGTTGCGCTTCTGACACCTGCAACCCTGCAAAGACGGAGAATCGCACAAGCAACCCCGAGGCATCCCTCACTGGATTCCGTCATAGGAGTGAGACATTCTCAAGAGTAAGTATATTTCCTGCAAGCATGTGTTTTATTTTCGAAGAAAAACATCTGTACTTATGCAATTAGCCTTTTTAGAGACATCAGACATTTTTGCAAATAAAAAATGTACAAGACGAAACATGACTGAAAAATCTGATTTTATTACTTCAAGTGCCCTGAATTGGCGAGATACAGTCAAAGAAACAAATCTCCTAAAATGAAGAGACTGTTACAAATTGAGAAACAAAGTGCTGGCGATGTTGATGACGCTTTCAAAGGGGCTTCCTCTTTCGCTATGACTCGTATGACTTTTGACGTTCTTCTCGTCTTGCTTTCTGAAGAAGGTTGATTCCGATTGAAGCTTGATCTTTTTGAAGCTTTCCAAGTTGTAAGTGATACAGACGAATTCAGCATGCAGTTGTTCGCTTATTCCCTTATTCTGCATGGACCGCCCTTTCGGGTTTTCAATCCATCGGGATACCCATTTTTGCCTGAGTTGTCCAATGTGGTTTTTCAACTCAGCGGGTGTACATTTTTTTTGTTTATTTTCCCTCATTTTTGCCCGAGTCTTTTATTCTGTTTCTGACTCGCCGGGATGCCCTGTTTTTGCCTGGACTTACATTCTGTTTTTATGTCCAGCGGGTCATTTCTTATGCGAAGTATTTTTTAACTGCATCTGAATTCACAGGGGACGGGAAATCTTCACCATCCATGGTGCTGAGCATCAGTGCTCCACCAGAGAAAAATTTCTTCACCACGAATGGTCCTTCATAATTCGGAGTCCATTTGCCCCTGTGGTCTGTATGAGGAGGGAGGATCCTTTTCAGCACAAGATCTCCCACTTGGTACTCTCGGTGCCTGACTTTCTGATCGAAGGCTCTCTTCATCCTTTTCTGATATAGCTGCCCATGACAGATCGCAGCCAATCTTTTTTCTTCAATCAGACTCAGTTGTTCGAATCGGGACCGAACCCATTCTGCTTCGTTCAGCTTAACATCCATTAGTACCCGTAGAGAGGGTAATTCAACTTCAACAGGTAGGACTGCTTCCATACCATACACAAGCTGATACGGTGTTGCCCCAGTGGATGTCCTGATTGACGTGCGATACCCATGCAAGGCAAACGGTAGCATCTCATGCCAGTCTTTGTAAGTGACTACCATCTTCTGCACAATCTTCTTGATATTCTTATTAGCCGCCTCAACAGCGCCGTTCATCTTTGGCCTGTAAGGAGAAGAATTGTGGTGTTGGATCTTGAAGTCCCGGCATAGCTCTGCCATCATTTTGTTGTTTAGATTGGAACCATTATCAGTAATGATTCGCTCGGGAACTCCATATCGGCAGATGATATCTCTCTTCAGAAATCTGGCTACCACTTGCCTTGTAACATTGACATATGAAGCTGCTTCAACCCACTTGGTGAAATAATCAATGGCGACCAAGATGAATCTGTGGCCGTTTGAAGCAGTTGGCTCAATCTTGCCAATCATATCAATGCCCCACATGGCAAAGGGTCAGGGTGAAGACATGATGTTCAAAAGATTGGGAGGCACATGCACCTTATCTGCATAGATCTGGCATTTGTGGCACTTTCTGGCATGAACACAACAGTCTGCATCCATTGTGATCCAGTAATAGCCTGATCTTAGCAACTTTTTAGCCATGGCATGCCCTCCTGCATGGGTACCAAAAGATCCTTCGTGCACTTCATGCATTAACAAGTCTGCTTCCGTTCTATCAACGCATCTGAGGAGTACCATATCAAAGTTTCTTTTGTATAAAGACCCATCAGTGTTCAGAAAGAAACTACCAGCAAGCCTTCTCAAAGTCTTCTTGTCATTGGAAGATGCCCCAGGAGGGTATGTTTGATCCTCCAAGAAGCACTTAATGTCATGGAACCAAGGCTTGTTATCTTTGACAATATTTGCTGCGAACACATATGCTGGTCTATCAAGTCTGGACACTGAAATCTGAGGTACAAAGTTAGCAGCTTGAACTTTGATCATGGATGAAATGGTAGCCAGAGCATCTGCAAACTGATTCTCGTCCCGAGGGATATACTCAAGCTTGACTGTTGTGAAGAAAGTCAGTAACCTTCTTGTATAATCCCTGTAAGGTATCAGATGATCCTGGTGGGTGTACCATTTTCCGTTGGTTTGATTAACTACCAGAGCTGAATCTCCGAATACGGTCAATGTCTTGATCCTGAGGTCAATGGCTTCCTCAAGACCCATAATGCAAGCTTCGTATTCAGCTTCGTTGTTAGTGCAGTTGAAAGTGAGTTTTGCCGAGAAAGGCATGTGAACTCCTTTGGGTGTAATGAGTACTGCACCAACACCACGACCATTCATATTAACAGCCCCATCAAACATCATAGTCCATTCCTCTCCCGGGTCGGGCCCTTCAGTGTGAACAGGCTCTTCATGATCTTTTGCTTTAATGAACATGATGTCTTCATCAGGGAAGTCAAATCTCATAGGCTGGTAGTCATCAATGGGTTGCTCAGCAAGATATTCAGACAGTACACTGCCCTTGATGGCTTTCTGAGATGTGTACTGGATGTCATATTCTGTGAGGATCATCTGCCATCTTGCTACCCGTCCGGTAAGAGCCGACTTCTCGAAAATGTACTTAACTGGGTCTAGTTTTGATATCAACAAAGTAGTGTGGGTCAACATATACTGTCTCAGTCGGCGAGCAGCCCACGCTAAAGCACAACAAGTTTTCTCGAGCAGTGAATAACGTTGTTCACAGTCGGTAAACTTTTTGCTCAGGTAGTAAATTGCATACTCTTTTCGACCAGACTCGTCATGCTGGCCCAACACACACCCCATTGACTCTTCTAATACTGTCAAGTACATAATCAGAGGTCTTCCTTCAACTGGAGGCATAAGGATTGGAGGTTCTTGTAAGTACTCTTTGATCTTGTCAAAAGCCCTTTGGCAGTCTTCGTTCCACCTGACCGTCTGTTCTTTTCTTAACAGCTTGAACAAGGGTTCACAGGTTGCTGTAAGGTGAGATATGAACCGTGAAATGTAGTTCAATCGACCTAAGAACCCTCAAACTTCTTTCTCAGTTTTCGGTGCAGGCATCTCTTGAATAGCTTTGACTTTATCAGGGTCAACTTCAATCCCTTTCTCGCTCACAATAAAGCCCAGCAGCTTACCAGATCGCACACCGAATGTGAACTTGTTGGGGTTCAACTTCAATTGGTACTTCCTCAGACGCTTGAATAGCTTCAGCAGATTTACCAGGTGGTCTTCCTCTGTAAGGGACTTGGCGATCATGTCATCCACATAACACTCGATTTCCTTATGGATCATATCGTGGAATAATGTTACCATAGCCCGTTGATATGTTGCACCAGCGTTCTTCAATCCGAAAGGCATTACCTTGTAACAGAACGTGCCCCAAGGTGTGATGAAGGTTGTCTTCTCCATGTCTTCAGGTGACATTTTGATCTGATTGTATCCTGAAAATCCGTCCATGAAGGAGAATACCGAGAACTGAGCCGTATTATCAACCAATACATCGATGTGAGGTAATGGGAAATCATCTTTCGGGCTGGCTCTATTCAGATCCCGGTAGTCAACACACATCCTTACCTTGCCATCTTTCTTAGGCACAGGTACTATATTAGCAACCCACGGTGGATAGCTAGTTACAGCCAGGAACCCGGCGTCCCACTGTTTTTGTACCTCTTCTTTAATTTTCATTGCCATGTCTGGGCGAGTACGGCGCAGCTTCTGTTTGACCGGTGGGCATTCTTCTCTTAAAGGCAGCTTGTGCATGACGATATCGGTATCCAACCCTGGCATATCCTGGTAAGACCAAGCAAACACATCCACATATTCTTGAAGCAGATCAATCAGCTGTTTCTTCATTGAGTCTTGTAAGCAGGCCCCGATCTTAACCTTTTTCACGTCTTCATCTGTACCAAGATTAATCGTTTCAACCTCCTCCTGATGAGGAGTGATAACCTTCTCCTCTTGTCTCAACAACCTGGCTAGCTCTTCAGGAAGCTCATATTCTTCTTCAACCCCTTCATCGGCTTGATTAATCGGATTGTCAAAGTCATACGAAGTCATAGCCGTGCTGTTGTCGGTGCTGTCTGGAAGGCACTTTCTGCAAGGGTTCAGTTTGTTCATTTTAGTGATTGATTTTAATCTTGTTTAGAAAAGTGAAATAAAGTTATCATTTTGAAAACATCGCCATTTATTTTTTGTACAAAAAGAAAAAAAATGGAAAAACAGTGAGCAGGAAAGAAAAAAGACTCATTTGCAAAAAGATGTCTGATATTTCATTGATTAATCTTGTTTGCACAAAAAGTACAGATGGCTCGATTACAAAATGAGTCTTGTCATCTTGGGCAAGATGCAAGACTTGGATGCATGCTATAAAAATACAGGAAATAATAATTACTCTGCATGAGTAACTCTTATAATTTCCTGGGAAGACCAGTTTGAGATGCTGCTCCCCGGGATCTTTGGACGAATCCAGCTTTCCAGGTTGCGCTCTTCTTCCAGCTCGTCTTCCAAATTGTTGATAGCATCAGGGGTGAGCATCCCCCCACTGACAAAACCGGGCTTCTCAGCAGCCTTTGCTTGATTTTGTTGAGTTGGTCTGTAACCCAACCCAAATTTGTCTTTCTTCTCCTCCACAGATAAAACCTTGCCCCAGCCTTGGGCAGTTCCTTCCTCAACAACCTTCCGGGCTTGTTGATAAGATGACATGGAGATTCCAGATACAGCAGATGCTTCATTAACATTCAGGGCCTCAAACCCTTGGCTCATCGTTTCATGGATCTCCCCATCCATCTCAATGTATTTATAAGTAGCCAGATGGCTAACAAATATATCCTCCTCCCCACAGATAGTAACGACTTGGCCTTCCCACTCAAATTTTAACTTCTGGTGAAGGGTAGACGTTACTGCGCCAGCGGCATGAATCCATGGTCTACCCAACAAACAGCTGTAGGCAGGCTGAATGTCCATCACGTAGAAGATCGTTTTAAAAGTTTGTGGGCCAATCGTTACGGGCAGCTCAATTTCTCCCAGAACCGATCTCTTAGAACCATCAAAGGCTCTTACTACCAGGTTACTGGGACGCAATGCCAATCCTTCATACTCTAGCTTCACCAGGGCCTTTTTCGGTAAGACATTGAGGGATGATCCTGTGTCCACCAGCACATGGGAAAGGACTGCACCTTTGCATTCCATGGTGATGTGCAAGGCCTTGTTATGATTGCGGCCTTCCGTAGTCAAATCAGTATTGGTGATCCCTAGCCCATTGCTAGCAGTAACATTCCCAACCACAATTTCCAACTGATTGACAGTGATCTCTTCAGGCACGTAAGCTGCGTGCAAGACTCTGAGTAGTGCATTCCGATGGGCTTCGGAGCACATAAGCAATGATAGGATAGAGATCTTGGATGGCGTCTGGTGAAGCTGATCCACTATTTTGTAATCACTCTTTTTGATGATTCTCATGAACTCATCAACTTCTTGATCAAAGGGTGTTTTCAAAGCTTCCTTAACAGCTTGATCTTCCCGCACCGGGCTCTTTCCTTTTGCCTTGGCAGCAGCTTCTGCTTCGGCAGTAGGTCTTTGAATTTGTGGAGCAAAGAGACGTCCGCTTCGAGTGAAGCCTCCGCCTCCTCCCACATTGTCTATTTGTGGTGCAGGTGTTGATGGTTCAAGGGTGATTTTCTTTCCTTCGCAGTATACGTCAGAGCCGTAGTGCCAAGGGATGGCCCTACTGCTTTCATAAGGTACTGGTCCAGGCACTGTGACAGTGACTGGACTGATGACATCTGCATAAGGGACTGTGATAGTTTGTGGATCATAATAAATTGTGACTGGTGCTCTGATGGGAGCAGCACTTTCTGAGTTGTAGGCAGAGTTGTTTTCAGGATCATAAAATATTATGACAGTTGAGACATCTTCAGAGTTTGTTGCTGGTGTTGTAGGAGACATTGTTGGAAGAATGGATGTTGTTGTTGTAGGAGATTCAAAATGGAGTGGTGCTGGAGTTGTAGGAGGAAAATTTGTTGATAGCTGATCAGTTGAGATGACAGATGAAGTACTTGTTGATGAAGCCGAAGAGTTGTCCGGAACAATGGTTGTTGCAGTTGTAGGAGATACAGGAATCGCTGTTGATGAGATTGCTGGATTTGTTGGAAATGATGTGGTGATTTGAAGCTGGCCACTCTGAATGAGACCATCTATGCCATTCCTCAAGTTATCGCACCCATTTACTGAAATATTGCAGTAAGCACACCCTAACTCACACCCCGGGAACATTTGACATTCGAGGAGTTGAGCCTTGATCTCTACCAACGGTGTCCGAATCTGCCCCACACTGGTTATTAAATAAGACGGTTTGTCTTCTTCAATAGAATTGATTCTGGGACCACCGTGGTTTGGCATGGGGTTCTTATTAACATTGGGTGGTGGTGCGAAATTCAGGGCTTTAGAGTCTACCAGGTCTTGTACCCTCATGTGCAAGGCTCTGCACTTTTCTGTACTGTGGCCAGGTGCATTCGAGTGAAAGGCACATCTGGCGTTGGAGTCATAATTCCTGGGTAGACTATTGGGATCTGGAGGTGCCAACGTCCTTAGCTCAACCAGGTTGAGTTTCAGGAGTTGTGGCAGCAATGTAGCATATGGCATAGGGATCGGATCGATCACCCTATTGGCTTGAGATGGCCTCTGCTGGAATGGCCTTTGCTGGTTATTGTTGTTGGTGTTGCTGTTGTTGTAATTTCTCGGAGGATACTGAGCTTGTTGATGGTACTGAGGTTGTTGCTGATAGTTTTGCTGCGGAGGTTGATAAGCTGGTTGTGGATGAGCTGGAGCGGGAATGGTGACTGCTGCCACAGATCTATGAACATATTGGGGCCTGCCCCTGTTGGCGTGGATGGCATTGGTCTCACCAGTCCTTCTTGGGCCCGCAAAAGGCTTTCTTGCATTACTGGATGAGCTTGCACCGTTGTCTGAGATCTTACCCATCTTCAATAGGCTTTCAATTCGCTCCCCGGCTATGACTACATCTGCAAAGCTGGTAGATGAGAAAGCAGCTAGCCTATCAATGTAAGTCCCCTGAAGGGTGTTCATGAACATATCAGCCATTTCCCTCTCTGACATAGGTGGCTGGACAGCAGCAGCGAGCTGTCTCCATCTTTGAGCGTACTCTCGGAAGCTCTCCCTGGATGACTGTGACATTCCCAATAGGAGGGTCCTGTTGGGTGCCATATCCAGATTATATTGATACTGTCTGATGAAGGCCTCTGCTAGGTCCTTCCAGCATCTAATAGTTGCTCTTGTCAGGTGGGAGTACCATTCCCTCGAAGCTCCAGTCAAGCTATCCTCGAAATAAAACATCCACAGCTTCTCGTCCATGGTATAGGCCTTCAACCTCCCGAGAAAAGATTGTAGATGGGTCCGGGGACAGGAAGTCCCATTATACTTCTCAAAGCATGGTGGTTTAAACTTGTGGGGAATCCTGACCCCGTCTACCAAGCCCATATCCATAACATCAAAACCCAAAGAGTTTTGAGACTCTAAGGATCTTAATTTCTCAGCTATCTCATCCAGCCTTCTATCATAGGCCTCCTCCCCAGCTCCCATTACTGTGAACTGATCTTCCTGGGGGTCTTCCTGCAGTACCCTCCCTGCTGTGGCAGTCCCTTGTATATTGACAGGGATGTTGGCCCCTGGATGGAGGTGGGGTCCAAAGACTGGGGGATTGACATGAGGTTGGACTCTTTCATTGTTGCTAGTCCCAGCAGTCCCTGGCTGATGGTCTTCCTGGTTTCTCCCTTCTACCAGTGCTCTGAGCCTCTCCTGGCTTTGAGCCATGTTGTTCATTACCTCCATAAACTGTGTCATTTGAGTCCTCATTTCCAACCTCTCGTTGTTCATTTGATTCCTGACCTCTGTAAGGTCCTGCTGCATCTGATCCATCTGTATGCCCGGAAGGTTGTTACGGGTGGGGTATCTGTGTGGTCGGTTGAGTGGAAACCCTCGTTGTCGAGCAATAATTCCTGAGATCACAACAGAGTTAGTAACAAATAAACAAAACCTACAAAACAAAACAAAAGGTTAGTATGCAATGCAGTGTGTCTATTTGTTTCCAAGGTATCCGGCTTGGCACTTGGTTTTGACCCTTCCGGACCCTTGAAGATGCTGTTGGTGCTGCTTGAGGAGATCAGATGAAACAACCCAACACATATATTACAAAAGGGTAAATGATACATAGTTTGTTTACAATACAAGCCCTCTGAGGGGTCAAAATACATCATAAGAAAATAAAAGTACATAGAATGAAAGTAACAACAAACAAAAGTCAAACACCAAGGCCAAATTCATCCTCCTGAACTTCCTTGAGAAGTGCTTCAGTCACAGAATCAGCTGGACGCTCTGTAAGATTCCTGATAAGGAGATTCCTTGTAGCAACAGCTGCAGTCAGCTTCTTGTGTTGACTGTGGTCTTTTGACCTCTTCACTCCAGCTCTGATCTTCAGCTCTGAGATCTCCCTCTGGGCTGCTGCCAGGGCTTCTTGTTGCTCTTTTGCACTAGCTTCCATCTGCTCCATCTTATCCTGAGTTCTTTTGTCCTCTTGAGTACGAGCTTCGGTGATCCTGACCCACCTAGCCTGACTCTCCTTCAGATACAAGTCTGTCCTGGCCTTCTGGAACTGAGCTTCTTTGCAAGCATTCTTCAAAATCTGTTCTCCAGCCCTAGACTTCTTAATGTAATCCTCATACTTCTCAATTCTAGCCAAATGCTCCACTTTCAACTTTTCTAGCCTCTCAATATCCAACCTACCATCACAACTCTCCCAGAGGGTCTTCTGTAGAGCTTAAGTCAACTTCTCATTTCTCTCCTTCAATTTCTCAAACTCCTCTAAACTAACAGTTGCTGGAGGTGGTGTTGTGGAAGGTCCAGGCATATCTTCAATAGTGAAGGGCATTCCAGATAACTGAGCCCTGGCATGAGACCACTCATAGTACTGGGCTGAGGCTACATTATTGCATTTCCCAAGAATGGTTACCCCTTTAGTCTGCACATTGTCCCAGGCCCAGGCTGCTTGCCTGACAACAGCCAGATTAGGCTTGATTTCAACATAAAGGGTCTCAGTCAGATCCTGTGCTCTAGGAGGATGGACCAATGCATAGCCCAGTTGTCTTTTGAAAAGCAGAGGATTGTAATTGATGCAACCCTTCACTCCAATCAGAGGCACATTGGGAAATTGCCCACAACTTGTAATGATGTCTCTGCCCTTAGTACTCTGAGTACACCATCTGATATCATCTGAGGTTAGAGCAACAAGCCTTCTAGCCCAGTTCTTCTGCTGGTGAGGGTTTAAGAATGCATCAGTCTTTGGCAAATGTCTGAGTAGCCAAGTATAGAACAAAGGTGCACAGCATCTCACTAATCTCCCCCTTTGCTTTTCATTCCTTTGATGGACTGAGTAGTAAAGATCTCCCAGTAAGGTAGGCACTGGGTTTCTCAAGATGAAAAGATGGACTGCATTCTTGCTAACAAACCTAGGCTCATCTGCAAAAAGTATGACCTCATATATGCTAAGGGCCAACAGGGCACAGACTGCCTTCCACTCCCCTAGGGAGGCCTTCAGACTAGCCTGAGAAGTCAAGAAATCCAGATGAAAACCAGGGATTCCAGCTTTAGATGTCAGGTTCTGCCCAATCAGTACTGGTTCCAGATGTAGTGCTCTTGCTATCTCCTCATTACTTGGGAAAGCCATTTCAGGGTTGAAAGGGATTCCACCCCTGATAGGTATACCAACCAATGATGAATACTCCTCCAGCAAAGGTCCCAAATGGAAATTCTGAAATGTGAAGCACCTCAGAGGGGGATCATAGAACTGCAGGCAAGTATGTATCAGGCTCCTCTGTGAAGGGTCCAAATCCAATACCATATCAAGAATTCCTCCATAATGTTCTCTGAAATAAGGTATATGGTCTGGAGTAATCAGGGTCTGAATCCTCCTGATGCTGGCTAGCTCAGGCTCAAAGAAGTGGTATGAGATGTTACTCTTCTTAGGTGCCATGTTGCTGAAGACTGGGTGCTGATGATGATGATTGAAGACAACACTGAAGATGGGCCACTGATAGGATGGGACTGAGGGTGCAAGTGACTGAAGTAGATGACTGATAGCTGGTGTAAGTGCTGATGCAGATAGGTCTAAGCTGATGATGGGGTCAAAACCAAGCCAAAATGATAGGATGGATACCCTGAAAAACAAATAAACACATGTCAAAATGATGCAATGATGATGTATGCAAATGATATGCAAGGGTTTGTGACTGAGCTGGATCTGATCAAGTATCCTGATATAAGTCCAAGTGTGTTCAAGAAATCCAGATGGAGGTCTATAAGTCCAGTAACCAAGGTGGGGGACTCAAATAAAGAGTCACATGTCCAGGGTTTAGAACCACAAGAACTGTTCCAACATGGAGTACTCTTATTCAAACAAAGTAACAGGGTATGCTGAGGTCAAGGGTACCTGCAAACCTGTAAACAGCCCAACCCCCTCACAGGTGGTGTTCTAAAACAAGGATCCTCAGACTTGGATCAGTTATGAGAAGTGTAAACACTTCTAACCCGGAGGTACAGTGTTTACAATAACCATAAAAGTTCCTCCTCTAATTCACCTCAGTTTCTAAAGGTCAATACTAAAGGTCATCCAGACTTAGCAGGCTTCCCAGATAGCCCTAGCATTGCAGGAAATCTGCAACACAGAGTTCTCAAGAAGAAACCCATATCTGAACCGTGTTTCATATTCCCGCACCAGACCGAGATGGAATGGGAAAGAATATGAACCACTCTAGCGTAGGTGTCACTCAGGTCCCAGATATAGGACCTTAAACTCTCAATAGAACCCCACCCACCAAAGCAAAACCAGATCCAGCCAGACAGCATGACAGTATGATATATGCAAAAGCTATAAAGAAAGCAATAAAGCAACTGTACATAAAGCAGTAAACAAAACAAATATACAAACACAGATAGCACATAACACCCCATTAAACACAAATCAATCAAGCGCTAGGAGGAACCCACAAAAAGAACCAGAAGCCCTGGTTGCGGTATAAGGCTCCCCAGCAGAGTCGCCAAGCTGTCGCTCCCACTAAATGAAGCCGGGTCAAATAGGGTACAGACGCGAACGGTCGGCGAGAGGGACAATGAGAACACACAGCAGTGGACTCACTGGAGATGAAAAGAGTCGCCAGCTAGGCATTTTTATCCCGGAGGAAAGGCAATGCTGCATAGACCTAGAAAGAAATGGATAAGACGGTTGCGAACCAGAGAGACTGAGAAAGGGGGTTGGTTACAACCTGGGAAGGTATTAGCACCCAGATTGTCCGTCGTACTCGACGGGATCCACGCTTAAAAGATTTGTGTTTTAAAGGGGTAGTGTCAGTGCAATTTGTGTATAGAATAACTGGAAAAGATGTACAGGTGTCAGTGTAAAAGAAGTGCAAAGTGTGATATACAGTGTCAGTGTAAGGACAAAGGATGAGATGCTCAAGACCATGAGGCTAAAAGAATAGTGCTGGAAAGAGGGGGAATATACAGAGACTTTTGTTCGATAACTGTTAAGTTATGCCTACGTATCCTCTCGTGCAATGAGGAAGTCAGAACACCGTAGTTCGACCCAAAGAGACTGAAAGGTGAATTGACTGATGAACTGCTTGCTTGCCTATGCTCAAGTGTATGACCTGTCTGGCTCAGGTGTAAACTGTCTTGCATTAGACGGAAGAGGCAAGTTCTCGCTTATGAGTGAAGGTGGTGAGAAAAGAATCCCGAAGGAGACGACTATTGTTTGTTTTTGAGTTTTCAGTCTTTTATTGTTTTTTTGGATTTTTGTCATAAGTTAATGAGCTTAAGTCTAAACCAATGGATTTAGTGAACTCATCACATCTTCCCTCTGATTAGGGGTAATGAGAATACCTTAAGTGTGAAGTCAGCTTCTCACACTTAAACACCTTTGGTGTAGGATTAAGATCATTAACCTACTTGTGATTAATTAGATGTTTTTGTTGTTTTTGTTTAGTGTTGAGTAATGAGGTTAAGCCATAATCAGGGATTAAACAGACTCATTACACCATCCTAATAGAAGGATAATAGATGAGAATGTTTAAGCTGAGGAAAGCTCCTCAACTTAATCCATGATTAGGGATTAAACTCATGACAAAACAAACCTTTGATTAAGTGGATCTTGTTTAATGATATGATGAAGAAATGATTTTTAGGGTTTGTAAGACAACTTGAGGGGGACTTGTCCATTAACACTAGGGTTAGTCCTTCTTAACCAATTAAGGAAGAATTAGAACCCTAATGCAAGGCCCAAGTTACAAGTGTGATGTCTTGATGATTATTAGATGGATTGATTAAAAGACTTAAACACATTAAGGGTTTAACACTTAGGATTAAAGTTATACACTCCATCCTAAGATAAGGATGCATGCATAAGCTTAATCACAAAGCCTTAAAGCCTTTAGGGTTTAGTCCCTGATTATAAGATGAGAAGAGAAGACTCAAAGAGACACAAAGGTAAAACTAAGAGGGGATACTAATCAAAACCCTAATCATTGTCATGCTTGGTTGTTCACAAGGTTTGTGAGGTTTACAAGAGAAGTCTTCAATGGAACCACCAGGAAGCAGATGAAAGGATCAAGAGAAGCAAAGCAACTTGCTTCATTCAAGAAGTCAAGTCACTTGAAGAAAAGAAAGTGAGAAGAAGAAGAATGAGCAAGCTCAATCTCAAACACAAACATAAATGTAGCAAGGATGCATAAAAAGAGATGAAGAGAAGTTATGAGAAGTGAAGGCAAATTCACTTCTCAAGATAACTTACCACCTGAAAAGTCAGTGAAAGAAATGCAATGTAATGCAAAATGAAATGAAATGACATGATGAGAAACAAAACCAGAAGCACATACATGATGTTAATGATGTTAGGAGATGCTACAAACATGAGGAAGCACATGGAAATGATCATACAAGCTTGTGAATGCAAATGGAGCAAGTTAAGAACCATGAACATACATGAAAAGTTATGAAGTGC
Source organism: Lathyrus aphaca (assembly GCA_963966055.1). Taxonomy (NCBI): domain Eukaryota; kingdom Viridiplantae; phylum Streptophyta; class Magnoliopsida; order Fabales; family Fabaceae; genus Lathyrus; species Lathyrus aphaca. The sequence goes on along the minus strand of OZ014524.1, from coordinate 506,002,394 downwards.
ATATGTCATACAACATGGCAAATGCAAGATGCAATGATCAAACATGCTTTCAATATGTCTTATGATGTTCAATGAACCAAATGGAGGCATGAAATGTCATGGCAAGTCATGTTATGCAAGCAAATGCAAGATGGATGCATATGAAAACCCAAATTAGGGTTCATGATCAAAGCATCAAACACAAACCAAAATCAGAAGCAAACAACATTATAAAAAATTGAAAATGCACTCAAAGGATCCCTAATCCTATACTAACTTAATTCCCAAAGGAGAGGTTTCAACTCTTAACCAAGTTCAAGTTATGATTTTTACAAGTTTTCTTGGGTTTTAGGGTTCCTTAACAAGAAAATTACCAAACAAAATGAAAATGAAGGATCAAATCATGGCCATTTAATCTCACAAACTACATGCTAAACACAATGCAATGCAAAAAGAATCAAGGTCCAACTCTTCATGAATAGGCAGAAATGATTTTTTGAAGTTTGGATTAAAATAATGCATAAAAAATGATTTTTATTCAATGAAAAATTCTCAAAATGCATCAAGATCAAAAAATAAATTTGGTTTGAAGGTTGGACAATGTTTCTAAATGTCTTAGAACATTTCATGAATTTTTGGGTGATTTTTAAATACCTAAAAGTATTTTTAATAAATTAATTTTTATTAATCAATTAAAAATAAACTTTTAAATATTTAAAAATACTTTTCTAATGCTAAAAATGAAAATAAAAATATTTTTGAGTGTTAAAAATTAATGAGACTCTTGACAAAAAGTTTCATAATTTTTAAACAAATTTTGCTATTTTAAATAAATTAAGGAAGTTTAATGAAAGAAAATAAAAATAAAAATAAATAAATGAAAAGGTAAGCTGATCTGATGGTGGAGATTTAAACTGGATTTGAAATGGTTGACTAGCGCGTCATCCAAGGGCTGAGGTTGGTCCTGATTAAATTAATTTAATTATGATTAATTAAACTAACTAAAGGGGATTAGGGCAAAATGAGCGAATCTGGGCCATACGTGCACGCGGGAAGTCAACAAAGTCAGGCAATCTAACGCATGAGATTCAAATGGACTTAATGACTGGGATTAGGGCTAATAACATTCAGGTGACCGGAGGGAAGCTCCGGTCATCTTCTCCGGCAACAACAGAACCCTAGATCCTGATTCAGGCTTCTAAACAACAAATTAAACACAGCCAAGTGATCCTCTAACATCCTAGGATACAAATCCACCCTCAAACATCATTTAAACCCCAAGAAACAAGCAAATCGAAGGAAACAAATTTCACGGGTGAAATTTCAGAGCAACAGTACAAACTCATTCCTTACTCATTTTCGATTCTAAGAGTATCCCCATGACCAGCAAGACATAAGTAATCAATTTATAACTTAAAATGCAAGCTTTGGGAGAAAAAATCCATGGGCATACCTGAGCTGGAAAGCTTCAATACTGAGCTTTCAGAGCCTCCTTTGTGTGCAAATGAACTTCTTTGACTCCCTTGAACTCAATGAGAAGCTTCAAAGTTCTTGTGGATGGCTGGTTTGAAGAGAAGTGTTCTGGTGTAGCAGGTTTCACAGTCAGGATTTGTGAAGTTTCAAGCTATTCCAATGGTGGATTCTTGCTCCTTTGAGTGTGTTTGACTTGTTGGTGAAGAGAAATGGGGTGTTTGATGGCTGGAAAATGAGATTCGAAAGTTCTGGCTTTGAGAATGAAAAATGGTGAAGCTCAGTTCTTGCTTGGTTCAGGCCTAGGTCTTGCTAGTTTTGGCTCAGTGAAGCAAGGTGAGTTGATCAGTGGAGTTGGTTTTTGTGTTTGTGAGTTGTGTAGAGAGATTCGAAGGGTTTTGCTTGAGGGAGTGAGTTTGTGAATGTGTTGTTCTTGTGTGTTTCAGCCTGGCTTGTTATGTGAAATGGCTAGCATTTGATCCACATAAAAAACTCCCATTGGTCAGATGATGTGACCTGCCCTTTATTGATTGGGATGGCCCCTTTTGCAAAATGTCAACTTTGGTGTAAGGAGGGCATGGGTCAAGTTCTAGGCCAGTACAAGTGTGTGGGCTGGCGCAGCATGGTGTGTGAGAGAGGCTAGAATGGTTCAGCATTGTAGGCAACAAGTGGATGAGGTGTGATGATGGTTTTTGCAAGTTGATCACTTTTGGTTCATATGAAACTTTCTTGCTCCCAAGGCCATGAAACATGAGAAGTTTTTAGTCCATTCTGAATTTTTGGTCACATGTGATGTTTGTGTGATGGTTAGACATGAATTAGAAGTTACAAATGCCTTGGTACAAAGTTTTTGCAAGTTTCTCATTTGAGGCATATCTTGAAAATTAGTGATTTTTGCCAATTTTGACACACCATAAATTTTGATCCAAAATGAATTAGATCATGTTCTTGTACTTTTTGAAAAGGGAAAGATCTAATCTACAACTTTCATGACCAAAGTTTTTCCATTTGAAGCATTTTTGGACCAAAAAGCAAGGGTTGAAAAAGTGGCATAAAATGACATTTCATGAAAAGTCAACCATGCCCTAAAAAGTCAACTTTGCAAAAACTTGTAATTCTTGAATTTTGTGAAATTCAACCTTCTTCTATGATCAAATAAAGATCATATACACTCAAAATGATGAAGATCAACCCTTGGTTGGGTTATTGGGGGCCTCAGATGCCCTGATTTTGCACTGACTTGTCCAGAAAGTCAACTCTTGATCAGATGACCTCCCCATGGAATTTCTTCATGAAAATTGATATGCATACTCCCTATACCATATAGAGACCAATAGAAACAAGAATGACCAAAAAATTTGGAGTTATGGCCTCTGAAACCAAAACCCTAATTTTAGGTTATCTGTGCAGTCAAACCTGGCTCTGCCTCCACACCAACCCCAGTTCCTGTGATTCTTTGGCATTTTTGACTTTGAGAGGATGTAATATGATATAAGAACACACATGGACCCCTTTGAAGTGATTGGTGGCCTTTGGAGTGGCTCAAGAAGCTCTTGGATTGCTCAGATCACAAACCCTAGGTGCAGATGACTTTGAATCTATGCAGTGAATCAAAAATGTGATATGAGATGCTATGATTATGTTCATGCATATGAAATGATCACAAACCATGGTGTGAATGGGTGAGGGCAAATTTGGGGTGTTTACAAGTATGACATACAATACACTACTCAGAAGGCAATTAAAGGAAGTGAGTTAGCTGATCATTTAGCTCATCAAGCTGTGGATGACTATCAGTATATGAACTTTGAGTTTCCGGATGAAGATATTATGCTTGTTATTGATCGTAAACAACTTAGACCGTATGAAGGAACTGAACACGGGACCCGATGGACTATGGTTTTTGATGGAGCTTCTAATGCGCTTGGTAATGGTGTTGGTGTTGTGATTATCTCGCCTGAGGGTTTTTATACACCGTTTACCGCAAGACTTTGTTTTGATTATACCAACAATTTTTCCGAATATGAAGCGTGTATCATGGGTATCAAGGCTTCTATTGAAATGAAGATCCAATTCTTGAATGTATATGGAGATTCAGCCCTGGTAGTTATTCAGATTAAAGGAGAATGGGACATGTAGCATCCAAAACTCATTCTTTACAGAGAGCATGTATTGTCTTTGATTCCATACTTTGAAGATGTTACTTTTGAACACATTCCACGAGAAGAGAATTAATTGGCAGATGCATTAGCTACTATGTCATCTATGTTCGAAGTCAGTTGGGACAATGAAGCTCCTAGAATTACTATTGATAGATTAGACGAGTCGGCATACTATTATGAGGTTGATACTGAGGGAGTAGAAGAAAAGCCCTGGTTCCACAAAGTAAAAATATATCTCAAAGATCAGGAGTATCCTGAAGGGACGTCTATCTTTGACAAGAAGTTACTAAGGAGATTCTCTAGAAAGTTCTTCCTGAGTAATGGAATCTTGTACAAGCGCAATCATGATTCGACTTTGCTTCACTGTGTGGACAAGAAGGAAGCAAGAAAGATTATGGAAGACATGCATGATGGGATCTTTGGTACTCATTCTAGTGGGCATACTATGGATAAGAAGATTTTGAGAGCAGGTTACTACTGGTCTATCATAGAAGCTAATTGCTATCAGCACTCTAAAATTTGTCATAAGTGCCAAATCTATATTGGAAAAATACATGTGCCTCCAATCCCCATGAATTTTCTGACTGCTCCTTGGCCTTTTGCAATGTGAGTCATTGATATGATTGGTGAGATCAAACCTACCGCTTCCAATGGACATTGTTTCATTCTTGTTGCTACTGATTTCTTTACGAAGTGGGTAGAGGCAGCCTCGTTTGCTTAGGTTAATAAGAATGTTGTGGCTAGATTCATCAAGCATAATCTTATATATAGATATGGCATCCCTGAAAGGATTATCACAGACAATGGTACTAATTTGAACAACACTATAATTATTGAACTCTGCATGCAGTTCAAGATTAAGCATCACAATTATTCTCCATATCGACCAAAGATGAATGGCGCAATGGAGACCACCAATAAGAATATCATGAAGATCTTGCAGAAGATGACAGTGACATACAAAGATTGGCATGAGATGTTACCGTTTGCTCTTCATGGTTATCGCACTACAATACGTACTTCAACTGGGGCAACCTCATTCTCTCTTGTCTATGGGATGGAGGCAGTATTACCTAATGAAGTTCAGATTCCTTCTCTAAGAATTATGAAAGATGCAGACTTAGATGAAGATGAATGGATTCAGACTCGGCTTGACCAGATAAACTTGATTGATGAAAAGAGGCTTGTGGTTGTTTGTCATGGTCACATGTATCAGAAGCGTATGAGCAAAGCCTTTAATAAGAAAGTCAAGAAACAAGTATACTAGGCTGGAGATTTGGTGATAAAGCATATCATATTACCACAGGGTGATCCCAGGGGCAAATGGACTCCCACTTGTGAAGGGCCATTTGTAGTCAAGAGGGTATTTCTGGAGGTGTTGTGATGCTTACTACTATGGATGGTGAAGATTTCCCGCAACCTATGAACGCAAAGATAGTAAAAAAATACTACACGTAAAAAGAGACCCACTACGTTGACTGGCCTAGGCCAAAAGCAGGGCATCCCGGCGAACCAAAAGGGTTCGGGAAAAAATTAGGGATCACTTACACATAGCTATTCAGAGACGATCTAAACAAAGATCTAGTGTTGATACTTAATTCAGGATATGTTACAGAAACAATTTAGAGATGGTCAAGACGAAGATCTAATTATGATACTTAGTATAGTAATAACATTCAGATAAAGTCGAACGTAGACACATTCTGATACTCCTACCCATATATACATTGGATGGCATCTATAAGCCCATTTCTGAATACTTTGAATGACATTTTTAAGCCCATTCAAGCAATACAATCAACCAACAATATTATTCTGCGCACCGGCGAGGGCAAATTTTTGGGCTTAAATGTTCAATCCTCTTTCACCTTCAAGTCACGAATGGTGTACATGTCAATCCAACTCTTCAGGTTTCAGAAGATTGAACGGGGGTAGTTGTTGTACCCTAAAATTTGCAAAATGTAGCCCCTCCCCGTTGATGTAATATCATAGGACTTTAATTTCTACTTTTAATTTCTACTAAATATTATTGCGTGGTTAGTAACCTAGGGAGTGCAAAGACTTGTATGATAAATAAATTTGACTTAGCTCATTAAATTCAAGATAAATAATTGAAATTGATATTCACACACGTAAGTCGATCGTCTTACGATTTCCATATGCACCTCCTAGGGTTTCTTCTCTTGGTTGCCTTTCAAACATGGTCAAGTCCCTCAAACATGGAGGTCTCTTCAAATAAAAAATCATCATGTCCATTCAAATAAAAAATCATCATGTCCCTTCAAGATAAAAGATCATAGTCCCTTTGAGTTGCCTGCACATAAATGATCTTGTCCCTCGATGACCCTACGAAAATGATGATCGTCCCTTCAAATTACTAAGATACCCCTATAGGTTTCCTTCTATGACCATACGGTGACCCTACTCTCGTCCCTTTAAAACATCCAAGGTAAATACTACTTACTCACTAATAGTAAGGACAGTACTACCCTTAAAGGAAATAAATAACAAGAAAGACCTTACTTAAGGTAGGTAACTCTCAAATACTTGCTCACTTTTTCAAAACACTCTTTATACCCCACTTTTTGAAATACTTTTCAAACTAAAGACTTTGTATAAATCCATACAATGATCACTGCAAAGTTAAAGACTTATGAAAATATTTTCTAAACACACACTACACTCTTTTTCAAACAATAGTAAAGTGAGCTAAGTAATTAAGAACCCATGGATAACCATGGATACAAAGGGTGCTAACACATTCCCTTTGTATAACTTACCCCCTGAACTTAAATCTCTTTAAAGAAGATCTTTCCTGTTCTTTTATTCCTTTTCCTTATTGGATAAAATAAAAGTCGGTGGCGACTCTTGCTATCCGCACATAGTTTTTGTCAATACAAAAACACCCAAGCCAGTTCTCCCACCGTGTTATAGAACTGGCGACTTTGCTGGAGACTACTAAGTAAAAGAGGGGCTACCTTAGGATTAGATCACTTTACTTGTTTGACTTGTTTGCTTTATTTTTAAGGGCTTGTTATGGGGCTACTGTGTGAAAGATCCTAACCCTGATCTAGTGTACCTTAGATAAGTAGAAATAGACCAAGGAAATTGTACGGCATATACCGATATGGTTGATCTGGTGGCTACAGTTTGTGTGACTTCTTGGTTGGTTCTTATGTTCCTTAAGTCAGTTGAGGATAACATGAGGCTTCCATATGTTGTGATTAACACTAACTTATTTTTAGAACCCTAATTGACCCATCTTGGCCATTAGAAAGTAGTGAGATAACCGGCTTTGGTGAAGTCTGAAGTTGGTTGATACTCGATGCTACGCTCATTGAGATTCTAATCTTGGGGAGTTTTGGTTGGCAAGTTAGTTGTCATACTGAACAACAACCCTTGAGAAGGATCAGTGATATTGAGATTCCATAGAACCCGATTACTATTGATAGGACAGGATGAACCAAATAAACTTAAGTGGGGAGGGTACTTACCTATGGACTTCATGCAAGCCTTTTAAACCTAGGGCTATCGTGTGACTTGTTTGTGTGTGCCACTTGCTTGTGTTGAACATAACATCTTAACATCATGACATCATAACATAGCATTCTCACTAACCATTTCAAGGACCAAGGAATTTATCTTTGTTCTTTGTTGCAGGTTATGGCTTCCGCTCGTAGGAATACTATCTAGATTAACTTTGTAGGGATACCTTTGAGGCTCGGTCCTATGCTAAGAGAAAGTATTGGAGATAACAAGGCAACTTCACAAAGAACGGAATCTCAATGCATATCTCAACCCAAAGAGGAAGTGTCCATGGGAGGCTTGAGTTTCAAATGTTCTTTGTGTCTTTTTGTGTTCTTTCATTGTAAGCCCAATGGAAAATTATATTTTAAAACTTACTAATGAAATTTTTGGTTTTTTGTTTTCCTTTAACAAATTTAAACCCTACCTGGTCCTTGAAAAAAATTACATATACATCTACATACCATACCATTGCATAACAGGTTTCCGCACCAGGTTTCTTATTTTCGCGCTGTTTATTTCATCAGAAATGGCTCTTGAACAGTCTGTCAAAGATCTTCAAGCTCAGAATGCCCAGTTTCAAGAGATGATCCTGAACTTGTCCATGGGGCAAGAAGAGCTGAAGGAACTCCTGGCCAAGAAGAAAAAGAAGACCAGACCTGAGTAGGAGTTTCAAAGCTCCAATCAAGACAAATATTAAGGTTGAATACCCTGGAGATGGAGATTCTGCAATAGAAGAAGAAAGTCTACATGGTACTATTGCAAATTCTGATTATGAGGAGAATTATTACCATGATTTGACTGGTGATGAGAAATATAAGTTACTAGAAGACCGTGTGAATGCCATGGAAATGCAGAAGTCATATGGATTAGATATTGAAGATTTGAGTTTGATTTCTAGAGTTGTCATCCCTATTGGTTTCAAAGTTCTAAATTTTGTGGTATATGATGGTGTTTCATGTCCAAAGCTACATCTAAGGTCCTATGTCCGACGGATCCAACCACATACTATTGACAGAAAGTTGTGGATTCATTTCTTTCAAGAGAGTTTATCTGGAGCTCAATTGGAATGGTACTATCAACTTGAGAGTACCAATATTCGTACTTGGAATGATCTTGATGAGGCCTTCTATAGGAAATATCAATATAACTGATTTGGCGCCGACTCGCATGCAACTCCAAAGCATGTCCATGGGCCCTAAAGAAACTTTCAATGAGTATGCCCAGAAGTGGAGATATCTTGCAAGCACAGTTCAACCCCCTTTGATTGACAGGGAATTAGTTGACATGTTAATGAGTACGCTAACTGGTCCTTTCTACATTCATCTAATTGGGAGTTCGTCATCTGGTTTCACTGAGCTGATAATGATTGGAGAACGTGTGGAAAGTGGAATAGGAAGTGGTAAAATACAAATGGATGCCTCTTCAAGTACCACCAAGAAGCCTTCTAATGGGAAGAAGGAATGTAATGTTGTGTACGACCAACAAGGCCATAAGAACAATCATAACCAAACTGTGGGAGCAGTCTTGATCTCTAATCCTGCACCTGCGCAACAAAATCAGCAACAAAATAATTAGCCTAAGCAGGGTACACCTAGGAGACAATTAACCAAGATTAATATGTCGTTGGCTCAAGCTCTGCAACACATGTTGAAAGGGGAGCTGATTACTTTGAGGGACCCTCATCAGAATCCCAATACTACCTCTCCTTGGTTTAATCCCAATGCAAGGTGTGCATATCACTCCAACATCCCTGGACATGATACTAATAGTTGTTGGGCATTGAAGAATAAGATTCAGGATATGATTGATGCTGGAGAAATGTAGTTTGATCCTCATGAGACTCCTAATGTGATTACCGCTGCTATGCCTAAACATGAGAAGACTGTTAATGTTGTTGATGATGGTTCTTAAGTTTCTACTGTGACTGATTTGATTACTCCACTGGAAATTGTTAAGAAGAAGCTGTTGCAAGCCGGTTTATTTCCGGGATGCAATGAAGACTGTTTTTACTGTGCCTCTCAATCCAATGGTTGTTGGAAGTTGAAAGAAGGTATTCAACATTTGATGGACAACCGTACTATATTGTTTGAGAAGACCCCTTATGTAGAGAGTTTATATGAAGGTATGTCCCAAGATCTAAAACTTGAAGACGTGTCTATGGTTACTAAAACCCCTGTGAGGATCATTTCTAAAGTTCTTGTGAAGATTACTGCTGAGCCAAAGGTGGCTCCCCTGATTATTACTACTCCTAGTCTAATCCCATATTCTTCCGACAGGGCCATCCCTTGGAATTATGGTGTTGATGTTTATATCCATGGTGCCAAACAAGAACCTTTGACTGATCTATCTGTGGAAGATACTAATCCTGATATTGACATTATTGTTGGGACTAGTAAGGTTACTCGAAGTGGAAAGATTTTCTCTCCAGAAGACACTTCAAAGACTACTGTTGCTCCAGTTTGTATCTCCAACTATGGGCCAAGTGTTGAAGATTGAGGCAAAGGACCAGTGATTGAACCTGTTCAGGTTGAGACACCAGTTACTGAAGATCCCTCTGACCAGATGGATGAAGTACTAAAGATCATCCGCAAGAGTGATTATAATATAGTTGAACAATAGGGGCATACTCCCTCCAAGATCTCTATGATATCTCTGGTATTATGTTATGAGGCCCATTCCAAGGCTTTGGTGAAATTCCTGAAGTCTGCGCACATACCTCACAAAATCTTTATGGACCAGTTTGAAAATTGTATTGCTCATTTGACAACTGGTAATAGCTTAGGCTTTTCTGATGTTGATTTAACCCCCTCTAAAAGGAATCACAACAAAGCTCTGCACATCTCTGTTGAGTGTAGAGGCATTACTTTTTCTCATGTGTTGGTGGATAATGGTTCCTAGTTGAATGTGTTACCAAAGGTTGTTCTTGACAAATTCGACTTTGAATACATTGTGCTAAGGCCTAGTAACATGGTGGTGAGAGCCTTTGATGGTTCAAGAATAATGGTGCACAAAGAAGTTGATCTTCCAATCAAAGTGGGTTCTCAAGTCTTTGATTCTACTTTCTACGTGATGGATATTCGTCCTGCCTATTCCTGCTTGCTTGGGCGCCCTTGGATACATGGGGAAGGTGCTGTGACTTCCACTTTACACCAGAAGCTGAAATATCCAGTGAAGAGTAAGATTATCACTATCTATGGTGAAGAAGAGTACATGGTCATTCATGTGAATACTTTCAAGTATGTTGAGATGGAAGGTGAATTTGTTGAGACTCCCTATCAGACATTTGAAGTGGTTCCTCAGAATACTCCTGTTGTTAAGCTAGTTCCTGATGTTCCTAGAGCAACTCCTACAATGGTCTCCCTGAAAGATGTTAAAGTTGTGGTTGTACTATTTAGGGTCAGCTTCCTGACATTCCTTACAAGACTGACAAGTTTGGTTTGGGTTTTACTGTAGAGGCTCAAAAGGTTGTTCGTCGTGCTCGTGCTATTCGTATCACCAACAAGGGAGTTCAGAAAGATCAAGTCAATGTTGTGGAAGACTCTGATAGACTTCAACATAGACAGATAGATATTTCCTACCATTGGCAGTGAGCTCAACAATTGGAAGGTTGAAGATGTTATTCCTATCTCCTTTAGTTAGGAGTAAATGCGTTTTTTTATTTATTTTGTAATTTGAACAATTTATTAACTTTTAAGCCTTGTGCCTTGCTCGGGGTACAATGGTATGCTTGTTAGGGATGTCATTTCATTTGCATATTTTCATTCAATAAAATCAATGGACATTTTTGCTTTCGTAAAAATTGCACTCTTTGTCTTTCTTTTATTTTTCTTTTTCAAAAAAGCTATGTGTTCTTACACACACCCGCATCACTAAAATGCAGATCCTCATCCACTCTGGATCCCATTAATAACAATTATGCTATTTCCAATTATAACTTCGAGAATCCGATCTACCAAACCGAGGATGGAAATGAAGAAGATTGTGAAGTACCTATAGAGCTTTCTAGGCTGCTACAACAAGAAAAGAAAGTTATACATCCGCATGAAGAACCGATCGAAGTTGTGAATCTGGGTACTAAGAAAGATAGGAAAGAGGTCAAGATAGGAGTTGAACTAGAAGACAATGTTAAGAACAAGTTAATTCAGATGCTACATGACTACGTGGAAATATTTTCTTGGTCTTATGAAGATATGCCAGGGCTTGATACTGATATTGTGGTTCACCGTTTACCAATGAAGGAAGGTTGTCGCCCAATAAAACATAAAGTTCGTCGTATGCTTCCTGAAATGTCAGAAAAGATTAAAGCTGGAGTGATGAAACAATTTAATGCAGGGTTCCTAGCTGTCACTTCTTATCCTCAATGGGTTGCAAATTTGGTACCGGTACCTAAGAAAGATGGTACAATACGTATGTGTGTGGATTACAAGGATTTGAATAAAGCCATCCCCAAAGATGATTTTCCACTTCCACATATTGATGTTCTGGTGGATAACACTGCTCAATATAAGGTATTCTCTTTTATGGATGGTTTCTCTAGTTATAATCAGATTAAGATGGCACCTAAAGATATGGAGAAGACTACGTTTGTCACACAGTGGGACTCCTTTTGCTACAAGGTAATGCCATTTGGTTTGAAGAACGCCGGGGAAACATACCAGTGTGTTATGGTAGATTTTTTCCATGATATGATTCATCACGAAATAGAGGTATATGTTGATGACATGATAGCCAGATCCCAGACTGAAAAAGAACATCTTGATCATCTGCACAAGTTGTTTGAAAGGTTGAAGAAATACAAGCTGAGATTGAATCCAAACAAATGTACCTTTGGAGTTAGATCAGGTAAACTATTGAGTTTTGTTGTCAGTGGTAAAGGTATTGAAGTTGACCTTGCGAAGGTAAAAGTTATACAAGATATGCCTGCTCCCCATACTGAGAAGGAATTTAGAGGATTCTTGGGACGCCTGAACTACATTACAAGATTTATTTTCCAATTAACCGCTACTTGTGAGCCAGACTTCAAATTGCTGAAGAAAGATCAAGTAATGGAATGGAACGAAGAATGCTAGATAGCTTTTGATGAGATCAAGAAATATCTCCAATAACATCCAATATTGATGCCACCAGTTGAGGGAAGACCTTTAATTATGTACCTAACAGTGCTAGACAATTCAATGGGGTGTGTGTTGGGGCAACATGACGAGTCTGGTCGAAAAGAGTAAGCAATATACTACCTTAGAAATGTTTTTACCGACTGTGAAACAGGATACTCACTGCTTGAGAAAACTTGATGCGCTTTGGCATGGGCCGCTCACTGACTAAGACATTATATGTTGACCCATACCACTTTATTGATTTCAAAGATGGATCCTATCAAATATATATTTGAGAAACCTACTCTCTCCGGATGAATAGCGATATGGAAAATGATCTTGATAGAGTATGACATACAATACACTACTCATAAGGCAATAAAAGGAAGTGTGGTAGCTGATCATTTGGCTCATCAAGGGGTGGTTGACTATCAGTCTATGAACTTTGAGATTCCGAATGAAGATATTATGCTTGTTACTGATTGTAAAGAACTTAGACCGTATGAAGGACCTAAACAAGGGACCCGATGGACTATGGTTTTTGATGGAGCTTCTAATGAGCTTGGTAATTGTGTTGATGTTGTGATTATCTTGCCTGAGGGTTGTTATACACCATTTATCGCAAGACTTTGTTTTGATTGTACCAACAATATTGTCGAATATGAAGCGTGTATCATGGGTATCAAGGCTGCCATTGAAATGAAGATCCAATTCTTGAATGTATATGGAGATTCAGCCCTGGTAGTTAGTCAGATTAAAAGAGAATGGGACACGAAACATCCAAATATCATTCCTTACAGAGAGCATGTGTTGTCTTTGATTCCATACTTTGAAGAGGTTACTTTTGAACACATTCCACGAGAAGAGAATCAATTGGCAGATGCATTAGCTACTATGTCATCTATGTTCGAAGATAGTTGGGACAATGAAGCTCCTAGAATTACTATTGATAGATTAGATAAGTCGGCATACTGTTTTGAGGTTGATACTAAGGGAGTAGAAGAAAAGCCTTGGTTCCACGAAGTAAAAAGATATCTCGAAGCTCAGGAATATCCTGAAGGGGAATCTATCAATGACAAGAATTTTCTAAGGAGATTATTTACCAAGTTCTTCCTGAGTAATGGAATTTTGTACAAGCGCAATCATGATTCAACTTTTCTTCACTGTATGGACAAGAAGGAAGCAAGCGAGATTATGGAAGACATGCATGATGGGATCTTTGGTACTCATTATAGTGGGCATACTATGGCTAAGAAGATTTTGAGAGCAGGTTACTACTGGTCTACCATGGAAGCTGATTACTATCAGCACTCCAAAACTTGTCATAAGTGTCAGATCTATGCTAATAAAGTACATGTGCCTCCAGTCCCCTTGAATGTTCTGATTGCTCCTTGGCCTTTTGCAATATGGGGCATTTATATGATTGGTGAGATTAAACATACTGCTTTCAATGGGCATCGTTTCATTCTTGTTGCTATTGCTTACTTTACGAAGTGGGTAGAGGCAGCCTCGTTTACTTCTGTTACCAAGAATTTTGTGGCTAGATTCATCAAGCATAATCTTATATGTAGATATGGCATCCCTGAAAGGATTATCACAGACAATGGTACTAATTTGAACAACACTATGATTACTGAACTCTGCATGCAGTTCAAGATTAAGCATCACAATTCTTCTCCATATCGACCAAAGATGAATGGCGCTGTGGAGGCCGCCAATAAGAATATCAAGAAGATCTTGCAGAAGATGACAGTGAGATACAAAGACTGGCATGAGATGTTACCGTTTGTTCTTTATGGTTATCGCATCACAATGCATTCTTCAACTAGGGCAACCCCATTCTCTCTTGTCTATGGGATGGAGGCAGTATTACCTATTGAGGTTCAGAATCCTTCTCTAAGAATTATGAAAGATGTAGACTTAGATGAAGATGAATGGATTCAGACTCGGCTTGACTGGATAAAATTGATTGATGAAAAGAGGCTTGCGGTTGTTTGTCACGGTCAGATGTATCAGAAGCGTATGAAGCCTTTAATAAGAAAGTTAAGCAACACGTAAACCAAAATGGAGATTTGGTGATAAAGTGTATCATATTACCACAGGGTGATCCCAGGGGCAAATGGACTCCCACTTATGAAGGGCCATTTGTAGTCTAGAGGGTATTTTTTGGAGGTACTGTGATGCTTACTACTATGGATGGTGAATATTTCCCGCAACCTGTGAACGCAAACATAGTCAAAAAATACTACACATAAAAAGAGACCCGCTAGGTTGACTGGCCTAGAAAAAATAAGGGCATCCCGGCGAACCAAAAGGGTTCGGGAAAAAATTAGGGTTATATATATATATAATGTACACCCGACAAGTTGAAAATCCGAAAGGACGGCTTGGGCAAAAAAGGGTATCCCGGTGGACTGAAAACCTGAAAAGGAAGTCCATGCAAATGTTAGGGATTAAAGCGTACGACTATGTATCATTAGATTACCCATGTAATCTTAACTAGTTATGCTACCTATATCAAGTTCAAACAGGTGCAGATCAGTCCAATCGTTTCTCTTCCAACAACAAACGATGAGATACTTGAAGATAATGGCAATAGCAGAGTTGAAACTTGATGGGATCACTTACACATAGTTGTTTTTCCCTGTTTTTTGTACTCTTTTAAATTTTCTACGATGAATCCCTCTTACTAGGATTTCTGTCTCTTTGTTTAAACTTGCCTGTTTATAGGCCACTTTCATTATTAATATAATTCTATTTTCAAGTTCAGGTTTACTTTTCCCTTTTTACTTAAGCGAAAACGTTTGTTGATTATGTTTGAATGTATATATGCTTTTGAATATGATTGATGTTTACCAAAAATGAATAAAATAATATAAAATTACAATAATAGTGTTTACTAAGGACGGTTGGAGGTAGGAATCCCCAGTAAAGTTCATATTCAACGAATCTTTGCAGGTTCATCCCCACAGAGTAATCTTTACGGATTTATTCCAAGTAGCCTCTTGTACTTCCAACTCTACGAGATCCCCAAGCAGATTTCTCTCAAGCCCGATATCCTCTAAAGAATTGACACTTGACCAGATAAATTTCTCGGGGAAATGTTTGTCTCTTTTATTCCTAGTCAGGGTATTTAGGAATTTAATCTTTCAATAAGAAGTGCGACGAACAACGTCTTCATATTCCTCAGCAACGAATCAGGATTTATTTTCCCCAGCTAGAAGTTGTTACATGAAGTTACTAATGGGCTTCAACTACATAATTCTTACATACATCCTTTACATCATCTCATTGCATACGCATCCATAATGCATACAACATTCTTACTTACATTAAGAACATCATGTCATACATGTATACATCAAGTAATCTTGCATAAAACTAACCTTTCATTTTCAAGATAGTTGCAGTCAGATAAACACTATCAACTCCTAGAGACAGTTCAGAGATGATCTAAATGAAGATCTAGTGCTGATACTTAGTGCAGGATGTTTTTCTTTCCAGAGACAGTATGAAGATGATCTATACAAAGATCTAGTCTTGGTACTTAGTGCTGACATTTTCCTGAGATAGTTCGGAGACGATCTAAACGAAGATCTAGTGTTGATGCTTAGTGCATGATGCTTTTATTTCTAGAGACAGTACAAAGATGATCTATACGAAGTTCTAGTCCTGGTACTTAGTGTTGACATTTTCTTCAGACAGTTCAGAGACGATTTAAACGAAGATCTAGTGCTAATACTTAGTGCATGATACTTTCCAGAAGCAGTTCAGAGATAATTGAAATAAAGATTTAGTTTTGATGCTTAATTCTAGATATTTTCCTAGAAACAGTTCAGAGACGATCGAGACGAAGATCTAGTGTTGATACTTAGTCCAAGGTATCTTTTCCCCACAGAGACAGTTCAGAGACGATCTAAACGAAGATCTAGTGTTGATACTTAGTTCAGGATATGTTACAGAAGCAATTCAGAGATGGTCAAGACGAATATCTAATTCTGATACTTAGTATAGTAACAACATTCAGATAAAGTTGAACGTAGACACATTCATATACTCCTACCCACAAATACTTTGGATGGCATATATAAGCCCATCTCTGAATACTCTGAATGACATCTTTAAGCCCATTCAAGTAATACAATCAACCAACAGTATTATTCTGCGCACCGGCGAGAGCAAATTTTTGGGCTTAAATGTTCAATCCTCTTCCACCTTCAAGTCACGAATGGCGTACATGTCAATCTAACTCTTCAGGTTTCAGAACACTGAACAGGGGCATCTGTTGTACCCTAAAATTTGACCTTCCATATTCAAGGTAATGTGCCTCAAAAGGTCCCCTAATGGTCACAAGATTCACAATTGCTAAAATGGATTCAAGGTTTCATCAGACAAAGCCTCCTCCTAAGCAATGGATTTTAAAATAAGGGTTTTGAATTTATCAAAGAAAAGTGGACTTATAAAGCCTCAAGTGAACTTCATGACATCTCACATACTTCAAAGAATTCTCATGTCAAGTTTCAAGGCTTTCCCTACAAGTTTGGTCAGTCAAATACTCAGGACATCAAAAATCAGTTAACTTGGTCAAAAAGTCAATTGTGGTCAACATAGAGTCAAACTTCAAGATTTTTGGTCAACATCAAGATTATGAGGTGAAATTCATCATTTGATCAAGTGTTGATCATGATTCATCAAGGAAACCTCAGAATCATTAGGAATCAGGAGTTACTAAATTATGGTTTTTACAGGAAAAGTCAACTATACTTTGACCAACCATAACTTTCACATACTTCATCAAAAATTTCACATCCAAAGCTCATTTTGAAGGAAATTCAATTCCCTACAACTTTTTGTCTCACAAGCCAAGGAGAAAAATGCTTCATAACTTAAAAATGAAAGATCAAATGGACATGGGATCAAAAGGAGAAGTTAGAGGACACTCTAAGCTTTCTAAAAAGTCCTAGAACACTTACATGGGATAAAAATTGAGGGATTTATGTATTGTTGAAGGTGTGCAACTTTGAGGAGGTGTATGAAGCAAAAATGGCCAAAACTCAAGTTTCTTCCAAATGGACCCATATTTTTTCAACCCAAACTCAATTATGAGATCATGCACGACCCATAGATCATAATATCTGATTTTTTATATTTATTTTATGTTATATTGGATTTAAATAATTTAAATTCAATTTTAATTAAGATATATAATATATAAAAAATCAAATATTTGATCTTAGATCTATTTTGGGATCAAATATTTGATGGTTATGTTGATTGAAAATGTCCAAATTCGTGCAAGACCAAACAAGTATGATTTCATCTAATTTTTTGACCAAATTGGAAACATTTTTTCTTCATCCTCAAGTAACCTCTCAATCCATCACAAAAGCCCAAAGTCTGACCTAAAATACACTCTTATAAGTACACAACATCACCACAATGCAAGAGACGGGTTTTTGAGAGCTAGAGCATCCTTACAAGACTTCAAATTTTTCAAGAAAATTGGTCATTCGGTTTCACTATTCTAGCAATTATTCAAAGGTTTGCAAGGCTCCATGATGTTCCTTGATGTGTTCTAAATCTATACCAATCATCGCCATCATCAAAACACCATGAAATCATGCAAACCGAATGCACGTTCTTGCTCTTATTTTGATTTTTCAATTTCGTTAATTTACGCACATTTAATTGATTTTTATTATATAACATTGTTTGTTTGATTGTATAGATGATTTCTAGGCAATTGGATTTGAGTTTCATTGCAGGATTCGCAAGGTGCCATGGTTAGGGTTTTGAAGCTCAAAATTGGGATTTCAACATAAACACAGTTTCGTATGAAATTGATGAATGATTTGGACCTAAGAAACATCCATTGATTGATTTACATAACTGGAACTAATTTATTTTGCAAATTGTGACATTTTCTATATGTAGGACATGTAGTGACTGACAAAAACCATCACTAAAACCATTAGTGACGAAAAAGTGTCACTATGGCCTAATCCAACAGACGGAGGAATGAGACGATCCATGCGCGCGTTTTTATAAAATTCAAAAAAATGATTTAATATATTATTAATTGTTTGTGTTTGTTTATCACAAGGATGCATGTGGCCTAGTAGAAGCGCTTGGGAGTTTGGATGTGGAGGTCTTGGGTTCGAATCCAGGCCTCCACCCTTTTGTTTTTTCCTTTATTTTCTTCCTATTTTTATTTGTTTTGTTAATTATTTTTATTACTTTAATTAATTAAAACTAATCACCATTAACCTTAAACTAATTAAAACTAATCATCCCTAATTCTTTTAAAAAACAAATTTTACCAAATAATTTTTAATTATTTTATTTTAATGTTGTTTATAAACTTTAGTTTATTAGGTTGTTAATTAAATTTGTAAATTAATTTAGTTAATTTGGTTTAGATTAATTTTCTAAAACCCTAATTTAATCAACCCTAATTTTCTAAAACCCTAATTTAATCATCCCTGGTTTTTCAAAACCCTTAAAAGAGAAATGTAGCCCTCCCCCTGATGTAATAGCGTAGGACTTTAATTTTTGCTTTTAATTTCTGCTAAATATTATTGAGTGGTTAGTAACCTAGGGAGTGCAAAGACTTGTATGATAAATAAATTGGATTTAACTCATTAAATTCAAGATAAATAATTGAATTTTATATTTACACACATAAGTCGATCATCTTACGATTTCCATTTGCACCTCCTAGAGTTTCTTCTCTTGGTTGTCTTTCAAACATGTCCATTTAAATAAAAAATCATCATGTCCCTTTAAGATAAAAGATCATAGTCCCTTCGAGTTTCCTGCGAATAAATGATCTTGTCCCTCGATGACCCTACGAAAATTATGATCATCCATTCGAATTACTAAGATACCCCTATAGGTTGCCTTCTATGACCATATGATGACCATATGTCCGTCCCTTTAAAACATCCAAGGTAAAGACTACTTACTCACTAATAGTAAGGATAATCCTACCCTTAAAGGAAATAAATAACAAGAAAGACCTTACTTAGGGTAGGTAACTCTCAAATACTTGCTCACTCTTTTGAAACACTCTTTACACCCCACTTTCGAAATACTTTTCAAACTAAACGCTTTGTATACATCCATACGAGGATCACTGCAAAGTTAAAGACTTATAAAAATATTTTCTCAACACACACTACACTCTTTTTCAAACAAAAGTAAAGTGATCTAAGTAATTAAGAGCCCATGGATAACCATGGATACAAAGGGTGCTAACACCTTCCCTTTGTATAACTTACCCCTGGAACTCAAATCTTTTTAAAGAAGGTCTTTCCTGTTCTTTTATTCCTTTTCCTTATTGGATAAAATAAAATTCGATGGCGACTCTTGCTATCTGCACATAGTTTTTGTCAATACAAAAACACCCAAGTCAGTTCTCCCATCGTGTTACACCTTTCATCATCAATATCATTGTCTTCCCCATTATCAAGCTCATCAGCCATGTAATCATTTTCAATCACATGTTCTATATCCATCACATTTGTAGTATACCCATTGTTTGTCCCTTGACATATACCATTAACAACATCTGGATGTGTACTAGACTCACTAGCATCAACTCCATTGTTAAAATCTACACCTACATCCTCATCACAATCATGCATTCTCTCTTCTTCACTATCCTCAAATTGAACCTCATCCAAAGTATCTCCAGTTGACTCACTCTCCTCATCACCTTAAACATTTTCTTTCCCTTTTTATTTCTCTAACAACTTTTCCATATAAGTCTTCTTACCACTTTCTAACTTTGCCTCAATTTATATCTCAACATCATAGTTACTTTTCTCAGCACAAACAACTAACATAGTTGCATCCTCATCATTAACAAAGGGTTTTAGATCATTTTTCAAACTACCATGTTCATACTTCCACCGTATTTTCACATCTTCAATGTTAAAGGAAGGGTCCATAACCTTAATTAGGTCACGAGCTTTAAAGTAAGACCAACAATTTGTGTCTTGTCCACTTACAACATACACATCCCCTTCATATCTTAACCCTACCTCCTTTATAAAATACCCTTTTATATAAAATACAACCTTAAATATCCCCATACCTTAAACATTACAACAAAGAACGAGGGTATATCAGACATTGGAAATCGATACAAAACCATATGCATGTTTAGTCACCGCAACAAAACAATCAATTATTAGACATTTCAAGAATACTAGGGCATGCACAGAACTAGGAACTAATTTCAAAGACAATAAACAATAGCAAGTGGGAAATACAGTATCAAAACCATTTACCTTTTCTTTGGGACCACAACAACCAAATATTTGTGCTTTAATGCTAAGACCACCAGTGTCTACAACAAAGAGCCAGATGGAAACGAGGAGAGGGACCACCACGCCCAAAGTACTTCAACTCTTCAGGATTAACGCAAATGAAAGTGAAATTAGGGATTTAGACATTTTAAGGCTTATCTTATTACATGTTTCATACCATACCAGTCACGTCAGCAACCACTAAGTGTATTTGACGTTAGGGACTATTAATTTGGACGGAAAATCTTATATGGACCAATTCTTAAAGGAAAATTTTTTAGGGACTAAAATTGAAAATCGCTATATTTATAGGGACCTAAAGCTTATTCAACCTAAAATAATATGAACGTGATAAATAGAAAGAAAGATTAAATATTTGTGATAATAGGAAGATAATAGTGTTTCGAATGAGAAGAAAGAAGAAATGAAAAAGATGATTCTTTTGTTTCTGCTTATCTCCACCGCAATCTCGTTTATGAGATAATATTTGCGAGAAAGAAGATGTTGAGATAAATGTATGATTTTACGGTGAAAAACAAAATATCTTTTTATAACATATTTATGATCCTTATTATGAAGTATTGTTTATATCTTAAAATGTTTTTAAAAGCTTTTATTTTTCTAAAATATCAATGTTTTTTAAAAATCACTCTCCTTTATTCACAGAGTGTTTTTAATCAAATGAAACTAGAGGATGATTAGACATTTTTTCTCTAATGGCCAAGATTAGTTCAATCAATCTATTCCTTGCAATGGCTGTCATTAATCATTGGTCGATTCATCAATTAGACATTAAAAATGCCTTTTTACATGGAGAATTAGAGGAGGAAGTATATATGGACCATCCTCCAGGTTTTACTGTTCCTGGAAAATCTAGACTTGTTTATCAACTTTGTCGGTCTCTTTATGGGATGAAACAATCTCCACGTGCTTGGTTTGGTCGCTTCAGCTCTTCCTTGATACAGTTTGGGATTACTAGATGTGAATCAGATCACTCAGTTTTCTTCCTTTATTCCTCCACCGGTCATCGCATCTTTTTTGTGGTCTATGCTGATGACATTGTTATCACTAGAGATGATACAGAGGATATCCAAAGACCCAAAATTCATCTTTTCAACAACTTTCAAACAAAAGACTTGGCTCCACTCAGATACTTCTTGGGTATTGAAGTTGCCCAGTCCTCATCAGGCATTGCAATTAACCAACGTAAGTATGCATTAGACATCCTCAATGAAACCAGTATGTTTGATTGTCGTCCAATTGATACTCATATGGATCCCAACGTCAAGCTTCTTCCGGATCAGGGGGATCTGTCGAAAGACCCAGGAAGATATCTACGTCTAGTAGGTAGACTCAATTATCTTACCGTCACCAAACTAGATATTACTTTTGCAGTGAGCATTGTGAGTCAATTTCTGAATGCTTCATGTGATACTCATTGGAATGCAGTTATTCAAATTCTCAGATATATAAAGAATGCACTAGGAATAGGCTTATTATATGAAGATAAGGGTGATACTAAAATCACGTGTTATTCAGATGCAAATTGGGCAGGATCACCGTCGGATAGAAGATCCACTTTCGGATATTGTGTTCTTATTGGAGGAAATATGATCTCATGGAGGAGCAAGAAACAAAACAAAGTTGCACTATCTAGTGTTGAAGCTGAATATCATGTTATGGAAGCAACATCAAAGAAACTTGTGTAGCTTAAGAATTTACTCTCAGAACTTAGCTTGGGAGACCTTCAGGACACAAGACTCATATGCAACAATCAAACAACACTTCACATTGCATCCAATTCGGTATTCCATGAACGTACCAAGCACATAGAAATAGATTGTCACTATGTAAGATAAAAAATATTGTCAGGAGAAATAACCACTAAGTTCGTCAAATCTAATGAACAATTGACCGATATGTTTACCAAACCTCTTAAAGGTTCTCGAGTGAATTATATTTGTAACAAGTTCGGATCATAAAATATATACGACCCGACTTGATGGGGAATATTGATAATCGGTTACAAATCTATTAGTATTGATTTACATTTAATTAGTATTGATTTATATTCAATTAGTTATAAGTGTAAATTATATAAGTACATATTGTGTATACCTATTTTACATATAAATATACATCATATGTGACCAGACCATATTCGACACAGAAATACAATCACAACTATATCATATTTACGAGAAAGAAGATGAGATAAGTATATGATTTTATAGTGAAAATGAAAATATATTTTTATAATATATTCATACTTATTATGAAGTATTTTTTATATCTTAAAATATTTTTAGAAACTTATATTTTTATGGTGTGTCTTTAATGAAATATGAAACTACAACAGAAAGATTAATAGTTCCGTGTGTCAAACTGCTAAAATTCTATAATGCAAAAGATGACATAGTATCACCCAAACTTACTTGCCTACCATTTAATGGAACATAGACCTTATTTCAATATGCATGCACAAAATAATATTGTTCTTTCGAATACATAATTAACACGTGTATTATGTCACCAAAAAGTATATAAATCGAAGAATTTTCAAATTTCCAAGTGGTCCCAATATGTTCTTCTTGATCACCAAGTAATTCTACTAGCATTGCATCTTCCTAACTTTTCTAGTATTATATTCCTATGATATGATAACACTATAAAAACTACTTGCATAAACAGAAAGTCCCAATTCAATTTCAAGGCACACTTCCATCTTGATTTCATATTCCAAATTAAATCTCTTTTATTTTGATGGCTTTTATTTCATCCTTGTTCGGTTGTTTTGGCCCCTCTTCAAACTCATCATCTCATGTTTTTGATTATGATGAAAAATCATCTCAATCGAAATCTTTATCTTCATTGGAGAAACCAAAGAGCAAAGAAAAATCAAAGGGAGCTCCAATTGTAGTTTCTTATTTTCCCATTAACTCTAATCTTTCCCGTTTGTAGTGTTTTTCTTTTTTGGTACTTGATTTTATTTTATTTTGTTTTTCTTGTTTTAGTGAGAGAAAAGAGTATATGATTTGTATAAATAATTAATATTAAAACTAAAATTATATGATTTGTATACAATTATTTGAATTAATTATAGTATTATTTTATTTTTAATATATTGGTATTATATTCCTATTATTATATTTTAAATAAAGTGACGTTTAAGGTGATAAAGGGAAATCAGTTCCCACTTCCCACCATTGAGTTGTGCCAATTATAATCGTAGAATTATTATCATTAAATTTAAATGGTCTATATCAATTTATTTATTTTTTATTTTGAATCAAATTGAATTGATAGGAATACAAGATATTCAATCCCTTAACTAAAAAGGGAGAAAATTTTCAACCAACACAACTCTAAACATGAATCTAACAAGGATTTATACAAAAAGCAAAAAAAAAAAATTTGAGTTGTGTTAATATATACATTATATTTTTTCTATTATCACAACCCTTCACGTGTAAAATAGTTTGTTAGATTTATTGTATGGTAGTTATTACATATTGTATATATAAAGAGATATTGTACTTATTTAATGAATGAATACACTTTATTCTTATGAGTCTCTCTCTCTTTTCCAATGTCAATGCATCTTACTGTGGTTTTCGTTACATTGCAAATGTATCATTGTTGCACCATTAACATGGTAGCCATTGTTATGTTCATCTCTGTTTCTCTACAACTAGTTTTCTTCATTGCAGCCTCTTGTTTTCTTTGTGCGTCGTTTTGCTTTCATCTGTGTTTTTTTCTTCTTCTGATCGTTTTCATCTTCTTGATTTGTTCTTGATTTTCTTTACTCCTTCATCAATGGCTTACCAGATCTATCATGATTTTTCCACGAATTCCACAAATCCTTACTACTTACATCCAAATGAAAATCCAACACTCATTCTTGTGACTCCATTGCTTAATGATAAGAATTATCATTCTTGGTCGCATTCGATGCACATCGCTCTCATCTCCAAGAACAAAGAAAAGTTTGTTGATGGCATTATCACCAAACCTCCAGTTGCAGACCCTCTGTATTCCCCATGGATTAGGTGCAACACTGTGGTTCTTGTGTGGCTTCATCGGTCAATCTCATAATCAATTGCAAAATTCGTTTTGTGGATCGACAATGCAGTTGGTGTGTGGAAGAATCTATAAACTCAGTTTTCTCACAGTGATCTATTTTGAATATCTGATATTCAGTAAGATCTTTACAAGCTTCTCCAATGTGATTTGGATGTTTCCAATTATTTCACGCAACTGAAAATTTTATGGGATGAATTAGATAATTATCGTCCTGTTCTTGCGTGTTCTTGTGTTATCCCGTGTTCATGTGGTGCTATAGTTGTTGTTCACAATTATAGAGATCAAGATCGTGTAATTCGTTTTTAAAGGGTTTGAATGAAAAATTTGTGCAATCCAAATCACAAATTATGATGATGATTCCTCTACCAGATCTTGATAAAGTTTTTTCTCTTGTCATACAACAAGAAAGATAAATGCATAGTAATACTGCTATTGTACCTGCTGCAGATGTTAACAATGAGGAAGCAATAACTTTTCAAGTTCATGCCAATTCAGGTGGCACCAATAGTAGGCAAGATTCTTCAAGAGGGAAGTAACAATATTCTAATGGTGCAAAGGGTCACATTAGGGTTTGTACTCATTGTGGGAGAACAAACCATACAATTGAAACCTGCTTCAAGAAGCATGGTTTTCCACCTGGATTTAAAGGTAAAGATAGGGCACAAAATGCTGGTAACAACAATTCACAATCTGCTGCTACTATTCAAACAGTATTTGATGCTTCTTCCTCAAGTCCATCTGCATCTTCTTTTGGGTTCACACAAGATCAGTATAACAACATCATGGAACTTCTACAACAGTCAAAACTGAATTCCCAAGCCAATTCCATCTCAACATTTCCTTTTGCCATGACCTCTCATTCTACTACTCACAATGGTAAGAATGCCCATTTATGGATTTTGGATACAGGTGCCACATATCATATCACATTTGATAAATCATCATTCATCACATGTAAAACCATCATACATGTCCATGTCAATTTACCTGATGGCTCATACATTACTGCATCCATGTCTGGTAGTATTATTGTATCAACATCCTTAACATTGCATAATGTCTTATACATTCCAAAATTTCATGTCAAACTAATTTCCATTGCTAAGCTTGTCAGTAATAATGATTGTTCTGTGCATTTCAATGTTGATGCATGTCAAATCCTGCAGAAGTTTTCCAAGACAATGATTAGTACATCTAAGTTGCAAAGAGGATTATATGTTCTTGACTCTACATCTCAAATTTCTGCCTATAGTTCAAATTTTACTAATACTTGTAATCTCTAGCATTTTAGACTAGGACATATTTCAAATAATGGTTTACAAGTTGTAGCCAAAATGTTTCCCTTTATACCATATAAAACAAATTGTAATCCTTGTGAACCTTGCCATTTTGGAAAGCAAAAGAAATTTCCTTTTGCTTATAGTAATACAAAATCCAATACTCCTTTTGAAATTTTACATGCTGATGTTTGGGGCCCTTTCTCCACAATTTCATATCTAGGCCATAAATATTTTCTGACACTTGTTGATGACTATAGAGGATTCACTTGGGTTGTTTTTCTTAAGACCAAAGACCAAGTTAAGCATAGTCTCATACAATTTGTGGCTTACATTGAAAACCAATTTAAATCATCCTTAAAGTGTCTCAGAAGTGATAATGGCAGTGAGTTTCTTCCACTGTCTGAATTTCTTTTATCCAAGGGTATCATTCACCATAAGTTTTTTGTTGAAACACCCCAACAAAATGGGGTGGTTGAACGAAAACATCAGCACATACTTAATGTTGCTAGAACTTTATATTTCCATTCCAATACTCCTCTATCCATGTGGAATTTTTGTGTTCAACATGTTATTCACTTAATAAATAAATTTCCTTCCCCTTTATTAAACTCAAAATGTCCTTATGAACTCTTGTTTTCTCAACCCCCTTCCTTGATACATTTAAGAGTTTTTGGTTGTTTATGTTTTGCCACAACTCTACAAGCTCACATAACAAAATTCTCCCCTAGGTCCAGAAAGTGTGTTTTTCTTGGATATAAAGATGGAACAAAAGGTTATATCTTGTATGACTTGCAAAACCATAATACTTTTATCTCAAGAAATGTTGTGTTTTATGAAGAATTATTTCCTTTCAAACCTAACCAATCTTCACAACAGAACAAAACTCAATCCATTTCCCAACCATATATCTTTCTTGATGACATTTCTTCTTTCCATAGTCTGTCACTTCTACTGACCTATCTCAACCATCTTTTAGTGATTTACTCACTACATCTCTTGATAGTGACAATACTGAGTGTTTCCAAGAACCTGTCACATCACCTTTATCCTTTCCTCAACATCATACTTTAGGCTCTCCCTCAAATAATCCCACTTTACAAAATCCAACAGATAATACTATTTCTCCTACTGATACACTTATCAGTTCCCCACATGCCACTGCTGAACCAAGTACTACCTACACCACTCTTGATGTTACAAGTACTAGCCATCATGTCCATCATAGTACACCAGAAAATGATATAACTTTTCATATTTCCCCCAACACCTCTACCTCTGATTCCAGCCCTCTTAACCTCTGCAAACTCTCCTTATGCAGAACTCAATCCCAATCTCAATTGTTCTTTACCTAATAATACTTCACAATCCTTGAGACATTCCAGTCGTACTTCCCATCCCCCAAGTTATTTGGCAGACTATCATTGTTACTCTACTATCAATAAGTTACATTCATTGCATTCACATAACAATAGCATAGCATATCTGTCATACCCTAAATTTGTCCAACTTGCATATTTACTTTTAATAATTGATATTAAGAAAATAAAAACTTGCCTTTTCTTTTCTGATTAAATTCGGTGGTTTGCGTGGTAATCCTCGAGGTCATTTTTTTCTTATTTTTCTATTATTTTATAATTCCATTCATTATTCTTTTTATTCTTTTTATTATTATTATTGTTTACTATTATTGTTTCCCATATTATTATTATTATTGTTAATTTTATTTTTTATTTTCTTTTTGTTTATAATTCATTTTATTCACAAAGATTAATAAATTTAAAACCAAGTTTATAATCCATTTAATTCACAAAGATTAACAAATTTAAAGCCAAGGCCCATTAATCGTAACAATGAAAAAAGATCAGAATTTTTCTTCCAAAGGAGTCACACATCAACAATAGGCCAAAACAATTTTTCACGGTGCACAAAGGGTCCCACCCCAGGCTGGGTCGTATAAAACGAATTTCACAGACACAATTCCCATACATGCCATACGTACACTCTCAACGCATATTCTGCGCTACCACCACAATTTCACACAACTACACAAAACGCATTCCAAATCAAATAAAATGATCTGCAAAATGAATTCCTTAACCACTATATAACAACAGTTGCGATTTCATTGAAAAGGGGGAAGAAAATTGAATCACTTGTAAATAATCTTAACAAAACCAAAACCATAAATCCCAACCTTCAAACACAGAACCATGAATCACCAACATAAACCTTCATAAAGCTGTGATAAATCGAGTCATAACATCCTCTTCATTACCCACCGCCACCTTCATTCTTCGTACCCCATTCACAAATATCAACCTCATTCTTCTTTCAAAGATCTAAAACCTTTATCTTCTTCAAACCTCCATTGTTCATCACCACCGCTATCACCAACCAAACAACCTCAAACATATCACCATAAACCCAGAACCAAAAATAAAAGCAGAGAATCCATAAACCCACGTTCAAAACAAAAACAGAGAAATAAGAGGAGTGATTTGAAACTGTAACAAGACCAAACACCATCAACAAATCCGTGAGAATCATAAACCAAAATAAACCAGAGCAACGAATCTGAGATTGTGAAATCGTAAACCGCCGCGAAACTGAACGGCTTAAGTGAGAGATTTAGAACGCATAGAGATTTCGAGTGAGGAACCACTGCGAGATCTAAGTGCATGCCGTGAGAAGCCGAGATGCGATTAAGAGAGAAATTCACGATCTGAAACGAGATGGCAAACACCGCTTGTTTGAAAAGTCCTGGAGGTTGAACTTCTGTTTCTACTGTATCGTATCTCATATTGGGGTTTTTGCTTTTTATTTTTATGTTTATTTATTTATTTAGTTTAAGATTTATTTGATTAGATCTTGGGCTTTGTCATTGAGACTTGTGAATTTCTGATACACTCATGGCCTAATCGTTATATATATATATATATATATATATATATATATATATATATATATATATATATATATATATATATACATACATACATACATACATACATACATACATACATACATACATACATACATACATACATACATACATACATATATATATATATATATATATATATATATATATATATATATATATATATATATATATATATATATATAATTTTTTTTTTTTTTTGAGATGATGATTGTTTTGTTTTTTAATATGATATTGATTTCATTGCACACACTCATCAGACCAACATGTTCCCTCTCTATTTCTCAATTTATTTCTCTAATATTTTTTAAATTATATCTATTTTGTTATGTTTTTTTGTATAAATGTTTAGGACATTGTAGTAAACTTTGAAAATATTTTCATTTAGAGTTTATTTTGTTTATTCTTTATTTTTAAGGGCCAATGATATTATAAATGGTTTATCGATATTCGAATTTGTCGACGTTATTTAAACCAACATGAGTCCATTTGTTATGTTTCTCCATTATGTCTCGATTTATCGATTTATTCATTATTTTGGTCTATGATATTATTATTAGATTTATGACATTCGATTTATCGATGTTGTCCAAATCGATATGAGACCCCTTTTCCGTTATTTTTATGGTTTCTAATTAATTTTAGACCCATTGTCATTTATCGATGTTATTATTATTTTGGCCAATGATAAATGATGATATTCGATTTCTAATAAATCGGCGTTATCCCCTAATTTGAGGCCACTCTTTTATCTTCCTTATTATTTCCCATTTTCCATATTTATTATTGTTTTGGCTGATGAATAAATGTTTAGATATTCGATTTCGAATAAATCGACGTTACTTAAACTAAATATGAGGCCATTCTTTTATTTTCACTATTATTTCTCAATTTTCTTTATTTTATGATCGATGATATAACAAACGATCAAAATGTTCGATTTTGACAAATCGACGTCATTTAGATCAATATGAGACCAATTTTATTTTTTTATCGCATTTCTTTCTTTTATTTAAATAATTGTTTGATTATAAAGTGACGCTCGACTTCTCATAGAGTGATTCTAATGTTGAATCGATTCTAAGATAGTTAAAGAGAAACATCTCGACGCTTTCAGTTTAATCTCGAGCTCCAATGGCTCTGCATAGTTTAGGACACTTCACACACGCTTCCTCTTGGGCAAATACAATGAAACCTTTTATTTCGTGCAATCCCATGTAACTTAATTGTATCCCTCTCCCGGTTCCGATGTATGTCATTTATTTATTTATTTTCTCTTATCTCGCGAACCCTTGGTCTAATGCCAAATGGTTGCACTTGCACACTATCACTTCCCTTAGGTTCTGGTTCCATTTACTAGGCGTCCTCTTAGGAACTAGGATTCGATCCCACGTAACCGAATTAACTCTTACACTCCATTTGCATCGACCTTCCCATTTACCAAAACGTTACTTAGGTCCAAACCCTTGATCCAATGTCAAGTGGTCTTAGGTAATTAAAATACTTAATAACTATCGAAACAAAGGTGAAAAAAGATAAGTGTTGGATCTCCGATGCTTTTCTTCAATTGTTTAGATACAAGGAATCTGTCTCGGGTGTAAGCAATTGACACCTAATAAAATCAATCGACCAACCGTAGAACCATGAACTACGAGGCTCTGACTTTCCCATTGCATGAGGTAATACGTAGGCACACAGATCTTACTCCTTGCCGAGCACCCTAGGAACAAAACTACCCATTTTCCGTATCGCTTATCCTTAAGAAGACAATAGATAGTTTATCACTTCGCAAACTAGACTAAGAGGTTCCCGTTGAGTACAACGGACGTGACGGGTGCTAATACCTTCCTCTTGCGTAACCGAATCCCGAACTTAGATTTGGTTCTGTAGACCATATCTTTCCTTATTAGGTTGTATTTATATCTTCTTGTTCTCTAGTTAGAATAAATAGAATTAGATGGTGACTCTGTTGTTTCGTTTGTTCCGCGGTCAACACGAGGATCGTAGCTATTTCCGAGGTACGACAATATCCTTTGTCATATGTGCTTACATATGATAACTGAAATTCTTCATACAAACATTTTTTTTATGCCATTTCCTCTAACACTGAACCAAAAACATATAACCAAGCCATTCAGTTTGACTATTGGAAAAGTGTTATAAATGTTGAACTATTGGCTCTTGCTGAGAATCACACTTCGGATGTGGTTGAACTTCCTCCTAGTAAGAAGCCTATTAGATGTAGATGGGTTTATAAGATCAAATATAAGGCAAATGGTTCTATTGAGAGATATAAATCTAGATTGGTGGCAAAGGGGTATACTCAAACGGAGGGCATTAATTACTTTGACACTTTTTCACCTATTTCCAAAATTACAATAGTCAGAGTTTTGTTGTCTCTTGCTTTTCTTCATGGAGATTTAAATGAAGAGGTCTATATGCAAACTCCTCCTGGTCTGTTTACTTAATCTCCTTCTCAAGTTTGTAAGCTTCAAAAATCATTATATGGTTTAAAACAAGCTAGTCGCCAATGGTATTCAAAGTTATCATCTTTATTTTATTTCTAATGGTTTTTCATAGTCAAAAGTTGATTATTCCCTCTACATTAAATCTACCTCTCATTCTTTCACTGCATTGTTGGTATACGTGGTCGATATTATTTTAGCAGGAAATTCCTTGCTTGAAATACAATCTATGAAACAACTTTTGGATCATACATTCAAAATTAAGGGTTTGGGTCAACTGAGATATTTTCTTGGTTTTAAGATTGCAAGATCTAATGCAGGTATTTTTCTTAATCAAAGGAAATGCACTTTGGATCTATTAGAAGAGAGTGCTTTACTTGCATCTAAACCATTTGTTGTACCTTTTGATACAAATGTGAAATTGTCTGCAACTGATGGGTAACCCTTAGCTGATCCCACTTGTTTCAGAAGACTGGTTGGTAGGCTCATTTACTGTACACATTCAAGGCTAGATATTGCGTATGCTGTTCAACACCTGAGTCAATATATTTCCAAACCATTGCTTCCACATTATTAGGTTGCCACAAGAGTTTTGCGTTATCTTAAAGCAATCCCTGCAAAAGGATTATTGTTTTCTTCTTCTAGTGACCTTAAAATGTATGCCTTTGCAGATTCAGATAGGGCATGTTGCCCTGATACCAGAAGATCAGTAATAGGTTTTTGTGTGATACTTGGATCTTCTTTGTTGAGTTGGAAATCCAAGAAGCAACCTATTATTTCTAGGTCTTTCACAGAAGCTGAATACTGTGCTTTGGCATCTTTGACGTGTGAATTACAATGGTTGCAATATCTCTTTGAAGACTTCCAAGAAAAAATTTCCCAGCCAACATCTGTATTTTGTGATAGCAAATATGCTATCTCTCTCGCTCATAATCCTACTTTTCATGAGCGTAGCAAACACATTGAACTTGATTGTCATGTGATTCGAGAAAAGATACAATCCAAGTTACTTCATCTACTTCCCTTTCCTACTACAAAGTAGCTGGCGGATGTTTTTACTAAGCCTCTTCACTCACCATCTTTATCTAGCATCTTATCCAAGTTAGGAATCTTAAGCATACATAGTCCAACTTGAGGGGGGATGTTAATATATACATTATATTCTTCCTATTATCACATCCATACACGTGAAAAATAGTTTGTTAGATTTATTGTATGGTAGTTATTGCACATTGTTTATAAAGAGATATTGTACATTTTATTCAATGAATGAATACACTTTACTCTTATGAGTCTCTCTCTGTTCTCCAATGTTAATGCATCTTACAGTGGTTTTTGTTACATTGTAAATGTATCATTGTTGCACCATTAACAAGTTGGAATAAGAAATTTTCCTAACTAAACCCCAATTCCAAGCTAAAAATTTAATATTCCAGCTAACAATGTTCACATTACAAGAACCAAAATTAAAAATGATGTCATTCTTTGTCTTCTAGAGAGACCACACAACAACCAACCAAATAGCAATTCTTTGGAGTTTTCCTACAAAATTGTTAGCAGTAGAGCACCAAGAAGCAAAATGATCACTAATACAACCTTCAAAATCCTCCCTTTTACCACACCAAACACCAACAATTTCCCACACGGCCTTGGCAACCGAACAAGAAAACTAAATATGCTCCACGGTTTCTACAAATTCACCACACATCATGCACAAAATTTGATAATGCAAAATTATATCGTATTTTTGGCTTGACTTACATGAACCAATAGTATGTTTTATTAGATTTTCCCGAATTTATTCTCGTTATTTACTGCATTTAATTATTATTTCAGATAATCGAGCCGGTTGGAAAAAAGTCGGGAAATGAACAAAAGTCGAAGAAATTTATTGAAGAGAAATTGAAGAAGAAAAAAAAATGAAGAAGAAAAGAAGAAAAAGAAAATATGAAAATATAAAGAAAAGAAAATGAAAAGAAAAAAATATTAAAAAAAATAAAGGTGGTGGGGACCACCACACACACACATGGCGCAGGCCACTCTCTCCTATTCTCCCTCCGGTCTTTCCGGCACCCATTTCCCACACGCTGATCCAAGTTCCTCCACTTCAAGCACGAAGCTCATTCACTCCTATTTTTACGCAACAAATCTAACCGTTCGTGGGATATAAATAGGACCAGCTGCTGAGATTTCCAGCGGCAGATTCCAAGTTTTCCAGATTCCAAGTTTTTCAGATTCCAATTTTATTATTTTTAGTCTTAGTATTTCTTTTCTAGATTTCAATATAATTTATTTTCAAGCAAGTATGTATTGGATCCAAGTTCTACTACCAATTATTATTGAAGAATATTATTCAGGTTCTAATTTTACACGTTTATTTAATTTTTGTATGCTTGTTTTGATTGTTATGATTAACTTAATTAATTTATTATGTTCTTGCATGATTTATCTGTTTAATATGTCTAGCTAATTTTTATATATATATATATATATATCAGTATGTAGACAAATTAATCTGGAGGAATTTAATTAAAACCAGTATTAATTATTGTCGCTCCCGATAGATGGGACCGGCCCAGATAAAGGTACAAACGCGAACGGTCGGCGAAAGGGACAATGAGAACACACAGCCGTGAACTCACTGGAGATGAATAGAGTCGCCAGCTAGGCATTTTTATCCCGGAGGAAAGGTAATGCTGCATAGACCTAGAAAAAGATGGATAAGACGGTTGCGAACCAGAGAGACTGAGAAAGGGGGTTGGTTACAACCTGGGAAGGTATTAGCACCCAGATTGTCCGCCGTACTCGACGGGATCCACGCTTAAAAGATTTGTGTTTTAAAGGGGTAGTGTCAGTGCAATTTGTGTACAGAAGAGCTGGAAAAGGATGTACAGGTGTCAGTGTATGAGGAGTGTGAAGTGTATAAATGTACAGTGCCAGTGTAAGAACAAGAATAAGATGCTCAAGATCATGAGGCTTAAAGAATAATGCCGGAAGGAGGGGGAATATACAGAGACTTTTGTTCGATAACTGTTAAGTTATGCCTACGTATCCTCTCGTGCAATGAGGAAGTCAGAACACCGTAGTTCGACCCAAAGAGACTGAAAGATAAATTGACTTGTGAACTGCTTACTTGTCTATGCTCAAGTGTATGACCTGTCTGGCTCAGGTGCAAACTGTCTTGCATTAGACGGAAGAAGCAAGTTCTCGGTTATGAGTGAATGAGATGAGAAAAGAATCCCGAAGGAGACGATTATTGTTTGTTTTTGTATTTTCAGTCTTTTATTGCTTTTGAAAGTTTGTCATAAGTTAATGAGCTTAAGCCTAAACCAATGGATTTAGTAAACTCATCACATCTTCCCTCTGATTAGGGGTAATAAGAATACCTTAAGTGTGAAGTCAGATTCTCACACTTAATCACCTTTGGTGTAGGATTAAGATCATTAACCTACTTGTGATTATTTAGATGTTTTTGTGGTTTTTGTTTAGTGTTGAGTAATGAGGTTAAGCCAGAATCAAGGGTTAAACAGACTCATTACACCATCCTAATAGAAGGATGATAGATGAGGATGTTTAAGCTGAGGAAAGCTCCTCAACTTAACTTATGATTAAGGACTAAACTCATGACAAAACAAGCCTTTGATTAAGTGGATTTTATTTAATGGTATGATGATGAAGTGATTTTTAGGGTTTGTAAGACAACTTGAGGGGGACTTGTCCATTAACACTAGGGTTAGTCCTTCTTAACCAATTAAGGAAGAATTAGAACCCTAATGCAAGGCCCAAGTTACAAGTGTGGTGTCTTGATGATTATTAAATGGATTGATTAAAGGAGTTAAGCACATTAAGGGTTTAACACTTAGGATTAAAGTTATACACTCCATCCTAATAGAAGGATGCAGGCATAAGCTTAATCACAAAGCCTTAAAGCCTTTAGGGTTTAGTCCCTGATTATGAGGTGAGAAGAGGAGACTCAAAAGAGACACAAAGGTAAAACTAAGGGGGAACTAATCAAAACCCTAATCATTGACATGCCTGGTTGTTCCTAAGGTTTGTGCGGTTTTCAAGAGATAACTTCAAAGAGAACCAACAGGAAGCAGATGAAAGGATCAAACAGCGAGGGGAAGCAAGACAACTTGCTTCACTTAAGAAGTCAAGTTTCCTGAAGAAAGAAAATATAATAAACAGGGAGGAGCAAGCTCACTCCAATATCCATACAAAAAGATGTAACAATAATGCACAAAGGAGATAAGAAGGAAATGCGAGAAGTGAAGGCAAATTCACCTCTCGGAATACTTACCACCTGAAAAAGTTAGCACGAAAGAAAGAAATAAAGTGAAAATGAACTTGATATTAGGATGCAAACCGAAAATGAAACATGTTCACGATACAAGGAGAGTTACAAGATGACATAAATTATTGTGCAAGTGAAAATAAGCAAGAGACAACCTACTAGATTAATTAAATGAACAGTTAACAAATTAGCTAGAACAAATCTCACCTAAACATGACACTTATCCCCCTTTTTTTATTTTATTTTATATACTTAAACTGTTAACCTAATTTAACTAACAAAAACTATTAAAACAAAATTAATTAACTATAGATATTTTTTTTTATATTATTGTTTTTGTTGAAAGAAAAATAGAAAAGAAAAAAAAATCAAATGACAAAAAAAAGCTAACTAACTTGAAGTATTTTTCCCTAAAAAACTAACTATGAATGATTTGATAGAACTAGAAAAAAGAAATACAAAGGTTGGTAAGGACCCAACCCAGAAGGCCCAACAGGGGGTGGGCGCTGGTTGACGCCGGTTGGGCCAAAATGACCCAGATCCGGCCCGGCTACGATAAGAAAGAGGGGAGAAAGTTAGGGTTTGGGACGCAACCCCCACCCCTTGTTCACATTCTGCTTTCCCTTACGCTCACACTCTCAGTTTTTCAACAAACAATCAGAAATCGAACCACACAAATCTTCCGATTGAACCAAACCTTAATACTATTCAGGGAAACCCTAACCTAAATGCTCATCAACCAACACGAATCTGAGCTATTAGCACCGAATCAAGAGTCAATCGAACAAGGCATCAAACACAGCAATCAATAAGTGAGTGAATCGAACAAGTATCGAAAAGTATAAAGAGAGGGAGAATCTACCAAATGCGGGGGTTAAAAGAAAATGCGGAAGAACAGGTATTTGCTCCTTAATCGAGTATTCCTCTTCTCCTTTCGATTCCCTCCAAATGAAAGTAGAAAAAATGATTTAGGGTTTTTTGTGCGTGTATGTTTTTCTGATGCGGCCGTTTTTTTTAGTCCTGGACATGATTCATGAATTTTCTTGATTCTTATAGTGAGAATTAGGGTTTGTAATCCCAATCTGGCTATGTCTTTTTTCGCTTTTTCGTAACAGAAGTTGCTTTCTCTATTTGGTGAAACGTTGCCCTGCAATCTTACTGACATTTCTGCTATGGATTCTTTGTCTGTTTATGCCTTGGTATGCACCTTTGTTGAACTAATTTTTGAAATGAAACCGGATTTGATTGTGCCTTGATTAGTTATTCTTTTTACCGCCGTAAAAACCGTTTCACTGTTTGTTACTTCGCTAACCGCTGTGGAATTTCTAATCTTTGCAGGGTCAAATATGTGAGCTTCAAACATCATGTTCAAATCCTGCTGGTTGTGATAAGCATTCAGATGCTTCAAATCTCCCTGCTTCATGATTCATTTCATCTGGTCTTGTTTGACTGCCGATTCCTACTAATTCTCTCGACCGAACACTCCATACATTACAATCAGACAATGCTCCCAGCACACCAGTTTTATCACCAAGCATTTGATATATGTTGTTAGGCTGTTCTGCTATCTCTGTGAAACAGGAACCCTTCCACAAGCTAACTTACACATTACGGGTAGTAGGACAGCAAGGCCAGAAGGCTCTCACATGCGTGTGAATAGTTCTTGTAGATATCTCTTTCTCTGTTGATTTTCTTATTCTTCCTTTTTTTAATGGTTTGAGTTTGACTTTCTCAGGAGATTAGATGAAGACGTATCCAAAGTAGTGATGAATTGAGGACCTCCAGCACAAAATGAACTTGACAATGGTGGCTCAATATCACCACATGTTGCTTTTAAGTCATCAAAATTCTCTTTATGAACTACCATCTGGTACAGCAACCGGTGGAGAGTGAATAGGCCAAAGAGGGAACCTGGCAGTGGGAATTACGTCTCGAGAGATCAAATTCCTAAAAGTGTTAACTTCATTAGAGGAACCGTGAGTTCTAGTCTCATCTGCCTCAGAACCAGTGGCGCTGCCATCATTTGATTCCATGTTACGCGTAGTCGGGCTATGACTCCTTTTTCAAACATCAGCGGTCATCTGAGACCTTATGAGACTTCTCGGAGACCATCAATAACCATGGGACGTTGTGCTTTTCTCTTCTTCTTTTTTGTATACGTTGATTAACCTATTCGGTTTTTATATTGAACCAAATGCTGTATTGTGTTGCAGGACATTGGTGATGTGCACATGATGGAGTTGGGCTGGGCCTGTATACGGCGCGATAAAGCGGCACTTACCAATACTCAATTCATTCTCATAATGCACTTGCAAATTGCAGCCTTGAAGGACTCTAGCAGCCTCATAACTTAATGAATTACCAAGATTACGAAACCGGTAGCCAAGATTTGCATTTGGAAGAGGACTCCCTGGTGATCCTGAGAAATGGAGGTTTTCCAAGGCGTGATTGGGGCTTATTTCCAGCATCAAACGCCAATCTTGAACAAGAGACTTCCACAGACGGTAGTGAGGTTTTCACCAAAGTGCTTGTATCACGGACGTCATCTTTCAATCGAACTACAACCTCTATATCAGCTTCATCTCCCTCAACAAGACATGGTAAACCCTCCAACTCATTTCCTTTGATGCCAATTTAGTAACTGCAACTCTCCCTTCATACATACATTAGAAGTCATCTTTGCATCTTCATGGTCCACTTTCCCATTAGTTTCCTCTGATTCATCTAAGTCAGCTGACATGTTGCTAACTTTTACAGGATTGGCTGAACTGGTTATGCAGGAACTTGTTGCCTCGGATAAAACAGAACCACATATACCCGTTAAACATCAGCTGCAACAGTCTCTCTTTCATCTTGAAGAACTCCAAAGCCTTTCAGCCTAGCAGTCGTGTCATATCCCCTCCAAAGAGCACGCCCAGAACGCATTCTCCGATTTCTTGCAATGTCATCTGCCAACACTGAAGCCGCACTCAAGATATCAAGTGAAGAAGGATTTGGCATCAAGTCATTTTTGGCTTTATAAAACTTCCTGAGCTTGTCGTTATCTTTTTTTTTTTATTATTTTTTTTAAAACAATCAGACTTGTGATTTTTGTAATAGAACTCAACACAGTTTGCCATTGTTTTGTGGTCAAGGAAGGTAGCTATTTTCCGAAAATCTTTTCCAAAGGCAGCAAATTTCTTCAAGAAAAATATTTCTCTCTTCTGAAGTCCAAGGATTTATCACCGCCTTTTCTTTCTCAATAGCCAATGGATCTTCAACCAGCCCATTACTAGATAAAAACATTGAATTCATTTTGTCCTTTTGATCCAATATTAATGATGGCATCTTTAAAGTACTTCTGTGAATTTCATGTTTAGATTCCGAAAGTAGTTGGCTTGTATACTTAATCAATTCAGACGTTGGAACCAACCTTTGTTGGTTTCCTGGGAAAGGAAAAAAATGAAAGAAAATAGAAGACCGCCTCTTCTGATGATTATAATTGGCTTCAATTTTCTTGTGAGATTTTGGGCATTGTTTCCTAATAGACAGTAAGCGCATATCTTATTTCCAAAAGTGATGCAGGGCTGTATACTTAAGTGACATAACTCTCTCCTTCAATCTTGTTAATCGTCTTTTCTCTGCAAATTTTTCCATAATATATGTGTCATTCTGAGAGCATGAACCTGTGCTAACTCCAACTTTACCATTCTTGTGACATTTTTCAAGCAATAACTTAGTAAATACTTCATGTGCTGCTTTTGCAGATTTTTGATTGCAAGAAATAATTTTCTCATACAAATTGTCCTCAGTTCTAGAATGTAAGCTTGCATTTTTCTTAACAACAAAAAAAACGCAATAAGTTAACCCACGGCCTATTAAATTAAATGTTCAAAATAATTCAAAACCACTTTGAAATTCTAGTGACGCTTAAACATCAATGAGACTCCAATTGATTGGAATGTTTCACGGGAAACGTATTTGTAAGGCCTTTGATGAGTAAGAATAACTGGTGTGGCTCAGGTCCATGGATCAGATCTTGGGGAATTGCAACAAGTAGAGACATAGTCACATGGGTCTTTGCAAATTGGTACAAGTCTGGCCCCTTTGTGATCTCTTGAGGCATAAGTCGTGAAACTTGGAGATTCTTTGGTGCATTCAGAATTTAAGGCCCTAGTTTATGCTTGCGTGATGATCAAAGGTCGCATTGAAGTCACATAAAGGCTTGCCATGAGAATTTGCAAGTTCTCCAATTCAAGGCAATTTTGCAAAGTGGCTCGAAACTCCTCAGTCTTGTGAACTTCTGGCATCCCATATGATCAAATAAAGATCATATGCAATCAAAATGACGAAGTATACCCTTTGGTCGGGTCCTCGGGAGCCTCAGATATCCTGATTCTGTACTGACGTGTTCCAGAAGTCATCCCTTGATTAGATACCCTTCCCATGGAATTTCTTCGTGAAACTTGATACGCGCGAACCTCATAACCTGGCTCCGTTTCCATGCCATTTCCGGTTCTTGTGATTCTTTGACATTCTTTTGACTTTGAGGGCATACAATATGATGCTTGATCATTGAAGACCTTTGGAGTGGCTCTTGAAGCTTCTGGATTGCTCGGATCACAAACCCTAGATGCAGATGACTTTGAACCAATGCAGTGAATCAAAAAATGCGGTATGAGATGCCATGATTGAGATTATGTATATGAAATGATCACAAGACATGGTGTGAATGGGTGAGGGCAAATTTGGGGTGTTTACAGCTGCCCCTATTCAAACATGAGTTAGCTGTGTAGGTTGGAAGCAACAGCTTAACAGGCAAACAAGATAACTTGTGGTTGAATACCAAAGACAGTCCAAAATTTGCACTCACAGAATGAAGAAGAAAAGGGATATAGATTGTAAAGGGAAATAAAGTATATTAAAAAGTGTGGGCGACGGAGGACGACCGTCGAGCAGAGGACGACTGCTGGGCAAATAGCAATGACGGGGATGGCCGACATGCTGGGGATAAAAAGTAAAGCCAAGACGGGGACGGCCGACTAGCTGGGAAAAATAAGATATTATGATGGGGACGGCCATCAAGATGAAGTTGTAAGATTCTCTGGGAATAGTGAAACATGACGGGGACGGCCATCAAGTTTATAAAGTAAAGTAACCAACGATGGGGACGGCCATCGGGCTAAAAAGAAAAGGGACCACGACGGGGACGGCCATCGGGTTAAAGAATAAATGAAATAAACAGATGATGAGGTATGGTCATCAAAGGTGAAGGACGACCACCTGGCAGGGTACGGCTGCCGAAAATATCGCGACATAGGACGAATGCCGGATAAAAGGTCAACGATGGGGACGGCCATCGGACGAGCATGATGGAGGACGACCATCAAGAGGTGGAGGACGACCACCTAGCAGGGGACGGCTGCTAAAAATCAACGACGGGGACGGCCATCGGATGAGCATGATGGAGGACGACCATCAAGAGGTGGAGGACGACCACCTAGCAGGGTACGGCTGCTCTCAGGGTTTATCATGACACAGGACGAGTGTCAGATAAGAAAGAAATTCTTTGTTGGTGATCTACTGGGGATATAGTAAACACGGACGAGTGTCTATAACCAAGAAAAGAACGTATAAGTGTTTAGATGTTGTGTATAGGTTAAAGATGCGAACGAGCATCCTTAAGACTATGATACGGACGAGTATCATGTAGAAACAAACTGACACATGTTCAGAGATGATGATACGGACGAGTATCAGCGGGTTAACAGAGAACACGGACGAGTGTTGAATCTGAGAGGACTCTTCTAGGGAATAGTAGACACAGACGAGTATCTATATTCAAGAAGACACAAGTTTTGACACGGTGTATGGATTAAAGATGCGGACGAGCATCCTTAAGACTATGATACGGACGAGTATCATGTAGAAACAAACACTAGACGCAATGTTCTGAGATGATGGTACGGACGAGTACCAACTGGTTAACAAAGAACAAGGACCACTGTCGAATCTGTGGGGATATAGATGGTGTATAGCATGAGTAGTGAGTATGAGTATTGTATAGATGA
Organism: Lathyrus aphaca; assembly: GCA_963966055.1. NCBI lineage: Eukaryota > Viridiplantae > Streptophyta > Magnoliopsida > Fabales > Fabaceae > Lathyrus > Lathyrus aphaca. The sequence continues at coordinate 505,960,737 of OZ014524.1, read as the reverse complement.
GTGTTTAATCTGCTGGGGAGAGTGACACGGACGAGTGTCAAGAGAAAAGTGTAATAATATCAACAAGTATATGGGTCGTAAAAGTGTAAGTGACTGCGCTGGGGATATGACATGGACGGGTGTCAAGAAAATGAATATACAAGTGAGTGCAAAGAGGATGTCTTTGGCTTTCTGCTGGTGATCTGACACGGATGGGTGTCAGGAAGTATCCGTGATACAGGTGATTTTGTTTGTAAAGAGTGTTCAGGCGACTTTACTGGGGAGTGATGACACGGACGGGTATCAACTTGGTGTTTGTGAATTGTGAGGCAACTGCTTTTGCTGGGACTCTGGGGGATTTTTGTGTATTGTTGATTGACTGTCAATATTTACAAGTGTTCGATTCACAACATGACTTATGATTATGCTATGTATTTGATTTTTGCCGTAATGCTCCGTATTAAACGGAATGCTACGCTTTGTAGGTGAATATGATGCGAATGCTATGATTATGCAAAGATACCGATCCGGGATTCGGATCCCGTTGCCATGAAGATCTCTGGTCGATCTGTTTGAAGTGGACATCCCAGCTGGGGATGAGATCATTGATAGATCTGATGACGTATCTGCTTGGGGATATAAGTCACTGATTGACATATCCTTGTAATATAGGGACCCAGATGGGGTTTGTAGAAGTCTCCTGCACTCTGTTGTGACTCCTTCATGCGTTGCTCTCCTGGATAGAGGCTGAGGATTCCGTGGGGAGACGGTTCCCTGGATCTCTGCATTCTGCTGAGGAAGAATGATAGGTACTACGGCTGGTGGTAGTAGCAAGTGGCAGTTCACTGGGGGAAGTTGTTGGCAACTCGACTGGGGAGAGGGCACTTCGGATGCTGAGATTATTTGCTGATTTACCAGCTTGCTGGGGTGTAATTTGCATGCCCCAAGTTGCGTTCTGGATACCTGCAATCCTGCAAAGATAAGGAAACGCACAAAATGGTCCCGAGGTATCCCTTACTGGATTCTGTCATAGGAGTTAAACATTTTCGAGAGTAAGTATATTTCCTGCAAGCATGTGTCTTTATTTTCTTAGGGAAGAGCATCTGTACTTATGCGATTAGATTTTTTAGAGACATCAGACGTTTTTGCAAAATAAAAGTGTATAAAACGAGACATGACTGAAAAAATCTGATTTTATTAATTCATGTGCCCTGAATTGGCAAGATACAGTCAAGGAAACAAATCTCCTAAAATGAAGAGACTGTTACAAATTGAGGAACAAAGTGCTGGCGATGTTGACGACGCTTTCAAAGGAGCTTCCTCTTCCGCTATGACTCGTATGACTTTTGACGTTCTTCTCGTCTTGCTTTCTGGAGAAAGTTGATTCTGACTAAAGCTTGATCCTTTCGAAACCTACCAAGTTGTAAATGATACAGACGAATTCAGAATACAGTTGTTCGCTTATTCCCTTATTTTGCATGGATCGCCCTTTCGGGTTTTCAATCCATCGGGATACCCATTTTTGCCTGAGTTGTCCAATGTGGTTTTTCAACTCAGCGGGTGTACATTTTTCATTTACTTCCCTTATTTTTGCCCGAGTCTTTTATTCTGTTTTTGACTCGCCGGGATGCCCTATTTTTGCCTGGACTTACATTCTGTTTTTATGTCCAGCGGGTCATTTTATGCGAAGTATTTTTTAACTGCATCTGAATTCACAGGGGACGGGAAGTCTTCACCATCCATGGTGCTGAGCATCAGTGCTCCGCCAGAAAAAACTTTCTTGACTACAAATGGTCCTTCATAATTTGGAGTCCACTTGCCCCTGTGGTCTGTATGAGGAGGGAGGATTCTCTTCAGCACAAGATCTCCTACTTGGTACCCTCGGTGCCTGACTTTCTGATCGAAGGCTCTCTTCATTCTCTTCTGATATAACTGCCCATGACAGATTGCAGACAATCTTTTCTCTTCGATCAGACTCAGTTGTTCGTATCGGGCCCGAACCCATTCTGCCTCACTTAGTTTAACATCCATTAGCACCCGCAGCGAGGGTAATTCAACTTCAACCGGTAGGACTGCTTCCATACCATACACAAGCTGATACGGCGTTGCCCCAGTGGATGTTCTGATTGACGTGCGGTACCCATGCAAGGCAAACGGTAGCATTTCATGCCAGTCTTTGTAAGTGACTACCATCTTCTGCACAATCTTCTTGATATTCTTATTGGCTGCCTCAACAACGCCATTCATCTTTGGTCTGTAAGGAGAAGAATTGTGGTGTTGGATCTTGAAGTCCCGGCATAATTCAACCATCATCTTGTTGTTTAAGTTGGAACCATTATCAGTAATGATTCGCTCGGGAACTCCATATCGACAGATGATATCTCTCTTCAGAAATCTGGCTACCACTTATCTTGTAACATTGGCATAGGAAGCTGCTTCGACCCACTTGGTAAAATAGTCGATGGCGACCAGGATAAATCTGTGGCCGTTCGAAGCAGTTGGCTCGATCTTGCCAATCATATCAATGCCCCACATGGCAAAGGGCCATGGTGAAGACATGATGTTCAAAGGATTGGGAGGCACATGCACCTTATCTGCATAAATCTGGCATTTACGGCATCTTCTGGCATAGGCACAACAGTCTGCATCCATTGTGATCCAGTAATAACCTGATCTCAACAATTTCTTAGCCATGGCATGCCCTCCAGCATGGGTACCAAAAGATCCTTCGTGCACTTCATGCATCAGCAAATCTGCTTCCGTCTGGTCAACACATCTGAAGAGTACCATATCAAAGTTCCTTTTGTATAAAGACCCATCAGTGTTCAGAAAGAAACTACCAGCAAGCCTTCTCAAGGTCTTCTTATCATTGGAAGATGCCCCAGGTGGGTATGTTTGATCCTCCAAGAAGCATTTAATGTCATGGAACCAAGGCTTATCGTCTTTTACAACATCTGCTGCAAATACATATGCTGGTCTATCAAGTCTGGATACTGGAATCTGAGGTACGAAGTTAGCAGCTTGAACTTTGATCATGGATGAAATGGTAGCAAGGGCATCTGCAAATTGATTCTCGTCCCGAGGGATATACTCAAGCTTGACTGTTGTAAAGAAAGTCAATAACCTCCTCGTATAATCCCTGTAAGGTATCAGATGATCCTGGTGTGTATACCATTTGCCGTTGGTCTGGTTGATTACTAGCGCTGAATCTCCGAATACAGTTAATGTCTTGATCCTGAGGTCAATGGCTTCCTCAAGACCCATAATACAAGCTTCGTATTCAGCTTCGTTGTTAGTGAAATTAAAGGTGAGTTTTGCCGAAAAAGGCATGTGAACTCCTTTAGGTGTAATGAGTACTGCACCAACACCACGACCGTTCATGTTAACAGCCCCATCAAACATCATAGTCCATTCTTCCTCCGGGTCGGGGCCTTCAGTGTGAACAGGCTCTTCATGATCTTTTTCTTTTAGGAACATGATGTCTTCATCAGGGAAGTCAAATCTCATAGGCTGGTAGTCATCAATAGGTTGCTCAGCAAGATATTCAGACAATACACTGCCTTTGATGGCTTTCTGAGAAGTGTACTGGATGTCATATTCTGTGAGAATCATTTGCCATCTTGCAACCCGTCCGGTAAGAGCTGGCTTCTCGAAGATGTACTTGACTGGGTCCATCTTTGATATCAACAAAGTAGTGTGGGTCAACATATACTGTCTCAGTCGGCGAGCAGCCCACGCTAAAGCACAACAAGTTTTCTCGAGCAGTGAATAACGTTGTTCACAGTCGGTAAACTTTTTGCTTAGGTAGTATATTGCATACTCTTTTCGACCAGACTCGTCATGCTGGCCCAGCACACACCCCATTGACTCTTCTAATACGGTCAAGTACATTATCAGAGGTCTTCCTTCGACTGGAGGCATAAGGATTGGAGGTTCTTGCAAATATTCTTTGATCCTGTCAAAAGCCTTTTGGCAGTCTTCGTTCCACCTGACCGTTTGTTCCTTCCTTAGCAGCTTGAACAAGGGTTCACAGGTTGCTGTAAGGTGAGATATGAACCTTGAAATGTAGTTCAATCGACCTAAGAACCCTCGAACTTCTTTCTCAGTCTTCGGCGCAGGCATCTCTTGAATAGCTTTGACTTTATCAGGGTCCACTTCAATCCCTTTCTCACTTACAATAAATCCCAGCAATCTACCGGATCGCACCCCGAATGTGCATTTGTTGGGGTTCATCTTTAGTTGGTACTTCCTCAGACGCTTGAACAACTTCAGCAGATTTACCAGGTGATCTTCTTCAGTAAGGGACTTGGCAATCATGTCATCCACATAACACTCGATTTCCTTATGGATCATATCGTGGAATAATGTCACCATAGCCCGTTGATATGTGGCACCAGCATTCTTTAGTCCGAACGGCATTACCTTGTAACAGAACGTGCCCCAAGGTGTAATGAAGGTTGTCTTCTCCATGTCTTCAGGTGACATTTTAATCTGATTGTATCCTGAAAATCCATCCATGAAGGAGAATACCGAGAACTGAGCCGTATTATCAACCAATACATCAATGTGAGGTAATGGGAAGTCATCTTTTGGGCTAGCTCTGTTCAGGTCCCGGTAGTCAACACACATCCTCAATTTTCTGTCTTTCTTAGGCACGGGTACTATGTTAGCAACCCACGGTGGATAGCTAGTTACAGCGAGGAACCCGGCGTCCCATTGTTTTTGTATCTCTTCTTTGATCTTCATAGCCATGTCTGGGCGAGTACGGCGCAACTTCTGTTTGACCGGTGGGCATTCTTCTCTCAAAGGCAGCTTGTGCATAACAATGTCGGTGTCCAACCCTGGCATATCTTGATACGACCAAGCAAACACGTCTACATATTCTTGAAGCAGATCAATCAGTTGTCTCTTCACTGAGTCTTGCAGGCAGGCCCCGATTTTAATTTCCTTCACTTCTTCATATGTACCAAGATTAATCACTTCAACCTCCTCCTGATGAGGAGTAATAACCTTTTCCTCTTGTCTCAACAACCTGGCTAGCTCTTCAGGAAGCTCATATTCTTCTTCAACCCCTTCATCAGCTTGATTGATTGGATTGTCAAAGTCATACGAAGTCGTAGCCGTGCTGTTGTCGGTGCTGTCAGGAAGGCACTCTTCTGCATGAGTAACTCTTATAACTTCCTGGGAAGACCAGTTTGAGATGCTGCTCCCCGGGATCTTTGGACGAATCCAATTCTCCAGATTGCGCTCCTCTTCCAGCTCTTCTTCCAAATTGTTGATAGCATCGGGGGTGAGCATCCCCCCACTGACAAAACCAGGCTTCCCAGCGGCCTCCACTTGATTTTGTTGAGTTGGTTTGTAACCCAACCCAAACTTGTCCTTCTTCTCCTCCACAGATACGACCTTGCCCCAGCCTTGGGCAGCTCCTTCTTCAACAACCTTCCGGGCTTGCTGATAAGACGACATGGAGATACCAGATACAGCAGATGCTTCATTGACATTCAAGGCCTCAAAACCTTGGCTCATTGTTTCATGGATCTCCCCATCCATCTCAATATACTTGTAAGTAGCCAGATGGCTAACAAATATATCCTCCTCCCCACAGATTGTAACGACTTGGCCTTCCCACTCAAATTTTAACTTCTGGTGAAGGGTAGACGTTACTGCGCCAGCGGCGTGAATCCAAGGTCTACCCAACAAACAGCTGTAGGCAGGCTGAATGTCCATCACATAGAAGATAGTTGTAAAGGTCTGTGGGCCAATTGTCACAGGTAGCTCAATCTCTCCCAGAACCGATCTCTTAGAACCATCAAAGGCTCTTACTACCAGGTTACTGGGTCGCAATGCTAATCCTTCATACTGTAGCTTCACCAGAGCCTTCTTTGGTAAGACATTAAGGGATGACCCTGTGTCCACCAGCACATGGGAAAGGACTGCTCCTTTGCATTCCATGGTGATGTGCAAGGCTTTGTTATGGTTGCGACCATCCGCTGTCAAGTCAGTATTGGTGAACCCTAGCCCATTGCTAGCAGTAACATTTCCAACCACGGTTTCCAATTGATTGACAGTGATCTCTTCAGGCACGTAAGCTGCGTGCAAGACTTTGAGTAATGCATTCCGATGGGCTTCGGAGCACATAAGCAGTGAGAGGATGGAGATCTTGGATGGCGTCTGGTGAAGCTGATCCACAATTTTGTAATCACTCTTTTTGATGATTCTCATAAACTCATCAACTTCTTGATCGAATGGTGTTTTCACAGCTTCTTTAACAGCCTGATCTTCCTGCATCGGGCTCTTTCCTTTTGCCTTGGCAGCAGCTTCTGCTTCGGCAGTGGGTCTTTGGATTTGTGGAGCAAAGAGACGTCCGCTTCGAGTGAAGCCTCCGCCTCCTCCCACATTATCTATTTGTGGTGCAGGTGTTGATGTATCAAGAGTGATTCTTTGTCCCTCGCAGTACACGTCAGAGCCATAGTGCCAAGGGATGGCCCTATTGCTTTCATAAGGTACGGGTCCAGGCACTGTGACAGTGACTGGACTGATGGCTGCTGCTGAAGGGACCGTAATTGTTTGTGGATCGTAATAAATCGTGACCGGTGCTCTGATGGAAGCAGCACCTTCTGAATTGTAGGCAGAGTTGTTTTCAGGATCATAGAATATCGTGACAGTTGAGACATCTTCATGATTGGTTGCTGGTGTTGTAGGAGACATTGTCGGAAGTGTGGATGTTGTTGTTGCAGGAAATTCAAAATGGAGTGAAGCTGAGGTTGTAGCAGGAAAATTTGTTGAAAACTGATCAGTTGAGAAGACAGATGAAGTACTTGTTGATGAAGCCGAAGAATTGTCAGGAACAATGGTTGCTGCAGTTGTAGTAGATACGGGAATTGTTGCTGTTGAGATTGCTGGATTTGTTGGAAATGATGTGGTGATCTGGAGTTGGCCACTCTGAATAAGGCCATCTATGCCATTCCTCAGATTATCGCACCCATTTACTGAAATATTGCAGTAAGCACACCCTAACTCGCACCCCGGGAACATATTACATTCCAAGAGCTGAGCCTTGATTTCTACCAACGGTGTCCGGATCTGACCTACATTGGTTATTAAATAAGACGACTTGTCTTCTTCAATAGCGTTAATTCGGGGACCACCATGGTTTGGCATAGGATTTTTGTTGACATTGGGTGGTGGTGCGAAATTCAGAGCTTTCGAGTCTACCAGGTCTTGTACCTTCATGTGCAAGGCTCTGCACTTTTCCGTACTGTGGCCAGGTGCGTTTGAATGGAAAGCACACCTAGCATTGGAGTCATAGTTCCGGGGTAGACTGTTGGGATCCGGAGGTGCCAGCGTCCTTAGCTCAACTAGGTTGAGTTTCAGAAGTTGTGGCAGCAGGGTAGCATATGGCATAGGGATCGGATCGATCACCCTGTTAGCTTGAGATGGCCTCTGCTGAAATGGCCTTTGTTGACTGCTGTTGTTGGTGTTGCTGTTGTTGTAATTTCTCGGAGGATACTGATTCTGTTGATGGTACTGAGGTTGCTGCTGATAGTTTTGCTGCGGAGGTTGATAAGCTGGCTGTGGATGAGTTGGCGCGGGAATGGTGACTGCTGCCACAGACCTATGATCATGCTGGGGTCTGCCCCTGTTGGCGTGGATGGCATTGGTCTCACCAGTCCTTCTCGGACCCGCAAAAGGCTTTCTTGCATTACTGGATGAGCCTGCACCGTTGTCTGAGATCTTACCCATCTTCAATAGGCTTTCAATTCTCTCCCCGGCTATGACTACATCTGCAAAGCTGGTAGATGAGAAGGCAGCTAGCCTATCAATGTAAGTCCCCTGAAGGGTATTCATGAACATATCAGCCATCTCCCTTTCTGACATAGGTGGCTGGACAGCAGCAGCAAGCTGTCTCCATCTTTGAGCATACTCTCGGAAGCTCTCTTTAGATGACTGTGACATTCCCATTAGGAGGGTCCTGTTGGGTGCCATATCCAGATTATACTGATACTGTCTGATGAAGGCCTCTGCCAGGTCCTTCCAGCATCTAATAGTTGCTCTTGTCAGATGGGAATACCATTCCCTCGAAGCTCCAGTCAAGCTATCCTCAAAATAGAACATCCACAGCTTCTCGTCCATGGTATACGCCTTTAGCCTCCCCAAAAAAGATTGCAAGTGGGTCCGTGGACAGGAGGTTCCGTTGTATTTCTCAAAGCTCGGAGGTTTAAACTTGTGGGGAATCCTGACCCCGTCCACTAAGCCCATGTCCATGACATCAAAACCCAAGGAGTTTTGAGACTCCAAGGATCTTAATTTCTCGGCAATTTCATCTAGCCTCCGATCATAGACCTCATCCCCAGCTCCCATCACTGTGAACTGGTCTTCTTGGGCGTCTTCTTGGAGTACCCTTCCCGTAGCAGCATTCCCTTGTACATTAGCAGGGATATTGACCTCTGGATGTAGGTGAGGACCGAATACAGGTGGGTTGACCTGAGGCTGACCCCCCTCATTGTTGCTTGTTCCTCCAGTCCCTAGGTGGGCATCTTCCCGAGTCTGCCTCTCTACCAAGGCTCTTAGTCTTTCCTGGCTCTGAGCCATGTTGTTCATTACTTCCATAAACTGAGTCATCTGCGTTCTCATTTCCAATCTTTCGTTTGCCATTTGATTTCTAACCTCCGTAAGGTCCTGCTGCATCTGATCCATCTGAATGCCCGGAAGATTGTTTCGGGTAGGGTATCTATGTGGCCTGTTGAGTGGGAACCCTCGTCGTCGAGCAATAATTCCTGAACATCACAACAGAGTTAGCGACAACAAAAACAAAAACCTACAAAACAAACAAAGGGTTAGCATGCAATGCAGTATGCTTATTTGTTCTCAAGGTATCCGGCTTGGCATTCAGTTTTGACCCTTCCAGACACTTGAAGATGCTGTTGAAGTTGCTTTTGAAGAAAACTCAGACGAAACAAACTAACACAAATATATATTACAGAAGGGGAAATAATACAACTTGTTCATTTTACAACACAAGCCCTCTAAGGGGTCCAAAATGCATTACAAGAAAATAAAAGTACATGGAAAGAAAACAACAACAAGCAAATGGTCAAACACCAAGTCCAAACTCATCCTCCCGAACTTCCTTGAGAAGTGCTTCGGTCACAGGATCAGCCGGATGCTCCGTAAGGTTCCTGATAAGAAGGTTCCTTGTAGCAATAGCTGCAGCCAGCTTCTTGTGTTGACCTTGGTCCTTTGACCTCTTTACCCCGGCTCTGATCTTCAGCTCTGATATCTCCCTCTGGGCTGCTGCCAGGGCTTCTTGCTGTTCTTTTGCACTAGCTTCCATTTGCTCCATCTTGTTTTGGACCCTTTTGTCCTCTAGAGTACGAGCCTCGGTGATCCTGACCCACCTAGCCTGACTCTCCTTCAGATACAAGTCTGTCCTAGCTTTCTGGAATTGGGCTTCCTTGCAAGCATTCTTCAGAATTTGTTCTCCAGCCCTAGACTTCTTAATGTAGTCTTCAGACTTCTCAATCTTAGCCAGATGCTCTTCCTTCAGCTTCTCCAATCTTTCAATATCTAATCTCCCATCACTCCTCTCATAGAGGGTCTTCTGCAAAGCTTGAGTCAACTTCTCATTTCTTTCTTTCAACTTTTCAAACTCCTCTAAGCTAACAGTTGCTGGAGGTGGTGTTGTGGAAGGCTCAGGAATATCTTCTATAGTAAAGGGCATCCCAGAGAATTGAGCCCTGGCATGGGACCAGTCATAGTATTGTGCTGATGCCACGTTGTTACACTTCCCCAAGATGGTTACCCCCTTAGTTTGAACATTATCCCAGGCCCAGGCTGCCTGCCTAACAACAGTCAGACTAATCTTGTTCTCACAGTAAAGAGTCTCAGCCAAGTCCTGTGCCTTAGGAGTGTGGACCAGTGCATAGCCCAGTTGCCTTTTGAACAGTAGAGGGTTGTAATTAATACTACCCTTAACTCCTATCAGGGGCACATTGGGAAAATTCCCACAGCTGGTGATGATATCCCTGCCTTTTGTGCTTTGAGTGCACCACCTGATATCAGCTGAAGTCAGAGTAGTAAGCCTTCCAGCCCAGTTTTTCTGCTGATGAGGATTCAGAAATGCATCTGTCTTGGGTAGGTGCCTGAGAAGCCAAGTATGGAACAATGGAGCACAACACCTCACTAATCTTCCCCTCTGCTTTTCATTCCTCTGATGCACTGAATAGTAGAGATCACCCAATAAAGTTGGCACTGGGTTCTTCAGAACGAACAGATGGATTGCATTCTTACTAATGAATCGAGGCTCATCTGCAAATAACACAATCCCATATATGCTCAAGGCCAATAAAGCACAGACTGCTTTCCATTCTCCTAAAGAAGCTTTCAGGGTAGCTTGAGAGATCAAGAAATCCAGATGCATGCCAGGGATTCCAGCCTTAGAAGTCATATGTTGCCCAATCAAGACTGGTTCCAGATGCAATGCCTTAACTACTTCTCCATTACTAGGAAAGGCCATCTCAGAGTTGAAAGGGATTTCTCTTCGGATAGGTATACCAACTAATGATGAGTATTCTTCCAATAAAGGGCCCACCTGAAAGTCCTGAAAAGTGAAACATCTCAATGGGGGATCATAAAACTGAAGGCAAGTGTGGATCAGGCTTCTCTGTGAAGGGTCCAGATCCATAACCATATCAAGTATATCTCCATGGTGTTCCCTGAACAATGGTATATGATCTGGAGTAATCAGGGTCTGAATCCTCCTGATGTCTGCTAACTCTGGCTGGAAGAAGTGGTAGGTGATGTTGCTTTTCATAGGTGCCATGATGCTGAGACTGAGTAGAGACAAGTGCTGATGAAGACGCTGAAGAAAGGGCCACTGACTGGCTGATGCAAGTGACTGAAGTAGATACTGATAGCTGAAACAGGTGCTGATGAAGATAGGTCAATACTGAAGATGGGGTCAAAACCAAAACCAAATGAAGATGGATACCCTGAAACACAAATAAGCAAATGTCAATATGATGCAATGATTATGTATGCAAATGACATTCAAGGGTTTGTGACTGAGCTGGATCTGATCAAGTGCTCTGATATAGGTCCATGTGTGTAAGAAATCCAGATGGAGGTCTATAAGTCCAGTAACCAAGGTGGGGGACTCAAATAAAGAGCCACATGTCCAGGGTTTAGAATCACAAGAACTTGTTCCATCATGGAGTATTCTTAAACAAACAAAGTAACAGGGTATTCTGAGGTCAAGGTACCTGCAAGCCTGTAAACAGCCCAACCCTCTCACAGGTGGTGTTCTAAAACAAGGATCCTCAGACTTGGATCAGTTATGAGAAGTGTAAACACTTCTAACCCGGAGGCACAGTGTTTACAATAACCATAAAAGTTCCTCCTCTAATTCACCTCAGTTTCTGAAGGTCAATACTAAAAGGTCATCCAGACTTAGCAGGCTTCCCAGATAGCCCTAGCATTGCAGGAAATCTGCAACACAGAGTTCTCAAGAAGAAACCCACATCTGAACCGTGTTTCATATTCCCGCACCAGACCGAAATGGAATGGGAAAGAATATGATTCACTCTAGCCTAGGTGTCACTCAGATCCCAGGTATAGGATCTTAACTCTCAATGAAACACCCACCCACCAAAACAAAAGACCAGATCCAGCCAGCAGCATGACAGTATGGTACATACAAAAGCAATAAAGAAAGCAGTAAACAACTGTACATAAATCAATAAACAAAAATAAATATACAAGCACAAATAAGCACATAATACCCTAGTAAACACAAATCAATCAAGCGCTAGGAGGAACCCACAAAAAGAACCAGAAGCCCTGGTTGCAGTATAAGGTTCCCCAGCAGAGTCGCCAAGCTGTCGCTCCCGATAGATGGGACCGGCCCAGATAAAGGTACAGACGCGAACGGTCGGCGAAAGGGACAATGAGAACACACAGCCGTGAACTCACTGGAGATGAATAGAGTCGCCAGCTAGGCATTTTTATCCCGGAGGAAAGGTAATGCTGCATAGACCTAGAAAAAGATGGATAAGACGGTTGCGAACCAGAGAGACTGAGAAAGGGGGTTGGTTACAACCTGGGAAGGTATTAGCACCCAGATTGTCCGCCGTACTCGACGGGATCCACGCTTAAAAGATTTGTGTTTTAAAGGGGTAGTGTCAGTGCAATTTGTGTACAGAAGAGCTGGAAAAGGATGTACAGGTGTCAGTGTATGAGAAGTGTGAAGTGTATAAATGTACAGTGCCAGTGTAAGAACAAGAATAAGATGCTCAAGATCATGAGGCTTAAAGAATAATGCCGGAAGGAGGGGGAATATACAGAGACTTTTGTTCGATAACTGTTAAGTTATGCCTACGTATCCTCTCGTGCAATGAGGAAGTCAGAACACCGTAGTTCGACCCAAAGAGACTGAAAGATAAATTGACTTGTGAACTGCTTACTTGTCTATGCTCAAGTGTATGACCTGTCTGGCTCAGGTGCAAACTGTCTTGCATTAGACGGAAGAAGCAAGTTCTCGGTTATGAGTGAATGAGATGAGAAAAGAATCCCGAAGGAGACGATTATTGTTTGTTTTTGTATTTTCAGTCTTTTATTGCTTTTGAAAGTTTGTCATAAGTTAATGAGCTTAAGCCTAAACCAATGGATTTAGTAAACTCATCACATCTTCCCTCTGATTAGGGGTAATAAGAATACCTTAAGTGTGAAGTCAGATTCTCACACTTAATCACCTTTGGTGTAGGATTAAGATCATTAACCTACTTGTGATTATTTAGATGTTTTTGTGGTTTTTGTTTAGTGTTGAGTAATGAGGTTAAGCCAGAATCAAGGGTTAAACAGACTCATTACACCATCCTAATAGAAGGATGATAGATGAGGATGTTTAAGCTGAGGAAAGCTCCTCAACTTAACTTATGATTAAGGACTAAACTCATGACAAAACAAGCCTTTGATTAAGTGGATTTTATTTAATGGTATGATGATGAAGTGATTTTTAGGGTTTGTAAGACAACTTGAGGGGGACTTGTCCATTAACACTAGGGTTAGTCCTTCTTAACCAATTAAGGAAGAATTAGAACCCTAATGCAAGGCCCAAGTTACAAGTGTGGTGTCTTGATGATTATTAAATGGATTGATTAAAGGAGTTAAGCACATTAAGGGTTTAACACTTAGGATTAAAGTTATACACTCCATCCTAATAGAAGGATGCAGGCATAAGCTTAATCACAAAGCCTTAAAGCCTTTAGGGTTTAGTCCCTGATTATGAGGTGAGAAGAGGAGACTCAAAAGAGACACAAAGGTAAAACTAAGGGGGAACTAATCAAAACCCTAATCATTGACATGCCTGGTTGTTCCTAAGGTTTGTGCGGTTTTCAAGAGATAACTTCAAAGAGAACCAACAGGAAGCAGATGAAAGGATCAAACAGCGAGGGGAAGCAAGACAACTTGCTTCACTTAAGAAGTCAAGTTGCCTGAAGAAAGAAAATATAATAAACAGGGAGGAGCAAGCTCACTCCAATATCCATACAAAAAGATGTAACAATAATGCACAAAGGAGATAAGAAGGAAATGCGAGAAGTGAAGGCAAATTCACCTCTCGGAATACTTACCACCTGAAAAAGTTAGCACGAAAGAAAGAAATAAAGTGAAAATGAACTTGATATTAGGATGCAAACCGAAAATGAAACATGTTCACGATACAAGGAGAGTTACAAGATGACATAAATTATTGTGCAAGTGAAAATAAGAAAGAGACAACCTACTAGATTAATTAAATGAACAGTTAACAAATTAGCTAGAACAAATCTCACCTAAACATGACACTTATCCCCCTTTTTTTATTTTATTTTATATACTTAAACTGTTAACCTAATTTAACTAACAAAAACTATTAAAACAAAATTAATTAACTATAGATATTTTTTTTTATATTATTGTTTTTGTTGAAAGAAAAATAGAAAAGAAAAAAAAATCAAATGACAAAAAAAAGCTAACTAACTTGAAGTATTTTTCCCTAAAAAACTAACTATGAATGATTTGATAGAACTAGAAAAAAGAAATACAAAGGTTGGTAAGGACCCAACCCAGAAGGCCCAACAGGGGGTGGGCACTGGTTGACGCCGGTTGGGCCAAAATGACCCAGATCCGGCCCGGCTACGATAAGAAAGAGGGGAGAAAGTTAGGGTTTGGGACGCAACCCCCACCCCTTGTTCACATTCTGCTTTCCCTTACGCTCACACTCTCAGTTTTTCAACAAACAATCAGAAATCGAACCACACAAATCTTCCGATTGAACCAAACCTTAATACTATTCAGGGAAACCCTAACCTAAATGCTCATCAACCAACACGAATCTGAGCTATTAGCACCGAATCAAGAGTCAATCGAACAAGGCATCAAACACAGCAATCAATAAGTGAGTGAATCGAACAAGTATCGAAAAGTATAAAGAGAGGGAGAATCTACCAAATGCGGGGGTTAAAAGAAAATGCGGAAGAACAGGTATTTGCTCCTTAATCGAGTATTCCTCTTCTCCTTTCGATTCCCTCCAAATGAAAGTAGAAAAAATGATTTAGGGTTTTTTGTGCGTGTATGTTTTTCTGATGCGGCCGTTTTTTTTAGTCCTGGACATGATTCATGAATTTTCTTGATTCTTATAGTGAGAATTAGGGTTTGTAATCCCAATCTGGCTATGTCTTTTTTCGCTTTTTCGTAACAGAAGTTGCTTTCTCTATTTGGTGAAACGTTGCCCTGCAATCTTACTGACATTTCTGCTATGGATTCTTTGTCTGTTTATGCCTTGGTATGCACCTTTGTTGAACTAATTTTTGAAATGAAACCGGATTTGATTGTGCCTTGATTAGTTATTCTTTTTACCGCCGTAAAAACCGTTTCACTGTTTGTTACTTCGCTAACCGCTGTGGAATTTCTAATCTTTGCAGGGTCAAATATGTGAGCTTCAAACATCATGTTCAAATCCTGCTGGTTGTGATAAGCATTCAGATGCTTCAAATCTCCCTGCTTCATGATTCATTTCATCTGGTCTTGTTTGACTGCCGATTCCTACTAATTCTCTCGACCGAACACTCCATACATTACAATCAGACAATGCTCCCAGCACACCAGTTTTATCACCAAGCATTTGATATATGTTGTTAGGCTGTTCTGCTATCTCTGTGAAACAGGAACCCTTCCACAAGCTAACTTACACATTACGGGTAGTAGGACAGCAAGGCCAGAAGGCTCTCACATGCGTGTGAATAGTTCTTGTAGATATCTCTTTCTCTGTTGATTTTCTTATTCTTCCTTTTTTTAATGGTTTGAGTTTGACTTTCTCAGGAGATTAGATGAAGACGTATCCAAAGTAGTGATGAATTGAGGACCTCCAGCACAAAATGAACTTGACAATGGTGGCTCAATATCACCACATGTTGCTTTTAAGTCATCAAAATTCTCTTTATGAACTACCATCTGGTACAGCAACCGGTGGAGAGTGAATAGGCCAAAGAGGGAACCTGGCAGTGGGAATTACGTCTCGAGAGATCAAATTCCTGAAAGTGTTAACTTCATCAGAGGAACCGTGAGTTCCAGTCTCATCTGCCTCAGAACCAGTGGCGCTGCCATCATTTGATTCCATGTTACGCGTAGTTGGGCTATGACTCCTTTTTCAAACATCAGCGGTCATCTGAGACCTTATGAGACTTCTCGGAGACCATCAATAACCATGGGACGTTGTGCTTTTCTCTTCTTCTTTTTTGTATACGTTGATTAACCTATTCGGTTTTTCTATTGAACCAAATGCTGTATTGTGTTGCAGGACATTGGTGATGTGCACATGATGGAGTTGGGCTGGGCCTGTATACGGCGCGATAAAGCGGCACTTACCCATACTCAATTCATTCTCATAATGCACTTGCAAATTGCAGCCTTGAAGGACTCTAGCAGCCTCATAACTTAATGAATTACCAAGATTACAAAACCGGTAGCCAAGATTTGCATTTGGAAGAGGACTCCCTGGTGATCCTGAGAAATGGAGGTTTTCCAAGGCGTGATTGGGGCTTATTTCCAGCATCAAACGCCAATCTTGAACAAGAGACTTCCACAGACGGTAGTGAGGTTTTCACCAAAGTGCTTGTATCACGGACGTCGTCTTTCAATCGAACTACAACCTCTATATCAGCTTCATCTCCCTCAACAAGACATGGTAAACCCTCCAACTCATTTCCTTTGATGCCAATTTAGTAACTGCAACTCTCCCTTCATACATACATTAGAAGTCATCTTTGCATCTTCATGGTCCACTTTCCCATTAGTTTCCTCTGATTCATCTAAGTCAGCTGACATGTTGCTAACTTTTACAGGATTGGCTGAACTGGTTATGCAGGAACTTGTTGCCTCGGATAAAACAGAACCACATATACCCGTTAAACATCAGCTGCAACAGTCTCTCTTTCATCTTGAAGAACTCCAAAGCCTTTGAGCCTAGCAGTCGTGTCATATCCCCTCCAAAGAGCACGCCCAGAACGCATTCTCCGATTTCTTGCAATGTCATCTGCCAACACTGAAGCCGCACTCAAGATATCAAGTGAAGAAGGATTTGGCATCAAGTCATTTTTGGCTTTATAAAACTTCCTGAGCTTGTCGTTATCTTTTTTTTTTATTTTTTTTTTTAAAACAATCAGACTTGTGATTTTTGTAATAGAACTCAACACAGTTTGCCATTGTTTTGTGGTCAAGGAAGGTAGCTATTTTCCGAAAATCTTTTCCAAAGGCAGCAAATTTCTTCAAGAAAAATATTTCTCTCTTCTGAAGTCCAAGGATTTATCACCGCCTTTTCTTTCTCAATAGCCAATGGATCTTCAACCAGCCCATTACTAGATAAAAACATTGAATTCATTTTGTCCTTTTGATCCAATATTAATGATGGCATCTTTAAAGTACTTCTGTGAATTTCATGTTTAGATTCCGAAAGTAGTTGGCTTGTATACTTAATCAATTCAGACGTTGGAACCAACCTTTGTTGGTTTCCTGGGAAAGGAAAAAAATGAAAGAAAATAGAAGACCGCCTCTTCTGATGATTATAATTGGCTTCAATTTTCTTGTGAGATTTTGGGCATTGTTTCCTAATAGACAGTAAGCGCATATCTTATTTCCAAAAGTGATGCAGGGCTGTATACTTAAGTGACATAACTCTCTCCTTCAATCTTGTTAATCGTCTTTTCTCTGCAAATTTTTCCATAATATATGTGTCATTCTGAGAGCATGAACCTGTGCTAACTCCAACTTTACCATTCTTGTGACATTTTTCAGGCAATAACTTAGTAAATACTTCATGTGCTGCTTTTGCAGATTTTTGATTGCAAGAAATAATTTTCTCATACAAATTGTCCTCAGTTCTAGAATGTAAGCTTGCATTTTTCTTAACAACAAAAAAAACGCAATAAGTTAACCCACGGCCTATTAAATTAAATGTTCAAAATAATTCAAAACCACTTTGAAATTCTAGTGACGCTTAAACATCAATGAGACTCCAATTGATTGGAATGTTTCACGGGAAACGTATTTGTAAGGCCTTTGATGAGTAAGA
Source organism: Lathyrus aphaca (assembly GCA_963966055.1). Classification (NCBI taxonomy): domain Eukaryota; kingdom Viridiplantae; phylum Streptophyta; class Magnoliopsida; order Fabales; family Fabaceae; genus Lathyrus; species Lathyrus aphaca. Next base: position 505,943,153 of record OZ014524.1, on the reverse strand, counting down.
ATAACTGGTGTGGCTCAGGTCCATGGATCAGATCTTGGGGAATTACAACAAGTAGAGACATAGTCACATGGGTCTTTGCAAATTGGTACAAGTCTGGCCCCTTTGTGATCTCTTGAGGCATAAGTCGTGAAACTTGGAGATTCTTTGGTGCATTCAGAATTTAAGGCCCTAGTTTATGCTTGCGTGATGATCAAAGGTCGCATTGAAGTCACATAAAGGCTTGCCATGAGAATTTGCAAGTTCTCCAATTCAAGGCAATTTTGCAAAGTGGCTCGAAACTCCTCAGTCTTGTGAACTTCTGGCATCCCATATGATCAAATAAAGATCATATGCAATCAAAATGACGAAGTATACCCTTTGGTCGGGTCCTCGGGAGCCTCAGATATCCTGATTCTGTACTGACGTGTTCCAGAAGTCATCCCTTGATTAGATACCCTTCCCATGGAATTTCTTCGTGAAACTTGATACGCGCGAACCTCATAACCTGGCTCCGTTTCCATGCCATTTCCGGTTCTTGTGATTCTTTGACATTCTTTTGACTTTGAGGGCATACAATATGATGCTTGATCATTGAAGACCTTTGGAGTGGCTCTTGAAGCTTCTGGATTGCTCGGATCACAAACCCTAGATGCAGATGACTTTGAACCAATGCAGTGAATCAAAAAATGCGGTATGAGATGCCATGATTGAGATTATGTATATGAAATGATCACAAGCCATGGTGTGAATGGGTGAGGGCAAATTTGGGGTGTTTACAATTATTTTTACCAATTTATAATTTAGGCCGAGGTCTCTTTAATTAATTTAATACTTTTGTTATGAAAGTAAGTAAATGATTAAGGTTAAATTCGATAGAGCGAGAGTTTTAGAATTTAACCGGATAGCTGAAATTAGGCTTTAATTCTAAATTCAATAGAGCGGGAGTTTGAGGATTTAAAATTAATTGAGATTTATTTATTTTCAAAAAAAGAATTTCTAAACACCTGTGGGCTAGCGAGAGCAGGCATAGGACTTTAGGAATTCAATCTGAATCAATAGAGCGAGAGTTTGAGACAAGGATTTTTAAATGAACATTTTCCACTGAAAAGTATTTTAGCATACAAACCTTCACTGATATTTAATTGAATTCCCGACGATTGATGAGTCACATACGGATATATCATTATTATTATTCATTAATTAAATTTTAGTTTTAATTATATCTCCCATAAGCCAACCAGATTGAACAATTAGCCTTAGCTTTACACATTAATATTAGATAACGTTAGATCGATTTTTAGTCTCTGAGGGATCGATAATCTTTAAAACTACATGTACTACTGTGCACTTGCAGATACAATCATTTAGACGTATAGTCGAGCGATCAAATTTTTGGCGCCGTTGCCGGGGACTAATTAAGTCGATATCGTAACTCCAGTGTTACATCGTATAGACTAAGGTAAACCATTTATTTTCCTAAATTCCTCTTCACCGATTGTATGCCAAGTACTCGCTCTTAAGGCAAATACTTGCAACCACCACTCGTTGAATTAGAACGTTTTTTACATTTAAGACGCCGTATAGCAGAATACCAACAGAAGTATAACATCCCAGATCTTCTAGCCCATTCATCCGAATCAGTTGAAGAACCAGTTGGAACCTCAAAGGAAGTTGAGATGGCCGGGGAGGAACCAACTCATCCACTCAAGTATTACGCTATTCCGTCACAAGGTGAACCTCATAACAGCATTGTCGCACCCGCTATCAACCGGAACGATTTCGAGTTGAAACCATCACTAATATCAGTCGTGCAACATAACCAATTCGTCGGAAATCCTAACGAGGACCCGAATTTACATTTATCAATTTTCGTGCAATATGCAGACACAATAAAAGCTAATGGTGTCACCTAAGAAACAATTAGACTACGTCTTTTTCCTTTCTCGTTGCGAGATAGAGCAAGAGCTTGGCTTAAATATCTACCCTCGAATTCAGTTACTACGTGGGAGGAGCTGAAGAAAGTCTTTTTAACAAGATATTTCCCACCTAGCAAGACGGCTATGCTGAGAGCTCAAATCAATGGATTTAAACAGAAGGAAAACGAATCTCTTTTCGAAGCTTGGGAACGCTACAAAGATATGTTGAGACTTTTTCCACATCACAGTTTAGTAGAATGGATGGTCATCCATACTTTCTACAATGGACTCTTGTACAACACGAGAATGAAAATTGACGCTACTGCGGGCGGCGCACAGATGGACAAAGAGTATAACGATGCTTATGCACTTATCGAGAGTATGGCTCATAATCACTATCAGTGGGGAATCGAAAGAGTTGCGACAAAGAAACCAACAAAAAGGAGGTATGTACGAAGTTAGTAGTATTGATCAAGTAAATTCTAAATTCGATGCCCTCGCCCAAAAGATCGATAACTTGGCCATAACACCAACAGCCACCGTGGCTTCCGTTGCACCAAACTGTGAGCTATGCGGAGTTCTAGGACATGCTGCCCCTGATTGTCAGCTTTTAGCCATGACTCCCACAGACCAAGTGAATTATGCTCAAGGAAATCCCTACTCAAACACATACAACCTAGGTTGGAGGAACCACCCTAATGTTTCCTACAAGAATAACAATGCCCTGTATGCACCTGGTCAAGCGCCGACTACACCACCAGGATATCAAAAGACCGCCATGAATGCTCCTAATGTCCTAAGAAAACCGAACCTTGAACTAATGATGGAAAGTTTCATAGCTACCCAAACTCAAACAAACAAGGAGTTCCTGAACCAAAACGTACACACTAGTGAACAAATAAAGCAATTTGCAAACAAAGTTGATGCTTTCGCTACCCATAACAAAATGCTTGAAACTCAAATTTCACAAGTAGCTCAACAACAAGCACCAACTGTTGCCCCAGCTGGCGTATTTCCTGTTCAACCTCAACCAAATCCAAAAGGACATGCAAATGCGGTAATATTAAGAAGCAGAAAAAAATTAGACGAACCCGCCGATCCTAGACTTCAAAATCCAGCCATGTACCAAAGGCAGGACACACCAACTGAGAAGGAAAGTGAAACTGAGAAAAAGGAGAACAATAATCAAGAAGCCGTGGAGAGAGAAGAACCATATGTACCTCCACCGCCTTATAAATCTCCTATCCCTTATCCTCAAAAACTTGTCAACTCTAAAACTGCAGGGCAATTTAAGAAATTTGTTGAACTTCTGAAACAATTAAACATCACGATACCGTTTATAGAAGCAAACCCTCAAATGCCCTCATATGCCAAATTCCTTAAAGAAATCTTATCCAATAACAAAAAGATCGAGGATAATGAAACAGTTACGCTGACTGCTGAGTGTAGCGCAATAATTCAAAACAACATGCCTCATAAGCTAAAAGACCCAGGTAGTTTCTCCATACCCTGTGTAATTGGAAAATTCATCATAGACAAATCTCTATGCGACTTAGGAGCCAGTATCAATGTTATGCCCTTATCAATTTGCAAAAGGCTCGATATGGGAGAATTAAGACCTACAAAAATGTCTGTTCAATTAGACGACCGCTCTATTAAGTATCCTGTAGGTATACTAGAGAATGTTCCAGTACGGATAGGTCAATTCTACATTCCTACTGATTTTATAATCATGGACATCACAGAAGACTCCACTACCCCTATTATACTAGGAAAACCATTCTTAGCTACCGCTGGAGCCATTATAGATGTGAAGAAAGGAAAACTAACCTTTGAAGTAGGTGAAGAAAAGTTGAATTTATTTTAACGCAATTCTTACAATCATCAGCTATAGAGGACCCATGCTATTTATTAGATGTCATTGACGAGTGTGTAAGATAGATGGAAATGGAAGAAACCACATATTCTGAAATTATGAAAATTCAAATCCCTCCGATTCTCGAAGATGGCAACTAGAAAAAACCATATCAAGATGATAGTCTAAGTGAAAGCTTAGCACTCACACCAGATCATATGCCGGGACCTAAAGAAACTTATTCAGAGTTAAAAACCTTACCCAGGAACTTAAGATACGAATTCCTAGAGATCGAATGTAAGCGACCAGTAATAGTAAATTCCAGATTAGGAATGCTCGAAACTAAGAAACTTTTAGACGTTCTAAAGAAATACCCAACTGCTTTAGGATATAACATTTCTGATTTGAAAGGGATAAGCCCTTCCATCTGTATGCATAGAATCATGCTAGAGGAAGATTGTAAGTCTTCTAGAGAACACCAGAGGAGGATCAACCTAAACTTAAGTATTGTGGTAAAAGACGAAGTGAAAAAGTTACTTGAAGCCGTAATCATATATCCTATCTCAGACAACCAATGGGTCAGCCCAGTACATGTAGTACCCAAGAAAGGAGGTGTTACAGTTATTAAGAACGCAAAAGGTGAATCCATAACGCAAAGAGTTATTACAGGAAGCAGAATGTGTATTGACTATAGAAAACTAAATAAAGCCATTCGAAAAGACCATTTCCCATTACCATTTATTGATCAAATGTTAGAATGATTGGCTAAACATTCTTACTTCTGCTATTTAGACGGTTATTGAGGATTTTTTCAAATCCCTATTCATCCGGATGACCAAGAAAAGACCACCTTCACTTGTCCTTATGGTACATTCGCATACCGACGAATGTGATTCTGACTATGCAACACCCCTGCAACATTTCAAAGGTGCATGATGTCGATCTTTGCTGATTTTATAGATGACATTATGGAAGTATTTATGGACAATTTTTCTGTCTGTGGGAAAAGGTTTGAAGAATGTCTATCAAACCTAAAAATGGTACTCGAAAGATGCGTAAAAGTAAATCTCGTATTAAACTGGGAAAAGTGCCATTTTATGGTCCAACAGGGAATCGTGCTAGGACACGTTGTTTCAGAAAAAGGAATTGAGGTTGATAAAGCAAAGATTGAAATCATAGAAAATCTTCAACCTCCAAAAACTGTACGAGAAATAAGAAGTTTCTTAGGACACGCCGGTTTCTACCGACGATTTATTAAGGATTTCTCGAAAATTACAAAACCTCTTACTGGTTAATTAATGAAAGACGCTGACTTTATCTTTGATGAAAAATGCCAAAAAGAGTTTGAACAGCTGAAAACGGCTCTCATTTCTGCACCTATTATGCAACCTCCAGATTGGAGATTACCATTTGAAATCATGTGTGATGCAAGCGATTACGCCGTGGGCACAGTTTTAGGACAAAGAAGGGACAAGAAGCTTCACGCAATATATTACGCAAGTAGAACCTTAGATCTTGCCCAAATGAATTACGCCACAACAAAAAAGGAACTTCTAGCTGTTGTGTTTGCTCTTGATAAATTCCGTTCTTACTTAGTAAGAGCAAAAATAATTGTTTACACAGACCACGCAGCTATTAGGTACTTACTGACTAAAAACAATGCCAAGCCTAGACTTTTAAGGTGGATTCTACTTTTGCAAGAATTCGATTTAGAGATCAAGGATAAGAAAGGTTCCGAGAATGTTGTAGCAGACCATTTATCAAGATTAGAAGGTATTAAACCTGAACAACTGTCTATTAATGATGATTTTCCATATGAACGACTAATAGCACAGATAAGAAGCGATTTGGCCCAACTAGATCCAAACAAACCAAAAACCAAAGAAGTTGTAACTACAGATAAATCACTACCATGGTATGCTGACTTTGTTAACTACCTTGCAGCCGGAGTACTTCCATCCGATCTAACCTACCAACAAAAGAAAAAATTCTTTCACGATCTAAAACATTACTATTGGGATGAACCACTTCTTTTCAAGAGAGGTGCCGATGGTATTTTCCGTCGATGTGTTCCAAAAGATGAAATAGAAAGCATAATAGCTCATTGTCATTCCGCCCCTTATGGTGGACATGCGAGCAGTTCAAAAACTTGTGCTAAAATCTTACAAGCTGGCCTCTTCTGGCCTAATCTATGGAAAGACGTCCATATTGCATTTATTAATTGTGACCGATGTCAACGCACTGGAAACATATCTAGACATGATGAGATGCCACTGAAAGGCATCCTAGAAGTAGAAGTCTTTGACGTGTGGGGTATAGATTTCATGGGACCTTTCCCATCTTCTTTTGGTAATAAATACATACTCGTCGCCATTGATTATGTTTCAAAATGGATCGAGGTTATAGTTTCTCCGACAAATGATACACGAGTAGTAGTTAAATTATTTAAGAACGTGATCTTTCCGAGATTCGGTGTACCAAGACTAGTCATAAGTGACAGTGGATCACATTTTATATCCAAAATCTTTGAGAAATTGTTATTGAAGTATGGAGTCCGACACCGAGTCGCAACCCCTTATCATCCACAAACAAGGGACAAGTAGAGGTTTCCAACAGAGAAATAAAACAAATATTAGAGAAAATTGTTGCTATCTCTAGGAAAGATTGGTCGTCTAAATTACAAGAAGCTTTATGGGCATATAGAACCGCTTTTAAAACTCCAATAGGAACTACCCCCTTTAAGTTAGTTTACGGAAATTTCTGTCACCTACCAGTTGAACTAGAACACAAAACTTATTGGGCTATTAAAACCCTAAATCTAGACTCGTCAGCTGCAAGAGAAAAACGAATCTTAGATCTCCATGAATTAGAAGAGCTCAGACTATATGCTTATGAGAACGCCAAAATTTATAAAGAACGAACTAAAAAATGGCATGATAGGCGTATCTCCAAAAATGAGTTCAACGAAGGCGATGATGTGCTTTTATTTAATTCAAGATTGAAGCTTTTTCCAGGCAAACTATGTTCCAGATGGGCTGGGCCATTTATAATTACCAAAGTTTTTCCTAGAGGAGCTATTGAAATCCAAGGAAAATCGGGCAAACCATTCAAAGTAAATGGTCAACGCCTTAAGCACTATCACATGGTCGAAAACTGCGATTACGCAACTAGTCTCCAACTCAATGAGTTGCCCGCTCACTCAAATGATTAATCCCTGACACGTTTGGTCGAGCCCTTGACCTTAAACGAAGCGCTTAGTGGGAGGCAACCCACATTTTTTATGCTTATTATCTTTATTTAAATTTTTGTTGATTTTCTATTATTGTTTTTGTCTCACTTTTTAAAATTATTTACCTTTATTATTGTTTGTTTTATTCCTATCTCTCTAACTAAACTACGGTATTATTATTTCATCTCTTCTTACTAACCTTTTTCGCGTTGTTCACTTACCTACAGGCTAACTATTTAGCTAAGCTCTAACATTAGTTATGGATCTAGTAGACAACACGAACATTGTTTTCATGGGAAGAGCATATTGAATGAGATTTGAAACTTTATCACAGAGAGCTATGACACTGTCCATTTATCATGATGAGCCCACTTTAACTAAGTTAGGCATCAAAGATAGTGTCTACTTTCCTTACAGTCAGATAGGGTGGGATGCTGCACTTATTCGACGAAGGTTTACCTCCTACCGTCAGCTTACATTAGAGTTTTTTAGCTCACTAGTCCACCTACCTAACCATGGTCTAGGAATTAACAAAGGATTAATTACCTTTAGGATGTTCAATATTGATTTTAACTTCAACCATAGAGAGTTTGCTGAACTTCTAGGGTTTCCTAATGGCTCTGATGTTTTCACTGCTACTCGGGAGGAGTTACTAATGAACCATGCACTGAACGATTTATGGGGTACCATTACAGGGAATGATGATGCTGAACCTTATGATATGTTTTCTGAGAATATTCATAACCCTGCTTTGCGTTACTTTCATAAACTCCTAGCCCATACCCTTTTTGGAAAAGAGGAGAATAATACCTCTGTATCACGAGATGAGCTGTTTATCCTTTACTGTACTTCCCTAGGAAGACCTGTTAATGGAGCTATCTTCATGTTAGTTAGTTTCGTCTGCCTTATTCAGAACACTCATATAACTATCCCCATAGGTGGCCTAGTGACTATGTTAGCAGATAAAATTGGCCTTCGGTGGCAACTTAACCAAATACACCCCTTAGGTACAATCCGTCCTAAGAATATTGATTTTTGCTTTGACCATAAAATCATAAGAAACCTCGGACCCGACACCTTTGACCTCCTGATTAATAATGAAGTTGTCCATCTTTTCACATTACCTAACCATGAAAGGACCAGTTTGCATAATAGAAATAATTGGTTATATGACTTGAGGATTTCCAATTTTTTTCTCTCTCATCAGTATTTATTTTATCATTTCATAATTTGTTTGCTTACATTAAATTTTAATTGCAGTTTTTGCTTCAGCATTTATTTATACATTAATTTGTGTCTTTATTTATGACGCTATGTGATGCATGTTAAGTTTAATTCAAACTGGAAAATAAATTTGAATTCACATTGTCTTATTTAATTAAATTATGAAGGTTATAAAAATAAATTTTACCCGAAAAAAATATATATTACATTAAAAAAAAAGTTTCACAACCCCCCCCCCCCCCCCACACACACACAAGCATGGCCTGCGCCATGCTCACACCTACCAAGCATGGCCTGCGCCATGCTCCCTTGCTTCATTAAAGCATGGCCTGCACCATGTATTCTTTAGGGGGGGGGGGGGCACATAAAAATTTATTTTGTTTTAAATTTGTATTATTTTTACTGCATTATCACACCTTACCACATGCATCTTTTATGCTTTCCACCTTATCACATGCATTCTACTTTTACCATGCACTAGTCTCATCACTTGCATAACCATCTACAAATGTACTTCATGCACATTAATTTACCATGCAACATGACATTTATCATGGACAAATTCAAATTCAAAAATTCAAAATTCAAAATTCAAATTTACCACCAAAAATAATTACAACTTATTACCAACTACCCCTATTTAATTCTCCATTCCTATAAATACCCCTCTAACTCTACTTATTTCTTACACTTAAAATATTTTTCTACTATAAATTTTTATAAAGTAAGTGTTAGAAAGCAAGGAAATAAACTATGGAGCCAGATCAAGGGCCTCGTATCCTCTTCAGAAACCAAGCCCAAGCCGATTTATTTAGAAGTCTTCTCGACCGGGGTATAGAACCCACCAGGTATGCCGATATTGTTTGCTTAGAAACATTAGGATTAAAAGACAGTGTAGATATACTGCTCGAAAGAATTCACCTAAAAAACTTTCTGTCTTACCGAGATCCTGTCTATATTCGGCTCACCGCGGAATTTTTAAGCTCCTTAATGATTGATGATGAAAATAGAACAACATGTTTTAGAATGTTTAATGAAAGCTACATGATGGTAAAATAGCAAGTGTACTATTTTTGCCCATTGTAGTAATCTTAGGGAAATTCCCCGAATATCGATATCAAGGACTGCGTGTCAAATTAAGTTGTTTACTATTTCAAGATGAACAAAATTCAAAAGGGTTTGTTTAGATTTTCTTCAAAAGACTTGTAAACATAAAATTAGAAAAATAATACTAAGGATGACAAATATGAGAATTATGCTAGGGAGGGTGTATGAGATATTCTTATAATGACTATTTGTTTATAATTGTTAAAATATCACTGTAACTAACTCATTACCGTCTCATTACAATAGTTTTCCAAAATTCCTTTAAAGAAAACCCTTTGGTATTCCTACTATACTACAATTCCTTGATCATATAGAATGACTACCAAGAATTTTCATATCAAAAGTTTTCACGGTTAATTATGATATCCCAATCCCTTGTTGATATTCGGTAAAAAGTTTTAATTGAAAACACGTTAACAGTGCATTCCTACAATCTGTTAACCGATGATAAAAATCCAATTTTCCAATATTGATTTTCTTACAATAAAATCAATCAATCAAAACAATGAGGAAAGAAACAGTGAAATTCATAAAATTAAGGTCAATGTCATTACAAATAACTCAGGGACACCCCCTAGCATTGGGGGGTTTAGCCACTCATAATCCAAACAATGAAAATCACATACATAAGGAAAAGAAACATTACAATGCAAAAAGGATTGATTGGATCGTCAATTGCTTCCACGTTTGATCGATCCGACTTCCTCCTAAAATTCTTCGTTTTCCTTTGTGTGCAAATTTCCCAATTTCACAAAGTGTTCTCTTTTCACGTTAAGATCACACTAATGTATCAGATTACAAAATTACAAGCGAAACGTAAAAAATGCCCTCAGCGCCAAAAGACCAAATAAAAATCTTGCGTTCAGGACCTATGACACGGGCCGTGTCATGTGACACGGGCACCCGTGTCATGCTGCGGGATTCCTTCAAACATGCTGACAAGTGGGGGGCCTATGACACGGGCCGTGTCATGTGACACGGGCACCCGTGTCATGATGCTGGAATTCTCAAACTTTCAATAGCCTTCCTGACATGGGCCGTGTCAGGTGACACGGGCACCCGTGTCAGGCTTCTGGACCCCCCTCTTTCTCCGTTTCTTCGCACGTGAATCGCCGTTTCCTTCGTATCCGATCACCGACTTAATATCTGCCTAAAAATACACTAAAAACCACCAAATTAAACGCACCAACGATATAAAAGATCACATGCAACATCCTTGCCAAGAAACGAAATAACACACAATAATCGAAACATAAGACTCGAAAACGCACAATAAACATAGAAAAACAATAACTAACATGTCTTGAAATAATAGCTGGAAATCACCGATCAAAATCCCCCGAACTTGAATTTTTGCTTATCCTCAAGCATAAAGCTTACATCTTTCGAGATGAAATGAGGATACTCGTGCTTCAGATAAGCTCCAAATCACCGGGTGGATACTTTTGGTACTTCTCTCTCAATGAAAATATCTTGCAAATACCTAACCGTGGTCACACCACGGACCTCAACCCTCTTTTCGGTAACCTCTCCGACTATGCTTTGGGCTTAGGTCTTCATATCAATTTCCCCCTTTTCATTCGGACACTCATTTTAAGGCTTTTTGTGATTTTTCATTGTATGCACAAGGTTGATTGACAAATTGTTTTTGAGACACCAACTTTTGGGTTCAACCGCCGTTAGGCTGAATAACCGGGTGATGGTTACCCAACTTAGAAGGATCGATTGTTTATTTATCTCTTTTTTTTCGGTGTCTTTTCTCTCTTTTTTTTCGATCAACCTTGCACAACAACTAGTAAAAATGAAGCCTGATTGTCATGATAAACTAATAAGGGGTACTTCTCAGATTTAAGTACCATGGCACAAATCTACATGTCGGACTCGCTACTTACTCATCGGATTCAGTGTGTTTGCATTATACTTTCACCTTAAGATTTTTCTCTTTCTTCACCCGATTCTTTTTCACTTAACCCTCTGCACTTTTTCCTTCTCTCACTCGCAAGACCAAATATCATCATATTTTTCAGCTCGGGGAAAATTTCACAAGTGATTCCAATTATTCATTCAAGAAAAACATATTCTCAATTAAAATAAACGAAACGGTAAAGAAATAACACACAATAACTAAAAAAAACGACAACATAAATAAACCCTCCCACACTAGAACTCATCAGTGTCCCCACTGATGTAGAACTAATGTGAATAGGGGACTTACAGAAGCCTACTGAGGGGGTTGAGGTGGTTAGTCTCGCAGATGCATCTGCTTCAACCATTCGTGCATTTCTCCGATAAGCTTGCCTTGTCGGATTTGCTCTTTCCCCTATCGGGTTTGCTCTTCTCCTTGTCGAGTTTGCTCACTTCTGAGGTAGCACATTTCGTTTTGCATCCATTCCCAATCCTTCTCACCCATGCTCCACGATGAACTTGTTCCTTGATTGGCGGAGTTACCAACTGGCGGCATAGGCGCCATCTCCGGTTGATAACCTTCTTCTTCATCTATACCTGCAACATCATCAAAAACAACATCATCGTCCTGTACAGGACTCTCGTATATCCAATTAGCCTCATTTTCAATGCTTATGAAATCAGGCGCAGGTAATGCCAACAAATGCTGGTTACGGCTAACCAAAGAGTAGTAATCATTAAAGACCTTTATCATACCTTGTGTTGTGAGGGTGGCCAGGTCGAGTTTTGTCTTACCTGTCACAATAGGCTCTTCCCTCAGTAAAGCACCATAACCAAAATGGTCGGCAATTTGGGTTATCATGCCTTCCACTAATATCTCTCCCGAGGTGGCATTTGCCACTCGTTTCAGATGGTCAGCCGCGAAAGCTGCGACATTGATCAGCTCTTTGTTGGCCATGCCATACAACAGGTATAATTCTTTCTGAGTCGCTACACCCGTGTTATCTCCTCTACAAAACAGAGTGTATGCCAAGCCTTTCTGTGCATACCTGAAGTAAGGGTTGTGGATGCACGATGCCTTTGCCGCCTTAACAACATACTAGGGATTTCCTGTGATAGCTCTCCAGAAGTCACCTGCAGCAAAGTTAGTTAGGGGAGCTCCAGGTCCGAAGCTAGGCAGCTTAAAGACTTCTCCCAGTTCCGCTAAGGATAATGAGTGAGTGGTATTAAATAGACGGAACCTTAATGTTCCAAAATACTCCTCATCGGTACCCATCCACCTATGCTTCAACTGGAATTCCAAAGAACTCAAAAATTCGAAAGTTATGCGCTCATAAGTCGGCGTTTCAAATTGCATAAATTCTAGCATGCCTAAAGTATGAAACATCCTATGAAATTCGAATCTCAGCCCTAAATTATCAAGCGTGTCATTACAGATATACCTCGCGGGAATTAACTTACGCTTGACCAATACGGAGTATTTCCGTTGATGCTCCGGCTCCTCAAACAGTATGTCATGAGCATTTTCCATACGGTGTGCCCTCTTCCTGGGGCGAGATGGCTCCGCTACGGCCTTTCCAGTGTCTCTCCTTGGAGGCATTGTTGACTACCTGAAAAAATTAACAAATAAAATTCGAAATTTGAATTAGGGAAAAACGTCACTGTAGGAGTGACAAGGGAGACAAGGGGAACACTTTTTGTGAAGAGAGTATGGAGTTTTGGTGAGTGGGTGTTGGAGAAATGGAAGGTTTTTTGGTGAGGTAACAATGGAGGCTAGGGTTTTAGAAGAAGAGAAAGTGGAGAAGAAAGCAAAGTTATGAGAAAATTAAAACTGAAAAATGCAATTAAGGGTAAATGAGTGGTTAAGTGATATAAAATCGTGGGCCCCACTCATAAAAAGTGTCTAAAATTTAAAAAAAAACTGTCCCGCACTCCTGACACGGGCCGTGTTACGCAACACGGGCACCCGTGTTAGGCCCCTGCATTGCCACAAAATCACACAAAAAATCAGGGGTTGTTCAGACTTTGAAACACGGGCCGTGTTGCACAACACGGGCACCCGTGTTGCACCCCTGTATTCCTCAAATCTCAGACAAGCTCCATCCTCCTGACACAGACCGTGTCATGGGACACGGGCACCCGTGTCAGGGCCCTGACTTTTCGAAAAAAACACGTTTTTCCACCATTCGGACCATTTTTCTTTTCTTTACTGACTTTGTGAGACGTTGCTTCAACCTACCTACAAAATGAACAAATAGAAGTTAAATGAAATCATCGTGGGTTGCCTCCCACGCATCGCTGCGTTTAACGTCGCATGGCTCGACGGTCATTCGTCCTACTAGATAAGACGAATGACATTTGCTTGATCTCTAGGTTGTCCTTGAAAATAAGGCTTCAACCTTTGCCCGTTCACTTTGAAAATGTCTCTGTTATCTTGATTCTTTATCTCGACTGCCCCATGCGTGAAGACTTGATGCACCTCAAACGGTCCCGACCACTTAGATTTGAGTTTCCCGGGAAAGAGTTTCAACCTTGAGTTATACAGTAGGACAAGTTGTCCTTCGAAAAATTCTTTCGTTTGAATTCTCTTTTCATGCCATTTCTTTGTTTGATCTTTGTACATCTTAGCATTCTCATATGCCCGGTTCCGGAATTCCTCCAGTTCATGCAGTTGGAGTATGAAAGATCTCCCGACATTAGCTAGGTCCATATTCAAATACTTAGTAGCCCAGAAATCCTTGTGTTCAAGTTCCAACGGTAAATGACATGCCTTTCCATAGACCAACTGATACGGTGACATTCCGATCGGTGTTTTTAACACCGTTCGGTACGCCCATAGAGCGTCATCCAACTTAACAGACCAATCCTTTCGAGACGTGTTAACTGTCTTTTCCAGAATTTGTTTGAGCCGTCTATTGAATACCTCTACTTGCCCACTTGTTTGCGGATGGTATGGAGTGGCCACCCGGTGTTTCACGTTATATTTTTGTAGAAGCCTCTCCATGAGGTGATTTAGGAAATGAGTTCCTCCATCACTTATTAAAGCTCTTGGTACACCAAATCTTGCGAATATATTATCTTTTAAGAATTTGGTAACCACTTTCGCATCGTTGGTGGGAAATGCCACCGCTTCAACCCACTTTGACACGTAATCCACCGCAACCAAGATGTATGTTTTTCCGAATGACTGAGGAAATGGTCCCATGAAGTCTATCCCCCACACATCAAATAACTCTACTTCAAGCATAGAATTTTGGGGCATTTAGTTCCTTCTTGATATGTTCCCGGTCCTCTGACATCTGTCACACTCCTTTACCAATTGCTGAGCATCTTTGAATAATGTAGGCCAATATAGCCCTGATTGAAGGACTTTTCCAGCTGTCCTGTCACCACTAAAATGCCCTCCGTACTCGGAATCATGACATGCTTTTAATACATCTTTCTGTTCTCCTTCAGGTACACACCTTCTGACCAAATCATCCACTCCTTTTTTATACAGATAAGGATCATCCCACAGATAAAACCTGCAATCATGAACAAACTTTTTTCTTCTGTTAGTATCAAAATCGTCAGGTATAATACCACCGACCAGATAGTTTGCATAATCCGCAAACCATGGAACACCAATCACAGATAGGATGTGTTCGTCTGCGAACTCATCCTTTATTGGATGCTTATCCTCATTTTCTTCGATCGGTGACATTCACAACAGGTGATCTGCTATAGTGTTCTCACAACCTTTTTTATCACGAATCTCAACATCAAATTATTGAAGGAGTAGAATCCACCTCA
This sequence comes from Lathyrus aphaca, assembly GCA_963966055.1. Classification (NCBI taxonomy): domain Eukaryota; kingdom Viridiplantae; phylum Streptophyta; class Magnoliopsida; order Fabales; family Fabaceae; genus Lathyrus; species Lathyrus aphaca. The sequence continues at coordinate 505,928,146 of OZ014524.1, read as the reverse complement.
AAAGCCTAGGTTTTGAATCCTATTTGGCAAAAAGGTACTTCAAAGCAGCATGGTCAGTATAAACAATCACTTTTGAACCCAACAGATATTGCCTGAATTTATCAAAGGCATAAACCACAGCTAACAATTCCTTTTTGGTGGTCGCGTAATTAATCTGTGCAAGGTTCAAAACGTGACTAACATAATAAATAACATACAACTACTTATTCCTTCGCTGTCCCAATACAGCTCCCACCACAATATCACTAGCATCGCACATAATTTCAAAGGGTAGGGACCAATCGGGAGCAATAACAATAGGTGCCGACACTAATTCTTTTTTAAGTGTCTCAAAAGCATCGGTGCACTTCTTATCAAACACAAAAGCCTTATCTTTAACCAACAAAGTAGTTAAAGGTTTGGCTATCTTAGAGAAGTCTCTTATGAACCTGCGGTAAAAATCCGTATGTCCTAAGAAGCTTCTTATACCTTTCTCGTTAATCGGTGGTGGTAGCTTTGAGATTACTTCCACTTTCACTTGATCAACTTCGATCCCTTTTTGTGAGATCTTGTGACCAAGAACAATGCCTTCTTGCACCATGAAATGACATTTTTCCCAGTTCAGGATTAAATTACTTTCCTGACATCGCTGCAAAACAAGTGAAAGGTTAGATAAACAGTGATCAAATGAAGATCCGAACACGGAGAAATCATCCATGAACACTTCCATGTGATTTTCTAACATATCAGCAAAAATGGATATCATGCATCTTTGGAATGTAGAGGGGGCATTACATAGCCCGAATGGCATCCTTCTATAAGCAAAAATGCCATAGGGACATGTAAACGCCGTCTTCTCTTGATCCTCCGGTGCAACTGCAATTTGATTGTATCCGGAGTAACCATCAAAAAACAATAGTAATCATGTCCCACTAGTCTATCCAACATCTGGTCAATGAATGGCAATGGAAAATGGTCTTTTCTCGTAGCCAAGTTCAATCTTCTATAATCAATGCAAACTCTCCATCCAGTAACAGTTCTAGTAGGAATCAACTCATTTTTTTCATTAGTTATTATTGTTGTTCCTCCCTTTTTGGGCACCACATGGACCGGACTCACCCAAGCACTATCTGATATAGGATAGATCAATCCTGCATCTAATAGCTTAATAACTTCCTTTTGCACTACCTCCTTCATCACAGGGTTCAATCTCCTTTGGGGCTGCACAACCGGTTTGTGATCTTCTTCCATGAGTATTTTGTGCATGCACACCGTAGGACTTATACCTTTAAGGTCTTCAATTTTCCACCCAATTGCTCCCTTAAATTTCTTAAGAACTCCAATTAACTTGTCCTCTTGCAAACTTTTCAATTTAGCGCTAATAATAGCGGGACATTTTTCTTCAGTGTCGAGAAAGACATATTTGAGATTCTCAGGTAGTTGTTTCAATTCTGATATTTTTGGCTTGTCTTCACCTTCATCAACCATTATAGGTTGTCTTAACTCTTCCCACCGATGCATTCTAACTCTTTTCAGGATAGGTTGAGTTTTAAGCATAGCTACCACTTCCATATCACTACTTTTGACTTCCTTATCATCTTCAAAAATAGACATACTCAGTACCCTTTCTAGAGGTAATTGGGATACACTCTCTAAATGTTCACTAGCTTCCACTTGTTCTATCACTTGTACGTTACTACTAGTGCCCACATCATCTTTATACTTCAAAGTGTTCCTAACATCAATTTTCAACTCTTTATCGTACACTTTCAAAGTAAGTGTTCCCCCTTCCATATCTATCAGGACTCTCCCGGTTTCTAAGAATGGTCTTCCCAAAATTAAAGGAATTTCTTCATCTTCAGGCATTTCAAGAATGACAAAACCAACCGGAAACACAAACTTATCCACTCTAACCAGGACATCATGGACTACTCCATATGGCTGCCTCACAGAATGGTCTGCAAACTGGAGAGTCATCCGAGTATCTTGAACAACTCCAATACCCAACTTTTTGTATATGGATAGAGGCATTAAACTAATGCTCGCTCCCAAATCAATGAGAGCTCTCTTGAATGACCGGTCACCGATGGTGCATGGAATGGTTACAGCTCCTCTATCTTTTTGCTTCACCGGAATCTTTAGTCCCTGCAAAATAGCACTACAAGTTTCGGTTAGAATAATAGGTTCAACTCCCATGGTCCTCTTTTTAAAAATGATATCTTTCATGAATTTGGCATAGGTGGGCATTTGCTCAAGTGCTTCAAGTAATGGAATATTCAGCTCCAGCTTCTTGAACAACTCTAGGAATTTCTCAAAATTCTTCTCTTGCTGTCCTTTCTTTTTGTTTCTTGTTGGATAAGGAAGTTTGATCACCAGTTTCGGTTCTACCGTTTTTTCTTTGATTTCCGGTGCTGGGGTTACTTCTTCCTCTTCTTCAACAACTTCATTCTCTTTTATTTCCAGTTCCACTTCAATCATTTGATTTTCACTTTCCGAATTATCTTTCACCTCTTCAGTTTCTTTACCTCTTCGTGTTGTGACTGCATTGACTTTGTGATTATCTCTTGGATTTGTTACAATTGCACTTGGAAGAGCCCCTGGAGTTTGGGGAATAGCTAGGTGTTGGGCAATTTGGCTCATTTTCACTTCAAGGTTCTTGATAGAGGCTCCAGTATTCTTGAAGTTACTCCTCGTTTCTTCTTGGAATTGAGAATTGTGAGCCGCCATCTTTTCAATGGCAATTTCCCAATCAGCTTTTCTTGGAACTGGTGGCTGATATTGTTGTTGCTGGGGCTGATATTGTTGCTGGCCTTGAACCGATTTTTGGATGTTCCCTTGTTGATCTTTCCAAGAGAAATTGGGGTGATTTTTCCACCCCCGATTATACGTGTTGGCATACGGATTGTTCTGCCTCAACATATTAATTTGTTCAACCTGTTCTTGAGTTGCCAAACAATGCATGGCAAAGTGTGGTCCACAACAAATCTCACAAATCACAGCTTGAACAGGTTCCACTTGAGCTACTGTCTGTGTGCCAAGATTCATCTTCTTCAGCCTTCGTTCAACTTCTGCAGCAATTTGATCTTCCATTTTCACAACTTTCTCTGTCAGCTTTAAATCAATCTTACCATCTGGTTGACTCACTGTGCGATCATATAATTCAAGGTGTTCATTAGCAGCAATAGCTTCTATGATTCTTTTGATACCAGTGGCTGTTGAAAAGTTTGTTGAGCCACCTGCAGCAATATCTATAAGCTGTTTTGTCTTGAGTCGCAACCCATTCACAAAGTTTTGCATCTGCTCGGTCGCGTCCATATTATGAGTAGGACACGAGGTCAAACACCTTTTGAATCTTTTATATGCATCTCCAAGTGATTCACCCTCTTTTTGTTTAAAATTGACAATATCATATCTCTTCCGGATGAAAACTGACGCAGGAAAATATTCGTTGAGGAATGCTGTTTCCATCTCTAACTAAGTTGTGATACTAGAAGCTGGTAGTGAGTAGAACCATTCTTCTGCATCATCAGTAAGTGTAAAAGGAAACATCACAAGTCTTTTTGCTTCCTCAGAATGACCTTCAATCTTCAAAGATGTAGTGGTAGTCAAGAATCTCTGAAGATGCTTGTTGGCATTCTCATTGATTCTTCCAGCGAACGGTTTGCTTTCCAACTGGCGAATAGTTGACGGATGTAATTGGAAGTGCGCAACATTCACCGGTTGGTTAACAATAGTCATCCGGTTAGGTTGGGCATTAGCCCCTCCATAATCTCCTAAAAGCCTTTCTACAGGAGGTTGGTTTCCTGCCATGTTATCAAATCCTGGATTAGTCTCTCTGTCTTAGTCAGAGTCACTATACTCAGAGTGCACATATATGTTGTCCTCCGTTTCCTGATTCGGGACACTTGAACCAGTATTAGCCAGTCTATCAATTCTTGGCTTGCGGCGTCTCTCGTGCAAAGCTCTTTCTGGTTCTGCGTCAAAGGAAATCTTAGCTGAGGTCTGACCTCGCATAAACAGTTAGACACAAGTTAGATAACAAAATTTCAATAACACTAAAATAATAAACAGAGAAAACAATAAACTTTTAGTTGCAGAGCAACAAAATTTCAATTGAAATAAGAAAATTAACTTAATTTTTTGACAGTCCCCGACAACGGCGCCAAAAACTTGATGGGAAAATAACAAGTGTACTAGTTTTGCCCACTGTAGTAATCTTAGGGAAATTCCCCGAATATCGATCTCAAGGACTGCGTGTCAAATTAAGTTGTTTACTATTTTAAGTTGAACAAAAATTCATAAGGGTTTGTTTAGATTTTCTTCAAAAGACTTGTAAACATAAAATTAGAAAAATAATACTAAGGATGACAAATATGAGAATTATGCTAGGGAGGGTGTATGAGATATTCTTATAATGACTATTTGTTTATAATTGTTAAAATATCACTGTAACTAACTCATTACCGTCTCATTACAATAGTTTTCCAAAATTCCTTTAAAGAAAACCCTTTGGTATTCCTACTATACTACAATTCCTTGATCATATAGAATGACTACCAAGAATTTGCATATCAAAAGTTTTCACGGTTAATTATGATATCCCAATTCCTTGTTGATATCCGGTAAAAAGTTTTAATTGAAAACATGTTAACAGTGTATTCCTACAATCTGTTAACCGATGATAAAAATCAAATTTTCCAATATTGATTTTCTTACAATAAAATCAATCAATCAAAACAATGAGGAAAGAAACAGTGAAATTCATAAAATTAAGGTCAATGTCATTATAAATAACTCAGGGACACCCCCCTAGCATTGGGGGGTTTAGCCACTCATAATCCAAACAATGAAAATCACATACATAAGGAAAAGAAACATTACAATGCAAAAAGGATTGATTGGATCGTCAATTGCTTCCGCGTTTGATCGATCCGACTTCCTCCTAAAATTCTTCGTTTTCCTTTGCGTGCAAATTTCCCAATTTCACAAAGTGTTCTCTTTTCACGTTCAGATCACACTAATGTATCAGATTACAAAATTACAAGCGAAACGTCAAAAATGCCCTCAACGCCAAAAGACCAAATAAAAATCTTGCATTCAGGACCTATGACACAGGCCGTGTCATGTGACACGGGCACCCGTGTCATGCTACTGGATTCCTTCAAACATGCTGACAAGTGGGGAGCCTATGACACGGGCCGTGTCATGTGACACAGGCACCTGTGTCATGATGCTGGAATTCTCACACTTTGCATAGCGTTCCTGACACGGGCCGTGTCAGGTGACACGGGCACCCGTGTCAGGCTTTTGGACCCCCTCTTTCTCTGTTTCTTTGCACACGAATCACCGTTCGTATCCGATCACCGACTTGATATCTGCCTGAAAATACACTAAAAACCACCAAATTAAACGCACCAACGATATAAAAGATCACATGCAATATCTTTGCCAAGAAATGAAATAACACACAATAGTCGAAACATAAGACTCAAAAACGCACAATATACATAGAAAAACAATAACTAACATGTCTTGAAATAATAGCTGGAAATCACCGATCACTACACTTACACTTTTGATCAGTTAGCTGTTTTGTTAAAATTTCCAGTAGGAGAGGATGTGCGCTATGAAATGCCGACTGGGGAACAATGGGTAAATTCATATAAAATGTTTTGGAAAGCCAAAACGGGGACGTTTTTTACAGAATATAGAAGGCGTTAGAGCCACCCTTATTCATAACCCGGCTATTCGTTATTTTCGCCATATTTTAGCTACAACTGGTTTTGGCCGGTCTAATACGAGTAAGGTAAATGAAAGAGAACTGATGTATCTCATGGTTGCTTTCGCATCTATTAAAATAAATCATGTCTCGTTCATTCTGCATCATATAAAAAATGTAGCCGCAAGCAAAGGTCTTATATCCTTTGGCGGTCTTATTACAACAATAGCTAGAGCCTTAGGACTCGAAGCTAATTTTTCTTCAATGGAAACGAACCCCGTCGAAACAATTGATTTAAATACAGCGAGGAATATGAAACTGGTAAAACCATGTAGAGATGGAAATTACGAGCTTTTGCTCGATAATAAAGTGTTACCGGGTTTTATTCTACCGAACCCGAGTCGCACTGACGTGACCAACAAAAGAAATTTCCTCTACTTTGACGCACGCCCCGCGCACATTCCAATGAATGATACCGCTGGCGGGGCTAATGATGAAACTAACCCACCCGCACGAGATGCGCCATTTTCTTCTGATTATGTTGCAGGTACTTCTACCAGGCGAGTCCCTAGGAGACCAGAGGACGAGCCATACGAAGGTATTGAAGGAGTTCTTCATGAGTTGATGCTACAAGGCGAAGCAAATGCCTTGAGGGAACAAAGAATACAAAATATAACAACTCAGCAAGCACTGATGATGCAACAACAAAACCAGATGTATGCTCAACAAAACGAGATGTACGCTCAGCAGAACATCATGCTGCAAATTCTGAACCAAATGCAACAAGGACAGAACCATATGACAGATCTAATCCACATAATGGCTGGCATCTCCTTTCAGACAGAAGAAGAAAATACAGAAGTCGGCACTTCAAGAAATGTCAGACGAACACGGGGCAGAGGCAGTCTTGGGTAGTTGACATCGCAGGTTCCACCTTCCTTTTTCCACCTTATTTTGACGTATTGGGGACAATGATCGACTTAAGTGTGGGGGAGGAAATTTATTGCTTTTTATTTATGCTTTCTAGGTAGATTTTAAATTTTGCATATCTATTGTTTTAGTTTATTTTCCCATTTTTAGCTAACAAATAAATAATTCATGTTCAGTCGAGCCATTTCACGTAATTTCTACTTCATGTTAGATTTACCCAATTTTCTTAAGCCATAACAAAAAAATTACAGTTTGAGAAATGACACGATGCTTGAAACAGGCTAGTCTAGAAAGACTTAGGAAAAGTGTTGATAGTATCGGTACCGTCCTTACACCTTGAACCCCTTGATTATGCAGATGAATTTGAATACTTATTATGCCAAAACCACCCTCTTTATTAGTTTATAATAGCAGTCAGCACCATCCTAGAGCACAACCTAAGTAATAAACTGATGTAAATACGTGTCTGATCTCGAAATAAAATAATTTGAATAATTTTAATGTCAAAAGCGACTTAAAGATTTGCACCCTTCTAAGTTAGGTGGTCCTCACCCGACCATTTAGCCCAACAGACCAGATTCTTGAAATTCGAAAAATAAAAGAAAAAGAAAAATATTTAGAGAGATATTTGACAAATGAGATCAGTTAACACTAACAGGTTTACTTACCATGGAAGTGTAGGGATAACGGGCTTAATGTGATAGTGCTAGAATGAAAGAGAGGTGTGTCGGTCGAGATATAATAACATGATTCAAATCTGTCTGTATAGAATAGGAGTTCTCGATTATCTTCCGAGATAAAATTGTCATTACGGTATCCTTAGTGAAATTCTGTGATCAGGTATGAGATGTCCTAAGAGATGTCCCAACACTTGATAGGACACTTGACAAATTTAACCAAAACTTAAATAGCAAGAAAAGTAAACAACACAGAAGTTTGTTAACCCAGTTCAGTGTATAACCACACCTACATCTGGAGGCTACCAAGCCAGGAGGAAATCCACTATAAGTATTATTAATTCTAGACTTAAACCACCCTGTTTAATCTATCACTTAATAACTACCCAATGCAATTTCTACCTAAGACACACCTTAGATAAGAGTACCCTACTCACTCCCCCTCAATCACACAGTGATCAAGTTTACAAGTTTACAAAAATTGAAGACATCCTTCAAACAATACAGCTTGATCTTACTTAACAGTTTCAATCAAGTCACAAATGCACTTTTGCTTAAAAGCTTATAAAGTGGTACAATTAAACAACCTGCTATTAAAACACTAGACACCCTATTTGGTCTTCTGAAATTCGTACTCAATTCTATGAGTTTCTGTTGCTTAAATAGGTATTTGTAATTTGGGCTTTCTGCAGAGGATCCAGCCCTAATCCGCATGCAGCTTCCACCTTGAATTTAGGGTTTGTTACCTCCTAGATTCTAGGTGATTTAGGTCTTCTGTTTTAATCTGAATCTTCAATATAAAACTCCCTACAGATGCGCCTTGTTCTGTTTTTAACCATCATTAATTAATTCCAGATAACTCTCCTTAAATATCTCTGATCAGTTAATCATTAATTAATTCTGGTAGCAGGTCTGAGATGTCTCAACATCTGTTGGGACATCCTGAAAAACTGAACTGAAGTTATTTACACAATGTCCCAACATCTGATGAGACATCCTGAAATAAGTTCACATACTCTGTTTGATAATGTCCCAACATCTGATAGGACATTCTGAACTGAATTCAACATTTCTTGTTGGTCAAAAATTCTGCCAATTCTTAAACATCTACAAACTCCCCCTTTGGCTAATTTTTGGCTAACATCTTTTCTGGTTTTCAGAGTGCAGCAGAAGTTCTTTTTATCAGAGTATAGCATTACTTTTCTGTTGATTCTTATTTGAGATTACTCCCCCTCAAACATATATGTATCCAATCTTGTTGCAACAGAAAAACACTTATTCAGTTCAGAAGCAAACAAACAGATTTTTTCATTCATACTTAAACAGCAATTACAATAATTTGATGTTGTTCTCCCCCTTGGTAGACACAAAATTAGGGGCCAAAGACACTATTCCAATTACATTGCTGTCATTACATTTGCCTCACATACATTGATCACTCAGATTCATCACTCTCAGTTTCTTCCTCCACTTCAGTTTCTTTATCAGCTTCACTTTCTTCATCAGCTTCACTATCTTCATCAGATGCAGCATTCTGATCTTCTTCACTTTCCAACCTTTTAATGATTTCCTCAAGCTTCTGCTTTCTAGCTTCAAGCTCTTTGCAAGTGCTTTTGAGTTCAGCAATTAAAGCCTTCTTGGAGATTGGATTCCTAGTAGTTGAAGGACCTGCAGATGTCCCAGAAGGTGCTTCAACATCTGCTGCATGATGACTGAGGAATAACTTGTAGTGAAAAGCCAAGGGGCTTTCTCTTTTCAAGGCTGTATCCTTGTCAGTGAGAATTCCAGGGTATTGATTGAGCACAATACCACACAGCAAAGATGGAAAAGCTATTGGCAGCTTTGTTGCAGAAGAGATGGCATGCTTCATAGTCTGATCAAAAATATAAGCTCCATAATCCATCTTGGTTTGAGTTCCCACAGCATAGATGAATCTGGCCAGACCAGTTGAGATTGAAGAAGTGTGGTTGGTAGGCACCCAGTTAGCAGTTCCAATCCTGTTCAGCATGGCATACTTTCTGGTAAGCATGCTCACAGAGAGCTTTCCCTTCACAGGCCAAGCCTTGACCTGATTTGCAGTGATCACCTTACAGATTTGATTATCTGTTTTGCCTAGCTCATTTGGTCCATCTGTTTCTCTTCCTAGGTATTGATTTATGATTTGAGGAGAGAACTCAACACACTTACCTCTCACAAACACTTTTCTGAACTCAGATGACTTACCATTTGAGCAATCCTCCTGAAGATTCACAATGAACTCTTTGACAAGAAGTTCATAGCAGGGAGAGAACTCTGAGACTGTCTTGAATAGTCCTGCAGCAGAGATGAGGTCAATCAGTTATGTGCACTCAAGTGCATTGCTGCTCAGTTCTCTTTCTAGAGCAACCCTTCTTTGGTACACATATTTCCATCTGTTGACACTGGAGACATGATGGAACGATATGTTGTCCAAGGGAGCTTCTGGAATAGTAGTTGAAGCTCTGGATGATGCTGGTCTCTTCTTGGGAGGAGATGTTGGGACATCTGATCCAACATCTGAATCTGATGGTGTGGCAGCTTTTCTCTTCTGGGTTTGGACTTTGCTCCATGGTTTTGTTGGACCAAAGGTAGCTTTAGCCTTGCCTTTCTTTGGACTAGCCTTCTTCTTCTCAGGGATTGCTGCTTCAGCTTGCATCTTGCCTTTCCTGGACCTTAGCCTTTTGGCTATGCTGGGTTTAACAGATGCTATGATTTCTGCATCAGAGTCCTGCTCCATGTTGACCACTGGAGGAGATTGAGCAGTCTCCTCTTCAGCTGTTTGATCAGCAGGGATTTTATCTTCATTTGAGGCTTTGATCTGATCCTCAGAGATTTCTTTATCACTTTCACTTGAGGCCTTTTTCTGGTCCTCAGTCTGTTCAGTATCATCATCAGATGAATTTTCTTTCTCATCTGCAAATGTTCCAACATCTATTGGGACATCTTGTTCTGCAGGAGTGTCCTTTGCAGTTTGAGCTGGTTCTTCTTGAGGTGCAGGCATTGTGTTCAGAGGAACAGAGATTCCACTCACCTTTCTTTGTTCAAACAGAATTTGAGTGACAATCTCCTTGATTGAATCATCCACATATTGTGAAGATTTAGGGGGCATGTTAGCTGGAGAGGGAGTGCCTTTAGCTTTGCTTCTGACTTGATCTTTACCTCTCTTTGGAGTTCTTGCCTTTTTAGTGTGAGAAACGCTTCCCCTGAGTTCGTCCAATGGGGTTGATTGCATTGGTACTACAGAAATGGGAGTGGCATGAACTACGTCTTCTTGATTGAGAACTTCTTCAGTTGAGTTAGGGTTTTGAGACATTGTTGAGGAAGATGGATAGAAAGCTTTAGGGTTTTTAATTTCTGGAGAATAGCTGGTTAATGTGATTCGCTTGTGATAGTATGATGGGAATCTTGATAGCTGATTATAAGCAGTTACTAAATAAGTAGCCGTTACAGTGCAAATGATTAGAGCTGGAATTCCCAAGGATCTTGTCCAGATTAGTTTTGCCATCTGGACCTTATGCCATACAATGTCATATGACATGTTGGCACATCTCATTAACTGCTAGATATCACATAAACAGATTCCAAGTTTGCCCCTTAAGTTCTCAAATTGTGTAGCATCCAATGCTTTGGTAAAGATATCAGCTAACTGCAGATTTGTAGCTACATGCTCCAATGAAATCACCTTTTCTTCTACAAGATCTCTGATGAAATGATGTCTGATATCAATATGCTTTGTCCTGCTATGTTGGATAGGATTCTTTGATATGTTGATTGCACTTAAGTTGTCACAGTACAATGTCATGACATCCTGTGGGACATTGTACTCAGTGAGCATCTGCTTCATCCAAACCAACTGAGAACAACTGCTACCTGCTGCTATATACTCAGCTTCAGCTGTAGATAAGGATACACAATTCTGTTTCTTACTGAACCAAGAAATCAGATTGTTTCCTAGAAAGAAGCATCCTCCTGAAGTGCTTTTTCTGTCATCAGCACTTCCTGCCCAATCAGCATCACAGAAGCCAATGAGAATTGGTTTGCAACCATGAAAGTACATTATGCCATAGTCACAAGTACCATTAACATATTTAAGGATTCTCTTGACTTGATTGAGATGACTGACTTTTGGATCAGCTTGATATCTTGCACAAACTCCTACTGCAAAAGCAATGTCTGGTCTGCTAGCAGTCAAGTATAGCAAGCTTCCAATCATGCTTCTGTATAAGCTTTGATCTACATTCTCACCCTTTTCATCTTTAGTCAGCTTTAAATGTGTGGGGGCAGGAGTTCTCTTGTGAGCAGCATTTTCCATTCCAAATTTCTTGACTATGTTCTTGGAATACTTGCTTTGTGAGATGAACATTGAGTCTTCCATTTGCTTTATTTGCAGACCAAGAAAGTAGGTTAATTCTCCTACTAGGCTCATTTCAAATTCAGATTCCATCTGCTTGACAAAATGTTTGACCATCCTGTCAGACATCCCACCAAAGACAATGTCATCAACATATATTTGTGCAATCATGACATTTCCTTCTTCATCTTTAACAAACAGGGTTTTATCAATTCCACCTTTTCTGTATCCTTGCTTGATAAGAAATGTGGTCAGTCTTTCATACCATGCCCTTGGAGCTTGCTTCAAAACATAAAGTGCCTTCTTTAGTTTGTATACATGATTTGGACAGTTTGGATCAACAAATCCTTTAGGCTGTTCTACATATACTTCTTCATTAAGGTAGCCATTTAAAAAGGCACTTTTCACATCCATTTGAAATAGCTTGAACTTCAAGATACAAGCAATTCCCAACAGTAGTCTTATTGATTCAAGCCTTGCTACTGGTGCAAAGGTTTCATCAAAGTCTACCCCTTCAATTTGAGTGTATCCTTGAGCCACAAGTCTAGCTTTGTTCTTTGTAACAACTCCTTGTTCATTTGACTTGTTCTTATACACCCATTTTGTACCAATCACATTTATGTCATCAGGTCTAGGAACAAGATTCCACACTTCATTCCTTGTGAATTGACCTAATTCCTCTTGCATAGCACAAATCCAGTATTCATCAGTGAGAGCTTCCTTGATATTTTTAGGTTCTATTTTGGAAACAAAACAAGAACCTGAAATCACTTCTCTTGATCTAGTGCTCACACCTCTGTTGGGATCACCAATTATCAAATCTTTGGGATGATCCTTTTGTATTCTGATGGAAGGAGGTTTGCTTGATTCTTCTGTCCTTGTATCAGTTTGAGTGAAGTTATATTGATCATTCTTTTCTTCAGCTTCAATCTTGATATCAGCAGATGTTCCAACATCTTCTGGGACATCTGTAGGAGCATCATCAATTATCACATTTATGGATTCCATGATAACCTTGGTTCTAGAATTAAATACTCTATATGCTCTGCTGTTTATGGAGTATCCAAGGAAAATCCCTTCATCACTTTTAGGATCCATTTTTCTTCTTTGCTCCCTATCTGCCAGAATATAACAGATACTTCCAAAAACATGGAAGTACTTAACTGTGGGTTTTCTGCCCTTCCAGACTTCATATATTGTGGACAAAGTTTCTTTCCTTAAAGTAACTCTGTTATGGATGTAACAGGCAGTGTTCATAGCTTCAGCCCAAAAGTATAGAGGTAACTTTTTAGCATGGATCATAGCTCTTGCTGATTCTTGAATGGTTCTATTCTTCCTTTCAACAATCCCATTCTGTTGAGGAGTGATAGGTGAAGAATACTCATGATTGATTCCTTCTGAAGAGCAGAAATCTAAGAACTTTTGATTCTCAAATTCTTTTCCATGATCACTTCTTATTCTGATCACACAGCTGGATTTTTCCCTTTGCAATCTTTGACATAATTCTTTGAATACATCAAATACATCTGACTTTTCTTTGATGAAGTTTATCCATGTATATCTTGAAAAATCATCAACCACAACATAGGCATACCTCTTACCACCAAGACTTTCAACCTGCATAGGTCCCATAAGATCCATATGTAGAAGTTCCAAAACTTTGGAAGTTGTCAGATGTTGGAGCTTTGGATGGGACATCTTGGTTTGCTTGCCTATTTGACATTCACCACATATTTTGCCATCATCAATCTTCAGTTTAGGAATACCTCTTACAGCATCCATAGATATGATCTTCTTTATGCCTCTAAAATGAAGATGACCTAGTCTTTGATGCCACAGTTTCACTTCTTCTTCTTTAGCTAGAGAGCAGGTTGAAGTGAGACTGAGATTTTGAGATTCCCACATGTAACAGTTGTCTTTAGATCTGGCTCCTTTCATGACAACTTCTTGTTCTTTGTTAGTCACTATACATTCAGATTTGGTAAAGTTTACACTGTATCCTTGATCACATAGTTGACTTATGCTGATCAGGTTAGCAGTTAAACCTTTAACTAGCAGCACATCATCTAGTCTTGGAACATCTTGACAATCCAAGGTTCCAACTCCCTTGATTTCTCCTTTAGCTCCATCTCCAAAGGTAACATACCTGGATGAATGTGATTTTAAGTTTACTAGCAAATTCTTCAATCCAGTCATGTGTCTTGAGCATCCACTGTCAAAGTACCAGTCTTCTTTAGCTGATACTCTCAGAGATGTATGTGCTATGTATGCAGTACTTTTCTTTGACCAGATAAGTTGAGATTTCTTTTGATGCCTCTGCCCTGTGTGTTGTTCAGCTGATCTCCAAGCTTGATTGTTGATCTGGTTCTTGGGTATGTGGCTTTGATCAGTCTGAATGTTAGCTTTTTGTCTCCAAACCTTCTTGATGACCTCTGTCTTCTGCTTAGGAGGTTGCTGATTTCTTTGATGTCTATGCAGCACTTTCTTGGTACCTTATACTTTCTGCTTGGAAGGTTGCTGATACATCTGATTTGGATATCCATGTAGCTTATAACAGTGAGGTTTGATATGCCCAAATCTTCCACAGTGATGGCATCTCCATCTTTGATACTTCTTCTTCATTTTGTTCTTTCCAGAATGTTGAGACATCTGTTGGAACATTATGTTTGTCTTTGTGTTCTGATGTTGGAGCATCTGTTGGGACATCTTGTTTGACTGTGTAGTTTTTGAAGTAGTTTTGCTAGAGCTGGCTTCATCTCTGTTATATCCCAGTCCACTTTTGTCCCCTGAATGTTTATTATTGCTGAGAATAACATCCAGTGTGTTTGAGCTGCTGTTCAACATTCTAACAGATTTGGACATATGTTCCAACTTAGAGTTGAGAAGGCTTACTTCACTTTTTAAGGTGTCAATGATCTCCTGATCATTTGCTTTGTCATCTTCTAATGCCTCATTCTGCTTCTTTAGCTTTATAACTTCACTGCATATTTCAGAGCTTCTTTTGTATAGATCTTTGAATGCTTGCTCAAGTTCTTCATAAGTAAGTTCTCCACAACTGGAATCACTATCATATTCACACAGTCCAGCTAAAGCAGTAATATGCTTAGCTGATTCTTCTTCTGAATCTCCTGAGTCTTCATCAGACCAGGTCACAGAGAGTCCTTTCTTTTGCCTCTTTAAGTAGGTAGGACATTCAATCTTGATGTGTCCATATCCTTCACATTCATGGCATTTGACTCCTTTATCTTGACTGGTCTTTTCAGCATACTTTAATCTTTTGTTAGCATCATAAGGTCTTCTGTTCTCAGAGTTTGTGTTTCTTCCACTAGGTTTGGATTTGCCTTCCATTCCTCTAAGAATCTGTTTGAATTGTCTTCCAAGCAAGGCAAGGTTTTCTGATAAGCTTTTATCATTTGCTGATTCATCATCTTCTTCTTCATCTGTATTTGACATCAAGGCTATGCTTTTGTTCTTTTTGACATTTGTGTCATTCATTCCCATCTCAAAAGTTTGAAGGGAACCAATGAGTTCTTCAACTTTCATGGAGCATATGTCTTGAGCTTCTTCTATTGCAGTGACTTTCATGTCAAATCTTTTTGGCAAAGATCTGAGAATCTTTCTTACAAGCTTTTCATCAGTCATCTTTTCTCCCAAAGCTCCAGAAGTATTGGCTATATCCAAGATGTTCATATAGAACTCATGAATTGATTCATCTTCCTTCATTCTCAAGTTTTCAAACTTGGTGGTGAGAAGTTGAAGTCTTGACATTTTTACTTTTGATGTTCCTTCATGAGTTGTTTTGAGAGTATCCCAAACATCTTTGGCCAGCTCACAATGATGCACAACTCTGAAATTGTTCCTATCAATGCCATTGAATAAAGCATTTAAGGCTTTTGAGTTGCCTAGTGCTGAGTCTTCTTCCTCCTTACTCCATTCTTCTTCAGGTTTCAGCACTTTTGATCCATCTTTGGTGTCTTGGACAGGATGATCCCATCCAACATTGACTGCTCTCCATGCCCTGTTGTCAAGTGACCTTAAGAATGCAATCATTCTTGGCTTCCAGTAGTCATAATTAGATCCATCCAGTATAGGTGGTCTATTTACTGACCCTAAATCTCTGTCCATGTTACAGAATTTGTATTCCCTAGATCTCACCCAGTATAAACAGGCAGGGTGCCTGCTCTGATGCCAATTGAAATTCTGTGATCAGGTATGAGATGTCCTAAGAGATGTCCCAACACTTGATAGGACACTTGACAAATTTAACCAAAACTTAAATAGCAAGAAAAGTAAACAACACAGAAGTTTGTTAACCCAGTTCAGTGTATAACCACACCTACATCTGGAGGCTACCAAGCCAGGAGGAAATCCACTATAAGTATTATTAATTCTAGACTTAAACCACCCTGTTTAATCTATCACTTAATAACTACCCAATGCAATTTCTACCTAAGACACACCTTAGATAAGAGTACCCTACTCACTCCCCCTCAATCACACAGTGATCAAGTTTACAAGTTTACAAAAATTGAAGACATCCTTCAAACAATACAGCTTGATCTTACTTAACAGTTTCAATCAAGTCACAAATGCACTTTTGCTTAAAAGCTTATAAAGTGGTACAATTAAACAACCTGCTATTAAAACACTAGACACCCTATTTGGTCTTCTGAAATTCGTACTCAATTCTATGAGTTTCTGTTGCTTAAATAGGTATCTGTAATTTGGGCTTTCTGCAGAGGATCCAACCCTAATCCGCATGCAGCTTCCACCTTGAATTTAGGGTTTGTTACCTCCTAGATTCTAGGTGATTTAGGTCTTCTGTTTTAATCTGAATCTTCAATATAAAACTCCCTACAGATGCACCTTGTTCTGTTTTTAACCATCATTAATTAATTCCAGATAACTCTCCTTAAATATCTCTGATCAGTTAATCATTAATTAATTCTGGTAGCAGGTCTGAGATGTCTCAACATCTGTTGGGACATCCTGAAAAACTGAACTGAAGTTATTTACACAATGTCCCAACATCTGATGAGACATCCTGAAATAAGTTCACATACTCTGTTTGATAATGTCCCAACATCTGATAGGACATTCTGAACTGAATTCAACATTTCTTGTTGGTCAAAAATTCTGCCAATTCTTAAACATCTACACTTAGTATTAATATCCAATACTTAGCTTTTTGACTGATGCCTATGATACTTGTGTCTAATTTAAACTAGCGCTTAAATTGTTTCATTTTTTGTATGAGGACAAGCAAAGGTTTAAGTATGGGGGAATTTGATAATGCAAAATTATATCATATTTTTGGCTTGACTTACATGAACCAATAGTATGTTTTATTAGATTTTCCCGAATTTATTCTCGTTATTTACTGTATTTATTTATTATTTCAGATAATCGAGTCGGTTGGAAAAAAGTCGGGAAATGAAGAAAAGTCGAAAAAATTTATTGAAGAGAAATTGAAGAAGAAAAAAATGAAGAAGAAAAGAAGAAGAAAATATGAAAATATAAAGAAAAGAAAATGAAAAGAAAAAAATATAAAAAAAAATAAAGGTGGTGTGGTCCACCACCACACACACACATGGCGCATGCCATGGGGTGTGGCGCCCACCACCCCTTAAAAGCAAATAAGTGGCGCACGCCACTTTGGGGAGAAGAAAGAGAAGTGGCGCAGACCACTCTCTCCTATTCTCCCTCCGGTCTTTCCGGCACCCATTTCTCACGCGCTGATCCAAGTTTCTCCACTTCAAGTACGAAGCCCATTCACTCCTATTTTTACGCAACAAATCAAACCGTTCGTGGGATATAAATTGGACCAGCTGCTGAGATTTCCGGCGGCAAATTCCATGTTTTTCATATTCCAATTTTATTATTTTTAGTCTTAGTATTTCTTTTCTAGATTTCGGTACAATTTATTTTCAAGCAAGTCTGTATTGGATCCAAGTTCTACTACCAATTATTATTGAAGAATATTATTCAGGTTCTAATTTTACGCGTTTATTTATTTTTCGTATGCTTGTTTTGATTGTTATGATTAGTTTAATTAATTTATTATGCTCTTGCATGATTTATCTATTTAATATGTCTAGCTAATTTTTTATATATATATCAGTATGTAGACAAATTAATCGGGAGGAATTTAATTAAAATCAGTATTAATTATTTTTACCAATTTATAATTTAGGCCGAGGTCTCTTTAATTACTTTAATACTTTTGTTATGAGAGTAAGGAAGTGATTAAGGTTAAATTCGATAGAGTGCGAGTTTGTGAATTTAACTGGATAGCTGAGATTAGGCATTAATTCTAAATTCAATAGAGCGAGAGTTTGAGGATTTAAAATTAATTGGGATTTATTTATTTTCAAAAAAAGAATTTCTAAACACCTGTGGGCTAGCGAGAGCAGGCATAGGACTTTAGGAATTCAATCTGAATCAATAGAGCGAGAGTTTGAGACAAGGATTTTAAAATGAACATTTTCCACTGAAAAGTATTTTAGCACACAAACCTTCACTGATATTTAATTGAATTCCCGACGATTAACGAGTCACATACGGATATATCATTATTATTATTCATTAATTAAATTTTAGTTTTAATTATATCTGCCATAAGCCAACCAAACTGAACAATTAGCCTGAGCTTTACACAATTATATTAGATAACGTTAGATCGATTTTTAGTCTCTGAGGGATCGATAATCTTTAAAACTACACGTACGACTGTGCACTTGCAGATACAATCCTTTAGACATATAGTCGAGCGATCAACACTCCACAATGAACACTTCTTCTTAACAACACCTCCTTCGTAGGCAATCTCTCCCAAATACACCGCCATCCAAAAAACCTGATACCCGCCGAGATAAAAGACCTCCAAATTAGACCAAAGGCATTAACTTGCGATAAAGGAAGTAAATCATTCTCCTGCTGCATCATCAAACCATAAGCAATATTCATAGAAAATTCTCTTGGATTTTCATCACTCCAACAAATTAAATCTTTCCCATTTGGATATGGATGCTTAGTTCACTCCAAAATCACCCCAGCACTAATCCCCATCAATTTAACTCCCCATTTAAGAGACCATCCACCATTTCTTATAACTATTTTAAACACCAAATAGAACGCATCAACCAACAAAATCGATGAAGCCCTAAAAGCCGACCAAAACAAAATTTTAGCACTATTACCTAACTTGAATGTGACAAAACATCTAAAATCAAAATGTATATTAGCAGAAATAGAACTTCACTTCCTTAAATATTTCCACCAATAAGATGCAGAAATACTAGAAATTGAGTAAATGGAAAGCACTAAATGTTCCACCTCGTTGTACCTTGCTGATAAAACCCTCTTCCACCACGGGTCCTCCTCATTCAAAATCCTCCATCTCCACTTATTTAACAAGGAAAATGTATTCTAATCTTGTCGATTTCATTCCAAACAGCCACTGAAACTTTGAAAAAAGAAAACCAAAAACAAGGAAGAATAGAAAGAACTGAGTTTATCAAAGTTAACCTACCCACCATAGTCAACATACGACCTTTCCACCCCACAATATTCTTCTTAAATTTATCAATAATAGTTTTCAAGACAATATCCTTCTAGGATTACATCAAATTTGGATTCCCAAGAACGAGAACGAAGGAGTATCAATCCTACAACCGAGGAAATTTGTAGCAACCAACAGAAAAGATGCCACTTAACACCCTGGTTAATGAAAAATCCAGGAGTAAAGTTATCTGATCTTTGGTTAAAACCCCTGCATCTACATTTTTATTAGGCAAAATATATTTTTTGTCCCTTAACTATACCCTTGGATTCACATTGATACCTTAATTTTTTTTCGTGTCAGATTGGTCTCTTAACTCTTAAAATGTGTCATGTTAGTCCTTTTGTCCAATTAGCGACCACTTTTTGAATATTTTCGTCACTAATGAGACAAAAAGGACCAACATAACACGTTTTAAGAGTTAAGAGACCAATCTGACACAAATAATAAATTAAGGACTAATCTGAACCTAAAGATATATTTAAGGGACCAAAAAGGGTTTTTTTCCTTTTTATTATTTATAAAAACAATGCCTCATACCTCTCGTTTATCCACAAAACCGAGGGATAATATAGATTGTTTTTTATTAAAACCTGTTACATTGTTTACACATAATATTAATAAAATAATTTTTTTACAAACTATAACGTTTACCCAGAATATTACATTTGCTTACACATAATATTAAAATAAAAATTAATTAGTCCATGAAGATCATAAATTAGATCTTTGAATCCTTAATATTTGGACAATATCAAATGTTGGGTGTCACATGGATTTTTTCTTCTTCTGAAATAAACCAAAAATTGGTTGATAAAAAAGGTTAGCAAACCTTAAACCCAAATTATTTTCTGCTATTGCATCCATCATAGCAATCTTTTCATGGAAAATGATCTTGCAAACCTTAAAGAGGTTGATGTATATAGTTTCAAGCGCTTCATAATGCTTCACTTACTTCTTCATATTCAAAAATATGCTTTTATGAAGGAAGTTTTTTATGTTTCATGTGTATCACTGATGGTAGTGTCTTGAACGTTGATATGTCATGAAATGAACCACATATATTTGATCAACAAAATCACTAATGTTTTTTATGTTTAATTTAGGTAAAATACTTTAACTCTCATTTTTATAGAAAACTGAGGTAAATAAACTTTTTTTTTACATTTCATTGATTATAAAGAATATTTATAAATAAAAAATATAATAAAAAAGAAAGATTCTTGTATTGTTGGTTCCTGATTTTTTCCCCTCGGTTATATAAAAAAAATCGAGGTAATATGTGATTTTTATATTTTAAGAAAATAAAACATCGTGTCTTGGAATCATATCACTAGAATAGTAATGATCATTCTTATTCCAAACTAAATGTATCTTTTGGATTTTCAAGGAGGCGTTTGAGTTTCTATGATTGTTTCACTTCCTTTTTTCCAATTTATTTATACACTATTAAGGCCTCATTTCATTTCCATATCCTTGTGTCTTCAAATATAATTTAAAAGTCTTTCTTTTAATTAATAAAATGTCTACAAAATCCTTCATCGGTGGTGAAAATATTTTGTTTGTTATCAATGAAAAGTTTGTTGATTTCAATGAGTTGAAAGGTTTTGATCTAATGAAAACTATTTCCAACTATAAGTTGAAAGGTTACTTTGACATGCTTCATGGAATCATCTATATTAATCTCATAACAGAGTTTTAGTTAAATGCCTCCATTAGGAAATCTGATATGGATGTTGAGTCAATATAGTTCAATGTATATGACTTTCATATCACCATTACTCCATCACTTATTGCTCAGACAAAAATATGTGAAGAGAAAGGTAGTTGTGTTTAATATTATAGATTCAATAATGTCTTCGCATACCACCTTATCTTAATTTATGCCAAATAAAATAACATCATCAATCATGCTACTCTCATCCCAATTGCAAAAGTTTGGCATGAACTTCTAGTATCAAATTTTCATCCAAGAGAGAAACAACTACAAATACTTACTTCAGATGATAAGCATCTTTTGTACTTCCTTATCCACAACGTCAAAATTAATCTTCTTCTTACTATTTTTAACTTCTTAATGGAAATGGTTGTGTCCTTCACGAGGAAATGACTTTCCTCATTCCATATGGAAAAGTTCTTTTTGAAACTTTTCTCTCAATTAGGGATAGTTAAAAGGGTAAAAAGAGAAGGATTAACCATTGAAGTTGAGTGGATTCAGAAGTTTAAATATGTGGAATATTTATTTGTTGTCTTATTTTTTTGTAATTTGTAATTGATCATCAATGAAATTTTTCCTTTCCTTTTCAATCGTATTCTTTCCTAATTTTTTATTGATAACAAAGATTTTGCGTTTTACTAATTAACTTTAAAAAAAATGAAGTAACTGTGATTCGAAGCGTCTTTACTTTCGTACCTCAAATCTTGCAAACCTTTCAATACTACGAAAACCCCATCTAACAACGGTTGGAATAGAAATTTCATGATGCGGGCAAGGGCGTTGTTATGTAGAGTGTCATTGTATATGTGGTACTTACAATCACGAACCAATAGGAATTGTAATAAATTGTAAAGCGCGTTACATATTACGATGGTTAGTCAAGAACATCGTTGTGATAAAATTAATTGTCCTAGGTTCGATTCCCTACTTGCCGTTTTGATATTTATTTTTTCCTGGATAGCGCGCTAGCTATAATAACAATTATGAAATATAACTGTTGTTAATTTTATGCAAAATTAATAAATACAAACCTGCTTTTGTAATTAATCTCATTTTTCAACCTATATTATTGTTCTCCTTTTCACAGCAGAAAATAAAAGTCACATTTGTGATAATTTTTTCATAATAATATTAATTGTATCATATTCATAATATCACATAATTGTATCATATTAAATTACATCAAAATAAGCATCTTACAATTTATAAGAACAAACAACCTACACTTTACACACATTAAATAACTTCACATAATTGTAACTTGATGCATTGGTTTCTTGCCTCTTGTTGTCTGGTCTCTTTGTGTCTTGAATATAAATACCTATGATTTCAAATAATTATATTTGTTAGTAAAAATACATATAAACTATAACATATAATTAATATATTATGAATAAATAATAAGTTACATACTTGTTAATTTTCCCATATGCCTTCTTCATGATCGAGTCGTATAACATTAACGACATCTCTATTAACTTCATCATATGAGGTAGGAACTTGTGTTGTGTAAAAAGGTGTGGATGGAATATCAAGACTTTCATCACTATGAGGAATGTGTTTTCTTTGGAGAATGATTGACAATTTCCCCGATATGTTCGTTGGGTCTGTAACATAGAAAACTGGTTTTGCTTGAGAAGCCATGATGAATGGTTCGATCGTAAAAGATGCCTTGCCAAGGTCGACCCAGGTGAATCCTAAGTCATCAATTTGTACTCCATTACTATTATTGGGAGTCCACTTGCATTTAAATAAAGCCACTTTGAAAATAACATAATCAATCTCCCAAATCTCATCAATGACACCATTGTAACACCCCAAAATTTTCCCTCCCTTTTTCAGGCCATTTAGCATATCATTCTCATACATTGCATTTCATATAAATCAAAGGAAGAGTGGGCATACATTCATAGTTTGAAGCATGATGTGTGTGATTAGTTGATTGTCAAAGAAGAAGATCCAAGGGTCGCATAACAAGCCTCAAATGCCTCTCATAGCTCATATCATCTTATTTGAATCCCCAAGTCTTTGGAAGATGTGGATTGATTAAGAAGTTGAAGCAATGCAACATCTCCTAACAAAAAGGGCCAAAAATTAGGGTTTCTGATTCAAAGGGATTCCTAATGAAATTTTGGATAAAAAGTGATTTTAATGCTTTCCATATGTTATCAAGGATCTAAGGATGAGATATTGTCCATTGGATCATTTCAGAAGGTCTCCAATTTGTCAGTTACTTAAAAATCAAGAAATTAGGGAAAAGTCAATTATGTAGAGGAAAAGTCAAGAAATCATGGAAAAATCAAGAAATCATGGAAAAATCAAGAAATCACAAAACTGCCAAAATAGAAACTTAGGGTTTCTATTTAAGGCAATTTTAGGCCATTTTGCCTCACTTTCAAGCCCTCTTTCTTCAAGATAAAGGCTTCAAACTTCAGATCTATGTTGAGCCAATTAAAGAGCACATCCTGAGCTTCAAATCCATAGCAAGAACATCTTCATTGGATCAAAATTGAGGAAGATATGATCAATCAAAGTTTGACAAAACTTGAGCAAATTTGCCAATAAGCCAAGGCATGGGCGTGCCAAGTACATTGCATTTTGTCAAACATGTGGTGTGTTGAATGTCAAGCCATTTTTCTCCATCAAGAAAATTTCAAATGAATTTTTTTTAACATAAAATTTGTGCATATTGATCTCCTCTACAACTTTCATGTTTAGAGATTTTTCATCTAATCAATAGTTTGGAAGATATGAGGGATTCAAGTCTTCAAGTTGATTCTCTCATGTGCATCTTGCCAGGCACGCACACCATATTTGCCACCCAATGTGCAGTCATGCCCAACCAAGTTCCATGACATTTTTGAATGGCTTAAAGGCCTCATCTCATCTTGGAATGAACATCAATCTGGTTCTATGACATCTCTTCTTTCCATTGACATCAAAAACTCATCAATTCATACACTATTCATGGAGTTTTTCTTTAACAAAGTCACCATCTTCATAGGAGTTTCTTGCTAGCCAAGTATAGAAATTTTTGTTTTTTTATTGTTGTTGCCTTATTTAATTTACATGTATATGATCCATACACATACATACCATTCACATATTGCCATAAGAGGCCAAACACCATCACATATACCCATACATGTGCACCATGTTACCACATGAATAAAAAAGGAAAAGTCCAAAAAGAAACTTAGAGACCAAGCATACTGCAGGAAGCATTGCATCAACCACCTTTGATCATTAATCTCCACACCATAATCATCATGTTCTTGCATACACATGAACACAATAGCACACAGATCCCTCTCCTCTTCATTTTGCAAATTCTCATTTCATCTCTTGTTTCTCCATTCACCTCATTTAACTTTAGTTCTAACTGTTAACCAAGTTGGTTTACAGTTAATTAATGATATATAAACACTTCATAACAGAATTTGTCATAACTTCTTCTCATTCTTCCATATTTCAAAAAATACTCCAAAAATTTCATCTCAACTCTCTCACTGAATTCACACGAGTTCTTTAACATTTCACCATAAAGTTCATCAATCATTCATCATCAAGCTCTATCTGATTAAGATCAAACAAATCAAGGTTGATTTTACAAGTGAAACTTCACTTCGGATTTGGATTTTCCTTTGTTTTCATCAAGAATCGAAGCATCCTAGCATTTATTTTGCTCTTTGGAAGCTCAGGATCAAGCTAGGATCTCTGGTTTTCGTTTGATTCAAGTTACTTCATAGCTTCAGGTTTGAGGTTCCTCAATTATTTTTGCTTCGGTTTCAATGATTTAAGCTTTGATTCTGCTTGTTTTGGAGCTCAGTAGGAGCAATGTGACATCTGGCTAGTGATAGGCATCATAGATGCATATATCTAAGAACCTAGGGCTAGGTTGATTGCTTCGATTATTTCTATACATGCATGTTGTGTGATTTCTAAGGTCAGATTCATGATCTCTGTGACTTCAGCTTCATTTCTATACGCGGTTTGCTAATTTCCATGAGCCTGGAAACATGACCTCACCGAAGACCTACCAGAGAATCCTAGGGTTTTGTAACTTTAAGTAATGACCGTGTGATTCATTTGATCCAAGCGTGAGAATGTTCCAACGAATAAATGAAGAGGCTCACCTCACGTGACTCCCTCTCTCTCTGAATGTTGACTTTGACTTGTAGTGTATGTGCGTGTTCATCATTGTAGACACGTGTTTGCATTCCCATCCATTGGATTAACATAATTTTATGATCCTTGTGCATTGATTTGATCCAATGGTTTAGAGTGAGTCAATATGTTGACTGAAACCCTATCATAACTCTCATGCGTGTAGGAATATTGGACTGGATTGTTATGCGCTATTCACACCCCTACCTTAGGCCCAAGAGCATATTATAACTGGATTTTTACTTTTTTTTACACCCCTGCATCATTTCTTTGATATTTTCAATTTTTATTTTCACATAGTTTTAGTTTTCTTTTATTAAAAATACCAGAATCCTTCCAAAAATTTCAAATAAATTCTCATAACATCTAAATAAATTTAAATAATTTTTCATAATTTTTGTTTCTGATTTTATTAAGTTTTTTATTAATCCCATGGTTTTCTTCTATTTTCTTTTTAATTGAACATCTTCATAATACATGTTTTTCCACTATTATTTTTGCATAGTTACAAAACATTTTTGCATCCATTCTTTTTACCATATTTGAACAACATATCAAGGCATCCAAATTAATTTTTTATAGAATTTTTAAGTCATTTTTTATGAAGGTTTGAACCATTTCGTAAGGCATCTTTCCACTTTACCTAATGTGAGTTGTGTGACTTTTTTGAACTCTTTTCTTGATGAATCTTGACATGATCTTTTGGCACTTGATTTGCCTCTGACTTAGGTGTTTCATACTTTGATTTCATAATTTTTTCTCATTCATTTCTATTTTTCAATGCTTATTAAGTATAGGTAGCATTGTGTGATCATTTGTTCATCTCCTAACCCTAGTTTAGGTAAGGCACTTGTTCCACTACATTAGAACCAATTTGAGGCATCTTATATGTTTTTATTAAAACATTATAGTTCATTTGGTTAGAATTATAGGTCATGTGCATTGTGCTTTCATTTGGTTTGTGTATGTGGTATATGTGACACCCCAAAGTCGATTTTAATTATATTGATGCGTTTTCTTGTGAATTTTGATGTTTATGAGGTTATTTGATGTTTTGTGAAGTTTGAGGGTAGCTTAATATTTTAATCATGATTAGAATTATTAAGTATATGGGGTTTAGTTTATTATTTGAGATTTAATAAAATAAAATAAAAGGAATTAGAGGATGAGGGCATTGTGGTCGTTTGGTTGAGGATAAGTGAGGGTTTTATGGGGAAAGACTAAAATGGTCCTAAGGGCTAGAGTGACAAAAGAAAGGAAAGTTGGAGAGTACGATCATTTGGAGCGATCATACTTGTGGTAAAAGAGCTCTGGAGAAGAGGGAAAAGCTAGAGCTTGAAGGTTGAGAGATTTACGAAAAGGTTATCGAAAGCTTACAAAAATTAAGGTATGGGGAGTATTTTCCTT
Organism: Lathyrus aphaca; assembly: GCA_963966055.1. Classification (NCBI taxonomy): domain Eukaryota; kingdom Viridiplantae; phylum Streptophyta; class Magnoliopsida; order Fabales; family Fabaceae; genus Lathyrus; species Lathyrus aphaca. Next base: position 505,901,620 of record OZ014524.1, on the reverse strand, counting down.
TTGATATTATAATGCAGGAATGGAATTGGGGGTTTAGTGGTGTAGTTTAGGGAATAGGGTTTTGATTAAGGATTTTGTGTTTTGATGATGATTTCATGATGATTATGATGAATATAACGATGTACATGATGTAAATGATGTTATCCTGAGGGACATTGATGTTAATGTGGTTTTCTGATGTACTGTTGTTAAATTATGGGTTTTGAAAGGGTTTAATCGCAGAAGGAGAAGGCTGAAATCGCATAAATGTTTTGCAGAATCGCGAAGCTCACTTAGCGAGCGGAGTTAGTGAGTTGGGCGCTTAGCGAGCATGATGTCTCGCTTAGAAAGCCCTAAGAAACTATGAAAAATGTTTTAATTTTGAAAATTGTTTTTAAGGTAGTGTGTTCTAGGTTTCTATGACGTTGTGGAGTTGTCACATGATGTGTCTTGGAGGTTAAATGAGTAGAGTTAGTAATTAAGTAATGTATGATGAATTAATTGATTTTCTTTGTGTTATGATGTATGAATTCAAGATGTAGAGATATCATGTAGGATGAGTGCGTTGTATGATGTCCCATGAGTATGTATATGATGTTATGAATGAGTATGAGGAATAATTGATTAATAATGAATGTGGATGCAATGTTATGATGTTTTGAGGATGATGTATGTTTATTGCGTCTTGCATTCATGAAATTGAATTTATGAGGGGACTTCGGTCCATTGGTAACTTCAATCCCATTGTGTGGATTTAAGTGATATGATGTTTATGATGTGCTCCCTTAGGGGAGGGTTGATGGCCAAGTGTCCATGAGGATGTTTCGGTACCACATGCATGATTAAGAGGTTGCATTTTATTCTAAAAGACATAGCATGATTTGAATTGGTTTAATTTGTGTAATGATGAGATATATTTGATGATGCATAGTAAATGAGTTGGGTGAATGTTTTATGATGATGATGATATGTATAAATGAGTTGTAAATGAATTGTTGTTATTGTTGATTGTTTTAAATTCTTATTTCTATATTATTTTATGGAATGTGAATTTACTCACCCTGTCTGCCTTCTGGTGATTGTCTATTATGCCATCCTGCAAATAATCAGGGTTAGCTCGATGCATGCTTAACTCGGAGGTAGTGAGTCATCGAGTTAGTTAGAAGTGGAGTGTTTCTTTGTGTCCAATAACATCGAGATGGGTTTTTCTTGAGTGTTTATGTTTTATTTGAATTAAGATGTTAGGTTATTTAAGTATTTTGATAAGATGATATTTGAGACGACTTATGAGTCGTGTTTTATAAAAGAGCAATTATGATTTATTAATATTTTCCACTGCATAACTATTGAGAGAAGATTTATAGTGTTGCTAATTATTTTATAAACCCGTGTTATGGGACAAGACTATATGTGATGTTTGACGTTTGAGTTTCTGAAGTAAATGTGATGCCCTTTTAATGTGTTGTACTCTGATAATTTATTTGAAATTGTTTAATTTATGATGGGGTAGAAAGGGTGTTACATTAGTGGTATCAGAGCAGGTTGATCTGTCGGTCGTGTCATGTCATTATCAGTAGTGTCAGATATTGAGTTTGAGTGTTTTAAAGATGAGTTGTTTTCTGATGTTGTTGGTGATTTGTAGAATGGCTTCAAATTGTGCTCTTATGGATGCGGTAGCAACACTTTCTCATGCTACGACGCAGAAAAATGTTCGAGACGGGTTTCATGCCTTGGAGGGTTTTTCAAAGGAACAATCCACCTAAGTTCGAGGGTTCCCATGAATCGGAGAATGCGCATAAGTGGCTGAAGGCAATTGGGAAGATTTTTAGAACTATGGCGTGCTCCGATGCTCAGAAGGTGCAGTTTGGCACCCATGTGCTGGATGAAGAGGATGAGGATTGGTGGGATAATATCCTCCAGAGATTGGAAGGGGATGGGGCTACGATAACTTGGAATGTGTTCAGGAGGGAATTTATGAGTAAGTACTTCCTTGAAGATGCTCGTGGCAAGAAAGAGGTCGAGTTCTTGGAACTGAAGCAGAGGAACATGACGGTGGCGGAGCATGATGCCAAATTTGAGAGGTTGGTGAAGTTATGTCCTCACGACAACCATAATGATGCTGAGTTGTCCAAGTGTTTGAAGTTTGAGAATTGGCTGAGACCAGAAATCAAGCAAGCGATTGGTTGTCAGCATATATACAGGTATGTTGAACTTGTGGATAAGGGTATGATATATGATGAGGATAGTCGAGCTCGATCTGCTCACTATAAGTAGGTGAGTGAGAAGAGAGACAATGGTTAATTATGAGGGAAGCCTTATGCAACTCCAAGTGACAAGGGAAAACAAAAGGGTAATGATGGGAAGAAGCCAAGTGGGGGAGCGAGTTCCACTCCTCTCAAGTGCTATAAGTATGGAGAAGAAGGTCACAAATCTGATGTGTGCACTGCTACTGTGATAGGATGCTATAGATATGGTAAGAAGGGCCATATGAAGGATGAGTGTACGAGTGCAGAATCAACTTATTTTAATTGCTGTGAAGATGGACATATCAGTACTCAGTGCCAAAAACCGAAGAAGGTTGCTACTACGGCTTATACTATTGGTAGAGTGTTTGCTTTGAGTGGCTCGGATGCTCAGAAGAAAGACAACTTGATCTGAGGTACTTGTTTTATTAATGATGTTGAATTGGTTGCTATAATTGATACTGGAGCTACTCATTCATTTATTTTGATTGAGTGTGTGACCAGGTTGAATTTTCCTTTGACTATTATGAATGGTAATATGTTGATTGAGATGCCTTCTAACGGTTTAGTTACGACTAACCGTGTGTGTTTGAAGTGTCCCTTAACCATTTATGGTAAGGATTTCTTGATGGATTTAGTGTGTTTGCCTTTGCGCCATATGGATGTTGTTTTGGGGATGAATTGGTTAGAATTTAACTTTGTGCATATCAACTGCTATGCAAAGACGATGGAGTTTCCAGAGTTTAGTGATTATGGAGAGATGATGTTTCTATCTGCAAAGCAAGTGGATGACCTTCTAGCAGATGAAGCCCAGATGTTTGCTTTGTTTACGGAATTGCAAGTTGATTATGAACGGGTGGGTGTTGAATTACCGGCTATACGAGAATTTCTTAATGTGTTTCCAGATGACATTAGTGATTTACCACCGGAGCGTGAAGTAGAGTTTTCTGTGGATTTGGTACTAGGTACTAGTCCAATATCGATGGCTCCTTATAGGATGTCGGCTTCTGAATTGAGTGAGTTGAAGAAACAACTTGAAGAACTTCTTGAGAAGAAATTTGTTTGTCCAAGTGTTTCTTCGTGGGGTGCTCCTGTGTTGTTGGTTGAGAAGAAAGATGGTAGTATGAGGTTGTGCGTCAATTATCGAAAGTTGAATAAGGTAAATATCAAGAATAAATATCCACTTCTGAGGATTGATGATTTGATGGATCAGTTGGTGGGAGGGTGTTGTCGCTCCCCGGATTTCCATCCTGGTACAAACGCGAAAGTGGCACGGAAAAAGAATAGAGTCGCCAGCCAGGCATTTTTATCCCGAAGAAAGGGAATGGTAATGTTGTATAAACCAGAAGAAAGAAAGAGGAAGGACACAGGTCCTACGAACCAAAGAGACTGAGATCGGGAGTCGGTTACGACCTGGGAAGGTATTAGCACCCAGATCGTCCGCCGTACCCGACGGGATCCACGCTTGCCAAAAGAAACTATTTCAAAGGGTGAGGGTATGAAAGCTGCAGCAAAAGAAATGAAAAAGAAAAGAAACTGGAACTGGAAAATAATTGAAATAAGGAAGCAAAAGGAAAAATGTAGGGAAAATAAAGATTGTGCTCGAACGGGCCATACCCCGCTGCCTACGTACCTCATCAAAATAATGAGGATCAGAGACGCTGTAGTTCCCCTAACTAGGGGTAACAAAGGAAAATTGCTTATGAATTAAGGCTTGAACTACCTATGCCATTGCTCAGGTGTTGCAGACTCGGACGACGAGTGCGTAACCGTCTTGCAAAGTGACAAGTAGGAGCAAGTTCGCGGACGGAGCGAATAAGGTGAGAGAAGAATTCTCGAACGAAAGACGCTTATTGTTTGTTCAGTGTTTTTTAGAAGCTTTTATGAGTGAAAGTTCGCATAGGTAAGTGTACCTAAGTCTTACTCAATGGGATGTGTACGTCTCACATCATCCCGAAATGGAATGCGCAAGAAGCACACCTATCTATGGAGGAAATCCCCAAAGCTAGTCCCACAAGTGAAGGCTTGAGCACACTGGACTATTACCATTATTAAGTATTTTTGTGTTTTTTGGTTAAGAAGTGTTTTTTAGTTTTTCTTTGTGAGGTACTCATGCTAAGACCTATCCACCACGAGTGATGACTCACACCTCGCCCCGAAACGGAACGCATGCAAGCATCTCATAGCAAAGTCTCATGTCACATGGAAGTACTCAACCTTTATTAAGTGAATTAGAGTTAAGTTTGAAGATGAGAAGAGAGAGCACCAAAGGATCTCAAAGGAAAAATTCTAAAGGGGGACTAAAATAATCCTAAGTGTTAACATGCATGGATGTCCTAAGGGTTAGTGAAGTTTCTATCCTAATGAAGAAAGAAAGAAGAAGAAGAAGAAGATAAAAGAAGGGATGAGAAAGGCCTAAGCCCAACAACAAATGGTTAGTTCACATAAACATAAGAGGAGAAGATGAGAATTGGAGATGTGGAACTCAATTCCCACATCTCACACTCACCATAGCCCCTGCAAGGTTAGTATGCATATAAATGAAACCAAAATGAGAAAGATAACATGCTAACATCAAACAATCAGAAGTGACATGGTATGAACATATGCACAATGCAAATGAAAATCAAAGAAATGAGGAAAAGAGACTTATGACTCAAAAGGATGCAACATGAATACATATGAAAACAAATGCACACTTATGAAATATGCAATGCAAAATGCACAAAATAAAAACCCAAGACTCACAACCAGAACCAAAATGAGATGAAGAATGGCTTAGGAAGCCAAAAAGATGAAGAGAAGAGAGGTACAAGACCAAACAATACCACAATGGAAGCAAAAGAAGCAATAAGATGAAGTGAAACACTTAAAGAAACAAATGACTTAAAGAAGAAGCAAACACAAAAGTTCAGAAGATACAAGACCTATCCTAGGACCGGGAAGGTACCCACACCCCAAAGGAACCCAAAATGAGAAGAAGAAATGGGCACAAGTGCTTTTTTAGGCTTATGAGAGGCTTAAAGGTTCAAAGGAAGCAAAACGGTACAAGGTTCAAGATAAAATCCACAATAAAACAACCAGCCATCTAAAAATTCCACACCTGAAACCAAATGACCTTCAAACATGATATATCAACTAGCCAAAAGGATTTGCAAAGATTCAGAAAGGAACTAAGTCAAATGGAGGCAAGAACACAAGTTAGGACAGAAAACTTACATCACAAGTTTCTAGATCAAGACTCAGGAAATAAGTTTCTAAAAAAATCATAGAAAAATCACATGAAAACAAAAATGAATTAGGAGCACAAATCAAAAAGAATGGAACCAAAACTCAAAATATTGAAGTCTATGGAAAATGAACAAGGCAGACAGGTCAAGAAAGACTTAAAAAAGAAGCTATGAGCAGTGGTGAATTAATTCTGGCACGTGGATCAATGAAAAAAAATAAAATAAAAATATGATAAAAAACTAGAGACACAAAATAACATTCAGGATTTTTTTGGAGATTTTTGGATGATTAAAAATATTTTAAACGAATTAAAAGCAAACTGAATAAAAAGGAATTAAAGGAAAAGAAATAGAAATGAAATGAATTGATGGAGGGTGCATGAAGTAAAGCTGAACGTGGGATTTGGTTGGGCTAGGAATAGCTGGAGGTGCGAATAGGAACTGGCAGAAGGCCCAGGGGCGCGCTAGCTTATGCTGGTAGTGTGGACTTTAATTGGATTAAATAAAAGAAATGCAGGAAAAACACAGGCCGCCTGATCAATTTGAAGGTCACAGAAGACCACCTCATTAATTGAGGTGGCAAAAAGGTGCGTTGGGATTGGACATTAAAAGTGAGCTTACGAAATTTACAATGAACATGGTTACACGCTGGATTTAAAATGAAACATAATTTATAACATGAAAAACAACAAATAAATGGACACGTGGCAGCATAGGAGGCGCTGGATTGCAGATCCAAGGGTGGAAACATCATCTTCTTCATAGAAACTCACAAGACAAATTCCGGTGACCGAAGCTAGAACTCCGGCACCGGAGACCAAACCAGAGGCAAAAATTCATCAAATAATGCAAACCAATAGTCCAAATTGACTAACTCAACATCACTGAATCCAAATATGACATCAAAAATAGCTAAAACTCAAAGGATCGGTTGGATCGAAGCAAAACAACATTGATCATCAAACTTTAAATGCACATAACTCATGATATAATGCACCAAAATCAAATCTACAAAGTGCAGCATGATCAGGGAAGAACAAGGAACACAAATCAACCATAAAATTTCATTTCCAGAACAAAAAGTTTCAAGCCATACCTGAGATGGAGATCTCAAAATGTTGAGATAGAAAACCAGATAATCCTTGCAAATCACTCCTCTTACTCCTTAGATGCAAAATAAAAGCATCTAAGGTCTTGAAATGGTGTAGATCTGAGATTTCAACACAAGAGGCTTTGAAATGGTGAACCTCCAATTCTGTGTTCTAAGCTTGAATGAGTGGATGATTCTTGATCTAGATGATTCAATGATCAAGAATATGGAAGAGATTTGTGGAGAATGTAAAGGAATGGAGAGATATGAAGCAAAATGAAAAAATGCAAAAAGGTTGAGAATGAGAGAATGAGAGAGATTCAGATATGGTTTTTTGCTCAATTCTCTTTGTTGTCATGTTTAGAGTGAATGCTGAAAGTGTGAAAGAGAGTGCACGAAAATTGAATGAGAAAAGTGTGAATATGCAAATTATGCACTTGGTGGAATATTCATGCTTCCCTCATGCTTCATTGGGCTTCTTAGCATGTGTAATTTCCAATCTCCACCCTTGATCCAAATCCATTCACTCCTGGCCCTTAGATCAAACCCTCACACTTATTTCATTAATTTTGCAAATTGGCTTGTTTTGGAGGGAGTTTTCAAAAGTGTATGAAATTGGACCATTCTTTGGAGCAAAATGCCTCTTATGCAATGTATTTCAAGTTAGAAACAAGTTTGGGCCTGTACCAAGTCACACAAATCCAATTGGAGCCTTCTTGCACATGATGACTTTTTGAAAAATCAAATTTGCCCTATATTACATGGAATTTTCGAATGGCCTCTAGGACTAACCGGGAATCCGGTGAAAAAGTAATTGTACTTTTTGAAAATGGCAGCCCTTACTCTCCAACTTTCATGTTTGACTTTGGTCCATTTGGAGAATTTTTGATCATGTTAAGTCCACTTGAAAATTAGGGCCAAAGTTGACTTTTTTAGAAAACTTCAAAAACCAACTTTGTACCATTTTTGCAAAACCCCTCAAATCTCCATGATTCTTGATCTTTAGGCATTCCAAACCTCTTATAACATTGTAAGGACCCCTCTTGGCCCAAAAAATTGGGTTGGACCCCTTGAAATTGCACAGTTGACTTTTTCAGGGCTCTGTTGACTTTTTTCTTCATCTGCAAGCAAATGAGGCACTGACTGACTTCCACATGGAATTTTCTCATGAAATTTGACACATAGGATCCACTTAACACGTAGAATACTTGGCTCACAAGAAATGGCAAAAGTTGTAAGATCTTGGTACTTGAATCCCAAACCCTAATTTGGGTGCATTGCATAGGAGCTTTGCCTTGTCCTGAGATCTCTGATGATCATGAAATCTTCTGAGCTTTTGCCAATGGAATTGATATTGTAAATGGAGTATAGACTCACCATAGAACTTGTACAAACTCATTGGGACCCTTTTCATGGCTTGAAGTGCTTATGGGAACTCCCCAGATGACCATATGCTTGATGCTAGGACATGAGGGATGTTATGCTTCATCTTTCCATGCTAGGATGCTGAGAAAATGATATGAGTATGATGAATATGGTATGATATGATGCTAAAAATGAAGTTGGCAAATTTGGGGTGTTACAGCTGCCCCTATTCAATCATCAGTTAATCTGAAAAGGGCGATAGTACGGGCTATCGACCATTCAAGATGAACTGTGGTTGAATACCAAGAAGACCATAAATTTGCACTCTGACGAATGTAAACACCCCAAATTTTCCCTCACTAAGTTCACCATGGCTTGTGATCTTTTCATTTGCATAAGTTCAATCATATCACATCATGTTGCATTTTTGCTTCACTGCATTGGTCCAAAGTCATCTGCATCTAGGGTTTGTGATCTGAGCAATCCTTGAGCTATATGAGCCATCCCAAGGGTCTTAAATCATCTCAAGAGGGTCTAAGTGTGTTCAAACATCATATTATATCTTCCCAAGATCAAGAAAGTCAGAAAATCACAAGAACTTGCAAGGCATGGAAGCAGGGCCAAGTTTAACTACATAAATGACCTAAAATTAGGGTTTTGGTTTCAGAGGCCATAAATCCAAATTTTTTGGTCATTCTTGTTTCTATTGGTCTCTATATGTTATAAGGATCATGCATACCAAGTTTGATGGAAAATTCATTGTGGAAGGCATCTGATCAAAAGGTGACTTCTTGAGTAAGTCAGTGCAAAATCAGGGCATCTGAGGCCCCCAATCATCCAACCAAAGGGTTTTCTCCATCATTTTGGATGTGTATTATATTTATTTGGTCTTAGAAGAAGTTAGAAGTTCAAAAAATTGAAGAATTTCAAGCCATGTGCAAAGTTGCCATTTTGGGAAAGTGACTTGTAATGTAAACTTGCCATTTTGGGAAAGTTTTTCAACCTCCTCTTTTTGATTCAAAAATGCTTCAAATGAAAAATTCTTGGTCATGAAAGTTGTAGATTGGATCCTCCCATTTTCAAAAAGTACAAGAACTTGATCTAATTCATTCTAGAACTAAAGTTATGGCTTTGCAAAGTTGGGAAAAATCACTTAATTTTCACTTTTGTGCCAAAGAGGAAACTTGCAAAAAACACTTGCCAAAGCCAAATGTGACCTCTAATTAACTTCTAACCATCACACAAACATCATTCATGATCCATAATTCAGAATTTCCTAAGAGATTTCCCATTTTCATGCCTTGAAATACAAGTCACCATAAGGCATTTCTCATGAATCTTCAAGAATGGAATTTTTGCAAAAGGAACTTTTAATGTTTGAATTAGTTGTTAAGTGATCTCAAGACATCATGACAACTTCATATGGCCCATTTGGCTGCAATTTGCCCAAGAGTTTATAGGTTTTTTTGGCCTTGATTCACAAAGATTTCCAAAGAGGGAAAAGTTGCAAGAGCCATGCTACCACTTGCCCTAGCCATTACAGCTGCACAAAAGCAATCTAAGGGCCTTCCTTGATCCATGCTGAGCCCAGCCATGCCCCTAATCTCCCTCTGACCCGAGCCATACCTCAAGTACACAAAGTCATGACTTTCTTGCATTTTGCCCATACCAATCAAACTGTGCCATTACCAACCCTCTGCCCAATCAGAACCTCATATGTGGACCTCAGGGACTTGAAAGACACACTCATACAAGCCAACCTTCTCCCATAAGCAAGGATACACAAAAACTGCCTTTTTCTTCATCTCTTCGAAACTCTTAATACAGCCATCAAACCTCAAATATTTCTTCACCAATAAGTCATATATCATCCATGGATCAAGAACCAAGCACTAAAACAGCCTGAAACACCACATACTCAACTCTCCAAATCTGCTACACCAAAACCAAAACCTTCAAACCAGGCCATACAAGCTCATTCTAAGCTTCATTTCATCATCAGGGGGTTCAAAGAGGTGGACTTGCAGCAAAGGAAAGGCCAGAAACCTCAGAACCAGAAAGTTCAACCTCAGGTATAGCTCATGAACTTTTTTCTCAGAAGCTTGTTTTTAAGTTCTTTTATGATTCCTTGAGTTCCCCTGGTCATGGGGATATGATTATTATTGAAAATGGTTGAGAAACCACCATGTATGTGAGCTCTGAAATTTCTGCCCGTTTCACGTTTTGGTTCGATTCTTGTTCATGAGGTGAAATAAATGTTTTTTGATTGAGGGTTTAGGTTTAGGATGATTGGGGGATCATTTCTGAGAAAGAAATTTGAGGAATAGAGGCTTAGGGAAGAATCTAGGGTTTGGGTTCGCCGGAGAAGATGACCGGAACACTGTTCCGGTCACCTGAAAAGGACTAGGGTTCAATTAGGGCTTAATCACGTGTTTAGCTCAGTTTGAATTTGTTGCGTTGGATTTGTTTTCACGCGCGTCCTCAATGGCCAGGATCTGTCATTTAACCCTAATCTCAATTAATTAGGATAATTAATTAGGTTTAGTTTGAATTTAATCAGAACCAATCCTAGCCTTCCAAACCCGCGCCAAGTCAACTCCTGCCTCCCTGGTTTGAACCACAACCTTTGGATCTGATTACTTTTCCTTTAATTCAATTTTATTTTCATTTTAATTCATTTTTCTTACACATTTTATTTAAAATAGTAAAACACTTCTAAAAAATCTCATTTTTTGCATCATACCTTAAAATATTTTTCTCTTTTTGAAAATAATTTTTATTTTATTTTTTGCATAATTTTCGTATTTTAAAAATATTTAAATGTTTATTTTAGTTAGTTGATGAGAATTAATTAATTAAAATAGCATTTAAGTTTCTAAAAATCACCAAAAAAATCACATTGCATTTTGATACATTTAGAAACATTATCAAACTCTTCAAACAAATTTCTTTTTGGTTCTTGACATATTTTGACATTTTTCTTTGGAATTAAAGTTCTTAAAAGGCAATATTTTTGCCCTAACTTAGAAAAATCCCTTCTGCCTAACCATGAAGAGTTTGATGATGGTTCATTTTGCATTGCATCCTTCATATCATGTAGTTTCTAGGATAAAATTGGTTTGAATTTATCTTTCATTTTCAATTTGTTGTGCATTTTTCCTTTTGAAGTGCCTTAAAACCCTAGCCAGCTTGAGAAAATCATAACTTCCACTAGGTTAAGATTTAGGTCTCCTCCTTTGGGCAGTGAACTTGTGTAGGGTTAGGGTTCCTTTGATCCCATTTTCAATTTTTTATCATGCCATTTGCTTCTGGTTTTGAACTTTGTGTTGCATGTTATGTACAAACCCTAATTTTTGCCTTCATTTGCATCCATCTTCCAGATGCTTGCATACATGAACTTGCCATGACATTGTATGCATTCACATGACTCCTAAGACATATTAGGACACATTAGAATCATGTTTGATCATTGCATCATTTCATTTGCCATGTTGTGCATTCATTCCATTTCATAAACTTTCATGAACCTTCATGGTTCAAAACATGCTTCATTTGCATCCTCATTCTTGTATGATCATCCACAACTCTTGACATGTGTTTGCTTTATCTCTTAGCATCATTGACATCATGTTTATGCTTCTGACTTTGGTTTGCATCATTGCATTCATCTCATGTTCATTTCACTTCATATCTCTTTGCTAACTTTTCAGGTGGTAAGTATTTGAGAAGTGAATTTGCCTTCACTTATCATAATCTCTTCTCATCTCTGTTATGCATCTTTTCTGCATTTTTACTTGTGTATTAGAGTGAGCTTGCTCATTCATGCTCCTTCCCCTCTTTCTTTCCTCAAGCAACTTACCTTCTTAAGTGAAGTAAGTTGTCTTGTTTTCTTATTGCTTCTCCTTCCTTCATCCTACTCTTTCCTTGGTGGTTTCTCTGAAGATCTTCTTGCAAGCCTCATAAACCCTAGGAACAACCAAGCATGATCATAATTAGGGTTTGATTAGTCCCCCATTAGTTTTACCTTTGTGTCATCTTTGCGTCTTCTCTTCTCATCTCTTAATCAAGGACTAAACCTTAAAGGTTTTAAGACTTTGTGATTAGGGTTATGCCTGTATCCTTCTATTAGGATGGAGTGTATAACTTTAATCCTAAGTGTTAAACCCTTAATGTGTTTAATTCCTTTAATCAATCCACATAATAATCACTAAGACATCAAGCTTGTAACTTGGGCCTTGCATTAGGGTTCTAATTCTTCCTTAATTGGTTAAGAAGGACTAACCCTAGTGTTAATGGACAAGTCCCCCTCAAGTTTTCTTACAAACCATAAAATTCATTTCTCAATCTTACCATTAATTAAAATCCATTTAATAAAGGCTTTGTTTTGTCATGAGGTTAATCCCTAATCATGGATTAAGTTGAGGAGCCTTCCTCAGCTTAAATGTTCTCATCTATTATCCTTCTATTAGGATAGTGTAATGGGTCCATTAAATCTTTGATTATGGCTTAAACTCATTACTTAACACCAAACAAAAATCCAAAAACATCTAAATAAATGCAAGTAGGTTAATGATCTTAATCCTACATCATGGTGATTAAGTGTGAGGTGTTTACTTCATACTTAAGGTATCCTCATTACCCCTAATCAGAGGGAAGATGTGATGAGTTTGCTAACCCTTGGTTTAGGCTTAAGCTCATTAACTTATGACAAACCACAAAAAGCAATAAAAGATTGAAAATACCAAAAACAAACAATAATCGTCTTCTTCGGGATTCTTTTCTCATCATTTTCACTCACAAACGAGAACTTGCTTCTTTCGTCTAATGCAAGACAGTTTGCACCTGAGCCAGACAGGTCATACACTTGAGCATAGACAAGTAAGCAGTTCACAAGTCAATTTATCTTCCAGTCCCTTTGAGTCGAACTACGGTGTTCTGACTTCCTCATTGCACGAGAGGATACGTAGGCATAACTTGACAGTTATCGAACAAAAGTCTCTGTATATTCCCCCTCCTTCCAGCATTATTCTTTAAGCCTCATAGTCTTGAGCTTTGCATTCTTTTCTTACACTAACACTTCTCTTATTCACTTCACATTTATTTTACACTGACACTTGCATTCTCTTCCAGCTTTTTCACACAAAATAGCACTGACACTACCCCTTTAAACACAAACTTTCAAGCGTGGATCCCGTCGAGTACGACGGACAATCTGGGTGCTAATACCTTCCCAGGTTGTAACCAACCCCCTTTCTCAGTTTCTCTGGTTCGCAACCGTCTTATCCATCTTTTCTTAGGTTTACGCAGCATTACCCTTCCTTCGGGATAAAAATGCCTAGCTGGCGACTCTATTCATTCCTTCTCTTTCGCCGACCGTTCACGTCTGTACACCTTCCGACCAGGTGTCATTTGGTGGGAGCGACAACGAAGAATGCAACACCAGGAAATAAGCCCAACCAGATGACGCTCTGGAGATAAGAACGAGAGGAAAAGCAGACTAGCTTCTTCCAAGTTGAAACTGATATCTGGAATAAGAACACTAAGACAGACGAGTCTTCAAACAATCCTGTGACACCAGGAGCTGGACATACGAGTCCTTAAACACTGCAAGAACATATACTGAGACAAACGAGTCTTCAAACAATCCTGTGACGCCAGGAACTGGACATACGAGTCCTCAAGCACTTAGAACATGAGACAGACGAGTCTCCTTCGGATTTACCTGTTACGCCAGGACCGGCAATGCACTTAAGTCTGTGGGATAGACATGCAATCAAGGTAGACGGACCTTCTTCATATATTATCCGCGGATATATGGTATAAGACAGACGAGTCTTTTAAGCAAACCTGTGACGCTAGGTGCAACAACAATAATTGGTGCCTGAGACAGACGAGCCTCCTTCGGATTTACTTGTTACGCCAGGACCGGTAACCATTTTGAAGTTAATTCCCACTGTCAGGATTTGAAACCTCTTCAATACAGACGAGCATTGGATTATCATCAAGATAACACAAACGAGTGCCAAAAGTCACTGATACAGACGAGCATCAGACGATGATCTGAGAAACACAGACGAGTGCTTCAAGTAATGATACAAACGAGTATCAGCAACTGGTATATACGAATACCAGAAATTGAAACATAGACGAGTGCTTCAAGCAATGATACAGACGAGTATCAGCAACTGGTATAGACGAATACCAGAAATTCAAACACAGACGAGCATTTGAAGTAGCAACAGAAAAATATCAGGATAAATAGAAAATCCTCACAATACAGATGTAAGCTAGCACAGATGAGTGCTGGGGATGATACAGGCGAGTATCCAAGCAAAGCAGATAAGCTTCAAACAGATAATCAACACGGACGAGTGATGGAAATGATACGGACGAGTATCCACAAATATCAGGCATACCCAACACAGACGAGTGTTGGAAAATTGCAGACGAGCAACAACTGAAAATACATATCAAGGCACAGACGAGTACAGCAAAGGATCCAATACCAAACACAGACGAGTGTTGAGAGGTTGCAGACGAGCAACATCAATGGAGATACCATAACACAGACGAGTGTTGGAACTTGCAGACGAGCAACATCAAAGATTATAATCAAAACACAGACGAGTGTTGAGGAGTTGCAGACGAGCAAAATCAAGGTAATCACAAACCACTGCTGGGGAAAGCAAACGAGCAATACCGAAGGGTAAACACAGACGAGTATTGAAAGATGCAGACGAGCAGCAGCAAAGATTATAATCAAAACACAGACGAGTGTTGAGGAGCGCAGACAAGCGATAAACAAATGCTTGATTGGCCACAAGAGTTACAACTCTGCAGGGGAAGACAAGTCAAGAGGTCTGAATACCCAAATCTGACTGAGGTGATGAATACCTGATTGTATCCTCAAAATACCCAAAAGCATGGAAACTTTGCTGGGAAATATTTCACTGACGGAGGTGAAAATCAAATATGAACTCTGTGGGGACAGGATCATCTTCAGACTCGGCTGGGGAAGCTGCTTGATCAATACTCTGGCTGGGGAAGCATCTGCTGATTCAAGACTCTGAGGGGATATCAGGCTTTCAGTCTCACCTGCTGGGAAAGACTCTTGCTGAGGATAGAATACTGATAATTCCAACTTTGGTGATATCAAGCTTTCAGATACCTGCTGGGTATACTCCACTGGGGAAGAATGGATTACTACTTCACTGAGGAATAAGAAACTACTACTCCACTGGAGAAGAAGAAAATGCTTGGGCTGCTGCCAAGGCTTAGCTGGATAAAATCTCTGCTGGAGATGCCAGGCTTCAGATACCTGCTAAGGAAGAAATCTCTGCTTGGGGATATACTATATTGGGGAAGTGTAAACTACTTGGGAGAATGTGACACCATCCTGCAACCTGCAACAACAGAAAACACAAGTGTGCCCCGGGGATTTGCATGGAATGATTTGTTCATCCATCGTCACCCGACACTCAAAGAGGGTTACAGTTTCCCTGCATGTCAGTTTTCTTTTCAAAATAATCACCATGTTTAGATGCAATGCTATTTTTGCCGAAAATTCAGGACATTTTGCAAACAAAAATAAACACACACATCTTTTTGACTGAATATTCTTTTTATTGAATGGCCTCTGAATAGGCAAAGATTTACATCAGGAAGCAACCACCTGGAAAGAGGTAGCCACTATAAAATTGAGAAAAGAAACTATCCTAATGGCAATGTACAAGGCATTCCACTGAGTTCCATTCCTACTATGACCTGCACGTCTTCGAGACTCTCCATTCTGCTTTAGCTTTCTGAGAGGATGAGGGGATTGTTTCCTATCCTTCTGATATTGTCAAGTTGTACGAAACGATGATGTGGTTCAGATAACTCGGATCGCAATTGTTCGCTTATTCCCTTGTTTTGCGTGGATCGCCCTTTCGGGTTTTCAATCCACCGGGATAACTTTTTTTGCCTGAGCTGTCCAATGTGGCTTTTCAACTCAACGGGTGTACATTTTTATTTATTTATTTCCCTAACTTTTGCCCGAGCTTTTTATTCTGTTTTTAGCTCGCTGGGATGCCCTTTTTTTTTCCAGGACTATAATTCTGTTTTTCTGTCCAGCAGGTCTCTTTATGCGAAGTATTTTTTAACTGCATCCGAGTTAACAGGGGACTGGAAGTCATCTCCATCCATAGTGGTGAGCATCAGTGCTCCTCCTGAGAAGACTTTCTTCACTATGAATGGTCCTTCGTAGTTTGGGGTCCACTTGCCCCTGTGATCTGAACCTGGAGGAACAATCCTTTTAAGTACAAGCTCTCCCACTTGATATTCCCGAGTACGTACTCGTTGGTCGAATGCATGCTTCATTCTCCTTTGATAAAGCTGACCATGACAGATAGCCACTAATCTATTTTCCTCAATTAGACATAGCTGATTATAACGAGCATGCACCCATCCAGCCTCATCCAGCTTGACATCAATCATCACGCGCAGTGAAGGAATCTCTACTTCAACAGGCAGGACTGCTTCTATGCCATACACCAGAGAAAAGGGAGTTGCCCCTGTTGACGTCCTGACTGACGTTCGGTACCCATGCAAAGCAAATGGTAACATCTCATGCCAATCTTTGTAGGTGACAACCATTTTCTGCACAATCTTCTTGATATTCTTGTTAGCTGCCTCTACCGCACCATTCATCTTTGGTCGGTAATGAGAAGAATTGTGATGCTGAATCTTGAAGTCCCGACACAAGTCTGCCATCATCTTGTTGTTGAGATTAGAACCATTATCAGTAATGATCCTTTCGGGCACTCCATATCTTCATATGATATCTCTTTTCAGAAATCTTGCCACCACCTGACGAGTGACGTTGGCATAAGACGCTGCTTCTACCCATTTGGTAAAATAATCAATCACGACCAGGATGAAGCGATGACCATTCGAAGCAGTAGGCTCGATCTTCCCGATCATGTCAATGCCCCACATAGAAAAGGGCCAAGGAGATGACATGATGTTAAGCGGGCTAGGAGGAACATGCACTTTGTCTGCATATATTTGGCACTTGTGGCATTTACGAGCGAATGAACAACAGTCTGCATCCATTGTCATCCAGTAATACCCTAATCTCAGCAATTTCTTTGCCATAGCATGCCCTCCTGCATGGGTACCAAAAGATCCTTCGTGGACTTCCTGCATCAACAGGCTTGCTTCGTGTCTATCCACGCATCTGAGCAAGACCATGTCGAAGTTTCTCTTGTACAAGACCCCATCTGTGTTCAAGAAGAAGCTAGCAGCAAGTCGCCTTAAGATCTTGTTGTCATTGGAAAATGCCCCAGTTGGGTATTCTTGCTTTTCCAGGAATAACTTGATATCAAAATACCAAGGTTTCTCATCAGACACGGCGTCTACAGAGAAGACATAAGTTGGAGCGTCAAGCATGGATATGTCAATTCTGGGCACATAATTCCAACACAAGACTTTAATTGACGAAGAGAGAGTGGCCAATGTGTCGGCAAACTGATTTTCATCACGTGGTATGTATTGAAGTTTAACTGTCGTGAAGAACGTCAACAGTTTTCTAGCATAATCCCTGTAAGGAATTAGATGCTCTTGATGCGTATACCACTTGCCGGTAACTTGGTTAATGATGAGGGTTTAATCTCCGAATATATCGAGGTTCTTAATCCTAAGATCAATCGCCTCCTCTATTCCTATTATACATGCCTCGTATTCCGCTTCATTGTTGGTGCAGCCAAAAGTGATTTTGGCAGAGAAGGGTAAATGAACACCTTCAAGAGTAATGAGTACGACACCAAAAGTTATCTTCACATTACTCGACTTACCTATGAAATCGTAGTTAGGAAGCTGAGAAAGATCCAACAAGATCAATACAGTCTTGACACCTTAGACTTCCTACTTAAGCATTCCATTTCGATATTTGTTATGACTACACCTTAAGTCTTAGTTCTAAAGTAACCCCTAGTAGTTTATACTAGCAGTCAACACCGTCTGGACACAAACCACGTGGGGAGCCGATGAACATAAGTGTTTGATGCCTAATCTATATACGATCCTTCATATCCCGATGCCATAAAAAAAGAAATTGCACCAAAGTACACGGTCGCATATAAGAGACGAGTAATAAAAGAAGGAGTCCATTGCTGGTTGGTTCAGAGGTACCTGGTTCTGAACTTGGTAGGGCGTGCTACGGCTCGATCCCCCACGACCTCCAATCTGGATAATATGTAAAGGGTTGCCACATTCGTGTACCAGACCCCGTGCTAATAAAGGATCAAAGTCACTAACCGGCTACTCCACTACGTGCGTGCTAAGACAAAGGGCTTAATGTGATTGCGCTAGAACGAAATCGGGTGAAATAAGAACGAAGGACTCTAGGTAGAATCATAACGAAATTTCTGAATGTTTTGTTTAAAGGGAAGTCGACGACTTAGCTTGTTGCTTGTGTCATTAGTGTATCGTTAGTGTTCTATTCTAGTATCGGTTTATCTAACTAAATGACTTCTCGTATGGTATGTTATATGTATGCGTCTGATGAAAATTGTCCGATCATTTTTCAATTGACTATTTGCTTGAGGACAAGCAAAGGTTTAAGTATGGGGGAGTTTGATAACGAGAAATCGTATCACATTATTACTATGTTTTTAGACCGTTTTATCGTACATTGATCCTTTTAACTCCCGATTGTTTCGAGTTTTTATGTCACATTGCAGGTATAACATGTCTAGAGCCCAATTATGAGAAAAAGATCAAATGAACCAAATCTAGCATGAAAAGAAGATCAAGAGATCAAATCTGCTATAGTCTGCATTTTTTGTTGCTCTCACGGTCGTCACAACTTCCTCACGACCATGACACGCCAATTAGAGGTCTCACGACCGTTAAAACATTATCACGACCGTGACGTGCTTATTTGAAGGAAACTGACCGTTACACCATGTCACGAACATGACAAGAAAAAGTTATTAAATTTGTTTGAATTTAATTGAGAACGTGCAACGAGTCTTCAAAGACTCCTACTTTCCCTCAACTGCAAGAACACCCAGTACACCACTTCTCTTGGATTCTCTCAAAACAGAACGAAGCCCACGCTACTACTCATTCAACTACCAAATTCCTCTGCTATAAATACCAAAGATACAAATGAAAAAGTACAGAGTTTATTATTGAATTTTTACGCGGAAGCTCTGCTGTTTTTTTCTTTCAACCCATTTATTTTCCAGCTTTTGTTCTTGCTGTGTTTTTCTTTTAATTTCCATCCCATCTAATAACAATTTCCAACATTAGGAAATTGTCATTTTAATTAGATTTTCTTTTTAGCCTCAGAACTCGTTATTTTATTTTATTCCGATTCCAACACTCCAAGCTTGCCGATTTGTGGAAGAAGGAGTCTAAGAATTAAATTGTTCAGGTTTTTATTTTACAATTTATATTAAGTTTATTTATTTATTTATGTTAAGTTTCTATTATTATATAATGCATGCTTTAATATTTATTTATTTCGTTTTGCATCTGTCTGTTGTTTCAATAAATATGAGTAGCTAAATTAATTAGTCGGTATGTAATAAACCAAACCAAAACGGATAAATCGAATCTAAGCTAAAAACAATTAAGAACTTATATTCTGGTTGTGGCTTTTTATAATTAAAATCAAGCTTTTTGTTACGAGAGTAAGAAAAGTGAAATAGGTTAGGTCGAGACCACGAGAGTGTGAGATTTTAACCGGATAGCTAAAGTTAGGCATTCGATTTAAATACAGCGAGAGCGCTTTAAAACGAATTAGACTTATTAAGTTTTCAAAAATTATTTTCTAAACACTTATGGGATAGCGAGAGCAGGCATAGGGCTTTAGGAGTAAGATCTGAGATAATACCACGAGAGTGTGAGTCGAGGGTTTTTAAACTGGTATCTCTATAGAATTATTTAAGTGAACCATCTTTATAAGCTTAGGCTAGATTGACCCGCATAGGTTAATATAATTACATACCGACCGCCTTCTCATTATTTCCTTAACTAAGTTTAATTCCCGTTTTTAATCCTTAAAACCATATTCGTGACAAATTTCCGCCTTAGCTAAACTAGCAGACCTTCTAGCACTAGAGTGATTACAAAGTCCCTATGGGTTCGACATCTTTTTATTACTACTGCGATAGGCTGTGCGCTTGCAGTTCAGATACCGCTAGACACATCACGTCTTCGCACCATCATATACTGGACGTCGTATTCAGTTAAAATCATCTGCCACCTAGCAACCCTTCCGGTCAACGCTGGTTTCTCAAAGATGTACTTGACAGGATCCATTTTGGAAATGAGCAGCGTGGTATGAGTCAACATGTACTGAAACAGCTAGTTTAAGAAATTTGTTGAACTTCTGAAACAGTTGAATATTACTATTCCGTTTACAGAAGCTATCACTCAAATGCCCTCGTATGCTAAATTTCAAAAGGAAATCTTATCCAATAAGAAGAAGATAGAGGATAACGGAACCGTTACACTTACTGCTGAGTGTAGCGCAATAATTCAAAATAATATGCCTCCTAAGCTAAAAGATCCAGGTAGTTTCTCTATACCCTGTGTAATTGGAAAATCCGTCATTGACAAAGCTCTATGCGATTTAGGAGCCAGTATCAGTGTTATGCCCTTAACAATTTGCAAAAGGCTAGATATGGGAGACCTAAGACCAACTAAAATGTATGTTCAACTAGCCGACCGCTCTATTAAATATCCTATAGGCATACTAGAAAATGTCCCAGTACGTATAGGTCAATTCTGCATTCCTACTGATTTTATAATCATGGACATCACTGAAGACTCCATTACACCTATCATACTAGGAAGACCATCCTTAGCTACCGCCGGAGCTATTATAGACGTAAAGAAAGGAAAGCTAACCTTTGAAGTAGGTGAAGAGAAAGTTGAATTTATTTTAACACAATTCTTACAATCACCAGCTATAGAGGACACATGCTATTTATTGGATGTCATTGACGAGTGTGTAAGAGAGATGGAAATGAAAGAAACTACTTATTCTGAAATTATGAAAATTCAAATCCCTCCGATTTTCGAAGATGACAATTGGCGTGAACCATATCAGGATGAAAGTCTAAGCGAAAGTTTAGCACTTACACCGGACCCCATGCCAAGTAAGAAGAAACCTACATTAGAGTTAAAAACCTTACCTAAGAACCTAAGATACGAATTCCTAGACACTGAATGTACACGACCAGTTATAATCAATTCCAATTTAGGAACGATCGAAACGAAGAAACTTTTAGATGTCTTAAAGTAATACCCAACTGCATTAGGATATAACATATATGATCTCAAAGGAATATGTCCTTCAATCTGTATGCATCGTATTATGCTAGAAGAAGATTGCAAAACCTCCAGAGAATCTCAAAGAAGAATTAACCCAATCCTTAGCACTGTAGTAAAAGAAGAAGTTAAGAAACTACTAGACGCTGGAATAATATATCCAATCTCTGATAGTCAATGGGTTAGTCCAGTACATGTAGTACCAAAGAAAGGAGGTATCACTGTTGTGAAAAACGCTAAAGGCGAATCGATATCACAAAGAGTAGTGACCGGACATAGAGTGTGCATCGATTATCAAAAACTAAACAAAGCAACTCGGAAAGATCATTTCCCACTACCTTTTATAGATCAAATGTTAGAACGATTAGCCAAACACTCGTATTTCTGTTATCTTGATGGTTACTCAGGATTTTTCCAAATCCCTATCCACCCAGATGATCAAGAGAAGACTACATTCATATGTCCTTATGGAACGTTCACTTATAGACGAATGCCCTTTGGATTATGTAACGCTCCTGCAACCTTTCAAAGATGTATGATGTCAATCTTCGCAGATTTCATAGATAACATCATGGAAGTGTTCATGGACGACTTCTCTGTATGCGGGCAAAGTTTTGAAGGATGTCTATCAAATTTAGAAATGGTGTTAGAAAGATGTGTAAAAGTAAACCTCGTACTCAACAGGGAAAAATGCCATTTTATGGTCAGAGAAGGAATCGTACTAGGACACGTTATATCTGATAAGGGAATTGAAGTTGATAAAGCTAAGATAGAAGTCATAAAAGATCTTCAACCCCCTAAGACCGTTCGAGAAATACGAAGTTTTTTAGGACACGCCGGTTTCTACCGACGATTCATCAAAGATTTCTCGAAAACCACTAAACCTCTTACCGGTTTATTAATGAAAGACGCTGAGTTCATATTCGATAAAGATTGTCTTAAAGCATTCGAAACTCTAAAAACAACCCTCATCACTGCACCAATCATGCAACCACCTGACTGGAGATTACCTTTCGAAATCATGTGCGATGCGGGTGAGTATGTTGTAGGTGCGGTTCTAGGACAAAGGAAGGACAAGAAACTTCACGCGATTTACTATGCCAGTAGAACTTTAGATTCTGCTCAATTGAACTACGCCACTACTGAAAAAGAATTGTTAGCAGTTGTCTTCGCGCTTGATAAGTTCCGTTCCTACCTAGTAGGAGCAAACATAATCATCTACACAGACCACGCTGCTATCAGATATCTATTAACCAAGAAAGATGCTAAACCAAGACTCTTGAGATGGATCTTACTCTTACAAGAGTTTGATCTCGAAATCAAAGATAAGAAAGGTACTGAAAATGTCGTAGCGGACCATTTATCTAGAATAGAAGGTATTAAACTCGAACAAGTGCCAATTAACGACGATTTTCCGTATGAACAGCTAATAGCACAAATAAGAAGCGAACCAGCTCAGTTAGACATAGATGAACCAAAAGCCGTGGAAACAATCCAAACAACCGTATGACTGCCATGGTACGCTGACATTGTCAACTACTTAGCTGCAGGAGCACTTCCACCGGACTTAACCTATCAGCAGAAAAAGAAATTCTTCCATAATCTCAAGTTTTACTATTGGGACGAACCATTATTGTTTAAAAGAGGACCTGACGGAATCTTTCGTCGGTGTATTCCCGAAGAAGAAATAGAAGATGTAATTGCTCATTGTCATTCATCTCCTTATGGTGGACATGCAAGCACTTCCAAGACTTGTGCAAAAATCTTACAAGCCGGCCTATTTTGGCCTAATCTATGGAAAGATGTCCACATCGCTGTTATAAATTGCGATCGGTGTCAACACACTGGTAATATTTCAAGAAGAGATGAAATTCCTCAAAGAGGAATATTAGAAGTAGAAGTCTTTGACGTCTGGGGAATCGATTTCATGGGACCATTCCCATCATCTTTCGGTAATAAGTACATACTCGTAGCTGTCGATTATGTTTCAAAATGGATTGAGGCTATAGCTTCTCCTACAAATGACACACGAGTAGTAATTAAGCTTTTCAAGAATATAATCTTTCCAAGATTTGGTGTGCCTAGACTTGTCATTAGTGACGGTGGCTCGCATTTCATTTCGAAAATATTCGACAAATTACTATCTAAGTATGGAGTCAGACATCGTGTAGCAACACTGTATCATCCGCAAACAAGCGGACAGGTCGAAGTCTCGAACAGAGAAATAAAAAAAATTCTAGAAAAGACTGTTGCCATATCTAGGAAAGATTGGTCATCTAAATTTAATGAAGATTTATGGGCTTATAGGACAGCCTACAAGACACCCATAGGAACTACACCCTTCAAACTAGTATATGGGAATGCATGTCATCTCCCGGTAGAACTAGAACACAAAGCATACTGGGCGATTAAAACACTCAATATAAACTTCAATGTCGCTGGAGAAAAGCGAATCCTCGACATTAATGAATTAGAAGAATTAAGGTTAGACGCTTACGAGAATGCTAAGATATATAAAGAAAGAACCAAGCGTTGGCACGATAAGCGCCTATCTAGGAAATAATTTAGTGTGGGAGACGTTGTAATCCTCTTCAATTCAAGACTTAGGCTCTTTCCTGGAAAACTAAAATCTAGATGGTCAGGACCCTTTGAAATAACTAGAGTGTTCCCAAGCGGAGCAATAGAAATTAAGGGTAGGAATAGTGAACCGTTCACAGTAAACGGACAACGATTAAAACATTACCATAATATTGAAAACAGAGATTATGAGAATAGTTTAAAACTTTTAGAGTTGTCCACTAACTTCCCTGATTAATCTACCCCTAAGCACTACGTCAGGCTTATGACGATAAAAACAGTGCTTAGTGGGAGGCAACCCATTTTATTGTTTTATTTCATTTTTATTATTATTGACTTTATTTATCTATTTTCTATTCCTTATTTTCTTTATTTTAACTTTCATTTTCTAAATAACTTTTAAATTTACCTTCCTATAGATTTTCTAAAGTCTTTTCTACCTTACCTCTTTCTCCCCTGATTTGTTTCCTCCACTTTAACACTAACTATGGCTAACCAACCAAGAAACTTTATGGAAACCATATTTAGAGGTAGAAACCAAAGAAGGAAATTTGAGGAATTATCACATAGACAAATGGATTTGACTCTGTATTATGATGAACAAACTATGGAAACTTTAGGTATAAATGATAGCATCCTATACATGTTTAACCAACTTGGATGGGAGAACGCTCTCATAAAACATAAGTTTGTAACTTACCGCGAGCTCACCCTTGAGTTTTTAAGCTCCTTAGTTTACCTACCTGAGCGCGGATTTGGATTAAGGAAATGATTTATTAGTTTCCGACTATTCGGTATCGAATATGTCTATAACCATAAGGAACTAGCTGACCTACTAGGATTCCCTAGCGGACCTTTTGCCTTTACTACCACCCAGGTAGAATTAATGGGTATTGAGCTAGATTTCTTTTGGGGAACTTTAACTGGAAACTACCACCCTGAGCCGGATAACATGGACAATGATGAAATACACAACCCAGCTATCCGCTACTTTCATAAAATCCTTGCCCACACCTTCTTTGGAAAGGAAGAGAACCTCACTGGAGTATCTAAAGACGAGATATTCATTATGTCCTGTTTGACCGATGGAAAACCCGTAAATGTTGTACCCTTCATGATGCAAACCTTTACCCGCATTCAAGAGGAACCTGATATACCAATATTGGTAGGAGGCCTGGTCACCATGATTGCTAATGCCCTCGGACTTAGATATCAGTTACACAAGTGCAACCGTTTAGGTACCATTCGCCCTATGAATTTGAACTTCTGCTTTAACCGCCGAATAATAGGAAACATAGGACAACCACCATACGAGTACCTAATTAGAAATGAAATCGTAACCCTGTTCACATCACCGAACCATGCTAAAGTCAATGTTCACAATAGAGATAATTGGCTTTATGAGCTTACCCCTCCTGACTATCCTACAACACCTGAAACACCACAATCCTACCAAATTAGGGATGATATGATGACGGATGTAGAAAGTGACCCTGAGACCCCTCCTGGTTACCATGACATCAACCACACTGATGAAGTTATTGAGACCCCTGAAATCAACCAAGTAGGATATGCTGACAGCTTAAAGAAACTTTTGACAACTCTTGAAGTATACGAAGCTGACATTAATGTTGTTAAGGATGATGTCAAAAGCATGATATTGGACATTATAGGCTTAACTGATATAACATGTGAACAATTCTATCATATAAACTCCGCACTTGAAGACTTGAAGAAGCGACTTTGATAATGCTGTAGTAATTTGATTTATCTTACTTTTTGCTTTTTGTTTCTAGTTAGTTTTGATATTTTACAACATTTCATAGTTTATTTTTATGACTGTAATTTCTTTCTGTTATGTCAAAAAAAAAGCATTTCCATTCAATCTATTTACATGTTTTCATTATTTACTGATACTTTTAATTGCTGGATATTTTGATGAATTTTAGTGTGATGAAATCCAATGCTTATATATATATATATATATTGATCCATTGCTATGTGTTATGTTGGAATTAATGATTGAACGTGATAAGAATTTTAATTGGATTGAACTGAGGTAAGCATTCTGTGAAAATTCCATATTTTGTGAACATCACGGTCGTAACCATACCCTCACGATCGTAACGAGCAATTTAGCGCGTCACGACCGTAACTACCCCCTCACGACCGTGACAATCCTAATTCATGACCTCTGAGTTACAGAGGCTGTTCTTCTTCGCAAACTCCACTTCTATTTTCACAAAATTCTCAAACCGCCCATTACCTCTTCTTCTCCCGTAACCACCCATTAATCCCAAATCAATCCCATTACTCCGTTCCACCTTCTCATTTAACCCCAACTCCACATATTCCTTTCACTTCATTATAAACCAATCAATTTCGTCACATTTTCATCACAAAACCTCAAACACCTATCTCACGATAAACCTCATTTGCATGCAATTCCAAACATTCAGTTTAGAGAGGGAGAGCAAGGAGAAGCATAGAGAGAGAAGTTTGAAAGGTTTCGAACCCGAGGCATCCAAACTACTCGGTACGTCGACCTCGACTGCTTGAGGGAGTTAGGATTGTTCGACGAAGTGAAGCTACTGCTTGAACAAGTTGGCTTGTGGGACTTATGCAGTCAACCGCAACCGACATTTGCAAACCTCACTTTGGAGTTCCTGAGTTCTTTTCAATACATCACACCTTCAGGATCAACGAACCAACTCACCGGCATCGCAAAATTCCGAATGCTTGGAAGAGAGTTCGAACTCACTCAAACCAGAGTCGCTGAACTGTTAGGCTTCAGTCACGGTGACGGTGCTCACCTTCGCGTGCCCGACAACTTTAATGAAGCAGCTTTCACTTTGTGGCACAACATCACAAACAGTCGTGCTTCCGCCTACCAAAGTCTCAATGCCACTCATATCCATAATCCAGCAATACGGTATTTTCATCGTATCATATGCAACACAATCTTTGCAAGAGAGAGCAACCATAAGCTCAATTCCAAAGAGCTCTTATTCTTGCATTGTGCCTTGAATGAAGAACGCATCAACACCGCTTCGTTCCTTCTGGCCCACATTCAGTCTGTAGCACAAAGAGGCGCCACTCCTTTCTATATTGGCGGGATTGTCACTTCCCTTGCTATACAGCTGACTCTTGATGACCACCTCTCTCATTTGCCTCATAGAGCACCGAAGTTGCTTACCATGAACTACTGCAAGTCCGCTCACATGATCTCTCAGCGAGAGGATGGCAGGTTCAACCCTGTGATACAAGGTACCATTTATCATCATATCGTTTTGCCTTGCAGGAACCGCATTGATCCATCAAACAGAGCCAATTGGCTATTTGATTTGCCGGCTGCCACAGGCCATGTTCCGATTGTTGACGACCTGCCTGATGCACCTTTGGACGAGATGCATGATGCGATGGATGCTGCTGAGCCAGTTCAGGACATCCCTGGGTCTTCCACCAGGAAGCCACCTTTAGCTGACATCACCCTTGAAGAAATCCTCCATGCCATTCATCAGCAAAATCAGATGAATGCCGCACTTGAACGTAGGCAGAAAGAGCAGTATGATGCACTCCTTGCAACTGTTGTCAGTAACCAGAAAGCAACAGATGAAAAGCTAGGAGAGATTTTCAGCGAGTTGGAAGCTTTGCGGATGGATGTCACTGCTCTCACTGTCACTGGTTCTGATGAGGAAGCCACTCTTACCAGACGATCCCGCACCAGAAGCCGAGGCCGTGGTCGTCAGCAGCATTAGATTATCTTTTTGTTTTTGCATTTCTGTTCTTGTAATGTATTTCCCCGCTATTATATCACAACATTGAGGACAATGTCTGATATAGTGTGGGAGAGGTACCTTTCCCGTTTCCGCATTCATTGTATTTCCCTTTCCGCATTTTTCAATTAAATAAGTAATATTTATGCTATTTCTTAAGTTTCAATTCTTCCCCGCTTTATTCAGCCATACCGAAATATTTTTGCTTTATCTTCGCATTACTCGACTTACCTATGAAATCGTAGTTAGGAAGCTGAGAAAGATCCAACAAGATCAATACAGTCTTGACACCTTAGACTTCCTACTTAAGCATTCCATTTCGATATTTGTTACGACTACACCTTAAGTCTTAGTTCTAAAGTAACCCCTAGTAGTTTATACTAGCAGTCAGCACCGTCTGGACACAAACCACGTGGGGAGCCGATGAACATAAGTGTTTGATGCCTAATCTATAAACGATCCTTCATATCCCGATGCCATAAAAAAAGAAATTGCACCAAAGTACACGGTTGCATATAAGAGACGAGTAATAAAAGAAGGAGTCCATTGCTGGTTGGTTCAGAGGTACCTGGTTCTGAACTTGGTAGGGCGTGCTACGGCTCGATCCCCCACGACCTCCAATCTGGATAATATGTAAAGGGTTGCCACATTCGTGTACCAGACCCCGTGCTAATAAAGGATCAAAGTCACTAACCGGCTACTCCACTACGTGCGTGCTAAGACAAAGGGCTTAATGTGATTGCGCTAGAACGAAACCGGGTGAAATAAGAACGAAGGACTCTAGGTAGAATCATAACGAAATTTCTGAATGTTTTGTTTAAAGGGAAGTCGACGACTTAGCTTGTTGCTTGTGTCATTAGTGTATCGTTAGTGTTCTATTCTAGTATCGGTTTATCTAACTAAATGACTTCTCGTATGGTATGTTATATGTATGCGTCTGATGAAAATTGTCCGATCATTTTTCAATTGACTATTTGCTTGAGGACAAGCAAAGGTTTAAGTATGGGGGAGTTTGATAACGAGAAATCGTATCACATTATTACTATTTTTTTAGTCCGTTTTATCGTACATTGATCCTTTTAACTCCCGATTGTTTCGAGTTTTTATGTCACATTGCAGGTATAACATGTCTAGAGCCAAATTATGAGAAAGATCAAATGAACCAAATCTAGCATGAAAAGAAGATCAAGAGATCAATTCTGCTAAAGTCTGCATTTTTTGTTGCTCTCATGGTCGTCACAACTTCCTCACGACCGTGACACGCCAATTAGAGGCCTCACAACCGTTACAACATTATCACGACCGTGACGCGCTTATTTGTAGGAAACTGACCGTTACACCATGTCACGAACGTGACAAGAAAATGTTATTAAATTTGTTTGAATTTAATTGAGAACGTGCAACGAGTCTTCAAAGACTCCTACTTTCCCTCAACTGCAGCAACACCCAGTACACCACTTCTCCTGGATTCTCTCAAAACAGAACGAAGCCCACGCTACTACTCATTCAACTGCCAAATTCCTCTGCTATAAATACCAAAGATGCAAATGAAAAAGTACAGAGTTTATTATTGAATTTTTACGCGGAAGCTCTGCCGTTTTTTTCTTTCAACCCATTTATTTTCCAGCTTTTGTTCTTGTTGTGTTTTTCTTTTAATTTCCAACCCATCTAATAACAATTTCCAACATTAGGAAATTGTTATTTTAATTAGATTTTTTCTTTTTAGCCTCAGAACTCGTTATTTTATTTTATTCCGATTCCGACACTCCAAGCTTGCCGATTTGTGGAAGAAGGAGTCTAAGAATTAAATTGTTCAGGTATTTATTTTACAATTTATATTAAGTTTATTTATTTATTTATGTTAAGTTTCTATTATTATATATGCATGCTTTAATATTGATTTATTTCGTTTTGCATCTGTCTGTTGTTTCAATAAATATGAGTAGCTAAATTAATTAGTCGGTATGTAATAAACCAAACCAAAACGGATAAATCGAATCTAAGCTAAAAACAATTAAGAACTTATATTCTGGTTGTGGCTTTTTATAATTAAAATCAAGCTTTTTGTTACGAGAGTAAGAAAAGTGATATAGGTTAGGTCGAGACCACGAGAGTGTTAGATTTTAACCGGATTGCTAAACTTAGGCATTCGATTTAAATACAGCGAGAGCGCTTTAAAACGAATTAGACTTATTAAGTTTTCAAAAATTATTTTCTAAACACTTATGGGCTAGCGAGAGCAGGCATAGGGCTTTAGGAGTAAGATCTGAGATAAGACCACGAGAGTGTGAGTCGAGGGTTTTTAAACTGGTAATCTTTATAGAATTATTTAAGTGAACCATCTTTATAAGCTTAGGCTAGATTGACCCGCATAGGTTAATATAATTACATACCGACCGCCTTCTCATTATTTCCTTAACTAAGTTTAATTCCCGTTTTTAATCCTTAAAACCATATTCGTGACAAATTTCCGCCTTAGCTAAACTAGCAGACCTTCTAGCACTAGAGTGATTACAAAGTCCCTGTGGGTTCGACATCTTTTTATTACTACTGCAATAGGCTGTGCGCTTGCAGTTCAGATACCGCTAGACACATCACGTCTTCGCACCATCATATACTGGATGTTGTATTCAGTTAAAATCATCTGCCACCTAGCAACCCTTCCGGTCAACGCTGGTTTCTCAAAGATGTACTTGACAGGATCCATTTTGGAAATGAGCAGCGTGGTATGAGTCAACATGTACTGCCTCAGTCTGCGAGCAGCCCATACCAAAGCGCAGCAAGTTTTCTCGAGCAGTGAGTATCGGGATTCACAGCCAGTAAACTTTTTGCTAAGGTAATAAATGGCGTACTCTTTTTGACTAGACTCGTCATGTTGGCCTCGCACACACCCCATTGACCCTTCTAGCACGGTCAAGTACATGATTAATGGTCTTCCTTCACTGGAGGCATTAGAATTGGAGGCTCATGCAAATATTCTTTTATTTTGTCGAAAGCTCTTTGGCAGTCCTCGTTCCACCTGACCGTTTTCTCTTTTCTTAGCAATTTGAATATTGGTTCGCACCTGGCAGTTAGATGAGATATGAACCGATAAATGTAGTTCAACCTCCCTAAAAACCCGCGCACTTCTTTTTCTGTCTTCGGTGCAGGCATATCTTGAATAGCTTTTACTTTTGCAGGATCTACCTCAATTCCTCTTTGACTTACAATGAAACCCAGCAGTTTCTCGGAACGCACTCCAAAAGTGCACTTGTTCGGATTCAACCTCAGCTTGTACTTGATCAGTCTATCAAACAGCTTCTTCAGGTTGACCAGATGCTCCTCTTCATCTCGGGACTTAGCAATCATATCATCCACATAACATTCAATCTCCTTGTAGATCATGTCATGGAACAATGTGACCATCGCCCGTTGATAAGTTACCCCGGCGTTCTTCAAACAAAAGGGCATGACCTTATAGCAAAATGTACCCCACGGGGTAATGAACGTTGTCTTCTCCATGTCTTCCGGCGCCATCTTAATCTGATTATAACCGGAGAAGCCATCCATGAAGGAGAATACCGAGAATTGAGCAGTATTGTCCACCAACACGTCAATGTGTGGCAACGAAAAATCATCTTTTGGGCTCGCTCTATTCAAATCCCGGTAATCAACGCACATCCGGACCTTGCCATCCTTCTTAGGTACAGGTACAATGTTAGCTACCCAAGGTGGGTAACTAGTCACAACAAGGAAGCCGGCATCCCATTGCTTCTGAACCTCCTCTTTGATCTTCATCTCCATGTCAGGACGAGTTCTTCTCAATTTCTGCTTTACAGGAGGACATTCCTCTCTCAGAGGTAGCTTATGCATCACGATGTCGGTATCCAAACCTGGCATATCTTGATATAACCAAGCAAAGATATCCACATACTCTCTCAGCATACTGATCAGCTCTTTCTTGACGTCGGCCTGCAGACTGGCCCCAATCTTGATTTCCTTCTTTGCATCTTCACTGCCAATGTTGATGATCTCAATCTCCTCTTGATGTGGCTGAATAACCCGTTCCGCTTGTTTCAACAATCTGACCAATTCTTCAGGGAGGTCACAGTCTTCCTCAACCCATTCATCAGCTTGGTAGACTGGATTGTCAAAGTCATGCATAGTTATAGCAGGAACGTTATCCGTGGAATCCGGATGATCAACATTGCACAGATGATGTGCTTATTCAGAATCTGCTTATTTTGAAAAGGAGACGCTAACACAAAACAAAAAATGAAAAACAAATTGCCATTTTTATATTTTTTTGAAAAAGTTTAAAATCAAAGACAGGGAACACAGTTTGTCTGAAAATGTCCTTTTATTTCATAGCAGAATAACGATGCAATACAAAACATGGTGGCCCAATACAATGGATCCAAGCATCTTGGGCAGAATGCTGGATTTGACAATGCAGTATGCTAATAAAAGGAAACAAAATAATTACTCTGAGAGCCAGGTGACTTGAATAATGTCTTCTGCAGACCAATTTCCTAGATCCTCGCCGGGCACACACGGGTGGATCCAATTGTCCCAGTCTCCGTCACTATCCCCATATTGGCTTGTTGTACAGATCTGATCGCGGTCGAGAAACCCAGCACTTGTAAATGTGATAGCCTTACCACTTAGAGTAGAGCCACCAGACTGATACCCTAAGCCAAACTTATCGTCTTTCTTTTCCAGCTCCAACAGCTTGCCCCAGCCTTGGGCATTGCCTGATTGAACGACCTCTTTTGGTTCCCTGTAGGAATGGATGGATGTGCCCTCCTTCTCAATGCTCTTCTCCACAGGAGTCAGGATGCTGACGTTGACTGCTTCAAAGGCCTGGCATAAGGTCTCATGGATTTCTCCATCCATATCTACGTACTTGAACGTCGACAAATGGCTGACGAATATGTCCTCCTCTCCACAAACTGTGATGACCTGGCCGTCAACCACGTATTTAAGCTTCTGATGCAGGGTTGAAGTAACGGCTCCAACAACATGTATCCACGACCTTCCCAACAAAAAGCTATATGCAGGCTGGATGTCCATAACATATAAAACACTTTTGAAGACTTGAGAGCCTATCTTGACGGGCAACTCAACCTCTCCAAAAACTGATCTTCTCGAACCATCGAAAGCCTTAACAACCAGATCACTCGGTCTTAGGACGATCCCATCAACATTAAGCTTCATCAGTGCCTTCTTCGGAAGCACATTCAAGGAAGATCCTGTGTCTACAAGAACATGAGACAGCATAACGCCCTTGCACTCCATCGTGATGTGTAGTGCTTTGTTGTGGTTTTGCCCTCCGACGTGAGGTCTCTGTTAGTAAAGCCTAAGCCATGGCTTGCATTGACACTTCCTACAACCGCTTCGAGTTGGTTGACCGTGATCTCCTGAGGAACGTAGGCCATTTGCAGGACTTTCAGTAAGGCCTCTCGGTGTGCGGGAGAGCACATCAGCAGTGACAAGATGGAAATCTTTGAAGGCGTCTGGTTCAGTTGATCAACCACCTTATAGTCACTCTTTTTTATAATCCTCATGAATTCCTCGACTTCTTTTTCAAACGTACCCTGCCCAGCCATAGGAGTAGTTGACTCATCATTCACAGCTTGCTTTCCCTTGGCCTTGGACGAAGCCTCAGCCTCAGGATCCGCTCTCAGCACAGGGGGAGCAAATAACCTTCCACTTCGGGTGAAACCCCCAACTCCTCCGACATTCTCTACAGTCGGGTCAGCAACAGATATGCTCTCAATCTTCTGTCCAGCTACATAAACATCTGAGCCATAATGCCAAGGAATGGCTCTATCATCTGTGTACGGCACAGGCCCAGGTACTGTGATAGTCACGGGACTAATCTGAGGAGCATAGATTGTAACCGGCTCTCTTCTGACAGGCATGTCAGCTTCATCATAGAAAATAGTAATGGTTGACACATCATCAGCCTTATCATTACCAACTTTACTGAACTGCAAGGATCCATTATCAATCAAACCCTGCAAACCCATCTTCAACTTTTCACATCCATTCTCTGCATTCAAACAATCTTCACAATCTAGACAGTAACCAGGAAACACTTGACCCTTCAACAGTCTCTCTTTCACTACCCTCAAAGGTGTCTTCACTTCATAAATGCTCATCACCAGACTCAACCTGTCACCACCCTCAACAGCATTAACTCTTGCCCTTCCATGATTCGGCATTGGGTTCGAGTTAACATTCGGTGGTGGCGCAAAGTTGATTGCTTTAGAATCTACAAGATCCTGAACCTTGTGATGTAAAGCCCTGCACTTCTCGGCCGAGTGCCCGGGTGCTCCAGAGTGGAAAGCACATCGTGCGTTGACATCATAACCAACTGGAAGCTCTCCAGGAGGTGGTGGTCCCAAAGTTCTTAGTTGAATCAGGTTCAAATCTAGCAGTCTTGGAAGTAAGGCAGCATACATCATCGGGATAGCCTCAATCACCCTATTAGCCGGGCGAGTCTGCCTAGGCTGATACGGTCTCTGCTGATAGTTGGTACGAGGTTGTTGTTGTTGCTGATGTTGTTGTGGGGGAGGAGGTAGCATTTGTTATGCTGGAGCAGCAGGAATGGTGACAGCAGCCACATGTTCATAGGGTCTTCTATAACCGCGGCCCCGGCCTCGGCCAAATACAGCGTTTGTCTCGCCTTCTCTTCTTCTAGGAAGTCCACTGAAAGCTTTCCTCGCTTCGTTCGAGCTACTAGCGCTAGGATCTTGTATCTTCCCCATTTTCAGCAATGTCTCAACTCTTTCACCCGCAATAACAATATCATTGAATTTAGTGGCGGAACTGGACACCAGTCGTTCAAGAAAAAGACCCTGCAGAGTACCCATAAACATGTCAGCCATTTCGTTCTCTAGCAGCGGTGGTTGCACCCTGGTAGCGAGCTGGCGCCACCTCTGAGCGTATTCTTTGAAACCTTCTTTAGTCGTCTGAGCCATATGCTGCAACTGCGTGCGGTTCGGAGCCATGTCCAAGTTATATTGATATTGCCTCACAAAGGCTTCAGCTAAATCCTTCCAACTCTTGATATTGACTCGACTGAGCTTCATGTACCATTCCAGCGAAGCTCCCACCAAGCTGTCTTGAAAATAATACATCCAGAGCTTCTCATCATTCGTGTGAGCGGCAATTCTCCCAACAAATGATTGAAGATGGGTCTTCGGGCATGCAGTGCCGTTATACTTCTCAAAGGTTGGAACCTTGAACTTGTATGGAATCCTGACCCCAGGAACCAAGCCCAAATCTGTTATATCAAATCCCAAGGAGCTCTGGGATTGAATAGCTTTGATTTTCTCAGCCATCTCTTCGAACCTCTTGTTCATCTCAGCTCCTTGACCTTCAGCTTCGTCAAGTAGAGTGAACTGGTCATCATGATTATCCATCTGAAGATTATTCAACCCATCATTGATTATAGTCACTCCCGGCTGTGTAATAGGAGCTTCAACCTGACGTGCGCCCGCACCGGTACGATTATCAGCAGTAGCAGCAGCAGCAGCAGTGTTCCTGGTCTGATTCTCAATCATCTCCCGTAGACGCTCTTGGTTCTGCCCCATGCCGGCCATCAATGTCATAAATTTATCCATTCTTAGTCTCAGATCTGCCAAGTCCGCTTGCATCTGGTTCATGGCTCGTTCTCTGTTAATATTGGTTGGATATCTGTGCACACCTGGTTGTTCCCGAACTTTCCGGGGAGCTATAGTGCCTGAAACACAAAACACGTTAGTAACTGAGACACTACCTGCAAAACAACAAACAGGTTATATGTATGCAATGCAGTTGTTTATGTTTTCAATCCCAGGTCATTCATGCCCCGGTTCCAGTATTTAGCAAAGAAAACCAGATGGGCACTGATCCTCGACTTTCAGAAACCTTCGCGAAAAACCACATTCAAACCATAACAGCATGCAAACCAAGAAATGGTAAAAAAGACATAACATAGATCAACCTATTAGGAAAATAAAACAGAATTCCCCGTAGGGTACAAGTTCTTACAAAGGAAAAACAAACAGCTAGGATTCCTACAACATGCCTGTAGGTAATCCAGATACAATGAAAACAAACTAAGAAGCAAAATCATTGCCTGAGGACCCTGAAGCTCCTGCACTAGACCCCACATCAGACCTGACCTTCTTGACTCCCGCCATCAATTTGAGGTCTTCGATCTCTTTAAGTGCTGCCTCGAGAGCTTGCTGACTATCTGCTAGCTGCTGGGTCTTCTCTCTGCGAATCTTGTGGACTTGCTCCACCTCTTCCTTTTTGTAGGCCATCTGAACTTCAAAGAATTCTTCTTTTTCCTTATATTGCTTCAGCTCTTGTTCTCTCTATTCCCGCAACCAGACAATAGACTGACGAGCATCTTTGAGGGTCTTTGAATTCTTCTTGCGCTCAGCTTCTCTTTGGGCTTCCATCATCCCTAACCTGTGGAAATGGGCTTCTCTACCTGCAAAATCCTTCTCCTTGGCCTCCAAGGTAGTCTGCATCTTCAGCAACTTCTCTTCAGCTTCAATCTTGGCCCTGTTGGCTTAGTGGTACAGGCTTACCATCTCAGTATTTTCAACTCTAACTGCATGTAGCTGGGATTCCAACTTCTTGAACTCCTCCAAAGACACAGTATCAATGGACTCAGCAACTGGAGGAACTGGCGGTGAGAATGGCAACAAATCTCTTCTAGCTCTGTCTTTCAACCAAGCTTCATACTCTGGAAATGTCTGATTGTTGCACTTTCCAAAGCTAGCTATCCCTTCTCCCTTAATGCACTTCCAGGCTCCAGCAACCTTCCTCACTAAGGGCATATCATCTTTCACTGGGAAGTAGAAAATAGGAGTCAGCTTCAGTTCTTCTGGCACTTCTCTCAAGGCATATCCCAATTGTCTTCTTAACAAGATTGGATTGTAATTAATCCCTCCAATTACTCCCAATAAAGGTACACTATGATAACTCCCGCAGCTAGTGATGAACCGTGCACCTTGCAGCCTTTGAGTAAACCACCTGACATCCTTGGCAAGCAACTTTTTTAGCTTCTGAGCCCATACCTAGGTGTGGTCACTAAACACTCCAGTACTAGGCAGATGCCTCATGAACCACATGTGAAATAAGGGAGCGCAGCTACGAACCAAACCTCCCCACTTCTTCTCAATCTTGCGGTGCACTAAGTAATACAAATCCCCAAGCAAGGTAGGGACAAGATTCTTCAGCAAAAAGATATGTATGGAATTCATATCTATGAACTTCTCCATATCAGCAAACAAGATAATGCCATAGATAGAAAGAGCCAATATAGCACAGACAGCATCCCATTCTTCTTCAAGAGCCAACTCTTCCACCTTCTTTACCAGAGCCTCCAAAGAAAATCCAGGTACACCTCCTTTAATGATGGTCAAAGAATTCACAGCAGAAGGGCTCAAATAAAGAGCTTTAGCAATAGCCTCAGGTGCAGGTCTACTCATCTCAGCATTAAAAGGAACCTGGTCTCGAACCGTCACTCCCAAGATCAGAGCATACTCTTCCAGCAAAGGACCTAGCTGAAAATCAAGAAACGTGAAGCAACGGAGCTGAGGATCATAATACTGAAGTAATGTATGAATGGCACTCCTCTCAGAAGGATCTAGCTCTACCACCACATCAAGAATACTCCCGTAAGCTTTCCTGAATCTCTACACATGGTTGGGTGTAATCACCTTTACCATCTTCTTCAACAAGCCAACCTTGGTGTCAAAGAACTTGAAGTGAATATTCTGCTTGCGAGGATCTTCCATCTCTGAAGAGGATACCGGAACCGGAAGCAAAGATATGAACCTGTGAATGGAAACAAAACAATGATTAATGATGCAATGATGCAATGCAGATGCAAATGCAAAGACATATGGTTATCTGGGACTGTCTGGAATCTGGACACTGACAAGGGCCCCTCTGAATAACTGGCAAACCAAAAGTCCACTGAGTCACACTCTCTGATAATCACAACTCTTTGAATAAGATCTCAGGACCACAGTATCAAGAATACCAGAACTCCGGACCCAAAGTAACTGAATCAGAACATGAACTGTACTGGTAACAAGGGTATGATGAGGTCAAGGGTTCCTGCAAACCTGTAAACCCATTCCCAATCTCACAGGTGTGCTCCGGGTCAAACATCACGGACTCTCAAAGCCGAATAGCAATAATACTTTCACCATTTCCGAGAAATGGCTCATGACCAAATCAGGGAATCGGTTAGGCATTATATACTACGCATGGAGGCCTCAGCTGAGTCCGGGAAAAACAAGCATCCCTTATAAGTCCCCAGCTTCGAGCGCTGAAATCGAGAAACAATAGTACATTCAGCCCGTGGGATACAGTACTATTGTCATACGACCAGATGCTTTGATTGAGTTCCTATAAGAGAACCAGGCCATCCTATGCGAGTCCCCAGTGGACCCTCGGGTGCGAATGGGTTTGCCACAAAATTTGGTCTGCCACTGCCACCACTGGAGAGGGTTGTTTCAATAAAGGTTCTCAATGATCGGTACCCAGATGCACATAACTATCAAGGTCCTATCCCGAAGTGGAGGAAATCCCCACACAAGATATTTCCAAGACGGTCGCAATCTGGGCGTGAAACACAGTGCCACTCATCATGTCACATGTGAGTACAATTTGTCCACTCTAATCCTAGGGTGCACTCAAGCCGGGTACTTGGCTTATCTCTCAGTAACAGTATCACCCGAGCCCACCAAACAGAAAACCAGTACAGACAGTCCAGTATGATATATATGATGCATAAAATAAATACTGAAAACTATAAATAAAGCTGTAAATAAAGTTGTAAATAAACAACAATAAAATACAACAAGCCACAGCAAACAAACATCACCCAATGAAATAGCAACACACAAGCGCTAGGAGAGACTCACAAGGGGAACCAGAGATCATCTGGTGTGCAGTCCCCAGCAGAGTCTCCAGCTGTCGCTCCCCGGATTTCCATCCTGGTACAAACGCGAAAGTGGCGCGGAAAAAGAATAGAGTCGCCAGCCAGGCATTTTTATCCCGAAGAAAGGGAATGGTAATGCTGCACAAACCAGAAGAAAGAAAGAGGAAGGACACAGGTCCTACGAACCAAAGAGACTGAGATCGGGAGTCGGTTACGACCTGGGAAGGTATTAGGACCCAGATCGTCCGCCGTACCCGACGGGATCCACGCTTGCCAAAAGAAACTATTTCAAAGGGTGAGGGTATGAAAGCTGCAGCAAAAGAAATGAAAAAGAAAAGAAACTGGAACTGGAAAAGAATTGAAATAAGGAAGCAAAAGGAAAAATGTAGGGAAAATAAAGATTGTGCTCGAACGGGCCCTACCCCACTACCTACCTACCTCATCAAGATAATGAGGATCAGAGACGCTGTAGTTCCCCTAACTAGGGGTAACAAAGGAAAATTGCTTATGAATTAAGGCTTGAACTTCCTATGCCATTGCTCAGGTGTTGCAGACTCGGACGACGAGTGCGTAACCGTCTTGCAAAGTGACAAGTAGGAGCAAGTTCGCGGACAGAGCGAATGAGGTGATTGAAGAATTCCCGAAGGAAAGACGCTTATTGTTTGTTCAGTGTTTCTTAGAAGCTTTTATGAGTGAAAGTTCGCATAGGTAAGTGTACCTAAGTCTTACTCAATGGGATGTGTACGTCTCACATCATCCCGAAATGGAATGCGCAAGAAGCACACCTATCTATGGAGGAAATCCCCAAAGCTAGTCCCACAAGTGAAGGCTTGATCACACTGGCCTATTACCATTATTAAGTATTTTTGTGTTTTTTGGTTAAGAAGTGTTTTTTAGCTTTTCTTTGTGAGGTACTCATGCTAAGACCTATCCACCATGAGTGATGACTCACACCTCGCCCCAAAACGGAACGCATGCAAGCATCTCATAGCAAAGTCTCATGTCACATGGAAGTACTCAACCTTTATTAAGTGAATTAGAATTAAGTTTGAAGATGAGAAGAGAGAGCACCAAAGGATCTCAAAGGAAAAATTCTAAAGGGGGACTAAAATAATCCTAAGTGTTAACATGCATGGATGTCCTAAGGGTTAGTGAAGTTTCTATCCTAATGAAGAAAGAAAGAAGAAGAAGAAGAAGAATATAAAAGAAGGGATGAGAAAGGCCTAAGCCCAACAACAAATGGTTAGTTCACATAAACATAAGAGGAGAAGATGAGAATTGGAGATGTGGAACTCAATTCACACATCTCAGACTCACCATAGCCCCTGCAATGTTAGTATGCATATAAATGAAACCAAAATGAGAAAGATAACATGCTAACATCAAACAATAAGAAGTGACATGGTATGAACATATGCACAATGCAAATGAAAATCAAAGAAATGAGGAAAAGAGACTTATGACTCAAAAGGATGCAACATGAATACATATGAAAACAAATGCACACTTATGAAATACGCAATGCAAAATGCACAAAATAAAAACCCAAGACTCACAAACAGAACCAAAATGATATGAAGAATGTCTTAGGAAGCCAACAAGATTAAGAGAAGAGAGGTACAAGACCAAACAATACCACAATGGAAGCAAAAGAAGCAATAAGATGAAGTGAAACACTTAAAGAAACAAATGACTTAAAGAAGAAGCAAACACAAAAATTCAGAAGACACAAGACCTATCCTAGGACCAGGAAGGTACCCACACCCCAAAGGAACCCCAAATGAGAAGAAGAAATGGGCACAAGTGCGTTTTTAGGCTTATGAGAGGCTTAAAGGTTCAAAGGAAGCAAAACGGTACAAGGTTCAAGATAAAATCCACAATAAAACAACCAGCCATCTAAAAATTTCACAACTGAAACCAAATGACCTTCAAACATGATATATAAACTAGCCAAAAGGATTTGCAAAGATTCAGAAAGGAACTAAGTCAAATGGAGGCAAGAACACAAGTTAGGACAGAAAACTTACATCACAAGTTTCTAGACCAAGACTCAGGAAATAAGTTTCTAAAAAAATCAGAGAAAAATCACATGAAAATAAAAATGAATTAGGAGCACAAAACAAAAAGAATGGAACCAAAACTCAAAATATTGAAGTCTATGGAAAATGAACAAGGCAGACTGGTCAAGAAAGACTTAAAAAAGAAGCTATGAGCAATGGTGAATTAATTCTGGCACGTGGATCAATGAAAAAAATAAAATAAAAATATGATAAAAAACTAGAGACACAAAATAACATTTAGGATTTTTTTGGAGATTTTTGGATGATTAAAAATATTTTAAACGAATTAAAAGCAAACTGAATAAAAAGGAATTAAAGGAAAAGAAATATAAATGAAATGAATTGATGGAGGGTGCATGAAGTAAAGCTGAACGTGGGCTTTGGTTGGGCTAGGAATAGCTGGAGGTGCGAATAGGAACTGGCAGAAGGCCCAGGGGCGCTCTAGCTTATGCTGGTAGTGTGGACTTTAATTGGATTAAATAAAAGAAATGCAGGAAAAACACAGGCCGCCTGATCAATCTGAAGGTCACAGAAGACCACCTCATTAATTGAGGTGGCAAAAAGGTGCGCTGGGATTGGACATTAAAAGTGAGCTTATGAAATTTACAATGAACATGGTTACACGCTGGATTTAAAATGAAACAGAATTTATAAAATGAAAAACAACAAATAAATGGACACGTGGCAGCATAGGAGGCGCTGGATTGCAGATCCAAGGGTGGAAACATCATCTTCTTCACAGAAACTCACAAGACAAATTCCGGTGACCGGAGCTAGAACTCCGGCACCGGAGACCAAACCAGAGGCAAAAATTCATCAAATAATGCAAACCAATAGTCCAAATTGACTAACTCAACATCACTGAATCCAAATATGACATCAAAAATAGCTAAAACTCAAAGGATCGGCCGGATCGAAGCAAAACAACATTGATCATCAAACTTTAAATGCACATAACTCATGATATAATGCACCAAAATCAAATCTACAAAGTGCAGCATCATCAGGGAAGAACAAGGAACACAAATCAACCATAAAATTTCATTTCCAGAACAAAAAGTTTCAAGCCATACCTGAGATGGAGATCTCGAAATGTTGAGATAGAAAACCAGATAATCCTTGCAAATCACTCCTCTTACTCCTTAGATGCAAAATAAATGAATCTAAGGTCTTGAAATGGTGTAGATCTGAGATTTCAACACAAGAGGCTTTGAAATGGTGAACCTCCAATTCTGTGTTCTAAGCTTGAATGAGTGGATGATTCTTGATCTAGATGATTCACTGATCAAGAATATGGAAGAGATTTGTGGAGAATGTAAAGGAATGGAGAGATATGAAGCAAAATGCAAAAATGCAAGAAGGTTGAGAATGAGAGAATGAGAGAATGAGAGAGATTCATATTTGGTTTTTTGCTCAATTCTCTTTGTTGTCATGTTTTGAGTGAATGCTGAAAGTGTGAAAGAGAGTGCACGAAAATTGAATGAGAAAAGTGTGAATATGCAAATTATGCACTTGGTGGAATATGCATGCTTCCCTCATGCTTCCTTGGGCTTCTCAGCATGTGTAATTTCCAATCTCCACCCTTGATCCAAATCCATTCACTCCTGGCCCTTAGATCAAACCCTCACACTTATTTCATTAATTTTGCAAATTGGCTTGTTTTGGAGGGAGTTTTCAAAAGTGTATGAAATTGGACCATTCTTTGGAGAAAAATGCCTCTTATGAAATGTATTTCAAGTTAGAAACATGTTTGAGCCTGTACCAAGTCACACAAATCCAATTGGAGCCTTCTTGCACATATTGACTTTTTGAAAAATCAAATTTGCCCTATATTACATGGAATTTTCGAATGGCCTCTAGGACTAACCGGGAATCCGGTGAAAAAGTAATTGTACTTTTTGAAAATGGAAGCCCTTACTCTCCAACTTTCATGTTTGACTTTGGTCCATTTGGAGAATTTTTGATCATGTTATGTCCACTTGAAAATTAGGGCCAAAGTTGACTTTTTTAGAAAACTTCAAAAACCAACTTTGTACCATTTTTGCAAAACCCCTCAAATCTCCATGATTCTTGAACTTTAGGCATTCCAAACCTCTTATAACATTGTAAGGACCCCTCTTGGCCAAAAAATTTGGGTTGGACCCCTTGAAATTGCATAGTTGACTTTTTCAGGGCTCTGTTGACTTTTTTCTTCATCTGCAAGCAACTGAGGCACTGACTGACTTCCAGATGGAATTTTCTCATGAAATTTGACACATAGGATCCCCTTAACACGTAGAAGACTTGGATCACATGAAATGGCCAAAGTTGTAAGATCTTGGTACTTGAATCCCAAACCCTAATTTGGGTGCATTGCATAGGAGCTTTGCCTTGTCCTGAGATCTCTGATGATCATGCAATCTTCTGAGCTTTTGCCAATGGAATTGATCTTGTAAATGGAGTATAGACTCACCATATAACTTGCACAAACTCATCGGGACCCTTGTCATGGCTTGAAGTGCTTCTGGGAACATCCCAGATGACCATATGCTTGATGCTAGGACATGAGGGATGTTATGCTTCATCTTTCCATGCTAGGATGCTGAGAAAATGACATGAGTATGATGAATATGGTATGATATGATGCTAAAAATTAAGAGGGAAAATTTGGGGTGTTACAGGTGTGTTTTTAGATAGATTGATTTAAGGTCGGGTTATCATCAGATTCGAGTTAAAGCAGGTGATATTCCGAAGACGGCTTTCCGGATGAGATATGGTCACTTTGAATATACTTTGATGCCTTTTGGTGTATCCAATGTGCTTGGTGTATTCATGGAATATATGAATCGATCTTTTAATGAGTATTTAAATAAGTTTGTGGTGGTTTTTATTGATAACATTCTGATTTATTCAAAGTCATAGGAAGAACATGAGGGACATCTGAGGATTGTATTGCAGGTGTTGAGAGAGAAGAAGCTTTATGCTAAATTGTCTAAGTGTGAGTTCTGGTTGAAGGAAGTGAGTTTCCTTGGCCATGTGATTTCTAGTGGAGGAATTTCTATGGATCCTTCAAAGATTGATGTTGTGTT
This sequence comes from Lathyrus aphaca, assembly GCA_963966055.1. Classification (NCBI taxonomy): domain Eukaryota; kingdom Viridiplantae; phylum Streptophyta; class Magnoliopsida; order Fabales; family Fabaceae; genus Lathyrus; species Lathyrus aphaca. Next base: position 505,857,973 of record OZ014524.1, on the reverse strand, counting down.
GAATTGGGAAACTCCAAAGTTTGCTACGGAGATTAAAAATTTTCTTGGGTTGGCCGGTTACTACCAAAAAAAATTCGAGGGTTTTTCTAAGTTGGCGTTGCCTCTGATGTAGTTGACTCGAAAGGGTCAAGCATACGTGTGGGATGTGGCGTGTGATAAGAGTTTTGTTGAGTTGAAGAAGAGGTTGACTACTTCTCCATTTTTAATTTTACTGGATCCGAATGAATATTTTGTGGTGTACTGTGATGCTTCAAGAATGGGTCTTGGTGGTGTTTTGATGCAGAGTGGTCAAGTGATTGTCTATGCTTATAGAAAGTTACGTGTTCATGAGAGGAACTATCCTACCCATGACTTAGAGTTAGCAGCCGTGGTTTTTGTGTTAAATATTTAGAGACACTATTTGTTTGGATCGAGGTTTGAGGTGTTCAGCGATCATAAGTGTTTGAAATACTTGTTTGATCAGAAGGAACTAAATATGAGGCAGAGAAGATGGTTAGAGATGTTGAAGGATTTTGATTTGAGTTACCACCCTACTAAAGCTAATATAGTTGCATATTCTTTGAGTAGGAAGACTTTGCATATGTCGACGATGATGGGGAAAGAACATGAAATGATTGAGCAATTCAGAGATATGAGTTTGCTGTGTGAAACTACATCTGAGAGTGTGAAGCTGGGTATGGTGAAATTAACTAATGATATTGTGGGGGAGATCCGTATAGGACAACAATCATATTTGAAGTTGGTTGATCAAATGACTTTGATTAACCAAGGTAACGGAGGATAGTTCTGAATCGATAAGGATGGTATGATGAGGTTTCGAGATCGTGTGTGTGTTCCTGATATTCTAGAATTTAAGAAAATTATTCTTGAGGAAGGACACTGAAGTAGATTGAGTATTCATCCTAGTGCGACTAAGATGTATCATGACTTGCAAAAGTTGTTTTGTTGGTCGGGTATGAAGAGAGATGTTGAGGAGTTTGTGTATGCTTGTTTGGTTTTCCAGAAATCAAAGGTTGAATATCAAAATCCTTTAGGTATGATGTAACCATTGAGTATTCCGAAATGGAAATGGAATAGCATTTCTATGGATTTTGTGACATGTTTTCCGAAGACGGTGAAGGGAAATGATTCCATTTGGGTGATTATTGATCGATTAACTAAGTCGGCGTATTTCTTACCGATGAAGATGAATCATTCCATGTCGAAGCTAGCAGAGATGTATATTGATGAGATTGAGAAGTTGCATGGGATACCGTCGAGTATCGTGTCAGATAGAGATCCACAGTTTACATCAAGATTTTGGAAGAGTTTACAAGATGCTTTAGGAACCAAGTTGAGGACGAGTTCTGCTTATCATCCACAAACGGACGGTCAGACAAAACGAACTATCCAATCTTTAGAGATTTGCTGGGAGTTTATATGTTGGATCATGGAGGTGTGTGGGATAGTCATTTGTTTTTTATTGAGTTTACTAATAACAATATTTTTCATGCGAGCATTGGTATGGATCCGTATGAAGTATTGTATGGGAGGTGGTGTAGAACTCCATTGTGTTGGTATGAATCAAGCGAGAGTGTTGTGCTCGGACCTGAGATTGTGTAAGAGACGACGGAAAAGATTAAGATTATCCAAGAGAGAATTAAGACTTCTCAAAGTCTTCAAAAGAGTTATCATGGTAAGAGGAGGAAATCACTTGAATTTCAAGAAGGAGATCATGTGTTCTTGAGGGTTACTCCAGTTATTGGTGTCGGACGAGGTCTAAAGTCCATAAAGCTCACTTTGTGTTTCATTGGACCGTATCGGATTTTGCAGAGGGTTGGAGATGTGGCATATATGAAGGAATTACCACTTTTACTTGCGAATATGCATGATGTGTTTCATGTGTCACAGTTGAGGAAGTATACTGCAAATCTGTCGCATGTGATTCAGATGGACGATGTTCGAGTAAGAAATAATTTGACTATAGAGGTTTCACCAGTATGGATAGATGGTAGAGAAATGAAACGATTAAGAGGTAAAGATATTTCCTTAGTGAAGGTATTGTGGGGTGGACCATCTGGTGATAGTTTCACTTGGGAACGAGAGGATCAGATGAAAGAGTCGTATCTGATGTTGTTTGCTTCATATACATTTTCGAGGACGAAAATTCTTAAGTGGGGGAGAGTTGTAACACCCCGAAGTTGATTTTAATTATATTGATGTGTTTTCTTAAGAATTTTGATGTTTATGAGGTTATTTGATGTTTTGTGAAGTTTGAGGGTAACTTAATATTTTAATAATGATTAGAATTATTAAGTATATGGGGTTTAGTTTATTATTTGAGGTTTAATAAAATAAAATAAAAGGAATTAGAGGATGAGGGCATTGTGATCTTTTGGTTGAGGATAAGTAAGGTTTTTATGGGGAAAGACTAAAAAGGTCCTAGGGGAAAGAGTGACAAAAGAAGGGAAAGTTTGAGAGTACGATCATTTGGAACGATCACACTTGTGGGAAAAGAGCTCTGGAGAAGAGGGAAAAGCTAGGGCTTGAAGGTTGAGAGATTTACGAAGAGGTTATCGAAAGCTTACGGAAATTAAGGTATGGGGAGTATTTTTCTTTCGATATTATAATGTGGGAATGGAATTGGGGGTTTTATGGTGTAGTTTAGGGAATAGGGTTTTGATTGAGGAGTTTGTGTTTCGATGATGATTCATTATGATTAGGATGAATATAACGATGTACATGATGTAAATGATGTTATCCTAAGGAAGATTTATGTTAATGTGGTTTTCTGATGTGTTACTGTTAAATTATGGGTTTTGGAAGGGTTTAATCGCAGAAGGAGAAGGCTGAAATCACAGAAAAATTCTGTAGATCGTGAAGCTCGCTTAGCGAGCGGAGTCAGTGAGTTGGCCGCTTAGCGAGCATGATGTCTCGCTTAGCGAGCCCTGGGAAACTTTGAAAAATGTTTTAATTTTGAAAACTGTTTTTAAGGTAGTATGTTCTAGGTTGCTATGACGTTGTGGAGTTGTCGCATGATGTGTCTTGGAGGTTAAATGAGTAGAGTTAGTAATTAAGTAATGTATGATGAATTAATTGATTTTCTTTGTGTTATGATGTATGAATTCATGATGAAGAGATATGATGTAGGATGAGTGTGTTGTATGATGTCCCATGAGTATGTATATAATGTTATGAATGAGTATGAGGAATAATTGATTAATAATGAATGCAGATGCAATGTTATGATGTTTTGAGGATGATGTATGTTTATTGTGTCTTGCATTCAAGGCAATGAACTTTTGATGGGACTTAGGTCCATTGGTAGCTTCAATCCTATTGTGTGGATTGAAGTGATATGAAGTTTATGACGTGCTCCCTTAGGGGAGGGTTGATGGCCCAGTGTCCATCCATGAGGATGTTTCGGTACCACATGCATGATTAAGAGGTTGCATTTTATTCTTAATGACATAGCATGATTTGCATTGGTTTAATTTGTGTAATGATGAGATATATTTGATGATGCATAGTAAATGAGTAGGGTGAATGTTTCTATGATGATGGTGATATGTATAAATGAATTGTAAATGAATTGTTGTTATTGCTGATTGTTTTAAATTCTTATTTCTATATTATTTTATGGAATGTGAATTTACTCACCATGTCTGCCTTCTGGTGATTGTCTATTATGCCATCCTGCAGATAATCAGGTTTAGCTCGAAGCATGCTTAACTCGGAGGTAGTGAGTCGTCGAGTTAGTTAGAAGTGGAGTCTGTAACACGGTGGTAGAACTGACTTTAGTTATGTTGCGGATAGCAAGAGTCGCCACCGACTTTTATTTTATCCAGAGGAAAGGCATAAAAGAACAGGAAAGATCTTTTAAAAGATTTTTGGGTCCGGGGGGTAGGTTATGTAAAGGGAAGGTGTTAGCACCCTTTACATCCATGGTTATCCATGGGCTCTTAGTTACTTAACTCACTTGGAATTGTTTCTGAATATGTGAAGTGTGTGAATAAAAATTTTCATAAGAGTTTGATAATGATCCAAGTACGGATGCGTAAAAAACTTGTGTTTGAAAATTGTTTGAAATTATGAAGTGTTTGAGAAATTTTTTTGAATAGTGAGCAAGTAACTATGAGGAACCTACCCTAAAGTTTAAGTCTTTTCTGTTCTTGAATCCTTTGAATGGTAAGACTATCCCTATTATTAAGGAATAGGTAGTCATTACCTTGGATGTGAGGGACATGTGAAGGGTCATTTATTTATGTAGGCAACTGTAGGGTGTACTAAGCATTTTTGGAGGGACTGTCATCATTATTCGAAAAGGGACAAGATCATTATGAAGGCAACCATTTGAGGGACTTGATCTTTTATTGTTTAAGGGACTAGATGACTTTATTTTGAGGGACTTCTGCTTTATACACCCCACTTGACCTTTTGATTAGGCAACAATGAGAGGTATCCCTAAGGAAGTGAGATGGCGATCCAAGATCGACTTACGTGTGTGAGTGTACAATTTAATTAATATTTATCTTTAAATTAAGTGATCTAAATTAATTTTAAATATACAAACATATTTACACTCCCTATTTACTAACCATAGCATAAAATAAATATTTAACATTATTAATAAAATATTACATCCAGGAACAATTACATAATAATAATTAAGCAAAATTAAATATAATAAGCAAAATAAATAAACAATTATAATTGGGTTAGTGAAAATAATAATAATAAAAATAATACCAAATTTAATGGGGTTAGTAATAATAATAATAATAAATCACAATATATATATAAATGGGGTTAGTAATAATAAAATAGATATGAAAATAAATAGCATTAATGATAAAATAAATAAGAATATTAGCATAATAATTAAAAGATCAAATTTTTATGAACAATTATTATTTAAGATTAAGAAGAAAATATAAACAATTAATTATCATAAAGTCTTAAATGCTATAAAAATTAAGTTAATTATAAACATATTATGAAAATAAATTATATTAAATTAACAAGTTTTAATTATTTTTTAAACATATATTAAAAATTATTTACATGCAAGAGTTAAATTATGAACAAATTATAGAATATATATATATTATGAAAATAGGATTAATTATAATTGAATAACCATATAATTATATTCACAAAAATTAAATTATCAATTTTTAATTAATTTAACAATTTTTTAATTAATTGTTTCTAAGCATATATTAACAATTATTTAAATGCAAAAATTAAAAATATAAACAATTTAGGTCATATTTACATATTAAAAAAAAAAAGAGTTAATTATGATTATATTTACAAAGTTTAATTATATTAAATAAAATATATACATTATTAAAAAAAATGTGATCATACAATTATATTTATAAATTTTAAGGATTATAATAAAATTTTATTTACTAATTAAAATATAAGCAAGAATTACAATTAGGGTTTCTTAGAAAATATATTTTTAGGGTTTATAAAAAATAGAGTTTTAGGAATTTATAGAATAAAATTAAGGTTTTATCTATTAATTTACAAAAATAAACAATTTATTGAAAAATATACAATATATGTAAATGTAAACAATTTAAAGTTTTTCTTTTAATAAAATCAATTATGATAATGGTATTTTTATATTTTTTAGGTTTTTACTAATTTAAATAAAATAGCATGAATATAATAAATAAATTGAAAATAATAGTAAAATATAAAAAAATTGATGAAATTGACCAAAAGTAAGGACCTGGGATTTGAACCCAGGTCCCTTACCTCAATCCTCAAAGTGCAAAACCAGTCAGGCTACACGCGCGCGTTGATATAGAGAGAGAAGCTGATCTTTATATTGTAAATCCATTGCATAAATGAATTTAAGTCAAAAAAACTTGCTGGAGACTGGTTTCGATCCCTTGACCTTTGCTCCATACGTGCGTGTATCCACCAACTGAGCTAAGCAACATTTGTGAAATAAATTACAAACAGTTTCATAAAATATTAAAACAAAAATTCAAATATCATCCGCGCGCCAAAACTCCTTCTTCTTCCTTGAGACTTGCGAATTTAGCTGCGAAATTATCTACAGAATTTCCTGCGAATTTACCTGCACACGAATTTTACAGAAAACCTAGATTTTTGAAACACCATGAAAATCGTACCAATTTTAACAATTAATAGCCCAGATCAATTACTCATAGCTCATACATTCCTGCCACGATCTTATTATTCATTTAAATTAAGTGGATGATGAAACCCTAATTCAAAGGTTCTAACCCTAACAATGGCTTCTTACGCATTTGTCCATGAACCTGCAAGTTTTTTTTATCCAGAAACGATCTACATATTACCACAAACAATATTCCAAAGTTAAAACACAATAATATTGCATGAATTTGATGAATCGAAAATTTGAAAAATCAAGAGGAAATTGATTCGGTTATGGCATATGAGGGTGATTCAAAAGCATGAGATGAGTGGTTTCGGTTTAGGGATGTCCAGGGAACCTCTTGGTGTTCTTAAAATACCTTAAAATACCTTCTATGGATGAATCCGAATTTGAGTTTTTGGATGGTTTTTTGGTTTGTGAAACTTACTCTTGGGAGGCAGAAAATTCGTCAGTTCATGCTTGTTGTATGTTGTATATATATGATACAATAAAATTAGGTCAAGAGATTCATCAAAGCTTTGGATTTTTGGACCTTTTTAGATTGAAAAATATTTGATCTTAAAACTTGAATATCCTTGATCTCACATTTCTATTTTAAGATGATTCTCATTACTCTTGTATCAATCAAGTCTAAATATAATTTAAGACCTTCTAGAAACCAAATCAAATTAAATTTTCATTATTTTATATTTTATTTGAATTTAAAATGATTTTTTAATATAAAAATCATAATAAATAAAAACAAAATGAATAAAATTATGCATAAATCAATTTAATTTCGTGCAAGATGTTTTGATGTGGATTGGGTCATTATTTGGCAAGCCCATTTGGAAAAAATTGGTTTTAGACCTCCATTTTCTTCATAAACCAACCCAAAATTTCCCAACTTTGCAAGGGCACACATCCTTCAATTTTAATGCTATGAGGGTGTTCTTGGACATTTTGGAAAGCTTAAAGAGTCCTCTAAACAACCCCACTGGTTTCATGTCTATATCATTTACCAATCTCAAGTTATGCCTTTTTGAAGTTGTTGACTTTTTGTTGACTTTCAAAAGGACCTATAATGTCTTAGCTCATACCTTCCAAATGAAGCATTTTTGGGATTGGCTTGTGAGACACAAAGTTGTAGAGAATTCAATTTCCTTCAAAATGAGCTTTGGATGGAGACTTGGTGATGAAGTATGTGATAGTTATGGCTGGTCAAAGTTCAATTGACTTTTACTGAGAAAACCCTAATTTAGAAACTCCTGATTCTTGATGATCTGAAATCTCCTTGATGAATCATGATCAACCCTTGATAAAATGATGAATTTTACTTCATATACTTGATGTTGGCAAAAAGTCATGAAGTTTGACTTTGGTTTGACCACAGTTGACCTCAGTTTGACTTTTTAACTGCTTTGACTGATTTTGACTTATCTGATCATCTGACTGAGCAAACTTTTGAGAAAAGTATTGAAACTTGACATGGGGGTTCTTAAACACATATAAGATATTATGAAGCTCACTTGAAGTCTTGGAAGTTCATTTATCCTGATTAAAGTCAAAACCCTAGTTTTGGATGCACTGCTTAGGAGGTGCATTGTCTGAGGGAATTGTCAACTCTTCTGACCAATTGTGAACTTTGTGAACCTTGTGAACCATCATAAGATGTCTTGTGAACCTAGTGAACCATCATGGGGGGTCTTGTGAACCTTGTGAATCTCATAAAGTGACTTGTAGACTTTATGAACCTCATGAAAGGTTTGGTAAGCATTGTGAATCTTGTGAACCTTGTGAACCTCATAAAGTGGCTTGTAGACTTCATGAACCTCATGAAAGGTCTTGTAAGTGTTGTGAATCTTGTGAACCTTGTGAACCTTCTTAGCACACAAAGTCTTGTATTGTGAGGGCAAATTTTGGGGTGCAACAGCTGCCCCTGTTCAATTTTCTGAAACCTGAGGGGTTAGATTGGTATATTTGCCAGTCGTGACCTGGAAGGTTGAAGGGGGTTGAACATAAAAGCCCAAAAATTTGCACTCACCAGTGCATAGAGTGATACAGATGGCTAGTTAAATATGCTTGAGTGGGCTCAAAGATGCCACTTGGAAGAACTGGGGATGGGCTTAGAGATGACATCTAAAGAACTGGATGTGATGATAGCTTTGTGTTGATACTGGATCTCAGTACTAGGTCTTCGTATAGGCCGTCTCTGAATCGTTTATAATTTGAATTTGTTGAATAGACCAGTAGAAATAAATCTTCGTGACGATTATCTCTTCTGGAAATATCTTGGATTAGGGAATAGATCTTTTTACAGACCGTTTGCCTACTCTCCAAGGTCAAAAGAACGTCAGGATTAGTTCTTCTGAAAAATATCTTGAACCAGGGAATGGATCTTTGTATAGACCGTTTGCCTGCTATTCAAGGGCCAAAAGAACGTCAGGATTAGTTCTTCTGAAAAATATCTTGAACCAGGGAATGGATCTTTTTACAGACTGTTTGCCTGCTATTCGAGGTCAAAAGAACGTCAGGATTAGTTCTTCTGAAAAATATCTTGAACCAGGGAATGGATCTTTTTACAGACCGTTTGCCTGCTATTCAAGGGCCCAAAGAACGTCAGGATTTGCTCTTCTGAAAAATATCTTGAACCAGGGAATGGATCTTTTTACAGACCGTTTGCCTGCTATTCGAGGTCAAAAGAACGTCAGGATTAGTTCTTCTGAAAAATATCTTGAACCAGGGAATGGATCTTTTTACAGACCGTTTGCCTGCTATTCGAGGTCAAAAGAACGTCAAGATTAGTTCTTCTGAAAAATATCTTGAACCAGGGAATGGATCTTTTTACAGACCGTTTTCCTGCTATTCAAGGGCCAAAAGAACGTCAGGATTTGCTCTTCTGAAAAATATATTGAACCAGGGAATGGATCTTTGTACAGATCGTTTGCCTGCTATTCAAGACCAGATAGATGAAATCTTCTGGAAATATCCTGGATTAGGGAATGGATCTTCTTACAGACCGTTTGCCTACTCTCCGAGGACAAAAAAGTGTCAGGATCAAGTCTCCTGAAAATATCCTGGATTAGGGAATGGATCTTTGTACAGACCGTTTGCCTACTCTCCAAGGAAATAGATTAAATCTTCTGAAAATATCTTGAACCAGGGAATGGATTTTTGTACAGACCGTTTGCCTGCTATTCAAGACCAGATAGATGAAATCTTCTGGAAATATCCTGGATTAGGGAATGGATCTTCTTACAGACCGTTTGCCTACTTTCCGAGGATATCTTGAGTAATGTATGGGTCATCTCTGACCTGTTGTGAATTGTTGATATTGTTTTATCTGCACATAACTATCCTGTAAGGAGAATGTTAGTTTATGTAATATGTATGCATGCATAGTATGATGCACCTAAGTAAATGTATTATGTATTTATGGATATGTATGTTATGATATGATGTAAATGATGTATGTATGAATCATGCAGCCTGAAGCGTCTGGATATCTTTGTATAACAACTGCTGGCCAGGGAAAATAAATCCCGATCCGTTGTTGAGGAATATGAGGAACTCGTTCCCGTCTTGTTTGATAATATATTATACATAACCTCCCGTATGCTGGGGATAATAAGGTATACATAACCTTCGTCTTCGTTTGATAGTAGTATAGATATAACCTCCCGTCTTCGTTCGTCGTACTCTTATTGGAAAGTAAATTCCCGAATATTCGTATGAGGATAAAAGAGATGGATATAAATTCCAGGGGAGATGTGACTTTATGAAGATGGATTTGTCCTACTGCGGGTTTGTAACTGTTTTGTTAAGGATGAACCGGCAAAGCTTCGTTGAATTCCTTCTCTCGTTCGTCCTTAGTAAATACTATTACTGCATTTTCATGCATTTCTGGTAAACATCAATCATATTAAGCATACATGTATTTTTGGTAAACATTAATTCTATTCAAAAGCATACATATATTCAAACACAACCAATGGACGTTTCGCTTATGTAAATAGGGTAAAAGTAAATCTGGATTCAGAGGGAAAAGTAAAGCTGAACTTGAGAACAGAAATGTTTTAACTTCGAGAGTGTATAACCAATTGGATTTGGAGCTCTTGAAATTCTTCACTTTCCTGAATACCTTCCCAGAAATCCTCATTGCTGGATCTGAAGACATGACACCGACACCATCTGATACTACTGGCGTAGACAATTAATTTCCACAATGGCTTTTGCTGAGATTCCAATATCAAGGTAATACCACGAGAGGAATGTGTCTTCAAATTGTGATGGACCCTATGCGCTCCGGGTATTAGATTTGACGAGAAAGCATTGCCCCTTGGTTGAGGATTAATTATACCATAATGGAAGTATCTGAATGATATGCTCCTGACATCCTGAAATTCACATATGTGAGGAGAGCTGCCTTTGGCTATTAAGCATTGTTGAATCTGGACCTGATTGCCCCGAATGAATTGAACAGTAAGTTGATATGCCCCTTGACTGGGAAACAGTGACTATGCCCCTGGTATTATGAACTTTGTAATGTTACCCTCAATAATTTAGACAGATGTGGAGATCTGCCCCTAGATACTCAAACATAACTGAATCCTGTCCAGATTGCCCCACATGAGTTAGGCAGTATCATGGCCTGCCCCTTGATCGGGAGATAATGACTATGCCCCTGGCATACATGGACCTTTATCCAGGAAGAAACTTTGTTCATCGGAAGGACTTTGGTTCATTGAACATTCATCCTGTAAGTTTCTCTATTTGTCAAACACTCAGGTATATGCCAACAAATATATTCAAAAATGCAATGCTTATGTCTGTCTTGAAGTTTTGAAGAAGATTATTTTTTTTTTTTTTAGAAAAACAGTTTTTGTGAGAACTGTGATATTAACTCAAGTTTCATAATAAGCCCTAAAGGAGTCAGGATACATTTTTGTAGCAGTATGCTTTCGAACTAACCATGCTTCAGTTAGGACTTTTAAAGGGTTATAACGTGGCCTGGTTCATGGTTTTAGAAACAAAAGATAAAAGCTCAAATTTATTTGTACCCAACCCATTCTCCATGATATTCTTCAGTCTTATACTCAGTTAACTTATGCATTGAGGCTCAAATGAGTTTGGAATTGTAATACTGACATTTGTGATGATTCAGGAATCAAATATTTATTTGAACATTCAGTCATCTTTCTTTGTTGAGGATTCATAGTGACCTCTTTTTTTTCTTTTGACTTTATTATCCCTTCTTTTTGCCTGAACTGCTTATCTCAAGGTTACAGTCAGCGGGATGTCTTAATGTTTTACTAAGTCTCCTTCATAGGTTTTGAATTAGTAAGCTTTTCTTTTGCTGGATATTGACTGTCAGGTTTAATGATTACAGAGAACCATCATTAGTTGTGTACAACACAGATAATTGGCATATTTGAGTTAACCGAGTAACTACCCTGCCCCAGGTTATGAATAAGGGTTTTAATTTGTGCGAGAATAAAAACTCCTACTTCATAGGCTCAAAAGGGTTGACTAGGGATTAACTTCCTTATATCTCCACTGTTTAGGAATTGAAACAATGCCTGTACATCGTCAGCATAGTCTGTTCAAAAGCATACTGCATAAGATTATGGTATTATTTTCGTCATCCTCCCTCTACAGGCTTATAGCTTTATCAGGAGTTAAATATCACAAGATAGAAATAAGAAGCATAATTCAAAATATAGTGGAACGAATGGATTAATTCAAGACAAACATATGCAATGCATTAATGAAAACAAAAGTTTAACATAATAGTAAGTGTTTAAACAAATAGAAGAAATTACAAATAAAAATTCAAATGTTCTCAAAGTCTCTTCCTCTAAACTTGTCACTCCAGTTATCTGGAAACTTTGATGCTTGATGGAAGATAGAAGAACTCAACCTGGCCTTCTGGCATAACCTCGAGTATTCCTTCGACAATTAGGTCTTGAATCTTATTCTTCAATGCCCAACAGTTACTAGTGTCATGTCCAGGACAGTTGGAGTGATACATACACCTTGCCTTGGGATTATAGCGAGGAGAAGAGGTATTAGGATTTTTAGGAGGATTTTCCAAGGAAATCAGCTTCATCTCCAACAGGCATTGCAAAACTTGTGACATTGGAGTGCTGAACTTGATAAACTGCCTTCTACATTTCTGGCGTTGAGGTGGATTAACCTTATCAGGTCTTTCTTCTTCAATTGAAGAATAATCAATGGCAACCTGTCTCTTACCCTCTTTTATCCTCATCCTCCTTTCAACCAAATCAGCTTGTTTTAATGGAGGTTCACTGACAATTAGATCCCTGACTCTATTACTTTGAAGTTTATGGACAAAGGCTCTTAACTCTTCTTGCCCCTGTGCTAAACTTTGAATAAGAACCACCTGGTCATTCATCTGGGTCCTCATTTTTGTTATCTCAGCTTGTAGTCGTTTCAGCTGATCATCTTTGTCGTCCTCTGGATTCTTTTTCTTAGCCAGCAGTATCTTCAATTCATCCTGCCCTTTGGACAAGTTCAGGATCAACTCTTGGAATCGGGCATTCTGAGCCTGGAGATCTTTGACTGTTTTTTCAAGAGCCATTGCTGAAATAAACAGCGAGAAGATAAGAAACCTGTGCACAAGAAACCTGTGATGCAATGATATGATATGTAAATGCGTATGCAATGTTTTCAAGGACCGCAGGATTTAAATTTGCTTAAACAGCCAAAAAGGAAAACTTTTATTAGTAATAAATTTGTTTGCCCCTTGGGCTTACAAAATGAAATGAAATAAATACAAAAGATGGGGTTTTAAGTCTCCCATGGATGCTTCCTCTTTGTGTTGAGGTATGAGTTGAGATTCCGCTCCTCGTGAAGTTGCTTCGTTAGTTCCAAGATTCTTTCTTGGCTTGCTTTGTAATGAGCCTCGAAAGTATCCCTTTGCTCCTTCAGCTGGATCCAGGATCTCTGTAAGTCTTCCATATCAGTAGGCATGTCTGGGTGAAGGATGGTATAAGCAGTGTCTCCTTCAGCAACAGGTTCCATGGTAACTGGCAGGATGGCAGGATATGGCATCATGAGAGTCTGAGCACGAGATCTCACCCATCTGAGATAAGCCTCCATAGGAATAGTGTACTTAGGCTCCAGTGTCTTGCTGTCAACCCTGTTTACTTTTCCCCAAGCTCGTATGAATCTCTGACGGTAACCTTGAAGATCGTTGTCGTAATCAAACACAATGCCCTGAATCAACATGTCATGTGGACCATTACTTCGAGCATAACCAAACTGTCGTAAAGCTAGAGAGGGGTTGTAGGTGATGCCTCCTCTTATGCCTAGAAGTGGCACATTAGGAAACTCCCCACAACGGTCAATGATAGTGATATTCTCCATAGATCTGGAGCACCAATGGATATCTGAGTGAGAAAGTGACATGATCCTTTTGGACCATCTGAACCCTTGTTCATTCTTCATTACTGAGCGAGGAAGGTGAGAAATAAACCACCTAGAAAGCAAAGGTATGCATCACATCAAAGTTCCTCTAGCCCTTGTAGTACGGGTATGAAGAGAATGTAGAATGTCTCCAAGCAATGTAGGCACCGGATTGTGACTCAGAAATATGTTGATGGCATGAACGTCTATGAACTGATCTGGATTGGGAAACAATACTAAGCCATAAATCAGCAAGGCTAAGATCTCCTCAAAAGCATCGTAACTCATGGCCTTCAAGAACATTTGAGCCTTGTCCATTAGCACCTTGGCAAGAATACCCTTGACTCCGCTTCTCGTTTCTAGAACAATGTCAGACTTCTTCAGATGTAGAGCTGCAGCAATAACCTCTGGTTTAGGCTCTTTCTCCAAGCCTGTGAAGGGTCTTTGATCAAGAACAGGTATACCCAGAAGTTTAGAGAACTCCTCCATTGTAGGAACCAGCTGATAGTCAGGGAATGTAAAGCAATGGTGCTTAGGGTCAAAGAACTGAAACATAACACTCATCATGTCTTCATTAAACCCTGAGGTGACTAGATCCAATAGGTGACCATGTCTCTTGATGAACTGGGAATGATCAGACACTTGAGAAACCAACTCTTTAAGCTTAGAAGGTATCCCTACAAAGTTGATCCTGATGGTGTTCCTACGAGCAGAAGTCATGACCTGCAACAAAGAACAAAGATAAATCCTTTGGTCCTTGAAATGGTTAGTGAAAATGCTATGCTTATGATGCATGACGATGTCATGATGTTATGCTCAATCACAAACATGTGGCACACACAAACAAGTCACACAATAGCCCTAGGTTTAAAGGCTTGCATGAGGTTTAAAGGTAAGTACCCTCCCCTGAAGTTAGTTGGTTCATCCTGTCCTACAAAAGTAACCAGGTTCTAAGGGATCTCAAAATCATTGATCCTTCACAAGGGTGGTTGTTCAGTAGGCAACTTACTTGCCAACCAAAACCCTCCAAGTTTAAGATCTCAATGAGCGTAGTATCGAGTGTCAACCAACTTCAGTCTGCACCAAAGCCGGCTACCTCACTACTTTCTAAAGGCCAAGATGGGATAACTAGGGTTCTAAAAGTTAGTTAGTGCATTGACAACATATGGCAGCCTCATATTATCCTCAACTTGACTTAAGGAACATAAGCACCAACCAAGAAGTCACACTAACTATGGCCACCAGATCAACCGTATCGATATACGTCGTACAGTTTCCTTGGTCTATTGCCATTTACCTAAGGTACACTAGATCCGGGTTAGGACCTTTCACACATAAGAGCCCAACAAGTAATATAAAGCAAACAAGGCAAACAATTTAAGTGATCTAATTCCTAAGGGTACCCCTCTTTAATATTAAATCCCCAGAAGAGTCGCCAGTTCTGTAACACGGTGGGAGAACTGACTTTAGTTATGTTGCGGATAGCAAGAGTCGCCACCGACTTTTATTTTATCCAGAGGAAAGGCATAAAAGAACAGGAAAGATCTTTTAAAAGATTTTTGGGTCCGGGGGGTAGGTTATGTAAAGGGAAGGTGTTAGCACCCTTTACATCCATGGTTATCCATGGGCTCTTAGTTACTTAGCTCACTTGGAATTGTTTCTGAATATGTGAAGTGTGTGAATAAAAATTTTCATAAGAGTTTGATAATGATCCAAGTACGGATGCGTAAAAAACTTGTGTTTGAAAATTGTTTGAAATTATGAAGTGTTTGAGAAATTTTTTTGAATAGTGAGCAAGTAACTATGAGGAACCTACCCTAAAGTTTAAGTCTTTTCTGTTCTTGAATCCTTTGAATGGTAAGACTATCCCTATTATTAAGGAATAGGTAGTCATTACCTTGGATGTGAGGGACATGTGAAGGGTCATTTATTTATGTAGGCAACTGTAGGGTGTACTAAGCATTTTTGGAGGGACTGTCATCATTATTCGAAAAGGGACAAGATCATTATGAAGGCAACCATTTGAGGGACTTGATCTTTTATTGTTTAAGGGACTAGATGACTTTATTTTGAGGGACTTCTGCTTTATACACCCCACTTGACCTTTTGATTAGGCAACAATGAGAGGTATCCCTAAGGAAGTGAGATGGCGATCCAAGATCGACTTACGTGTGTGAGTGTACAATTTAATTAATATTTATCTTTAAATTAAGTGATCTAAATTAATTTTAAATATACAAACATATTTACACTCCCTATTTACTAACCATAGCATAAAATAAATATTTAACATTATTAATAAAATATTACATCCAGGAACAATTACATAATAATAATTAAGCAAAATTAAATATAATAAGCAAAATAAATAAACAATTATAATTGGGTTAGTGAAAATAATAATAATAAAAATAATACCAAATTTAATGGGGTTAGTAATAATAATAATAATAAATCACAATATATATATAAATGGGGTTAGTAATAATAAAATAGATATGAAAATAAATAGCATTAATGATAAAATAAATAAGAATATTAGCATAATAATTAAAAGATCAAATTTTTATGAACAATTATTATTTAAGATTAAGAAGAAAATATAAACAATTAATTATCATAAAGTCTTAAATGCTATAAAAATTAAGTTAATTATAAACATATTATGAAAATAAATTATATTAAATTAACAAGTTTTAATTATTTTTTAAACATATATTAAAAATTATTTACATGCAAGAGTTAAATTATGAACAAATTATAGAATATATATATATTATGAAAATAAGATTAATTATAATTGAATAACCATATAATTATATTCACAAAAATTAAATTATCAATTTTTAATTAATTTAACAATTTTTTAATTAATTGTTTCTAAGCATATATTAACAATTATTTAAATGCAAAAATTAAAAATATAAACAATTTAGGTCATATTTACATATTAAAAAAAAAGAGTTAATTATGATTATATTTACAAAGTTTAATTATATTAAATAAAATATATACATTATTAAAAAAAATGTGATCATACAATTATATTTATAAATTTTAAGGATTATAATAAAATTTTATTTACTAATTAAAATATAAGCAAGAATTACAATTAGGGTTTCTTAGAAAATATATTTTTAGGGTTTATAAAAAATAGAGTTTTAGGAATTTATAGAATAAAATTAAGGTTTTATCTATTAATTTACAAAAATAAACAATTTATTGAAAAATATACAATATATGTAAATGTAAACAATTTAAAGTTTTTCTTTTAATAAAATCAATTATGATAATGGTATTTTTATATTTTTTAGGTTTTTACTAATTTAAATAAAATAGCATGAATATAATAAATAAATTGAAAATAATAGTAAAATATAAAAAAATTGATGAAATTGACCAAAAGTAAGGACCTGGGATTTGAACCCAGGTCCCTTACCTCAATCCTCAAAGTGCAAAACCAGCCAGGCTACACGCGCGCGTTGATATAGAGAGAGAGAAGCTGATCTTTATATTGTAAATCCATTGCATAAATGAATTTAAGTCAAAAAAACTTGCTGGAGACTGGTTTCGATCCCTTGACCTTTGCTCCATACGTGCGTGTATCCACCAACTGAGCTAAGCAACATTTGTGAAATAAATTACAAACAGTTTCATAAAATATTAAAACAAAAATTCAAATATCATCCGCGCGCCAAAACTCCTTCTTCTTCCTTGAGACTTGCGAATTTAGCTGCGAAATTATCTACAGAATTTCCTGCGAATTTACCTGCACACGAATTTTACAGAAAACCTAGATTTTTGAAACACCATGAAAATCGTACCAATTTTAACAATTAATAGCCCAGATCAATTACTCATAGCTCATACATTCCTGCCACGATCTTATTATTCATTTAAATTAAGTGGATGATGAAACCCTAATTCAAAGGTTCTAACCCTAACAATGGCTTCTTACGCATTTGTCCATGAACCTGCAAGTTTTTTTTATCCAGAAACGATCTACATATTACCACAAACAATATTCCAAAGTTAAAACACAATAATATTGCATGAATTTGATGAATCGAAAATTTGAAAAATCAAGAGGAAATTGATTCGGTTATGGCATATGAGGGTGATTCAAAAGCATGAGATGAGTGGTTTCGGTTTAGGGATGTCCAGGGAACCTCTTGGTGTTCTTAAAATACCTTAAAATACCTTCTATGGATGAATCCGAATTTGAGTTTTTGGATGGTTTTTTGGTTTGTGAAACTTACTCTTGGGAGGCAGAAAATTCGTCAGTTCATGCTTGTTGTATGTTGTATATATATGATACAATAAAATTAGGTCAAGAGATTCATCAAAGCTTTGGATTTTTGGACCTTTTTAGATTGAAAAATATTTGATCTTAAAACTTGAATATCCTTGATCTCACATTTCTATTTTAAGATGATTCTCATTACTCTTGTATCAATCAAGTCTAAATATAATTTAAGACCTTCTAGAAACCAAATCAAATTAAATTTTCATTATTTTATATTTTATTTGAATTTAAAATGATTTTTTAATATAAAAATCATAATAAATAAAAACAAAATGAATAAAATTATGAATAAATCAATTTAATTTCGTGCAAGATGTTTTGATGTGGATTGGGTCATTATTTGGCAAGCCCATTTGGAAAAAATTGGTTTTAGACCTCCATTTTCTTCATAAACCAACCCAAAATTTCCCAACTTTGCAAGGGCACACATCCTTCAATTTTAATGCTATGAGGGTGTTCTTGGACATTTTGGAAAGCTTAAAGAGTCCTCTAAACAACCCCACTGGTTTCATGCCTATATCATTTACCAATCTCAAGTTATGCCTTTTTGAATTTGTTGACTTTTTGTTGACTTTCAAAAGGACCTATAATGTCTTAGCTCATACCTTCCAAATGAAGCATTTTTGGGATTGGCTTGTGAGACACAAAGTTGTAGAGAATTCAATTTCCTTCAAAATGAGATTTGGATGGAGACTTGGTGATGAAGTATGTGATAGTTATGGCTGGTCAAAGTTCAATTGACTTTTACTGAGAAAACCCTAATTTAGAAACTCCTGATTCTTGATGATCTGAAATCTCCTTGATGAATCATGATCAAACCTTGATCAAATGATGAATTTTACTTCATATACTTGATGTTGGCAAAAAGTCATGAAGTTTGACTTTGGTTTGACCACAGTTGACCTCAGTTTGACTTTTTAACTGCTTTGACTGATTTTGACTTATCTGATCATCTGACTGAGCAAACTTTTGAGAAAAGTCTTGAAACTTGACATGGGGGTTCTTAAACACATATAAGATATTATGAAGCTCACTTGAAGTCTTGGAAGTTCATTTAGCCTGATTAAAGTCAAAACCCTAGTTTTGGATGCACTGCTTAGGAGGTGCATTGTCTGAGGGAATTGTCAACTCTTCTGACCAATTGTGAACTTTGTGAACCTTGTGAACCATCATAAGATGTCTTGTGAACCTAGTGAACCATCATGGGAGGTCTTGTGAACCTTGTGAATCTCATAAAGTGACTTGTAGACTTTATGAACCTCATGAAAGGTTTGGTAAGCATTGTGAATCTTGTGAACCTTGTGAACCTCATAAAGTGGCTTGTAGACTCCATGAACCTCATGAAAGGTCTTGTAAGTGTTGTGAATCTTGTGAACCTTGTGAACCTTCTTAGCACACAAAGTCTTGTATTGTGAGGGCAAATTTTGGGGTGCAACAGAGTCCTACTTTGTGTCCAGTAACATCGGGATGGGTTTCGCTTGAGTGTTTATGTTTTATTTGAATTAAGATGTTAGGTTATTTAAGTATTTTGATAAGATTATATTTGAGATGACTTATGAGTTGTGTTTTATAAAAGAGGACTTATGATTTATTAATGTTTTCTGCTGCATAACTATTGAGAGAAGATTTATAGTGTTTCTAATGATTTTATAAACCCGTGTTACGGGACAGGACTCTATGTGTTGTTTGAAGTTTGAGTTTTTGAAGTAAATTTGATGCCCTTTTAAAGAGTTGTACTCTTATAATTGATTTGAAATTGTTTAATTTGTGATGGGGTAGAAAAGGGTGTTACAGTATAAATGCATCCTTAACTTGAATCTTATGACCTAGTTTCACTTATCTTCTCTTTTAATCATCAATATAACTTGTAATTGAATCATCCATGCTCATTCATACTTATCATATCATTTCATAATGAGTATGCCACTGACCTATGATCACTTCATACATTCAAATGTCATTCATCCCTAATTTGCATGATTACTTGAACTAGTTTGACTTAATTTGCATCTTTTCCTCAACTAGTTTCAAAGTGGTTTGCATATGCATTTGGTATGACTAACTCATGCATACTAAACTCATATTAATTGGCATTTAGCAATGACGTTATCCATGTTCATTCATTTTTGTTTGCAATTTTGTCTTGGGTTCCAAGTTACTTCATGTTATGTGATACATGGTCACTTCTTTCTACTTCTTGTTCATCTTCCTTCTTCTATTGCTTGAACACTTCTTCTCATACTTTGTATGCTCCTTTATAGACATTATAGGAAATTAAAAAGTGATGTATGCTACTGAATTTGGCCATTCATTAAGAATTAATACATTTTCATCTTGCATAACCATCCATTCTTCCTACAATAACTTCACATAGAACTTCCTTGAGGTTAGTACATAGTTTGAGCTTAATTGGTTCATGTTTATTTTCTTGGACTTAAACTACAACCTTAGATATGTACTACTTACTCTAGAAGTCATGTGACCTTTAGGTACCTTTAGTCTTAGGTTTGGGTTTTGTTTGAACCTTAGTTTCACTTTAGGATATGTTAGACCTAATTGCCTTTATTCCTTTACTTTTTCTTCCAATATGCAAATTATCTTGGTACTAACCTCTTATGTAAGGGATATGGTAAGTAATTGAGTAGGTGGATGCTTATCCATACTTATACTTCTTCTCTCTTCTCTTTTAAAATATTTCTCTTATGTGATTGTGAAAAGCACTTGATGCTTCTTTGAAAAGCAATCCTTTTTCCTCCCTTTGAGTTCTTATCTCATCTTCAACCTTTGAAGTGAGTTAGAACTTGTGCTTCTTCTCTCTTTCTTTTAGGATTAGAATACTCACTAACCCTAGGATCTCCATTGTATAAATTCATACGATTAGTCTTAATCTCCCATTTATTTTTACCTTTGTTTCTTTGAGTCTTCATTCTCTCATCTCTAAACAACTCAAAAACACCAAATAAAGGTTGAAATGACTTTTTGTATCATAGACTTGTTCCAAGGGGTGTTTGCAACTATCCCATCTTGTGGTAATGTAAACCTGTCTAGCATGATGTACAAGCCTTAGCAAGAAGTCATTTTCACAAAGAAAAACCTAAAAGGTACTTCTTCATTAAAAACAAAAAAAACACTTAATAAGCAAAAGTAGGCTGGTGTGCGTGAGCCTCAATCCATGGAACTAAGTAGTGGGGATCTTCTCCTTATGTAGGTGTGCTTCTTCCTCATTCCATCTTGGATTGATGTAAAAAGTACACACTCATTTGAATGAGACTTGAATACATTCTCCTATGCAAACTCAAATAAAAGTCTAAAACACTCCAAACCAACAATAAGCATCTTTCCAGTGGGAGTTATCTTCTCATCTCCTTTATTCTTAACAAAAGAACTCGCTCCAACTTGTCTTTTGCAAGACCGTAAAAGCACTTGTACTGGAAGAGCTTGCAACACCTGAGCACATGCATAAGCAGTTCAATCATAAAAAACACAAACAAACAAATTTCCTCCCTAGTTAGGGGAACTACGTTGACTCTAATTCTCATTCCTGATGAGATACGTAGGTAGTGGGGTAGGGCCGATTCGAGCACAATTCTTTCTTTTCCCTACATTTTTCCCGTTCTTTTTTCCTAGTTTACAAGCAAATGAAGTATATATCAATACCCTTTGAACAGTGCAAGCAAGTGTGGATCCCGTCGAGTACGACGAATGTGAAGGGGTGCTAATACCTTCCCTTCACGTAACCAACTCCCTCACCCGTTCTCTCTAGTTCGCAAGACCTCGCTCTTTCCTTTCCTCTGGTTTGTGCAACATCACCTTTCCCTTTCCTTGGGATAAAATGTCTGGATGGCAACTCTCCTTCTTTTTCCGCGCCACTTTCATATTTGTACTAGGATTAAATCTCGGGAGCGACAACCATAAAACGCAGTAGTTGCCAATACTAGATTCTTATCTTTCAAACTTGAGAAATGCATTGATTTGGCTTCAACCAAAACCTCACTATTTTGCATTGTACTACAATCATCTTTTGATTTTGTATAAAAGGTATAATGACCAATGTCATATGCACTCCAAGTAATGACACAAAATTTTAGCTTGTACGACAATCATTTAAGTATCTTGGATGCACTACTATCATTAGATACACTTTTATTAAACCAATCTATGAATATATTGTTATGCTCTATCAACAACAACTTGTCACTCATTTGGGGATATTTTTTCTTCAAAAGTCTTTTGTGAGTATCTATGAAAGGTTGAACCTCATCTATATATTCAATATATATATATATATATATATATATATATATATATATATATATATATGCGTGTGTGTGTATATGTGTGTGTGCACTTGTATAACTACATCTGAACCATTGACTTAACATTTAGGCCTTGAATACCTCTTTCGTCTGTATCATCATGACGAGACTTTGGAATTACTATAAAATTTGCATCCGACAAATAGTTTGTACAAAACTCAACAACTTCTTCTGTGATATACCTTTCAACAATCGAAGCTTCTGGTCGGTGATGATTCTTTGTATATCCTTTAAAGATATTCATATATCGCTCTATTGGATACATCAACCTTAAAAAAATTGGACCAAAAATTCTAATTTCTCTGACTAGATGAACAAGTAAGTGAATCAGAATGTCAAAAAATGATGGAGGAAAATACATCTCCAATTGACACAAGATTATGGAAGCCTCATCTTCTAAGTCATATAATTTTTTTAAATCAATAACTTTATTACATATGGCATTGAAGAATAAACACAGAATCATTATAGTTACACTCACATTTTTTGGAAGGATCCCACGGATAGGCACTGGTATAAGTTGTTGCATAAATACACGGAAATCATGAGATTTTAAACCAATTAACTTGAGATCTTTCATTGATAAAAGTTTATTGATGTTTGATGAGTAACCTTGCAGAACTTTAATAACTTGCAAACACTTGTAAAACATTTTATTTTCCTTTTTAGATAGAGTGTGACATGCTGGAGGCAAATTAGTTCTTTTTCCTTTCTCTTTTGGAGCTAACTGTTTTCATATACCTATCTTCTCCATATCAAGACGGGAAGCCTTACTATATTTATTGTTTCTTGGAATTTTTAGAAGTGTGCCAATCAAAATATCACACACATTTTTCTTCACGTGCATCACATCAAGACAATGTCTAACATCAAGACTTGACCTATATGGAAGATCAAAGAAGATATACCTCTCTTTCCTTATATTTTTCGCAACTACCCCTTTTTCTTTTTCTCTCTTCCCAAAAAAATCATTAATTTGTTCTTGCCGTTGATAAACTTCATCCCCAGTTAAAGGTTCAAGAGCATCATTAAGCTCTTTCTCTCCATTAAAAGCCTTTTGCAATCAACAATAAGGATGACCCGATTTTAGAAATTTTTGATGCCCGAGATAAACGGTTTCTCTTGCAAACTCAAGTTGGTGAAAACAAGTATCATCTTCACATATAGGACTCACTCTATGTCCCTTGACACTATAAACATCCATGTTATGGTAAGCTGGAAAGTCGTTGATTATGCAAAACAACATTGCACGCATATTAAACTTTTCCCCATAATATGCATCATTAAATTCAACGCATTCATCCTACAAGATTCATAAGTTATCAATTAATGGACTTGGATAAACATCTATGTCGTTACCAGGTTGTTGTAGTCCAAAAATCATCATACTTAACAATATATACTTGCGTTTCATGCATAACCAAGGAGATAGGTTGTAAATAGTGAAAAGAATAGACTATAAAGTATGATTAATGCTTAGATTACCAAAGGGATTCATTCCATCGGTGGCAAGCCCTATCCTAAGGTTTCTTCTCTAGACTCTAAAATCTGAAAAAACAACGAATCAATTTTCTTCCATTGTAACGAATTAGCTACATGGCGAATGTTTCCATCATGAGTCCTTTCATCTGCATGCCATCTAAGATTCTTTGCATCATTCGAATTAACAAATAGTCTCTTTAATCATGAAATTATTGTAAAGTACCATAACACTTTAGCAGGAGGATGCTTCCTACTAACATTGTCATATTCATTGTCATCATCACCATTGTTGGCCTTTTTCTTGTAACGCGACATACCATATTTCGGACATTGATACACGTCTTCATACTCTTCCCGGTATAATATGCAAACATTCGGGCAAACTTGTATTTTGATATACTATAGACCAATTGGACACAATATCTTTTTGGCCTCATAACAACGATCCAACAATTTGTTATCTTCTGGTAACATTTGTTGTAGGAATTCAAGTAATTTTGCGAAACTTTTATCCGACCATCCATTTTTTGCCTTCAGATTAAACAAATTTAACACCGCCAACAATTTTGTAAAAGTTGTGTATCCCTTATATAAAGGGGTGTCTTTCTCTAGTTGATCTTCCATACATTCCTCTTCATCCACTATTTGACTTTGTGACACACGACTTTCCTCTTTATCCACCTTACCACGCCACATCCATATTATATCATTTTGACATATAATATCACATCAAAGGTGATGGTATATTCATTTCTTTGAAGCCTTTTTATATTCTTGCAAACAACATAAGGAAAATAAAAGATACCATTATTGTCGGGAAAATGCTTATTAGTGTATTAAAGGAATTCACGAACTTTGTTCTCATAAAATGGACCTAATCTATTGGTTGTCATCTAACTACGATCCATTACAACTTCTGAAATTTATACATGTATAATAATGTGAATGACACACGAAAATTTAATCCAAAAACTTAAGCATATGCATATACAATATGAACAAAGAAAAAAGGAATGAAGATGTACTCTCATACTAAACCTAAAGCATATAAAGCACATACTCTCATACTGACTAGAGCATATACAATATGAACAAATGAAAAAGGAACGAAGATATTGAAGATTACCGTACTTCGAAGCTGTAATCGAATGAATGTAAGAAATGATGATACTAAAGAATGAATTGAACGAAGACGGTGAATATTTGAGCATGTACAACATAAACCAAGAAATGAATATGTTGAAGAGTACCTTACTTCGAAGTTGAAGAATCAGATGAACAAAGAGGGTGAATATTTAAGCTCCAAGTGAACGAATACGAAGAGGATAAAGATTACGCCACCACTGTTGTCTCTGACTCACTTATTCTATTAGGGCATCTTATGAAAGAAATACATAATATGATTTGTTTAAATTTATCAGTAAATATTTTAACCTCAGTTGGAGAAACAAAGCTTCATGGAATTTAAATCGTCTAACAACGATTGATTAACATAACCGTTGTAAAATCATTTACAATTTATTTTTTAAATAATGGACTTAAGTTACACACGTTAAGTGTACTCTAAAATATGGAAGAAATGTTGATGCAGGTAATTGAAGCTTGCTATATTTCATTTATTACTACGGTGGTTTAATTCAACCTTTATTAAATGATTGTTTACACATCCAGCTATTGACTGGGCACACAATTTTTAAGCTATTACAACGGTGTAAATGGATGCGTTGTAAGTTCGAAGTTGTTGTTTGCGCGTTTTGTAGTAGTGTTTCATACTTTTTCTAATTTCACTTTATTTTGAATGAATAAAATGGAATAATTGATAGAAACGAATGTGTAAGGAGTTACAAAGGTGAGGTCCTGAGTTTGAGTCTCACATAACCCATTTTTTATATTTGTTCTCATTTTGCCTTTTTTTTTCACAAAATTGGTATTTTTATTTTTTTTAAAATAATTTTCTTTTTTATTTAAATAGGTATTTTTTTATATACTTATTTTCATTATTTCTTTTATTTAATAAAAAATAATAAAAAAATATTAAATATTGTAAAAATATCAAAAGTGTCTAGATTTAATGTATTTTGTCAGAGTCTTTTCTGATTTGTCAATTTTTTCAGACCTGATTTCTGAATGGCTGTGCTTTGTCACTATTAATTTCTCTCAATTTATAGTTACCTAATTTGTCCTACAAATAAGATTCTTATTCTCAGAGTTTTACCTTCAAACACGATTACATAGAGTATTACACAGAGTTTCACTCAAAGTCCTAATCATGCTTTTTTACGAGTCCCAATTTTTTATAAGAATTTGTTATTTTACTTTAAATTAATTAATTTATTTTCTTTTTTAACTATATTATGTTTTTCTAATGGCTACCTTTTCAATTTTATGTGTGTGTAGAAAATCCATTCGCCAATTTCTAACTAATAGTGATAGATACCCAATATTCATTTCGTCCTTGGGGATTAATGAAACCTTGGTTGCATTTAGGTAACCATTGAAAGACACTTTTAGGAACAAAGATTTTCCTAAATTTGAATGACCAATAATATGACCCTTTTTGCAACAATAGTGACGGTACAAATTATGAGAAGATGATCTTTTGCTATTTGGTTTATTTTCAACATAATTATACCTTCTGTAAGGATTTTGAGAAGAAATGTTATACTTATAAGTATCTATAGAAAAAGTTACCTTAGGTTTTAAAGTCTTATCCAATTTGGCTTTGAGAGTTCATAACTCCTTTTTTAAAATGTGACAAGTTTCACAACCAAATCATAAAGGTTTAACATCCTTATTTTTGTCTTTTAGAATATCTAACATAGACATCCTTAGAGCTTCCATATTCTTTTCATTTTCCAAAACTTTAGCTTCTAGGTGAAATATTATTCTTTTATTCAAAGCTAATCTCTTGAAAGCACCTATGGCTTGTCTTTGTAGATTTTCAAAAGATTCTTGTAATTGAGAAAAAGCTGAGTTATAAGAAGTTTTAAGTTTAGAGTGACTTACAACCTTTTTATTTCCTTTGTTTTACATATAGAAAAGCTTTGTTGATTCAATACTTGAAGTAGAGCTATCATCACTTGAGGAATTACTTTTGCTCTCCCGAGCGGCATAAGCTCTTCTAGACTTGCTAGATCATTTATCTCAAACTCTTTTCATTTCTTTCTTGATTGTAAGACACTCCGACTTAAAATGACTTAGTTTGTCACAATTTTATCATGTACTTCTAGACTTTCCATTTTTGTTCTTATCTTCTTTTGAGGAGTTAGATAACCTTCTAGATTTGCGATGATTCTTGTCGGAGTATTTGTCTCCATGTTTCCACGTGTATTTATTGAACCTCCTTATAAACAACCTCATATCTACTTTATCAGAATCATTGTCATCTTTAGTTTCACAATCACTTTTCTCATTATAAGAGGACCTTGAGCTTGAAGTATTTAGATCAATGAACTTGTTCTCTTCTTCCTTGTTTTTTTTCTTTCTCCTTCTTCACATTCTTTTCATACTCTTTTTCATATTTTTCTATGGAAGTAAATTCTTGCCCATGCTCTTCCAGTTCACCAAACAAAGTCGTGAGATCGAATGCTTTAAGATCATTTGCCTCTCTTACATCGGTGAACTTGGGTTAACATTCCCTAGTTAAACATCCCAACACTTTGTTAGTAGAATTTTGAAATTTTGGTATCAGATATGAGATGTCGAAAGAGATGTCACCATATTAATATCTAAACAATAACAAGGTAAATAAAATTTAAAGTAAAAGGGAAGTAACACAAGAAATTGTTAACCCAGTTTGGTGCAATCACACCTACTTTGGGGCTACCAAGCCTGGAAGGAAATCCACTATCAGTAGTATCAATTCAGAGTTAAACCACTCAGTTTACACTCTTCACTTAATTACTACCCAATGCAATTTCTATCTAATAACTCTTAGATAAGAGACACCTCTCACTCCCCCTCAATCACACACAACGATAAGCAAACAAGAACTAACAAGAAATGAAGAAACCCTTCAAAGACACATAACCATCACTACTTAAAAGCTTATGGGTGATTAACATATTACAACTAAAAAACACAGCCCAACCCTAATATCATAATGATAATAGAGTGGCTCAAACACACACACACACACACACACACACAAGAAAACCCTAAATCTCAAAAACATTAAGCTTCATAATACACAATCATTACATGTTTTTCAATTAGGTCAAACATCCTGCATATAGAGCATTCTGAATGGGTCTGGATCATATCAGAAACTTCCAAAGATGCGATACCATGATATACTCCAAATTAAGGATAAAAAGATCTTCAAAATCTCTGAAAACTTAACACAGAACAACTTCTGTATTGGACAATAAAACTTCCTTGATTTTCAAAGACACTAAAGCAAATCACATAAATAAACAACTGCTAAAAAAGTGTAGAAATCAAATCAAAACTTTCTGGATCAGGATGTCCCAGATTAGACAAAATAGATGTCACGACATCTGATCTGACATCACAAAAAAAAGAGCATATATGTTCTTCAAGCACGTTAGAGAAAACTTACAAGAAATCAAAACACATGATAATGTTTTCTTACACATGCAGCTAAACCAAGAACATTCAATCTCCCCATTTAGCAAATTGTGGCTAAAACATTATCAGAACCAGTCAAACAGAAGGAACCAAACTAAAACACAAGACACAAAGATCATAGAAGCAGAAAAAATATATAGTTGCACAAGATAGAACATCTGGTAAGACATCACCCAATAAGAACAACAACTCTCTTCAAACAATCAACCAGACACAAAAGCAGAATAAACAAATCAAATTAGATTAACTAGCTCTCCCCCTTTTTAGCCATAATATGTCAACCATGCCAAAACATGATCATACTACCCCTGTTGTATACACATCAAAGGGAAATAACAAAGAACCATATTGAGACAGTCAGGAAAAAACTGCTCCCTCTTAACATATGATTACTATTCAAATGAGTGAGAGCACACACCAACTTCCCATATCAATAGAGGAAGCATCATCATTGTCAGAATTAACAGAGCCAAAACACCATTTTAGAACAAGAAATGATTTTCAACAACCAAGCAAAAGTAATGAGCTTCATCACTTCCTTGCAATCCAAGCCATCATTTTCAAAATCTCTCTCAAGGGCCCTTTTTTGGTATGTGTACTTCCATACACTATTAGTATAGTGACGGGATATATTTTCCAATGTAAAATCAAGAGCTCTAGCAACAGTCTTCTTTGCAACGACTTTCTTTACAGGGATAATGTTTTGAACATCATCTTCAACATCATAGTCTGAGTCATTATCAGACACAATAACATTCTTCAACTTGCTCTTAGCACGAGATACATCAGAAACAAATTTCCTTCCTTGTATTTATTCTCATGTCAACACTAGGATTCACATTCTTGATCAATTCATCATCAAATTATGTAACATATGATTCAACATTTGATATAGCATCTTCCACAAGTACATAATAGAGATGATGTGGGAGAAAACAAAATTGAAACATTTAAACAAATTGCAGTTGGAGAACTGGAATGACATGACTAGTCTTCCCACACAACATTAATTTCTACAGATCCTTATTAATGAAAATCCCTAACTTACCCCTTAAGATTTCAAACTAATTGGCACCCAAGGCTTTAGTGAAAATATCATCCATTTGTAAATCAATGACTACATGTTCTAAAGTACAATATTTTCTTTAACCAGCTCTCTAATGAAATGATGAAGAATACCAATATGCTTGGTTCTGCTATGTTGAATAGGATTCTTGGAGATGTTTATAGCACTTAGGTTGTCACAGTATAATTTCATGACATCTTGTGGAACGTTAAATTCAGTCAGCATCCGCTTCATCCACACCAATTGAGAACAGCTGCTTCCAACTACGATGTACTCAGCCTTAACTATAGATAGAGACACATAATTTTGTTTCTTGCGGAACCAGGATATTAGATTATTTTCCAAGAAGAAGCATCCTCCAAATGTGTTTTTTCTGTCATCAACATAACTTGTCCAATCAGTATCACAGAAACCACTCAACATAGAATTTGATCCATGTGAATATAACATACCATAATCTCATGTGCCATTTACCTACTTTATAATTCTCTTTACTTGTTTGATGTGACTTATTTTGGGATCATCTTGATATCTAGCACAAACACCTACAGCAAAAGCAATGTCAGGCCTACTTGTTATGAGATATAATAAGCTTCCAATCATACTTCTGTAAAGACTTTGATCCATATTCACACCCTTTTTATCTTTAGACAACTTCAGATGAGTAGGAACAGGTGTCCTTTTGTGGCTAGAATTCTCCATTCCAAACATCTTAACAATATTCTTGGCATATTTACTATGAGATATGAATATAGAGTCTTCCATATGTTTGACTTGAAGACCAGGAAAATAAGTTAATTCACCAACAAGGCTCATCTCAAATTCTGACTGCATTTTTTTGACAAAATATTGAACCATCTCTCAGACATCCCACCAAACACAATATTATCAACATAGATTTGAGCAATCATGAGCTTCTTTCCTTATTCTTTAACAAAGAGAGTCTTATCTATGCTACCTTTTCTATAGCCATTTTCAAAAAGATATTATGTAAGTCTCTCATACCAACCTCTTGGAGCTTGTTTCTATCCATATAGAGCTTTCCTTAACTTGTATACATTATTAGGTAAATTAGGATCAATGAATCCTTTGGCTTTTTCCACATAGACTTCCTCATTTAAGTAACCATTCAATAAAGCACTCTTGACATCCATTTGATACAGTTTGAACTTCAAAATGCAAGCAACTCCAAGGAGTAATCTAATAGATTCAAGTCTAGAAATAGGAGCTAAGTCTCATCAAAATCAATTCCCTCAACTTGAGTGTATCCCTGAGCAACTAGTCTTACTTTATTCCTGGTAACAACTCCATGTTCATCAGATTTGTTCTTGTACACCCACTTGCTTCCTATCACATTTGTTCTTTCGGGCCTAGGGACAAGATCCCAAACTTCATTCAACTTGAATTGAGCTAACTCCTCTTGCATAACATTAATTTAGAACTCATCAGTTAATGCTTATTTAACATTCTTTGGCTCTATCTTTGACACAAAATAGGAGTTAGAGATTATTTCCCTTGATCTGGTAGTGACTCCTTTATCCAACTCTCTTATGATAAGATCTTTAGGATGATCATTCTGAATCCTGATAGAGGGACCCTTGTTGGTATGACTAGCTTCAGGCTCAAAACCAGAGGGTTGTTCATCAATAATTTTGTCTTCAGTTTCTATTGGAGTTGCATTCTGAAAAGTTTCAACATCATCCAGGACATCAACTTCTTTGTTCAAGTCTTGATCATCAACAACAACATTTATAGAGTCCATCATTACTTTAGTTCTGGAGTTGTAGACTCTATAGGATCTGCTATTGGTAGAGTATCCTAGAAATATCCCTTCATCACTCTTTGGATCTAATTTTCTTCTTTGTTCACGATCTACCAGAATGTAGCATTTATTTCCAAAGACCTGGAAGTATTTCATAGTAGGAATCTTGACTGACATCATACTCAAGTTGGATCATCAACTTCCTTAGCATCATACTCAGACCAGAACCCACCAGTAGTCTGTCTAACTTAGGGCACAATATTGTTTTAAAGGAATACTTTTCCTGAGAACCACTCAAAGGCACACCCAAAAACAGAAGCATGAACACCATGCTCCAAATAAAAACGTTTCTCACTGAATTTTAAGCCTACTATTTTTAGTCAGGCTTAGTTATAAAATAGAACACAATGTCAATACATTATGTCTGACATCTCACATCCAACATCAAAACCTCGTTGAGCCTTACAACATTCTGTAGAGAAAAATAAATTCTCTTAGACAACAACCAACATTGTTTCTTAGGTCATTCCAAAGAATCAAGAACAATCCTAGTTCAAAACACTAGCCTCACAAAGCCAGAACCACAACCATACTATCAAGGTAATATAGCATACTAGACAACATAATGTCAATACATCTTGTCTGACATCACGATCTCACTATAAGTACAAGAACACAAGCTTCCTAAGCATCAACAGGCTTTGTACATGCTGCAACAATGTAGCTACACAATAGACATGAACAACTTATTATCCTCCAAGATCAGATCATGGGTACTGACAGCAACCAACACAACATAGAGAGACTATCACACACCTCAAAAATCTTTTACCCAGAAGAATAATGTTTAGACATCCAATCTGGCATTTACGGTTTTAGCAACCATCCTTATGACCCAAATAGGATATTCCTTCTAACAAGTATCACTTTGGCTGACTACAAAAATTAGGGGTACTACCAGAGCACCCTCTCATAAATATAATTCTTAGTACAAGACTAAGTTACTTATGCCCTACAACCATCTGTCCTTCAAGACTCCATCATGTACAGTCTATATCAACACCATAAGATGAAGCACATTATCAGTTTCAAAGCTTAAAGTTCCAACATGTGGAGACTCTATATGTCATTGGACAATAAGCTAGAGCAAATAGTTCCTTGGAGAACACACAAACAACAACTGCTAGTTGACACACCTTCCTCCATAAGTGACCAATTATAATCCCTTTCACAAGTTCCTTGATCATGTAGAAACAACATCAAGACTAGAACATCTAGTTCTAAAACTCCCTTACCCCAGACATATGTGTGGAACCCTCACATACCAATCATATTAGGTAAGACTCCAAGAAGTAGATAAGAAAGGAACAAACAATTAGTAACTCCCTTGAGCTTTAGCTATTGTATGGTTCACAATGGTTGTGATAAACATTAGAAACAACCATGCAGATTTGAAACACACATGCATAAGGAGACCAACCTTCAATGTAACGCCTGTTTATTTAATTAGTTATTTAATTAAATATAATTGTAGTATGTTGTGGTAATTCACATTGATTTGAGTATTTATGTCGATTGGCGTTGGTTTAAGTTGATTTCTTAAATATCGGAATATTACATTTATGGTTATAAGTTGGTTTGAGTCTAATTTAATTAACTAAGTTGATATAATTTGTGGAAAATGATATGGAGTATTTTCCCATTCATTGTTGAATATGTCGATTGGGTGTTTGGATCATTTGGTTGATAAACGGTAGTTAATCTCTTAAGTCGGGATAAAGTAATTATTCACGAATTATTATTCAGTTGATTTTGTGTTGGGGTATATTAAGTCGCTAAGTCGAAATATTAAGTCGGAAAGTCGAGGAAGTAGTATTAGAAGTGATATTATTGATTATTGGAGTGTGTTGGTTAATGGGCTAGATTTCGTCAGAATTAGCAATTAAGGGGTGTATGACTTAGGCCCATTAGTTGTTATATTGGATTAATAATATTTTAATAAAAAGAAAGAAAGAAGAATTAGTCAGAAAATAATACTAGTTATAAGAGGAAGATCGTGAGAATAGGAGAACGAGGAAAAGTTGGAGAAAACAATTATGAGAAGTTGCAGTTGGAAAGCCAAATCGAAATAGTCGGTTGGAGGTTCGAGCGGTCATCAATTAAGGTAAGGGTGGGGTTCAATATTTATAATCGGGTATGATAATTGATACTAGGTTTGGGTAGTTGTGTGTGTTGTGTTTGGTTTGATGTTGATGTCAATCTATGTTGATTCCTATATTGTGTTTTTGTTAATTTTGTTGATCGTTTCCGTATAATCTATTGACTAGCTGAAGGTGATAAGTTGTTCGTAAGTCGATTCTGTAACATGTTGATTTTGTTTGGTATGTTGCTTGTTTTCTGAGAATTGGTATTTTGGGGACGATGCTATTGTGCCAATTGCACAGGTGGCGCAAGCCACCCAAGGTTGAAAAAGGATATGTGGCAGGAGCCACCTGCGATGAGGAGGAAGCCACTAAGTGACGGGAGCCATGCTACCTTAAGCATCACATTGCGTAAGACATGTATTGTGATGTCAACCATATAAAAATGTGACCATCATAGTGGAAAGTTTCCCTGGCCACTTGGGTTCATGTGCATTAGGTGGCGCAAGCCATCCTGTTTTAGGAAGAAGTCATAATTTTTCTTATGCATTAATTAATTAAATAATGGTTTCACCTAATCACTTAAAATTTGTTTCATAATTTAGGTGGTTCTAATTATAAATATATTAAGTACATAAGTCATGTTTTGTTAAAAATTAGAATTAGTGATAAGTGTTGAAATAAGAAGAAGCAGGGCATAAATAACATTAATGAAGAGAATCATAATACTTGTTATTAAGATTGTATTGTGGTTTTGGACAAAAAATCATAATGCAGTCCTTATTGTTATAACATATAGAAATTATCAGAATATGGCTTTTGAAAGAATTGAGTAAAGAGTTGTCTTAATCGCAAAATATTAAAAATAATATTGGTTTAGTCGGTTTAGCCGAATTAGGCGAAAAACTTAGTTGCCCGGAATTTAACGAAAATCGCCGGGGTAGGTCGGGTAGTCTAATAGTGGATTGTTGTTTTGTTGAAAAGATGTTGGAAAGTATAGTTGTAGGTACAGGTTGAACTTGGTAAGTTGTTCCGGTTTACGGAAAGATTCTAAGTTGTTTATGTTGGAGGCTTTACAAGCCAATGTTGATTTTAAGTTGTTACATCGTATAAGTTGTTTGTGTTGTTTGTTTATGTCGTTTAAGTTGCACATGTTGTCTAAGTTGTTTTGTGTTGTCAAAGTTGTCGTGTTGTACAAGTTGGAGGCTTAATAGCCAACGTTGATTTTAGTTGTTCATGTTTTATAAGATGGTTGTGCCATTGATGTCGTATGTTATTATGTTGTGAAGTCGTAATTGTCATATAAAACATTTGATATTTTTTCAGAGCTGTTGCTCACACCACGTTGGCCCGGATTGGCACTAAGTTGAAAGTTGAAGGCTTATGCCTTGATTGCCTTGATAACCTGGCAATAATTTTAAGTTAGGAGTTTTACTCTGAATGGTACCACATGCATATGCATAGTAGAGTCGTATATATGTTGCATTATTTATGTTGATTATGTTGTTTATGTTGTTCAAGTCGATAAGTTGTTTATGTTACGATAAGTTGATATGATTGTTGTTGTTGGAGTGATATGGTGATACTTGTATAAAATTTTATCTGTGTATTGTTTATCATACATAATTTATAATTATCGATATCTCACCACTTCTATTTGAATGTTGCCCCTATGTTGGTAACGTGCATGTAGATTGTAGGAAGATAGTTATCTTCATTAGTTCGAGTCGGTGTCGATGCTCTGATACGTAACACTCAGGGGGATGAACGTTTAATGACTTTAATGTTGTATTTGATTTAGTTGTTTTGTTCCAAGTTGTTGCATTAGAAGTATGATGCTACTAAGTTGTTAAGTTGAAAAAGATGTTGTACTTGTTTAGCTGAATAATTTGAGAATCCGCTGTGTAGTTGGAAAAGTTATTTTGGTTTCAAAAATGAATAAAAGTTTTTGTTTTAGTTTCTTCCGAACAATAGGAGTTATGTATCAATTTTTATGAAATTAATTGAAATTTTTATAAGTTGAAAAGTGTAGCATCCTATTTGCGTACTTGTTGATTGAATCTTTGATACTCTAATTTTAATATAATCGTCGGGTAGTGTCGCTTCCTGAATTTACATCCTGGTACAAATGCGAAAGTGGCGCGGAAAGGGGTAGAGTCACCAGCCAGGCATTTTTATCCCGAAGGAACAGGAATGGTAATGCTGCACAAACCGAAGAAAAAAAGAGGAAGGATACAGGTCCTGCGAACCAAAGAAACTGGGTTCGGGAGTCGGTTACGACCTGGGAAGGTATTAGCACCCCAAATCGTCCGCCGTACTCGACGGGATCCACGCTTGCAAAGAAAATGTTTTAAAGGGTGAAAAAAAGAAAGCTGCTGCAAAACTGAAACTGAAACTGGAATGAGAAAGGAACTGAAAAAGAAAACGAAGAGGAAAAATGTAGGGAAAATAAAGATTATGCTCGAACGGGCCCTACCCCGGTGCCTACGGACCTCATCTAGACATGAGAATCAGAGACTTCGTAGTTCCCCTAACTAGGGGTGGAAAAGATTTCTTGTGAATTAAGGCTTGAACTGCCTATGTCAATGCTCAGGTGTTGCAGGCTCAGACGACGAGTGTGTTACCGTCTTGCAAAATGACAAGTAGGAGCAAGTTCGTATGTAAGGAGTGAGTGGGATGAGAAAAGAAGTCCCAAAGGAGAGACGCTTATTCTTTGTTTGTGTTTTTTAGAAGTCTTTTAGGAGTGTGGCACAAGAGAATGAACTCATGCTCTTTTCCATGGAATGTGTACTTGCTACTACATTCCAAGATGGAATAATAGAACAAGCACACCAAGTAAGGAGAATTTATCCAAGACTTGTTTCCAAGGGCAAGGGCTTAAGCTTATTGACTTGTTGAACTTATTAAGTATCTTAGTGATTAGGTGAAGAAGTATTTTTTATGGTTTTTCTTGATGAAGATGAATTCATGATCAGACTTGTGCATCATGCTAGACAAGTGTACTATTCCAAGATGGAATGAATACATATGCCTCATGGAATAAAGCTATTGCACAAGAAGTCACTTCTTTCTTTATTAATGTTTTTTAGGTTTTTGTTTTAAGATGAGAAGAGAAAGAGACAAAAGAGGATCTTAAAGGTAAAAGTCTAATAGGGAAAGACTAATCCTAGTGTTAGCATGCTTGGATAATCCTAGGTTAATGAGGTTTGAAATAACTTAAGAAAGAAGAAGAGGAGAAAAGAAGAAGAAGAGAGGAAGAAAGCTAGAGAGCAACTTACTCCTCTAAAGGAGATAAGTTGCTTCTAAAGGGGGAAGAAGGAGGATTGAAACACAAGATGGTATAAGGCACATCAACAATCACAAGATAGAAAGTAAAGTAAAAGAGGAGATGATGTGGATAACATCCACACTTCACTTACCATGAGCCCCTGAAATGGTTAGAACTAAACCCATATGATAAGATAAAATCAAACAAACTCAAGTGAAGCATAAACAAGAAAAATATCAACCCTAAACACCACAACCAAAAGTGAAAGAAACCATTCATTGCACTAAGATTCAATCATCAAGGAAAACCAAACAAGAGGCAAAGCATACAAACCAATAACAAGTTTTCACAAGCTCTTATGAAGAAAGCAAAACATAAATGAAGCACAAAGGACCCCACAAGCTAGACAAGCACTAAGCAACACAACGTCAGAACCCTGTCATCACAAGAATGAGCACAAACATCACAAAAGACCAAAGAAAGGTTCATGCAAGTCCAAACACAAACAATATAGGAAGAGGAAGTGAGGTGAACATGTGCACAAGTGTAAGGACAAACAAACACAAACCAAATCAAGGCATAAGCATCATGTGAACAACCAGGGATCTAATCATGTTAAGATGTGCCTAAGAAGCATGAGCAAACATGGGGAAGAAGCACACAAACTCAATCATAAGCATCAAAGAGAATGGATGAACAAAGGAGGTGAGGTGAACATGCACACACTTGTGAGAAACTTTAAAGACAAGCAACAAAGAAACTTCTCAAAGAACACATACTAAGCGAGGACTAGGGATCAAACCTCATATAAAAAGACCTCTAAAAATCCTATAGGAGTTGGCACAAGTGCCCTCCTAGCCTAAGAACTAAGCATGCTAGCAAGAAGAAGCAAAATTAAGGCAATCTCTCATGAAAATTCAAATCAAATCACAAACTCATGCAAAAATTATGCAAATAAGCACAAGTGTTCATTAATCAAGTGATAACATCATACCAAAAGGGCAAAGTCAGAATCATAAGAAAACTAGGTTAAAGGACCTCAAGAACACCAATTAGGGTTTTGAAACTTCATGTTCAAGTCAATTGCCAAAAATATTAACACAAGCTTCTAAAAATCAGAAGAAACATCATCCACAAACTACACCTTAATATTAATCAAATACAAAAAGAACCAACTCAAAATTCAAATTGATGATCAAGATATAAAATCCACCAGTCAGCATGTATTTAAAATGGATTAAAAACAATTAATAAAAGTGAAAATTAATTCCTACGTGGAAAATAAAAATAAATGGAAAATAAAAATATCAAAAATTAAATAAAATTAAAAGAATTAGTCATGAATTATTTCATAATTTTTAGATGCATTTTAATATTTTTTAAAAATTAGAAACCAAATTGCAAATAAAATGAAAAGAAAATAAAAGACAAATGAAGGAGGAGCGCAGTCAGTAAGGGCTTCAGTTAAGAAGATTGGGCCAAGCAAAACAGGGGGTGCAATTAGAATAGGAGGCCCATGAATCCAGCGCATGCTCATGATTATTAGGGTGGATATTCAAATAAATCTGGAAAAAACACAAACTAATGGATTGAAACAACGCACAGGATCAAGTCAAATGCTAAAGCTAAGTCAACCAATCCAGCCAATCAGTGCGTGTGTGTACCATAGCTATGGTGTAGTGGCAAGCATGTGGCATTATTGTGAAAAACAGAAACACGTGAGGGAGACTCTCTCATTTTAATGCATTGGCAACTCCAGAACCGTCCAGATGCAAGATCCTGTGGCTGAAACATCATCTTTTTCGTTCATCAACTCTCTCTCAACCATTTCCAGAATCCGGTGACCGGAGCTAGGGCTCTGGCACCGGACCATCCATGTCCAAGAACAAATGTGCACATAAATAACTCAAACAGTCCAGATCACATAAATCAATCATGCTGAACTCAAATATGCACTTAGATTTTCACATAGATCAACATACAAGCCAGATCGAAACAAAACATAAACATACATCAGACTGCAAATCCACATAACTCACTCAATTCTTGCTCATTTTCAAAAGTAAATGGATCAGCATCATCAATGAAACAAGTAGAAGATAATGCACATAATTAAAACTAAATCTAGATCTACGAATTTATGAGTTACCCGAAGCTTGCAGATCTTGAAATTCACCAAGAAAAGCCTCCAAATGGTGCAGATATATCCCTTCTAACCTCTTCTTGCAAAATAAATGCAAGAGAGGGCTTGAATATGTCTAGATCTTGAAACTCGAACCAAATTGCACTTGAATGGCAATGGAAGAAATCCTCACCCTCTGCTTGAATTAATGGTGGGAAAGTGTTCCTTATGCTTCAGGGATCAAGAATATGTGGTTTGTCTTGGCAATGTGTGAATGTGTGGGAAGATTCGAAGAGAAAATCAAAGATCCAAGAAAATTGAAAATGGTGAAATGAGAGAGAGCCAGCTGCCAAATTCGTGTGTGTTTCTTATATATCAAGACCTTAGAATACTAATTAGGGTTTTTTATCAAAATAGAAGCATGGAGAGTGTGATGGGATTGAAAGTGAAATTTGGAAAGAAAAGTGTGATACCCTCATTCATGCATGCAAACCCTGGCCCATGTGCTCACACTGATTTTCTATGATGCCCTTATCACCCTTGGATTAACCTTGCAGCTTATAATTAAGTGGACCATGCCCTTTGGATGAAATTGCAAAAATTGCATTTTGTGAAATGCACATGTGTCAAGCCACAAATTTTCTTGCTTCTTTGGACAAAAGTAACTTTCATGCATTGCTTTTGAATGTTATGGGCACAAATGACCCATAAAATAGCTTGAAAGTAAGTTACATGACAATTTGCAACTTGGTGGAAAGTGATATTTCATGTGAAACCCTAAAAGCAAGTGTACTTCAAATGGCCATAACTTTCAAACCACGAAGGCTATGATCATGTTCTTGTAATTTTTGAAAATTGGAGATCATACTCTACAACTTTCATGTTCAAGGAAAATCCATTTGGAGTCATTTTTGTCATGAAAGAAAGCTTTGAAGATTAGGGCAAAACTTGCCAAAAATAGCAACTTTCATTACAAGTCACATGCCAAAAATGGAAAGTCTCTCAAAACCTCTTGATTCTTAATCTTTGAC
The DNA here is from genome assembly GCA_963966055.1 of Lathyrus aphaca. Lineage (NCBI taxonomy): Eukaryota > Viridiplantae > Streptophyta > Magnoliopsida > Fabales > Fabaceae > Lathyrus > Lathyrus aphaca. The sequence goes on along the minus strand of OZ014524.1, from coordinate 505,818,340 downwards.
TTTTCCAAACCTCTTCTATGACCTTAAGAACATCCCTTGGCTTGAAAAATGGGATTGGAACCCTTGAATTGCCATAGTTGACTTTTCAAATAATCAGTTTGACCAATTTCTTCTTATGCAAGCAACTGATGAAATAACTGCCTTCCACAATGAATTTTCTCACCAAATTCCATCCATAACATTCTCATATCATATGAAGGACTTTTCCCACATGAAATGGCCAAAGTTACAAAGAATCCATGCTTGAACATGAAACCCTAATTTGAAGTCATCTGTGTAGGAGATTGTTCCCTCTTAGATCATCTGATGATCTCTCAACCTTATGGGCCCTTGTAAAGAATCTTGAAATTGTATAGGGCCTAGAGACACTTCATGGAACTTGGAAAAGGCCTCTTAACTTCTTATATTTGACTTGTAATGCTTCAAATGCACCAATGATTGATCACATGCCTAATGCTAGAACATGAGAATGTTATGCTTCATTTTTCTATGCAAAGATGCTAAGGATATGCCATGCTTATGATGATTATGACATGATAATGATGCTAGAGAGAAGAGGGCAAATTTGGGGTGTTACAGGTAGAAATGGGGTGTTACATTAATGGTATCAGAGCAGGTCGGTCCATCCGGCCAATGTTATATAATGTCGTTTATTCCTTAGTACTCGACATGTGTGTGAAACACTGTTGGTACTTGTTTGCTGGTTTTTAGTCGTGGTCTGCAAGTGTTGGTTTGGATTAAGTGGGGTAGAGGCTTGTCTCCCAGACGTGTTGTTGGTATGTATAAGTTGGTTCAAGCTAATGTTGATTGCAAGGGTGCAAATGTTGTTGAAGAGACGTTGCTGCGGACCGACAAGAGTTTAGACTCATGAATTTGTATCGGTCGAGTTTGTGATGTGCGTATATTATGGATGGTGAATTGTTTGAGAATAAGGAATTATCCCAAAGGAAATGATAAGTTGATGGATCAAGTCAGTAGATTAATATGCCTTGAGTATAATTGGATTAAAGTCGAGTAATTTTTGTAGTTGGATGAAAGGAAAGGATTTTCGGTAGATCTTGGAAGTAAGAGGGAGAGAGATGGAACTTATGTTCATCAATATCAAATTCTGATTTTTGCAATTTTGGGGAAGGTGTCAGTAAAAGAGGCATAAATTTTTACTCGTGATTCTGATTGAAGCGATTCTGGACTTTTTGGAAAGCTAATTCCCTATAGTTTTCATATAGGATTTTCATTCAGGAGATTTGTGACGAGGGAAATAAGTGTGTTTTAATAGTTGGATTTGATGCTGATTTTTGGAAAATTCTGCATAAGGGAATTCTAAACCAGTCCCATTGCAAGGAGAATAACTTTTTACTCGTGAGTCGGATTCAAGCGATTCTTGAAGTTTTGGAATTTAAACGAAATTATCTTCATTTTGGAATATAGGTTTGTGAGTGGGAAGTCCTTAATGGAAGAGATATGTGTGTTCTAAGTTGAGTGATGATTGTTGAAAATCTGGAAAGATGAAAATGTTAATAAAGAATAAAATGTTGGTATTAGAATGAATGCGAATGTATCGGAGAATGCATAGAGATGTGATTTATGTCGAATGAGGACAATTAAAGTGCCGATGTTATATGATGATAATGTTAATAGGAAGACAGATGTTTGATTAGTGTTGTTAAGAATTTTAGATTGGATGAAAGTTGTAATTGGAGCGAACCGAATTGGATTGTACTTGGTGTTGTAGTGACTCCGGTGTTAGAAGAATATTTAAAGTTGTGTTATGCTACGAATGTGTATAAGAAATTGTGTATTGTATTTTGGATGTATTGGTATAATTGACGAAGTCGAAATTAAGAAGACTAAGAAGATGTTGGTAAGCCTTAGAGAGTTGACGGAGCATTATGCTTACGTACTTTGGGCACGAGTTAAAGTACGTTATTGTGTTGGGTAATGACAATTTATGCCACCGTTAAGGTTGTCAGATGTCTTGACAAATTAAGGAACTGATCACCCTTAATATATTGTTGATAGTAGATAAAATCATAATTGATGGATAGATGTGTCATGCCAAATAATATAGTATATAGGTTGAATTGGTTAAAGTCAGGCCAAGTGCTTGTGAATGGTGTGATTTATCGATGAGGATCCGTACATAAGGATATTAGTTGGATTTAAGAATGATAGTATGAATTTGTGTTTGGGTTGAATAGTAATAAAGAAGCTTATAGTTGAACTCTGGATAATTTGAGTGTTATTTTGTGATGAATCATGTGGCTCTAGACTTGAAGTTTTCTTGAGATGATTCGAAAGGAAAGTAGATGGAAATGTAAGACGATGATTTGACAAGAATGTCGGATAATGTTGAGTTGCCAAGTATTAGAAGAAGTTAAAGTATAAGTCGATTTACTAAAGTGATATTTTTGGTTGGAAGAGATGAGTTGTTTGGTTGTGTTGATTCAGATAAGAATTTATGAAGAATTGTGTGGGTGTGAGTAGGAATTGAGGATTCAGTATGTTGAGTTAGTTAGAAGTGAAAAGGATGAGTTATCTTGTCGGAATTAGTTGGATCCCTGTACCATATATGGTCATGATGTGTTACGTGTTTAAGAAAATTTTGGAGAATGTGTTATTAAAAGATGGTAAAGTTGCAGTTATGTTGATGATAGTTGAGATTCATGGAGGTATATGAATATCTTATGGATCTAAGTTCGAAGTATTCGGTAACTACAAAAGAGTTAGAATACCTGTTGGAATGAAATTTCCAAAGGGTTAAGTCGGAGGCTTTGTTGATATGCCGATTTTGGTGATTGTAAGTTAGAGTTAAACTCGGTAGACTTGATATTTTGCAAATGATCAGAGTGAGCAACGAAGGCGAGGCGTGGTGCAGTTGTTCATATTTGAATAACAACGCCGTTGGTAGTTGGGTGCATTGAGGTTGTGTTTAAGTGGTGTGTCCTTATGTTGTTGTTTCCTAGTTCTTAAACAGGTGAATTCCTAAGTTGGTTACCCGTTGTGTTGTGTTGATAATTGTCAAGCGTATTGCTTGAGGGTTGCTCGTGTTGTTGTTGCTAGTAAAGTTATGAATTATCATTTGTAATATACGTGGGTTGCCTTTGGAGATGAGAATTGGTTAGTCGGACAGAGTAAGTAGTTGGAGTAGTTGAATCAGATATATTTTTGAGGACGAAAATATTCTAAGTGGGGGAGAGTTGTAACGCCCGTTTATTTAATTAGTTATTTAATTAAATATAATTGTAGTATGTTGTGGTAATTCGTGTTGATTTGAGTATTTATGTCGATTGGTGTTGATTTAAGTTGATTTCCAAAATATTAGAATATTACGTTAATGATTATAAGTTGGTTTGAGTCGAATTTAATTAACTAAGTTGATATAAGTTGTGGAAAATGATATGGAGTATTTTCCCATTCATTGTTGAATATGTCGATTGGATGTTTAGACCATTTGGTTGATAATCGGTAGTTAATCTGTTAAGTCAGGATAAAGCAATTATTCGCAAATTATTATTCGGTTGATTTTGTGTCACGGTAAATTAAGTCGTTAAGTCGAAATATTAAGTCATAAAGTCGAGGAAATAATATTAGAAGTGATATTATTGATTATTGGAGTATGTTGGTTAATGGGCTAGATTTCGTCGGAATTAGTAATTAAGGGGTGTATGACTTAGGCCCATTAGTTGTTATATTAGATTAATAATATTTTAATAAAAAGAAATAAAAGAAGAATTGGTCAGAAAATAGTACTAGTAAGAAGAGGAAGATTGTGGGAAAAGGAGAACAAGGAAAAGTTGGAGAAAACATTTACGAGAAGTTGTCGTCGGAAAGCCAAATCAAAATAGTCGGTCGGAGGTTCGAGCGGTCATCAATTAAGGTAAGAGTGAGGTTCGATATTTATAACCGGGTATGATAATTGATACTAGGTTTAGGTAGTTGGTTGTGCTGTGTTTAGTTTGATGTTGATGTCGATCTATGTTGATTCCTATATTGTGTTGTTGTTTATTTTGTTGATAGTTTCCGTATAATCTGTTGACTTGCTGGAGGTGATAAGTTGTCCGTAAGTCGATTTTGTTTGGTATGTTGCTAGTTTTATGAGAATAGGTATTTTGGGGACGATGTTATTGTGCTAATTGCACGGGTGGCGCAAGCCACCCAAGGTTGGAAAAGGATATGTGACGGGAGCCACCTGCGATTAGATGGAAGCCACTAATTGGAGGGAGCTATGCTCCCTTAAGCATCACATGGCGCAAGCCATGTATTATGATGCCAGCCACATAAAAATGTTATCATCATAGTGGAAAGTGGAGCTGGCCACATGGGTTCATGTGCATTGGGTGGCGTAAGCCACCCTGTGTTAGAAACAGATCACCAATTTTCTTATGCATTAATTAATTAAATAATGATTTCACTTAATCACTTAAAATTTGTTTCATAATTTAGGTGGTTTTAATTCTAAATATATTAAGTACACAAATCATGTTTTTTTTAAAATTTGAATTAGTGATAAGTGTTGAAATTAGAAGATGCAGGGCATAAATAACAGTAATGAAGAGAATCAGAATACTTGTTATTAAGACTGTGTTGTAGTTTTGGACAGAAAAAAAGAATGTAGTCCTTATTGTTATGACAGATAGAAATTATAAGAATATGGCTTTTGACACAATTGAGTAAAGAGTTGTATTAATCGCAAAATTTAAAAATAGTATTGGTTTAGTTGAATTAGGCGAAAAACTTAGTTGCCCGGAATTTAACGAAAATCGTCAGGGTAAATTAGGTAGAATAATAGTCGATTGTTATTGTGTTGTTTTGTTGAAAAGATGTTGGAAAGTCGAGTTGCAAGTACATGTTGAACTTGGTAAGTTGTTCCGATTTACGTAAAGTTTATAAGTTATTTATGTTGGAGGCTTGACAAGCCAATGTTGATTTTAAGTTGTTTATGTCGTATAAGTATTTGTGTTGTTTGTTTATGTTGTTTAAGTTGCTCATGTTGTCTAAATTGTTTTTTGTTGTCGAAGTTGTTGTGTTGTACAAGTTGGAGGCTTAACAGCCAAAATTGATTTAAGTTGTTCATGTTTTATAAGTTGGTTGTGTCGTTGATGTTGTATGTTGTTATGCTGTGAAGTCGTAATTGTCATATAGAACATTTGCATATGTTGTCGGAGTTGTGGCTCACACCATGTTGGCCTGGATTGGCACTAAGTTGAAAGTTGAAGGCTTATGCCTTGATTGCCTTGATAACCTGGCAATAATTTTAATTTGGGAGTTTTACTCTGAATGGTACCACATGCATATGCATAGTAGAGTCGTATATGTGCTGCATTATTTGTGTTGATTACGTTGTTTATGTTGTTCAAGTCGATAAGTTATTTATGTTGTGATAAGTTTATATGATTGTTGTTGTTGGAGTGATGTGGCGATACTTTTATAAACCTTTATCTATGTATTATTTATCATACATCGTTTATAATTATCGATATCTCACCCCTTCTGTTTGAATGTTTCCCCTTTGTAACTTGCAGGTAGCTTGCAGGAAGATAGTTATCTTCATTAGTTTGAGTCGGTGTCGATGCTCTGATACGTAACCCTCTGGAGATGAACTTTTAATGACTTTAATGTTATATTTGATTTAGTTGTTTTTGTTCCAAGTTGTTGCATTAGAAGTATGTTGCTACTTAGTTGTTAAGTTGAAAAAGATGTTGTACTTGTTTAGTTGAATAATTTTAGAAACCGCTGTGTAGTTGTAAATGTTATTTTGGTTTTAAAAAATGAATAAAAGTTGTTGATTTAGTTTCTTCCGAACAACAAGTGTTATGTATCAATTTTCATGAAATTAATTGAAGTTTTTATAAGTTGAAAAGTGTAGCATCCTATTTGCGTACTTGTTGATTGAATCTTTGATACTCTGATTTTAATATAATCGTCGGGTAGAAATGGGGTGTTACATTCAACATGAAGAAAACATTTCTAGTGCATATATGGCCTCCAACATGAACATTCTGATGTTTAGCACAATGTCAGGACATCATCCTTCAAGATCCATCCTTTTTAGGCTTTCAAACATCATCCTACCTTGAAGACCTTTTCCATCACAATAGAACAAGAGTTCCACATACTCATAGACTTGATCATTATATCAAGTTAGAGAAAAATAACCTACATCCTATACATATAAATGGAAAATAACCAGTATTTTCTATAAAGACTCAAGAAAAGAACATATAACTTGATGACAAGCTGCTTCTAGCATAATTCTCCAAGAGAATCATCCACACCAAAATCATAGTCTACAAGAGAACCTAACCTTTTTGAAAAGGTAGCCACAAACAACTCCAAGATCAATCAAATCCAGCTTGCCTAAAGAAAAAGTATTTTAAAGATGTCAAGGTGAATGTCCTAGAAATTTATCCTTGACTTTCAATCCGTATGCACATAACCTGGTTGAGATGCCTTCCACGGTCCTTCATCAGGAATCAGGCCACAAGCTCTTATAGAGAAGAGACAAAGTCGAGTTCTTGTACACATATTCAAACATAATAAAAATAAATTTACTTAAAGAATATTCACCAAAGTTGATGGTCTCTTTATCATCCTCTTCTTCTCCAGTAGGCTTGTCGTACCTCGAAAAAAATACGATCCTCGCGATGGGACGCAGAAAGAACAACAGAGTTGCCACCTAATTCTATTTATTCTACGAGAGAAAAGGGATATATAGATACAACCTTAATACAGGATAAGAAATGGCTTACGAAACCAAATTCTAAGTTTGGGAGTCGGTTACGCAAGGGGAAGGTATTAGCACCCCTCACGTCCGTTGTACTCAACGGGAACCTCTTAGCTTAACTATGCGATTAAATGTTGATCTAAATCTTTGTCTTCTTAATGGTTATTAATATGTTTGTTTTAAAGAAAGGAAATTAAAGTTTTAAATTATTATTAATATTACGGGGAAAAGATTAAAGTTTTTTACTAGGGTGCTCGCGAAGGATTAAAATCCCTGTGCCTATGTATTCCCTTGTGCAATGGGAAAGTCAGAGCTTCGTAGTTTGTGCAACTACGATTTGTGTTTTTTTAATTGAACGATTGTTTAAAATGCATTCTACTGCTAAGTGTTCGCTTATACTCGCGGTGGAAGCTGAAGCGCTAGCTTGTTTGCAAGATAGAAAGATTTAAACAATGTTCGTTTAGATAAAATGTTTGACCTTTATTAAGGTGTTTTAAACGAAAGGGCGAATGAACCACGCCGCGTGGGGCTTACCCAGGAGTGATTGCGTTCCAGAACATGCGGAGTTCTAGACTCCGGAGCTCTGTTCTTTCGTTGATTAATTATGAAAATGATTTGAATTGGTTGGTAAGTTATGGAATACTTTTAAGTACGAAAGAGCGAATGAACCACGTCGCGTGGGGCTGGCCCAAGAGTGATTCATTCTAGAACGTGTGGAATGCTAGACTCCAGAGTTCTATTCTTTCGCGAATTAATTTATATGGTTAAGATATTTTAAAAAACGAAAGGGCGAATAAACCACGTCGCGTGGGGCTAGCCCATGAGTGATTTAATTCAAGGATTATGTGGAGTGCTAGACTCCAGAATCCAATTCCTCCGTTATTTGACTTGAATTAAGTATTTTGAATACGAAAGGGTGAATGAACCACGTCGCGTGGGGTTAGCCCAGGAGTGATTCATTCCAGAACGTGCGGAGTGCTAGACTTCGGAGCTCTGTTCTTTCGTATTTAAATTTATAAAATAAGTTGGATATTTTGGTTTTTAGACGTTTTTTAGGGTTAACGTATTTTTTAATAACGAAGGAGTAAATGAAACACTACGCGTGGGGCTAGCCCAGGTGTGGTTCATTAAAGACCAGCGAAATGCTAGATTCCGAAGCTCAATTCCTTGTTAATTAATCGTGACGCAATAAGTCGTGCAGGCAGCAATCACTTAGTGATCGACTTACGTTTGTGCAAAATGTAGGCGTTAATTTGCTTGGCGTTGGACCAAGAAATTTGTTTATTTGAAGTTATTTTTTTTAAGGTGATCATGTTCATATTTTTAACTTATGGTTAAAATGAAAAAATAATATTCCGAACTCAAATGAATCGACTCAACATCGAATAACTAAATGTTAAGTGAGGACAATTATTATCAAGCGCATACCGATATTCACCACACAAACAAAATCGAACAAACGGTGTTTAATTAATTAACTAAATTTAATAGGATTATATTTTTGTTTTTTCAAAAGGAAATAATTAACTAAGTTTTTTTTAGCAACATAACAATATTTAAAATAATTGACCAAAATAAATATATTTTTTTTTGTTTTTTTGTTTTGTTTTTCTAAAGATTATAAAAATAATATAAAAATTAAATAAATTAAATAAATAAAAAGAGAAAAAAAAACAAAAGATAAAAGAAAGGTCAGGTTTATGGTAAATAAAAAAGGCATTGCAAAAATGGACATGGTAGACTTGGGGGGTAGAGATCGGGTCTTAGGCCTAAACCGGTTCAAGGGAAAAGGGGACGGGTCAAAATGGAAATCCGGAGCGGGTTAGCTCCGACCCGGTCCAGCTTATAACAAGGTGGGTTGAAAAACCCTAGCACAGCCGCAGAGGGAAAAAAACAAACAGAAAGAAGAAGAAATATACTCACACACTATCATCGTTCTCACGAACAACTATCAGAAACTTCAAAAAAGAGAAAATCAAATTCTGCTTGCAAGCGAAAATCAACGATGTTCATCACCTTATAACCACATTTTTTTCTTCCAAATAAAAGCAAAAAAGAGACAAATATGAAGGAAAACAAAATTATCTTTCCGCGAAGAACGAAGGATTTCTCTGAAACGAAGATCCCGACTCCGCCCAAACTCGGATTCTCTCGGTTCTTCAGCGTCGCCGTCGATCTCTCAAGGGGTCTCCTTAGTTCTTCAACCTCAGTCGGGAATTTCTTCAACTGATGACCTCTCTCGCGATTTATGCGTTCGCTAATCGTGATCTTACGGTAAGGTTTCGAATCCCTCACTTGACTCAGATCTTCATCTCTATGTCAGTTTCGTCCAAATCTCGTTCTCTTCATCTCATATGTTTCTGTGTTTCGATTATAGGATGGGTGGTGTCGTTGTGTTGGTTGCTTTTGGGAGATGAAGGGGCGATAAACAAGTGTGTTTTGTTTTTATTTTCAGGTATTCTTCTTCTCTTCAAAGTTCAAATCTTTTCTTTTTTGACTATGTTGGAGGTGCGGCTCTGTATTGCTAGCAAGTGGTTTTCTTTTTGTTTCTGAGTTTTTTTTTGAAAATTTTCTCTCTCTCCCTGCCTTGTGGATTTTTCTCCTTTAAATAGGGGTGGGATTAGGGTTTGTCTTGATTTTTAAACTGATATAACTTGTTGATTTAAAATATCAGAAGTTTTGTTTGTTTTTGATGCCCTGTCCCTTTCCATTGCAGGTCTTGCTCATGGGAGAGAGTCCTTTCATATTTTGGTGTAAGGGCTGAGCTTTGCAAGTTTGTAGTGGACTGCAGGAAACACCAATTAGCTTATGGAATGGACCGAAATAGCCTCCTGCGGATCCTGCTTTGCTTGCAGCAGGTCTGAACATTTCTCTTTTCCACATTTGATTTCAAAAAATGCCTGTTTAATGACAGTTTTTCTGATACATGCTTGGCCTTGATACTAAAGAAAATGTTGTACACTTACTCTTGCCTTGCCTTATCTTATATTATTTTTCTGCAATTGTTCTTTCTCTTATCTTGTTGTACTTGTAAAACTTGACTTTTCTTTCCTTTGAATTTTGGGACAATGGCATGTGTATGCTTATGATATTGAAAACCGGATAAACACTTGAAATGCCTATGTAGCAATACCGACTAAGTGTACATTAGAATGTTTGAGAATGATGAATATTAATCCTTGATTCTTTGTTTTGTGTGCATGATGGAATTTTCATGAGGAAATGTAAAGGCTCAAGGATGACCGCCGTGACATCGACGGTTTGAAGAGACGTGAAGAAGCACGATGCCCATACATTGCGATTCTATAGCACAAAACAAAGTTCTTGTGCTGATATCCTGCCCATTATTCTTTGTACTTTAGATGGATCATGGCCTCTAGCATCAAACAAGCCGCAAATGTTCTTTGGCTCAAATCACTTGTAATTATGCTCATGTGACCATTGTAATTATACTTATTTGTAAACTGTAACGTAATGCTTTTGGCTTAACAAAATTCATGTGACCATTGGACTTGAGACCTTAAAACATGAAATTTTTAAACTATGGATGTACATTGGGACGAATAAAAGAGACTTGTATGAAAATTTGCCTTTCAACTATGGCCATTTCAAAAGATCCATGTAACCAAAACTCGATCTTGCAACTTATTCCTTGAATGACTTACAAGTTCTCAACTGAATTTTGAACTTTTGCAACATCTAATGTCCTTGAAAGTGACTATGAATTCACAACTTGAACTGAAATTTGGAATTTTGACATGATGTTATGACTTTGAATAAAATTTTAAAATAGATAAATTTGGGACTTGAGATTTAAGAATATAATTTGGGATTAAATTTGGACAAAAATAAATACAATGCAATTGGAAATAAAAAAAGAAATGAAAATGACTTAGAATTTTTTTGAAATAGACATGGAATGGAAACTTAAAATAAATTTGAATTTGAAAATTAGTAACAGAGATTAAAAATTAAATTTAGAAACAAAACTTGAAAATGAATAGAAATGAAAATTAAAAATGGATATAATAAGAAAAGAAATAGAGAATGATTAGAAAAACTAGTAATAGAAATTGGAATAAAATTTTAAAATAGGAAGTTAAAAATAGAATAAAGAAATAGAAATAGAACTAGAAATAAAATACGAAAATGAATTAAACATTTATAAATGAGAAATAGAAACTAAATTTAAAATGGAGGCTTGGAAGTGAAAAGAAATAAAGAAAATAAAATCATGAGTAACTTGAAAATGAGTTAAAAGTGATAGAAAAACAAAACTCAGAATTTTCCCTTAAATGAAATGAAGGTATGGGGAGAGCAGTTAGGGGTAAAATTTGAGGTATGACAGTTGCCCCTATTTAAATAACTTTACCAAATAGAATGTGTGATGTTAATTCTCATGAGAATCGTAGTGAAAGGTATTTAAATAAAGAAATAACCGAAAAATTTGCCCCTAAATGCAATGACATGCTATGAACTTATGAGGGACTTTTGCTGGGGATATGATATGCGAGATGCAATGAAACCTAGCATGCTGATTTTTTTAATGATGAATATGCTGAATATGGTATGATGAAAATAAATGCAACGGTGATCCACAGAAACGCAAATGAGGGTGAAGACTCTCTGGTGTAATACCTCAAAATTTGCCCTCTCATATCCTCAATATTTTTCATATCATTTAGCATACATACGTTCACAAAATAACCAAAAACATTGCATCATGGGTAGCATAGTTGAGGCATAGGTATGTGGTCAATGACTGGAGCAACTGAAGGCTATACAAAGACAATCAAAGGGCCACAAATCTCCTCAATCATGTGCAAGGGTTCTACAACATCCCACAAGTCTCCATTTGAAGCTTCAAGTCTTGGAAAGAAGTGAATTGCTCCAAGGAATGCAAGCAGTGCAACATCTCCTGAGGAAATGATCCAAATTAGGGTTTCAATTGTGAAGGGCTTCTCCATGATTTTTAGCAAAAGTGGATTCCATTGTGTTCTATATGACAACAAGTGTATAGGGTTCAAATTTCATCCACAAATTCATTTTTGAAGAGGTTCAATTGGTCAGATGATTGAAAATCAGGAATTTGGGGAAAAGTCAACCATGCTGAAGAAAAAGTCAACTCCTGACTTTTTGAGATCAAAATCATGAAATTAGGGTTACAAGGATCCTATGTTTCAAATTTTATCAAGAAATGATGGAAGAATCAAGAGAAATCAAGAAAACCAAAACTTACCATTTTTGGAAAAATAGGGTTTTCAAAAATGGCAAGTTTTAATCATTTTTGCAGCTACTTTGAATGAGGCCTTCTCCCAAAATATGAAAGATATGAAAATTCTACTTGGAGCCAATTAAAGAGGAATCTTGAGCTTAAAATACATAGGTGTAATCCCCCATGGCATTAAAAATGAGAGAGATATGGTCTTGCAAAGTTGAAGAAAAGTAGGGCAAAATGAAAGGCATGGGCGAGGCAGCCTGCATGCCAGCGCGCGTGCCCTGTAAGGCATTTGATCAAACAGGTGGAGAACCAAATGGGAAGCCATTTTTCTTAGTCAAGAAGACTTAAAATTAAAGTTTCTTGAACTATAAAGTTGTTCACCCATGTGTTTGCAATAACTTTCATGTTCAAGGTTTTTTCATAGGATCAATAGTTTGGAAGTTATGATGGAATGAAGGGGGAGGGTTGCAACTAGTCAGGCATGGGGCATCATGGTGCATAACAAGGCAAGGCATGCAGGCCAACAATACAACATTGGAGTGTGATGTTAAGGGGATATTTGAGGTCTCTAGAGGTCATATTCCATGATTGTGTGAATTACAAACTTGGAGTATGGAACATCCACTTCAGATTGAGCACAAGATTGCCATCATCTGATGCCTTGAGGAGGAAGAAACACCTCCTGAAAGATCACAATATGAAATCTGGTTTCTTGCAGGCCAAGGCATAAGGGATCACACTGCAGTTCAGCTTATGTGCTTCAATTCACATGTTATGATCACAAACTTCATGTCCATAAGCTCATTTGAGGAAGGCATCATCATATGAGTGCATGATCACATCACTTGCCATGCACCCTCTCCAAATTCAAGCCATAGGTATGCTGCATATCCAAGATAATGATCATTGTGCTTGCCTCAATCCACATCAGAATGCATCATACCATGGGTACCATGTCCAGGAGTGTAGTGGATCATTTCATTTTAGTTTTAAACACCTAAGGCAAGCTGCATTCGAGGCATACCATAAGAGCTTGAGTTATGCAGCATGGGATAGAATCCAATGGAAGGAGGTTCTAGATGGTCCAGCTGGCATAACTGCCATAACTGCCTCACTCACTTCACCTGACTCACTCAGTTAACTCAAGGAGAAAGTAACCATGGTTAAGGGTCCTATAAATGGATATCATCACTGCATTTTGGTGGTGGCTTCATTTTTGCATTACATTCACTCCATAGAATCTCTCTGCATTTTGCTTCGAGCTACCTTCATCCTCACATCTCAAACCTCAATCTTCCACAATTCATCTTCATCATCATCATCAACATGACCTCCATGATCAACATAGCTTGAAGCTCCATGAAATCATCAACTGCATCATTGAGTTCACACTGTAAATTGAAGTGAAACTTCTCAATCCTTATCTCTCCAGCTTCAAGCCTATTCAATTCATCATCAGCATTGTGTGTGGCTCCATTTTTATGACTTGATCATCTTCAATCATCAAGGAATGGATTATGCAAAATCTTGAACATCACTGCATTTGCTTCGATCTCTCAAGAATCATCAAGTGTAAAGTGTTTATTTCACTTCTATTGAGTTAAGGAAAAAGCAAGCAATCACTGGAACCTCACCTCTGGCCTTATAACAACATTTTGATCACACTGTAATTCAGGTATGCTCTGGAAATTTGCTGGATCGAATTGACTGCTTTTCATTGTTTTCATGTCAATTGATGCTTGCTAGAAGCAGTGACACATCTTGCTAGTTGATATGCATATTAGATGCGTAGATTCAGTTTTAGGTTGGTTAATGTTTGTCTTCGATTTGAACGATTCATGAATCCTAAGCCAAAGGTGAGAGTGGATTAGTGATCAGTGAGAAGAGACGAGCAAGATGATACCTATATATTCCATTTTTGTGGTGAATTGAGAAAGCTCTAGTAGAGCTATGACCAGAGAAGACGACCGGAGACTAGCTCCGGCCGTCGGAACAGTGCCCTAAGTTTAAATGCAAGATTAAGTCACAGCCTTCAGATCAAATCCATTTAACGCTCATAATTCTGCCAGCACATTAAAATTCTTGTGCATATCACGTGCCACAAAGTCAACTGAAAGTCTTCAGTTTGATCTTCACACCCCCAGCGTGTTTGACTTGAGCCCAATTAGTTTGTTTTTTTTCTTTTCAGACCCCCCAAGCCCAATCAATTTTAATTCAATTTTATTTTCTTTTTTCATTTTATATCAATTTCGTTTTGCATTATAAAAAATACCAAATTACATCAAAAAATTCCAAATAAATTCATGTAGGATCCGCCCAATTTTCTCTAATTTTTTATATTTTTATATTTTAATTTTATTCATCTTTTAGATCAGAATTAATTTTCACATTAATAGTTTTCTTATTTTCTCATATTTTGACCAATCACCTTGTACATTTTCTTTATTTCAAACCATAAAACATAAAGACCTCATTCTTTTTGAATTCTTTTAATAGCTCATTAAACTTCCCCAAAATATTTTTCTCTGGATTTTTAGTATATTCAAAAGCTCCAAATGAATCCTACCCTTCCATTAACCATCCAAAAAGATGAATTTTAATGAGATTTTTTGCACATAACCTACTCTCTAGATTTTGTATTGAGTTGTACAGTTTTCATAATTTTTCAAAGTCATTTATTATTTTTTCTATTTGTTTGGTTCACAAGTCATATTATTTTATCCTTTGGTCCCTTTCCTTTGGTCCCTTTTGAATAAGGCATTTATGCCATTAGTATAAGGTCTTAATTTTGAGTCTTATAGGTCATATTATAAGTCTTCTAACATTGAAAGCCATCCTTGAGTCTTTACCTTAGTTTTAAGGGCTTACTTGGACCTTAAGTCACCATAGTCCCCATTTTGACTTAATCCTCCTTCATCCTTCATCTTAACCACTCAAAACTTCATGAATGCATCAAATAAGTTTGTCCAAGTCTTGTTTTGTGTCTTATAAACATGTTTAGGTCATTCCTCTATGTTCACTTCTCATGTATAAATCTTTGTACATTTTTTATGTCTCATTTGCCATTAAGAATCTTCAAAAACCCTAGTTTGAGATACCTAGCCCTAGCATACTTCATGCCATTTCCTTTACCATTGTTGGTGAGATTAATTTCCATCTTGAATTCATGTTAAGCCCCTGGTTTTTGTATGGGGAAGCCAAGTCCCTTTGGTTATTTTTGAATATTTTTCTAAGTCCTTTTGTTCTACCTTTCACAACCATGCTTTTATATGCTTCATCTCCCCTTTCAACCCCATACTTGATTATCCTTAATTTGGATCTCTTCTTTCCCATTTGATACATTCATTTCCTTCACTCCCCTATAGTGTTAAGTTTTGACTTCTTCATTTACCTTGGAGTTTAAGGGATTTTAGCAATAGTAATCACTTAGGTTATCTTTCTAACCTCATCCTTAGGGTTTAGTGGTGCTTTAGGACATGATTTGACTTTAATTCAGTTAATTCCTTTAGACACTTTGGACTTGGTTTAGCTACTGACTTTTTACGTGTGTTACCTTATAAGATGCTTTGGGCTTAGGTATTGACCTTAGGAGTTCACTAACATCTTTCCTAAGCTAGTGTGAGTTCTTATGTGAAGCTTGCCATTTGTTGTTACTTTCAATATGCATTGACATGCTAACATTTGTTTTGTAGGGGGGAAGATGAGGTAATCACTTCATTCTTTATCTCTTATACATTTATTTGTTTTACCTTGGCACTTTTTTCCTTTTTTATAGGTTCCTTCTTTCTCTCTTTAGATTCAACTTAACTTCCTTAGGAAGTAAGTTGAATTCTAACTTGTTCTTTCTTATCCTTAGGTTAGAAAACCTCATTAACCATAGGACCACACTCTTGTACATAATAAGATGACTTAGGGTTGTGTCTTAGTCCCCCATTAGCTTTAACCTTTTCCTTTTGAGTCTTCTTCTCTTATCTTCAAACAAAAATCCAAAAAGACTTAATAAATATATGAAAGGATCCCTTGTGTATAGCCTTATTCCATGAGGCACTTGCATTCATTCCATCTTGGAGTGGTGTAGGCTTGTCTAGCATGATGTACAAGTCTCATCAAGGGGTTGTTTAACAAAGAAAAATCTAAAAGATACTTCTTCACAAAAGCAACAAAAACATTTAATAAGTTCAATAAGCTAGTGAACTTAGACCTTAATCCTTGGAAACCAGTCTTGGATACATTATCCTTGCTGGGTGTACTTGTTCAATAATTCCATCTTGGAATGTAGTAGCAAGTACACATTCCAAGGAAAAGAGTTTGAATTCACTTCCTTGTGCCAAATTCACAAAACTCCTAAAAAGCAAACAACAAACAATAAGCGGCTTTCCTGTGGGAATTTCTCTTCTCATCTCATTCATTCTCACAACGCGAACTCGCGACGACTTGTCTCGCATGCAAGACGGTAAACACACTCGTACCAGACGAGCCTGCAACACCTGAGCATATACATACGCAGTTTCGGCATAAAAAAACACAAACAAATAGTTCCCGCCTTAGTTAGGCGAACTATGCCGACTCTGATCCTCATTTTCCCGATGAGGTACGTAGGCAGCGGGGTAGGGCCTGTTCGAGCACATTCTTTATTTTCCCTACATTTTCCCCATTCTTTCTTTTTGTTCTCTTTTCTAGTTCCCTTCTCATTTTTCATTCCCATTCCAGTAGTATTTCTCATGTTCAGCAGCACTTTATTTCTCACCCTTTGAAACCAAACAAACAAGTGTGGATCCCGTCGGGTACGACGGATGGTCTGGGGTGCTAATACCTTCCCAGGTTGTAACTGACTCCCAAACCCAGATCTTTGGTTTGCAAGACCTTGTCATTTCCTTCTTTCTCAGGTTTGTACAGCATTACCTTTCCCATTCCTTCGGGATAAAAATGCATGGCTGGCGACTCTACCTTTTCCGCATCACTTTCGCGTTTGTACTAGGATGAAAATCCCGGGAGCGACAGCTGGCGACTCAGCTGGGGATCGAACCCAGAATCTCTAGTTTCCCTCGTAGAGTCAATCCTAGCGCCTGTTTGTTTTTGTTTTCTTTGGGTGTTTATATGTGTGTGTTGTTGTGTTTATTTACTATTTTCGTTTACAGTTTACTTTACAACTTTATTTACTACTTTCAGTATTTATTTTCACATGCATCATGTACTAGACTGTGCTGGTTTCATTTTTTTCTGTGGGATGGGCTTTGTTGCTGTGAGATAAGCCAAATGCCCGGCTTGAGTGCACCTAGGATTTAGAGTGGTTCCACTTTGGCTTCATGGAATCTTGCTATGTTAGTATTAGTGAGTTCCACGCCTTGACTTGCGACCTTCTCGGAAATGTGTTGACGCCGGAATCTTTCTGGGGCAATACACTACCTTGATAGTTATTTGTAGTCAGGGGACCGATCATTGAGAACCTTTGTGGAAACATCCCTCTCCAGTGATGACAGTGGAAGACCACATTTGTTGGCAAACTCACTCGCATCCGAGGGCCCACTGGGAACTCGCATAGGATGGCCTGGTTCTCTCATAGGAATCCGGTTAAGGCAAACTGTTCGTATGACAATAGTATTGTACCCTTGGGATGAATGTACTATTGTTTCTCGATTCAGTGCTTGAAGTTGAGGACTTATGAGGGATGCTTGTTTCCTTGGACTCAGCTGAGACCTCCCTGAGTAGTACATAATGCCAAACAGATTCCCTAATTTGGTCATGAGCCGTTTTTCGGAAATGGTGAACGTATTATTGCTATTAGGCTTTGAGAGTCCATGATGTATGACCCGAGTAACACACCCGTGAGATTGGGAGGGGTTTACTGGTTTGCAGGAGCCCAAAACTTCAACATACCCATGTATGTTGGTACACTTCAGTGATATAATCTTGTTCTGCCAGTTATGGATTCTGAAACCATGAACTACTAATCAGAAAGATACTTGTGATGATGTTGTGGCCTTGTACAGACACTTGATTACATGATTCACTACACAGACACATCACTGATCATATGCCTTTCCTTGCATAACATCATAACATCATTAATCATTTTGTGTCCTTTTTATTCTCAGGGTTCATTACCTCCTATTCCTGGTCATATTTGATGCTTCAACATGGAGATTCCAAGGAAGAGAAATGTCCATTATACTTTCCCACATCCAGAGACAGATGGTATTCAGAAGTTAATTGGCTTGATGGGTGACAAAGTGATTGATGATTTCAGAAAAGAGTTTGGAAAGATCCTAGACTATGTGAATAAGCCAACCAATGATCAGAGGGATAACTTGCATTCTCTACTACAGTTCTATGATCCGCAGCTGAGGGTTTTTGTTTTCCCTGACTACATCTTGGCTCCCACATTAGAAGAGATATCCAACATCCTCAAAATCCCCATAAAAAATGGTGCTCCTTATTATGGCTTAGAGAAGATGCCTTCATCCAAAGATATAGCTGAGTCTTTTCTTCTGGATTTATCCAAAGTTAGTAGAGAAGTGGATGCCACCAAAGGTAAAGGACTTTTCTTAGATTTTCTTATCAAGGAAGCTCAGGACCTGGCCTCTGAGAACAAATGGGCTAAGTTCAGCACCTTGCTTGCTTTGATAGTGTATGGGACTAGTTTGTTTCCAGGAGAGAAGGGTTTAATTAACATGGAAGCTATCACTATATTTTCCAGAAGAAATCCAGTACCCACTTTGCTAGGTGACTTTTACTACGGGGTTCACCATAGAAATGAAAAGAGGAAGGGACATGTAAATTGTTGTGCTCCCTTATTTGCTGATTGGTTTGTAAGGCAACTCCCTAAATCAGGGTCTTTTCAGGATTTGAAACAATCTTGGAAGTGGTCCAAAAGATTAATGGGCTTAACCTCAGCTGACATTTCATGGGGGTGCAACAGGGACCTTGTGGGCAAAGAAATATTAATCAGTTGTTGTAGTTTCCCAAGTGTTCCTTTGATAGAAAGGAAAGGTGGGATCAGTTACAATCCTCTCTTGTCCAGGAAGCAGTTTGGTTATCCCTTAAGAGATGTGCCTTTGATTGAAGAGGCAAATGAATCTTTGTACTTTCCAGCAGAAGGAAATCTCAAGAAGAGCATGTTGTTATCCCAAGCTTGGGAAGTTAGAGTGATAAAAGGGAAGAAATACTTTGGGAGAGTGGATCCCAACACTTATGATCCCTTTGCCAGCTGGTTGGAGGATCGTGTGAGGACCTTGTTACTCCCATTTTCCAGAGAAACACCTCTCTACCCTAAGGAGGTAGCACCCACAACTTCAGTGCCTCTTCAAGATTATCAAAAGTTGGTAGCCTTGGTTCAACAACTCAAGTTGGAGAATCAAGAAGCTTACAATTCATGCCAGAAATTGAAGATGCAGAATCAAAAGTTGGAGGAAAGAGCTCACAAAGCTGAAGAGATGGTTAGGCTCAAGCAGCAAGATTTTCAAGAGAAAGAGCTCTACTTCAAGAAAAGGGGATTAGCTGAAACTCACAAGGCGACCCAGCGTCGGAAGGAGAGGAAGGATTTGAATAAAGCCAATGAAGTTGTCACCTTATGGAAAGAGAAGTGGGAAGACAATTTGAGGAAGCAGAAGGAGCTGGAGATCAAGCACATGCTAGAAGTCAAGAGTCTACAAGATTCTTTGGATGGACAGAGAGAACTCCTTCAGAAGGCTTATCATCAAGAGAAGAGTCGTCTCCAAAGTTTAGCAGAAAGCCAACAAGCAGTAAAGGAAGCTCGGAAAGAAATAGAAGATTTGAAATTGAAAGCTGATATCAAGAGGGCCCAGAATGATTCCTTTACAAGCCAAGAAAGTGAAAAGGTGTTCCTATAGCAAATTGAGGAATTGCATGCCTCCTTTGACCTCAGGGATATCCTAATTCAGAAGCTTGTATAGGAGCCTACGCATCCGGACATAGCTCAGATGTTGCAAAATGTCAAGTGCCTCAGTTGGAGATTACATGATGTAGACTTTCCTAAGCTTTAGTCGTATATGTATATGACTTGGATTACCCACAGACTTGTTGTGAGAATCCCCTCTTTCTTGATGTACTTTTTCTTTCTTGACATATTGAATTTGTACCTTGTGAGGATCTTTGTTATTCCAATTGTCTTCTTATTTACCTGAAGTCTCTGGTTATATCTGTTGCACAGACACAAAATAAATGCCACCGCTTCAAGCTTGAATGTCACACATGATTTTCTTGCAAGGGGTCTTTTTCTCAACACTGGAATGGGAAAGTAATTGAGACCTTGGGAATAAAAGGAACACATTGCATTGCATACACATCATTTGCATTTTTTCTTTGTTTTGCAGGTTTTCTACAGGTTGCTTAACTTATTTGCATTTCAGGCAAATATTGTGAGGGCCGCCAAGACCCGTCATCCTCGACAGAATATCCCGCATCGTTAAAAAACTCGCAACAACCAGAGGAAAGTCATGGATGCTATGCAAACTGAGCTTAATAAGTTTCGCACCAGAATAGGAGAGTTCATGGTCATGATGCAAGGGATTGCGCAGGGACAACAAGAGTTAAGAAATGCAATTCAGGGGCTCAACCCTCCTCAGACTAATATCCCTGTAAACACTCCTGACGTACAAGTGACTCCTCCTAACACCAACAATGGCCCAGGTGGACCTCAAGTTCCAGAACAGGGCACAACAACTTTCATTCCAGTACAAGACAGGCAGGAGGATCAGTTCCCTTCTTTCAACAATGACATGGGGTTCGGCGGAGAAGGAAATCTTCAGGACTTTTTGATGCTCGCTGAGAAAGTCAAAGCCCTCGAGTGTAGAGACACTTTGGGGATAGATGTGTCTGAGATGGGTCTGGTCCTCGGGGTGGTTATTCCTCACAAATTCAGGCCACCTACTTTTGACAAGTATAACGGTAGTTCCTTCCCTAAAACTCACTTGCAGGAATTCTACCGGAAAATTGCGGCCCATACTAGGGATGAAAATCTCTGGATGTACTACTTCCAGGATAGTCTCTCCGGAGGATCCTTGGAATGGTATATGAAGCTAGAGAGAAGCTCTGTGAGAAGCTGGAAGGAATTGGGAGAAGCATTCCTCAAGAAATATCAGTATAATATCGACATGGCGCCCAATCACACTTAACTTCAAAGTCTGACTCAGAAGAACTCCGAGAGCTTCAAAGATTACGCACAAAGGTGGCGTGAAGTGGCCGCTAGAGTGCAGCCACCTTTGTTGGAGAGAGAAATGGTAGACCTGTTCCTGGATACCCTCCCTGGACATTTCATGGAGAGGCTAGCTGGATGTTCCTCAAGTGGGTTCTCAGATATCATCTTGACTAGCAAAAGGTTAGAGAGTTGGATCAAGCAAGGGAAGATTCAGAATGGGGGCGCTTCGAGTTCTTGTGTCAAGAAGCCCTTCGTGAAGAGGAGAGAAGGAGAAATTGGGGAAGTGTACGCGTAGAGGGGGGAAACAACAGAGGGTTTTATCAGCAAGTGGCCCCTGTCACTATATCAACTCAACTTGTTCAACAACAAGTCCAACCACCGCAGCCGCAACGCCAACAGGGGTATCAACAAAGAGCTCCTCGTTCATATTACCCCCAGAAGACCAGAGAAAGACATCTTGAAACTCCGTCGATGTCCTATTCACAACTTTTCAAGAATCCCCTACTACTCTAGATGGTTCAACTCCGAACTCTACAACCCCCGAAACCAGGCCAAATCCTCGAGGGTTATGATATAAACGCCAGATGCGAATTTCATTCCGGAGCTCCCGAGCATACCACAGAAAACTGCAAAGCTCTGAAGCATGTTGTTCAAGACCTACTAGATTCTAAAGCGATTAATTTCGCTCCTACTCCTAATGTAATAGAGAACCCCATGCCTTCTCACGGGGGTACAGTTGGGGCAGTTGACGATGGGGAGAATCTAAACTTGGTCTGTGATATCAATGACCAGCAAACTCCGTTGAGTGCTGTTAAAGCATGTTTGGCCCAGAGGGGTGTGTTTACAGGTTGTGGAAGTAATTGTCCAGGATGTGTTGAAGCTCCAAATGGTTGTGAGTAGTTGAAAACAGAGATCCAAGGTATGATTAATGAAGGAGTGTTGCAGTTTGACAAAGTTATAAAGGAAAGCGAAGTCTCTACAGTAACCATCTTCTACGATCCATCTCAAGTTCCTACACGGGCCAGAGTGGCCCCGATAACGATTACCACTGCAGGACCAGTATTGTATCAGAGTGATAAAGCCATTCCCTGGAATTATGGTGGCGAAGTATATTGTAACGGCCAAAAGCAAGAGTTGTCCACGTCTAGCACGACACCAGCTCAAGTAGAAAACGTTGGAGTAGGGGGCTTTACTAGAAGTGGAAGGTTATTTGCATCGGAAGCACTAAGAAATAGTGTGATACCACCCAGAGACACCGCAGAAGCCCAGGCTAAGGCAAGAGGGAAGCATCCAGTGGTTGTCAAAGAGTCCACGCCAGTGACTGATCCAGACATTAAATTTGATAAAGAAGCTGAAGAATTTTTGAGAATTATCAAAAAGAGCGATTACAAGATTGTGGACCATCTGCAGCAGACTTCGTTGAAGATTTCCATCTTGTCTTTGCTAATGTGTTCTGACTCCCACAAGAAGGCTCTCTTGAGTATTCTGAACAAGGCTTATGTGCCTCAGGATATTTCAGTAAATCAGTTAGAAGCGGTGGTATCTAGTGTCAATGCCAGTCACGGATTGGGCTTTACAGACATGGATCTAACATCTGAAGGGCGTGCTCATAATCGGGCACTACATATCTCTTTAGAATGTAAGGGTGCAGTACTTTCTCATGTGTTGGTAGATACAGGATCATCATTGAATGTTCTGCCCAAGAAAGCATTGATGAAGTTGGATTATGATGGAGTGATTCTAAAGCCTAACGATCTGGTAGTTAGAGCATTTGATGGGTCGAGGAGATCGGTGTTCGGGGAGGTGGATTTACCAATTAAAGTAGGTCCACAAATCTTCAATACCACGTTCTACGTGATGGATATACAGCCTGCATATTTCTTTTTGCTGGGAAGGCCTTGGATACATTCAGCAGGAGCAATATCATCCACACTTCATCAAAAGGTAAAGTTCGTCTGGGAAGGCCAAATTGTAACAGTCAGTGGGGAAGAGGACATTTTCGTCAGTCATCTAGCTTCATTCAATTATGTGGAGATGGATGGCGAGATAGTTGAAACTCCATGTCAGGCTTTTGAGCCCCTGAAAACTGAACAAGCATCTTCATTGGCAGCTTCTTCTGAAGAACCAAAGAAGGGGGTTTCCATAGCATCTTATAAGAAAGTTCTTGAAGTGGTAGAATCTGGGTTCGAGAAGGCTGGGGCATTCCAGTAGAAGTGCCAGAAAAGAAAGATATGTTTGGGATTGGTTACCATCTGTAACACGGTGGGAGAACTGACTTTAGTTATGTTGCGGATAGCAAGAGTCGCCACCGACTTTTATTTTATCCAAAGGAAAGGCATAAAAGAACAGGAAAGACCTTAAAATATTTTTGGGTCCGGGGGGTAGGTTATGTAAAGGGAAGGTATTAGCACCCTTTACATCCATGGTTATCCATGGGCTCTTAGTTACTTAGCTCACTTTGAATTGTTTTTGAAAATGTGAAGTGTGTGAATAGAAATTTTCATAAGAGTTTGATAATGATCCATGTACGGATGCGTAAAAAACTTGTGTTTGAAAATTGTTTGAAATTCGTGAAGTATTTGAAAAGTTTTTAAATGGTGAGCAAGTAACTATGAGGAACCTACCCTAAAGTTTTAAGTCTTCCTGTTCTTGAATCCTTTAAATGGTACGACTATCCCTATTATTAAGGAATAGGTAGTCATTACCTTGTATGTGAGGGACAAGTGAGGGTCATCTGTTAGTGTAGGCAACTGTAGGGTGTATTAAGCATTTTTGGAGGGACTGTCATCATTATTCGAAAGGTACAAGATCATTACGAAGGCAACCATTGAGGGACTTGATCTTTTATTGTGGAGGGACTAGATGACTTTATTTTTGAGGGACTTTGCTTTATACACCCTACTTGACCTTTTTGTTTAGGCAACAATGAGAGGTAACCCTAGAAAGTGAGATGGAGATCAAAGATCGACTTACGTGTGTGAGTGTTCAATTTTATATTTTTATCTTTTAATTAAGTGATCTAAATTCAATTTTAAATAACATACATGTTACACTCCCTATTTTTACTAACCATGGCATAAAATAAATAATTTAAACATTACAAAAAAATTACATCCAGGAGCAGTTACAATAATAATAATAAAGCAATTTAAATATAATAAGCAAAATAATAAATAAGCAAGAATAAATAAATAATTATAATAGGGGTTAGTGAAAATAATAATAATAATCACAATTTAAAAATAAAGGGGGTTAGTAAAAAATATCATAAGAACATAATTAAAAATAATAAGCAAAAAATAATATAATAATTAAAAGATTAAATTTTATGTAAATTATTATTTAAAGTTAATAAGAAAATATGAACAATTATATTAATTATAAAGTTTTAAGTTATTTGTAAATTATATAGAAAAATAAGTTAATGATAAACATATTATAGAAATAAATATAATTACAAAATTAATTTAACAATTTCCTTTTTAATTATTCCTAAGCATACATTAACAATTATTTAAATGCAAAATTAAAAAATATAAACAATTTAGGTCATATTAAAAAAATAGGATTAATTATGATTATATTTACAAAATTTAATTATATTAAATAAAACATATACATGATTAAAATTTATAAATAATAAATAATAGAATTAAATTTTTAGGTAAGAATAAAATTGGGTGTTTAGAAAATTAGTTTTACATATTTTAGAAATAAAATTAGGGTTTACATATTTATAATAATAATTAACTTATTTACAAATTATATACAAAAAATACTTTTATAAAAGAAAATGAGAAGTTTTAATCATTTTAAATAATATCTATAAATTGTGTTTACTAATTTTTAATAAAATATAAACAATATAATAAAATAAATAAAGATGAGAAAACATGGAAAATTGCTCAAAAAGAAAGGACCTGGGGTTTGAACCCAGGTCCCTTACCTCGTATACAGGTCACAAAACCATCCTGGCCAGCATGCACTAGTGATAGAGATTGAGATCATGGTGCTTTTGTTTCATATCCTGTTCAAATTACAACAAAACAAAAAAATAACACAAAAAGGGGCCTGGGGGGTTTCGAACCCAAGACCCTCACATAACAAGCAAACGTTCTTACCATCCAGCCAGAAGGGCGCACCTGATACATAATTCGCAACCACTAATAATATATTAAATCTTGTGATTACATGGAAAAATAGGAAAAAAATATTGTTGCGCCCAAGAATCGAACCAAGGCCTTAAGCAATCCATACGCACAAGCCTTACCACTGGGCTATCCTGCACTTGTTGAAACAAAACCACAAACAATTCTAAAAATATTAACTCCAATTTTGAATATTTCAGATGGCGCCAATGGACCATCTTCTTCCCCAGATTACCTGCGATTTTTCTTTCATCTTTTCCTGCGAAATTACTTACAAACAGAATTGGCATATAAACCTATATTTCATGAATCACGCATAAACCATCACCATCTTTAAAATTGATAACATATTTGCATTGCCCAAGGTTTGTACGGCTTAGCCATGTTCTTAGTTTGTTCATTAATGGTGTAAAACGCAAAACCCCATTCTTGAGGTTGAAACCCTAACAATGGTAACTTTTGATCCCGGCCATGAAACTTCAATCTAACCACATAAAAACAATCCACACACATTAACAAACAAATATCAATAGTTAAAAACAGTTTATATATCATGAATTAAAGGAATCGAAAATTTAAAAACTCAAGCCAATGTTGATTCGGTTTGAGTGATTCATGATGCTTTTGATGCAAATAATGATTGGTAATGATTCAGTGATGTCCAAGGATTCTTCTTGTGCCCTTAAAATACCTTAAAAAGCTTTGTAATGAAGAATCCGAATTTCAAATTTGGAGTGATTTTTGAAACTATGAACTTACACTTTGAGGCTGCAAAATCGTGGCTTGTAAGTGTCTTTGTGTTGTATATATATCATGTGATAAAATTAGGTCAAAACTTTGTTCAAATTCATGGACTTATGGACTTTTTAAGATTGAAAAAGATTTGAATTTAAAACTTGAAATATCTTGATCTAGCCTTGCTATTTTAAGATGATCGTCATAATTCTTGTATCAATCAAGTCTAAATATAATTTAAGACCTTCTAGAATCCAAATCAATTTCAATTTTCATTATTTTATATTTTATTTGAATTTAAAATGATTTTTAATATAAAAAATCATAATAAATAAAAACAAAATGAATAAAATTATGAATAAATCAATTTAATTTCGTGCATGATGTTATAGTGTGGATTGGGTCATCATATGGCAAGCCCATTTGGAAGAAATTGATTTTAGACCTCCATTTTCTTCATAAACCAACCAAAAATTTCCGAACTTTGCAAGGGCACATATCCCTCAATTTTAATGGTATGAGAGTGTTCTTGGGCATTTTGGAAAGCTTGAAGAGTCATCTAACCAACCCCACTGGTTTCATGTCCATATCATTCACCATTCTCAAGTTATGCCCTTTTGAAGTTGTTGACTTTTTGTTGACTTTCAAAAGGACCTATAATGTCTTAGCTCATACCTTCCAAATGAAGCATTTCTGGGCTTGGCTTGTGAGACACAAAGTTGTAGAGAATTCAATTTCCTTCAAAATTAGCTTTGGATGGAGACTTGGTGATGAAGCATGTGAAAGTTATGGCTGGTCAAAGTTCAGTTGACTTTTACTAAGAAAACCCTAATTTAGAAACTCCTGATTCTTGATGATCTGGAATCTCCTTGATGAATCATGATCAACCCTTGATAAAATGATTAATTTTACTTCATATACTTGATGTTGGCAAAAAATCATGAAGTTTGACTTTGGTTTGACCACAGTTGACCTCAGTTTGACTTTTTAACTGCTTTTGACTGATTTTGACTTATCTGATCATCTGACTGAGCAAACTTTTGAGAAAAGTCTTGAAACTTGTCATGGGGGTTCTTACACACATATAAGATGTTATTAAGCTCACTTGAAGTCTTGGAAGTTCATTTAGCCTGATTAAAGTCAAAACCCTAGTTTCATATGCACTGCTTAGGAGGTGCATTGTCTGAGGGAATTTTCAACTCTTCTGACCCATTGTGAACTTTGTGAACCTTGTGAACCATCATAAAATGTCTTGTGAACCTCATGGGAGGTATTGTGAACCTTGTGAACCTTGTGAACCTCATAAAGTATCTTTTAGACTTCATGAACCTCATGAAAGGTCTTGCAAGCATTGTGAATCTTGTGAACCTTGTGAACCTCATAAAGTGACTTGTAGACTTCATGAACCTCATGAAAGGTCTTGTAAGTATTGTGAATCTTGTGAACCTTGTGAACCTTCTTAGCACACAAAGTCTTGTATTGTGAGGGAAAATTTTGGGGTGCAACACCATCCTGGGAAGTCTTCATTCGGACCGAGTGCTAGAGGTCGTCAAGGCTCGATTACTTTCACGAGTGCGGGAGTGGTGGATTACGGAAGCATCAGTGCCGTGCAAGATGACGCAGTTGATAGTGATTGTGACTTAGATGAGTGGATCAGGCCTTCTGTTCCAGTGACTCAACTTAGAAATTGGACATCTGAAAGGCTTATATCAGTCACCTCATTCGAAGAGTAATAATCTTTGTTTTTGTCTTTCCTGTACTCAAGAACTATGTCTTGCCCGGGGCATAGTAGCTTTTTGTAAGGGTTCTTTTGTTCCTAACACAATTCATAATCATAAATAAAGCTGACGTTTCACATTCATCCATGTTGTTCTTTTCCTTTCATTTTTTTTCTTTTGTTTTTCAAAAAGAAAGAAAAGTTTTAAAATGGCAATGTTTCTCATTTTCTCAAGCTTTTTCTAAAGCCTTGCATGAATCACCATTCATGCAGGTGCTCGTCTCCGGATCTTATCAATGACGACCCTGTTATGGCTGAGTATGACTTTGACAATCCAATTTATCAAGCCGATGATGAAGGTGAAGAATATTGCGAACTACCTGAAGAATTGGCCAGACTGCTTAAACAGGAGGAGAAGATGATTCAGCCGCATGAAGAGGCCGTCAAAGTGATAAACCTGGGTACCGAAGAAGACATGAAAGAAGTTAAGATCGGGGCCGTATTAGAAGAATC
Organism: Lathyrus aphaca; assembly: GCA_963966055.1. Lineage (NCBI taxonomy): Eukaryota > Viridiplantae > Streptophyta > Magnoliopsida > Fabales > Fabaceae > Lathyrus > Lathyrus aphaca. Next base: position 505,790,125 of record OZ014524.1, on the reverse strand, counting down.
TATCAAGACTCGTCTAATTTCTATGCTTCGAGAGTATGTTGATGTCTTCGCATGGTCCTACAAAGATATGCCTGGTTTAGACACTGACATTGTGGTGCACAAGCTACCTCTGAAAGAAGACTGTCCGCCGGTAAAGCAGAAGTTGAGACGCACACGCCCTGATATGGAAATCAAAATAAAAGAGGAAGTATAGAAGCAATTCAATGCTGGTTTCATGGCCGTGACCAGTTACCCTCCGTGGGTTGCCAATATTGTGTCGGTCCCTAAGAAAGACGGTACGGTCAGGATGTGTGTAGACTACATGGATTTGAACAGGGCCAGCCTTAAAGATGATTTCCCTCTGCCTCACATAGATGTGCTTGTTGATAATACTGCTCAGTTTTCTGTGTTCTCTTTCATGGACGGGTTTTCAAATTATAACCAGATCAAGATGTCTCCCGATGATATGGAAAAGACTACCTTTATCACGCCTTGGGGCACTTTTTGTTACAAGGTCATGCCGTTCGGTTTGAATAATGTTGGGGCCACTTACCAACGGGCGATGGTGACGCTATTTCACGACATGATTCATCATGAAATTGAGGTTTATGTTGATGATATGATAGCAAAATCCCAAACAGAAGAAGAGCACTTGATCAATCTAGCAAAGTTGTTCGATAGACTCCAGAAGTTCAAATTGAGGTTGAATCCAAACAAGTGCACCTTTGGGGTCCGTTCCGGCAAGCTACTTGGTTTCATTGTTAGTGAGCAGGTAATTGGGTTGATCCAGCCAAAGTAAAAGCCATCCAAGAGATGCCTGAGACAAAGACTGAAAAGCAAGTGCTTGGTTTCTTAGGCAGACTAAATTACATTGCACGATTTATCTCTCACCTAATGGCCACGTGTGAGCCCATTTTTAAGCTTCTGAGGAAGAATCAGGCCATTAAATGGAATGAAGACTGTCAGTAAGCCTTTGACCGAATCAAGGAATACCTTCTAGAACCTCCAATTCTCATGCCTCCAGTGCCAGGGAGTCCCTTGATCATGTATCTTACTGTGCTCGAAGGATCAATGGGATGTGTGTTGAGATAGCAAGGTGAGTCTGGTCGAAAAGAGCATACCATTTATTACCTTAGCAAAACGTTTATCGATTGTGAGACACGCTACTCACTACTCGAGAAAACTTGCTACGCTTTAGCATGGAATGCTCGCCGACTAAGACAGTACATGTTGACTCACACCACTCTCTTAATTTCCAAGATGGATCCTGCGAAATACATTTTCGAGAAGCCGACTCTGACAGGAAGGTTAGCCCGGTGGCAGATGATACTAACGGAGTATGATATCCATTACACTTCGCAAAAAGAAATTAAAGGAAGTGTATTGTCGGAATACTTGGCTCAGCAGCCAATTGATGATTATCAACCCATGAAATTCGAGTTTCCGGATGAGGACATCATGTTCCTCAAGTTGAAATACTGTGAAGAACCACTTCCAGAGGAGGGGCCAGACCCTGAATCCAAATGGAAGTTGATGTTTGACGGAGCTGTGAACATGAACGAAAGTGTGGTAGGTGTTGTTATCATCTCACCAGAAGGGGTCCGTACACCTTTAGCTGCTCGGTTGACTTTCTAATGCACTAACAATGAGGCCGAGTACGAAGCTTGCATCATGGGGGTTAAAGAGGCCATCAACCTAAGAGTCAAGAACCTCGAGATCTTCGGAGATTCCGCTTTGGTGGTGAACCAAGTCAATGGCAAATGGTTAGTTCATCAACCTCACTTGGTTCCTTATAGGGATTATACCAGGAGGTTGCTAACCTTCTTCACCAAGGTCAAGTTAAGTTATATTCCCCGAGACGAAAACCAGTTCGCTGATGCTCTAGCAACTTTGTCATCTATGATTAAAGTATGTCAAGAAAATTTCGTGCCTCGAATCATGGTCTCCCGTCTAGAAAGACCTGCCTATGTCTTTGCAGTTGACAGTGGGGAAGATAACAAACCTTGGTATCATGATATCAAGCAATTCTTGAAGACTCAAGTATACCCGGCTGGGGCATCCAATAAAGACAAGAAGACCCTCAGAAGACTGGCAGGTGGTTTCTTCTTGAATCAAGATGGTGTGTTATACAAGCGAAACTTCGACATGGTTCTGCTCAAATGCGTGGATAGACACGAAGCAGACCTGTTGATGCAACAGGTTCATGAAGGCTCCTTTGGTACCCATTCCGGAGGACATGCTATGGCCAAGAAATTGTTGAGATCAGGATATTATTGGATCACCATGGAATCCGATTGCTGTAAATACTCCCGTAAATGTCACAAGTGTCAGATTTATGCCGATAAGGTCCATGTGCCTCCGAATCCATTGAGTGTCATGTCTTCACCATGGCCGTTCGCCATGTGGGGCATTGATATGATTAGCAAGATCGAGCCGACAACTTCCAACGGTCACCGCTTCATCCTGGTTGCTATAGACTATTTCATGAAGTGGTCGAAGCGACATCTTATGACAATGTTACTAAACAAGTGGTAGCCCGGTTTATTAAAAGAGACATCATTTGCCGGTACGGAATTCCCGAAAGAGTCATTACTGATAATGGTTCTAATCTTAACAACAAGATGATGGATGACTTGTGTCGGGATTTCAAAATAGAACATCACAACTCTTCTCCATATCGCCCGAAGATGAATGGCTCCGTCGAGGCGGCCAACAAGAACATCAAAAAGATCATGCAGAAGATGGTTGTAACATACAAAGACTGACATAAGATGTTACCATTCGCTTTACATGGGTACAGAACGTCAGTGCGTACCTTAACTAGGGCAACCCCATTCTCACTGGTGTATGGTATGGAGGCAGTCCTACCAATTGAAGTGGAAATTCCCTCGTTGAGGTTAATGATGGACATTAAGCTAGATGAAAATGAGTGGCTCTGATCCAGATATAATCAATTGAGCCTCATTGAAGAAAAATGTCTAGCAGCTGTATGCTATGGGCAGTTGTATCAGCGGCGGATGAAACAGGCTTTTGACAAGAAGGTACGACCACAAAGGTACACACCAGGTTGTCATACCCCAAATTTGTCCTACCCGCACCATTTTACTGTTTAATCATTGTTTCGAAAAAACTTGTACCATTTATTTTACCGTTTAACCGTATATTTTAAAAAAAATCAAAATAAAAAATATGTCATTTCCTTTTATGCGAAAATCAGGTTTTGTTTGAGATTGTTGAACTAAGTTTGGGTGCGTTGTTGCTTTAAAAAAAATTAGTGTGCTGTGTGGAGGTTTGTTTGTCCAATATTAATTTTTATTTTCCATCGATTATTTTAGATCTTGTATTCTTATCACAAAATTCTACCAAAATTTCCATTTATGTTTTTTAATCCATCTTTATTTATCCTAAAAACAATTTTCACCTCAATTTGCCTTTTTTTAACAAACCATTTTTATTGTTATTCTTATAACTTTTAGTACTTTACTATTATCACCTTTTATTATCATTTTCTTTTACTATTTTACTATTAGCTTTTATTTTTATTTTTATTATTATATTTATTTATTATTGTTATTCATTATTATTACCAATTGTTTCTTTAATTACTACTTTTATTTAATTTTTTTTTACTATTGTTATAATTGTTATATTATTATTATTATTTGTTAATGAAATAATTATTATTATTATTATATATTAATTCACCACATTAATTCAGTATCTAAAAAAAAAGAATCAAAATATAAGGACCACCCAACTTCAACGGATCCTATCCAGCTAGCAAAATCCGTATACTCCCACTACTACCCCAATTTTATCCCACACCCACGTTGCTGCATTTCACGCATCAAATACACCCTTTTCTTTTTTGTGTGCAGCCAAAGTGCTGTCCGCGGCACATTTGTATGCACGCAACGTATTTCAACCAGCCTGGCCAAAAATCTCCATTAACCCTCAAATCATTTCCCTATATAACAAAGGTATTATCCACCCACAAAGAAAAGAAGAAAAACCACATACGCTATGTAATCCAAAAACGCTAACCATCAAAACCCATTCAAATCTGAAAAAACAAAAAAAAGAAGCCATAAGCAAACAACTGCAAATCTTCCACCCTCCATTCATTATGCAGAACCATCTTCCATACAAGACCCATTCTCACTCATAAATCTTTCAAATCTTCTTCACTCTCAGGATCTTCAAGCAAACAAATAAAAAACCTCAATCCTTCCCTTCGCACCAACCCTCTTTCTTTTTCCTGAAAAATTATCCAAACAACTCAAATACTTTTTTATTTTCCTGCATAAATCAGCAAATCAAAAATTAAGGCTCCACCAACCGCACAAAACTGAAACAACAACACAGACAAATCGAAAAAATCACCGTAAAAAAAAACACAAAACCAAAGTTGTTCCAAACCGTCCCAAACGCGGACTGAATCGTCCCCCTCCACCAAATTTTCGAATCTGAGACACCAACCTTGAAAAGCACAAAGCCGCAAAACCATTTGCAAACCTTCACCACCGTAAGCCATACGAAAACTGGCCAACCCCCTTTCACCGCGGAAGCCATATTTGAGAGAGATCTTGAGGGAATACCGCGTGAAAAACCACCAACGTCACTTCTGCGAAACTGGCCACCGCAAATCCGAATCGGGAAACAGAGAAGAATAGAGCGAACGAGAATCTGTGGGTGAGAATCGCGAGAAGTAGAGACGAAGAGAGATTCGAGGGGGAAATCGGAACCAGAGAGGGCTAAAATCGAAGGAATCAAACGAACACGGCGGAGGTTGAGCTCGTCGCCGGCGGTGCAAACTGAGGGTGGGTCTCCTTGTTCTTCTTTTCCCTAAATCGCTAATTGGGAAATTGTTTTCTCTTGGTTTTTATGTTGAACCGTTTTATTATTCTTTATGTTAAAACTTTTGCTTTCCATTTTTTCTTTTTAAATTTATATTTTATATTTTGTTTAAGTCCCAAAGCCCATAGCATTTTCTCCACATACCTTGGAATCCGGTTCACCTTCTGTTTTTTTCATATACCTGTTATTCTTTTGTTTTTTACTTATTTTTTTGGTTTGGTTAAGACTCTAATATTATTATTATAATTGAGTTTTTTTTACTATGTTAATCTTCCTCTTATTTTTTCTTTTGTTATTTAATTAGTATTAGACAAATGTTATAAGTGAATCATTTGGTATTTGTTTCCTTTGTTTGTTTATTTCATTTATGGGCCATAAATCCATGGGGCTATAAGAGTTTTCCTATACACACTCACCTGATTCTATCCACACACCATAAACTAACACATACACCTTTTTTTTATGAGTAGCTTTGTTGTTGATGGATTGGGCTGGGCCCATTGGAATTTCTTCCTAATCACACTAAAATCCAGCGCTGCCCCCCTTGTTTTTCTCTTCTTTATTTCTTTTTTTTATAAATTGTTAAGTTCTCTTAGTTTTCATCATTTTAATCCTTTTTTTATTATTTTAGTTTCTTTACAATTTTACTTTACTATAATCACTTGGAAAATATTATTTTTAAAAAAATATATGTTAATAATCTATCCATTTATATTTTCTCTTTTTTGGGCCAATGATATAATTAAAGGCCGATTTTTCGCCCGATTTTAATCGGTGATATTAGGTCAATATGAGGCCCTCCTTGTAATTATCTTTTTATTATTTTATTATTTTGACAAAAAAAAAGCATTTAAATTAATTTAGTTTATATAATTATTCTTAACTTTATTTAATTTATTTAATTATTCAATTTATTATTCAGTTTATTTTTTTTGGCAATTTAATTTATTCATTTATTTCCATTTATTTATTTATTCTCGCACTACAAAAAAAAAGTGTTTCGACTCCTCATAGAACGGTTTCTATAAACCGGCTCTAAGGAAGTAAACGAAATAAATTTCGACGCGTCCCAAAAAGGTCCAACGCCTTCGAATAGTTGCGCTCGATTAAAAGGTCCAACGCCTTCGAATAGTTGTGTCCCGATTAACAGGCTGAACGCCTTCGAACCGTTCAAAACACTGCACACACGCTTTCTCTTGGGCTAATTACAACGAGACTATTTATTTCTCGCAATCCCCTGTATTTATTTTGTATCCCTCTCCCTTTATTTTGTACGCACTTTTATTTTCCGAATTTTATTCAATTTCGAATCCTTGGTCCAACGCCAAGCGATTGCACTTGCACACTTACACTTTATTCTCCAGTTATTTTCATTTATTAGGATCCACCTCTCCTTGCGAGCCGAGCGATTCGTGCCTCGTTGACAAAACCACAAAAATAACCTCCACTTGCATTTACTCTTTAACCTAAAAAAAACCAAAACGATTCTTTTAGATCCAAACCCTTGATCCAACGTCAAGCGGCTTTAGGAAATAAAAAAATTCTAATAAAACGAGAAGATTTGTACGCCACGAGCCTTAAGCGGTAGAAAGGAGGATAACGAGCTCTCGTTACTCGCTCCGATTATTTCGACGCAGGACGCTCGTCTTGTTGGGCGAGATAAACTATCCATAGTCTTTAGTGCATTTCAACTCCTAAACCCTTTCATCGACGAAAGGTAATAAAATCAACAACCATTACCCTTAGTAGGCCGAACTACGAGGCTCTGACTTTCCTATTGCACGCGGGAGTACGTAGGCACGAGGATCTCAATCCTTGCCGAGCACCTAGGATCAATCTAACTTATAATTCAACTCATTTCCCTCTAGAAAGAAATTCGTTTAAGCATAGATATCCTTTCTCGCGCAATAACTTAGATGGTTCCCATCGAGTACGATGGATGTAGGGGGTGCTAATACCTCCCCCCTGCATAACCGACTCCCGAACCCAGGCAATGGTTCCGTTGACCTTTGTCCTCATCCTTCTCTTCCCGGGTTGTATCTATATCTTCCCTTTCCCTCTTCGGGAATAAATAGAATTAGGTGGCGACTCTTTAGTCCGTCCGGCGCACGGCTCCGTCCTTTCGGATCGCGTAAGGTCGTATTTTTCGGGGTACGACAGCTGGCGACTCTGCTGGGGACTGGTTCACCCCTATGCGAGTCAAGCCTAGTCTAGGTTCCCGCGCTTGTTTGAAAGTTTGCTTTTATGTCTTGCTTGTTTATTTTTATCGCTTTCTTTATCGCATTCCATCTTATATACCTTGTGGCTCCTTGGTACTATAATTTGGATCGATACTTTGCAAAAGAAACTTGAGGGAAAGGCTCTATACCCGGGCTTTCGAGTACAAACATAAGTTAGCGAGGTTGTGTAGTATGGGCTCCCGAGAGAACCTCTCTCGTGGGTTGTCGATACGAAAACCTCACTTGGAGTAGATTTTAATGAGAATACTGACAACCGTCAAGTCCTTGACGTGTGTGCTCAGTTGCTTTCATTAGGGTCATCAACTCTGAGGACCTTTAGAACCTTTTTAGTTAAAACATCGGTTGATGGTTGCGTAGTATTGGGCAACAGGGTTCGCCCTCGCGTGGCTCGATACAAAAACCTCACTTGGAATAGACTTACTCAATGGAGTTGATTGACTGTCAAGAATGTATGAAATTGACACGTGCATCAAACAATTGAGAAAGTTCCATAACTCCAGGACTTTGTTTAAACCTTGTGTCGATGATCACGTAGTATGGACTCCCGAGAAAATTTTCTCTCGTGGGTGTCGATACGAAGATCTCACCCAAAATAGACTCATATGGCGGAGTCAATCAACCGTCATGCTTATGGCGCGTGTGATGAACAACTATATGAGTTAATAACTTTGGTGTCCCTAAACTTTAGAGTCTACCCAGTGAGTTCCTGATCAGAGTATCCTCCATCTGTACCTTGGACTCATGAGACCCTGATCTTGTGATCCTGGATTCTGATATTGCATATCATTTCATTTGCATCAATTCTTGCATTTCATTCCAAAAACCGAGAACTCATTTCATGTTCCTCCATCTTCAGTAAATCAAACTGGTTTCCCGACGCCTGTATCGTGCTAGACGACCGTACTTAACTCGAGCCAACACTAGAAGACTGATGGACGTGATTCAGGAAGAGCAAGCTGCCATGAGGGAAGAGATCGACTCGATCAAGAGCAAGATTGACCAGATTTATGAAACTTTGCAAGCTTTGGCCAGAATGGAAGAACGTCGCGAAGCTGCTGCAATAATGAACAATTCTCAAGTGCAAGGATCTACCTCACGAGCAATGCCTTCATTTCCAGTTCCAAATCCTTTGGTTTATGGTTTGCCTCCAGGTTTCACTCCTGTTGTTGAAGAGGTCACTTCCCAACCAATACCTGCTTCTGGTGTCACTGTTGGTGCTATTCCTCAAGCTCAACCTATTCCAACTCAAGTCCAGTTTCCTCAGGCTGAAGAGAATCATCAAGTTGAGTATGAGATGCATACTGCTGTTCCAATCACCAATCCTCATGTTTTTCAAGAGTCTGAAGCTATGAAGATGTGTCGCGAGTTAGCTGAAAAACTCCGAATAATGGAAGGACACAATTCAACTTCTTTGAGTGCCGCAGACATGTGCTTAGTTCCAGATGTTGTGATCCTTGCTAAGTTCAAACTGCCAGAATTCGAAAAATACAAAGGCCTCAGCTGTCCTGAGCTTCATTTGAGGATGTACTGTAGAAAAATGGCCGATCATGCCAAGGACGATAAACTCATGATCCATTGCTTCCAAGACAGCCTGTCTGGAGCGTCTCTAGAATGTTACATGCAACTTGAACGCAACAATGTTCATACTTGGCTTGATCTATCCGATGCATTCAAAAAGCAGTACAAGTACAACACTGACCTTGCTCCTAACCGTACTCAACTTTAGAGTATGTCTCAAAAGGAAAGTGAATCCTTTAAGGAGTACGGCCAACGCTGGAGGGAGTTAGCTGCCAGAGTGCATCCACCTTTGGTTGACCGTGAATTGATCAACATCTTCATGGGTACCCTACAGGGGCAATATTACGAGAAGCTGATCAGCAGCGTATCTTCTGGATTTTCAGACATGGTGATGGTCGGAGAAAGAATTGAAGAGGGTCTGAAGAGCGGAAAGATCCAAGGAGGCTCTAGCAGCCAGAACAATGCCAAGAAACCTTTCAACGGGTATAAAAAGGGCGATACAAATGCCATTTCTGCTGCAAGTGGGAATTTTCAAAAGAGTGCACCTGCTCCCGTTCCCTACTATCAGTATCCCTATGTTGCTGCTGCGCAATATGCTCCTATGCCATATCAGCCAGTTCCTCCAATGCCTTATCAGCAGGCCTTTCAAGCTTTATTTCCGCCTCAGATGGCTCATCAACCACGTCCAATGGTTGCGGCTTCACAATATGCGCCCAATCCATACCAGCAACCGGCTTATCCACCACGGCCTGGTCAACAACAACAACGCGCTCCTCAACAGCGTCCACCATATCAACAAAGAGGATATGATAGGAACATTGATCCCCTGCCTATGACATACACCGAAATCTTTAAACAGCTAACGACAAAAGGACCTCTCACTTTGAGAGATATGCCACCTCAGACTGGTAATGCCCGGAACTATGATGCCAATGCTCACTGTGAGTATCACAAAGGAGCTCCAGGCCACACCATCGAGAACTGTCATGTATTCAAACACTTGATTCAAGACATGATCAACTCTAAGGACCTCACTCTCACTCCGAGAAATCCAAATGTCCAGAACGATCCAATGCTGTCGCAGGGTGCCAACAAGTGAAGACATGTGAAAGGGCTGTTGAAGACCAAGCTGAGTAGTCCCCAATGTTGAAGCATTCAATCAAGAGAAGTTCAATTCCTCAAATCAAGGCAGCCATCACCATTTATTATTTCCGCATTCCTGTTGTTTTGTAATGTTTGTTTAAGTACTATTTGGTCTGAACATTGTTATCGTTTGTACTTGGTTATGTTAATGTTATGTTTATGCATGTTTTGAATTAATCTATTCGCATTCGCTCATTATTTATCATTTATCAAAAAATCACAAAAATATTTCCTCACTTCACTTTAGCAAATATTTGAGGGAGGATGATGAAAACGAAATACCCATAACTGTTGCGGTATGCTTTCGGATAAAACCTCGTCAATGATGTACAGGCATTTGTTCAAATCCCCAAACACTGGAGATATAAGGAGTAATCCCTAGTCAACCACTTCGAGCCTAGAAGTAGGATTTTTCTTTCGGATACAACCCTTACATTTTACCCGGGGCAGGGTAGTTGTTCAGTTAACCTGACCACACTTCCAAATCGCAAAATCAGACATCCCGTCAGAGGACCATCAACAAATGACTTGGCAGTCACAATATTCAACAAAATACAAAAAAAAAAGAAAATAAAAGCCACTAAGTTGAGCACCCAAAGGGAGACTTAGTCGAGAAAAAAAATCAAAAGAGGAAGCTCGAATCCTCAGCAAAAACAAAACAAATATCAGTGACCACCAAATCAAAAAAATCAAAGGGTCACCAACAGCAAAATAAGATGACTGCCATTTCCAAGCGAATTTCAAAGCTTAGTCTTCACTCTTGAAAAGTCAAAACAAATACATATGCAAAATTCACTGAACATAGGACTGGAGGATATCAAGAAGAGGGATGGGTACAAAGAATTTGAGCCTTATATCTTTGATTTTCAAACCATTAACCAGACCACATTACAACCCTCAAAAGACCTAATTGAGGCATGGTTTATTCTGAAAGAATATTACCAACAAGGTTGCGTAAATTGACTCCCATATATTTGCTAATATTCAATCTTAATTGCACATTATTCTTGCTGCATATTTCATGCAATTTCGAAATCAGCACCTCGTCTGGGCTAACGGTCCATTCGTCACACTATCACAAGCATTCAAATAATTGACTTTTTCAAAACTTACATGAACTTTACATTAACACTGCCATTTGTGTATGAGTAATTTAATTGCAAATCAGTGCTTGACATCAGTACAATCCCAACAATGGGCAATCAAGAGAAAATTTGAGCTTCCTTGATGCCAACATGAATCAAGACTACCTCAACAGCCCAATCAGGGGCAAATTATCTCCAAACAGCTCAATCAGGGGCAGACGCTTATCAAATCCAGACTCTGGGGCAGATCATGCCATGGTCATTGTCAAAGCTTCCCCACCAGATTTATTTCAAATACCCTGCAGGCAGGGGCAAGCGAACAAGGAGCAAATCTTCCTATCTCTTCTCCCCAGCTGAACAAGCAGTCCTTGCTAGATGTTTGCAATCATTCAAAGTAAATCAGTCTTCATGTGTCAATTAAGTCGCTTCGCTCATCAACAGATAACCAAGCTTAGGAGCTTCCAAATCCATCATCTGATCATACATCGTCGAAGATCGAGTTTCGGGGAATCAGTCCCTCCACCCACCCAAAGTCCAATCATTATTGGCAACTACCAGACCAGAAGTCCACCAAGCTGGCATCTTTCAATGTCTCATATGCATCATTATGCATCATCAATGGCATAAGCATCATTTACATCAATCATTTGCAGCATGTGCATCATTTGCATGCCCAAATAAATCAGACTTTTTATATTCCCCAACAGTTTCGAACTTACATCTCAGTGCATAAACATTTGCATCGTATCTCCATCATTATGGAATACCATTTCAAAAAAAATCAAGCATACGTGCATAACTCAGGATCTAGGATCAACACAAGTTTCCGGTCCTTTCCCCAGCGGAAGATCATATCAATCAGAGATTCCAGGCATCCTCTTGGTGGATTCAATAGCCGTGTTTTAATTTCAGTCGCCTTATCATCCTCTGTTGATAAGTGAGTTAATTTTCAGTTAGTTGCCTTATCATCCTCTGTTGATAAGTGAGTTTATTTTCAGTTATTCGCCTATCATCCTCTGTTGATAGTGATCCTTTATTTTATCTGTCTTTCGCCTTATTATCCTCTGGTGATAAGTGATTTTATTTTCAGTTTGTTGCCTTATCATCCTCTGTTGATAAGTGAATTTATTTATTTGCCCTATCATCCTCTGGTGATAAGTGATTTTATTTTCAGTTATTTGCCTTATCATCCTCTGGTGATAAGTGATTTTATTTTTCAGTTTATTCACCTTATCTTCCTCTGTTGATAAGTGATTTTATTTTTCAGTCTGTTGCCTTATCATCCTCTGTTGATAAGTGATTTTATTTTCAGTCATCTGCCTTATCATCCTCCGGTGATAAGTGATCTGTTTTGTCAATTATTTCTTACTGTGTCACCCGTCATTTCCAGTTTATTTCATTTTCTATTTTCGCAATTTCTTTTCGGACAAATTTGGAGTCTATTAATATCTAATTATCTTATACCTTGAAAGATTGAACGCGAGTCGGTTCATATTACTTGGTCTAAGCCAATTCGATAGGGGCATCTGTCATACCCCAAATTTGTCCTACCCGCACCATTTTACTGTTTAATCATTGTTTCGAAAAAACTTGTACCATTTATTTTACCGTTTAACCGCATATTTTAAAAAAAAATCAAAATAAAAAATATGTCATTTCCTTTTGTGCGAAAATCAGGTTTTGTTTGAGATTGTTGAGCTAAGTTTGGGTGCGTTGTTGCTTTAAAAAAAATTAGTGTGCTGTGTGGAGGTTTGTTTGTCCGATATTCATTTTTATTTTCCATCGATTATTTTAGATCTCGTATTCTTATCACAAAATTCTACCAAAATTTCCATTTATGTTTTTTAATCCATCTTTATTTATCCTAAAAACAATTTTCACCTCAATTTGCCTTTTTTTAACAAAACATTTTTATTGTTATTCTTATAACTTTTAGTACTTTACTATTATCACCTTTTATTATCATTTTCTTTTACTATTTTACTATTAACTTTTATTTTTATTTTTATTATTATATTTATTTATTATTGTTATTCATTATTATTACCAATTGTTTCTTTAATTACTACTTTTATTTAATTTATTTTTTTTACTATTGTTATAATTGTTATATTATTATTATTATTTGTTAATGAAATAATTATTATTATTATTATATATTAATTCACCACATTAATTCAGTATCTAAAAAAAAAGAATCAAAATATAAGGACCACCCAACTTCAACGAATCCTCTCCAGCTAGCAAAATCCGTATACTCCCACTACTACCCCAATTTCATCCCACACCCACGTTGCTGCATTTCACGCATCAAATACACCTTTTTCTTTTTTTTGTGCAGCCAAAGTGTTGTCCGCGGCACATTTGTATGCACGCAACGTATTTCAACCAGCCTAGCCAAAAATCTCCATTAACCCTCAAATCATTTCCCTATATAACAAAGGTATTATCCACCCACAAAGAAAAGAAGAAAAACCACATATGCTGTGTAATCCAAAAACGCTAACCATCAAAACCCATTCAAATCTGGAAAAACAAAAAAAAAGCCATAAGCAAACAACTGCAAATCTTCCACCCTCCATTCATTATGCAGAACCATCTTCCATACAAGACCCATTCTCACTCATAAGTCTTTCAAATCTTCTTCACTCTCAGGATCTTCAAGCAAACAAATAAAAAACCTCAATCCTTCCCTTCGCACCAACCCTCTTTCTTTTTCCTGAAATTTTTTCCAAACAACTCAAATACTTTTTTATTTTCCTGCATAAATCAGCAAATCAAAAATTAAGGCTACACCAACCCCACAAAACTGAAACAACAACACAGACAAATCGAAAAACTCACCATAAAAAAAAACACAAAACTAAAGTTGTTCCAAACCGTCCCAAACGCGGACTGAATCGTCCCCCTCCACCAAATTTTCGAATCTGAGACACCAACTTTGAAAAGCACAAAGCCGTAAAACCATTTGCAAACCTTCACCACCGTAAGCCATACGAAAACCGGCCAACCCCCTTTCACCGTGGAAGCCATATTTGAGAGAGATCTTGAGGGAATACCGCGTGAAAAACCACCAACGTCACTTCTGCGAAACTGGCCACCGCAAATCCGAATCGGGAAACAGAGAAGAACAGAGCGAACGAGAATCTGTGGGTGAGAATCGCGAGAAGCAGAGACGAAGAGAGATTCGAGGGGGAAATCGGAACCAGAGAGGGCTAAAATCGAAGAAATCAAACGAACACGGTGGAGGTTGAGCTCGTCGCCGGCGGTGCAAACTGAGGGTGGGTCTCCTTGTTCTTCTTTTCCCTAAATCGCTAATTGGGAAATTGTTTTCTCTTGGTTTTTATGTTGAACCGTTTTATTATTCTTTATGTTAAAACTTTTGTTTTCCATTTTTTCTTTTTAAATTTATATATTATATTTTGTTTAAGTCCCAAAGCCCATAGCATTTTCTCCACATACCTTGGAATCCGGTTCACCTTCTGTTTTTTTCATATACCTGTTATTCTTTTGTTTTTTACTTATTTTTTTGGTTTGGTTAAGACTCTAATATTATTATTATAATTGAGTTTTTTTTACTATGTTAATCTTCCTCTTATTTTTTCTTTTGTTATTTAATTAGTATTAGACAAATGTTATAAGTGAATCATTTGGTATTTGTTTCCTTTGTTTGTTTATTTCATTTATGGGCCATAAATCCATGGGGCTATAAGAGTTTTCTTATACACACTCACCTGATTCTATCCACACACCATAAAATAACACATACACCTTTTTTTTATGAGTAGCTTTGTTGTTGATGGATTGGGCTGGGCCCATTGGAATTTCTTCCTAATCACACTAAAATCCAGCGCTGCCCCCCCTTGTTTTTCTCTTCTTTATTTCTTTTTTTTATAAATTGTTAAGTTCTCTTAATTTTCATCATTTTAATCCTTTTTTTATTATTTTAGTTTCTTTACAATTTTACTTTACTATAATCACTTGGAAAATATTATTTTTAAAAAAATATATGTTAATAATCTATCCATTTATATTTTCTCTTTTTTGGGCCAATGATATAATAAAAGGCCGATTTTTCGCCTGATTTTAATTGGTGATATTCGGTCAATATGAGGCCCTCCTTGTAATTATCTTTTTTTATTATTTTGACAAAAAAAAAGCATTTAAATTAATTTAGTTTATATTATTATTCTTAAATTTATTTAATTTATTTAATTATTCAATTTATTATTCAGTTTAATTTTTTTGGCAATTTAATTTATTCATTTATTTCCATTTATTTATTTATTCTCGCTCTACAAAAAAAATGTGTTTCGACTGCTCATAGAACGGTTTCTATAAACCGACTCTAAGGAAGTAAACGAAATAAATTTCGACGCGTCCCAAAAAGGTCCAACGCCTTCGAATAGTTGCGCTCGATTAAAAGGTCCAACGCCTTCGAATAGTTGTGTCCCGATTAACAGGCTGAACGCCTTCGAACCGTTCAAAACACTGCACACACGCTTTCTCTTGGGCTAATTACAACGAGACCATTTATTTCTCGCAATCCCCTGTATTTATTTTGTATCCCTCTCCCTTTATTTTGTACGCACTTTTATTTTCCGAATTTTATTCAATTTCGAATCCTTGTTCCAACTCCAAGCGATTGCACTTGCATACTTACACTTTATTCTCCAGTTATTTTCGTTTATTAGGATCCATCTCTCCTTGCGAGCCGAGCGCTTCGTGCCTCGCTGACAAAACCACAAAAATAACCTCCACTTGCATTTACTCTTTAACCTTAAAAAAAAAACCAAAACGATTCTTTTAGATCCAAACCCTTGATCCAACGTCAAGCGGCTTTAGGAAATAAAAAAATTCTAATAAAACGAGAAGATTTGTACGCCACGAGCCTTAAGCGGTAGAAAGGAAGATAACGAGCTCTCGTTACTCGCTCGGATTATTTCGACGCAAGACGCTCGTCTTGTTGGGCGAGATAAACTATCCATAGTCTTTAGTGCATTTCAACTCCTAAACCCTTTCATCGACGAAAGGTAATAAAATCAACAACCATTACCCTTAGTAGGCCGAACTACGAGGCTCTGACTTTCCCATTGCACGTGGGAGTACGTAGGCACGAGGATATCAATCCTTGTCGAGCACCTAGGATCAATCTAACTTATAATTCAACTCATTTCCCTCTAGCAAGCAATTCGTTTAAGCATAGATATCCTTTCTCGCATGATAACTTAGATGGTTCCCATCGAGTACGATGGATGTAGGGGGTGCTAATACCTTCCCCCTGCATAACCGACTCCCGAACCCAGGCAATGGTTCCGTTGACCTTTGTCCTCATCCTTCTCTTCCCGGGTTGTATCTATATCTTCCCTTTCCCTCTTCGGGAATAAATAGAATTAGGTGGCGACTCTTCGGTCCTTCCGGCGCGCGGCTCCGTCCTTTCGGATCGTGTAAGGTCGTATTTTTCGGGGTACGACACAGGTGACCTGGTGCTGAAAAGGATTCATCCTCCTCTTAACGATCACAGGGGAAAATGGACACCTACTTATGAAGGACCGTTTGTGGTTAAAAAGGTTTTCTCGGGTGGAGCCTTGATGTTGACAACCATGGATGGAGAGGACTTCCAGTCCCCTGTCAATGCAGATGCAGTAAGAAAATACTTCGTGTAAAAAAGGACCCGCTGGATAAAAACAGAATAAAGATCCAGGCATAAATGGGCATCCCGGTGAGCCAAAAACAGAATAAAAGGCTCGGGAAAAAATTAGGGAAATCTTGAAAAAAATGTACACCCACTGAGTTGAAAAGCCACATCGGACAACTCAGGCAAAAAAGGGTATCTCGGTAGATTGAAAACCCGAAAGGGCGATCCACGTAAAAGAGGGACTAACACGAACGACTGCGATCTGTGGGATTCATAACTCATTTGCATTTGAGGTTTTTCTAAAGGTTGAAAACCAGTTCAATCACCTTTCTCGAGGGGCAGAACGAGCGAATCGTCTTGAAGATATACGAGTCATAACCGAGTTGACACTTGATGAGATCCATTTCTTACATTGCCAATAGGATAGTTTGTTTTCCTTTTTGGTTATTTCCTCTTTCCAGGGAATTGCTTCCTTTGTAATGCCTATTCATGGCCATTTTTCCAAATCAATAAAAATTCAATTTCAGTCAACTTGTGACTATTCTCTTCTGGTTTTTGTTTTTCATCTAGCATTGATTGATTGCAAAAACGTCCAGCAAATTGTGATTTATATTGTGTTGTGAACATTTGAATGTTTTCTAACTCACGCAGGAGGACAAAAACATTTAATACAACTCTGAAAGGGTGTCGAGATGCCCAGATAATGATTCATGCTATGAGCCTGGGGAATACAGGTCCAAACTAACTCTCCGTGTTACGCCACTATCGATTGTGTTTATGTAGGTACAGGTACAGGTGTTGTTAACAGAGCTAAAATCATATTTTTAGGAAGAATACTTCTTTATGCTTGAACAAGAACAGGGGTTTTCCCGGATGTCTCCAGTTATCCCTAGTGGAAGTGAAGTTGAATTTCTTCTCCAGTATTGATGGCAAGAGATGTTTGCCCTCCCCAAGCAGAAGTTTTCCTTTAGTACAGGGGAAATTCCCAACAGTGTAAGGAGTGCCTTTCCTCTCCCAATAGTTTGCTTCCTCAGTAGAGCCATACCCCTGGTTCCCAGCCAAGTCGGGAGGTCTCCACTTCCCACCAGAGTTCAAGAAGGGTCCATCTCCAGAAGGGTCTTGGCTCTCCAATCTTAAAGTCCAATTTATTTTTGGCAACGACGGCAGTTCAGAGTCGGCGTATTATTAACAGTTGTCCCTACAGAGTTGTTTCCTCTTCATCAGGATGGACCATATCAGTGCAGTGATCATCAATTCTCCCCAGTCAAGCCATCTGGGATGCATGCAGTCTCCTTGTCAGGAGATATCTTTGCATTTGCATTTAGTAATCATCGTTACATTTGCATTCTCCAAAGTGTAGCATTTCCATTATCATGGAGCATTACGCCATAAAATCCAAACATATGCATGCCAGCATGGGTCAGTTTTGAGGTATATTACATGCAATCTATAACATCTTTTCAACCTGAGATATTCCCCACAGAAGATACTTATACCATCTTCCAGACGTCTTTGTCTTTCCAAGTCAATGTTGTCATCTTTCTTTTTGTGGCTTGATTAGCTCAGCAGTCACATTTCCGAGTTCCATTTTGTACAATGGTCTCGTTCAAAGCCTTGTTTTGTACAACAAGCCCTTTCTTTTTGTGGCTTGATTCGCTCAGCAGTCACATTTCCGAGTTCCGTTTTGTACAATGGTCTCGTTCAAAGTCGTGTTATGTACAACATGCCCTTTCTTTTTGTGGCTTGATTCACTCAGCAGTCACATTTCCGAGTTCTGTTTTGTACAATGGTCTCGTTCAAAGCCCTGTTTTGTACAACATGCCCTTCCTTTCCGTGGCTTGTTTTGTAAAACAGTCACGTCGTAAGTTATCATTTTGTACAACGGTCCTGTTTTCTTGGGCTCTCGTTTACGTACAACGATCCCATTCCACCCGGTTATTTCCCCGCTACCTATTCAGAGGTCAAAATCAAAAAATAACAAACAAAAATAAGAAGTAGATGGCATTTCTATTATCCACCAAGTTCAAATTTCTAGGTTTTATTCAAGTATTCAATCACTCCATACCTTGAATGTCTAAAAGCTTTCGCAATTACTCATTCAAGTTTGCAGATGATTGAATAGGGGCAGCTGTAATACCTCAAAATTTTCCCTCTCATATCCTCAATATTTTGCATATCATTTAGCATACATAAGTTCAAAAAATAACCAAAACCATTGCATCATAGGTAACATAGTTGAGGCATAGGTATGTGGTCAATGACTGGAGCAACTGAAGGCTATACAAAGACAATCAAAGGTCCACAAAGCTCCCCAATCATGTGCAATGGGTCTACAACATCCCACAAGTCTCCATTTGAAGCCTCAAGTCTTGGAAAGAAGTGAATGGCTCCAAGGAATACAAGCAGTGCAACATCTCCTGAGGAAATGATCCAAATTAGGGTTTCAATTGTGAAGGGCTTCTCCATGAATTTTTTAGCAAAAGTGGATTCCATTGTGTTCTATATGACAACAAGTGTATAGGGTTCAAATTTCATCCACAAATTCATTTTTGAAGAGGTTCAATTGGTTAGATGATTGAAAATCAGGAATTTGGGAAAAAGTCAACCATGCTGAAGAAAAAGTCAACTCTTGACTTTTTGAGATCAAAATCATGAAATTAGGGTTACAAGGATCCTATGTTTAAAATTTTATCAAGAAATGATGGAAGAATCAAGAGAAATCAAGAAAACCAAAACTTACCATTTTTGGAAAATTAGGGTTTTCAAAAATGGCAAGTTTTAATCATTTTTGCAGCTACTTTGAATGAGGCCTTCTCCCAAAATATGAAAGATATGAAAATTCTACTTGGAGCCAATTAAAGAGGCATCTTGAGCTTCAAATCCATAGGTGGAACCCCCCCATGGCATTAAAAATGAGAGAGATATGGTCTTGCAAAGTTGAAGAAAAGTATGGCAAAATGCAAGGCATGGGCGAGGTAGCCTGCAGGTCAGTGTGCGTGCCCTGCAAGGAATTTGATCAAACAGGTGGATGACCAAATGGGAAGACATTTTTCTTGGTCAAGAAGACTTCAAATCAAATTTTCTTGAACTACAAAGTTGTTCACCCATGTGTTTGCAATAACTTTCATGTTCAAGGTTTTTTCATAGGATCAATAGTTTGGAAGTTATGATGGATTGAAGGGGGGGTTGCAATTGGTCAGTCCTGGGGCATCATAGTGCATAACAAGGCAAGGCATGTAGGCCCACAATGCAACATATGAGTGTGATGTTCAAGGGGATATTCGAGGTCTCTAGAGGTCATATTCCATGATTGTGTGAATTACAAACTTGGAGTATGGAACATCCACTTCAGATTGAGCACAAGATTGCCATCATCTAATGCCTTGAGGAGGAAGAAACACCTCGTGGAAGATCACAATATGCAATTTAGTTTCTTGCAGGCTAAGGCATAAGGGATCACACTGCAGTTCAACTTATGTTCTTCAATTCACATGTTATTGTAAACACCCCAAATTTTCCCTCACCCTTTCACACCATGGCTTATGATAATTTCATATGCATAAACTCAATCATAGCATTTCATATCACATTTTTGATTCACTGCATAGATTCTAAGTCATCTGCACCTAGGGTTTGTGATCTGAGCAATCCAAGAGCTTCTTGAGCCACTCCAAAGGTCATCAATCACTTCAAAGGGATCCATGTGTGTTCAAGCATCATATTATATCCTCTCAAAGTCAATAATGCCAAAGAATCACAAGAACTGGGATTGGTGTGAAGGCAGAGCCAGGCTTGACTGCACAGTTGACCTAAAATTAGGGTTTTGGTTTCAGAGGCCATAACTCCAATTTTTTTGGTCATTCTTGTTTCTATTGGTCTCTATATGGTATAGGGAGTATGCATATCAATTTTCATGAAGAAATTCCATGGGGAAGTCATCTGATCAAGAGTTGACTTTTCAGACAAGTCAGTGCAAAATTAGGGCATCTGAGGCCCCCAATGACCCAACCAAGGGGTGATCTTCATCATTTTGAGTGTATTAGATCTTTATTTGATCATGGAAGAAGGTTGAAGTTCACAAAATTCAAGAATTACAAGTTTTTGCAAAGTTGACTTTTTGGGTTTAAGTTTGACTTTTAAGGATTTTGTCATTTTAGGCAACTTTTCAACCCTTACTTCTTGATCCAAAAATGCTTCAAATGGAAAAACTTTGGTCATGAAAGTTGTAGATTAGATCTTTCCCTTTTCAAAAAGTACAAAAACATGACCTAATTCATTTTGGATCAAAAGTTATGGTTTGTCAAAGTTGGCAAAAATCACTAAAATTCAAAGTTTCTACCAAAGAGGTATTTTGCAAAATGACTTGATCAAGTGTTCTAAGGCTATCAAATGGACTTATAATTCACATAACATGATCATGTAACATCTAAAGTTCAGATTGAACCAAAGAGTTGCATGTTTGTATGGCCTTGGGAGCAAGTTATTTCCATGTGAACTAAAAGCAAGCAAGTTGCAAAACCAATGATCACACTTCATCCACTTGCTGCCTAGCCTGCTGAATCACACTAGCCTTTCCCTCACACCATGCTGCGCCAGACAAGCCCTTTGTACTTGGCTAGAAGCTGCCCATGCCCTCTCTTACAAGAAGATGACATTTTGGCAAAAGCTAGCACACCACAAAAGCACAGGTCACATCCTCTGACCAATCCCATTAGTTTATACAAACAAATGGCAAGCCAAACCACACAACATACAAGCCTGAAACACACTAGAACTCAGCATCCTCATTTTCACTCCCTTGGGCAAAAACCTTCGAATTTCTTCATACAAGCCACAAACACTCAAACAAGCTTCACCAATCACCTCACCATGCTCCACTGAACATAAACCAGCACTCAAAACAGCCTGAAACAGCCTGAATCCAAAACACGATTCCTTCACTTCACTGAACAGAACTTGTTCAACCTCCCAAACTAGCTAACAAAAACTCCTTCTAAGCATCCAGGCATCATCAGGGGATCAAAGGGAGTGGATTGCACAAGGAGGAGAGGCCAGAAAGCTGTGAACTGAAAGCTTCAAAACTCAGGTAGCTCAAGAACATTTTTTCCAGAAACTTGTTTTTAAGTTCTTAAATGATTCTCCATGTTCCACTGGTCATGCTGATATGTTTTGTTTCGAAAATAATTGAGTTTTGAGCATGTATGTTGTTCCTGAAATTTTTTGACCTAAACCCCTTTTGCTTCGATTCAGCTTTGTTGTGTAAAATAAATATGTTTTGGCTGTTGATTCTTGCTCTATGATGTTTGGGGGTGGATTCTGGGCAGAAAGATTATGTTTTAGTGAGCTAGGGTGAAAGATAGCAATTTTCAGGGAGGATGCTGGCCGGAGAAGATGACCGGAAGTCTTCTCCGGCCACCTGAAAGTGATTAGCTGTTAATTAGGGTTAGGGCACCAGGTTTGAATGTGAGCCACTGGATCTTGTTTCCCGCGCGTGTTTGGAAGGCTGAGATCATGTCATTAGTTTTAATTAGGTTTAATTTATTTAATTAATTGAGATTAACCAAGTTTGAAAGTGATCCATCAGATCTGGCGCGCAGTCAATGGCTTCATTCCCAGTTTCAATCTCAGCCTCTCATTTAGCATACTTCCATTTATTTTATTTTTATTTCAATTTTTCTCATTTAATTTGTACAATTTATTTAAAATAGCAAAAACCATTTAAAAATTATGAAATTTTTTTGTCAAGAGTTTCATTAATTTTTAATACCTAAAAATATTTTTATTTTCATTTTTAGCATTTTAAAAGTATTTTTAAATATTTAAAAGTTTCTTTTAATTAATTATTGAGAATTAATTAATTAAAAATACTTTTAGGTATTTAAAAATCACCAAAAAATTCATGAAACCTTTAAAAACATTTAGAAACATTGTCCAACCCTCAAACCAAATTTCTTTTTTGATCTTGATGCATTTTGAGAATTTTCCATGGAATAAAAATCATTTTTATGCATTATTTTGATCTAAACTTCCAAAAATCATTTCTACCTAACCCTAAAGAGTTGGACCTTGATTCTTTTTGCATTGCATTGTGTTTAGCATGTAGTTTGTGAGATTAAATGGCCATGATTTGATCTTTCATTTTCAATTTGTTTGGTAATTTTCTTGTTAAGGAACCCTAAAACCCTAGAAAACTTAGAAAAACCATAACTTGAATTTGGTTAAGAGTTGAAACCTCTCCTTTGGGCAGTGGGTTATTATAGGATTAGGGATCCTTTGAGTGCATTTTCAATTTTTTATCTTAATGTTTGCTTCTGATTTTGGTTTGTGTTTGATGTATTGTTCATAAACCCTAATTTGGGCTTCCATATGCATCCATCTTGCATTTGCATCCATGCCTTGACTTGCCATAACATTTCATGCATCCATGTGATTCATTTAACATCATAAGACATGTTGGAAGCATGTTTGATCATTGCATCCTTCATTTGCCATGTTGTATGCCATATGCATCTCATAACTTTTCATGTATGATCATGTGTCTTAACTTGCTTCATTTGCATCCATAAGTTTGTATGATCATCCACATGTGTTGTTCCTGGTTTGTAGCATCTCATAGCATCATTAACATCATATATGTGCTTCTGGTTTGGTTTTTCATCATACCATTTCACCTCATTTTGCATTGCATTGTGTTTTCTTTTCTAACTTTTTAGGTGGTAAGTGACTTTGAGAAGTGAATTTGCCTTCACTTCTCATAACTTCCCTTCATCTCTTTTATGCATCCTTGCTGCATTTTTGTATGTGTTTGAGTTTGAGCTTGCTCATTCTTCTTCTTCTTGATTTCTTTCCTCAAGTGACTTGTCTTCTTAAGTGAAGCAAGTTACTTTGCTTCTCTTGATCCTTTCATCTGCTTCCTGGTGGTTCCATTGAAGATCTTTCTTGTTAAACCTCACAAACCTTAGGAATAACCAAGCATGACAATGATTAGGATTTTGATTAGTCTCCCCACTTAGTTTTACCTTTGTGTCTCTTTTGAGTCTTCTCTTCTCATCTCATAATCAGGGACTAAACCCTAAAGGCTTTAAGGCTTTGTGATTAAGCTTATGCCTGCATCCTTCTATTAGGATGGAGTGTATAACTTTAATCCTAAGTGTTAAACCCTTAATGTGTTTAAATCCTTTAATCACTTCATCTAATAATCACCAAGACATCAAGCTTGTAACTTGGGCCTTGCATTAGGGTTCTAATTCTTCCTTAATTGGTTAAGAAGGACTAACCCTAGTGTTAATGGACAAGTCCTCCTCAAGTTTGTCTTAAAAACCCTAAAAATCACTTCATCATCTTACCATTAATTAAAATCCACTTAATAAAGGCTTTGTTTTGTCATGAGTTTAATCCCTAATTATGGATTAAGTTGAGGAGCTTTCCTCAGCTTAAACATTCTCATCTATTATCCTTCTATTAGGATGGTGTAATGAGTCTGTTTAATCCCTGATTATGGCTTAACCTCATTACTTAACACTAAACAAAAACAACAAAAACATCTAAATAATCACAAGTAGGTTAATGATCTTAACCCTACATCAAAGGTGATTAAGTGTGAGAATCTGACTTCACACTTAAGGTATTCTCATTACCCCTAATCAGAGGGAAGATGTGATGAGTTTACTAAATCCATTGGTTTAGGCTTAAGCTCATTAACTTATGACAAACTCTCAAAAGCAATAAAAGACTGAAAATACAAAAAAACAAACAATAACCGTCTCCTTCGGGATTCTTTTCTCATCACCTTCACTCATAAACGAGAACTCGCTCCTTCCGTCTAATGCAAGACAGTTTGCATCTGTGCCAGACAGATCATACACTTGAGCATAGGCAAGTAAGCAGTTCACAAGTCAATTCATTTTTCAGTCTCTTTGGGTCGAACTACGGTGTTCTGACTTCCTCATTGCACGAGAGGATACGTAGGCATAACTTAACAGTTATCGAACAAAAGTCTCTGTATATTCCCCCTCTTTCTAGCCTCATTCTTTTAGCCTCATGATCTTGAGCATTTCACTCCTGTTCTTACACTGACACTTTCATACTTCATATCACTTATACACTATACACTGACACTTGTACATCTTTTCCAGCTCTTTATACACAAATTGCACTGACACTACCCCTTTAAAACACAAATCTTTCAAGCGTGGATCCCGTCGAGTACGACGGACAATCTGGGTGCTAATACCTTCCCAGGTTGTAACCAACCCCCTTTCTCAGTCTCTCTGGTTCGCAGCCGTCTTATCCATGTCTTTCTAGGTCTATGCAGCATTACCTTTCCTCCGGGATAAAAATGCCTAGCTGGCGACTCTATTCATCTCCAGTGAGTTCACGGCTGTGTGTTCTCATTGTCCCTCTCGCCGACCGTTCGCGTCTGTACCTTTATTTCGGCCAGTCCCATCTATCGGGAGCGACAGCTTGGCGACTCTGCTGGGGAACCTTATACTATAACCAGGGCTTCTGGTTCTTTTTGTGGGTTCCTCCTAGCGCTTGTTTGATTTGTGTTTACTGGGGTGTTATGTGTTATTTGTGTTGTATATTTATTTTGTTTATGTACAGTTGTTTATCTGCTTTCTTTACAGCTTTACATATATCATACTGTCATACTGTGCTGCTGGCTGGATCTGTTTGTTTGCTTTGGTGGTTGGGTGTTTCATTGAGAGTTAAGGTCCTATACCTGGGACCTGAGTGACACCTAGGCTAGAGTGGTTCATATTCTTTCCCATTCCATCTCGGTCTGGTGCGGGAATATGAAACACGGTTCAGATATGGGTTTCTTCTTGAGAACTCTGTGTTGCAGATTTCCTGCAATGCTAGGGCTATCTGGGAAGCCTGCTAAGTCTGGATGACCTTTAGTATTGACCTTCAGAAACTGAGGTGAATTAGAGGAGGAACTTTTATGGTTATTGTAAACACTGTACCTCCGGGTTAGAAGTGTTTACACTTCTCATAACTGATCCAAGTCTGAGGATCCTTGTTTTAGAACACCACCTGTGAGGGGGTTGGGCTGTTTACAGGTTTGCAGGTACCCTTGGCCTCAGTATACCCTGTTACTTTCTTTGATTAAGAATACTCCATGTTGGAACAGTTCTTGTGATTCTAAACCCTGGACATGTGACTTTTTATTTGAGTCCCCTACCTTGGTTACTGGACCTATAGACCTCCATCTGGATTTCTTGAACATACATGGACTTATATCAGAGTATTTGATCAGATCCAGCTCAGTCACAAACCCTTGCATATCATTTGCATACATCCTCATTGCATCATTTTGACATTTGTTTATTTGTCTTTCAGGGTATCCACCTTCATTTTTGGCTTGGTTTTGACCCCATCATCAGTATAGACCTATCTTCATCAGCATCTGCTTCAGCTATCAGCTATCTGCTTCAGTCACCTGCATCAGCCAATCAGTGGCCCATTTTTCAGTGTTATCATCAACACCTGTCTCCACTCATCCTCAACAACATGGCACCTAAAAAGAGTAACATCTGCTACCACTTCTTTCAACCTGAGCTAGCTGACATCAGGAGGATTCAGACCCTGATCACTCCAGACCATATACCACTCTTCAGGGAACGCTATGGAGATATACTTGATGTGGTTATGGATTTGGACCCTTCACAGAGGAGCCTGATTCATACTTGCCTTCAGTTTTACGATCCCCCACTGAGGTGTTTCACTTTTCAGGACTTTCAGCTGGGCCCTTTATTGGAAGAATACTCATCATTGGTTGGTATACCTATCAGGGGTGGAGTCCCTTTCAACCCTGAGATGGTTTTTCCTGGTAATGAAGAGGTAACAAAGGCATTGCATCTGGAACCAGTTCTGATTGGGCAGCATATGACTACTAAGGCTGGAATCCCTGGCCTACATCTGGATTTCTTAATCTCTCAAGCTACCCTGAAGGCTTCTTTGGGAGAGTGGAAAGCAGTTTGTGCTTTATTGGCCTTGAGCATATATGGGATCATATTGTTTGCAGATGAGCCTCGATTCATTAGCAAGAATGCAATCCATCTTTTCATTCTAAGGAACCCAGTGCCCACTTTATTGGGGGATCTTTATTACTCAGTGCACCAGAGGAATGAAAAGCAGAGGGGAAGATTAGTGAGGTGTTGTGCTCCTTTGTTCCATACTTGGCTTCTCAGGCATTTACCCAAGACAGATGCATTTTTGAACCCTCATCAGCAGAGGAACTGGGCTAGAAGACTCACTGCTCTGACTTCAGCCGATATCAGGTGGTGCACTCAAAGCGCAAAGGGCAGGGATATCATCACCAGTTGTGGGCATTTTCCCAATGTGCCCCTGATAGGAGTTAAGGGTAGCATTAATTACAATCCTCTGCTGCTCAAAAGGCAACTGGGCTATGCACTGGTCCACACTCCTAAGGCACAAGACTTGGCTGAGACTCTTTATTGTGAGAACAAGCCTAATCTGGCTACTGTTAGGCAGGCAGCCTGGGCCTGGGAAAATGTTCAAACTAAGGGAGTAACCATTCTGGGGAAGTGCAACAATGTAGCATCAGCACAATACTATGAATGGTCCCATGCCAGGGCTCAATTCTCTGGAATGCCCTTTACCATGGAAGATATGCCTGGACCATCCTCAACACCACCCCCTGCCACTGTCAGTTTGGAGGAGTTTGAGGGTTTGAAAGAGAGAAATGAGAAGTTGACTCAGGCTTTGCAGAAGACCCTCCGGGAGAGGAGTGATGGTAGGTTGGACATTGAGAGGTTAGAGAAGTTGAGGGTGGAGCATCTGGCTAAAATTGAGAAGTCTGAGGATTACATCAAGAAGTCTAGGGCTGGAGAACAAATTCTGAAGAATGCTTGCAAAGAAGCCCAGTTCCAGAAAGCCAGGACTGACTTGTATCTGAAGGAGAGTCAAGCTAGGTGGGTCAGGATCACCGAAGCTCGTACTCTGGAAGACAAGAGGACTCAAGACAAGATAGAGCAGCTGGAAGCTAGTGCAAAAGAGCAGCAGGAAGCCCTGGCAGCAGCCCAGAGGGAGATATCGGAGCTGAAGATCAGAGCTGGAGTGAAGAGGTCAAAGGACCAAAGCCAACACAAGAAGCTAACTGCAGCTGTTACTACCCGGAACCTCCTTATCAGGAATCTCACGGAGCGTCCAGCTGATCCTGTGACTGAAGCACCTCTCAAGGAAGTTCAGGAGGATGAGTTTGGTCTTGGTGTTTGACTATTTGCTTGTTGTTGCTTTCATTTTATGTACTTTTTATTTTCTTGTAATGTATTTTGACCCCTCAGAGGGCTTGTATTTGTAAAAAAACTATGTACCATTTGCCTTTTGTAATATATGTATTAGTTTGTTCCATCCGAGTTTACTTCAAAAGCAACATCAACAGCATCTTCAAGGATCTGGAAGGGTCAAAACTGAATGCCAAGCCAGGATACCTTGAAAACAAATAAGCATACTGCATTGCATGATAACCCTTTGTTTGTTTTGTAGGTTTTTTGTTTTATTGTTGCTAACTCTGTTGTGATGTTCAGGAACTATTGCTCGGCGCCGGGTATTTCCCCTCAACCGTCCACACCGATATCCAACCCGTAACAACCTTCCGGGCATACAAATGGATCAGGTACAACAGGACCTTGCAGAGGTCAGAAATCAAATGGCAAACGAAAGATTGGAAATGAGAACTCAGATGACGCAGTTTATGGAAGTGATGAACAACATGGCTCAGAGCCAAGAAAGATTGAGAGCAATGGTGGAAAGGCAGAATCAAGAAGATCCCCATATAGGGACTGCTGGCACAAGCAACAATGAGAGGGTCCAACCTCATGTCAATCCCCCTGTATTTGGCCCCCACCTTCATCCAGAGGTCAATATTCCTGCTAATGTTCAGGGGACTGCCACTGCAGGCAGGGTACTGCAAGAAGACCCCCAGGAGGATCAGTTCACAGTAATGGGTGCTGGGGAAGAAGCTTATGACAGAAGGCTGGATGAGATAGCTGAGAAATTAAGATCCTTGGAGTCTCAAAACTCTTTGGGTTTTGATGTTATGGACATGGGCTTGGTAGACGGGGTCAGGATTCCCCATAAGTTTAAGCCTCCTTGTTTTGAAAAGTACAACGGGACTTCATGCCCCCGGACCCACTTACAGTCCTTTCTGGGGAGGCTGAAGGCCTATACCATGGACGAGAAGATCTGGATGTTTTATTTTGAGGACAGTTTGACGGGAGCTTCAAGAGAATGGTACTCTCATCTGACAAGAGCAACTATCAGGTGTTGGAAGGACCTGGCAGAGGCCTTTATCAGACAGTATCAGTACAACTTAGATATGGCACCCAACAGGACCCTCCTAATGGGAATGTCACAGTCATCAAGAGAAAGTTTCCGAGAGTATGCCCAGAGATGGAGGCAATTGGCTGCTGCTGTTCAGCCACCTATGTCAGAGAGGGAGATGGCAGATATGTTTATGAACACCCTCCAAGGAACATACATTGACAGGCTAGCTGCTTTCTCTTCCACTAGATTTGCAGATGTCGTCATAACTGGAGAGAGAATTGAGAGCCTGTTAAAGATGGGCAAGATTTCTGACAATGGTGCCAGCTCGTCCAGCAATGCAAGGAAGCCTTTTGCAGGCCCAAGAAGAACTGGTGAAACCAATGCTATCCATGCCAGCAGGGGCAGACCCCAATATGTTCACAGGTCTGTGGCAGCAGTCACCATTCCCGCTCCAGCTCATCCACAACCAGCTTATCAACCTCCGCAACAAAATTATCAGCAACAACCTCAGTACCAGCAACAAACTCAGTATCCTCCGAGAAACTACAACAACACCAACAACAACAATCAGCAAAGACCATTCCAACAGAGACCTTCTCAGGCCAATAGGGTGATCGATCCGATCCCTATGCCCTATGCAACATTATTGCCACAACTCCTGAAACTCAACCTAGTTGAGCTAAGGACGTTGGCACCTCCAGATCCTAATATTCTACCCAGGAATTATGACTCCAACGCCAGATGTGCTTTTCATTCAAATGCACCTGGCCACAGTACAGAAAAGTGCAGAGCTCTGCACATGAAGGTACAAGACTTGGTAGACTCTAAGGCTCTGAATTTTGCACCACCACCGAATGTTAATAAGAACCCTATGCCAAACCATGGTGGCCCCAGAATCAATGCTATTGAAGAAGACAAGCCGTCTTATTTAATAACCAGTTTGGGTCAGATTCGGACACCATTGGTAGAGATTAAGGCTCAACTCCTCGAATGTCAAATGTTCCCGGGGTGTGAGTTAGGGTGTGCTTACTGCAATATTTCAGTGAATGGTTGTGATAACTTGAGGGATGGCATAGATGGTCTCATCCAGAGCGGCCTGCTTCAAATTACAACATCAATTCCAACAAATCCAGCAATCTCATCAGCAACAATTCTGGTATCTCCTACAACTGCAACAACCATTGTTCCCGACAACTCTTCGGCTTCATCAACAAATGTTTCATCTGTCATCTCAACTGACCAGATATCAACCGACATTCCTTCTACAACTTCAGCACCACTTCATTTTGAATCTCCTACAACAACAACACCCATCCTTCCAACAATGTCTCCTACAACATCAGCAACAAACCATGAAGATGTCTCAACAGTTACGATTTATTATGATCCTGAAAATGACTCCGTCTACAACTCGCAAAGTGCTACTCCCATCAGAGCACCAGTCACAATATATTATGATCCACAGACTATCACAGTCCCTTCCGCAGCTGCAATCAGTCCAGTCACTATCACAGTGCCTGGGCCAGTACCTTATGAAAGCAGTAATGCCATCCCCTGGCATTACGGCTCTGATCTATACTGCGAAGGACAAAAAATCACTTTTGAATCATCAACCCCTGCACCACAAATAGACAATGTGGGAGGAGGCGGAGGCTACACTCGAAGCGGACGTCTCTTTGCTCCACAAATTCAAAGACCCACTGCCGGAGCAGAAGCTGCTGCCAAGGCAAAAGGGAAAAGCTTGGTGCAGGAAGAGCAGATTGTTAAAGAAGCTTTGAAAACACCCTTTGATCAAGAAGTTGATGAGTTCATGAGAATCATCAAGAAAAGTGATTACAAAATAGTGGATCAGCTTCACCAGACGCCTTCCAAGATCTCAATCCTATCATTGCTCATGTGCTCCGAAGCCCATCGGAACGCACTACTAAAAGTCTTGCACGCAGCTTATGTGCCTGAAGAGATCACCGTCAATCAGTTGGAAGCAGTGGTTGGAAATGTTAATGCTAGTCATGGACTAGGGTTCACCAACACTGATTTGACTACAGAAGGCCGCAACCATAACAAGGCTTTGCACATTACCATGGAATGTAAAGGTGCAGTCCTTTCCCATGTGCTGGTAGACACGGGGTCATCCCTTAATGTCTTACCTAAAAAAGCCCTTGTGAAGCTAGAGTATGACGGATTGGCATTACGACCCAGCAACCTGGTGGTGAGAGCCTTTGATGGTTCTAAGAGATCGGTTCTGGGTGAGATTGAGTTGCCTATAACGATTGGCCCACAAACTTTCAAAACGACCTTCTACGTGATGGATATACAGCCTGCCTACAACTGTCTATTGGGTAGGCCATGGATTCACGCCGCTGGCGCCGTGACCTCAACCCTTCACCAGAAATTAAAATTCGAGTGGGAGGGTCAAGTCGTTACTATCTGTGGAGAGGAGGATATTTTTGTTAGCCATCTGGCTACCTACAAATACATTGAGATGGATGGGGAGATCCACGAAACAATGAGTCAAGGGTTTGAGGCCTTGAACATAAATGAAACATCTGTTGTGCCTGGAACCTCAATGACATCATACCAACAAGCCCAGAAGGTCGTTGAAGAAGGAAATGCCCAAGGCTGGGGCAAACTGCTACCTGTGGAGAAGAAGGAGGATAGATTTGGGTTGGGTTACAAACCAACTCAACAAGATCAAGAAGAGGCTGCAAAGGAGCCCAACTTTGTTAGTGGGGGGATGCTCACCCCTGATGCTGTCAACAATTTGGAAGACGAGGATGAAAGCGACCGCAACCTGGAGAGTTGGATCCGTCCAAAGATCTCGGGGAGCAGTATCTCGAACTGGTCTTCCCAGGAAATTATAAGAGTTACTCATGCAGAGTAATTATTATTTCCTGTATTTTTATAGCATGCATCAAAGTCTTGCATCTTGCCCAAGATGACAAGACTCATTTTGTAATCGGGCCATCTGTACTTTTTGTGCAACAAGATTAATCAATGAAATATCAGACATCTTTTTGCAAATGAGTCTTTTTCTTTTCCGCTCACTGTTTTTCCATTTTTCTTTTTGTACAAAAAATAAATGGCAATGTTTTCAAAATGACAACTTTATTTCACTTTTCTAAACAAGATTAAAATCAAATCACTAAAATGAACAAACTGAACCCTTGCAGAGTGTGCCTTCCAGACAACACCGACAACAGCACGGCTATGACTTCGTATGACTTTGACAATCCAATCAATCAAGCTGATGAAGGGGTTGAAGAAGAGTATGAGCTTCCTGAAGAGCTAGCCAGGTTGTTAAGACAGGAGGAAAAGGTTATTACTCCTCACCAGGAGGAGGTTGAAACGATCAATCTTGGTACAGATGAAGACGTGAAAGAAGTTAAAATCGGGGCCTGCTTACAAGACTCGGTGAAGAGACAACTGATTGACCTGCTTCAAGAGTATGTGGATGTGTTTGCTTGGTCTTACCAAGATATGCCAGGGTTGGACACCGACATTGTTGTGCACAAGCTGCCTTTGAGAGAAGAATGCCCGCCGGTTAAACAAAAGCTACGCCGTACTCGTCCAGACATGGCAATGAAAATCAAGGAGGAGGTACAAAAGCAATGGGACGCCGGGTTCCTTGCCGTAACTAGCTATCCACCGTGGGTTGCTAATATAGTACCCGTGCCTAAAAAAGATGGAAAAGTAAGAATGTGTGTTGACTACCGGGATCTGAACAGAGCCAGCCCGAAAGATGACTTCCCACTACCTCACATTGATGTATTGGTGGATAATACGGCTCAATTCTCGGTATTCTCCTTCATGGATGGATTTTCAGGATACAATCAGATTAAAATGTCGCCTGAAGACATGGAGAAGACAACCTTCATCACACCCTGGGGCACGTTCTGCTACAAGGTAATGCCATTTGGGCTCAAGAATGCCGGTGCGACATATCAATGGGCTATGGTGACATTATTCCACGATATGATCCATAAAGAGATAGAATGTTACGTGGATGACATGATTGCCAAGTCCCTTACTGAAGAAGATCACCTGGTAAATCTGCTAAAGCTGTTCAAGCGTCTGAGGAAGTACCAACTGAAGTTGAACCCCAACAAGTGCACGTTCGGGGTGCGATCTGGTAAGCTGCTGGGTTTTATTGTAAGTGAGAAAGGGATTGAAGTTGACCCTGATAAAGTCAAAGCCATTCAAGAAATGCCTGCGCCAAAGACAGAGAAAGAAGTTCGAGGGTTCTTAGGTCGATTGAACTACATTTCACGGTTCATATCTCACCTTACAGCAACCTGTGAACCCTTGTTCAAATTGTTGAGAAAAGAACAGACGGTCAGGTGGAACGAAGACTGTCAGAAGGCTTTTGACAAGATCAAGGAATACTTACAAGAGCCTCCAATCCTTATGCCTCCAGTTGAAGGAAGACCTCTAATAATGTACTTGACAGTATTAGAAGAGTCAATGGGGTGTGTGTTGGGCCAGCATGACGAGTCTGGTCGAAAAGAGTACGCAATATACTACCTAAGCAAAAAGTTTACCGACTGTGAACAACGTTATTCACTGCTCGAGAAAACTTGGTGTGCTTTAGCGTGGGCTGCTCGCCGACTGAGACAGTATATGCTGACCCACACTACTTTGTTGATCTCAAAAATGGACCCAGTTAAGTACATATTTGAGAAGCCAGCACTTACCGGACGGGTTGCAAGATGGCAAATGATCCTTACAGAGTATGACATCCAATACACATCTCAGAAAGCCATCAAGGGCAGTGTATTGTCTGAATATCTTGCTGAGCAACCTATTGATGATTACCAGCCTATGAGATTTGACTTCCCTGATGAAGACATCATGTTCATAAAAGCAAAAGACCATGAAGAGCCTGTTCACACTGAAGGGCCCGACCCGAAAGAAGAATGGACTATGATGTTTGATGGGGCTGTTAATATGAATGGTCGTGGCATTGGTGCAGTACTCATTACACCTAAAGGAGTTCACATGCCTTTCTCGGCAAAACTCACCTTTAACTGCACTAACAACGAAGCTGAATACGAAGCCTGCATTATGGGTCTTGAGGAAGCCATTGACCTCAGGATCAAGACTTTAACTGTGCTCGGAGATTCAGCTCTGGTAGTCAATCAAACCAACGGCAAATGGTACACGCACCAGGATCATCTGATACCTTACAGGGATTACACAAGGAGGTTATTGACTTTCTTTACAACAGTCAAGCTTGAGTATATCCCTCGAGACGAGAATCAGTTTGCAGATGCCCTGGCTACCATTTCATCCATGATCAAAGTTCAGGCTTCCAACTTTGTGCCTCAAATTTCAGTGTCCAGACTTGACAGACCAGCATATGTGTTCGCAGCAGATGTTGTTAAAGATAATAAGCCTTGGTTCCATGACATTAAGTGCTTCTTAGAGGATCAAACATTCCCACCTGGGGCATCATCCAATGATAAGAAGACATTAAGAAGGCTTGCTGGTAGTTTCTTTCTGAACACCGATGGTTCCCTCTACAAGAGGAACTTTGATATGGTACTCCTCAGATGCGTCGACGGGACAGAAGCAGATTTGTTAATGCATGAAGTGCACGAAGGATCCTTTGGTACCCATGCGGGAGGGCATGCCATGGCTAAAAAGTTGCTAAGATCAGGCTATTACTGGATCACAATGGATGCTGATTGTTGTGCCTACGCCAGAAAATTCCATAAATGCCAGATTTATGCGGATAAGGTGCATGTGCCTCCCAATCCTCTGAATGTGATGTCTTCACCCTGGCCCTTTGCTATGTGGGGCATTGACATGATTGGCAAGATTGAACCGACTGCTTCGAATGGCCACAGATTCATCCTGGTTGCTATTGACTATTTCACCAAGTGGGTCGAAGCAGCCTCCTATGCAAATGTTACAAGGCAGGTGGTAGCCCGATTTCTGAAGAGAGATATCATCTGTCGATACGGAGTTCCCGAGCGAATCATTACTGATAATGGTTCCAACTTAAACAACAAAATGATGGCAGAGCTGTGCCGAGACTTCAAGATCCAACACCACAATTCTTCTCCTTACAGGCCAAAGATGAATGGCGCAGTTGAGGCAGCTAATAAGAACATCAAGAAGATTGTGCAGAAGATGGTAATCACCTACAAAGACTGGCATGAAATGCTACCGTTTGCCTTGCATGGGTACCGCACGTCAATTAGAACATCCACTGGGGCAACACCGTATCAGCTTGTGTATGGTATGGAAGAAGTCCTACCTGTTGAAGTTGAATTACCCTCCCTACGGGTACTAATGGATGTTAAGCTGAACGAAGCAGAATGGGTCCGGTCCCGATATGAACAGCTGAGTCTGATTGAAGAGAAAAGATTGGCTGCAATTTGTCATGGGCAGTTGTATCAGAAAGGAATGAAGAAAGCCTTCGATCAGAAAGTCAGGCACCGAGAGTACCAAGTAGGAGATCTTGTGCTGAAGAGAATCCTCCCTCCTCATACAGACCACAGGGGCAAGTGGACTCCAAATTATGAAGGACCATTTGTAGTAAAGAAAGTCTTCTCTGGTGGAGCGCTGATGCTCAGCACCATGGATGGTGAAGATTTCCCATCCCCTGTGAATTCAGATGCAGTTAAAAAATACTTCGCAAAAAAGACCCGCTGGACATAAAAACAGAATGTAAGTCCAGGCAAAAATAGGGCATCCCGGCGAGTCAAAAAACAGAATAAAAGGCTCGGGAAAAAATAAGGGAAAATAAATAAAAATGTACACCCGCTGAGTTGAAAAGCCGCATTGGACAGCTCAGGCAAAATGGGTATCCCGATGGATTGAAAACCCGAAAGGGCGGTCCATGCAAAATAAGGGAATAAGCGAACAACTGCATTCTGAATTCGTCTGTATCGTTTTCAACTTGGTAAGCTTCGAAAGGATCAAGCTTCAATCAGAATCAACATTCTTCAGAAAGCAAGATGAGAAAAACGTCAAAAGTCATACGAGTCATAGCAAAAGAGGAAGCTCCCTAAAGCGTCATCAACATTGCCAGCATTTTGTTTCTCAATTTGTAACAATCTCCTCATTCCAGGAGATTTGTTTCTTTGACTGTATCTCGCCAATTCAGGGCATATGAATTAATAAAATCAGATTTTCAGTCATGTCTCGTCTTGTACATTTTTTATTTATTTGCAAAAAAATGTCTGATGTCTTAAAGAAAAAACTGATTGCATGAATACAAATGCTTATCTTAAAAAAAAAATATAATAAAAGCGTGCTCGCAGGAAATATACTTACTCTCAGAAGTGTCTAAACTCCTATGACGGAATCCAGTAAAGGATACCTCGGGATTACTTGTGCGTTTCTCTATCTTTTCAGGATTGCAGGAATCCAGAACGCAACTTGGGGCATGTAAGCTTCATCCCAACAAGCTGACAAATCAACGCTCAGTCTTAACACTCAAAGTGTTTTCTCCCCAGCCGAGTTGCCACTTGTTACTTCTCCCCAGCCGAGTTGCCGTTCCTTCCTCAGCCAAGTACCAAAGTCAGGGAACCATTTCCCCACAGAGCTCCAGCCTCTATCCAGAAGAGCAACGCATGAAGGGATCACAACAGAGTAAAGAAAGCTGCTACAAACCCCGGCTGGGTCCCTCATTGCTGAGACAGGTCTATCAGTGACCTGAATCCCCAAGCAATAGCATCTCATCAGATCTACCAACGATCTCACCCCCAGCTGGGATGTTCATTTCAAGTAGCTCGACCGAAGATCTTCGTAGCAGTGGGATCCGGATCCCGGTTTGGTATCTTCGCATAATCATAGCATTCACATCATATTCACCCACAAAGCGTAGCATTCCGCCTAACACGGAGCATTACGGCAAAAATCCAACACATAGCATAATCATAAGCCATGTTCTGAATCAGCACTTGTGAATAACGACAATCCATCAATGTACAGAATACTTCCTCCAAAATCCCCAGCGGAGATTCCCCAGCAAAATCAGTTGCCTCACATTCACGAACACCAGTATATACTCCTTTTGGCACCCATCTGTGTCATAACCCCAGCAGAAAGCCAAAGACGTCCTCTTTGCACTCACATATACTTACATATGACAATCCTTTGACACCCGTCCGTGTCATATCCCCAGCGCAGTCGCCTACACTTTGTATATCAGATACTTGTTTACATTACACTCTTCCCCTTTTGACACTCGTCCGTGTCACTCTCCCCAGCAGTTAAACACTCATCTGTACACCACTCACTCTTATACAGATACTCGTCCGTATCTTGTATATACCACTCATATATCCCCGCAGATTCAACACTAGTCCTTGTTCTTTGTTAACTCGTTGGTACTCGTCCGTACCATCATCTCAGAACATGCGTCGAGAGTTTGTTTCTACATGATACTCGTCCGTATCATAGTCTTAAGGATGCTCGTCCGCATCTTTAATCCATACACTGTGTCAAACACCCTTGTCTTCTGGAATATAGACACTCGTCTGTGTCTACCATTCCCCAGAAGAGTCCCTTCAGATTCAGCACTCGTCTGTGTTCCTTGTTAACCAGTTGATACTCGTCCGTATCATCATCTCTGAACACGTGTCAGTTATTTGTTTCTACCCGATACTCGTCCGTATCGTGGTCTTAGGGATGCTCGTCCGCATCTTTAATCTATACACAATACCAAACACTTACACCTTTTGTTTCTTGGATATAAACACTCGTCCGTGTTTACTATTCCCCAGTAGATTGCCAACAAAGCAAATTTTCTCTTTTATCTGACACTCGTCCTGTGTCATGATAAACCCTGAGAGCAGCCGTACCCTGCTAGGTGGTCGTCCTCCACCTCTTGATGGTCGTCCTCCATCATGTTCATCCGATGGCCTTCCCCATCGTTGATATTTAGCAGCCGTCCCCTGCTAGGTGGTCGTCCTCCACCTCTTGATGATCGTCCTTCATCATTTTATCCAATGGCCGTCCCCATTGTTGATTTTGGTTATCTGGCATTCGTCCTATGTCAAGACAAACCTTGAGAGTAGCCGT
This sequence comes from Lathyrus aphaca, assembly GCA_963966055.1. Taxonomy (NCBI): domain Eukaryota; kingdom Viridiplantae; phylum Streptophyta; class Magnoliopsida; order Fabales; family Fabaceae; genus Lathyrus; species Lathyrus aphaca. The sequence goes on along the minus strand of OZ014524.1, from coordinate 505,752,341 downwards.
CCCCTGCTAGGTGGTCGTCCTCCACCTCTTGATGGTCGTCCTCCATCATGCTCATCCGATGGCCGTCCCCATCGTTGACCTTTTATCCGGCATTCGTCCTATGTCGTGATATTTTCGGCAGCCGTACCCTGCCTGGTGGTCGTCCTCCACCTTAGATGACCGTCCCTCATCTGATCCCCAACAGAGCAGCCTTCCCCTGCTAGGTGATCGTCCTTCACCTTTGATGACCGTACCTCATCATCTGTTTATTTCATTGATTCGTTAACCCGATGGCCGTCCCCATCGTGGTCCCTTTTCTTTTTAACCCGATGGCTGTCCCCATCGTTGGTTACTTTACTTTGTGAACTTGATGGCCGTCCCCGTCATGTTTCATTAATTCCCAGAGAATTTTACAGCTTTATCTTGATGGCCGTCCCCATCATAATTCTTTTATCCCCAGCATGTCGGCCGTCCCCGTCATTGCTTTATTTTCCGCACTTTTCCCAGCATGTCGGCCGTCCCCGTCATTGCTCTTTACCCAGCAGTCGTCCTCTGCTCGACGGTCGTCCTCCGTCGCCCACACTTTACAATATACTTTATTTTCCTTTTTACAATCTATATCCCTTTTCTTCTTCATTCTGTGAGTGCAAATTTTGGACTGTCTTTGGTATTCAACCACAAGTTATCTTGTTTGCCTGTTAAGCCGTAGCTTACATCCTGCACAGCTAACTCATGTTTGAATAGGGGCAGCTGTAAACACCCCAAATTTGCCCTCACCCATTCACACCATGGCTTATGATCATTTCATATGCATAAACTCAATCATAGCATTTCATATCACATTTTTGATTCACTGCATAGATTCTAAGCCATCTGCACCTAGGGTTTGTGATCTGAGCAATCCAAGAGCTTCTTGAGCCACTCCAAAGGTCATCAATCACTTCAAAGGGATCCATGTGTGTTCAAGCATCATATTATATCCTCTCAAAGTCAAGAATGCCAAAGAATCACAAGAACTGGGATTGGTGTGAAGGCAGAGCCAGGCTTGACTGCACAGTTGACCTAAAATTAGGGTTTTGGTTTAAGAGGCCATAACTCCAATTTTTTTGGTCATTCTTGTTTCTATTGGTCTATATATGGTATAGGGAGTATGCATATCAATTTTCATGAAGAAATTCCATGGGGAAGTCATCTGATCAAGAGTTGACTTTTCAGACAAGTCAGTGCAAAATTAGGGCATCTGAGGCCCCCAATGACCCAACCAAGGGGTGATCTTCATCATTTTGAGTGTATTTGATCTTTATTTGATCATGGAAGAAGGTTGAAGTTCACAAAATTCAAGAATTACAAGTTTTTGCAAAGTTGACTTTTTGGGTTTAAGTTTGACTTTTAAGGATTTTGTCATTTTAGGCAACTTTTCAACCCTTACTTCTTGATCCAAAAATGCTTCAAATGGAAAAACTTTGGTCATGAAAGTTGTAGATTAGATCTTTCCCTTTTCAAAAAGTACAAGAACATGACCTAATTCATTTTGGATCAAAAGTTATGGTTTGTCAAAGTTGGCAAAAATCACTAAAATTCAAAGTTTCTACCAAAGAGGTATTTTACAAAATGACTTGATCAAGTGTTATAAGGCTATCAAATGGACTTATAATTCACATAACATGATCATGTAACATCTAAAGTTCAGATTGAACCAAAGAGTTGCATGTTTGTATGGCCTTGGGAGCAAGTTATTTCCATGTGAACTAAAAGCAAGCAAGTTGCAAAACCAATGATCACACTTCATCCACTTGCTGCCTAGCCTGCTGAATCACACTAGCCTTTCCCTCACACCATGTTGCGCCAGACAAGCACTTTGTACTTGGCTAGAAGCTGCCCATGCCCTCTCTTACAAGAAGTTGACATTTTGGCAAAAGCTAGCACACCTATCACAAAAGCACAGGTCACATCCTCTGACCAATCCCATTAGTTTATACAAACAAATGGCAAGCCAAACCACACAACATACAAGCCTGAAACACACTAGAACTCAGCATCCTCATTTTCACTCCCTTGAGCAAAAACCTTCGAATTTCTTCATACAAGCCACAAACACTCAAACAAGCTTCGCCAATCACCTCACCATGCTCCACTGAACATAAACTAGCACTCAAAACAGCCTGAAACAGCCTGAATCCAAAACACGATTCCTTCACTTCACTGAACAGAACTTGTTCAACCTCCCAAACTAGCTAACAAAAACTCCTTCTAAGCATCCAGGCATCATCAGGGGATCAAAGGGAGTGGATTGCACAAGGAGGAGAGGCCAGAAAGCTGTGAACTGAAAGCTTCAAAACTCAGGTAGCTCAAGAACATTTTTTCCAGAAACTTGTTTTTAAGTTCTTAAATGATTCTCCATGTTCCACTGGTCATGCTGATATGTTTTGTTTCGAAAATAATTGAGTTTTGAGCATGTATGTTGTTCCTGAAATTTTTTGACCTAAACCCCTTTTGCTTCGATTCAGCTTTGTTGTGTAAAATAAATGTGTTTTGGCTGTTGATTCTTGCTCTATGATGTTTGGGGGTAGATTCTGGGCAGAAAGATTAGGTTTTAGTGAGCTAGGGTGAAAGATAGCAATTTTCAGGGAGGATGCTGGCCAGAGAAGATGACCGGAAGTCTTCTCCGGCCACCTGAAAGTGATTAGCTGTTAATTAGGGTTAGGGCACCAGGTTTGAATGTGAGCCACTGGATCTTGTTTCCCGCGCGTGTTTGGAAGGCTGAGATCATGTCATTAGTTTTAATTAGGTTTAATTTATTTAATTAATTGAGATTAACCATGTTTGAATTTGATCCATCAGATCTGGCGCGCAGTCAATGGCTTCATTCCCAGTTTCAATCTCAGCCTCTCATTTAGCATACTTCCATTTATTTTATTTTTATTTCAATTTTTCTCATTTAATTTGTACAATTTATTTAAAATAGCAAAAACCATTTAAAAATTATGAAATTTTTTTGTCAAGAGTTTCATTAATTTTTAATACCCAAAAATATTTTTATTTTCATTTTTAGCATTTTAAAAGTATTTTTAAATATTTAAAAGTTTCTTTTTAATTAATTAATGAGAATTAATTAATTAAAAATACTTTTAGGTATTTAAAAATCACCAAAAAATTCATGAAACCTTTAAAAACATTTAGAAACATTGTCCAACCCTCAAACCAAATTTCTTTTTTGATCTTGATGCATTTTGAGAATTTTCCATGGAATAAAAATCATTTTTATGCATTATTTTGATCTAAACTTCCAAAAATCATTTCTGTCTAACCCTAAAGAGTTGGACCTTGATTCTTTTTGCATTGCATTGTGTTTAGCATGTAGTTTGTGAGATTAAATGGCCATGATTTGATCTTTCATTTTCAATTTGTTTGGTAATTTTCTTGTTAAGGAACCCTAAAACCCTAGAAAACTTAGAAAAACCATAACTTGAATTTGGTTAAGAGTTGAAACCTCTCCTTTGGGAAGTGGGTTAGTATAGGATTAGGGATCCTTTGAGTGAATTTTCAATTTTTTATCTTAATGTTTGCTTCTGATTTTGGTTTGTGTTTGATGTATTGTTCATAAACCCTAATTTGGGCTTCCATATGCATCCATCTTGCATTTGCATCCATGCCTTGACTTGCCATAACATTTCATGCATCCATGTGATTCATTTAACATCATAAGACATGTTGGAAGCATGTTTGATCATTGCATCCTTCATTTGCCATGTTGTATGCCATATGCATCTCATAACTTTTCATGTATGATCATGTGTCTTAACTTGCTTCATTTGCATCCATAAGTTTGTATGATCATCCACATGTGTTGTTCCTGGTTTGTAGCATCTCATAGCATCATTAACATCATATATGTGCTTCTGGTTTGGTTTTTCATCATACCATTTCACCTCATTTTGCATTGCATTGTGTTTTCTTTTCTAACTTTTCAGGTGGTAAGTGACTTTGAGAAGTGAATTTGCCTTCACTTCTCATAACTTCCCTTCATCTCTTTTAAGCATCCTTGCTGCATTTTTGTATGTGTTTGAGTTTGAGCTTGCTCATTCTTCTTCTTCTTGCTTTCTTTCCTCAAGTGACTTGTCTTCTTAAGTGAAGCAAGTTACTTTGCTTCTCTTGATCCTTTCATCTGCTTCCTGGTGGTTCAATTGAAGATCTTTCTTGTTAAACCTCACAAACCTTAGGAATAACCAAGCATGACAATGATTAGGATTTTGATTAGTCTCCCCACTTAGTTTTACCTTTGTGTCTCTTTTGAGTCTTCTCTTCTCATCTCATAATCAGGGACTAAACCCTAAAGGCTTTAAGGCTTTGTGATTAAGCTTATGCCTGCATCCTTCTATTAGGATGGAGTGTATAACTTTAATCCTAAGTGTTAAACCCTTAATGTGTTTAAATCCTTTAATCACTTCATCTAATAATCACCAAGACATCAAGCTTGTAACTTGGGCCTTGCATTAGGGTTCTAATTCTTCCTTAATTGGTTAAGAAGGACTAACCCTAGTGTTAATGGACAAGTCCTCCTCAAGTTTGTCTTACAAACCCTAAAAATCACTTCATCATCTTACCATTAATTAAAATCCACTTAATAAAGGCTTTGTTTTGTCATGAGTTTAATCCCTAATTATGGATTAAGTTGAGGAGCTTTCCTCAGCTTAAACATTCTCATCTATTATCCTTCTATTAGGATGGTGTAATGAGTCTGTTTAATCCCTGATTATGGCTTAACCTCATTACTTAACACTAAACAAAAACAACAAAAACATCTAAATAATCACAAGTAGGTTAATGATCTTAACCCTACATCAAAGGTGATTAAGTGTGAGAATCTGACTTCACACTTAAGGTATTCTCATTACCCCTAATCAGAGGGAAGATGTGATGAGTTTACTAAATCCATTGGTTTAGGCTTAAGCTCATTAACTTATGACAAACTCTCAAAAGCAATAAAAGACTGAAAATACAAAAAAACAAACAATAATCGTCTCCTTCGGGATTCTTTTCTCATCACCTTCACTCATAAACGAGAACTCGCTCCTTCCGTCTAATGCAAGACAGTTTGCATCTGTGCCAGACAGATCATACACTTGAGCATAGGCAAGTAAGCAGTTCACAAGTCAATTCATTTTTCAGTCTCTTTGGGTCGAACTACGGTGTTCTGACTTCCTCATTGCACGAGAGGATACGTAGGCATAACTTAACAGTTATCGAACAAAAGTCTCTGTATATTCCCCCTCTTTCTAGCCTCATTCTTTTAGCCTCATGATCTTGAGCATTTCACTCCTGTTCTTACACTGACACTTTCATACTTCATATCACTTATACACTATACACTGACACTTGTACATCTTTTCCAGCTCTTTATACACAAATTGCACTGACACTACCCCTTTAAAACACAAATCTTTCAAGCGTGGATCCCGTCGAGTACGACGGACAATCTGGGTGCTAATACCTTCCCAGGTTGTAACCAACCCCCTTTCTCAGTCTCTCTGGTTCGCAGCCGTCTTATCCATGTCTTTCTAGGTCTATGCAGCATTACCTTTCCTCCGGGATAAAAATGCCTAGCTGGCGACTCTATTCATCTCCAGTGAGTTCACGACTGTGTGTTCTCATTGTCCCTCTCGCCGACCGTTCGCGTCTGTACCTTTATTTGGGCCAGTCCCATCTATCGGGAGCGACAGTTATGATCACAAACTTCATGTCCATAAGCTCATTTGAGGAAGGCATCATCATATGAGTGCATGATCACCTCACTTGCCATGCACCCTCTCCAAATTCAAGCCATAGGTATGTTGCATATCCAAGAAAATGATTATTGTGCTTGCCTCAATCCACATCTGAATGAATCATACCATGAGTACCATGTCCAGGAGTGTAGTGGATCATTTCATTTCAGTTTTAAACACCTAAGGTAAGCTGCATTCGAGGCATACCATAAGAGCTTGAGTTATGCAGCATGGGATAGAATCCAATGGAAGGAGGTTCTAGATGGTCCAGCTGGCATAACTGCCATAACTGCCTCACTCACTTCACCTGACTCACTCAGTTAACTCAAGGAGAAAGTAACCATGGTTAAGGGTCCTATAAATGGATAGCATCACTGCATTTTGGTGGTGGCTTCATTTTTGCATTACATTCACTCCATAGAATCTTTCTGCATTTTGCTTCGAGCTACCTTCATCCTCACATCTCTAACCTCAATCTGCCACAATTCATCTTCATCATCATCATCAGCATGACCTCCATGATCAACATAGCTTGAAGCTCCATGGAATCATCAACTGCATCATTGAGTTCACACTGTAAATTGAAGTGAAACTTCTCAATCCTCATCTCTCCAACTTCAATCATCAAGGAATGGATTATGCAAAATCTTGAAAATTCACTGCATTTTCTTCGATCTCTCAAGAATCATCAAGTGTAAAGTGTTTATTTCACTTCTATTGAGTTAAGGCAAAATCAAGCAATCATTGAAACCTCACCTCTGGCCTTCTAACAACATTTTGATCACACTGCAATTCAGGTATGCTCTAGAAATTTGCTGGATCGAATTGACTGCTTTTCATTGTTTTCATTTCAATTGAAGCTTGCTAGAAGTAGTGACACATCTGGCTAGTTGATATGCATATTAGATGATGCCTTTAGATTCCATTTTTGTGGTGAATTGAGAAAGCCCTAGCAGAGCTATGACCGGAGAAGACGACCGAAGACTAGCTCCGGCCGTCGGAACAGTGCCCTAAGTTTAAATGCAAGATTAAGTCACAACCTTCAGATCAAATCCATCTAATGCTCATGATTCTGCCAGCACATTAAAATTCTCGTGCATATCACATGCCATAAAGTCAACTGAAAGTCTTCAGTTTGATCTTCACAACTCCCAACGTGTTTGACTTGAGCCCAATTAGTTTGTTTTTTTGCTTTTCAAACCCCCCGCGCCCAATCAATTTTAATTCTATTTTATTTTATTTTTTTCATTTTATATCAATTTCGTTTTGCATTATAAAAAATACCAAATTATATCAAAAAATTCCAAATAAATTCATGTAGGATCCTCCCAATTTTCTCTAATTTTTCATATTTTTAGTTTTTATTTTTATTCATTTTTAGATCAGAATTAATTTTCACATTAATTGCTTTCTTATTTTCTCATATTTTGACCAATCACCTTGTACATTTTCTTTTTTTCAAACCATAAAACATAAAGACCTCATTCTTTTTGCATTATTTTAATAGCTCATTAAACTTCCCCAAAATATTTTTCTCCGGATTTTTAGGTCATGTTTGGCCCATTTTTGAGTCCTTTCTTTCACTTGTATATTCAAAACCTCCAAATGAATCCTACCCTTCCATTAACCATCCAAAAAGATGAATTTTAATGAGATTGTTTGCACATAACCTACTCTCTGGATTTTGTATTGAGTTGTCAAGTTTTCAAAAAATTTCAAAGTCATTTTGTATTTTTTTTCTATTTGTTTGGTTCACAAGTCATGTTTTTTGATCCTTTTGTCCCTTTCCTATGGTCCCTTTTGAATAAGGCATTTATGCCATTAGTATAAGGACTTAATTTTGAGTCTTCTAGGTCATATTATAAGTCTTCTAACATTGAAATCCATCCTTGAGTCTTTACCTTAGTTTTAAGGGCTTACTTGGACCTTAAGTCACCATAGTCCCCATTTTGACTTAATCATCCTTCATCCTTCATCTTAACCACTCAAAACTTCATGAATGCATCAAATAAGTTTGTCCATGTCTTGTTTTGTGTCTTATAAACATGTTTAGGTCATTCCTCTATGTTCACTTCTCATGTATAAAGCTTTGTACATTTTTTATGTCTCATTTGCCATTAAGAATCTTCAAAAACCCTAGTTTGAGATACCTAGCCCTAGCATACTTCATGCCATTTCCTTTACCATTGTTGGTGAGATTAATTTCCATTTTGAATTCATGTTAAGCCCCTGGTTTTTGTATGGGGAAGCCAAGTACCTTTGGTTATTTTTGAATATTTTTCTAAGTCCTTTTGTTCTACCTTTCACAACCATGCTTTTATATGCTTCGTCTCCCCTTTCAACCCCATACTTGATTATCCTTAATTTGGATCTCTTCTTTCCCATTTGATCCATTCATTTCCTTCACTCCCCTGTAGTGTTAAGTTCTGACTTCTTCATTTACCTTGGAGTTTAAGGGATTTTAGCAATAGTAATCACTTAGGTTATCTTTCTAACCTCATCCTTAGGGTTTAGTGGTGCTTTAGGACATGATTTGACTTTAATTCAGTTAATTCCTTTAGACACTTTGGACTTGGTTTAGCTACTGACTTTTTACGTGTGTTACCTTATAAGATGCTTTGGGCTTAGGTATTGACCTTAGGAGTTCACTAACATCTTTCCTAAGCTAGTGTGAGTTCTTATGTGAAGCTTTCCATTTGTTGTTACTTTCAATATGCATTGACATGCTAACATTTGTTTTGTAGGGGGGAAGATGAGGTAATCACTTCATTCTTTATCTCTTATACATTTATTTGTTTTGCCTTGTCACTTTGTGCCTTGTTTATAGGTTCCTTCTTTCTCTCTTTAGATTCAACTTAACTTCCTTAGGAAGTAAGTTGAATTCTAACTTGTTCTTTCTTCTCCTTAGGTTAGAAAACCTCATTAACCATAGGACCACACTCTTGTACATATTAAGATGACTTAGGGTTGTGTCTTAGCCCCCCATTAGCTTTAACCTTTTCCTTTTGAGTCTTCTTCTCTCATCTTCAAACAAAAATCCAAAAAGACTTAATAAATATATAAGAGGATCCCTTGTGTATAGCCTTATTCCATGAGGCACTTGCATTCATTCCATCTTGGAGTGGTGTAGGCTTGTCTAGCATGATGTACAAGTCTCATCAAGGGGTTGTTTCACAAAGAAAAATCTAAAAGATACTTCTTCACAAAAGCAACAAAAACATTTAATAAGTTCAATAAGCTAGTGAACTTAGACCCTAATCCTAGGAAACCAGTCTTGGATAAATTCTCCTTGCTGGGTGTGCTTGTTCTATAATTCCATCTTGGAATGTAGTAGCAAGTACACATTCCATGGAAAAGAGTTTGAATTCACTTCCTTGTGAAAAATTCACAAAACTCCTAAAAAGCAAACAAAAAACAATAAGCGGCTTTCCTGCGGGAATTTCTCTTCTCATCTCATTCATTCTCACAACGCGAACTCGCGATGACTTGTCCCGCATGCAAGACGGTAAACACACTTGTACCAGACGATCCTGCAACACCTGAGCATATACATACGTAGTTCCAGCATAAAAAAAACACACACAAATAGTTCCCGCCTTAGTTAGGCGAACTATGTCGACTCTGATCCTCATTTTCCCGATGAGGTACGTAGGCAGCGGGGTAGGGCCCGTTCGAGCACATTCTTTATTTTCCGTACATTTTCCCCATTCATTCTTTTTGTTCTCTTTTCCAGTTCCCTTCTCATTTCTCATTCCCATTCCAGTAGCAGTTCTCATGTTCAGCAGCACTTTATTACTCACCCTTTGAAACAAAACAAACAAGCATGGATCCCGTCGGGTACGGCGGACGGTCTGGGGTGCTAATACCTTCGCAGGACCTTGTCATTTCCTTCTTCCTCTGGTTTGTGCAGCATTACTTTTCCAATTCCTTCGGGATACAAATGCATGGTTGGCGACTCTACCTTTTCCGTGCCACTTTCGCGTTTGTACTAGGATGAAAATCCCGAGAGCGACATATGGGGATAACAATATGTTGGGGATGACAAGACGAAAACAAGATGTACTCAAAGTGATAAATCAGCAGGTTCAAGTATAACTGTTGGAACTAAGAATAACAAAAGAAGGGAAACAAAACAAAAATCCAGAACATAAGATTAAAAATAGACTGACACTTATGATAGCGAGAAAATAGTTTAAAGTAAAAGGCAACGGCTTGATGCGCCCAGATGACACTATGAACGAGAACAGACTATCTGAAGTGATGAGCTAACAAGTTCAAGGATGACTACTGGGGATCCCAATACAGTAACTCGACGATTGAGAGAGGGAGTTGAAACGACAATGACTCTGCGGTCGGGAATAAAATTCAACACAGCGGTTGAAGAAATGAAATAAAAGACATCAACACGGCGGTCGGGAAAAAAAATAACAGACATCGACACGGCGGTCGGGACTAAAATAGCATACATCGACACGGCGGTCGGGAAAATAATTCAACACGGCGGCTGAGGAAATGAAATAACAGGCGTCGACACGGCGGTTGGGAAATAAAATAACAGACGTCAACACGGCGGTCGGGAAAATAGATAATCGACACGGAGATCGGGAAAATAAAATAACAGATATCGACACGACGGTCGGGAAAACAAAACTCAACACGTCAGCTGAGGAAATAAAATAACAGGCGTCGACACGGCGGTCGGGAAAACAAAATAACAGACATCGACACGGCGGTCGGGAAAACAATTCAACACTGCGGCTGAGGAAATGAAATAACAGGCGTCGACATGACGGTCGTGAAATAAGATAACAGACGTCGACACGGTGGTTGGGAAAACAAACTCATCACGGCGGATGAGAAAATAAATAACAGACATCGACATGGCGGTCGGGAATGCAAACTCAACATGGCGATTGAGGAAAATAAATAACAGACATCGACACGGCGGCCGGAAAAATGAAATAACAGACATCTACACGGCGGCCGGGAAAATGAAATAACAGACATCGACACGGTGATCGGGAAAACAAAATAGCAGACATCGACACGGCGGTCGGGAAATAAGATAACAGACATCGACATGGCAGCCGGGAAAACGAAATAACAGACATCGACACGGCGATCGAGAAAATGAAATAGCAGACGTCGACACGGCGGTCGGGAAAATAAATAATATACATCGACACGGCAGTCGGGAAATGAAATACCAAACATCGACACGGTGATCGGGAAAACAATTCAACACTGCGCCTGAGGAAATGAAATAACAGGCGTCGGCACGACGGTCGGGAAATAAGATAACAGACGTTGACACGGTGGTCGGGAAAACAAACTCATCACGATGGATGAGAAAATAAATAACAGACATCGACATGGCGGTCGGGAATGCAAACTCAACATGGCGATTGAGGAAAATAAATAACAGACATCGACACGGCGGCCGAAAAAATGAAATAACAGACATTGAGACGGCGACCTGGAAAATGAAATAACAGACATTGACACGGCGACCGGGAAAACGAAATAGCAGACATCGACACGGCGGTCGGGAAATAAGATAACAGACATCGACACGGCGGCCGGGAAAACAAAATAACAGACATCGACACGGCGGTCGAGAAAATGAAATAGCAGACGTCGACACGGCGTTCGGGAAAATAAATAATATACATCGACACGGCGGTCGGGAAATGAAATAACAAACATCGACATGGTGATCGGGAATAAAATTTAACACGACGGTTGAAGAAATAAATAATAGACATCGACACGGCGCCCAGAAAAATGAAATAACATACATCCACACGGCGGTCGGGAAATACGATAACAGACATCGACACAGAGACCGGGAAAACAAAATAACAGACATCGACACGGCGGTCGAGAAAATGAAATAACAGACATCGACACGGCGGTCGGGAAAATGAAATAACAGTCATTGACACGACGGTCGGAAATAAATTCAACACGTCGGTTAAAGAAAATAACAAATAAAATAATACAAGGTGGTAAACCAACAAGTTCAAGTGTAATTGTTGATACCAAGGATAAAGAAAACCAAAAAGTAGTGTTTGGGCAATGGCTCTGTGCAACGAACTGATACTGGGAGTAGAATGTGAAGCATTTAAAGATAAATCAAACGGCTCTAAGCAACAAGCTGGCAAATAAGAATAAATGTTGGAGTTTTTTTTTTTAACGAGATAAACGACCAACCTCTAGAAATTCCGTAAATGAAGAGTTCAAAGAAGAACTTTAGGAACCGTCAGGAAGACACGAGTGTGTGTTGAATTAACAGCCTTAAATCTTAAGCAAACAGTTTAAAGGATTTATGCCAATGATAGTTGGACTTAAAAGAAAAAAAGGTGGTATCAAGAAGGGCCTCTACGGGGGATACTAGTGTTACTGAGAAGAAGACCCTGTTTAACCAAACTTCAGGGTAACAAGAACAATGGATTCAAAAATGAAAACTTACAATAATCTGGACCTAGAGTCAGACAGACGATAACTGGGGAGGGACAAATGATTATGTTAAATGCGTATGATTGAACATGATGCGAATGATCATGATATGCAAATGCTAACTCTATGGAGACAAAGAGTTTTGACAAAGCAGGGGAGACTAGGATCTCAACTCCAATACTTAGACGAGCAATATGAAAGATGTTGGGGAGATGTCTTCAAACGTGGAAATCATTGTTTGGTCCAAGGATCCATCCAAGAATGCTACCAACTTTTAATCCTCTATGGGGATTTTTGTAATAATGGCATGAGAGTGTTGCTGCAAGCCAGAGGGTTTTTCGAGAAGACAGCAGATCTTCTTATAATTTCTAGAGTCAAAGAAATTTGAAAGTTTTTTCGTATGTTTCCAAAAAAACTGTTTCTAATTTTTTTTTTCATTTTCAGAGTTAAATTGTAATTCAGTAAAGACATTTTGCATAACAAAGAAATAAGAAGCTGATAGACACAGTTTAAAGGAAAAGGTTGATTTTCATTCAAGAATGGTAGCTTGCCAATAGCAAAGGCTCCATGGAAAATTACAATTTGAAAATGGTAACGGGGAAAGGTCTACATTGAATCCAACGACCACTATAATCCCTAATAACTAAGACATCCCAACACCTTGCTTCTGACAAGAGCAACTGGATTGGTCTTCAAGTAATGATCTTCAGTAATGGTAAACATCATCTGATACAGTCGAATGCCTTTGTCCCTAATTTTTGCCTGGACCGCCCTTTCGGGTTTTCAATCCACCGGGACGCTCTTTTTTGCCTAAGCCGCCCTTTCGGGTTTTCAACTTAGCGAGCTCTCGTTTTTTGTTTTAATCCCTAACTTTTTCCTAGATTTCCACCGAGATACCCATTTTTCTTGCATAGGTCGCCATTTCTGGTTTTCGACATATCGGGCTTTATTTAGGCATAATTTTTTTTAATGCATCAGAATTCACCTGGTGTTTAAGCTGTTCACCATCCATAGTTGTGAGGATTAAGGAACCTCCGGAGAATGCCACCTTCACAACATATGGGCCTTCATAGTTAGGGCTCCATTTTCCACGCATGTCTTTGTGGACTAGCAAGATTTTCTTGAGAATAAGGTCTCCTTCTTTGAATTCTCGGAGACGGACTTTCTTGTCAAATGCCCTTTTGATGCGCTTATGGTACAACTGGCCATGGCACATGGTAGTCATTCTCTTTTCATCAATGAGGTTCAGTTGGTCATATCTGTTATGGACCCACTCAACTTCCTCCAATTTGGTTTCCATCAAGATCCTCAAAGATGGTATCTCTACTTCGATAGGGAGAACTGCATCCATCCCATACACCAAAGAGAAAGGGGTTGCCTTAGTTGAAGTGCAAACTAATTTTCTATATCCGTGTAAAGCATGCGGTAACATTTTGTGCCAGTCTTTGTAATTCTTCACCATCTTTTGCAGAATCTTCTTGATGTTCTTGTTTGCGGCTTCAACAACTCCATTCATCTTCGGACGGTAAGGAGAAGAGTTATGGTGTTCAATATTGAAGGTCTCACACAACTCTTTCACCGTCTTATTGTTCAAATTGGTCCCATTATCTGTGATGATTCGGCTTAGGATTCCATAACGGAAGATAATTTGGTTCTTGATGAAGCAGACAACCACTTGCTTTGTCACATTGGCGTAGGAAGCTGCTTCTACCCACTTGGTAAAGTAATCGATCGCAATCAAAATGAACCGGTGACCATTGGAAGCTTTAGGCTCAATTTCCCCTATCATATCAATGCCCCACATTGAAAAAGGCTAAGGCGATGACAAAACATTCAAAAGGGTCGGAGGTACGTGAACTTTGTCGACATAAATCTGGCATTTATGACACTTCCTGGCATATTTGAAACAATCTGATTCCATGGTCAACCAGAAGTATCCATCTCTCAAGATCTTCCTGGACATGGAATGTCCATTGGCATGTGTTCCAAATGATCCTTCATGGATTTCTATGATCAGTAATTCTGCTTCGCGCTTGTCCACACATCTGAGCAGAACCATATCATGATTTCTCTTGTAAAGCACATTGTTACTGAGGAAGAACTTGGACGCCAATCTTCTCAGAGTCTTCTTGTCTAAAGTTGTTGCATCCGTTGGGTACTCCTGATTTTGTAAGTAGTTCTTGATGTCATAGAACCACGGTTTCTCATCAGATTCTTCTTCGACCAGTAGACAGTAGGCTGGTGTAGTTCTTCGCTCGATTATAATGAGTGGAGCTTCATTAAGAAATCTGACTTGAAACATAGAGGCCAACATAGCCAAGGCGTCTGCTATTTGATTCTCATCCCTTGGAACGTGACAGAAAGTGACTTCATCAAAGTATTTGATCAATTCCATGATGTGGGCACGGTACGAGATCAACTTCTCATCACGGGTCTCCCATTCACCTTTGACTTGGTAGATTACCAAAGGTGAGTCTCCATATACTTCAAGGATCTTGATTCTGGTATCAATTGCAGCTTCGATACCCAAAACACATGTTTCACACTCTGCAATGTTGTTTGTACATTCAAAACATAATCTGGCTGTGAAGGGAGTATAACCACCATCGGGATTCATCAAGACAGCTCCCACACCATGCCCATGTAATTAGAGGAACCATCAAACATCATCTTCCAACGAGATCCTGGCTCTGGACCCTCATCTGGACCTGGTACTTCGCAGTCCTTTATCAACATAATGTCCTCGTCTGGGAAATCAAATTTCAAAGTTTCATAATCTTCCACAGGGTGGTCAGCAAGGTAGTCAGACAAAACACCGCCCTTGATAGACTTCTGGGTTACATATTGGATGTCATATTCGGATAACAACATGTGCCAACGGGCGAGTCTTCCAGTCAAGGCATGCTTCTCAAATATGTACTTTGTTGGATCCATTTTCGAGATCAACAAAGTAGTGTGACAAATCATATACTGCCTAAGGCGTCTGGAAGCCCATGCCAAAGCACAACAAGTTTTCTCTAAAATTGAATATTTGCTTTCACAATCTATAAACTTCTTGCTTAAATAATAAATGGCATGTTCCTTGCGACCAATTTCATCTTGTTGGCCTAACACGCAACCCATAGATCCCTCAAGTACAATTAGATACATGAAGAGAGGCTTCCCTGGAATGGGTGGGATCAAGATAGGAGGTTCCTATAGGTAAACCTTAATCTTCTCAAAAGCCTGTTGACAATCAGAATTCCACTCGATTGATTGATCCTTTCGGAGCAACTTGAATAAGGGCTCACATGTAGCTGTCATGTTAGAGATAAATCTGGTGATGTAGTTCAATCTTTCGAGAAAACCTCTGACTTGCTTTTCTGTTTTTGGAGCTGGCATTTCTTGAATTGCTCTGACCTTGTTCGGATCTACTTCAATTCCTTACTAACTAACAATAAAACCAATTACCTTTCCTGATCGAACACCAAAGGTACACTTAGCTGGATTCAGACGCAGTTGGAACTTTCTAAGATGCTCAAATAATTTCAGGAGATGATTCAAATGATCCTCCTCACTCTGTGATTTGGCAATCATATCATCCACGTAAACTTCTATCTCCTTATGCATCATATCATGGAAAAGGGTGACCATTGCCCTTTGATAAGTGGCTCCTGCATTTCTGAGACCAAATGGCATAACCTTGTAACAATAAGTGCCCCATGGTGTGATGAAGTTAGTCTTTTCCATATCGTCAGGATCCATCTTGATCTGGTTATATCCTGAAAATCCATCCATGAAAGAGAAGACAACAAACTTAGCAGCATTGTCAACCAAAGTATCAATATGCAGAAGAGGGAAATCGTCTTTTGGACTGACTTTGTTCAAATCCCTATAGTCCACGCACATTCTAACCTTGCCATCCTTTTTGGGGACTAGCACAATGTTAGCTACCCACTCAGGGTACTTCGCAACTGCGAGGAATCCAGCATCAAACTATCTTTTGACCTCTTCTCGAATCTTCAGAGCCATGTTCGGTCTTGTCTTCAGAGCTTTTGCTTTACTGGAGGGTAATCTGGTCGAAGAGGCAACTTGTGGACCACTATGTCTGTGTCTAGACCAGGCATATCCTGATATGACCACACAAACACATCCACATACTCCTTGAGAAGCTTGACCAATCTTTCTCTAACGTCTGCCCCA
Organism: Lathyrus aphaca; assembly: GCA_963966055.1. Classification (NCBI taxonomy): domain Eukaryota; kingdom Viridiplantae; phylum Streptophyta; class Magnoliopsida; order Fabales; family Fabaceae; genus Lathyrus; species Lathyrus aphaca. The sequence continues at coordinate 505,735,956 of OZ014524.1, read as the reverse complement.
AGTGTTGTACCAATCTTGACTTTCTTCTTGTCTTCATCGATGCCAAGGTTGATGGTCTCTACCTGTTCCTTATGTGGTTGAAGATCTGTGTACTCATACTCAACCAATCTTGCCAGTTCTTCGGGAACGTCACAATCTTCCTCACTTTCATCTTCCGCTTGGTAGATGGGCGAATCAAAGTTAGGAGAGAATATAAAGTCATTGGATTCAACAGGGTTTTCATTTGTTTTGCATATGGGAATGATTTGATTTTATTGAGTGAAAACAGAGAGATGCAAGAAATTTTTTTATTGGTTTTGAAAGATTGCCATTTTCTTTTAATGGTGAAAAGAGAAAAGCAATAAATGAAACAAAATAAGGATTTAACAAAATGCCTTCATTGGTTAAATAACTTGAAAATGAGAAGGGGCCCTACAAAATGATCCCATAGCCTCGGGCAGATCTAGGGAACTTTGAAAACATTTAAAGAAAACAATAAATTACATTAACAGCGGAAAAAATTATGGGATCTCAACTGCCTCCCAATTGCCCAAAGCTGTTTCACACTGATAAACCAAATGATCCACATCTTCATCTTCAGCACCCCCATCAATTGCATTGATCTGATAACCGACACTGGAAAACACCTCTTGAATGGTCTTTGGACGCCCTTTAACAGAGGTTGATGTTCATTCTTTCATATGAGTTGGTTTGTAACCCAACCTGTAACGATCTAGTTTCTTCTTGACTTCAATGACATCGCCCCAACCTTCATAGCTTCCTTCTTCAATAGTGGAAATGGTATTCTTCAGTGACGCAAAAGATGGAATACCCTTTCCCTTTGGTTCCTCTGCTTACATAAGGACAACAATGGCTATCTCAAGAGCTTGGAAAGCAGTTTCCAAAGCATCTTCATCAGCCTCAATATAGCTAAAGGAGGAAAGGTTGTTAACCATGAGGTCTTCTTCCCCGGACACCGTTACCAGCTTGTTATCGACCACAAACTTAATCTTTTGATGTAGGGTAGAAGTGACTGCCCCAGCAATCCAAGGTCTTCCCAACAAACAACTATAATTGGGGTTAATGTCCATAACCTGGAAAGTGACTTTGAACACTTGTGGTCCAATCAAGATTGGCAGGTCTACTTCTCCGATAACAGTCCTACTTGACGCATCAAAAGCTTTCACAATCAGTGCACTGGGCCTCATCTCTGCCCCTTGATAAGACAACTTAGCAAGCGTCCTTTTTGGCAAAACATTCAATGAAGATCCCGTATCCACAAGAACTCTTGCTAAAGTATCCTCCTGGCATTTCACAGTTATATGAAGAGCACGGTTATGGTCCAAGCCATCTTTTGGAAGGTCCTCCATACTGAAGCTGAGATTATTACATGCAGTGATGTTGGCAATGACTTCGTCAAACTGATTCATAGTTATTTCATGCGTAACATGAGCTTGGGCTAGTAATTTCTGGAGATCACCTCGGCGGGCCGGCGAATGAATAAGAAGTGATAAGATAGATATTTTGGAAGGCGTTTAATGTAGCTGATCAATAACCTTATAGTCACTCTTCTTAATGATTCTGAGAAATTCTGCATCCACCTCTTCCAAAACCAACCTTTTATCCTTGTTGGCGACAGCGGGAATGACTTCTTTAGGTGGAACTGGGGGAACAGTATTGACCTGCTGAGTGTAAATACGACCACTACGGGTTAATCGACTTGCACCTGCTATGTCAGCACTTGCCACTTTTAAACTTTCCTTCTGACCCGCCTATTCAGTCTTCTGATGAACTTATCATGTATCATACTTCCATGTACCTGCTTTGGTATCTTTATAAAGGAAAGGGTTACTCCTTTGCTTAATCCTCGGTTCTGGTAAATTGAAAATGGGCACCACAGGTTCTGGCATATTGAAGATGGGTTGAACTCCCGGGGATTCAAGCATGTTCAACACTGGTGCTATGGTAGAATCAGATTCAGGCAAGTTGAAGATGGGTTCAATCATTGCCACTTAATTCCTCTTCACACGACCGCTTACTTGCAAAACACCAAGATTAATTAAACTTTGAACATCTCTCAAGACCAGTTCGCATCCCTTTAGATTATCAACACAAATTTCACAATTCTTATGACAGTTCTTCAGCATACCCACCTCTACTAACTTCGCATTGAAGTCTCTAAGTGGGGTTTTGATCTTGGTGGCATCTAAAATCAAATCTTCGTCAAACTCATCAACAATGGCATTTACGGACCCATGGTTGGGTAAAGGATTATCTTTGACATTTGGACCAGCATTTCCGAATGACAAAATATTTTTATCCATTAAATCCTTCACATCATACTTCAAAGCAATACAACTTTCCAAATCGTGCCCTGGAGCACCTTCATGGAATAAGTAGTGGGCGCTTGGGTTGTAACTTGGTGGGAGTGGATCTGGTGGAGGGCCTAAAGGCCTTGGAGTAACCAAACCTCTCTTCAGCAGTGAGGGATATAATTCAGTATAGGTCATAGGGATCCGAGGATTGGGAGGCCTCTCTCCTGGTCTTCTATTCTGAAAGTTGGAATTTGGATGAGGAGTCGGAGTCCTCTGTTGGTAGGTGTCGCTCCCGATAAATGGGAAATGGCCCAGATAAAGGTACAGACGCGAACAGTCGGCGAGAGGAGGGTGTGAGAACACACAGGAGTGAACTCACTGGAGATGAATAGAGTCGCCAGCTAGGCATTTTTATCCCGGAGGAAAGGCAATGCTGCATAGACCTAGAAAGAGATGGATAAGACGGTTGCGAACCAGAGAGACTGAGAAAGGGGGTTGGTTACAACCTGGGAAGGTATTAGCACCCAGATTGTCCGTCGTACTCGACGGGATCCACGCTTAAAAGATTTGTGTTTTAAAGGGGTAATGTCAGTGCAATCTGTGTATAAAGAGCTGGAAAAGAATGTACAGGTGTTAGTGTAAAAGAAATGTAAAGTGCGATAAAGAAGTGTCAGTGCAAGGAAAAGAGTATGCTCAAGACTATGAGGCTTAAAGAATGATACTGAAAGAGGGGGAATATACAGAGACTTTTGTTCGATAACTGTTAAGTTATGCCTACGTATCCTCTCGTGCAATGAGGAAGTCAGAACACCGTAGTTCGACCCAAAGAGACTGAAAGATAAATTGACTTGTGAACTGCTTACTTGCCTATGCTCAAGTGTATGACCTGTCTGGCTCAGGTGCTAACTGTCTTGCATTAGACGGAAGAAGCAAGTTCTCGTTTGTGAGTGAATGAGATGAGAAAAGAATCCCGAAGGAGACGATTATTGTTTGTTTTTGAGTTTTCAGTCTTTTATTGCTTTTGAAAGTTTGTCATAAGTTAATGAGCTTAAGCCTAAACCAATGGACTTAGTAAACTCATCACATCTTCCCTCTGATTAGGGGTAATGAGAATACCTTAAGTGTGAAGTCAGATTCTCACACTTAATCACCTTTGGTGCAGGATTAAGATCATTAACCTACTTGTGATTAATTAGATGTTTTTGTTGTTCTTGTTTAGTGTTAAGTAATGAGGTTAAGCCACAATCAAGGATTAAACAGACTCATTACACCATCCTAATAGAAGGATAATAGATGAGAATGTTTAAGCTGAGGAAAGCTCCTTAACTTAATCCATGATTAGGGATTAAACTCATGACAAAATAAGCCTTTGATTAAGTGGATTTTATTTGGTGATATGATGATGAAGTGATTTTTAGGGTTTGTAAGACAACTTGAGGGGGACTTGTCCATTAACACTAGGGTTAGTCCTTCTTAACCATTTAAGGAAGAATTAGAACCCTAATGCAAGGCCCAAGTTACAAGTATGATGTCTTGATACTTATTAAGTGAATTGATTAAGAGATTTAAACACATTAAGGGTTTAACACTTAGGATTAAAGTTATACACTTCATCCTAAGAGAAGGATGCAGGCATAAGCTTAATCATAAAGCCTTAAAGCCTTTAGGGTTTAGTCCCTGATTATGAGATGAGAAGAGAAGACTCAAAGAAACACAAAGGTAAAAACTAAGTGGGGTACTAATCAAAGCCCTAATCATTGTCATGCTTGGTTGTTCCTAAGGTTTGTGAGGTTTAACAAGAAGAAACCTTCAATGGAACCACCAGGAAGCAGATGAAAGGATTAGGGGAAGCAAAGCAACTTGCTTCATTCAAGAAGTCAAGTCACTTGAAGAAAGAAAGTGGGAAGAAGAAGAATGAGCAAGCTCAAACTCAAACACAAACAAAAATGCAGCAATGGATGCAAGAGAGATGAAAAGAAAAGTTATGAGAAGTGAAGGCAAATTTACTTCTCAAAGTCACTTACCACCTGAAAGGTTAGGAAAGAAATGCAATGTAATGCAAAATGGGATGAGATGACATGATGAGAAACAAAACCAGAAGCATATACATGATGCTAATGATGCTATGAGATGCTACAAGCATGAGGCAGCACATGGAAATGATCATACAAGTTCATGAATGCAAATGAAGCAAGTTAGGAACCATGAACATACATGAACAGTTATGAAGTGCATATGACATACACCATGGAAAATACATGATGCAATGATCAAACATGCTTTCAATATGTCTTATGATGTCAAATGAATCAAATGGATGCTTGAAATGTCATGGCAAGTCATGTTATGCAAGAGAATGCAAGATGGATGCATATGGAAGCCCAAATTAGGGTTTATGAACCATACATCAAACAAAAGTCAAAATCAGAATTAAACCCTAAGATAAAAAAATTGAAAATGCCACTCAAAGGACCCCTAATCCTATACTAACCCAATGTCCAAAGGAGAGGTTTCAACTCTTAACCAATTTCAAGTTATGGTTTTTTCTAAGATTTCTAAGGTTTTAGGGTTCCTAAATAAGAAAATTACCAAACAAATGGAAAATGAAAGATCAAATCAAGGCCATTAAATCTCACAAACTACATGCTAAACACAATGCAATGCAAAAAGAATCAATGTCCAACTCCTCATGGATAGGCAGAAATGATTTTTGGAACTTTGGATCAAATTAATGCATAAAAATGATTTTTATTCAATGGAAAATTCTCAAAATGCATCAAGATCAAAAAATAAATTTGGTTTGAGGGTTGGACAATGTTTCTAAATGTCTTAAAACATTTCATGAATTTTTTGGTGATTTTTAAATACCTAAAAGTATTTTTAATAAATTAATTCTCATTAATCAATTAAAAATGAACTTTTAAATATTTTTAAATACTTTTTAAATGCTAAAAATGAAAATAAAAATATTTTTGTGTCTTAAAAATTAATGAAACTCTTGACAAAAAGTTTCATAATTTTTAGACAATTTTTACTATTTTAAATAAATTATGGAAGTTAAATGAAAGAAAATGAAATAAAAAATAAAAATAGACTGAAGTATGCAGGATGGAAGGCCAGGATTCATTATGGGTTTGAAAATGTTGACCGCGCGCCAGATCTAGTGGCCTATATTCAAACTTGGTTAATCTGAATTAAGAATTAATTAATTATGGATTAGGGTTTAATGACGAATCTGGACCATTCACACGCGCGGCAAGTCAACCAGTCAAAGCAATCTAACGCTCCAGATTCAAATGCTCATTAATAACCTGATTAAACCCTAATGATTTTCAGGTGGCCGGAGAAGACCTCCGGTCGTCTTCTCCGGTGGGAACCCCACCTGAAAATCCCTAAAAACCTCAAAACGCAACCAAAATGAAAACCAAGCATACAGAAATGATTCCCATAACCCACTGAATCAAAACCCCATCACAAACATCATTTATATTCCCTCAAATTCATGAATCGAAACGAAACATTTTTTAGGTCAGGGAGTTTCAGAACGCAATTAAACTCTTATTTCATCACCATTTTCAAAACTAAAGACATCAGAACAATCAGTGAATCATGAAGAACAACTTAAGAACTTAAAAAATGATTTCTGGAAAAAATGTTCTTGAGCTACCTGAGTTTCGAAGCTTTCACTCTTGCAACTTTCTGTCCCCTTCCTTTGATGAAAACCACTCCTTATGACCCCTTGATGACGTTTGGATGCTTTGAAGAAGTTTATGTTGGCTGGTTAAGGAGTTTGAACAGCTTCTGCTCAAGCTCAGTTGAAAATGGTGTTGGTGATTCAGGCTGTTTCAGGCAAAGGTGAAGGGTTCTTTATGATTAGGGTGATGAATGGAGAAGGTTTATGAAGTTTGTTCAAGTGTTTGTGGCCTGTGGAGTGAGTTTCGAAAGCTTTGGCTTTGAGAGTGAAAAATGGAAGAGTGATGTTCTTGCTTGGTTCAGGCCTAAGTCTTGCTGGTTTTGGCTTAGTGAAGCAAGGTGAGTTGATCAGTGAAACTGGTTTTTGTGTTTGTGAGCTGTATGGAGAGATTCGAAGAGTTTTGCTTGAGGGAGTGAGTTTGTGAATGTGATGCTAGGCCTTGTTTCAGGCTGGCTCCTTATGTGAAATGGCTAGCATTTGGCTTGCATAAAATAATCTCATTGGTCAGATGATGTGACCTGGCCTGCTGTGATAGGTAAGTTCACTTTTGCAAATTGTCAACCTTTTTGTAAGAGAGGCATGGGCTAAGTTCTAGCTTGGTACAAGAGTGTGGGCTGGCGCAGCATGGTGTGTGAGTGAGGCTAGGGTGGTTCAGCAGCCAAGGCAACAAGTTGGTGAAAGTGTGATGATGGTTTTGCAAGTTGATCATCTTTGGTTCACATGTAACTTTCTTGCCACACAAACCATGGGAAGTGAGAAATACTTAGTCCATTCTGAATTTTTGGCCACATGTGATGTTTATGTGATGGTTAGACATGAATTAGAGGTTACAAATGCCTTGGTACAAAGTTCTTGCAAGTTTCTCATTTGAGGCATAACTTGAAATTTAGTGATTTTTGCCAACTTTGACACACCATAACTTTTGATCCAAAATGAATTAGATCATGTTCTTGTACTTTTTGAAAAGGGAAAGATCTAATCTACAACTTTCATGACCAAAGTTTTTCCATTTGAAGCATTTTTGGATCAAAAAGCAAGGCTTGAAAAGTGGCATAAAATGACACATTCTTTAAAAGTCAACCATGCCCTAAAAAGTCAACTTTGCAAAAACTTGTAATTTTTGAATTTTGTGGACTTCAACCTTCTTCCATGATCAAATAAAGATCATATACACTCAAAATGATGAATATCACCCCTTGGTTGGGTCATTGGGGGGCTCAGATGCCCTGATTTTGCACTGACTTGTCTGAAAAGTCAACCCTTGATCAGATGACTTCCCCATGGAATTTCTTTATGAAAATTGATATGCATACTCCCTATACCATATAGAGACCAATAGAAACAAGAATGACCAAAAAAATTGGAGTTATGGCCTCTGAAACCAAAACCCTAATTTTAGGTCATCTGTGCAGTCAAACTTGGCTCTGCATCCATACCAATCCCAGTTCTTGTGATTCTTTGGCATTCTTGACTTTGAGAGGATATGATATGATACTTGAGCACACATAGACCCCTTTGAAGTGATTGATGACCTTTGGAGTGGCTCAAGAAGTTCTTGGATTGCTCAGATCACAAACCCTAGATGCAGATGACTTAGAAGCAATGCAATGACTCAAAATTGAGATATGAGATGTTATGATTGTGTTTATGCATATGAAATGATCACAAGCCATGGTGTGAAGGGGTGAGGGCAAATTTGGGGTGTTTACAGTAGGCTGAAGCATTGGTTGCTTGTTGATAGCCTAGATTGTTGATAATTGGTTGATAGGCTGAAACCACTAGAGTTGCTTGTTGATACATTGATACTGCTTGAGTTGGCCGATACATTGGAACTTGTTGATAATATGATGGTTGAACTACCGCTACATAAGGGTGTTGAACGTACTGTGGTGAATAGGCATACTGATGTTGAGCCATGGGTGGAGGCCTCTGCCAAAGCTGATTTCTCCTTTGACCTGTCAGCACTGCATTTGTCTCGCCTTCTTTCTTTTTGTGGAAATTGCTGGTGAACTTCTTAGCATTGTTCCCACTGTTGTTGCTGGAGCTACTGGATGCACCACTCATCTTACCATTCTTCAGACTGAGTTCAACCTTGATTCCCACAGCCACAAGATCATAGAAACTAGCAGTTATGCTTCCCACCATTCTCTCAAAGAATTCTGGTCGTACGGTGTCAACAAACCAGTCAGCCAATTCGTTCTCGGTCAATAGGGGATCTACTTGAGAAGTGGTCCCTCTCCACCTTTGAGCATATTCATTAAAAGATTCGGTATCTTTCTGGGACATACTCAACAGTTGCCTCCTATTAGGAGCAAGGTCTATATTGTACTTGTATTGCTGAATGAAAGCATCCGTCAGATCTTGGAAACAACAGATCTTTGACTGATCTAGAGTCAGATACCACTTGGAGGAAATTCCTTTCATACTATCCTGGAAGCAATGGATCATCATTTTGTCATTGTCAACTTGCGCTGCCATTCTCCGATAGTACATTAAAAGATGGCTCTTAGGATATGTTGTGCCTTCATACATATCAAAGGTGGGTGTCTTGAACTTGGGAGGTATCACTAGTCCAGATACAAGGCACATTCCTCTGTCAGCAGCACCAAAGATCTGGTCACCTTCAATTACCCTCAATCTCTTTTCAAGAGTGTCAAAATTCTCTTGCATCTTCTCATGTTTCTCATTTCTGTTTTCAGACATGTTCGACACATCGTACACCTGAAGATCGTTAAAGTACGGTTGGACACGGGTGTGCACAATATCTGGTGTAAAATTAGTAACCACATGGTTCTCTTCAGTAGTCAAAGGAATAGTTTGTTGAGTGGTAAATCCTTGAGGGGGAGGCACAAAACCTTGGGAAGGAAATGCAAACCCTTGAGAAAGAGGCGCGAAACCTTGAGAGACAAAACCTTGGAAAGGAGGGAAGAAACCTTGAGCAGTAAATCCTTGGGAAGGAGGCGCGAAACCTTGAGAAACAAATCCTTGGGAAGGAGGTATAAAACCTTGAGAAAAAAATCCTTGGGAAGGAGGTATAAACCTGTGAGAGGCAAATCCTTGGGGATGAGGTACAAACCCGTGAGGAAGCCCAAAAGGGGGCCAGGTTACAGGGGTAGTGACTGATGGTGTAAGCTCAGTCGTTGCAGTGACAATATTAGAAACCACATTCTGTTGGGTATCCATCTTTTCTCAAATGACCTGTAGCATTTTCATAATCTGGCCCACATTTCCACGAAGATCAGTAAGCTCCTCATTAACTTTGTCCATCTCTGGATCTCTATCATCCATCTTCTTCCTGGCCTGAGCTCGAGTGGAGTATTTGCATGAGATCCTCAGTGTGACATTCTGGAAAGGAGGTGACGGGAATTAGTTTTTGACAAAATGCAAATGCGAAGATGCACTCATGAGTAGAAAAATGCAAATGCTTTAAGGGACTTAAGAAGTTATTGCAAAACATCAGAATGGACAAAAATTTCTTATTATTAATTTTCCCTCAAGGAGTAATAAACTGAAGTCCGTTCATGTTAAAAAAAATTATGATGTTTGCAACAGACATCTCTCTGTTCCTTGAAGACCTTACTAAATTGATGCATATGATGCTGAAATGCAAAGATGTAGGGATACAAGGTGTCACGAGAAAATATGAAACCTTCTTAATAGGTGGGCTGTAAGAGATTGGTTCTAAGTTTCTCTGCCCATAAATCCCACTCACATGATGGTTTCTACGGTAATGGTTTAAGAAAACCCAAAGTCACTGACGCCTATCGTACTAACGCCCTGCCGCAGGCTAGCTGCATTGTGACGATAATAACGATAAGGTCTACCTTGAGTGGAGTTATCATGCTAGTCTGACAAAGGGGCAATCCCTCGAAGCCTAACATTACACAACTACCAAAATTGAAACAGGTTATAGGAGGTCCCAGAATCACAACCCTTTCATAAATCCAGTCACGCGATAGGCTAGCTGTGTTGCGAAAAGACCTACGAAAAGTCTAACTATCCGGGGGAGCTTTCATGCTAGGCTTGCAAGGAGCGAGTCCTTGAAGACTAACACTAATAACATCCAATTCTAATCTTAGGTGTTCCCTCTTCTTTTTCCATAACTCACTTTTACTTGCAAAGTGACCCCATGATCCCACAGTCAAGTATAATAAGTAATAAAAGAAAGCGAATAAAAGAACAAATAAACAAGACATAAATAGCAAGCATAGAGAAGACAAAAGACAAAATCAAACAGATAAACACACAAAGCTAAGTTAGGCTCGACCCTCTCTAGTATGGAGCTAATCCCCAGCAGAGTCGCGAAGCTGTCGTACCTCGAAAAAAATATGATCCTCGCGATGGGACGCGGAAAGAACAACATAGTCGCCACCTAATTCTATTTATTCTACGAGAGAAAAGGGAGATATAGATATAACCTAAATACAGGATAAGAAATGGCTTACGAAACCAAATTCTAAGTTCGGGAGTCGGTTACGCAAGGGGGAGGTATTAGCACCCCTCACGTCTGTTGTACTCAACGGGAACCTCTTACTTAACTATGCGATTAAATGCTGATCTAAATCTTTGTCTTCTTAATGGTTATTAATATGTTTGGTTTAAAGAAAGGAAATTAAAGTTTTAAATTATTATTAATATTACGGGTAAAAGATTAAAGTTTTTTATTAGGGTGCTCGCGAAGGATTAAATTCCCTGTGCCTACGTATTCCCTTGTGCAATGGGAAAGTCAAAGCTTCGTAGTTCGTGCAACTACGGTTTGTGTTTTTTTAATTGAACAATTTTTTAAAACGCATTCTACTGCTAAGCTATGGCTTATACTCGCGGTGGAGGATGAAGCGCTAGCTTGTTTGCGAGGTAGAAAGATTTAAATAATGTTCGTTTAGATAAAATGTTTGACCTTTATTAAGGTGTTTTAAACGAAAGGGCGAATGAACCACGTCGCGTGGGGCTAGCCCAGGAGTGATTGCATTCCAGAACGTACGGAGTGCTAGACTCCAGAGCTCTGTTCTTTTGTTGATTAATTATGAAAATGATTTGAATTGGTTGGTAAGTTTTGGAATGCTTTTAAGTACGAAAGAGTGAATGAACCACGTCGCATGGGGCTAGCCCAGGAGTGATTCATTCTCGAATGTATGGAATGCTAGACTCCGGAGTTCTATTCTTTCGCGAATTAATTTATATGGTTAAGATATTTTAAAAAACGAAAGGGAGAATAAACCACATCGCGTGGGGCTAGCCCAGGAGTGATTTAATTCAAGGATTATGTGGAGTGCTAGACTCCAGAATCCAATTCCTTCGTTATTTGACTTGAATAAAGTATTTTGAATACGAAAGGGTGAATGAACCACGTCGTGTGGGGCTAGCCCAGAAGTGATTCATTCCAGAACGTGCGGAGTGTTAGACTCCGGAGCTCTGTTCTTTTGTATTTAAATTTATAAAATAAGTTGGATATTTTGGTTTTTAGACGTTTTTTAGGGTTAACGTATTTTTTAATAACGAAGGAGTAAATGAAACACTACGAATGGGGCTAGCCCAGTTGTGGTTCATTAAAGACCTGCGAAATGCTAGATTCTGAAGCTCAGTTCCTTGTTAATTAATCGTGACGCAATAAGTCGTGCAGGCGGCAATCACTTAGTGATCGACTTACATGTGTGCAAAATGTAGACGTTAATTTGCTTGGCGTTGGACCAAGAAATTTGTTTATTTGAAGTTATTTTTTTAAGGTGATCATGTTCATATTTTTAACTTATGGTTAAAATGCAAAAATTATATTCCGAACTCAAATGAATCGGCTCAACATCGAATAACTAAATGTTAAGTGAGGACAATGATTATCAAGCGCATACCGATATTCACCACACAAACAAAATCGAACAAACGGTGTTTAATTAATTAACTATATTTAATAGGACTATATTTTTTTTTAAAAGGAAATAATTAACTATGTTTTTTTAGCAACATAACAACATTTAAAATAATTGACCAAAATAGATATATTTTTTTGTTTTTTTTTTTGTTTTTCTAAAGATTATACCAATAATATAAAAATTAAATAAATAAAAAAATAAAAAGAGAAAAAAAAATGATAAAAGAAAGGTCAGGTTTATGGTAAATAAAAAAGGCATTCCAAAAATGGACCTGGTGGACTTGGGGGGTAGAGACCAGGTCTTAGGCCCAGACCGGTTCAAGGGGAAAGGGGACGGGTCAAAATGGAAATCCGTAGCGGGTTAGCTCCGACCCAGTCCAGCTTATAACAAGGTGGGTTGAAAAACCCTAACACATCCGCAGAGGGAAAAAAACAAACAGAAAGAAGAAAAAATCTACTCACACACTATCATCGTTCTCACGAACAACCATCAGAAACTTCAAAAAAGAGAAAATCAAATTCTGCTTGCAAGTGAAAATCAACGATGTTCATCACCTTATAACCACATTTTTTCTTCCGAATAAAAGCAAAAAAGCGACAAAGATGAAGGAAAAAAAACTACCTTTCCGCGAAGAACGAAGGCTTTCTCTGAAACGAAGATCCCGACTCCGCCCAAACTCGGATTCTCTCGGTTCTTCGGCGCCGTCGTCGATCTCTCAAGGCGTCTCTTTCGTTCTTCAACCTCCATCGGGAATTTCTTCAACTGATGACCTCTCTCGCGATTTATGCGTTCGCGAATCGTGAGCTTACGGTAAGGTTTTGAATCCCTCACTTGACTCGGATCTTCATCTCTATGTCAGTTTCGTCCAAATCTCGTTCTCTTCATCTCATATGTTTCTGTGTTTCGATTATAAGATGGGTGGTGTCGTTGTGTTGGTTGCTTTTGGGAGATGAAGGGGCAATAAACAGGTGTGTTTCGTTTTTATTTTCAAGTATTCTTCTTCTCTTCACAGTTTAAATCTTTTCTTTTTTGACTCTGTTGGAGGTGTGTCATGTAACAGCCCGGGCCCCTCGCAAGGCAATCCCGGCACTGCCACCTCACGATCTTCTCTACTCCCCTCACTAGTAGAGTTTTTGCCTTCCGTGGGAATCGAACCCTGTACCCTGGGGTTCAAGTACATGTTCATTCCATTCCCACTACCAATTGAGCTAGTAGCTCAATTGGTAGTGGGAATGGAATGAACATGTACTTGAACCCCAGGGTACAGGGTTCGATTCCCACGGAAGGCAAAAACTCTACTAGTGAGGGGAGTAGAGAAGATCGTGAGGTGGCAGTGCCGGGATTGCCTTGCGAGGGGCCCGGGCTGTTACATAAAAGCTCAAATGGTAGTGGGAATGGAATGAACATGTACTTGAACCCCAGGGTACAGGGTTCGATTCCCACGGAAGGCAAAAACTCTACTAGTGAGGGGAGTAGAGAAGATCGTGAGGTGGCAGTGCCGGGATTGCCTTGCGAGGGGCCCGGGCTGTTACATGTCATACCCCAAATTTGTGCTACTTGCGTTTTATTTTTGTCTAACCTTTATTAAGAAAAATAAAAAAAGAATATGTGGATTTTTGTTTTCTCTTTCTATTTGTAGGGTCAGTATCACAAGGAGGCTTTATGGTTGCGTAGTCCATTAGATAAAGTGTGATGGAATCAGAACACAGAGTAGTCATGATGTATGGTCTCATAATCCAAGCCTTTGCAAATTTCGTTTGTGGGTGTCCATATTCTTGTTATCCAAGCATGTCAAGATTCGTTATGGTGTTGTTTCTCAAGATTCAGAATGGTACAAAAAAAATAGAGGTCTCATATGGATTGTTAAAGTTGAAATATGATAAAAATGGGCATTTGTTTTGTTCAAAGATGAAAGGCACAAATTTACAAATCCAAGACCCATGGCCACGTTGAAAAAGATCATTTATTGATTCATGGTTGGATAATTTTCTCAAAATTTCACTCTAAGTTTCTTTTCAACAAATAGTTCAAAGGAAATTTGAGTTTGATTCGTGGAGTTAATTGAAGCATGGTATATTATGAGTATGGTTACAAGATTGGTCTTAAATTCTAATTTACAAAGTCAGATTGACTCATGGTCATGTCAAGTCGTATGTGCACTATGCTCAAATGACCATGTTTGGATTATTTTCATATGTCTCAAGCCATGTTGCAAAAGGTCCCAATATGTAATCATTCAGATAATGCAAAAGAAGCCTGAATTTAATCCAAAATAATTCTAGCATAAGTTAAAGAAATTCAAGCAGGAACAAAATTGGTAAAAGTGGTTCCAAAATGCCATAATGGATGTAATTACAAGCTTTGCTTTAATGATGGATTAGCTCAGATTATTCAGTCACTTATTATAGCAAAATCAAAGGCACAAAAATTTCAAAGAAGTAACAGGTCTGTGTTCATTCAAGGGAAAATTCAGTTCAAAGGATAAGCGGACATAGAATTACAACTTTTGGTTTTATTTCCATCTAATGTTCAAATGTCATGAGACAATCATGTAAATTACAAAGATGTAAGGTTCCAAGTTACATCACACAGAGCCAATGGACTAACTACGGAGTACAGCCTCAAACTTGGCCAGCGACCGTACAAAGACAGCAATGGCCTGCTGACTACTCCCAGCCGGCTTCCTATGAGGTTTATCCTGGGCACTTCCTCAATAAAATTATGCACAACCTGCAGCCCCGGCACAGCAACCTGCAGCAGTTCCTCAGGCCTATTACGGGAGCTATTATTGATTGGACCGATTCAGATTCACACAAATAAAAGTATGATATCATTTTACTTCTTCGGTTCCACTTCTGCAGTTCCGAACATCCAATATACAAACCTGCCACATGAACAGAAGCAATAAGTCATATTTCGTGATTTCTATCAGTATTGAATCACAAAGATCAAATGGATTAGTTTACAACAAATTTCAGCAGCTATCACCTTCAGTTCAAATAAAGTACACGATGCCTGCAATGCAAGTTCACTACACTAAGCAAGTTGAAGAAAGTAAACCGCCAGCATACCACCGAGAAATCTGCCATGACAGATGGACATCAGTGAGCACCAAGGTGCATTTCTAGGCCACAGTTTCGGTTGAGTCTGAAAGCTTTCCTGTCAGCCCTAGCCTCTTTATTCCGTTTCCGCCACGCAGATCTCCGACAAAGTATGCCACGGTACAAGTTTCAGCTCTAAAGATTCCTCACATCAAGTTGCCATGGGAATCACAAATCATGGTTCGTCAAGGGCAGCTCATTACTTCATCTTCAACCTACGAAACAGATGCGACAAAACATGTTTCAGCATCACATTGCTCCTAGAATTACATCAATCAAACAGGGCATGAGAAGTTGTTAGAAACTCACAGTGTAGCCCACAGAGACGATTTTTTTTTGGGAATACAAAAATGGATTTAGAAAACATTACCGTAAATGGAAGTGCAGAAGGAAAATCAGAGGAATTTTACACCAATTCTCACCAAGCACATGGTTCCCGAATCGCGGATTCATTAGTTTGGCTCTAGTTCCGAGCTCTTTCATAATAAATCTTAGGAGCATCCATTGAATTCGTCAGGCCAAGCAAACCTTTCCAAGCAAGTTATCTTCACACCACAAGACCGCCTACTTCAAAGGCCTAGGCCATGGATTGCATATCGTTGCTCTTGCTTCATAGTTTCGTCGTCAGGATGCCAATCTTACTCCATACAGACCTCATCATCAGTCGGGTACATGAAAAAAGAAGGAAATGCAATAGGTGATCAATATAAGCAGAAGTATTAAGCACTCGAAGGAACGTATCAAAAGAAGTAAGTTACAGTTCTTGAATGTTAAGGATTCTAAAAAACACAATGGATCAAAAGAAAAAATGCTAAATTTTTAGGGCCAAGCCATGAGGAATTTATGTTCAATTTAAGTACAAATTACAGGAATTAGTATGGAGGAGTCAAACCATATTGATACCTATCCATTCATGATATCAATGCGAGTTTTTTTTTAGCGTTGAGTGTTTGCAAATCTTACCATTGGTTCAAAGTTTCCATAAGTGCAAGCCTTAAAATCCAAGACTCCTCTCGTCAAACCTCCACGAAGTTTGAGTCCATGATTCACCAAAGTTCCTTCATCTTTGTTCCTATAAAAACAGATGCGACGAGTTTGTTTCGGTTCAGTGCTGCCATAAATACATTGCATCATTTAAGCATGGCTCAAGAGCCGTAACAGGAGGTTTGCAAATAAATCCAGGATGAAATAATAACAATGGAGCATGGAGAATTAGCAGGCATGAATAAGATTACCTCACCATCCTTTGTCAAGATCGTTTTAGGTGTTCTTTCGAATTAAACTTCATAACTCCCATAACCGAATCTGCAGGATATTAACAAGAAACATTATGAGAAGATTGAACAAAAGAATTCATTCAGGTCACAATGCAATAAGATGTCATATCTAATACACCATATAATTCTACACAGAAGAAACAGATAACTCATACATTATGAAAGAGAGTTTGAGGCACCAAAATCATACCAGTAAAAATCAGAATTTACAGCGGTGAAACTTAGCAGGGACCACCTTGTTTTTCTAAGAGAAATCCCAGCTCACACTACAGACAAACAACTCTGTGATTCACCTTTAGCTGACCCCACCAAATCTCAAAAAATATTCTCTAACGAATTCTGGATTCCATACTTCACGCGACTTACTCATGAAAATCCCTATATAAAACAGATTCAATCATTGACAGAAAGGGAAGAAAAATCAGAGCGAAACCCTAAAAGCAAGCTTCTCCCAAAAAACCCTAAATCCGAATAACTCACCGAAATTTGATAACAACCGCAACCCTTCTTCATTTTAACCTCTTCTTTTTCAAACTCAGAACGTCACCTTTCACCATAAATCACCACCACTGCGAACATCCGCCGACCACCTTCCCCTTTCCGCCGTGAACCAAAAATCACCTCGCCGCGACTAACGTTCACCGCTGCGCACCATCCCCAATCGTGAGTGAGGCAATTGATACAGAGTAAAATCAGAACCACCAAACAAAAACAGAAACGGAGAAACGAAACAGAAACCGCGAGAGAAATGCAATTCGCACGAAAGCAAAAGGGGATCTGAGACGAAACAACTGAGAACGAACTCGCGATTGAAACCTAGAGACAGTGAGCCATGATATCGAGCGAAATCCTGGCCATTTGAGACGCGATTGGCGGAAAGGGAATCGTGACTTGAGTAGAGTGTTTGAAATATTGATCGTGTGAGTTGCTTTTGAGGTAGCAAATTTCTCCTTCGAATCGTATTTGAGGAAACGCGTTGTGTGTTTTATTTGATGTGCTGAGTTTTCCTTTTTCCCCTTTTAATTTACATTTTGTTTTAAAATAAAGCATTTTATTTCTGTTATTGATATGAGTTTCTATTCCATGGAACATTATCTTTTTTTTATTTTCTTTTTTAATTACACTTATTGTTAATTTTCTTTTTATATTTGGTTTGCTTATTTAAACTTGTTTAATTAGTTTGAATCATTCCTTTAATTTCTTTTAAATTTTATTTTTATTATTTTTGGGCCAATGAAATAATTATGACTTTTTGATATTCGATTTTAAATCGGCGTTATCAAAGTTGTTATGAGGTCATTGTTATTTTTCGCTATTTATTTAATCGATTATTCGATTTATTATTCGGTTAATGATAAAATGTGATATTCGATTATTTTAATCGACGTTATCCATTAAATTGAAACCGATTTCGTTATTCTCTCATTATTTTATTATTTTGGGCCTATGATAAAAATTCGGTTTATTGATATTCCATTTAAGCGACGTTATCTAAACCGATTTGAGGCCGATTTTTCTTCATTTATTATTTTATCAATTTATTGATTTATTTATATTGTGGTCTATGATATTACCATCCGATTCGCGGTATTCAATTTATTGACGTCGTCCGAATCGATATGAGACCGTTTTCTATTTTTATAGTTTCTAATTTATTATTAGATTCATTTTTCTTATTAATTTTATTATTATTTTATCGGCCGATGAATAAATATTTAAATATTCGATTTCGAATAAATCGACGTTATTTAAATTAAATATGAGGCCAAATTCTTATTTTATTATTATTTCGACTTTATTTTATTTTTATGGTCGATGATATAACAAACGACCTAAATGTTCGATTTCGACAAATCGGTGTCATTTAGATCAATATGAGACCAATTGTATTTTTTATCGCATTTCTTTTATTTAAATAATTATTTGATTTATAAAGTAATTCTCGACTTCTCATAGAATGATTCTAATTTTGAATCGATTCTAAGACAGTTAAGGAGCTATATTTTGATGCTTTTGGTTTAATTTCGAGCTCCAACGGCTCAGCCTTAGCTTAGTATTAGGAATCTTTCTTGTGTAACCATTTAACCCTTAACCTCCATTTTGCATTCACCCTTCGTGATCGCTTTATGCCTCGCAATCGACCTACCAAGACGGTTCTTTTAAATCCAAACTCTTGATCCAACGTCAAGTGGTCTTAGGTATTAAAACACTTTAATAATATGAGAGAAATTGTATGCCACGAGCCTTAAGTGGTAGAAAGGAGGATTACGAGCTCTCGTTATTCGCTCCGATTATTCCGTCGCAAGACACTTGGCTTGTTGGTTCGGAATAAACTATCCATAGTCTTTAGTGCAATTCGACTCCTAAAGAAAGATAATAAAACTTAATTCCTTTTCCTCTTTTAGCAAGTAATTCATTAGGCATAGACATCCTTTCGTGCGTGACAACTTAGAAGGTTCCCATCGAGTACGATGGATATAGGGGGTGCTAATACCTTCCCCCCTGCATAACCGACTTCCGAACCCCGACAATGGTTACGATGACCTTGTCTTTATCCTTTCTTCCCGGGTTTTATCTATATTTTCCCTTTCCCTCTTTGGGAATAAATCAAAATTAGGTGGCGACTCTCAAGTCAGCCCAGCCGCGACCGCATTCGCGAGGATCGTATTTTTCGACGTACGTCAGCTGGCAACTCTGCTGGGGACTGGTTCACCCCTATGCAAGTCAAGCCTAATCTAGGTTGCTTCACGCTTGTTTGTATGCTTACCTTTATGTCTTACTTGTTTATGTTTTTCCGCTTTCTTTATCGCTTTCCATATTATACCTTGTGGTTCTTGGATCGATATTTTGAAACTTGAGTGAAAGGCTCTATACCTGGGTCTGTGAGTATAAACATAGGCCAGAAGAGGTTGTGTAGTATGGGCTCCTGATAGAACCACTCTCGTGGGTTGTCAATACGAAAACCTCACTTGGAGTAGATTCTAATGAGAATACTGACAATCGTCAAGTCCTTGACGTGTGTGCTCAGTTGTTTGCATTAGGGTCATCAACTCTGAGGACCTTTAGAACCTTTTAGTTAAAACATCGGTTGATGGTTGCGTAGTATGGGGCACCAGGGTTCGCCCTCGCGTGGCTCGATACGAGAACCTCACTTGGAATAGACTTACTCAATGGAGTTGATTGACTGTCAAGAATATGTAAAACTGACACGTGCATCAAACAATTGAGAAAGGTCCATAACTCTGAGACTTTGTTTTAAACCCCGTGTCGGTAATCGCGTAGTATGGGGCACCGAGAGCCTTCCCTCTTGCGTGGTTCGGTACGAAGATCTCACCCAAAAGAGATTCATATGGTGGAGTCAATCAACCGTCATGCTTATGGCGTGTGTGATGAACAACCATAGGGATTGTTAACTTTGGGATTCCTTTAACTTTATAGCCTACCCGGCGAAATCCTTGCGAGGAAAGCAATCCGAGTATCTTCCATCGTACATTGGACTTATGATACCATGACTTTATGTTTAACATTTTTTCGCATTTTATTTGCATATCATTGCATTCATATTTGCATTCATTTTGCATTCATAGTCGCTCATGTTCATTCGTTCTCGTCTTCAGAGTTGTTGAGTACCCGTCAAGCTGATTCCTCCACGCAGATACAGAACTAGGGCCCACGAAAGAAGAAGAATGGCCGAACAAGAAGAACACAACAAACGAGTTAGGGAAGACATTGATGACCTGAAGAGTAGTGTGAGCAAGATCATGGAAATGCTCCAAGTCTTGGCTACTAAGGACACTTCAGCTCAGAAGACCGTCACCTCTGAAGACAGTAGTTTCGTCATTAACGCAGAGTATTCAAGACCCGCTAGCACATGGCCAGAATTTGGATTGCCACCGGGTTATAATCCGCCATTTGTGACTACTCAGATGACTGGTACATCCACTTTTTTCGAACCTGGAGTGTTCACTGACTCTCAACCTAAAGTGCATACTGTTGCCCAAACTGCTTATGTGAATCCTCCCTTCGTGCATAATCCACCATCTTCGGTACAAGGAGAGGCTGGAAATATCGAGGATGTTAGGGAACAATGTATGACTTTGGAGAAAAGGATAAGAGTTGTGGAAGGATTTGATGTCTTCAACGCTGCCGCATCAGACATGTGCTTGGTTTCGAATTTGGTTATGCCAGACAAGTTCAAAATGCTGATATTTGAAAAATACAAGGGAGACACTTGCCCAAAAAGCCACATGATTATGTACTGTTAATAAATGGCCGCCCATGCTGATAAGGACAAATTGCTCATCCATTGCTTCCAAGATAGCTTGAGTGGGGCATCTTTGAAATGGTATATGGGACTCGAGAAAAGCCGTATCCAATGCTGGTAGGATTTGCTTGATGCATTCCTAAGACAATACAAATACAATCTGGACATGGCGCCTGATCGTCGTCAGCTTCAAAACATGTCTCAAAAAGAAAAGGAATCATTCAAAGAGTATGCTCAACGCTGGAGAGAGCTAGCTGCTCAGGTTGAACCTCCCTTGGCGGAGAAAGAACTGACTGGTCTGTTCATGGACACTCTTCAACCTCTTTATTGGGAAAGGATGATTGGCAGTGTGTCATCTAGTTTTGCTGACCTAGTCACTATTGGAGAAAGGCTAGAGGAAGGAATCAGAAAGGGCAAGTTTGGAAGTGCTGAAGCTTCTAATGCTGCAAGAAAGTCCTCTGGGAATTTTCAAAAGAAGAAGGAGGGTGATACTCATGCTGTCAACACTGAAAGAAGACCCTACTACAAGCAACAACAATATGGTGAAGCCCAAGTAGCTACAATTGCTCCTATGGTTAATGCTCCACCAGCTCGAGCTCATCTACAAAGGAATGTTGGTCAGAATCAGACTCGCAATCCCAGGTCCAGGGCTCCCATTGATCCTATTCCCATGAAGTATGCTGAGATTTTCCCTGAACTGTGCAAAAAAGGTCTTGTTACTACTAGACCTCTCAATCCTCCAAATCCTCTTCCACATGGATTTAGGACCGATCTTCATTGCCCATTCCATGAAGGAGCTGCAGGTCATGATATTGAGAACTGTTATGCTTTCCAAGCTCGAGTTCAGGACTTGGTCAGGGGAGACGTGTTCACCTTCACACCAAGAAAGGTTCCCAAGGTTGAAATAGATCCCATGCCAAAACAAAGTGGCTGAAGATTTGATCGAAGAATCACAAGTTATTACCTAAAGCCAGTGGATCAGACGGGAAAGCTCATCCTTGCTACTGATTAGACACTAGGCCTTGTTTCTTTTCAGTTTTAATTTCCTTGTTTGTGTTATGTGTACTTGTTTAAAGACTTTGTTTGTTCTTTAATGTTAATGTTAATGAAATGAGCATCGCATGTTTTTGAATCAATTCATTCACCTTCATATTTGTGCGTATTCATGCTTTTCATTTTCAAAAATTCCAAACAATATATACCATTGTTTCTCTTATTCATCTATTGTATAAGCAATGATTGGAGGGAGGATAACAAAAACGAGATACCCAAATTGTTGAATGGTATGCTTTCAAAATAAAACCTTGCTAATGATATACAGGCATTGTTTCAACTCCCAAACACTGGAGAAATAAGGAAGTTAATCCATTGTCAACCCCCTTTGAGCCTAGAAGTTGGAGTTTCTTTTTACACGAAAAAACCGTAATCTTATCCCGGGGCAGGTTAGTTCTCAATTAATTCAAATATGCATTCAATTTCAAGAATATTATTCGCTACATCTTTCAATAAGGGTTTCAAGCCCAATTTTTGTCTTCGCGCACATCAAATAATTGTCGAAGAAACTGATGGCAGTCATTGTCCAAATCAAAAATGAAAAAAAGCCGCTAAGTCAACACCTAAAAGGCGACTTAGGCAAAAATAAAAGCATCCCAGTGGACTGAAAACATCAAAGATACAGTCCAGGAAAAAGTTAGGGATAATAAGAATTTCAAATCATGAGAGGTCACCATAATTCCTCAATAAATACAAGGACGAGTTGACCCAAAGTCCTCTTAAAATAAGACAACAAAATGTTGTGAAGAAGCAATGACTACTATCCAATAATCCTTTGTCTTTTGAGCCATCCTCAATGGTGCAACCTCAAATAACCTGAATGCATAGGTTGAATTAGTTGAGCGAAGGACCGAAGATCATCATGGAGAATGGGTGGGGTAAAAATTAAATTTTGAGCCGTATATCCTTTTGTTTCTTAAACCATGAACTAAGCCACGTTACAACCCTTTAAAGACCTAATTGAAGCTAGGTTTGTTTTGAAAGCATATCGCAGCAAGGTTGTGTAAGCTGACTCCCCATGAGATTTGCCAATCATTCGCTTTGGTATCATACCTTTTGCATTACCTTTTACTTTGCATTATCTTTCACATTGAGTGTTTGAATAAATATTGCATTCTTACTAGTGATTCATTCTCTATGCACCAATATCATTCAAATGATGATTTTGATTTCAAATTTTTGCTTGAGCGTTGCATTAAAATTAACATTTTTTGAATGGACATTTTATTTGCAAATAAGCACTCATCATCAAGGGATTTTAAATAGTTGAGGAACTTGACCAGTGATCCTATTAGGGGCACCTTACAGCCAAAGATCATATTCTTCAAGTAATCTTTTCAAGACCCACGCTGGGGCAAATATTTCAAGCGACCAGTCAAACAATCACTCCCGAATCATTCAGCATGTGGAAATATACTTCAAGCAATCCCCAAGAAAAATATTATCACTCCTTCCTAAAAGGATCAACATTTTGATACTTCTAACAAGTGTAGTAGAAGTTATGTTCAGGATATCTTTCAAGGAGCATAGTGGGAAAAGTTCACTGTGTTGTGGAATCAGCTGCTTCAGCCGCACCTTTCCAAAAGAGTCTTATCCCGTGGTCTTAGCATTTGCATCACAGTCATTGCACCATTTGCATCGTACAATTTCATATCAAGCATAGCACGAAGTTTAATTCATGCTCATATGCATTTCCCGATGTCTTGTTATCTTACCTTATAGTCAAAGTCCAACTCATTTGGCACCTATCAAAGCAGTCGTGTCTGTCACCCTGTCTTTCGCGTTTATTTTCTTCTCCTTCAAATTTGTCTTATTGATAAATTTGGCATGGATATTTTCTTTTCCTTAAAATTTGTCTTATTGATAAATTTGACGTGGATATTTTCTTTTCCTTCAAATTTGTCTTATTGATAAATTTGACGTGGATATTTTTTTTTCCTTCAAACTGTGTTAAGTTTGGCGTGGAACCATTTTTCCTTCAAACCGTGTCAAGTTTGGCGTGGAACCCTTTTTCCTTCAAACTGTGTCAAGTTTGGCGTGGAACCATTTTTCCTTCAAACTGTGTCAAGTTTGGCGTGGAACCATTTTCCTTCAAACTGTGTCAAGTTTGGCGTGGAACCCTTTTCCTTCAAACTGTGTTAAGTTTGGCGTGGAACCCTTTTCCTTCAAACTGTGTCAAGTTTGGCGTGGAACCCTTTTCCTTCAAACTGTGTCAAGTTTGGCGTGGAACCCTTTTCCTTCAAACTGTGTTAAGTTTGGCGTGGAACCCTTTTCCTTCAAACTGTGTTAAGTTTGGCGTGGAACTCTTTTCCTTCAAGTTTGTCTTGTTAAGAAAATTTGACGTGATATTTTCTTTTTCTTCAAATTGTGTGAAGTTTGACGTGGATCCCTTTTTCAACTGTCTCTCTCAAGTTCATCCCATTGAGAAGTTTGGTTTGAGTCTTTACTTCAAGTAGCATCTCTCTGAGTGTCTTGTTGGAAGGTTTGATCTTTCCCTTGGTATACCTTCATAATTTGGTCTCATTCCACATCTAGTACTCTTCTAGATGTTTCGGGCGTTGATTTCCAAATTTGGTGTTTGTGCATCCATAGGTTTTCTGGATGTACCTTTCTCGGGGTTATTTTTCTCTCATCTCAAGTATTTCTGACTATTCTCTGTTACCCAGACAGATTTTCATAAATATCTTGTTTTTCCTCAATCAGTTTCTTACCTTATCTTTTTCATTGTTTTCCTCTCATTCAATCATTTTATCATTCTCCATAGACTTTATGTCTCATATCAAACTGCATTCCTCCCCAGCAATTGCATCCAAATAAGCATACCATATTTCATTATTGCATTGCATTCTGCATCAGACAAATTTTGGGTCTTCTTATATCTAATTGACTTTTACTTTAGAATCGAACGCCTTGCAGCAGTTCACTTCAGGTTCAAGACAATTAGATAGGGGCATCTGTCATACCCCAAATTTGTCCTACTTGCGTTTTATTTTTGTCTAACCTTTATTAAGAAAAATAAAAAAAGAATATGTGGATTTTAGTTTTCTCTTTCTATTTGTAGGGTCAATATCACAAGGAGGCTCTATGGTTGCGTAGTCCATTAGATAAAGTGTGATGGAATCAGAACACAGAGTAGTCATGATGTCTGGTCTCATAATCCAAGCCTTTGCAAATTTTGTTTGTGGGTGTCCATATTCTTGTTATCCAAGCACGTCAAGATTCGTTATGGTGTGGTTTCTCAAGATTCAGAATGGTACAAAAAAAAATAGAGGTCTCATATGGATTGTTCAAGTTGAAATATGATAAAAATGGGCATTTGTTTTTTTCAAATATGAAAGGCACAAATTTACAAATCCAAGACCCATGGCCACGTTGAAAAAGATCATTTATTGATTCATGGTTGGATTAATTTTCTCAAAATTTCACTCTAAGTTTTTTTTCAACAAATAGTTCAAAGGAAATTTGAATTTGATTCGTGGAGTTAATTGAAGCATGGTATATTATGAGTATGGTTACAAGATTGGTCTTAAATTCTAATTTGCAAAGTCAGATTGACTCATGGTCATGTCAAGCCGTATGTGCACTATGCTCAAATTACCATGTTTGGATTATTTTCATATGTCTCAAGCCATGTTGCAAAAGGTCCCAATATGTAATCAGTCAGATAATGCAAAAGAAGCCTGAATTTAATCCAAAATAATTCTAGCATAAGTTAAAGAAATTCAAACAGGAACAAAATTGGTAAAAGTGGTTCCAAAATGCCATAATGGATGTAATTACAAGCTTTGCTTTAATGATGGATTAGCTCAGATTATTCAGTCACTTATTATAGCAAAAACAAAGGCACAAAAATTTCAAAGAAGTAACAGGTCTGTGTTCATTCAAGGGAAAATTCAGTTCAAAGGATAAGCGGACATAGAATTACAACTTTTGGTTTTATTTCCATCTAATGTTCAAATGTTATGAGACCATCATGTAAATTACAAAGATGTAAGGTTCCAAGTTACATCACACAGAGCCAATGGACTAACTACGGAGTACAGCCTCAAACTTGGCCAGCGACCGTACAAAGACAACAATGGCCTGCTGACTACTCCCAGTCGGCTTCCTATGAGGTTTATCCTGGGCACTTCCTCAATAAAATTATGCACAACCTGCAGCCCCGGCACAGCAACCTGCAGCAGTTCCTCAGGCCTATTACGGGAGCTATTATTGATTGGACCGATTCAGATTCACACAAATAAAAGTATGATATCATTTTACTTCTTCGGTTCCACTTCTGCAGTTCCGAACATCCAAAATACAAACCTGCCACATGAACAGAAGTAATAAGTTATATTTTGTGATTTCTATCAGTATTGAAACACAAAGATCAAATGGATTAGTTTACAACAAATTTCAGCAGCTATCAACTTCAGTTCAAATAAAGTACACGATGCCTGCAATGCAAGTTCACTACACTAAGCAAGTTGAAGAAAGTAAACCGCCAGCATACCACCGAGAAATCTGCCATGACAGATGGACATCAGTGAGCACCAAGGTGCATTTCTAGGCCACAGTTTCGGTTGAGTCCGAAAGCTTTCCTGTCAGCCCTAGTCTCTTTATTCCGTTTCCGCCACGCAGATCTCCAACAAAGTATGCCACGGTACAAGTTTCAGCTCTAAAGATTCCTCACATCAAGTTGCTATGGGAATCACAAATCATGGTTCGTCAAGGGCAGCTCATTACTTCATCTTCAACCTACGAAACAGATGCGACAAAACATGTTTCAGCATCACATTGCTCCTAGAATTACATCAATCAAACAGGGCATGAGAAGTTGTTAGAAACTCACAGTGTAGCCCACAGAGACGAGTTTTTTTTTTGGGAATACAAAAATGGATTTAGAAAACATTACCGTAAATGGAAGTGCAGAAGGAAAATCAGAGGAATTTTACACCAAGTCTCACCAAGCACATGGTTCCCGAATCGCGGATTCATTAGTTTGGCTCTAGTTCCGAGCTCTTTCATAATAAATCTCAGGAGCATCCATTGAATTCTTCAGGCCAAGCAAACCTTTCCAAGCAAGTTATCTTCACACCACAAGACCGCCTACTTTAAAGGCCTAGGCCATGGATTGCATATTATTGCTCTTGCTTCATAGTTTCGTCGTCATGATGCCAATCTTACTCCATACGGACCTCATCATCAGCCGGGTACATGAAAAAAGAAGGAAATGCAATAGGTGATCAATATAAGCAGAAGTATTAAGCACTCTAAGGAATGTATCAAAAGAAGTAAGTTACAGTTCTTGAATGTTAAGGATTCTAAAAAACACAATGGATCAAAAGCAAAAATGCTAAAGTTTTAGGGCCAAGCCATGAGGAATTTATGTTCAATTTAAGTGCAAATTACAAGAATTAGTATGGAGGAGTCAAACCATATTGATACCTATCCATTCATGATATCAATGCGAGTTTTTTTTTTAGCGTTGAGTGTTCGCAAATATTACCATTGGTTCAAATTTTCCATAAGTGCAAGCCTTAAAATCCAAGACTCCTCTCGTCAAGCCTCCACGAAGTTTGAGTCCATGATTCACCAAAGTTCCTTCATCTTTGTTCCTATAAAAACAGATGCGACGAGTTTGTTTCGGTTCAGTGCTGCCATAAATACATTGCATCATTTAAGCATGGCTCAAGAGCCGTAACAGGAGGTTTGCAAATAAATCCAGGATGAAATAATAACAATGGAGCATGGAGAATTAGCAGGCATGCATAAGATTACCTCACCATCCTTTGTCAAGATCGTTTCAGGTGTTCTTTCGAATTAAACTTCATAACTCCCATAACCGAATCTGCAGGATATTAACAAGAAACATTATGAGAAGATTGAACAAATGAATTCATTCAGGTCAAAATGCAATAGGATGTCATATCTAATACACCATATAATTCTACACAGAAGAAACCGATAACTCATACATTATGAAAGAGAGTTTGAGGCACCAAAATCATACCAGTAAAAATTAGAATTTACAGCAGTGAAACTTAGCAGGGACCACCTTGTTTTTCTAAGAGAAATCCCAGCTCACACTACAGACAAACAACTCTGTGATTCACCTTTAGTTGACCCCACCAAATCTCAAAAAATCTTCTCTAACGAATTCTGGATTCCATACTTCACGCGACTTCCTCATGAAAATCCCTATATAAAACAGATTCAATCATTGACAGAAAGGGAAGAAAATCAGAGCGAAACCCTAAAAGCAAGCTTCTCCCAAAAAACCCTAAATCCGAATAACTCACCGAAATTTGATAACAACCGCAACCCTTCTTCATTTTAACCTCTTCTTTTTCAACCTCAGAACGTCACCTTTCACCATAAATCACCACCACTGTGAACATCCGCCGACCACCTTCCCCTTTCCGCCGTGAACCAAAAATCACCTCGCCGCGGCTAACGTTCACCGCCGCGCACCATCCCCAATCGTGAGTGAGGCAATTGATACAGAGTAAAATCAGAACCACCAAACAAAAACAGAAACGGAGAAACCAAACAGAAACCGCGAGAGAAATGCAATTCGCACGAAAGCAAAAAGGGGATCTGAGACGAAACAATTGAGAACGCACTCGCGATTGAAACCTAGAGACAGTGAGCCATGATATCGAGCGAAATCCTGACCATTTGAGACACGATTGGCAGAAGGGAATCGCGACTTGAGTAGAGTGTTTGAAATATTGATCGTGTGAGTTTATTTTGAGGTAGCAAATTTCTCCTTCGAATCGTATTTGAGGAAACGCGTTGTGTTTTTATTTGATGTGCTGAGTTTTCCTTTTTCCCCTTTTAATTTACATTTTGTTTTAAAATAAAGCATTTTATTTCTGTTATTGATATGAGTTTCTATTCCATGGAACATTATCTTTTTTTTATTTTCTTTTTTAATTACACTGATTGTTAATTTTCTTTTTATATTTGGTTTGCTTATTTAAACTTGTTTAATTAGTTTGAATCATTCCTTTAATTTCTTTTAAATTTTATTTTTATTATTTTGGGGCCAATGAAATAATTATGACTTTTTGATATTCGATTTTAAATCGGCGTTATCAAAGTTGTTATGAGGTCATTGTTATTTTTCGCTATTTAGTTAATCGATTATTCGATTTATTATTCGGTTAATGATAAAATGTGATATTCGATTATTTTAATCGACGTTATCCATTAAATTGAAACCGATTTCGTTATTCTCTCATTATTTTATTATTTTGGGCCTATGATAAAAATTCGGTTTATTGATATTCCATTTAAGCGACGTTATCTAAACCGATTTGAGGCCGATTTTTCTTCATTTATTATTTTATCAATATATTGATTTATTTATATTGTGGTCTATGATATTACCATCCGATTCGCGACATTCAATTTATTGACGTTGTCCGAATCGATATGAGACCGTTTTCTATTTTTATAGTTTCTAATTTATTATTAGATTCATTTTTATTATTAATTTTATTATTATTTTATCGGCCGATGAATAAATATTTAAATATTCGATTTCGAATAAATCGACGTTATTTAAATTAAATATGAGGCCAAATTCTTAGTTTGTTATTATTTCGACTTTATTTTATTTTTATGGTCGATGATATAACAAACGACCTTAATGTTCGATTTCGACAAATCGGTGTCATTTAGATCAATATGAGACCAATTGTATTTTTTATCGCATTTCTTTTATTTAAATAATTATTCGATTTATAAAGTAATGCTCGACTTCTCATAGAATGATTCTAATTTTGAATCGATTCTAAGACAGTTAAGGAGCTATATTTTGATGCTTTCGGTTTAATTTCGAGCTCCAACGGCTCAGCCTTAGCTTAGTATTAGGAATCGTTCTTGTGTAACCATTTAACCCTTAACCTCCATTTTGCATTCACCCTTCGTGATCGCTTTATGCCTCACAATCGACCTACCAAGACGGTTCTTTTAAATCCAAACCCTTGATCCAACGTCAAGTGGTCTTAGGTATTAAAACACTTTAATAATATGAGAGAAATTGTACGCCACGAGCCTTAAGTGGTAGAAAGGAGGATTACGAGCTCTCGTTATTCGCTCCGATTATTCCGTCGCAAGACACTTGGCTTGTTGGTTCGGAATAAACTATCCATAGTCTTTAGTGCAATTCGACTCCTAAAGAAAGATAATAAAACTTAATTCCTTTTCCTCTTTTAGCAAGTAATTCATTAGGCATAGACATCCTTTCGTGCGTGACAACTTAGAAGGTTCCCATCGAGTACGATGGATGTAGGGGGTGCTAATACCTTCCTCCTGCATAACCGACTTCCGAACCCCGACAATGGTTAAGATGACCTTGTCTTTATCCTTTCTTCCCGGGTTTTATCTATATTTTCCCTTTCCCTCTTTGGGAATAAATCAAAATTAGGTGGCGACTCTCAAGTCAGCCCAGCCGCGACCGCATTCGCGAGGATCGTATTTTTCGAGGTACGACAAGGTGCGGCTCTGTATTGCTAGCTAGATGTTTTCTTTTTGTTTCTGAGTTTTTTTTTTGAAAATTTTCTCTCTCTCTCTCTCTGCCTTGTGGATTTCGCCCCTTTAAATAGGGGTGGGATTAGGGTTTGGCTTGAGTTTTAAACTAATATAACTTGTTGATTTAAAATATCAGAAGTTTTGTTTGTTTTTGATGCCTTGTTCCTTTCCATTGCAGGTCTTGCTCAGGGGAGAGAGTCCTTTCATATTTTGGTGTAAGGGTTGAGCTTTGCAGGTTTGTAGTGGACTACAGGAAACACCAATTAGCTTATGGAATGGACTGAAATAGCCTCCAGCGGATCCTGCTTTGCTTGCTGCAGGTCTGAACCTTTCTCTTTTCCACATTTGATTTCAAAAAATGCCTGTTTAATGACAGTTTTTCTGATACATGCTTGGCCTTGATACTAAAGAAAATGTTGTACACTTACTCTTGGCTTGCCTTATCTTATATTATTTTTCTGTAATTGTTCTTTCTCTTATCTTGCTGTACTTGTAAAACTTGACTTTGCTTTCCTTTGAATTTTGGGACAATGGCATGTGTATGCTTATGATATTGAAAACCGAATAAACACTTGAAATGCCTATGTAGGAATACCGACTAAGTGTACATTAGAATGTTTGAGAATGATGAATACTAATCCTTGCTTCTTTATTTTGTGTTCATGATGGAATTGTCGTGAGGAAATGTAAAGGCTCAAGGATGACCGTCGTGACATCGACGATTTGAAGAGACGTGAAGAAGCATGGTGGCCATACATTGTGATTCTATAGCACAAAACAAAGTTCTTGTTGTGATATCCTGCCCATTACTATTTGTACTTTAGATGGATCATGGCCTCTAGCATCAAACAAGCCGCAAATGTTCTTTGTCTCAAATCACTTGTAATTATGCTCATGTGACCATTGTAATTATACTTATTTGTAAACTGTAACGTAATGCTTTTGGCTTAACAAAACTCATGTGACCATTGGACTTGAGACCTCAAAACATGAAAATTTTAAACTATGGATGTACATTGGGACGAATAAAAGAGACTTGTATGAAAATTTGCCTTTCAACTATGGCCATTTCAAAAGATCCATGTAACCAAAACTTGATCTTGCAACTTATTCCTTGAATGACTTACAAGTTCTCAACTGAATTTTAAACATTTGCAACATCTAATGTCCTTAAAAGTGACTATGAATTCACAACTTGAACTGAAATTTGGAATTTTGACATGAGGTTATAACTTTGAATAAAATTTTGAAATAGATAAAATTGGGACTTGAGATTTAAGAATATAATTTGGGATTAAATTTGGACAAAATACATACAATGCAATTGGAAATAAAAAAAGAAATGAAAATGACTTAGAATTTTTTTGAAATAGACATGGAATGGAAACTTAAAATAAATTTGAATTTGAAAATTAGGAACAGAGATTAAAAATTAAATTTAGAAACAAAACTTGAAACTGAATAGAAATGAAAATTAAAAATGGATATAATAAGAAAAGAAATAGAGAATGACTAGAAAAACTAGTAATAGAAATTGGAATAAAATTTTAAAATAGGAAGTTAAAAATAGAATAAAGAAATAGAACTAGAACTAGAAATAAAATGCGAAAATGAATTAAACAGTTAGAAATGAGAAATAGAAACTAAATTTAAAATGGAGGCTTGGAAGTGAAAAGAAATAAAGAAAATAAAATCATGAGTAACTTGAAAATGAGTTGAAAGTGATAGAAAAACAAAACTTGGAATTTTCACTTAAGTGCAATGAAGGTATGAGGAAAGTAGTTAGGGGTAAAATTTGGGGTATGACAGTTGCCCCTATTTAAATAACTTTACCAGATAGAATGAGTGATGCTAATTCTCATAAGAATCGTAGTGAAAGGTATTTAAATATAGAAATAACCGAAAATTTTGCCCCTAAATGCAATGACATGCTATGAACTTATGAGGGACTTTTGTTGGGGATATGATATGTGAGATGCAATGAAACCTAGCATGCTGATTTTTTTAATGATTAATATGCTGAATATGGTATGATGAAGATAAATGCAAAAGTGATCCACATAAACGCAAATGAGGGTGAGGACTCTCTGGGGATAACAATATGTTGGGGATGACAAAACGGAAACAGGATGTACTCGAAGTGATAAATCAGCAGGTTCAAGTGTAACTGCTGGCACTAAGAATAACAAAAGACGGGAAACAAAACAAAAATCCAGAACATAAGATTAAAAATAGACTGACACTTAGGATAGCGAGAAAATAGTTTAAAGTAAAAGGCAACTGCTTGTGCGCCCAGATGACACTATGAACGAGAACAGACTATCTGAAGTGATGAGCTAACAAAATCCATAAAGGAGAGTTGGGGATATCTCGACTTTGGGCAAATTATACAACCTTTGAACAGTTTATATAGCTTCTCATGATATATCTTGAACCAAATCTTAGATATGTCTTTGTGGGAATTCGACTCACTTTTCCTGTATTTTTTTATCAATATCTATGATGTAATATGCGTAGGATGTACAACGTCCTTAAAGCATGAGAATGGAGAGATGAAGTTCTTACAAATAATAGTGTTGTCTTTATGTCAATTAGGGTGTTCGCGGTTCGGTTTAGATCAGTTTTGAAGCAAAATATCATCGGATCCAAAGATAAATACTTGCTGTTTGATTCGGTTTTGGATGATTGGTTAAAAAATCTGATTTGATCCGATCCAATTTTATGGGATTTAATTTAGATCGATTTTTTGGATATCCAAATTATAAATTATAGTTTTTATTAATATTCTAAAAATACTAATAAATAATAACTTTGATATAATATATAATATACTATATGAAAAGTTGATATTGCAAGATGAAAAAAGTAAAAATAAATAAACTAAATCAAACTAATAAACAGTATTTAAAAAAATAAATATCATCTAATATTAAATTAATATAAATATATATACTAATAAAATAATAAGTAAAATATATATATAGATGCAATTTAGTTTGATTGGAATCAGTTTTAAAAAATTAATCCGAAATTCAATCCGAACCGATCAATTTTTACATAGTGACATCTAAATACATTAATCGATGGTCTAACTTTTGATGTAACATTTTCCTAATTTCAATATGGCTAAAAAATAGTTCTGAAAGTGACTAAAGAAACAACATTATTATAATGCTTAATTACCACTTATCCAAAGCAGCCATAAAATATATATTCATGGAAGAATTTTCAAAGTTCTTGGTCGTCAAGCAATTGGACTTACAGTGTACCTTCCTAATATTTTTATAATTATTTCATAATATATGATGACACTATAAATAGACCAAGTTATCAATTGCATGAATTCAAACCATTTCAGCTCAGCTTTCCACACTTTGACAAAATAAATCTCACTTCAATTTCAAGTCACACCTTAGCTCCATTAATTGGCCTCCTTTAGTGGAAATTAAATAAATTTTTGATGGCTTTGATTTCATCCTTCTTCAACTGCTTTGGCTCCTCTTCAAACTCATCATCACAAGTATCTGATTATGATGAAAAACCATCTCGATCAAAAAGTTCATCTTCAGAGATACCAAAGAGAAAGGAAAAATTAATTAAAGGAGCTCCAATTGTAGTTTATCATTTTCCTGTTAACTATTATCCCTCACGTTTGTAATTATGTGGTATTAATCTTTATCCGTTTTTATCAAGACTATTGTAATCAATTTTTTTATTTATTTATCGATTTTTACAATTAATTTTGTTTTATTCGGTTGTTTTTATATAGTTACTAATTTCCCTGGTGACTTGATTCACAAGAATCCAATCCAGGGTTGTTTTTACAGCCGATCGAACTTTTAACAAATGATAGATATTTAAATTTTATAAAAGCAACAACGGTGTGCCTATATCTTATAGCAGCACAATTAAACCTTTAATGATTAAAGTGGCTCAATTCAAACATTTTGTAAGAATTACAAAACCAATTATCTAGTCGTAACCTACCTACATGTATGTATAGCAACACACCAAGCTGCAACTCATTTGAAGAAGAAGACAAGTTGCAGGAATTGCTTGGAGAAGAAGAAAGTAATTATATGTGAAATGAATGAATATTATTTCTCAATCTTAATGTGATACAATGATAGTAGATAATGATGCGCAAAAATTTCTATGTGCTTGGTGCGCTTGTGAAAAACTGAATTTATAGCTATGTGCATGGCTGATTTATTATAACAGTAGATAATGATAGGCATTGGATGTTTTATTTGAAAATTAGAAATTAAAGTAAGTAGCCAAACACCTTCACAAGTGGTTTGAGCAAGAGCTCGATACTCAGCTTCAAAAGATCATCTGGAAATGACAACTTGCTTCTTTCTTTTCCAGCTAATAATGGATGTGTCAAGGAAGTAACATATGTGAAGTGGACCTTCGAGGGTATGGGTAAGTCCTCTCAGTTTGAGTCAGAAAAACCTTTAGAGTGTGTTTGGATGAAGTATTTTAATGAGGGAAAGTAATTTTTTGAGGGAATTTAAAATGATTTGTCCAAAATTCATTGTTTGGATAAAAAATAGGCAAAATACTCAAATTGGTCTCTTAACTCTACCTCTGGGTCCAATTTGATCCTTTAATTCTAAAAAGTGTCAAAGTGGTCCTTTAATTGTTCAAAAAGGTCCACATCCTTTCCGTCCAATTTTCTCATGTTAATTTTTTACAGGGACTTGGTTACGTGACTTGGCTAAAATTCCCAGAAAAATTCTAAAAACATTTGTGAAACCTAGGATTTGAACTCAAGTTCATTTGGTTGCTTCGAAGAATATCACACCACTACACCACTTCACACCTACTTGTATTTACAACACAATGATTTGGATTTATTGTATAAATTTATAAAATCTCAGAAAACAATCAAATATAATTTTATTATGTGCATTGTCCAGTTAGTTCATATGTGTGTATGTTTAACACATTGCAACAAGTGAATTGTTTTTATAAACAAAAATACTGAATTGTTTAACACATTGTCCAGTTGTTTTTATAAGAAAATAATAATGCTTGCAGCTTTGCACACAGCCTGAGAAAAAAATACTGCGTGCACACAACCTGTTTTTAATGGAACGTTTAAGATCCTGGATGATTTTTTGGGTAACAGATTAAATATATGTGATTGTGAATATAAATAGGAAAAATATACAATACAACAAAATCAGAAAAATTAATAATAGTTTGTTCCCTTTTGCTCTTCCCTTGTTCTTCTTCTTTAACAACACCCCCTTGTTCTTCTTCAATAACAATTTCATCAAATTTCTTCAACCCAGAACAACCATAAACAAATTTCTTCTAATTTCATCAATTAACCCCAATTAACCAATTAACGATTCGAATCCTCAATTCCTTGTGTAGTAACGATTCAAATCCCCAATTAACCCTAACACCAGTTTGGGAATTCAATTTCAAATTTCAGTTTTGTAACAGTTTTCGAATTATAGTTTCAAATTTGAGTTGTTGGTGATTTTCACGTGCTTGCGAATGACAGCTTGAAGAAAGCATCCTATAGTGGAGGGGGAACATTACATATGCAGTATTCCTATAAACGAAAGTGAAATCAAATGGAAATTCTTTGTTAGGACTTAAACTCGTGTTCACTTCAAACGAAGACGAAACAGTTTCCTCTGGGTGGGTTATAAACGAAAGTGAATTAGGGTTAATTTGAGATATTTCTTCATCAGTTTAATGGTTAAGAGTTTTGAGAATGAATAAATTTAGTTAATAAATTTAATAACAAAAATAAAAATGTTTCAATGGTAAAGTGACTTTAATGATGACCTCCGTGTACTTGGTTCGAATCCAGGTCTAAGACAAATTTTTTGAGATTTTATTGAATTTTAATTAATAGTATAATTATCATACGCCACATCAGCGCCATGTCAGATGCCACACAAGCGAAAGTTAACGTTGTTAGTAAAAAATGGACGGAAAGGAGTAAAGTGAACCTTTTTGAACAATTAAAATGTCACTTTGACACTTTTTAGAATTAAGGGACCAAATTGGACCCAAATGTAGAGTTAAAGAACCAATTTAAGTATTTTTCCTAAAAAATATGCAGAATTATTAAAATGATGTAAATTTAAAAAGTATTTTGTTTAAGTTAAATTTATGGAATTTCAAATGACACGAAAAAGTAAAGAATTTCAAATTGCTTCTTCACTCTTTATAATTCGAATGTTAAATTGTTTATTATTAAATTTTCAATTTTTGCAAAATGGTCTTCATATTTTATAAAAATTTCAAATTGGCCCCTAAAATTTTTAAAAAATTGCAAATAATTCCCTAAAATTTTTAAAAAATTTACAAATTAGTCCTTCAAATTTTTAAAAATTGCAATTAGTCATTATTTTTCTTATTTTTAATTTCCCAAAAATTTAAAATTTATGGAATGACCCCAAAAATTTAACAATGAATCACTTAAATACTTCATCCAAACAAAATAATTTTAAAATGAATGAATTTCAATTGAATCATTTAAAATGCTTAGAATTTTGAATTCCTTAAAAAATTCTCAATTACCCCATCCAAACACACTCTTAGGGTGTGTTTGGATGAAGTATTATAATGAGGGGAAGTAATTTTTTGAGGGAATTTGAAATGATTTGATGAAAATTCAATGTTTGGATAAAAAATCTGGAGAACTGTTAAAATGATGTAAATTTATGGAGTATTGTATTCATGTTAAATTTAAGGAATTTAAAATAACACCAAAAAGTAAAGAATTTTAAATTGCTTCATTACTCTATATAATATGAATGTTAAATTGTTTATTATTAAATAAAACAACATCTTGAAAGCATTCCCAAAATCAATTTCCAGTCTCAAATTCTTAAAATACTCACAAAACTCATAACCAGCTAGACATTAAAAGGAGAACACTTATCTTTTATTGTCGGTATCAGTGCTAAGATCCTCTTAATGTCGGTATTGGTGTTGCATATTATTATGAAAAGCAAGTTAAATAAATGCAAAAGGCCGCGAAGGAAGCAGGGTAACCATGACGAAAGAAGTAAAGTAATGGCGAACAAAGAAGTAAAGCAGCAGCAGTGGCAACACAAACAAAGCAACAACGACGATATCTACACCACAAGCAAATTTTGAGATATTTGTTTTGGTTCACAATCCTGAATTTGGCCAACCTGAAGATTAGTCATATAATTTAAGTTTATAATACACAAATTAAACCCCATAAATATAAATCTAAAAAATAATAAATTTTGCATAAGAAAATGTAACCAAATATGTAAATCTACCACCGTGATATCACATATCATTGTAAAATTGTCGGAAACGTCGTCGTCATCTTCCCAATTCCTGCAACACCAACAATATCATGTCAAAACAAAATAACATAAACTCTAAAAAATATTGATTTCTCTATTTTTGTAAATTGCTCCAAAACCAGGTTGTTTTTGTTGAAGAAAAGAAAGAAAAAAGCTAAGGAAATAAGCTTTATACTTGAAAAAATCAAACACACCAAAAAAAAGATGATGATGGAGATGATTTGAAACAACAAATAAAGATGATGATGGAGATGTAAAGCACCTCCATGAGAAGAAGAAAGAAAAAGAAAAAGATTAGGAAGAAGGAAGAAAAAGAGGGAGAAAGAAGAAGAAAGGGAGAAGAAAGAAGTAGAGAAAGAGAAAGAGAAAAGATCGAGAGAAAGACAAGGAGAGCGAGAGAGTGTCAGATGTGTGTTAAATTTCAAATTGAAAACTTGAATCTCAAATTGAAAATTTGAAGTAGTTGGTAGCGTGTGTCTAAAAATCAAAAGTAATGTGTTGTTGTAATTTTTCAAAGAGCCATAAGAGTGACATGTGTCACCAAATGTATTAGACTAAAAGTGTGTTGCAAAATATTGTGCACCCCTATAAGTACTATTATTTGCTAGGTGATTTTCACCTGACTAAATAACAAGACTAAATTAATACTTTCTTGTATTGGTGGGAGTTCGAATTTGCTCAAATATGACCCACTATACCTACATTTGTTTTGTCAATACCCCTAATATAAATCTGAGATTTATATAATCCCAATCATGAGGTTGAAGGAATAAAGTTCTTAAGAGTAATAACGTTGTCTTATACGCCAATACCCTAATATAATATCCGGGATGTACATGCATAGTGTTACCAAATTCCATTTGTGCCATAATTGATTGTCTAACTTTTTGTGGAACAAATTACTAATTTCAATATGCTTCATAAAAGTTCTGAAAGTGACAAAAGAAACAACATTATTATAATGCTTAATTACGACTTATCCAAAGCAGCCATAAAATATATATTCATGGAAGAATTTTCAAATTTTCAAAGTTCTTGGTCGTCAAGCAATTGGACTTACATATTACCTTCCTAATATTTTTATTATTATTTCATAATATATGATGACACTATAAATAGACCAAGTTATCAATTGCATGAATTCAAACCATTTCAGCTCAGCTTTCCACACTTTGACAAAATAAATCTCACTTCAATTTCAAGTCACACCTTAGCTCCATTAATTGGCCTCCTTTAGTGGAAATTAAATAAATTTTTGATGGCTTTGATTTCATCCTTCTTCAACTGCTTTGGCTCCTCTTCAAACTCATCATCACAAGTCTCTGATTATGATGAAAAACCATCTCAATCAAAAAGTTCATCTTCAGAGAAACCAAAAAGAAAGGAAAAATTAATTAAAGGAGCTCCAATTGTAGTTTATCATTTTCCTGTTAACTCTTATCCCTCACGTTTGTAATTATGTGGTATTAATCTTTATCCGTTTTTATCAAGACTATTGTAATCAATTTTTTTATTTATTTATCGAATTTTACAATTAGTTTTCTTTTATTCGTTTTTTTTTTAATATTTACTAATCTTCGTGCTGACTTGATTCACAATAATCCAATCCTGGGTTTTCAAGTCATTCAACAAAAATTATATTGCCTCACAAAATTTACACCCGAACTTATATATATATATATATATATATATATATATATATATATATATATATATATATATATATATATATATATATATATATATATATATATATATATATATTTTCGTCATTTTTTTTATCAGCCACCACCTTGTCTCCCTTTATATCTAGTTTGAGTATATTTTGAACTCGTATCAATATATATCTTATTTTAAAAAATAAATAAATACAAGCAACACAGCAGGCCTATATCTTATAGCGTCGGGATTAAATTTTTAATGACTAAAGCAACACAATTCATCTTTCTTCAATTGTTAAAATGAAGTAAATTTATAGAGTATTTTATTCATGTTAAATTTAAGAAATTTAAAATGATACCAAAAAGTAAAGAATTTCAAATTGCTCCATCACTCTATATAATATGAATGTTAAATTGTTTATCATTAAATTTTCAAATTTTGCAAAATAGTTCTCATATTTTATGAATATTTCAAATTCATCCCAAAATTTCCAAAAAATTACAAATAAGTCCCTAATATTTTCAAATTTTACTAATTGGTATTTTAAATTTTCAAAAATCGCAAATTGATCCATATTTATCATATTTTAGATTTGACCTAAATTTTTTAAAAATTATGAAGATTGCTCCAAATTTTTTAAAAATTATGAAGATTGCTCCAAATTTTTTAAAATGAATCATTTTAATACTCTATACAAACAAAAGAATTTAAAATTTAATGGATTCTAATTGAATATTTTGAATTACCTAAAATTTCTAATTTAGGAAAAATTGAAAACAAAAGAAACTACATGAAAATGGCAGAAAATTCATATTATACAAGGACGAAAATTAGCTAGTAAAAATCTAACGATGTTACAATATACAATATCATAGAATATTGATTACCTTTATCCTATTAGGAGTAGAAACTAAGGAATTAAAGAATCTTCAATTAGAGAAATTGTTCAACTTCTTATTAATATTACATGGATTCTAAAAGTTTACTTCAACTTCTTATTTCATAATTTGGGTATGAGTTCATAAAGTATTGATTTAGGATTGTGATATTTATAAATTTTATATGATTTCATAACGCTATATATTATCCTAATATGTCTTATAGTTTATATAAACCATACATACTTAATTTTTACAATAATCGTTTTAATAACTTTTGATGGAACGAAAAACAAAAGTCTTATTTTCTGAATAATCAAGTCATATACACTAAGACCATGACTAGTTCCTCCCAAAGTCAGGTTTGATGCACAAAATAAGCACTGAAAAAGACAAACGACACAAGATGGTAGTTTCGAAGCAGCCATAGATTTTTCCACATGTGGGTCCTATTTATGCTCTCCTTGCTCTCTAAGTAAATTGGCCTTTTTAATATTATCTTGTGATCCTATATATATACCTATTTCATCACCTCAATCATTACAACTATATCATTTCAGCATTACACCACTTTTTGATGGCTTTGATTTCATCTTTCTTCAATTGCTTTGGTCTCACCTCAAGCTTATCATCTCAAGTTTCTAATTATGATGAAAATTCATCTCTGCCAAAAACTCCATCTTCAGAGAAACCCAAGAGAAAGGAAAAATCAAAGGGAGCTCCCATTGTAGTTTCTTATTTTCCTGTTAATGCTAATCTCTCACGTTTGTAGTTTTACTCTGTAAATACTGCATTCTATATTTATTTATTCTTTGGTGCTTGTATTCATTTATTTGTTTCTTCTTCTTTTTTATGAGAAATTTTATTGTGATTTGTAAAGAATTCTACATTGTACTCTCATATTATTTATTATAAAAAACATAGACGTAGTTGTATGTAATCGCAGGTACAATTATCATGCCAGATGCATTTAATTTAAACGTTGTGTTGCTAGAGTTAAAGAGTATGCTCGAAATCATTCTTACCGCACAAATAAACAAGCAACTACCACTCGTCAAACTGCAATAACATCATGAATGTTTTTGTAACAGCAACAGGTGTAAAATTAGGGATAAGTGAAAGGAAAAAGAAACAGATGTGTAAATTTAAGGAAAATCTCAAAAACTTTATAAAGAACGTAAGATGTTTAGTTGCTACCTAAATTATCGTGAAATATATTGCAACCCAAAGTATCTATATGAAAAGCTGAAGAACAAGGGGCCTAGAGTAAGGTCTGCATAACGAAATTACAAAAACTCAGAAAATTGCAAGAATACAAAAATTAAAAATGATCAGTTATTAGTTTGGAAATGACAAACCTTTAACTGCTTATTTCAAACAAGATGTATCCTATATAAAACTGCATTGACCAAAATTCATCTCTGAATATTTGTATAGAGAGCATAACCAATATTCATTGAAATGATTTAACAAATAAACAGCCATGACAATAACAACCAAAATGTGCAAAAAATAGTGATAAGTCAAAATTCCGCTAAGGAACAATCAATTATAATACATAAAAACAAAATTAAAGATTAATACTAATAAAATAGATCGATGAATCGTTGAGAGATATTTACTTGAGTGTCACTACGCCAAAAATGACATTTTGCAACGCACAAAAGACAGCGCTTTTAATGTAAAGCGCTGCTATAGGTTAATTGAAAATTCGCTCAAAAAAAGCGCTCTCTAAAGGACACATTAGACAGCGCTTTCTAAAAGCGCTTTCTAAGGTGACCACTTTAGAGAGCGTTTTCACCTTAAGCGCTTTCTAAAGTGTAACTTAAGAAATCACTTTATTTTAAATATATAAATTATACAGTGCTTTATATAGAAAACGCTTTATATAGAAAGCGCTTATTATAGAAAGCGCTGTTTTATATAGACAGCATTTTTTGAAGAAAGCGCTGTCTAAAGTCTAATTATATGTAACATGCGCAGTTATTATTTTCATTTCATTCTTTCCCTCTCTTTGGGAACGAAACTTGCGAACACCATTTTCGCCCTAACTGAAGCTTCAATCGCCACATTCGTCCACCACTGTGCTCCTCCGTGACCATTACTGTTGCCGCCTTGCTCCTTCCTCCCTCCACTGTACACTCATTTTTCGTAAGTTTCTTCTCTGTCTCTGTTTAGTGCAAGTCTGAGTTTAGGGCACGAAAATAGGATATATTGATGATAGAAGTAGATTACGTAGATGACATTGATGATATCAGAAGAGTATAAAGAAGAAAATAGCTTATTTCTTTTTTAATATAGTTGATATCATGTGTTGAAGAAGTGCTTATTATTTTAAGCACTTTTTGTATATAATTAACATTGTTGTAGAAGTACTTATTAGTCTAAGCTCTTTTTATATATAGTTTACATTCTTTTTAGAAGTGATTATTAGTTTAATATTTTTTTGTATATGACAGTTTTTACATTGTTGTAGAAGTGCTTATTAGTTTAAGCTTTTTTTTATATATAGTTTACATTAGTTTAAACTCTTTTTATATATAGTTTACATTGTTGTAGAAGTAGATTATGTAGATGACATTTTTTTTAGAATGTAATGAAGTAAAGATATAAATAGAGATATAAATAAGTTTGTGGGAATGTAATGAAATAAAAGTGAGAAATGAAAGTTTGTTATATATGTTATGTTTTGTGCATGGATGAATTAATAGAGTTTGTTTTGATATACTGAGTAGGAAAGATGGACGATACTGAAGTTGCAGCTGTTATTCAGAAGATGGTTGATGAAGTTTTACAAAGTAGGGGAGAGACAGCGAAAGGAAAGGGATGTCGGCAAGAAATCCGCGAGAGACAACAAAGGTATAGAAAAGATATTTTTTTGTTGCATGTGTTGAGAATTTAATTGAGCAAGAATTTAATGGTGTCTGTCATTTGTTGTGAATACAAACCTTTCATTTTAAAAATGAAAATGTTGTGTTTGTGCAGAAATGTCGCAGCGTACCTCAAAGGAAAGGAGGGTACGGAGGAAGATGATCATGTTGAATGGGAAAAAGAGGTGAGTTATGGGTACAAAGTGATTAGCAACATCATGGTAAATATTCACTCCAAAAGTTAAAAGTATGTAGATGCAGTATATGTGTATAGTTAGTGAATAATGATAGTGATCAAATTGTTGCAGCATTTTCCGAAGCATGTGAGCAAGAGGTATCTTGCATTGCATCAGAAGGATATAATTCTAGAGGACGAAGACTATGGATACCTGTATGCTGCGAAGATTAAATGCACCAAGCATAAAGGAAGGATAATGAAGATGGAAAAATTTATGTATCGTGGGTGGCATGAGTTTGCCAAGCATCGTCAACTGAGGAGGGGTGACATGCTCAGGTTCAACATAGCTCTACCTGGAGACCAAGTTACCGTGTCTGTGACGAAAAAGAACCAGAATTAGTCAGTCCAGTAGCATCGTTGTAATAGTTAACGTTGTAGTGAATTTGTGTAATAGATAAGTGACGTGTCTTTAGTATTTATAGTATGGTAATACTGTTAAGTGATGTGTGTTTAGTATCTATAGTATGTTAATGCAAACAGAATGATAATATTGTTAAGTGATGTGTGTTAAGTGATGTGTCTTTAGTATCTATAGTATGAGAAGCACCGCATTAATGTTATAATGTTGCTATAATATCTAAAGTATGGTAATACTGTTAGGCAGAAATAAGTTAAATATTGTTGTAATGGATTATGGTTATGTTATTGCAAATAAAATGGGTACTGAGAAAATGAGGTTGAATAATGTTAAATTTTCGTACATCTTATCTCAAAATATATTAATTGATATATAGAAATTATATTAATATATATTTTAAAATATACTAATTAATATATAGAAATTATATTAATATATAATTTTAAATATATTAGTTAATATATAGAAATTATATTAATATATATCTCAAAATATATTAATTGATATATAGAAATTATATTAATATATAATTTAAAATATACTAATTAATATATAGAAATTACATTAATTAAATATATATGTAAACTTATATTATATATATTTAATGTGAATTTAATAAATGGATGAGGGCGTAGTATTGTTGGTCAAGGAGGTTTATGTGAATGCAATGGGTTTAGGGTTTGAATCCCCCTCGTCACATACTCATTTTAATTTTTTTTATATTTTCTACCTTAGAAAGCGCTTTTATCACAAAGCGCCCTCTAAGTAAAACTACTAAAAGACCTTAGAAAGCTCTCTCTAAGGTTATTTAATAAAATATATTAATTAATATATTCAAATTATATTAATATATAATT
Organism: Lathyrus aphaca; assembly: GCA_963966055.1. Lineage (NCBI taxonomy): Eukaryota > Viridiplantae > Streptophyta > Magnoliopsida > Fabales > Fabaceae > Lathyrus > Lathyrus aphaca. The sequence goes on along the minus strand of OZ014524.1, from coordinate 505,691,707 downwards.
TAATATATATTAATTAATATATTCAAATTATATTAATATATAATTTAATATATATTAATTAATATATTCAAATTATATTAATATATAATTTAAAATATATTAATTAATATATACAAATTATATTAATATATAATTTAATATATATTAGTTAATATATACAATTATATTAATATTTAATTTAAAATATATTAGTTAAGATATTCAAATTATATTAATATATAATTTATAATATATATGAATACTTATGTTATATATATTTAATCTGAATATAATTAATGGATGAAGGCGTAGTACCGCTGGTCAAGGAGATTTATGTGAATGCTATGGGTCTGGGGTTTGAACCCCCGACCCATTTTAATTTTTTTTAAATATATTTTCAACATTAGAAAGCGCTTTCCAGTGGAAGCGCCCTCTAAGGTTATTTATTAAAATATTTTATATTATTTTATTTCAGAGACCTTAGAAAGCACTTTTAACAAAAAGCACCCTCTAAGGTTAATTTGTCAAAATACCTTAGAGAGCGCTTTTAGCAAAAAACGCCCTCTAAAATCAATCATTTATTAAAATATAAAAAATTTCTAATCATTTTCATAATCTTTCTCGTTTCAGAAACCCCTCTCGCTCATTATTCCTAAACCCTTTTCTCAATCTGAAATCGTTCCTAAACCCTTTTCTTGACCTGAAATCGTTCGTTGCTCATTGCTGTTGTTGTTCGTTCTGTATTGCTGAAGTTGAAGTTACTCATTATTGTTGTTCTTCGTTCGCCGTTTCTTGACCAAGGTACGTCGTTCTTGTTGTTTTTCTTGATGATGTTGTACATTGTTGTTGTTGTTTGTGTTGATACTCTACATTGTTGTTGTTGTTGTCGTTCTTGATGATGTTCTTGATGATGTTATACATTGTTGTTGTTGTTGTTGTCGTTCTTGATGATGTGTTTTCATTCTTGATGATGTATAAATAATATGATTAGTTCTTGATAATGGTTTGTGTTAGATATGTTAATGGTTAGATTAAACAAATAATATAATTTCAGTTTGTAATTACTAAACAAAAAATGTGAAACAGTTCAGTGGTAGTTCTGTCAAATTACATGTTTTGACACCAATTTTATGTAAAAAGAAAATTAAAATAATTTTTCATTGTCAAACTTATTTTTTCATTGAGGATGGCATAAGATGCTAAAAAGAAACTGATTTGATCAAAAACTCAAGTGATTAGATTAAATGAGTTTTTGTTGTCATAACAAAATGGTAGTTTTTTTTACCATTAGACTACCCCAACAAAGAAACTGATCAAATGTAGTTTCCATCCTTTTGTTTTGATTCATCAAATGAGTTTTTGTTGTCATTACATTTAGTGTGAGCGCTTTTGTTATCATATTCTGGATAGCTTCCTTTAGAATAGAAATATTTCTCTTTTAAGTTTTTTTTACCATTAGACTATTCTCGTTCTTGATGATATTGTTGTTGTTGTCGTTCTTGAGGATTGGTTTGTATATTAAGAGACGGTATCAAATTTTAATAATCTTCATATTTTTATGCAAATTGAAGGTAGATTTTGAGGTAAGGTCTAGAAGTTGTTTACATCTAGATTTTGAGGTGAGGTCTAGAAGTTGTTTACATCTCTACAGGTATATTTGCTTTTTTTATTTTTATTTTTGTTTTTGTTTAGTTTAATTAGTGTAACTATGGATAAGAAATGGATGTTTTCAAATCGATTGACGAAAGATTACGAGAATGGGGTCAAGAAATTTGTTAAGTTTGTTGTTGCGCACGTCGAAGACCCCAGTCGAATGAAATGTCCGTGCTTGGATTGTTGTTTTGTGGGTCGGGTTAACGCGAGTCAACTGTTATCGCATTTACTTAGGCATGGAATTGATCGAAGTTATACATATTGGGATTTGCATGGCGAGAAAACTAACGGGAATGTTGAACCGGGGGATAATACGACCTATGCTTCAAACGATAATGGCACAGATACATACGATTATGATCGAGTCGAAGAGATTGAAGAAGCACTTGAAGATGATCTTAAGGATTATCCTGAAATGTTTGAGAGGTTGGTAAGCGATGCAGAGAAACCGTTGTATAATGGTTGCACTAAATTCACAAGTTTGTCTACGGTATTAAAGTTGTACAACTTAAAGGAGGTCAATGGATGGTCGGATAATAGTTTCACAAAGTTATTGGCCCTTATGAAAGATATGCTTCCAGAGGATAATGTTCTTCCCAATCGAACATATGATTAGATTTGACATGTTGAATTTTAGATTTGTCATTATAATTTGACATGTTATATCTTTCGATGGATTATAGATTATGGATTTTAGATTTGACATGTTGAATTTTAGATTTGTCATTATAATTTGACATGTTATATCATTTGATGGATTTTAGATTTGACATGTTGAATTTTAGGGTTGTCATTAAAATTTGACATTTAATTTTTATTTTTTCTTTCTTACAGGTATAATGGCTAGTAATGAGGAAGACACGCACGAGACACCCGAGACACACGAGACACCCGAGACACATGATGCAAATGAAACTTAAGAAAAAGCTTCAAATGTAGAAAGTGAACTAAAACGTGGAATAACAATTATGAGGTCAATTCACCGTGCTAGAGACAAAGGGGTGAAATTTGATGTACATTGGAGCGATGAGGACCAACTAATCGAGCCTAACGGTTCAATGTTGGCTTCATACATTGGTTCACTTGTCCGCCAGCACATTCCAATTACCAGTGATGATTGGAGGAATTCAATGTTGGAAGCTGGTAAAGATAACATATGGAGTGAGATAGAGGTACTTGATTACCAAACATGATTGATGTGTTATTAGATTTCTTTTGACTTATACTAACACACTTATACTAACATATTTTATGTTTATATGTGTATGTGTTTTTTTGTAGAGGTCCTTTAATATTGATGAAAGCCGCAAAAAGTATTGTCTCCAATTAGACGGAAAGAGACATAGGGGATTTCAAGCCTTATTATCAAACAAATATCTGAGGGATGATCAAATTTTTTTTGTTGAAGCAGAACATCCACCATTGTATGCAGATTTGATTACACCGGAAGAATGGAAAGCTTTTGTAGCCAAACAGAAAAGCGTAAAATTCAATGTAAATTTATTTATCTTTTAATTTCATGTCAATTAATTGTATTATATACTTGTTTATATTTTGATATTAGTTTGTTCTGATATGCCTTAAACTTGTTTATCCAGGATTTGAGTACCAATAATCGCAAAAGAGCCTCAAAACCCGCATATCCATACAGAAAAGGCCGAAAGGGATATGCACACTTACAACAACAAATGGTAACTACATATAAATGATATGATCTTATTAATTGTCTCAATATGTTATAATTGACGATCTTTTTATTTTTCTCAATTTGTAGTTGGAAGAAGAGAAAAGTGCAGAAAAATCTCTTCCGGAATATGTTTTGTGGAAGGCTGCTCGTGTGGGAAAGAGTGGAGTTCCTTGTGAAGACGTTCAGCAAGTTTATGAGAAATGTGTAAGTATAACATTAAGTATAACATTATGTCTTTAACATTATGTCTTTAATCCCCACTAATAATTTTTGATTTGTCAATGAATTTCAGGAGAGTCTATCTAAATCCTTAACCACAGGTGAGGATCAGGATTGCAAGAGCATTCTTAGTCGAGTACTAAATGTTTATGAGTATTCCGGTCGAGTGAGGGATAAAGGATTTGGTGTGATGCCCTCTTCCTTGTATAAGCAACCAAAAATAAAAAATCCTATCAATGAAGAAGTGATGAAAACATTGTAGGAGCTTAAGGCGCAAGTCAGTGCATTGCAAAAGGATAAAGAGATGTATGAGGCGTCTAAGCGCAGTTCCGAGTTGAAAGATACTAGTGACAAAGCTAGTATCAATTGTGAAAATAACATTCCAGAGGTAATTATATCACATATTTATCTTAATTAAATTAACACTTTTATTTTAATTAACCTTTACACACATTAACAATTATGCTTTCACTATTGCTTCATGGCATTTCCTCTTGTCAGTTGTATTTGTCGTTACCGACTTATCGCATGGTTGGCAAAGGAAAAGTGTATAACAGAGCGGGAGAGTTACTTCACCATATATGCTACCTCATGGATGTCTGAAAGTGTCAATTGATATTGTTGTAGATATGGGTGCGACACTACCTATACCTGACACGGTTGTAGAGATAACATCGTTAGGAGGGGCTTTAGGCTCGTTTGTTGCATGGCCGTCAGACCTCATTATTATAGATGATGAGGTAAGCTTAAAATCATTATGAATCTATTAGAATTCAAATGTCAATTCTGAACCATTATGAAAATCATTCTGAACCTTACGTACATTTTTTTGCAATATGGTAATTTTAGACTCCTACAAAACCCCCATCTAAAAGGCTTTTTCCGGAAAAAGAGTTTGTTGCATCACAAAAAAGAGAGGTACACTTAAAGAGTTATTCTATGATCTAGATTCAAAAGTTTTATGATTTTCTACTTTACCTAACTTATATGATTGTTAGGTTCCTTCTACTCAAGCTTCACAAGTTCCTTCTGCTCAAGCTTCACAAGTTCCTCCAGCTCAAGCTTCAAAAGTTCCTTCTTCTCAAGCTTCAAAAGTTCCTCCTGCTCAAGCTTCACAACAGGTCGAGAGCAAAAAAAAAAGCTTCTGCAAGAAGAACTGCCGCAGCTCGCTTTCGGTCGTGTCTTGATACACTAATTGTGTCAGTATCAGATGTGATGCAAGGTTGTATTCGTCAAATAGACTTTGACGAAGTTGTTTTTCGATTTCCTCATTCAGAGATAATCGTAATAGAGGACATTGAGTAGATTCTCAAGCATTAAATGTTAGTCTTCGGTGTTATGGATGCCTACATCTGGTACTCCGATCAATCTATTATTTATTTACTTGAACAATTTATTGGAACATTTAAATGAAAATAGTATAATGTATATTATTTGTTTTTATTTAAGGTACTTGTATGAAAAACTCATGCACGGATCGGAATTGTTAAACCGATTCCATTTCCATGCTTCCACTAGTGTTAACTGTACGGCAATTGGTTTGAATGTGGATTCAGTAAGACAATACTTAGTTGACAGATACATGGCATCCAATACAGAGACTTTTTTTTTTACCGTATAATATTGGACACAAGTAAGATTTTCATTCTAATTTCATTCTAATCTTTGTATCTTTTGCGTATAAGTTATCCATCTAAACTTTTGTTATATTTTACAGTGGACACTGGTTGTTGTTTGCCATTAATCCTACAAGAGAAGTGGTCTATTATTTGAATTCAATGGAGCATGATTGGTCAACATATCCGAGTATGAAGGATGTCGTTGATAAGTAAGTGAGATTATTCGAAATATTCGTGTGTATTTGTATATTTAATTATTTATGTGAGATTGTTCTAAATTTACGTTTTTCTTTTATAGATCTATACTAGTGTACCGAGCACAAAGAGATTATCGAGTTGCACAGGCTAAAGCAAACACTATTCCATGGATCCATGTGCAGGTAATTAATTTAATTTTCACAATGTTACTTATTAGTGATGCTACTTGATAACACAAATTTGTTTGTCTATGTGTAGTGTCCTCAATAGAAAAATGGAATAGACTGCAGGTACTACGTTTTGAGGTTCATGAAAGAAATCATTCAATTGGATCAATTAGAGATTCCTAATCAGGTATGCATAGATTTATAACTTAGGATTTATTTTAATATCGTATATTATGCATATTATCGGATATTAACTAATTAATGCATATTTTGTTTTGTTATGTAGTACTTTGAAGAATTCGCGTGTCCTCATTATACGGCCGCAAGAATTGCTGAAATTTTGGAAGAATTGTGTGAATTTATTATAGAAAAATGGATAATTTAAGGTATAAATAGGTTAATATTATGGTATATATGTACATGACTTGTGGTGTAAATGAATTGGTTTGGAATGTATAGAAATGAATTGGTTTAACGTATATATATAGTTTTCGGTGATAAATACCGATAATATTGAGATTGTTTATATTGGTTTGAAATGAATTGTTTATAATGGTTTGAAATGAATTGGCTTATAATAATGTGAATTATATTGGTAGAATGATTTTATACTGGTATACTGTCTAAAAAAGGCATTTACAGGTTATGCGTTTAAAATGGAAAAAAGGGATGGTTTGAAAAAAATCATTAAAATTATAAGTACACTTTAGAGAGCGCTTTATCTTAAAAGCGCTCTCTAAGATCCACAATAGAAAGCGTTTTCTCCTAAAAGCGCACTCTAAAGTGATACAAAAAATAAAATAGAAATTATAGGTAGAATTTAGAAAGCGCTTTTGAAAAGCGCTCTCTAATGAGGTACCAAAGAAAGCGCTTTTTACATAAAAGCGCTCTCTAAAGTAATGTAAAAATAATTATTAAAATTTTCATCGTATACAATAGAAAGCGTTTTAAAAGCGCTGTCTAATGGCATAGCTTAGAGAGCGCTTTTTTAGGAAAAAACGCTTTATAAGGCCTACTTTAGAAAGTGTTTTTTCTTAAAAAGCGCTCTCTATTTGGGGCCTTTTAAAGCGTTTTTGCCTTTAAAAAAAGCGCTGTCTTTACCTAAGACAGCGCAACCTTTTACAGCACTTTAAAGCGCTCTCTAAGGTCAAAATAAACGCTCTCTAAGACCTTTTTTCCCGCGAAGAGGAATCATCGAGTGGTCAGTGTCAACATCGTTTTTGAGAATATGATTGTGTTCGTGTTTCGCCAATTAACTCGTTAAGATAAAAAGAAAACCCTAAAATTTAATTACGACATTGAAAGAAAATTAAGGGTTAAGGAAAATGAATGGTTAATTGAAAGGTTAAGGAAAATTGTCGCGATGATGAGAGATGTTGTAAATATGGGACTTATGAGAGGAAGAAGATGGAGGGATTTAGAGAGAATGGGTTTTAAGAAATGGGATTTAAAAGTGAATGGATTTAGAGAAATGATTTTGATCGATACAATATTTATTTCTTATGTGTTTTTTTATTTAAACAATATTTATTTAATAAATTTATACCCATTAATTCACTTACTTATTCAATTAACACTTACTTAATAAAATATATTGTGGTTTATTAATATGTTTAAGATTAATATTTAGAATTATTAAAATAAACAATTTTTTTCAATCAATCTAAATTTTTACTTGTTTTACCTTTAATGAAAATAATAGTATAATAATGATTTTCATTTATTATAATAATATTTTAAATTTATACCTTTTTTAAAAAATAGGGTGTCTATTGTCACATGTTAATACTTAAAATGACATTTTATTTACAAATTTGCCACCAGATTTCTTATTTGCACATATTTTTCGTATAATGGGTGTAAATTTTAAAATTATATTTGTCACTTTGCACTAGTGAATAGGGAACGTTTTCTAGGTGTCTCCTAGGTGATTGTTGCCTGTTGTCTATGGCGACGTTTTTTCATGAATTTTGGGCATAATTTTTAAAAACGTCGCTTAAATAAAGTAATAGGGGACGATTATCCGTGGCATCTAAGGCAACGCTTTTAAGTGTTGCCATAAAAAGAAGAGGGGACGATTATTCGTGACCTCTAAGACGATACTTTTTAAATGTTGTCACAAAAGAAATAGGGGACGATTATTCATGGCTTCTAAGGCGACACTTTTTAAATGTTGCCAAATGGATTTACAATATAATAATATCAAATTTAATCGTAAATCCACAATATAACAACCAGTAAACAAAATGCCAAATGGAACGTTACTTATAATAATAATTTTAATACTTTGAAGTATGACCCTAGTAAAATAACAAAAAAAAGATAGTTAAAGTCTAGTGCTTTAAACTTCAAGCCAAAAAAAAGACATCTTCCAACTCATTTAAATTTGTCTTATTGGAATTTATCATCCATATCATCCTCTTGAAATTCATCCACTATGCCAAAGATGAGAAAAGACAACGTTTTTTTTTGTTTCCTTTAATAGCTGTCGCTCCCAAAGATTTGCATCCTGGTACAAGCGCGAACGGTCGGCGAAGGGAACAGTGAGAACACACAGCCGTGCACTCACTGGAGAATGAATAGAGTCGCCAGCTAGGCATTTTTATCCCGGAGGAAAGGCAATGCTGCATAGGCCTAGAAAGATACGGATAAGACGGTTGCGAACCAGAGAGACTGAGAAAGGGGGTTGGTTACAACCTGGGAAGGTATTAGCACCCAGATTGTCCGCCGTACTCGACGGGATCCACGCTTAAAAGATTTGTGTTTTAAAGGGGTAGTGTCAGTGCTATTTGTGCATAAAAGAGCTGGAAAAGATGTACAAGTGTCAGTGTAAAGAAATGTGATGCGTATAAACGTACAGTGTCAGTGTAAGAACAAAAATGAGATGCTCAAGAATATGAAGCTAAAAGAATGAGGCTAGAAAGGAGGGGGAATATACAGAGACTTTTGTTCGATAACTGTTAAGTTATGCCTACGTATCCTCTCGTGCAATGAGGAAGTCAGAACACCGTAGTTCGACCCAAAGAGACTGAAAGGATTGACTGGTGAACTGCTTGCAGTCTATGCTCAAGTGTATGATCTGTCTGGCACAGATGCAAACTGTCTTGCATTAGACGGAAGAAGCAAGTTCTCGGTTGTGAGTGAAGATGATGAGAAAAGAATCCCGAAGGAGACGATTATTGTTTGTTCTTGTGTTTTCAGTCTTTTATTTCTTTTTGGAGTTTGTCATAAGATAATGAGCTTAAACCTAAATCAATGGATTTGGTAAACTCATCACATCATCCCTCTGATTAGGGGTAATGAGAATTACCTTAAGTGTGAAGTCAGATTCTCACACTTAATCACCTTTGATGTAGGGTTAAGATCATTAACCTACTTGTGATTAATTAGATGTTTTTTGTGATTTTTGTTTAGTGTTAAGTAATGAGGTTAAGCCATAATCAGGGATTTAACAGGCTCATTTCACTATCCTAAAAGAAGGATAATAGATGAGGGTGTTTAAGCTGAGGAAGGATCCTCAGCTTAATCCATGATTAGGGATTAAACTCATGACAAAACAAGCCTTTGATTAAGTGGATTTTATTTAATGGCAAGATGATGAAGTGTTTTTTATGATTTGTAAGACAACTTGAGGGGGACTTGTCCATTAACTTTAGGGTTAGTCCTTCTTAACCAATTAAGGAAGAATTAGAACCTTAATGCAAGGCCCAAGTTACAAGTGTAATGTCTTGATGATTATTAGATGGATTAATTAAGAGAGTTCAACACCTTAAGGGTCCAAGACTTAGGATTAAAGTTATACACTCCATCCTAAAAGAAGGATGCAGGCATGATCTTAATCACAAAGTCTTAAAGCCTTGAGGGTTTAGTCCCTGATTATGAGGTGAGGGGAGATGACTCAAAGAGAGACACAAAGGTAAAAACTATGGGGAGACTAATCAAAACCCTAATTCCTTATCATGCTTGGTTGTCCCTAAGGTTTGTGAGGTTTTCAAGAACAATCTTCAGATGAACCACCAGGAAGCAGATGAACAAGATCAAGAGAAGCAAAGTGACTTGCTTTATTCAAGAAGTCAAGTCACTTGAAGAAAGAAAGTGGGAGGAAGAAGAATGAGCAAGCTCAAACTCAAACACACATAAAAATGCAGCAAGGTATGCAAGAGAGATGAGAATAGAGGTTATGAGAAGTGAAGGCAAATTCACTTCTCAAGTTACTTACCACCTGCAATGTTAGAAAGAAATGCAATGCAGTGCTAAATGAGATGAAATGATATGATAAGCAAAAACCAGAAGCATGTTGATGATGATGATGATGCTATGGAGTGCTATGAACATGAGACAAGACAATGAGATGTTCATACAAAGTCATGGATGCAAATGATGCAAGTTGAGGAGCATGGACAAACATGAAATGTTATGAAACATACAAGACAAATGACATGGCAAATATGCAATGCAATGATCAAACATGACTCATACATGTCTTAAGATGTTAAATGAATCATGAGAATGCACAAAATGTAATGGCAAGTCATGTTATGCAAGAGAATGCAAGAGGGATGCAAATGAAAGCCCAAATTAGGGTTCATGGATCAAACATCACACATAAACCAAAAACAGAAGCAAACCTTAACATAGAAAATGGAAAATGGTACCCAAAGAAACCCTAGACCTATAATGAATCACTGCCCAAAGGAGAACTCTCAACTCTCAACCAAACTCAAGTTATGAATTTTGCAAGTTATTAGGGTTTTTTAGGGTTTGTAACAAAAGAAATGCCAATCAATTAGAAAATGCAAGATCAAATCATGGCCTTTTTATCCTTGAAAGTACATGCCAAATGGAAAACAAAGCAAAAAGAATCAATGTCTCAACCTTCACCAATAGGCAGAAATGAATTTTCAAACTTGTGATCAAAATAATGCATAAAATATGATTTAATTCCATGAAAAATTCTTAAAATACATCAAGATCAAAAAAGAAATTTGGTTTGAAGGTTGGACAATGTTTCTAAATGTCTTAGAACATTTCATGAATTTTTTTGTAATTTTTAAATACCTAAAAGTATTTTTAATTAATTAATTCTCATTAATCAATTAAAAATAATCTTTTAAATATTTAAAAATACTTTTTTAATGATAAAAATAAAATAAAAATATTTTTTGTGTCATAAAAATTAATAAAACCTTAAAGAAAAAGTTTCATAATTTTTATGATTTTTTAGCTATTTTAAATAAATTATACAAATAAAATGCAAGAAAAATGAATTAAAAATTGAATAAAATAAAAGTAAGACAAATGAAAGGCCAGGATGCGTTCTGAGGGTGGGTGGGTTGACTTGGCGCGCCATCTGATGGCCCAGATTCAAGCTATCCTAATCTTAATTAATTAAATATTAAACCACAATTAAAACTTAATGATGCAATCCAGACCATACACGCACGCGCGGGAAAGATGATCAAATGGTCCAGATTCAAACTCAGTGCCCTAACCCTAATTAATAATTAATCACTCTCAGGTCACCGGAGACGAGCTCCGGTCGTCTTCTCCGGTGACCTCCCCCCCTGAAAACTTCAAGCTTCTTCCCTAGGTTATTAAAATGAAATCTAAGACCAGGAAAACGTCCCTCTCATCCTCACGAACCAAACCCCTAACCTAAAACAAATTTATATTCCATAAACAAGCTGAATCGAAGCAAGCAAGTTCTAGGTCACGCAAGCTTCAGAATCAAATTAAACTCTTAAAACAAAGCCATTTCAAAAACTAATGGTACCAGAGTGATCAGGCAAGCGTGAAGAACAAGTTTATAACAACAAAAGTGATTTCTGGAAAAAAATATTTGGAGCTACCTGAGATTTGAAGCTTTCGGTTTAGGAACTTCCAGGCCTCTTCTTTCAGTGCAAGCTGCTCCTCTTGGTCCCCCAAAGGTACTTGGATGCTCAAAATGAGTTTGTGTTGGCTGGAGAAGAAGATTCGAAAGGAACTGCTTCAGTTCAGTCAACAATGGCAGATGAGTTTTTGGCACTTTCAGGCTGTGAAGAGGGGTTGTTTATGATCTATGAGGTGTGTTGAGAAGGTTTGTGGTGTTGGTTGAAGTGTTTGTGGCTTGTGGAGAGAGATTCGATAGAATCTGCAGCTTGAGGTGAATGATGGCAATGGAGTTTTCAGGCTTGTTTCAGGCTCATGCTTTGGTGGTTTCTTGTCTATGAGGTGGGGTGAGTTGAATGGTGATGAGAGTTTGAGTGTTTGGAAGCTGTGTAGAGAAATTCGAATGAACTTGCAAGATGGAAGGTTTTTGTGAATGTTGTGAATGTGTATGTTTCAGCCCTGCCTCTTGGGTGTTTTTGCTAGCAAATTGATAACATATTTTAATCCAAGTGGCCAGAGGATGTGACTTGTGCAGCTGTGATAGGTAAGTTTGCTTTTGCATAAAAGGTCAACTTTGTGTAAGATAGGGCATGGGCAAGATCTAGGCAAGTACAAGGCATGGCTGGCGCAGCAAAGGTGAGGGAGAGGCCTAGCAAAGCTCAGCAGCCAATGCACCAAGTTGTAGGAAGTGATCATGAGTGTTTTGCAAGTTGGCTAGCTTTTGGTTCACATGTGATAAAGCCTTGTTACTCAAACCAAACCATGAGCAAATTCAATTCAATTCTGATTTTTAGGACTTAGAGAATGTTTGTGTAATGGTTTGAAATGAATTAGAGGTCACATGATGCATTGGTCCAAGATTTTGCAAAGTTTCCAAATGAGGCATGCCTTGAAAATTAATGATTTTTGGCAACTTTGCATGGTCATAACTTTTGATCCAAGAAGAGTTTGATCATGTTCTTGTACTTTTTGAAAAGGGAAAGATGAGATCTACAACTTTCATGACCAAAGTTTTTCCATTTGAAGCCTTTTTGGATCATGAATCAAGGCTTGAAAATTGACCTAAAATGAGGCATTCTTAAAAAGTCAACTATGCCCAAAAAGTCAACATTTGCAAAAACCCTAAATTCCTGATTTTTATGAACTTCAACCTTCTTCTATGATCAAATAAAGATCATATACACTCAAAATGATGAAGATCACCCATTGGTTGGGTCATTGGGGGCCTCAGATGCCCTGATTTTGCACTGACTTGTCTGAAAAGTCAACTCTTGATCAGATGACTTCCCCATGGAATTTCTTCATGAAAATTGATATGCATACTCCCTATACCATATAGAGATAAATGGAAACAAGAGTGACCAAAAAATTTGGGGTTATGGCCTCTGAAACCAAAACCCTAATTTTCAGTCAACTGTGCAGTTCATCCTGGCTCTGCATCCACTCAAACCCTAGTTCTTGTGATTCCTCTGCATTTTTGACTTTGAGGAGATGGAATATGATGTAAGAACACACATGGACCCCTTTGATTTGATTGGTGGCCTTTGGAATGGCTCAAGATGCTTTGGGATTGCTCAGATCACAAACCCTAGGTGCAGATGCCTTAGAAACTATCCAGTGAATCAACAGTGTACTGTGAGATGATATGTTTGTGTTTATGCATATGAGAATGATCACAAGCCATGGTGTGAATGGGTGAGGGCAAATTTGGGGTGTTTACAGCTGCCCCTATTCAAACATGAGTTAGCTGTGCAGGGTGTAAGCGACGGCTTAACAGGCAAACAAGATAACTTGTGGTTGAATACCAAAGACAGTCCAAAATTTGCACTCACAGAAATGAAGAAGAAAAGGGATATAGATTGTAAAAGCAACTAAAGTATATTGTAAAGTGTGGGCGACGGAGGACGACCGTCGAGCAGAGGACGACTGCTGGGTAAACGGGGACGGCCGACATGCTGGGGAAAGTGTGTAAAATAAAGCGATGACGGGGACGACCGACATGCTGGGGATAAAAGATAAAGCTAAGACGGGGACGGCCGACTAGCTGGGGAAACTAAGATAATATGATGGGGACGGCCATCAAGATAAAGTAGTAACATTCTCTGGGGATTGGTGAAACATGACGGGGACGGCCATCAAGTTCACAAAGGTAAAGTAACCAACGATGGGGACGGCCATCGGGTTAAAAAAAGAAAAGGGACCACGACGGGGACGGCCATCGGGTTAAAGAATGAATGAAATAAACAGATGATGGGGTACGGCCATCAAAGGTGAAGGACGATCACCTAGCAGGGGACGGCTGCTCTGTTGGGCATAAAAGAAATATGATGGGGACGACCATCAAAGGTGGAGGACGACCACCTGGCAGGGTACGGCTGCCAAAATATCAACGATGGGGACGGCCATCGGATAGAAAAGGTCAACGATGGGGACGGCCATCGGACGAGCATGATGGAGGACGACCATCAAGAAGTGGAGGACGACCACTCAGCAGGGGACGGCTGCTCTCAAAGTTTATCATAACACAGGATGAGTGTTAGACAACTAAAATCAACAATGGGGACGGCCATTGGATAAAGTGATGAAGGACGATCATCAAAAGGTGGAGGACGACCACCTAGCAGGGGACGGCTGCTAAAATCAACGATGGGGACGGCCATCGGATGAGCATGATGGAGGACGACCATCAAAAAGTGGAGGACGACCACTTAGCAGGGGACGGCTGCTCTCAAAGTTTATCATAACACAGGACGAGTGTTAGATAAAAAGGAAATTTGACAGCGGTCTACTGGGGAGATAGTAAACACGGACGAGCGTTTACATCCAAGAAACAAAAGGTATAAGTGTTTGGTGTTGTGTATAGATTAAAGATGCGGACGAGCATCCTTAAGACTATGATACGGACGAGTATCATGTAGAAACAAACTGACACGTGCTCAGAGCTGATGATACGGACGAGTATCAACTGATTAACAAGGAACACGGACGAGTGTTGCATCTGAAAGTATCCTTCTGGGGAATAGTAGACACAGACGAGCATCTATATTCACGAAGACATAAGTGTTTGACACGGTGTATGGATTAAAGATGCGGACGAGCATCCTTAAGACTATGACACGGACGAGTATCATGCAGAAACAAACATTAGACGCAATGTTCTGAGATGATGGTACGGACGAGTACCAACTGGTTAACAAAGAACAAGGACTACTGTCGAATCTGCGGGGATATACATGGTGTATATAAGATACGGACGAGTATCTGAGTAGGTGTACCAATGAGTAGTGAGTATATAATGTATTGGTGAGTGTTTATCTGCTGGGGATATGACACGGACGGGTGTCAGGAAAGTGTATATACAAGTATAGGCGACCACGCTGGGGATATGACACGGGCGGGTGTCAAGAAAGTGTATAGGTATATGTAAGTGCAAAGAGGGTGTCTTTGGCTTTCTGCTGGTGACACGACACGGACGAGTGTCAGGATGTATCTGCAATACTGGTGATCTTGGTTTGTAAAGTGTATTCAGGCAACCTGCTGGGAAATGATGATACGGACGGGTATCAAAAAGGAGATATGCACTGGCGTTTGTGATATGGGGCAACTGCTTTTGCTGGGACTCTGATGGGGATGTATTCTGTATGCCGACAGATTGTCAATATTTACAAGTGTTCAAATCACAACATGACTTATGATTATGCTATGCATTTGATTTTTTTTTGCCGTAATGCTCCGTATTAGACGGAATGCTACGCTCTGGGGGTGAATATGATGCGAATGCTATGATTATGCAAAGAGGCACCGATCCGGGATTCGGATCCCATTGCTGCAAAGATCTCTGATCGATCTGCTTGAAGTGAACATCCCAGCTGGGGATGAGATCATTGATAGATCTATAGTTGTATCTGCTTGGGGATATACGTCATCGATTGACATATTCTTATAATACGGGACCCAGCTGGGGTTTGTAGAAGCTTTCTCTCTCTCTGTTGTGACTTCTTCGTGCGCTGCTCTTCTGAATAGAGGCCTGAAGCTCTGTGGGGAGATGATTCCTCGATTTCTGTATTCTGTTGAGGAAGAATGGCAACCCGGCTGGGGAAGCGAGAGGCAACTCAGCTGGGGAGAGCAATGGGGAGCAGCTCAGCTGGGGATAGAGCATCTCGGATGCTGAGATTGAGTGTATGCTGATTTGACAGCTCCGCTGGGGAGATGGGCACATCCCATTGCCACGTGGAAGATAGACCGAGTTGATAACGATTCGCCATCTTGCTAAGGCGCAACTGGCATGCCCCAGGTTGTGTTCTGGATACCTGCAATCCTGCAAAGATAAAGAAACGCACAAATGGTCCCGAGGTATCTTTTACTGAGATTCCGTCATAGGAAATAAGTACTTTCGAGAGTAAGTATATTCCCTGCAAGCATGTGTTTTATTTTTAGAGAGAGGCATCTGTACTTATGCAATTGTGTTTTTAGAGACATCAGACAACTCTTTGCAAAACATAAATGTAAAACGAGACATGACTGAAAATCTGATTATATTAATTCGTGCGCCCTGAATTAGCAAGATACAGTCAGAGAAACATATCTCCTGAAATGAGGAGATTGTTACAAATTGAGAAATAAAGTGCTGGCGGTGCTGGCGATGCTTTCAAGGAGCTTCCTCTCCCGCTATGACTCGTATGACAATGACGTTCTTCTCGTCTTGCTTTCTGGAGAGAGTTGATTCTGATTGCAGCTTGATCCCTTGGAGCTTACCAAGTTGTAGGTGATACAGACGAATTCAGAATGCAGTTGTTCGCTTATTCCCTTATTTTGCATGGATCGCCCTTTCGGGTTTTCAATCCATCGGGATACCCATTTTTGCCTGAGCTGTCCAATGCGGCTTTTCAACTCAGCGGGTGTACATTTTTTTTAATTATTTCCCTTATTTTTGCCCGAGTCTTTTATTCTGTTTTTGACTCGCCGGGATGCCCTATTTTTGCCTGGACTTACATTCTGTTTTTATGTCCAGCGGGTCATTTTATGCGAAGTATTTTTTAACTGCATCTGAATTCACAGGGGACGGGAAATCTTCGCCATCCATGGTGCTGAGCATCAGTGCTCCACCAGAGAAGACTTTCTTCACAACAAATGGTCCTTCGTAATTGGGAGTCCACTTGCCCCTGTGGTCTGTATGAGGAGGGAGGATTCTCTTCAACACAAGATCTCCCACCCGGTACTCTCGGTGCCTGACTTTCTGATCGAAGGCTTTCTTCATTCTCTTCTGATATAACTGCCCATGGCAGATTGCAGCCAATCTCTTCTCTTCGATCAGACTTAGTTGTTCGTATCGGGCCCGAACCCATTCTGCTTCGTTTAGCTTAACATCCATCAGTACCCGTAGGGAGGGTAGTTCAACTTCAACAGGTAGGACTGCTTCCATACCATACACAAGTTGATACGGTGTTGCCCCAGTGGATGTCCTGATTGATGTGCGGTACCCATGCAAGGCAAACGGTAGCATTTCATGCCAATCTTTGTAAGTGACTACCATCTTCTGCACAATCTTCTTGATATTCTTATTTGCCGCCTCAACAGCGCCGTTCATCTTTGGCCTGTAAGGAGAAGAATTGTGGTGTTGGATCTTGAAGTCCCGGCACAGCTCTGCCATCATTTTGTTGTTCAAGTTGGAACCATTATCAGTAATGATTCGCTCGGGCACTCCATACCGACAGATGATATCTCTTTTCAGAAATCTGGCTACCACTTGCCTTGTGACATTTGCATATGAGGCTGCTTCAACCCACTTTGTAAAATAATCGATGGCGACCAGGATGAATCTGTGGCCGTTCGAAGCAGTTGGCTCAATTTTGCCAATCATGTCAATGCCCCACATAGCAAAGGGCCATGGTGAAGACATTATGTTCAGGGGATTGGGAGGCACATGCACCTTGTCTGCATAAATCTGGCATTTATGGCATTTTCTGGCGTAAGCACAACAGTCTGCATCTATTGTGATCCAGTAATAGCCTGATCTTAACAACTTTTTAGCCATGGCATGCCCTCCTGCATGGGTACCAAAGGATCCTTCGTGCACTTCATGCATCAACAAACCTGCTTCTGTCTTGTCAACACATCTGAGGAGTACCATATCAAAGTTCCTCTTGTATAAAGATCCATCAGTGTTCAGAAAGAAACTTCCAGCAAGTCTTCTTAAAGTCTTTTTATCATTGGAAGATGCCCCAGGTGGGTACGTTTGATCCTCCAAGAAGCACTTGATGTCATGGAACCAAGGCTTATCATCTTTAGCAATATCTGCTGCAAATACATATGCTGGTCTATCAAGTCTCGATACTGAAATCTGAGGTACAAAGTTAGCAGCTTGAACCTTGATCATGGATGAAATGGTAGCAAGAGCATCCGCAAACTGATTCTCGTCCCGAGGGATATACTCAAGCTTGACTGTTGTGAAGAAAGTCAATAACCTTCTTGTATAATCCCTGTAAGGTATCAGATGATCTTGGTGGGTGTACCATTTTCCGTTGGTCTGATTGACTACCAAAGCTGAATCTCCGAATACGGTCAATGTCTTGATCCTGAGGTCAATGGCTTCCTCAAGACCCATAATGCAAGCTTCGTATTCAGCTTCGTTGTTAGTGCAGTTGAAAGTGAGCTTTGCCGAGAAAGGCATGTGAACCCCTTTAGGTGTAATGAGTACTGCACCAACACCACGGCCATTCATGTTGACAGCCCCATCAAACATCATAGTCCATTCTTCTTCTGGGTCAGGCCCTTCAGTGTGAATAGGCTCTTCACGATCTTTTGCTTTAATGAACATGATGTCTTCATCGGGGAAGTCGAACCTCATAGGCTGGTAGTCATCAATGGGTTGCTCAGCAAGATATTCAGATAGTACACTGCCCTTGATGGCTTTCTGAGATGTGTACTGTATGTCGTATTCTGTGAGAATCATCTGCCATCTTGCAACCCGTCCGGTAAGAGCTGGCTTCTCGAAAATGTACTTAACTGGATCCATTCTTGAGATCAATAGAGTAGTATGGGTCAACATATACTGTCTCAGTCGGCGAGCAGCCCACGCTAAAGCACAGCAAGTTTTCTCGAGCAGTGAATAACGCTGTTCACAGTCGGTAAACTTTTTGCTTAGGTAGTATATTGCATACTCTTTTCGACCAGACTCGTCATGCTGACCTAGTACACACCCCATCGATTCTTCTAATACTGTCAAATACATAATCAGAGGTCTTCCTTCAACTGGAGGCATAAGGATTGGAGGTTCTTTCAAATACTCCTTGATCTTGTCAAAAGCTTTCTGGCAGTCTTCGTTCCACCTGACCGTTTGCTCCTTTCTTAACAGCTTGAATAAGGGTTCACAAGTTGCTGTAAGGTGAGATATGAACCGTGAAATGTAGTTCAATCGACCTAAGAACCCTCGAACTTCTTTCTCAGTTTTCGGTGCAGGCATTTCTTGAATAGCTTTGACTTTATCAGGGTCAACTTCAATCCCTTTCTCACTTACAATAAAGCCCAGCAGCTTACCGGATCGCACCCCGAATGTGCATTTGTTGGGGTTCAACTTTAGTTGGTATTTCCTCAGACGCTTGAATAACTTGAGCAGATTCACCAGGTGATCTTCCTCTGTAAGGGACTTGGCGATCATATCATCCACATAACATTCGATTTCCTTATGGATCATGTCATGAAACAATGTTACCATAGCCCGTTGATACGTTGCACCAGCATTCTTCAGTCCGAATGGCATCACTTTATAACAGAACGTGCCCCAAGGTGTGATGAATGTTGTCTTCTCCATGTCTTCAGGTGACATCTTGATCTGATTGTATCCCGAAAATCCATCCATGAAGGAAAATACCGAGAACTGAGCCGTGTTATCCACCAATACATCAATGTGAGGTAATGGGAAGTCATCTTTCGGGCTGGCTCTGTTCAGATCCCGGTAATCAACACACATTCTTACTTTTCCGTCCTTCTTAGGCACAGGTACTATGTTAGCAACCCACGGAGGATAGCTAGTCACAGCAAGGAACCCGGCGTCCCATTGCTTTTGTACCTCTTCCTTGATTTTCATAGCCATGTCTGGGCGAGTTCGGCGCAACTTCTGTTTGACTGGTGGGCATTCTTCCCTCAAAGGCAGCTTATGCACAACAATATCGGTATCCAACCCTGGCATATCTTGGTAGGACCAAGCAAACACATCAACATACTCTTGAAGCAGATCTATCAGCTGTCTCTTCACTGAGTCTTGCAGGCAGGCCCCGATTTTGACTTCTTTCACGTTTTCCTCCGTACCAAGATTAATCACTTCAATTTCCTCCTGATGAGGAGTAATAACTTTTTCCTCCTGTCTCAGCAACCTGGCTAGCTCTTCAGGAAGCTCATATTCTTCATCAACCCCTTCATCAGCTTGATTGATCGGATTGTCAAAGTCATACGATGTCATAGCTGTGCTGTTGTCGGTGCTGTCTGGAAGGCACTCTCTGCAAGGGTTAAGTCGATTCATTTTAGTGATTGATTTTAATCTTGCTTTAAAAAAAGTGAAATGAAGTTATCATTTTGAAAACACCGCCATTTATTTTTGTACAAAAAGAAAAATGGAAAAACAGTGAGCAGAAAAGAAAAAGACTCGTTTGCAAAAAGATTGTCTGATATTTCATTAATTTAATCTTGTTTGCACAAAAGTACAGATGGCCCTGATTACAAAATGAGTCTTGTCATCTTGGGCAAGATGCAAGACTTTGATGCATGCTATAAAAGATACAGGAAATAATAATTACTCTGCTCGAGTAACACTTATAATTCCCTGGGAAGACCAGTTCGAGACACTGCTCCCCGGGACCTTTGGACGAATCCAATTCTCCAGGTTGCGTTCTTCTTCCAGCTCGTCTTCCAGACAGTTGATAGCATCGGGGGTTAGCATTCCCCCACTGACAAATCCTGGCTCTGCAGCAGCCTTTGCTTGACGTTGAGTTGGTTTGTAACCCAACCCAAATTTGTCCTTCTTCTCCTCCACAGCTAAAACCTTGCCCCAGCCTAGGGCAGTTCCTTCCTCAACAACCTTCCGGGCTTGTTGATATGACGACATGGAGATTCCTGAAACAGCAGATGCTTCATTGACATTCAAGGCTTCAAAACCTTGGCTCATCGTTTCATGGATTTCTCCATCCATCTCAATGTACTTGTAGGTAGCCAGGTGGCTAACAAAGATGTCCTCTTCTCCACAGATTGTGACAACTTGACCCTCCCACTCAAATTTTAACTTTTGGTGAAGGGTAGACGTTATAGCGCCAGCGGCGTGAATCCAGGGTCTACCCAACAAACAGCTGTAGGCGGGCTGAATGTCCATCACATAAAAGATAGTTTTAAAAGTCTGCGGGCCAATTGTCACGGGCAGCTCAATCTCTCCCAGAACCGATCTCTTTGAGCCATCAAAAGCTCTAACCACCAGGTTGCTGGGTCTCAATGCCAATCCATCATACTCTAACTTCACCAGAGCCTTCTTTGGTAAGACATTCAGGGAGGAACCTGTGTCCACCAGCACATGAGAAAGGACAGCTCCTTTGCATTCCATAGTTATGTGCAAGGCTTTGTTGTGGTTACGACCATCCACTGTCAAATCAGAATTGGTAAACCCTAGCCCGTTGCTAGCAGTAACATTCCCAACCACCGTTTCCAACTGGTTGACAGTAATCTCCTCTGGCACGTAAGCTGCGTGCAGGACTTTCAGTAGTGCATTCCGATGGGCTTCGGAGCACATGAGCAGTGAGAGGATGGAGATTTTGGATGGAGTTTGGTGAAGTTGATCCACAACTTTATAATCACTCTTCTTGATGATCCGCATAAACTCATCAACTTCCTGATCAAATGGAGTCTTCAGGGCTTCTTTGGCAGCTGGATCTTCCTGCACCGGTCCTTTACCCTTTGCCTTGGCAGCAGCTTCTGCTTCGGCAGTGGGTCTTTGGACTTGTGAAGCGAAGAGACGTCCGCTTCGAGTGAAGCCTCCGCCTCCCCCCACATTATCAACTTGTGGTGCAGGTGATGATGTTTCCAGAGTGATTCTTTTCCCTTCACAGTACAAGTCAGAGCCATAGTGCCAAGGGATGGCCCTATTGCTTTCATATGGTACAGGTCCAGGTACCGTGACGGTGACTGGACTGATTGCTGCTGCTGAGGGGACTGTTATTGTCTGTGGATCATAAAAGATTGTAACTGGTGCTCTAGTGGGAGCAGCACCTTCTGAATGATAAGCGGAATTGTTTTCTGGATCGTAGAATATGGTAACAGTGGAGACATCTTCGTGATTGTTTGCTGGTGTTGTAGAAGGTTCTGTTGGAAGAACTGTTGTTGTTGTTGATGGGGAGTCGAAGTGGACTGAAGCTGAAGTTGCAGCAGGAGAAACTGTTGAAAACTGATCATTGGGTAGAACAGATGAAGTACTTGCTGATGTTGCTGATGAATTGTTGGGAACAATTGTTGCTGTATTTGTAGGAGGATCTGAAACCGTTGCTGATGAAGTCGTCGGGTTTGCCGGGAATGATGTAGTGATCTGCAGTAAGCCACTCTGAATAAGGCTGTCAATGCCATTCCTCAAGTCTTCACACCCATTCCAAGAAATATTGCAGTATGGGCACCCTAGTTCACACCCCGGAAATATATTGCTTTCACGGAGTTGAGCCTTGATTTCCACCAATGGTGTCCTGATCTGATCCACACTAGTTATCAAATAAGACGGTTGGTCTTCTTCGATAGCATTAATTCGGGGACCACCATGGTGTGGCATTGGGTTTTTGTTGACGTTGGGCGGAGGTGCAAAGTTCAAAGCCTTGGAGTCTACTAAGTCTTGTACCTTCATATGCAGTGCCCTGCATTTTTCTGTACTGTGACCAGGCGCGTTTGAGTGAAAAGCACACCTAGCATTAGAGTCATAGTTTCTTGGTAGACTGTTTGGATCCGGAGGTGCCAACGTTCTTAGCTCAACCAGGTTGAGTTTCAGAAGCTGTGGCAACAAAGCAGCATACGGCATTGGAATCGGGTCGATCACTCGATTAGCTTGAGAGGGCCTTTGTTGGAATGGCCTCTGTTGATTGTTGTTGTTGGAGTTGTTGTTGAAGTTCCTCGGAGGATACTGATTCTGATGATACTGAGGTTGTTGTTGGAAGTTTTGTTGAGGAGGTTGATAGACTAGCTGAGGATGTGCTGGAGCAGGGATAGTGACTGCTGCTATGGACCTTTGAACATATTGGGGCCTACCCCTGTTGGTATGAATGGCATTGGTCTCGCCAGCTCTTCTAGGGCCTGCAAAAGGCTTCCTTGTACTGCTGGACGAACTGGCGCCGTTATCGGAAATTTTACCCATTTTTAACAGGCTTTCAATTCTCTCCCCAGCTATAACAACATCTGCGAAGCTAGTGGACGAGAAAGCAGCCAACCTGTCAATATACGTTCCCTGGAGAGTGTTCATAAACATGTCTGCCATTTCTCTCTCAGACATTGGTGGTTGAACAGCAGCAGCCAATTGCCTCCATCTCTGGGCATATTCTCGGAAACTTTCCCTTGACGACTGTGACATTCCCATTAGGAGAGTCCTGTTGGGTGCCATGTCTAAGTTGTATTGATACTGTCGGATGAAGGCCTCTGCCAGGTCCTTCCAGCATCTTACAGTTGCCCTTGTCAAGTGGGAATACCATTCCCTTGATGCTCCAGTCAAACTGTCTTCGAAGTAAAACATCCAGAGCTTCTCATCCATTGTATAGGCCTTCAGCCTTCCCAGAAACGATTGCAAATGAGTCCGGGGGCATGAAGTCCCATTATATCTTTCGAAACAAGGAGGCTTGAACTTATGAGGGATCCTGACCCCCTCTACTAAACCCATGTCCATGACATCGAACCCCAAAGAATTTTGGGATTCCAAAGACCTCAACTTCTCAGCCAACTCATCCAATCTCCTATCATAGGTTTCTTCTCCAGCACCCATGACTGTAAACTGATCCTCCTGAGGATCCTCTTGAAGTACTCTGGCTGCAGTGGCTGTTCCTTGAACGTTTGCAGGAATATGAATCTCAGGATGTAGGTGTGGACCAAATATAGGGGGGTTAACATGTGGTTGCACCCTTTCATTGTTACTGGTGCCAGCAGTTCCCACATGGGGGTCATCTTGAGTTCTCCCCTCTACCAGAACTCTAAGCCTCTCCTGGCTTTGAGCTAAATTATTCATTACTTCCATGAACTGAGTTATTTGGGTTCTCATCTCCACCCTTTCATTAGCCATCTGGGTTCTGGCCTCATTGAGGTCTTGCTGCAACTGGTCCATCTGGATGCCCGGAAGGTTGTTTCTTGTAGGGTACCTGTGTGGCCTGTTGAGAGGGAATAGCCTGCGGCGAGCAATAATTCCTGAATGTCACAACAGAGGTTAGAAACAATAAAACAAAACCTACAAAACAAACAAAAGGGTTAGTATGCAATGCAGTATGCTTATTTGCTATCAAGGTATCCGGCTTGGTCTTCAGTTTTGACCCGTCCAGACCCTTGAAGATGATGCTGTTGAAGTTGCTTTTGAAGTGAACCCAGATGGAAACAAACACAAATATATTACAAAGGTAAAATAATACAAATTGTTCATTTTTTTACAACATTAGCCCTCTAAGGGGTCAAAAATACATCACCAAAAGCAAAAGTACATGGAAAAGGAACAACAACAAGCAAATAATCAGACTCCAAGGCCAAACTCATCCTCGCGAACTTCCTTAAGAAGTGCTTCGGTCACAGGATCAGCCGGATGCTCCGTAAGATTCCTGATGAGAAGGTTTCTTGTTGCAACAGCTGTAGTCAACTTCTTGTTCTGGCTTTGGTCTTTGGATTTCTTCACTCCAGCTTTGATTTTTAACTCTGAAATTTCCTCCTGGGCTGCTGCCAGGGCTTTTTCCATCTGCTCCATCTTATCTTGAACTCTCTTGTCTTCTAGAGTACGGGCTTCAGTGATCCGGACCCACCTGGCCTGACTCTCTTTCAAGTACAAGTCTGTCCTTGCTCTTTGGAACTGGGCTTCTTTACAAGCATTTTTCAGAATCTGCTCACCAGCTTTAGACTTGTTGATATAGTCTCCAGACTTCTCAATCTTAGTCAAGTGTTCCACTCTCAGCTTCTCCAATCTTTCAATCTCCCTTATACCTTCACTCCTCTCCCTGAGGGTCTTCTGCAGGGCTTGGGATAGCTTCTCATTTCTTTCTTTCAAGCCTTCAAACTCTTCCAAACTGACAGTAGCAGGGGGTGGTGCTGATGATGACTCAGGCATGTCTTTGATGGTGAAGGGCAATCCTGAGATTTGGGCCCTAGCATAGGACCACTCATGATATTGGGCTGATGCCACATTATTGCATTTCCCCAGAATGGTGATTCCCTTGGTTTGAACATGATCCCAGGCCCAGGCAGCCTGCCTAACAACAGTCAAACTGATCTTGTTCTCACAGTAGAGGGTCTCAACCAGGTCTTGTTCCCTAGGAGCATGAACCAGTGCATAGCCTAATTGCCTCTTGAACAGCAGGGGGTTGTAGTTGATACTTCCCTTAACTCCTACCAAAGGTACATTGGGAAAGTGCCCACAGCTTGTGATCATATCTCTGCCCTTGGTGCCTTGGGTGCACCATCTGATGTCTGCTGCAGTGAGAGTAGTGAGCCTCTTAGCCCAGTTGCTTTGCTGATGAGGATTCAGGAATGCATCTGTCCTGGGTAGATGCTTGAGAAGCCAAGCATGGAATAGTGGAGCACAACACCTCACTAGCTTACCCCTCTGTTTCTCATTCCTCTGATGTACTGAGTAATAGAGGTCACCCAACAAGGTTGGCACTGGGTTCTTCAGGATGAACAGGTGAATGGCAATCTTGCTGATGAATCTGGGCTCATCTGCAAACAACACAATTCCATATACACTCAAGGCCAACAATGCACAAACAGCTTTCCAATCCCCCAGGGAGGCCTTCAAACTAGCTTGAGAAATCAGGAAGTCCAGATGAAAACCAGGGATCCCAGCTTTAGAGGTCATATGCTGCTCAATCAAAGCAGGTTCCAGGTGCAAAGCTCTTGCTATCTCTCCATTGCTGGGAAAGACCATTTCAGGGTTAAAAGGAATTTCTCTCTTGATAGGCAAACCAACCAAAGATGCATATTCTTCTAAGAGAGGTCCCAACTGAAAGTCTTGAAAGGTGAAACACCTCAATGGGGGGTCATAGAACTGGATGCAGGTATGGATCAGGCTCCTCTGAGATGGGTCCATGTCTATAACCAAGTCAAGTATATCCCCATAATGCTCCCTGAACAGAGGTATGTGATCTGGGGTCATCAGGGTTTGGACCCTCCTGATGTCTGACAAGTCTGGTTGGAAGAAATGATAGGTGATATTGCTTTTCTTTGGAGCCATGATGCTGAAGACTGGGTAGAGTGCTGATGACAATGCTGAAGTAGAGAAAACCACTGACTGGCTGGTGCTGAAGCAGACAGCTAAACTGAAGCAGATGCTGGTGAAGATGGGTCAAAGCTGCAGATGGGGTCAAAACCAAAACCTGATGAAAATGGATACCCTGAAAAAACAAATAAGCACATGTTAACATGATGCAATGAGGATGTATGCAAATGATATGCAAAGGGTTTGTGACTGAGCTGGATCTGGATAAACTGCCTTGGTATAGATCCATGTGTGTTCAAGAATTCCGGATGGAGGTCTATAAATCCAGTAACCAAGGTGGGGGACTCAAATAAAGAGCCACATGTCCAGGGTTTTAGAATCACAAGAACTATCCAACATGGAGCATCCTTAACAAAGTCAAAGTAACAGGGTATTCTGAGGTCAAGGTACCTGCAAACCTGTAAACAGCCCAACCCCCTCACAGGTAGTGATCTAGAACAAGGATCCTCAGACTTGGATCAGTTATGAGAAGTGTAAACACTTCTAACCCGGAGGTACAGTGTTTACAATAACCATAACAATTCCTCCTCTAATTCACCTCAATTTCTGAAGGTCAATACTAAAAGGTCATCCAGACTTAGCAGGCTTCCCAGATCCCCCTAGCACTACAGGAAATCCGTAGCACAGAGTTCTCAAGAAGAAACCCATATCTGAACCGTGTTTCATATTCCCGCACCAGACCGAAATGGAATGGGAAAGAATATGATTCACTCTAGCCTAGGTGTCACTCAGGTCCCAGGTATAGGACCTTGGCTCTCAATAGAACCCCACCCACTAAAACAAAACCAGATCCAGCACAGACAACATGACAGTATGATATATATAAATGCAATAAAGAAAGCAGTAAAGTAACTGTACATAAAGCAATGAATAAAAAATAGATACAAGCACAAACAAGCACATAACACCCCCAATAAACACAAATCAAACAAGCGCTAGGAGGAACCCACAAAAAGAACCAGAAGCCCTGGTTGCAGTATAAGGGTCCCCAGCAGAGTCGCCAAGCTGTCGCTCCCAAAGATTTGCATCCTGGTACAAGCGCGAACGGTCGGCGAAGGGAACAGTGAGAACACACAGCCGTGCACTCACTGGAGAATGAATAGAGTCGCCAGCTAGGCATTTTTATCCCGGAGGAAAGGCAATGCTGCATAGGCCTAGAAAGATACGGATAAGACGGTTGCGAACCAGAGAGACTGAGAAAGGGGGTTGGTTACAACCTGGGAAGGTATTAGCACCCAGATTGTCCGCCGTACTCGACGGGATCCACGCTTAAAAGATTTGTGTTTTAAAGGGGTAGTGTCAGTGCTATTTGTGCATAAAAGAGCTGGAAAAGATGTACAAGTGTCAGTGTAAAGAAATGTGATGCGTATAAACGTACAGTGTCAGTGTAAGAACAAAAATGAGATGCTCAAGAATATGAAGCTAAAAGAATGAGGCTAGAAAGGAGGGGGAATATACAGAGACTTTTGTTCGATAACTGTTAAGTTATGCCTACGTATCCTCTCGTGCAATGAGGAAGTCAGAACACCGTAGTTCGACCCAAAGAGACTGAAAGGATTGACTGGTGAACTGCTTGCAGTCTATGCTCAAGTGTATGATCTGTCTGGCACAGATGCAAACTGTCTTGCATTAGACGGAAGAAGCAAGTTCTCGGTTGTGAGTGAAGATGATGAGAAAAGAATCCCGAAGGAGACGATTATTGTTTGTTCTTGTGTTTTCAGTCTTTTATTTCTTTTTGGAGTTTGTCATAAGATAATGAGCTTAAACCTAAATCAATGGATTTGGTAAACTCATCACATCATCCCTCTGATTAGGGGTAATGAGAATTACCTTAAGTGTGAAGTCAGATTCTCACACTTAATCACCTTTGATGTAGGGTTAAGATCATTAACCTACTTGTGATTAATTAGATGTTTTTTGTGATTTTTGTTTAGTGTTAAGTAATGAGGTTAAGCCATAATCAGGGATTTAACAGGCTCATTTCACTATCCTAAAAGAAGGATAATAGATGAGGGTGTTTAAGCTGAGGAAGGATCCTCAGCTTAATCCATGATTAGGGATTAAACTCATGACAAAACAAGCCTTTGATTAAGTGGATTTTATTTAATGGCAAGATGATGAAGTGTTTTTTATGATTTGTAAGACAACTTGAGGGGGACTTGTCCATTAACTTTAGGGTTAGTCCTTCTTAACCAATTAAGGAAGAATTAGAACCTTAATGCAAGGCCCAAGTTACAAGTGTAATGTCTTGATGATTATTAGATGGATTAATTAAGAGAGTTCAACACCTTAAGGGTCCAAGACTTAGGATTAAAGTTATACACTCCATCCTAAAAGAAGGATGCAGGCATGATCTTAATCACAAAGTCTTAAAGCCTTGAGGGTTTAGTCCCTGATTATGAGGTGAGGGGAGATGACTCAAAGAGAGACACAAAGGTAAAAACTATGGGGAGACTAATCAAAACCCTAATTCCTTATCATGCTTGGTTGTCCCTAAGGTTTGTGAGGTTTTCAAGAACAATCTTCAGATGAACCACCAGGAAGCAGATGAACAAGATCAAGAGAAGCAAAGTGACTTGCTTTATTCAAGAAGTCAAGTCACTTGAAGAAAGAAAGTGGGAGGAAGAAGAATGAGCAAGCTCAAACTCAAACACACATAAAAATGCAGCAAGGTATGCAAGAGAGATGAGAATAGAGGTTATGAGAAGTGAAGGCAAATTCACTTCTCAAGTTACTTACCACCTGCAATGTTAGAAAGAAATGCAATGCAGTGCTAAATGAGATGAAATGATATGATAAGCAAAAACCAGAAGCATGTTGATGATGATGATGATGCTATGGAGTGCTATGAACATGAGACAAGACAATGAGATGTTCATACAAAGTCATGGATGCAAATGATGCAAGTTGAGGAGCATGGACAAACATGAAATGTTATGAAACATACAAGACAAATGACATGGCAAATATGCAATGCAATGATCAAACATGACTCATACATGTCTTAAGATGTTAAATGAATCATGAGAATGCACAAAATGTAATGGCAAGTCATGTTATGCAAGAGAATGCAAGAGGGATGCAAATGAAAGCCCAAATTAGGGTTCATGGATCAAACATCACACATAAACCAAAAACAGAAGCAAACCTTAACATAGAAAATGGAAAATGGTACCCAAAGAAACCCTAGACCTATAATGAATCACTGCCCAAAGGAGAACTCTCAACTCTCAACCAAACTCAAGTTATGAATTTTGCAAGTTATTAGGGTTTTTTAGGGTTTGTAACAAAAGAAATGCCAATCAATTAGAAAATGCAAGATCAAATCATGGCCTTTTTATCCTTGAAAGTACATGCCAAATGGAAAACAAAGCAAAAAGAATCAATGTCTCAACCTTCACCAATAGGCAGAAATGAATTTTCAAACTTGTGATCAAAATAATGCATAAAATATGATTTAATTCCATGAAAAATTCTTAAAATACATCAAGATCAAAAAAGAAATTTGGTTTGAAGGTTGGACAATGTTTCTAAATGTCTTAGAACATTTCATGAATTTTTTTGTAATTTTTAAATACCTAAAAGTATTTTTAATTAATTAATTCTCATTAATCAATTAAAAATAATCTTTTAAATATTTAAAAATACTTTTTTAATGATAAAAATAAAATAAAAATATTTTTTGTGTCATAAAAATTAATAAAACCTTAAAGAAAAAGTTTCATAATTTTTATGATTTTTTAGCTATTTTAAATAAATTATACAAATAAAATGCAAGAAAAATGAATTAAAAATTGAATAAAATAAAAGTAAGACAAATGAAAGGCCAGGATGCGTTCTGAGGGTGGGTGGGTTGACTTGGCGCGCCATCTGATGGCCCAGATTCAAGCTATCCTAATCTTAATTAATTAAATATTAAACCACAATTAAAACTTAATGATGCAATCCAGACCATACACGCACGCGCGGGAAAGATGATCAAATGGTCCAGATTCAAACTCAGTGCCCTAACCCTAATTAATAATTAATCACTCTCAGGTCACCGGAGACGAGCTCCGGTCGTCTTCTCCGGTGACCTCCCCCCCTGAAAACTTCAAGCTTCTTCCCTAGGTTATTAAAATGAAATCTAAGACCAGGAAAACGTCCCTCTCATCCTCACGAACCAAACCCCTAACCTAAAACAAATTTATATTCCATAAACAAGCTGAATCGAAGCAAGCAAGTTCTAGGTCACGCAAGCTTCAGAATCAAATTAAACTCTTAAAACAAAGCCATTTCAAAAACTAATGGTACCAGAGTGATCAGGCAAGCGTGAAGAACAAGTTTATAACAACAAAAGTGATTTCTGGAAAAAAATATTTGGAGCTACCTGAGATTTGAAGCTTTCGGTTTAGGAACTTCCAGGCCTCTTCTTTCAGTGCAAGCTGCTCCTCTTGGTCCCCCAAAGGTACTTGGATGCTCAAAATGAGTTTGTGTTGGCTGGAGAAGAAGATTCGAAAGGAACTGCTTCAGTTCAGTCAACAATGGCAGATGAGTTTTTGGCACTTTCAGGCTGTGAAGAGGGGTTGTTTATGATCTATGAGGTGTGTTGAGAAGGTTTGTGGTGTTGGTTGAAGTGTTTGTGGCTTGTGGAGAGAGATTCGATAGAATCTGCAGCTTGAGGTGAATGATGGCAATGGAGTTTTCAGGCTTGTTTCAGGCTCATGCTTTGGTGGTTTCTTGTCTATGAGGTGGGGTGAGTTGAATGGTGATGAGAGTTTGAGTGTTTGGAAGCTGTGTAGAGAAATTCGAATGAACTTGCAAGATGGAAGGTTTTTGTGAATGTTGTGAATGTGTATGTTTCAGCCCTGCCTCTTGGGTGTTTTTGCTAGCAAATTGATAACATATTTTAATCCAAGTGGCCAGAGGATGTGACTTGTGCAGCTGTGATAGGTAAGTTTGCTTTTGCATAAAAGGTCAACTTTGTGTAAGATAGGGCATGGGCAAGATCTAGGCAAGTACAAGGCATGGCTGGCGCAGCAAAGGTGAGGGAGAGGCCTAGCAAAGCTCAGCAGCCAATGCACCAAGTTGTAGGAAGTGATCATGAGTGTTTTGCAAGTTGGCTAGCTTTTGGTTCACATGTGATAAAGCCTTGTTACTCAAACCAAACCATGAGCAAATTCAATTCAATTCTGATTTTTAGGACTTAGAGAATGTTTGTGTAATGGTTTGAAATGAATTAGAGGTCACATGATGCATTGGTCCAAGATTTTGCAAAGTTTCCAAATGAGGCATGCCTTGAAAATTAATGATTTTTGGCAACTTTGCATGGTCATAACTTTTGATCCAAGAAGAGTTTGATCATGTTCTTGTACTTTTTGAAAAGGGAAAGATGAGATCTACAACTTTCATGACCAAAGTTTTTCCATTTGAAGCCTTTTTGGATCATGAATCAAGGCTTGAAAATTGACCTAAAATGAGGCATTCTTAAAAAGTCAACTATGCCCAAAAAGTCAACATTTGCAAAAACCCTAAATTCCTGATTTTTATGAACTTCAACCTTCTTCCATGATCAAATAAAGATCATATACACTCAAAATGATGAAGATCACCCATTGGTTGGGTCATTGGGGGCCTCAGATGCCCTGATTTTGCACTGACTTGTCTGAAAAGTCAACTCTTGATCAGATGACTTCCCCATGGAATTTCTTCATGAAAATTGATATGCATACTCCCTATACCATATAGAGATAAATGGAAACAAGAGTGACCAAAAAATTTGGGGTTATGGCCTCTG
The DNA here is from genome assembly GCA_963966055.1 of Lathyrus aphaca. NCBI lineage: Eukaryota > Viridiplantae > Streptophyta > Magnoliopsida > Fabales > Fabaceae > Lathyrus > Lathyrus aphaca. Next base: position 505,660,068 of record OZ014524.1, on the reverse strand, counting down.
AAACCAAAACCCTAATTTTCAGTCAACTGTGCAGTTCATCCTGGCTCTGCATCCACTCAAACCCTAGTTCTTGTGATTCCTCTGCATTTTTGACTTTGAGGAGATGGAATATGATGTAAGAACACACATGGACCCCTTTGATTTGATTGGTGGCCTTTGGAATGGCTCAAGATGCTTTGGGATTGCTCAGATCACAAACCCTAGGTGCAGATGCCTTAGAAACTATCCAGTGAATCAACAGTGTACTGTGAGATGATATGTTTGTGTTTATGCATATGAGAATGATCACAAGCCATGGTGTGAATGGGTGAGGGCAAATTTGGGGTGTTTACAATAGCGCTTAAAAGCGCTTCCTAAGGTGGCGTTGCAATAGGTAAAAACAACACTTTTTTATTTTATTTTATGAAAAAGCGTTGCCTTATGTATACTTTAGGAAGCGCTTTACCTTAAAAAGCGCTTACTAAAGTAGGTCTTTAGCAGCGCTTTTTCTAGCCTTATATGCTTTCTATTGGCATATTTAGGCAACGCTTTTTTAGGGAAAATCACTTTATATTGTCCCCCTTTAGACAACGCTTTTGAAAGAGCGGTCTAATTTATTTTTTATTTTCATTTTAAGGCAGCGCTTTTAATGGAAAACACTTTCTTTTGTGTACTATAGGTAACATTTTTTTCTAAAACGCGCTTCCTTTTCTTTACATTATTTATTAATGAATTTTTATAAAAATCACATTTTAATCATTTTTTTATTCAGAAACATTTATAAACCATTTCCATAAACCTGTATAATTCAAGCCATTTCCATAAACCATTTCCATAAACCATTTCCATACATCACATTATATAATTCAATTCACATTATATAATTCTATAATCCCATAAATCACATTATATATTTCAAATCACAAAAACCATTTCCATACAATTCACACAAAGATACCATTGTAATTCAATTCACATAAGCTATTCACATAATTAAACCATTCTAATCATTTAACTTCTAAAGATCTCATAATATACAACAACTTCCAAAACTATACAATTACACTCCATAACTACACATCAACTTTCATACCTTATATGATTATTTTCTCAATAAGGTATTCACACAATTCCTCCTTGATTTCTTTTCTCAATATGCATGATTTAGTTTGACGTAATAAATTATATAAAATATCCAGTAAATATTAAAATAAATCATAAGTTATAAATCCATACCATGATGGGAATCTCTAATCGATCCAAATGAAGGATTCCTCTCATAAACCTCAAAACGTAATAACTGCGGTCTATACCATTACGCAGACGAGCACACTACACATAGAAAAATAAATAAGAATATATAGTTGTCTTGTTTTATCAAGTAGCAACACTATTATAAAATTAATATACTTCCACTCTGAACCATGTAACGTTGCTTGCTCTAGATCGTGATACTCGAGCATCTCTTTGTGCTCGATATATTAGTATTTCTATAACAAAATAAAAACATATATTTAGAATAATCTCACAAAAATAATTAAATATACAAATACACCCAAATATTTAGAACAATCTGATCACTTACGTATCAATCATAGCCTTAATATTCTGACATGTTGTCCAATCACCATCTAATGAATTCAGATAATACACCATTTCTCTTGTAGGATTAATAACAACCAATAAACAGTGTCCACTGTAAAATATATCAAAAGTTTAGATGAAAATTTTCTACGCAAAAGATACCAAGATTAAAATCAAATTAGAATGAAAATTTAACCCGTGTCCAGTATTATATAATAAAAGATACAAACTTTCTATACCGCTGACCATAAATCTCTCGAGTAAGTGATCTCTTACTGAATTTGGATCATTAGCAATTAACGGGTCGTTGACACGGGCGAAAGACACGAAATAGAATATGTTTGACAATTGATTCCCACACATCAATTTGTCATACAAGCACCTTAAATAAAAACATAATAAACATTAGACTATTTTCATTGAAATGTGTAAATAAATTATTAAACTATTAAACAATAGATTGATCGAAGTACCTGATGTATGAATGCATAACAATGATGCCTAATTCAAGATGCTAAAAAATATGATCCATGTCCTCTTTTCCAATTGTTTCGGAGTGAGAAAAACCAAAAGTACCTTCCTTTATATTTATTTGACGAATACCACCTTCCATCAAATTTGATGTTCCCATAAGTTTTTCAAGACACATCTGAAATCGAGGTGTTGGAGCTCTTTTTCCCCGGTCCTTGGAATATCCTTTTTCTTGTTCGATGCATTACTAATTTTCTTGCTGATTTGTTGTGACTCTTGAGCAAGAACCTAAAAATCATATAAGATATGTAAAGTAGAAAATCACGAAGCTTTTGAATTTGGATCATAGAATTAACACTTTCAATGTACCTCTTTTTGTGATGCAACAGACTCGTTGTGCCGCAATATCCCGTTATCCTTAGATGCAGGTTTTGTAGGAGTCTAACATTACCATGTAAAAAAGGCATGTAATGGTTCATAATGATTTCCATAATGTTCAGAATTGACATTTGAATACTAAAATATACATAATGGTTTTCAACATACCTCATCATCTATGAAAATATGGTCTGACGGCCATGCAACAAACGATCCTATTGCATCTTGCAACAATGTTGTCTCTAAAACAATGATAGGCATCGGTAGCTACGCATCCTGGTCTAATACAATATACACTGATACTTTAAGGTATCCATCAAGGAGCGGGTTATCGTGAAGTAATTCTCACAATTTGTTATGTACTTTTCCATTGCCAACTATGCGATAAGTCGATAACGATAAATATAACTAACAAGATGAAATGCCCTAAAACAATAAGAAATATGTAATGTTAATGTGTATATATGTCAATTAAAATAAATATGCTAATTTAATTAAAATAAATAAAAGTCAATTAAAATAAATTTGCTAATTACCTCAGGAAATTTCTTTTGACAATTGATACTAGCTTTGTCACTAGTATCTTTCCACTCTGAACCGCGATATTCCGCCTCATTTCTCTCTTTATCCTTTTGCAATTCATAGACTTGCACTTTTAATTCCTCCAACGATTGAATCACTTATTGATTGCTAGGATTTTTTCGCTTTGGATGCTTATACAAGGAAGATGGAGTCACACCAAATCCTTTACCCCTCACTCGACCAGAATACTCAAGAATATTTAGTACTCGACTAAGTATGCTCCTACAATCCTCCTCACCTGTGGTTAAGGATTTTGATAGAGTTTCCTGAAATACATTGACATATAAAATTTTTTTAGTGAGGATTAAAAATTAATTATATGTTAATAAAATTTCAATTAACATAATTTTATACTTACACATTTGTCATAAACATGCTGAACATCTTTCCTTACAACTCCATCCTTGCCCACACGAGCTTCCTTCCACAAAACATATTCCAAAAGTGATGTTTCTTCACTTTTCGTCTCTTCTAACTAGACATTGATACTCTTTTGTGATTCATGGCACTCACTTATGTAACACCCTAAAATTTTTCCTCTCATTTTCATGGAATTTAGCATACATTTGCATTGCATGCATAAGAAAAAGAAATAATAAAATAAAATAAAGAGCATTTATCATCAAGCATAAGGCATATCGAGTGTATTCAGATGGTATTATCAGTCATCAGGTCTCAGAGTGAAAACATGATCAAAACAAATGACACAGATGTATTTTTGAGGGTTTCCACCAAAAGGAGGGGAAAATTCAAAATTGGCTTGTGTTAACCGGTTAACACATCCGTTAACCGGTTAACGCGTGCGAATTTTGAATTTTCTGCAGATTTTCAGCTCTATGTGGTTTTGTGCATTTTTCCATTTTTTATTTGATTTAATTTATTTCATTTCAATTAAAAGTGGAATTATGGAGAAGGATCTAGAATGATTACCAAGTCTAATCCCAAAGCTAATTCCTAATCACCTTTCTAAGAAAACTCCAATCCTTGCTCCAAACCACATTTTTGGGCCCTAAACCTAAGTGATATTTATTCTATTTCTCTCCAAACCTCACTACACACACTTCATAATTTTCATTTCCCTCTCAATTTTCTGATTTCTCTCAACTCACTTCAAACCCTTACATACTCAAAGTTCCATTTTCTTCAAAGATCATCAATTGATTTCACATTAAAATTTGTTGATCTTGGAACTAAACCTTCATCCATTGAATTTCTACACATCAAATTCTGGTTTTACTACTGGTTGGATCTGAATTTTCTGTGGAAATGCTTTTGGATTGAGCTTTTGCATCAAGTTCAACATCTTGCATTTATTTTGAAATTTCTTGAAGAGGAGCATTGGATCTTTGGATTTCTCATCTTGATTCATCAATTTCATCTTGATCAATATTCACCAAAACAAATCTCAGCTTTGTAGGTTAGTTAATTTCATATCTACTTCTGTGTTTACCTTATTTGCATGTTCTTGATGTAAATCCATAATGTAGTTGTGTTGATTGATCAATTGGTGGATTGGTTTGTGTGTTGATGTTTGTGGATCAAATGCATGTTTGATTTGTGCTTAATTTGATGTATTTTTCGTGCATAATTGATTATTGGAACCTCTGGTGATTATGAAAATAAGTTGTTGCTGGAAGTGCTTTTTCTGTAGGTTTTTATTGCTGATTGTTCAGTGTTATTTGGTTAACACTTTGGTTAACCGGTTAACACAGTGTGATTTTTCCAAATTCTGCAGGTTTTGTGCTCGTTAACCGGTTAATGCTTTGGTTAATCGGTTAACACTGATGCAATTTATGATTTTTGTACATTTGCTTGGTTGTTTTCATACCATTCCATCCTTAATCATCATGGATCATTGTGATATCATTTTAGATGATTGTTTAGAGATGTTTGCGTGCAGGTTAACATATGTTTGCATTCTTTTGATATGTGAGTTTGTGCATTCCCGAAACTTGGCATAATTGGTGTTTTGCATCCATGAAGTATTGTGCATGATGTTTGAATGTTTGTATAGACATGTTTGCATGATAATAAGTATTTAATCTGCTGATATGCATTGTATATGCTTTGTGCCTCATGTTTTCATAATTCACACACATAAGCTTGAAATTGCTTGAATGTGAATATTTGGAAAAAATGGATATGTGATTCAATGTTAAGGGATTGCATTCTTACTGCATTATTGCCATGGGTTGAGATGTTTGCATTAGCACACATTCTTAGTTGCATGTTGATCATAAGTGCACTTGATCTTGCATTTTTAATTCTTGATTATGTGATGCATTTGGAATTGTTTGATGCATATTCATGTTTGGTTTGATTGATTCATCCATGCTCATTAATATGTGATTATGATGCATTCTTGGGGTATAATTGTTGCATGATGCATGAAGTGTTGCATTGTAATGGTGATGTTTTCGTTAGGCATCCAAATCTGTCTTGCATTTTGTGGTTGTCTTGTTGCATATGTGATGTAAAAAGTGTGCAATTTAAGTTCTGTTTTTTACTTTTAACATCTGTCTTGGTGCTGAATGAGGGCTGCTAAATGTTGTTTGTGCTTGTTAACTTCCTTTAATGACTAAGTGCTGAAGCGCTGTAGTAGGTGATGTTTGTGGTTATTTTCATATTTTTTCTAACCATTTTAGGGGCTTTAGTAAGTTGAAGGGATGTGGATGTGCTTCCACATTCCAACCTCTCCCTTCCCTTTTTAATTTTCATACTTGTGTTTGGTTAAGCATTTAATATGCTTTGGCTTTTCATAATTGTTTCGCATCCCCTTTAGAATCAACTTAACTTCCGTCTTGAAAGTAAGTTATTTTCTAATACTTTCTTTCTTCTCTTATTTTGTTTTCATCTTCTCTTCTTCCTTCTCCAATAGGATATAGTTCTTAAAACCTCACTAACCTAGGTTATCCAAGCATGACAACTTACTTAGGATTGTTTGGTTCCCATTAGACTTTTACCTTTGGTTCTCTTTTGGTCTTTCTCTCTCTCATCTTAAAACAAAAAGCTAAAAAACATCTAATAAAGATTGAAGTGACTTTGTGTGTATGGACATATGCCATGGTGCATTTGTATTCATCCCATCTTGGGATAATGCAAACTTGTTTAGCATTAGTACAAGTCTAATCATGAAGTCATTTTCACAAAGAAAAGCCTAAAAAATACTTCTTCACTTCAAAAGGCAAATCACTTAATAAATACAAATGGGATAGTGTACTTAAGCCTTAACCTTTAGAACCAAGTCTTGGGGATCCTCTCCTTACTTGGAGCTCTGAGGAGTAGGACTTGAATACACTTTCCTGTGCAAACCTCAGAGAAAAAAACTTCTAAAAAACACTGAATAAACAATAAGCGACTTTCCTTCGGGAATTCTCTTTTCATCTCCTCACTCTTAACGAAAGAACTTGCTCGTACTTGTCTCTTGCAAGACGGTAAATGCACTCGTGCCAGACAAGCATGCAACACCTATTGTAATTTTTACGATTTTTGTAAAAATCCATTGTTCTATTTGTCGTAGGAGCAATTGGTTAGCACTTTTTTTTGTCGAGATGTAAAACTCGTTCTTTTTGTAATCAAATTATGAAACCCTTAATTCTCGATTTTATTAATCAACTTGCTTACCAATATATATATATATATATATATATATATATATATATATATATATATATATATATATATATATATATATATATATATATATATATATATATGACATTAATTTACAAAAGAAGTTTAAATGTAAAAATATAATTTGTCATGTGTTAATTTCTGTATGAATTGCTATAGTATTTTAGACATTATATTATCCTAAATATGCCTTGGTATAAATCGCTAATACAAAAGCACCATGACAAATTATATTTTTCATGAATAATCAAGTCATATACAATAAGACGATGACTAGTTCCTCCCAAAGTCAGATTTGATGCACCAAATAAGCACTGAAAAAGAGAAACGACACAAGATGGTAGTTTCGAAGCAGCCATAGATTTTTCCACATGTGGGTCCTATTTATCTCTTCTTGCTCACTAAGTAAATTGACCTTTTTAATATTATCTTGTGATCCTTTATATATACCTATTTCATCACCTCCATCATTACAACTAAATCATTTCAGCTTTCACACTTCCATAGACAAAAAATTACTCCACTTTTTGATGGCTTTGATTTCATCTTTCTTCAATTGCTTTGGTCTCACCTCAAGCTTATCATCTCAAGTTTCTAATTATGATGAAAAATCATCTCAGCCAAAAACTCCATCTTCAGAGAAACCCAAGAGAAAGGGAGCTCCAATTGTAGTTTCTTATTTTCCTGTTAATGCTAATCTCTCACGTTTGTAGTTTTAGTATGTAAAAACTGCATTCCATATTTATTTATTCTTTGGTGCTTGTATTAATTTATTTGTTTCTTCTCGTTTTTTATGAGACATTTTATTGTGATTTGTAAAGAATTCTACATTGTAGTCTCATTCAGACCCAGTCAGAGATGTCATGACATCAGTCTTGACATCCTGGTACAAACAGCTGCACATATAAAATTTCACACCTGCATAATGCATAAATCATATGTCATAACTTTACCTATGACATCCAGAAACAGAAATATGTTTTACCATAAAATATAATCAATCTAAAACATATACACAATCAACAAAGACAACATGAAGCAAACGAGATAATGAGAACTATCGAATAACAAGATTGAAGTAGAAGAATGTCTTATTTTCCATAAACAATATGTACATTACGCTTGCTACCGCCAGCATCATCACCATGTTCATTTAGTTTTTGACTCTACAAGAAGAAATACAAGGAGGAAGAAGCTTAAATCAAAAGCTTCATACTTCTTATATTTCTTTTCGTAGATTCTAAAATAAGATGAAGTTTGCTGCCAAAAATGGAAGAAGAAGAATACCTTAATGTAGAGAAAATGAGTGCTAGGGTTTTGTTGTGAAAGAAACAACGTTATTATCGATAAGAGAAAGTTAATTCCCGTATATATGTAAAATTTTCACAACAATTATCTATAAGAACTGTAATGATAAGTATATATTTATCTTAAATATATCACAAAGTTAGTAATATTAACTGTAGTGATACCTCTTATACTTGGTACAAGGTTCAACTCTAGGCAACAACATTTTTCTATAATTATGTAAAATATAAAAATGTTGTTGCCTGGAGTCGAACCTTGTACAAAGTAGAAGGAGTGTCGCTACGGTTAATATTACTAACTGTTGTAATATTACAACCCTTGCTCTTCCTGGAAGAGAGAAACACTCTGGTCAAGTATAATGATGATTTAAAATTTTCTCTGTTTTTCACAAAATATCATTCGAGAATATCAACCATTTACAAGTTATCATCATTGCAAGCATTAAACTAACTGACTTTTCATCTTCAACCTCATCTATAATTAGACAGTTTTACATTTCTTCATAATATATTCTTCGTAACAATGAGTTCTATAAATGAGAATGCTAACGTTATCAAACTATATCAACCTATTCTTTTGCACTTAAAAATAGAAAAACAAAGATAAATTTTGTGTTTTGCGTTAAAGTTCCCGTAACACTAACAAAAGAAATAAAATATATGTTTAAAATGTAAAAATATGGAAGAAAAAAATGTAGTTGCTAGGAGTCTAAACTTGTTACATATCATGTATTACAACGGTGTTTTAATACAACCGTCGTTAAATCTGGCATTGTAAATCAACTACAAAAATTTTAACCTATTATAATAATGGGTTACAAATTTGTTGTAAACCTAACATCGTTAAATACGCGTATTTTGTTGTAGTGAAAACAAATTTTGAAACACATAGATATTGTAATTCCTAACTAACCTTTTGAAATAATATATCCACCATGAGCCATTACAACAACATAGCAAATGATCAAAGGTATTGGCCACTTTCATATTTCAACCCAAGGATCCTATCAAGGGAAACAGGCCTATTATTATATAAATTCATCTCTAGCTTGGGACATCTTATTATATAAAGCTCAATGAGTATGAACATAGAAAAGAGTCCCACATCGAATGTGGGTTATTATATATATATATATATATATATATATATATATATATATATATATATATATATATATATATATATATATATATATATATATTTCACATTACTCATAAAAAGAAAACAAATAAAAGTCTATCAAGCATGAATCTTTACATGTCAGGGATATTATTTGTAGTATTGGTTACAACTAATTTATATTTTAAAATTAACCTAAAAATCAAATGACTTATATTTTTTAAAACAACTTTTTTATTTCAGAAAATAATGTGTCAAATGTATTACTTGTGTATGAATTATCCTAACTTAATGTTAACATTATATTATCCCAAATCACTATGCCAAACAAGACATTAGACAACACTTTTTTTGGCCTTAAACAGCGCTTTAAAGCACTGTCTAAACCTGCGCTGCTAAAGGTTTAGACAACGCTCTTTTAAATTTGAAAAGCGTTGTCTATGGTACCATTAGACAGCGTTTTTTGACATTTTAAGTTATACCTTAGACATCGCTTCTGGTAAAAGCGTTGTCTAAGACCCACCATTAGACATCGCTTTTTGGACATTTTTTGGTATACCTTAGACAACGCTTTTTGTTTAAAGCGCTGTCTAAGGTATACAAATTTTTTTATATAATTTTCTTAAAACCACAATTTATATCAGGTTTTTCAACCAGAATTTTGACCTGTTTTTGAACCAATTTTTTTAAAGAAAAATATCACAATTTGGATATTCAAAACAATCCAATTTGGCCTATTTAAATGTACCAATTTATGCACCAAAATTATATATCCAAATGAGTTGGCAATTCAAACATATATACTTACAAATGTACATATTACTTATACTACTTTTGCTACAAATGTACCAATTCAAACATATTACAAATCATTACTTATACTACTTTTGCATCCAACCAAAGCATTGCTTCAAATCTACATAAGTCCTGAAACAACACAAAGATTGTAATTCAATTAAAAGAATACAATATTATAGTTACAAAGTTACACATTTAAATTAGAATGAAAGCAATTGAAAATGAAAAATAAAGAAACAAAGGATATCAAATATAATTTACTTCTTTCACTAACATCTCTTTCTTTTCTTTGTTGGAATATTAGTTACTTGTTTCTTAGCAATGCGGACGAATGAATTGATCCAAATTCCCTCGTTATGATCATTTCTGATATATGACTCATCCTCTATAAGATCCTCATCTTGATTTCTATTCAACTCATTCCGTCTAATGCATGACTCATTCTCAACATCAATATCACATTGATCGACACTGCTATCATCAACCACTTTGTTAGAGAAAATCAATATAAATCATTTTGTACTCGTCGGGTCATTCACATAGAACACTTATTTAGCTTGAGATGCTAGAATAAAAGGTTCATCTTTGTACCCCACCTTAGTAAGATCAACTTGTAAAAATCCAAACTTATCCATTCGTATGTCACTACTATTTACCCACTTGCAACCAAAGATGGGAATCTGAAACTTCTCGTAATCAAACACTCAAATGTGCTTAATAACTCCAAAATAGGACAAATTTGCATATTTGGGGTTTAATTCCTTCATACTTGATATATTCATTGCTTCAGCTAGCACGGTGACACCACTATTTTGCATAGTACTCTTATCATCTTGTTCTTTAGTATAAAATGTGTATCCATTAATTGCGTATGCGCTATGAGAAAACACAAGAAAACTTGGAACATATGCCAAACATCTCAACCTTTCTGTTATCGAAGCAGGATCTGAAGAGCGCTTCGAATAAATATGATCCTTTAACCATTGTATGAAACTTTGATTGTGCTCTCGTACTATCCAATTTTCATTTCTGTTCGGATTTAACCTTCAGAGTACTTCCTTGTGCATTTCAACATATGGCTCAACCTCATTATCATTGTGCAGAACATACAAATTCACTTGATCCCGTTCATCCCTTGATATTGTCACAATTATATTTCCAATTAATTTTTTACCTTCCTTTTTTTCGAAAATCTGAGTTTTGGGGAGTCTAATCGATTGAACGTTGGACAAATATTCAGTACAAAACTCAACAACTTCTTCAACAATGTATCGTTCAACAATACAACCCTCTGGTCGACTTCAGGATTTCACGTACCCTTTTAATATTTTCATATACCGTTCAGCAGGGTACATCCATCTCATATAAGTCGGTCCACACAATTGTGTCTCTTTCACAAGATGAACAACTAGATGAACCATTATGTCAAAACAAGAGGGAGGAAAATACATTCAAGATCACACAAGGTAATTATAATTATTGTTTTGTAGTATTGGTAAGATCTCGGAATCGATTACCTTACTACAGATTGACCTAAAGAAAAAACACAATTTAGTTATGGCACTTCTTACTTTTTCTGGAAAAATAGAACGTATACCTATTGGTAGAAAATGTTCCATTATAACATGGCAATCATGTGTCTTCAAACTCTTCAACTTGAGGTCTTTCATAGACACTAGTCTTCTAATATCTGATGAGTATCCTTCTGGAACCTTAATTTCACTCAGAAACTTACACAAATTTTTTTCTTCTTCCTAGATAAAGTAAACACAGCAGGTGGTAGATATGTTCGTCTTCTTTTCTTCATGGGTGCTAATTCAGTTCTCATTCCCATTTTTAACATGTCCTCCCTTTCTTTAAGGTCATCCTTAGACTTTCCTTTTATATTGAGTTATGTACCGATAACACTTTCAAATACATTTTTTTCAATATGCATAACATCGAGAAAATGTCTCACGTATAAAGACTTCCAATATGACAATTCAAAAAATATCGACCTCTTCTTCCACCCACCTTTGACAACCTTATGTGCAAAAGGCTTGCCAAACTCAGTACGCACATCTTTCACCTTTTCAAAAACTTGGTCACATGACAATGCGGGTGGAGTTTTACGCTGTTCGGTGTCTCCATTGAATGCTTTTCTCCACCCACAGTAGTGATGTTTAGAATGTAAGAATCTACAATGACCAAGAAATATATTCTTTTGACAAAGTTCCAATTGAATCGTATCGGTTTCGTCTTCACAAACAGGACACGCACGTTGACCTTTAATGTTATACCTAAATATATTCCCGTATGCTGGAAAATCTTTAATTGTGCCAAACAACATCTCCCTCAAATTGAATCTTTCTTTCCTATATCAATTAGAAACCTCCACACTGTTCTCCCACAAAATCTTTAAATCTTCGATCAAAGGTGTCAAGTATACGTCTATGTCATTCTCTGGTTGTTTAGGCCCAGAGATTAACATAGATAACATCATGTACTTACGCTTCATACATAGCCATGGAGGTAGGTTATAAATATTAAGAATCACAGGCCATGTAGTATGTGAGATACTTTGAAGACCATGCGAGTTTATTCCATCAGTAGATAATGCCAAGCGAAGGTTTCTTGCTTCTTCTCCAAAGTCAGGATAATCATTATCAATATTCGACCACTGTGGTGAATCAGCCGGATGCTGATACTTTCCATCAATAATTCTTTCATCTGCATGCCAAGTCAGGTGTCTTGCATCGGTTTCACTATGAAACATTCGCCTAAATCTCGGAATTATAGGAAAATACCATAAGACTTTTGCTGGAGACAATATTTTCTTATATCGAGACAAACCGCATTTAGGGCACTCAGTTAACGATGCATATTCATTACGAAACAAAACGCAATTGTTAGGACAGACATGTATCTCATCATAGCTCATGCCAATAGAGCACGATATTTTTTTGCCTCATAGGTTCGATAAGGAAGAACATTATCCTCCGATAGCATTTCTCTCATAAGGGCCAACAACTCTGTGAAACTTTTATCTGACCATCCATTGTCCTCCTTTAAGTTGTACAACTTTAATACTGCAGACAGTCTTGAGAATTTAGTGCAACCTTTATACAACGGTTTCTCTGCATCGCTTACCAACCTCTCAAACATTTCAGGAAAATCATGAAGATCTTCTTCAAGTGCTTCTACAATCTCTTCAACTCGGTCAAAATCGTATGTTTCTGTGTCTTTGTCGTCTGAAGCATAGGTCGTATTACTATTCCCACTCGGTTCAACATTCTCGTTAATTTTCTCACCATGAAATTTCCAACACTGATAAATTCGATCAATTACATGCCTCAGTAAATGCGATTTCAATCCATCTGCGTCAACCTTACCAATATAACAACAACGCAAGCAAGGACATTTCATCTGTCTGGGGGTTTTAACGTGTTGAACAACAAACTTAACGAATTCCGCAACCCCATTCTCGTAATCTTTGGACAATTGATCGGCACAGATCCATGTTTTATCCATGGTTTTCCTACTTATAAGAATACATATTTTCACTACATAAACAACGTAAATCCAAACGAAATTTCATATACATAACGTAAAATCCAAACGAAAATAAAGATACATATTCAATATTTATCAAAGAAATATTTGCCCTAACATATTCAATATTTTCCTATTTTCACTATTTTCATTATTCTTCACAAAATATTTGCCCTAACATAATCAACATTCACATTGCCTATTTTCACTATTCTTCACAAAATCATATTTATCAAAATACATTTCAATGACATTCCCCTAACATACCAATAACATAACAATGACATTCACTACAACAAAAATGTACCTTCACGAAGTAGAGGACGAAGTCAGTAACTTCAAGAAAAGAAAAATGGAGGTTTCCCGAACACCCGAACTCAGTAACTTCACGATAGGTGGCGTTAATGGAGGTTTCCTGAGAGGCGTTAATGGATGAACACCTTCACCAACGGCGTTAATGGAGGTTTCAGAACGAAAAATGGAGTTTCGTTAGGGTTTTCACTGTAGAAGTAACGCGTTCGCAGGGGAGAAGAAAAAGGAAAAGAATGAAAATATGATTCTGAGTTTCTAAATATTTCATTTAATTAGACCTTAGACAACGCTTTTGTGGAAAACGCTGTCTAAGGTATCCCTTAAACAACGCTTTTCAAAAGCGTTGTCTAAGGTCTACCTTAGACAGCTCTTTTGATTTTATTTTATTTTAAATATAAAAAACCTTTGACAACGTTTTCCTCAAAAGCGCTGTCTAAGATATGAGGTCGAACTTACACATCGCTTTTCAAAAAGCGTTGTCTAAGGTATGACTTTTAGCAGCGCTTTTTCTCTTTTTTTACAATATTTTCTGTGTTTTATTTTAATTTTAACTTTTAGCAGCGCTTTCATATTAAAGCGCTATCTAAGGTGCGCTATTAAAAGTCTATTTTGGCGTAATGAATATGTCATTGTATATATTAACCATATATACTTAATTTTTGCAATAACTTTTGATGGAACAAAGAATAAAAGTCTTAAGTCTAAATAATCAAGTCAAATACAATAAAACCACGACTAGTTCCTCCCAAAGTCAGGTTTGATGCACCAAATAAGCACTGAAAAAGACAAACGACACAAGATGGTAGTTTCGAAGCAGCCAAAGATTTTTCCACATGTGGGTCCTATTTATGCTCTCCTTGCTCTCTAAGTAAATTGACCTTTTTAATATTATCTTGTGATCCTCTATATATACCTATTTCATCATCTCAATCATTACAACTAAATCATTTCAGCATTGCACAATTCCACAGACAAAAAATTACACCACTTTTTGATGGCTTTGATTTCATCTTTCTTCAATTGCTTTGGTGTCACCTCAAGCTTATCATCTCAAGTTTCTAATTATGATGAAAAATCATCTCAGCCAAAAACTCCATCTTCAGAGAAACCCAAGAGAAAGGGAGCTCCAATTGTATTTTCTTATTTTCCTGTTAATGCTAATCTCTCACGTTTGTAGTTTTAGTATGTAAATACTGCATTCCATATTTATTTATTATTTGGTGCTTGTATTAATTTATTTGTTTCTTCTCGTTTTTTATGAGAAATTTTATTGTGATTTGTAAAGAATTCTACATTGTAGTCTCATTTTATTTAATACAATTAACATAGAGATATGCTTATAAAGTCTTGTAATCAAAGCACAATGTCAAAACCAAATGGAACAAGGTAACCATTTTTACATGAGAGAATGTTGTATCTCCATAATGTTTTCAGTTGTTTCATTTTTTTTTCTATATCCATTCATCACATGAAACTTGTCTAGAGTTTCTCACAAGCTTCATTAGAAAATCAAACAAGCAAGCAAAACCTGATAAAAGACATAAATTGTATGTAAATCCATAAGGGGTGCCAATTTACTGATCTACATTCGAGAAAGACTACATAAACATCATGTAAATTCATATAGATAACATCGAATATTTTGGAAAATTGCAACAATACAAAAATTAAAAATGATCAGTTATTAGTTTGGAAATGACAAACCTTTAACTGCTTATTTCAAACAAGATGTATCCTATATAAAACTGCATTGACCAAAATTCATCTCTGAATATTTGTATAGAGAGCATAACCAACATTCAATGAGAGATGAGAAATTTCGTAAATCTTGGATCTATGAGAGGAAGAAGATGGAGGGATTTAGAGAGAATGAGTTTTAAGAAATGAGGTTTAAAAAGTGAATGGGTTTAGAGAAATGATTTTGATCGATACAATATTTTTTTGTTATGTGTTTTTTTTTTATTTAAACAATATTTATTTAATAAATTTATACTCATTAATTCACTTACTTACTCAATTAACACTTAATAAAATATATTGTGGTTTATTAATGTGTTTAAGATTAATATTTAAAAATTTAAAAATAAATAATTTTTCAGTCAATCTAAATTTACACATGTTTTACCTTTAAAGAAAATAATAGTATATAATAAAGATTTTAATTTATTATAATAATATTTTTAATTTACACCCTTTTTTAAAAATATGGTGTCTACTGTCACGTGTTAATACTTAAAATGATATTTTATTTACAAATTTACCACAAGATTTCTTATTTACACCCGTGTTTTGTATAATTGGTGTAAATTTTAAAATTATATTTGTCACTTTCCACTAGTGAATAGGAGATGTTTTCTAGGCGTCTCCTATGCGAGCGTTGCCTGTTGTCTAAGGTGAAGTATTTTCATACGATTATTCGTGACCTTTGAGACGATGCTTTTTTAATGTTGCCACAAAAGAAATAGGGGACGATTATTCATGGCCTCTAAGGCGACACTTTTTAAGTGTTTCCAAATGCGTCTACAATTAGTAAGTGTTGTCTTAAATCTGAATCAGGGGGATTGTTTTTAAAATGTCCACATAAAATAAGTAGGATTTTTTTATAGTGTCCCAACCTTCTGCATCCGAAGGATTGTTTTTACAATGTCCCCGTAAAATATACAAATTTCTAATTATTTTTTAAATAATTTAGTCGATGAAGACTAGCTTCAAAAAAATGTTGATTATAACTTAAACAATATCAAATTTAATCGTAAATCTACAATATAATAGCCCGTAAACAAAATGCATAATGTTATGTTACTTATAATAATAATTAAGTTTAATACTTTGAAGTATGATCCTAGTAAAATAACAAAAAAAACATAGTTCAAGTTTAGTGCTTTCAACTTCAAGCCAAAAAAAAGACATCATCCAACTCATTTAAATTTGTCTTCTCGGAATTCATCATCCATATCATCCTCTTGAAATTCATACACTATGCCAAAGATGAGAAAAGACAACGCTTGTTTATTTTTTTCCTTTAATAGCGCTTCCTAAGGTGGTGTTGCCATAGGTAAACACAACTTCTTCTTTTTTATGAAAAAACGCTGCCTTATGTATACTTTAGGCAGCGTTTTACCTTAAAAAGTGTTTACTAAAGTAGGTCTTTAGGAACACTTTTACCTGAAAAAACGCTTTATAAAGTGGACCTTTAGCAACGCTTTTTCTATTGGCATATTTAGGCAACACTTTTTCAGGGAAAAACGCTTTCTATTGTTCCCCTTTAGACATCGCTTTTGAAAGCGCGGTATAATTTATTTTTAATTTTCATTTAAAGGCAGCGTTTTTAATGGAAAAAAAAATTCTTTTGTGTACTAAAGGCAACACTTTTTCTAAAAAGCGCTTCCTTTTCTTCACGTAATTTTTTTATTTTAAAAAAATAATCACATTTTAACCGTTTTTTATGCAGAAACATGTATAAACCATTTCCATAAACCTGTATAATTCAAGCCATTTCCATTACCCATTTCCATACATCACATTATATAATTCAATTCACATTATATAATTCTATAATACCATAAATCACATTATATAGTTCAAATCAAAAAAACCATTTCCATACAATTCACATAAAGATACCATTGTAATTCAATTCACATAAACTATTCACATAATTAAACCATTCTAATTCTTTAACTTCTAAAGATCTCATAATATACAACAACTTCCAAAACTATACAATTACACTCCATAACTACAAACTAACTTTCATACCTTATATGATTCTTTTCTCAATAAGGTATTCACACAATTCCTCCTTGATTTCTTTTCTCAATATGCATGATTTAGTTTGACGTAATAAATTATATGAAATATCCGATAAATATTAAAATAAATCCTAAGTTATAAATCCATACCGTGATGGGAATCTCTAATCGATCCAAATGAACGATTTCTCTCATAAACCTCAAAACGTAATAACAACAGTCTATACCATTACGCTGACGATCATACTACACATAGAAAAAAAAGAATATATAATTGTCTTGTTTTATCAAGTAGCAACGCTATTATAAAATTAATATACCTTCACCCTGAACCATGTAATATTGCTTGCTCTAGACCGTGATACTCGAGCGTCTCTTTGTGCTCGGTATATTAGTATTTCTCTAACAAAATAAAAACATATATTTAGAACAATCTCACAAAAATAATTAAATATACAACTACACACGAATATTTAGAACAATCTGACCACTTACAAAAATAATTAAATATACAACCACACACGAATATTTAGGACCAAAAATTGGGTTTTTGATATTTAAGTATCTTCCATCTTACCGAAACGAAGATTTCAATCTTCATATCTCTGGATTGAAGAAACATAAATAGGGGCATCTGTCATACCCTAATATTTGACCCTATGTTTTCTTCGCATTTTCATATACATCTTGTATACAAAAAGGATCACATTGGTTGCACGGTTCTTCTCGGGTTAGGTTTATTCCTCGCCGGGGATCACTTTTGTCTTTAATTAATTTATTTGTTTATGTTTACTAACCATTAGTCAAAATCCAAAAAATATTTTTTTTCCTTTTACTAACCTTTTTTCAGGAAGAGGAACCATTGAAAATGCCAAAAATAGTAGTCCTGCAGCTCGAGTAAATTTCACAGACAAAAGTCGAAGACGATCCGCAAATAATTCAATTTATCTGATCAAGTATTTCCCAAGTTAATTGATTCATTCAAAGGATTTCCAAGGTTCATATGTTTATTTCTTCGACGTACAAAAAGAATTGGGCCAGAATAACCAAGCAACCTCATTTGTATAAAATATTCAAATTTTGGCTTGGTTAACCGGTTAACCAGTGCGAAATTTGAATATTTTATTCAAATTCAGCACCCTTAGATCATTGATTTAATTGGAATATTCTAGATCCATTGGTTTCTGATTTCTCTACATCACTTTGATCATTTCCTACAATAAAGCCTCATTAATCACCACTCTTTTCCATTTCCCACCAAAATTCCAACTACCAAACCTAAATTCAAATTACCAAAGCAAGCTCCATTCCACCAAATTTCCATACCTAAGGCCTTTAAATAGAACCATAATTTTATTCATTCACCAAGATTTTGATAGCCACAAAAACTCTTGCAAAATACTCCCCCAACACCAAAATTCTCAAAAGCTCACTTTCTTTCTTTTGAAGTGATCAAGAACTCACATTGAATTCTTGACTAACTTGAGCTAAACCTTCATCCTTTCATTCTTTTGTTCATCAATTTTAGTAGATCTAAGCTTGTGTTGGTCCAATTTGAAGAAGTGACTTTGGTAATTCCTCTCACTCCATAAACCCATATACACCATCAACATTCAAGATATAGATCCTTGGTGCCTTTTCACCTAGATCCTTTGGATCTTTATTTGTTGTTTGATTGCAGGGATTCCATTGTATTTTAGTTTTAAAATTCGTGCAAATTCAGATCATGATCATCAAATGTTTGAGAAAGGTTTCAAAATGGATCATGCTGAATTTTCTGCTTTTTTCAGCTTCTGGTACAACGTTAACCGGTTAAC
Organism: Lathyrus aphaca; assembly: GCA_963966055.1. Classification (NCBI taxonomy): domain Eukaryota; kingdom Viridiplantae; phylum Streptophyta; class Magnoliopsida; order Fabales; family Fabaceae; genus Lathyrus; species Lathyrus aphaca. The sequence goes on along the minus strand of OZ014524.1, from coordinate 505,640,804 downwards.
CATTTGGTTAACCGGTTAACCATCTTCAAAATTGCATAGGTTTTTCTTGCGTTAACCGGTTAACCAATTGTTTAACCGGTTAACGCAAGTCATAATGGTGTTTTTGGCTTGTTTCAGCCCCTTTTTGGTTCTTCTTTCTTCTTCTTCTTCCTCCTTTTTATTTTTACCTTGGGAAGCACTTTTGGGAGTGGTTTCGCTTTAATTTCAATGAACTTTGGGTGTAGATTAGAGTAGTTAATGTTCATTAATTCAAAACTACCTTTAAGTGGATTATTCAATTCATTTAAGGTACTTTGCGTTAGTGATACATTTTCATGCTTGAATCCACCGAGATGAGTGATTGAACTTAAGGATGGAAGAATACCATGAGTGCGGCTCAATTTGGTATTCACCTTTATTTTCATGCAATATTGCGTCCGGATAGCGATTTAGATATCGTTTATCTCGCATGCATTAGCACTAACATTATGCACCTTAATTGGTGGTGGCCGGCCTCATTTGTAGGATAATTACTTCGTAAATTACTCGGCGATTGCTTAACATAGACCTAAATATGCCCCAACTTCGGAATAAAAATCTAATTGGGTACTTGCACTTTCGTGGACCGGATCTCTTGTTGATCGCGTAATCCCAAAGTGGTTAATCATATTGCATTAAGAATCGAGACTTATGAATGTTTGATGCGTAGATGCTTTGGGCCTCCCAATCGCCTTTCAATTTTCATTGAATTCGGTTCGATTTGCCTTGATTAATCGCTATAGTGTAAGATGCTAAGCAGATCCGGTTACCTTTCGATTTTGGTTACTCTTTTGGTTGTGGTTGATTAAGTTCACCATACCCTTTTTAAGTAAATATTATTATACTATTACTACTATTAATATTTTAGATTCTTGCACTTTAATTTCTTTTGCTACTAACGTTTAAATTCTTGCACTTTTATTTGCTTTTATTTTATTTTGCTTTACTATGCTTTATTCATCCATTATCATGTTTATTATTTGCTTTTTTTTTTTTTTGTTATGTTGATTTTTCTTTTGTCCATTTGGACACAAAAACATTAATAAAGGATTAAACTTCTAAAAGACTTGTGACTTTAATTTTGGACTATGGTCATCATCCTTAGCATTGGACTTGTAGTTTTGGACTTAGATTTTAGGATCTTGCCATTTGCTTGAGTTATTATGGATTGAAGACCTTAGCGGATTTGGTTCGCTTGTTTTTGAAGATGGAAGTCCTATTGTTTCGAAGAATGTTCACCATACGGTTTGATTGTTCTTCCCTTAAATTTTACTTTCAAGTCTTAGGATAGTCCCTTCATCTCCTCCTACTTCTTAAATTTTCAAATCTTCTTCCTATTTTCAAAATCTTCTTTGTTTTCAAACTTCAAACACAAAAAATCTTAAAAAAACATTTCTCTTCTCATCTCTTCAATCTCTTTCCAAACAAACCATTTTCAAACCAAAAAGAAGTAAATATTTCAAATGGCTCCCGTGGAGTACCACAAACATTTTGGGTGCGTAAAACCTTCCCAATTTGTAACCTATCCCCTTACTCGTTCTCTGCTCGTTTCTTTTAGCTTTTGCTTTTAGATTCATTAGGTTTTATTCGCTCTTTTTCCCTTTTCCATTTGGAATAAAATAAAAGCGCGGTGGAGACTCTATTTACTTTGAGTTAAGTTAATCAATAGCTTACACTCATGATTTTACCGCTACAATGTCCACTATAAAATATAACAAAAGTTTAAATGGAAATTTTCTATGCAAAAGATACAAAGATTAGAATCAAATTAGAATGAAAATCTAACCTGTGCCTAGTATTATATGGTAAAAGATACAAACTTTTTGTACTCCTAGCCATAAATCTCGTGAGTAAGTGATCTCTTACTGAATTTGGATCATTAGCAATTAACGGGTCGTTAACACGGGCAGAAGACACGAAATATAATTTGTTTGACAATTGATTCCTGCACATCAATTTGTCATACTAGCACCTTAAATAAAAACATAATAAATATTATACTATTTTCATTGAAATGTGTAAATAAATTGTTTAAATAATTAAATAATATATTGATCGAAATACCAGATGTATGAATGCATAACACCGATGCCTAATTTAAGATGTTGAAAAATCTGATCCATGTCCTCTTTTCCAATTGTTTCGGAGTGAGAAAAACCAAAAGTAACTTCCTCCATATCTATTTGACGAATACCAAATTCCATCAAATCTGTTGTTCCCACAATTTTTTCAAGACACATCCGAAATCGAGGTTTTGGAGCTCTTTTTCCCCCGGTCCTTGGAATATCCTTTTTTTTGTTGGATGCCTTACTAATTTTCTTGCTGACTTGTTGTGACTCTTGAGCAGGAACCTAAAAATCATATAAGATATGTAAAGTAGAAAATCATGAAGCTTATGAATTCGTATCATAGAATTAACACTTTCAATGTACCTCTTTTTATGATGCAACAGACTCGTTTTGTAAGAGTCTAACATTACCATGTAAGAAAATGCATGTAATGGTTCAGAATGATTTTCATAATGGTTCAGAATTGACATTTGAATACTAAAAGATTCATAATGGTTTTTAACATACCTTATCATCTATGAAAATGATGTTTGATGGCCATGCAACAAACGATCATATTGCATCTCGCAACAATGTTGTCTCTAAAACAACGACATGCATCAGTAGCAACACATCCTGGTCTAATGCAATATCAACTGATAATTTCAGATATCCATTAAGGAGCGAGTTATGATGAAGTAACTCTCCCAATTTGTATGTACTTTTCCCTTGCCAACTATGTGATAAGTCAGCAACGATAAATATAACTAACAAGATGAAATGCCTTAAAGCAATAATAAATATGTAATGTTAATGTGTATATATGTCAATTAAAATAAATGTGCTAATTTAAATAAAATAAATATATGTCAATTAAAATAAATGTCCTATTACCTTAGGAAAATTCTTTTGACAATTGATACATGTTTTGTCACTAGTATCTTTCCACTCTGAACCATGGTTTTCTGCCTTATTTCTCTCTTTATCCTTTTGCAATTCATAGAATTGCGCTTTTAATTCCTCCAACGATTGAATCACTTCTTGATTTCTAGGATTTTTTCTCTTTGGATGTTTATATAAGGAAGATGGAGTCATACAAAATTCTTTACCCCTCACCCGACCATAATACTCAGGAATATTTAGTACTCGACTAAGTATGCTCCTACAATCCTCCTCACTCGTGGTTAAGGATTTAGATAGAGTTTCCTGAAATTCATTGACATATAAAAAATTATTAGTGAGGATTAAAGATTAATTATATGTTAATAAAATTTCAATTAACATAATTTTATACTTACACATTCGTCATAAACATGTTGAACATCTTCCCTTACAACTCCATCCTTGCCCACACGAGCTTTCTTCCACAAAACATGTTCTGAAAATGATGTTTCTTCACTTTTCGTATCTTATAACTATACATTGAGATAAATAATAAGATCATCAATTATAACACAATAATACAATTGATAAAATTATAGCATTTATACTTACAATTTTTTGTTGTAAGCGTGCATATCCCAAACGCCATTTTCTGTATGGATATACGGGTTTTGATGCTCTTTTGCAATTCATGGCACTCACTTCCTGGATACAAAAGTTTAAGTCATATAAGAACAAACCAATGAAACAAGTATATAATACAATTAATAGACATGACAAATTAACATTACATGGAAATTTTTGGTTTTTCGTTTGGCTACAAATGTATCCATAGAGTGTGTTAGTATAAATAATTTAAATACTTAATCATCAACAAAAATATAATAACATCAATCATATATTTTACGTACCTGTATTCAGTCTATATTTTTTCTTTACCAGATTGCAACAATTGATTCCTCCAATTATCACGAGTGATTAGAATGTGCTGACGGATAAGTGAACCTATGTAACTTGTCAACATTGAACTGTTAGGCTCAATTAGTTGGTTTTCAACACTCTAATGTACATCAAATTTGATCCTTTTGTTAGATGATGTGGCTAGTAATCTAGAGGGGGGGTGAATGGATCACCTCCTTGTTTACAAGGTTTTAAAAGATTTTTCAGAGTTTTTAAAGATTAGCGGAAAACACGGTCCCTAATATACTTTCGTTTATTTTGGACCAGCCACTAGAAGACCGGACATGTGATAAAGTACTGGATTTGCAATTGAGATGTTAAAGACTTAAACACACAAGCTGTAAAAGTATTGAATGCACCTATCACAAAAACTATTTCCAATGAATCAAAACCGATTAAAAACGTAAATAGAGATAGAGAAGGAATACAATACACAGAGATTTGGTAAGGAAGTTCCCCACGTTCGTCCTCGCGTGTGGGTACGTCTCCCTCTCAATTTCAAACCGAAATTGAGAACTTTTATATCGATATTGCTGAAATCGTCATTTACAAGGTTGCTATACAAAAACCAGAAATCAATACACCTAGATCTTCCTATTGTATCAACCTTCACTTGATCTGAGCCAAATCAAGATTCCCTTGCAAGTAATACAAACAATTCACCGGTTCCACGATCTATTTGCGAAATCTCCCAATTTCCAAACCTTACGCTGCGGTTGAATCTGTTTTTTAAACGTGACTGACAAACCCTCAAGAACACGCCCGTTCTTGAAGGAAAACCCAGATGGTTTTTCCTTGAAACCTTCTTTCACTCTTCAACTCAGCTGGATCACCGATCGTACCACTGAACGTTATCTCATAATCCTCTAATTCACAGAACAACACTGATTGATTGTTGATGTTCTTGAATCAAGGTATTTGAGAAGATGATGAAGATGAATTATCTACTAAGGTTTCAATCCTGCTCACAATTGAATGCTCACACCAAAAACCTTATTTTCTTGATTGTGTTATTCAAATCCTTGACCTCAAATTTCGCTTGCAATTTCTATATTTGTTGCACTAACAGAAAAACATACATATACTTGACAGAATCTGTTAGAAATAGAAACAGAATAATGAATCGATACGAAATGCGAATGAATCGATACATGATGATTTTTACACTGTTATGTATCAATGCATAATGAAATGAATCGATACATACTGAACCAATGAAGAAAAACATAGAAATGAAAATACAATGAATCGATGCATGTTGCGTATGTATCGATTCATAGCAGAAATTCCAGAATCATTTCTACAGCATGAATCGATGCATGTTGCGAATGAATCGATACATTTGACTAATTTCAGAAATTCATGGACATTATGTATCGATACATCTTGCGAATGAATCGATACATACAGAAGCAAAAGTCAAATATTTGTTTAAAATAAGACATGTGTTAAAGGCTTGCAATGCATACAAAGTGTATCAATACAAAGCATATGTTAAAAGAACAAACGCATAAAATTTATTATCATACAAAACTAAAGAGTTGCTCACAAACTCCCCCTTTTTGATGATGGCAAATTTTTGCATAAGTGTGAGAACCACTCCCTCTGAGTTTGTGCATGCCTGTCATTTTTCACACTCAAGCCTTTCTCCCCCTTTGTCAACATCAAAAAAATGTATAGGTGAAGCAATATTCAGCAATACCAAGATATATAAGCTAATCACTCACAAAGAGTGAATCATAAAGGGCAAACCAATTAATCGTAAACAACAAACAAGCATAGGCATTGAATTTGTCTAGTAGAGTTGAGAATTACAAAAGCAAACCAAACGCATACAATGTTTAAACATAAAATGCAAAGAAACTTAAGCAAAAAAAATGATGTAATGCAAATATGAAATGCAGCCTTAGTGAGGATAGTAGCCACCACAAGACTCCGTATCATCTCTATCGGGATCTCTGAAACTTGGAGGAGGAGGTGGAGGAGGCATCTCATCAGGATTTTGCCCCATGAAGTTGTAATGCCTGAACCGATTCTGAACCTCGGTGCTTCTGAATCTTTCCATAATACCCGGATGCGCACGACAATCATCCATGAAACCAGACATCTCATTATAGAAAACTTGATGCCACTTGACCAAGTCTGTATTCCATGAGTGTTGGTTATGATACATCCTAGTCTGTTCATCATGCCATTCTCGGTGCTCTTTGTGCCACTCTGTTTGTTGTACATGCCACGCACGGGCTTCTTCATGTCGGGCATTATTGGCAATTTCCATTTGCTCAAACATTTGAGTTACATATGCAGGAGCAGTAGTAGATGATATCGGTGGAACAGATGGAGGAACTGGTTCATAGTTAGTAGGAGACCACCTTTGTGGCACCCACTCACCCCAAGCAGTGTTGACATTTGCTTCAAGAGGATTTTCTTCATTTACATCCTCCATATCTTCATCTCTTTGTTCTTTAGCAACAAAAATTTGTTCAGAAGGTGTATCAAAGTTGTAAATTCTGGTTCTAGTGCTACGTTCAAAGAAGTAATCGCAGCGACGCTCGGTGTCCCACCTATATCCCATATGAGAAAGAGTAGCACTATTGAATTCTTGAACACTAGAAGAAGATAAGAGAGGAACAGGGGGTAAAACCACCTTCCATAACTTAAGGATCCTCATAATCTGTGCGGCATAAGCAAGAGTGATGTTCTTCGAATTATTTCCTGTAAGAAAAATATGCTTTACAAAGTAATTGGGCCAATTCAACGGAATCTTCTTCTGCAGAATATACAAGAGATGTATGTCTGGCTTATCCAATCTAGAGTGCCCACCAGACCTCGGACGTAAAATATGCGAGAGAATCCAATGCAGAATTCTGGGGACACTCTTAATCATTCCAGAAGTTAAATGCTCATCATCACCTAGAGGCCTGTCCAGTTTTGAAATAGATGCACAACATTCCTTCAGATTAAACTGAGTTTCAAATTTTTGATCATGCCACATTTGCATCTCAGGCGTCGGGGATGGCATTTGGAACACTTTGTGCCAATCACCAGCCTCAAAACAGTAAGTTGTTGTTCGAATAGTGCACTTGAACATGTAACCTTTACCAGATTTCACACCCGCATAAAAAGCACGAATGAAGTCCTCATGATAGTCATCATTAACAGTTAAAAAGGACCCAAGTTTTTGTGCGTCAACCAAATCAGCAACTTCTTCTAAACAAAGAGTATGCACATCTTGAGTATTGAAGACATGAGGTTTCATGACTAACCTTGTTTTGAAGGAAACCTCAAACTCTTCAGCAATGGCAGGATGGAGAATGGATGACCCAGAGGGAGGAATTTCTGGAACAGGAGGAGCTTGATGTGAAGCCTCAACAGGTTCTTTCCCTTTACCTTTACCTTTTGCTCTAGGAAGCATGACTCTTGGAGGCATGATGATGAAGTTAGGGTTTTGGAAGAAAAGGGGTTTTGTGGTGTTAGGGTTATGTAACCGTAAATGATACAAATGGAATGAAGTAGGAGATAGAATAGAGTTTATAACTGATGCACATGTCATAACAAATGCTGATGTATCGATACAAAGAAAAAGAAAAGGATTTTATAACAGTATGCATCGATACATGACCTTATGAATCGATTCATGTTGCGAAATTTTGGAATTTCAAGTTGCTATGTATCGATACAAACCACGAATGTATCGATACATACTGTAACAATTTTGACAAATTTAAAAAGAAATTTAACATGAATCGACATAAAATGGAGATGCATCGATACATATTGCGAAATTTTGAATTTTCAAGTGGCTATGTATCGATACAAACCACGAATGTATCGATACATACTGTAACAATTTTTACAGTTATAAAAAGGAATTTAACATGAATCGACACAAAATGGATATGCATCAATAAAAAAAATTAATGCAGAATGCAGAATGAATCAAAACATTGTAATGATGCTTAAGAATGCTTTACAAACTAATTATTAACGCTCAAACAATCATATGTAAAGAAGTACATGTAAGCGAGAAATAATTGCTCAAACATACATTTATCACACAATATCAACAAGGTGTAGAGAGGAACAATATTACCTCCGTCGTAGTAATCTCATGAGGTACGAGTGAAGTCTACATTCAGATCTTAGTAAACACGATGAGATAAATATAAACTAAATCAAACAAACTTAAGACACCAATGCGGAGAGATCAAGAATCCCTAATTCACGACGAATGTTGAAGAATGGTTCAGTTGCCAATGGTTTAGTGAAAATGTCAGCAGGTTGATTTTTAGTATCAACATGCTCAAAAACAACATCTCCTTTTTCAACATGATCGCGAAGGAAGTGATGTCTAATCTCTATATGTTTGGTGCGTGAGTGTAAAACAGGATTCTTAGTGAGATTAATGGCATTAGTGTTGTCACACTTTATTGGAATGCGTTTAAGTTCAATATCAAAATCTTGTAGTTGTTGTCTTAGCCACAAAATTTGAGCACAACAGCTACCGGCTGCAACATACTCAGCCTCTGCAGTAGACAACGCTACGGATACTTGCTTTTTGCTATGCCAACTTATTAAAGAATTTGAAAATAGATGACATGTACCACTAGTGCTTTTCCTATCTGATTTGCAGCCAGCAAAATCAGAATCAGAGTAACCTACTAAGCTGCAATAGCTCCCTTTGGAATACCAAAGCCCGTATTTAGGTGTTCCATGAAGATACCTAAATATACGCTTGACTGATTTTAAGTGAGATTCCTTAGGGTTTGATTGAAATCGTGCACACATACAAACACTAAACATGATGTCCGGTCTAGAAGCAGTTAGATACAAGAGAGACCCAATCATACCTCTATACCTTTTGACATCAACACACTTACCATGTTCATCTTTGTCCAAGTTTCCGTTGGTAGGCATGAGAGTGTCGATTGATTTTGAATTATTCATTCCAAAGCGCTTGATCAGTTCTCTGCAGTATTTTGTTTGACATACTGCTGTACCTTCATCGAGTTGCTTTATTTGGAGGCCTAAGAAGCACTTCAACTCCCCCATAAGACTCATCTCAAACTCACCCTGCATAACATTTGAAAACTCCTCGACCAAGTGTATGTTAGTTGAACCAAAAATTATATCATCTACATAAACTTGAACTAAAAGAATGTGCTTTCCTTTATGTCTAATGAAGAGTGTATTATCCACTTTACCTCTAGAATATCCATGATCAATTAGAAATTTGCTAAGTCTTTCGTACCACACACGAGGTGCTTGCTTAAGACCATATAAAGCACGCTTTAATTTGTAAACATGATCTAGATATTCAGAACTTTCAAAACTGGGAGGTTGTGAAACATATACTTCTTCATTTATGACACCATTTAAAAACGCACTCTTTACGTCCATTTGATAAAGCTTGAAATTCATAGAACATGCATAAGCAAGCAAAAGACGTATAGCTTCAAGGCGAGCCACTAGAGCATAAGTCTCCTCATAATCTATGCCCTCCTCTTGGTTATACCCTTGTGCTACCAAGCGTGCCTTGTTCCTAGTTATCACTCCGCTTTCATCAAGTTTATTCCTAAACACCCATTTAGTACCTATGATGTGATGATCTCGCGGACGAGGGACAAGTTCCCAAACGTCATTTCTTTTAAATTGATTAAGTTCTTCTTGCATGGCCATTAGCCAAAATTCATCAATCAAAGCCTCTTTAGCATTTTTAGGTTCTACTTGTGATACAAAAGCAAAGTGAGGACAAAAGTTACTTATCTTAGAACGAGTCAACACTCCCTTTGAAATATCTCCCAATATATTGTCTATAGGGTGGTCTTTAGAGGATTTCCAAGCTGGTGGAAGTTCCTTCACTTCAGATGTTCCTTCCTCTTTATCTTTTTCATGACTAGTATCTTCCTCCTTCTCATTTTCAGCAGTTTCAGATTGATCAATTTTTGTAGCAGCTTCTTTGAGTATGTCTTCTGTAGATACACCTGCATCATCAAAAGATATACCTTTTCCGACAATTTTTGGATACGATTCATCAAAAGAAACATGGACAGATTCTTTAACAGAAAGTAAATGCCTATTATACACTCTATATGCTTTACTTGATTGAGAGTATCCAAGAAAAATACCTTCATCATCTTTGGCATCAAACTTCCCAAGGTTTTCCTTACCGTTATTTAAAACAAAACACTTACAACCGAACACGTGAAGATGAGACAAGTTTGGCTTTCTACCTTTTAAAATTTATAAGGGGTTTTATTCAAAATAGGACGAATTAAAATCCTGTTCAGAACATAACAAGCTGTGCTAATTGCATCAGCCCAAAAATATTTTGGTAATCCACCCTCATTGAGCATTGTTCTTGCCAATTCCTCTAAAACTCGATTTTTGCGCTCCACAACACCGTTTTGTTGTGGAGTTCGAGGAGCTGAAAAGTTGTGCTCAATGCATACTTGTCACAATACTTATCAAAGAGATGATTTTGAAATTCACCTCCATGATCGCTTCGAATTGTAACTATTTTAGAATTCATTTTGTTTTGGGACAGCTTTGCAAAACTTTTAAAAGCAGAAAAAGTTTCATCTTTGCTATGAAGGAATATAGTCCAAGTGAATCTAGAGTAGTCATCTACTATTACGAAACCATAATAGTTTCAACCTTAGCTCTTTGTCCTAGATGGTCCAAAGAGATCCATATGGAGAAGCTCAAGGGGTCTTGAAGTTGAAATTATGTTTTTAGATTTAAAGGAGACCCTTGTTTGTTTCCCCATTTGGCAAGCATCACATAGGTGGTCTTTTGAAAATTTTATTTTTGGAAGACCTACTACTAGATCCTTAGATACAACCTTATTAAGAAAATCGAAATTAACATGCGCTAAGCGTCTATGCCATATCCATGAATCATCATTTAGGGCAACTAGACATTTAGTGCTTGTTAAAGATACATTCAAAAGATCAAGCATATATATGTTGTTTACTCTTACACCTTTAAACACAACATTATGTTCGGTATGTTCAATTTTGCAACAAGTTTTTGTGAAAGAAACTTTATAACCTTTGTCGCATAATTGACTTATACTCAACAAATTGTGTTTAAGTCCCTCTACAAGATGGACATCAGAAATAGTAGTGGTAGAGGGATTGCCTACACTACCTTTGCCAAGTATAGCTCCTTTGTTATTGTCTCCATAAGTAACATACCCCTTCTTCTTTTCTTTGAAGTCAATAAAAAGTGATATGTCACCCGTCATGTGCCTTGAACACCCGCTGTCCAGAAACCATCTTCTTTCCACGGATGCAAGACACTCATCCTACAATATCAAAAGAGAGAGGTAGGTACCCAATTTTTATTGGGTCCAAGTGGGTAAGTGGTAACATGATTGTCTTTAGGCTTCCATTGATAAATACCTTTAGGCACTAGGAATCTTCTAAATTTGCATTTTTCAATGGTATGGCCAGCATGACAACAATAATGACATACACTACGACAATGTTGTTGTTTATGTTTGGTCCTTAAATCCTTTGGAATAAAAGAGTATCTTGCATATGGAGGATTTAATGACTTTTTAAACAACCTAGTGTCAATGGCATAAGTAATCTTAGGTTGTAAAGCTTTTTCCAATTTGACCTTAAGAGAAATAACCTCTTGTTGCCAAATGTGGCAAGCTTCACAATGCCTTATTTTACTACAACCATCAATATCAATAGCTTTTGAATTTTCTGCAATGCTAGCTTTCAAGTACTCTAGATCTTTTTCAGCATGTTGTACTTTACCTTCCAAGTATGAAAAAATTTGTTTATCGGAAGATAATCTTTTAAATGCTTCTATAGCTTCATTATGCAGTATTTCAAAAGCTATTTTCAATTCAGAAAAGGACATAGAAGAGAAATTGTTATAGTAAGCTTGTTTTACCTTTTTATCATCAATTTTCTTCTTGTGGTGGGACTGATTTTTGGTGTAAGCCATAAGACACAAATTTGCGGTTTCATCGCTATCACTTGAGCATTGTGTACTTGATGAATCACTATCACTTTCCCAAGCAAAGTAAGCTCTTCTTTGCTTATTGTACCTTTTTGGTGGAGCTTTTCCCTTATCCTTTTTCTTTAAAGGACAATCCGTTTTATAATGTCCGGACTTACCACAATTAAAACAAGACCCTCTTTCTCTATTCTTCTTAATCTCTTCCTGTTTTGAATCTATAGATTGTCTTCTAAACTTTATGAGATTTTTGTCGGAATGCTTGATTCCATTCTTTCGAATGAATCTATTATATCTCCTAACAAAAAGTCCCATTTCTTCGTCACCGGAGTCTTCGTCACTACTTGACTCATTGTTGCTTAGCTCTTTTTGTGAGGACTTTGAGTTAGAAGCCACAAGAGCTATAGGCCTCTTCTCACCCTCTTTGTCTTTATTCTTCTCCTTTCCCTTTTTACTCTTGTTCTCAAACTTTTCTAGACTTTCTAGTTCTTGCTGATGTTCCTCCAGCTTTCCAAACAAAGTAGTCATTGAGAGTGTCGTTAGATCGTTGGCTTCCTTGATAGTTGTTACTTTAGGTTGCCATTCCCTTCTAAGACATCTCATAATTTTATTAGTAGCAATTTCATTGGAAACAGGTTTTCCAAGTGCATTCAAATGATTGATGAGATGAACAAATCTCTTTTGCATGTCGGGAATAAATTCTCCCTGTTTCATGCAAAAGAGTTCGAACTCTTGATTAAGTGTGTTAATGCGGGACTGTTTTACTTCAGTTGTACCTTCATGTGCAATTTCTAAAGCGTCCCACATCTCTTTAGCTGTCGAGCAATGGGATACTCGATAATACTCATCAGCACTAAGCGCTGAAATTAGCATATTTCGAGCTCTCCAATCACTTGACCACCTTTTCTCATCTTTCTCATCCCAATCATCTTCTGGTTTAGGTACTATGGCACCTGCCTCATTCATCATGGTGATTTGAAAAGGACCATTTTGAATGGCAGTCCATACGCGCCTATCCACAAAATTTATGTGAACTCGCATGCAGTCTTTCCAGTAGCCATAATTTTCACCATTGAAAACAGGAGCTCTATTATACGCCCCCTTTGGTTCAGAATCCATATCGTTACAGGCAGCCACAAAGCACCAGGGAATCGGTGCTCTGATACCACTTGTTAGACGATGTGGCTAGTGATATAGAGGGGGGGTGAATGGATCACCTCCTTGTTTACAAGGTTTTAAAATATTTTTCAGAGTTTTTAAAGATTAGCGGAAAACACGGTCCCTAATATACTTTCGTCTATTTTGGACCAGCCACTAGAAGACCGGACATGTGATAAAGTGCTGGATTTGCAATTGAGATGTTAAAGACTTAAACACACAAGCTGTAAAAGTATTGAATGCACCTATCACAAAAACTATTTCCAATGAATCAAAACCGATTAAAAACTTAAATAGAGATGGAGAAGGAATACAATACACAGAGATCTGGTAAGGAAGTTCCCCACGTTCGTCCTCGCGTGTGGGTACGTCTCCCTCTCAATTTCAAACCGAAATTGAGAACTTTTATATCGATATTGCTGAAATCGTCGTTTACAAGGTTGCTATACAAAAACCAGAAATCTATACACCTAGATCTTCCTATTGTATCAACCTTCACTTGATCTGAGCCAAATCAAGATTCCCTTGCAAGTAATACAAACAATTCACCGGTTCCACGATCTATTTGCGAAATCTCCCAATTTCCAAACCTTACGCTGCGGTTGAATCTGTTTTTTAAACGTGACTGACAAACCCTCAAGAACACGCCCGTTCTTGAAGGAAAACCCAGATGGTTTTTTCTTGAAACCTTCTTTCACTCTTCAACTCAGCTGGATCACTGATCGTACCACTGAACGTTATCTCATAATCCTCTAATTCACAGAACAACACTGATTGATTGTTGATGTTCTTGAATCAAGGTATTTGAGAAGATGATGAAGATGAATTATCTACTAAGGTTTCAATCCTGCTCATAATTGAATGCTCACACCAAAAACCTTATTTTCTTGATTGTGTTATTCAAATCCTTAACCTGAAATTTCGCTTGCAATTTCTATATTTGCTGCACTAACAGAAAAACATACATATACTTGACAGAATCTGTTAGAAATAGAAACAAAATAATGAATCGATACGAAATGCGAATGAATCGATACATTATGATTTTTACACTGTTATGTATCAATGCATAATGAAATGAATCGATACATACTGAACCAATGAAGAAAAACAGAGAAATGAAAATACAATGAATCGATGCATGTTGCGTATGTATCGATTCATAGCAAAAATTCCAGAATCATTTCTACAGCATGAATCGATGCATGTTGCGAATGTATCGATTCATAGCAGAAATTCCAGAATCATTTCTACAGCATGAATCGATGCATGATATGAATGAATCGATACATTTGACTAATTTCAGAAATTCAAGGACATTATGTATTGATACATCTTGCGAATGAATCGATACATACAGAAGCAAAAGTCAAATATTTGTTTAAAATAAGACATGTGTTAAAGGCTTGCAATGCATACAAAGTGTATCAATACAAAGCATATGTTAAAAGCACATACGCATAAAATTTATTATCATACAAAACTAAAGAGTTGCTCACACCTTTTATCTCTTGCACGGATGATTGACTTCGTAATAGTTATTCCACGTTTAATTTCACTTTCTACATTTTGAGCTTCATTTGCATCATTTGTATCATGTGAGTCTTCCTGGTTACTAGCCATTTGAGTTGTAAGAAGGAAAAAAACTAAAATTAAATGAAAAATATAAAAAATCAAAAATCCATAATCCATTGAATATATATAATATTACAACTATTTAATATTATTGAATGATATATAAGCTATAATTTTACCAACCGACTTTTTTTCTCTTGGTTTGAATATGTTCTACCCATATCTTAACAACACGGATGGTTGGATTGATCTAAATACCCTCATTATGATCATTTCTAGTATATGATTCATTCGCTATAATATTTTCATCTTGATCATTTTCAGTAAACGATTCAATCTCAACATCAATATTACATTGTTCTCCAATGTTTTTATCAATTACTTTCTTAGATAAAAGCACTATAGACCATTTCGTACTTGTCGGATCAGTGACATAGAACACTTGTTTAGCTTGAGATCCTAGAATAAAAGGCTCATCTATGTACCCCACCCTATTAAGATCCACTTACAAAAATACTGACTTATCCATTCATATACCATTACTATTTTCATCCCACTATTTTGCATAGTACTTTTATCATCTTATTCTTTGGTATAAAATGTGTATCCATTAATTGCGTATGCGCTATAAGAAAACATAACAAAACTTGGACCATATGCTAAACATTTCAACCTTTATGTTATTGAAGCGAGATCTAAATAATACTTTGAATAAATATGATCCTTAAACCATGCTATAAAACTTCGATTGTGCTCTCATACTATCAAATCCTCATTTCTATTCAGATTTAAACCTCAGAGAACATCCTTGTGCATTTCAACATATAGCTCAACCTCAATCTCATTGTGCAGAACATACAAATGCACTTGATCCCGTTCGAACCTTGATACTCTCACAACTTCATTTCCATTTAACTTTTTTCCTTCTTTTTTTCGACAATATAAGACTTAGGGAGTCCAATTGATTGTACATTGGAAAAATATTCAGTACAAAACTCAATCACTTCTTCAACAATGTATTCTTCAACAATACAACCCTCTGGTCGACTTCAGCATTTCACATACCCTTTTAATATTTTCATATAACGTTCAACATGGTACATCCATCTCATATAAGTTGGTCCACAAAATTGTGTCTCTTTCACAAGGTGAACAACTAGATGAACCATTATGTCAAAAAACAATGGAGGAAAATACATTTCAAGATCACACAAAGTAATAACTATTTCTTTTTGCAATGTTGGTAAGATCACAAGATCGATCACCTTATTGGATATTGACTTGAAGAAAAAACACAATTTAGTTATTGCACTTCTAACTTTTTCTAGCAGAATAGAACGTATACCTATTGCAATACGCCAAAAAGGTTTTTTAACAGCGCATCTTAGACAGCGCTTTTAAAAGAAAGCGCTGTCTAAGGTTAAAATAAAAATAAAACACGGAAAATGTTCTAAAAAAATAATGAAAGCGCTGTCTAAGGGGGGTCTTAGACAACGCTTTTAGAAAGCGCTGTCTAAGACCCCCCCTTAGACAGCGCTTTTAGAAAGCGCTTTTAAATATAGACTTTAGTCAGCGCTTTTGAGAAAGCGTTGTTTAAAGTCTTTCAATTATAAAAAAATTAAAACCAAAAGCGCTGTCTAAGGGGGGGGGGGGTTTAGAAAGCGCTTTTGGAAAGCGCTGTCTAAGGCATATCTTAGAAAGCGCTTTCCACAAAAGCGCTGTCTAAGGTCTAATTAAAATTAAATTTCAGACTTCTATTTTCGTTCTCAGTTCTTTTTGTTTTCCCTCCTGCGATTAAACCCCTCCAGCGAACCCTAACAGCGAACGAGAATACATTGTAATCATTCGGTTTCAATACCAGAAAGTGTTTGAAGAATCGGTTTCAGAACGTCATTTCTACTGCGGTATGTTCTTCATTTCTGCATTTTTTCATTTCTGATTCAGTTCGTCATTTATGCATTTTGTTCTACTGCGTTTTGTTCGTCATTTCTTAACATTTTCATTCATTTGGTTTCAGGCATTGCAAGTGTTTGAAGAATATTTCATTTCTGAAAGTGTTTGAAGAATCCTTCATTTCAGTATGTTCTTCATTTAGGGAAATATCAGTATTTGTAAATAACTTCATCAGTATTTTTCATGCTCTGTTATTTTGTTTGGTTCAATGCTTGCTCTTTTTGTTTGTAAAATACATTGTTGATGCTCAATTGCCAACCCTAACTGAATGAGAAATAAAAATTCTTGTTCTTGTCTTTATGTAAGTGCAAGCATCTTTCTTTATCATCTAATATGCAAATATGAATACCTAACAATATCACATTAATTATGAGTACTATTTTTGTTGCATTATTCTACATGTACATCAAGTATTTTGTCCAAATATTTGAATATAAAGTTTAGGCGAGTAATGGGGTCCATTTATAGACTTTTAGATTGAACACATAAGATTTTGGACATGAAACATGGTTTTCCCACATAAAAAGGTAGGTAGGTAGTATTAAATTTCATACATTATTTTGTTACAGTGTCTGTGTCTACTTGACTTTAAACTCTAAATATCATTTTGGATTTAGATGTTCAATATTGTTCAAACTTCATGTTTCCTTAGTGATTATACTTGAAGATTGAATAGGTAGTTTTTTTTCTTTTTAACTGTGAAAGTGTTGTTCATCTCACTTTCATTCTAAAGGAACAAGATTTCTCCCATAAAATGATTGAACGAACTCTAATATAGTTATAGGTATAGTTATAGGTATATTGTAATAGAAAAAGTTTGATTCTTGTAATATAAAAAATGAAAGTGATGAGGTAATTAAAGTTGGTATATTGGCGTATCAGATACGTTATTGAAGTTTATATTAACATTGGTTATGTATAGGTTTTTGAAGTTTAAAATGAATTGAACTTTATAATTGTTAGGATATTCAAAGATACTACCTTAGTTATGTATTTTCGTCTGGATTAATTGTTTACTTTAATAAGTAGGAAAACCATGGATAAAACATGGATCTGTGTCGATCGAATGAACCAAGAGTACGAGAGTGGGGTTGCGGAATTCGTTAAGTATGCTGTTCAACACGCTGAAAACCCCAGACGAATGCATTGTCCTTGCTTGCGTTGTTGTTATATTGGTAAGGTTGACGCACATGGATTGAAATCGCATTTGCTGAGGCATGGAATTGATCAAAGTTATCAGTGTTGGATATTTCATGGTGAGAAATTAACGAGAATGTTGAATCGAGTGGAAAAAGTAATACGACCTATGCTTCATACGACAAAGACACGGAAACATACGATTGTGATTGAGTTGAAGAGATTGTAGAAGCACTGGAAGAAGATCTTCATGATTGTCCTGAAATGTTTGAGAGGATGGTAAGCGATGCAGAGAAACCGTTGTACAAAGGTTGCACTAAATTCTCAATACTTTCTGCAGTATTAAAGTTGTACAACTTAAAGGCGGGCAATGGATGGTCGGATAAAAGTTTCACAGAGTTGTTGGCCCTTATGAGAGAAATGCTACCGGATGATAATGTTCTTCCTAATCGAACCTATGAGGCAAAAAAATGTTATGCTCTATTGGCATGAGCTATGATAAGATACATGCTTGTCCTAACGATTGCATTTTGTTTCGTAACGAATATGCAATGTTAACTGAGTTCCCTAAATGCGGTTTGTCTCGATATAAGAAAAGATTATCTCCCGCAAAAGTCTTATGGTATTTTCCGATAATTCCGAGATTTAGGCGCATGTTTCGTAGTGAAACCGATGCAAGACATCTTACTTGGCATGCAGATGAAAGAATTATTGATGGAAAGTATCGGCATCCGGCTGATTCACCACAGTGGTCGAAGATTGATAATGATTATCCTGAGTTTGGATCAGAAGCAAGAAACCTTCGATTGGCATTATCTACTGATGGAATGAACCCACATGGTCTTCAAAGTATCTCACATACCACATGGCCTGTGATTCTTATGATTTATAACCTACCTCCGTGGCTATGTATGAAGCGTAAGTACATGATGTTATCTATGTTAATCTCTGGGCCTAAACAACCAGGTAATGACATAGACGTATACTTGACACCTCTGATCGAAGATTTAAAGATTTTGTGGGAGAACGGTGTGGAGGTTTATGATGGATATAGGAAAGAAAGTTTCAATTTGAGGGCGATGTTGTTTGGCACAATTAATGATTTTCCAGCATACGGGAATCTATCTGGGTATAGCATTAAAGGTCAACGTGCGTGTCCTGTTTGTGAAGACGGAACCGATACGATTCGATTGGAACTTTGCCAGAAGAATGTGTTTCTCGGTCATCGTAGATTCTTACATTCTAAACATCACTACCGTGGGTGGAGAAAAGCATTCAATGGAGACACCGAACATCGTAGAGCTCCACCCGCATTGTCAGGTGAACAAGTTTTTGAAAAGGTGAAAGATGTGCGTACTGAGTTTGGAAAGCCTTTTGCACATAAGATTGTGAAAGGTGGGTGGAAGAAAAGGTCGATGTTTTTTGAATTACCATATTGGAAGTCTTTGTACGTGAGACATTTTCTCGATGTTATGCATATTGAAAAAAACGTATTTGAAAGTGTTATCGGTACATTACTCAATATAAAAGGCAAGTCTAAGGATGGCCTTAAAGCAAGGGAGGACATGTTAAAAATGGGAATGAGAACTGAATTAGCACCCGTGAAGAAAGGAAGACGAACATATCTACCACCTGCTGCTTTTACTTTATCTAGAAAGGAGAAAAAAATTTTGTGTAAGTCTCTGAGTGAAGTTATGGTTCCAGAAGGATACTCATCTGATATCAGAAGACTTGTTTCTATGAAAGACCTCAAGTTGAAGAATTTGAAGACACATGATTGCCATGTTATAATGGAACATTTTCTACCGATAGGTATACGTTCTATTTTGCCAGAAAAAGTAAGAAGTGCCATAACTAAATTGTGTTTTTTCTTTAGGTCAATTTTTAGTAAGGTGATCGATCCCGAGATCTTACCAACACTACAAAAAGAGATTGTAATTACCTTGTGTGAGCTTGAAATGTATTTTCCTCCATCTTTTTTTGACATAATGGTTCATTTAGTTGTTCATCTTGTGAAAGAGACACAGTTGTGTGGACCAGCTTATATGAGATGGATGTACCCTGCTGAACGGTATATGAAAATATTGAAAGGGTACGTGAAATCCCGAAGTCGACCAGAGGGTTGTATTGTTGAACGATACATTGTTGAAGAAGCTGTTGAGTTTTGTACTGAATATTTGTCTAACGTTCAATCGATTGGACTCCCCAGAGCTCAGATTTTCGACAAAATGGAAGGTAAAAAATTAATTGGGAATAAAATTGTGACAATATCAAGGGATGAACGGGATCAAGTTCATTTGTATGTTCTGCACAATAATAATGAGGTTGAGCCATATGTTGAAATGCACAAGGATGTACTCCGAAGGTTAAATCCGAACAGAAATGAAAATTGGATAGTTATAGAGCATAATCAAAGTTTCATACAATGGTTGAAGGATCATATTTATTTGAAGCGCTCTTCAGATCCTTCTTCGGTAACAGAAAGGTTGAGATGTTTGGCATATGGTCCAAGTTTGCATGTGTTTTCTCATAGCGCATATTCAATTAATGGATACACATTTTATACCAAAGAACAAGATGATAAGAGTACTATGCAAAATAGTGGTGTCACCATGCTAGCTGAAGCAATGCATATATCAAGTATGAAAGACTTAAACCCCAAATATGCAAATTTGTCATATTTTGGAGTCATTGAGCACATTTGGGTGTTTGATTACGAGAAGTTTCATATTCCCATCTTTGGTTGCAAGTGGGTGAATAGTAGTGGCATACGAATGGATAAGTCTGGATTTTTGCAAGTTGATCTTACTAGGGTGGGGTACAAAGATGAACCTTTTATTCTAGCATCTCAAGCTAAACAAGTGTTCTATGTGAATGACCCGAAGAGTACAAAATGGTCTATAGTGCTTTTCTCTAACAAAGTGACTGATGATAGCGGTGTCGATCAATGTGATATTGATGTTGAGAATGAGTCATGCATTAGACGGAATGAGTTGAATAGAAATGATGAAGTTGCGGATCTTATACCGGATGAGTCATATATAAGAAACGATCATAATGAGGGAATTTGGATCAATTCATCCGTACGCATTGCTAAGAAACAAGTGATTAATATTCCAACAAAGAAAAGAAAGAGATGTTAGTGACTTAGGTAAATTATCCATGGTTTCTTTATTTTTTTTTCAATTGTTTTGATTATAAGTTATATGTGATAATGCATGATTTCATTATATTTTTGTTTTCAATTGCTTTGATTATAAGTTATATCTGATAATGCATGATTTCTTTATTTTTTTGTTTTCAATTGCTTTGATTATAAGTTATATCTGATAATGCATGATTTCGTTATATTTTTGTTTTCAATTGCTTTGATTATAAGTTATATCTGATAATGCATGATTTCTTTATTTTTTTTGTTTTCAATTGCTTTGATTATAAGTTATATTTGATATTTGATGGTTTCCTTGGTTTATTACAGGTTAGACATGGCTGATGACCAACATGAGGAAGTTAGTAAAAAAGTATCCGCGGAAGAAGAAATTCGAAGAGGCATCACAGTAATGAGAAGGGTGGTCCAAGGAAGATCTCGAGGCATCATACTAGATGTCTATTGGAGCAACCAGGGACAACTTATAGAACCTAATGGGCATACCTTAACTAGTTTTATCGGTGCACTAGTAAGGAATGAAATTCCCATTACATGTGATGATTGGAGAAACAAAGAGCTGAATGAGTCCAAAGAAAAAATTTGGAGTGAGATAAAGGTACAATCATTTGGCCCTTAATTATACGGTATCAATTATGTTTTTTCAATTACCGATACTAACTATCAATCTGTAAGTTTTTCTTAGCGATGTTTTAACATCGAAGAAGAAAGAAGAGGTTTTTGTATGAAATTGGCCGGAAAGCTTCTAAGAGGGTTTCAGACATTTTTATCATCCAAGTTCCTTAAGGATGCGGATGGTAATTTTGTGGATGCGGAGCTTCCTAAAAAATATGAAAGTTTGATATCGGCTGAAGAATGGGAAGCTTTCAAATCCAAAAGACAAGACCCGGTTTTTCAAAGAATAAGTGCTACAAATCGGGAAAGAGCATCAAGTCCCGCATATCCGTACCGAAAAGGACGTGTCGGATATGGACGCTTAGAACAATCCATTGTAAGTATTTATAAATTGCGATAACAAATTTGTTCATCATATATTAGTTTTATCTGATCAAATTGTATGACTTAATGTGTAGCTGCAGAAGGAGGAAAGTTCAGAAACATCTCTTCCTGCACATGTTTTGTGGAAGGAAGCCCGTGTGGGCAAATCTGGAGTTCCTCAAGAAGAAGTTTTACACGTATACCAGAAATGTGTAAGTATAACATTTTTTTATTAATTGAATAACATTTTATACTCAAATATTTGACAAGTAGACGGTATTCATCTGATTTTTCAGGAGGAGCTATCTCAGTCTTTATCTCCCGATGATACTAGGAGCATACTTAGTCGGGCATTAGATGTCCCTGAGTATTCTGGTTGGGTGAGGGGTAAGGGATTTGGAGTCACTCCGACCTCCCTGAGTATTAAAAAAGGAAAGACTCCTAGTAATCGGGAGCTTCATGCAAGATTGGAAGCCATGCAAGCTGAGCTTGATGCATTGAGGAGAGAAAGAGAGGCTAGCGCCTCAACAATATACAGAGATGCTTCGGACAAAGACAATATCAACTGTACCTTTCAGCCGAACATTCCAGAGGTAATTACATATAATTGTCTTAAATTGAACTATTTGCTTAAATTATGTATTTGACATATATACACATTAACGATTTCTTGTTATTATTGGTTTTAGGGCATTTCCCATTGTCAGCTGTATTTGTCGTCACCATACTATCGGATGGTTGGCAAGGGAAAAGTGCATAACGTTAGCGGAGTATTACTCCACACTAGAGAGCTCCCTGCTGGATGTTTGAAGGTATCAGTTGATATTGCAGTTGAGCCGAATGCAGCATTACCATATCCTAGCGATGATTCGGATGCAACAACGGTGCACGAAGCAGTAGGTTCGTTTGTTGCATGGATGACAAACCTCATATGCGTAGGATATGAGGTATGCTTAAAACTTATGTTAACTTTGTGTATATTCAAAGTTTAAAATTTATGCTTAAAATTTTACTTACATATTTTCCTTGGTTATGTTAAATAGACTCCCACAAAATCCAAATCAAAAGATAATGCGATTCCACGGCATACCGAGTCCACAGTTTCAAGAAAAGAGGTAATATACAATTATATGACATATATTCATGGAAGTTGTTACATTCTTAATTTGATATAACTATTTATATGACATGTAGCTTCAAGAAAATGAGGTTAGCAATGCCTCCGCACAACAAAAAAAGGAGGTTAGCAACGCCTCCGCACGGGTAAAAAGTTCTGGTGCTAAGAAGAGAGTAGCTAGGAAAAAACCTACCACCAAGTATAAGTCGTGCCTCAGGACATTTCTAGAGATGACCGATATACCGACCGGAGGTGTTCGGACTGTACATATGGAGGTAGGGATTTTCGGCTTTGATTACGACCAAATGATTGGTAATGAGGACTTCATGCAAGTTTTTGGTCGTGAAGAAATCGGCGTCACCGTTGTCAATACATATGTTAGGTAAATCCGGACTACTTTGTTTTATTAATTAAACAACTTATGTTAATTATGTTTACTTTATGTTAATGATGTTTTTATATTAGGTTTTTGTATGACAAATTGATGCGCCCCAATGGTTTGGACGTGTCATTCGGATTCTTAGCACCCGCGACCGTCAACTTAGGTTTAATCTTAAGTAGACCGGATACCGTGACGGAGTACGTTCTTCGGATCCTCATGGACAATAAATATGCGGAGAAGTTGTTTTTTATACCGTTTAATACCGGGTTAGCATTTCATTCTAAATTCATCTATTATAATTATTTTCCAAGTTACCATCTAACATTTGCCTAATCATTACAGTGGACATTGGTTGTTGCTCGCAATCAATCCTATCCGAGAAATTGTGTATTATCTTGACTCGTTAGGAAATGATTGGACAACATACCCGGATATGAAGGTCCTAATTGACACGTAAGTGATAATGTTCAAAAATTTTCTTAGTTTATGTGAATTGTTCTAATTGCTTCATTTTTATTTTATTAGCGTCCTACAAGCTTTTCGGGCCCAACGAGATATCCAAACCTCAAGGAGGGGCACCAACTCCATTACATGGATTAAAGTGGCGGTATATTTTTAATTACCACGTTTTTTATTATATTAGTGATGACACTTGATAAAACTTAGGATTTATAATCCATATTTTTTTTTCATATGTAGTGTCCTCAACAACGTAATCAAATAGATTGCGGGTATTTCATGTTGAGGTTTATGCGAGATACTCTTGTTTTGGGCCGATTAGAGATTCCCACCGATGTATGTATTTCTAACTTATGAGTTATTTTTATATTTACACATATCTCATATAATTAAATAGTTGGAATTAATTCAAAATATGTTATATTATTATGTAGTACTTTGATGAATTCAAGTGTGCATTTTATACAAAGGATCAAGTGGACGAAATCAAAGAGGAGTGGTGTCAATTCATGATAGAGCTCAATGTTTGTTCATAAATTTGTGTAATTAATGTGTACATTTGTAGTATATGTAATGACTTGTAAATGTATACATAAATTTGTATATATTTTGATACATTTAAGGCAAAATTGGTTTGAATTGGTATATATATATATATATATATATATATATATATATATATATATATATATATATATATATATATATATATATATATATATATATATATATATATATATATATATATATATATATATATATATATATATATATTTGTTAGCCAAAAATTGGTAGAAAAAAGGCCAAAATGGCATATATAAAATGTGATAATTGTCTGTCAAAATCTGGTTGAAAACAGGTAGAAATTCTGGTTTATAAACCTGGAAAAAATGTGGTTTAAAACAAAAGCTTCAAAAAATTTCGTATACCTTAGACAGCGCTTTTTTAAAAAGCGCTGTCTAAGGGGGGATTAGAAAGCGCTTTAGGCAAAAGCGCTATCTAAGGGGGGGCTTAGACAGCGCTTTTTGAAAAGCGCTGTCTAAGGTATACCTAAAAAAATTAAAATAGGAGGGGCTTAGAAAGCGCTTTTGGCCAAAGCGCTGTCTAAGGGGGGGGGGCTTAGACAGCGCTTTTAAGATTTAAAAAAGCGCTGTCTAAACCTTTAGCAGCGGAGGTTTAGACAACGCTTTAAAGTGTTGTCTAAGGCTAAAAAAGCGCTGTCTAAGGTCTTGTTTGTTGTAGTGTTGGTAGAAAATGTTTCATTATAACATGACATTCATGCGTCTTTAAACTCTTTAACTTGAGGTATTTCATAAACAAAATTCTTCTAATATCTAAAGAGTATCCTTCTAGAACTTTAACTTCACATAGAAACTTACACAATACTTTTTCTCCTTTCTAGATAGAGTATACGCAATAGGTGGTAGATATGTTCCCCATTGCTATCAAGTACTTTCTTGCTTTAAGGTCATCCTTAGACTTTTCTTGTATATTGAGTAACATACCAATAACACTATCAAATACAATTTTTCAATATGCATAACATCGAGAAAATGTCTTACATGTAACGACTTCCAATATGGCAGTTAAAAAAAAATTGACCTCTTCTTCCACCCACTCTTGACAAGTGTATGTGCAAAAGGATTTCCAAACTGAGTACTCACATCTTTCACCTTTTCAAAAATTTGATCACCTGTCAATATATGTGGAGTTCTACATTGTTTTGGCTCTCCATTGAATGTTTTTCTCCACCCACGATGCTGATGATTAGAATATAAGAATCTACGATGACCGAGAAAGAAATTCTTCTGACCAAAATCCAATCGCGTCCAATCTGTTTTATCTTCACAAATAGGACATACACATTGACCTTTTATTTTGTACCCTGATAGATTTATGTATGCTGGAAAATCATTAATTGTGCCAAACAACATCACCCTAAAGTTGAAACATTCTTTCATATACCCATCATAAACCTCCACACTGTTCTCCTACAAAAACTTTAAATCTTCTATTAAGTGTTCCAAGTATATGTCTATGTCATTCCCTGGTTGTCTAGGCCCAGGAATTAACATAGATAACATCATGTACTTACGCTTCATACATAGTCATGGAGGTAGGTTATAAATCATAATGACCACATGCCAAATGCTATGTGAGATGCTTTAAAGACTGCGTGGGTTCATTCCATTAGTAGATAATGCCAAGCGAAGGTTTCTCGCTTCTTTTCCAAATCCAGGATAATCATCATCAATTTTCATCCACTTTCCATCAATAATTCTTTCATATGCATGCCAAGTCAAGTGTCTTGAATCGGTCTCACTAGAAAACATGCGTCTAACTCTCGGAATTATAAGAAAATGCCATAAAACTTTTGCTGGAGACAACTTTTTCTTATATCGAAAGACACCGCATTTAGACACTCATTTAATGATGCACACTCATTTCGAAACAAAATTCAATCGTTTGGACAAGAATGTATCTTATCATCGGTCATGCCAATAGAGCACAACATCTTTTTAGCCTCATACGTTCGATTGGGAAGAACAGTATCCTCTGGAAGCATATCTTTCATAAGGGTTAATAACTTTGTGAACCTTTTATCCGACCATCCGTTTCCCGCTTTTAAGTTATACAACTTTAATACCGCAGACAATCTTGTGAATTTAATACAACCATTATACAACGGTTTCTCTGCATCGCTTACCAACCTCTCAAATATTTTGGGTCAATCCTTAAGATCTTCTTCAAGTGCTTCTACAATTTGTTCGAATCAATCATAATCGTATGTATTTGTGTCATTATTGTTTGAAGCATATGTCGTATTATCCCTCGGTTCAACATTCTCGTTACTTTTCTCACCATGCAAATTCCAACATGTATAACTTCTATCAATTTCATGCCTATTTAAATGCAATGACAACTGAACTGTGTCAACCTGACTCCCATAACAGTAATCTAAGCAAGGACATCTCATTCGACTGGGGTCTTTGGCATACGCAACAACAAACTTAACGAGTTCACATACCTCATTCTCATACTCTTTTGATAATCAACTTGAAGAAATTCATTTCTTATCCATAGTTATACTAATTAAGCTAAACAAAAACAAAATAAAAAATATTTACCTGTAGGGAAACTATCTAAGTTTCACACTTTGATCACAAGTAACCCCTATATATATTCACTAAGTTAGTACCCAATCATTGCAAACAATGCTCATCCATCATAACAGTTCATTCAAAGCAAAACTAATTATAGTGGAGAGAGAGAGAGAACAACTAATTAACGGTTGAGAAGTAAGCAACTTTTAGACCCACATAGTTTAATATTCTTGTAAAGATTTAAATTTTATGCAAAACACAAACAATCAAATATTAAATTTTCAATCATCCTATGTTCAAATCATAATTGCAAAAGCCTTTATAGAATATACTTATTGGAGCTAAAAATCATATATATTTTCAAAATACTTCTTTCCCATTAATATTCTCTCTTTATTATCAAGTTAAGCTTTTGGAAATAGAATCCCAATATGTTCCACTAAGTAGTTTCATAATTGTCCTGAATTGGAAATACAGGAGAAACAAGGAATCAAAATTTGATACAAATCTTGTAATTTAAAAATTCCATTACCATAACCACACTAAACTAACTATGTTTTCTTTCTCCTTTTTGTGTCTTTGAATGATTTAGTATGCTAAGTTGAATTCAACTGTATCATTCATGATAATTTTGTTAGAATGAAGTTTGTCTTGCCCTATGAATGATTTGCTCATGAAAATATACACATTATTCACTCTTACTCTCTAGTGTGTGTTGTTTTTTATATGTTTATGACTCTCCCATTAAGAATCTTTCTTTATTTTCATGTTCAACATTTGGAACTAGAATCCCAATCCCAATATAACTATCCAAAATTTAAAGCAATATTTTTGTAAAATGAAGTTATTCTTTAAGAGCAATATCGATTCTCTCTTTAGATATGATACAAAATACTCTGATTTTGTTCATGGCTTATATGTATGACATCATCAACAACAACAACAATAGCAAGACAATGCACAACAACAACAAGAACAATAAGACAATGTACAAAATCCCAGTAACAACAACATCAAGAACAATGTAGAGCAACAACAAGAACAACAATAGCAAGAAAATCGTACATACCTCGTTTTTGCTTCTTCTATTTCTCGAAAACGGAAAAAGAAGATGAAGAACAATGCATGGTCATAGAAAGAACGGTGGCAGTCGGATAAGTATGGTGGTCGGAGAAAGAACGATGGTTGGAGAAAGAACAATGGCGAGAGAGAACGGTCACGAGAAAGAAGAAGACTAAAAATGATTGGAAAATATGATTAGTGCGTTGTTCTGAAAATGGGGTGTTTTTATTTTTTAATTAATAAATGACCTAAGGCAATGCATTTGGGAAGCACTTTCTTAAGTTCTATATTTAGTAGCTCTTTTTTCTTATAAAGCGCTTTCTTTTAATCAGTCTATAGCAACGCTTTTAGAAAGTGCTTTCTAAGGTTAACATTTAACATTACTTTTATAAAAGCGCTTTCTAAGGTTAACCCTATAGCAGCGCTTTCAAAAAACGCTTTCTAAGGTGGGGTCTATTTACGGCCTTTAGCAGCACCTTTAGAAAGCGCTTTCAAAAGGTAGTCTTTAGTAGCGTTTTTTAGCGAATTTTTTTAAAAACTTATAGCAGCGTTTTTTGATAAAATTGTTGTCTTTTTAGTGCCGCCAAAGGCTACTTTTGGCGTAGTAATCACATATGTCGTCCTCTAGAAATTCTTCATCTACATCGTCCTCTTGAAATTCATCATCTCTATCGTCCTTTTGAAATTCACCATCTACATTTATGTCGTCATCTTAAAATTCTTCACCTACAATGTCCTATTGAAATCCACCAACTACGTCGTCCTCTTGAATTTTATCATTTATATCGTCTTTTTCAACATCTTCATTGATAACTTGCTGCATAAAAAAATAAAACAAAATACTCATAATTGTTTTTGTAAGATTAAATCCTAAAACAATTTGCAGAATCAAAATAATTTAATCTTTTATTTAAATAATATTATAAAAATAAAATGTACCTAAATTAAGTTTTAGAGATAGTTTACATGAAACAAGATTATAGCACACAATAAACAAAAGTATGGTCTCTTCTATTCTACCAATCAATATAGAGTTTGAATATTCAAACCAGTGATAAATTTTAATTGTGGATTTGTAACAGTATGTAGTCTTTTCTGTTTCCAGTTTTGCAGGATATCCCAACTATCTCTCTTTTGTATTGTTTGTGCACTTGTGTTATCAATATAATTATTTATTAAAAAATATTAATATCTAACTTGATGAGTTGATTGTTTGATAATAATTTTAAAATAATCACTAACATTATCTTCAACATTATTTAGCACCAAGACAATATAATTAAAGTACATGTTTATATACATGGTTATTTTAAAGTTGATTATTTTAATAATATTATTTAGCAGCAACATGATATAATTAAATTACATGTTCATATAATTAAATAACTTCTTAATGAGTTGATTATTTTAAAGTCTACACCATCATATGTTATAATTCAACACATAACACCATATGTTATAATTCAACACATCGTGAATAAATAATAATGAGTACAATTATATATAATCCGAGTAAAAATACAGTAGATGGTCTGAATTCTTAATGGATTTGCAAAAACATAATTCATCTTTTTTACTACTATTAGTATTAATGAGTATATATGTGTTCAGTTCATGCTGCACATTCAATTTCAACAAGTAATAATCAAATTATATAATTTTTATAGTGTTTTACTTATAAAAAGAGTTTTAAATAATATTTTTTATAGTATTAAACCATGGATTTTAGATAGTATAACACAATTAGAGTAAGATAAATCAATAAAATTGGTATATATGACTACCTTTCAATGACATGGAGCATGGGTTGATATAGGGGAATGCATTTGCGGTCTCATATCCTTTGGGGAACTGTTAGAATCTCAATGAGATAATCCTAACAAAACTTCGATTGACTCCAAATTAATTTGATGATTGAATTGTTGTATTACGGTCTTAAAAGCATTTTGCAATCTATCAATCTGATTTTAAAACTCATGCATTAATGTAGGGACCTCTTCACCGTGTGCTTGTTTCAAAGCATTAATCTCCGCCTTTCATTTAACGAAGTTTTAGTTATATTTCTCCCATAACTGTGTACCCTTTCGGGGCACTACTTTCCAAAAATAGCTTTAAAAGCTTCTGTATCACTTTCCTCCTTTTCAACCATTTCTTGAAAGTGGGACTAGCATAAATTAAACGAAAATATTAACTACTATTATAGACAATATAAGCTGACTATATTAATATTAAGTAAACATACTATATAAACAATGTTACATATAATTACTTTTTCAGTTTCTAGCTTCTTTCTTTTATTTCCTTTTCGAAATTCAACAAACATTTATTATTGAGTGGGATTTTGTTTTTCCTTTTCACAGTGTACAAATTAAAATAATTCTATAACAAAACAACCAGTAAATCAAAATTCCTATTACATAAATAAGACATGAATTAATATGCTCAGAGAACCATTCATCCACGGAATACTTTAATTGAGTAAATAAACATTCATACAAGGAATACTTTATTGAGAACGTAAGGAAGTTACCATTCATCCAAGTAATTGCATTTTTAATGTGGGAAACAGTTTCACTACTTCCTTTTGGCATGCTAATTGGACCAACTTTAGTAGTTTAAATCAACGGTTTCCAAGCCTTTTTTTTCTGATCCCATTTAAAGGATGTCTCGGTGGCGGGCATGCGAGGTTGGTCGAAGGGAGGTCGAATATGAGGGGATTTCGACATTCCGATAGGTGGTCCTAATGGTGAAGTTCTTCATGGATCTTCTTTTGTTTTAACAGGCTCTGGATCTTCTTATTTTGATGCTACATGTATTGGCGTGGAGGAGTTATTTGATGGGCAGGATGTTAATTTTTTCTAGCAGGTACATTTATGTTGGAAGGGAAGAACAACATGCTAGATTTTCTACGAAAACTGTCACATCAACAATTCTCGTATTGTTGTCTGAATCTCATTCTAGCATAATATCTTCAACCTCATCACCGCAACCTTTTGGTCACCAAATGGTTTTCATCCCAGCATGCCCGCACCAGTCCCAGCAACACAGTAGGATCGATTTTCCAATCCAGCAGCATCGTCCGTAGAAGCTTTACGGGGGAGTTGGAAATTTTGTGCAATCTCCTAAGGCAGGTTATTTTGAATTTCAATGAGAGAGATGGAATTTGTTGGCTTCATGAAGATAGTTCTGAATTTTCAATGAGTTTTATGTATAAGATCTCTTCCTCTCTTCGTATTCCTTTCAGACCTCCAAATAAGGACGACTATCCTGTCGTGTTTATTTGGAAAGTGGCAGCCCCGTTGAAAATTAAGATGTTTGGTTGGCGGTGTTTTTTGGATAAACTTCCAACAAAGAATCACTTGGCGGTTAGAAGTATTATCTTGTCGGGAAGCGATATGAATTATTTGTTTTGCAATACCTTGCTGGAATATTTAAGGCACTCCTTTTTTGGTTGATTGGTCGCGAAATTGGTTTGGAAAGAAGTATCGGAGTGGATTGGCTTTGATAATTCAGGAAGTTCTAGTTTTAAGGATAACTTCTTGGATTGGATCCATTTTTGTAAATCTATATCGTGTTAGGTCCGGTAGAGAGGGGTGTTTTTGGTTAGCGGTTTGTTGGAATCTCTGGATTCTTAGAAACAATATATTTATTAGGAACACCAATTGGAACGTTATCGACATTATTTGGTAGGTAAAGTATATAGTTTTAAGATGGTATTTCATTGGAGATATTACTCAATCCAATTGTAATCTATATGAATTTAACAAAGACCCTTTTTTCTATTTGTCTTAGATTCAATTGGTAGGTAATTTTTGAATTTTTTCGAGCTTCGCCTCGTTACCATTTTGTAATCAGGTTTTTAGTACCCTTTGTACTCTTATTAATATACTCCTTGCTTAAAAAAAAGGCTAAGATAATGGTTTTTGGAGATAAATCTGTGGGTGGAGGAGGATCTTGATAGTGAAAGAGTCACGTGGGTTAGGATATGTGGAGTCCCGATTCATGTTTGGAAATCAGATTTGTTTTGTGGTGATTGGAAATTTCTTAGGCTCTTTTGTGTCTGTCGATGAAAGTAGTATGAAGGGTACACATTTGAACATTGGTCGAATACTTGTGAAGATGTCGACATCGTGAAACTTGATTGATTATTTGAACATGGAAGTAGACGGTATAAGGCTTATGTTGATTCTTAGGGAGGATTCTTTCGTATTCGTTAGGAATTTGTGAGAGAGAAAAGTCGGAAAAATACGATTATTCTGACTGATATTTCTTCTGACTCTGAGGAATCGTGCTCGGACAATAGCGACAACCTTCTGGAGGAAGATCATTTTGAGTTAGACAAGGATGTTTGTGTGGACGTGGAAGTGTCTAGCGGTAACAGGGAGTTGATGGAGAAGGCCTCACCAGCTATGGCTATTATTTCTACTGAAAATCTAAACGTAACAGGCCTCATGTAACACCCCGATTTCTTGATTTAATTGAGTAGCTTGTTGTTGTCGATTATTTGGTGTTTGTCGAATGTTGTTGTGTTGATGTTGAGTTATTTTAGTGAATAATAATATTAAGGATAACTATTTTAGATTATTCAAATTATTATTATTTAATTAAAATAAAAGAAGTAGAGGTCTAGATGATATGTTGGTAAATTGTGGAGACTAAGTCGAGGGTAAAGTTGGAAAAGAGTATTTTGGGTCATTGGGGTAATTTTGACAAAAGGAGTTGAGGGTTTAAGATACAATAAGTTTTATGAACGCTTTTGGGAGAAGAGAAGAGAAGAGGTATGAAGAACGATGAAAAGGAGCAAAGGTTTGAAGAGGTTTTCGGAGATTTTGATGAAGACCATGGAAACGTTTCACTCTAAGGTATGAGGAGTATTCCTTTTCAATATATTTTGACGTAGAGTTAGGTAATAGGGAAAATTGGGGTTTTAGAAAAAACCTAGGATTTGATGAATAAAATTGAGGAAATTAGTGATGAGTTATGTTGTATTTTATGTTGTATATGATGTATGTGTGTTGGTTTGATGTTCTGTTGCTCAATTGGTGACTAAATGATAGAAAAACTATGTTTTTGGGGTGAATGTCGTAGTTGCGGTTGTTGTTATCGTAGGCTGAGATTTGTGAGATTGCCTAGCTTTCCTAGCAAGTAGTGAAACCTAGACTTCTCCCCCAACTTGAGAGGAGCCCGCTTAGAGAGTTTGATGCTCGCTTAGTGAGACCTAGAGCTTTTGGAAAGTGTTTTCTTGTTCCAAATGATTAGTAGTGACTTGTTTTGTTGTCTTATGTTGCTATAATGTTGCTGTGAATTGTTGCCATGATGTATGTTGATGTTTTAGTAATCAATTGGTGATAGAAATGAAGTTAATATGTAGGTTTAATTATGATGATTATGTGTTGATTTATATGATGGTATGAGTTTTGTGAACAATGGTACAATAATAATTCTATGACGGAGTAAATAGATGATGTGAATCTTTTGATGGTTATACTTGCTACGTGATGAGTATGTTGATAAAATGAATTATGATGATTGGGTGTAAAATGGAGTTGTGATGCTATAATACGATGTTTCTGATTTCTATGTGATGATGAGAATATGTTGATAGATTACAAAATTGAGGTATAGATGTCTTGTGAAGATTATGATGAATATTTACATGAATGTTGATGCAAGTGTTGATTATGATGATTATGTTTATGTTGTTATATCGTTGCATTCATGACATACTTATGATGATTGAGGCTTCAATCCCATTGTGTGGATTGGGGCGTTGTTGTTTACCTTGTTCTCCCTTGTGGAGGGTTGATGGACCAGTGTCCATCCATGATGATGAATCGTTACCACATGCATATTATGAGGGTTACATTTCATTCTTAGTGGCATAACATGATGCATATTTGTTGACTAGATATTTGATGAGTTTGATGATGTGTTGATGAATGAGAATTTTGTTGTGTTTCTATATGACGAACTATTGTATGATTATCTTTACTTTATGTCGATTATATTGATTTGTGATTGTAGCATTCTAAAATTTGCCCTCCCATTTTCATAACATTTGGCATACCATTCCCATACATTGCATTACATCTAAATCAAAAGAAATGAAAACATACATTCATTGATTGAGGCCTAAGACATGTGGTTAGTGGTTCATCAAAGTTTGTGATCATCCAAAGTCAAAGATCATGAGAAAACTGTCTCAACAAGTCTCAAGGGTCCGTTGCACCCCATACAACCTCAAATTACACTTCAAGTCACCAGGAGAAGTGGATTGATTAAAAACTCAAGCAGTTCAACACCTCCCATACACCTGTCCAAATTAGGGTTTTGGTGTAAAGGGGTCTCTTGAAGGATTTTATGTGTTACCAAGTGTCTATGAATGAAAGTTGGTGCATTGGTTCCTTGAGTAAGGTTTTCAGTCAAGCGATTGCTTGTAATCTAAGTAAAAGTCAATTGTGGAGAAAGAAAGGTCAACTAGGGATTCTTAAGGTCTAAATCATGATTTTCAAGGCCCTATATCTTCATATGGTCCTAAAATGTCAATATTTCCATCATTCATCAAGAATCAAGGCTTAGGGAAAAAGTTACCAAAATTGGAAATAAGTTGTAATTTGAACTTTCCATTTTTGGAAGTTTTCTAAGCCAACTTCAACGTGACTTTTCATCACCAAAAATGATTCAAATGTAATTTTTCTAAGCATGAAAGTTGAAGATAATTCTCTCCCCTTTCTAGAAAGGACTATATCATCCTCATACCATTTGTGAATCTCAATATATGATCAAAAGACTAAAGGTGGTGATTTAGGGTTTTCCCAAGAACCAATTGGTTCCACTTTTGCAAAAAGCCTCCTACATGACTTATATTGATTCTAACTTGCCAATTTAGTTCACAAACTCCAAGTGCAATTCATTTGACATAAGTTTGGTCTTTGAAGCATGATATTTGGTGCATTATTTCACACTTATTTCATAACATGCAAAAATGCAAGAAGGATCAAAACACTAAAATCAAGTAACCACAAGCCTTGTACTCAATCCTTTGCTGATCAGGGATCCAAAGGAAGGCAATGCATGCCCATTATAGCTCCCATACACGTGTGAATCGTGGCATACTCTAAAAGTTGCATTTTTGCAAAATCTCATGAAACTAACTAACAATGGTTAGGCCCAAAATTCATCAAATAAAAGCCCTTAACTCCATTGGTTAAAGGGGGGGAGTAACAGAATTTGAGATTTCACCAAAATTGCACAAAACTTCATTTCTTCGGTTCTCTCTCATCTCAAGGAGTTTTTGCATTTTTCTTCCAAATTCATGATCAGTGAAGTGTGTTGAACAAGAAGAAACCATCATCTGAAGCTAGGATCAAGGTTTTCATCAAGTTCGAATTTGGAAACCCCTTCTGCAAATCTCAAGATTCAAGCCTCAATTAAGCTCTAATTGTATTTATTTTGCAATTATAGGTGCCAAGGACTTGATCTGCAGCTTCCAGAGGGTATTCTTGGTGTATTTCAAGCTCTGAAAGTTTCAGGTTGGTGCAATCTTTAACCTCTTGGATCTTGTTTATGTTGTATGCATTGTATTCATGATGATGTGTTGGTTACTATGATATGTTTAAATTAAAGATTGAACGTATATTATGGCTGTTATATTGATCTAAAATTTTTCAGATCAAACTTGTTGCGTTCGATTCTCTTTATTAATTTATATTTTATTATCATTATACAAGCTTTTCGAGCCCAACGAGATATCCAAGTACCAAAGAGGAGAGCCAACAACATTACATGGATAAGAGTGAAGGTATATTAATTATCACATTTTTTTATTATATTAGTGATGATACTTAATAAAACTTATGATTTATCCATATTTTCTTTTCATGTGTAGTGTCCTCGACAACGTAATGGTATAGATTGCAGATATTTCATGTTGAGGTTTATGCGAGAAACTCTTTTTTTGGACCGAATAGAGATTCCATCCGATTTATGTATTTCTAACTTATGAGTTATTTTAATATTTATTACATATTTCTCATATAATCAAATAGTTGAAACTAAATCAAACTATGTTATATTATTATGTAGTACTTTGATGAATTCAAGTGTGCGTATTACTCAAGTAATCATTTGGATGAAATTAAAGAGGATTGGTGTCAATTCATTATGGAGCTTGGAGTTTTGTAAGGTATATTGTACTCTTACTTTAATTGATGAGAATTTTGAGTATGTGTAACTTTGTAAATATAGACATTGTTTATGTCTTGTTTTAATTGAATGACAATCTTTTTGTGTTGTTTCAGGTTATATGAAGCAAAAAATTTGTTGGATGCAAAGTATAAGTAATATGTAGATTTGAAGTAGAAGATAGATTGTTTTGTATATATAATTTGGTGCAAAGTAGAAGATAGGTTATTTTGTATATATAAATTGGTGTGTACGTATTGGTTTGAATTGTCAATTGTTTTGTATATATAAATTGGTGCGTAAATTGATATGTTTAAATACGCAAAATTGGATTTGGTTTGAAGCTTCAATTTATGATATTTTTCTGCAAAATGTGGTTGAAAAACAGGTGCAAATTGTGATTTAAAACAGGTGCGTATAAACTGTATAAAATAGATAGCGTTTTTTTAAGTAATTTATTTAAAAAATTCCGTATACCTTAAACAGCTAAGCGTTGTCTAAGGTGGGATTTAGAAAGTGCTTTCACAAAAAGCGTTGTCTAAGGTGGGGATTAGAAAGCGCTTTCACAAAAAGTGATGTCTAAGGTATACCAAAAAAATGTCAAAAACGTTGTCTAAGGTACCATTAAAAAAAGGCAAAATGCGTTGTCTGATGGTACTTTAGACAATGCTTTTTCAATAAATTTACCCCCATTTAGACAACACTTTTGAAATTAACAAAAGCGATGTCTAAATCTTTAGCATCGCCACTTTATACAGCGCTCTTAAGCATTGTCTAATGACAAAAAAATGTTGTCTAATGTCTTTTATGGCATAGTGGGAGCAATAGGTTTCAGAGCTTTTACTTTCGCGCCAACAGTTGGGAAGGTCATAGATTCCAGCTGAGGTTGGTTTAGGTTATGGAAAACGAATGTGCCTTCTAAGGAGAATTTTTTTGGAAGAGATTGCCTTCTAAGGAGAATCTCTCCTTGCAAGGTATTACTACCACCGTTACTAATCGTTTGTGGGTTTTATGTTCAGATGTAAATGAAACGATACACCATTTGTTTTTTAGTTGTATTGTAGTGGCTCTGATTTGGAGGGAGATTAGTAAGTGGATTGGATATGTGGATAATAGAATAAATGATAGTGTTTGTTTCAAAAATAGTTTTTTTGTAGGTGGTATCACTTTTGCATAAATCAAAAGGTTATGTCCGGAAAAGCAGGAGTTATCTGGATGACTATCTGTTGGAATTTATTTATAAATAGGAATGATATTATTTTTAAGGATCAGAGTTTGAGTGTTCTTGACGTCGTTTGGAACATTAAAATTATGGTCTGTAAGTGGTCTTTTATTGGTGAAATTGCTAAACCCAATTGTAATTTTTATGATTTTTGTAAAAATTCATTGTTCTATTTGTCGTATGAGCAATTGGTTAGCAATTTTTTTTGTCAAGTTGTAAAACTTATTCTTTTTGTAATCAGGTTGTAGAACCCTAAGTTCTCGATTTTAAATGTAAAAATATAATTTGTCAAGTGTTAATATTGTGTGAATTGCTATAGTATTTTAGACATTATATTATCCAAAATATGCCTTAGTATAAATCGCTAATACAAATGTCTTCTTTTCTTAATAATCAAGTCATATACAATAAGACCATGACTAGTTCCTCCCAAAGTCAGGTTTGATGCACCAAATAAGCACTGAAAAAGACAGACGACACAACATGGTAGTTTCGAAGCAGCCATAGATTTTTCCACATGTGGCTCCTATTTATGCTCTCTAAGTAAATTGACCTTTTTAATATTATCTTGTTATCCTATATATAT
This sequence comes from Lathyrus aphaca, assembly GCA_963966055.1. Taxonomy (NCBI): domain Eukaryota; kingdom Viridiplantae; phylum Streptophyta; class Magnoliopsida; order Fabales; family Fabaceae; genus Lathyrus; species Lathyrus aphaca. Next base: position 505,602,836 of record OZ014524.1, on the reverse strand, counting down.
ACCTATTTCATCACCTCAATCATTACAACTAATTCATTACAACTAAATCATTTCAGCATTGCACACTTCCATAGACAAAAAATTACACCACTTTTTGATGGCTTTGATTTCATCTTTCTTCTATTGCTTTGGTCTCACCTCAAGCTTATCATCTCAAGTTTCTAATTATGATGAAAATTCATCTCAGCCAAAAACTTCATCTTCAGAGAAACCCAAGAGAAAGGAAAAAATCAAAGGGAGCTCCAATTGTAGTTTCTTATTTTCCTGTTAATGCAAATCTCTCACGTTTGTAGTTTTAGTATGTAAAAAGTGCATTCCATTTTTATTATTCTTTGGTGCTTGTATTAATTTATTTGTTTCTTCTTGTTTTTTATGAGAAATTTTATTGTGATTTGTAACAAATTCTACATTGTTGTCTCATATTATTTAATACAATTTGAAATTTATTTTATTAGTAACTATAAATGTTCTGTTACCGAGTTCCTTTTCCAATCTTCTACTCAAAAAATAACTTTAAATGAACACTAAAAGTTGTTTGGATAAAAAAGTTTAATTATAATGGGATCTTAGTTCTTTTATGGGATGAGAAAATAATATATTAATATACTGAGTTGTTTTGAAAAACCATTTCTTTGTAATTTATATCATTGATTATAGATTAATTTTTTTTTATAAACAAGATATTTTAATAAGAAGAAAGTCTGTTTATCGAAATTTTTCATAATTACATAAGTTATCTAACACTTGGAAATCGAGGTAATGCATCCCCCGAATAATCTTGCCATCTCCACGTACACATTAATCGGATTTCATTATCCTCTACTATCCGTTGTACACCACACTTACACCAAAGTCACATAATGAAACACTCACAACCGACAATTCTCATCAACTATTCCTAAGATTCTTTAGGCATAAACCGTTCCATGATTTACACTTAATCCATAACTAATCTTGGTTTGCTTCTCGCTGCTTACCAAAATCTCACTTCTAAAAAATACAAAACTTACTATTCAACAAAGTACATCACTTATCATTCGTTTCTAGACTAAGAATTCATCAAGTACACTTATGACCACAGTGATATTACTACTCATTTTTTAATATCAAGATGTAACTTCTCCCATTCCAAATCATACTACTAGAATTCTCATGGTTGAACCACCATGGATTACACGTCCTTAATTTAGCTACAACAACATCTTAGTAACTCTATTGTACACTCGTCCAAAATACATTCCACTATCACTTCCTCATACCATAATGTTAACAAAGTTTTCCACACCACGTTCACTTTGCTATCCATGGTAATCCTCTTAGATCCAATTATAAAATCATCTTATTCGAGTTTCCTTGAATCCGAGGTACTTACTCTATTTCTTAACACAAACTTCTTCTGGTCCGTATTACTACACATTCTGTTACTAAATAAAGCTCGTTTTTTCTCTAACACAATACCTTATATTGTTCCTTGGGTAATTTAACATTTCCAACTTGTTCTCTCACTGAATACAAAATTCCTGATACATTATCCTAAACCTAGTCTTCCTTAAAAGAGGAATGTTCTTAACCCTCAACTTTTAGTCATTATTGGAAGATATTGTCCAGAACACTTTCCTTGAGATACTCTCGTACATCTAAGATGTCATAGTGACCTTAGAATCTGAAACACTAAAAACTATTTCACTTATTGTCTTACGTCACACGTTCCACAAAATATCTTTTCTTCTTCGTTGAATGATATTACTGAAAATCCTTGTCCATACCAGTGGTCAATCCAACTTTATTAATAACTTCACATATTCTGCAATACCTCGACCACTCATCTGATAAAGATCGTTAACTTTCAGACTCCATCCATTCGAAAGGATTGTTTGAACAACACATTACTCTTCAATTCCATACCCAGGAAGCACAACTTCTATGAAGATCTCAACTGAGCTGACCAAACCTTCTCACTGTTAACTCTTGGCTGGAGCCTACCCTCACAGCACAAGTTCCAAAAATACTTCGGAATCCTTGTGGTCGCTCAACCATGATTCTACCTATCACATATATAACATTAGGTTGATCAGACCCAACACTAAATAATATGATAGCTAGTAAGAGTCATGTTGGCAAGACACACTTAAGAGACAGAAATAGATTTACTTATAATGTTTCATGGCTTGGTCAAGGATACGACCTGCTCTGATACCAACTGTAATGCCATGTATAATATATACGTAGAATAATATCATGCAAGTGTTTGTTTGCTACTGACACCATTATAAGTGCCAATTGGCATAATTCACGTATTTGACCATTACTAAAATATAAATACAATATATGGTACAAGGAATGAAAATTATCCAAAACAAAAAAAATCTAAGATCAAGGTACAAAAACCATCATTGTACAAGAAATAATACTCATCAGAAAACTTAAACCAAGCTTCTCTTGAAATATCCAAGCATAACTCGACTTTTAAATCAAACATGCAAACAATACCTGAAAAATAACAACGCTAATAGGGTGAGATTATAATCTCAGTGAGTTCCCTATCTTATGCCTTCTCTCGGGTTTATAAGGTTCTAATAATCCTAACTCAAGTAAAAGGAAATGGATAAATATCACTAATCGGAAACCTCGCCAAGGTATCCCCAATTCATGTCCTCTTCTATGTCTAAAAGTCGATACGAGTCAAAGATCCTTATAGTTTACTTGACATACAAAATGAATTCAGATTAAACTAAAATTACAAATTTGTATCCCAAACAAGGAAAAGAATTAAAATCATATGGCAATGAGCTTAACCACATGCAATAAAAGAAGTTGAGAAACGTGAATAATTAGAAGCTATAAAGTGGGTATGTTTCAAATTCAAATTGCTTTTAACTAAATTTTGTCTTACATTATATATCAAACTATAATCATGTAACTCTTAATATCAGTGACATGTGGTACACTACATATAAAGGTCTTTGAAGACAATATATATGAAATAATTTGAAAACATTAATTCAATTAAAACAACTAACATAAAAAAAAAATCAGTTATTAGTTTGGAAATGATAAACCTTTAACTACTTATTTCAAATAAGATGTATCCTATATAAAACTTCATTGACCGAAATTCATCTCTGAATATCTGTATAGTGAGCATAACCAACATTCATTGAAATGATTTAACAAATACTTAAAATGACATTTTATTGACAAATTTGCCATCAGATTTCTTATTTGAATCTGTTTTTCATATAATGGGTGTAAATTTTAAAATTATATTTGTCATTTTGCACTAGTGAATATGAGATATTTTCTAGGTGTCTCCTAGGTGATTGTTGCCTGTTGTCTTTGGCGACGTTTTTTCATGAAATTTGGGCACAATTTTTAAAAATGTCGCTTAAATAAAGTAATATGGGACGATATTCATGGCATATGAGGCAACACTTTTTAAGTGTTGCCATAAAAAGAAGAGGGGACGATTATTCGTGACCTCTATGACGATACTTTTTAAATGTTGGCACAAAAGAAATAGGGGACGATTATTCATGGCCTCTAAGGCGACAATTTTTAAGTGTTGCCAAATGGAGTTACGATTAAATAATATCAAATTTAATCGTAAATCCACAATATAATAGCCAGTAAACAAAATGCCTAATGTAACGTTACTTATAATAATAAGTTTAATACTTTGAAGTATGACCCTAGTAAAATAACAAAAAAACATAGTTAAAGTTTAGTGCTTTACACTTTAAGCTAAAAAAAAGACATCTTCCAACTCATTTAAATTTGTCTTATTGGAATTTATCATCCATATCATCCTCTTGAAATTCATCCACTATGCCAAAGATGAGAAAAGACAGCTTTTTTTTTGCCTTTAATTGCACTTAAAAGTGCTTCTACAACAAACAAGACCTTAGACAGTGCTTTTTTAAGCCTTAGACAGCGCTTTAAAGCGCTGTCTAAACCTCCGCTGCTAAAGGTTTAGACAGCGCTTTTTAAAATGTTAAAAGCGCTGTCTAATCACCCACCCTTAGACATCGCTTTGGCCAAAAGCGCTTTATAAGACCCTCTTATTTTAAATTTTTTAGGTACACCTTAGACAGCGCTTTTGAAAAGCGCTGTCTAAGCCCCCCCCCCCTTAGACAGCGCTTTGGCCAAAAGCGCTGTCTAAGCCCCTCCTATTTTAATTTTTTTAGGTATACCTTAGACAGCGCTTTTCACAAAGCGCTGTCTAAGCCCCCCCCCTTAGACAGCGCTTTGGCCAAAAGCGCTGTCTAAGCCCCTCCTATTTTAATTTTTTTAGGTATACCTTAGACAACGCTTTTCACAAAGCGCTGTCTAAGCCCCCCCCCCCCTTAGACAGCGCTTTTGCCTAAAGCGCTTTCTAATCCCCCCCTTAGACAGCGCTTTTGGCAAAAGCGATGTCTAAGGTATACAAAATTTTTTGTAGGATTTGTTTGAAACCACATTTTTTCCAGGTTTATAAACCAGAATTTCTACCTGTTTTCAACCAGATTTTGGCAAACAATTATCACATTTTATATATGCCATTTTGGCCTTTTTTTACCAATTTTTGGCTAACCAATTCAAACCAATTCAAACCAAATTTGCCATAAATGTATCAAAATATATACAAATTTATGTTTACATTTATAAGTCATTACATATACTACTACAAATGTACACATTAATTACACACTTTGAGCTCTATCATGAATTGACACCACTCCTCTTTGATTTCGTCCACTTGATCCTTTGTATAAGATGCACACTTGAATTCATCAAAGTACTACATAATAATATAACATATTTTGAATTAATTCCAACTATTTAATTATATGAGATATGTGTAAATATAAAAATAACTCATAAGTTAGAAATACATACATCAGTGGGAATCTCTAATCGGCCCAACATGAGAGTATCTCGCATAAACCTCAACATGAAATACCCGCAATCTATTTGATTACGTTGACGAGGACACTACATATGAAAAAAAAATATGGATTATAAATCCTAATTTTTATCAAGTGTAGTCATCACTAATATAATAAAAAAAGCGGTAATTAAAAATATACCGCCACTTTAATCCATGTAATGGAGTTGGCGCCCCTCCTTGAGGTTTGGATAACTCGTTGGGCCCGAAAAGCTTGTAGGACGCTAATAAAATAAAAATGAAGCAATTAGAACAATTCACATAAACTAAGAAAATTTTTGAACATTCTCACTTACGTGTCAATTAGGACCTTCATATCCGGGTATGTTGTCCAATCATTTCCTAACGAGTCAAGATAATACACAATTTCTCGGATAGGATTGATTGCGAGCAACAACCAATGTCCACTGTAATGATTAGGCAAATGTTAGATGGTAACTTGAAAAATAATTATAATAGATGAATTTAGAATGAAATGCTAACCCGGTATTAAACGGTATAAAAAACAACTTCTCCGCATCTTTATTGTCCATGAGGATCCGAAGAACGTACTCCGTCACGGTATCCGGTCTACTTAACATTAAACCATAGTTGACGGTCGCGGGTGCTAAGAATCCGAATGACACGTCCAAACCATTAGGGCGCATCAATTTGTCATACAAAAACCTAATATAAAAACATCATTAACATAAAGTAAACATCATTAACATAAGTTGTTTAATTAATAAAACAAAGTAGTCCGGATTTACCTAACATATGTATTGACAACGTTGACGCCGATTTCTTCACGACCAAAAACTTGCATGAAGTCCTCATTACCAATCATTTGTTCGTAATCAAAGCCGAAAATCCCTACCTCCATATGTACAGTCCGAACACCTCCGGTCGGTATATCGGTCATCTCTAGAAATGTCCTGAGGCACGACCTATACTTGGTGGTAGGTTTTTTCCTAGCTACGGACTTCTTAGCACCAGAACTTTGTACCCGTGCGGAGGCGTTGCTAACCTCCTTTTTTTGTTGTGTGGAGGCATTGCTAGCCTCATTTTCTTGAAGCTACATGTCATATAAATAGTTAGATCAAATTAAGAATGTAACAACTTCCATGAATATATGTCATATAATTGTATATTACCTCTTTTCTTGAAACCGTGGACTCGGTATGCCGTGGAATCGCACTATCTTTTGATTTGGATTTTGTGGGAGTCTATTTAACATAGGAAAATATGTAAGTAAAATTTTAAGCATAAATTTTAAACTTTGAATATACCAAGGAAGTTAACATAAGTTTTAATCATACCTCATATCATACGCATATGAGGTTTGTCGGCCATGCAACAAACGAACCTACTGCTTCGTGCACCGTTGTTGCATCCGAATCATCGCTAGGATATGGTAATGCTGCATTCGGCTCAACTGCAATATCAACTGATACCTTCAAACATCCAGCAGGGAGCTCTCTAGTGTGGAGTAATACTCCGCTAACGTTATGCACTTTTCCCTTGCCAACCATCCGATAGTATGGTGACGACAAATACAGCTGACAATGGGAAATGCCCTAAAACCAATAATAACAAGAAATCGTTAATGTGTATATATGTCAAATACATAATTTAAGCAAATAGTTCAATTTAAGACAATTATATGTAATTATCTCTGGAATGTTCGGCTGAAAGGTACAGTTGATACTGTCTTTGTCCGAAGCATCTCTGTATACTGTTGAGGCGCTAGCCTCTCTTTCTCTCCTCAATGCATCAAGCTCAGCTTGCATGGCTTCCATTCTGGTATACGTGTAAAAGTTCTTCTTGAGGAACTCCAGATTTGCCCACACGGGCTTCCTTCCACAAAACATGTGCAGGAATAGATGTTTCTGAACTTTCCTCCTTCTGCAGCTACACATTAAGTCATACAATTTGATCAGATAAAACTAATATATGATGAACAAATTTGTTATCGCAATTTAAAAATACTTACCATGGATTGTTCTAACCGTCCATATCCGACACGTCCTTTTCGGTACGGATATGCGGGACTTGATGCTCTTTCCCGATTTGTAGCACTTATTCTTTGAAAAACCGGGTCTTGTCTTTATGATTTTAAAGCTTCCCATTCTTCAGCCGATATCAAACTTTCATATTTTTTGGGAAGCTCCGCATCCACAAAATTACCATCCGCATCCTTAAGGAACTTGGATGATAAAAATGTCTGAAACCCTCTTAGAAGCTTTCCGACCAATTTCATACAAAAGCCTCTTCTTTCTTCTTCGATGTTAAAACATCGCTAAGAAAAACATACAGATTGATAGTTAGTATCGGTAATTGAAAAAACATAATTGATACCGTATAATTAAGGGCCAAATGATTGTACCTTTATCTCACTCCAAATTTTTTCTTTGGACTCATTCAGCTCTTTGTTTCTCCAATCATCACATGTAATGGGAATTTCATTCCTTACTAGTGCACCGATAAAACTAGTTAAGGTATGCCCATTAGGTTCTATAAGCTGTCCCTGGGTGCTCCAATAGACATCTAGTATGATGCCTCGAGATCTTCCTTGGACCACCCTTCTCATTACTGTGATGCCTCTTCGAATTTCTTCTTCCGCGGATACTTTTTTAGGAACTTCCTCATGTTGGTCATCAGCCATGTCTAACCTGTAATAAACCAAGGAAACCATCAAATATCAAATATAACTTATAATCAAAGCAATTGAAAACAAAAAAATAAAGAAATCATGCATTATCATATATAACTTATAATCAAAGCAATTGAAAACAAAAAAAAATAAAGAAATCATGCATTATCAGATATAACTTATAATCAAAGCAATTGAAAACAAAAATATAATGAAATCATGTATTATCACATATAACTTATAATCAAAAAAATTGAAAAAATAAAATAAAGAAACCATGGATAATTTACCTAAGTCACTAACATCTCTTTCTTTTCTTTGTTGGAATATTAATCACTTGTTTCTTAGCAATGCGTACGGATGAATTGATCCAAATTCCCTCATTATGATCGTTTCTTATATATGACTCATCCGGTATAAGATCCTCAACTTCATCATTTCTATTCAACTCATTCCGTCTAATGCATGACTCATTCCCAACATCAATATCACATTGATCGACACCGCTATCATCAGTCACTTTGTTAGAGAAAAGCACTATAGACCATTTTGTACTCTTCGGGTCATTCACATAGAACACTTGTTTAGCTTGAGATGCTAGAATAAAAGGTTCATCTTTGTACCCCACCCTAGTAAGATCAACTTGCAAAAATCCAGACTTATCCATTCGTATGCCACTACTATTCACCCACTTGCAACCAAAGATGGGAATCTGAAACTTCTCGTAATCAAACACCCAAATGTGCTCAATAACTCCAAAATATGACAAATTTGCATATTTGGGGTTTAAGTCCTTCATACTTGATATATGCATTGCTTCAGCTAGCACGGTGACACCACTATTTTGCATAGTACTCTTATCATCTTGTTCTTTGGTATAAAATGTGTATCCATTAATTGAATATGCGCTATGAGAAAACACATGCAAACTTGGACCATATGCCAAACATCTCAACCTTTCTGTTACCGAAGAAGGATCTGAAGAGCGCTTCAAATAAATATGATCCTTCAACCATTGTATGAAACTTTGATTGTGCTCTATAACTATCCAATTTTCATTTCTGTTCGGATTTAACCTTCGGAGTACATCCTTGTGCATTTCAACATATGGCTCAACCTCATTATTATTGTGCAGAACATACAAATGAACTTGATCCCGTTCATCCCTTGATATTGTCACAATTTTATTCCCAATTAATTTTTTACCTTCCATTTTGTCGAAAATCTGAGCTCTGGGGAGTCCAATCGATTGAACGTTAGACAAATATTCAGTACAAAACTCAACAGCTTCTTCAACAATGTATCGTTCAACAATACAACCCTCTGGTCGACTTCGGGATTTCACGTACCCTTTTAATATTTTCATATACCGTTCAGCAGGGTACATCCATCTCATATAAGCTGGTCCACACAACTGTGTCTCTTTCACAAGATGAACAACTAAATGAACCATTATGTCAAAAAAAGACGGAGGAAAATACATTTCAAGCTCACACAAGGTAATTACAATCTCTTTTTGTAGTGTTGGTAAGATCTCGGGATCGATCACCTTACTACAAATTGACCTAAAGAAAAAACACAATTTAGTTATGGAACTTCTTACTTTTTCTGGCAAAATAGAACGTATACCGATCGGTAGAAAATGTTCCATTATAACATGACAATCATGTGTCTTCAAATTCTTCAACTTGAGGTCTTTCATAGAAACAAGTCTTCTGATATCAGATGAGTATCCTTCTGGAACCTTAACTTCACTCAGAGACTTACACAAATTTTTTTTCTCCTTTCTAGATAAAGTAAAAGCAGCAGGTGGTAGATATGTTCGTCTTCCTTTCTTCACGGGTGCTAATTCAGTTCTCATTCCCATTTTTAACATGTCCTCCCTTGCTTTAAGGCCATCCTTAGACTTGCCTTTTATATTGAGTAATGTACCGATAACACTTTCAAATACGTTTTTTTCAATATGCATAACATCGAGAAAATGTCTCACGTACAAAGACTTCCAATATGGCAATTCAAAAAATATCGACCTTTTCTTCCACCCATATTTCACAATCTTATGTGCAAAAGGCTTGCCAAACTCAGTACGCACATCTTTCACCTTTTCAAAAACTTGTTCACCTGACAATGCGGGTGGAGCTCTACGATGTTCGGTGTCTACATTGAATGCTTTTCTCCACCCACGGTAGTGATGTTTAGAATGTAAGAATCTACGATGATCGAGAAACACATTCTTCTGGAAAAGTTCCAATCGAATCGTATCAGTTCCGTCTTCACAAACAGGACACGCACGTTGACCTTTAATGCTATACCCAGATAGATTCCCGTATGCTAGAAAATCATTAATTGTGCCAAACAACATCGCCCTCAAATTGAAACTTTCTTTCCTATACCCATCATAAACCTCCACACCGTTCTCCCACAAAATCTTTAAATCTTCGATCAGAGGTGTCAAGTATACGTCTATGTCATTACCTGGTTGTTTAGGCCCAGAGATTAACATAGATAACATCATGTACTTACGCTTCATACATAGCCACGGAGGTAGGTTATAAATCATAAGAATCACAGGCCATGTGGTATGTGAAATACTTTGAAGACCATGTGGGTTCATTCCATCAGTAGATAATGCCAATCGAAGGTTTCTTGCTTCTGATCCAAACTCAGAATAATCATTATCAATCTTCGACCACTGTGGTGAATCAACCGGATGCCGATACTTTCCATCAGTAATTCTTTCATCTGCATGCCAAGTAAGATGTCTTGCATCGGTTTCACTACGAAACATGCGCCTAAATCTCGGAATTATCGGAAAATACCATAAGACTTTTGCGGGAGATAATCTTTTCTTATATCGAGACAAACCGTATTTAGGGCACTCAGTTAACGTTGCATATTCGTTACGAAACAAAATGCAATCGTTAGGACAAGCATGTATCTTATCATAGCTCATGCCAATAGAGCACAACATTTTTTTTGCCTCATAGGTTCGATTAGGAAGAACATTATCATCCGATAGTATTTCTCTCATAAGGGCCAACAACTCTGTGAAACTTTTATCCGACCATCCATTGCCCGCCTTTAAGTTGTACAACTTTAATACCGCAGAAAGTCTTGAGAATTTAGTGCAACCTTTGTACAACGGTTTCTCTGCATCGCTTACCATCCTCTCAAACATTTCAGGACAATCATGAAGATCTTCTTCCAGTGCTTCTACAATCTCTTCAACTCGATCACAATCATATGTTTTCGTGTCTTTGTCGTATGAAGCATAGGTCGTATTACTTTTTCCACTCGATTCAACATTCCCGTTAATTTTCTCACCATGAAATATCCAACACTGATAACTTTGATCAATTCCATGCCTCAGCAAATGCGATTTCAATCCATGTGCGTCAACCTTACCAATATAACAACAACGCAAGCAAGGACAATGCATTCGTCTGGGGTTTTCAGCGTGTTGAACAACATACTTAACGAATTCCGCAACCCCACTCTCGTACTCTTTGGTCATTCGATCGGCACAGATCCATGTTTTATCCATGGTTTTCCTACTTATTAAAGTAAACAATCAATCCAGACGAAAATACATAACTAAGGTAGTATCTTTGAATAACTAAAGTAAACAATAGAATATCACTATTTTCCATCTCATATTATCTCACTCGAATCTTTTCATCAATTCAAAGAAAAACTAAATTAATGAAGTCTTTCCACCATCCATGAGGAACTACTTTAATATATATATATATATATATATATATATATATATATATATATATATATATATATATATATATATATATATCATCCATAATTTCAGTATGAAACTTATCATCCTAAGTGAAACAAAAAACAAAGTCTTATGATTTGCACTCTTCTTGATAAACTAATTAGAATCATCCTAAGTGAAACAAAAAGCTTGCTAAATCAGGGAAACACGCAGAGTTATGGAATGTACCCAAATCAAACAACCACAACCAGAACAAAAATACTGATTTTTCCCTAAAAACATCAAAACTGAGTTATGAAAAGTACTGATTTTTCCCTAACCAACCACAACCAGAACAAAATGCTTGCTAAATCAGAACAAAAAGCTTGCTGAGTTATGAAAAATACTGAACTTTCCCTAAAAACATCAAAACTGATATTTCCCTAAAAAAATCAAAACTGAAACACATACCGTAATGAGATTCTTCAAACACTTTCAGAAATGAACGATTCAACTCTTGCAATGCCTGAAACGAAGAACTGAAGAAATGACGAAATGAAACCGCAGTGAATGAATGAAGAAGAACTGAAACCGATTGAATGAAAAAGTGAAGAAATGAAGAACATACCACAATCAAGAACGAACGATTCAAACACTTTCAATGACTGAAACAATGTATGCGATTTCACTTTCTCTGTTAGGGTTCGCTTTCGCTGTTAGGAGGGAAAACAGAAAGAACAGAGAACGAAAATAGAAGTCTGAATTTTAATTTTAATAAGACCTTAGACAGCGCTTTTGGGAAAAGCGCTTTCTAAGGTATGCCTTAGACAGCGCTTTCCAAAAGCGCTTTCTAACCCCCCCCCTTAGACAGCGCTTATGGTTTTATTTTTTTTAAAATTTAAAAACTTTAAACAGCGCTTTATCAAAAGCGCTGAATAAGGTGAATATTTAAAAGCGCTTTCTATAAGCGCTGTCTAAGGGGGGGTCTTAGACAGCGCTTTTTAAAAGCGCTGTCTAAGACCTCCCCATAGACAGCGCTTTCATTATTTTTTTGGAACATTTTCCGTGTTTTATTTTAATTTTAACCTTAGACAGCGCTTTCTCTTAAAAGCGCTGTCTAAGATGCGCTGTTAAAAAGCATTTTTGGCGTAGTAATTCCTACACTACAAGAAAATTGGCAGATTGCGACGGTTATTTTGGCATGTTACGACGGTTGATTCACTGTTGTAGAAACGTGTGCCGTGAGGCCGTATTACGTCGGTGTTCAAAACCGTCGTTATCTCTCACGACAGGTAGGGAACTGACGTAATCTGCATTTTGCGACGGTTACAAACCGTCGTAAACCGCTCATTAATTTTTGTTCTTATTGTTTATTACGATGTTTCAAACCGTCGCAACTATGTGTTTCACTGGTAAATCTGCAAGTTAATTTGTAGGAAATTTTCTTTCCACAGGTAAATTCCCAGGTAATTTATTTTTAAAATTAAAAAAAAAATTGTGTAGAAATATAAACAGAATTGACAGAAATATATAATCTTCATTCAACTAACATATATATATATATATATATATATATATATATATATATATATATATATATATATATATATATATATATATATATATCATATTACATTTATACAAGCATCATGTTAGAAAATAAAACCTCTAATAAAAAATATAAAAAAAAATTCTAAATATATTTCAACTCTATTAATATTATAAAAAAATACAAAATAGACTACAAGCCTCTAGCAGTATCTCTCTTTCTATTTTTTATTTATTTAAAAAAATCCAATAACATTCAATACCAGCACAAGTAGTGGTAAACCAAGGTATGATACACAACAATGTAATATATGCGAAAATTCAATAACTGATAAAGCCAAAAGCTAAAACCAACAGCAGGCACATAACAATAAGGCACTGCCTACATCAAAATAAACAATAATCGACTAAAGCTAGCACCAAAACCAGAATAAACCAATTTCAACCCCAATACAATCTAACCCGAACTAGTAATACCCCGCCGAAGAGACGATAATAAGACCCTTTGCACCAGTAACATGTAAGAGCAGTACCCACTCAACAGGGCACTATATCTGGATTTCCCACGTCGATGCCTATCTTGGACCAATATACTAGTAGACTCAATAACTCATCAACCCATGGTGGAAGTGAGTTATGAAAAAGAGTGAGCGTCACCTTCATTCCATATGATCGAACCCTATTGATGATCCACTTATAACATTCCAGAGCAGCATAGTTACCCTAAGAAAGAAAGTCAGGTAAATTACTTACATAAGTAAATATCTTTTGCAAGCTTTATTGGTTAGTAAAGTAAGTCAAACTTTGAAAATCTTAAACTGTAATCATGAGCACTATCTTGAGAAAAATAGTAACACCGGTATTCTTGGCCAATTGTAGTTGTGTCAAGATCTGATCAAAACCTCAACCTCTCTTCCTTGAAAATATGGTATTTTCAAAAAACTCTACTTAGCACAGTTTACGCACATAGAGAGAAAGGATGGGAATATCTAATATGAAGGGCTAGTTAGTCCTATTTTTGCATCATTACCAGCAACAATTATCAACACTCTTATTCACTATATTTCAAAATCAAAGGACATATACAACATGTCATACTCGTATCTCAAACCAATATTCAATGTTTTTAAAAAATGTTCATGGATGTTTAATTTTCTCATATTCGATAGAAATCGGTATTACGCAGCATACATAGAAACACCATTTAATTCAAACAGTCTACAATAAACAAAAGTTTAGAATACCTGAATGTGTTGATGTCGGCGATGCGGAGACAATGTCACATAACTCAAATGCTAACGGTCTTTACACAATCAAGAACCAAAAGAAAGCTACCTTTGAAGCCACATCTAGATTCTTGCAGATAACCAACTATCATAATAGGAAATCAATTCTAATAATTCAAATTATCCTAATCTAACTTAGCTAATTAAAACAGAAATTCAAAGCAGCTTCATTAACTCATCAATTGCACTTAACAAATACATGGTTCATATTGCCATACTAATTAACATCATAACTGACTAAGCAACATAATAGAATTTCAAAATGTATACCTCACACTTCAAAAGTCACAACTAACCTAAGACTAACTTTACACTAATTTCAAAGCTAATCATACAAATTCAGAAATTACAAACCCATACAAATACTTCTGAGTGATTAAGGTAAAAATACATAGTTTTCTTTAGCTTTTGTTCCATATAAACCATTGACAATAACATTAACAAAATGTTAAGTTGGAATTTCCATGAAATATCACTGCTGATAGGAGGGTATTTTTCCATAACATTCTCATTAAGCTAATGCAACATGGTTGATTTTCTCGATGTATGCATAACATTCAGAAAAATAAAGTGGTGAACTTGGTAAGATATGCGAGAAATTAATAAAGAAAATGCATTTTCGAAATAAAAAAAAAGAAATTATGAAAGGAAATAGAATCCAAAGTGACATGTAAAAACGTAAGAAATATCTACATTTTTTATTTATAAAAGAAAATATGATCAATACCTTGACATTGAAGTCTGGATATTCACCAAGAGCCTTAAGTCGGGTAGGAGTGCACGACTTTGCAATCCATCGACCATCGAAAACCATACCACAATGTGCATATCCTAAAACCAAGTTGCTTATCCCACCATAATTCAAAACCAAATAATGGAGGGGAACAACAACACTGTAGTGGTAAAATCGTGAGTGTAAGCTATTGATTAACTTAACTCGATGTACTCAGAGTCGCCATCGCGCTTTTATTTATTTCCGAAAGGAAAAAGGTAAAAAGAACGAATAAAAACCTAAGGATCTAAAAGCAAAAGCTAAAAGAAACAAACAGAGAAAGGGTAAGAGGATTGGTTACAAATCGGGAAGGTTTGACGCACCCGACTCGTCCATGGTACTCCACGGGAGCCCTTTGAAATATTTATTGCTTTTTGGTTTGAAATTGGTTTGCTTGAAAATGATTGAAGAGATGAGGAGAAGAATGTTTTTTTAATGATTTTGTGTTTGATGAGGTTTTAACGCCTCATGCCTACGTACCCACAAAGTGTAATGCGAGATCAAAACCTCGTAGTTCGTGGTACAAAATTTGAAAAGAAACAAATGAGTTGCATTATTTTTAAAATGTAGAGATAAGTCATCATTCTTTAGCGAATAATTCCACTAGAAAGAATGAATCATATCTAAACATATGAAAAGAAAAGGTGCACAAAAGGAACAAAAACGATTGAGTGAGTTTTGGATTTTTTAAAGAATATAAGAAAAGAATTTCGATATATTTACATGGATTAACATTGATTAAGAAAATAAAGTGAAAAGATTAAAATCGCTTGACCTAAGTCAAGGTTTGATTGCGAAAGCATTTGAAGTTTGAAAACAAAGAAGATTTTTGAAATAGGGAGAAGTTTTGAAAATTTAAGAATGGGGAGGAGATGAAGGGACTATCCTAATACTTGAATTAAAAGTTAAGAGAAGAAGCTATCAAACCGAATTATGAACAATTCTTCAAAGTAACCAGAATTCCATCTTCAAAGACCAATGAAATAACTTGAGGACAAAGTTTCCAATCCATCACAACTTGAGCAAGGGTAGAGATCCTAAAATCTAAGTCCATACTCCAAAGCTAAGGATAGTAACCATAGTCCGAAATTAAAGTCACCAATCTTTTTAATGTTTAATCCTTTATTAGTGTTTTGGTATCCAAATGGACAAAATAAAAATCACAAGCAACAATATAAACATAAACAATATGATATATGATATAATATGATAAAGCATAATAAAGAGATAAGGAGCGAGAAATTGAAATAAAAAGGATAAGGTGCGAGAGATTGAATTTAAATGGATTATATTCACATTATTATAATATTTACATAATAAGTGGCATGATGAACTTAATCAAGCACAACCACGAAAAAAAATAACAAAATTGAGGCAACCGGATCTAAGTGGATCTTATTCCGAATCGGGACAACTTTAGGTCTATGTTAAGCAATCGGCGAGTAATTTACGAAGTAATTACCCTACAAATGAGGCCGGCCACCACTAATTAAAGTGGAAAATATTCGTGTTAATACATGTTAGAGAAACGATATTATGGACCGTTCTCCGAAAACATGCCACACTAAAAGAAAAAGAACGGTCTAATCTTAATCGACATTTTCGTTGAATTTATCGAAAAGCAACCTATCACGATCTCAAAGTATGGAGAATGATCCAAATGATCATTCATCCATAGATTTGAAATAATGAAGATTAAACCTATCGGAAATCAACAATCACGAATCGGAGATTGTCATCGACCAAAAATAAAAGATGAAGAAAAAATGGATCTAATAATAAATCCAAAAAAAAAAATCAAAATATTTCTTAAATTCCTTTCTTTAAAATTCTTTTCTAAATTGCTTTTAAAATATTTTTTCTAAAATTCTCCTAAAATATATTCCTAAAAATACTTATATCAAAATAAATTGTGACAAAAACATTTTTAACCAATATAAAGAAACTAAAGAAAAAAAATAAAAAAAAGAAATGGAAAGGGGGAGGGGGACACGCATGGTCTTAGGGATGGTGGATATCAGAAACGGATCTAAATAGATCCAAGCCCAAACAATTCACCTCAATTTATTAAAATTAAAAAATGAAAAGAAAACAAATTATAAACAAAACAAAGAAGGAACAGTGGCTTCTTCTTCGTTGCGAATACGGCGGAAACAGGGGAAAGGTTCTCAAAAATACTGCGGCACTCCCTCACCTTCAACAATCAAACGAAATTGCTTCCTCCTCTCATGTCTCCTTCAATTCGATTGGCTTTCTTCTTCTTCTTTCACGAATTTCGTATCTGGATGAATGGGATTTAGGGATTTGAAGAAATGGTTTCAAAAATTGATCTGGAGAATGAAGGTTGGAAGGATTGGGGATTTTGTTTCAGGATTCAATTTGGCAGAATTTTTGGGGGCTGTTGAAGCTTGGAGTTTTGAAGGAGGAAGCGTTTCTTTAAATAGAAGAGGAGTGAAGAAAGATTGATGCCGTTTTGAGGCAATTTGAATTGCATTTGGGAAAGTGAGATTCTCGTGCTTGCTGCGTTTTGGTTTTCTTGCGTTTTGCTTCTTTTATTTTTGCATTTTGATTTTGTTCTTCAGGTGTTTTGCTCGTGACTTGTTCATGTACGTTTTGCGGAAAGCGTGCGTGTGGATAGCTAAAGTGAAGCTGGTGTTTTGCAAGCTAAGGGATGCGGCTTGATGCTTGCTTTGTTTCGTGTGTATTGATGTGCGGCTGTGTTGGATGTATTGCGGGATGCGAAGGCTTGTGTTGTTTTTGGTTGCTGGCTTGGCCTGTGCGCGCGTGATGACTACGGCTGTTGGGCGTACGTTTTGGCAAAAGGCTTGTGAAGTTTGAGCTTGGCGTGCGGGTGAAATTATTGGAGGCTTGGCAAAAGTGTTTAGCTTGAGGCTTGGAGTTTGGAGATCACGTGCGTACCGTAGCTGGCTTGGTGTTGGAAGGCTAGTATTGATTAGCTGCCTTGGAGTATTGAAGCCAAGAAAAAGGCTTGTTGTTGTTTGTTGTGGCTGAAATTATTGCTTTGTAGCTTGAGAAATTGATGCACGTGACTTGGAAAGTTGGGCAAGGCGTGAGGTGTTGGGCTGATGTTTGAAAGGGCTATATGAAACCTTTTTATTTTTTTTTGTATTTTGGTAATTAATATTTGGAATTATAATATGATATATTTTTTTAATGAATGGACTAGAAAAAAATGTAATGGATATTTTATATGAAAAAGTAGTATATAAAAAAAATGAAATGTGTAAATGGAAAAAATAAAGTTGGATTAAAAATGAATAAAAAAAAATGTTGTTCGAATATAATATGTAAATGGGTAAGAGAAAAATGAAATTGGAATTTGGATGAGAAATATGAATTGAATATGAGTGAATAGAAATGAGAATAATAGAGATAAATCGGATGATAAAAAAACGAAATATGAATGGATATAGATAAAAATGGATAAGAAAATTGGAATAAGGGTGAATAAATGGACATGAATTGATGATTTTAAGCCCACCACAAACTTCTTGATTTTTCTTGCACAAGCCTCTGATAAAAATGAACACTGCCAACACATATCCACTGGATTTTTCACAACTTAAGCCAACTGTCATCTAAAAACTGTCTGATTACATGCCCTGATGATTCGAAACCAAACTGAGGAAAATAAATCCTCAAATGAATCATTGATGAACTGATGAACCGATGAACTGATAAACACTGAAGATTCAAACCAGACTTCACACAGAACACTGTCGGATAGCCTTTTACACACAACGCAACCTGAACTTTTGAAAAACCACTATCTAAGAAATAAACCCCTGGCACACACAACTGGCAGTCGAAACAAAACTTGATAGTTTGACCAATATTAGGTCAAACATCCATCTGAAATCGAATTGTAACTGAACAAGCGCATCTGAATTGAATTCACTGTCTTATCTTCGCAAACCTGCAACACAGAGAAGAAGAAGAATACTGCAACATATTTTTTTGGTATTTTGGTTAGTGATCAGTAAATATAAACAAATATAAAGAAGTAAAAACAATGGTGATCCCCTGCGAAGCATAGACCCTACATCCGAGGATAAACTGAGAAACCAGTGCGATCTTGTTTGATATGCAAAATGCAAATGAAATGCGAAGAAATCTTAGGGCAAAAATTAGGGTGTTACAGCTGCCCCTATTTAAGTTTCTTCAATCCGAAGATATGAAGATTGGCATCTTCGTCTCTACAAGATGGGAGAGACTTAAATACAGAATACCCAATTTTTGTCCTAAGAGAACAAGATATGATATGAATATGATATGCAAGCCCAAGATCTCTGTGGGGAAAATATGACCATCAGAGGAAAGCAAAAACTTGGGGACACAGAAGAAAATCCCGTTGGGGAAACAACAACAGACAACCAAAGAGTTTACCAGGAAAATAAATCACTGGATAACCGACTCCACTTGGTAAAAGATATGATATAATCAGGGAACAAAATTCAACCAGGGAAAGATACACACCCTGCCAGGAACTATCAATCAAAAAAAAATATTTGAATCCAAAAATGGAGAAATACTGAGTTGGAAAAGAATCATCCACTACCTGTTTACTGGGTAGGACATATAAAGGACTCGACTATCAGTTTACTGGATAGGAGCAAAATACAGAGGGATAACCTCCACTACCTTTTTACTGGGCAGAAAAATATATGGGACTCGACTATCGATTTACTGGATAGGAGTATGATCAACTACCTGATTTACTGGGTAGGAATTCAATCAAAGGGAAACAACTTCTATTACCTTTTTACTGGGTAAGAAGAAGAAATCTCGACTACCGGATTTACTGGGTAGAAAAAATTCTCAACTACCTGATTTACTGGGTAGGAGCTTAAGCAAAGGAAAACAATCTCTATTACCTTTTTACTGGGTAAGAGGATAAAATCTCGACTACCAGATTTACTGGGCAGGAGTACAAGTAAAAGAACTTGATCAATTTGGCAATATTACCCACTATCGATTTACTGGATAGCTTAATTCCAAAGTAATATTACTCACAAAGGGGGACCAAAGTTCAATCCAAGAAAAAATTGGAGAGAAACGGTCAAACAAGACTCATCCCGAGGAGGAAATATTTCAACTGGGGAAAATTCCATCCAGATAATAGACTAGGGAGGAAGCTGAATCAAAATCATCCACGAGAAACAAACTCAGTGGGGAATTAGAAAGGATTAACTCTTTCTGCTTAATGGTCGACACTCTAAACTTGAGAGGAAGACGACACACACACTTCATGGGGAAAGTCCACACCAAAGAGCAGATAACAATGATAACCGCAAGAATGCAAGCAAACGATGTTATGCTTATGCGTATGAATATGCTTATGAATATGCTGACAAAACAGACATAAAGATAAGAAACGGGTGACATGAACACCACAACCACCAGATACTCGGCTAATCCCAAGGCAACAATGCAGGAAAACATGCTGGAGATTCAACTTGAAATCTGCAGGGGAATATCATAAGCCATCAAAGGAATAAAATCCTACTACAAGGCTTAAATCATGATGAGACAACATCTGCTAAGGATATCATCCTGCTGAGGAAAGGTAATAATCTGCTGAGGATGGAAGTATTCTTGATAAACATCAAACTTCACGAGGAATAAATGTCATACCACTCCTGCTCCACTTGGGAATAGAGTGCCAGATCTGTTAAAAAACACATAGGAACCTGCTGGAAATCAACACATGCAGACCTACTGGGGATTCATATGGGGATATCAGAAGTTAACATCATAGCCAAAACATAGTTACGAGGGATTTTAAATCTATTCCCAACATAGGGTACAAGAAAACCTCTAAACTGACTGCTATATCAATACTTCTATATTCAAGGATGCAAATAATTTAGGCTGAGGAACAAGAGCTCAGCTGGGATTCCCAATACTTCTCAAGTTAAAGATAACTTGCTGAGGAAGAGATCAAAACTCAACTAGGGATTCTTAAAAATATTCTTTCCAACAACTCTTCTGGGGAAAACATGGGAATTCAGAACAAACATACAATTCCCGCTCATGCTTATTGTTGGGGAACAAAACATCATTAACATCAATCTGTCAAGACTATCCAGGGACTTTGCATGGACACAACCGAATCAAACCCTGCTTTGGGAGAGACAAGTTACACACATCCAGACTTTACCATCCTTGGAATCACTATTGATATCCTTTCTTTGTTCATGTATCAAAAGAAAAATGTTTTTAAAATCTTCAAAAATTAAATTTATTAAATTTGTTTCAAAAAATCATCATCAACAATAAATTGAAAGTTTGTAAACAGAAACAATATAAATAATTGCAAACAATTGGATAAAAGATCAAATTTATTGATAGAATGGTAGTCAGCAAATGGCATGAATCCATGGATCATTACAAGTTTGAAAAATGGTAAATACATGGAAAAGGGCTACATTGAGATACAATGATCACTATTCTCCCTATCAACTTTGAACTCCACTGTGTCCGAAACTTCAGTCAAGGATGAGCGAATAAGAATCTTTGATGGGAAATTCTTCTGAGGGATAGAATCTGAAATCCTCAGTTACTACAAGTGATCCAGTCTGTCGATGCAGTCACTTGCCATGATCCCTAACTTTTGCCTAGATTGCCCTTTCGGGTTTTCAATCTACCGGGATAATTATTTCTGTTTATGTCTCTAATTTTTGCCTGGACCGCCCTTTCGGGTTTTCAATCCACCGAGACGCTCATTTTTGCCTAAGCCGCCCTTTCGGGTTTTCAACTTAGCGAGTTGTTCTTTTATTTTTATTTTTAGGCGAAGTATTTCTTGACTGCATCCGCATTCATAGGGCGAGTGATCTCCTCACCATCCATAGTTGCAAGAATTAATGAACCGCCAGAGAAGGCTTTCTTAACAACATATGGGCCATCATAGTTTGGAGTCCACTTGCCCCGAGAATCTTTAAGGAAATACTGAATATTTTTGAGCACGAGGTCGCCTTCTCTGAATACACGAGGTTTGACCTTCTTGTCAAAAGCTTTCTTCATTCTTTGCTGGTACAACCGACCATGACACAAAGTTGTTATTCTCTTTTCTTCAATCAAATTCAACTAATCAAATCTACTTTGACACCATTCAGCCTCAGTCAACTTGGCTTCCATCAGAACTCTCATTGATGGGATCTCAACTTCGACGGGGAGCACTGCTTCTGTACCATAAACAAGTGAGAAAGGGGTTTCCCCTGTTGAAGTGTGGACAGATGTACGATATCCATGCAAAGAAAATGGGAGCATCTCATGCCAGTCCTTGTACGTCACAACCATCTTCTGAATGATCTTCTTAATGTTCTTATTCGCAGCTTCAACAACCCCATTCATCTTCGGTCTATAAGGAGAGGAATTATGGTGTTGAATCTTGAATTCTTCACAAAGCTCTTTCATCATCTTATTATTCAAGTTCGAACCATTATCAGTAATGATTCTATTCGGAACACCATATCTGCAGATAATGTTATTCTTGATAAACCGAACCACAACTTGTTTGGTCACATTAACATACGATGCCGCTTCCACCCACTTGGTGAAGTAGTCAATTGCCACAAGAATAAAACGATGTCCATTTGAAGCCTTGGGTTCAATCATACCAATCATATCAATTCCCCACATAGAGAAAGGCCATGGGGAAGAAATCACATTGAGATAAGCTGGTGGCACGTGAATCTTATCAGCATACACCTGACACTTATGGCACTTTTTCACATACTTGCAACAATCAGATTCCATTGTCAGCCAATAGTAACCTGCTCTCAACATCTTTTTAGCCATTGCATGCCCATTAGCATGAGTGCCAAAATATCCTTCATGAATTTCTTTCATCAACATGTCTGCTTCGTGTCTATCCACGCATCTGAGCAAGACCATGTCAAAATTTCTCTTGTAAAGCACATTTCCATTCAGGAAGAAATTGCCTGCCAATCTCCTCAAAGTTCTCTTATCTTTATCAGATGCCCCAAGTGGGTACTCTTGACTCTGAAGGAAACATTTAATATCATGATACCAAGGCTTGTCATCATGGACCTCTTCAACTGCAAACACATGAGCTGGTCTTTCAAGTCGCATCACACTGATCATGGGAACATCATTCCACTAGTGCACCTTTATCATAGAAGCTATAGTTGCTAAAGCATCTGCCATCTGATTCTCATCACGAGGAACATAATGAAACTCAACTTTAGTGAAGAAAGTTGATATCTTCCTGGCATAATCTCTATAAGGGATCAAGTGGGTTGATGAGTTACCCACGTACCCTGGATCTGGTTGATTACCAAGGCAGAATCTCCATACACATCAAGATGCTTAATCCTCAGATCAATAGCTTCCTCAAGACCCATAATGCAGGCTTCATACTCAGCTTCATTATTAGTACAAGGAAAATTCAACCTTGCGTCAAAAGGAATATGTGAACCATGGGGAGTTATGATCATTGCCCCAATTCCTCTTCCGCGTGCATTCACAGCACCATCAAAAACTAAACCCCATCGAGATCCAGGCTCCGGCCCTTCCTCAATCAAAGGTTCATCACAATCTTTCACTTTCAAAAACATCACATCCTCATCTGGAAAATCAAACTTGATTGGTTGGTAATCATCAATCGGTTGATGTGCCAAATGGTCAGCCAAGATACTACCTTTTATAGCTTTTTGAGTTCGGTACTCGATATCATATTCTGACACCAACATTTGCCAACGAGCAATCCTCCCAGTCAAAGCAGGTTTTCAAAGATATACTTGATTAGATCCATTTTAGAGATCAACCAAGTTGTATGATTCAGCATATACTGGCGAAGACGCTTTGCAGCCCAAGCTAAGGCACAACAAGTTTTTTCAAGCATGGAGTACCGAGACTCACAATCAGTGAATTTCTTACTCAAGTAGTAAATTGCATATTATTTTCTTCCAGATTCATCTTGCTGACCAAGCACACAACCCATGGAATCTTCCAACACAGTCAAGTTCATGATCATCGGTCTACCTTCCACCGGAGGAGACAAAATAGGAGGTTCAAGCAGATATTCTTTGATACTTTCAAACGCCTTCTGACAATCATTTGTCCAGACACAACCTTTATCTTTCCGAAGCAACTTGAAGATCGGAGCACATGTGGCAGTCATGTGAGAGATAAACCTCGAAATATAATTCAAACGGCCCAAGAATCCTCTCACTTGCTTTTCGGTTCTTGGAGCAGGCATTTCCTGAATAGCTTTCACTTTATCAGGATCAACTTCAATGCCTTTTTGGCTGACAATGAAACCTAACGACTTTCCAGAACATACACCAAAGGTGCACTTGTTCGGATTCAAACGAAGCTTAAACTTCCTTAACCTTTGAAACAACTTCAACAAATGTTCAACATGATCCTCTTCAGTCCTCGACTTAGCGATCATATCATCAACATATACCTCGATTTCTTTGTGCATCATATCATGGAAAAGTGTAGTCATAGCTCTTTGATACGTCGCACCAGCATTCTTCAATCCAAAGGGCATCACTCTGTAGCAGAATGTTCCCCATGGTGTAATAAATGTGGTCTTTTCCATGTCCTCGGGTGCCATCTTTATTTGATTATAACCGAAAAATCCGTACATAAAAGAGAACACATCAAACTTAGCCGTATTTTCTACCAACATATCAATGTGTGGCAATGGAAAATCATCTTTCGGACTGGCTTTGTTCAAATCTCTATAATCAACTCACATTCGGACTTTTCCGTCTTTCTTCGGAACAGGAACGATATTGGCCACCCATTCAGGATAAGTTGACGTCACAAGAAAACCTGCATCAATCTGCTTTTGAACCTCCTCTTTGATCTTTACTGCCATGTCGGGGTGAGTTCTTCTCAACTTTTGCTTTACAGGTGGACATTCAGGCTTCAACGGCAATCTATGCTCCACAATATTAGTATCAAGACCTGGCATGTCTTGATAAGACCAAGCAAATACATCAACATACTCTCTGAGAAGCTCTACAATCCTCTTCTTAATATCAGAAACAAGCAATGCTCCAACTTTGACTTCTTTCTTTTCATCTTCAGAACCCAAGTTGACCATCTCTATAGACTCTCCATGAGGCTGAATAATCTTCTCCTCGTGCTCAAGCAACCGAGAAATTTCATCAGGAATCTCTTCAACATCTTCTTCCTCAGCTTCAAACACAGGGAATTCAAAGTTGGGAGAGGGCATAGGATCATTGTTTTCAATGGGTTTATCAATCAATTTGCACAATGATTTATTTTTATTTTAGAGTATGAACAAAAGTGCAAACATTATGTAGATAAACAATCATTATTATTTTGGGTTTTTAATGTTACCATTTTTCAGGATAAAGCAAAAAGAAAAAACACATATGGAAATAACAAAATAACATTTTATTGATGATGATAAAATTTGAAACAAAACCCGACAAACATCACTTTCACCTTGGGCAGAGTGAAAGGATTTTTTTGAAAGAAAATAAAAACAAATTACTTTGAAGAATGAACAATAAAAGGAACATCAACAGCAATCTAGTTCTGGCAAATCTTTCCATGCGTAACAAAGTCAGGCATTTCTTCATCTTCATCATTTTCAATGATGGCAGCAGCAGAATGATCATTGATGAATCCAGCACTTCGGAAGCCTTCTTGAATAGTCTTTGGGTCTTTAAGAACTGCACCTGGTGCAAAGCCAATACCAAAACCTTCCTTGTTGTCGACAACATCAATAATTCGTCCCCAACCTTCCGACTGACCAGCTTCAAGTACTCGCAAAGCATCCTTGAAAGAAGACATGGGCATGTCATTCTTCTTAGCCGCATTATCCACAACAGAAAGAGCTTGAAACGAAGTTCCCACCTCTTCCTCAGCATCAATATAGGAGAAAGAAGATAAATTGCTCACAAGCATCGCTCTTTCACCCTCAATGGTCACCAATTTCCCCTCTTTCATAAATTTCAACTTCTGATGAAGAGTGGATGTCACAGCTCTTGCCTCATGGATCCAGGGTCTTCCAAGGAGACAACTGTAAGCGAGACGTATATCCATTACTTGAAAAGTAACCTTGAATATAAACGGTCCAATAAGAATAGGAAGATCCACTTCACCAATCACCGTCTTCTTCGACCCATCGAAAGCTTTCACAATAATCCCACTATGTCTCATGGGAGCACCTTGATACGCAAGCTTTGACAATGTCGACTTTGGCATAACATTCAGAGATGATCCGGTATCAACCAGCACCTTGGACATAGCATCTTCCTGACAATTTACCGAAATGTGCAGAGCCAAGTTATGATTTCTTCCTTCTTCAGGCAAATCATCATCACAGAAGCTTAAATTGTTGCAAGATGTGATATTAGCCACAATACTATCAAACTGATCAACAGTCACATCATGGTCAACATAAGCTTGATCAAGAATCTTCTGCAAAGACTGCCTATGAGCCTCAGAGCACATCAAGAGTGATAAAACTGATATCTTCGACGGAGTATGCAACAACTGCTCAGTGATGTTGTACTCACTCTTCTTTATCAATTTTAGCACCTCATCTTCACTATTACAAGATTGGCCTGACTGGGCAACAACATCCATAATCTGCTTACTCGCACTTGTATCTTCAACTCTCTTCGGAGGATCTGAAGCATACACTCTACCACTTCGGGTAACTTTTGTCACATCAGCAATGCTAACCACAGACTTTGGAGTAGGAATAGGAACTTCCCTACCATTTTCTATCATCGTAGAATTATACCGGTACAGAACAGCTTTATCAGACTCATACGGCACTGGACCAGGCAAATTAATCACCAATGGAGTAACAGCATTTTTGCGACTATCAAAAGAAATAACCACTCTCTCAGGAGCAGCCCTCTCAGGAAGATTGAACTGAGGCATAATAACATTCACTTCATTCTCATACTCATCTCTTTTTGCTGTCACTTCAATCAGTTTATCATCCATCATCTTTTGAATGTCTCTCTTAACAATCACGCAACCACGAGGATTCACCGAGCAGATACAACATCCAGCATAGTCGTGATCAATATCGTGATATTCACTTAAGAAAGCATGCATCTCAACCAAAGACCTTCGAATATGACGGACTTCATATATCTTGAACAACCCAGGACAACCATCAACCATATTCACAGACGCATTACCATGCTTCGGCAACGAATTTTTCTGCACATTTGGATTAACATCATTAAAATACAGAACATTGTTCCTCATCAATTTCTGTACTTCAAACTTCAGTGGATAACAATTCTCAACATCATGCCCCGAGGCACCTTGATGAAAAGCACAACGAGCCTCTGGCTTATACCACCATGGGATAATCTCTAGAACTGGAGGTGGAGGACGGGTTTGCACCAGATTCTTTGCAATCAAAGATGGAAGCAAGTCCGCATACGACATCGGAATAGGATCAAAACTTGACTTAGCCCGAGCTTGTTGATTACCACCTTGTTGCATCGAAGGTTGCTGATAACGAGGTTGATACTATGGAATTGCTGGCACAGTGGGAGCCACATTAATCATCGGTGTTACAGAAGCCACATGTTGAGAATGGTGATTCCCACGACTGTGAGGTCTTCTATAACTTTCACGGGATACTGCATTAGTCTCATTTTCTTTCTTTTTCCCAAAGTTGAACCTTCTAGAGCTTGAGCCATTGCTATTCTCTTGACTTAACTGTCCCTCACGGACACCTTCTTCTAAACGCATCCTCATGCTCACCATTTCAGTGAAATCAGAAGGAGCACTTGCTATCATCCTCTCATAATAAAAAGAACCCAAAGTCTTCAAGAAGATCTTCGTCATTTCTTTTTCTTCCAGCAGAGGAACAATCTGGGCTGCCAGCTCGCGCCATCTCTGCGCATATTCTTTAAAAGTTTCCTTGTCCTTTTGGGACATAGCACGAAGTTGATCTTTATCTGGCGCCATATCAACGTTGTACTTGTACTGCCTCACAAAAGCTTCTCCCAAATCATTGAAGGTCTTGATTTGGCTATTATCCAGAATCATATACCACCTCATGGGTGCACCGGTCAAACTGTCCTGGAAATAGTGAATCAACAGCTTATCATTATCTGTCTGAGCAGACATCTTCCTTGCATACATAGTCAAATGACTCAACGGACAAGTGTTGCCTTTGTACTTCTCAAACTCAGGCAGCTTGAATTTGTAAGGAACTTTAACATTAGGGACCAGACAAAGGTCATAGGCATCTTTTCCGAACAAATACTTATGCTTCAAGGCTCTCATCTCCCTCTGGATCTCAACAAAGCGTCCCTGGAAATCATCAAGTCTTTCAGCTACTCTAGCGCCTTCACTGGGCTCAGCATCGTAAATCATTTCATCATGGTGTAGAATAGTGTGCACCACAGGCGGCGCAATAGTCACAATTTGAGGAAGAGTAGTCCACACTGGTGGGAGAGTATTAAATGCAGCAGTCTCAGGATGAAGAGGAGGACGATAACCAGCAGGAATAAAATCAACTGGCATGCCCCAAGGTGTGCTAGCAGGCATACGATAGCAAGGAGAAATAACAGTCTCAACAGGAATTGATGCGGTAACAACCTCGGAGATGACAGTATTCTGAACAGGAGAATTAGGAGGTGGCTGATTCTGAGCAACCACCAAATTTTCCATCATAGCAGAAACTTTTTCCAAGCTTTCCCTCAGATAAGTAACCTCTTCACGCAGCTCGCGATTCTCTTGTTGTAAAGTTTCCATCACCCTTCTTCGATTAGCTCGAGTATCAAATCGGTGAGTCAGCTTGACAAGAGAACTGAATGAAGACCAAGAAACAACATAAGATCCCTGGAGAACACTCAAAAATCAAGACAAATGCGAATATGATGCATGGTATGCGTATGCAAATGCAAAGATTTCAAAGGATTATAAGATAACTTGCAATATTTATAAAGAAACATTTTTGAAATACTTAAAAAAAACTCATTCTCATTAAGATCAAAGTGAGGATTACAAATGAAGTACAAACATCAATAATCCTAATACATGAGAGCAAAAGTAAACTAAGTCTAGGAAATCATATCCGAAGAAGTCCTGAATCCTGGCTGATACTTCATGCGAATTCTCTTGATCTCTTTCTTGTACCGATCTTCCATATCTTCCTTATCTTTCACCAACTTGTCAACAATGGCCTTCCAAGCACCGGAAGTAGGAGGAATAGTAGATGGAGTACTAGAGGAAGATAAATCCTCTCTTGGCCTCTTTGTGACACGCCGCTCAAGTAGCTCAATGAGATCATCCTTCTCCTTCAGCTGCTCCTGCATCGTAGACCTCTCAAGTAGCCATTCTTCTTTCTCTTTCTTCATCTTGTCTAACTCTTCTTGAAGAGCCACCTTCTCATCAACGGGAGGTAGGAAATCAGACAATGGTAATATGGGAAACATAGGCTCCTCAGGTGGATAAGGCATCTTGAGCTTGGAAGCCCTAGATCGAACCCACTGAATATAACATTCGGAAGGAGGAAGGTGTTGTCTTCCCAATTGACCTTTCTCTTTCCGATGAACCGCATGCCAAGAATGAGCAATCCTTTTCTTCATTTCCACATGATCAGTACCATTAAGAAAGAAGAAACGGGATAAGGAGAGATTGTTTGGAATGTCCTTCAAACAATATCTGAACTGTCGTCTAGCAAGAATGGGGTTGTAGCTAATTCCCCCACGTGTACCAAGAAGAGGTACATTAGGAAATTCTCCACAACTATCAATAAGAACTCCAGTGTCATAATGAGAACTATACCATGTCATGTCCTTATGAGAAAGTGACATCAACCTTTGAGACCATCTTCGATTCTCTTTATTGTCCTTGAAGACATCCGACTTAGGTAGGTGCGAAATAAACCACCTATAAAGAAGAGACGCACAACATACAATCTCTCCGTCACCTTTGGAGGTCCTATAGTGAAAAGCATGATACATATCTCCAAGTAAAGTAGGCACCGGGTTCTTCTTCAAGAAGATCTGAATAGCATTCTCATCCACAATAGCATCCAAGTTCAGAAACAAGACAATACCGTAAATAAGCAAAGCAAGAATAGCCTCAAATGCATCCTTATGACCCAAAGTAAGTGAAGTAGAAGCCTTTCCCATCAAGAACTTAGAATTAATACCACGAACACTCCCCTTTGGAAGAAACTTCCCATTAAGATCGGACTCCTTAAGAAAAAGTGCTTTGGCGATAACCTTGATAGTAAGCTCCTTCTCTAGACCACTGAAAAGAAACTCCTTGTCCAAAATAGGCAAACCTAACCAATGAGAATACTCCTCCAAATTCGGCACAAGCTGATAATCCGGAAAGGTGAAACAGTGATGCAACGGATCATAGAACTTAGCTAAAGTAGGGAGAATCCCCTCAGGTACATCGGTACCCAACATATACAAAAGCTTCCCATGACATCTCCGGAACTCTTGGGTATCAACAACTAAAGCTCCTAGCTTTCTCAACTCTACTACATTAGGATTCTTGAAGGTGTACTTCTTTGTATTCCTCCTTTCAAAAGTCATAGCCATGGACATCTGAAATTTTGCAAAAGTTCCTTATACGTCCTTTGAAATCTTACAACACAATGCTCATGAATGCATGATGGCATGTATGAAACAACCACAAACAAGATCACACAAGGCACACGGGCTTAGGTTCCGAGTCACGAGCATGAAGTCAAGGTAACAGAACACCAACCCACACAGGTAAGTACTAAGGTTTTGTCTTCATTGTACCTGCAGAAAACCAAAAGGGTGCTAACAGAGGTGCTCGGAGTTAACATTCATCTTTAGAATATCATCGGTACGTTGGATTACTCCCCAATCGATAACATTCTTAAAATAGACCTCGTCCGAGTGTAGTATCGCGTGACAACCGCCTTAGGTTTACACCCAGATAATTTCTGCACTACGTTCCTAATTTGGCTAGGATGGGTTAAGGGTTCTACGGTCCTCAGTATGATCAGCTCAAGGTCGGAAAATAATGCCACGTATGATTACTCGTCATGACATTGATAGTCCAAGAGAGCCTAACCGAGTGGAGATTATCAAATTGATATTGCTTTGGACTACTCCATCGCATATCGCTTCGAATATCGCCGTCCTATCATAAGTTTCACTCAGATCCGGGTTAGAATCTATCTCACACAGAGGATCACCAAAACCAAAACAGAACAACCAAATAACAAACAAATCAAACCAAAGCCGTAAATAAATCAAAGTAGGCTGAATCCGCTTAGAGATTACTCCCCAGCAGAGTCGCTACTTTTCTGTAGCGGTAAAATCGTGAGTGTAAGCTATTGATTAACTTAACTCGATGTACACAGAGTCGCCACCGCGCTTTTATTTATTTCCGAAAGGAAAAAGGTAAAAAGAACGAATAAAAACCTAAGGATCTAAAAGCAAAAGCTAAAAGAAACAAACATAGAACGGGTAAGGGGATTGGTTACAAATCGGGAAGGTTTGACGCACCCGACTCGTCCGTGGTACTCCACGGGAGCCCTTTGAAATATTTTTTGCTTTTTGGTTTGAAATTGGTTTGCTTGAAAATGATTGAAGAGATGAGGAGAAGAATGTTTTTTTAATGATTTTGTGTTTGATGAGGTTTTAACGCCTCATGCCTACGTACCCACAAAGTGTAATGCAAGATCAAAACCTCGTAGTTCGTGGTACAAAATTTGAAAAGAAACAAATGAGTTGCATTATTTTTAAAATGTAGAGATAAGTCGTCATTCTTTAGCGAATAATTCCGCTAGAAAGAATGAATCATATCTAAACATATGAAAAGAAAAGGTGCACAAAAGGCACAAAAACGATTGAGTGAGTTTTGGATTTTTTAAAGTATATAAGAAAAGAATTTCGATATATTTACATGGATTAACATTGATTAAGAAAATAAAGTGAAAAGATTAAAATCGCTTGACCTAAGTCAAGGTTTGATTGCGAAAGCATTTGAAGTTTGAAAACAAAGAAGATTTTTGAAATAGGGAGAAGTTTTGAAAATTTAAGAATGGGGAGGAGATGAAGGGACTATCCTAATACTTGAATTAAAATTTAAGAGAAGAAGCTATCAAACCGAATTATGAAAAATTCTTCAAAGTAACCGGAATTCCATCTTCAAAGACCAATGAAATAACTTGAGGCCAAAGTTTCCAATCCATCACAACTTGAGCAAGGGTAGAGATCCTAAAATCTAAGTCCATACTCCAAAGCTAAGGATAGTAACCATAGTCCGAAATTAAAGTCACCAATCTTTTTAATGTTTAATCATTTATTAGTGTTTTGGTATCCAAATGGACAAAATAAAAATCACAAGCAACAATATAAACATAAACAATATGATATATGATATAATATGATAAAGCATAATAAAGAGATAAGGAGCGAGAAATTGAAATAAAAAGGATAAGGTGCGAGAGATTGAATTTAAATGGATTATATTCACATTATTATAATATTTACATAATAAGTGGCATGATGAATTTAATCAAGCACAACCACGAAAAAAAATAACAAAATCGAGGCAACCGGATCCAAGTGGATCTTATTCCGAATCGGGACAACTTTAGGTCTATGTTAAGCAATCGCCGAGTAATTTACGAAGTAATTACCCTACAAATGAGGCCAGCCACCACTAATTAAAGTGGAAAATATTCGTGTTAATACATGTTAGAGAAACGATATTATGGATCGTTCTCCGAAAACATGCCACACTAAAAGAAAAAGAACGGTCTAATCTTAATCGACATTTTCGTTGAATTTATCGAAAAGCAACCTATCACGATCTCAAAGTATGGAGAATGATCCAAATGATCATTCATCCATAGATTTGATATAATGAAGATTAAACCTATCGGAAATCAACAATCACGAATCGGAGATTGTCATCGACCAAAAATAAAAGATGAAGAAAAAATGGATCTAATAATAAATCCAAAAAAAAAATCAAAATATTTCTTAAATTCCTTTCTTTAAAATTCTTTTCTAAATTGCTTTTAAAATATTTTTTCTAAAACTCTCCTAAAATATATTCCTAAAAATACTTATATCAAAATAAATTGTGACAAAAACATTTTTAACCAATATAAAGAAACTAAAGAAAAAAAATAAAAAAAAATAAATGGAAAGGGGGAGGGGGACACGCATGGTCTTAGGAATGGTGGATATTAGAAATGGATCTAAATAGATCCAAGCCCAAACAATTCACCTCAATTTATTAAAATTAAAAAATGAAAAGAAAACAAATTATAAACAAAACAAAGAAGCAACAGTGGCTTCTTCTTCGTTGCGAATACGGCGAAAACAGGGGAAAGGTTCTCAAAAATACTGCGGCACTCCCTCACCTTCAACAATCAAACGGAATTGCTTCCTCCTCTCAAGTCTCCTTCAATTCAATTGGCTTTCTTCTTCTTATTTCACGAATTTCGTTTCTGGATGAATTGGATTTAGGGATTTGAAGAAATGGTTTCAAAAATTGATCTGGAGAATGAAGGTTGGAAGGATTGGGGATTTTGTTTCAGGATTCAATTTGGCAGAATTTTTGGGGGCTGTTGAAGCTTGGAGTTTTGAAGGAGGAAGCGTTTCTTTAAATAGAAGAGGAGTGAAGAAAGATTGATGCCGTTTTGAGGCAATTTGAATTGCGTTTGGGAAAGTGAGATTCTCGTGCTTGCTGCGTTTTGGTTTTCTTGCGTTTTGCTTCTTTTATTTTTGCGTTTTGATTTTGTTCTTCAGGTGTTTTGCTCGTGACTTGTTCATGTACGTTTTGCGGAAAGCGTGCGTGTGGATAGCTAAAGTGAAGCTGGTGTTTTGCAAACTGAGGGTTGCGGCTTGATGCTTGCTTTGTTTCGTGCGTATTGATGTGCGGATGTGTTGGATGTATTGCGGGATGCAAAGGCTTGTGTTGTTTTTGGTTGCTGGCTTGGCCTGGGCGCGCGTGATGACTACGGCTGTTGGGCGTACGGTTTGGCAAAAGGCTTGTGAAGTTTGATCTTGGCGTGTGGGTGAAATTATTGGAGGCTTGGCAAAAGTGTTTAGCTTGAGGCTTGGAGTTTGGAGATCACGTGCGTACCGTAGCTGGCTTGGTGTTGGAAGGCTAGTATTGATTAGCTGCCTTGGAGTATTGAAGCCAAGCAAAAGGCTTGTTGTTGTTTGTTGTGGCTGAAATTATTGCTTTGTAGCTTGAGAAAGTGATGCACGTGACTTGGAAAGTTGGGCAAGGCGTGAGGTGTTGGGCTGATGTTTGAAAGGGCTATATGAAACCTTTTTTTTTGTTGTTTGTATTTTGGTAATTAATATTTGGAATTATAATATGATATTTTTTTTAATGAATGGACTAGAAAAAAATGTAATGGATATTTTATATGAAAAAGTAGTATATAAAAAAAATGAAATGTGTAAATGGAAAAAATAAAGTTGGATTAAAAATGAATAAAAAAAAATGTTGTTCGAATATAATATGTAAATGGGTAAGAGAAAATGAAATTAGAATTTGGATGGGAAATATGAATTGAATATGAGTGAATAGAAATGAGAATAATCGAGATAAATCGGATGACAAAAAAAACGAAATATGAATGGATATAGATAAAAATGAACACTGCCAACACATATCCTCTGGATTTTTCACAACTTAAGCCAACTGTCATATGAAAACTGTCTGATTACATGCCCTGATGATTCGAAACCAAACTGAGGAAAATAAATCCTCAGATGAATCACTGATGAACTGATGAACCGATGAACTGATAAACACTGAAGATTCAAACCAGACTTCACACAGAACACTGTCTGATAGCCTTTTACACACAACGCAGCCTGAACTTTTGAAAAACCACTATCTGAGGAATAAACCCCTGGCACACACAACTGGCAGTCGAAACAAAACTTGATAGTTTGACCAATATTAGGTCAAACATCCATCTGAAATCGAATTGTAACTGAACAAACGCATCTGAATTGAATTCACTGTCTTATCTTCGCAAACCTGCAACACAGAGAAGAAGAAGAATACTGTAACATATTTTTTTGGTATTTTGGTTAGTGATCAGTAAATATAAACAAATATAAAGAAGTAAAAACAATGGTGATCCCCTGCGAAGCATAGACCCTACATCCGAGGATAAACTAAGAAACCAGTGTGATCTTGTTTGATATGTAAAATGCAGATGAAATGCGAATAAATCTTAGGGCAAAAATTAGGGTGTTACAAACACCAATTGCAGCTGTCAGTATATCTTTTATGCTATGAGTGCCTCAGATTAATAGAAGTAAACATTTTGACAATGTATCACGTATAATTGTGAAAGCGGGTTTCAAAAGCTACAGAAAGATGCCATACCATAGAATCAAATTACAGGAACTTACATCTCAGTGTATCACAATATAAAAGTGCTTTATGACTTGATTTTATTTTATTACACTAACAGATTGCTCAAACAACTTAGGATACATTCTACCACCATTCAAAATTTTCAAGAATTACAAATTTAGTGAACAAGGTAGCAGGTTGTTTGATGCAAGCTATACCAAAATTATCATCATTTTGACGGATAAATTTTGAGTTTTACCTAACAATTCAACATCAGAATGTCACTCACTGCCTTTCTATGTCTCCTGTAGAAGTTGTTTCTTGTTTGCACAATTCAATATGAGAATGTCACTCACTGCATTCAATAAGGAAAGAAATTCCAAAACAGAAAGCAACACAAGCCAACAAAAAGAAGTGGAATTAACTGATTTCACAACAGTAGTACCTTTCGACAACATTATTATATTTTTGTTCAATTGAACACCCACTTCTTCCTCTTTCATCACAATTTACAGAATCTTGGGAAGTCCAAGACCTATGCGCAGAGTCATTTCATCCACTTCATTTGTCACAGGGCCTTCTGAATAAGGAAGATCAACTTCACCATTAAAAATAGGAGGAGCACTCAGAGTAGCCAAATCAACGGGATCATTCAAATTACTCCTATTTTAAAACCGAACACTTCCATCATTCATAGCAACAACAACAATCATGATGATGATGATGATGATGTTTATGGGTTCTAAGATTGTTTATGGGTTCTCACATCATCAAAGATTATGATCGTGGTTTAAAACTTTGATCAAAGAGTTGTGTTATTTTGATACCTTTCAAGACAGATTTGGCAAGCCTTTCAACAATTGATAATCCATCCACCAATTGTTGTGCACCATGAATCCATATTTCCTTAGCATGTTGAATATGACCTAAGCTTCCATTGTAATATAATATGACCAAGTCCTTGCCTTTAAACTCACTAGGTTCAATATACCAAACATTATCATTAGATTTTATGGAACTAGAGGAGTATTTTGATTAAAGCCCGCACCTTAGGAGTCACCTTTCCATCAACCACAACAATACCTATTATGACATCCATATGCTCACCTCCGGAAACATCTCTATGAACTCCTCTCAAATTCCTTCCCCAACCCCTGTCTAGCCACTAACAAAATATGGCAACAAAAAAACGTAATTCAAAAACCAGAGTAAACCAGTAAATCTAAAAAACTACATAAGATTTCAAACATTTATAAATTAAAAAAAATGAAATCTAAACCTTAAAAAAAGGTTCATTGTTACTGTTGGTTGAAGGAGAATCTCATAAATTTCCCCACTGTAGAAAGAGGCAGGTCCCAATTTCCTATACACCCAGTCAGTTTAAGAGTTTGAAACTTCTTCAAACCAATTATTAATGACGTAAAGTGTGTCCATGACCATGCTCGTTCAAAAAAATTGATTTCATAGAAAAAGAACCATCTCCACAAATTGATTCAGCATCATCGTCGTTAACTCCTCAAAGCCTCTTAACGGAAAGCTCCTCCATAAATTTGTTATTATTTACACCAAAATGAATACCATTAATGCTAAATAATCACTACATAATCGAAAACATATTCAAATTCTTGAAATTTTTCGCAAGACCTAACATTCCAATCTCGATGATTTCCTTACACATGCATAACTTCAAGTGTGTGAGAGTGGGTACAATGACAATGAACAGGAGAATCAAGAATGAGAAGCCTTTCCCTTTCGATTTGCCCTTTGATTTTTCCTTTTAGAGATGAGGAAAACGAGAGTTTGTGAAAGTGGGAGAGAAATTTCGTATCTTCATTTTTAGAGTTTGAGCAAGAGTGAGCATTTGATTCTAGGATTTGAGGGAAAAGAACTGACATTTGATTCTAGGGTTTGAGAGAAAAGAATGGAAATGTTGAAAAGGGACAGTAATATAGAAGGAAGACGATGGAAGACGTTGAAAATAATAAAACAAGTGAAGAGTGGAAAAATGGAAAACAAATACTCCTAATAATAAAAATTATAAATAAAATAAAAAATAGTGGGAAAACATAACAATTAAAACAAAACAGGAAAGTAAAAAAATTGAAAAAAAGAAAGAAATGAAGAGTGGTCAAAATAATCACGACACTTTGCTCTAACAGCCGCGAATGTAGAAAGGTGACAGATATTTAATAACAGTCGCGATTATTTTATTTAATGTGTTTAGAAAATTTGCGACGGTTGGCATTAATCGTCATGACAAGTGTCACAGTCCAGGAATAATGACGGTTTTGCGAGAACTTTCACAACTCATGTGTCGTAAATTGCCTTTTTTCTTGTAGTGCTAAGGTGGCGCTGCCATAGGTAAAAACAATGTTTTTTTATTTTATTTTATGAAAAAGTGTTTCCTTATGTATACTTTAGGAAGCGTTTTACCTTAAAAAGCGCTTACTAAAGTAGGTCTTTAGCAACGCTTTTACCTAAAAAAGTACTTTCTAAAGTGGGCCTTTAGCAGCGCTTTTTCTAGCCTTATATGCTTTCTATTGGCATATTTAGGCAATGTTTTTTCAGGGAAATCGCTTTATATTGTCCCCCTTTAGACAACGCTTTTGAAAGCGTGGTCTAATTTATTTTTTATTTTCATTTTAAGGCAGCGATTTTAATGGAAAACACTTTCTTTTGTGTACTATAGACAACACTTTTTCTAAAAAGCGCTTCCTTTTCTTCACGTAATTTTTTATTGATTTTTTAAAAAAATCACATTTTAATCGTTTTTATGCAGAAACATGTATAAATCATTTCCATAAACCTGTATAATTCAAATCATTTCCATAAACCATTTACATACATCACATTATATAATTCAGTTCACATTATATAATTCTATAATCCCATAAATCACATTATATAATTCAAATCACAAAAACCATTTCCATACAATTCACATAAAGATACCATTGTAATTCAATTCACATAAGTTATTCACATAATTAAACCATTCTAATCCTTTAACTTCTAAAGATCTCATAATATACAACAACTTCCAAAACTATACAATAACACTCCATAACTACACACCAACTTCCATACCTTATATGATTCTTTTCTCAATAAGGTTTTCACACAATTCACCCTTGATTTCTTTTATCAATATGCATGATTTAGTTTGACGTAATAAATTATATGAAATATCCGGTAAATATTAAAATAAATCATGTTATAAATCCATACCATGATGGGAGTTTCTAATCGATCCAAATGAAGGATTTCTCTCATAAACCTCAAAACGTAATAACCGCAGTCTATACCATTACGCTGACTAGCACACTACACATAGAAAAACAAATAAGAATATATAATTGTCTTGTTTTATCAAGTAGCAACACTATTATAAAATGAATATACCTTCACTCTGAACCATGTAACGTTGCTTTCTCTAGACCGTGATACTTGAGCGTCTCTTTGTGCTCGGTATATTAGTATTTCTCTAACAAAATAAAAACATATATTTAGAACAATCTCACAAAAATAATTAAATATACAAATACACACGAATATTTAGAACAATATGATCACTTACGTATCAATCATAGCCTTAATATTCTGACTTTTTGTCCAATCACCATCTAATGAATTCATATAATACACCACTTCTCTTGTAGGATTAATAGCAACCAACAAACGACGTCCACTGTAAAATATAACTAAAGTTTAGATGAAAATTTTCTATGCAAGAGATACAAAGATTAGAATCAAATTAGAATGAAAATCTAACCCTGTGTCTAGTATTATATGGTAAAATATACAAAATCTCTCGAGTAAGTGATCTCTTACTAAATTTGGATCATTAGCAATTAACGGGTCATAGACACAGGCGGAAGACACAAAATAGAATCTGTTTGACAATTGATTCCTGCACATCAATTTATCATACAAGCACCTTAAATAAAAACATAATAAACATTAGGCTATTTTCATTAAAATGGGTAATTAAATTGTTCAACTAATTAAATAATAGATTGATTGAAGTACCATATGTATGAACGCATAACACCAATGCCTAATTCAAGATGCTGAAAAATCAGATCCATGTCCTCTTTTCCAATTGTTTCGGAGTGAGAAAAACCAAAAGTACCTTCCTCTATATCTATTTGACGAATACCAACTTCCATCAAATTTTTTGTTCCCACAAGTTTTTCAAGATACATCCAAAATCGAGGTGTTTGAGCTCTTTTCCCCCGGTCCTTGGAATATCCTTTTTTTTTGTTGGATGCGTTACTAATTTTCTTGGTGACTTATTGTGACTCTTGAGCATGAACCTAAAAATCATATAAGATATGTAAAGTATAAAATCATGAAGCTTTTGAATTCGTATCATAGAATTAACACTTTCAATGTACCTCTTTTTCTGATGCAACAGACTCGTTGTGCTGCAATATCCTTTTATCCTTAGATGCAGGTTTTGTAGGAGTCTAACATTACTATGTAAAAAAATGCATGTAATGGTTCAGAATTGAAATTTGAATACTAAAAGATTCATAATGGTTTTCAACATATCTCATCATCTATGAAAATGAGGTCTGATGGCCATGCATCAAACGATCCTAATGCATCTCGTAACAATGTTGTCTCTGAAACAACGGCAGGCATCAGTAGCAACACATCCTGGTCTAATGCAATATCAATTGATACTTTCAGATATCCATCAAAGAGCGGGTTATGATGAAGTAACTCTCCCAATTTGTTATGTACATTTCCCTTGCCAATTATGCGATAAGTCGGTAACGATAAATATAGCTAACTAGATGAAATGTCCTATAGCAATAATAAATATGTAATGTTAATGTGTATATATGTCAATTAAAATAAACTTGCTAATTTAATTAAAATAAATATATGTCAATTAAAATAAATATGCTAATTACCTCAGGAAATTTCTTTTGACAATTGATACATGCTTTGTCACTAGTATCTTTCCACTCTGAACCGCGGCTTTCTGCCTCATTTCTCTCTTTATCCTTTTGCAATTCATAGAATTGCGCTTTTAATTCCTCCAATGATTGAATCACTTCTTGATTGCTAGGATTTTTTCTCTTTGGATGTTTATATAAAGAAGATGGAGTCATACCAAATCCTATACCCCTGACCCGACCAGAATACTCAGAAATATTTAGTATTCGTCTAAGTATGCTCCTACAATCCTCCTCACATGTGGTTAAGGATTTAGATAGAGTCTCCTGAAATTCATTGACATATAAAAAATTATTAGTGAGGATTAAAAATTAATTATATGTTAATAAAATTTCAATTAACATAATTTTATACTTACACATTCGTCATAAACATGTTGAACATCTTCCCTTACAACTCCATCTTTGCCCACACGAGCTTCCTTCCACAAAACATGTTTCGAAAGTGATGTTTCTTCACTTTT
Source organism: Lathyrus aphaca (assembly GCA_963966055.1). Lineage (NCBI taxonomy): Eukaryota > Viridiplantae > Streptophyta > Magnoliopsida > Fabales > Fabaceae > Lathyrus > Lathyrus aphaca. The sequence goes on along the minus strand of OZ014524.1, from coordinate 505,562,185 downwards.
TGTCTCTTATAACTAAACATTGAGATAAATAATAAGATAATCAATTATAACACAATAAGACAATTGATAAAATCATAGCATTCATACTTACAATTTTTTGTTGTAAGCGTGCATATCCCAAACGCCATTTTCTGTATGGATATGCAGGTTTCGATGCTCTTTTGTAATTCATGGCACTCACTTCCTGGATACACAAGTTTAAGTCATATAATAACAAACTAATGAAACAAGTATATAATACAATTAATAGACATGACAAATTAACATTACATGGAAATTTTTGGTTTTTCGTTTGGCTACAAAAGTATCCATAGAGCGTGTTAGTATAAATAATTTAAATACGTAATCATCAACAAAAATCTAATAACATCAATCATATCTGGTATGTACCTATATTCAGTCTATATTTTTTATTTACCAGATTGCAACAATTGATTCCTCCAATTATCACGGGTGATTGGAATGTGCTAACAGACAAGTGAACCTATGTAACTTGTCAACATTGAACCGTTACGCTCAATTAGTTGGTTTTCTGCACTCCAATGTACATCAAATTTGATCCTTTTATTTCTTGCACGGATGATTGACTTCATAATAGTTATTCTACGTTTAATTTCACTTTCTATATTCTGAGCTTCATTTGTATCATGTGAGTCTTCCTGTATACTAGCCATTTGACATGTAAGAAGGGAAAAAACTAAAATTAAATGACAAATATAAAAATAAAAAATCCATAATCCATTGAATATATATAACATTACAACTATTTAATATTATTGAATGATATATAAGTTATAATTTTACTAACCGACTGTTTCTTTTCTTGGTTGGAATATGTTCTACCCATATCTTAACAACACAGACGGCTGGATTGATCCGAATACCCTCATTATGATCATTTCTAGTATATGATTCATTCGCTATAATATTTTCGTCTTGATCATTTTCAGTCAACGATTCAATCTCAACATCAAGATCACCTTGATCTCCAATGTTTTTATCAATTACTTTGTTAGATAAAAGCACTATAGACCATTTAGTACTTGTCGGATCAGTGACATAGAACACTTATTTAGCTTGAGAGCCTAGAATAAAAGGCTCATCTTTGTACCCCACCCTATTAAGATCCACTTGCAAAAATCCTGACTTATCCATTCATATGCCATTACCATTTTCAACCTACTATTTTGCATAATACTTTTATCATCTTATTCTTTGGTATAAAATGTATATCCATAAATTGCATATGCGCTATAAGAAAACATAACCAAAATTGGACCATATGCTAAACATTTCAACCTTTATGTTATTGAAGCAAGATCTGAATAATACTTTGAATAAATATGATCCTTAAGCCATGGTATAAAACTTCGATTGTGCTTTCGTACTATCAAATCCTCATTTCTATTCAAATTTAAACCTCGGAGAACATCTTGGTGCATTTCAACATACGCTCGACCTCAGTCTCATTGTGTAGAACATACGAATGCACTTGATCCTGTTCGACCCCTGATACTCTCACAACTTCATTTCCATTAAACTTTTTCCTTCTTTTTTTCGACAATATAAGACTTGGGGAGTCCAGTTGATTGTACATTGGACAGATATTCAGTACAAAACTCAATCGCTTCTTCAACAATGTATCCTTTAGAAATACAACCCTCTGGTCGACTTCAGTTTTTCACATACCCTTTTAATATTTTCATATAACGTTCAACAAGGTACATCCATCTCATATAAGTTGGTCCACAAAATTGTGTCTCTTTCACAAGGTGAACAACTAGGTGAACCATTATGTCAAAAGACGATGGAGGAAAAATACATTTCAAGATCACACAAAGTAATAACTATTTCTTTTTGCAATGTTGGTAAGATCACATGATCAATCACCTTACTGGAAATTGACTTGAAGAAAAAAACACAATGTTGGTAAGATCACAGGATATTTTTCTGGCAGAATAGAACATATACCTATTGGTAGAAAATGTTCCATTATAACATGACAGTCATGCGTCTTTAAACTCTTTAACTTGAGGTATTTCATAGACAAAAGTCTTCTAATATCTGAAGAGTATCATTCTAGAACTTTAACTTCACATAGAAACTTACACAATACTTGTTTCTCCTTTATATATAGAGTATACGGAATAGGTGGTAGATATGTTCGTTTTCCTTTGTTCAAGGGTCCTAATTTAGTTCTTATCCCCATCACTATCAAGTCCTTTCTTGCTTTAAGGTCATCCTTAGGCTTTTCTTGTATGTTGAATAACGTCCCAATAACACTATCAAATACATTTTTTCTATTTGCATAACATCGAGAAAATTTCTTACATGCAACAACTTACAATATGGTAATTCAAAAAAATTGACCTCTTCTTCCACCCACTCTTGACAAGTGTATATGCAAAAGGCTTGCCAAACTGAGTACTCACATCTTTAACCTTTTCAAAAATTTGATCACCTGTCAATATAGGTGGAGCTCCACGCTGTTTTGGCTCTCCATTGAATGCTTTTCTCCACTCACGATACTGATCATTAGAATTTAAGAATCTACAATGACGGAGAAAGAAATTCTTCTGACAAAAATCCAATCACGTCCAATCTGTTTTATCTTCACAAATAGGACACGCACATTGACCTTTTATTTTGTACCCTGATAGATTTCTGTATGCTGGAAAATCATTAATTGTGCCAAACAACATCACCCTCAAGTTGAAACATTATTTTATATACCCATCATAAACCTTCACACCGTTCTCCTACAAAAACTTTAAATCTTCGATTAAGGGTGCCAAGTATATGTCTATGTCATTCCCTGGTTGTCTAGGCCCAAAAATTAACATACATAACATCATGTACTTATGCTTCATACATAGTCATGGAGGTAGGTTATAAATCATAATGATCACAGGCTAAATGCTATGTGAGATGCTTTAAATATTGTGTGGGTTCATTCTATTAGTAGATAATTCCAAGTGAAGGTTTCTCGATTCTTTTCCAAATTCAGAATAATCATCATCAATTTTCATCCACTTTCCATCAATAATTCTTTCGTCTGCATGCCAAGTCAAGTGTCTTGAATCGGTCTCACTAGAAAACATGCATTTAACTCTCAGAATTATAGGAAAATGCCATAAGACTTTTGCTGGAGACAACATTTTCTTATATCGAGAGACACCGCATTTAGACACTCATTTAATGATACACACTCATTTAGAAATAAAACGTAATCGTTTGGACAAGTATGTATCTTATCATAGGTCATGCCAATAGAGCACAACATCTTTTTGGCCTCATACGTTCGAATCATCCCATGTTCAAATCATAATTGCAAAAGCCTTTATGGAATATACTTATTGGAGCTAAATATCATATATATTTTCAAAATACTTCTTTCCCTTTAATATTCCCTCTTATTATCAAGTTAAGCTTTTGGAAATAGAATCCCAATATGTTCCACTAAGTAGTTTCATAATTGTCCTGAATTGGAAATACAGGAGAAACAAGGAATCAAAATTTGATACAAATCTTGTAATTTAAAAATTCCATTACCATAAGCACACTAAACTAACTATGTTTTCTTTCTCCTTTTTGTGTCTTTGAATGATTTAGTATGCTAAGTTGAATTCAACTGTATCATTAGAATGAAGTTTGTCTTGCCCTATGAATGATTTGCTCATAAAAATATACACATTACTCACTCTTACTCTCTAATGTGTGTTGTTTTTTTATATCTTTATGACTCTCCCATTAAGACTCTTTCTTTATTTTCATGTTCAGCATTTGAAACTAGAATCTCAATCCCAATTAACTATCCAAAATTTAAAGCAATATTTTTGTAACAATGAAGTTATTCTTTAAGAGCAATAACAACAAGACAATGTATGATACAAAATACTCTGATTTTGTTCATGGCTTATATCTATGACATCAACAACAACAATAACAACAAGACAATGTACAACAACAGAAAGAATAATAAGACTATGTACAAAATCCCTGCAACAACAACATTAAGAACAATGTAGAGCAACAACAAGAACAACAACAACAAGAAAATCGTACATACCTCGTTTCCGCTTCTTCTACTTCTCGAAAACGGAAAAAGAAGATGAAGAACAATGCACGGTCGGAGAAAGAACGGTGGCGGTCAGATAAGTATGGTGTTCAGAGAAAGAATGATTGTTGGAGAAAGAACAATGGCGAGAAAGAACGGTCACGCGAAAGAAGAAGACTAAAAATGATTGGAAAATATGATTAGGATGTTCTTCTGGAAATTGGTGTTTTTATTTTTTAATCAATAAATGACCTAAGGCAACGCATTTCGGAAGCACTTTCTTAAGTTCTATATTTAGTAGCGCTTTTTTCTTATAAAGTGTTTTCTTTTAATCAGTCTATAGCAGCACTTTTAGAAAGCGCTTTCTAAGGTTAACATTTAACATCGCTTTATGAAAGCGCTTTCTAAGGTTAATTATAGTGGCGCTTTCTAAGGTGGGGGTCTATTTACGACCTTTAGCATCACCTTTAGAAAGCGCTTTCAAAAGGTAGTCTTTAACAGCGTTTTTTAGCGAATTTTTTTAAAAACTTATAGCAGCGTTTTTTGATAAAATTTTTGTCTTTTTAGTGTTGCCAAAGGCTACTTTTGGCGTTGTAATCACATATGTCGTCCTCTAGAAATTCTTCATCTACATCGTCCTCTTGAAATTCATCATCTCTATCGTCCTTTTGAAATTCACCATCTACATTTATGTCGTCATCTTAAAATTCTTCACCTACAATGTCCTATTGAAATCCACCAACTACGTCGTCCTCTTGAATTTTATCATTTATATCGTCTTTTTCAACATCTTCATTGATAACTTGCTGCATAAAAAAATAAAACAAAATACTCATAATTGTTTTTGTAAGATTAAATCCTAAAACAATTTGCAGAATCAAAATAATTTAATCTTTTATTTAAATAATATTATAAAAATAAAATGTACCTAAATTAAGTTTTAGAGATAGTTTACATGAAACAAGATTATAGCACACAATAAACAAAAGTATGGTCTCTTCTATTCTACCAATCAATATAGAGTTTGAATATTCAAACCAGTGATAAATTTTAATTGTGGATTTGTAACAGTATGTAGTCTTTTCTGTTTCCAGTTTTGCAGGATATCCCAACTATCTCTCTTTTGTATTGTTTGTGCACTTGTGTTATCAATATAATTATTTATTAAAAAATATTAATATCTAACTTGATGAGTTGATTGTTTGATAATAATTTTAAAATAATCACTAACATTATCTTCAACATTATTTAGCACCAAGACAATATAATTAAAGTACATGTTTATATACATGGTTATTTTAAAGTTGATTATTTTAATAATATTATTTAGCAGCAACATGATATAATTAAATTACATGTTCATATAATTAAATAACTTCTTAATGAGTTGATTATTTTAAAGTCTACACCATCATATGTTATAATTCAACACATAACACCATATGTTATAATTCAACACATCGTGAATAAATAATAATGAGTACAATTATATATAATCCGAGTAAAAATACAGTAGATGGTCTGAATTCTTAATGGATTTGCAAAAACATAATTCATCTTTTTTACTACTATTAGTATTAATGAGTATATATGTGTTCAGTTCATGCTGCACATTCAATTTCAACAAGTAATAATCAAATTATATAATTTTTATAGTGTTTTACTTATAAAAAGAGTTTTAAATAATATTTTTTATAGTATTAAACCATGGATTTTAGATAGTATAACACAATTAGAGTAAGATAAATCAATAAAATTGGTATATATGACTACCTTTCAATGACATGGAGCATGGGTTGATATAGGGGAATGCATTTGCGGTCTCATATCCTTTGGGGAACTGTTAGAATCTCAATGAGATAATCCTAACAAAACTTCGATTGACTCCAAATTAATTTGATGATTGAATTGTTGTATTACGGTCTTAAAAGCATTTTGCAATCTATCAATCTGATTTTAAAACTCATGCATTAATGTAGGGACCTCTTCACCGTGTGCTTGTTTCAAAGCATTAATCTCCGCCTTTCATTTAACGAAGTTTTAGTTATATTTCTCCCATAACTGTGTACCCTTTCGGGGCACTACTTTCCAAAAATAGCTTTAAAAGCTTCTGTATCACTTTCCTCCTTTTCAACCATTTCTTGAAAGTGGGACTAGCATAAATTAAACGAAAATATTAACTACTATTATAGACAATATAAGCTGACTATATTAATATTAAGTAAACATACTATATAAACAATGTTACATATAATTACTTTTTCAGTTTCTAGCTTCTTTCTTTTATTTCCTTTTCGAAATTCAACAAACATTTATTATTGAGTGGGATTTTGTTTTTCCTTTTCACAGTGTACAAATTAAAATAATTCTATAACAAAACAACCAGTAAATCAAAATTCCTATTACATAAATAAGACATGAATTAATATGCTCAGAGAACCATTCATCCACGGAATACTTTAATTGAGTAAATAAACATTCATACAAGGAATACTTTATTGAGAACGTAAGGAAGTTACCATTCATCCAAGTAATTGCATTTTTAATGTGGGAAACAGTTTCACTACTTCCTTTTGGCATGCTAATTGGACCAACTTTAGTAGTTTAAATCAACGGTTTCCAAGCCTTTTTTTCTGATCCCATTTAAAGGATGTCTCGGTGGCGGGCATGCGAGGTTGGTCGAAGGGAGGTCGAATATGAGGGGATTTCGACATTCCGATAGGTGGTCCTAATGGTGAAGTTCTTCATGGATCTTCTTTTGTTTTAACAGGCTCTGGATCTTCTTATTTTGATGCTACATGTATTGGCGTGGAGGAGTTATTTGATGGGCAGGATGTTAATTTTTTCTAGCAGGTACATTTATGTTGGAAGGGAAGAACAACATGCTAGATTTTCTACGAAAACTGTCACATCAACAATTCTCGTATTGTTGTCTGAATCTCATTCTAGCATAATATCTTCAACCTCATCACCGCAACCTTTTGGTCACCAAATGGTTTTCATCCCAGCATGCCCGCACCAGTCCCAGCAACACAGTAGGATCGATTTTCCAATCCAGCAGCATCGTCCGTAGAAGCTTTACGGGGGAGTTGGAAATTTTGTGCAATCTCCTAAGGCAGGTTATTTTGAATTTCAATGAGAGAGATGGAATTTGTTGGCTTCATGAAGATAGTTCTGAATTTTCAATGAGTTTTATGTATAAGATCTCTTCCTCTCTTCGTATTCCTTTCAGACCTCCAAATAAGGACGACTATCCTGTCGTGTTTATTTGGAAAGTGGCAGCCCCGTTGAAAATTAAGATGTTTGGTTGGCGGTGTTTTTTGGATAAACTTCCAACAAAGAATCACTTGGCGGTTAGAAGTATTATCTTGTCGGGAAGCGATATGAATTATTTGTTTTGCAATACCTTGCTGGAATATTTAAGGCACTCCTTTTTTGGTTGATTGGTCGCGAAATTGGTTTGGAAAGAAGTATCGGAGTGGATTGGCTTTGATAATTCAGGAAGTTCTAGTTTTAAGGATAACTTCTTGGATTGGATCCATTTTTGTAAATCTATATCGTGTTAGGTCCGGTAGAGAGGGGTGTTTTTGGTTAGCGGTTTGTTGGAATCTCTGGATTCTTAGAAACAATATATTTATTAGGAACACCAATTGGAACGTTATCGACATTATTTGGTAGGTAAAGTATATAGTTTTAAGATGGTATTTCATTGGAGATATTACTCAATCCAATTGTAATCTATATGAATTTAACAAAGACCCTTTTTTCTATTTGTCTTAGATTCAATTGGTAGGTAATTTTTGAATTTTTTCGAGCTTCGCCTCGTTACCATTTTGTAATCAGGTTTTTAGTACCCTTTGTACTCTTATTAATATACTCCTTGCTTAAAAAAAAGGCTAAGATAATGGTTTTTGGAGATAAATCTGTGGGTGGAGGAGGATCTTGATAGTGAAAGAGTCACGTGGGTTAGGATATGTGGAGTCCCGATTCATGTTTGGAAATCAGATTTGTTTTGTGGTGATTGGAAATTTCTTAGGCTCTTTTGTGTCTGTCGATGAAAGTAGTATGAAGGGTACACATTTGAACATTGGTCGAATACTTGTGAAGATGTCGACATCGTGAAACTTGATTGATTATTTGAACATGGAAGTAGACGGTATAAGGCTTATGTTGATTCTTAGGGAGGATTCTTTCGTATTCGTTAGGAATTTGTGAGAGAGAAAAGTCGGAAAAATACGATTATTCTGACTGATATTTCTTCTGACTCTGAGGAATCGTGCTCGGACAATAGCGACAACCTTCTGGAGGAAGATCATTTTGAGTTAGACAAGGATGTTTGTGTGGACGTGGAAGTGTCTAGCGGTAACAGGGAGTTGATGGAGAAGGCCTCACCAGCTATGGCTATTATTTCTACTGAAAATCTAAACGTAACAGGCCTCATGTAACACCCCGATTTCTTGATTTAATTGAGTAGCTTGTTGTTGTCGATTATTTGGTGTTTGTCGAATGTTGTTGTGTTGATGTTGAGTTATTTTAGTGAATAATAATATTAAGGATAACTATTTTAGATTATTCAAATTATTATTATTTAATTAAAATAAAAGAAGTAGAGGTCTAGATGATATGTTGGTAAATTGTGGAGACTAAGTCGAGGGTAAAGTTGGAAAAGAGTATTTTGGGTCATTGGGGTAATTTTGACAAAAGGAGTTGAGGGTTTAAGATACAATAAGTTTTATGAACGCTTTTGGGAGAAGAGAAGAGAAGAGGTATGAAGAACGATGAAAAGGAGCAAAGGTTTGAAGAGGTTTTCGGAGATTTTGATGAAGACCATGGAAACGTTTCACTCTAAGGTATGAGGAGTATTCCTTTTCAATATATTTTGACGTAGAGTTAGGTAATAGGGAAAATTGGGGTTTTAGAAAAAACCTAGGATTTGATGAATAAAATTGAGGAAATTAGTGATGAGTTATGTTGTATTTTATGTTGTATATGATGTATGTGTGTTGGTTTGATGTTCTGTTGCTCAATTGGTGACTAAATGATAGAAAAACTATGTTTTTGGGGTGAATGTCGTAGTTGCGGTTGTTGTTATCGTAGGCTGAGATTTGTGAGATTGCCTAGCTTTCCTAGCAAGTAGTGAAACCTAGACTTCTCCCCCAACTTGAGAGGAGCCCGCTTAGAGAGTTTGATGCTCGCTTAGTGAGACCTAGAGCTTTTGGAAAGTGTTTTCTTGTTCCAAATGATTAGTAGTGACTTGTTTTGTTGTCTTATGTTGCTATAATGTTGCTGTGAATTGTTGCCATGATGTATGTTGATGTTTTAGTAATCAATTGGTGATAGAAATGAAGTTAATATGTAGGTTTAATTATGATGATTATGTGTTGATTTATATGATGGTATGAGTTTTGTGAACAATGGTACAATAATAATTCTATGACGGAGTAAATAGATGATGTGAATCTTTTGATGGTTATACTTGCTACGTGATGAGTATGTTGATAAAATGAATTATGATGATTGGGTGTAAAATGGAGTTGTGATGCTATAATACGATGTTTCTGATTTCTATGTGATGATGAGAATATGTTGATAGATTACAAAATTGAGGTATAGATGTCTTGTGAAGATTATGATGAATATTTACATGAATGTTGATGCAAGTGTTGATTATGATGATTATGTTTATGTTGTTATATCGTTGCATTCATGACATACTTATGATGATTGAGGCTTCAATCCCATTGTGTGGATTGGGGCGTTGTTGTTTACCTTGTTCTCCCTTGTGGAGGGTTGATGGACCAGTGTCCATCCATGATGATGAATCGTTACCACATGCATATTATGAGGGTTACATTTCATTCTTAGTGGCATAACATGATGCATATTTGTTGACTAGATATTTGATGAGTTTGATGATGTGTTGATGAATGAGAATTTTGTTGTGTTTCTATATGACGAACTATTGTATGATTATCTTTACTTTATGTCGATTATATTGATTTGTGATTGTAGCATTCTAAAATTTGCCCTCCCATTTTCATAACATTTGGCATACCATTCCCATACATTGCATTACATCTAAATCAAAAGAAATGAAAACATACATTCATTGATTGAGGCCTAAGACATGTGGTTAGTGGTTCATCAAAGTTTGTGATCATCCAAAGTCAAAGATCATGAGAAAACTGTCTCAACAAGTCTCAAGGGTCCGTTGCACCCCATACAACCTCAAATTACACTTCAAGTCACCAGGAGAAGTGGATTGATTAAAAACTCAAGCAGTTCAACACCTCCCATACACCTGTCCAAATTAGGGTTTTGGTGTAAAGGGGTCTCTTGAAGGATTTTATGTGTTACCAAGTGTCTATGAATGAAAGTTGGTGCATTGGTTCCTTGAGTAAGGTTTTCAGTCAAGCGATTGCTTGTAATCTAAGTAAAAGTCAATTGTGGAGAAAGAAAGGTCAACTAGGGATTCTTAAGGTCTAAATCATGATTTTCAAGGCCCTATATCTTCATATGGTCCTAAAATGTCAATATTTCCATCATTCATCAAGAATCAAGGCTTAGGGAAAAAGTTACCAAAATTGGAAATAAGTTGTAATTTGAACTTTCCATTTTTGGAAGTTTTCTAAGCCAACTTCAACGTGACTTTTCATCACCAAAAATGATTCAAATGTAATTTTTCTAAGCATGAAAGTTGAAGATAATTCTCTCCCCTTTCTAGAAAGTACTATATCATCCTCATACCATTTGTGAATCTCAATATATGATCAAAAGACTAAAGGTGGTGATTTAGGGTTTTCCCAAGAACCAATTGGTTCCACTTTTGCAAAAAGCCTCCTACATGACTTATATTGATTCTAACTTGCCAATTTAGTTCACAAACTCCAAGTGCAATTCATTTGACATAAGTTTGGTCTTTGAAGCATGATATTTGGTGCATTATTTCACACTTATTTCATAACATGCAAAAATGCAAGAAGGATCAAAACACTAAAATCAAGTAACCACAAGCCTTGTACTCAATCCTTTGCTGATCAGGGATCCAAAGGAAGGCAATGCATGCCCATTATAGCTCCCATACACGTGTGAATCGTGGCATACTCTAAAAGTTGCATTTTTGCAAAATCTCATGAAACTAACTAACAATGGTTAGGCCCAAAATTCATCAAATAAAAGCCCTTAACTCCATTGGTTAAAGGGGGGGAGTAACAGAATTTGAGATTTCACCAAAATTGCACAAAACTTCATTTCTTCGGTTCTCTCTCATCTCAAGGAGTTTTTGCATTTTTCTTCCAAATTCATGATCAGTGAAGTGTGTTGAACAAGAAGAAACCATCATCTGAAGCTAGGATCAAGGTTTTCATCAAGTTCGAATTTGGAAACCCCTTCTGCAAATCTCAAGATTCAAGCCTCAATTAAGCTCTAATTGTATTTATTTTGCAATTATAGGTGCCAAGGACTTGATCTGCAGCTTCCAGAGGGTATTCTTGGTGTATTTCAAGCTCTGAAAGTTTCAGGTTGGTGCAATCTTTAACCTCTTGGATCTTGTTTATGTTGTATGCATTGTATTCATGATGATGTGTTGGTTACTATGATATGTTTAGATTAAAGATTGAACGTATATTATGGCTGTTATATTGATCTAAAATTTTTCAGATCAAACTTGTTGCGTTCGATTCTCTTTATTAATTTATATTTTATTATCATTATACAAGCTTTTCGAGCCCAACGAGATATCCAAGTACCAAAGAGGAGAGCCAACAACATTACATGGATAAGAGTGAAGGTATATTAATTATCACATTTTTTTATTATATTAGTGATGATACTTAATAAAACTTATGATTTATCCATATTTTCTTTTCATGTGTAGTGTCCTCGACAACGTAATGGTATAGATTGCAGATATTTCATGTTGAGGTTTATGCGAGAAACTCTTTTTTTGGACCGAATAGAGATTCCATCCGATTTATGTATTTCTAACTTATGAGTTATTTTAATATTTATTACATATTTCTCATATAATCAAATAGTTGAAACTAAATCAAACTATGTTATATTATTATGTAGTACTTTGATGAATTCAAGTGTGCGTATTACTCAAGTAATCATTTGGATGAAATTAAAGAGGATTGGTGTCAATTCATTATGGAGCTTGGAGTTTTGTAAGGTATATTGTACTCTTACTTTAATTGATGAGAATTTTGAGTATGTGTAACTTTGTAAATATAGACATTGTTTATGTCTTGTTTTAATTGAATGACAATCTTTTTGTGTTGTTTCAGGTTATATGAAGCAAAAAATTTGTTGGATGCAAAGTATAAGTAATATGTAGATTTGAAGTAGAAGATAGATTGTTTTGTATATATAATTTGGTGCAAAGTAGAAGATAGGTTATTTTGTATATATAAATTGGTGTGTACGTATTGGTTTGAATTGTCAATTGTTTTGTATATATAAATTGGTGCGTAAATTGATATGTTTAAATACGCAAAATTGGATTTGGTTTGAAGCTTCAATTTATGATATTTTTCTGCAAAATGTGGTTGAAAAACAGGTGCAAATTGTGATTTAAAACAGGTGCGTATAAACTGTATAAAATAGATAGCGTTTTTTTTAAGTAATTTATTTAAAAAATTCCGTATACCTTAAACAGCTAAGCGTTGTCTAAGGTGGGATTTAGAAAGTGCTTTCACAAAAAGCGTTGTCTAAGGTGGGGATTAGAAAGCGCTTTCACAAAAAGTGATGTCTAAGGTATACCAAAAAAATGTCAAAAACGTTGTCTAAGGTACCATTAAAAAAAGGCAAAATGCGTTGTCTGATGGTACTTTAGACAATGCTTTTTCAATAAATTTACCCCCATTTAGACAACACTTTTGAAATTAACAAAAGCGATGTCTAAATCTTTAGCATCGCCACTTTATACAGCGCTCTTAAGCATTGTCTAATGACAAAAAAATGTTGTCTAATGTCTTTTATGGCATAGTGGGAGCAATAGGTTTCAGAGCTTTTACTTTCGCGCCAACAGTTGGGAAGGTCATAGATTCCAGCTGAGGTTGGTTTAGGTTATGGAAAACGAATGTGCCTTCTAAGGAGAATTTTTTTGGAAGAGATTGCCTTCTAAGGAGAATCTCTCCTTGCAAGGTATTACTACCACCGTTACTAATCGTTTGTGGGTTTTATGTTCAGATGTAAATGAAACGATACACCATTTGTTTTTTAGTTGTATTGTAGTGGCTCTGATTTGGAGGGAGATTAGTAAGTGGATTGGATATGTGGATAATAGAATAAATGATAGTGTTTGTTTCAAAAATAGTTTTTTTGTAGGTGGTATCACTTTTGCATAAATCAAAAGGTTATGTCCGGAAAAGCAGGAGTTATCTGGATGACTATCTGTTGGAATTTATTTATAAATAGGAATGATATTATTTTTAAGGATCAGAGTTTGAGTGTTCTTGACGTCGTTTGGAACATTAAAATTATGGTCTGTAAGTGGTCTTTTATTGGTGAAATTGCTAAACCCAATTGTAATTTTTATGATTTTTGTAAAAATTCATTGTTCTATTTGTCGTATGAGCAATTGGTTAGCAATTTTTTTTGTCAAGTTGTAAAACTTATTCTTTTTGTAATCAGGTTGTAGAACCCTAAGTTCTCGATTTTAAATGTAAAAATATAATTTGTCAAGTGTTAATATTGTGTGAATTGCTATAGTATTTTAGACATTATATTATCCAAAATATGCCTTAGTATAAATCGCTAATACAAATGTCTTCTTTTCTTAATAATCAAGTCATATACAATAAGACCATGACTAGTTCCTCCCAAAGTCAGGTTTGATGCACCAAATAAGCACTGAAAAAGACAGACGACACAACATGGTAGTTTCGAAGCAGCCATAGATTTTTCCACATGTGGCTCCTATTTATGCTCTCTAAGTAAATTGACCTTTTTAATATTATCTTGTTATCCTATATATATACCTATTTCATCACCTCAATCATTACAACTAATTCATTACAACTAAATCATTTCAGCATTGCACACTTCCATAGACAAAAAATTACACCACTTTTTGATGGCTTTGATTTCATCTTTCTTCTATTGCTTTGGTCTCACCTCAAGCTTATCATCTCAAGTTTCTAATTATGATGAAAATTCATCTCAGCCAAAAACTTCATCTTCAGAGAAACCCAAGAGAAAGGAAAAAATCAAAGGGAGCTCCAATTGTAGTTTCTTATTTTCCTGTTAATGCAAATCTCTCACGTTTGTAGTTTTAGTATGTAAAAAGTGCATTCCATTTTTATTATTCTTTGGTGCTTGTATTAATTTATTTGTTTCTTCTTGTTTTTTATGAGAAATTTTATTGTGATTTGTAACAAATTCTACATTGTTGTCTCATATTATTTAATACAATTTGAAATTTATTTTATTAGTAACTATAAATGTTCTGTTACCGAGTTCCTTTTCCAATCTTCTACTCAAAAAATAACTTTAAATGAACACTAAAAGTTGTTTGGATAAAAAAGTTTAATTATAATGGGATCTTAGTTCTTTTATGGGATGAGAAAATAATATATTAATATACTGAGTTGTTTTGAAAAACCATTTCTTTGTAATTTATATCATTGATTATAGATTAATTTTTTTTTATAAACAAGATATTTTAATAAGAAGAAAGTCTGTTTATCGAAATTTTTCATAATTACATAAGTTATCTAACACTTGGAAATCGAGGTAATGCATCCCCCGAATAATCTTGCCATCTCCACGTACACATTAATCGGATTTCATTATCCTCTACTATCCGTTGTACACCACACTTACACCAAAGTCACATAATGAAACACTCACAACCGACAATTCTCATCAACTATTCCTAAGATTCTTTAGGCATAAACCGTTCCATGATTTACACTTAATCCATAACTAATCTTGGTTTGCTTCTCGCTGCTTACCAAAATCTCACTTCTAAAAAATACAAAACTTACTATTCAACAAAGTACATCACTTATCATTCGTTTCTAGACTAAGAATTCATCAAGTACACTTATGACCACAGTGATATTACTACTCATTTTTTAATATCAAGATGTAACTTCTCCCATTCCAAATCATACTACTAGAATTCTCATGGTTGAACCACCATGGATTACACGTCCTTAATTTAGCTACAACAACATCTTAGTAACTCTATTGTACACTCGTCCAAAATACATTCCACTATCACTTCCTCATACCATAATGTTAACAAAGTTTTCCACACCACGTTCACTTTGCTATCCATGGTAATCCTCTTAGATCCAATTATAAAATCATCTTATTCGAGTTTCCTTGAATCCGAGGTACTTACTCTATTTCTTAACACAAACTTCTTCTGGTCCGTATTACTACACATTCTGTTACTAAATAAAGCTCGTTTTTTCTCTAACACAATACCTTATATTGTTCCTTGGGTAATTTAACATTTCCAACTTGTTCTCTCACTGAATACAAAATTCCTGATACATTATCCTAAACCTAGTCTTCCTTAAAAGAGGAATGTTCTTAACCCTCAACTTTTAGTCATTATTGGAAGATATTGTCCAGAACACTTTCCTTGAGATACTCTCGTACATCTAAGATGTCATAGTGACCTTAGAATCTGAAACACTAAAAACTATTTCACTTATTGTCTTACGTCACACGTTCCACAAAATATCTTTTCTTCTTCGTTGAATGATATTACTGAAAATCCTTGTCCATACCAGTGGTCAATCCAACTTTATTAATAACTTCACATATTCTGCAATACCTCGACCACTCATCTGATAAAGATCGTTAACTTTCAGACTCCATCCATTCGAAAGGATTGTTTGAACAACACATTACTCTTCAATTCCATACCCAGGAAGCACAACTTCTATGAAGATCTCAACTGAGCTGACCAAACCTTCTCACTGTTAACTCTTGGCTGGAGCCTACCCTCACAGCACAAGTTCCAAAAATACTTCGGAATCCTTGTGGTCGCTCAACCATGATTCTACCTATCACATATATAACATTAGGTTGATCAGACCCAACACTAAATAATATGATAGCTAGTAAGAGTCATGTTGGCAAGACACACTTAAGAGACAGAAATAGATTTACTTATAATGTTTCATGGCTTGGTCAAGGATACGACCTGCTCTGATACCAACTGTAATGCCATGTATAATATATACGTAGAATAATATCATGCAAGTGTTTGTTTGCTACTGACACCATTATAAGTGCCAATTGGCATAATTCACGTATTTGACCATTACTAAAATATAAATACAATATATGGTACAAGGAATGAAAATTATCCAAAACAAAAAAAATCTAAGATCAAGGTACAAAAACCATCATTGTACAAGAAATAATACTCATCAGAAAACTTAAACCAAGCTTCTCTTGAAATATCCAAGCATAACTCGACTTTTAAATCAAACATGCAAACAATACCTGAAAAATAACAACGCTAATAGGGTGAGATTATAATCTCAGTGAGTTCCCTATCTTATGCCTTCTCTCGGGTTTATAAGGTTCTAATAATCCTAACTCAAGTAAAAGGAAATGGATAAATATCACTAATCGGAAACCTCGCCAAGGTATCCCCAATTCATGTCCTCTTCTATGTCTAAAAGTCGATACGAGTCAAAGATCCTTATAGTTTACTTGACATACAAAATGAATTCAGATTAAACTAAAATTACAAATTTGTATCCCAAACAAGGAAAAGAATTAAAATCATATGGCAATGAGCTTAACCACATGCAATAAAAGAAGTTGAGAAACGTGAATAATTAGAAGCTATAAAGTGGGTATGTTTCAAATTCAAATTGCTTTTAACTAAATTTTGTCTTACATTATATATCAAACTATAATCATGTAACTCTTAATATCAGTGACATGTGGTACACTACATATAAAGGTCTTTGAAGACAATATATATGAAATAATTTGAAAACATTAATTCAATTAAAACAACTAACATAAAAAAAAAATCAGTTATTAGTTTGGAAATGATAAACCTTTAACTACTTATTTCAAATAAGATGTATCCTATATAAAACTTCATTGACCGAAATTCATCTCTGAATATCTGTATAGTGAGCATAACCAACATTCATTGAAATGATTTAACAAATACTTAAAATGACATTTTATTGACAAATTTGCCATCAGATTTCTTATTTGAATCTGTTTTTCATATAATGGGTGTAAATTTTAAAATTATATTTGTCATTTTGCACTAGTGAATATGAGATATTTTCTAGGTGTCTCCTAGGTGATTGTTGCCTGTTGTCTTTGGCGACGTTTTTTCATGAAATTTGGGCACAATTTTTAAAAATGTCGCTTAAATAAAGTAATATGGGACGATATTCATGGCATATGAGGCAACACTTTTTAAGTGTTGCCATAAAAAGAAGAGGGGACGATTATTCGTGACCTCTATGACGATACTTTTTAAATGTTGGCACAAAAGAAATAGGGGACGATTATTCATGGCCTCTAAGGCGACAATTTTTAAGTGTTGCCAAATGGAGTTACGATTAAATAATATCAAATTTAATCGTAAATCCACAATATAATAGCCAGTAAACAAAATGCCTAATGTAACGTTACTTATAATAATAAGTTTAATACTTTGAAGTATGACCCTAGTAAAATAACAAAAAAACATAGTTAAAGTTTAGTGCTTTACACTTTAAGCTAAAAAAAAGACATCTTCCAACTCATTTAAATTTGTCTTATTGGAATTTATCATCCATATCATCCTCTTGAAATTCATCCACTATGCCAAAGATGAGAAAAGACAGCTTTTTTTTTGCCTTTAATTGCACTTAAAAGTGCTTCTACAACAAACAAGACCTTAGACAGTGCTTTTTTAAGCCTTAGACAGCGCTTTAAAGCGCTGTCTAAACCTCCGCTGCTAAAGGTTTAGACAGCGCTTTTTAAAATGTTAAAAGCGCTGTCTAATCACCCACCCTTAGACATCGCTTTGGCCAAAAGCGCTTTATAAGACCCTCTTATTTTAAATTTTTTAGGTACACCTTAGACAGCGCTTTTGAAAAGCGCTGTCTAAGCCCCCCCCCCCCCTTAGACAGCGCTTTGGCCAAAAGCGCTGTCTAAGCCCCTCCTATTTTAATTTTTTTAGGTATACCTTAGACAGCGCTTTTCACAAAGCGCTGTCTAAGCCCCCCCCCCCCCTTAGACAGCGCTTTGGCCAAAAGCGCTGTCTAAGCCCCTCCTATTTTAATTTTTTTAGGTATACCTTAGACAACGCTTTTCACAAAGCGCTGTCTAAGCCCCCCCCCCCCCCTTAGACAGCGCTTTTGCCTAAAGCGCTTTCTAATCCCCCCCTTAGACAGCGCTTTTGGCAAAAGCGATGTCTAAGGTATACAAAATTTTTTGTAGGATTTGTTTGAAACCACATTTTTTCCAGGTTTATAAACCAGAATTTCTACCTGTTTTCAACCAGATTTTGGCAAACAATTATCACATTTTATATATGCCATTTTGGCCTTTTTTTACCAATTTTTGGCTAACCAATTCAAACCAATTCAAACCAAATTTGCCATAAATGTATCAAAATATATACAAATTTATGTTTACATTTATAAGTCATTACATATACTACTACAAATGTACACATTAATTACACACTTTGAGCTCTATCATGAATTGACACCACTCCTCTTTGATTTCGTCCACTTGATCCTTTGTATAAGATGCACACTTGAATTCATCAAAGTACTACATAATAATATAACATATTTTGAATTAATTCCAACTATTTAATTATATGAGATATGTGTAAATATAAAAATAACTCATAAGTTAGAAATACATACATCAGTGGGAATCTCTAATCGGCCCAACATGAGAGTATCTCGCATAAACCTCAACATGAAATACCCGCAATCTATTTGATTACGTTGACGAGGACACTACATATGAAAAAAAAATATGGATTATAAATCCTAATTTTTATCAAGTGTAGTCATCACTAATATAATAAAAAAAGCGGTAATTAAAAATATACCGCCACTTTAATCCATGTAATGGAGTTGGCGCCCCTCCTTGAGGTTTGGATAACTCGTTGGGCCCGAAAAGCTTGTAGGACGCTAATAAAATAAAAATGAAGCAATTAGAACAATTCACATAAACTAAGAAAAATTTTGAACATTCTCACTTACGTGTCAATTAGGACCTTCATATCCGGGTATGTTGTCCAATCATTTCCTAACGAGTCAAGATAATACACAATTTCTCGGATAGGATTGATTGCGAGCAACAACCAATGTCCACTGTAATGATTAGGCAAATGTTAGATGGTAACTTGAAAAATAATTATAATAGATGAATTTAGAATGAAATGCTAACCCGGTATTAAACGGTATAAAAAACAACTTCTCCGCATCTTTATTGTCCATGAGGATCCGAAGAACGTACTCCGTCACGGTATCCGGTCTACTTAACATTAAACCATAGTTGACGGTCGCGGGTGCTAAGAATCCGAATGACACGTCCAAACCATTAGGGCGCATCAATTTGTCATACAAAAACCTAATATAAAAACATCATTAACATAAAGTAAACATCATTAACATAAGTTGTTTAATTAATAAAACAAAGTAGTCCGGATTTACCTAACATATGTATTGACAACGTTGACGCCGATTTCTTCACGACCAAAAACTTGCATGAAGTCCTCATTACCAATCATTTGTTCGTAATCAAAGCCGAAAATCCCTACCTCCATATGTACAGTCCGAACACCTCCGGTCGGTATATCGGTCATCTCTAGAAATGTCCTGAGGCACGACCTATACTTGGTGGTAGGTTTTTTCCTAGCTACGGACTTCTTAGCACCAGAACTTTGTACCCGTGCGGAGGCGTTGCTAACCTCCTTTTTTTGTTGTGTGGAGGCATTGCTAGCCTCATTTTCTTGAAGCTACATGTCATATAAATAGTTAGATCAAATTAAGAATGTAACAACTTCCATGAATATATGTCATATAATTGTATATTACCTCTTTTCTTGAAACCGTGGACTCGGTATGCCGTGGAATCGCACTATCTTTTGATTTGGATTTTGTGGGAGTCTATTTAACATAGGAAAATATGTAAGTAAAATTTTAAGCATAAATTTTAAACTTTGAATATACCAAGGAAGTTAACATAAGTTTTAATCATACCTCATATCATACGCATATGAGGTTTGTCGGCCATGCAACAAACGAACCTACTGCTTCGTGCACCGTTGTTGCATCCGAATCATCGCTAGGATATGGTAATGCTGCATTCGGCTCAACTGCAATATCAACTGATACCTTCAAACATCCAGCAGGGAGCTCTCTAGTGTGGAGTAATACTCCGCTAACGTTATGCACTTTTCCCTTGCCAACCATCCGATAGTATGGTGACGACAAATACAGCTGACAATGGGAAATGCCCTAAAACCAATAATAACAAGAAATCGTTAATGTGTATATATGTCAAATACATAATTTAAGCAAATAGTTCAATTTAAGACAATTATATGTAATTATCTCTGGAATGTTCGGCTGAAAGGTACAGTTGATACTGTCTTTGTCCGAAGCATCTCTGTATACTGTTGAGGCGCTAGCCTCTCTTTCTCTCCTCAATGCATCAAGCTCAGCTTGCATGGCTTCCATTCTGGTATACGTGTAAAAGTTCTTCTTGAGGAACTCCAGATTTGCCCACACGGGCTTCCTTCCACAAAACATGTGCAGGAATAGATGTTTCTGAACTTTCCTCCTTCTGCAGCTACACATTAAGTCATACAATTTGATCAGATAAAACTAATATATGATGAACAAATTTGTTATCGCAATTTAAAAATACTTACCATGGATTGTTCTAACCGTCCATATCCGACACGTCCTTTTCGGTACGGATATGCGGGACTTGATGCTCTTTCCCGATTTGTAGCACTTATTCTTTGAAAAACCGGGTCTTGTCTTTATGATTTTAAAGCTTCCCATTCTTCAGCCGATATCAAACTTTCATATTTTTTGGGAAGCTCCGCATCCACAAAATTACCATCCGCATCCTTAAGGAACTTGGATGATAAAAATGTCTGAAACCCTCTTAGAAGCTTTCCGACCAATTTCATACAAAAGCCTCTTCTTTCTTCTTCGATGTTAAAACATCGCTAAGAAAAACATACAGATTGATAGTTAGTATCGGTAATTGAAAAAACATAATTGATACCGTATAATTAAGGGCCAAATGATTGTACCTTTATCTCACTCCAAATTTTTTCTTTGGACTCATTCAGCTCTTTGTTTCTCCAATCATCACATGTAATGGGAATTTCATTCCTTACTAGTGCACCGATAAAACTAGTTAAGGTATGCCCATTAGGTTCTATAAGCTGTCCCTGGGTGCTCCAATAGACATCTAGTATGATGCCTCGAGATCTTCCTTGGACCACCCTTCTCATTACTGTGATGCCTCTTCGAATTTCTTCTTCCGCGGATACTTTTTTAGGAACTTCCTCATGTTGGTCATCAGCCATGTCTAACCTGTAATAAACCAAGGAAACCATCAAATATCAAATATAACTTATAATCAAAGCAATTGAAAACAAAAAAAATAAAGAAATCATGCATTATCATATATAACTTATAATCAAAGCAATTGAAAACAAAAAAAAATAAAGAAATCATGCATTATCAGATATAACTTATAATCAAAGCAATTGAAAACAAAAATATAATGAAATCATGTATTATCACATATAACTTATAATCAAAAAAATTGAAAAAATAAAATAAAGAAACCATGGATAATTTACCTAAGTCACTAACATCTCTTTCTTTTCTTTGTTGGAATATTAATCACTTGTTTCTTAGCAATGCGTACGGATGAATTGATCCAAATTCCCTCATTATGATCGTTTCTTATATATGACTCATCCGGTATAAGATCCTCAACTTCATCATTTCTATTCAACTCATTCCGTCTAATGCATGACTCATTCCCAACATCAATATCACATTGATCGACACCGCTATCATCAGTCACTTTGTTAGAGAAAAGCACTATAGACCATTTTGTACTCTTCGGGTCATTCACATAGAACACTTGTTTAGCTTGAGATGCTAGAATAAAAGGTTCATCTTTGTACCCCACCCTAGTAAGATCAACTTGCAAAAATCCAGACTTATCCATTCGTATGCCACTACTATTCACCCACTTGCAACCAAAGATGGGAATCTGAAACTTCTCGTAATCAAACACCCAAATGTGCTCAATAACTCCAAAATATGACAAATTTGCATATTTGGGGTTTAAGTCCTTCATACTTGATATATGCATTGCTTCAGCTAGCACGGTGACACCACTATTTTGCATAGTACTCTTATCATCTTGTTCTTTGGTATAAAATGTGTATCCATTAATTGAATATGCGCTATGAGAAAACACATGCAAACTTGGACCATATGCCAAACATCTCAACCTTTCTGTTACCGAAGAAGGATCTGAAGAGCGCTTCAAATAAATATGATCCTTCAACCATTGTATGAAACTTTGATTGTGCTCTATAACTATCCAATTTTCATTTCTGTTCGGATTTAACCTTCGGAGTACATCCTTGTGCATTTCAACATATGGCTCAACCTCATTATTATTGTGCAGAACATACAAATGAACTTGATCCCGTTCATCCCTTGATATTGTCACAATTTTATTCCCAATTAATTTTTTACCTTCCATTTTGTCGAAAATCTGAGCTCTGGGGAGTCCAATCGATTGAACGTTAGACAAATATTCAGTACAAAACTCAACAGCTTCTTCAACAATGTATCGTTCAACAATACAACCCTCTGGTCGACTTCGGGATTTCACGTACCCTTTTAATATTTTCATATACCGTTCAGCAGGGTACATCCATCTCATATAAGCTGGTCCACACAACTGTGTCTCTTTCACAAGATGAACAACTAAATGAACCATTATGTCAAAAAAAGACGGAGGAAAATACATTTCAAGCTCACACAAGGTAATTACAATCTCTTTTTGTAGTGTTGGTAAGATCTCGGGATCGATCACCTTACTACAAATTGACCTAAAGAAAAAACACAATTTAGTTATGGAACTTCTTACTTTTTCTGGCAAAATAGAACGTATACCGATCGGTAGAAAATGTTCCATTATAACATGACAATCATGTGTCTTCAAATTCTTCAACTTGAGGTCTTTCATAGAAACAAGTCTTCTGATATCAGATGAGTATCCTTCTGGAACCTTAACTTCACTCAGAGACTTACACAAATTTTTTTTCTCCTTTCTAGATAAAGTAAAAGCAGCAGGTGGTAGATATGTTCGTCTTCCTTTCTTCACGGGTGCTAATTCAGTTCTCATTCCCATTTTTAACATGTCCTCCCTTGCTTTAAGGCCATCCTTAGACTTGCCTTTTATATTGAGTAATGTACCGATAACACTTTCAAATACGTTTTTTTCAATATGCATAACATCGAGAAAATGTCTCACGTACAAAGACTTCCAATATGGCAATTCAAAAAATATCGACCTTTTCTTCCACCCATATTTCACAATCTTATGTGCAAAAGGCTTGCCAAACTCAGTACGCACATCTTTCACCTTTTCAAAAACTTGTTCACCTGACAATGCGGGTGGAGCTCTACGATGTTCGGTGTCTACATTGAATGCTTTTCTCCACCCACGGTAGTGATGTTTAGAATGTAAGAATCTACGATGATCGAGAAACACATTCTTCTGGAAAAGTTCCAATCGAATCGTATCAGTTCCGTTTTCACAAACAGGACACGCACGTTGACCTTTAATGCTATACCCAGATAGATTCCCGTATGCTAGAAAATCATTAATTGTGCCAAACAACATCGCCCTCAAATTGAAACTTTCTTTCCTATACCCATCATAAACCTCCACACCGTTCTCCCACAAAATCTTTAAATCTTCGATCAGAGGTGTCAAGTATACGTCTATGTCATTACCTGGTTGTTTAGGCCCAGAGATTAACATAGATAACATCATGTACTTACGCTTCATACATAGCCACGGAGGTAGGTTATAAATCATAAGAATCACAGGCCATGTGGTATGTGAAATACTTTGAAGACCATGTGGGTTCATTCCATCAGTAGATAATGCCAATCGAAGGTTTCTTGCTTCTGATCCAAACTCAGAATAATCATTATCAATCTTCGACCACTGTGGTGAATCAACCGGATGCCGATACTTTCCATCAGTAATTCTTTCATCTGCATGCCAAGTAAGATGTCTTGCATCGGTTTCACTACGAAACATGCGCCTAAATCTCGGAATTATCGGAAAATACCATAAGACTTTTGCGGGAGATAATCTTTTCTTATATCGAGACAAACCGTATTTAGGGCACTCAGTTAACGTTGCATATTCGTTACGAAACAAAATGCAATCGTTAGGACAAGCATGTATCTTATCATAGCTCATGCCAATAGAGCACAACATTTTTTTTGCCTCATAGGTTCGATTAGGAAGAACATTATCATCCGATAGTATTTCTCTCATAAGGGCCAACAACTCTGTGAAACTTTTATCCAACCATCCATTGCCCGCCTTTAAGTTGTACAACTTTAATACCGCAGAAAGTCTTGAGAATTTAGTGCAACCTTTGTACAACGGTTTCTCTGCATCGCTTACCATCCTCTCAAACATTTCAGGACAATCATGAAGATCTTCTTCCAGTGCTTCTACAATCTCTTCAACTCGATCACAATCATA
The DNA here is from genome assembly GCA_963966055.1 of Lathyrus aphaca. Taxonomy (NCBI): domain Eukaryota; kingdom Viridiplantae; phylum Streptophyta; class Magnoliopsida; order Fabales; family Fabaceae; genus Lathyrus; species Lathyrus aphaca. The sequence goes on along the minus strand of OZ014524.1, from coordinate 505,537,338 downwards.
TGTTTTCGTGTCTTTGTCGTATGAAGCATAGGTCGTATTACTTTTTCCACTCGATTCAACATTCCCGTTAATTTTCTCACCATGAAATATCCAACACTGATAACTTTGATCAATTCCATGCCTCAGCAAATGCGATTTCAATCCATGTGCGTCAACCTTACCAATATAACAACAACGCAAGCAAGGACAATGCATTCGTCTGGGGTTTTCAGCGTGTTGAACAACATACTTAACGAATTCCGCAACCCCACTCTCGTACTCTTTGGTCATTCGATCGGCACAGATCCATGTTTTATCCATGGTTTTCCTACTTATTAAAGTAAACAATCAATCCAGACGAAAATACATAACTAAGGTAGTATCTTTGAATAACTAAAGTAAACAATAGAATATCACTATTTTCCATCTCATATTATCTCACTCGAATCTTTTCATCAATTCAAAGAAAAACTAAATTAATGAAGTCTTTCCACCATCCATGAGGAACTACTTTAATATATATATATATATATATATATATATATATATATATATATATATATATATATCATCCATAATTTCAGTATGAAACTTATCATCCTAAGTGAAACAAAAAACAAAGTCTTATGATTTGCACTCTTCTTGATAAACTAATTAGAATCATCCTAAGTGAAACAAAAAGCTTGCTAAATCAGGGAAACACGCAGAGTTATGGAATGTACCCAAATCAAACAACCACAACCAGAACAAAAATACTGATTTTTCCCTAAAAACATCAAAACTGAGTTATGAAAAGTACTGATTTTTCCCTAACCAACCACAACCAGAACAAAATGCTTGCTAAATCAGAACAAAAAGCTTGCTGAGTTATGAAAAATACTGAACTTTCCCTAAAAACATCAAAACTGATATTTCCCTAAAAAAATCAAAACTGAAACACATACCGTAATGAGATTCTTCAAACACTTTCAGAAATGAACGATTCAACTCTTGCAATGCCTGAAACGAAGAACTGAAGAAATGACGAAATGAAACCGCAGTGAATGAATGAAGAAGAACTGAAACCGATTGAATGAAAAAGTGAAGAAATGAAGAACATACCACAATCAAGAACGAACGATTCAAACACTTTCAATGACTGAAACAATGTATGCGATTTCACTTTCTCTGTTAGGGTTCGCTTTCGCTGTTAGGAGGGAAAACAGAAAGAACAGAGAACGAAAATAGAAGTCTGAATTTTAATTTTAATAAGACCTTAGACAGCGCTTTTGGGAAAAGCGCTTTCTAAGGTATGCCTTAGACAGCGCTTTCCAAAAGCGCTTTCTAACCCCCCCCCTTATACAGCGCTTATGGTTTTATTTTTTTTAAAATTTAAAAACTTTAAACAGCGCTTTATCAAAAGCGCTGAATAAGGTGAATATTTAAAAGCGCTTTCTATAAGCGCTGTCTAAGGGGGGGTCTTAGACAGCGCTTTTTAAAAGCGCTGTCTAAGACCTCCCCATAGACAGCGCTTTCATTATTTTTTTGGAACATTTTCCGTGTTTTATTTTAATTTTAACCTTAGACAGCGCTTTCTCTTAAAAGCGCTGTCTAAGATGCGCTGTTAAAAAGCATTTTTGGCGTAGTAATTCCTACACTACAAGAAAATTGGCAGATTGCGACGGTTATTTTGGCATGTTACGACGGTTGATTCACTGTTGTAGAAACGTGTGCCGTGAGGCCGTATTACGTCGGTGTTCAAAACCGTCGTTATCTCTCACGACAGGTAGGGAACTGACGTAATCTGCATTTTGCGACGGTTACAAACCGTCGTAAACCGCTCATTAATTTTTGTTCTTATTGTTTATTACGATGTTTCAAACCGTCGCAACTATGTGTTTCACTGGTAAATCTGCAAGTTAATTTGTAGGAAATTTTCTTTCCACAGGTAAATTCCCAGGTAATTTATTTTTAAAATTAAAAAAAAAATTGTGTAGAAATATAAACAGAATTGACAGAAATATATAATCTTCATTCAACTAACATATATATATATATATATATATATATATATATATATATATATATATATATATATATATATATATATATATATATATATATATATATCATATTACATTTATACAAGCATCATGTTAGAAAATAAAACCTCTAATAAAAAATATAAAAAAAAATTCTAAATATATTTCAACTCTATTAATATTATAAAAAAATACAAAATAGACTACAAGCCTCTAGCAGTATCTCTCTTTCTATTTTTTATTTATTTAAAAAAATCCAATAACATTCAATACCAGCACAAGTAGTGGTAAACCAAGGTATGATACACAACAATGTAATATATGCGAAAATTCAATAACTGATAAAGCCAAAAGCTAAAACCAACAGCAGGCACATAACAATAAGGCACTGCCTACATCAAAATAAACAATAATCGACTAAAGCTAGCACCAAAACCAGAATAAACCAATTTCAACCCCAATACAATCTAACCCGAACTAGTAATACCCCGCCGAAGAGACGATAATAAGACCCTTTGCACCAGCAACATGTAAGAGCAGTACCCACTCAACAGGGCACTATATCTGGATTTCCCACGTCGATGCCTATCTTGGACCAATATACTAGTAGACTCAATAACTCATCAACCCATGGTGGAAGTGAGTTATGAAAAAGAGTGAGCGTCACCTTCATTCCATATGATCGAACCCTATTGATGATCCACTTATAACATTCCAGAGCAGCATAGTTACCCTAAGAAAGAAAGTCAGGTAAATTACTTACATAAGTAAATATCTTTTGCAAGCTTTATTGGTTAGTAAAGTAAGTCAAACTTTGAAAATCTTAAACTGTAATCATGAGCACTATCTTGAGAAAAATAGTAACACCGGTATTCTTGGCCAATTGTAGTTGTGTCAAGATCTGATCAAAACCTCAACCTCTCTTCCTTGAAAATATGGTATTTTCAAAAAACTCTACTTAGCACAGTTTACGCACATAGAGAGAAAGGATGGGAATATCTAATATGAAGGGCTAGTTAGTCCTATTTTTGCATCATTACCAGCAACAATTATCAACACTCTTATTCACTATATTTCAAAATCAAAGGACATATACAACATGTCATACTCGTATCTCAAACCAATATTCAATGTTTTTAAAAAATGTTCATGGATGTTTAATTTTCTCATATTCGATAGAAATCGGTATTACGCAGCATACATAGAAACACCATTTAATTCAAACAGTCTACAATAAACAAAAGTTTAGAATACCTGAATGTGTTGATGTCGGCGATGCGGAGACAATGTCACATAACTCAAATGCTAACGGTCTTTACACAATCAAGAACCAAAAGAAAGCTACCTTTGAAGCCACATCTAGATTCTTGCAGATAACCAACTATCATAATAGGAAATCAATTCTAATAATTCAAATTATCCTAATCTAACTTAGCTAATTAAAACAGAAATTCAAAGCAGCTTCATTAACTCATCAATTGCACTTAACAAATACATGGTTCATATTGCCATACTAATTAACATCATAACTGACTAAGCAACATAATAGAATTTCAAAATGTATACCTCACACTTCAAAAGTCACAACTAACCTAAGACTAACTTTACACTAATTTCAAAGCTAATCATACAAATTCAGAAATTACAAACCCATACAAATACTTCTGAGTGATTAAGGTAAAAATACATAGTTTTCTTTAGCTTTTGTTCCATATAAACCATTGACAATAACATTAACAAAATGTTAAGTTGGAATTTCCATGAAATATCACTGCTGATAGGAGGGTATTTTTCCATAACATTCTCATTAAGCTAATGCAACATGGTTGATTTTCTCGATGTATGCATAACATTCAGAAAAATAAAGTGGTGAACTTGGTAAGATATGCGAGAAATTAATAAAGAAAATGCATTTTCGAAATAAAAAAAAAAGAAATTATGAAAGGAAATAGAATCCAAAGTGACATGTAAAAACGTAAGAAATATCTACATTTTTTATTTATAAAAGAAAATATGATCAATACCTTGACATTGAAGTCTGGATATTCACCAAGAGCCTTAAGTCGGGTAGGAGTGCACGACTTTGCAATCCATCGACCATCGAAAACCATACCACAATGTGCATATCCTAAAACCAAGTTGCTTATCCCACCATAATTCAAAACCAAATAATGGAGGGGAACAACAACACTGTAGTGGTAAAATCGTGAGTGTAAGCTATTGATTAACTTAACTCGATGTACTCAGAGTCGCCATCGCGCTTTTATTTATTTCCGAAAGGAAAAAGGTAAAAAGAACGAATAAAAACCTAAGGATCTAAAAGCAAAAGCTAAAAGAAACAAACAGAGAAAGGGTAAGAGGATTGGTTACAAATCGGGAAGGTTTGACGCACCCGACTCGTCCATGGTACTCCACGGGAGCCCTTTGAAATATTTATTGCTTTTTGGTTTGAAATTGGTTTGCTTGAAAATGATTGAAGAGATGAGGAGAAGAATGTTTTTTTAATGATTTTGTGTTTGATGAGGTTTTAACGCCTCATGCCTACGTACCCACAAAGTGTAATGCGAGATCAAAACCTCGTAGTTCGTGGTACAAAATTTGAAAAGAAACAAATGAGTTGCATTATTTTTAAAATGTAGAGATAAGTCATCATTCTTTAGCGAATAATTCCACTAGAAAGAATGAATCATATCTAAACATATGAAAAGAAAAGGTGCACAAAAGGAACAAAAACGATTGAGTGAGTTTTGGATTTTTTAAAGTATATAAGAAAAGAATTTCGATATATTTACATGGATTAACATTGATTAAGAAAATAAAGTGAAAAGATTAAAATCGCTTGACCTAAGTCAAGGTTTGATTGCGAAAGCATTTGAAGTTTGAAAACAAAGAAGATTTTTGAAATAGGGAGAAGTTTTGAAAATTTAAGAATGGGGAGGAGATGAAGGGACTATCCTAATACTTGAATTAAAAGTTAAGAGAAGAAGCTATCAAACCGAATTATGAACAATTCTTCAAAGTAACCAGAATTCCATCTTCAAAGACCAATGAAATAACTTGAGGACAAAGTTTCCAATCCATCACAACTTGAGCAAGGGTAGAGATCCTAAAATCTAAGTCCATACTCCAAAGCTAAGGATAGTAACCATAGTCCGAAATTAAAGTCACCAATCTTTTTAATGTTTAATCCTTTATTAGTGTTTTGGTATCCAAATGGACAAAATAAAAATCACAAGCAACAATATAAACATAAACAATATGATATATGATATAATATGATAAAGCATAATAAAGAGATAAGGAGCGAGAAATTGAAATAAAAAGGATAAGGTGCGAGAGATTGAATTTAAATGGATTATATTCACATTATTATAATATTTACATAATAAGTGGCATGATGAACTTAATCAAGCACAACCACGAAAAAAAATAACAAAATTGAGGCAACCGGATCTAAGTGGATCTTATTCCGAATCGGGACAACTTTAGGTCTATGTTAAGCAATCGGCGAGTAATTTACGAAGTAATTACCCTACAAATGAGGCCGGCCACCACTAATTAAAGTGGAAAATATTCGTGTTAATACATGTTAGAGAAACGATATTATGGACCGTTCTCCGAAAACATGCCACACTAAAAGAAAAAGAACGGTCTAATCTTAATCGACATTTTCGTTGAATTTATCGAAAAGCAACCTATCACGATCTCAAAGTATGGAGAATGATCCAAATGATCATTCATCCATAGATTTGAAATAATGAAGATTAAACCTATCGGAAATCAACAATCACGAATCGGAGATTGTCATCGACCAAAAATAAAAGATGAAGAAAAAATGGATCTAATAATAAATCCAAAAAAAAAAATCAAAATATTTCTTAAATTCCTTTCTTTAAAATTCTTTTCTAAATTGCTTTTAAAATATTTTTTCTAAAATTCTCCTAAAATATATTCCTAAAAATACTTATATCAAAATAAATTGTGACAAAAACATTTTTAACCAATATAAAGAAACTAAAGAAAAAAAATAAAAAAAAGAAATGGAAAGGGGGAGGGGGACACGCATGGTCTTAGGGATGGTGGATATCAGAAACGGATCTAAATAGATCCAAGCCCAAACAATTCACCTCAATTTATTAAAATTAAAAAATGAAAAGAAAACAAATTATAAACAAAACAAAGAAGCAACAGTGGCTTCTTCTTCGTTGCGAATACGGCGGAAACAGGGGAAAGGTTCTCAAAAATACTGCGGCACTCCCTCACCTTCAACAATCAAACGAAATTGCTTCCTCCTCTCATGTCTCCTTCAATTCGATTGGCTTTCTTCTTCTTCTTTCACGAATTTCGTATCTGGATGAATGGGATTTAGGGATTTGAAGAAATGGTTTCAAAAATTGATCTGGAGAATGAAGGTTGGAAGGATTGGGGATTTTGTTTCAGGATTCAATTTGGCAGAATTTTTGGGGGCTGTTGAAGCTTGGAGTTTTGAAGGAGGAAGCGTTTCTTTAAATAGAAGAGGAGTGAAGAAAGATTGATGCCGTTTTGAGGCAATTTGAATTGCATTTGGGAAAGTGAGATTCTCGTGCTTGCTGCGTTTTGGTTTTCTTGCGTTTTGCTTCTTTTATTTTTGCATTTTGATTTTGTTCTTCAGGTGTTTTGCTCGTGACTTGTTCATGTACGTTTTGCGGAAAGCGTGCGTGTGGATAGCTAAAGTGAAGCTGGTGTTTTGCAAGCTAAGGGATGCGGCTTGATGCTTGCTTTGTTTCGTGTGTATTGATGTGCGGCTGTGTTGGATGTATTGCGGGATGCGAAGGCTTGTGTTGTTTTTGGTTGCTGGCTTGGCCTGTGCGCGCGTGATGACTACGGCTGTTGGGCGTACGTTTTGGCAAAAGGCTTGTGAAGTTTGAGCTTGGCGTGCGGGTGAAATTATTGGAGGCTTGGCAAAAGTGTTTAGCTTGAGGCTTGGAGTTTGGAGATCACGTGCGTACCGTAGCTGGCTTGGTGTTGGAAGGCTAGTATTGATTAGCTGCCTTGGAGTATTGAAGCCAAGAAAAAGGCTTGTTGTTGTTTGTTGTGGCTGAAATTATTGCTTTGTAGCTTGAGAAATTGATGCACGTGACTTGGAAAGTTGGGCAAGGCGTGAGGTGTTGGGCTGATGTTTGAAAGGGCTATATGAAACCTTTTTATTTTTTTTTGTATTTTGGTAATTAATATTTGGAATTATAATATGATATATTTTTTTAATGAATGGACTAGAAAAAAATGTAATGGATATTTTATATGAAAAAGTAGTATATAAAAAAAATGAAATGTGTAAATGGAAAAAATAAAGTTGGATTAAAAATGAATAAAAAAAAATGTTGTTCGAATATAATATGTAAATGGGTAAGAGAAAAATGAAATTGGAATTTGGATGAGAAATATGAATTGAATATGAGTGAATAGAAATGAGAATAATAGAGATAAATCGGATGATAAAAAAACGAAATATGAATGGATATAGATAAAAATGGATAAGAAAATTGGAATAAGGGTGAATAAATGGACATGAATTGATGATTTTAAGCCCACCACAAACTTCTTGATTTTTCTTGCACAAGCCTCTGATAAAAATGAACACTGCCAACACATATCCACTGGATTTTTCACAACTTAAGCCAACTGTCATCTAAAAACTGTCTGATTACATGCCCTGATGATTCGAAACCAAACTGAGGAAAATAAATCCTCAAATGAATCATTGATGAACTGATGAACCGATGAACTGATAAACACTGAAGATTCAAACCAGACTTCACACAGAACACTGTCGGATAGCCTTTTACACACAACGCAACCTGAACTTTTGAAAAACCACTATCTAAGAAATAAACCCCTGGCACACACAACTGGCAGTCGAAACAAAACTTGATAGTTTGACCAATATTAGGTCAAACATCCATCTGAAATCGAATTGTAACTGAACAAGCGCATCTGAATTGAATTCACTGTCTTATCTTCGCAAACCTGCAACACAGAGAAGAAGAAGAATACTGCAACATATTTTTTTGGTATTTTGGTTAGTGATCAGTAAATATAAACAAATATAAAGAAGTAAAAACAATGGTGATCCCCTGCGAAGCATAGACCCTACATCCGAGGATAAACTGAGAAACCAGTGCGATCTTGTTTGATATGCAAAATGCAAATGAAATGCGAAGAAATCTTAGGGCAAAAATTAGGGTGTTACAGCTGCCCCTATTTAAGTTTCTTCAATCCGAAGATATGAAGATTGGCATCTTCGTCTCTACAAGATGGGAGAGACTTAAATACAGAATACCCAATTTTTGTCCTAAGAGAACAAGATATGATATGAATATGATATGCAAGCCCAAGATCTCTGTGGGGAAAATATGACCATCAGAGGAAAGCAAAAACTTGGGGACACAGAAGAAAATCCCGTTGGGGAAACAACAACAGACAACCAAAGAGTTTACCAGGAAAATAAATCACTGGATAACCGACTCCACTTGGTAAAAGATATGATATAATCAGGGAACAAAATTCAACCAGGGAAAGATACACACCCTGCCAGGAACTATCAATCAAAAAAAATATTTGAATCCAAAAATGGAGAAATACTGAGTTGGAAAAGAATCATCCACTACCTGTTTACTGGGTAGGACATATAAAGGACTCGACTATCAGTTTACTGGATAGGAGCAAAATACAGAGGGATAACCTCCACTACCTTTTTACTGGGCAGAAAAATATATGGGACTCGACTATCGATTTACTGGATAGGAGTATGATCAACTACCTGATTTACTGGGTAGGAATTCAATCAAAGGGAAACAACTTCTATTACCTTTTTACTGGGTAAGAAGAAGAAATCTCGACTACCGGATTTACTGGGTAGAAAAAATTCTCAACTACCTGATTTACTGGGTAGGAGCTTAAGCAAAGGAAAACAATCTCTATTACCTTTTTACTGGGTAAGAGGATAAAATCTCGACTACCAGATTTACTGGGCAGGAGTACAAGTAAAAGAACTTGATCAATTTGGCAATATTACCCACTATCGATTTACTGGATAGCTTAATTCCAAAGTAATATTACTCACAAAGGGGGACCAAAGTTCAATCCAAGAAAAAATTGGAGAGAAACGGTCAAACAAGACTCATCCCGAGGAGGAAATATTTCAACTGGGGAAAATTCCATCCAGATAATAGACTAGGGAGGAAGCTGAATCAAAATCATCCACGAGAAACAAACTCAGTGGGGAATTAGAAAGGATTAACTCTTTCTGCTTAATGGTCGACACTCTAAACTTGAGAGGAAGACGACACACACACTTCATGGGGAAAGTCCACACCAAAGAGCAGATAACAATGATAACCGCAAGAATGCAAGCAAACGATGTTATGCTTATGCGTATGAATATGCTTATGAATATGCTGACAAAACAGACATAAAGATAAGAAACGGGTGACATGAACACCACAACCACCAGATACTCGGCTAATCCCAAGGCAACAATGCAGGAAAACATGCTGGAGATTCAACTTGAAATCTGCAGGGGAATATCATAAGCCATCAAAGGAATAAAATCCTACTACAAGGCTTAAATCATGATGAGACAACATCTGCTAAGGATATCATCCTGCTGAGGAAAGGTAATAATCTGCTGAGGATGGAAGTATTCTTGATAAACATCAAACTTCACGAGGAATAAATGTCATACCACTCCTGCTCCACTTGGGAATAGAGTGCCAGATCTGTTAAAAAACACATAGGAACCTGCTGGAAATCAACACATGCAGACCTACTGGGGATTCATATGGGGATATCAGAAGTTAACATCATAGCCAAAACATAGTTACGAGGGATTTTAAATCTATTCCCAACATAGGGTACAAGAAAACCTCTAAACTGACTGCTATATCAATACTTCTATATTCAAGGATGCAAATAATTTAGGCTGAGGAACAAGAGCTCAGCTGGGATTCCCAATACTTCTCAAGTTAAAGATAACTTGCTGAGGAAGAGATCAAAACTCAACTAGGGATTCTTAAAAATATTCTTTCCAACAACTCTTCTGGGGAAAACATGGGAATTCAGAACAAACATACAATTCCCGCTCATGCTTATTGTTGGGGAACAAAACATCATTAACATCAATCTGTCAAGACTATCCAGGGACTTTGCATGGACACAACCGAATCAAACCCTGCTTTGGGAGAGACAAGTTACACACATCCAGACTTTACCATCCTTGGAATCACTATTGATATCCTTTCTTTGTTCATGTATCAAAAGAAAAATGTTTTTAAAATCTTCAAAAATTAAATTTATTAAATTTGTTTCAAAAAATCATCATCAACAATAAATTGAAAGTTTGTAAACAGAAACAATATAAATAATTGCAAACAATTGGATAAAAGATCAAATTTATTGATAGAATGGTAGTCAGCAAATGGCATGAATCCATGGATCATTACAAGTTTGAAAAATGGTAAATACATGGAAAAGGGCTACATTGAGATACAATGATCACTATTCTCCCTATCAACTTTGAACTCCACTGTGTCCGAAACTTCAGTCAAGGATGAGCGAATAAGAATCTTTGATGGGAAATTCTTCTGAGGGATAGAATCTGAAATCCTCAGTTACTACAAGTGATCCAGTCTGTCGATGCAGTCACTTGCCATGATCCCTAACTTTTGCCTAGATTGCCCTTTCGGGTTTTCAATCTACCGGGATAATTATTTCTGTTTATGTCTCTAATTTTTGCCTGGACCGCCCTTTCGGGTTTTCAATCCACCGAGACGCTCATTTTTGCCTAAGCCGCCCTTTCGGGTTTTCAACTTAGCGAGTTGTTCTTTTATTTTTATTTTTAGGCGAAGTATTTCTTGACTGCATCCGCATTCATAGGGCGAGTGATCTCCTCACCATCCATAGTTGCAAGAATTAATGAACCGCCAGAGAAGGCTTTCTTAACAACATATGGGCCATCATAGTTTGGAGTCCACTTGCCCCGAGAATCTTTAAGGAAATACTGAATATTTTTGAGCACGAGGTCGCCTTCTCTGAATACACGAGGTTTGACCTTCTTGTCAAAAGCTTTCTTCATTCTTTGCTGGTACAACCGACCATGACACAAAGTTGTTATTCTCTTTTCTTCAATCAAATTCAACTAATCAAATCTACTTTGACACCATTCAGCCTCAGTCAACTTGGCTTCCATCAGAACTCTCATTGATGGGATCTCAACTTCGACGGGGAGCACTGCTTCTGTACCATAAACAAGTGAGAAAGGGGTTTCCCCTGTTGAAGTGTGGACAGATGTACGATATCCATGCAAAGAAAATGGGAGCATCTCATGCCAGTCCTTGTACGTCACAACCATCTTCTGAATGATCTTCTTAATGTTCTTATTCGCAGCTTCAACAACCCCATTCATCTTCGGTCTATAAGGAGAGGAATTATGGTGTTGAATCTTGAATTCTTCACAAAGCTCTTTCATCATCTTATTATTCAAGTTCGAACCATTATCAGTAATGATTCTATTCGGAACACCATATCTGCAGATAATGTTATTCTTGATAAACCGAACCACAACTTGTTTGGTCACATTAACATACGATGCCGCTTCCACCCACTTGGTGAAGTAGTCAATTGCCACAAGAATAAAACGATGTCCATTTGAAGCCTTGGGTTCAATCATACCAATCATATCAATTCCCCACATAGAGAAAGGCCATGGGGAAGAAATCACATTGAGATAAGCTGGTGGCACGTGAATCTTATCAGCATACACCTGACACTTATGGCACTTTTTCACATACTTGCAACAATCAGATTCCATTGTCAGCCAATAGTAACCTGCTCTCAACATCTTTTTAGCCATTGCATGCCCATTAGCATGAGTGCCAAAATATCCTTCATGAATTTCTTTCATCAACATGTCTGCTTCGTGTCTATCCACGCATCTGAGCAAGACCATGTCAAAATTTCTCTTGTAAAGCACATTTCCATTCAGGAAGAAATTGCCTGCCAATCTCCTCAAAGTTCTCTTATCTTTATCAGATGCCCCAAGTGGGTACTCTTGACTCTGAAGGAAACATTTAATATCATGATACCAAGGCTTGTCATCATGGACCTCTTCAACTGCAAACACATGAGCTGGTCTTTCAAGTTGCATCACACTGATCATGGGAACATCATTCCACTAGTGCACCTTTATCATAGAAGCTATAGTTGCTAAAGCATCTGCCATCTGATTCTCATCACGAGGAACATAATGAAACTCAACTTTAGTGAAGAAAGTTGATATCTTCCTGGCATAATCTCTATAAGGGATCAAGTGGGTTGATGAGTTACCCACGTACCCTGGATCTGGTTGATTACCAAGGCAGAATCTCCATACACATCAAGATGTTTAATCCTCAGATCAATAGCTTCCTCAAGACCCATAATGCAGGCTTCATACTCAGCTTCATTATTAGTACAAGGAAAATTCAACCTTGCGGCAAAAGGAATATGTGAACCATGGGGAGTTATGATCATTGCCCCAATTCCTCTTCCGCGTGCATTCACAGCACCATCAAAAACTAAACCCCATCGAGATCCAGGCTCCGGCCCTTCCTCAATCAAAGGTTCATCACAATCTTTCACTTTCAAAAACATCACATCCTCATCTAGAAAATCAAACTTGATTGGTTGGTAATCATCAATCGGTTGATGTGCCAAATGGTCAGCCAAGATACTACCTTTTATAGCTTTTTGAGTTCGGTACTCGATATCATATTCTGACACCAACATTTGCCAACGAGCAATCCTCCCAGTCAAAGCAGGTTTTCAAAGATATACTTGATTAGATCCATTTTAGAGATCAACCAAGTTGTATGATTCAGCATATACTGGCGAAGATGCTTTGCAGCCCAAGCTAAGGCACAACAAGTTTTTTCAAGCATGGAGTACCGAGACTCACAATCAGTGAATTTCTTACTCAAGTAGTAAATTGCATATTATTTTCTTCCAGATTCATCTTGCTGACCAAGCACACAACCCATGGAATCTTCCAACACAGTCAAGTTCATGATCATCGGTCTACCTTCCACCGGAGGAGACAAAATAGGAGGTTCAAGCAGATATTCTTTGATACTTTCAAACGCCTTCTGACAATCATTTGTCCAGACACAACCTTTATCTTTCCGAAGCAACTTGAAGATCGGAGCACATGTGGCAGTCATGTGAGAGATAAACCTCGAAATATAATTCAAACGGCCCAAGAATCCTCTCACTTGCTTTTCGGTTCTTGGAGCAGGCATTTCCTGAATAGCTTTCACTTTATCAGGATCAACTTCAATGCCTTTTTGGCTGACAATGAAACCTAACGACTTTCCAGAACATACACCAAAGGTGCACTTGTTCGGATTCAAACGAAGCTTAAACTTCCTTAACCTTTGAAACAACTTCAACAAATGTTCAACATGATCCTCTTCAGTCCTCGACTTAGCGATCATATCATCAACATATACCTCGATTTCTTTGTGCATCATATCATGGAAAAGTGTAGTCATAGCTCTTTGATACGTCGCACCAGCATTCTTCAATCCAAAGGGCATCACTCTGTAGCAGAATGTTCCCCATGGTGTAATAAATGTGGTCTTTTCCATGTCCTCGGGTGCCATCTTTATTTGATTATAACCGAAAAATCCGTACATAAAAGAGAACACATCAAACTTAGCCGTATTTTCTACCAACATATCAATGTGTGGCAATGGAAAATCATCTTTCGGACTGGCTTTGTTCAAATCTCTATAATCAACTCACATTCGGACTTTTCCGTCTTTCTTCGGAACAGGAACGATATTGGCCACCCATTCAGGATAAGTTGACGTCACAAGAAAACCTGCATCAATCTGCTTTTGAACCTCCTCTTTGATCTTTACTGCCATGTCGGGGTGAGTTCTTCTCAACTTTTGCTTTACAGGTGGACATTCAGGCTTCAACGGCAATCTATGCTCCACAATATTAGTATCAAGACCTGGCATGTCTTGATAAGACCAAGCAAATACATCAACATACTCTCTGAGAAGCTCTACAATCCTCTTCTTAATATCAGAAACAAGCAATGCTCCAACTTTGACTTCTTTCTTTTCATCTTCAGAACCCAAGTTGACCATCTCTATAGACTCTCCATGAGGCTGAATAATCTTCTCCTCGTGCTCAAGCAACCGAGAAATTTCATCAGGAATCTCTTCAACATCTTCTTCCTCAGCTTCAAACACAGGGAATTCAAAGTTGGGAGAGGGCATAGGATCATTGTTTTCAATGGGTTTATCAATCAATTTGCACAATGATTTATTTTTATTTTAGAGTATGAACAAAAGTGCAAACATTATGTAGATAAACAATCATTATTATTTTGGGTTTTTAATGTTACCATTTTTCAGGATAAAGCAAAAAGAAAAAACACATATGGAAATAACAAAATAACATTTTATTGATGATGATAAAATTTGAAACAAAACCCGACAAACATCACTTTCACCTTGGGCAGAGTGAAAGGATTTTTTTGAAAGAAAATAAAAACAAATTACTTTGAAGAATGAACAATAAAAGGAACATCAACAGCAATCTAGTTCTGGCAAATCTTTCCATGCGTAACAAAGTCAGGCATTTCTTCATCTTCATCATTTTCAATGATGGCAGCAGCAGAATGATCATTGATGAATCCAGCACTTCGGAAGCCTTCTTGAATAGTCTTTGGGTCTTTAAGAACTGCACCTGGTGCAAAGCCAATACCAAAACCTTCCTTGTTGTCGACAACATCAATAATTCGTCCCCAACCTTCCGACTGACCAGCTTCAAGTACTCGCAAAGCATCCTTGAAAGAAGACATGGGCATGTCATTCTTCTTAGCCGCATTATCCACAACAGAAAGAGCTTGAAACGAAGTTCCCACCTCTTCCTCAGCATCAATATAGGAGAAAGAAGATAAATTGCTCACAAGCATCGCTCTTTCACTCTCAATGGTCACCAATTTCCCCTCTTTCATAAATTTCAACTTCTGATGAAGAGTGGATGTCACAGCTCTTGCCTCATGGATCCAGGGTCTTCCAAGGAGACAACTGTAAGCGAGACGTATATCCATTACTTGAAAAGTAACCTTGAATATAAACGGTCCAATAAGAATAGGAAGATCCACTTCACCAATCACCGTCTTCTTCGACCCATCGAAAGCTTTCACAATAATCCCACTATGTCTCATGGGAGCACCTTGATACGCAAGCTTTGACAATGTCGACTTTGGCATAACATTCAGAGATGATCCGGTATCAACCAGCACCTTGGACATAGCATCTTCCTGACAATTTACCGAAATGTGCAGAGCCAAGTTATGATTTCTTCCTTCTTCAGGCAAATCATCATCACAGAAGCTTAAATTGTTGCAAGATGTGATATTAGCCACAATACTATCAAACTGATCAACAGTCACATCATGGTCAACATAAGCTTGATCAAGAATCTTCTGCAAAGACTGCCTATGAGCCTCAGAGCACATCAAGAGTGATAAAACTGATATCTTCGACGGAGTATGCAACAACTGCTCAGTGATGTTGTACTCACTCTTCTTTATCAATTTTAGCACCTCATCTTCACTATTACAAGATTGGCCTGACTGGGCAACAACATCCATAATCTGCTTACTCGCACTTGTATCTTCAACTCTCTTCGGAGGATCTGAAGCATACACTCTACCACTTCGGGTAACTTTTGTCACATCAGCAATGCTAACCACAGACTTTGGAGTAGGAATAGGAACTTCCCTACCATTTTCTATCATCGTAGAATTATACCGGTACAGAACAGCTTTATCAGACTCATACGGCACTGGACCAGGCAAATTAATCACCAATGGAGTAACAGCATTTTTGCGACTATCAAAAGAAATAACCACTCTCTCAGGAGCAGCCCTCTCAGGAAGATTGAACTGAGGCATAATAACATTCACTTCATTCTCATACTCATCTCTTTTTGCTGTCACTTCAATCAGTTTATCATCCATCATCTTTTGAATGTCTCTCTTAACAATCACGCAACCACGAGGATTCACCGAGCAGATACAACATCCAGCATAGTCGTGATCAATATCGTGATATTCACTTAAGAAAGCATGCATCTCAACCAAAGACCTTCGAATATGACGGACTTCATATATCTTGAACAACCCAGGACAACCATCAACCATATTCACAGACGCATTACCATGCTTCGGCAACGAATTTTTCTGCACATTTGGATTAACATCATTAAAATACAGAACATTGTTCCTCATCAATTTCTGTACTTCAAACTTCAGTGGATAACAATTCTCAACATCATGCCCCGGGGCACCTTGATGAAAAGCACAACGAGCCTCTGGCTTATACCACCATGGGATAATCTCTAGAACTGGAGGTGGAGGACGGGTTTGCACCAGATTCTTTGCAATCAAAGATGGAAGCAAGTCCGCATACGACATCGGAATAGGATCAAAACTTGACTTAGCCCGAGCTTGTTGATTACCACCTTGTTGCATCGAAGGTTGCTGATAACGAGGTTGATACTATGGAATTGCTGGCACAGTGGGAGCCACATTAATCATCGGTGTTACAGAAGCCACATGTTGAGAATGGTGATTCCCACGACTGTGAGGTCTTCTATAACTTTCACGGGATACTGCATTAGTCTCATTTTCTTTCTTTTTCCCAAAGTTGAACCTTCTAGAGCTTGAGCCATTGCTATTCTCTTGACTTAACTGTCCCTCACGGACACCTTCTTCTAAACGCATCCTCATGCTCACCATTTCAGTGAAATCAGAAGGAGCACTTGCTATCATCCTCTCATAATAAAAAGAACCCAAAGTCTTCAAGAAGATCTTCGTCATTTCTTTTTCTTCCAGCAGAGGAACAATCTGGGCTGCCAGCTCGCGCCATCTCTGCGCATATTCTTTAAAAGTTTCCTTGTCCTTTTGGGACATAGCACGAAGTTGATCTTTATCTGGCGCCATATCAACGTTGTACTTGTACTGCCTCACAAAAGCTTCTCCCAAATCATTGAAGGTCTTGATTTGGCTATTATCCAGAATCATATACCACCTCATGGGTGCACCGGTCAAACTGTCCTGGAAATAGTGAATCAACAGCTTATCATTATCTGTCTGAGCAGACATCTTCCTTGCATACATAGTCAAATGACTCAACGGACAAGTGTTGCCTTTGTACTTCTCAAACTCAGGCAGCTTGAATTTGTAAGGAACTTTAACATTAGGGACCAGACAAAGGTCATAGGCATCTTTTCCGAACAAATACTTATGCTTCAAGGCTCTCATCTCCCTCTGGATCTCAACAAAGCGTCCCTGGAAATCATCAAGTCTTTCAGCTACTCTAGCGCCTTCACTGGGCTCAGCATCGTAAATCATTTCATCATGGTGTAGAATAGTGTGCACCACAGGCGGCGCAATAGTCACAATTGGAGGAAGAGTAGTCCACACTGGTGGGAGAGTATTAAATGCAGCAGTCTCAGGATGAAGAGGAGGACGATAACCAGCAGGAATAAAATCAACTGGCATGCCCCAAGGTGTGCTAGCAGGCATACGATAGCAAGGAGAAATAACAGTCTCAACAGGAATTGATGCGGTAACAACCTCGGAGATGACAGTATTCTGAACAGGAGAATTAGGAGGTGGCTGATTCTGAGCAACCACCAAATTTTCCATCATAGCAGAAACTTTTTCCAAGCTTTCCCTCAGATAAGTAACCTCTTCACGCAGCTCGCGATTCTCTTGTTGTAAAGTTTCCATCACCCTTCTTCGATTAGCTCGAGTATCAAATCGGTGAGTCAGCTTGACAAGAGAACTGAATGAAGACCAAGAAACAACATAAGATCCCTGGAGAACACTCAAAAATCAAGACAAATGCGAATATGATGCATGGTATGCGTATGCAAATGCAAAGATTTCAAAGGATTATAAGATAACTTGCAATATTTATAAAGAAACATTTTTGAAATACTTAAAAAAAACTCATTCTCATTAAGATCAAAGTGAGGATTACAAATGAAGTACAAACATCAATAATCCTAATACATGAGAGCAAAAGTAAACTAAGTCTAGGAAATCATATCCGAAGAAGTCCTGAATCCTGGCTGATACTTCATGCGAATTCTCTTGATCTCTTTCTTGTACCGATCTTCCATATCTTCCTTATCTTTCACCAACTTGTCAACAATGGCCTTCCAAGCACCGGAAGTAGGAGGAATAGTAGATGGAGTACTAGAGGAAGATAAATCCTCTCTTGGCCTCTTTGTGACACGCCGCTCAAGTAGCTCAATGAGATCATCCTTCTCCTTCAGCTGCTCCTGCATCGTAGACCTCTCAAGTAGCCATTCTTCTTTCTCTTTCTTCATCTTGTCTAACTCTTCTTGAAGAGCCACCTTCTCATCAACGGGAGGTAGGAAATCAGACAATGGTAATATGGGAAACATAGGCTCCTCAGGTGGATAAGGCATCTTGAGCTTGGAAGCCCTAGATCGAACCCACTGAATATAACATTCGGAAGGAGGAAGGTGTTGTCTTCCCAATTGACCTTTCTCTTTCCGATGAACCGCATGCCAAGAATGAGCAATCCTTTTCTTCATTTCCACATGATCAGTACCATTAAGAAAGAAGAAACGGGATAAGGAGAGATTGTTTGGAATGTCCTTCAAACAATATCTGAACTGTCGTCTAGCAAGAATGGGGTTGTAGCTAATTCCCCCACGTGTACCAAGAAGAGGTACATTAGGAAATTCTCCACAACTATCAATAAGAACTCCAGTGTCATAATGAGAACTATACCATGTCATGTCCTTATGAGAAAGTGACATCAACCTTTGAGACCATCTTCGATTCTCTTTATTGTCCTTGAAGACATCCGACTTAGGTAGGTGCGAAATAAACCACCTATAAAGAATAGACGCACAACATACAATCTCTCCGTCACCTTTGGAGGTCCTATAGTGAAAAGCATGATACATATCTCCAAGTAAAGTAGGCACCGGGTTCTTCTTCAAGAAGATCTGAATAGCATTCTCATCCACAATAGCATCCAAGTTCAGAAACAAGACAATACCGTAAATAAGCAAAGCAAGAATAGCCTCAAATGCATCCTTATGACCCAAAGTAAGTGAAGTAGAAGCCTTTCCCATCAAGAACTTAGAATTAATACCACGAACACTCCCCTTTGGAAGAAACTTCCCATTAAGATCGGACTCCTTAAGAAAAAGTGCTTTGGCGATAACCTTGATAGTAAGCTCCTTCTCTAGACCACTGAAAAGAAACTCCTTGTCCAAAATAGGCAAACCTAACCAATGAGAATACTCCTCCAAATTCGGCACAAGCTGATAATCCGGAAAGGTGAAACAGTGATGCAATGGATCATAGAACTTAGCTAAAGTAGGGAGAATCCCCTCAGGTACATCGGTACCCAACATATACAAAAGCTTCCCATGACATCTCCGGAACTCTTGGGTATCAACAACTAAAGCTCCTAGCTTTCTCAACTCTACTACATTAGGATTCTTGAAGGTGTACTTCTTTGTATTCCTCCTTTCAAAAGTCATAGCCATGGACATCTGAAATTTTGCAAAAGTTCCTTATACGTCCTTTGAAATCTTACAACACAATGCTCATGAATGCATGATGGCATGTATGAAACAACCACAAACAAGATCACACAAGGCACACGGGCTTAGGTTCCGAGTCACGAGCATGAAGTCAAGGTAACAGAACACCAACCCACACAGGTAAGTACTAAGGTTTTGTCTTCATTGTACCTGCAGAAAACCAAAAGGGTGCTAACAGAGGTGCTCGGAGTTAACATTCATCTTTAGAATATCATCGGTACGTTGGATTACTCCCCAATCGATAACATTCTTAAAATAGACCTCGTCCGAGTGTAGTATCGCGTGACAACCGCCTTAGGTTTACACCCAGATAATTTCCGCACTACGTTCCTAATTTGGCTAGGATGGGTTAAGGGTTCTACGGTCCTCAGTATGATCAGCTCAAGGTCGGAAAATAATGCCACGTATGATTACTCGTCATGACATTGATAGTCCAAGAGAGCCTAACCGAGTGGAGATTATCAAATTGATATTGCTTTGGACTACTCCATCGCATATCGCTTCGAATATCGCCGTCCTATCATAAGTTTCACTCAGATCCGGGTTAGAATCTATCTCACACAGAGGATCACCAAAACCAAAACAGAACAACCAAATAACAAACAAATCAAACCAAAGCCGTAAATAAATCAAAGTAGGCTGAATCCGCTTAGAGATTACTCCCCAGCAGAGTCGCTACTTTTCTGTAGCGGTAAAATCGTGAGTGTAAGCTATTGATTAACTTAACTCGATGTACACAGAGTCGCCACCGCGCTTTTATTTATTTCCGAAAGGAAAAAGGTAAAAAGAACGAATAAAAACCTAAGGATCTAAAAGCAAAAGCTAAAAGAAACAAACATAGAACGGGTAAGGGGATTGGTTACAAATCGGGAAGGTTTGACGCACCCGACTCGTCCGTGGTACTCCACGGGAGCCCTTTGAAATATTTATTGCTTTTTGGTTTGAAATTGGTTTGCTTGAAAATGATTGAAGAGATGAGGAGAAGAATGTTTTTTTAATGATTTTGTGTTTGATGAGGTTTTAACGCCTCATGCCTACGTACCCACAAAGTGTAATGCAAGATCAAAACCTCGTAGTTCGTGGTACAAAATTTGAAAAGAAACAAATGAGTTGCATTATTTTTAAAATGTAGAGATAAGTCGTCATTCTTTAGCGAATAATTCCGCTAGAAAGAATGAATCATATCTAAACATATGAAAAGAAAAGGTGCACAAAAGGCACAAAAACGATTGAGTGAGTTTTGGATTTTTTAAAGTATATAAGAAAAGAATTTCGATATATTTACATGGATTAACATTGATTAAGAAAATAAAGTGAAAAGATTAAAATCGCTTGACCTAAGTCAAGGTTTGATTGCGAAAGCATTTGAAGTTTGAAAACAAAGAAGATTTTTGAAATAGGGAGAAGTTTTGAAAATTTAAGAATGGGGAGGAGATGAAGGGACTATCCTAATACTTGAATTAAAATTTAAGAGAAGAAGCTATCAAACCGAATTATGAAAAATTCTTCAAAGTAACCGGAATTCCATCTTCAAAGACCAATGAAATAACTTGAGGCCAAAGTTTCCAATCCATCACAACTTGAGCAAGGGTAGAGATCCTAAAATCTAAGTCCATACTCCAAAGCTAAGGATAGTAACCATAGTCCGAAATTAAAGTCACCAATCTTTTTAATGTTTAATCATTTATTAGTGTTTTGGTATCCAAATGGACAAAATAAAAATCACAAGCAACAATATAAACATAAACAATATGATATATGATATAATATGATAAAGCATAATAAAGAGATAAGGAGCGAGAAATTGAAATAAAAAGGATAAGGTGCGAGAGATTGAATTTAAATGGATTATATTCACATTATTATAATATTTACATAATAAGTGGCATGATGAATTTAATCAAGCACAACCACGAAAAAAAATAACAAAATCGAGGCAACCGGATCCAAGTGGATCTTATTCCGAATCGGGACAACTTTAGGTCTATGTTAAGCAATCGCCGAGTAATTTACGAAGTAATTACCCTACAAATGAGGCCAGCCACCACTAATTAAAGTGGAAAATATTCGTGTTAATACATGTTAGAGAAACGATATTATGGATCGTTCTCCGAAAACATGCCACACTAAAAGAAAAAGAACGGTCTAATCTTAATCGACATTTTCGTTGAATTTATCGAAAAGCAACCTATCACGATCTCAAAGTATGGAGAATGATCCAAATGATCATTCATCCATAGATTTGATATAATGAAGATTAAACCTATCGGAAATCAACAATCACGAATCGGAGATTGTCATCGACCAAAAATAAAAGATGAAGAAAAAATGGATCTAATAATAAATCCAAAAAAAAAATCAAAATATTTCTTAAATTCCTTTCTTTAAAATTCTTTTCTAAATTGCTTTTAAAATATTTTTTCTAAAACTCTCCTAAAATATATTCCTAAAAATACTTATATCAAAATAAATTGTGACAAAAACATTTTTAACCAATATAAAGAAACTAAAGAAAAAAAATAAAAAAAAATAAATGGAAAGGGGGAGGGGGACACGCATGGTCTTAGGAATGGTGGATATTAGAAATGGATCTAAATAGATCCAAGCCCAAACAATTCACCTCAATTTATTAAAATTAAAAAATGAAAAGAAAACAAATTATAAACAAAACAAAGAAGCAACAGTGGCTTCTTCTTCGTTGCGAATACGGCGAAAACAGGGGAAAGGTTCTCAAAAATACTGCGGCACTCCCTCACCTTCAACAATCAAACGGAATTGCTTCCTCCTCTCAAGTCTCCTTCAATTCAATTGGCTTTCTTCTTCTTATTTCACGAATTTCGTTTCTGGATGAATTGGATTTAGGGATTTGAAGAAATGGTTTCAAAAATTGATCTGGAGAATGAAGGTTGGAAGGATTGGGGATTTTGTTTCAGGATTCAATTTGGCAGAATTTTTGGGGGCTGTTGAAGCTTGGAGTTTTGAAGGAGGAAGCGTTTCTTTAAATAGAAGAGGAGTGAAGAAAGATTGATGCCGTTTTGAGGCAATTTGAATTGCGTTTGGGAAAGTGAGATTCTCGTGCTTGCTGCGTTTTGGTTTTCTTGCGTTTTGCTTCTTTTATTTTTGCGTTTTGATTTTGTTCTTCAGGTGTTTTGCTCGTGACTTGTTCATGTACGTTTTGCGGAAAGCGTGCGTGTGGATAGCTAAAGTGAAGCTGGTGTTTTGCAAACTGAGGGTTGCGGCTTGATGCTTGCTTTGTTTCGTGCGTATTGATGTGCGGATGTGTTGGATGTATTGCGGGATGCAAAGGCTTGTGTTGTTTTTGGTTGCTGGCTTGGCCTGGGCGCGCGTGATGACTACGGCTGTTGGGCGTACGGTTTGGCAAAAGGCTTGTGAAGTTTGATCTTGGCGTGTGGGTGAAATTATTGGAGGCTTGGCAAAAGTGTTTAGCTTGAGGCTTGGAGTTTGGAGATCACGTGCGTACCGTAGCTGGCTTGGTGTTGGAAGGCTAGTATTGATTAGCTGCCTTGGAGTATTGAAGCCAAGCAAAAGGCTTGTTGTTGTTTGTTGTGGCTGAAATTATTGCTTTGTAGCTTGAGAAAGTGATGCACGTGACTTGGAAAGTTGGGCAAGGCGTGAGGTGTTGGGCTGATGTTTGAAAGGGCTATATGAAACCTTTTTTTTTGTTGTTTGTATTTTGGTAATTAATATTTGGAATTATAATATGATATTTTTTTTAATGAATGGACTAGAAAAAAATGTAATGGATATTTTATATGAAAAAGTAGTATATAAAAAAAATGAAATGTGTAAATGGAAAAAATAAAGTTGGATTAAAAATGAATAAAAAAAAATGTTGTTCGAATATAATATGTAAATGGGTAAGAGAAAATGAAATTAGAATTTGGATGGGAAATATGAATTGAATATGAGTGAATAGAAATGAGAATAATCGAGATAAATCGGATGACAAAAAAAACGAAATATGAATGGATATAGATAAAAATGAACACTGCCAACACATATCCTCTGGATTTTTCACAACTTAAGCCAACTGTCATATGAAAACTGTCTGATTACATGCCCTGATGATTCGAAACCAAACTGAGGAAAATAAATCCTCAGATGAATCACTGATGAACTGATGAACCGATGAACTGATAAACACTGAAGATTCAAACCAGACTTCACACAGAACACTGTCTGATAGCCTTTTACACACAACGCAGCCTGAACTTTTGAAAAACCACTATCTGAGGAATAAACCCCTGGCACACACAACTGGCAGTCGAAACAAAACTTGATAGTTTGACCAATATTAGGTCAAACATCCATCTGAAATCGAATTGTAACTGAACAAACGCATCTGAATTGAATTCACTGTCTTATCTTCGCAAACCTGCAACACAGAGAAGAAGAAGAATACTGTAACATATTTTTTTGGTATTTTGGTTAGTGATCAGTAAATATAAACAAATATAAAGAAGTAAAAACAATGGTGATCCCCTGCGAAGCATAGACCCTACATCCGAGGATAAACTAAGAAACCAGTGTGATCTTGTTTGATATGTAAAATGCAGATGAAATGCGAATAAATCTTAGGGCAAAAATTAGGGTGTTACAAACACCAATTGCAGCTGTCAGTATATCTTTTATGCTATGAGTGCCTCAGATTAATAGAAGTAAACATTTTGACAATGTATCACGTATAATTGTGAAAGCGGGTTTCAAAAGCTACAGAAAGATGCCATACCATAGAATCAAATTACAGGAACTTACATCTCAGTGTATCACAATATAAAAGTGCTTTATGACTTGATTTTATTTTATTACACTAACAGATTGCTCGAACAACTTAGGATACATTCTACCACCATTCAAAATTTTCAAGAATTACAAATTTAGTGAACAAGGTAGCAGGTTGTTTGATGCAAGCTATACCAAAATTATCATCATTTTGACGGATAAATTTTGAGTTTTACCTAACAATTCAACATCAGAATGTCACTCACTGCCTTTCTATGTCTCCTGTAGAAGTTGTTTCTTGTTTGCACAATTCAATATGAGAATGTCACTCACTGCATTCAATAAGGAAAGAAATTCCAAAACAGAAAGCAACACAAGCCAACAAAAAGAAGTGGAATTAACTGATTTCACAACAGTAGTACCTTTCGACAACATTATTATATTTTTGTTCAATTGAACACCCACTTCTTCCTCTTTCATCACAATTTACAGAATCTTGGGAAGTCCAAGACCTATGCGCAGAGTCATTTCATCCACTTCATTTGTCACAGGGCCTTCTGAATAAGGAAGATCAACTTCACCATTAAAAATAGGAGGAGCACTCAGAGTAGCCAAATCAACGGGATCATTCAAATTACTCCTATTTTAAAACCGAACACTTCCATCATTCATAGCAACAACAACAATCATGATGATGATGATGATGATGTTTATGGGTTCTAAGATTGTTTATGGGTTCTCACATCATCAAAGATTATGATCGTGGTTTAAAACTTTGATCAAAGAGTTGTGTTATTTTGATACCTTTCAAGACAGATTTGGCAAGCCTTTCAACAATTGATAATCCATCCACCAATTGTTGTGCACCATGAATCCATATTTCCTTAGCATGTTGAATATGACCTAAGCTTCCATTGTAATATAATATGACCAAGTCCTTGCCTTTAAACTCACTAGGTTCAATATACCAAACATTATCATTAGATTTTATGGAACTAGAGGAGTATTTTGATTAAAGCCCGCACCTTAGGAGTCACCTTTCCATCAACCACAACAATACCTATTATGACATCCATATGCTCACCTCCGGAAACATCTCTATGAACTCCTCTCAAATTCCTTCCCCAACCCCTGTCTAGCCACTAACAAAATATGGCAACAAAAAAACGTAATTCAAAAACCAGAGTAAACCAGTAAATCTAAAAAACTACATAAGATTTCAAACATTTATAAATTAAAAAAAATGAAATCTAAACCTTAAAAAAAGGTTCATTGTTACTGTTGGTTGAAGGAGAATCTCATAAATTTCCCCACTGTAGAAAGAGGCAGGTCCCAATTTCCTATACACCCAGTCAGTTTAAGAGTTTGAAACTTCTTCAAACCAATTATTAATGACGTAAAGTGTGTCCATGACCATGCTCGTTCAAAAAAATTGATTTCATAGAAAAAGAACCATCTCCACAAATTGATTCAGCATCATCGTCGTTAACTCCTCAAAGCCTCTTAACGGAAAGCTCCTCCATAAATTTGTTATTATTTACACCAAAATGAATACCATTAATGCTAAATAATCACTACATAATCGAAAACATATTCAAATTCTTGAAATTTTTCGCAAGACCTAACATTCCAATCTCGATGATTTCCTTACACATGCATAACTTCAAGTGTGTGAGAGTGGGTACAATGACAATGAACAGGAGAATCAAGAATGAGAAGCCTTTCCCTTTCGATTTGCCCTTTGATTTTTCCTTTTAGAGATGAGGAAAACGAGAGTTTGTGAAAGTGGGAGAGAAATTTCGTATCTTCATTTTTAGAGTTTGAGCAAGAGTGAGCATTTGATTCTAGGATTTGAGGGAAAAGAACTGACATTTGATTCTAGGGTTTGAGAGAAAAGAATGGAAATGTTGAAAAGGGACAGTAATATAGAAGGAAGACGATGGAAGACGTTGAAAATAATAAAACAAGTGAAGAGTGGAAAAATGGAAAACAAATACTCCTAATAATAAAAATTATAAATAAAATAAAAAATAGTGGGAAAACATAACAATTAAAACAAAACAGGAAAGTAAAAAAATTGAAAAAAAGAAAGAAATGAAGAGTGGTCAAAATAATCACGACACTTTGCTCTAACAGCCGCGAATGTAGAAAGGTGACAGATATTTAATAACAGTCGCGATTATTTTATTTAATGTGTTTAGAAAATTTGCGACGGTTGGCATTAATCGTCATGACAAGTGTCACAGTCCAGGAATAATGACGGTTTTGCGAGAACTTTCACAACTCATGTGTCGTAAATTGCCTTTTTTCTTGTAGTGCTAAGGTGGCGCTGCCATAGGTAAAAACAATGTTTTTTTATTTTATTTTATGAAAAAGTGTTTCCTTATGTATACTTTAGGAAGCTAGAAAAAGCGCTTACTAAAGTAGGTCTTTAGCAATGCTTTTACCTAAAAAAGTACTTTCTAAAGTGGGCCTTTAGCAGCGCTTTTTCTAGCCTTATATGCTTTCTATTGGCATATTTAGGCAATGTTTTTTCAGGGAAATCGCTTTATATTGTCCCCCTTTAGACAACGCTTTTGAAAGCGTGGTCTAATTTATTTTTTATTTTCATTTTAAGGCAGCGATTTTAATGGAAAACACTTTCTTTTGTGTACTATAGACAACACTTTTTCTAAAAAGCGCTTCCTTTTCTTCACGTAATTTTTTATTGATTTTTTAAAAAAATCACATTTTAATCGTTTTTATGCAGAAACATGTATAAATCATTTCCATAAACCTGTATAATTCAAATCATTTCCATAAACCATTTACATACATCACATTATATAATTCAGTTCACATTATATAATTCTATAATCCCATAAATCACATTATATAATTCAAATCACAAAAACCATTTCCATACAATTCACATAAAGATACCATTGTAATTCAATTCACATAAGTTATTCACATAATTAAACCATTCTAATCCTTTAACTTCTAAAGATCTCATAATATACAACAACTTCCAAAACTATACAATAACACTCCATAACTACACACCAACTTCCATACCTTATATGATTCTTTTCTCAATAAGGTTTTCACACAATTCACCCTTGATTTCTTTTATCAATATGCATGATTTAGTTTGACGTAATAAATTATATGAAATATCCGGTAAATATTAAAATAAATCATGTTATAAATCCATACCATGATGGGAGTTTCTAATCGATCCAAATGAATGATTTCTCTCATAAACCTCAAAACGTAATAACCGCAGTCTATACCATTACGCTGACTAGCACACTACACATAGAAAAACAAATAAGAATATATAATTGTCTTGTTTTATCAAGTAGCAACACTATTATAAAATGAATATACCTTCACTCTGAACCATGTAACGTTGCTTTCTCTAGACCGTGATACTTGAGCGTCTCTTTGTGCTCGGTATATTAGTATTTCTCTAACAAAATAAAAACATATATTTAGAACAATCTCACAAAAATAATTAAATATACAAATACACACGAATATTTAGAACAATATGATCACTTACGTATCAATCATAGCCTTAATATTCTGACTTTTTGTCCAATCACCATCTAATGAATTCATATAATACACCACTTCTCTTGTAGGATTAATAGCAACCAACAAACGACGTCCACTGTAAAATATAACTAAAGTTTAGATGAAAATTTTCTATGCAAGAGATACAAAGATTAGAATCAAATTAGAATGAAAATCTAACCCTGTGTCTAGTATTATATGGTAAAATATACAAAATCTCTCGAGTAAGTGATCTCTTACTAAATTTGGATCATTAGCAATTAACGGGTCATAGACACAGGCGGAAGACACAAAATAGAATCTGTTTGACAATTGATTCCTGCACATCAATTTATCATACAAGCACCTTAAATAAAAACATAATAAACATTAGGCTATTTTCATTAAAATGGGTAATTAAATTGTTCAACTAATTAAATAATAGATTGATTGAAGTACCATATGTATGAACGCATAACACCAATGCCTAATTCAAGATGCTGAAAAATCAGATCCATGTCCTCTTTTCCAATTGTTTCGGAGTGAGAAAAACCAAAAGTACCTTCCTCTATATCTATTTGACGAATACCAACTTCCATCAAATTTTTTGTTCCCACAAGTTTTTCAAGATACATCCAAAATCGAGGTGTTTGAGCTCTTTTCCCCCGGTCCTTGGAATATCCTTTTTTTTTTGTTGGATGCGTTACTAATTTTCTTGGTGACTTATTGTGACTCTTGAGCATGAACCTAAAAATCATATAAGATATGTAAAGTATAAAATCATGAAGCTTTTGAATTCGTATCATAGAATTAACACTTTCAATGTACCTCTTTTTCTGATGCAACAGACTCGTTGTGCTGCAATATCCTTTTATCCTTAGATGCAGGTTTTGTAGGAGTCTAACATTACTATGTAAAAAAATGCATGTAATGGTTCAGAATTGAAATTTGAATACTAAAAGATTCATAATGGTTTTCAACATATCTCATCATCTATGAAAATGAGGTCTGATGGCCATGCATCAAACGATCCTAATGCATCTCGTAACAATGTTGTCTCTGAAACAACGGCAGGCATCAGTAGCAACACATCCTGGTCTAATGCAATATCAATTGATACTTTCAGATATCCATCAAAGAGCGGGTTATGATGAAGTAACTCTCCCAATTTGTTATGTACATTTCCCTTGCCAATTATGCGATAAGTCGGTAACGATAAATATAGCTAACTAGATGAAATGTCCTATAGCAATAATAAATATGTAATGTTAATGTGTATATATGTCAATTAAAATAAACTTGCTAATTTAATTAAAATAAATATATGTCAATTAAAATAAATATGCTAATTACCTCAGGAAATTTCTTTTGACAATTGATACATGCTTTGTCACTAGTATCTTTCCACTCTGAACCGCGGCTTTCTGCCTCATTTCTCTCTTTATCCTTTTGCAATTCATAGAATTGCGCTTTTAATTCCTCCAATGATTGAATCACTTCTTGATTGCTAGGATTTTTTCTCTTTGGATGTTTATATAAAGAAGATGGAGTCATACCAAATCCTATACCCCTGACCCGACCAGAATACTCAGAAATATTTAGTATTCGTCTAAGTATGCTCCTACAATCCTCCTCACATGTGGTTAAGGATTTAGATAGAGTCTCCTGAAATTCATTGACATATAAAAAATTATTAGTGAGGATTAAAAATTAATTATATGTTAATAAAATTTCAATTAACATAATTTTATACTTACACATTCGTCATAAACATGTTGAACATCTTCCCTTACAACTCCATCTTTGCCCACACGAGCTTCCTTCCACAAAACATGTTTCGAAAGTGATGTTTCTTCACTTTTTGTCTCTTATAACTAAACATTGAGATAAATAATAAGATAATCAATTATAACACAATAAGACAATTGATAAAATCATAGCATTCATACTTACAATTTTTTGTTGTAAGCGTGCATATCCCAAACGCCATTTTCTGTATGGATATGCAGGTTTCGATGCTCTTTTGTAATTCATGGCACTCACTTCCTGGATACACAAGTTTAAGTCATATAATAACAAACTAATGAAACAAGTATATAATACAATTAATAGACATGACAAATTAACATTACATGGAAATTTTTGGTTTTTCGTTTGGCTACAAAAGTATCCATAGAGCGTGTTAGTATAAATAATTTAAATACGTAATCATCAACAAAAATCTAATAACATCAATCATATCTGGTATGTACCTATATTCAGTCTATATTTTTTATTTACCAGATTGCAACAATTGATTCCTCCAATTATCACGGGTGATTGGAATGTGCTAACAGACAAGTGAACCTATGTAACTTGTCAACATTGAACCGTTACGCTCAATTAGTTGGTTTTCTGCACTCCAATGTACATCAAATTTGATCCTTTTATTTCTTGCACGGATGATTGACTTCATAATAGTTATTCTACGTTTAATTTCACTTTCTATATTCTGAGCTTCATTTGTATCATGTGAGTCTTCCTGTATACTAGCCATTTGACATGTAAGAAGGGAAAAAACTAAAATTAAATGACAAATATAAAAATAAAAAATCCATAATCCATTGAATATATATAACATTACAACTATTTAATATTATTGAATGATATATAAGTTATAATTTTACTAACCGACTGTTTCTTTTCTTGGTTGGAATATGTTCTACCCATATCTTAACAACACAGACGGCTGGATTGATCCGAATACCCTCATTATGATCATTTCTAGTATATGATTCATTCGCTATAATATTTTCGTCTTGATCATTTTCAGTCAACGATTCAATCTCAACATCAAGATCACCTTGATCTCCAATGTTTTTATCAATTACTTTGTTAGATAAAAGCACTATAGACCATTTAGTACTTGTCGGATCAGTGACATAGAACACTTATTTAGCTTGAGAGCCTAGAATAAAAGGCTCATCTTTGTACCCCACCCTATTAAGATCCACTTGCAAAAATCCTGACTTATCCATTCATATGCCATTACCATTTTCAACCTACTATTTTGCATAATACTTTTATCATCTTATTCTTTGGTATAAAATGTATATCCATAAATTGCATATGCGCTATAAGAAAACATAACCAAAATTGGACCATATGCTAAACATTTCAACCTTTATGTTATTGAAGCAAGATCTGAATAATACTTTGAATAAATATGATCCTTAAGCCATGGTATAAAACTTCGATTGTGCTTTCGTACTATCAAATCCTCATTTCTATTCAAATTTAAACCTCGGAGAACATCTTGGTGCATTTCAACATACGCTCGACCTCAGTCTCATTGTGTAGAACATACGAATGCACTTGATCCTGTTCGACCCCTGATACTCTCACAACTTCATTTCCATTAAACTTTTTCCTTCTTTTTTTCGACAATATAAGACTTGGGGAGTCCAGTTGATTGTACATTGGACAGATATTCAGTACAAAACTCAATCGCTTCTTCAACAATGTATCCTTTAGAAATACAACCCTCTGGTCGACTTCAGTTTTTCACATACCCTTTTAATATTTTCATATAACGTTCAACAAGGTACATCCATCTCATATAAGTTGGTCCACAAAATTGTGTCTCTTTCACAAGGTGAACAACTAGGTGAACCATTATGTCAAAAGACGATGGAGGAAAAATACATTTCAAGATCACACAAAGTAATAACTATTTCTTTTTGCAATGTTGGTAAGATCACATGATCAATCACCTTACTGGAAATTGACTTGAAGAAAAAAACACAATGTTGGTAAGATCACAGGATATTTTTCTGGCAGAATAGAACATATACCTATTGGTAGAAAATGTTCCATTATAACATGACAGTCATGCGTCTTTAAACTCTTTAACTTGAGGTATTTCATAGACAAAAGTCTTCTAATATCTGAAGAGTATCATTCTAGAACTTTAACTTCACATAGAAACTTACACAATACTTGTTTCTCCTTTATATATAGAGTATACGGAATAGGTGGTAGATATGTTCGTTTTCCTTTGTTCAAGGGTCCTAATTTAGTTCTTATCCCCATCACTATCAAGTCCTTTCTTGCTTTAAGGTCATCCTTAGGCTTTTCTTGTATGTTGAATAACGTCCCAATAACACTATCAAATACATTTTTTCTATTTGCATAACATCGAGAAAATTTCTTACATGCAACAACTTACAATATGGTAATTCAAAAAAATTGACCTCTTCTTCCACCCACTCTTGACAAGTGTATATGCAAAAGGCTTGCCAAACTGAGTACTCACATCTTTAACCTTTTCAAAAATTTGATCACCTGTCAATATAGGTGGAGCTCCACGCTGTTTTGGCTCTCCATTGAATGCTTTTCTCCACTCACGATACTGATCATTAGAATTTAAGAATCTACAATGACGGAGAAAGAAATTCTTCTGACAAAAATCCAATCACGTCCAATCTGTTTTATCTTCACAAATAGGACACGCACATTGACCTTTTATTTTGTACCCTGATAGATTTCTGTATGCTGGAAAATCATTAATTGTGCCAAACAACATCACCCTCAAGTTGAAACATTATTTTATATACCCATCATAAACCTTCACACCGTTCTCCTACAAAAACTTTAAATCTTCGATTAAGGGTGCCAAGTATATGTCTATGTCATTCCCTGGTTGTCTAGGCCCAAAAATTAACATACATAACATCATGTACTTATGCTTCATACATAGTCATGGAGGTAGGTTATAAATCATAATGATCACAGGCTAAATGCTATGTGAGATGCTTTAAATATTGTGTGGGTTCATTCTATTAGTAGATAATTCCAAGTGAAGGTTTCTCGATTCTTTTCCAAATTCAGAATAATCATCATCAATTTTCATCCACTTTCCATCAATAATTCTTTCGTCTGCATGCCAAGTCAAGTGTCTTGAATCGGTCTCACTAGAAAACATGCATTTAACTCTCAGAATTATAGGAAAATGCCATAAGACTTTTGCTGGAGACAACATTTTCTTATATCGAGAGACACCGCATTTAGACACTCATTTAATGATACACACTCATTTAGAAATAAAACGTAATCGTTTGGACAAGTATGTATCTTATCATAGGTCATGCCAATAGAGCACAACATCTTTTTGGCCTCATACGTTCGAATCATCCCATGTTCAAATCATAATTGCAAAAGCCTTTATGGAATATACTTATTGGAGCTAAATATCATATATATTTTCAAAATACTTCTTTCCCTTTAATATTCCCTCTTATTATCAAGTTAAGCTTTTGGAAATAGAATCCCAATATGTTCCACTAAGTAGTTTCATAATTGTCCTGAATTGGAAATACAGGAGAAACAAGGAATCAAAATTTGATACAAATCTTGTAATTTAAAAATTCCATTACCATAAGCACACTAAACTAACTATGTTTTCTTTCTCCTTTTTGTGTCTTTGAATGATTTAGTATGCTAAGTTGAATTCAACTGTATCATTAGAATGAAGTTTGTCTTGCCCTATGAATGATTTGCTCATAAAAATATACATATTACTCACTCTTACTCTCTAATGTGTGTTGTTTTTTTATATCTTTATGACTCTCCCATTAAGACTCTTTCTTTATTTTCATGTTCAGCATTTGAAACTAGAATCTCAATCCCAATTAACTATCCAAAATTTAAAGCAATATTTTTGTAACAATGAAGTTATTCTTTAAGAGCAATAACAACAAGACAATGTATGATACAAAATACTCTGATTTTGTTCATGGCTTATATCTATGACATCAACAACAACAATAACAACAAGACAATGTACAACAACAGAAAGAATAATAAGACTATGTACAAAATCCCTGCAACAACAACATTAAGAACAATGTAGAGCAACAACAAGAACAACAACAACAAGAAAATCGTACATACCTCGTTTCCGCTTCTTCTACTTCTCGAAAACGGAAAAAGAAGATGAAGAACAATGCACGGTCGGAGAAAGAACGGTGGCGGTCAGATAAGTATGGTGTTCAGAGAAAGAATGATTGTTGGAGAAAGAACAATGGCGAGAAAGAACGGTCACGCGAAAGAAGAAGACTAAAAATGATTGGAAAATATGATTAGGATGTTCTTCTGGAAATTGGTGTTTTTATTTTTTAATCAATAAATGACCTAAGGCAACGCATTTCGGAAGCACTTTCTTAAGTTCTATATTTAGTAGCGCTTTTTTCTTATAAAGTGTTTTCTTTTAATCAGTCTATAGCAGCACTTTTAGAAAGCGCTTTCTAAGGTTAACATTTAACATCGCTTTATGAAAGCGCTTTCTAAGGTTAATTATAGTGGCGCTTTCTAAGGTGGGGGTCTATTTACGACCTTTAGCATCACCTTTAGAAAGCGCTTTCAAAAGGTAGTCTTTAACAGCGTTTTTTAGCGAATTTTTTTAAAAACTTATAGCAGCGTTTTTTGATAAAATTTTTGTCTTTTTAGTGTTGCCAAAGGCTACTTTTGGCGTTGTAATCACATATGTCGTCCTCTAGAAATTCTTCATCTACATCGTCCTCTTGAAATTCATCATCTATATCGTCATTTTGAAACTCATCATCTACATTTATGTCGTCATCTTGAAATTCTTCACCTACAACGTCCTATTGAAATCCACCAACTACGTCGCCCTCTTGAATTTCATCATTTATATCGTCCTTTTCAACATCCTCATTGATAACTTGCTGCATAAAAAAATAAAACAAAATACTCATAATTGTTTTTGTAAGATTGAATCCTAAAACAATTTGCAGAATCAAAATAATTTAATCTTTTATTTTAAATAATATTATAAAAATAAAATGTACCTAAATTAAGTATTAGAGATAGTTTACATGAAACAAGATTATAGCACACAATAAACAAAAGTATGGTCTCTTCTATTCTACCAATCAATATAGAGTTTGAATATTCAAACCAGTGATAAATTTTAATTGTGGATTTGTAACAGTATGTAGTCTTTTTTGTTTCCAGTTTTGCAGGATATCCCAACTATCTCTCTTTTGTATTGTTTGTGCACTTGTGTTATCAATATAATTTTTTATTAAAAAATATTAATATCTAACTTGATGAGTTGATTGTTTGATAATAATTTTAAAATAATCACTAACATTATCTTCAACATTATTTAGCACCAAGACAATATAATTAAAGTACATGTTTATATACATGGTTATTTTAAAGTTGATTATTTTAATAATATTATTTAGCAGCAACATGATATAATTAAATTACATGTTCATATAATTAAATAACTTCTTAATGAGTTGATTATTTTAAAGTCTACACCATCATATGTTATAATTCAACACATAACACCATATGTTATAATTCAACACATCGTGAATAAATAATAATGAGTACAATTATATATAATCCGAGTAAAAATACAGTAGATGGTCTGAATTCTTAATGGATTTGCAAAAACATAATTCATCTTTTTTACTACTATTAGTATTAATGAGTATATATGTGTTCAGTTCATGCTGCACATTCAATTTCAACAAGTAATAATCAAACTATATAATTTTTATAGTGTTTTACTTATAAAAAAAGAATTTTAAATAATATTTTTTATAGTATTAAACCATAGAATTTAGATAGTATGACACAATTAGAGTAAGATAAATCAATAAAATTGGTATATATGCCTACCTTTCAATGACATGGAGCATGGGTTGATATAGGGGAATGCATTTCCGGTCTCATATCCTTTGGGGAACTGTTAGAATCTCAATGAGATAATCCTAACAAAACTTCGATTGACTCCAAATTAATTTGATAATTGCATTGTTGTATTACGGTCTTAAAAGCATTTTGCAATCTATCAATCTGATTTTAAAACTCATGCATTAATGTAGAGATCTCTTCACCGTGTGCCTGTTTCAAAGCATTAATCTCCGCCTTTCATTTTAACGAAGTTTTAGTTATGTTTCTCCCATAACTGTGTATCCTTTCGGGGCATTACTTTCCAAAAATAGCTTTAAAAGCTTTTGTATCACTTTCCTCCTTTTCAACCATTTCTTGAAGGTGGGATGTTAGAATTAGAGTTTGACCTAACTCACCCTACAAAACCGGTTGGTAAGGTGAGGAGTGTCACCCTATTTAAACCATTTGTGAGTTATATATTTAGCCAATGTGGGACTTGGGTTTTTCCCAATACACCCCCTTGCGCCCAACACATCTTGGGCTTGGTGCGCATATTAAATGGTGGGTGACCCGAATCGATAGGCTCTTGATACCATGTTAGAATTAGAGTTTGACCTAACTCACCCTACAAAACCGGTTGGTAAGGTGAGGAGTGTCACCCTATTTAAACCCTTTGTGAGTTATATATTTAGCCAATGTAGGACTTGGGTTTTTCCCAATATGGGACTAGCATAAACTAAACGAAAATATTAACTACTATTATAGACAATATAAGCTGACTATATTAAGTAAACATACTATATAAACAATGTTACATATAATTACTTTTCCAGTTTCTACATCTAGCTCCTTTCTTTTATTTCCTTTTCGAAATTCAACAAACATTTATTATTGAGTGGGATCTTTTTTTTCCTTTTCACAGTGTACAAATTAAAATAATTCCATAACAAAACAACCAGTAAATCAAAATTCCTATTACATAAATAAGACATGAATTAATATGCTCAGAGAACCATTCATCCACAGAATACTTTAATTGAGCAAATAAACATTCATACAAGGAATACTTTATTGAGATAAGGAAGTTACCATTCATCCAAGTAATTGCATTTTCAATGTGGGAAACAGTTTCACTAATTCCTTTTGGCATGCTAATTGGACCAACTTTAGTAGTTTAAATCAACGGTTTCCAAGCCTTTTTTTATGATCCCATTTAAAGGATGTCTCGGTGGCGGGCATGCGAGGTTGGTCGAAGGGAGGTCGAATATGAGGGGATTTCAACATTCCGATAGGTGGTCCTAATGGTGAAGTTCTTCATGGATCTTCTATTGTTTTAACAGGCTTTGGATCTTCTTATTTTGATGCTACAGGTATTGGCGTGGAGGAGTTATCTGATGGGCAGGATGTTAATGTTTCTAGCAGGTACATCTATGTTGGAAGGGAAGAACAACATGCTAGATTTTCTACGGCAACTGTCACATCATCAATTCTCGGATTGTTGTCTGAATCTCATTCTAGCAGAATATCTTCAACCTCATCACCGCAACCTTTTGGTTCGCCAACTGGTTTTCATCCCAGCATGCCTGCACCAGTCCCAGCAACACAGTAGGATCGATTTTCCAATCCAGCAGCAGCGTCCGTAGAAGCTTTACAGGGGGAGTTGGAAATTTTGTGCAATCTCCTAAGGCGGGTTATTTTGAATTTCAATGAGAGAGATGGAATTTGTTGGCTTCATGAAGATAGTTCTGAATTTTCAATAAGTTTTATGTATAAGATCTCTTCCTCTCTTCGTATTCCTTTCAGACCTCCAAATAAGGACGACTATCCTTTCGTGTTAATTTAGAAAGTGGCAGCCCCATTGAAAATTAAGATGTTTGGTTGGCGGTGTTTTTTGGATAAACTTCCAACAAAGAATCACTTGGCAGTTAGAAGTATTATCTTACCGAGAAGCGATATGAATTATTTGTTTTGCAATACCTTGTTGGAATATTT
Organism: Lathyrus aphaca; assembly: GCA_963966055.1. Taxonomy (NCBI): domain Eukaryota; kingdom Viridiplantae; phylum Streptophyta; class Magnoliopsida; order Fabales; family Fabaceae; genus Lathyrus; species Lathyrus aphaca. Next base: position 505,499,680 of record OZ014524.1, on the reverse strand, counting down.
AAGGCACTCCTTTTTTGGTTGTTCGATCGCGAAATTGGTTTGGAAAGAAGTATCGGAGTGGATTGGCTTTGATAATCCAGGAAGTTCTAGTTTTAAGGATAGCTTCTTGGATTGGATCCATTTTTTTAAATCTATACCGTGTTAGGTCTGGTAGAGAGGGGTGTTTTTGGTTAGCGGTTTGTTGGAATCTCTGGATTCTTAGAAACGGTATATTTATTAGGAACACCAATTGGAACGTTATTGACATTATTTGGTCGGTAAAGTATATAGTTTTAAGATGATATTTCATTGGAGATTTTACTCATCCCAATTGTAATCTATATGAATTTAACAAAGACCCTTTTTCTATTTGTCTTAGATTCAATTGGTAGGTAATTTTTGCATTTTTTCGAGCTTCGCCTCGTTACCATTTTGTAATCAGGTTTTTAGTACCCTTTGTACTCTTATTAATATACTCCTTGCTTAAAAAAAGAGGCTAAGACAGTGGTTTTTGGAGATAAATCTGTGGGTGGAGGGGGAGGTTGATAGTGAAAGAGTCATGTGGGCTAGGATATGTGGAGTCCCGATTCATGTTTGGAAATCAGAGTTTTTTTGTGGTGATTGGAAATTTCTTAGGCTCTTTTGTGTCTGTCGATGAAAGTAGTATGAAGGGTACACATTTGAACGTTGGTCGAATACTTGTGAAGATGTCGACATCGTGAAACTTGATTGATTCTTTGAACATGGAAGTAGACGGTATAAGGCTTAAGTTGATTCTTAGTGAGGATTCTTTCGTACTCGTTAGGAATTTGTGAGAGATAAAAGTCGGAAAAATACGATTATTCCGACGGATATTTCTTCTGACTCTGAGGAATCGTGCTCGGGAAATAGCGACAACCTTCTGGAGGAATATCATTTTGAGTTAGATAAGGATGTTCGTGTGGACGTGGAAGTGTCCAGCGGTAACAAGGAGTTGATGGAGAAGGCCTCACCAGCTATTGCTATTATTTCTACTGAAAATCTAGACGTAGCAGGCCTCATGTAACACCCTGATTTCTTGATTTAATTGAGTAGCTTGTTGTTGTCGATTATTTGGTGTTTGTAGAATGTTGTTGTGTTGATGTTGAGTTATTTTAGTGAATAATAATATTAAGGATAACTATTTTATATTATTCAAATAATTATTATTTAATTAAAATAAAAGAAGTAGAGGTCTTGAGGATATGTTGGTAAATTGTGGAGACTAAGTCGAGGGTAAAGTTGGAAAAGAGTATTTGAGGTCATTGGGGTAATTTTAATAAAAGGAGTTAAGGGTTTAAGATACAATCAATTTTATGAACTCTTTTGGGAGAAGAGAAGAGAAGAGGTATGAAGAACGATGAAAAGGAGCGAAGGTTTGAAGAGGTTTCTAGAGATTTTGATGAAGACCATGGAAAAGCTTCACTCTAAGGTATGAGGAGTATTCCTTTTCAATATATTTTGAGGTAGAGTTAGGTAATGGGAAGAATTGGGGTTTTAGAAAAAAACCTAGGATTTGATGAATAAAATTGAGGAAATTAGTGATGAGTTGTGTTGTATTTTATGTTGTATATGATGTATGTGTGTTGGTTTGATGTTCTGTTGCTGAATTGGTGACTAAATGATAGAAAAACTATGTTTTTCGGGTGAATATCGTAGTTGTAGTTGCTGTTATCGTAGGCTAGGATTTGTGAGATTGCCTAGCTTTCCTAGGAAGCAGTGAAACCTAGACTTCTCTCCCAACCCGAGAGGAGCCCGCTTAGAGAGTTCGATGCTCTCTTAGTGAGACCTAGAGCTTTTGGAAAGTGTTTTCTTGTTCCAAATGATTAGTAGTGACTTGTTTTGCTGTCTTATGTTGCTATGATGTTGTTGTGAATTATTGCCATGATGTATGTTGATGTTTTAGTGATTAATTGGTGATAGAAATGAAGTTAATATGTAGGTTGAATTATGATGATTATGTGTTGATTTATATGATGGTATGAGTTATGTGAATAATGATTCAATAATGATTCTAAGACGGAGTAAATATATGATGTGAATATTTTGATGTTTATACTTTCTACGTGATAAGTATGTTGATAAAATGAATTATGATGATTGGGTGTAAAATGTGTCGCTCCCGATAAATGGGACTAGGCCCAAATAAAGGTACAGACGCGAACGGTCGGCGAAAGGGACAATGAGAACACACAGCAGTGAACCCACTGGAAAAGAATAGAGTCGCCAGCTAGGCATTTTTATCCCGGAGGAAAGGCAATGCTGCATAGACCTAGAAAGACATGGATAAGACGGTTGCGAACCAGAGAGACTGAGAAAGGGGGTTGGTTACAACCTGGGAAGGTATTAGCACCTAGATTGTCCGCCGTACTCGACGGGATCCACGCTTGAAAGATTTGTGTTTTAAAGGGGTAGTGTCAGTGCAATTTGTGTGTAAAATAGCTGGAAAAGGATGTACAAGTGTCAGTGTAAAAGAAGTGGAGTGTATAATGATGTGTCAGTGTGAGAATAAGAGTGAAATGCTCATGATTATGAGGCTAAAGAATGAAGCTGGAAGGAGGGGGAATATACAGAGACTTTTGTTCGATAACTGTTAAGTTATGCCTACGTATCCTCTCGTGCAATGAGGAAGTCAGAACACCGTAGTTCGACCCAAAGAGACTGAAAGATGAATTGACCTGTGAACTGCTTACTTGCCTATGCTCAAGTGTATGACCTGTCTGGCTCAGGTGCAAACTGTCTTGCATTAGACGGAAGAAGCAAGTTCTCGTTTACGAGTGAGGATGATGAGAAAAAAATCCCGAAGGAGACGATTATTGTTTGTTTTTGAGTTTTCAGTCTTTTATTGCTTTTGGATTTGTCATAAGTTAATGAGCTTAAGTCTAAACCAATGGATTTAGTAAACTCATCACATCTTCCCTCTGATTAGGGGTAATGAGAATACCTTAAGTGTGAAGTCAGATTCTCACACTTAATCACCTTTGGTGTAGGACTAAGATCATTAACCTACTTGTGATTAATTAGATGTTTTTGTGGTTTTTGTTTAGTGTTGAGTAATGATGTTAAGCCATAATCAGGGATTTAACAGACTCATTACACCATCCTAATAGAAGGATAATAGATGAGAATGTTTAAGCTGAGGAAAGCTCCTCAACTTAATCCATGATTAGGGATTAAATTCATGACAAAACAAGCCTTTATTAGATGGATTTTATATTAATGGTAAGATGATGAAGTGAATTTTATGATTTGTAAGACAACTTGAGGGGGACTTGTCCATTAACACTAGGGTTAGTCCTTCTTAACCATTTAAGGAAGAATTAGAACCCTAATGCAAGGCCCAAGTTACAAGTATGATGTCTTGATACTTATTAAGTGAATTGATTAAGAGATTTAAACACATTAAGGGTTTAACACTTAGGATTAAAGTTATACACTTCATCCTAAGAGAAGGATGCAGGCATAAGCTTAATCACAAAGCCTTAATGCCTTTAGGGTTTAGTCCCTGATTATAAGATGAGAAGAGAAGACTCAAAAGAGACACAAAGGTAAAACTAAGAGGGGAGACTAATCAAAACCCTAATCATTGTCATGCTTAGTTGTTCCTAAGGTTTTGTGAGGTTTTCAAGAGAAGTCTTCAATGGAACCACCAGGAAGCAGATGGAAGGATCAGGAGAAGCAAAACAACTTGCTTCATTCAAGAAGTCAGGTCACTTGAAGAAAGAAAGTGGGGAGAAGAAGAATGAGCAAGCTCAAACTCAAACACATATAAGAATGCAGCATGGATGCAAGAGAGATGAAAAGAAAAGTTATGAGAAGTGAAGGCAAATTCACTTCTCAAAGTCACTTACCACCTGAAAGGTTAGAAAAGGAATGCAATGCAATGCAAAATGGGATGATATGACATGATGAGAAACAAAACCAGAAGCATATACATGATTCTAATGATGCTATGAGATGCTACAAACATGAGGCAGCACATGGGAATGATCATACAAGTTCATGAATGCAAATGAAGCAAGTTAGGAACCATGAACATACATGAAAAGTTATGAGGTGCACATGACATACAACATGACAAACACATGATGCAATGATCAAACATGCTTTCAATATGTCTCATGATGTCAAATGAATCAAATGGATGCTTGAAATGTCATGGCAAGACATGTTATGCAAGAGAATGCAAGATGGATGCATATGGAAGCCCAAATTAGGGTTTATGAACAATATATCAAACAAAAACTAAAATCAGAAGCAAACCCTAAGATAAAAAATTGAAAATTCCACTCAAAGGACCCCTAATCCTATACTAACCCAATGTCCAAAGGAGAGGTTTCAACTCTTAACCAAATTCAAGTTATGGTTTTCTTAAGATTTCTAGGGTTTTAGGGTTCCTAAACAAGAAAATTATCAAACAAAAGGAAAATGAAAGATCAAATCATGGACATTTAATCTCACAAACTACATGCTAAACACAATGCAATGCAAAAAGAATCAATGTCCAACTCCTCATGAATAGGCAGAAATGATTTTTAGAACTTTGGATCAAATTAATGCATAAAAATGATTTTAATTCAATGGAAAATTCTCAAAATGCATCAAGATCAAAAAATAAATTTGGTTTGAAGGTTGGACAATGTTTCTAAATGTCTTAGAACATTTCATGAATTTTTTTGGTAATTTTTAAATACCTAAAAGTATTTTTAATAAATTAATTCTCATTAATCAATTAAAAATAAACTTTTAAATATTTAAAAATACTTTTTTAATGCTAAAAATGAAAATAAAAATATTTTTGTGTTTTAAAAATTAATGAAACTCTTGACAAAAAGTTTCATAATTTTTAGACAATTTTTACTATTTTAAATAAATTGCACAATTTAAATGAGAAAAAATGAAATAAAAACAAAATAAAATGGAAAGTATTTAGATCTAGAGGCTGAGATTTGATTCTGGGGGGAGACCATTGACCCCGCGCGCTTTTAAAGGGCCAGAATTGCATCTGGTTAAATTAATTTAATTATGATTAATTAAACTAACTAAGTGGATTAGGGCAAAGCAAGTGAATCTGGGCCATTCGTGCACGCGGGAAGTCAAGGCAGTCAGCTAATCCAACGCCCTAGATTTAAACCTGCCTAATTAATCAGGCTTAAACCCTAATTACATTCAGGCGACCGGAGATGAGCTCCGGTCGTCTTCTCCGGCCATGTCAAAACCCTAGAACATGATTCAGGCAACCATTCAACCAATTAAACACATCTAAGTGATCCTCTAACATCCTAGGACACGAATCCACTCTCAAACATCATTTAAACCCCAAGAATCATGCAAATCGAAGGAAACAAAATCCACGGGTGAAATTTCAGAGCACCAGTACAAGCTCATTTCTTACTCATTTTTGATTCTGAGAACATCCCCATGACCAGCAAGACATAAGCAACCAGTTTGTAACTTAAAAATCAAGCTCTGAGAAAAAGGTTTCTATGGTCATACCTGAGATGGAAGCTTCTATTTCTGGGCTTTCTGGACTACTTCTTGGTGCAAACTTACTTCATTGATCTCCCTGGTGCTAATGGCAGGCTGGGATTAAGCTTACACAAGCTATTTTGAGAGATTCCAATCTAGTATAGTAGAAAATGGGGTCTGTGTGTAGGGTGTTTTAAGCTTTACCAATGGTGGATTCTGGCTCCTTTCAATGTATTTGACTTGTTGGTGAAGAGAAATGGGGTGTTTGATGGCTGGATAATGAGATTCGAAAAGAGAAGAGTTTTTGCAGGTTTTGTGGTATGCTGTGTTCTAGTGTGCTTCTGGCTTGTTTCTTTGTTGGTTTAGGTTCAGTGAGACAAGGTGAGGAGGTTGGTGAGACTTGCTTGAATGTTTGTAGCTTGTGGAACCAGATTCGAAGGAAAATGCAGATTGGGGAGAGTTTGTGTATGTGTGTTGTGGTGAGTTTTCAGGCTGGCTCCTTTTGTGTAATGGCTAGCAAATGGATAGTATAAAATAATCTCATAGGTCAGATGATGTGACCTGACCTTTATTGATTGGTAAGTTCACTTTTGCAAAATGTCAACTTTGGTGTAAGGAAAGCATGGGCTTGGTTCTAGGCTAGTACAAGCATGGGGCTGGCGCAGCATGGTATGTGAGTGAGGCTAGGGTGGTTCAATGGCCAATGCAGCAAGTGGTAGGAAGTATCATGATGGTTTTGCAACTTGGTTATCTTTTGGTTCATATGGAAAGATCTTGCTATACAAGTCATGAACATGAGAAATTCTTGGTCCAATCTGAACTTTAGAAGTTTTGTGATCATGTTGAGTGCATTAAAAGCCCATATGATGACTGAATTGGCCTTGAAAGGAGAATTTGCAACTTTGCCTTTTGGTGCATGACTTGAAAATTAGTGATTTTTGCCAACTTTAACACACCATAACTTTTGATCCAAAATGAATTAGATCATGTTCTTGTACTTTTTGAAAAGGGAAAAATTTATACTACAACTTTCATGACCAAAGTTTTTCCATTTGAAGCATTTTTGGATCAAAAAGTAAGGCTTGAAAAGTGGCATAAAATGACATATTCTTCAAAAGTCAACCATGCCCTAAAAAGTCAACTTTGCAAAAACTTGTAATTCTTGAATTTTGTGAACTTCAACCTTCTTCCATGATCAAATAAAGATCATATACACTCAAAATGATGAAGATCACCCCTTGGTTGGGTCATTGGGGGCCTCAGATACCCTGATTTTGCACTGACTTGTCTGAAAAGTCAACTCTTGATCAGATGACTTCCCCATGGAATTTCTTCATGAAAATTGATATGCATACTCCCTATACCATATAGAGACCAATGGAAACAAGAATGACCAAAAAATTTGGGGTTATGGCCTCTGAAACCAAAACCCTAATTTTAGGTCAACTGTGCAGTCAAACTTGGCTCTGCCTCCACACCAATCCCATTTCTTGTGATTCTTTGGCATTTTTGACTTTGAGGGGATGTAATATGATATAAGAACATACATGGACCCCTTTGAAGTAATTGATGACCTTTGGAGTGGCTCAAGAGGCTCTTGGATTGCTCAGATCACAAACCCTAGGTGCAGATGACTTTGAATCTATGCAGTGAATCAAAACTGTGATGTAAGGTGGTATGATTGTGTTTATGCATATGAGAGGATCACAAGCCATGATGTGAATGGGTGAGGGCAAATTTGGGGTGTTTACAGCTGCCCCTATTCAAACATGAGTTAGCTGTGCAGGTTGTGAGCAACGGCTTAACAGGCAAACAAGATAACTTGTGGTTGAATACCAAAGACAGTCCAAAATTTGCACTCACAGAATGAAGAAGAAAAGGGATATAGATTGTAAAAGAAAATAAAGTATATTGTAAAGTGCGGGCGACGGAGGACGACCGTCAAGCAGAGGACGACTGCTGGGTAAAGAGCAATGACGGGGACGGCCGACATGCTGGGAAAAGTGCGGAAAATAAGGCGATGACGGGGACGGCCGACATGCTGGGGATAAAAGACAAAGCCAAGACGGGGACGGCCGACTAGCTGGAAAAAGATTATGATGGGGACGGCCATCAAGATAAAGTTGTAAGGTTCTCCGGGGGTTAATGAAACATGACGGGGACGGCCATCAAGTTCATAAAGTAAGCAACCAACGATGGGGACGGCCATCGGGCTAAAAAGAAAAGGGACCACGACGGGGACGGCCATCGGGTTAAAGAATAAATGAAATAAACAGATGATGGGGTACGGCCATCAAAGGTGAAGGACGATCACCTAGCAGGGGACGGTCGCTCTGTTGGGTAAGATGAGGGACGGTCATCTAAGGTGGAGGACGACCACCTGGCAGGGTACGGCTGCCGAAAATATCGCGACATAGGACGAATGCCGGATAGAAAATCAACGATGGGGACGGCCATCGGATGAGCATGATGGAGGACGACCATCAGGAGGTGGAGGACGACCACCTAGCAGGGGACGGCTGCTCTCAAGGTTTATCATGACATAGGACGAATGCCAGATAACCAAAAATCGATAATGGGGACGACCATTGGATAAAATGATGAAGGATGATCATCAAAGGGTGGAGGACGACCACCTAGCAGGGTACGGCTGCCGAAAATATCGCGACATAGGACGAATGCCGGATAGAAAATCAACGATGGGGACGGCCATCGGATGAGCATGATGGAGGACGACCATCAGGAGGTGGAGGACGACCACCTAGGAGGGGACGGCTGCTCTCAAGGTTTATCATGACATAGGACGAGTGTCAGATAAAAAGGAAAATTTGCTTTGTTGGCGATCTACTGGGGAATAGTAAACACGGACGAGTGTTTACATCCAAGAAACAAAAGGTATAAGTGTTTAGATGTTTGTGTATAGATTAAAGATGCGGACGAGCATCCTTAAGACTATGATACGGACGAGTATCGGATAGAAACAAATACTGACACGTGTTCAAAGATGACGATACGGACGAGTATCAACTGGTTAACAAGGAACACGGACGAGTGTTGAATCTGAGAGGATTCCTCTGGGGAATAGTAGACACAGGCGAGTATCTATATTCAAGAAGACAAAAGTGTTTGACACAGTGTATGGATTAAAGATGCGGACGAGCATCCTTAAGACTATGATACGGACGAGTATCATGTAGAAACAAACTCTCGACGCATGTTCTGAGATGATGGTACGGACGAGTACCAACGAGTTAACAAAGAACAAGGACTAGTGTCGAATCTGAGGGGATATGAATGGTATATACAAGATACGGACGAGTATATGTATGAGTGCAACATGAGTAGTGAGTATGAGTATTGTAGATGAGTGTTTATCTGCTGGGGAGGGTGACACGGACGAGTGTCAAGAGAGAAAAGTATAATAATATCAACAAGTATATCGGTTGTAAAATTGTAGGCGACTGCGCTGGGGATACGACGCGGACGGGTGTCAAGAAAGTGTATATAGGTATATGTGAGTGCAAAGAGGATGTCTTCGGCTTTCTGCTGGGGTATGACACGGACGGGTGTCAGGAAGTACCTGTAATACGGGTGATCTTGTTTGCAAAGAGTGTTCAGGCGACCTTACTGGGGAAAGATGGCACAGACGGGTGTCAAAATGAGTATATACTGGTGTTTGTGGATTGTGAGGCAGCTGCTTTTGCTAGGGACTCTGGTGGGGATTTTTCTGTACGTTGATGAACTGTCGTTATTCACAAGTGTTAGTTCAAGTCATGGCTTATGATTATGCTATATGTTTGATTTTTGCCGTAATGCTCCGTATTAGACGGAATGCTACGCTTTGTGAGTGAATATGATGCGAATGCTATGATTATGCAAAGATACCAAACCCAGGGGCCCGGGTCCCGTCGCTGCGAAGATCTTCGATCGATCCGTTTGAATTAAACATCCTAGCTGGGGATGAGATCATTGGTAGATCTGATGAGATGATGTCTGCTTGGGGATATGGGTCATTGATAGACCTATCCTTATAAATGAGAGACCCAGCTGGGGTTTGTAGAAGCTTTCTTCACTCTGTTGTGATTCTTTTGTGCGCTGCCCTTCTGGATAGGGGCTGCAACTCTGTGGGGAGAGCTCCTTGGCTTTTGTACTTTGGCTGAGGATGAAATGGCAACTCGGCTGGGAGCAGTAGCAAGCGGCAGCTCAGCTGGGGAGAGAGCACTTCGGGTGCTAAAATTGAGTGTTGATTTGCCAGCTTGCTGGGATGAAGCTTACATGCCCCAAGTTGCGCTCTGGATTCCTGCAATCCTGAAAAGACAGAGAAACGCACAAGTAATCCCGAGGTATCCTTTTCTGGATTCCGTCATAGGAGTTAGGCACTTCTGAGAGTAAGTATATTTCCTGCAAGCACGTGTTTTTTTTTATTTGAGGATAAAACATCTGTATTCTGTGCAATCAGTTTTTTAGACATCAGACATTTTTGCAAATAAAATGTACAAGGCGAGACGTGACTGAAAATCTAATTTTATTAATTCATATGCCCTGAATTGGCGAGATACAGTCAAAGAAACAAATCCCCTGAAATGAGGAGATCGTTACAAATTGAGAGACAAAATGCTGGCAATGTTGATGACGCTTTAAGGAGCTTCCTCTTCACTATGACTCGTATGACTTTTGACGTTCTTCTCATCTGGCTTTCTGAAGAATGTTGATTCTGATTGAAGCTTGATCCTTTCGAGGCTTACCAAGTTGTAAACGATGCAGACGAATTCAGAATGCAGTTGTTCGCTTATTCCCTTATTTTGCATGGATCGCCCTTTCGGGTTTTCAATCCATCGGGATACCCATTTTTGCCTGAGCTGTCCAATGTGGCTTTTCAACTCAGCGGGTGTACATTTTTTGTTTATTTTCCCTTATTTTTGCCCGAGTCTTTTATTCTGTTTTTGACTCGCCGGGATGCCCTATTTTTGCCTGGACTTACATTCTGTTTTTATGTCCAGCGGGTCTTTTATGCGAAGTATTTTTTAACTGCATCTGAATTCACAAGGGACGGGAAATCTTCACCATCCATGGTGCTGAGCATCAGTGCTCCACCAGAGAAAACTTTCTTTACCACGAATGGTCCTTCATAGTTCGGAGTCCACTTGCCCCTGTGGTCTGTATGAGGAGGGAGGATTCTTTTCAGCACAAGATCTCCTACTTGGTACTCTCGGTGCCTGACTTTCTGATCGAAGGCTCTCTTCATTCTTTTCTGATACAGCTGCCCATGACAGATTGCAGCCAATCTTTTCTCTTCGATCAGACTCAGTTGTTCGAATCGGGACCGGACCCACTCTGTTTCGTTCAGCTTAACATCCATCAGTACCCGTAAAGAGGGTAATTCAACTTCAACTGGCAGGACTGCTTCCATGCCATACACAAGCTGATACGGTGTTGCCCCAGTGAATGTTCTGATTGACGTGCGGTACCCATGCAAGGCAAACGGTAGCATTTCATGCCAGTCTTTGTAGGTGACTACCATCTTCTGCACAATCTTCTTAATATTCTTGTTAGCCGCCTCAACAGCGCCATTCATCTTTGGCCTGTAAGGAGAAGAATTGTGATGTTGAATTTTGAAGTCCCGGCATAACTCAGCCATCATTTTGTTGTTTAAATTAGAACCATTGTCGGTAATGATTCGCTCGGGAACTCCGTATCGACAGATGATATCTCTTTTCAGAAATCTGGCTACCACTTGTCTTGTAACATTGGCATAGGAGGCTGCTTCAACCCACTTGGTAAAATAATCAATGGCGACCAAGATGAATCTGTGACCGTTCGAGGTAGTTGGCTCAATCTTGCCAATCATGTCGATGCCCCACATAGCAAAGGGCCATGGTGAAGACATTATGTTCAAAGGATTTGGAGGCACATGCACCTTATCTGCATAAATCTGGCATTTATGGCACCTTCTGGCATAAGCACAACAGTCTGCATCCATTGTGATCCAGTAATAACCTGATCTTAACAATTTCTTAGCCATGGCATGCCCTCCTGCATGGGTACCAAAGGATCCTTCGTGCACTTCATGCATCAACAAGTCTGCTTCTGTCTTATCAACACATCTGAGGAGTACCATATCAAAATTCCTTTTGTACAGGGAACCATCAGTGTTCAGGAAGAAGATACCAGCAAGCCTTCTTAAAGTCTTCTTATCATTGGAAGATGCCCCAGGTGGGTATGTTTGATCCTCCAAGAAGCGCTTAATGTCGTGGAACCAAGGCTTATCATCTTTAACAACATCTGCTACGAACACATATGCGGGTCTGTCAAGTCTGGACACTGAAATTTGAGGTACAAAGTTGGCAGCCTGAACTTTGATCATGGACGAAATGGTAGCCAGAGCATCTGCAAACTGATTCTCGTCCCGAGGGATATACTCAAGCTTGACTGTTGTAAAGAAAGTCAATAACCTCCTTGTATAATCCCTGTAAGGTATCAGATGATCCTGGTGTGTGTACCATTTGCCGTTGGTTTGATTGATTACCAGAGCTGAATCTCCGAATACAGTCAATGTTTTGATCCTGAGGTCAATGGCTTCCTCAAGACCCATAATGCAAGCTTCGTATTCAGCTTCGTTGTTAGTGCAGTTGAAAGTGAGTTTTGCCGAGAAAGGCATGTGAACTCCCTTAGGTGTAATGAGTACTGCACCAACACCATGACCATTCATGTTAACAGCCCCATCAAACATCATAGTCCATTCTTCTTCCGGGTCAGGCCCTTCAGTGTGAACAGGCTCTTCATGATCTTTTGCTTTTATGAACATGATGTCTTCATCAGGGAAGTCAAATCTCATAGGCTGGTAGTCATCAATAGGTTGCTCAGCAAGATATTCATACAATACACTGCCCTTGATGGCTTTCTGAGATGTGTATTGGATGTCATATTCTGTAAGGATCATTTGCCATCTTGCAACCCGTTCGGTAAGAGCTGGCTTCTCAAATATGTACTTAACTGGGTCCATTTTTGAGATCAACAAGGTAGTGTGGGTCAGCATATACTGTCTCAGTCGGCGAGCAGCCCACGCTAAAGCACAGCAAGTTTTCTCGAGCAGTGAATAACGTTGTTCACAGTCGGTAAACTTTTTGCTTAGGTAGTATATTGCATACTCTTTTCGACCAGACTCGTCATGCTGGCCCAACACACACCCCATTGACTCTTCTAATACTGTCAGGTACATTATCAGAGGTCTTCCTTCAACTGGTGGCATGAGGATTGGAGGTTCTTGTAAGTATTCCTTGATCTTATCAAAAGCCTTCTGGCAGTCGTCGTTCCACCTGACCGTCTGTTCCTCTCTCAACAACTTGAACAAGGGTTCACAGGTTGCTGTAAGGTGAGAGATGAACCTCGAGATGTAGTTCAATCGACCTAAGAACCCTCGAACTTCCTTTTCAGTTTTCGGTGCAGGCATCTCTTGAATAGCTTTGACTTTATCGGGGTCAACCTCAATCCCTTTCTCACTTACAATAAATCCCAGCAGCTTACCAGATCGCACCCCGAATGTGCACTTGTTGGGGTTCAATTTCAGTTGATACTTCCTCAGACGCTTGAACAATTTCAGCAGATTTACCAGGTGATCTTCTTCAGTAAGGGACTTGGCGATCATATCATCCACATAACATTCTATTTCTTTATGGATCATGTCGTGGAATAACGTCACCATAGCCCGTTGATATGTTGCACCAGCATTCTTGAGCCCAAATGGAATTACCTTGTAGCAGAACGTGCCCCAGGGTGTGATGAAGGTTGTCTTCTCCATGTCTTCAGGTGACATCTTAATCTGGTTGTATCCTGAAAATCCGTCCATGAAGGAGAATACCGAGAACTGAGCCGTGTTATCCACCAATACGTCAATGTGAGGTAAAGGGAAGTCATCTTTCGGGCTAGCTCTATTCAGATCCTGGTAGTCAACACACATCCTTACTTTTCCGTCTTTCTTAGGCACAGGTACTATGTTAGCAACCCACGGCGGATAGCTAGTCACAACAAGGAACCCGGCGTCCCACTGCTTTTGTACCTCTTCCTTGATCTTCATTGCCATGTCTGGGCGAGTACGGCGCAGTTTCTGTTTAACCGGCGGGCATTCCTCTCTCAAAGGCAGCTTGTGCACAACAATGTCGGTGTCCAACCCTGGCATATCTTGATAAGACCAAGCAAACACGTCCACATACTCTTGAAGCAGGTCAATCAGTTGTCTCTTCACTGAGTCTTGTAAGCAGGCCCCGATTTTAACTTCTTTCACGTCTTCATCTGTACCAAGATTAATCGTTTCAACCTCCTCCTGGTGAGGAGTAATAACCTTTTCCTCTTGTCTTAACAACCTGGCTAGCTCTTCAGGAAGCTCATATTCTTCTTCAACCCCTTCGTCAGCTTGATTGATTGGATTGTCAAAGTCATACGAAGTCATAGCCGTGCTGTTGTCGGTGCTGTCTGGAAGGCACTCTCTGCAAGGGTTCAGTTTGTTTATTTTAGTGATTTGATTTTAATCTTGTTTTAGAAAAGTGAAGTAAAGTTGTCATTTTGAAAACACTGCCATTTATTTTTTGTACAAAAAGAAAAATGGAAAAACAGTGAACGGAAAAGAAAAAGACTCATTTGCAAAAAGATGTCTGATATTTCATTGATTAATCTTGTTGCACAAAAAGTACAGATGGCCCGATTACAAAATGAGTCTTGTCATCTTGGGCAAGATGCAAGACTTTGATGCATGCTATAAAAATACAGGAAATAATAATTACTCTGCATGAGTAACTCTTATAATTTCCTGGGAAGACCAGTTTGAGATACTGCTCCCCGGGATCTTTGGACGAATCCAGCTTTCCAGGTTGCGTTCTTCTTCCAGCTCGTCTTCCAAACAGTTGACAGCATCAGGGGTGAGCATCCCCCCACTAACAAAGTTGGGCTCTTTCGCAGCCTCTGCTTGATCTTGTTGAGTTGGTTTGTAACCCAACCCAAATCTATCCTCTTTCTTCTCCACCGGTAGTAGTTTGCCCCAGCCTTGGGCATTTCCTTCCTCAACAACCTTCCGGGCTTGTTGGTATGATGATATTGAAGTACCAGGCACAGCAGATGTTTCATTGACATTCAAGGCTTCGAAACCTTGGCTCATTGTTTCATGGATCTCCCCATCCATCTCGATATACTTATAGGTAGCCAGGTGGCTGACAAAATATCCTCCTCTCCACAGATTGTAAAGATTTGACCCTCCCACTCATATTTTAACTTCTGGTGAAGGGTAGAGGTCACGGCGCCAGCGGCGTGAATCCATGGCCTACCCAATAGACAGCTGTAGGCAGGCTGTATATCCATCACGTAGAAGGTCGTTTTGAAGGTCTGCGGGCCAATCGTTATGGGCAACTCAATCTCTCCCAGAACCGATCTTTTTGAACCATCAAAGGCTCTCACCACCAGGTTGCTGGGTCTTAACGCCAATCCGTCATATTCTAGCTTCACCAGGGCCTTTTTAGGTAAGACATTAAGGGATGACCCCGTGTCTACCAGTACATGGGAAAGGACAGCACCTTTACATTCCATGGTTATGTGCAAGGCCTTGTTATGGTTGCGGCCTTCCGTAGTCAAGTCAGTGTTGGTGAACCCTAGTCCATGACTAGCATTAACATTTCCGACTACAGCTTCCAACTGATTGACGGTGATCTCTTCAGGCACGTAAGCTGCGTGCAAGACTTTGAGTAGTGCATTCCGGTGGGCTTCGGAGCACATGAGCAATGATAAGATTGAGATCTTGGAAGGCGTCTGGTGAAGCTGATCCACTATTTTGTAATCACTTTTCTTGATGATTCGCATGAACTCATCAACCTCTTGATCGAATGGTGTTTTCAAAGCTTCTTTAACAATCTGTTCTTCCTGCACCAAGCTTTTCCCTTTTGCCTTGGCAGCAGCTTCTGCTTCGGCAGTGGGTCTCTGAATTTGTGGAGCAAAGAGACGTCCGCTTCGAGTGAAGCCTCTTCCTCCTCCCACATTGTCTATTTGTGGTGCAGGGGTTGATGATTCAAAAGTGATTTTTTGTCCTTCGCAGTACAGGTCAGAGCCGTAGTGCCACGGGATGGCGTTACTGCTTTCATAAGGTACTGGTCCAGGCACCGTGATAGTGACTGGACTGATTGCAGCTGCGGAAGGGGTTGTGATAGTCTGCGGATCATAATAAATTGTGACTGGTGCTCTGATGGGAGCAGCACCTTCTGAGTTGTAGGCAGAGTTATTCTCAGGATCATAGAATATTGTGACAGTTGAGACGTCTTCATGATTTGTTGCTGATGTTGTAGGAGACATTGTGGGAAGGATGGGTGTTGTTGTTGTAGGAGTTTCAAAATGGAGTGGTGCTGGAGTTGTAGAAGGAACATTTGTTGATATCTGACTAGTTGAAATGACAGATGAAATACTTGTTGATGAAGCTGAAGAATTATCGGGAACAATGGTTGTTGCAGTTGTAGGAGGTTCTGGAGTTGTTGCTGATGAGATTGCTGGATTTGTAGGAAATGATGTGGTGATTTGAAGCTGGCCGCTCTGAATGAGACCATCTATGCCATTCCTCAAGTTATCGCACCCATTTACTGAGATATTGCAGTAAGCACACCCCAACTCACACCCCGGGAACATTTGACATTCGAGGAGTTGGGCCTTAATTTCCACCAACGGTGTCCGGATCTGACCCACACTGGTTATTAAATAAGACGGCTTGTCTTCTTCAATAGCGTTAATTCTGGGACCCCCGTGGTTCGGCATGGGGTTCTTATTGACATTAGGTGGTGGTGCGAAGTTTAGAGCTTTTGAGTCTACCAGGTCTTGTACCTTCATGTGCAAGGCTCTGCACTTTTCTGTACTGTGGCCAAGTGCATTTGAATGAAAAGCACATCTGGCGTTAGAGTCATAATTCCTGGGTAGACTGTTGGGATCTGGAGGTGCCAACGTCCTTAGCTCAACTAGGTTGAGTTTCAGGAGTTGTGGCAGCAATGTAGCATATGGCATAGGGATCGGATCGATCACCCTGTTGGCTTGAGAAGGCCTCTATTGGAATGGTCTTTGCTGGTTATTGTTATTGGCGTTGTTGCAGTTTCTCGGAGGATACTGATTCTGTTGATGGTACTGAGGTTGTTGCTGATAGTTTTGTTGCGGAGGTTGATAAACTGGTTGAGGATGAGCTGGAGCGGGAATGGTGACTGCTGCTACAGACCTGTGAACATACTGGGGTCTGCCCCTGTTGGTGTGGATGGCATTGGTCTCGCCAGTTCTTCTCGGGCCTGCAAAAGGCTTCCTTGTACTACTGGACGAGCTGGCACCATTGTCAGAAATCTTACCCATTTTTAACAAGCTCTCAATTCTCTCCCCAGCTATGACAACATCTGCAAAGCTAGTGGAAGAGAAAGCAGCCAGCCTGTCAATATATGTTCCCTGGAGGGTGTTCATAAACATATCTGCCATTTTCCTCTCAGACATAGGTGGTTGAACAGCAGCAGCCAATTGCCTCCATCTCTGGGCATATTCTCGGAAAATTTCCCTTGACGACTGTGACATTCCCATTAGGAGGGTCCTGTTGGGTGCCATATCTAAGTTGTACTGATACTGTCTGATGAAGGCCTCTGTCAGGTCCTTCCAACACCTGATAGCTGCCCTTGTCAGGTGAGAGTACCATTCTCTTGAAGCTCCTGTCAAGCTGTCTTCGAAATAGAACATCCAGAGCTTCTCATCCATAGTATAGGCCTTCAGCCTTCCCAGAAATGATTGTAAATGAATCCGGGGGCATGAAGTCCCGTTGTATTTTTCAAAACAAGGAGGCTTGAACTTGTGGGGAATCCTGACCCCGTCTACCAAGCCCATGTCCATGACATCGAAACCCAAAGAGTTTTGAGACTCTAAGGATCTTAATTTCTCAGCTATCTCATCCAACCTTCTATCATAAGCTTCTTCCCCGGTGTTGCACCCCAAAATTTGCCCTCACAATACAAGACTTTGTGTTCTAAGAAGGTTCACAAGGTTCACAAGCTTCTCAACATTTACATAACCTTTCATGAGGTTCATGAAGTCTACAAGTTACTTCTTGAGGGTTCACAAGGTTCACAAGTTTCTCTACATTTACAAGACCTTTCATGAGGTTCATGAAGTCTACAAGTTACTTTAGGAAGATTCACAAGGTTCACAAGTTCCACAATGCTTATATAACCTTTCATGAGGTTCATAAAGTCCACAAGTTCCTTTATGAAGGTTCACAAGGTTCACAAGTTCCACAATGCTTTCAATACCTTTCATGAGGTTCATGAAGTCTACAAGTTACTTCTTGAAGGTTCACAAGGTTCACAAGTTTCACAATGATTACAAAGCTTTCCTGAGGTTCATGAGGTCTACAAAGCCACTTAATGAGGTTCACAAGGTTCACAAGCTTCACAATACCTCCCATGAGTATCACAAGATATTTTATGAAGATTCACAAGGTTCACAAAGTTCACAATTGGTCAAAGAGTTGACAATTCCCTCAGACAATGCACCTCCTAAGCAGTGCATCCAAAACTAGGGTTTTGACTTTAATCAGGCTAAATGGACTTCCACTACCTCAATTGAGTTTCATAACATCTTATATGTGTGTAAGAACCCCCATGACAAGTTTCAAGACTTTTCTCAAAAGTTTGCTCAGTCAGATGATCAGATAAGTCAAAATCAGTCAATGCAGTTAAAAAGTCAAACTGAGGTCAACTGTGGTCAAACCAAAGTCAAACTTCATGATTTTTTGCCAACATCAAGTATATGAAGTAAAATTCATCATTTGATAAAGGGTTGATCATGATTCATCAAGGAGATTCCAGATCATCAATAATCAGGAGTTTCTAAATTAGGGTTTCCTCAGTAAAAGTCAACTGAACTTTGACCAGCCATAACTTTCACATACTTAATCACCAAGTCTCCATCCAAAGCTCATTTTGAAGGAAATTGAATTCTCTACAACTTTGATGTTGAAAGGTAAGCCCAAAAATGCTTCATTTGAAAGATATGAGCTACGACATTATAGGTCATTTCAAAAGTCAACAAAAAGTCAACAACTTCAAAAGGGAATAACTTGATATTGGTAAATGATATGGACCTGAAACCAATGGGGTTGTTTAGAGGACTCTTCAAGCTTTCCAAAAAGTCCAAGAACACCCTCATACCTTTAAAATTGAGGGAGATGTGTCCTTGCAAAGTTGGGCAATTTTGTGATGGTTTATATTGAAAAAGGGGGCCTAAAAACAATTTTCTCCAAATGGGCTGGCCAAATTATGACCCAACCCATACAATAACATCTTGCACGAAATTTCCATAATATTTTCATAATTTTTATTTTATTTAATTAATTTATTATGATTTTTTATTCTTAAAATCATTTTAAATTTAAATAAAATATTAAATGTGAAGATTTAATTGATTTATTGATTCTAGAAAGTCATAAAATCAGTATGGAATAAGTTGATACAAGAGTTATGTGGAATGGCTTGAAATAGAAAGCATGGGTACAAGAATATTGAAATTTTAAAGCTTATTATGATGAATCTTTTTGAATCAATTCTTGCACATGATCAATCAAAGTTTTTGACCTAATTGAGTCTCCTATATATACTAAACTCATTGCCATTGCCCAAGGACGAAAAATCAGAGCCTCTCACATTGTTTCAAAGTTTCAAAAATCACACACAATTTTGATTTTCGGATTTTGAATTGCAAGAGGATATAAGGTATTTTAAGAACACCAAGAGATTTCCTGAACCTCATGGAGTCAAAACTGATCTTCTATTGCATCGAAACTAGACTGTATCATGCTAACCGAATCCTCATTTTCTTGAAATTTTGAGATTTTCGATTTCTTTGATTCATCTAATTTAAATGATTTTTATGCACTAATTCTTGTTTGTGAATGTCTCTGGAATGTTTTTGCATACTTGAATTGAATTTTTATTACAGAATCGAAGAGATGCCATGGCTAGGGTTTGAAGTTCAAAGTTGGGATCTTGAGTTTTAGGACACTTAAATAAAACCTAAACACATGGCCGTGATCTATAACCTTTGTGTAGTTAATCTGGGTTTTCAATTTGATTGGATGTTGCGATTTGAATGGTGTTCAAAAAGCATAGGAATTCTGGTTTTGAATGTGTGCAGGTAAATTCGCAGGAAAATTCAAAAAGAAATTCGCAGGAAATTTGAACGAAGAAGATGAAGTTTGGCGCGCTGCTGGAGAATTCAAAAATTGATTATAATATTTTATTAACTTGTTTCCATTCTTAATCACACAAACGCTTGTGTCCTAGTGGTTGAAGGCGTACGCGTATATTGGCCAGGTCTGGGGTTCGATTCCCCGTTTGTGACATTTTGCTCATTTATTTTGTCTATTTTCCAGGTTTAATATATTATCAATTATAGCCAGCATGTTAACAGAATTGGCTCTTCCAGCCGGGTGGTAACGTGCGTGTGTGTATGGCTATAAGGTCCTGGGTTCAACACCACCCCAGGCCTTTTGTTTTGTCTTATTTTTTTCTGATTTTTCAGGTTGAATACATAAAACAAATTCTTCTCACTCTCCTTGCACCTGCGCGCATGTAGCCTGGTTGGTTTTGCATCCTGTGGATTGAGGTAAGGGACCTGGGTTCAAATCCCAGGTCCTTACTTTTTTAGTCAATTTCATCAATTTGTCATATTTTTCTATTATTTTCAATTTATTCATTATATTCATGTTATTTTTTATTCAAATTATTAAAAAACCTAAAAATATCTTTTCACAAACCCTAAAAAATATAAAACCCTAATTTTGTAAAACCTAATTCTATTTTTTTAATAATTTTATTTTCTAATTACTAATATAATTATTATGTATATATTTATTATAATTCTTATAAATTTTTGTAAATATGATTATCCTTTATGAACATGACCTTAAATATTTTTTTATATAATTGTTGATATGTATTTAGAAATAAATAAATTGGTAATGATTAAAATTTATAAATTCTATTATGTTAAAAAATTTGTTATAGTAATTATTCATATTTCTAAATAAGTGATTATATATTAAAAATTCAATTTTTTTTTGTTTATTATTCTAATTATGTCATTATTTATTTTAATTATTATTACTAACAATATTATTATTTATTATCCTTGTTTATTGTTATTTTTATATTTCTTATTGTTATTTCTCTAATCTTTATTTATTTTACTAATTATTATTATTTTATTTTCACTAACCTTATATTTTTATATTTACCACTAACCCCTATTTATTATTTATTTTATTTATAATTAATTATTTTTGCTATTTATTTATTTAGTTTTGCTTATTCTTATAATTATAATTTTGTAATTGCTTCTTGGATGTAAATTTTATAATTATTTAATTATTTTTGCTATGGTTAGTAATTAGGGAGTGTTAATATGTATTTTATTTAAAATAAATTAGATCACTTTAATAATAAGATAGTTAATATTAAACACTCACACACACGTAAGTCGATTTTTAATCGCCGTCTCACATTTCTAAGGTTATCCCTCAAGTTGCCTACGAATAATGGTCAAGTGGGGTGTATAAAGCAAGTCCCTAAAGTAAAAAATCATCAAGTCCCTCATGGTTGCCTTTACGAATCGAGTCCCTTCGAATAATGATGATAGTCCCTCCTTTATGCTTATTACACCCCACAGTTGCCTTCATAAAACAGAATGTCCCTCACATGTCCCTTAACATCCAAAGTAATGACTACCTACTCCTTAATAGTAGGGATAGTCTTACCAAGGAAAGGATAAAGAACAAGAAAGACTTTAAACATTAGGGTAGGTTTCTCTTATGTACTTGCTCACTTCAAAAACTTTTCAAACTTTTCCACAATTTCAAACAAATTTTCAAAAACAAGTTTTTACACATCCGTACATGGATTATTATTAACTATACTGAAAATTTTTCTATTCACACACTACACTTTCAAAAAACAATTTAAAGTGAGCTAAGTAACTAAGAGCCCATGGATAACCATAGATGTAAAGGGTGCTAACACCTTCCCTTTACATAACTTACCCCCCGGACCCAAAATATTCTCTTGAGGTCTTTCCTGTTCTTTTATACCCTTTCCTTATGGATAAAATAAAAGTCGATGGCGACTCTTGCTATCCGCAACATTACTTAAAGTCAGTTCTCCCACCGTGTTACACCCGGCACCCATTACCGTGAACTGATCCTCTTGAGGGTCTTCTTGTAGTACCCTGGCTGCAGTGGCAGTCCCTTGAACATTTGCAGGGATGTTGACCTCAGGATGGAGGTGTGGTCCAAAGACTGGGGGATTGACATGAGGTTGGACCCTCTCGTTGTTGCTTGTGCCAGCAGTTCCTACATGTGGATCCTCTTGATTCTGCCTTTCCACCATGGCCCTCAATCTTTCTTGGCTCTGAGCCATGTTGTTCATCACTTCCATAAACTGAGTCATCTGCGTTCTCATTTCCAATCTTTCGTTTGCCATTTGATTTCTAACCTCTGCAAGGTCCTGCTGTACCTGATCCATTTGTATGCCCGGAAGGTTGTTACGGGTTGGATAACGGTGCGGACGGTTGAGGGGAAATACCCGGCGTCGAGCAATAGTTTCTGAATATCACAACAGAGTTAGCAACAATAAAACAAAAGCCTGCAAAACAAAACAAAAGGTTAGCATGCAATGCAGTATGCTTATTTGTTTTCAAGGTATCCGGCTTGGCATTCAGTTTTGACCCTTCCAGACCCTTGAAGATGCTGTTGATGTTGCTTTCGAAGTAAACTCGGATGGAACAAACTAATACATATATTACAAAAAGCCAATGGTACATAGTTTGTTTACAAATACAAGCCCTCTGAGGGGTCAAAATACATTACAAGAAAATAAAAGTACATGGAATGAAAGCAACAACAAGCAAATGGTCAAACACTAAGACCAAACTCATCCTCCCGAACTTCCTTGAGAAGTGCTTCGGTCACAGGGTCAGCTGGACGCTCCGTGAGATTTCTGATAAGGAGGTTCCGGGTCGTAACAGCTGCAGTTAGCTTCTTGTGCTGACCTTGGTCCTTTGACCTCTTCACTCCAGCTCTGATCTTCAGCTCTGATATCTCCCTCTGGGCTGCTGCCAGGGCTTCTTGCTGCTCTTTTGCACTAGCTTCCAGTTGCTCTATCTTGTCTTGAACTCTCTTGTCCTCCAGAGTACGAACCTCGGTGATCCTGACCCACCTAGCCTGACTCTCCTTCAGATACAAGTCTGTCCTTGCTCTCTGGAACTGGGCTTCCTTGCAAGCATTCTTCAGAATTTGTTCTCCAGCCCTAGATTTCTTGATATAATCCCCAGACTTCTCAATTTTAGCCAGATGCTCTACTCTCAACTTCTCCAGCCTCTCAATATCCAACCTACCATCACTCCTCTCCCAGAGGGTCTTCTGCAAAGCCTGAGTCAACTTCTCATTTCTTTCTTTCAAGCTCCCAAACTCCTCCAAACTGATAGTGGCAGGGGGTGGTGCTGAGGATGGTCCAGGCATATCCTCCATGGTAAATGGCATTCCAGAGAATTGAGCCCTGGCATGGGACCACTCATAATATTGTGCTGATGCCACATTGTTGCACCTCCCCAGAATGGTTACTCCCTTGGTTTGAACATTGTCCCAGGCCCAGGCTGCCTGCCTAACAATAGCCAGATTAGGCTTGTTCTCACAATAGAGTGTTTCAACCAAGTCCTGTGCCTTAGGAGTGTGGACCAGTGCATAGCCCAGTTGTCTTTTGAACAGCAGAGGGTTGTAATTAATACTACCCTTAACTCCTATTAGGGGCACATTAGGAAAATGCCCACAGCTGGTGATGATATCCCTGCCCTTGGTGCTTTGGGTGCACCACCTGATATCAGCTGAAGTTAGAGCAGTGAGTCTTCTAGCCTAGTTTCTCTGCTGATGAGGGTTCAAAAATGCATCTGTCCTGGGCGAATGCTTGAGAAGCCAAGTATGGAACAAAGGAGCACAGCACCTCACTAATCTTCCTCTCTGCTTTTCATTCCTCTGATGCACTGAGTAATAGAGATCCCCCAATAAAGTGGGCACTGGGTTCTTCAGGATGAAAAGATGGATTGCATTTTTGCTGATGAATCGAGGCTCGTCTGCTAATAATACAATTCCATATATGCTCAGGGCCAATAAAGCACAGACAGCTTTCCACTCTCCTAAAGAGGCTTTCAGGGTAGCTTGAGAGATCAAGAAATCCAGATGGAAGCCAGGGATCCCAGCCTTAGAAGTCATATGCTGCTCAATCAGAACAGGTTCCAGATGCAAAGCCTTGGCTACTTCTCCATTACCAGGAAAGACCATCTCAGGGTTGAAAGGGACTCCACCCCTGATAGGTATACCAACCAATGATGAGTATTCTTCCAATAAAGGGCCCAGCTGAAAGTCCTGAAAAGTGAAGCACCTCAGTGGGGGATCATAAAACTGAAGGCAAGTGTGGATCAGGCTTCTCTGTGAGGGGTCCAGATCCATAACCATATCAAGTATATCCCCATAGTGTTCCCTGAACAATGGTATGTGATCTGGAGTGATCAGGGTCTGAATCCTCCTGATGTCAGCTAGCTCTGGCTGGAAGAAGTGGTAGGTGATGTTACTCTTTTTAGGTGCCATGGTCTTGAGGATGAGTAGAGACAGGTGCTGATGATAACACTGAAGAATGGGCCACTGATTGGCTGGTGCAGGTGACTGAAACAAATAGCTGATGGCTGATAGCTGAAGCAGGTGCTGATGAAGATGGGTCAATACTGAAGATAGGGTCAAAACCAAACCAAAAGTGAAGGTGGATACCCTGAAACACAAATAAGAAAATGTCAATATGATGCGATGAGTATGTATGCAAATGATATGCAAGGGTTTGTGACTGAGCTGAATCTGATCAAATGCCCTGATATAGGTCCAAGTATGTTCAAGAAATCCAGATGGAGGTCTATGAATCCAGTAACCAAGGTGGGGGGCTCAAATAAAGAGTCACATGTCTAGGGTTTAGAATCACAAGAACTGTTCCAACATGGAGTATTCTTAATCAAATCAAAGTAACAGGGTATGTTGAGGCCAAAGGTACCTGCAAACCTGTAAACAGCCCAACCCCCTCACAGGTGGTGTTCTAAAACAAGGATCCTCAGACTCGGATCAGTTATGAGAAGTGTAAACACTTCTAACCCGGAGGTACAGTGTTTACAATAACCATAAATGTTCCTCCTCTAATTCACCTCAGTTTCTGAAGGTCAATACTAAAAGGTCATCCAGACTTAGCAGGCTTCCCAGATAGCCCTAGCATTGCAGGAAATCTGCAACACAGAGTTCTCAAGAAGAAACCCATATCTGAACTGTGTTTCATATCCCCGCACCAGACCGAGATGGAATGGGAAAGAATATGAACCAATCTAGCCTAGGTGTCACTCAGATCCCAGGTATAGGATCTTAACTCTCAGTAGAACACCCACCCACCAAAGCAAACAAACCAGATCCAGCCAGACAGCATGACAATATGATATATGTAAAGCAGTAAAGAAAGTAATAAAACAAACTGTACATAAAGCAAAAACATATACAAACACAAATAAACACATAACACCCCAATAAACACAAATCAATCAAGCGCTAGGAGGAACCCACAAAAAGAACCATAAGCCCTGGTTGCAGTATAAGCTCCCCAGCAGAGTCGCCAAGCTGTCGCTCCCGATAAATGGGACTAGGCCCAAATAAAGGTACAGACGCGAACGGTCGGCGAAAGGGACAATTAGAACACACAGCAGTGAACC
The DNA here is from genome assembly GCA_963966055.1 of Lathyrus aphaca. Lineage (NCBI taxonomy): Eukaryota > Viridiplantae > Streptophyta > Magnoliopsida > Fabales > Fabaceae > Lathyrus > Lathyrus aphaca. The sequence goes on along the minus strand of OZ014524.1, from coordinate 505,474,384 downwards.
CACTGGAAAAGAATAGAGTCGCCAGCTAGGCATTTTTATCCCGGAGGAAAGGCAATGCTGCATAGACCTAGAAAGACATGGATAAGACGGTTGCGAACCAGAGAGACTGAGAAAGGGGGTTGGTTACAACCTGGGAAGGTATTAGCACCTAGATTGTCCGCCGTACTCGACGGGATCCACGCTTGAAAGATTTGTGTTTTAAAGGGGTAGTGTCAGTGCAATTTGTGTGTAAAATAGCTGGAAAAGGATGTACAGGTGTCAGTGTAAAAGAAGTGGAGTGTATAATGATGTGTCAGTGTGAGAATAAGAGTGAAATGCTCATGATTATGAGGCTAAATAATGAAGCTGGAAGGAGGGGGAATATACAGAGACTTTTGTTCGATAACTGTAAAGTTATGCCTACGTATCCTCTCGTGCAATGAGGAAGTCAGAACACCGTAGTTCGACCCAAAGAGACTGAAAGATGAATTGACCTGTGAACTGCTTACTTGCCTATGCTCAAGTGTATGACCTGTCTGGCTCAGGTGCAAACTGTCTTGCATTAGACGGAAGAAGCAAGTTCTCGTTTACGAGTGAGGATGATGAGAAAAGAATCCCGAAGGAGACGATTATTGTTTGTTTTTGAGTTTTCAGTCTTTTATTACTTTTGGATTTGTCATAAGTTAATGAGCTTAAGTCTAAACCAATGGATTTAGTAAACTCATCACATCTTCCCTCTGATTAGGGGTAATGAGAATACCTTAAGTGTGAAGTCAGATTCTCACACTTAATCACCTTTGGTGTAGGACTAAGATCATTAACCTACTTGTGATTAATTAGATGTTTTTGTGGTTTTTGTTTAGTGTTGAGTAATGAGGTTAAGCCATAATCAGGGATTTAACAGACTCATTACACCATCCTAATAGAAGGATAATAGATGAGAATGTTTAAGCTGAGGAAAGCTCCTCAACTTAATCCATGATTAGGGATTAAATTCATGACAAAACAAGCCTTTATTAGATGGATTTTATATTAATGGTAAGATGATGAAGTGAATTTTATGATTTGTAAGACAACTTGAGGGGGACTTGTCCATTAACACTAGGGTTAGTCCTTCTTAACCATTTAAGGAAGAATTAGAACCCTAATGCAAGGCCCAAGTTACAAGTATGATGTATTGATACTTATTAAGTGAATTGATTAAGAGATTTAAACACATTAAGGGTTTAACACTTAGTATTAAAGTTATACACTCCATCCTAAGAGAAGGATGCAGGCATAAGCTTAATCACACAGCCTTAATGCCTTTAGGGTTTAGTCCCTGATTATGAGATGAGAAGAGAAGACTCAAAAGAGACACAAAGGTAAAACTAAGAGGGGAGACTAATCAAAACCCTAATCATTGTCATGCTTGGTTGTTCCTAAGGTTTGTGAGGTTTTCAAGAGAAGTCTTCAATGGAACCACCAGGAAGCAGATGGAAGGATCAGGAGAAGCAAAACAACTTGCTTCATTCAAGAAGTCAGGTCACTTGAAGAAAGAAAGTGGGGAGAAGAAGAATGAGCAAGCTCAAACTCAAGCACATATAAGAATGCAGCATGGATGCAAGAGAGATGAAAAGAAAAGTTATGATAAGTGAAGGCAAATTCACTTCTCAAAGTCACTTACCACCTGAAAGGTTAGAAAAGGAATGCAATGCAATGCAAAATGGGATGATATGACATGATGAGAAACAAAACCAGAAGCATATACATGATTCTAATGATGCTATGAGATGCTACAAACATGAGGCAGCACATGGGAATGATCATACAAGTTCATGAATGCAAATGAAGCAAGTTAGGAACCATGAACATACATGAAAAGTTATGAGGTGCACATGACATACAACATGACAAACACATGATGCAATGATCAAACATGCTTTCAATATGTCTCATGATGTCAAATGAATCAAATGGATGCTTGAAATGTCATGGCAAGTCATGTTATGCAAGAGAATGCAAGATGGATGCATATGGAAGCCCAAATTAGGGTTTATGAACAATATATCAAACAAAAACTAAAATCAGAAGCAAACCCTAAGATAAAAAATTGAAAATTCCACTCAAAGGACCCCTAATCCTATACTAACCCAATGTCCAAAGGAGAGGTTTCAACTCTTAACCAAATTCAAGTTATGGTTTTCTTAAGATTTCTAGGGTTTTAGGGTTCCTAAACAAGAAAATTATCAAACAAAAGGAAAATGAAAGATCAAATCATGGCCATTTAATCTCACAAACTACATGCTAAACACAATGCAATGCAAAAAGAATCAATGTCCAATTCCTCATGAATAGGCAGAAATGATTTTTAGAACTTTGGATCAAATTAATGCATAAAAATGATTTTAATTCAATGGAAAATTCTCAAAATGCATCAAGATCAAAAAATAAATTTGGTTTGAAGGTTGGACAATGTTTCTAAATGTCTTAGAACATTTCATGAATTTTTTTGGTAATTTTTAAATACCTAAAAGTATTTTTAATAAATTAATTCTCATTAATCAATTAAAAATAAACTTTTAAATATTTAAAAATACTTTTTTAATGCTAAAAATGAAAATAAAAATATTTTTGTGTTTTAAAAATTAATGAAACTCTTGACAAAAAGTTTCATAATTTTTAGACAATTTTTACTATTTTAAATAAATTGCACAATTTAAATGAGAAAAAATGAAATAAAAACAAAATAAAATGGAAAGTATTTAGATCTAGAGGCTGAGATTTGATTCTGAGGGGAGACCATTGACCCCGCGCGCTTTTAAAGGGCCAGGATTGCATCTGGTTAAATTAATTTAATTATGATTAATTAAACTAACTAAGTGGATTAGGGCAAAGCAAGTGAATCTGGGCCATTCGTGCACGCGGGAAGTCAAGGCAGTCAGCTAATCCAACGCCCTAGATTTAAACCTGCCTAATTAATCAGGCTTAAACCCTAATTACATTCAGGCGACCGGAGATGAGCTCCGGTCGTCTTCTCCGGCCATGTCAAAACCCTAGAACATGATTCAGGCAACCATTCAACCAATTAAACACATCTAAGTGATCCTCTAACATCCTAGGACACGAATCCACTCTCAAACATCATTTAAACCCCAAGAATCATGCAAATCGAAGGAAACAAAATCCACGGGTGAAATTTCAGAGCACCAGTACAAGCTCATTTCTTACTCATTTTTGATTCTGAGAACATCCCCATGACCAGCAAGACATAAGCAACCAGTTTGTAACTTAAAAATCAAGCTCTGAGAAAAAGGTTTCTATGGTCATACCTGAGATGGAAGCTTCTATTTCTGGGCTTTCTGGACTACTTCTTGGTGCAAACTTACTTCATTGATCTCCCTGGTGCTAATGGCAGGCTGGGATTAAGCTTACACAAGCTATTTTGAGAGATTCCAATCTGGTATAGCAGAAAATGGGGTCTGTGTGTAGGGTGTTTTAAGCTTTACCAATGGTGGATTCTGGCTCCTTTCAATGTATTTGACTTGTTGGTGAAGAGAAATGGGGTGTTTGATGGCTGGATAATGAGATTCGAAGAGAGAAGAGTTTTTGCAGGTTTTGTGGTATGCTGTGTTCTAGTGTGCTTCTGGCTTGTTTCTTTGTTGGTTTAGGTTCAGTGAGACAAGGTGAGGAGGTTGGTGAGACTTGCTTGAATGTTTGTAGCTTGTGGAACCAGATTCGAAGGAAAATGCAGATTAGGGAGAGTTTGTGTATGTGTGTTGTGGTGAGTTTTCAGGCTGGCTCCTTTTGTGTAATGGCTAGCAAATGGATAGTATAAAATAATCTCATAGGTCAGATGATGTGACCTGGCCTTTATTGATTGGTAAGTTCACTTTTGCAAAATGTCAACTTTGGTGTAAGGAAAGCATGGGCTTGGTTCTAGGCTAGTACAAGCATGGGGCTGGCGCAGCATGGTATGTGAGTGAGGCTAGGGTGGTTCAATGGCCAATGCAGCAAGTGGTAGGAAGTATCATGATGGTTTTGCAACTTGGTTATCTTTTGGTTCATATGGAAAGATCTTGCTATACAAGTCATGAACATGAGAAATTCTTGGTCCAATCTGAACTTTAGAAGTTGTGTGATCATGTTGAGTGCATTAGAAGCCCATATGATGACTGAATTGGCCTTGAAAGGAGAATTTGCAACTTTGCCTTTTGGTGCATGACTTGAAAATTAGTGATTTTTGCCAACTTTAACACACCATAACTTTTGATCCAAAATGAATTAGATCATGTTCTTGTACTTTTTGAAAAGGGAAAAATGTATTCTACAACTTTCATGACCAAAGTTTTTCCATTTGAAGCATTTTTGGATCAAAAAGTAAGGCTTGAAAAGTGGCATAAAATGACATATTCTTCAAAAGTCAACCATGCCCTAAAAAGTCAACTTTGCAAAAACTTGTAATTCTTGAATTTTGTGAACTTCAACCTTCTTCCATGATCAAATAAAGATCATATACACTCAAAATGATGAAGATCACCCCTTGGTTGGGTCATTGGGGGCCTCAGATACCCTGATTTTGCACTGACTTGTCTGAAAAGTCAACTCTTGATCAGATGACTTCCCCATGGAATTTCTTCATGAAAATTGATATGCATACTCCCTATACCATATAGAGACCAATGGAAACAAGAATGACCAAAAAATTTGGGGTTATGGCCTCTGAAACCAAAACCCTAATTTTAGGTCAACTGTGCAGTCAAACTTGGCTCTGCCTCCACACCAATCCCAGTTCTTGTGATTCTTTGGCATTTTTGAATTTGAGGGGATGTAATATGATATAAGAACATACATGGACCCCTTTGAAGTAATTTATGACCTTTGGAGTGGCTCAAGAGGCTCTTGGATTGCTCAGATCACAAACCCTAGGTGCAGATGACTTTGAATCTATGCAGTGAATCAAAACTGTGATGTGAGGTGGTATGATTGTGTTTATGCATATGAGATGATCACAAGCCATGATGTGAATGGGTGAGGGCAAATTTGGGGTGTTTACAAAATGGAGTTGTGATGCTATAATACGATGTTTTTGATTGCTATGTGATGATGAGAATATGTTGATAGATTACATAATTGAGGTATAGATGTCCTGTGAAGATTATGATGAATATTTACATGAATGTTGATGCAAGTCTTGATTATGATGATTATGTTTATGTTGTTATATCGTTGCATTCATGACATACTTATGATGATTGAGGCTTCAATCCCATTGTGTGGATTGGGTTGTTGTTGTTTACGTTGTTCTCCCTTGTGGAGGGTTGATGGACCAGTGTCCATCCATGATGATGAATCGCTACCATGTGCATATTATGAGGGTTGCATTTCATTCTTAGTGGCATAACATGATGCATATTTGTTGACTAGATGTTTGATGAGTTTGATGATGTGTTGATGTATGAGAATTTTGTTGTGTTTCTATATGATGAACTGTTGTATGATTATCTTTACTTTATGTCGATTATATTGATTTGTGATTGTAACATTCTAAAATTTACCCTCCCATTTTCATAACATTTGGCATACCATTCCCATACATTGCATTACATCTATATCAAAAGAAATGAAAACATACATTCATTGATTGAGGCCTAAGACATGTGGTTAGTGGTTCATCAAAGTTTGTGATCATCCAAAGTCAAAGATTATGAGCAAACTGTCTCAACAAGTCTCAAGGGTCCCTTGCACCCCATACAACCTCAAATTACACTTCAAGTCACCTGGAGAAGTGGATTGATAAAAAACTCAAACAGTGCAACACCTCCCATACACCTGTCCAAATTAGGGTTTTGGTGTAAAAGGGTCTCTTGAAGGATTTTATGTGTTACCAATGTCTATGAATGAAATTTGGTGCATTGGTTCCTTAAGTAAGGTTTTCAGTCAGGTGGTTGCTTGTAATATAAGTAAAAGTCAATTGTGGAGAAAGAAAATTCAACTAGGGATTCTTAAGGTATAAATCATGATTTTCAAGGCCCTATATCATCATATGGTCCTAAAATGTCAATATTTCCATCATTCATCAAGAATCAAGGCTTAGGGAAAAAGTTACCAAAAATGGAAATAAGTTGTAATTTGAACTTTTCATTTTTGGAAGTTTTATAAGCCAACTTCAACGTGACTTTTCATCACCAAAAATGATTCAAATGGAATTTTTCTAAGTATGAAAGTTGAAGATAATTCTCTCCCCTTTCCAGAAAGTACTATATCATCCTCATACCATTTGTGAATCTCAAGATATGATCAAAAGACTAAAGGTGGTGATTTAGGGTTTTCACAAGAACCAATTGGTTCCACTTTTGCAAAAAGCCTCCTACATGACTTATATTGATTCTAACTTGCCAATTTAGTTCACAAACTCCAAGTGCAATTCATTTGACATACGTTTGGTCTTTGAAGCATGACATTTGGTGCATTATTTCACACTTATTTCATAACATGCAAGAATGCAAGAATGATCAAAAGACTAAAATAAAGTAACCAAAAGCCTTGTACTCAATCCTTTGCTGATCAGGGATCCAAGGGAAGGCAATGCATGCCCATTATAGCTCCCATACACGTGTGAACCGTGGCATACTCTAAAAGTTGCATTTTTTCAAAATCTCATGAAACTAACTAACCATGGTTAGGCCAAAATCCATCAAATAAAAGCCCTTAACTCCATTGGTTAGAGGGGAGGAGTAACAAAATTTGAGATTTCACCAAAATTGCACAAAACTTCATTTCTTCGGTTCTCTCTCATCTCAAGGAGTTTTTGCATTTTTCTTCCAAATTCATGATCGGTGAAGTGTGTTGAACAAGAAGAAACCATCATCTGAAGCTAGGATCAAGTTTTTCATCAAGTTCGAATTTGGAAATCACTTCTGCAAATCTCAAGATTCAAGCCTCAATTAAGCTCTAATTGCATTTATTTTGTAATTAGAGGTGCCAAGGACTTGATCTGCAACTTCCAGAGGGTATTCTTTGTGTATTTCAAGCTCTGAAAGTTTCAGGTTGGTGCAATCTTTAACCTCTTGGATCTTGTTTATGTTGTGTGCATTGTATTCATGATGATGTGTTGGTTACTCTGATATGTTTAGATTAAAGATTGAACGTATATTATGGCTGTTATATTGATCTGAAATTTTTCAGATCCAACTTGTTGCGTTCGATTCTCTTTATTAATTTATATTTTATTAGCATTATACAAGCTTTTCGAGCCCAACGAGATATCCAAGTACCAAAGAGGAGAGCCAACAACATTACATGGATAAGAGTGGAGGTATATTAATTATCACATTTTTTTATTATATTAGTGATGATACTTGATAAAACTTATGATTTATCCATATTTTCTTTTCATGTGTAGTGTCCTCGGCAATGTAATGGTATAGATTGCGGATATTTCATGTTGAGGTTTATGAGAGAAACTCTTTTTTTGGACCGAATAGAGATTCCATCTGATGTATGTATTTCTAACTTATGAGTTATTTTAATATTTATTACATATTTCTCATATAATCAAATAGTTGAAACTAAATCAAACTATGTTATATTATTATGTAGTACTTTGATGAATTCAAGTGTGTGTATTACTCAAGTAATCATTTGGATGAAATTAAAGAGGATTGGTGTCAATTCATTATGGAGCTCGGAGTTTTGTAAGGTATATTGTACTCTTACTTTAATTGATGATAATTTTGAGTATGTGTAACTTTGTAAATATAGACATTGTTTATGTCTTGTTTTAATTGAATGACAATCTTTTTGTGTTGTTTCAGGTTATATGAAGCAAAATATTTGTTGGATGCAAAGTATAAGTAATATGTAGATTTGAAGTAGAAGATAGATTGTTTTGTATATATAATTTGGTGCAAAGTAGAAGATAGATTATTTTGTATATATAAATTGGTGTGTACGTATTAGTTTGAATTGTCAATTGTTTTGTATATATAAATTGGTGCGTAAATTGATACGTTTAAATAGGCAAAATTGGATTTGGTTTGAAGCTTCAATTTATGATATTTTTCTGCAAAATGTGGTTGAAAAACAGGTGCAAATTGTGGTTTAAAACAGGTGCATATAAACTGTATAAAACAGACAGCGCTTTTTTAAGTAATTTATTTTAAAAATTTCGTATACCTTAGACAGCTAAGCGTTGTCTAAGGTGGGGTTTAGAAAGTGCTTTCACAAAAAGTGTTGTCTAAGGTGGGGATTAGAAAGCGTTTTCACAAAAAGTGATGTCTAAGGTATACCAAAAAAATGTCAAAAGCGTTGTCTAAGGTACCATTAAAAAAAAGGCAAAAAGCGTTGTCTGATGGTACTTTAGACAACGCTTTTTCAATAAATTTACCCCCATTTAGACAACGCTTTTGAAATTAACAAAAGCGATGTCTAAACCTTTAGCATCGCCACTTTATACAGCGGTTTTAAGCGTTGTCTAATGACAAAAAAAACGCTGTCTAATGTCTTTTATGGCATAGTGGGAGCAACAGATTTCAGAACTTTCAATTTCGCGCCGACAGTTGGGAAGGTCATGGATTCCAGCTGGGGTTGGTTTAAATTATGGAAAACTAATGTGCCTTTTAAGGAGAATTTTTTTGGAAGAGATTGCCTTCTAAGGAGAATCTCTCCTTGCAAGGTATTACTACCACCGTTACTAATCGTTTGTGTGTTTTATGTTCAGATGTAAATGAAACGATACACCATTTATTTTTTAGTTGTATTGTAGTGGCTCTGATTTGGAGGGAAATTAGTAAGTGGATTGGATATGTGGATAATAGAATAGATGATAGTGTTTGTTTCAAAAATAGTTTTTTGAGGTGGTATCACTTTTGCATAAATCAAAAGGTTATGTCCGGAAAAGCAGGAGTTATCTGGATGACTATCTATTGGAATTTATTTCTAAATAGGAATGATATTATTTTTAAGGATCAGAGTTTGAGTGTTCTTGACGTCGTCTGGAACATTAAAATTATGGTTTGTAAGTAATCTTTTATTGGTGAAATTGCTAAACCCAATTGTAATTTTTACGATTATTGTAAAAATCCATTGTTCTATTTGTCGTATGAGCAATTGGTTAGCATTTTTTTTTGTCAGATTGTAAAACTTGTTCTTTTTGTAATCAGGTTGGAGAATCCTAAGTTCTCGATTTTAAATGTAAAAATATAATTTGTCAAGTGTTAATATTGTGTGTATTGCTATAGTATTTTAGACATTATATTATCCAAAATATGTCTTAGTATAAATCGCTAATACAAAAGTCTTCTTTTCTGAATAATCAAGTCATATACAATAAGACCATGACTAGTTCCTCCCAAAGTCAGGTTTGATGCACCAAATAAGCACTGAAAAAGACAGACGACACAACATGGTAGTTTCGAAGCAGTCATAGATTTTTCCACATGTGGGTCCTATTTATCTCTTCTTGCTCACTAAGTAAATTGACCTTTTTAGTATTATCTTGTGATCCTATATATATACCTATTTCATCACCTCAATCATTACAACTAATTCATTACAACTAAATCATTTCAGCATTGCACACTTCCATAGACAAAAAATTACACCACTTTTTGATGGCTTTGATTTCATCTTTCTTCAATTGCTTTGGTCTCACCTCAAGCTTATCATCTCAAGTTTCTAATTATGATGAAAATTCATCTCTGCCAAAAACTCCATCTTCAGAGAAACCCAAGAGAAAGGGAGCTCCAATTGTAGTTTCTTATTTTCCTGTTAATGCTAATCTCTCACGTTTGTAGTTTTAATCTATAAATACTGCATTCCATATTTATTTATTCTTTGGTGCTTGTATTAATTTATTTGTTTCTTCTGGTTTTTTATAAGAAATTTTATTGTGATTTGTAAAGAATTCTACATTCTACTCTCATATTATTCAATACAATTTGAAATTTATTTTATTAGTAACTATAAATGTTCTGTTACCGAGTTCCTTTTCCAATCTTCTACTCAAACAATAACTTTAAATGAACACTAAAAGTTGTTTGGATGAAAAAATTTAATTATAATGGGATCTTAGTTCTTTTATGGGATGAGAAAATAATATATTAATATACATAGTTGTTTTGAAAAAACTTTTTTTTTTTTTTAATTTATACCTATTGCTCATACATAGATTCAAGATATATATATATATATATATATATATATATATATATATATATATATATATATATATATATATATATATATATATATATATATATATATATATATATATATATATATATATATATATATATATATATATATATATATATATATATGAGGAGAACTAAGGGTTCTTAAGTCTTCTTACCGAAATCTTCCATAATTACATAAATTATCCAATACTTTGAAATCGAGGTAATGCATCCCCTGAAGAATCTTTCCATCTCCACGTACGTATTAACCAGAATTCCTTATCCTGTATTATCCGTTGTACACCACACTTACACAAAAGTCACATAATGAAAGACTCACAACTGACAATTCTCATCGACTATTCCTAAGATTCTCGCTGCTTACCGAAATCTCACTTCTAAAATACAAAACTTATTATTCAACAAAGTACATCACTTATCATCTGTATCAAGACAAAGAATTCGTCATGTACAGTTGTGACCATGGTGCTACTACTACTCTTTTTTTAATACCAAGGTGTAACTTCTCCCATTCCAAATAATACTACTAGAATTCTCACGGTTGAAACATCATGGATTACACTTCCTTAATTTAGCTACAACGACATCTTAATAACTCTATTGTACACTCGTCCAAGATACATTTTGTATCACTTCCTCATACCATAATGTTAACAATGTTTTCCATGCCATGTTCACTTTGCTCTCCATGGTAATCCTCTTAGATCCAATTATAAAATCATCTTACTCGAGTTTCCTTGAATCTGAGGTACTTACTCTATTTTTTAACACAAACTTCTTCTGGTCCGTATTACTACACCTTTTGTTACTAAATAAATCTCGTTTTTTCTTTGACACAATACCTTATATTGTTCCTTGGGTAATTCAACATTTCCAACTTGTTCTCTCACTGAATACAGAATTCCTGATATATTATCCTGAACCTGGTCTTCCTTAAAAGAGAAATGTTCTTAACCCTCAACTTTTAGTCATTTGGAAGATATTGTCCAGAACACATTCCTTGAGATACTCTCGTCCATCTAAGATGTCATTGTGACCTTAGAAACTGAAACACTAAAAACTATGTCGCTTCTTACCTTACGTCACATATTCCACAAAACATCTTTTCTTCTTCGTTGAATGAGATTACTTAAAATCCTTGTCCATACCAGTGGTCAATCCAACTCTATTAATAACTTCACATATTCTTCAATACCTCGACCACTCATCCGATAAAGATCATTAACTTTCAGACTCCATCCATTCCAAAGAATTGTTTGAACAACACACTACTCTTCAATTCCATACCCAGGAAACACAACTTCTATGAATATCTCAACTGAGCTGACCAAACCTTCTCACTGTTAACTCTTGGCTGGAGCCTACCCTCACAACACAAGTTCCGAAAACACTTTGGAATCCTCGTGGTCACTCAACCATGATTCTACCTATCGCATATATAACATTAATTAGGTTGATCAGATCCAACACTACATAATATGATAGTAAGATTCATGTTAGCAAGACACACTTAAGAGGCAGAAATATATTTACTTATGATGTTTCAAGGCTAGGTCGAGGATACGGCCTTCTATGATACCAATTGTAATGCCCTGTATAATATATACATAGAATAATATCATACAAGTGTTTATTTTACTACAACAAAAATCACATTTAACAGCGCACCTTAGACCTTAGTCATTTGGAAGATATTATCCTGAATACATTCCTTGAGACACTCTCGTCCATTTAAGATTCCACAGCGACCTTAGAAACTGAAACACTAATAACTATGTCACTTCCGGCCTTACGTCACACGTTCCATAAAATATATTTTCTTCTTCGTTGAATGAGATTACTTAAAATCCTTGTCCATACCAGTGGTCAATCAACCTCTATTATTAGCTTCACATATTCCTCAATACCTCGACCACTCATATAATAAAGATCATTAACTTTCAAACTCCATCCATTCCAAAGGATTGTTTTAACAACACACTACTCTTCAATTCCATACCACATGAAGCACAACTTCTATGAAGACCTCAACTGAGCTAACCAAAACTCATCATTGTTAACTCTTGGTTGAAGCTTACGCTCACAACACAAGTTCTGAAAACACTTTGGAGTCCTCGTGGTCGCTCAACCATTATTCTACACTTTGTTATCATGTGATTCTATATATACCTATTTAACTTATTTTATTCACCAACATTACAACTAAATCATTTCAGCTTTCCACACTTGCATACAAAACAACCTAAAACAATTTTAAACCATTTTTTGATGGCTTTGATTTCATCTTTCTTCAATTGCTTTGGTCTCTCCTCAAGCTTATCATCTCAAGTTTCTAATTATGATGAAAAATCATCTCAGCAAAAAACTCCATCTTCAGAGAAACCCAAGAGAAAGGGAGCTCCAATTGTAGTTTCTTATTTTCCTGTTAATGCTAATCTCTCACGTTTGTAGTTTTAATCTGTAAAAAGTGCATTCAACATTTATTTATTTATTCTTTTGTGCTTTGCATTAATTTATTTGTTTCTTCTCGTTTCTTAGAAGAAAATAAATAGTAATGATTTGTAAATAATTAATATTGTACTCTCATAATATATAATAGAAATTTGAAATTTATTTTATTAGTAACTATTAATGTATTGTTACTGGATTCCTCTTCTAATCTTTTACTCTGGTCTACCATTGGTAAAATAGGTTACTCAACCTTAAAATGATCCACCCTAACAGACCTTGAGATTTTTAAAGATGGAAAAAAAATCCTATTGTAATATGAAATTCTTATTTTCCATATCTTCATACTAGAGTAATGCAGTTTCTAAGTAGAAATTTAAATGAGCATGGACCTGCTGAACTTACACAAATCAAATAATATATTTCCTTAAATAAAGGAACAAAAATAACAACATGAAATATTCTGCTAAAATACTCCAAACTGAATCATTTTTCTTCTGATAAATTGTGCTAATTAAACATAACAAATCACAATTTTAATGACAACAAAACACGCACATAAATAAGGATTCATCTAGGTTTTCAGACCCAGTCAGAGATGTCATGACATCAATCTTGACATCCTGATACAAACAGCTGCACACATAAAATTTCACATCTGCATAATGCTTAAATCATATTTCATAACTTTACCTATGACATCCAGAAACAAAAATATGTTTTACCATAAAATATAGTCAATCTAAAACATATACACAATCAACAAAGACAACATGAAACAAACGAGATAATGAGAACTATCGAATAACAAGATTGAAGTAGAAGAATGTCTTATTTTTCATAAACAATATGTACATTACGCCCGCATCATCACCATGTTCATTTAGTTTTTGACTCTACAAGAAGAAATACAAGGAGGAAGACGCTTAAATCAAAAGCTTCATACTTCTTATATTTCTTTTCGTAGATTCTAAAATAAGATGAAGTTTGCTGCCAAAAATGGAAGAAGAAGAATACCTTAATGTAGAGAAAAAATGGGTGCTAGGGTTTCGTTGTGATAGAAACAACGCTACTGTTGATAAGAGAAAGTTAATTCCCGTATATATGTAAAGTTTTCACAACAGTTATCTATAAGAACTGTAATGATAAGTATATATTTATCTTAAATATATCTCAAAGGTTAGTAACATTAACTGTAGTGATACCTCTTATACTTGGTACAAGGTTCAACTCTAGGCAATAACACTTTTTCTATAATTATGTAAAATATAAAAATGTTGTTGTCTGGAGTCGAACCTTGTACAAAGTATAAAGAGTATTGCTACGGTTAATATTACTAACCGTTGTAATATTACAACTCTTGCTCTTCCTGGAAGAGAGAAACACTCTGGTCAAGTATAATGATGATTTAAAATTTTCTCTGTTTTTCACAAAATATCATTCGAGAATATCAACCATTTACAAGTTATCATCATTGCAAGCATTAAACTATCTGACTTTTCATCTTCAACCTCATCTATAATTAGACAGTTTTACATTTCTTCATAATATATTAATTCTTCGTAACAATGAGTTCTATAAATGAGAATGCTAACGTCATCAAACTATATCAACCTATTCTTTTGCACTTAAAAATAGAAAAACAAAGATAAATTTTGTGTTTTGAGGTTAAAGTCCCTGTAACACTAACAAAAGAAATAAAATATATGTTTAAAATATAAAAATATGGAAGAAAAAAATGTAGTTGCTAGGAATCGAAACTTGTTACATATCATGTATTACAACAGTGTTTTAATACAACCGTCGTTAAATCTGACATTGTAAATCAGCTGCAAAAATTTTAACCTATTATAACAGTGGATTACAAATCCGTTGTAAACCTAACATCGTTAAATGCGCGTGTTTTGTAGTAGTGAAAACAAATTTGGAAACATATAGATATTGTAATTCCTAACTAACCTTTTGAAATTATATATCCACCATGAGCCATTACAACCAACATAGCAAATGATCAAAGGTATTGGCCACTATCATATTTCAACCCAAGGATCCTATCAAGGGAAACGGGCCTATTATTATATAAATTCATCTCTAGGTTAGGACATCTTATTATATAAAGCTCAATGAGTATGAACATAGAAAAGGGTTATTAAATATCAGTGTTTATATATATATATATATATATATATATATATATATATATATATATATATATATATATATATATATATATATATATATATTTAAAATTACTCATAAAAAGAAAACAAATAAAAGTCTATCAAGCATGAATCTTTAAATGTCAGGGAATCTAAACTATTTTTGTACAACTAATTTATATTAAAAATATATATTATTTGTAGTATTGGTTACAACAAATTTATATTTTAAAATTAACCTAAAAATCAAATGACTTATATTTTTTAAAACAACTTTTTTATTTCAGAAAATAATGTGTCAAATGCATTACTTGTGTATGAATTATCCTAACTTAATGTTAACATTATATTATCCCAAATATGTCTTTGTATATATTAACCATACATACTTAATTTTTGCAATAACTTTTTATGGAACAAAGAATAAAAGTCTTATTTTCTGAATAATCAAGTCATATACAATAAGACGATGACTAGTTCCTCCCAAAGTCAGATTTGATGCACCAAATAAGCACTGAAAAAGAGAAACGACACAAGATGGTAGTTTCGAAGCAGCCATAGATTTTTCCACATGTGGCTCCTATTTATCTCTTCTTGCTCACTAAGTAAATTGACCTTTTTAATATTATCTTGTGATCCTTTATATATACCTATTTCATCACCTCCATCATTACAACTAAATCATTTCAGCTTTCACACTTCCATAGACAAAAAATTACTCCACTTTTTGATGGCTTTGATTTCATCTTTCTTCAATTGCTTTGGTCTCACCTCAAGCTTATCATCTCAAGTTTCTAATTATGATGAAAATTCATCTCTGCCAAAAACTCCATCTTCAGAGAAACCCAAGAGAAAGGGAGCTCCAATTGTAGTTTCTTATTTTCCTGTTAATGCTAATCTCTCACGTTTGTAGTTTTAGTATGTAAATACTGCATTCCATATTTATTTATTCTTTCGTGCTTGTATTAATTTATTTGTTTCTTCTTGTTTTTTATGAGAAATTTTATTGTGATTTGTAAACAATTCTACATTGTACACTCATATTATATAATAGAAATTTGAAATTTATTTTATTAGTAACTATTAATGTATTGTTACTGGATTCCTCTTCCAATCTTTTACTCTGATTTACCATTGTTAAAATAGGTTATCAGACCTTAAAATGATCCACCCTAACAGACCTTGAGATTTTTAAAGATGAAAAAAAAATCCTATTATAATATGAAATCGAAAATTACTAGCAAAAACTCAACCCTAAATAATCTTTAAATATCCGACTCTAAATGGGGCTTCTTTTAATAAAAAATTAAAATTAAAATTTCATAATATTTATTATAAATGAAATGAAGTCAAAATGAATTTAGTTCATGGACCAAATACATTGAATATAGTTGTTAGTAATAGTATGGAATGTCATTTCTATTTGAAATGGTAGAATTGCTATAGTTTAAATAATTTTCGAACTACTACAGGTTTCAATGGTCTTCTGATTGTTATTTTTTAGTTTTAAAATTCAAATTTATTTACTTTAATGTATTAGTTTCAGTTAGTTCATATTTTTGGAAAAGTAAATATTTTGGGAAAAAATAAGTATTTAATATAATAATATTTTTTTCAATATAAAATATATAATAAATTTTTTTTCTATTAAAATAAAACGATTTTTTTCTCAAATAATAGACTTTGTTTAAATTTAACCAAAATTAGATTTTATGTATGATATCTCCCATAAATCAAATAGCTATGTGATGCTATCATTCTTAAAAGGGTTAATTATTTGAAAACCCCTTCCATTATGGTGATATTTGTTATTTTTCCTGAATTATTTGGTTATGTGGCGCTGACTGTGTAATTTACCGCATCCTTTTATATTTTACCACAAGTTCTGCAGATTTTACCAAACTCTTCAACAACAACAACACAAGTTCTGCAGATTCATCCTCTTAATAATCTCAAATTCAGTCTTCCTATACAACAACAAACCTAGAAAATTAGGGTTTATCAATTGGTATCTTTCATCATCATCATCATCATTCTTGTTCCATTCTTGTTAGTCCTTCTTGTTCAAGTTCCTTCTTCTTGTTCCATTCTTGTTACTGCCAATGACAAATTAGTAAAATTAAAAATATAAACAAAAATATCAATAATAACAATTTTTTTTAACGGATAACAATCTCAGAGAGTTGAATGTCTTAAATAATTGAAATTAGGAATCATATCTTGAAATTAAAATTTCGATATAAGCAAAATTATACACATCATTTGAAATGAATCAAAATACTTTCAAAGGAATCAAAATACTTTCATTTTATAACTTTAATCTGAACTAAAATAAGAAAAGTTATGAGTTAAATAAGAATTGATTTATGTTTGGATTCATTAAATTTAATATTCATAGAACTTGGCATGTTTTGTGGAAATATAAGAGGTTGATGAACATTGTTACTTAAATTAGTGGAAGAATGGACTGGGATTTTGAGATAACTGTCATTTTAATTTGTTTAAAGTTGGATGTGTAGGGTAATTCTGTTACACTTTTGAAATATAATATGGAGACTCTTTCACTTTTATGTCTAATCAGGATGTTGCTACTGAAGATTTTGTTTTAATTCCAGAGTCTCATAGTTGTAAGGATACGTTAAAACTTGCTGGAATATAAAGTGAATGTATCACTTAGCTTTCTTGTGCTGATTTAAATGATTTTCATTCTATATACCACATAATTACATTAGTCATTGCTTATCTGCATACTTTCAATATTTTATGATGCTGTGAATTAGAGTATCGTAACACAGATCATAGGATTCTACCAATTTTGTTAATGCACAAAGTAATGAACACTATAAGAGTGAAAGAATATATTTACTACTCTGCAATGATGGCTACAAAAGATTTTTTAAAATAAAGATTGATAGATGACAACTATCACTCGTCTATTTATAGATAAATATTACAACAACATAAGCAACATACTAAAATCCTAAATTACTTTTCAATACCAATCCTTAATATAGGATTTCCTAATCAAAACTAACAACACCATTTTTATCCCTTAAGTGAAGAAAATAATCCGTCTTGATCACCTTTGTCAGAACATCTGCCAGATGTTTTTGGGTGCTACGGTGCACAACTTCTAGTACATATGGATTTGACTCTCAAAAAATGATATTTTGTCTCAATATTCTTGCTTCTCAAGCACAGAACCAGGTTCTTGGAAATATTGATTGTAGACTTGTTATCAATCATCAACTTCAGAGGCTTGTTTATTTTGATTTTCAGATCCTGCAGTAAATTTAGAAGTCATATAGTTAAACATGCACCTACAGCACATCCGATGTACTCAATTTCACACATTAACAATGCAACAACATGTTACTTCTTGGAACACCAAGAAATAAGACCTCTCAGAAACTCAAACAAGTATCCAAAAGTACTTCTCTTTTCAACTCTATCTCCCCACCAATCAGAGTCTAAGTAACTCAAAAGTTCTGAACCAGTCTTCTTCCATAAGGGAATATTACTCTATACTTTAGAGTTCCCTTGATATACCTTAGAATATTGACAACAGCTTGGTAATAGGGCCACTTAGGTTTACTCATGAACCTACTAACCATTCCAATTGCATAACAGATATCAGGTATAATATTACACATATACCTCAGAGAACCAACCAATTGTTTGAAGGTTATAGCATCCACATCCTTGCCTTCAGAATCAAAATCCAATTTTTGATTGGTTTTTGAAGGTGTGACAGCAGCCTTGCAATTCTATAGCTTAAATTTCTTGAGAAGCTCAAGTTCATACTTTAGCTGATATAAAATGATACCCTTTTTAGAGTACATAAATTCCATTACTAGAAAATATGTCATTTCAAACTCGTTCATCGGTGGCTCTATCAACTTAGTTATCTCTTGTTCAGAACTCTTTGTCAGCAATATCTCATCAACATATAAACACACCAGAATCATGTTGCCTTCAGAGTTATACTGAACATAAACATCGTACTCCATTTCACATTTCTAGAATCCTTGCTCCTTGAAAATGAATCAATCTTCAGATTCTAAGCTTTGGGCGCTTCACTCGGAAAACCCATTTAACAACGATTGGAAAAGATATAGCAAGACATGGGCGAGGGTGTTGTTTTGTAGATTGTTGTTACCTATGCGGTACTTACAATGACGGTCTTGGAACTGTTGTTGTACTCTAGAAAACGTGCGCCATATCACAACGATTATTTTAAATACCCGTTATTATAGAGAACTACCTATAATAACAATTATTTTAAATAACTGTTGTTGTATGTCTTTTAATAAAATTAAAAACATTTAAGCAACAAGAACATCAAGAACAACAACAACAACAACAATAACAACAACAATGACAAAAAGAAAAACAATAATAAAAATGAATAACAAAAACAACAATATTTCAACGTCTACCATCCATATTTCCTAAATGTAATCAGAACAGGATTAAGTTGATCAGGCTCAATACCATAAACATAACATTTAGTCCTACCGCAAGATAACGTGTATGAACGGAAGGAAACACTTATAATATTCCAAGGCTAGGTCGAGGATACGACATGCTCTGATACCAACTGTAATACCCGTATACAAAATACATACATAAAGCATATTTTTCATATATAATATTAGAAATTTGGTACTAAAATACAAATAAGTTCTTAGCAACACATTATATAAATATAGCCACTACAACATAAGGTACTAAACAAGGCTATAAAATAATACAAGATGTTCAACTACAAAAAGATCTAAGAACTAGATCCGAAGATCTCAAAATCCACAGCGGAAGACAAGCCATCAACTAGTAGGGATAATCAAGTCGCCTTATCCTTACCCTTAACGGAACCTGAAGTACCTGAAATAACAACATCAACATGGGGTGAGACAAAACATCTCAGTGATTCCCTATCTTATAATTCTCTCGGCTCTAAGGGCTATTCTCAAATGAAACTCGCACGTTTCACAAACCAACTCACACAAGGACCAAGAACAAAGGGGAACTAAGGTCCACACACGATCTCAAATACAAGAAGTGAAATGTCTACCTCAAGTCCTTACAGATGCTCTAGTGAAATACATAGTAACCACATTGAGACTTACACAAGACCTTACGAAGGAATTGACATAGCACGTTCTTCAATCTTTACGGATGCTTCCCGTGGGACTAAATGTTACCCACCTCAAGACTTACTCAAGATTGACACATAACTAGCATAACACTTTCCTCAAGTCCTTACGGATGCTTCACGTGGAACTAAGGACAACCCATCTCAAGGCTTACTCAAGACCTTACGGAGGACTTATAGTCTACACATCTCAAATTAACGTCCATGCATACACAACGGATACCTCAAGTCCTTACGGATGCTCTAGTGAAACACATAGTAACCACATTTAGACTTACACAAGACCTTATGGAGGATCCTAAAACAAAACATAATTCGTGATTCATTCGAGTTTAAGGGGAACCTAGATACCTCATAAGTCGTCCATTTCTCTGTTCCCATTAACTCACACTTTCCATTTTATCAAGTTTTGGTCATTTGAAAAGTCGGGTAAAAGTTGGCTCAAAATAATGTTTCTTGATTTCAAAAGATAGATTATGTCATTAGCTTCAAAACGATATGTGGAACGTTAAAAACGGATACCCGAATCAGAAGTTACGAATTTAGTACCAAATTTAGAACCTACATGTCTCGCTGAGCGAGCTCCCTCCTGGAACTCTCGCTGAGCGAGCTACACCATTTCAGGAACTTCCAAACCTACGGGAAAAATCACTCTCCAACCCAAAATTACTTCCAAACATCCACCAAAGCAGAAAAACATAACTAAACATGTTAATAAACATCATATGAGTATTTTAGTTAAGTTTTAATCGAGTATTAATCGTTAAACTTCTGATTTTTCTTAGATTTTCCAATTAAGCCCTAACCACAAAATCTCTAAAACTCAACCAAAATTAAATATAAAAGTTTCTAACTAAGAACCCACCTCAAGAGATGAAGATTGGCGGAAAGATTGAGTCGATTCGACGGACGAATGATCGAGAATGAGGAAATGAAGCTTTTGGGGGTTTTCTCTCTTCTTTTCTTTCCTTACTATCTTTCTCTCCTTCTTATATTCTTTCTATATATATAAATATACATAAAACTTATATTTTTACCAATGGGTCAGAAATTAGAGAATATCCATAAAATGTCTCTTAATCCGATATTTATAAAACCTCAGAGTCAGCTAGTATCAATTAATAAAATAATATCCCGTGTATTACTCTATTTAGTTCTGTTAAAATTTCTTTGAGTATTCCGGAATAATATTATTACCAATTAATATTGTTCAGAGCTTTAAATAAAATACGGGGTATTACAAGTACATACATCATGTAACTCAAGTCACGAGTCACAACCTATTTTTTTAACTCAGATCACAAGAGACAAACAAATAAAAAGATTAAGGTAAGATGATAGAACATCTTACACCACCACTGCTCGAATGAACCCAATACCCAGAATATCATTCTTCTCCCCCTTTTTAGCCAAAACTTGGCAAAAATGACCCATACAAATCCAAACCGAAATGCAACTCAACCCGTATTTGAAGAACGTTATTTGATCACTCATTTGCAGAGCAAGAATTATGAGACCAAGAAGTGTCCCAACAATATTATTTATAGCCAATAATTTCCTTACGAATTAACAATGGTCAATTCACCTGACCCTTAACCTAGAAATAAATTCATAACTTGCGCACCGACCAAGACTGTTGATTGTTTCTTCTTTTAAGGAATCGTCCAAAGAAATTCAGTTACATGCAAACATGTTCTACAAAAATGTCCTGACATCATGCCAGACATTGTCTTCATTTTAAATGCACTCCTCTTTAGATAAAACAAGACTTCTTATATCAGCATAATAATCAGAAATCAATCTACCAGATAATGACTTTATTCTGAAGAGAAAAATAAATTCTCCAAGATTCTTCAATGATTCTTTAAGGATCCAAAAATAATCATATAATCGATATAGTCAAGTTTCCCTCAACTTTCAACAATACAATGTCAAGACATAACACTTGACATCTTCATCCCTTATGGATGGAAAAGCTCTGCTTGTTACTCACCACAAGCTTGGTGTTGATGATCCTTATATCAAGAGGCAACTCTCCATATCTAACAAAATGTTAGAACATCTTCCACACACCAAGACAAAATTCTTGATATACTCCACCAACTGGACTTACTAAATCATAGTAATCCAAAGAACTGAAGAACCTTCATCACTGCGCCACCAGCTTAAATAATAACTCCAGAAAGAGAGTAACTTCTCATCCACATTAAAGAATAAAATTAATCTTCTTGAGCCTTCAATTTGCAACTCTTCTGCCCGAGAGTAACTTGTTCCAAGACATAACCTCAAGACTAACCAGCTTCCACCATGCTAACTATCTTGATTCTTCGAATCCACTTATGAGATAAACCAAATGCCAAAATTTGATCACTTCCTTCATGAATCCTCATATGAATAAGACAATTTCCACATATTGTCTTCTTCATGTACATCAAAATTCTCACAAAGATATCCTGATCTACCAACTCAACTTGATCTTCAAGTTGCATGTATCCATTTGCTCAATAGCAATACACACTTAGACTCCCTAAGCCATGGATAATGTAACATCTTCTCCTTCCTACAGATCCCACAAACTACCATGAGAACAGTCTTTATGAAGCATCATTTTTTATTCCAGAAGATCACCCTATCTTGAGTGTATGTGACACTGCACCAACTGAAATTCTGATGTTGAAAACTAGATGTCATAACATTGTGATTCAATATCTAGCTGTTGAAATCAGCTTCTTCTTCTACCACTTGAAATAACTTCCTCCCTTTACAGAACAAGAGTCACATGATCTCATAGACTTGATTCACCCACCAATTTTGAGTAGACAACCTTCATTCTATTGATTTTGAAGTTACTTCAACCAATCTCACACATTGCAGAGTACCTGCTAGTGCTTTTCTAAAGACTTCAAATCTGCCACTATTTGAATCTTCAGAAGGACTAGTTAGAAACTAACCCTCATAGTTGTACCAATGATGCCACCTTTCCTTGAGTAGAGCCGTCTTCACGAAGTTACTGATATGCCACCTATCTAAACTTCATGATGATCATTCTGGGTTGCCCTAAAGTACCTGGATTAGAAATAAACCAATCCAAGCAAGTCATCAAGATTATGGTTTCTTCATAGTCTTCCATCTCCATCTTGAAAAATAGTGCATCACCATTTGGACAAGTCTCAATACTTTTCAGGAAAAGATGTGAAACCAACAATCCTAGGTCAAAAGCCTAGGATACTTCTGAGCAAATGTAGAACCCCTCCCATGATTCTTCAAACCTCCTATGAAGAGATGTTAGAACATTTGATATAACATCTTCAATCTTGAACCACAACGATAATCAAATCTTCACAAAGAAATTAATTTTTAATCCTTGTAGTAATAACCCTTGTTTGATTCTAGCATATTCTGAATATCACATAGATATTCTTCTTCATGTTGTCTTCTTCGTTGTTGTGCAAGTTGTTAAGATATCAAGGTTCTCCCTTGACTCAAGCTTTTAAGATTCTCTCTGAGCGAATCCTAATTACCTTAACTATGTGAACTCATCCTTAGTGTAAGAAGTGTGAGTTCTTTCTCGCAAGCTGTTTGTGAACGGTGAAAATAAATCACCTCCACTGTCTTCACTTCCATGCTTTCAAGAAAGCACTTCCTAGTCTGAAGAATAACTAGCAAACTCTAGAATATGTATGGATTTCCTTGATTGGACTTGATCATAATATCAAGTGTCTTCAACAACTTAGCCAACAAGTAATCATCAAACCTCTACGACTGGAAATACAAAGTCATATAAGACTCAATCATGACAATAACATGATGACGCATACATGATGACGCCTATCAATCAAATACAAAGTCATATAAGACTCAATCATCACAATAACATCCCTTTGCTCCTAACTTTGGAATTCTATGTGTCTTCATATCGATTGATATCTACAAGAACAGAACCAGGTAAAGAAAGCTACAAGATTTCTTCTATCAATACTCCAGTATCCCATATTACTAGAAATCTTCAATCTAAACGTATGCAACAGAAATACCAAAGAACAATTTTAACTTTCCCTAGACAAGATGTCAAAACATCTTTCAGGACACCATCCGAGATAACTAGCCACTCCTCTTGTTTTTTGTTGTAGAACCCTTCAGAAAATAACTTATCATGTTTAATCACCAGAAATTACTCCATGGATCTTATCCGGAAAACATACCAGGATGCCTTCTCTGATAAAAATTGAAATTCTGGTTATGCTGATACTACAAAGTCCTATATTAATGTTAAGACAATTATTATTTCACTTTAGTGAACAGAATAATTACACAGCTGATGTTTTGAAGTAGTGCAACAAAAATACCAACAGATTTCAAGACAACATGTCGGGACATCTCAGTCAAGAACAACATACAGGAAAACTGTAAATCTGCAGAATATAAAGAACATAGATAATTGTTGACCCAGTTCAGTGTTAACAAACCTACATCTGGGGGATACCAATCCCGGATGAAGACTCCATTAAATCGTAGCATTGTCACAAAGTTAAAATCCCCCGTTTACAACTTTGGCTCCTAATCACTACCCTAATGAACATCTTTACCAAATCTAAACTCTAGTCGTTTACAACTTTTATAAGAGAACCTACTCACATCCTTCATCACCACTTGTGATGTCTTTTTCTTCTGCTGATCTCCATAACCTTTCATGGTTTCTTGACCTATAAGTTATCCTGGACTTACTTCACTGCTTCGTCCAAGAATATTACACAAACCATTACCTAAAGGCTTCTATTTATGCCCCTTGTATCTTTGCCTTCCTCCCTGCATCCCATACTGTAGAGGGGAGACTTCTAACTCCTAAGAGAGCCAATGACTCTCAAACACTAAACCCTTATTTTACAAAGTATTTAGGTTACAAAGTTACAAGTGATACAAAAGTTACAAAGGTTAATTTAGCCCTATGTTTAAGTCTCCTTATATAGTCTTCTGCTGTTGGGCTTTATATCTGTGCTCCTTGATCCATGCACCAAATCCTTGACAAATTTATTAAATATAAATACCTTCTATATTAGGAAGATGTCCTTTCATATTGTTGAGACATCTTCTTTAACTTCTTTAATCCTGAGCAGATTTATTTATCTTTATCATATCAATGTTTTAGCAAACTTTAGTTAAACCACACGAGCTTTCAGTTACGTTAATGGTGATGATAAAACTCCAAGTAGAAGTGTTGTAAATCGCACTTCTACAAAAGGAAGTAATTGTACACCCCCTGTAGATAACCACAATGGGATATTGGACCCTAGTCCAAATGAAATAACCATGTTATACCTGTCCATTGTGGAAATAAATGATTTGCAAGCTATCCCGCAAGAACATTACCTGAAATTGGATGTAGTGTATTACACTCCTGAATATGTATGGGATTTTATCTCAGGATTTAAGTGGCTTGACATAGGGATTTTGCAAGTTTGGTGCACGTAAGTATATAGTCGAATATACATATCATTATAGAACATTGTCATTTTTTGTATTTTCTCCCTTAATTTATTCATTTTCTTTGACCATTTAGTTACTTGAAAGACTAAATGAGGGAGGAATTGAAAGAACGACTAAATGAGGGAGGAAAAGAATGCTACCTTGCATTATTCCTCCGTTGGTAAGTATTGTTGTAATTTATTTATATATTCTATATTTAATTTGATTTTAGTAAATAACACACACACACACACACACACACACACACACATATATATATATATATATATATATATATATATATATATATATATATATATATATTATATATATATATATATATATATATATATATATATATATATATGTATGTATGTATGTATGTATATTCTCGTGTTCATTCAGTGGTCATTGGCAATTGATCATAATATCATTAAGGACAAATACGATGATTGTATTGTGTTCCTTGAATAACCCACTCCTCAAGAATATGAAAAATAGTATTCAAACGTAAGTCTATGTTTAATTTATTTTCTTTACATTGTAATTAGTTTATCATGTAATATGTTTAATTCATTTTCAGTGTACAGTGTTGTGGAACAAGTTAATATGATGAGAAATGTTAGAAAACAACCCACATGGATTACTCCTAAAGTAAGTGGCCTCATAAAATGTTTCTTTCATTTACATTCATGTGTGGTTATATTCATGTAATTATTGCTTAAATTTGTAGACGAGGAAAGAACGCGGGACTTACGAGTCTGTGTATTTTTTCATGAAACACATGTTAAACATTTTCCTTGTCGGCATTGTTGAATCATGGGATAAGGTATATATATCTTAAAATGTTTATAGATTTTAATTTATAAGTTGACTATTGAATTATTATCATGCATGATATTCAATTTTTTTCTCTTTCTTATGTAGATGTTTAACGATGAAACCTCATTCCCCATTGAGGACTTTGTAGATATCCGTAAACGTTGGGCGTATATCGACAATGTACTTAAGGGTCCTTCTTTTATTTGATTTATCAGCAACATTTCTCATCATATTTTATGCTTTTTCTTATGTATTGATGTTTGATGTAAATAACATGTACATATTGTAAGAACAAGAATTTTCTCTGCAATTCATCTCTAGGTTTTGATGATAACAGTAAAGTATTTGTGAAAGAACTATTTTACGTTCTAATTTTTATTACTATATAGATCATGATTATTGAAGATATCATATCAAACAAACATTATTAGAACGTGTGCCAAAGATCATATGCGAGTTACTATGTGTAACACAATTCATAAGCATACTAAAGAAGCAAGGATGCTTTTGTATCCGATCACAATAAGAAAGATCCTAAGATAACTCTATGTTGTTTTTGAAATGTCTCTTGGATTATGTTCTGTGTGTGGTTCTGATGTTCTACTTCTGAAGTGAGTGAAGCTTCTGAAGTTGTTATCTTTTGAAGACCAAGTGCTAAAGAATATGAAGTCGGTTTTGCTGAACAAAGTTTTTAAGGTTCTAAAGACTTAAGGTTTTGAAGATAAAGGTTTTGAAGAACCAATTGCTAAAGACTTTGAAGACACCATTCTAAGTGAACAAGGTTTTGAAGACTCTGAAGACTTGCAGTTCAGAAGACAAAGTTACTGTTAGCAATGATAGTACAAAGTACGAAAAAGTTGTATCCCACTAACTCTCCACTAGCTTGAATTGTGGAAAAGGATATACGTGGTTGTACTATTTTCATCATTATGTAACGACTCTTTTCAATATCCAACTACTCTTCAATGACTATATTTTATTTGGCTATATAAAGGAAAATATCATGTGCTTCTAAAGTCGTCGTTAATATATACAACTATCTCTTTATCGCCAAAATTGTTGATGTTGCTATTAACACACGACCATTGTTGTTAAAACTCAAAAGATCATCAATCAACATAACAATAATTAGTTTGCACAATAGTTGATGAATCTGATATTGTTTGAAAAAAAATCAAGTAACCAATCAATACATCATCTCTGCGAAATGAAGATCAGAAGAAAAGAGTTGTTGCTCGTCACTTGCTCAACATAGAAGATGAAGATATCAACAAGATGTTATTCCAATTGTCAATTATATACATTCTAGTAGAATTTGAAGAAAGCATGGAGTTGTTGCTCATGTCATGCTTAGACAATGTTGTGTCATCCTGTACTTAAAATTAGGAGTTATCTGCTTAATTAGAAGCACTTATGTAATCTCCAGAATATTAATTTTGTTTAGAATTAAGGGTTCCTCAAGTGAAGATCAGAAGACTTGAGATGACAATGGTTGCATGTCATTGTGAAAGCCTAAAATAAAGTTAATGATAGTCATATATCAAAGAGGACCAAGTGAAGCTCAAAATCTCGTGAGATCACTGATGGATATCATTTTGAAAAATCCTAATAGGAGATCTTGCAAGATCAGATTCGGTTAGGTTAATGAATGTTATATCTGGTTAGATCTCTGAATGATTCATTATTGGTTAGTCACCGGCAGTTGCCTGTGCATCTATAATTGGTTTTGGTTATAGTGGATTAAGTCCTCGAGTTCAAGTCGAAATCACCTTGGAAGGGTAGACTTGATTAACTTGAGAGTTGCTCAAGTGAACCATGATATATCGTGTGTTCTTTACTCTTGCTTATGTTTTACTTTATTATTTATGCTTCTGCACCGCTTATCAGAATCTTTCATTGTAACTCAGAATCTCTCAACGCAACTCTGATAATCTCTTAGCGTATTAACGTTAAGAGGCGAAAAGTTTTCAAGAGTTAAAACTCAATTCAAACCCCCTTTCTTGTGTTTTTTCACACCTTCACATGTTTGATGTAAATAATTATTTTGAAAAGCATATTATTTTTATGTTGTAAATTCTCAGATTCAGTTATAATATTTACAAGATAAAATATAGGAAGAATTTGAAAAGTAGAGAATTTTATAGCTAAAATAGAGATTGTTTTGACAACGGTTATAAAACCTAACTATGGTTCAATGTTGAACGCTGACCAGAATAATATAAATACCAAAATGTTGTAACTGACAATCGAACCAGATTACCTTTAGTTCTATCACAACGGTTGTGCAAACAAACCGTTGTGAAATGGTGCGTGCTTTCTATAATACAACTACGGTCTCAGGACCGTGATTGTAAGTACCACATATTCAATAACAATATACATAACAACGCTAGTGCAAGTGTCATTATATATCTTTTCCAATCGTTGTTAAATGTCTTTTCCGTAGTAATGTTAGTTTTGAATTGTTTTATTTAAATTAGATTTTTATTTTTATAATATTGTTACTTTAATATTTAACATTAACTTTAATTTTTTAAAAATGAATTAAACACAAATAATAATTAAATTAATAATTTGTGAAAGAAATTATCTAGGAATTTACCTATAGATAAGTTTGCTGCGACTTTTTCTGCGAAAACTTCAATTACGGTGGTCTTATCTGCAAATTTACATGCAATATGAGATTTTACTGGACATTTACTTGCGATTTTTCCTGCACATTTACATGTGATTTTACCTACTAAATTAATTACCTACAAAAGTTTTAGCTAGAAACATATAATAGTAGAAAAACTCGTAGGTAACTTGTTTAAATATCATCAAAATCCGCAGGAAAGGAAAACAAAGTATTTCTATTTGAACAACTTTGCTCCTAAACCAAGGGGAGGATGAACCATTTTTCCAATTTTGACACTTCTCACTCTTGATTCTCTCTTACTTTTGCTGAGTTTTCTCCATTTCACTCCCACTTTCCGACTTCGTCTTCTTCCCAAAAACCACACAAAAGCTCATCCATCATTGGAGTTTAGCAAGTTTTTCTTTGAAACTTGTTAAATGTTTGAGCTAAACCACCATCTAATCATCTCTTCATCACTACATTATTGCATCAACCTTAGAATTCTCCATTAATTCATGCTTTGGAAACCACTTCTTGAAGATTATCGAAGCATATTCGTATTCGGATCGATTATCGCGTTATCCTCGATTTTTCTTGCAAGAATCTCTGGGTTTCATGTGTTTTAAACTTCTCTTCATTACATTTTGATCATAACAAACGCCAAGGCAAATCACCGCCTTGTAGATTGGTGATTGTAGACCACGGCTAGTTCCTCCCCAAGTCAAGGTTTCATGCACCAAATATGCACTGAAAAAGACAAGTGTAAAAACATAGTAATTTCGAATACATAACTAACATGGTTCTAGTTACATTTTCCTTGCTAGCTAAGTAAATTGACTAATTGTATCCTATGATATGATAACACTAAATAGACAAAGCATATATGGAAGAAATTTCAAAAATAATCACACGGTCCCAAATATTCTCCTCCTTGTTCACTAAGCAATCTGACTCTGACTAAACTTTTTACTATTATCTTCAGATTCTATTCATGATATCATGTAATTATAAATAGACCAAGTTATTTACCTTATTTCAATCCACAACAATACACCTAAATCATTTCAGCTTTGCATACTTATATAGACAGCATAAAACACTTTTTGATGGCTTTGATTTCATCTCTCATCAATTGTTTTGGTCTCTCCTCAAATTATCAGCTCAAGTTTCAAATTCTGATGAAACTTCATCTCAAACAAAAACTTCATCTTTAGAGAAGCCAAAGAGAAAGGAAAAATTAAAGGGAGCTCCAATTATAGTTTCTTATTTTCCTGTTAATTCTTTTCTCTCACGCTTATAGTTTTATTCTGCATCTTATCAGAAAAGTTCAATCAACATTTTTTTGTGATTTGTAAAGATCAATATTAGTTTCATAATATTTAGTAGAATTTAAATTTGTTTCACTATTAACATGTTGTTGCCGAGTTCTTCTTCCAAACTTCTACTCAAACTTCCAAACAAATTAAATTGGATGCAAGTCTTAATTGAAAATAATATATTTCTATAAACAATTTATTTGCGGGTTATATCTAATAATATTAATTATAGAATATTGGATTAAATATGTTTGTTGTTCTTTTAAATATATCACTTTTTTGTTTTATTCCTTAAAAAAAATTATTTTGAAGAATGTTCATCTTAAAATTCTTATTTTATACTTTTGGTTCTTTTTGCAACCTAATGACGGTTTTTACAACTTACCTAAAAAATTAGCGACGATTTTACCGATTAACAGATTGAATTAGCGATGGTTTTAGTAGGACGGGACCAAAACTGTGGATAAATTATTTTAGAAAGATCATTCTTTGAATGAAATATTTTAAGAAATTAAAAAATGAAATATGAGATTTTTAAGAGGATGACAAACATTTGTAATCCTAAAATATTTCACTTTTAATAAATGTACTCGCCGAATAAGTTTAGAATTTAAGCTAAAGTTCATTGGGTTCTTAGTTGATATAATTACTATCTAAGTTGCACATAATGTTTTAATCACTCAACTTTAACAACAAACTCTCAGGGCAGAATTTAAATCCAATTAAATGCAATAAAAGCGAAATGTCGTGTGCCAACACGAATCAAACAACAAACTGCTAGCGTAAAACGCGGTCATCACAATCAAATCGAATGCAACGAATTGCATCATAAAGAAAGCAACACCACGTGACGAAACAAAAAGTAGCGAAGGAAAATGTGAATTGACGTTATACTGAATTACCAAAGGTGCATACAACTCTGAATTAAACACAACGATAACAAAATTAAAATGCCGCACGTACACACTACGAAAAATGCATATCACAGCTATTGCAAAAGGGATACCATCACGCTAGTTCAACCGTTGTGACATAAGGTGTGATTGTATGTATGACGTTTTCAATCACGGACATGCGACCGTGATTGTATCCAAGCAACGCGTTACCTACCATAACTTTTACATTAAACAAATGTTGTACTATATCAAATACAACATATTTAACAACAATTGTGTTAGATAATTTTTATGGTATATAGCTCTGAGTTTAGTATAAATTATGCGGAATGCTTATTTCGCCAATGCTCACTAAACATATAACCTTCCAATATGAACTAGAACATTATAATATGATAAATTAAGTTATATTAGAAGAATAAGTACACATTCAATGCTTGACAATGATTCTTCAACTCTTTATCCGTATTTTGTTCTTTGACAGTAAGAACTTGGTTTAATGATCCTAGTTCTTCAACAACCCTGTCTTTACCTCTAATTCTTTTTGCAAAATAATTTCTTAGTTTGCAAACAAAATTAGAGGTGGAGAGGGGTGATTGAAGATCTACAATCATTAAACAAAGCTATAACAGTCAAAGAATAACATGCGTGTGAATAATATTTGTCAAGAATTGAACGTGTACTTATTTTCTGATATAATTTCATCTATCATATCATAATTTTCTAAAGAAATTTGAAACATTATATATTCGGTAAGGTATTGGAAAAACACTCAAACCACATAATATTTAATAAACTCATCCTTTAAACAAATATTAACAACAACATTCATCATCGACAAAAAATAAACAACAAACATATCAAGTCATAAATTGCTTCAGAGAAATACCATACATGTCACATAATGGTGTGTCAACGATGAAATAAGGATGAAAAAATTAGCAAAATAAGACTAGACATGCTTTGGCAACCATTAATCATTGGTTAATTTTTAATTGATTGTAAACAATACATTATTACATGGAGACTTGCTATAAGACGTTTACTTACATGACCTAGAACATACCATTGAGAATTATCTTATCTAAATCCAATCAAGTTTGCAAGTTTGTCAAATCATTATATTTCCTCAAGTAACATAGCAGAAAATGGTTTGAAAAGCTAACATCTCTTCTTCTTGTGAACAACTTTCATCAAGACAACTATAATCATTCCTTGTTTATCAAGAAAATTGTAGACACATATACTTTATTTTAAATATATTCCTTTTTTCATTTCTTTTATTTCTATATTAATTATAATGTTTAACATCGATGTTATGTTTTCCATTTCAGACATGAATATTACATCACTTCTCTAAGATTACTGGTTAGGGGGTGTCTTGGAGTACATTGAGGAGATACTGTGTGTTGCTGCCTTTGTCCAATTCTACCCGATAATTAATAACAAAATTAGAGTATAATACTTCAACTTAACAAATTGAGATGATACATTTCAACTTTTAAAACATCATTTAACACTTGATAAGTCTTTAAAATAACTTCTTTATTACTATACAACAGATTCAACAAAACATCTTAAATTGTATTCATCATCAAAACAACTTAAGGAAACAATAAACTTTTAATTAAACAACTTAAAATTAGCAACTATAACAAAAAATCAACATCAACATAAAACAAGCGTTATCCCCCCGAGTGCTAAGTATCAGAGCGACAACACCGACTCGAATCTACTAAGGTACTTCGTCCTACTCTGGACTACCTGCACGTTACCAACAGAGGGCAACATTCAAACAGAGGGCAACATTCAAGCATATGATAAATTAACATATCGAATTAGATTACATGAATCATCACTTCACAACTTCACAAACAACAATTAAAACCAACACAAAATACAACATGACAATTTAATATGCAACTTGATATGCGACTTAGACAAATACGATGCATGTGATATCTAAAAATATAATCATAATTGCAGAAAATTTCTTAGATGAGTTTGAAAACATCAAAGAGGTCCTTCAACACACAAATTTGAAATCAAGAATCTAGACCAATTAAAATACTTTTAACTATGATCTAGGTCATTTCTCCAAGTTAGTTAGAAGTATAATCACTAACTTCTTAGATAAGAAACTAGATTGTTAATATTTAACTATAGTGCTGGAATATTTCGGCTATTGATCTCAATCCATATTCGTTGCTGCGGGTAGATCTGGATAGATATTTGTAGGCCCTATAGTCTAGCAGCTTCATTGAATTTGCTAATGACTCCTTTGTGTCGAAGCATGAGGTGGATGCTAATTTTTCTGTCAAGTCTTGTTATAATAACATTATATTTGGCTTGGTTGATTCTTTTGTGGAGGGTGACATGAAGATTGCTCTGGATTTTTCTTGGACGTCCAAAGCTCCTTTGAAGATTAAAGCTTTTGTTTGGTGTCTTTTTCTTGACGCGCTTCCTTCGCGTGGTTTTCTTAGCTTAAGGGTGATTATTTCAAATAATCAGGATAAGGTTTGCGTGTTTTGCTTCCACTCGGTTGAACAATCTTTCCATATGTTTTTTTTCTTGTCATAAGATTAAATACACTTGGATCAAATTGTCAGATTGGTTGGATATTCCGGTTCCTAGAGAGAATGTTAGCTTTGATCATATTTTGGAGTTGCTTTCTTCTTTATGTGATTCAAATCATAAGGCAAATGCGGTTCTTATTTGGTTGGTCACGTGTTGGTGTATATGAACGTTTAGGAATCAAATTATCTTTAAGGATACGATTTTTGTTCGAGAAGTCGTTTTTGATAGGATAGTGTTTTATTCATGGTCATGGCTTCCAAAGAAGAATAAACATTCTCTAAGGTGTTCATTCTATGAGTGGCTCAATCACACTATCGATTTTTTGTAATTGTGTTTCTGATTGGGTCGTTAGTCTGTTGTATTGAATTATGTTTATTGGGTTAGAGTATCCCTAATACTTCTTTTAATATTATTGTTCTTGATTAAAAAAAGAAAGAAAGAAAGACTATGCTAATGTAAACCGGTCTCTGTATAACTTGCTACCTAAGCTTTCATGTAACACCATTTCTAATTCATTGAAAGAACCCTATTTTCCATAGGACAATAATAATCTGTATAACTTTTTATGGAACAAAAGTCTTATTTCTCAATAAATTTAATAAGACCACGACTAGTTCCTCCCCAAGTCAAGTTTCATGCATAAAACAAGCACATAAAAAGACATAGGAAACAAGATTGTAATTTGGAATACAAAATGAACATGTGTCTAAAGCAGCCACATGAGAATATTTTCAAACAAGTATGTGGTCCCATTACATTCTCCTTGGTCGTTAAGTAAATAGACTAATATTCTTTCTTCCTTAACTTTTTATCTTATATCCTATGTTATGATAACATTATAAATACACTAATTCCCTCATTTCAGTCCACACAACTCAAACATTTATTTCAGCTTTGATTACTTCAATTTCTAGCCACACCTCAATCTTTGGTTTCATTGTTCCTTTTACAACACAAATAGTGCAAACTAAATCAAAATCATTTTTTGATGGCTTTCATTTCATCCTTCTTCAATTGTTTTAATGTATCTTCAAACTCATTATCTCAAGTTTCTGATTATGCTGAAAATCCCTCTCAATCCAAATCTTCCTCTTCAGAAAAATCTTTAAAGAGCAATGAAAAATCAAAGGGAGCTCCCATCGTAGTTTCTTATTTCCCTATTAATTCCAATCTTTCACGTTTGTAGTATCATTCTGCTTCTTATCAAAAAGTGAAAAATCAACATTTATTTATTATTTGGTGCCTGATTTTCTTTTATTTATAACTGATTTTTCTTATTTGTTTATAAGACTTTTTATTTTTGTAACTTACAAAGAATCGGTTTTGTAGTCTCATATTATTTAATACAATTTGAAATTTGTTTCATTAATGTACTATTATTGAGTTTTTCTCCCAAACTTCTATTCAAACGAGTCGATTTTGCTCCATTTATTACATTTCATTTAATAGATTTACAACCTATGTCAAATAACGGCTATAGTTATAAAATAAAATAAAATATAATCTTGATTGTTTATTATCCAACTATCAATATTAAGGACTTAAAGAGATTTTTTTTTATTAATTAACCGTTAGATTTGATTTGAATATATGTTATAAATCTATGAAATAAAATAGAATAAATGAAGGGATGAGAAATAGAGCAAAGTCAGACTCTACTCGAACGAAAATAGTTGATCAACTAAAGCAAATTATATTGGATGCAAATTTTATTAGAAATATAAAGTATTGTATTAAAGCGCTTATAATAACAACTTAGTTAGAATATTATATTACAAATGCTTATTAGTTATTATAATAATTGTTTATCATTCTTAAATATGTTTGTGTCTCACCCTATAAAAGCTAGTTCAAATATTTATGCATTCTCCGGTTTGAAATTTTAAATAATGTGAGACTTCAAATAAATTTGAACAATACAAATGTATATTTAACATTCACCCCACGTCCAACTAACGTGGATCTAGGTCAAATATACATATTGTAGTTTTTAATTTCTCCTACACTAAGTTAAATATGTTTATATCTCATTCTAAAATTTAATTTAAATGGTGAGGTTGCTTTCACATATTTATAGATTCAAAGCCAGACTTGTGGCTCAAGGCTTCAACCAAACAGAAGGTCTTGACTATTTTGAAACATTTTCACCTGTGGCAAAGATCTCCACCATTAGAGTGTTACTTGCTTTGGCTGCCATTCATGGTTGGCATTTACATCAACTAGATGTAAACAATGCATTTCTTCATGGAGACCTGCATGAGGCAGTATATATGAGAGTACCACAAGGGGTTGTAGCTGATAAACCTGGGCAAGTATGCAAACTTACAAAGTCTCTCTATGGATTAAAGCAAGCTAGTAGACAATGGTTTGAAAAATTGACAACTTTTCTCACAGCTCAAGGATTCAAGCATGCTCATGCTGATCATACTCTTTTCATCAAAGCTAATTCTACTTCATTCACAGCTTTTCTAGTTTATGTAGATGACATAATTCTAGCTGGCACATCTCTCACAGTCTTTGCTCAGCTTAAGCAAGCTTTGCATAAAGCCTTTCATATCAAGGATCTTGGTACCTTGAAATTATTTCTTGGGCTTGAAGTTGCTAGATCATCCAAAGGCATCACACTATGTCAAAGAAAGTATTGCCTTGAATTGCTTCAAGAAGTTGGTCTTACTGGTTGCAAACCAACTTCTACACCTTTGGATGCTTCTCTTAGACTTCATCAAAATAATGGTGCAGTTTTTGCAGATATCACTGCATATAGAAGACTTGTGGGCAGACTGCTATACCTCACTACTACCAGACCAGACATTGCTTTTGCCATATAACAACTTAGTCAGTATATGAGTGCTCCTACTGAACTACATTATAAAGCTGCCCTACGTGTTTTGAGATACTTAAAGAAATCCCTTGCTCGTGGCATTCTTTTCTCTGCATCCTCGAATTTGCAAATTCTAGGATTCAGTGATGCAAACTGGGGTGGTTGTATTGACACGCGGCGTTCCATCTCTGGTTATTGCTTTTTCATTGGCCAATCATTAGTGTTGTGGAAATCCAATAAACAAATCACAGTCAGCTACTCTTCAACTGAAGCAGAATATCGTGCCCTAGCTGCTGCAACTCGTGAGTTACAATGGATTTGTTTTCTCTTACATGATCTCCAACAACATCCTTCACGACTTCCTGTGCTTTACTGTGATAATCAGAGTGCTCTTCATATCTCAGCCAATCCGGTTTTCCACGAGCGAACCAAACATTTGGATATAGATTGTCACTTAGTTCGTGAAAAGGTTCAGGCTGGTGTTATGCGATTGTTACCTGTTCCTTCTAAAGATCAAGCTGCGGATTTGTTCACCAAAGCTCTTAGTCCACGGCCTTTCATTGATTGCTTATCCAAGCTTGGGTTGATAGATTTGTATCAACCTCAAGCTTGTGAGGGGGTAACAGCAGCAGTGCAAGAAGAAACAGCAGCAGTACAAGAAGAAGTTATATACACAAGCAAGAAGAGTGCATGATAGCTTATTATGGAGTGTAGCTCATTCAATAACCATTCAGTTTTCTGTTATGAAGTTAGTTAGTTAGTTAGGGTTAGTTGCACTCTATATAAGAACCTTATAACTACTTTTCACAGTATCAATACAATAAGCTTCTTCTTCATTTTCTTCTGCATTTTTCTTCCATTCCTCCATTAATGGAGTATGCAGCTTGCTTAGATGTTTTGATGAATTTCATTTCATCCTTCATCAATTGTTTTGGCATATATTCAAACTCATTATCTCAAGTTTCAGATTATGTTGAAAAACTATCTCAATCGAAATCTTCCTCCTCAAAAAAATCGTTTAAGAGCAAAAGAAAAATGAAAGGGAGCTTCCATTGTAGTTTTCTTTTTCCCTATTAATTCCAATCTCTCGCGTTTGTAGTATGATTCTGCGACTTATGTAAAAGTGAAAAATTAACATTTATTTATTTTAGGTGCTTGTTTTTCATTTAATTGATTTTGTTTGTAGCATATAAAGAATCAGGATTGTAATTCTCATATTATTTAATACAAATTAAAATTTGATTCATTAATGTACTTTCATTGAGTTTTTCTTCCAAATTTCTACTCGACTTTAAATCGGAAAATGGTAGATGAACTAAAGCAAATTAAATTGGATGTGAATTTTATTCGAAATATAAAGTATTGTATTAAATCACTTATCATAACAACTTAGTTCAAATGTATATTACAAATACTTATTATATTAACGGTTTCTCATTCTTAAATATTATCATGTCATATTCATTTTGTATGATTTTGAATAATTCCATCACAATTTAAATGATGAATATTACATCCCTTGATATTCATTTCGTGTGATTTTGGATAATTCCATCACAATTTAAATGATGAATATTACATCCCTTGGATGTTTGTGCATATTTCGGCAAATGTTTCAAGGACACCAAAAAATCATTTTTTTCCTTAAGAAGATTGTTTCCCGTAAAATCAAGAAATTGAGTCACTCCATTCTCACACTCATTATTTAATCTATTGGCTTCCATCTAACTACGATCCATAATCACATATAACTTCTGAAAATAAATTAAAAATAATACACAACCAACAATAATTACTAGAATAACAAAAATACCATGACAACATTATAATAAATAATATAGGACTAAAAAATCATAATAACAACAATAAGCACATACGACAACAACATCAACGACGGAAAAAACGACAACGGTAATGGAGAATTTGAATATACCAAAAATGTGATTAGAGACTCAACGGAGAAGAATTTGAGCATACTTCCTTCTCATAGAAGACAGATGGTGGTTCTGAGTCTTGGAAACCTCCTACGTTTGCTAGAGAAGAATGAGTTCCTTTCGTTTGCTAGGGTGCAAAAAGCGAATGAGACAAAACATTGTAATTCCTAATGAATAAAATTTGTTTTAAGAGTTTTTATCTCGATTTTCATCAATAACCGATGGATAATATTCGACGTAAAATATATAAAAATAAAGGTGCCTTTTTAGTTGTAAATAGAACATAAAATTGCAGGAACTAAGAATCGAAGTTCAAACATTAAACAACATTTTATGCCGATTTTCCTAGGAAATCGAGATAAAAGATAAAGTTTCTTGATATATATATATATATATATATATATATATATATATATATATATATATATATATATATATATATATATATATATATATATATATATATATATATATATATATATATATATATATATTAAGAATCGATGCATAATGTTAAATTTATTTCGCTATTAACATGTTGTTGTCGAGTTCTTCTTCCAAACAAATTAAATTGGATGCCAGTCTTAATTGAAAATAATATATTTCGATAAACAATTTATTTGCATGTTATATCTAATAATATTAATGATAAAATATTGGATTAAATATGTTTGTTGTTCTTGTAAATATATCACTTTTTAGTTTTAATCCTTAAAAAAAATATTTTGAAGAATGGTCATATTTAAATCTTTATTTTATATTTTAGGTTCTTTTTGCATCCTAATAACGTTTTTTACAACTTACTTACAAAATTAGTGACGATTTTACCGATTAAGAGATTGAATTAGAGATGGTTTTAGTAGGACGGGGCCAAAAATGTGGATAAAGTTTTAGGAAGATCATTCTTTGAAATATTTTAATAAATTAAAAATGAAATATGAGATTTTTAAGAGGATGACAAACATTTGTAATCCTAAAATATTTCACTTTTAATAAATGAACTCGTCGAATAAGTTTAGAATTTAAGCTAATGTTCATTGGGTTTTTAGTGTATATAATTACTATCTAAGTTGCACATAATATTTTAATCACTCAACTTTAACAACAAACTCTCAGCGCAAAATTTAAATCCAATTAAATGCAATAAAAGTGAAATGTCGTGTGCCAACACGAGTCAAACAACAAACTGCTAGTGTAAAGCGCGGTCATCGCAATCAAATCGAATGCAACAAATTGCATCATAAAGAAAGCAACATCACGTGATGAAACAAAAAGCAGCAAAAGAAAATGTAAATTGACGTTATACTAAATTACAAAAGGTACATACAACTCTGAATTAAACACAACGATAACAAAATTAGAATGTCGCACGCATACAACTACGAAAAATGCATATCACAATGATTGCAAAAGGGATACCATCACGCTAGTTCAACCATTGTAACATAAGGTGTGATTGTATGTATGATGTTTTCAACCACAGACGTGCAACCATGATTGTATCCAAGCAGCACGCTACCTACCATAACTTTTACATCAAACAAATGTTGTGCTATATCAAATGCAACATATTTAACAACAATTGTGTTAGATAAGTTTTATAGTATATAGCCTTGAGTTTATTATAAATTATGCGGAATGCTTATTTCGTCAGTGCTCACTAAACATATAGCCTTCCAATATGAACTAGAACATTATAATATGACAAATTAAGTTATATTAGAAGAATAAGTACGCATTCAATGCTTGACAAGG
The DNA here is from genome assembly GCA_963966055.1 of Lathyrus aphaca. Classification (NCBI taxonomy): domain Eukaryota; kingdom Viridiplantae; phylum Streptophyta; class Magnoliopsida; order Fabales; family Fabaceae; genus Lathyrus; species Lathyrus aphaca. The sequence continues at coordinate 505,434,264 of OZ014524.1, read as the reverse complement.
ATTCTTCAATTCTTTATCTGTATTTTATTCTTTGAAAGTAATAACTTGGTTTAATGATCCTAGTTCTTCAACAACCCTGCCTTCACCTCTAATTCGTTTTGCAAATACTTTCTTAGCTTGCAAATAAAATTAGAGGTGGAGAGAGGTGATTGAAGATCTACAATCATTAAACAATGCTCTAACAGTCAAATAATAACATGCAGTTAAGAGTGTGAATAATATTTGTCAAGAATTGAACGTGTACTTATTTTCTAATACAATTTCGTCTATCATATCATAACTTTCTAAAGAAATTTGAAAAGTTATATATTCGATAAGAGATTGGAAAAACACTCAAACCACATAATATATAATAAACTTATCTTTTAAACAAATATTAACAACAACATTCATCCAAAACATTCTTCATCAACAAAACAATAAACAACAAACATATCAAGTCATAAATTGCTTCAGAGAAATACCATTCATGTCTCATAGCGGTGTGTCAACAAAGAAATAAGGATGAATAAAATTACCAAAATAAGACTAGCCATGCTTTGACAACCATTAATCATTGGTTAATTTTTAATTGATTGTAAACAATACATCATTACATGGAGACTTGCTATAAAACGTTTACTTACATGACCTAGAACATACCATTGAGAATTATCTTATCTAAATCCAATCAAGTGTGCAAGTTTGTCAAATCATTATATTTCCTCAAGTAACATAGCAGAAAATGGTTTGAAAAGCTAAAATCTCTTATTCTTGTGAACAAATTTCATCAAGACAACTATAATCATTCCTTGTTTATCAAATGTTGAAGACATCATAATTGTAGAAAATTCCTTAAATGAGTTTGAAAACATCAAAGAGGTTCTTCAGCACACAAATTTAAAATCAAGAATCTAGACCAGTTGAAATACTTTTAACTATGATCTAGGTCATTTCTCCAAGTTAGTTAGAAGTATAATCACCAACTTCTTAGATAAGAAACTAGATTGTTAATATTTAATTATGGTGCTGGAATATTTCGGCTGCTGATTTCAACCCGTATTCGCTGCTGCAGGTAGATCTGGATAGATATTTGCATGCCCTCCAGTCTAGCAGCTTCATTGAATTTGCTAATGACTCCTTTGTCTCAAAGCATGAGGTGGATGGTAATTTTTCTGTCAAGTCTTGTTATAATAACATTATCTTTGTCTTGGTCGATTCTTTTGCGGAGGGTGACATGAAGATTGCTCTGGATTTTTCTTGGACATCCAAAGATCCTTTGAAGATTAAATTTTTTGTTTGGTGTCTATTTCTTGACGCGCTTCCTTCACGTGGTTTGCTTAGCTTAAGGGTGATTATTTCGAATTATCATGATAAGGTTTGCATGTTTTGCTTCCACTCGGTTGAACAATCTTTCCATTTGTTTTTTCTTGTCATAAGATTAAATACATTTGGATCAATGTCAGATTGGTTGGATATTCTGGTTCCTAGAGAGAATGTTAGCTTTGATCATATTTTGGAGTGGCTTTCTTCTTTATGTGATTCAAATCATAAGGCAAATGTGGTTCTTATTTGGTTGGTCACGTGTTGGTGTATATGAACGTTTAGGAATCAAATTATCTTTAAGGATCTTCTTTCTTTCTTTTTTTTTAATCAAGAACTATAATATTAAAAGAAGTACTAGGATACTCTAACCCAATAAACATAACTTAATACAATAGATTAACGACCCAATCAGAAACACAATTACAAAAAATCGATAGGGTGATCGAAGATCGGAACATGTTTATGTAATGAGTTCTCAACTTTAAATAGTTTTTTATGTTGATTTTGTATTGTTTTATTTAATTTGAAACTATTAATTAGTCTTATAATTGTGTCAATAGGAAAAATATAAACATAGATGGGAAGAGTTAACCCAACAAGAATCTTCGCAAGGAACTCCGCCACGAAAAGAAATCGATGTGTGGACTGAGGTTGCAGGAATAAGGAAAGGACATGTATATGGTCTTGGGAGTGAATCTTCTTTATTTGCAAGTAGGAGAAATTATCGTGGTTCAAGTTCCTCATCAACTGAATGGGTGCAAAGGCATGAATTTGAAGAACTTAAAGTTGAAAGGGAAGAAATGAGAATTGAAAGGGAAGAAATGAGAAAGGAAAGGGATGAATTTCGTGATATGCTAAAACAATTGATGGAAAGCTTAAACTTTCGACCCAAGCCATATATTAGAGATCAAGGTCCAGGAGATGATGTAGCTGATGATAATGATGATGTGGTTGATGATAATGATGATATGTATGATGATAATGATGATGTGTCAAATGATGGTGAAGAAATGGATCAAGAATGACAAGTGTAATAGTGTTGTTTACTTTTGTAGTTGTTTTTTGAGTTAGAATATTCTTTTTATATGCACGAATCGAAAGAGATTTATCCCCCTTTTGTATGTGTTCGATGATGGTGCATACCAATTCACTGATGATACTTGCAAGTGTAGTAGTGATAACTTAGCTTGGTTATGTTTTGGAATGACTTTGTATTTTTTGATAAGTATTTGATAATACTTAAATATATTGTGTTCATATTGTTGTGTAGTTGTTTAATTGTTTGGTCTGTATGAAATAATTTTAGAGATATTAAATTAGATTTAAACAATTGCATTTAAATTATTAATAAAATAAAATAAAAATCAAATTTCAGAGACGGAAATAGAGACCGATTTTACCATATAATGATTTCCAATCGGTCTCAAACACAGTCACAGTGAGCAGAGTAATTAATTTCAAGACAATCACAAAAATGGTCTTTAAAATCGGTCACTAACATCGGTCTCCGAATACGGTCACAAAATCGGTTGCTATCGGTAAATAAATTATTTCAAAATCAGTCACACAAACGGTCTCTAAAATTAGTCACTGACGTCGGTCTCTAAATACGGTCACCAAAGTCGGTCACCAAAATTCGGTCTCGAATACAGACGCTACAAACCAGCGACCAGGCTTTTCGCCATTGAAAATAATTGGTCGCGGATTTAGTTACTGACGCAGTTAGTGACCGATTTTGCATACAATCCAGTCGCTAAATCAATCTCTAAAGACGAGATTTCTAGTAGTGACTATGCTAATGTAAACCAGTCTCCGTATAACTTGCTACCTAAGCTTTCTTGTAACACCATTTCTAATTCATTGGAAGAACCCTATTTTCCATAGGACAATAATAATTTGTATAACTTTTTATGGAACAAAAGTCTTATTTCTCAATAAATTTAATAAGACCACGACTAGTTCCTCCCTAAGTCAAGTTTCATGAATTCAATAAGCACATAAAAAGACAAAGGAAACAACATTGTAATTTGGAATACAAAATGAACATGTGTCTAAAGCAGCCACATGAGAATATTTTCAAACAAGTATGTGGTCCCATTACATTCTCCTTGTTCGTTAAGTAAATAGACTAATATTCTTTGTTTCTTAACTTTTTATCTTATATCCTATGTTATGATAACATTATAAATACACTAATTCCCTCATTCAATCCACACAACTCAAACATTTATTTCAGCTTTGATTACTTCAATTTCTAGCCACACCTCAATCTTGGTTTCATTGTTCTTTGACAACACAAATAGTGCAAACTAAATCAAATCACTTTTTGATGGCTTTTATTTCATCCTTCTTCAATTGTTTTGGCATGTCTTCAAACTCATTATCTCAAGTTTCTGATTATGCTGAAAATCCCTCTCAATCGAAATCTCCCTCTTCAGAAAAATCGTTAAAGAGCAAACAAAAATCAAAGGGAGCTCCCATTGTAGTTTCTTATTTCCCTATTAATTCCAATCTCTCACGTTTGTAGTATCATTCTGCTTCTTATCAAAAAGTGAAAAATCAACATTTATTCATTATTTTGTGCTTGGGTTTCTTTTAATTGATTTTTTTTGTAACTTGTAAAGAATCAGTATTGTAGTCTCATATTACTTAATAAATACTTTATTAAAATGTTTCACGCAACTTATGAAAATTTCCCTCTTTCGGTTCTGAAAAAGATTCTTGGATCAAGAAAATTCTCTAACTCAAAATTAAACTTCCAGTAAAACTTTCTTATATTTATTTTTTGAAAACAATTATTATTTACTTATCTTTTCTATAAATACATACTTTATTTCCATTAATAATTTATGAAAAATATTTTTTTAAATTAATGATTTTTATTTTTTCTTTTAATTTTTTAAATTAATAATTTTAGTATTCATTTTAATATTATTTTATTTTATGACAATTTTCTTTTTAAGTTTATAAAACTTTATCGAGGGTTCAACCATGGATAATTACTGACAGTGCAAAACTGTGGCTATTTTCCATGGCTAAGTTGTGGGCAATATTTAAAAATTACGGTCTTTATCCACCCCTATCAAGAGAAAGCCGTTGTGAAAGAACATTTAATCCCTTCTTCTTCGTACCCTTTTGCATCCTTTAGTTTTAGACAGAAGGAATTTTTTTTTTATAAACAAAAAAAAACAAACAAGGTTGAATAGTAAATATAGAGGTTATGAGTATAACTTTATTTAATTATATTTTTAAATTAATTTTTTTTTTTAATTTATGATCGAAATTTTGTATATTAAATATTTTTTAATTTAAAATATCTTAAATTATATATTGATCAACTAATGAAAATAATTTTGTTACATCACTAGAGTTAAGAGGTAAAAAAACTAATAAACATGGAAAATAAAAAAATAAAAAAGAATAATAACAAAAAATTTAAAGAAATTGTAAAACAAAATAATATTAAAAAAGTGGGAAAATAAAGGAATAAGGAAAATAGCATGATGATTAGCCAAAATAATCGCGACAGTTCTGTCTAACGGCCGCGAATGTGGAAAGAGGATAGTTCCTTGGTAACTGTCATAATTATTCTACTCAACATGTCTAAAAAATCTATGACGGTTGTCCCTAATTGTCGTGACAACCGTCATAATCCAGGAATAATGACAGTTTTGTGATAGTTGTTGCAATAAATCTATGACACTTGACCATACATGTCATGACAACCGTCGCAATCCAAGAATAAAGACGGTTTTGTGATAATTGTCGCAACTCAAGTTTCGTAAATCTCCTTTTTTCTTGTAGTGAATCAAAAGGAGCTTCCATTGTAGTTTTTTATTTCCCTATTAATTTCAATCTCTCGCGTTTGTAGTATGATTCTGCGACTTATGTAAAAGTGAAAAATCAACATTTATTTATTTTTGGTCCTTGTTTTTCATTTAATTGATTTTGTTGATTTTGTTTGTAACGTATAAAGAATCAAGATTGTATTTTCATATTATTTAATACAATTTGAAATTTGATTCATTAATGTACTTTCATTGAGTTTTTCTTCCATATTTCTACTCGACATTAAATCGGAAAATGGTAGATGAACTAAAGCAAATTAAATTGGATGTGAATTTTATTCGAAATATAAAGTACTGTATTAAAGCACTTAGTTCGAATGTATATTACAAATACTTATTATATTAACGATTTATCATTCTTAAATATCATCATGTCATATTCATTTTGTATGATTTTGAATAATTCCATCACAATTTAAATGATGAATACTATATCCCTTGACATTCATTTCGTGTGATTTTGGATAATTCCATCACAATTTAAATGATGAATATTACATCCCTTAGATGTTTGTGCATATTTCGGCAAATGTTACAAGGACACCAAAAAATCATCTTCTCCTTAAGAAGACTGTTTCCCGTAAAATCAAGAAATTGAGTCACTCCATTCTCACACTCATTATTTAATCTATTAGATTTCATCTAACTACGATCCATAATCACATATAACTTCTGAAAATAAATTAAAAATAATACACAACCAACAATAATTACTAGAACAAAACAAATACCATAACAACATTATAATAAATAATATAGGACTAAAAAATCATAATAACAACAATAACCACATACGACAACAACATCAACGAAGAAAACAACGACAACGGTAATGAAGAATTTGAATATACCAAAAATATGATGAGAGATTCAACGGAGAAGAATTCGAGCATACTTCCTTCTCATAGAAGACATATGGTGGTTCTGAGTCTTGGAAACCTCCTACGTTTGCTGGAGAAGAATGAGTTTCTTACGTTTGCTAGGGTGCAAAAAACGAATGAGACAAAACATTGTAAATCCCAATGAATAAAATTTGTTTTAAGAGTTTTTATCTCGATTTTCATCAATAACCGATGGATAATATTCGACGTAAAATATATAAAAATAAAGGTGCCTTTTTAGTTGTAAATAGAACATAAAATTGCAGGAACTAAAATCGAAGTTCAAACATTGAACAACATTTTATGTCGATTTTCCTAGAAAATCGAGGTAAAAGATAAATTTTCTTAATATATATATATATATATATATATATATATATATATATATATATATATATATATATATATATATATATATATATATATATATATATATATATATATATATATATATTAAGAATCGATGGATAATGTTAAATTTGTTTCACTATTAACATGTTCTTCTTCCAAACTTCTACTCAAACTTCCAAACAAATTAAATTGGATGCCAATCTTAATTGAAAATAATATATTTCGATAAACAATTTATTTGCATGTTATATCAAATAATATTAATTATAAAATATTAGATTAAATATGTTTGTTGTTCTTGTAAATATATCACTTTTTAGATTTAATCCTTAAAAAAAATTATTTTGAAGAATGGTCATCTTTAAATCTTTATTTTATATTTTTGGTTCTTTTTGCATCCTAATGACGTTTTTCACAACTTACTTACAAAATTAGCGACGATTTTACCGATTAAGAGATTGAATTAGTGATGATTTTAGTAGGACGGGGCCAAAAGTGTGGATAAATTTTTAGGAAGATCATTCTTTGAATGAAATATTTTAAAAAATTAAAAATGAAATATGAGATTTTTAAGAGGATGACAAACATTTGTAATCCTAAAATATTTCACTTTTAATAAATGAACTCGTCAAATAAATTTAGAATTTAATCTAATGTTCATTGGGTTTTTAGTTGATATAATTACTATCTAAGTTGCACATAATATTTTAATCACTCAACTTTAACGACAAACTCTCAGCGCAAAATTTAAATCCAATTAAATGCATAAAAGTGAAATGTCGTGTGCCAACACGAGTCAAACAACAAACTGCTAGTGTAAAGCGTGGTCATCGCAATCAAATCGAATGCAACGAATTGCATCATAAAGAAAGCAACATCACGTGATGAAACAAAAAGTAGCAAAAGAAAATGTGAATTGACGTTATACTAAATTACAAAAGGTGCATACAACTCTGAATTAAACACAACGATAACAAAATTAAAATGTCGCACGCATACTACTACGAAAAATGCATATCACAATGATTGCAAAAGGGATACCATCACGATAGTTCAACCATTGTGACATAAGGTGTGATTGTATGTATGACATTTTCAACCACGGACGTGCGACCATGATTGTATCCAAGCATCACGCTACCTACCACAACTTTTACATCAAACAAATGTTGTGCTATATCAAATGCAACATATTTAACAACAATTGTGTTAGATAAGTTTTATGGTATATAGCCTTGAGTTTATTATAAATTATGCGGAATGCTTATTTCGTCAATGCTCACTAAACATTATAATATGACAAATTAAGTTATATTAGAAGAATAAGTACACATTCAATGCTTGACAAGGATTCTTCAATTCTTTATCTGTATTTTGTTCTTTGAAAGTAAGAACTTGGTTTAATGATCCTAGTTCTTCAACAACCCTGTCTTCACCTCTAATTCTTTTTGCAAATAATTTCTTAGTTTGTAAACAAAATTAGAGGTGGAGAGAGGTGATTGAAGATCTACAATCATTAAACAAAGCTCTAACAGTGAAAGAATAACATGCAATTAAGAGTGTAAATAATATTTTTCAAGAATTGAACATGTAATTATTTTCTAATACAATTTCGTCTATCATATCATAATTTTCTAAATAAATTTGAAAAGTTATATATTCGATAAGAGATTGGAAAAACACTCAAACCACATAATGTATAATAAACTTATCTTTTAAACAAACATAAGGAAGGTTTGCGTAGCTTACAGGTGATTATTTCAAATTATCATGATAAGGTTTGCGTGTTTTGCTTCCACTCGGTTGAAACATCTTCCCATTTGTTTTTTTTTCTTGTCATAAGATTAAATACATTTGGATCACAAATTGATGGAACAAAAGTCTTATTTCTCAATAAATTTAATAAGACCACGACTAGTTCCTCCCTAAGTCAAGTTTCATGCATAAAACAAGCACATAAAAAGACATAGGAAACAAGATTGTAATTTCGAATACATAATGAAATTGTGTCTAAAGCAGCCACATGAGAATATTTTCAAACAACTATGTGGTCCCATTACGTTCTCCTTGTTCATTAAGTAAATAGACTAATATTCTTTGTTTCTTAACTTTTGATCTTATATCCTATGTTATGATAACATTATAAATACACTAATTCCCTCACTCAATCCACATAACTCAAACATTAATTTCAGCTTTGCTTACTCTCATAAACTGAAATTCAACTTCAATTTCTAGCCACACTTCAATCTTTGGTTTCATTGTTCCTTTTACAACACAAATAGTGCAAACTAAATCAAAATCATTTTTTGATGGCTTTCATTTCATCCTTCTTCAATTGTTTTAATGTATCTTCAAACTCATTATCTCAAGTTTCTGATTATGCTGAAAATCCCTCTCAATCCAAATCTTCCTCTTCAGAAAAATCTTTAAAGAGCAATGAAAAATCAAAGGGAGCTCCCATTGTAGTTTCTTATTTCCCTATTAATTCCAATCTTTCACGTTTGTAGTATCATTCTGCTTCTTATCAAAAAGTGAAAAATCAACACTTATTCATTATTTTGTGCTTGTTTTTCTTTTAATTGATTTTTCTTGTTTTCCATTTGATATTTTTTTTAACTTGTAAAGAATCAGTATTGTAGTCTCATATTACTTAATACAATTTGAAAATTGATTAATTAATGTACTTTCATCGAGTTTTTCTTCCAAATTTCTACTCAACATTAAATCGGAAAATGGTAGATGAACTAAAGAAAATTAAATTGGATGTGAATTTTATTTGAAATATAAAATATTGTATTAAAGCGCTTATCATAAAACCTTAGTTCGAATGTATATTATTAATACTTATTATAATAATGGTTTATCATTCTTAAATATGATCATGTCATACTCATTTCGTGTGATTTTGAATAATTTTATTACAATTTAAATGATTGAATATTACATCCGTTGGATGTTTGTGCATATTTCGACAAATGTTTCAAGGACACCAAAAAATCTCCTTCTCCTTAAAAAGATTTTCTCCCACAAATCAAGAAATTAAATCACTTCATTGTGACACTCTTTGCTTAATTTTTTAACATTCATTCAACTATGATCCATAATCACATATATAGTATCTGAAAGTAAATTAAAAATAGTACACAACCAGTAATAATTACTTGAACAACAACAAATACCATAATAGAATTATAATAAACAGTATAAGACTAAAAAATCATAATAACAACAACCACATACACAACAACATCAACAACAAAAACAACAAACAACGGTAATGGAGAATTTGAATATTCTAAAAATGTAATGAGAGACTCAATGGAGAAGAATTTGAGCATACTTCCTCCTCAGAGAAGACAGGTGGTGGTTCTGAGTCTTGGAAAGCTCATTCGTTTGCTGGAGAAGAATGGGTTCCTTTCGTTCGCTAGGGTACAAAAAGTGAATGAGATAAAACATTGTAATTTTGAAGGAATAAATTATTTTAAAGAGTTTTGATCTCGATTTTTTATCAATAACTGAGGGATCATATCCGACGTAAAATGTATAAAAAATAAAGACGCCTTTAGTTGTAAATAAAACATAAAATTGTAGGAATTAGGAATCGAAGTTCAAACATTGAACAACATTTTGCGTCGATTTTCGTAGAAAATCGATGTGAAAGATAAAGTTTCTTAAAAAAAAAATATATATATATATATATAGCACGTTCCAAGTCATTTGACCTTGGTTTTTCAAAAATTGAAGTGAAAGCTTCATCATGAAATGTAGTATCTATAGTAGTGGATGATGGTGTCATGAAAGACTGTAAATCGAATATTTCTATCTTGACCGAATGAGAATTGATACAAGAGATATTTTTAAAAGTCGGTGACAATATGAAACTCCACATCAAAGAAAATTAAGAAAGATTATTTATCCGGAAACCACTGACTTGAAACCACCCTCTCAACTTGTAAACACAAAAGGTGCTCCAAAGAAGCTAAAATCTACATCAAGTGACAATTCAAGGGTGCACTCTCCTTCATATTTTGAACATGTTAACATTTTTTTTTTCGAATTCACCAACTTCAAAATCTCAAAAAAGTGTTTTTAAAGGAGCTCTCATTAGAAAACTACCTCATTCATCGCCTCCATAAAAAATTTCATTCATTGACGAGATATCGGTTTTTATGCATAAATACATCGAACAGATTGTCAATGTTGGGGGTCACAGTAATTGCGGTTATCGAGATGTTTCGAACTCACCAACTTCATGATCTCAAAAAAATTGTTTTTAAAGGAGCTTGCATTAGAAAACCACCTCCTTCACCACCTCCACAAAAAAATTCATTCATTAACAAGGTGTCAGTTTTTATGCATAAATACATCGAACAGATCGCCAATGTTGAGGGCCACGGTAATTGCGGTTATCGAGTTGTTTCAGCTTTCTCGGTAAAGGAGAGGACAATTGACACCCTAATTCCCCCGTGTAAATTAAATCAATTTATCTGAGTAATTAGTAAATAAAATTTTCGACAACAAGGATGTTACTTCACAACAACACTACTCATGCATAGGACATGTATAATCCAAACCTTCACTTTTATTAAACAGCGAAAACTTATTCAGTTAAATCATAAAACATAACTTCTTAAAGCAAAAGAATTAGTTTTGAGGAAAAATGAAAATAAAAGATCCTTCAACAATTAAAACCAAACAAAAAGTGTTCCCCGACTCCCTAGTGTTACATATCAGAGCAGACGCCGAAACTAAGTGAATGACTTCAAATTCACTAACCGCAACTCCACACTAATCCTGATTATCTGCACGTTAGCCACATAGAGGCAACATTGAAGCACAAGGGGTGAGATTCTCAAATCAAACAAAATAGAAAAATGATATATATATATATATATATATATATATATATATATATATATATATATATATATAAGAGTATAAATTATCAAGTATATCACCTACATCACCACCTTTAACACAATCCACACCATTCAATATAACACAGATAATCATACATTTCACAATGCAACACAACTCAACTATTATGCAATGAGACACCAACTTGACCCAATGCATGTGGTAACAAATACGATCTCTTTTTCATGATCACAATTCCCGTCAAAATTTCTATATATGCCGCTCACACCCCACATGGGCACACGACATCCATGATTTCTCACACCCACATGGGCACATAACTACCTCAACAACAACAACACGATTTCCTTACAAAGAATCTGGATCAACGCTCACACCCACACGGGCACACGTTTATCCCAGAACTCATGCAACATGTTATGCATTTCATATAACAACATACTATAACGAAACAATGCATAAAGCCAACACATCATCGATACATTACCTCACTACTGCCCAAAATATAGTAGACACATGTTCCAACATAGGAACATGACAATTCACAACAACGACACGCATCGCACACCCGAAATAAGTAACACCACAATTTCTTGATTTAAATGTGTAGCTTGTTGTTGTCGATTATTTGGTGTTGGGAGACCGTTGTTGTGTTGAGGATGAGATCATTTGAATTATTTTAGTGAATAATACTATTAAGGATAATTATTTTAGATTATTCAAATTATTATTATTTAATTAAAATAAAAGGAGTAGAGGCCTTAAGGATATGTTGGTAAATTATGGAGACTAAGTTGAGGGCAATGTTGGAAAAGAGTATTAGGGGTCCTAGGGGTAATTTTGACAAAAAAATACTTGAGGGTTTGGGATACGATCAGTTTTACAATCGCTTTTGGGAGAAGAAGAGAGAAGAGATATGAAGAACGATGAAGAGGAGCGAAGGTTTGAAGAGGTTTCCAAAGATTTTTGATGAAGACCGTGGAAAAGATTCACTCTAAGGTATGGGGAGTATTTATTTTCAATATATTTTGATGTAGAGTTTAGGTAATGAGTAGAATTGGAGTTTTAGGGAAAACCTAGGATTTGATTAATAGAATAGAAGAAATTGGTGTAGAATTGGCAGTCGTGGTGCTTGTGTTGGAGATGTGGCGACATTATCTTTTTGGGATCTAGAATTGAGGTGTTCATCGATTATAAGAGTTTGAAGCACTTGTTGATTAGAAAGAGTTGAATGTGAGACAGAGGATACAGATGGAATCATTGAAGAAATTTGATTTGAATTGAGTTACCATTCGGGTAAAGCAAATGGGGTTGAAGATGCTATGAGGCGGAAGATATTGCATACGTTGATGCTTATAGTGATAAAACGTGAGATAATTAAACAGTTCGGAGACATGAGTTGTTGTGTGACACTACTTCCAATGGTATGAAGTTAAGAATGTTGAAATTGACTAGTGATATTGTGGAGAGGATCTGAGTAGGACATCAATCTGATTTGAAGTTGGTTGATCATTTGACTTTGATTAACCAGGGTAACAGATGTGAATTCCGAATTGATGAGAATGATGTGATGAGGTTCCATGATGGGGTGTGTATTCCATATGCATCGGAGATTGAGAAGAGTATTTTAGAGAGAGGACGTCGAAGTAGGTTTAACATTCATCATGGTGCTACGAAGATGTATCAGGATTTGTAGAAGTTATTTCAGTGGCCGGTTATGAGGAAGGATATTGTTGGGTTTGTGTATACGTGTTTAAATTTCCAAAGATCGAAGATGGAACATCAAAGGCCTTTGAGTTTGATGTGACCGTTGAATATTCCATGATGGAAAAAGGATAATATTCATATGGATTTTGGGTCAAGATTGTCGAAGGCGGTGAAAGGAAATGATTCGATTTGGGTGATCGTAGATGGATTGACTAAGTCAGCTCATTTCTTGATGATGAAGATTAGTCATTCTATGTAGGAATTAGAGAAGATGTACATTGAGGAAAATGTGAGGTTGCATAGGATACAGTCGATGATTGCGTCGGATAGAGATCCGCAATTTATGTCGAGGTTTTGGAAGAATTTGCAAGATGAATTGGGTACTAAGTTAAGGTTGAATTATGTTTATCATTTGCGGAAGGATGGCCAGATGTAGAGAAGTATCTAGTATTGAGGAATTTGTTGATAGCTTGTGTGTTGGACTTGGGGACATGAAGAACCAATGAGGGAATTGTATCCGACTCTATTTTCTTCGAACAAATTTCGAGGACGAAAATTCCTTAAGTGGGTGAGAGTTGTAACACCCTAATTTCTTGATTTAATTGTGTAGCTTGTTGTTGTCGATTATTTGGTGTTGGACGACCGTTGTTTTGTTGAGGATGAGATTATTTGAATAATTTTAGTGAATAATACTATTAAGGATAATTATTTTAGATTATTCAAATTATTATTATTTAATTAATTTAAAAGAAGTAGAGGCCTTAAGGATATGTTGGTAAATTGTGGAGACTAAGTTGAGGGCAAAGTTGGAAATAGTATTAGGGATCCAAGGGGTAATTTTGACAAAAAGGAGTTGAGGGTTTGGGATACGATCAGTTTTACAATCGCTTTTGGGAGAAGAAGAGAGAAGAGATATGAAGAACGATGAGGAAGAGCGAAAGTTTGAAGAGGTTTCCGGATATTTTTTATGAATATCGTGGAAAAGCTTCACTCTAAGGTATGGGGAGTATTTCTTTTCAATATATTTTGACGTAGAGTTTAAGTAATGAGGAGAATTGGGGTTTTAGAAAAAACCTACGATTTAATGAATAAAATTGAGGAAATTGGTGATGAATTGTGTTGTATTTTATGTTGTATATGATGTATGTGTGTTGGTTTAATGTTCTGTTGCTGAATTGGTGATTAAATTATTAAAAAACCGTGTTTTTAGGGTGAAATATCGTAGCTGCGTTTGCTGTTATCGCAGACTGGAATTTCTGGAAATTGCCTAGCTCGCTTAGCGAGCAGATGCTCGCTTAGTGAGCAGTGAAAACTAAACTTGTTCCCAACCCGAGAGTAGCTCGCTTTGCAAGCTCAATGCTCACTTAGCGAGACCTGGAACCTTTTGAAAAATGTTTTCTTGTTCCAAATGATTAGTAGTGACTTGTTTTACTATCCTATGTTGTTATGATGTTGCCGTGAATTGTTGCCATGATTTATGTTGATGTTTTATGATCAAATTGTGATAGAAATGAGGTAAGGTGTGGGTTGATTATATGATGATTTATGAGTTTATTTCTTATGATGGTATGAGTTATATGCACGATGGAATTGTAAGGATGTTATGATGGAGTAAATAGATGATGTGAATAATTTGATGTTTATACTTTCTAAGTGACGAACATGTTGATAAGATGAATTAAAATTATTGAGTGTGAAATGGAGTTGTGATGCTACATTATGATGTTTATGATTACTATATGATGATGAGTATATGTTGATAGATTACATGATTGATATATAGATGTCTTATGAAGATTATGATGAATATTTACATGAATGTTGATGCAAGTGTTGATTATGAAGATTATGTTGATGTTATTGCATCGTTGCATTCATGGCATACTTATGATGATTGAGGCTTTAATCCCATTGTATGGATTGGGGTGTTATTGTTTATATTGTTTATGTTGTGCTCCCTTGTGGAGGGTTGAGGGCTCAGTGTCCATCCATGATGATGAATCGGTACCACATGCATATTATGAGGATTGTATTTCATTCTTGGTGGCATAGCATGATGCATATGTGTTGACTATATGTTTGATGAGTTTGATGGTTGTGTTGATGAATGAGAATTTTGTTGTGTTGTTATATGACAAATTGCTGCATGATTATTTTTACTTTATGTCGATTATATTGATTTGTGATTACTCACCATGCTTGCCTTTGGTGATGGTCTATTATACCATCCTACAGATACTCAAGAATAGGTTGGTGCATGGATGTAGCTGGAAATTGTGTTTATGCGTCGCTTATTTAATGATATGGTGTTTTGCTCTGATAGTATAACATCAGGTGGGTCTCGCTTGAGTGAATAATATATTGTATGTTATGATGATTTTCTTGATTTACTAGATGCTAGTTGTATTTATGGATGATAGTTTACAGTGACTGAAAGTCTTTATGTTTTGATGAAATAAAAGAAATTTTATGAAGTTATGATTCTCCTGCAGAGTTTAGTTTTATTACTAGTTTATAAAAGAAATGAATAATCTAAAATGTTTTAAAAACCCATGTTACGGAGTAATAATGTTGTTAATACGTTTTATGAAGAAAATGTGGCACCTTTCTAAGATGTACTCCGATTTAATTAAATGATTATTGTGTTTTATTCTGTGGGGTTAGAAGGGTGTTACAGAATACACATTCCATCACCTCCTGAGTCCATTTCTCTTGCTCTTGTTCTAATACCTCACCTAACATTTCAACAATTGTGTCTTCAATTTCTCTATTACGATTTACTTCGTTAGTTGATTATGATGGTCCAAAATGTAACTTCAATTCGACGCCTCTTCCAAGACCATGGACACAACCAACATGTTCCTCGATTCTAATCACTTATACTAAGATGTCAGGACGATCTTGTGGAACAACGATACCAACTTTGGATTTTTCAACCAGTACCTCCTGCAACTCATATATAGGTTAATCTTTATCAAATTGAATTAACTAAAATAAGTAATGTTGAAAAAAATATCCACTTACAATCTTTTCATCCACTTCACATGTAGCTTCGAATGTGAACTCACAATCTGTTCTTTGATGTGCCATCTTCCATTTCTCATGGTGTAATGGTGTGTGTAGATAGACTATGATCAAGACTTCTAGAAGGATCTCCCAGCTCTATTTCTCTTTATTTTCCCTTTTAATTCATCATTTTTTGTTCAAGTTTATATCCTCCATGAGACAATCTATGTTGATAGATATTTTTGACTCTATTCACCTTTCCTTTTTTGCTCTAAGCCAAGAAATCGAGAGTGGTGTGAAACTTTACCAAATCAACCCAAACTTTCTTATTAATAAATAGGCACTACATGTATGGAGGATTTGAGTTATCAATTGGATATTTAATATATTCATGTCTATATCTATGGAGGACTTATGTCTTAAAGCCCCTTCAAACGCTCACTAGCATATTCATGCCATTTATTTTTCAGCATTTTATCCTCTGGAATAATAAACACTTCCTATGTTTACATAATAGAGTTGATATTAGTATTAAACATGATAAATAAATAAATCATAAAATTCATAATAATTAACATAATATAGGTCTATATGTTATCTTCCAAATCACTGTCAACGTCGTGCAAATTATCTATCAAAATACTCACTTTGTTTTTACCTTGTACTGCCACATAACCTCTAAATTCATCAGCATGTTCACCATAAGCCTTATTGGTTCATACATCAAAATTAATTGGGAAGTGAACAACTAAAAAAAATATCGTTTTAAAAAAACCAATTTTTATTTATTAAAAAAATGATTTCCTTTATGTTTTACATAAATGTTTTTTTAAACATTTATTTTTTGTTATATTTGAAAAAAAAAATCTTTTTTTTTTAATTTTCGAAGAAAAACCTTTTTTCTTCAAAAAAAGATGATTTTTTATTTATAAAAAATGATTTTTTGTTCTAATTTCGAAAACAAATTGTTTTTTTTTCTCAAAAAAAATTGATTTTTTGTTCCAATTATCGTTTTCATTCCACTTTACAATCTCATTAACAACTAATCAAAACTTTACAATTGCTATGACTTCCTATTAAGGATACATAAACACAAGATTGCAAGATCTTGGCGAGCTACTTGTTTTTTCAACCTTTTATCCCTAGTAATGGAAACCTTTAGGTCCCATTTTCTCTTTTCTTTCCTATTTTTTTCCAACCTGTAGCAAACATTTTTTAGCCAAAAAACACAGATATTTCAAGAGGTTCTTGTAGATTACTACATATGCTTAGGGTTATAGTACCTTCCTTTAGCATATCCAGTCCCTGTACCTTTGATCTCTTTATTTCTTAGCTTTTAGCCTTGACTTTTAGTTTTGCATGTTTATTTTAGGTTTAGTTGATCTTTTCCCCCATTCCCTTAGAAAAATAAAAGTTTGATGGAATCGGCGTCAGAACTCTCTCAGGATAGGGGATGTAGCATGTCGGCTTTGCATGAAACTATGGGTTGTCAGGTATTGAACTTTTAACAAATAAAATATTATTTCCAAGGGATTCAAAGTTTAAAATCATTGATTTTCACATGATGATTAGGCATGTAACACATAAACATGGAGATTTATTTTCATTCAAGGTTTCTTCATTGGAATGTCAGACATTTCCTAATGAACAAAAAAACAATTAAACGTCTCAAGACCTTCTTATGAGAATGCGTATCAATCTCTTGTAGGCGCAACATGTGAATTGCAATTGCTAGTATATCTCTTTAATGATCTCTAAGTGGATTGCTACAAACCACTCGTTTTTTATTTTTACAATATTAGTGTCATACATATTGCAACCAATCTCCTATTTTACGAAATAACAAATCATTTTTAATTGTTTGCCACATTGCTCGTGAAAATTTACAGTCCAATGTACTCAAGCCTGTTCATGTTTTTTTTAAAGATAACATGTTGACTTCTTCACTCAAATAATTCCTACCTCAACCTTTTCAATATACTACTACAGAAAACCCATTTCACAACGGTTGGAGAAGGGGTACCATAATGCCGATCATATCGTTGTTAAGTAGATTGTTGTTGTAAGTTCGTGTTTCTAAAACGGTCTGGAAACCGTTATTGAAAGCCAAGACGCCCACCACATATCACAACCGTTAGGCTTATAAACCGTTGTGATATATATACTTAGGTACTGGGTTCGAAACCCATCAACATCAAATCATGTAAAACAAAAATTACCTTAATCTCAGTTACAATATATAACTGTCATTGAAAGTACCCAGAGTTTATTATATTATATCTAGATTTCTTGTTTTTCATACACCTCACTAAAGAAATACAGGGTCTAAAATTGATAAAGAAGTCTATAATCTGAAAATTAAACTATTCTTGAATACCAATTTAAATAAACCATTGTTGTTTTCTGATTGCATTTGTCTCATCGTGCATTTCACATTGTTTTACATGAGATGAACGATGAGACATATGCAATTCAAAAGCAACAATGTTTTGTTTAAGTTGGTTTTCAAATACAACTTAATTTGTAGATTATAAGTATCTATGTCAATCTAAATGAATGTATTTTAAGTGAGGATTAGTGAAACAAATAATCTACATAGAATATAATAAACTCAAACAACATCATACACTGTAACCAGATTTTATAAATTTATCAGCAAAACCCTAACTGCATACAATATCACAAACTATGTTAAATTGTTTCAAGAACGCACCTTTTATTGAAAATTATCACGAAAGTATGAATTTCATCTAGTTTGTGAAGCAAAGAAAACGAAATACAAGGTGGATGAAGTTTCCACAATGACTTCATACTTCTTGTATTTTTTTCAATTGCAACACAAACCATATGAACCTTATCAACACATACTATACGCTTGCTACCACGGCTTGTTACCACCATGTATTATCCCCTTAATCTGCAAGGAAACACAACAAACTTCAACAATGAGCATCTTCAGTTGAAATCAAGCCCTAAAACCATAATCTAGTGAAGAGTAAAAAGAGATCAAAAGAGAGAGCATGAGAACATACCATCTTCGTCGTCGTCGTAATGTGGGTTGTACCATATGAAGATATATTAAGTTCATCTAATTTGTGTAGCCATGATAAAAAAAGTACAAGGTGGATGAAGTTTCCACAATGACTTCATAATTCTTATTCATCATTG
This sequence comes from Lathyrus aphaca, assembly GCA_963966055.1. Taxonomy (NCBI): domain Eukaryota; kingdom Viridiplantae; phylum Streptophyta; class Magnoliopsida; order Fabales; family Fabaceae; genus Lathyrus; species Lathyrus aphaca. The sequence continues at coordinate 505,415,117 of OZ014524.1, read as the reverse complement.
TTACACAAACTATATGAACCTTATCAACTCATACTATACACTTTCTACCACTAACATCATCACCATGTATCATCCTCTTAACCTGGAAGGAAACACGTCAAACTTTAACAATGAGCGTCCTCAGATGAAAATAATCGCGGAAGTTTGCTGCCACCGTTGTTTAAGCAATGAAAAATAAATATAAGGAGGAAGAAGCTTACACAAAAGCTTCATACTTCTTATATTTCTTTTCATTGTTTCTAAAACTAGATGAAGCTTGTTGCCACCGTTGTTTGTACTTTCTTTTCATAGCTACACAAACATCATATAACATTAGATGGAAGAAGAAGATCTTAATGTGTGAAGCACAAGATTCACGACTAATGGTGAAGAAAAAGAGAAAAATTGGGTTTTAGGGTTTCACTATGAAGGAAACGACGCTACTGTCAATAAGTGAAAGTTAATTCACTTAGATATGAGTAAACAATTTCACAACGGTTAACAATAAGGACCGTAATGATAAGTATTTACTTATAATAAATATCACAAAGGTTAACCAGAAGAATCATAGTGATATCCCTTTTATTTGTGAATTTTAAAATAAATAAAAAAGAAAAGGTGCGCCTTAACGTCAAATGAATAAAATAGTTTATGGCGTTTAGGTTCGAATCGATGAAAGTTTGATTGTATCACAACAGTTTGTTCTGTAACCGTTGTTATATACTAATAATTTTTAATCAAAATACAAAATAAATATGGTAGTGTCTTAGTAAAGATATATTACAATGATGTAGGAAAAAACTGTGGTGATCATGACGTTGTTGAATACGCGTTTTGTAGTAGTGACATCTATTATTAAAGTAGAGGATATTAATATCTATATATCCTCCGATTTGTGGGAGAATATCACACCATATATAGTCATTTCTCCAAGATTGTTAGAAGTATGATCACTACCTGTTACACAAGAAACTAGGTTGGTAATAGTTATTTATGGTGATGATAGTTTGTTAGAGATTGTACTAATGTAAATCTGTCACACTATAACTATTTTGTATAACTTCTTATGGAACAAAAATCTTATTTCTCAACTAAGATAATAAGACCATGACTAGTACCTCCTCAAGTCAAGTTTCATGAATTCAATAAGCACAAAAAAAGACAAAGGAAACAACATTGTAATTTCGAATACAAAATGAACATGTGTCTAAAGCAGCCACATGAGAATATTTTCAAACAACTATGTGGTCCCATTACATTCTCCTTGGTCGTTAAGTAAATAGACTAATATTCTTTCTTCCTTAACTTTGTATCTTATATCCTATGTTAATTATGATTAACATTATAAATACACTAATTCCCTCATTTCAGTCCACACAACTCAAACATTTATTTCAGCTTTGATTACTTCAATTTCTAGCCACACCTCAATCTTGGTTTCATTGTTCCTTTGACAACACAAATAGTGCAAACTAAATCAAATCATTTTTTGATGGCTTTCATTTCATCCTTCTTCAATTGTTTTAATGTATCTTCAAACTCATTATCTCAAGTTTCTGATTATGCTGAAAATCCCTCTCAATCGAAATCTTCCTCTTCAGAAAAATCGTTAAAGAGCAAACAAAAATCAAAAGGAGCTCCCATTGTAGTTTCTTATTTCCCTATTAATTCCAATCTTTCACGTTTGTAGTATGATTCTGCTTCTTATCAAAAAGTGAAAAATCAACATTATAACTCTATGAGTTAATAGTTGTTTATCCCCGATAATATAGACGTGTTTTGATTTAATCCCTTTACAAAATAAATTTTGGATTACTCCTTTGAAATTTTTGAGTACCTCTAAGTGTGTAAAAATCAGAGGGTAAATAAAAAAATATTTTACAAGGGTAATTTTTCCATCGGGTGGAAAAAGACTTAAAATTTTAAAATTTCAAGAGATAATCCAAATTTTATTTTTTGAAACATAAATCAAAACACACATATATTATAGAGGATAAATGACTATTAATCATTTATTTATTATTTGGTGTTTGGTTTTCTTTTAATTGTTTTTTCTTCTTTTCCATAAGATATTTATTTGTAACTTGTAAAGAATCAGTATTGTAGTCTCATATTACTTAATTCAATTTGAAATTTGATTAATTAATGTACTTTCATCGAGTTTTTCGTCAAAATTTCTACTCGACATTAAATCGGAAAATGGTAGATGAACCAAAAGCAAATTAAATAGGATGTAAATTTTATTTGAAATATAAAATATTGTATTAAAGCGCTTATCATAAAACCTTAGTTCATATTATAAATACTTATTATAATAATGGTTTATCATTCTTAAATATCATGTTGGCATCCTTATTTCGTGTGATTTTGAATAATTTCGTTATAATTTAAATGATTGAATATTACATCTATAGGATGTTTGTGCATATTTCGCCAAATGTTTCAAGGACACCAAAAAATCTCCTCCTTAAAAAGATTTGTTTCTCACAAATCAAGAAATTAAATCACTCCATTGTCACACTCTTTGTTTAATTTTTGACTTTCATTCAACTATGATCCATAATCACATATAGCCTTTGAAAGTAAATTAAAAATAGTACACAACCAACAATAATTACTGAATAACAACAAATAGCATAATAGCATTATAATAAATAATATAAGACTAAAAAATCATAATAACAACAACCACATACGGCAACAACATCAACAACAAAAATAACAAACAACGGTAATGGAGAATTTGAATATACTAAAAATGTAATGAGAGATTCAATGGAGAAGAATTTGAGCATACTTCCTCCTCAGAGAAGACAAATGGTGGTTCTGAGTCTTGGAAAGCTCATTCGTTTGCTGGAGAAGAATCACTATGACAAACAAGACCTTAGACAGCGCTTATTTTGGCCTTAGACAGCGCTTTTAAAGCGCTATCTAAACCTGCGCTGCTAAAGGTTTAGACAACGCTCTTTTAAATCTGAAAAGCGTTGTCTATGGTATCATTAGACAACGTTTTTTGACATTTTAAGTTATACCTTAGACATCGCTTCTGGTAAAAGCGTTGTCTAAGACCCACCATTAGACAACATTTTTTAGACATTTTTAGGTATACCTTAGACAACACTTTTTGTTTAAAGCGATGTCTAAGGTATACAAATTTTTTTATATAATTTTCTTAAAACCACAATTTATACCATGTTTTTCAACCAGAATTTTGACCTGTTTTTGAACCAATTTTTTTCTAGAAAAATATCACAATTTGAATATTCAAAACAATCCAATTTGGCCTATTTAAATGTACCAATTTATGCACCAAAAGCATTGCTTCAAATCTACAAATGTACCAATTCAAACATATATACTTACGAATGTACATATTACTTACAAATGTACATATTACCAATTCAAACATATATACTTACAAATGTACCAATTCAAACATATATACTTACAAATGTACATATTACTTATACTACTTTTGCTACAAATGTACCAATTCAAATATATTACAAATCATTACTTATACTACTTTTGCATCCAACCAAAGCATTGCTTCAAATCTACATAGGTCCTGAAATAACACAAAGATTGTAATTCAATTAAAAGAATACAATATTATAGTTACAAAGTTACACATTTAAATTAGAATGAAAGCAATTGAAAATGAAAATAAAGAAACCAAGGATATCAAATATAATTTACCTCTTTCACTAACATCTCTTTCTTTTCTTTGTTGGAATATTAATTACTTGTTTAGCAATGCAAACAGATGAATTGATCCAAATTCCCTCATTATGATCATTTCTGATATATGACTCATCCGCTATAAGATCCTCATCTTGATTTCTATTCAACTCATTCCGTCTAATGCATGACTCATTCTCAACATTAATATCACATTGATCGACACCACTATCATCAACCACTTTGTTAAAGAAAAACGCTATAGACCATTTTGTACTCGTCGAGTCATTCAAATAAAACACTTGTTTAGCTTGAGATGCTAGAATAAAAGGTTCATCTTTGTACCCCACCCTAGTAAGATCAACTTGCAAAAATCATGACTTATTCATTCGTATGTCACTACTATTTACCCACTTGCAACCAAAGATGGGAATCTGAAACTTCTCGTAATCAACCAAATGTGCTAAATAACTCTAAAATAGGACAAATTTGCATATTTGGGGTTTAAGTCCTTCATACTTGATATATGCATTGCTTCAGCTAGCACGGTGACACCACTATTTTGCATAGTACTCTTATCATCTTGTTCTTTGGTATAAAATGTGTATCCATTAATTGCGTATGCGCTATGAGAAAACACATGCAAACTTGGACCATATGCCAAACAACTCAACCTTTCTGTTACCGAAGCAGGATCTGAAGAGAGCTTTGAATAAATATGATCTTTTAACCATTGTATGAAACTTTGATTGTGCTCTCGTACTATCAAATTTTCATTTCTGTTCGGATTTAACCTTCGGAGTACTTTCTTGTGCATTTCAACATATGGCTCAACCTCATTATCATTGTGCAGAACATACAAATGCACTTGATCTCGTTCATCCCTTGATATTGTCACAATTTTATTTCCAATTAATTTTTTCCTTCCTTTTTTTCGAAAATCCGAGCTTTGGGGAGTCCAATCGATTGAACGTTGGATAAATATTCAGTACAAAACTCAACAGCTTCTTCAACAATGTATCGTTAAACAATACAACCCTCTGGTCGACTTCGGGATTTCACGTACCCTTTTAATATTTTCATATACCGTTCAGCAGGGTACATCCATCTCATATAAGCTGGTCCACATAATTGTGTCTCTTTCACAAAATGAACAACTAAATGAACCATTATGTCAAAAAAGAGGGAGAAAAATACATTTCAAGCTCACACAAGGTAATTACAATCTCTTTTTGTAGTGTTGGTAAGATCTCGGGATCGATCACCTTACTACAAATTGACCTAAAGAAAAACCATAATTTAGTTATGACACTTCTTACTTTTTCTGGAAAAATAGAACGTATACCTATTGGTAGAAAATGTTCCATTATAACATGGCAATCATGTGTCTTCAAACTCTTCAACTTGAGGTCTTTCATAGACACAAGTCTTCTAATATCTGATGAGTATCCTTATGGAACCTTAACTTCACTCATAAACTTACACAAATTTTTTTTCTCCTTTCTAGATAAAGTAAACACAGCAGGTGGTAGATATGTTCGTCTTCCTTTCTTCACGGGTGCTAATTCATTTCTCATTCCCATTTTTAACATGTCCTCCCTTGCTTTAAGGCCATCATTAGATTTTCCTTTTATATTGAGTAACGTATCGATAACACGTTCATATACATTTTTTTCAATATGCATAACATCGAGAAAATGTCTCACGTACAAATACTTCTAATATGGCAATTCAAAAAATATCGACCTCTTATTCCACTCATCTTTGACAACCTTATGTGCAAAAGGCTTGCCAAACTCAGTTCGCACATCTTTCACCTTTTAAAAAACTTGGTCACTTGACATTGCGGGTGGAGTTTTACATTGTTCGGTGTCTCCATTGAATGCTTTTCTCCACCCACGGTAGTGATGTTTAGAATGTAAGAATCTACGATGACTGAGAAACACATTCTTCTGACAAAGTTCCAATCAAATCGTATCGGTTTCGTCTTCACAAACAGGACACACACGTTGACCTTTAATGTTATACCCAGATAGATTCCTGTATGCTGGAAAATCATTAATTGTGCCAAACAACATCGCCCTTAAATTGAAACCTTCTTTCCTATATCCATCATAAACCTCCACACCGTTCTCCCACAAAATCTTTAAATCTTCGATCAAAGGTGTCAAGTATACGTCTATGTCATTCCCTGGTTGTTTAGGCCCAGAGATTAACATAGATAACATCATGTACTTACACTTCATACATAGCCATGGAGGTAGGTTATAAATCATAAGAACCACAGGCCATGTGGTATGTGAGATACTTTGAAGACCATGCGGGTTCATTCCATCAGTATATAATGCCAAGCGAAGGTTTCTTGCTTCTTCTCCAAAGTCAGGATAATCATTATCAATCTTCGACCAATGTGGTGAATCAGCCAGATGCCAATACTTTCCATCAATAATTCTTTCATATGCATGCCAAGTCAGGTGTTTTGCATCGGTTTCACTACAAAACATGCGCCTAAATCTCAGAATTATTGGAAAATACCATAAGACTTTTGCTGGAGACAATCTTTTCTTATATCGAGACAAACCGCATTTAGGGAACTCAGTTAACGATGCATATTCGTTACGAAACAAAACGCAATCGTTAGGACAAGCATGTATCTTATCATAGCTCATGCCAATAGAGCACAACATTTTTTTTGCCTCATAGGTTCTATTAGGAAGAATATTATCCTCCGGTAGCATTTCTCTCATAAGGGCCAACAACTCTGTGAAACTTTTATCTGACCATCCACTGCCCGCCTTTAAGTTGTACAACTTTAATACCGCAGACAGTCTTAAGAATTTAGTGCAACTTTTATACAATGGTTTTTCTGCATCGCTTACCAACCTCTCAAACATTTCAGGACAATCATGAATATCTTCTTCAAGTGCTTCTACAATATCTTCAACTTGATCATAATCGTATGTTTCCGTGTCTTTGTCGTCTAAAGCATAGGTTGTATTACTTTTCCCACTCAGTTCAACATTCTCGTTAATTTTCTCACCATGAAATTTCCAACACTTATAACTTCGATCAATTTCATGCCTCAGGAAATGCGATTTCAATCCATCTGCGTCAACCTTACCAATATAACAACAACGCAAGCAAGGACATTTCATCCGTCTAGGTTTTTAACGTGTTGAACAACAAACTTAACGAATTCCACAACCCCATTCTCGTACTCTTTGGACAATCGATCGACACAAATCCATGTTTTATCCATGGTTTTCCTACTTATAAGAGATACATATTTTCACTATATAAACAATGTAAATCCAAACGACATTTCATATACATAACGTAAAATCCAAACGAAAATAGAGATACATAATCTGATTTTTCACTATTCTTCATAGAATCATAACAACATTGACATTGCCCTAACATAATCAATATTTTCACTATTCTCACAAAATCGTATTTATCAAAGAAATATTTGCCCTAACATATTCAATATTTTCCTATTTTCACTATTTTCACTATTCTTCACAAAATATGTGTCCTAACATAATCAAAATTGACATTGCCTATGTTCACTATTCTTCACAAAATCATATTTATCAAAATACATTTCAATGACATTGCCCTAACATAAAAATAACATAATAATGACATTCACTACAACAAAAATGTACTTTCACGAAGTAGAGGACGAAGTTAGTAACTTCAAGAAAAGAAAAATGGAGGTTTCCCGAACACCCGAACTCAGTAACTTCACGATCGGCGGCGATAATGGAGGTTTCTCGAGCGGCATTAATGGACGAACACCTTCACCAACCGCGTTAATGGAGGTTTCAGAAAGAAAAATGGAGTTTCGTTAGGGTTTTCACTGTAGAAGTAACGCATTCGCAGGGAAGAAGAAAGAGGAACAAAATGAAAATATGATTCTGAGTTTCTAAATATTTCATTTAATTAGACCTTAGACAACGCTTTTGTGGAAAGCGTTGTCTAATGTAGCCCTTAAACAGCGCTTTCCAAAAGCACTGTCTAAGGGCTATATTAGACAGCGCTTTTGATTTTATTTTTTTTAAATATAAAAAACCTTAGACAGCGTTTTCCTCAAAAGCGTTGTCTAAGATATACCTTTAAAAGCGCTTTTTGAAAGCGCTATCTAAGGTCTACCTTAGACATCGCTTTTCAGAAAGAGTTGTCTAAGGTATGACTTTTAGCAGCGCTTTTTCTCTTTTTTTAGAACATTTTCCGCGTTTTATTTTAATTTTAACCTTTAGCAGCGCTTTCATATTAAAGCGCTATCTAAGGTGTGCTATTAAAAATCTATTTTGGCGTAGTGAATGGGTTCCTTTTGTTCGTTAGGGTACAAAAAGTGAATGAGATAAAACATTGTAATTTTGAAGGAATAGATTATTTTAAAGAGTTTTGATCTCGATTTTTTATCAATAACCGAGGGATCATATCCGACGTAAAATGTATAAAAAATAAAGATGCCTTTTTAGTTGTAAATAAAACATAAAATTGTAGGAACTAGGAATCGAAGTTCAAACATTGAACAACATTTTGCATCGGTTTTCCTAGAAAACTGAGGTGAAAGATAAAGATTCTTAAAAAAATATATATATAGCACGTTCCAAGTCATTTGACCTCGGTTTTCAAAAATTTAAGTGAAAGCTTCATCATGAAATGTAGTATCTATAGTAGTGGATGATGGTGTCATTAAAGACCGTAAATCGAATATCTCTATCTTGACCGAATGAGAATTGATACAAGAGATATTTTTGAAAGTCGATGATAATATGAAACTCCACATCAAAGAAAATTAAGGAAGATTACTTATCCGGAAACCACTGACCTGAAACCACCATCTCAACTGGTAAACACAAAAGGTGCTCCAAAGAAGCTAAAATCTACATCAAGTGACAATTCAAGGGTGCACTCTCCTTCATATTTTGAACATGTTAACAATTTTTTTTTCGAATTCACCAACTTTAAAATCTCAAAAAAGTGTTTTTAAAGGAGATCTCATTAGAAACTACCTCCTTCACCGCCTCCATATAAAATTCCATTCATTGACGAGATATCGGTTTGTATGCATAAATACATCGAACAAATTGTCAATGTTGAGGGTCACAGTAATTACGGTTATCGAGGTGTTTCGAACTCACCAACTTCATGATCTCAAAAAAAGTGTTTTTAAAGGATGCATTAGAAAACCACCTCATTCACCACCTCCACAAAAAATGAATTCATTAACAAGGTGTCAGTTTTTATGCATAAATACATCGAACAGATCGCCAATGTTGAGGGCCACGGTAATTGCGGTTATTGAGTTGTTTCAGCTTTCTCGATAAAGGAGAAGATAATTGACCCCCTAATTCCTCCGTGTAAATTAAATCAATTTATCAGAGTAATTAGTAAATAAATTTTATGACAACAAGGATGTTACTTCACAAGAACACTACTCATACATAGGACATGTATAGTCCAAACCTTCACTTTTATTAAATAGCGGAAACTTATTCAGTTAAATCATAAAACATAACTTCTTAAAGCAAAAGAATTAGTTTTGAGGAAAAATGAAAATAAAAGACCCTTCAACAATTAAAACCAAACAAAAAGTGTTCTTCGACTCCCTAATGTTACATATCAGAGAAGACGCCGAAACTAAGTGAAGGACTTCAAATTCACTAACCGCAACTCCACGCTAATCCTAATTATCTGCACGTTAACCACGTAAAGGCAACATTGAAAGACAAGGGGTGAGATTCTTAAATCAAACAAAAGAGAAAGATGATATAACTATAAGTATAAATTATCAAGTATATCACCTACATCACCACCTTCAACAAAATCCACACCATTCAACATAACACGGATAATCATACATTTCACAATGCAACACAACTCAACTATTATGCAATGAGACACCAACTTGACCCAATGCATGTGATACCAAATACGATCTCTTTTTCATGATCACAATTCCCGTCAAAATTTCTATTATGTCGCTCACACCCCACATGGGCACACGACATCCGTGATTGCTCACACCCCACGCGGGCACATAATCACCTCAACAACAAAAACAACATGATTTCCTTACAAAGAATCTGGATCAACACTCACACCCACACAGGCACATGTTTATCCCAGAACTCATGCAACATGTTATGCATTTCATATAACAACATACTATAATGAAACAATGCATAAACCCAACACATCATCGATACATTACCTCACTATTGCCCAAAATATAGTAGACACCTGTTATAACATAGGAACATGACAATTCACAACAACGACACGCATCACACACCCGGAATAAGTAACACCACGATTTCTTGATTTAAATGTGTAGCTTGTTGTTATTGATTATTTGGTGTTGGACGACCGTTATTGTGTTAAGGATGAGATTATTTGAATTATTTTAGTGAACATTACTATTAAGGATAATTATTTTAGATTATTCAAATTATTATTATTTAATTAAAATAAAAGGAGTAGAAGCCTTAAGGATATGTTGGTAAATTGTGGAGACTAAGTTGAGGGCAAAGTTGGAAAAAAGTATTAGGGGTCATAGGGGTAATTTTGACAAAAAAGACTTGAGGGTTTGGGATACGATCAGTTTTACAATCACTTTAGGGAGAAGAAGAGAGAAGAGATATGAAGAACGATGAAGAGAGCGAAGGTTTGAAGAGGTTTCCGGAGATTTTTGATGAAGATCGTGGAAAAGATTCACTCTAAGGTATGTGGAGTCTTGCTTTTAAATATATTTTGACGTAGAGTTTAGGTAATGAGTAGAATTAGGGTTTTAGAGAAAACCTAGGATTTGATTAATAGAATAGAGGAAATTGGTGTAGAATTGGCAGATGTGGTGCTTGTGTTGGAGATGTGGTGACATTATCTTTTTAGGATCTAGAATTGAGGTGCTCATTGATTATAAGAGTTTGAAACACTTGTTGATTAGAAAGAGTTGAATATGAGATGGAGGATACTGATGGAATCATTGAAGAAATTAGATTTGACTTGAGTTACCATTCGGGTAAAGCAAATGTGGTTGAAGATGCTATGAGGCGGAAGATATTGCATATGTCGATGCTTATAGTGAGAAAACATGAGATAATTTAACAGTTCAGAGACATGAGTTGTTGTGTGAGACGACTTTCAATGGTATGAAGTTAAGAATGTTGAAATTGACTAGTGATATTGTGGAGAGGATCTAAGTAGGACATCAATTTGATTTGAAGTTGGTTGATCATTTGACTTTGATTAACCAAGGTAATAGATGTGAATTATGAATTGATGAGAACGATGTGATGAGGTTCCATGATGGGGTGTGTATTCCATATGCATTGGAGATTGAGACGAGTATTTTAGAGAGAGGACATCGAAGTAGGTTGAGTATTCATCATGGTGCTACGAAGATGTATCAGGATTTGTAGAAGTTGTTTCGGTGGCCGGTTATGAGGAAGGATATTGTTGGGTTTGTGTATACGTGTTTAAATTTCCAAAGATCGAAGATGGAACATCAAAGTCCTTTGAGTTTGATGTGGCCGTTGAATATTATATGATGAAAAAAGGATAATATTCCTATGGATTTTGGGTCAAGATTGTCTAACACGGTAAAAGGAAATGATTCGATTCGGGTGATCGTAGATGGATTGACTAAGTCAACTCATTTCTTGTCGATGAAAATTAGTCATTCTATGTAGGAATTAGAGAAGATGTACATTGAGGAAAATGTGAAGTTGCATAGGATACAGTCGATGTTTGCGTCGGATAGAGATCCGCGATTTATGTCGACGTTTGGAAGAATTTGCAAGATGAATTGGGTACTAAGTTGAGGTTGAATTCTGTTTATCATCTGCGGAAGGATGGCCAGACATAGAGAAGTATCTAGTATTGAGAAATTTGTTGATAGCTTGTGTGTTGGACTTGGGGACATCAAGAACCAATGAGGGAATTGTATCAGACTCTGTTTTCTTCAGACAATTTTCGAGGATGGAAATTCCTTAAGTGGGGGAGAGTTGTAACACCCTGATTTCTTGATTTAACAGTGTAGCTTGTTGTTTTCGATTATTTGGTGTTGGACGACTGTTGTTGTGTTGAGGATGAGATTATTTGAATAATTTTAGTGAATAATACTATTAAGGATAATTATTTTAGATTATTCAAATTATTATTATTTAATTAATATAAAAGGAGTAGAGACCTTAAGGATATGTTGATAAATTGTGGAGACTAAGTTGAGGGCAAAGTTGGAGAGAGTATTAGGGATCCAAGGGGTAATTTTGACAAAAAGGAGTTGAGGGTTTGGGATACGATCAATTTTACAATCGCTTTTGTGAGAAGAAGAGAGAAGAGATATGAAGAACGATGAGGAAGAGCGAAAGTTTGAAGAGGTTTCCAGATATTTTTTATGAATACCGTGTTAAGGTTCACTCTAAGGTATGAGGAGTATTGCTTTTCAATATATTTTGACGTAGAGTTTAGGTAATAAGGAGAATTGGGGTTTTAGAGAAAACCTATGATTTAATGAATAGAATTGAGGAAATTGGTGATGAATTATGTTGTATTTTATGTTGTATATGATGTATGTGTCTTGATTTGATGTTCTGTTGCTGAATTGGTTATTAAATTATTAAAAAACTGTGTTTTAGGGTGAAATATCGTAGCTGCGTTTGCTGTTATCACAGTCTGGAATTTCTTGAAATTGCCTAGCTCGCTTAGCGAGCAGATGCTCACTTAGTGAGCAGTAAAAACTAAACTTGTTCCCCAACCCGAGAGTAGCTCGCTTAGTAAGCTCAATGCTTGCTTAGCGAGACGTGGAATCTTTTGAAAAATGTTTTCTTGTTCCAAATGATTAGTAGTGACTTGTTTTACTGTCCTATGTTGTTATCATATTGTCGTGAATTATTTCCATGATTTATGTTGATGTTTTATGCTCATATTGTGATAGAAATGAGGTAAGGTGTGGGTTGATTATATGATGATTTATGAGTTGATTTCTTATGATGGTATGAGTTATGTGCACAATGGAATTGTAAGGATGTTATGACGGAGTATATAGATGATGTGAATAATTTGATGTTTATACATTCGAAGTGACGAACATGTTGATAAGAAGAATTATGATTATTGAGTATGAAATGGAGTTTTGATGCTACATTATGTTGTTTATGATTGCTATGTGATGATGAGTATATGTTGATAGATTACATGATTGATATATAGATGTCTTATGAAGATTATGATTAATATTTACATGAATATTGATGCAAGTGTTGATTATGAAGATTATGTTGATTTTGTTGCATCGTTGCATTCATGGCATACTTATGATGATTGAGTCTTTAATCCCATTGTATGGATTAGGGTGTTGTTGTTTATGTTGCTTATGTTGTGCTCCCTTGTGGAAGGTTGATGACTCAGTGTCCATCCATGATGATGAATCGGTACCAAATGCATATTATGAGGATTGCATTTCATTCTTGGTGGCATAGCATGATGCATATGTGTTGACTAGATATTTGATGAGTTTGATGATTGTGTTGATGAATGAGAATTTTGTTATGTTGCTATATGACAAACTGATGTATGATTATCTTTACTTTATGTCGATTATATTGATTTGTGATTACTCACCATGCTTGCCTTTGGTGATGGTCTATTATGCCATCCTGCATATACTTAAGAATAGCTTGGTGCATGGATGTAGTTGGAAATTGTGTTTATGTGTCACTTATTTAGTGATATGGTGTCTTGCTCTGATAGATGTAACATCGGGTGGGTCTCGCTTGAGGGAATAATATATTGTTTGTTATGATGATTTTCTTGATTTACTATATGCTAGTTGTATTTATGGATGATAATTGACAATGACCGAAAGTCTTTATGTTTTGATGAAATAAAAGAAATTTTATGAAGTTAAGATTCCGATGCAGAATTTAGTTTTATTACTGGTTTATAAAAGAAATGAATAATCTAAAATGTTTTAAAAACCCGTGTTACGGAGTAATAATGTTGTTAATACGTTTTATGAAGAAAATGTGGCACCTTTCTGAGATGTACTCTGATTTAATTAAATGATTATTGTGTTTTATTCTGTGGTGTTAGAAAGGTGTTACAAAATACACATTCCACAATTCAACATATCACAACATACAAGGAAATACAATTACATATCAAATAGTTGGAATTCTGGTGTTAAGAATATTTTTAGTAGAAAGTACACGAAACCAACTTTCCAACGATCCGAACGACGACTGAAACAGACTTACGGTTTGAAAGTTATGAATTTTCAAAAATTGGAAAAATATGTTAGGTTCAGTGGTAACCGGTTGCTACCAGGTGGATAACCGGTTACTCGATGTAATTTTCCCCAGAATCCCAATTTTGTACGCAGTAATCGGTTACTTGACTTGCAGAATCAATTTCTGCTATTTTCTGCTACGGGAACTCAATTTTTATCTCATTCCAATACCCCAACTCATCACATATATCATAATTTGACCCATAAACATCACACAATCATCATACATGCTTCAAACACTCTTATAACATCATAAAACACAATTTCAACAAATAAAATTACACAATTAGAACGTTCTTATTATTACTAACACGTAACTCCAATTTCTCAACGAACACATCAAACAATCAACAAATACGAAACATAATACCCAATGATCTATCTACCCTCATACAAGTATCATATATCCCTTAAGAGAATTGAAGAACCCCACCATTACCTTAGAGTTCTTTCCCAAAATCTCTTCTTCTCCCTTGAGCCATAACTTTCTCTTCCTCTTGTTCTTTCTCTTGTTTTCACGTAGAATGAAAATTCTCTCTTCTATCCCCTTATTTTCTTATTATATTATTATTATTACTATTATTTTCACTAAACCTATATAATGATTTAATAATAATAATAAAATAATTTTCATCAAATATTTAATTTAAAATAATATTCACTTAATATTATAATTAACTAAATATTACTAACATGATTAGATTAGTCTTGCTCACCACACCACTAATCTCTAGACTTTTAGTCACACACCCCTACCACCTTAAAGTCTCAATCTCAAGGCCAATACTTAATACTAAGGGTAACTCCAACACCAACGAAACACGAAATCACCCATATAAATACACGACATCATAACTTCAAATTATGAAAATAATTAAATTAAATCGGGGCATTACAATAATCATACACTTCTTTGCCATCAACTTATACATAAGTTGAGGACCCATAAACAATCATACACATGGCTTTACAGAAAGAAATAAAACTGAGGTAATTTATGACACTACTATAAAACGCGCAAATAACGTCAGGTTTACAACATATATATATATATATATATATATATATATATATATATATATATATATATATATATATATATATATATATATATATATATATATATATATATATATATATATATATATATATATATATATATATATATATATATATATATATATATATATATATATATATATATATATATATATAGACACACACACACACACCGTTGTAATAGGTTAAAATTTTCGCAGCTGGTTTATAACACCAAATTTAACGACGGTTATCTTAAAAATCGTAGTAATACATGATGTGTACCAAGCATCGATTCCCAGCAACTACATTTTTTCTCTCCATATTTTTACATTTCAAATATATATTTTATTTCATTTTTTAGTGTTACGGGGATTTTAACCTCAAAACACAAAATTCATCTTGTTTTTCTATTTTTAATTGAAATAGAAGACTTTTGATCAAAACTTCATTAAAATTCAAATTCATCTTATTATTTCATTTTTTAGTATTATTACCCTAAAAACTCAAAACATCATTAAAAAAAGTGAAAGAGATGAGTATATATAAAAGAAAACTTCATTAAAATTCCAAAAAAGTAGAGTATATTGATAATCATATATTACATATATTTATCAAATGTCAGAGCACATAGCAACAAATGAATCTTCATAATCTGGGACTCTCTCCTCACTACCCTCATCAAATTCGTTAAAAAAAGTCCTCATCTGCTTCTTTTTCTTTTTCTTCTTCAGCTTTTTCTTCTTCTTCTCGACCTTCCTCACCTTTAATGTATTCCTGACAGCCAACAATTCAGAGGGTTAGACCTCCTCATTGTTAAGAAGAATATATTATGAAGAAATGTAAAATTTTCTATTTATAGATGAGGTTGAAGATGAAAAGTCTAGTCGTTTAATGCTTGTAATGATGATAACTTGTAATGTTTGATATTCTCGAACGATATTTTGAAAAAACAGAGAAATTTTTAAATTATTATTATACTTAGGATGAGCGTTTCTCTCTTCTGGGAAGAGAAAAGGTTGTAATATTACAACAGTTTCTTATTATAATCATTGTGATATATTATGTAAAATGAAAAAAAAATGTTATTGTCAGGATTCGAACTTTGTACCAAATAAAAGGGGTATCCCTACGGTTCATATGATTAACCGTTGTGATATATTTATAATAAATATATAGTTATCATTACGGTTATTTTCGATAACCATTGTTAAATATTTATCCATATATATAAGCGAATTAACTTTCCCTTACTGACCGTAGTGTCGTTTCCTTCACAACAAAACCCTAGCATCCATTTTTTTTCTCTTCTTCTTATCCATTAGCGGTGAATCTTGTGCTTGATACATTAAGGTATTCTTCTTCTTCCATATATTTTTAGATATTTCTCATTAGCACTCATTTTGTTTAAGCTTCTTCTTCCTTGTAAGCGTAATGCACATGGTGATGATGCTGGTGGTAGCAAGCGTAATGTACATATTGTTTGTGTAGCTATGAAAAATAAGGTATTCTAATACTCCAATCTCTTGGTAGATAGTTCCCATTGTCTTGTTTGCTTCATGTTGTTTTTGTTGATTGTTCTCATTTTTGCAGATTCGTTTTCAATACATTAACAAAGACCATACTTTGGCTATGGGACATATTGTTTGTGTAGCAATGGAAAAAAGTATAAGGAGAGTGAAGCTATATATGATGGAAACTTCATCCACCTTATACTTTTTCTTCATTTCTCCATTAACAAGATATTTTTCATACTCACGATGCTTCACAAGCTAGGTGGACTTCATTGTAATGGTGCATATGGCAACAATGTATCTTGGTTTGTTACAATCCCACTTCTTAGGGTTTCCTTTCAACTTTTGATGGTTTTTGTTTTGAATACTAACTAATTTTCTTTTATTTGAAATAGATGAAGTTCTATAGTAAAGATGATACATAGTGATGATGATGGTGGTATCAAGTGTATAGTATGAGTTGATAAGGTACATATATATATATATATATATATATATATATATATATATATATATATATATATATATATATATATATATAACACCCCAAATTTGATTATGAGTATTTGTTGCTTATTTGAGGATATATGAATGAATTGACAATTGGTGGTTATGTGACCCGATGCATGGTGGTGAAATTATTTTAATAATATTAATAATAAGAATAATCATGTAGTATTATTCGGATTATTGGTTATTATTTAAAATAATAGAAGT
The DNA here is from genome assembly GCA_963966055.1 of Lathyrus aphaca. NCBI lineage: Eukaryota > Viridiplantae > Streptophyta > Magnoliopsida > Fabales > Fabaceae > Lathyrus > Lathyrus aphaca. The sequence continues at coordinate 505,397,882 of OZ014524.1, read as the reverse complement.
GGAAGTATGAATGTTATGTTGGTTATTTTGGAGTATAAGAGTAATTTATATAATAAGGATAAATAGTGTTTTATTATACTATTTTATTATTATTATTGAAATTATATTAAAGAAAAGGGTAAGGTGGTCTTTTTTGAAAATTATGAGGGTAAAGTGGGAAAAGATATAACTGGGATAGTTTTGATCAAAAGGGATTATACAATCAAAATGCTCATTTTATCGTGTTTGGTGAAGTACTCTGAAGAAAAGGGAGAAAGAGGAAGCTCAGAGTCAGGAGGCTGTGGAGAACCCCAGAGAAGAGAGTCAATCGGAGAAATTCTCTAAGGTATGGGGAGTTTTCATAATCTATTATAATTTTATAGGAATTGGTTTATGAATAGATTAGGTTTGATATGATTTTGGTTATTGTTAGGTTTGATGACATAGATTGAGTTATAAGGGTATGAATTGGTGAATTAGGATTGATAAGATGATTTAGAATGGTGTGTTTGATGTATGAATTGATGCATTGTTGTTGTATGTGATTAATTATTTATTGGTAAGAAGTTTTGGGTTGCATTGGGATGAATTCGTATGAAAAATTGGGGTATTTTGGTGTAGAATTCGTAAAAACGGCAGAAAACTGCTTATGTACAGGTGTTAACCGGTTAACCATAGGTGTTAACCGGTTAACCAGTGAAAAATATGCGTTTTGGGCGAAAAAATGAGGCGTTAACCGGTTAACGCTATGGTTTAACCGGTTAACACTGTAACAATGTCACTTTTAGTTTTGAAAAATTCATAACTTTTGATTCGTAACTCCGATTTAGGTCCCGTTTGAAGCGTCGGAAAGCTAATGAGACGGACTTTAATTTGATGAAATAAAATGAGTGAATTGATACATTTTTCAATGATGAATATTTATAAAAAGTTGAGTTGGTTTATGATTATAAATAGGATTCTATTGTAAGTTGACGATTTGTTGTTGTTGATGAAGGAAGTCGTTTGCTTTGTTGTTAAAAATTGGTTTTATGATTATAAACATGATGTTATTGTGAATTAGCATTTTGTTTTTGTTGATGAGGGAAGTTGTTTGGTTGTCTCGTTGAATAGAATAAGTTGTTTTGTTGTATGATTGATAAAGAAGTATGGTTGATGTGTTGTCGTGATGAAAGACTTGATTTTATGATGATTATCTGTTGAACACGAAATGATTGAGTATGTCTTGATAAGTTGAGATAATTAATGAAATGAGGTTTTGGTGTGTTGTTACGATGAGATTATATGATTATTTGATGTTTGAACTGTTAGAAATGAAATGGATGATGCACATTTGATTTCTCGATGAATTTTTACGATGTAACGCATTATTGCATATCATGATATTTACGATGGGGCTTCGGCCTATTTAATTGCTTCAATCCCATTGTGTGGATTGAAGTGTCTCGATGATTTACGATGTGCTCCTTTGTGGAGGGTTGATGGTCATGTATCCATCTCACGATGAAATTGGTACCTGTCAGACCCTAATTTTTGACCCTAAGATTTTTTGCATCTCATCTACATTTGCATACAAACAAGATCACGCACTGGTTCGTTTATCCTTTTTCAGGTGCAGGTCTATGCCTTGCAGAGGATCACCACATTTAATTTCTGTCATTTGTTTATATTTACTGACTTCTAACCAAAATACAAAAAAATATGTTGCAGTTTCTTCTTCTTCTGTGTTGCAGGATTTCAGAGACAGGGCAGTGATTTTCAAGTCAAATGTGTTGTTCAATCACAATTCGATTCAGATGGACGTTTGACCTAATCTTGGTCAAACTATCAAAAGATTGTTTCGATTGCAAGTTGCTTGTGCCAGTGGTTCACTTTTCAGACAGTGCATATTCAAAGTTTAAGCTGTGTTGCGTGCAAAAATTCATTAGTTTATCAGGCAGTGTTTCGTGTGAAATTTGGTTCGAATATTCAATGATCATCAGTTCATCAGTGATTCGTTTGTGGATTTATTTTCCACAGCATGGATTCGGATTATCAGAGAAATACTCAGACAATTGTGGTTGAACAGACAAGTTGTTCAGTGGTTTCGTGCTGGTTATATTCAACATTATCAGTGGCTTGTGCAAGAAGAATCAGGAATTTGTCGTGGGTTAAAAAAACTCATCACCTCATATCCATTCATCCGTTCTATCCATTTTAATATTCGATCCATAAACCATTTATTTTATCATTTCTTTCGATTATCCCAAATCACTATCTTCCTAAACCATTTCCAATTATCATCCATCTATCCGTCCTAAATCATTTTTTTAATTCACACATTATTTGCATTTTCGATCCATTATCATTTCCACCCAATTATTTTCGATCCGTTTTCCTAATTCATACTGATTATCCACTTTCATTACCATATTTCATATTCTTTTTCTAATTCATATTCATCATTTTATTCACAATTATAAAAATAAATAAAAACAAATCAATTTCTATTTTTGTCCATTTTTTATACCTTATAAAACAAATCATGCCATTTAGTCCATTTGTTATTTTTTAGCCCATGATCCATTTTCTACATCATTTACCTCTTTTAAAAAAAAATAGAAACAAAAAGGCTGTGAGTGAAAAGCCCCACGTGACCAATTTCACATCATGCCAGCAGTTTCCAGTACAAGCCCTTCACCTCATTCACCACACACCAAGCTACAAACGTACTCAGCTATCACAAGCTTCACGTGCTTCAGCCTTACACAAGCTATACGTGACATCCTTCAGCCAACTTGCAATCAGCCTCTCACACTCCTTCACGTTTCCGTACGCCTACTTTTCCCAGCCTTGAAGTCAATTTTCCCAAGCCAAAATCCCGCGCATGCCTAAATCACAGCCAGGCCCACACCAGCTCCAACACGTTGCTAACACAAGCCCAGCAAGCCTTCACGCGAGCAAAGTAAAACGCGCCGAACAACAATAGCACATCCAGCCGCAGCTTCCTACAACTTCAAAACAATCAACCCAGCTACAAGCATCAGCGCAACCAAGCACGTATTCCTCGCAGTTTCCAAAACGCAGCAAATTTGTTAATAAAACGCAGAAGCAAATGAACACGGACTGCAACATACACAACAAGCCACACGACCAAATCCGCATTACCTCATCAGCTAACTACAAACTTCACAAGCCGTCTGTACACATAACAGCAAGCCGTACCGCGTCATCCGCATCAAACAACAGCATGAACACGCGTTCCGCACCTCTTCCAAAACGCAAATACAAGCTGAACAAAACGCAAGAGAAAGAAAATGAAACTCAGCTGAAGCACGAGACTTGCGTGATATCCAAAACGCATTTCAATTGTTCAAAACGGCAGCCACGGATCCCTTGATTGCTTCTATAAATTGACACATCCTCTCTTCATTTTCTAAGCTTGAACAGCCATACCAAATCTCTGAAGAAATCCAAACCAAAGCTTCAAACTTCAACATTTCACAAACCGTAAATCCAAATAAAAATTCAGTTTCAAAACTTTGAAATTCCGTTCACATATTTCAACTTCTTTCCGTAATTTCGGATCCAAACCCTCACCTTCCAATTGAATCATTTTTTTGTCTTCAAAGCTCCCAAACCGATTTGGATCCGTAAAGAAGAAGAAAGAGTTAGATTAGCGGAAGAGAAGAGAAGAAGAGAGGTGTTGTTGATTTTGCTTTGGTTGAGTTCAAAGGTGAGGATGAGGTCACTCCTTGTTTTCCGCCGCCATTAGCGTGTTGAGGAAGAAGATTTAGTAGTCTTCTATTTTTTTTTACTTCTTTTTTTTTCCACTTTTTGTTTTTGGTTTTCATTAAACTTTTAGAAAGAATAATGTGAGTAGAATTGGGCCTGAGGCCATATCTTTGATCTTGTTGGTCTTCGGATCCTTGCTACCACCACCTTGCCTACGTATCACATCTTTCCCTTTCTATCTTCATTTCATTTTTTTTATAGTTACTTTATGTTATTTAATTGTTTTATGAGTGTCCTTTTATAAAAAATATTGTAGAATACATATTAGTAGAGGTTTAGATTCTTTTTGTTTTTTTTTTAGAAAATATTTTAGAAAGTATTATTAAAAGTGTTTTTAGAAATAAATTTAGAAAAGAAGTTTTTAGAAAAAGAGTTTAAAAATGTTTCTATTTCTTTTTTATGGATTTATTCTTTTAGATCCATTTTTTTTTCATCCTTCTTTTATTTTTGGTCGATGACAATCTTCCGATTCAGGATTGTTGATTTCCGATTAAGTTTAATCTTTATTATTTCAAATCTATGGATGAATGATCATTTGGATCATTCTCCATACTTTGAGATCGTGATAGGTTGCTTTTCGAAAAATTCAACGATAATCTCGATTAAGATTAGACCGTTCTCTTTCTTTTAGTGTGGCATGTTTTCGGAGAACGATTCATAATATCGTTTCTCAAACATGTATTAACACGAATATTTTCCACTTTAATTAGTGGTGGCCGGCCTCATTTGTAGGGTAATTACTCCGTAAATTACTCAGCGATTGCTTAACATAGACCTACAGTTGTCCCGATTCGGAATGCGATCCACTTGGATCCGGTTGCCTCAATTTTACTTTTCTTTTCGTGGTTGTGCTTGATTAAGTTCATCATACCACTTATTATTGTAAATATAATAATGTGAATATACTAACATTTAATTTTAATCTCTTGCACCTTATCCTTTTATTTCAATCTCTTGTTCCCTATCCCTCTTATTATGCTTCTATATTCATTCAGCATATTGCTTATTGTATATATTATTGTTGCTTGTTATTTTTCCTTTGTCCATTTGGACACCAAAACACTAATAATGGATTAAACATTTAAAAAATGGGTGACTTTTAATTTCGGACTATGGTTACTATCCTTAGCTTGAGACTTGGAGTTTCGGACTTAGATTCTAGGATCATCCCTTTGCTCATTTGTTATGGATTGAAGACTTTGGCTCCGGTTGAGTTACTTGTTTATGAAGATGGAAATCCAATTGTCTCAAGAGTGCTTTCCATTTGGTTTGATCATTTCTTCCTTAGCTTTTATTTTCAAGTCTTAGGATAGTCCCTTCATCTCTTCCTATCTTCTTCAATTTTCAAATCTCCTTCCTATTTTCAAAACTTTCTTTGTTTTCTAACTTCAAACATTTTCTCAATCAAACCTTGACTTCAGTCATGTGCTTTTACCTTTTCATTTCATTTCCTTAAATAAATGTTAAACCACATAAGCATATCGAAACTTTCTTTCTCAAAAACATTAAAACTTTCACAACTCATTCAATTGTTTTTGTGCCCTCGTGCACGTTTCTTTTAACCCTTTTTATGTTTAGATATGATTCATCCTTTCTAGCGGAATTATTCGCTAAAGGATGACGACTTATCTTTACATTTTAAAATCAATTCAACTCATTTGCCTTTTCACAATTTGTACCACGAACTACGGGGTTTTGATCTCGCATTGCACTTTGTGGGTACGTAGGCATGAGACGTTCGTCTCTTCAAACACTAAAATCTTAAAAAACATTATTCTTCTCATCTCTTCAATCTTTTTTTCAAGCAAACCATTTCAAACCAAAAATGCAGTAAACATTTCAAAGGGTTCCCGTGGAGTACCACGGACAAGTCGGGTGCTTAAAACCTTCCCGATTTGTAACCAATCCCCGTACCCATTCTCTGTTTGATTCTTTTAGCTTTTTAGCTTGTGAGATTCATTAAGGCTTTCTTCGTTCTTTTTGCCTTTTTCCATTTGGAAATAAATAAAAGCGCGGTGGCGACTCTGTGTATATTGAGTGAAGTTAATCAATAACTTACACTCATGATTTTACTGCTACAGTACCACATGCATATTGCATATCAGGATGGTTAGAATTGCATATTCTGGATGAATTCATGATTGTGTTTTTGTTGCTGAATTTTATTATTGATGATGTGGAGATATGATGTTCTAATTTATTTATATTCCATATCCTTTTATTGTTATAATGAATTATGATTACTCACCCTGCCTGCTTGGAAATGTTGCCTCTTTTGTGGGTAACTTGCAGATATCTGAGATGAGTTCGCGGTACGTGAAGTCTTAGCTGGAGGTTGTGTAACTTAAGTCTAGAGTGTCTGGTGTCTTGCTCTGATAGATGTAACATCAGGGGAAATAGAACGCTTATATGATTGGATTTTAGTTTTGTTATGATGGGGTTTTATGAGTTGTTAAATGTTGAATTGAGAATGATGATAATTGTTGACTTTGACCAATAGGTCTTTATGTTTTAATGAGATAAGAGAAAATATTTTTGAATATAGAATTCCGCTGCCATAGTTTTGATTATTTGAGAAAAGAATATTCTTAATATAATATTTTGGATTGACGTTTTATGAAGAAATGTGACACCTTCTATGAATTACTCTGATAATATTTTACTTAAATTGTTTGTGGGGTAGAAGGGTGTTACATTAGTGGTATCAGAGTAGGTCGGTCCGTCCGGCCAATATCGTTTAATGTTGTTAATTTCTTATTACGTGACATGTGTGTGAAACACTGTCGGTACTTGTTGTTAGTTCTAGTCGTTGTCTGCAGGTGTTAGTTTAGAATTAAGTGGGGGAGAGACTTGCCCCAGAATGTTATTGGTATGAAGAAGTTGGTTCGAGTTGATGTTGGTTGTGAGAGTGCAAGTTTGTGAAGGTGATGTTGTTCTGGACCGGTAGGAGTTTGGACTTCTGAATTCATATCGGTCGGATTTGAGAAGTGCGCATATTCGATGTGGTATAAGTACACTTATAATATACTTTGGTCATCAGTTCCCATTAGTATAGTGAAATATTATGGAAGATTCTCCTAAATGTCGTATTTATGTTCATAGTTATGAAGCTTTGCTTTTTCAGTTGGCTGAATTGAAATACTACACTCTCAATCTTTTGCAGGGGAAGCCATAAGGTTCTGTTGATCGCATAAAAAGATTTGTCGAACAAGTTTGGACCGTAGTTGTCTTATCAGGTTATATTTTTTATTTCTAAAATCTAATCTGGCATTGTTCTTGGAAAATTCAGAGAAGGCTTGAAATGGTGTGCGGCTGGTATAGGGAGCTGTCAAAACAGATTTGTGATTCAATTCTGTCAATAGTGACAATTATGTGTTGAATTGGGAAGAAATTTCAGTATGTTCCTTCTGGTGGATTGCTACAGTTTAGCATTTTGTTTCTTCTTTTGGAGGGGGGTTGTTAGTTTGGGTTGGAGCCTATATTCCATCTTTAGCATGCTATGTGATTGGGAGATTGATGTTTTTCTAGAGCTTATTGGTTTTTGGTTTATAAAATTGGCAAATTTCTTTTGTGTTAAGCTTTTGGTGCATTTACTGTCATTTGAAGTCTGGTGTTTAATTTGATTTGTTTTTCTTCTGCACGTATAGTGGCGGTCGATCATTTCAGCTTGGAGGTATGCTTTTGTGGAGCTTATACCAAGTCATGCAGTAGGTGCTTCTAGGTAGTTTTGTGTGCATCTGTTGATAGTTTTAATTTTTGTGAATTGAGGTGAAGTTCGTGCATTCTGCTGGTGCAACATGGTTCCTGGTGCTTTTTTTTCCTTTCCAGTCTTGATGTAGTTTCTTTTTGTAAGAAGGGCGATTGGTGTTTGGTGTTTTTGGTCTGGTGTTTCTCGTAGGGAGTTTTGTTTTGTTTGTAGATTGGTGTTGTTGGATGAGTGTTATCTGTGTTAGTGTATTGGGTTGGTGTGGTTATGTTGTTTAGAAGAGTTCCAGGCTGTTTTTACCTGATGCTTTTGGTTCTGTAACAATCAACTATGTATTGTATTTTAGCATCTATATGTTATTAATAAATTATGTTTTGCCTTTTAAAAAAGTAGTTGTTTCTTTTTTACATTCATTGTGAAATATTTGTTTTAATTGTTAAATTTTATTAAAATAGTTATTAAAAAAAAATATAATTATTAGACAAAAGTCGACTATTTCAAATTAAATATAATCAAAATATAAATGCATTTGTTGGTAAACAATAGTCAAATTAGAAATTAATTATTTATTTTATTATAAACTATTTATATGTGTTGAAATGTCGTGGTTCATTAAAATTAGAATAGATTTCAAGGTGTTCACCGTTAAAATAATTATTTATTATTTATGAATTTTTTTCCATACAACATTTATGTTTATTGAATATCAAAGATAATTTTCAAATAAGGGATCTATAATCTCAACTCAAACATTCTAAAAAGGAAACAATTTAATAATTTTACTAGCAAGATAATTCCATTTCTTTTCCACAAGGCAACGCCTATCTACATTACTACTTTATCTTAAAAACAGTTTAATTTATAATAAATTTTAATTAGTATTAGTTATTTTATTAGATTTATATCTTGACCCTTTTAAAATTTTGACTATAAATTATTTTTTTACCCATGATTTTTTTTCTTTAAGTTTTTTTTAAGGGTATTATTTTCTTTCGCATCTTTATATATCTGTTTTTTGAATACGTCAAATATAATCAATGTTCACTTCAAATTTTACTGTGTTGTCTATTTTGATAATATCATATATGCTATTTTATAATTGTATAAAATATTTAATTTTGCGGGTCACTATCAACAAAATACATATTTTATTTTAATCACCACTTGTCTTTATTTAAGAGACGAAATCGTTATTTTCAAATGTGAAAACTTTTTTCTTTCTTTATTTCACAAATCTTTTTTTTTCTTTTTGTATTATTGTTTAGTTTATATAATTAATATTTATTTTAATTTACAATTAAGTAACACATTTTAAATTTATATATAATTTTTTTTTATACTATATCAAATAAATTTACGCGGTCTGTTCTCCATCCCTACCAACATATAAGTGCACTTGTATGAAATATGTTGATTGAAAGGACTCATATCCCATAAATGTTATTGCTAAAAGAATGTGTAAATAATTCAATCAAAAATATATTCCCTCCATTCCTATTTATAAGCAAATTTTGATTTTTTAGATTCATTGAATAAATGATGTATTTGGAATATATATATATATATATATATATATATATATATATATATATATATATATATATATATATATATATATATATATATATATATATATATATATATATATATATATATATATATATATATATATGTTTAATACATTAATTATTCAATGAACATTAAAAGTTAAAATCGACTTATAAATAAGAATGGAGTATTATTATTTTGTATAATCATATTATAAATTTATTGTTGACAATTTTGCATTTATAATTTTTTTTATCATACATTCTCTATTAGAATGAGTGTTTCTTTAAAGCATATCTGAATATATTATTTTTTCAATATCAAAATAGATCTACCCGTGCGGAAGAACGGATATTTTACTAGTTGATCAATGGAACAAAAGTCTTATTTCTCGACTAAGATAATAATATGACCATGACTAGTTCCTCCCCAAGTTAAGTTTCATGCATAAAAGAAGCACATAAAAAGACAAAGGAAACAAGATTGTAATTTGGAATACAAAATGAACATGTGTCTAAAGCAGCCACATGAGAATATTTTCAAACAACTATGTGGTCCCATTACATTCTCCTTGGTCGTTAAGTAAATAGACTAATATTCTTTCTTCCTTAACTTTTTATTTTATATCCTATGTTATGATAACATTATAAATACACTAATTCCCTCATTTCAGTCCACAACTCAAACATTTATTTCAGCTTTGATTACTTCACTTTCTAGCCACACCTCAATCTTGGTTTCATTGTTCTTTGACAACACAAATAGTGCAAACTAAATCAAATCATTTTTTGATGGCTTTCATTTCATCCTTCTTCAATTGTTTTAATGTATCTTCAAACTCATTATCTCAGGTTTCTGATTATGCTGAAAATCCCTCTCAATCCAAATCTCCCTCTTCAGAAAAATCGTTAAAGAGCAAACAAAAATCAAAGGGAGCTGCCATTGTAGTTTCTTATTTCCCTATTAATTCCATTCTCTCACGTTTGTAGTATCATTCTGCTTCTTATCAAAAGTGAAAAATCAACATTTATTCATTTTTTTGTAACTTGTAAAAAATCAATATTGTAGTCTCATATTACTTAATACAATTTGAAATTTGATTCATTAATGAGTTTTTCTCCCAAACTTCTACTCGGACATTAAATCAGAAAATGGTAGATCAATTAAGGCAAATTAAATTGGATGCGAATTTTATTTGAAATATAAAGTAAGTTTATTAAAGTGCTTATCATAACAACTTAGTTACAATTTATATTACAAAAGCTTATTATAATAAATGTTTATTATTTTTAAGTATCATCATGACATACTCATTACGTGATTTTGAATAATTTTATCACAATCTAAATGATTGAATATTACACCCCTTAGATGTTTATACATATTTCGACAAATGTTTCAAGGACACCAAAAAATCTCCTCCTTAAAAAGATTTTATTCCCACAAATCAAGAAATTAAATCACTCCATTGTCAAACTCTTTGCTTAATTTTTTAACTTTCATTCAACATTGATCCATAATCACATATAACCTCTGAAAGTAAATTAAAAATATTACACAACCAACAATAATTACTAGAATAACAACAAATACCATAATAGCATTATAATAAACAATATAAGACTAAAAAATCATAATAACAACAACCACATACGGCAACAACATCAACAACAAAAACAACAAACAACGGTAATGGAGAATTTGAATATACTAAAAATGTAATGAGAGACTCAATGGAGAAGAATTTGAGCATACTTCCTCCTCTGAAAAGACAGGTGGTGGTTCTGAGTCTTGGAAAGCTCATTCATTTGATGGAGAAGAATGAGTTCCTTTCGTTCGCTAGGGTACAAAAAGTGAATGAGATAAACATTGTAATTTTGAAGGATTAATTATTTTAAAGAGTTTTCATCAACACATACAATATTTTGGTTTTTGATCCTTTTTTTATTCAACTTATCTTAATTCGATATACTTAACTGATTCTATCATTCAGGTAGGTTTGTGAAAATGGATTATCTGTATCCTGCATTCATTCAGGGAGATTTTTGTTGTATCATTATTTTAAATTTACAACTTAAAATAGATAATTTTATAAGTTGAATGCATGTACCATGATTGCAGGGATGGTTATAATAATAGTGGCTTTTAATTATTTACTTTGTTCAGTTATTTGTCTGATGATCAGGTCACCTATTATCAAAAGTGTTATATATTGATATTGTTGACCTTGATTTTAACTTGTGGTCGAGTAACACAAAGTTGGAGTTGATAGTGGATTGGATCTGAATATTTTGAAGATGATTCATTCAAAGAGGTATGTGGGAATTTTTGTATTGCTTGTTTCTTACATGCCTAATGGTTGATATTCTTGACCCTGATTTTAACTTGTGGTATTAGTACCCTTTATTCCAGTTCATAACTATGAATATTGAATCCTGTAATACTATATTGAATCATGTAGAAGACATAACTAACATTTATTCACTTACTGTTTTTGGTGTATCATGAATGCGGGAAGGAAATGATGATGTTTACATCGTATCGGTTACTGAGTGTTAACTATTTTTTGTTATTCCTAAAACATGTCAATGATGTTTTCTTCATCATCTTTTTTTATAACAAGGCAATGATGAAATTTGGTATTAAATGGATCGGTAATTGGGTAAAGATTTGTTTCATGTCAAGGTGATTACTTGTCTATGGAATTACATTTGTTGTACTTTTTACAGATGGTAGACGCAACCATTCGGAACCTTTTCTCTCGCCTATCCGACAAAAGGTGAATATGAGCCTTATTTTATTAAAGTCTGTAAAATTGTTTGAATCTGATCCTTATTTTATCATAGTGCATATAGTGTCTAAAAATTAATTTATCCAACCAAACTAAGATACTGAACATATTTGAATGGCATAGTTACTATTTTGTTTCTCTTTACACACCTTTTTAAATGATACGTTATCCTATTGGTTTGGTTCCAACTAAATATTTGGACATTTGGACTTTAAATGGAAGAACTACTTTATTGGTAATTGTAGCTTGCTTTGTCCGGATTTGTTCCTTTGGCTGATGACAAAATGGTACATTTGAAACTTCTGTTATCATGTCAGTTATCATAGTGCATAAATTGAAAATGAAATAGCTGCTACTTTTTTGTGTTTCCATTTGTTTCAGAATGCATAATGGAGGAAGGCAATTATGATCTTTACACTGTATAGTTTTCGCAGTGTTAACTTTATGGTTGTTTGCTAAATATGTCAATGTTCTTATCTTTATAATTTTATGCTTCATCTTTTTTTATAACAAGACAATGATGAAATTGTGTATTGAATGAATAATATATTAGGTGAAGAGTTATTTCATGGCAAGGTGATGACTTGTTTGTGGAATTACATTTGTTGTAGTTTTCGCAGACGGCAGACACAACCATTTAGAACCTTTTCTCTGGGGTGTCCGACAAAAGGTGAAATCTGAGCCTTATTTAATATCAGTTTTCTCTAATTGTTAGATTTGTCTATTATGTGGTCGAAGTTCGAATTTGTGAGGTTTTTTTATCCTAGATAAACTATAGGTATGCTTAGTGAAATTGATGATTTTGTCATGGTGTGGTTAAAAAGTTTATGGTTTCTACCTATAAGTTTTAATTGTCAATTACTCTCATCAAAATTTGCTGTTTAATTTGTATCTTTCCATTTGGTTAAGAATGCTGAATGGAGCTTCACAACCTGGTTGAAGCAACCTTCAAGTGATAATGTAGACCTGACTGTTAAGTTAAGTATATGACTTTTTTTATTTGATATATAAGCAATGTCTTTTAAAAAAAATTTATATTAGATATTTTATTGAAGGCTTTCAAATTTTTAATAGATGCCACTATATATGATATTTCGTTATTACATGTTAAGGTTTACAGTCCATGATTTCATTAATTCGTATTTATGTTTAGGGTGATGAATGTAGTCATTCTCTCACTTTAAATGTGTTTGTATAATGCCTCATCATAAAATTGATTATATTTATAACTTAATATAGAACTTGACCATCATAGTTCATTGTTTTTTAATATTTTCAAAGACAATTAATGCATTCCAATTTTCAAAACAGGTTAGAATCTGAAGAGCCACTATCATGTAAACCTAAAGTGAATATCAACATACAACAAACAATATTAGGTTTGATGAAAAAAATTATGGCGTCCAAAATTGTAAAAACACCCGTGCAATCGAATACAACAGCGGATTTGCATGAACGTCTGGAACATCATGATCGTGATGCAGAGCAACAACCGCCACAGGTCCAGCAGTTGCACAACTTTGTTACTTCTCCATTTTTATTTCAATGTCCATTAAACATGTTTTGATCAACATGTGCAAGACATTGAAGAACATCTTGTCGTTGTCAACCAAGACATGGTGCTACAGCAACCTCCGGTGTTGGTTCAACCTTTGTTGGGCCAACAACCTCCCGACGTTGAACAACCAAATGTGGTCCAACATTGATTGAAAAACCTTATGCATTATTGTGTTTATTTTTTCGAATTATGGATGCCCATAATTGTTCTGACTGTATTAAATTTTTTTGTGAAACATGTCCATCATTTGCATCAAGATGTTGAAGATGGTTTTGTGGGTGTTCACCCGCATGCAGAGCGACGGAGAAGACAGAGGAGAAGAAAGAGGTTGAGAAGTAGACAACGCTTCGAGGAAGATGAAGAGAAAGAAGAAGACAATTCAATATTTGACTAAGATGACGACGATGAAGCCGATTATACCTGGTTAAATTTTATGTCTGCTAGATGTTTTAGGTTTTCCGATTAAAAATCCAACTTTTAGTTTATTATTTGCTGGAGCTTTTTCTGGTTTAATCATTAGTGACAAACAATGTATCATTAAGTTAATGCCTTAAAATATAACTTTGGTTTTGCATTGTGGTAAGATTTTTTGTGTATTGTGAGAGATAATGTTTTTACTAACTCTTATGCTTCTTGCCTATTTGTGAAGATTCGAGTGGCAAAAAATAGGTCCTAATTTATTTTTTTGTTGCAACAATTAAGATAAATTTTCTGTTTTGTCATTTATTTGTTTTTTGCTAGCAGAAATTGTGAGGGGATATGCAGTATCTTAGCTTGTCCAGCTAACCTAACATTACCATTTTAAGTTAATGAAACATTGAAGTTACCACTTCTACATGTAGTGCTTTTACAAGATTATTTAAGTTTTACTAATAAACATCGATTTACAATATTAGTCATGGGTTACATTTGTTAAAAAAAAATGTTAAATGTTTATAGAGTTTTCTTATATTGAATTATAATATTATTTTTATATAGTGATCAATATAATAAAACTAAATATAATAATATTTAAAAGACGGACACTTATTCTTCCACAAATATCAACGATAATTTTTTTTATATAGTAATCAAATCTAAATTTCAATAATAAAAGACAAATATACAACAAGTTGCTCCACTACTTATTTTATTCAAATTAAACTAATATAATAACTAACATTTATAACCTTTTATTTCTCTCATGATAAAAGTTTTACAAAATAGACCTAAAATTATAATACTATTGAAAATTTTATTTGATAATAGTTACAAATAAACTTTCAAATTTATTTAAGACAAAAAAAACAAAAAAACATCTTTAACAACTTAAAATTAAATATTTAAATAAAATATTTGTCCTATTAAAACAACTCAATTGATAGTTGTATAAAACATCATGTGCAATGGTGCGGATTTGAAATCACGACATCACATCTATCTATAATATAAGAAAATTTGTTGTTCTGGAAATACCTTTAATGACCTTCCCTTTTTTCTGCCACATCATCAAATTATGGGCATTTTGTGTCAAAAAATTACTTTTTGCAACCGATGACATCATTTTGTTCTATTGCAAGTATATAGTTATATAATTATACTGTGTTTTGTTCATTTGATGATGTCAGATGTTATTCCATTAATTTAATTTGAGGGTTAAAAATATAGATAATATTCATATACGAGATACAATACATTGTTTTGTTATACATATATTGTGTTATGAAAATTACTATTCTTTGTCACATATTTGTTACATTACGAATACGTTAATTATTATATTCTCACTATATTGTATTATTTTCTCATATTCATAATTTTTTCTTCTAATTCGACATTATATATTTTCAATTTGAGAAAAAATAACACGTCTATTACATAAAGTAATCGAACATACGTGCTCGTGCAAATGCACGAGTATCATACTAGTTTAGAATGAAAATCTAACTCAGTATTAAATGGTAATAAGAACAACTTTTCCATATTTTTGTTGGCCATAAAGAGGTTGCGTCCATACACCATGACCTCATCTGATTTATTTAAGATTAAAGTTAAGTTGACAGACGCGGGGCTTAAGAATGCAAATCTTTGGTCCAATCCACTTGCGCGCATCACTTTGTCATACAAAAACATTAAATAAAAACATCATTAACATTAGACTATTCATTTGAAACATAAAGTAAATGTGTTGTTCAATTAATATAACAAAGTTGATCGGATATACCTCACGTATGTATTGACAACACTGACGCCTAACTCTTCATGACAAAAACTTGCACAAATTCATCATTACCAATTGATTGTTCATATTCGAAGCCAAAAATACCTTCCTCCATATGTATAAGACGAATACCTCCATTCAGAATATCTGTCAATTCTAGAAATGTTTGAAGGCACGACCTATACTTGGAGGTAGGTTATTTTTAGTTGCGGTCTTCTTAGCACCAACCTTTTTTTTGTGTGGAGACGTTGATAATCTCCTTACCATGAAGCTACATATCATATAATTAGTTAGATGAAGTATAAGATCACGAATTTAACATTTTCCATGAAGCTACATATCACATAATTATAACAGAGAAACTGATTTTTCGTGAACAGAAATACATAACAACGACGATGACAGAGACCTGATTTTTCAAACACCTGATTTTTCGTGAACAGAAAAACTATAATAGAGATACATAACAACAACATTGCCTATTTTTCGAGAACAAAATCCTATTTTCACTAATCTTCACAAAATCCTATTTTTCACAGAAATACATAACAACGACATTGCCCCATTCTGCACAAATCCTATTTTCACTACAACAACAATGTAAAGCAACAAAACCATATTCTTCACAACAGCAACGTACCTTGAACGACGACAATGGATATTTCGAACGGCGGCACCGAACTACAAAAACGAAAGCTTGATAGCTTGAATGATGAACTCAGTTAATGACGACAATGTATTAGAAGGAAAGAACAATGTATCAGAAGGAAGCTTGAACAATGAACTCAGTTAACGATGACAATAAGGTTTCAGAATAATGAAATCAGTTAACGACGACAATACGACGGTGGACGATAGGTTTTTATTTCGTTAGGTTTGTGTTTGCAAGGAGCAAGAAAGAGTAAAGAATATGAAAACATAATACTGAGTATTCTAATATTTTGAGAAAAGCGTTGGCTAAGATAACCCTTTAAAAGCGCTTTTGAAAAGCGTTGGCCAAGGTCAACCTTAGACAGTGCTTTTGAGTTTTTTTTTTTTAATTTAAAAGACCTTAGACAACGCTTTTGTGAAAAGCGTTATCTAATATATACTTTTAAAAGCGCTTTCAGAAAGCACTGTCTAATATATACCTTTAAAAGCGCTTTTCCAAAAGCACTATCTAATGTAGGACTTTTAGCAGCACTTTTACTATTTTTCGTGAACAGTTTCCGTGTTTTATTTTTTATTTAACTTATAGCAACACTTTTTTAATAAAGCGTTGTCTAAGGTGCGGTGTTAAAAGTCATTTTTGGCATAGTGCATGGTTTTCTTAGCTTAAGGGGGATTTTTTCAAATGACCATGATAAAGTTTGCATGTTTTGCTTCCACTCGGTTGAACAATCTTTCCATTTGTTTTTTTCTTGTCATAAGATTAAATACATTTGGATCAAATTGGCGGATTGGTTGCATATTCTGGTTCCTAAAGAGAATGTTAGCTTTGATCATATTTTGGAGTGGCTTTCTTCTTTATGTGATTCAAATCATAAGGCAAATGTGGTTCTTATTTGGTTTGTTACGTGTTGGTGTATATGGACGTTTAGGTATCAAATTATCTTTAAGGATGCGATTTCTATTCTAGAAGTCATTTTTGATAGGATAGTGTTTTATTCTTGGTTATGGCTTCGAAAGAAGAATAAACATTCTCTAAGGTGTTCATTCTATGATTGACTCAATCACCCAATCATTTTTGTGTAATTGTGTTTCTGATTGGGGTCGTTAATATGTAGTATTGAATTATGTTTCACTACTAGAATTATATGAAATACCTGCGGATTTTCCTGTGGAAAATAATCCACAGGTTTTCCTGCGGAATTTTGATGTTAAAACTTGTTTTCTGCGAAAAATAAATTCGCAGCAAAATTCGCAGGAATTCCTGAGACTTTACCTGCGACTTTGTATTTTATAATATTATTCTTATTTTCCTATGGATTTTACTGCGATATTATTCGCAGGAAATATGTGAGCTCAAAATCCTCAAAAAATGCTGCGACTATACCTGCGGATTTTGTTGAGGATTTTGCTGCAGATTTTGCTGCGAATTAGTAATACTATTTTTTTTTTCAATTTTTTTTTATATTTTTAATAATTATAAATAAAATTATAAAACATTACCTTTACCTTGATATATTCTAATTTCATATTAATTTTTATATTTCTAATTTCTTTTACTATATCAATTAAATTCTTTTATTATTTTTTAAAGAAAATTTAATAATTTAATCATTTTTCTTATAAAATAAAAAATTAACTTATTAATTATGATATTTCTAATTAATTATTTCTTAAAATAAAATAAAATAATAGATTAACTTATTCAATATTTATTTTTATTTTATTGATAATATTAATTAATTTTCACATAGTGTATATCAAAGTTTAATGAAAATTTTTAGGGATTAATTGATATGCAGTACTGACAGTGTAAAATATATTTTTAGGGATTAATTGATATGCAGTACTGACAGTGTAAAATATTTTACACTGTCAATTCATCACTATCATCCGTTTGTTATATTTTATAAATTATTAAAATAAAAATAAAAATTATTATTTTATTCCACGGTTATAATTCAGTGACAATGTAAATTTTTTTTACTGTAACTGTCAGTGCATATACATTAAACTCTTCTTTAATAAATTTTTTTATTATTGTAAAAATAAAAAAATAAAAAATTTATGGTATAATCATACTAAATTATAATCCTATAATTTATTATATTAAATTTCCATCCAAAATATTTTAACCGTTAATCAAAATAAGAAATCAATAATATATTTAATTAATTACTATAAATTAATTATTATTGTTTATTTAAAAAAAATATATGGTATAATATTAATAACACACTGCACCGAGTAACAAGCCTAAAAAAATAAAATAAACAATAAATTGGAAGTTGCGAAGAGAACCATAACCATGGCAGAAGACAAACAAATCGAGAAGAAGGATGATGACGTCGACGTCGACGTCCAGTCTCAGATTCAAACCGCCATTCTCTCTCGCGTCTCTCACTTCAAGCAACAAGCCGAGTTTGTTTCTCTCTCTTCTTCTTCTCTCTCTAACTATGTAACTAACTAACACTCTTTCTAATGCTATGCTTTTCAATGCAGCTCCTTGACATACGAAGGTGTTCGTAGATTGCTAGAGAAAGATTTAGCTTTTGAAGAGTTTTCCTTGGATTCTCATAAGAGATTTATCAAGCAGTGTTTGGCAAAGGTTTTTGCACTTTTCTTTATTCAAAACCCTAATTTTGATTTACTAGTATTGATTCATTTTAGTTACTAGGGTTTGACTCTGAACGCACTGATTGTGCTTTCATACAGTTATGATTTTACTTTTGCATTGTATTTACTTTTGTATATGAATGTTTTTTTTTGGCGTATTTCTGCCAGTGCATGGATGAGGATGGTGATGATGATGCCCCGAAGCTGTCAGGGGAGGAAGGGGAGAAAGGTGGAAGTACACAAGAAGAGGCGGAAGTACTGAAGGAGGAAATTCAATCTAAAGATGAAAAGGATGTCGCTGACGGTGAGGAGAAAATGGAGGATTCTCCGGTATTAGGTCTGCTTAAAGAACAAAAGAGAGTTAAACAAGAGTCCAAGAAAGAAGAAGGCAATGGAAAAAAAGTAGTTCCTAATGAGGCTCTAATTAAGAAAGCTATTAGAAAAAGATCTTCGTACCTCAAGGATAATGCAGAGTATGCTGCTGATTCTTCTAATTATTAGTTGTTTGGACATCTCTTTTTGATAATGGACATATTCTTACTGTTCTTATCTTTGATATGTTTGTTTATTTTTATTTGGTTCTAGTTCTTAAGATATGACATGGAGTTCTCTTCATTTGTTGATTTCAGGAAAATCACTATGGGTGGTCTTCGCCGACTGTTGGAGAAAGATCTTAAACTTGATGAATTTACTCTGGACCCCTTTAAGAAGTTTATAAGGCAGCAGCTTGACGAGGTGAGTTTAAAATGGAATGATGCCCATGCTTGACCAGGTAGAAGTTGCTTCCGCCCTCCCTGTCTTTTGTTTTTATTCTGTTTGGGAAAAAGAAAAAGAACTGTGACTTAGGGTCTTTGGGAAGCTGGTGGGAGATTGTAAAGCTGTTTCCGAACCTGTTCAGGAAACCGTCAATGATGCTGGTGCCGAGTGGTTTTGATATTGTGCTGCATAATCAAAAGTTGAAGATTGATGTGGTTTTGTCTGGTGGTTAAGCTCTGGGAGGTCACAATGTGATTTCTGGAATTTTCGGTTAGTAAAGATAGTTTTCAATTTAATAGAATTAATTGTAACTATCATATTATTAGAAGTGTTTGACTTTAATTATACTCATTATCAGCTGCTTTGTACCTAGTTAACAAACTAAAAGATAGCCTATGACTTTCAGATTAACTCTCCCTCACATAGACATGCCTTTATGTATTATTTCAATCGGTTTTCATGAGAAGACACATTGAATACTGCTTTGTTTAATGATTGGATAGTACCCCTGTTTTTGCTGATAGCCATGCATTAGATAATGCAATTAAGAAAAACTTACTCTTGGTCTTATCTTGTTGATTTTGCAGGCTCATGTTGAATATGAGATAGTAAATAGGCATTATGCTTATGTTGATTGCCCTGGACATCCAGACTATGTTAAGGTAATCTTCATCATCAATCATATAGTCCTGTATAGTTGGAATTATCAAGCAGAGATTTAGAATTTTAAAGTATGTTGTTCATTCATTATTGTATAATTTTGGACTATGCTTGTGTTAATTCAAAAGTCTTCCAAAAGTCTGAAAATCGACATTGTTGGGTTTGGTACATATGGTCAATTTCTGGCAAATACAATGATCAAACAAGGCCATACTCTAACTGCAACTTCAAGAACAGATTACTCTCAACTCTGTCTTCAAATGGGTATCCATTTCTTCAGGTAAGAAATAAAAAACATCCTTGTATAGAATACATAAAAACTATTTCATGTCATGATGCATGTGTCAAACTCTGCAGGGATGTTACAGCATTACTTGAGGCTGACATGGATGTCATACTGTTATGCACATCTATTTCGTCGCTGTCCGAGGTTGTCGGGTCAATGCCACTCACTTGTCTCAAACGTCCGACGCTTTTCGTTGATGTTCTTTCGGTTAAAGAGCATCCAAGAAACCTTCTTTTAAGAGTAAGCAGTTACATTACATCTATCTACGACAAACATAATAGTTTTGATTGTTTGTTTAATTCGGATGATTGATCTAGGTTTTGTTTTGTGTGTTTAAGGTGGTGCCAGAGGAGTTAGACATACTCTGCACACACCCAATGTTTGGACCAGTGAGTGGGAAAAATGGGTGGCAAAATCTGACTTTCATGTATGACAGAAACTATAAAGAAGACTATTGGTGTTTTGTTTCCTGTTTCTTTTTCTCCTTGCTGATATTTTAATTCTGACAAGACTAGGGATAACATTTGAAATATTGCATTAAAATTCTAAAAAGGATAACTTTTTTTCCAGAAACTTTGCAAATGGCTCGTTCAACTTCTTATGGCATTTGACTACCTTACACATGAATCACATTCTTCACCGTGATGTCAAGGTTTGTAACAAATTTCTTACCAAACTTCAAAATCAATTGTTTTTTTCTAACAATCTCAATACCCGACAAATCATTTCCATCAAAATCAATTATCAAACTTCAAAACCAGTAACCAATTGTTTGAGTTTAATTTCTTATCCAGGAAAACATAATGGATTCTTTGGCTACAACATCTGTTCTTTCTACTCACTTTGCTCCATTTTCTACCACTAACTCCACATTGAGAGCCAGTTTCCATAGAACTTACGGAAACACAACCAAAGAAAAGTTATGTTTCTCTTTCTCTATGGATAATTATACAGTTGGGAGGAATGTTGCAATCAAATCAAGCAGACAAGTGTCTTATCTGAAAACCCGACAAAAACATGGAACTTGGGAAGAACCAGATGTTGCTAGTGACAGTGATAACGAGGATGATGTTGAAGAAGATGAGAGCTTTGGATTTGAAAGTGATGAGGAGGAGACAGAGGCTTCACAAACTGCCGGTGTTAATATTGCCTCACAGGTCGAGTACGAGGAGAGTATTAAGAAAGGTATTTTTGTTTTTCAGTGTTTCTTTTTCTCTTTGGCGTGTCCTTATGCATGGTACTGACTGAAAAGTGAAAACTGGACCAAATGCTCTGTTGAAATTTTAAACCTTGTTGGTTACTCATCTTCTATATGAAATTAATTAGATATGACAGGAAAAAAAACAATGGGGCTTGGGTCTAGTAAAAGGGACTAGGTCGGTTCTCACAACGCGAGCTAAAGAGGTATCCATATTTAGAGTCGGCTCGCCTCAATTAGATTGTAGAATGTTTTTTGACATTGTATAATAGTCCGCCACTATAAGTAGATACTCTTCTTATACATGCAGAGGTTGAACAACTTTTGGAACCAGAAGAAAGAAAAATATTGCAACAAAATGTAACACCTAACTTGGAAAAAATATCATCGGTAAGTCTGTAACTCTGCATTATTTATCCTACTTCCTCGCATTCTTACCTATACCTAAACTCGTATTTTCACTATTTAGAAAAAATGGAGTCCACTGCACTCTCTTGCCTTATCACTGCAAATTCAAAGCATGGACCAACTTGTTCAAAATGGTTACGAAATTGATTTCGTGAATAAGGTACAATTGTTTATATTGTATGTTGTAAACACCCCAAATTTGCCCTCACCCATTCACACCATGGCTTGTGATCATTTCATATACATAAACACAATCATATCATCTCATATCTCATTTTTGATTCACTGCATAGATTCAAAGTCATCTGCACCTAGGGTTTGTGATCTGAGCAATCCAAGAGCCTCCTGAGCCACTCCAAAGACCATCAATCACTTCAAAGGGGTCCATGTGTGTTCTTATATCTTATTACATCCTTTCAAAGTCAAAAATGCAAAGGAATCACAAGAACTGGGATTGGTGTGGATGCAGAGCCAAGTTTGACTGCACAGTTGACCTAAAATTAGGGTTTTGGTTTCAGAGGCCATAACTCCAAACTTTTTGGTCATTCTTGTTTCCATTAGTCTCTATATGGTATAGGGAGTATGCATATCAATTTTCATGAAGAAATTCCATGGGGAAGTCATCTGATCAAGAGTTGACTTTTCAGACAAGTCAGTGCAAAATCAGGGCATCTGAGGGCCCCAATGACCCAACCAAGGGGTGATCTTCATCATTTTGAGTGTATATGATCTTTATTTGATCATGGAAGAAGGTTGAAGTTCACAAAATTCAGGAATTTGAAGTTTTTGCAAAGTTGACTTTTTAGGGCATAGTTGACTTTTAAGGAATTTGTCAATTTAGGTCACTTTTCAAACCCTACCTTTTGATTCAAAAATGCTTCAAATAAAAAAACTTTGGTCATGAAAGTTGTAGAAAACATTTTTCCCTTTTCAAAAAGTACAAGAACATGATCTAATTCATTTTGGATCAAAAGTTATGGTGTGACAAAGTTGGCAAAAATCACTAAAATTCAAGATATGCACCAAAAGGCAAAGTTGCAAATTCTCCTTTCAAGGCCAATTCAGTCATCATATGGGCTTCTAATTCACTCAACATGATCACACAACTTCTAAAAATCAGATTTGAACCAAAACTTCTCATGTTTCATGGCTTGTGTAGCAAGATAGTCACATGTGAACCAAAGAGGAACCAAGTTGCAAAAGCTCATGATCACTTCCATCCACTTGCTGCATTGGCCATTGAACCTTCCTAGCACTCCACACACACCATGCTGCGCAGCCCATAGCCATTGTACCAGCCTAGAACACAACCCATACCTCTCTTACACAAAAGTGGACTTTTTGCAAAAGGTGACTTACCTATCACAGCAGGCCAAGTCACATCAACTGACCAATAGGCTTTGTTTATGTGGATCAAATGCTGGCCATTTCACACATCAAGCAAGCCTGAAGCAAGCCATAGCACAGCATTCACAAACTCACTCCCTTGAGCAAAAACCTTCGAAGCTCTCTCCACAAACCTCAAACACAAAGACAAACTTCACAAATCATCTCTGCTCACTTCACTGACCAGAAACCACCCTTCATCCTGGCCTGAAACACCTTGAAGCCAAAATACGATTTTCACATTCCCTTGGCCTGAGCTTCTGCAAACTCACTCAAGAGGTTGTTTAAACTCCAACCAAGTGTCCAAAGCTTCAAAGGGGGATCATTGGGACCTGTTTGAGCCAAAGAACCATCCAGAAAGCTCCTGAATCAAAAGCTCAACCTCAGGTGACTCCATGAACTTTTTTTCCAGAACTCCATTTTCTTGTTAAAATCTTGTTTTGTATGTTGCACTGATCATTGGGATCTATTTACTTTTGAAAATGAACAAGAAATGAGTATGTTATGGTGTTCTGAAAGTTTGACCTAGAAATTTCTTTGCTTCGATTCTTGTTTGTGTTTGAGTTTTAACATGATTTGATGCTGGATTCGTGTTTAGGATAGTTGGTAGATGGTTTCTGGAGAGTTAGAGCTCCTAAAATGGCCTGGGGAGGGAGATTGATTTTTGGGGTGAACAGAGAAGATGACCGGAACACTGTTCCGGTCACCTGAGAGTGTTTAACGGCAGGATTAGGGTTTAAACATTAATTAGCTGATTTTGAATTCTGGCCGTAGGATCTGGCGCCAAGTCAACACGCGCGCGTTTTAGTTTGAATCTGGTCCTTAGGATTTGATTACTTTTCCTTTTTCAGTTTAAAAATCATTTTATTTACATATTATTTCATTTCTTTTATACAATTTATTAAAAATAGCAAAAATGCTTTAAAAATTATGAAATTTTTTACCAAGGGTTTCATTAATTTTTAAAACACAAAAATATTTTTATTTTCATTTTTAGCATTAAAAAAGTATTTTTAAATATTTAAAAGTTTATTTTTAATTGATTAATGGAAATTAATTTATTAAAAATACTTTTAGGTATTTAAAAATCACCAAAAAATTCATGAAATGTTCTAAGACATTTAGAAACATTGTCCAACCTTCAAACCAAATTTCTTTTTTGATCTTGATGCATTTTAAGAATTTCTCATTGAATTAAAATCATTTTTGTGCATTATTTTGATCCAAAGTTCAAAAAATCATTTCTGCCTATTCATGAGGAGTTGGACATTGATTCTTTTTGAATTGCATTGTGTTTGGCATGTAGTTTGTGAGATTAAATGGCCATGATTTGATCTTTCATTTTCAATTTGTTTGGCATTTCTTTTGTTTGGGAACCCTAAAACCCTAGAAAACTTGTAAAATCCATAACTTGAGATTGGCTAGGAGTTGAGATCTCTCCTTTGGGCATTGGGTTAGTATAGGATTAAGGGTCCTTTGTGTGGCATTTTCAATTTTTCATAATGTTGTTTGCTTCTGATTTTGATTCTTGCTTGATGCATTGTTCATAAACCCTAATTTGGGCTTCCATATGCATCCATCTTGCATTCTCTTGCATAACATGACTTGCCATGACATTTCAAGCATCCATTTGATTCATTTGACATCATAAGACATATTGAAAGCATGTTTGATCATTGCATCATGTATTTGCCATGTTGTATGCCATGTGCACTTCATAACTTTTCATGTGTGTTCATGGTTCCTAACTTGCTTCATTTGCATTCATGAACTTGTATGATCATTTCCATGTGCTGCCTCATGTTTGTAGCATCTCATAACATCATTAGCATCACATATGTGCTTCTGGTTTTGGTTTGCATCATGTCATTCCCTCCCATTTTGCATTGCATTGCATTTCCTTTCTAACCTTTCAGGTGGTAAGTGATTCTGAGAAGTGGATATTCCTTCACTTCTCATACTTTCTTCTCATATCTCTTTTGCATCCATGCTGCATTTTTATATGTGTTTGAGTTTGAGCTTGCTCATTCTTCCTTTTTCCACTTTCTTTCTTCAAGTGACTTGACTTCTTGAATGAAGCAAGTCACTTTGCTTCTCTTGATCCTTTCATCTGCTTCCTGGTGGTTCCATTGAAGATTGTTCTTGCAAACCTCACAAACCTTAGGAACAACCAAGCATGACAATGATTAGGGTTTTGATTAGTCTCCCCTTTTAGTTTTCACCTTTGTGTCTCTTTGAGTCTTCTCTTCTCACCTCATAATCAGGGACTAAACCCTAAAGGCTCTAAGGCTTTGTGATTAAGCTTATGCCTACATCCTTCTCTTAGGATGGAGTGTATAACTTTAATCCTAAGTGTTAAACCCTTAATGTGTTTAACTCCTTTAATCAATCCATCTAATAACCCTCAAGACACCACACTTGTAACTTGGGCCTTGCATTAGGGTTCTAATTCTTCCTTAATTGGTTAAGAAGGACTAACCCTAGTGTTAATGGACAAGTCCCCCTCAAGTTGTCTTACAAATCATAAAACTCACTTCATCATCATATCATTAAATAAAATCCACTTAATCAAAGGCTTGTTTTGTCATGAGTTTAATCCCTAATCATGGATTAAGTTGAGGAGCTTTCCTCAGCTTAAACATTCTCATCTATTATCCTTCTCTTAGGATGGTGTAATGAGTCTGTTTAATCCCTGATTATGGCTTAACCTCATTACTCAACACTAAACAAAAACCACAAAAACATCTAATTAATCACAAGTAGGTTAATGATCTTAATCCTACACCAAAGGTGTTTAAAGTGTGAGAAGCTGACTTCACACTTAAGGTATTCTCATTACCCCTAATCAGAGGGAAGATGTGATGAGTTTACTAAATCCATTGGTTTAGACTTAAGCTCATTAACTTATGACAAACTTTCAAAAGCAATAAAAGACTGAAAATACAAAAACAAACAATAATCGTCTCCTCCGGGATTCTTTTCTCACCTCGTTCACTCATAACGAGAACTTGCTTCTTCCGTCTAATGCAAGACAGTTTGCACCTGAGCCAGACAGGTCATACACTTGAGCATAGGCAAGTAAGCAGTTCACAAGTCAATTCATCTTTCAGTCTCTTTGGGTCGAACTACGGTGTTCTGACTTCCTCATTGCACGAGAGGATACGTAGGCATAACTTAACAGTTATCGAACAAAAGTCTCTGTATATTCCCCCTCTTTCTAGCCTCATTCTTTTAGCCTCATGATCTTGAGCATTTCACTCCTGTTATTACACTGACACTTCACTTATATACTTCACTTTTCCCTTACACTGACACCTGTACATTTTGTTTCCCAGCTCTTTTACACACAAATTGCACTGACACTACCCCTTTAAAGCACAAATCTTTTAAGCGTGGATCCCGTCGAGTACGGCGGACAATCTGGGTGCTAATACCTTCCCAGGTTGTAACCAACCCCCTTTCTCAGTCTCTCTGGTTCGCAACCGTCTTATCCATGTCTTTCTAGGTCTATGCAGCATTACCTTTCCTCCGGGATAAAAATGCCTAGCTGGCGACTCTATTCATCTCCAGTGAGTTCACGGCTGTGTGTTCTCATTGTCCCCTTCGCCGACCGTTCGCGTCTGTACCCCATCTGACCCGGCTTCATTTGGTGGGAGCGACATATGTTAATGTCATTTTTTTAAGTAGCATTTGCCTAATCTTAAATACGATAATTTGATCAACATTCAACAGGAAGGTCACACTGCACTTCATAAGGCAATTATAGGTAAAAAGGAAGCGGTTATAAGCCATCTTTTACGGAAAGGTGCAAGTCCTCATGTCAAGAATAAGGTATGGACAAATTCCTCATGTTCGTAAACTGTTGACTGCATTCTTGAAATTCTATTAGGTGTTTATGTATTTATTAATATGGTAGGATGGAGCTACTCCACTCCATCATGCAGTTCAAGTTGGTGCAAAGCAAACTGTGAAATTATTGATCAAGTTGTATCCTGATGAGAAAATCATATGATTCCAACAGTGTTCAAATATCTTCTTGACGAAAGATACGTCTAGTTAAGTTTCTCTATTGCTCTTTAAGTAATGTATTGATCATTGAAATTTTGCTAACAAGTGATTAATGATGAAGCAGGTGATTTTGGACTTGCCAAAATGTTGACTTCCGATGATCTTGCTTCCTCTGTAAGAAATGTGTAATGCTTGAATGAATCTTCATTATTGACATTGATTACATTTAATCATCAATAAATCATTATCTTGTAATGTAGGTTGTGGGAACTCCTAGCTACATGTGCCTTGAGCTTCTTAGTAGTAAAGATGATGTTGATGAATCAGATGAAGACATTAGTGAACACATTAGTAGTGAATTTTGATTTGGATTGTTTTTTTTTATTAACTAGTATGCAATTTTGATAGTCTTTTTCTTATTAATTTGGTTGGATAAGTTATTCTTAGTAGTTTGATTGTGTCATTTTTAGTAATGTATTATTGACTTTGTAGTAATATTTAGCAACTTGGATGCTTGAAAAATTTGAAAGTGATTAATTTAGAATTATCTCATTCAAATTAAATTTTAATTTATATATTATTGTTACTTTGATATTTAACATATTATAATATATAAAAAATGAATTAGACAAAAAAAAAATTAAAAAATTAGAGAAAAATTTGATGTGGATTTACCTGTGGCATTTTATTTTCCTGCGACTTTTTCTGCGAAAACTTTAAATACCTGCGGTCTTTTCTGCGGATTTTACTGCGAAATAATATTTCCTGCGCATTTACCTGCGACTTTGTCCTTCGACTTTACCTGCGGATTTTGATTCCTGCGGATTCACCTACGGATTTATATTACCCACGAAGGTTTTAGCTGGGAACGAAAAGTCGCAGGAAACGTGTTTCCTGCGGATTTTTTACTAAAATCCGCAGGTAAATCCGCATGAAAACAGAATATTTCTAGTAGTGTTTATTGAGTTAGAGTACCTCTAGTACTTCCTTTTAATATTATTGTTCTTGATTATAAATAAATAAATATATATATATATATATATATATATATATATATATATATATATATATATATATATATATATATATATATATATATATAAAGACTGCTAATGTAAACCAGTCTCCGTATAACTTGCTACCTAAGCTTTCTTGTAACACCATTTCTAATTCATTGGAAGAACCCTATTTTCCATAGGACAATAATAATTTGTATAACTTTTTATGGAACAAAAGTCTTATTTCTCAATAAATTTAATAAGACCACGACTAGTTCCTCCTCAAGTCAAGTTTCATGAATTCAATAAGCACAAAAAAAGACAAAGGAAACAAGATTGTAATTTGGAATACAAAATGAACATGTGTCTAAAGCAGCCACATGAGAATATTTTCAAACAACTATGTGGTCCCATTACGTTCTCCTTGTTTGTTAAGTAAATAGACTAATATTCTTTCTTCCTTAACTTTTTATTTTATATCCTATGTTATGATAACATTATAAATACACTAATTCCCTCACTCAATCCACACAACTCAAACATTAATTTCAGCTTTGCTTACTCTCATAAACTGAAATTCAACTTCAATTTCTAGCCACACTTCAATCTTTGGTTTCATTGTTCCTTTTACAACACAAATAGTGCAAACTAAATCAAAATCATTTTTTGATGGCTTTCATTTCATCCTTCTTCAATTGTTTTAATGTATCTTCAAACTCATTATCTCAAGTTTCTGATTATGCTGAAAAACCACCTCAATCGAAATCATCCTCTTCAGGAAAGTCTTTAAAGAGCAATGAAAAATCAAAAGGAGCTCCCATTGTAGTTTCTTATTTCCCTATTAATTCCAATCTTTCACGTTTGTAGTATCATTCTGCTTCTTATTAAAAAGTGAAAATTTAACATTTATTTATTATTTGGTGCCTGATTTTCTTTTATTTATAACTGATTTTTCTTATTTTCTTATAAGATTTTTTTATGTAACTTACAAAGAATCAGTTTTGTAGTCTCATATTATTTAATACAATTTGAAATTTGTTTCATTAATGTACTATTATTTGAAATTTGTTTCATTAATGTACTATTATAATAACTGTTTATCATTCTTATATATGTTTGTGTCTCACCCTATAAAAGCTAGTTCAAATATTTATGCATTCTCCGGTTTGAAATTTTAAATAATGTGAGACTAGCTTCAAATAAATTTGAACAATACAAATGTATATTTAACATTCACCCTCACGTTCAACTAACGTGGATCTGTGTCAAATATATGTAGTTTTTAATTTCTCCTACACTAAGTTAAATATGTTTATATTTCATTCCAAAAATTAATTTAAATGGTGAGGCTGCTTTCACATATTTATATATTCAATAGTTTAAGAACCTTTTTAATGTGTGACATCAACAACTCCTTTGAATCAGAAATTCTAATTTTGACTCTTTTTGTTATGAGATGTTGCACTGCTTCAGTTGCTCGATCAATCCACATCTCCCAATGGTTTGAGGATTCAAATAAGGTGATATGAGCTATGAGAGACCTTTGAGACTTGTTGGGAGACCCTTGGCTCTTCTTCCTTGGCTTTGAATGATCCTAACTTTGATAAATCACTAACCACATGCCTTATGCTTTAAGCTATGGATTATGTTTCATCTTTCTATGCTAAGGATGCAATGCTATGTATGCAAATGATATGTTAAATGCCATGAGAATGAGAGGGAAAATTTTAGGGTGTTACACTAGCCATTCAAGTTGAATATAAAACTGTCATATAAAAGTTACGACAATCACAATCACATAGGTAATTGAATGGATCGTTCAACTTAAAAGACACACAAACATCATTTTCTTTAGATTTCAACATAGAAAATTATCGCAACTCTCTTTACGACAATTGTAAAAGGAGAAGTACGATTCACCCTTAACTCAATAAAACAAATTATTTAAATCATCATTGTGTTAGCAATACAAATCAATAACATTGATTTCAATTAAATAGTTCAGTCACACATGAGGTTATAAGTTCTTGACATGATTTTCAAAACATTTTTAAAAATAAAATATTTGAATATAATGATTTAATCATACCAGAAGCTCTGATACCACTGTTGGGACTTAAGAGGGGTTTTTCAAAATTTTAACCTTCTAGCAGAATAATCTCGATGAACGAATCTTGATTAAATCATTAATCACAAATAAAACACATCATAAGAATTTTGAATTACCTCTTGAAGCGTGTTTTAACTCTGATCACAAACGTGGAAAATACCACAGTCTCTATGAGGTCCACGCAAATACAAAGTTGAACGTGGTGTTAGTCGTCTCTTGTTATGAGAAAATTGACAATTTGGATTGACAAGGGAAATAACTCCTCTATTTATAGAGGGCTACTAAAACCCTAATACTCTTATTTTGGATTTTTCCAAAATAAGTTCAATCTTATTTAATTAAACAATTTTAATTAAATAAAATACTATTATATTTAACTAAACTCTTTTAATTAAATATTAATTAAATTAAATCATATTTAATTTAATCAATTGTCAATTCTCATTTATTTAATTAAATCATATTTAATCAAATAAATTATATTTTTGTTATTTTATTAAATAATACAATTAACACATAATTAAATTAAATCTTATTTAATTTAATCATTCGTTCCACTATCAGTACTTTATGCGTGTGATCCTGTAGGTTCTCGTAATGTTGGCAATAATATTAAATCACTTGTTTAATATTATAAACATTGAGCGGTATCTAGCAACACATCATTGCTACCTAAGTGAAGAGAATATCGTGTGATCTGATATAACCTTTCTGTGATAATGATCATGTGTACAATTACCCTCTTGTCCTTATATATATATATATTGAACACAAGGCATATAATGTGTCACCCTTGTATAGTCCAATATTTTATTCCTTGATCCCCGAGTATACTTGATAATAACAAATAAGCTCAATATCTCATATTGACTTATTTGAGCACGACCATGCATTTTACAGTCATACTTTATCAAGGGGCTCATAGATATTATTCTCGTATATGTAAGATGAGTAAATATCATCTAGGTCACTCATGTCCCTCATCGTGATTTATAAAGTACCTATCAACCATCTTTATGATCATCCTATTACAGACAATGTTTGATTGGCAATAAAGTACTCAACTCCACATTTAGGGTCCTTAGTGGTTTCAGGTCGAAGGGTGATATACACCATTATCACTATGAGAATAACTTATGACACTTACATAACAAACTATGTATTATTCTTATGGTGGGTCAATCTAGTATAAATATTACTCCTAATATTTATACCTACGTGAAGACTTAATATCTCATATCCATGACTTGTGAGATACAGTCATCAGTCTACTCACATAATAGTCTTTGTCGCGGCCGGCTTAAAAATTAAGAGTCGCCATCCTATTTTTTAAGGGAAATAAGGATAAACCTAAATCCTAAGGTCCGGGAGTCAGTTAAGTGGGAGGAAAGTGTTAGGCACCTCTCACTTCTATTGTATCCAATAGGATCCTTTTTAGGTTTCTAAGGTATATTTTGTTTATTTTTTTTAATAAATTCCATGGTTATAAATTCCAAATAAATTCCAATTTAATAAATAAAAAAATCCTAATTTTATCCCTTATTGTACTCGCTAGGGTATTTGTTCAAAAACCCTATGCCTACGTACCCTCAAAAGAGGGATCAGAGCGTCGTAGTTCAATTCCCATACCCCTAAACCCTAATCCTAATCCCTTTACTACCCCTTTAACTAAATTTCTAAACCCTTAAAATAAATCCCCTTTTATTATCATTTCAAAACCCCTAACTTATTATAAAAACCCAATTTAAATATCTCTTAAATAATTTCTTAAATCCCAAATAAAACCCCTTAAATATCCTTTATAAAACCCCTTAAAATCTATCCTTAGAAGGATTCATATATAAAAATAATTTTAAATTTTCATTAACATCTATTTTACTCCAATTATACTATCCCTTGGCCTTAATTTAGTCCATTATAAAAATTGATTAAATAAGTTTATTATAAAATTAGTCAAGTTAAATCCCCATTATTTAATTATCAATATAAATAAATAGTATTAAAAAAAAGTCAAAACCCTGAATTAAAATAAACCCCAAAATAAATTATAAATCCATTTAAATTTATAAACCCAAATTTATAAAGTAACAATCCCACATTATAAGAATTTAATAACCTCAGATCATCAATTACTATAAATAAAACTCTAAATTTATAGAATAATAAATCCACCATTTTTTATTTAAAAAAAGTATAAAAAAAACTAAATTTAATATTATAATAAAAACCCAAAATATAAATTAAATTCAAACAATATATAAACAACTCCAATTTATTATAAAAAATTAAACCCAAAAATCAAATAAACTCCAAAATATAATTGAAAATCCAAAATTAAAAATAGATAAAATAAACCCCAAAATATATATTAAACCAAAAAAATAATAAATAATAAACCTTTAGAAATAAATTATGATAAAGCCTCTCCAAATTTACTAATGACCAAAAATATAATCAGATAATTCATTAATAAATAAATAATCCCACATTTATTATAAATAAATAAGTTTTAATAACCCAAATATGACATTATTAAATTGATCATATTCTTCTTTTATCATTATTTTTCCATTAATCCAAAATAAATGATTCTTAATGATCACACTAAAATTACTTTAATTAAAGAATTAATACCTAATTGTATTAAGATATTTTAAGTAATCACCCCATCTTCCGATCCTACTTATAATTTAATTAAGCTACCAAAAAGCTAATTAACCAAATAATCCAATTAATTTTTTATCAATTAAAGATATTAAATTAAAATATTGGATGTATATGAAAACACTTAGTAGGTTTAAAATAATGGTTAAAAACAAAACAGCTCATTACGATACATTTCCTTAACTTAATATTTATCCTAATAATAATAACAATAATGTTAGTAATAATAATTATGGAATAAATGGTTGCTACATTTTTTTCTACATAAGTAACGGTTCTTATTATTCCTAGAAAAATATATGGAAATCCTTTAAAAGCAAGATATTTCATTTAATTGGAATAAAGAAAAAGAATTTCATTTAAAATTTGAATCTACAATTATATTTAAATTTCACTTGATAATCCTATATAAATCCCCTATTAAAAAAACAAATCATAAACCCAAATATTAAAAAATCCTCAAAAAACAATATTTCCATAAAAATCCAGAATTTAAACCCTCATTTATATTTAAAAATAATTTAAGATTAAGTAGAATAAATCTAATTACTTAAAATAGGAAGAATTAAATAACTATTTAATGTAAAACCCTAAATAAACCCAAGAAAAATAAAATAGTAATTATTATTTATTTCCTTAACATTAAATTTACCAAATTATATCCCTAATCCTAATTAGTCTCCCTAATTACAAAAAACCCTAACTATTAAATAAATTAAGAAATTAATTTATTTAATAATTACAAACCTGCCAGGGGTGTATTTTAGTTCACAATAGTAATTGGACTTCTCAAATAAGGTGCAATTAGTAATTAGGGCGCAAGGCCCATAAAATCATTAAAACCCTAAATCTCAATAATTAAGAAAATTCAGATATGCTTAAGTATTAATTTTCACAAATTACTTTTGGAATTTTATTGAGATGTGAGATTTTGTTATTTTAAAAAATTCTGATATTTGTTTGAATTCTTCAAAGTTGATTTTGAATGATTTTAATTTTAATTCTCGTGTTTATTATCGATGATTTGTTGATAGCGTGATTAAAAATGTTGTTTTGTTTCTAATGGTGATGAGTAATGGTGAGGTTGAGAATGACAATAGGTTAGTGGTGATACATGTATACAGTACGTGTTTTTTTAAGATGTTAATCGTTGTCTCAACTTTAATTTAAACAAATCCTAGTTAATTTAAAATTTGGTTAGAAATTTATTTAATATTATTTTAATTATGTTTTTCTTTTCTTTTTTATAAAATGAAATTTGGTAAAAATCCTATTTATGTAAGTAAATAGTGACAAAAAATTAGATCAGATGGTATAAAGAAAAAATAGGTGATTTGAATTAAAAATACTAAGAATCGAAAATCCAATTAACAATTATTCACACTAATAATACAATTTAAATATCAAGAATAATTCATACAACAACATGCCAACTATAAACAAAATACGGGTTAAAAGAAAACCAACCTATGGGGAGGAGGTTTTCCCCGGTGAGCGAAATAATCCCTTTTGATCTGATCTTCGTCTTTTGCTCTGATCTTTATGCCACCAATTCCACCTCTTCACGCCACCAATTCCTATTCCGCCTCTTCACGTCACCAATTCCGCCTCTTTCTTTGTCCTAGATGCAATAGTTACCGGTAGGTTTTTTTTAGGATTTTAGTTGTTGTTCTTCGATGTGAAGAACAACAACTTTTAGATCTTTTTTCTATGTGAATTGTGGGTCCCAAAATAAAAGAGAATCAGGTCTTATTTATAATCTTAAAATTAGGTCAACAAATTTGGAAATAAAATTTCATGATCAAAACTATTTAAAATAAAAAAACAATTTATTTGATTCTTACTAAAAATAGAATGAATCAGATCAAAAATTCAATTTGATTGACTTGGACTAAAAATAATATAAAAAATTACTAATATATATTTTTTTGTAGTTTTTTACTCTTTTTGATAAAAAATACATGAAATAATTTAAAAATGATTATTTAAAAAATGCCTAAAATAGAAAAACGAAAATTAAATTTAAATAATAAAAAAATACAATTTTATAATCATTTTTTGATAAAAATTGAGAATAAAGTTAGAAATAAATAAACATTAAAAATGAGAAAGATAAGATTCGAACCCGGGACCTTATGCTTATAAGGCTTATACATGCTCTCTTACCGATTGTACCATTTTAATTATTTGAAGTAAATTGGCATTAGAAAACATATGAAAGATGGTCAAAATTTAGGGTACGACAGTCTTTATGCATTAATGTTGTCATATTTAATAGTAAAGCTTGACTACAAATACTTTATGAATAACGTCATTATGTTTAATGAGGTCTCACGATAAAGTCACACTTAATAAGTCATTAATAGACACTACGCCAAAAATGACTTTTAACAGCGCATCTTAGACAGCGCTTTTAAAAGAAAGCGTTGTCTAAGGTTAAAATTAAAATCAAAACACGAAAACTGTTCAAAAATAATCAAAAAGCGCTGTCTAAAGTCCCACTTTAGACAGTGCTTTTGAAAAAGCGCTTTCTAAGGTAGGCCTTAGACAGCGCTTTTAGAAAGAGCTTTCTAAGGTATGCCTTAGACAGCGCTTTTTCAAAAGCGCTGTCTAAAGTGTTTTAATTTTAAAAAAAATTAAAACCAAAAGCGCTGTCTAAGGGGGGGCTTAGACAACACTTTTAAAAAGCGTTGTCTAAGGCCTACCTTAGAAAGCGCTTTTATCAAAAGCGCTGTCTAAGGTCTTATTATATTAAAATTATACAGTTACTATTTTCATTTCTTCCTTTCCCTCTCAATATCAGACGCGACCGTGAAATCGCCATTGTTGCCCTACCACTGATTTTGCCACCGTCGTCCATAAAACCCCACCGCCGTCCAGCTCGCCGTCGTCCTTCCATCGTCCTCCGGCAACCTCCGTCTTCAACCGTCGGTTTCGTTCAAAAAGGTATGTGTTCTCCATTGATTGCCCTACTGTTTGTTCATGGTGTTCTTGTTCTTGCTTGTTTTTTTGTTGAAAAGTTCCAGAATAATGTATATAAACTGTGTTAGTTACAATATAGATACAATATGAACATAATGAGGATTGATGGATATTGTTCTTGTTCTTGTTCATTTGATGGATATTGTTCTTTTTCTTATATATACAATGAGTTTAGCTAAATATTAACACTGAGTTAGGATTAAAATATACACTGTGTTTATATATACACTGTGTTAAAATATACACTGAGTTAGGATTAAAATATACACTGAGATTATATATACACTGTGTTAGGATTAACACTGAGTTTAGCTAAATATTAACACTGAGGTACGATACGATTAAAATACGTATAAGTAGGAAAACCATTTAGGATACGAAATTTTTGTTTAAAACATTTAGTATACGAAATTTTTGTTTAAAACATTTAGGATACTAATATTGTTGTTATTATACGAAACTCTATTTTCAACTTCAAAGTTGTAAATTTCTGTTAAATGTGATAAAATGAATTGAACTTTAAAATTGTTAGAATATTCAAAGATACTACCTTAGTTATGTATTTTCGTCTGGATTGATTGTTTACCTTAATAAGTAGGAAAACCATGGATAAAACATGGATCTGTGCCGATCGAATGACCAAAGAGTACGAGAGTGGAGTTGCGGAACCTTTTATTCTAGCATCTCAAGCTAAACAAGTGTTCTATGTGAATGACCCGAAGAGTACAAAATGGTCTATAGTGCTTTTCTCTAACAAAGTGACTGATGATAGCGGTGTCGATCAATGTGATATTGATGTTGAGAATGAGTCATGCATTAGACGGAATGAGTTGAATAGAAATGATGAAGTTGAGGATCTTATACCAGATGAGTCATATATAAGAAACGATCATAATGAGGGAATTTGGATCAATTCATCCGTACGCATTGCTAAGAAACAAGTGATTAATATTCCAACAAAGAAAAGAAAGAGATGTTAGTGACTGAGGTAAATTATGCATGGTTTCTTTATTTTTTTGTTTTCAATTGCTTTGATTATAAGTTATATCTGATAATGCATGATTTTGTTATATTTTTGTTTTCAATTGCTTTGATTATAAGTTATATTTGATAATGCATGGTTTCTTTATTTTTTTGTTTTCAATTGATTTGATTATAAGTTATATCTGATAATGCATGATTTCATTATATTTTTGTTTTCAATTGCTTTGATTATAAGTTATATCTGATAATGCATGATTTCTTTATTTTTTTTGTTTTCAATTGCTTTGATTATAAGTTATATCTGATAATGCATGATTTCGTTATATTTTTGTTTTCAATTGCTTTGATTATAAGTTATATCTGATAATGCATGATTTCTTTATTTTTTTTGTTTTTAATTGCTTTGATTATAAGTTATATTTGATATTTGATGGTTTCCTTGGTTTATTATAGGTTAGACATGGCTGATAACCAACATGATGATCACGAGCATTCGACACATGAGGAAGTTAGTAAAAAAGTATCCGCGGAAGAAGAGATTCAAAGAGGCATAACAATAATGAGAAGGGTGGTCCAAGGAAGATCTCGAGGCATCATACTAGATGTGCATTGGAGCCACCAGGGACAACTTGTAGAACCTAATGGGCATACCTTAACTAGTTTTATCGGTGCACTAGTAAGGAATGAAATTCCCATTACCTGTGATGATTGGAGAAACAAAGAGCTGAATGACTCCAAAGAAAAAATTTAGAGTGAGATAAAGGTACAATCATTTGGCCCTTAATTATACGGTATCAATTATGTTTTTTCAATTACCGGTACTAACTATCAATCTGTATGTTTTTCTTAGCGATGTTTTAACATCGAAGAAGAAAGAAGAGGTTTCTGTATGAAATTGGCCGGAAAGCTTTTAAGAGGGTTTCGAACATTTTTATCATCCAAGTTCCTTAGGGATGCGGATGGTAATTATGTGGATGCGGAGCTTCCTAAAAAATATGAAAGTTTGATATCAGCTGAAGAATGGGAAGTTTTCAAATCCAAACGACAAGACCCGGTTTTTAAAAGAATAAGTGCCACAAATCGGGAAAGAGCATCAAGTCCCGCATATCCGTACCGAAAAGGACGTGTCGGATATGGATGCTTAGAACAATCCATGGTAAGTATTTATAAATTGCGATAACAAATTTGTTCATCATATATTAGTTTTATCTGATCAAATTGTATGACTTAATGTGTAGCTGCAGAAGGAGAAAAGTTCAGAAACATCTCTTCCTGCACATGTTTTGTGGAAGGAAGCCCGTGTGGGCAAATCTAGAGTTCCTCAAGAAAACGTTTTACACGTATACCAGAAATGTGTAAGTATAACATTTTTTCATTAATTGAATAACATTTTTATACACAAATGTTTGACAAGTATACGGTATTCATCTGATTTTTCAGGAGGCGCTATCTCAGTCTTTATCTCCCGATGATACTAGGAGCATACTTAGTCGGGCATTAGATGTCCCTGAGTATTCTGGTCGGGTGAGGGGTAAGGGATTTGGAGTCACTCCGACCTCCCTGAGTGTTAAAAAAGGAAAGGCTCCTAGTAATCGGGAGCTTCATGAAAAATTGGAAGCCATGCAAGCTGAGCTTGATGCATTTAGGAGAGAAAGAGAGGCTAGCGCCTCAGCATGTTTCAAAGATGGTTCGGACAAAGACAATATCAACTGTACCTTTCAGCCGAACATTCCAGAGGTAATTACATATAATTGTCTTAAATTGAACTATTTGCTTAAATTATGTATTTGACATATATACACATTAACAATTTCTTGTTATTATTGGTTTTAGGGCATTTCCCATTGTCAGCTATATTTGTCGTCACCATACTATCGGATGGTTGGCAAGGGAAAAGTGCATAACGTTAGCGGAGTATTACTCCACACTAGAGAGCTCCCTGCTGGATGTTTGAAAGTATCGGTTGATATTGCAGTTGAGCCGAATGCATCATTACCATATCCTAACGATGGTTCGGATGCAACAACGGTGGACGAAGCAGTAGGTTCGTTTGTTGCATGGTCGACAAACCTCATATGCATAGGATATGAGGTATGCCTAAAACCTATATTAACTTTAATGTGTATATTCAAAGTTTTTACGCGTATTTTACGTACATATTTTCCTTGGTTATGTTAAATAGACTCCCACAAAATCCAAATCAAAAGATAATGCTATTCCGCGGCATACCGAGTCCGTGGTTTCAAGAAAACAGGTACAATACAATTATATGGCATATATTCATGGAAGTTGTTACATTCTTAATTTGATCTAACTATTTATATGATATGTAGCTTCAAGAAAAGAAGGTTAGCAACGCCTCCGCACAACAAAAAAAGGAGGTTAGCAATACCTCCGCACAGGTAAAAAGTGCTGGTGCTAAGAAGACCGTAGCTAGGAAAAAACCTACCACCAAGTATAGGTCGTGCCTCCAGACATTTCTAGAGATGAGCGATATACCGACCGGAGGTGTTCGGCTTGTGCATATGGAGGTAGGTATTTTCGGCTTTGATCACGACCAAATGATTGGTAATGAAGACTTCATGCAAGTTTTTGGTCGTGAAGAAATCGACGTCACTGTTGTCAATACATATATTAGGTTAATCCGGTCTACTTTGTTATATTAATTGAACAACTTATTTACTTTATGTTTCAAAAGAGGTGTCTAATGTTAATGATGTTTTTATATAAGGTTTTTGTATGAAAAATTGATGCGCCCCAATGGTTTGGACGTGTCATTTGGATTCTTAGCACCTGCGACCGTCAACTTAAGTTCAATCTTAAGTAGACCGGATACCGTGACGGAGTACGTTCTTAGGATCCTCATGGCCAACAAAGATGCGGAGAGGTTGTTCTTTATACCGTTTAATACTGGGTTAGAATTTCATTCTAAATTCATCTATTATAATTTTTTTCCAAGTTGACATCTAACATTTGCTTAATCATTACAGTGGACATTGGTTGTTGCTCGCAATCAATCCTATCAGAGAAATCGTTTATTATCTTGACTCGTTAGGAAATGATTGGACAACATACCCGGATATGAAGGTCATAATTGACACGTAAGTGAGAATGTTCAAAATTTTCTTATGTGTATTTCTTAGTTTATGTGAATTGTTCTAATTACTTCATTTTTATTTTATTAGCATCCTACAAGCTTTTCGAGCCCAACGAGATATCCAAACATCAAAGAGGGGCGCCAACTCCATTACATGGATTCGAGTGGCGGTATATTTTTAATTATCACATTTTTTATTATATTAGTGATGACACTTGATAAAACTTAGGATTTATCCTTTTTTTTCATATGTAGTGTCCTCAGCAACGTAATCAAATAGATTGCGGGTATTTCATGTTGAGGTTTATGCGAGATACTCTTGTTTTGGGCCGATTAGAGATTCCCACCGATGTATGTATTTCTAACTTATGAGTTATTTTTATATTTACACATATATCTCATATAATTAAATAGTTGAAATTAAATCAAACTATGTTATATTATTATGTAGTACTTTGATGAATTCAAGTGTCGATATTATACAAAAGATCAAGTGGACGAAATCAAAGAGGAATGGTGTCAATTCATTATAGAGCTCAATGTTTTATGAGGTATAATATTGTAGTCTTACTTTAATTGTTGAGAATTTAGATATGTGTAACGTTGTAATTTCTATAATATTGTTTATTAATTGAATTACAATCTTTGTGTTGTTTCAGGACCTATGTATATATTTGGAGCAATGCTTAATTTGGATGGATTAGATAATATGTATAATTATATTGTACATTTGTAGTATATGTAATGACTTGTAAATTTGTACATAAATTTGTATATATTTTGATACATTTAAGGCAAAATTGGTTTGAATTGGTATATATATATATTTGTTAGCCAAAAATTGGTAGAAAAAAGGCCAAAATGGTTTGAAATGGCATATATAAAATGTGATATTTGTCTGCCAAAATTTGGTTGAAAACAGGTAGAAATTCTGGTTTATAAACCTGGAAAAAATGTGGTTTAAAACAAAAGCTGCAAAAAATTTCGTATACCTTAGACAACGCTTTACAGAAAAGCGTTGTCTAAGGGGGGGCTTAGAAAGCGCTTTTGGCAAAAGCGTTGTCTAAGGTATACCTAAAAAAATTAAAATAGGAGGGGATTAGACAGCGCTTTCACCAAAAGCGATGTCTAAGGTATAGGGGCTTAGAAAGCGCTTTTATCAAAAGCTTTGTCTAAGGTATTCCTAAAAGCGCTGTCTAAGGGTACCTTAGACAACTCTTAGACAGCGCTTTTAAGATTTAAAAAAGCGCTGTCTAAACCTTTAGCAGCGGAGGTTTAGACAGCGCTTTAAAGCGCTGTCTAAGGCTAAAAAAAGCGCTGTCTAAGGTCTTGTTTGGCATAGTGAGACTAATTATTCTAAGGACTTGATTATGTCATATACATATAACATAATAAATACAATGCCTAATAAGTATATATTAACAAATAATATATATCAAGCTCATGATACAAACAGATATTAAGCCAATATTGATTGGCTATTAGGGCTTACTCCAACAAGCTTGTCACAAATTAGTGGTGTGAAATACACATCACTATCATGTAACACTGAGACATTCCAGAGTGGTACATGATTTTGGTTACGACGTGTATAACCTGCCACAGAATCCCAAAGATCATAATAGTAGAAAACAATCTTATCTGCTTGCACTAATTCTCGTAATTTGATTCTTCATAATTGGGAGACTCACTAGAAAATGCCTATTCGGATGATTCAATATGCTATGTTTCCCTATAATTACACAATTAGTTTTCTAGATATCGGATGTTAGAATTTCGACAAATCCCTGATATTGAAATTTCACCCAAAACTTTGAGAATTCTGAATCAATCTTGATGAACAAGAATAAATTTTGATGAACAATAATCAATCTTTCTAATTGATTACTCCTCTTGTTCTTCAATCTTCACTCGAGTGAATCAACCAACTTTGGTTGCAAGATGATTCTGATGCACAATCGATAATGAAAGAAGAAAGAAAAGATGAATTAGGAAAGAAAAAGAAATTAGGATTTTGGAGAAAATAGAGAATATTCATAGAGTTTCTCTCTACCTTCAAACTGAATATTTATTCAATTTTTAGCATTATTAGAATAATAGGGTATCTCCTTGTTTATTGAGATTGTTTGCATACCAAATAATCTCCAGCTAACTTAATTAACTCAGCTAAAAAAAAAAACTAAGTCTTAAGTTCTGTCGAAATACACTTCGATATTTCGACAATACTAAGTGTTTCAACACAAATAAATATTTTAACAATTCCTTAATTTTGTCGAATAACATATTTCTATACAAAGAATTTGTCAAAAATTTTACCACCAGCAAGTTTTATTAATTAGTTAAAAGAAAAAGAAACATAAGAATATATATATATAATTTTAATACATTTGCGGACTAAATTTTTAGTTTACTTGATAATGAAATATAACTCAAGCAAATATGTATAATTT
Source organism: Lathyrus aphaca (assembly GCA_963966055.1). NCBI lineage: Eukaryota > Viridiplantae > Streptophyta > Magnoliopsida > Fabales > Fabaceae > Lathyrus > Lathyrus aphaca. The sequence goes on along the minus strand of OZ014524.1, from coordinate 505,355,075 downwards.
GTTTTTCTTTTCAAAACTTTAACAATACAGTGTCAAACTGCTACAGTTTTAAACATTATATTATTCTAAATATCACCCAACTTAATTTGTCCACAATAGCCAGGTTCTATGCACCAAAAGAATATCTGAAAGGAAAAGAAACAATATTTCGCATCCAAAATTAACGCAAAATATGGAAGAATTTTCAAAGTTCTCTATGGTCCCATCCCAAATATGTTCTCCTTGGTCGCCAACTAGTTGGACTAAGATTCTACCTTCCTAACCTTTATTATTATTATTATTATTATTATTATTATTATTATTATTATTATTATTATTATTATCTAACGGCACGCCGTTTATTTTCACATAATATTTGATTTTTATTTAGGTTTGTGTTGTTTTTTCATGACATATGTAAGAAATTATAAATAATAAAAGAAAATTGATTTTAAGTCAAATTAGAATTTTATTTAGAATAACATACTTATATAATTTTTTTCTTCAAAATAACATACTTTTAAAAAAAAAAAAAAAAAAACCTACTTTCTACACATGGTCAACATGTGATTTGACGAACTTGTCTTATTTAGAAACCAATTCGTCAATTGGTATGGCTAATGTCATGCACATTTCCATGCATTCAACAAACCAATTGGCGAATGTGTGTATTTTTTTTAACCAATTCGCCAATCGGTATGGCGAACATGTTGAATGCTTTTGTGAATTTTTCTCTATAAATACATGTTGTAAACAACTTATGTCATTCATTTGTTACCTTTCAAACCCCCTCTCATAAATTATGTTGAAACTCTCTCCCATAAATTTTGTTCATCTCCTCCCTCTCTCATAACATGGCTTCTCCTCGTCCATCTAATTTTGCATCGACACCATCATCTTCAACAGCAGAAGAACCGCTTCCAAAGTTTGAAATGTTGAAGAAAAATGCTTTGGTGTTTTTCTCAGCAACAAAGCCTCCGATAAAGATGTTGCTCTGGAACACACAAACTCTAGAAAACTTGCACAGAGAATTAAACTGCTGGTTAGAAGGAGAAATCGGACCTAAAGAAAAGGTCCTTAAAATTGAGAAGCAGGTTGTGGAGTATGGTGTGATGAAATGGAAAAAAGTGGTCAATGATGTTGGTGTTCTTATGATGATGTTAGGTCGAGATGAAGTTGTCTTGATGGTTTTAATAGGTCAAGCTTGAAATTATGTATTTTCTTGTTTTACTTATGTACGTCATGCTTGAAATTAAGTATTTTCTTGTTTTGTTTATGTATGTTCGTGTTAGTGGTTATATGATTTTACTAATATGAATGAAACAAACTAGCCCTCCATTTTAAATAAATACAGTTACAATGGTTTAATTTATGATGTTTAGCTTGGTCCAACGTTGGGACATTTTTTACGATTGTGACCGGGCTGACGACATGAACTGCATAGTCTCACGATCTTATTCTCCGTATCCATTTCGGTGCGAATATGTGTGCTGTTAGGATGCCCCCTTTTCTTTCTTCGCATGTGGTCATTGTGCCAGACTATTTCCCCGTTGTAGGTGGGCCAGTAGTCCTCATTTGCAACTATCAGAAAGTTTTTGTTGTAGACGTTGCAAAGATTGTGCACTTGGTAAACAGGGGATAGTAAGCCTGAAGGGTCTAGCCGAACCTTTGAACATGCCGCTATGACATGGGAGCAAGGCATGCAAAAGGCTTGAAATTTTCCGCAATCGCACCAATTGTTATCAAGTTCTACCCGATAGGATCCCCTCGGTCTCCCTTCGTTGTGATCCATGATCTCAACAACATTGAAATGTCCTTTATTGCGGTTAAACACTATGACCACATGTGTGTTATATTTGGATGTTTCGTCTTTAATGAATGTCATAGAACTATCGTTGAACACTTGACTAGACTGTAGGATAGAACTCCACTTTGAACGCCTGGTGTCAAAAAGTTCTCTGAGCCTAAAGTAGGTTGACCTCACCAAAGCGGTTATCGGTAGGTTGTGGATGCCTTTGAAAATAGAGTTCATTGATTCCACGAGATTTGTGGTCATATGACCCTAGTGTTGTCCTTTGTCGTAGGCCCTGGTCCACTTATCCAATGGAATTTATTTTATCCATCTGAATGCATCTTCATTTGTCAGCCTGATTTCGTCACGATAGTGTTTGAATGATGGTTCGGTTAATGAGTACCCCGTGTTCACGACCTTCTTCCGCAATGCCCTGTCTTTGATCTCTCTCATGAAATTTTGCGCGATGTGCCTAATGTAATAGACATGTGTTGAAGGAGGTTCCTGCCAGCTGTTATCAACATTCTTCCATGCACTCTCAATTGATGCATGTCTGTCCGAAATCAAACATAAGTTAGACTAGGGATCCACGTGCAAGCGGAGATTTTTCAGGAAAAAAAATCCATCCCTCGGCAGTCTCTCCCTCGACTATAGCGAATGCAATTGGGAAGATATTGTTGTTGTCGTCCTGGGCCACTTCCATCAATAGAGTTCCTTTGTATTTGCTGTAGAGCCGTGTTCCATCAATTTGGATTATAGGCTTGCAGAAGGTAAAACCCTTTATACATGGGTCAAAAGCCAAAAAGAGTCGGTGGAATATGCCATTTCCACTAACACAATGACTTTCTGGAGTATACGCCGGCAAGGTCTCAAGGATGACAATGGTCCCTAGTGCGTAGTGCTTAAGTGCCAGCAAAAAATTTGGGAGTTCTTTGTACGAGTCCTCCCAATTTCCAAATACAACGACAACAACCTTAGTTCTAGTAATCCATGCTTTCCTGTATGATGAAGTATAATTGTGCTTTTGAACTATGTACTTAATTATCATGTTGACCTTTACAGAAGGATCGTCGGCAACGATTGATAAGATATCGTTGCATATTAGCTGAAAGCTCAGTTTCCGATGCTCCTGCAATGCGTTGGTTATTACAGAAGTATGCTTCGAACCCATAGACGCAACCTTCCAATCTTCACTTCTCTTTCTGTATAATGTTGTCAATCGAAACGGACACGCCACGTTACCAAAACATATCTTATATAATGTAGGATTCGTTTGGTCGACCTTATAATCAGCTGATAAATCTATATGGTAAAATTTTATATCTCGAACACATTCTTCTTTTGTTCGAAAATGGTCGCCCTCCTTTAATGCACCTTGTCTTTGAGGATACAGATCATAAAATATGTCTGAAGATGGGTCATCACCTCTCAAGTTCAGGTTTGTCATGTGTGGAGGAGAACGATATACATGACTGGCCGAGACCTCGTCTTCATTGACCATTTCATCAACTACTGCCTCCTCTTCTTCCTCGTCCTCGTCAACAACATCGACTTCAGCCAAATCATTGTCAGATTCGCAAATGACTTGCAAAGGATCAATAGTCCGAGACATCTGTTGTTGGTTAAGCGTAACATAGAGCTCGATATCATTGAAACCAGAATACTCATGGCTTAGAAACATAGTACGAACATTTTCGTCATCACATATAGTTAATTGGAAATACATGACCTGGTTATCCTTATAGAATACTGGATTTTTGTAAATGATGACGTCCACTAGACCACGCTGCATTTTGTTTTCCAATCTCTGTTTTAGATGAGCAAAATTGGATCGTCGGGTTATTAAGAACCGAGTAACCTCGGTGTTACAAAAGTTGAACCCATAATGGTTACATTCAAATATTTCACCATTTATATGGGCGTTGATCATATACTAGGGTGATTGAGACATAGTTCAAATACAAAGACACTTTTAGATATGTTTAATGTTTTGAAGTTTATGATATAATGAATCAACAAAAAAAATGTATAAATAGAATTGTGTAGAATTATTTTATGAATATATTTACTGTTTTGAATTAATGTGTACAAGTTATGGAAAATAATTTCGGTAGGCTTATCTTCTGAACACTATGAAACGTAGGCTTATCTCTTGAACACTATTATTTGTCACCTATATTTACTATTTTCCTTTGTCCATGCATTATTATTTTCACAAATAGGCTTATCTTCTGAACACTATGAAACGTAGGCTTATCTTCATGCATTATTATTTTCACAAGTATTATATATAATACAATTCATGCACTATTATTTTCACAAATATTATACATCTTAAATAATTAAACAAATATTACACTATTATTCACATAATAAATATGAACTAATATTCACATAATAAATATTTCACAAATTTTATAATAAATATGAACTAATAAAACAAATATGATATCTTAAATAATAAAACTAATAAAACAAATATTTCGTAAAAACAAGTTACATATGAACTAATTCGCCATTCATATTAGCTAAGGGCTAAAAAATTACACCCATTCGTCAATCCAAACGGCGAAGCTATACACTAATTCGCCAATAAACTTGGCTACTGTGACAACCTGCAAAAGCTGAGCAATTTGGACAGAAGTAGCGTGCTTGCATTCAAGATTCCTGGCATGCCTGCATGGTCAAGATTCCTTGCATTAAAGCTTTGCATGTGAAGCATGTGAAGGGTGGATAGTGATCCTCCAAAAGCTTGCTTTTCCAATCAGAATGAAGATGGATGATCCTCACAAATGGATTTGGACAAATCAGGTGGTGTTGGGTTGTACTTTCATGCAATTCGCCAATCAAAGTGGCAAACTCATGCATATTTTCATGCAATTCGCCAATCAACGTGGCGAACACATGCATGTATTTTTTCTATAAATTCGTCTCCTCAACAATTCTATATCACACTTAATTCTTCTAATACTCTCCTAAACTTCTAATACTCTCCTAATTAGTCCTTAGCATTTCTTATAAAATATTTCCAATGGCTCTACTAACAATGGGAGATCAACATCGAGGCACAATCGAAAATATTGCGTCATTTGTAAGTTTTTGTTATGTATATATTTTACATATATAAAATTATATATATTTTTTATTCATGTATATTTTTACTTATTTCAAAAATAATTTTACAGAACGTAAAAATATTTTGGTTTCGGGTTCACGACTACATAGAGTTTGATCCGATCATTGAACCATATCTACGTTTATGCGAATTTGGTGAAGTCATAAAGGTGCACAACAATTCAATAGACACAAAATTCATTTTGGCACTACAAGAGAGGTGGAGACCAGAGACACACACCTTTCACCTACCATTCGGTGAATGCACGGTCACATTGGAAGACATCTACATGCTTTTGGGGTTACGTGTATCCGGTAAAGCTGTCTTTGGTAAAGTTAACCATGAAATGAGTATAGTAGAGGATTTGCTGGGTGCTCATCTCATTGACACGGAGCAGCCAGCAAATACTCGTAGCAGGGGTTCAGGGATTAATCTAGGAGTCCTTAGAGCCCATTATGCTAGTTTAATTTTAAACGAAGAATCAACCGAGTTAGAAAAAATTCAAAAGACTCGGTGTTATATTATGCTTTTATTCGGTCATTTTTTATTTCCTGTCGGTACCGGAAACACAATAAATATGATGTATATACCATTGTTGCGAAACATAAACAATGTAAATACATATAGTTGGGGTTCGGCTGTTTTGGCTCATTTGTACAGTAGCCTTTGTAAAAATTCCGCAAAGGATACTTGTACAATTTTTGGTTGTGCATTTCTGTTACAAGCTTAGGGGTATTCAAGACTGCCGATGCTCTCCCCACGCAATATGAATCCATGCCCGTTCCACTATGCCAACCAGTAAGTCTACTTTTATTATCTATTTCCAAACATATTAAATTTTAAATATTCAATATTTATTGTAACTAAATGCTTTTAAATCTATTATGTTTAGCTGACCTGATATTTTGGGATGGATTATAGCAGAAATCTAAGAAGTTCCATAATTATCTATCACAGTTTGTTAGACCACGTGGGAGTCGATCAGGTATTGTCATCTATAAAAAATATCTTTTATTTTTAATGCAATTTATTTACTAAAAAATTTATTTACTAAACGAATTATTTTTTTTAATGTAGTTCATCTGGCGGCCCTATTTAGCCCTCGATCATGAGCCTAACCTAGAGGATGCTGCAATTTGGACAGCAAAAACACCAATCATCTGGTTCACTACGATTGAAATGCACCAAACAGATCGGGTGAAAATGCAGTTCGGAATGCAACAGGACATTTGAGGTCCTCCGACATGTTTGGGAGAATGGCATTTGAAAAGAGTAAGTGACATGTGGAATATGGAAAATTGGAGAGACTTTGCAAGGAAATTACGTCAGCAATGGAGGGATCGCCGCCAACATGTTCTAACTGACCAAGTGCTGCAAAATGTCAGACAAACTAGAGAATATTTAGTTTTGTTTAGGTCAGTTACTACGCAACAATGGGTGTCTGATAACCCATACTTGATTGACCTGCGCTCGCAGGCCGAAGCATACGCCCAACCACCAACCCCACAACATGACCAACCCACCAAATTCCAACAATCATCTTCAAATACCCATAGACCATTCTTCCAAACACGTAACCCCTTCATGCCACAAATCCAATCACAACAACAAAAGCCTTACCAACACCAATATACCCCCGATAACTCCTTCATCTCCACACCAGCCTACCATAGCCCCCCACCTTTGTTTCGTTCTCAAAATGAGGCAATATCCTCATTCGGTCAAGCTTATCGTCCTCACCCAACCCAATTCAACCCAGCCCAACCTATCCGACCCAACTTTGAAAACATGGGCACACCATTGAGTTACGGCAGCGCTTTGGCAGCAACCCTCCTGGTTATTGGGGACAGACGGTTGCAAACATAACAGAATCATGG